>JARFIZ010000219.1:0-2535877 GCA_036325965.1 Sinopyrophorus schimmeli
AACGTCATCTGAAGAGATCTTCTGAATAATCTGTGAAATAAAAAATATACATTCCAAAATAATAATGAGATTAAAACTTTTAATTAATACCTTTGTAAAAAATAAATCTTGCATCTATGTGCTTTAAAAAAAACAATTAAAATTTTTATTAGTTTTGAATTTAAAGGTGAAGCGGAATCTTTTTTTTAGTTTACAACCCCTGTCACCACAGAAGTATCCAAAAATTAGTCTTCATGCATCTGAAAAGTACACAGAATTCGTTATTTAAAATTGTTATTTGTATAATTAATTGTTAAACTAATTATATCACCGTGTTACTTGTAAAAAAGACATCATTCACCCTCTATGGCAAATTCTACTAATTTGCGGTAAATTCTTCGAGTGTAATTAAGGTCTGGGTTTATCTTACCTAAAAAAATAAAGCAAATTACAATTAAGAAGCCTTGAAAAATTGTTAATTTGTTCTACACCACAACAGAAAATTTTTATTTCAAACTAAACCAAAATAATAAAGACACAAAATTTATATAATTTTGTTTTGCAATTAATTAAATACGGATCATTTAAAACCCAAAACTCAATCTTTAATAGATTAGTTTTTAATCAAATTTTACTTTTTTTTTTAATTTTACAATAATTGCATTTAAACATTAATGTTTTATTTTTATAACTAAAAATAAATAAGTGAATAACAAACTGCAAAGGTAGATCTTGTGGTTCCGAACGGAGTCCCATTTGACTTAAAAATGTCATTAAAGATTAAATCGTAATGTAGTCCTGCAAAAAAATTGCTAAGGAATTAAACAGTATTTATTTCAACATCTATTTTTATTACATGTAATACATTCAACACAGTGTGCTACACATATCTTGCGTTTGAAATTATCAAAATATATAAAACAGACTCTGTTTGTTGTATTACACTTTAATATAGAACTGATTATTTTGGAACTCAAAACCGCAAAATGCATCTACTTACTTGTATTGATTTTTAAAAGACAGTCTTTGACAATTAAGTTTTCATTCTCTTCTTACGTACCCCTAATAACTAATTTTTAATTGTTTTTTATCCTCTTCGCTAATTTCATCTATTTTTTGTCCTTTAGTCGAAAATTGCCTCGCTCATCTCTAGCCTATAATGATCATTACTAACAAATCGGATTTGAAATTGATTTTTAACTTAATTGTATCGCAACGTTTTCGTAAGCAACAATTGCACATAAAAAATCGATGCTGATGTGAGCTCTAAAATGATGAGTTCTTATTTTATTGTTGTTTCCGTCGTTTATACTTTTCTGTTTGTTGTCTGTGTAAATGGAAGAATTTGCAAATATTAGTTAACATTTATGACTTAAGTTTACCTTGTAATAATAATTATTTACATCCTTTTAACGTAGTTTAAAATTTACAAAATCAAAACTGTTTCTAAGATCTAACGTAAGCACCATGTCCGCCCTCCTAACTGTCCTTTGTATCGTTTTCGTTGCTAATTTTTATTTAGCATTTCAAAGAAAACATCTTCTATTGATATTTATTGTTAATAACAATTCACGTAAAGGCCCAGAGGTTTTTTGTAGTTTATTCTTTAAATAGCAACAGCCCGATTTGATAAAATTTTAGTTTGATGTGTTACTTTTAAAGCTTTCGAGTTTATTAAAGTTTAGGCTGCTTTTTTTAACTGAAATCTTATAATCCCTGATGTTCTTATGTAATATACAAGTTGAGCTCCTATAAACTACACAGCCAGAGGTATATATTAATGTTTACATGATTCTTTTACACTTAACAAAAATTTTTACACCTTCACAACAGGGGTGGCTCGGCCGATGAGCTGAGGCGATCATTAATTTTTTTTTCGAGATAAATCACGCATTAAAAATACATCGGTCGTTAATAAATTGATTATTTAAAAAACTAAAAGAAATTAAAAATATTCCCTGGCATTGGTTAATTAAATTTTTTCTTTTGGAAACTGATGAACAATATTTAATTATTAAAATACAGTAGACACTCGGTTATCCGGACTCATTGTTGTTGCAGCTCATTCGGATAATCGAAAATTCGGTTAATTGAATGTACATGGATTATTTCAATTTTTAAATATAAAAAAAGGGTGAATCAAAATTTTAGAATGACTTAGGTTGGGTACGTTAAATAAAAGGTTGGGAAATAAGAGTCAAAATTCGGAAAAAGTTAAAGTATTTTTTTTCATGTACGATGAAGTCTCCTAAAGTCTAGTTTAAAAGTACTAAATTAGAAATGAGGTTTTTAGTATAAATATCCTCCTGTAATTTTTAATTAAAAGAAAAGCGAAAAGTGGTACATTTAGTTCAGTTTGATTTAATTAATATTATTTGTAAGAGAGAAAAATAAGATCGGCAAATTAAATTATTAAGGAGTATGTGCACTTTCAAGCGAAAATTTTTTCCGAATAGAAAATCTGGATTTGAAGGATTTGTCATTAATATAGTCAAATCCAATTAACACGAAGATGTGCGCATTCGAGCGAAAAGTGGCACATTTCCGAGCGAGGGAAGCAAATGAAGCGCGACGCGGAGCGGCGCGCTTCATTTTCCCGAGATCGGAATGTGCCACTTTGAGCTCGAATGTGCGCATTCGGTTTTAAACCCGATTTGCAATCATTTTGGCCCCAAAAAAATGAGTAAATAATTTTTATCGTTCCCTCTCGCTCTTACTTATGAGTTTGTCCTATCTTTTCGCTCGCTCCCACTCCATGCTATGGTAAAATACCTTTTTCGAACATATAATCGATATTTACTAAGGAAAATTTAAATTTTGATTTCAAAGAGAGATGGGAAATGTAGAAAAATGCAATTAATACAAAGATGTGCGCATTCGAGCGAAAAGTGGCACATTTCTGAGCGAGGGAGGCAAATGAAGCGCGACGCGGAGCGGCGCGCTTCATTTTCCCGAGATCGGAAATGTGACACTTTGAGCTCGAATGTGCACACTCGGTTTTAAGCACGATTACAAAGCGTCCCGTTTTAATAAGAAAAAACTTAGTCAAATTGTTAGGTATACGTTGACAAAAAACCCAACAAATATTAATCACTAAATAAAACAGTCGCACATTATCCTAAAATCAACAAAGCAAAAAAAACACTGTTTAGTGCGAAATACAAAATAAAATATTTAATAAGAAATCCGGATTGACGCGAATCCGTATAACTGAAGTCCGGATAATCGAGGCTTTACTGTAATTTGAGGTTTTGGATATAACGCAGTGCGTTAATTTCTTTTGAAAGTATAATTTACATTAAAATTTAGTGACTGGACATGTATGCACTGTTATAAGTGCGGAGTGCGCAAAAAGCACTTACATTTTGACCACCCTGTTTGTGTCTCTTTGTTTTTAGTAAGATGTCACAAATTTACTCACATTTTGTAAAATCCATGCACGGTAAAATTTTAGAATTATAAACGACTACGCTTGTTTAGTGTTTTTTGTAAATTTTTTTGATGGAACATACGCACACAGAGCAGACATTCAGATGATTTAAATTGCGTTTCTGTGGTCTTAAAGCAATTACATAGCCTACACATTTTATATATTATATATACCTTTTATGTTAAACTAACTAACAATACTGTACAATTTATAATTATACATTAATTAATATAATCCATAAAAATATAGTTTGGCTTGCTACTTGCCGTTGAGCCACACCATTTCTCATAATCGTGTGAGTTTTTTCTTCTTCTAATTGTTTTATAGTTTTATTCATCGACCGTCGCGACGCTTCCCCCTACAGATATCCTATTTAGACGCTACTTAAAAAAATAAAAAATCACCCAACTTTTCGATTACTTTTTTTTGAAAAATAGTCAAAGCGCACAACTCAGAACGTCCTACCATCAAAACATCGCCCAAAAACGGTACATTTTCCTTATCACATTTTTACAAATACAAGAACCTTTGCTCATATCAGTCGTACCAACCACCCCACGAATCATACGATTGGTTTCAATTTAGAAATTTCTGCGGCAACAAAAACGAGTCCCTGCAAACTTAAAAGTACTTTAACAATTAATGGATTCATTGAGGAGCGTCCCGTTGGGCGTGCTGTTCGTGTGAAAAACACTGTCCTTGGATAAATTGCAAGGCCCATTTTGTATGACTCCGTTGCTTAGTTTAAGATCGTCAGGATTCACATTGGCGTAGGATTTTTTGTGGATCGGCGACATCGCCGATTGCTTCGCCAAGGCGCCGGCGTCCAAAGAGACGCCGGCCCTGAGAGAGTTAACTTCCAGTTTGGGCTTATTTGAATTCGTTAGGATGTTATTCGGTAAGGATATGGGCGAGACTTTTTCGTTCTTCTGCGGCTCAGGAACTAAGTGTTTGTCCATCTACGATTTGGGCAAGCTTAGTAAGGAAATTGAGGAAGAACCAAATTACTTACTGCACTACCAACAACTTCACTACTTTGTTCTTGTTCTTGCAACAAGGGCTGCGTGGATTTTGAATGGGGTATAACAAAGGACGTCTCCCAACTGTCGGAATTGTCTGGTAATAACTTATCTACTGAAGACGTCGATCCGATGGTGTTCGGCCCCGTTGATACCGAATTCGTTGGTATTAAATAATCGGCGGCAGCTTTCGACACCTTCAAGTAAAATAATTAATAGAAAGCTCTAAAACTAAGATCTATGTACTTCTAAGCAATGGTCGTGGTTCCCGGGCCTCATAATGGTGGCGTCTCTTTCTTGCGAAGGAGCTCGATTGAAAACAGGAAGAGGCGCACTCATGACTTCAGGATCTTGGGCACAATAACCTAATCGTTCGAGGATCAATTTAAAGTTCGGTCTTTGTTCGGGATCTGGGTGCCAACACTGCGTCATGATGCCATAAATTGGACCTGGAATAAAATGGTGTACATTTGGGAAGTTGCAGGGTGATTTTTGGAAAGGTTACCAGGACAGTTTGCTGGAGGTTCCAAGCGTCCACCGCTCGTGACTAGTTGCATGACTTGTCTGTTGGCACAGCCGGTGTAGGGCATGTAGCCCATCGACATGATTTCCCAAAGCAAAACGCCGAAAGACCATACGTCCGTTTTGCTTGTGAAGATGCCGTCGAGGAAGGCTTCGGGCGGCATCCATTTGATGGGGAGCATTGCTCTTCCGCCTTTTCTGTAATAGTCCGATCTGGAGAAAGACAAGTCATTAATTTACACACATCAAAAAATGACATGATACAAGCAAGTTTTGGATGAGACTAATAAAATGTCTGAAGTGCTAATTTTTAGCATAAATAATGAGTAAGTAAGGTATGAACTTAATTTGATTATAGTTTTCATTGCTTTTATTTAAACATGTATTTAATTATTTATTTCAATAAACGTAAGACAAATAATAAAGTTATTAGAAATAAAAATTAATGTTCTTCAATTTTATAAAGTCTTGATCCTTATAAATTTGAAAAATATTTTTTATAAAGAATTAAATGTGTTTATAAATAAATCGACAGTGATTTTGAATTGTTGTTTTAATTTCTAAAAGGTCAGAAGGTCTTAAAAGTACAACTATCAAAGGCGATAAAAGATATTAAAACAAACTTTTGTTATTGATTGAAATATTTTTAAAATTACCATTATTATTAAATCAATAAACAGTATTCATTAATTAGATCAGATAGAACGATAATTGTTCTAAATCAAATAAATAAAATATAAAAGAGTTCTAATTTTAATAAATTCAAAACTACTGTCACAAATGGGGCACTATCAATAATTTTTTTAAATTTGATATTTTGCTACAACTGGAAAAAAAATGAATAAATATAATTGCAATTTATCAAATTTTTTTAAATATATTATTTAAAATTTGTAATTTCAGAACATTATCCTTTTCAGGGCACCTGTCACGCACAATTTTTTAACTAATAAAAAACTCGAAATATAATACAGTCGAACTTCGATAAGTAGAAGTTGAAGGGAAGCTAAAAATAAGTCGACTTATCAAAAATTCGGCTTATCGACGTTCAACTTATAGAAGTTCGACTGTATTATAATCGTTTTACTTTTTGAAAAATTTAGTTCTCATCAAGATATGTTCCAAAAAGGAAAAAGTTATTATATATTTCCTCCACATTTCAATTTCAATATAAACTAATAAAAATAAAGACAGAAAATTCGAAGAAGACATCTAAATATTTTATCACAAAAGATTTGCTTTATTTATAACCTGGAAATTTGTAAAAATTCTTTGTAAATATATCCTACGATGTTATAATGATAAAATATTGTAATAAAAAGATACAGTTGAAATGTTTTGAGAAAATTGAAAGAGATGACTTGCAAATGTGAATTTGTCACAAAACATTTTGTTTAGAATACAAAATTGAGTTATATATAAACATTTAAAAAAATGCTTCCTTACATGTTTAAATTAAAAATAGAACGAACCTACAATAATGTACAATTAAAAGATTTTAAAGAAATTCAAAAATGTTTAATTGTATTGTGTTCATAAAATGTTTTTTGTCAAAAATGGTAAAGCGATTATTTAAAAAGATACCTTTACAAACTTTACAGAATTAAAATCCTTAAATCTTTTACTAATATCCAAATTAAAAATACAGTAAAACCTCGATTATCCGGACCTCAGTTATACGGATTTGCGATTATCCGGATTGTCAACCGCGTTCGATTTTTCCTGTTAAAACGCTTTTCATTTGATATGCGCATTACTCTTGTTTATTTAAAAAAAGGTTTTTTGTATTCTTTTTTTTAAATATGTTTATAAATATACAATATGATTCAAATTTCAAATATTTCTAATGTAACTATAGTTACGAAATAATGAATTCTATCTGATTGGCTAATTAATTGGCGGCCATTGTAGTGAATCAAGAATGAGCAAATCACAGTGGCACATTTACAGCGGGATTTTTAAAAGTCAATTTTTGTGCTTTTTTGAATAACTTGATGTCGGATTTTGACTGTATTTATACATAACCCACGAAACATAGTTTGGAAACTGCTGTTCTAAAATACATAATAGAACTACTCCCTCCAATCCCCAAAAATAAAAATCGAAGCAAAATGGGGGCAATTTAATTCAAAAAAATACTCGAAAGAAATACTTTTTTGGCGTAACTAATTTAAATATAAATAAATTTCATAAATACGAGGATGTGCGCATTCGAGCGAAAAGTGGCACATTTCCGAGCGAGGGAGGCAAATGAAGCGCGACGCGGAGCGGCGCGCTTCATTTTCCCGAGATCGGAATGTGCCACTTTGAGCTCGAATGTGCACACTCCGCTTTTCGCCACGATTAACAATGATCAATGTACTTTTAATTTTATCTATACATTTTACGATTCAATTTGGTATTTTTTACTGTTGATTTTATAATTAATACTTATTTGTTTCGATTTTTTTGTAAATAAATACCTAACAAGGTAAAATTGTTTTTATTTCAATTATCCGGATGAGCTGCAACATTAATTAGTCCGGATAATGGAGTTTCCACTGTAATATTAAACACCCAATGAGTTAGAAAATTTGAGATAAAACCAAAAAAGAGATCGAGATTATTGTTAGCCAAACAAAGCAACATAAAAAAGTGTTACCTGTAAATATCCCTCGACATTCCAAAATCTGCAATTTTAACAACTCGTCCAGGTCCTTTCGTAGTTAACAAACAATTCCTAGCCGCTATGTCCCTATGAATAAATCTATTTTCCTCCATATAATTACATCCTTTCGCTATATCGATCGAAATCATAACTAAATCTTTCATAGTCAAAGAACTGCTTTTATCCTACAATAAATAAATTTCAACTCCTCGTTTTTCAGACAAAACCCTTTCAGAATACTCACGGGCTTCGGTCTCGACTCTCTTAAAAAGTTCTTCAAGTCACCGCCGGCCAACAATTCTAAAACAATAAAGCGCGGGTGCTTGTCGAAACAAACCCCAATAAAATGCACAATATTCGGATGATTAAATTTGGACATGATCAAAGCTTCCATTAGAAAATCCACTTCTGCTTCCTGCGACGAAAGCGCCGGAAGCGTTTTCACGGCCACCGGCATCTCCACCGCGTCTCCAGATCTTTGTCGGTAAAAGCCTTGGTAGACTTCTCCGAACGCTCCTTGTCCCAAAGCCCTAAAATTGCACATTTAAATCCTGATTTTAATGAATATTAAAAAAGCGATACTTTTGTAGCTGAAGTTGATTCCGAGGGATGTCTTTCAGATCCTTAAGCGTGTAAGTGACGCCAGCGAACTCGTAATTCGGATTGTATTCTGTTAACATATTGGTCGAATTAACTGGTAATCGATTAAGTGGCAAGTCGGGTCCTGCTATTATTTTCCGGCGCAACATTCCAACGGTTCTGTGTTGATACCGATTATCTGTAAAAGTTTGATAAAGCGCAAAGCAATTAAATTGAACTAATCGCTTACACAAGAGGACACACATAAATCCAAACGCGATTAATAATGCGATCAGCATTAGAATTAAAATTATAACAATCCAATCGGAAAAAGAATCAGGTGTGTCCAACACTAAAAAAAAAATTAATTATTGTGGAACCAAAAAAAAATAGATCTTTTAAATACAAATGCAGGTTTTTGCGTCGGGTCCGAGCTTCCAATCTTTGGGACAAATACAAGCAATTTGTGATCTCCTCGAATCCAAAGCCAGACATCTGTAATTACACCCGCATCCCGGAATTCCAGGGATTATTAAGACGGATCCGGGGCCGGCATGATAACCCGATCTGGCTTCCGATAAGCTTGGAATCGTTCGAGTTGGGTCCAAAAAGGAATAACCACCTTCTGCGTTGGTCGTATTCGCCGACCAAGCATTACCTCCTTTGATTTGACAAAAGTTTAAATTTGTTTACATACAATAATTGAAAAAGATACCTGAGTAGCCTCCACCTCCGCCGCCAGAAGTGCACCCACCGCCTCCTCCACCGAAACCGCCGTCTCCTCGACCGTCGGTCGAATCGTAACAAGCTTTTCCACCTGTAGCTCCTTGTAATAACGAAAGGCCCATTAGGCTTTCGTATCCGAAGGCTAGCTGTCCTTGGAACATATCCCAACCACCCCCGGCACCCGCTGATCTACAAGTAAAATATTTAACAAGATTATTTAACCTTCCGCATACTAGGTGACTAAATGTCACATGCCATACTAGGTGGGGTTTGCCATACCCCGAAAATAAATTGATATAAAATCCACAAAATTGTACTTTATGACAGTTCAATGATAAGAAATACAGTCGAACTTCAATAAGTCGAACGTCGATAAGCCGAATTTTTGATAGCTCAAACTCGAACCAGTTTCCCTAAGATTTGCCCATCTCAATGTAAATATTTTTATGTCAATAACTCGAAATTTAATAAGTCGAAGCGTTTTACAATTCATTAAATTCAAGTTTTCATTAGTAAATAGTAAAATAGGTGGATGACTCAAAGTTAAATTTTACAACTTTTCTAAAAATTACGCTACCTGGAAGAGGATTAAGGACGGGTCGGTTCGGTGTCTATTCTATGAAAAGGTTTTATACTACAAGCTGTTTTGACGGCGGCACTTCAATTGGATTTAAAAACTAATTTATGTTTAAATGCCTTAGTGCTGTTAGCGCTTTATCGCCATTTTATTCAGTGTCAAAACACCGTTTGTGTTGGAAACATGTGTCTGAGCCACTTCGATAGCCAGTCCCCTGGTAATTATTTTTATTTATAATTTGTTTATAAAATTGGATCCATAAGTCTTAATATCATACTAATTAATGTAAATATTCATTGAGAACTTGAAAAGTTGAATGCATTGAAACAGTTTGCTTGATTTTTCTCAATTTGATCAAAATAGGCAGTCCCCTGCCATGTTATGTAGCAGGGGACTGTTTTTTTTCCAGGAGATTGCGTTGATTTGACAATGGTAATTCTTTTGAATTTTATTTCGATATATATCGATATATAGCTGTGATTAATGAAATTGATGAACAAGATAACGATTTGCGGATTAGATTTTTAAAGATTTTAATAAAAAAGAGCAAACGTTTAGAATAGATGAAAAGTATACTTCTCATGTGTCCTCTGACCAAATACTTTATAAGTTGGCTAACCCCGATGTGATATGTAGAGGTAGGAGAGTATTTTATAAATTCTCAGTATTAGTAGACGTCTTGGAGCGTTGATTCTCTTGTCAGAGAAATTTTTGAATCAGTAGTATTTTATTATTGTGGTAATTATTTGCTGTGATTTCATGTGCCTTATTTAAATTTAAGATAAAAATCGTACTGATTTATGTTTAAGACATACGTTATATTAAAATAGAAATAAAAAGCTGTTACGAATAATAATTTACCAAAAAGTACTAAATTAAAATTAAAACGTTTAAAATTGATATATGAATGATACATTAATTTTAAGTAAACTATTTTTTTATATATTTTTTATATATAATTATTAATCTCAGATTGAATTTAAAAACTCATTATTTAATGAAAATGTTTTAATAAATAGTTTAATAAATTTAGTAATAATAAGAATATTGTAATAAAAATGTTATTCATGTGTGAAATATAAAAATAAATGATTATAATAATGTATTATGTGGTTTTAATGCATTTATAACAGTCCCCTGTCATACTGAACAGTCCCCTGTCACCAGTTTCGGGTAAGATACAAAAATCTCAAAAACAAATTCAATTGGCTGTGTATTAATTATCATTAAGCTGATAGTTTTGTAGCCCTTGGTAATTTTTTTTTTTATAAAATCAAAAATAATTTGGGTAGACACTTTTGTACAGATTTAAGACGTCCTTACAGAGAATCAACCATATATATATATATTAGGGTGGCCCTTATTTCGTGTATATTCGAATTTTTTCTCACGATAGTCCTAAATCGGTTCCAAATCTATAAAAAAAAATTCATGCCAAATTTTAGCTCTTAATATTAATATTAACCCGTTATAGAAAATTTAACGCTCTACAAAAAAGATCTTCTGTGATTATTCGCTAACTTGACTGGTTCAAAAGTTATTTGTGGTCAAAATCAAAGTACTAGTTAATTTTAAGGCTTTTTTCATTTTTACAGTTTCAAAAATGTTCTTATCCTGAAATTTAAATTTGAAACTATTGAAACTAACAGTAGTGCCAAAATATTAAAAGAATAGACTTTGTTAAAAACTGGACAGTATTTTTATTTATTTTTATCAGAACAAAATCTTATTTATTATTACAAAGGTTACTTATTTTTAATTTCAATCATAGCAACCAAAATTTACTGTTTTCAATAGAAACTAGAGTTTATCAATATTTCTACCAATCAAAATTAAAATCCTTCAACAATTTGCCAAAAGTATCTTGTGTATCGTAAAATTGGAAAAATAGTTGAAAATTATGACATTTCAAGAATAAAAGAAAAATTAGTGTAACTATTATTTTAGGGTCACGGTCACCTGAAAGTTTTGTAAAAAACCATCGAAATTAAAAAGAATAACCCGTCGATCATTTTTGAATTATCCAATGACTGTAAAAATGAAAAAAAACATTAAAATTAACTAGAACTTTGATTATGACCTCGAATAACTTTTGAACCAGTCAATTTAGCGAAAAATCACAGGAGACCTTTTTCGTAGAGCGTTAAATTTGCTATAAGACCTATCATTTGAAATATAAGCCGTTCATTAGTTCATGAGGTAAAAAATTCCAAAGGAATAACAAAACTTTTCCTATGTTATTTCGATTTAAAACTTTGGCTATCGGGGGGGCTGGGTTAATATTAAAATTAAGAGCTAAAATTTGGCATAAATCTTTTTTTTATAGATTTGAAACTGATTTAGTACTTACTATCGTAAAAAAAAAATTCGAATATACCCGAAATAAGAACCACCCTAATATATACCTATACACCTATACGTAAGTGTGTAACTGACTTTTTTTAATAACTCGAATTATTAATAATTCGAATTAATTTTGGTGTCCTTACGACTTCGACTTATCGAGGTTCGACTGTATATTTTAATAATTAAGAAGTTTAAGTAAAACACATTGTATCTTCTCGCTCCTTTCCACTCATTACTATGGTAAATACGTTTTTCGAATATAAAATTGATATTTACTAAATTAAATTAAAATTTTTGATTTGAAGGAGCTTATGGTAAATTATGTTAATATAATAAATACGAAGATGTGCGCATTCGAGCGAAAAGTGGCACATTTCCGAGCGAGGGAGGCAAATGAAGCGCGACGCGGAGCGGCGCGCTTCATTTTCCCGAGATCGGAATGTGCCACTTTGAGCTCGAATGTGCACACTCGGCTTTAAGCACGTTTCACAAAATTTTGACTAATATATTATACAAAAATTTAATTAAATTATTTAGTCGTTTTCTCTCACTCGCACCTACGAAATTGTCGTATCTTTTCGCTCGCTTCCACTCATTGCTATGGTAAATACATTTTTTGAATATAAAATCGATATTTACTATATTAAATTATAATTTTTGATTGAAAAAAGAGCACGGTAAATTATGTTAATATAATAAAGACAAGGATGTGCGCTTTCGAGCGAAAAGTGGCACATTTCCGAGCGAGGGAGGCAAATTTTTCCGAGATCGGAATGTGCCACTTTGAGCTCGAATGTGCACACTCGGTTTTAAGCACGATTAACAAGCGTCCCGTTTTAACAAGAAAAAAATTGGACAAGTTAGTTATACCCCACCTCGTACACGGAAAGTTAAAAAGAATTCGATACGTACTTAGGTCCGTACATATGTCCAGTGACTGGTTGCTTGGACATATTAATGGCTTGTCCGTGCTGAGCGCCGGTGTCGATGAAGCGCCCCAAACCCAATCCGCCACCTCCAGCGGCTACCGCTAAAGGCACCTGGTGCCTCGACCGATTATACTAGAAATTTTAATTCATCAAATTAATACATTGTAAAATTCGTCTCGCTTACGACGAAGATGAAGGTTGCACCACCTCCTCCGCCCCCACCATCTGAGACTTCCATTCTTAGCACCCCGCGGACCCCGGTTAAATTTCTGGTGTCGTCGTTACGCAAGGTTTTGCAGGACGAGTTCCTTTGGTGCCCTAAACTCTGTAATTGGAGGGAACGATGAATTTATGGCTTTTAATTAATTTTTAAACGCACTTTAACGCAGGAGCTTGTGCCCTCCTGCCCCACTAATATGTATAATTCTTGTCCCATGTGTAATTCCATAACTGTGCGCACCATGGCTCCTCTGGAGGACCCCATTCCGCCGCTGCCCTTGCCCCCGCTTGCTCCCACAAGGACGAAGCTAAAGAGATGGGGATTTTAATTTGGTTTACTAAAGGTTTTGGAGTGACTTACGTGTAATATCCATCGTGGGGGACTGTCCATTTTTGGATGCCGTTTAGACCTGGTGCGTGCATCACTTTGACTTTGACGGACGTGTTTTTGTAAGCCGTGTTGCAATCGGTTTGCGTGGGGCCGTCGCGACCTTTCACCCCGCAATTCGTGATTTCGTAATCTATAAAAAAAATATTTAATGGTAGCCTTATAATTGTCATTCGATTTTTGAAGAAAAATAGTCACGTGTAAAAATAGAGAGAGGAGGGTGTTAGAATACTATATGAAAATTGTAAGAAAAAAGTGTACACAGCAATCTTTTATAAAAATAAGATTTTATTTTTTAAAATGCTACGTTATGAATTAGTTTATGATTGTTTCAGAAATTGCAATGGGTTTTATTAGTAACAGATTTTCAAAATTCTAACTAGAGACATTCCTTCAAAATTGTCATACAATTACATTGCCGAAAAAAAAATTAAATATCTTTATAAATAAATGAGAAAACACGGTCGAACTGAAAAATTTTATTTGATAGCGGTTTGTCAAAATGAAAAAAGTTTTAGACTTAATCCAGTCGGCTAAAAAATTTTACTCCTACACCGCCTTAATAATTTGGAAAACAATTATTTTTAACAAAAATCATCCGATTGTTTAAAATAAAATCACATTAACAAATTACAGAAAGCCAATTTGGCTGTACAATTCATTTTTCAAAATACAATTTTTAAATATTCAGAACTAAATCATTTTATTAAACATTACGGATCGGCAATGTTTTTTAATAAATTAATACATATAAATCAAAAAGAACATCAAACATTATGAAATAGTAAAAATCAGGCAACTAAAAAACCTTCCCTCCTCCTCTTTTAACCCTCCAAGATTCCAAAATTAAATCTGAAAAAATCTCTACCCTGGCCTGTCCCCATGACGTTTTTAGTTAAACATACAGACAGTACATACTTTCTTTGACGCAGTTGCCACGTTAAAGTATATTTAGCACAAATTTAAACAAGTATACTTAAGTATTATAAAGAGAAAATATAACAATATTTGTTTCTTTTCAATAATTTTCGAACTTCATTTTTGTCCCGTTTTTTTGCGTATATACCCTGGCAAATTTTGATCCGTTAATATAAACAGAAATATCAGACAGTTTTATACAAAAAAGCGACCAAGGGCCGCGTATCAACGTAAAGTTAATTACAGTAAACAAACGAGCCCTTAAATTGCTGACATTTGTCTTTGGCGCGACGCGACAGTGTGGTGCCGTGGTTCCGCAAGGTGATTGTGTCTCTCCCCAGGCAAGTCGTAAAATTTATTAAATTCACTTAATTTATTTGAATTTTCTGCCTAAATTCAACAATACTGTAATAGTTAAGGTGTGATATATTATTAGTTTAATATTAACTTATGTCAATTGAAAATTTTAAATGTGTCACAAAAACGTCTCTCCATGATAAAATAACTACCAGGGGAGATACTCACTGACCAGAGGATATAATTTGGATCATAAGATGTTTGTGCAAACTAATCCAGACATATATCAACATTCTCAAGAAACGTTTTAAATTATTCTGGTAAAAGAAAAGTAGTATAATAAAAATAAATGATAATTTCTTTGTTTATAATCGGATTTTGCTAAATTTTCTTAGTTTATATCATAAGTAAAACTTGTTGATTTAATGAAAGGTATGGTATTAGTATAGGTAATATACAAATTATTATTTTAATTAAAAGACGCTAGTCTCTACCCTGGCCGATGTATTTACTCTGGCCTTCTAAAAAGTAACTCAATATGTATAAAGTAACTTACCCTTACATGAATGTGTAGATAAAAAAGACAAAAATCGTAATATATGTGTTAAATCAAAAAACTCGAATTTTTTTCCTTGGCGCATTCTCTATGGTTTCAAAATCTCTTATCGTAGAATCACCCCTATATCTTAATTGTTCATGAAAATATATGTAAAAATTTTATATCCTTAATTTCGTACAAATAAAAGAAGTTAGAAAAATTTCTAACTGCAGTTCCTTCTTACAAGATTGCACTTTTAATAATTTTGAAGATAATTATTTTTAACCCTCCGCATACTAGGTGACTAAATGTCACAAGCCATACTAGGTGGGGTTTGCCATACCCCAAAATAAAATTAAATACAAATTAAATTCACGGTAATTTCTTAATGATTTGCAATAATTCAGACCAATAAATTACACGAAAAATTAATTGTATAATTTTAATCGTTCCCTCTCACTTGCATTGACAAGATTATCGTATCTTCTCGCTCCCTTCCACTCATTGCTATAGTAAATACATTTTTCCACTATAAAATCGATATTTACTAAATTAAATTAAAATTTTCGATTTGAAGGAGCGCACGGTAAATTATACTAATATAATAAACACGAGGATGTGCGCATTCGAGCGAAAAGTGGCACATTTCCGAGCGAGGGAAGCAAATGAAGCGCGACGCGGAGCGGCGCGCTTCATTTTCCCGAGATCGGAATGTGCCACTTTGAGCTCGAATGTGCACACTCGGTTTTAAGCTCGATTACCAAAATTTCCGTATCAACAAAAAAGAAATTAGTTATACCCCACCTAGTACACGAAAGGATAACAAAAATCCTCCGATTTGTTAAAATAAAACCATATAAAAAAATTACATGAAACCAATTTGGCTCTACAATTCATTTTTAATAATGCAATCTTTAAATATTCAAAACTGAATTATTTTATTAAACATTTTAATAAATTAATATAAATCAAAAGGAAAAATCAAACATTTTCAAGTACTAAAAATCAAAAAACTAAAAAACCTTCCCCGCTCCCTCTCTTAAAAATAAAAAAAATATACTTACAGGTCTCATTTGCAAAATCCTTGTAAGGAGTAGCGGTGGCCGAACGTTCCAAAACGGGATTCCAATAGTTATACCTATGCAATTCGGCATGTGGAATATTAAGTCCAAAGCATTCGGGGCTCATCGAAAAATCGTCGATGGCGACGTCCCCGATGTACCTTATGCCCCTCTTTGCGTCGAAATAAAGATAATATCTGAAACTCGAAAATGTAAAAAGCTCGTAAAGCGCCATTTCAAGGCAACCCAACCTATGAGTGATATTGGGCAGTATAACAATTTTCCGGACCCACGTATCCCCATAATCGTTATAACTCCAAAATATTTCGCTCGATACGTTCTCTTTCGGCCTTAACTCGGTTACTTGCAGCATCAATCCACTTTTATGGCTTCCGGATTGATGCAAATAGAAACGTATCTGAAACATCAATTTTACTTCGACCCGAACGCTAATTTAAATAAGGCGCCCCAAATCGCAATTCCGATTGGCTTATTCAATTAGCGGCCATGGCAACGCGAAATTAGCCAATCGAAATTTAATTTGCCTCGGCGAAAAGATTTTCGAATTTGCCTACCGTGCAAGAGTTGTAGTATCTCGAAGAGGCATTTCCGTGCACCTTCGGGGGCGGATTAAAGATGGTGCTTTGCAAGGTGGCGGTGCTTGCGAAACCGACTTCTTTCCCCATCGCCATATTTACGTACATATATTTTCCTGTCGAATTAATTGAGGTTAGGTTTGCGCGCGATTCGAGCGAAAATCGTTTACCTGTCACGTTCCTGAAAGTGTGATCGTAGTTTGGGCCCGTCCTGTTCGTGGGGGTCGAACCGTTGTGCTTGGCCCATTTCAGAGCCCTGCCGGGGACGTTAAACCAGCCGCACCAGTCCTGCTCGAAGTTGCAGCGGGCCCCATAAGGAATTTTCTCTGGAAATATTTAAAAAATGCTTCGTAAATTTTTTGGGTTTTTGTGGCGCGGATGAAAATGCTATTTTTATTGAAATCAAAGGCAAGTTTGGGTTTTAAAAAGGGAAAATTGGTAGAGTACACTTTGCTAACTCTGAATTATGCAAAAGAATGTTTTTCGAAGAGCACGGCTTCTTCTTAATTACTTTCGTAATTAAAAATTAGAAGATGGAAGCGTTAGTCCAGAATTTTTTCGTAAATTATATTGAATAAATAAACGTATTGATTTTCTTTTGGAAATTCTTCTTTGGGGGTGTTTTGCCGTCCTCAAACGCTCTTAATCTGGCCTGGCGCGTAATCTGACTAGGAAAAACTTAAAGCGGAGCAAGAGTAAATCTGTTCATGAGAAATACAATGTTGATTGCGCCCGTGTTTCCGGCCAAACTGTAAAGAATTATGAAAACAAATTATATGAAATTTTTTAGAAAAATAAGTTTGAAGAGTCCGACTTGTGATTAATTTTTTCTAAATTTCCATTTTGAAAAATCGTAGCTCGGTTATTTGTGAACGGACCTTTAAAAACTTTTGTTACTATGAAAGCCCGTTTATCGGAGCCTACTATCAGTCGAAAAATCAACAGAGCCCAATGTTAAGTCTGGGAGAAAAAACGCGTTTGAAGCTTTCAAAATATAAATTATTTTTTCATAATGCTGTAAATCTGCCGTCTTTGAGAATTTTGTCAAATCCTTTCATTTGTGAACATTTACAACCCCGACGCGTTGGAATCCCGTCCTAACTCAAAACTCTCAAAATCGGTCAAAATCGAGAAAAAACATGAATGTTAACCATGTTTTTTTTTGACAAAAAATGAAAAAAATAGAATTGCTTTATATTGCAAGAGGATGTTTCTACGTACTTGAAGTAAAATGCGTCCGAAGGTTCCTTCTAAACAGCCCATGTATTAGATTTAAATAATTTTGAAAAAAAAAATTTGACTTTATTTGTTAATCGAAAAATATATAGGAACGGCCATTAATTTATTACGGGCTTATAACGCAAGCTACAACAAAACGTACTTAAAGTAAAATGTGTTCGAAAATCCCTTTTAAACAGTCCTCGCGTTAGATTTAAATAATTGTAAAAAAAATTTTTGACTTTAATTGTTAATCGAAAAATATATAAGAACGGCCATTAATTTTTTACGAGCTTATAAGGCAAGCTACAACAAAACGTACTTGAAGTAAAATATGTCCAAAGGACCCTTCTTAACAGCCCATACGTTAGATTTAAATAAATTTGAAAAAACATTTTTTACTATTTGTAAATCGAAAAATATATAAGAACGGCCATTAATTTTTTACGGGCTTATAAGGCTAGCTACAACAAAACGTACTTGAAGTAAAATGTGTCCAAAAGTCCCTTCTAAACAGTTCTTGCGTTAGATTTAAATAATTTTGAAAAACATTTTTGACTTTATTTCTAAATCGAAAAATATATAGGAACGGTCATTAATTTTTTTCGGGCTTATAAAGCAAGCTACAACAAAACGTACTTGAAATAAAATGTGTCCGAAAGTCCCTTCTAAACAGCCCTTGCGTTAGATTTAAATAATTTTGAAAAAAAATTTTGACTTTATTTCTAAATCGAAAAATATATACGAACGGTCATTAATTTTTTACGGGCTTATAAGGCAAGCTACAACAAAACGTACTTGAAGTAAAATGTGTCCGAAAGTCCCTTCTAAACAGCTCTTGCGTTAGATATAAATAATTAAAAAAAAAATTTTGACTTTATTTCTAAATCGAAAAATATATAGGTAAGCACGGTCATTAATATTTTTCGGGCTTATAAAGCAAGCTACAACAAAACGTACTTAAAGTAAAATGTGTCCGAAAGTCCCATCTAAACAGCTCTTGTGTTAGATTTAAATAATTTTGAAAAAAAATTTTGACCTTATTTGTAAATCGAAAAATATATAGAAACGGTCATTAATTTTTTACGGGCTTATAAGGCAAGCTACAACAAAACGTACTTGAAGTAAAATGTGTTCAAAGGTCCCTTCTAAACAGCCCTTCTATTAAATTTAAATAATTTTAAAAAACAATTTTCGACTATTTTTGTAAATCGAAAAAAATAGAGGACGGGTAATTAATTTTTACGGGCTTATAAGGCAAGCTACAACAAAACGTACTTAAAGTAGAATATGTCCGAAGATCTCTTCTAAACAGCCCTTGCGTTAGATTTATATAATTTTGAAAAATTTTTGACTTTATTTCTAAATCGAAAAATATATAGGAACGGTCATTAATTTTTTTCGGGCTTATAAAGCAAGCTACAACAAAATGTACTTGAAGTAGAATGTGTCCGAAGGTCCTTTTTAAACAGCCCTTGCGTTAGATTTAAATAATTTTGAAAAAAAATCGCCAAAAAACATGGATTAACCCCTTGCGATTTTTGGCAAAAATGAAAAAAATTGAATTGCTTTATATTGCAAGGGAATGTTTCTACGTAGTCCTAGCAACGATAGCCGGTGTCATTTTCCGGCGCCCTCCCTCTAAAATAAAAATTTTCGTCCTTTTGAAAAATTAAATTTGGCTTTAAAAAAAAGCGTGGTTATAAATAACAAAAATTTTCAAAATTTGATACGTTTATGTGGGCGACGTTGGAGTTTCAACTGTAGTTTCAACTTTTTTAAAGATTAGCGTTAAATAAAATGTGAGAGGCTCACCGCAGTTTTGAGTTTCGTCGTCGCCATGTTCGCAGTCCTTCGTGATGTCGCATATCCTCGTGTTGTTGATGCAGACGTTAGTCTGGCTACATCTGTACTGAAAGGGGGTGCAGGAATTAATGGGGTCGCTTTCCGGAAAACATTCCAGCAGCTTGATGCTATCGAAGGCGACGGCGGCATTTTTCAAAGCCCTATGTGCCGGCATCACTTCTAAAATGATGTGGAAAGCTTGCGATATTTTACCAACAGCTTTATCGTACTTCTTCCATCTGAAACGAAAGAGGTAATTAAAGGTCTCGTCGGCGATGCGTGCGCGCGTACTCTTTGCTGTCGTCCCCGTGTATCTCGCTGACAAGCCATTGGGTGCGATTTACCGTTTCGGCAACGATACGAATTATGCCATGGACCATTGCCTCTTGGTAAATCCAAATTTGAACGCGGCAGGTGTCCGTGCTTGGGCTGAACGAAGGACTCGTGACGTGCAACTCCTTCGTGGCGGATTTTAATCGCAGCATCAGGAAGTGTCCTGAAATATGAATCGTAATTAGCATCTCTTCGATAATGAATGTAAAATGCGGAGAAGATTTAGAATTGTATACGTTGTTAGATAATTCGCGATCTGCAACCTGAATCCGAAGCATAAACTTTGACCTTTAGATTTGATCACAAAGATCTATAAAAAAAACATTTTCATTTTACTTTTAAAGATGTCCTTAAAACATTACAAATCCAGTATCCTTGAACTTTTTTGCGTATGCCTTATGGAAAATTGTCGACGAAATGGTGTGGGTGAAGAGATCAATGCGGATTTTATAAAACAAAATTCGCGATTTAGTTTATTCGGAGATGTTTTTAAAAAGCTTGAGATCTTTTAATTTTTGATATATGGGTGATTCCATTCTAACTGGGATTTTTTGTGTCCTATACTGTTTGCTCTCACTGGTCATACATTATAAATCTATTAATAAAGTTTTTGTATCAATACGATCATCATGAACATATTTCATCACTTTTCTTGTAGAATATAAGTTGCAGTCCAAAGAAAACTTGCAATATGTCACTTAATTGTCAGTACCGTGTCATGTTTTTTTTAGAATTTGTCTATAAATGGGTTATTTTTTTTGTTGCAATAAATAATTCAAACCAATCAACTGATAAATCTTATTGTATATAATCAAACGTAAAAGAAATTAACGAATTTTTTTTAATACATCAATTTAAGATTGAATTCCGGCTTAATAACTTTTGTCCTCAGATTTAAGCAAATTTTTAAATTTGAATTTGTATGACTCGTGCGCCATTTACCTCGAAATTAATGAAACAACTAATAAGCCATACTGAAAGTACGTTAACTGAGTTATGTTTACAAACATAACGCAAGTGAAATTCTCAAGTGAGTTTGTGTCATTTTAAAACTCAATTTTTAAAAGATGATGTCATAAATTTATTTGTCAGTACCGTGGTATTAGTAAACTTAATTAACAATTAATTGTTTTCATCATATATAATGAATTTCTGTACTTATTACTAACCTAAATTATAAGGTAATAGGATATTATCAAATTCATAATCAAAAAATTACAGTTGCTATTTTAATTTAAAATGTCAGTACCGTGTCAAAAAATAATAAAAATATATTTAATTGCTAATAAATAATATTGACTTCACTGAAAATTATTCATGTAAATATGAAACAGAAGTTCAGTCAGTAGGTATACACTTTGGGGACTAGTAGAGTACAATTTTTCCAAATTACCAGACAATTTTAAGCCTTTTGTAGGCACAATAAAAGTATATACGTGGAATAAATTACAACGTAATTGTATTTTATCCAATCCGTTAAGTTGCTTTTATTGCTCTAATAAGAATGTATGCAGACACTTTTCTATGAGAAAAATTGATCATTCTTCAAATGATAAGGTGGGAAAAATAAATAACAATGACGAAAAAAACAAAAAAATCGGAGAATTCATCGCAAGAAGTTCAAAAATTGCCAAAGATGACTGAAACTGTATCACTGTGTAGAAGTTTAAGAATTAAAAATGCTGTGATGAAAACCAAAAAAAAATTTAGTTAAGTTAATTTTTGTGAAATATGTTAGATTTGAGTTGATTAATGTTTGATATAAATTATAATGTATTATTTGTTATAGATAAGTTACTATGGATTATTGAAATGTTAAATAATCAATAAAAAAGAGTTTTAAAATGTCACAATACAATTCATAAATGAATTTAATAATTTTTCTGAAGAATGTCTACCAAATTTATTTTATGTCAGTACCGTGGCATGGAAATTATAAAATATGATTCTCATTCTCGATATTCTAAAGTTGTAGCAAAATTCTCTCGCACTTTCATTTTTACTATAAAATGGAGTAATAATATGCATGACAAAACAAAAAATGTTTAGTTATAAAATTCAAAAATATTTAATCAAAAAAGTAACAGTTAGAACGGAATCACCCAAATATACAATTTAAAAAAAATTACAAGTGAGAAAAGGGCCAAGGTACAGTAGGTTCCGCTACATATATGTATTTAAAAAAAAACTGTTTGTGTCCGTATGTAGGCGCGTTAGAAGTTATACTTCTTTGACATAACTAAATTAAATATAACCACGTGTACAAATTAAAATGTATAAATAAATTCAATAAATACGAGGATGTGCGCATTCGAGCGAAAAGTGGCACATTTCCGAGCGAGGGAGGCAAATGAAGCGCGACGCGGAGCGGCGCGCTTCATTTTCCCGAGATCGGAATGTGCCACTTTGAGCTCGAATGTGCACACTCGGTTTTAAGCATGTTTCACAATTATTAACTTACTTTCTAATTATTTTTAATTAAAAATTACAGAACCGTATTTCTATGAGGAACCAATAATTTAAAAAAAAAATGCTAAAACCTTTTCCAAACATAAAATTGAAATTCAATGTTTAGAAATTAAAGAGAGAAGAGTAATGTAGCCAAATTAAATAAATACAAAGATGTGCGCATTCGAGCGAAAAGTGGCACATTTCCGAGCGAGGGAGGCAAATGAAGCGCGACGCGGAGCGGCGCGCTTCATTTTCCCGAGATCGGAATGTGCCACTTTGAGCTCGAATGTGCACACTCGGTTTTAAGCACCATTCACAATAATTAATTTACGTTCTTAGACGGCTAACTTCAACTCTCAAATATCCGTTGCCTTCTCACATTTTACTCTCGTCGCGCCAAAAGAAGTATGACTTCAAAAATATTACGAGTGGTGACTTTTTAAAACATATCTTTGCTCTATTTTCGCAATACTCAAATCAATTTATAATAATGGGGGTTTGTTTCCTTTCCAATTAATTATAAAGGATCCAATCATGCTTGCGCCATAAAATTACTGATAAAACGATGGTAAACAACGACGCATTCCGCCTGTTCATGAATATGAAATTTAATCGCAAAATGGTTCCGATGCGACTTGCTACATTTTTAATTTCCTATAAACTGGCGAGGCGCGATATTTATCCACTCTTCAGTTTCGTTCGAACGTAACTAAATTACTAAAACCACATTAAACGTTCAACAAAACATATTTCATTTCCAACTTATAATTAAACGCCGCTTCTCTAAAATTCGAAACGAGAATCAAATACCGTTTATAATTCAATTTTCCATCTAAACTAATAACAACTATTTCGGTCGTAGTACAACTTGTACGTAATTAACTTTTATTAACAATATTCTTGTTCCCAATATTTATAATAATTGGAAGTATGAAACATTAGAAGAATTCCAAAATTTCAAAGATAAATTCGAGGTACCAGGAATTAAAAAAAATTTAAATAGTACTAATATACAGAGTGTCTCACGAATAGGCACTGAAACTTAACCGGGTGATACCTGACTCCAATACAAACAGTAAAAGTTTATATACAATACGTCCAGAGTCTAAAAAATTTCGAGAAAAATGCATTTCAATTTTAAATGACAACATAGTCTCGTTTCCGTATGCTTTTAAAAGAGAGTGAAGTTATTTAGTACGTGCTTCATTGCTAATTGCTATATTTTTATATGCGATTTCTATGATTAAAATAAATTCTATATTTTGCTTTAATGGCATCGTCATAACAAAATTTTTTGAAATACTGTAAATAATATGGTATTTATTACCCATATTCAAATTAAATTTTACGGTACGAGAGACGGGAGTTTGAAGTCCCAATTTTTTTCTTTTGCATTTATAGAGCTCATGGTCTTAATTTATCAATGACATTTTTATAGCAATAGATAGTGTATTTATTCTAGTTTAAGACAAAATAAAGATTTTTTCTCTACCATTATCTAATGAGAATATATTATAATTTTTATGAAAAAATAAAAGTGTGACTTTTAACCCCGTGTCATGGATGGTTGTCAGACGTTAAATAAAAGATAAAATACAAAACGAGAAAACAAATACCCATTCTATTCTAACCTATTCTATCTAACGAACTTAGGTTATGGGAACAAAAATGACAAATGTATAATTACAGCCAATCGTTTATGTAGTAAAACCCCTAAAAAACCAATAAAAAAAGGCCGCACATATTCATGGTTGCTTTGTACTTGTGACTACTAGCCCCCGATAACTTTAGACAACCTTCCCCAAAACAATTTTAGACAATTAACTCCTAAAATTAATTTAAATCAATGGTCATTTAAAAAACCATATAATGATATCATGAAACATATCTTAAACATCATAAATACACGAATAGGTATATCACTATGCAAAATTTAATTATACTTATGAGACTCAACAGAGATGCGCAAAAAATTACTTTCACTGTACAAAAAAAACAAGCGCATATATTTCTTATACGGTATTTCAGAGCGAACTGAAGTGAAGTACGCAAGGAGGTATTGTGCTCGGGCTTCTTTGACACGGGTAAACAAATTTATTAATTCATTAGGTTTTCTGTTATGGTTAATGTGACAACGTACCCGTGACACAACCATACCCGGTCTCTCCTAATTGCAAACGACCTACTTTTAGTTATAAAAGATTTAAAGTGTATCAATTAATTTAATTTTTTTTAAATAATATTTTTTATGAATATTGAGATATCGTGCAAAACAATCCTAATTCGTAATACTTGGAATTTTTCTTACAAGATGATTTTATGACAAATATACGGCAGTACGAAAAAATTAAGAGTTTATTCTAATTGCAAAAATTAGAATGAGCGTTACACAATCACATGTCTAAATAAATTTAAAGAAGGATAAAATTTGATATAAAACATCCTTTTGCAGAATTATGCAAAAACCTACCGTTATTTGCATTACTATGCGCAAATTAATCTTTAAAAATTCACATCGTCTTTATTTTCTACTGGGCATCAGACGAATAGGTAATGGAACTTAACCCACTTATAAATGACCCTAAACTGAAAGAAAAGATACCCCAAGTCAAGCAGTATCATAAAGTTCAATTTAAAAATGTATGATAAATAGCTTATTATTTAGAACATTTCAAAAATTTTTGTTCAAGTGTGTTGTAACGCTGCCAGTAAAACTATATGTATTTTTTTTTAATTAAAAAAACCATAAAAATCACTATTTAACTAATAATGCTAATTAGCAATAAAGCACGTACTTAATTAACCTCACTTTTTTTAGTAGCATATGGAGACGATGCTATGTTGCCATTTACATGAAAATAAAAATGTTTTTTTCTTGAAATTCTTTAGATTTTATGGTTAATGTGACAACCTACCCGTGAGACAACCATACCCGGTATCCCCTACCATAAACCAAAAATTTGACACATAAGGTCACTTGACTTGGAATACTCTTTCGTTTACTTTACGATTAAGTTTCAGTACTTATTCGTGGGACACCCAGTAGAGCCCAAATTTCGACTCGGACACTCACGACAAAACCTATTTCGCTTTCCGTCCAAAACCGAAAGCCATTACTTCAGACTTTTACGACACTAGAAATATTATTTATTTATAGACAGCTATTTTGTACATTTAAAAGTCGGAAAGAAAGCAAAACATTTTTGGAGATAAATATAGCACGATTTTGGTTGGCTTTGCGTAATTTGCGGGTCGCCTATTTACGTGTTGCTCGAAGACGCGTTTAATCAATTTTCTGCTCGCTTATTATGCGACCAATCATTAGTGACGAACGGCGGAAAAAAAACCATTCCGACACCCACACGAATCGACGAAAAAAGCCTTAAAATTGCGCGAAAAGGGCAAATTTTTATTCTGACATTAATCGGTTTCAAATTTCAATTAATTTCGATGTTGATTGCTGCGATAACGTATGGCCCTTTTAATGAATACTTCATTAACTTACCGAATTATTTAATCATAAACGTAATTAACATCAATATTATAACAGATACTTGATAGCCGTTTAAAATGTTGAAAAGCGATGTGGGTGCGGAAAACTTTTCTCACCCCCGACGAGCACGGCGTACGACCACGCAACAAGCGGAATGTTTTCGATAGATAAGGGGGACGCTCGAGAGGAATTTCATTAATTATCTTTTATAACTAATGCATATGCGAAGAATAAAGGAAAATAAATCCCTAGTAATTACGGGAATTGAACGGTTAAGGCATTAAGCCGAACTGCACATTCAATATTCACAAACTGTGGGCCGTACCTGTTTATTTTTCGACCCACACGGAACGTTAAGGGATGTAATTTATGACCTCTGCACTTTATCTTCGGCGAATATGCATTCGAGTTTAGTTTGTATTCGAAACGAACGCCGAAAGATCAATGTTTGCGATTTAAATTGAACGCGAAGGAAAGTTGAGGGGGAGCAGGAAGCTCGAAACTCCCAAAATCGAGAAAAAAAATGTATGTTAACCCATGTCTTTTTGAAAAAAATAGAATTGCTTTATATTGCAAGGGGATGTTCCTACGTACCCCTAGCAACTATAGCCGGTGCCACCTCGGCGCTCTCCCTCTAAAATAAAAATTCGCGTTTTTTTGAAAACTAAATTTGGCTTTAAAATGAAACTTTTAAAACGCAATAATTTTTTTATTTTTAAGAAGTACGCGGAAAGTGTTCATATTCGAACGTTTTAGGCCTTAGTACGTCCGAAACCGGTGCTCACTCAAAACCCCCAAAATCGGCCAAAATCGAGAAAAAACATGGATTAACCCCTTGCGTATTTTTGAGTAAAAAAAAATTTAGGTCAGGGATTTGCTTTCAATTTTTACGGGTCGTTTCTATGGACCCCAAACACACATAGCCGGAGCCATTCTTTTCTGCTCCCCCTTCAATCCCTAAATTTTTCGATAAAACTAAATAAATCGAAAAAAATACACTTTGACTTCAGATAGGCTTAAGATAGCCCAAAGACAGTGGAGTTACAGCATTTTGAAAATAAAAAATATTAGCAAAATTTACATTTTGAAAGCTTCGAAAGTGTTTTTCTCCCAAACTTAACATTGGGCCCTGTTGATTTTTTTGGCTGATCTTAGGTTCCAATAAAGGGGCTTACATAAAATCAAATGTTTGTAAAGATACGTTCAGAAATAACTGAGGTACGATTTTTCAAAGTGAAAATTTAGAAAAAATTAATTAGAAGTCGAACTCTTCGAACCGGTTTTTCTAAAAAATTTCAAATAGCACGCCTATAGTTTTTTGGGCTTATCCGAAGCCAAAAAGTCTGGTGAATCAGAATCTGTATTGTTTTTAAAGATCCATTCACAAATAACAGCGCTACAATTTTTTTAACGTAAAATTTTGTGCTAAAATAATGATCGGAAAACTTCAACCCTTAGTTATGCCCCTAGCACACGGAACGTTTTTACCTGCGTAAACACTTACTTGTCGGATTATTTATAATCGGTTTTCGTTATACTTTTTTTAATCTTTAAGGTTTTTCTATTACACGATACATTTTGCTTAACTAAAACATTTTAAAAATCTATCGCAAAATGTCTCTTTTACGTACTATTATTTAAATATATTCTACTACGTCTTATTTTTTCATTTCTATAACAAGATTGACCACGTGCGTTTATAAATTAACAATATCGATTCCGGTGATTTAATTGGAATAGCACAAATTGTAAAAAGCAAAAGATTAATTACATCGATGCTTTTATTAGCACGGATTTTTAGAAATTTTATTCACGTTTAATTTTGTCAGCATTTTAAAAATTTTCTCAAAAGTGTGGACAAAAAGTTGTGTAATATTTTTTCTAGGATTACAAAACACATAATAAATAATATAAAAAATATTAGCTAAAGACAATAGTCAAATTATAGATAAATGTTATTGTAAGATTTAGTAGATATATTTAAATAAAATTGGCTTAACTTTTCGGATTTCAAAGCAAAAAGAATTATAGAAAATACCCAACGCATTGTTAACAGTCAAAGTTTTTATAGTCTTTTTTGTTGTTTTAAAAAAAGTATTTCAATCTCCGTTCATTATTTAAATACCATACATTTGCCGAACAATAATAACACAAATCCCCAAAAATACTTTTTTTAATTGGGGATTAAATGTAATTTTAGTAGACAATTGTCTATTATCTTTTTTTACTTCTAAGAAAATGTATTATAATTCGTAAAACAGTTTTTTCAACATATTGTGCTTGCACAGAAGGTAATTTAATTTTTAAAATAATTATTGTTGCTTAACACTTGGTGTTAATTAAAACATTGTACTTTATTACTCAAACGGTTATATCTAAAAAACATAAATAATATTTTTTAGATACTTGGCGTTTTTCATATTTATTCGTGAATCCATTATGAACGACTCTATATCCACTTTTTAAAAGTCACGTGACGCTAAACTCGTTTTTCATTGGTCATCTGCTATTTCAAGCAACAAAATACGTAGCAAAATTATGAGCTGTTCTATTTGTAAAATTCAGTAAACAACACGATGTAAGGGTTGATTTTTACGTACCCCCACCGCCCCAACCAAATAGTTATCCGACAAGTAAATGGCTACGTAGGTAAAAACGTTCCGTGTGCTAGGGCTTTTACTCGAGAAATTCTCAAAAATTTAGGAAGTTGAAGAAGGATCAGGGAAGAATGGCTCCGGCTATGTCGATTTGGGGTCAATAGAAACGTCACGTAAAAATTTAACCTAAGATTTTTTTTCCCTCAAAATTAGCAAAGGAGTTAGTCCAGCGTAGTTTAAGAGGGGCGCGGTCGCATATAGTTTAGAAACCGCTGTCCTATGACCTAACGGACTCAACATTGATCACAATAAACGAAATATTAATAATAATATCAATAAATACGAGGATGTGCGCATTCGAGCGAAAAGTGGCACATTTCCGAGCGAGGGAGGCAAATGAAGCGCGACGCGGGCGGCGCGCTTTATTTTCCCGAGATCGGAATGTGCCACTTTGAGCTCGAATGTGCACACTCGGTTTTAAGCACGATTCGCAATAATTTCTGTGACAAAAAATTAGTAAATAATTTTTATCGTTCCCTCTCACTCGTACTTATAAATTTGTCGTATCTTTTCGCTCGCTCCCACTCATTTGCTATGGTAAAAATACGTTTTTCGACCATATAATCGATATTTAAATTAAATTTGTAGATTAGAAAGAAAGTTTAATTAACAAAATTCGATTAATACGAGGATGTGCGCATTCGAGCGAAAAGTGGCACATTTCCGAGCGAGGGAGGCAAATGAAGCGCGACGCGGAGCGGCGCGCTTCATTTTCCCGAGATCGGAATGTGCCACTTTGAGCTCGAATGTGCACACTCGGCTTTAAGCATGATTCGCAATAATTTCTGTGACAAAAAATTAGTAAATAATTTTTATCATTCCCTCTCACTCGTACTTATAAATTTGTCGTATCTTTTCGCTCGCTCCCACTCATTTGCTATGGTAAAAATACGTTTTTCGACCATATAATCGATATTTAAATTAAATTTGTAGATTAGAAAGAAAGTTTAATTAACAAAATTCGATTAATACGAGGATGTGCGCATTCGAGCGAAAAGTGGCACATTTCCGAGCGAGGGAGGCAAATGAAGCGCGACGCGGAGCGGCGCGCTTCATTTTCCCGAGATCGGAATGTGCCACTTTGAGCTCGAATGTGCACACTCGGTTCTAAGCGCGATTCACAACGATTAATTGACTTTCTTAGATGACTAACTTTACACTGACGAATTTTTGTTAATTATGCGCGCGCAACTTCTGTTGGCTGCCAAATTTCACTCTCAACGCGCTGAAAGAAATATAAAGTAAAAAAGAGCTCACCAATTAAACGTCTGCACAAAGCGAAATTAATTCGAAGACTGAATTTAATGCATTCCAAGCATTAGCTGCAAATTCGAAAGTTTGATAAATTTTCGATTAGAGCTTGCCTTGACTGATAAAATAAAATGCAAAACGCACGTAGGCCAATTATTCATAATATTATATAAACACTGACGTCACCAATTCTAGAAGGTGTTTAAAGTACACAGACACAAACCAAAAGTAATTACCATCCCTACAAATATCAATGCTTGCCCCAAAGCAATCTCAAGTACTTAATATTAAATAAAAATTGTGGCGTGTGCTTTTATAGGGGTGTTAGAAGTTATACTTCTTTGGCGTGAATATTGAAATATTACCACGTGTAGAAATTAATATAAATAGATTCAATAAATGCGAGGATGTGCGCGTTCGAGCGAAAAGTGGCACATTTCCGAGCGAGGGAGGCAAATGCAGCGCGACGCGGAGCGGCGCGCTTCATTTTCCCGAGATCGGAATGTGCCACTTTGAGCTCGAATGTGCACACTCGGTTCTAAGCACGATTCACAATAATTTCTGTGACGAAAATTAGTAAATAATTTTTATCATTCCCTCTCACTTGTACTTATAAGTTTGTCGTATCTTTTCGCTCGCTCCCACTCATTTGCTATGGTAAAAATACGTTTTTCGACCATATAATCGATATTTAAATTAAATTTGTAGATTAGAAAAAAATAATTAATAAAATTCGATTAATACGAGGATGTGCGCATTCGAGCAAAAAGTGACACATTTCCGAGCGAGGGAAGCAAATGAAGCGCGACGCGGAGCGGCGCGCTTCATTTTCCCGAGATCGGAATGTGCCACTTTGAGCTCGAATGTGCACGCGCGGCTTTAAACATGAATCGCAACAATTTCTGTGATGAAAAATGAATAAATAATTTTTATCATTCCCTCTCACTCGTACTTATAAGTTTGTCCTATCTTTTCGCTCGCTCCCACTCATTTGCTATGGTAAAAATACGTTTTTCGACCATATAATCGATATTTAAATTAAATTTGTAGATGAGAAAAAAAGTTTAATTAATAAATCTCGATTAATACTCGGCTTTAAGCACGATTCACAATAATGAATTTGTTTTCTAAATATTTTTCATAAAAAATTACTGAACCGTATTTCTATCGGGGCCTAAATATAAATAAACAAAATTACTTAAAAAATAAATACTAAAACAAGTGCTAAACGCCCTTTTAATTTTTCTTCGTTAATCGGAAAACATTTAACGCGATTAATTTTTTACGTGCGACGCAAAACGGCGTCGTAACTCCATTAAATCTAAACTGGCATTTATAAAGCGTGTAGGGGGGTGGCTGCAAAAAATAAACAGCCGAGCATTTAAACGCTACAAATGTAGCGTTTGAATGGAAAATGTACGTGGGCGGCTAAACGTTCTCGTTTTTGTTACAAAAATTAACTTTTTTACTCGAGGCTCCGCATGGCATTTACGAATTCCATCCAACTTTTTAAAAGTCCACATATTTTAGTTTGCACGAGTCGTATTGGGCGGCGAAATAAAAATTGAATTTTGACATTTAAACGCGGCGTCGTTATGGTTATGCCTATTCGAGTAGCCAATCGGATGTGTTGTTTTTACTCTAGGTGTGTTGTGGTTCCCCGTACTCTTATTAAACGTTTGTAAATACAGGGTGTTTCATAATTAACGGACACAATTCGAATGTTGTTTATTTAAAAAAGTATACAGGATGATTCAGAAATAGGCCCGACACGTATGTACAGTGCTCGCCAAAAAAAATGGACATAAAAAATTTAACATAGGTGGGGGGGGCAAAGCTCTGAAACGTTTCGGATAATTATAATTTATTTTCTAAAAATTCCTACAAAAATGTACTTTGGCAAAATAAATGCAGGCGTAGTTTTAGAGCAAACGCGAAATTTATGTAAAACCCAAATTTAATAAAAAGCGGGAGTCGTCGAATTGCAATAAACGAAGAATTGTCTACGGTTCAACGGCACCGATATGCGCTAATTATGAGGAACGTCGAAGAAGCCCAAAGATTTTGTGCGCGTAGAGAATACGAAATTGCCATTAGTTTCTCGGCAAAATGAAAGATTTCTTACACAAGATGCGAATGCGACGTCCTCATCCATAGAGTTACCCGGACAACGGCCGGGTCTTTCATAAAACTTACGAGCTTCTCAATTACGTCACTGAAGCGCAACATTTTCGAGAAGCACAGCGCGGAAAGAGATTCTTTATAGTTGACGCAACGAAAAAGGCAATGCGCGTAATGAAAAATTGTAAATGAAAGAATAAATTGTTTATTAGTAGTTATTGAAGTTATACTTCTTTCGGCGCGTTGAGAGTTAAGTTTTGGCAGTCAACAGAAGTTGCGCGCGCATAATTAACAAAAATTCGACAGTATGAAGTTAGTGATCTAAGAAAGTCAATTGATCGTTGTGAATCAGGCTTAAAACCGAGTGTGCACATTCGAGCTCAAAGTGGCACATTCCGATCTCGGGAAAATGAAGCGCGCCGCACCGCGTCGCGCTTCATTTGCCTCCCTCGCTCGGAAATGTGCCACTTTTCGCTCGAATGCGCACATCCTCGTATTAATCGAGTTTTATTAATTAAACTTTCTTTCTAATCTACAAATTTAATTTAAGTATCGATTATATGGTCGAAAAACGTATTTTTACCATAGCAAATGAGTGGGAGCGAGCAAAAAGATACGACAAACTTATAACTACGAGTGAGATGGAATGATAAAAATTATTTACTAATTTTTTGTCACAGAAATTATTGCGAATCATGCTTAAAGCCGAGTGTGCACATTCGAGCTCAAAGTGGCACATTCCGATCTCGGGAAAATGAAGCGCGCCGCTCCGCGTCGCGCTTCATTTGCCTCCCTCGCTCGGAAATGTGCCACTTTTCGCTCGAATGCGCACATCTTCGTATTTAAAGATTTTTCTATATTAATCCTCTTTGATTAAGTTAAAAAAATTATATTTAATCGACTAAATTGAGATTTTCTGATCTGAAAAAAGCTATGGCTTTCATTTTTTGAAATAATATTTTGTATAAATACTACATTACAATTAAATCAAAAAAATTCAATTAAAATAGACTAAAATTATTGTGAATCATGCTTAAAACCGAGTGTGCACATTCGAGCTCAAAGTGGCACATTCCGATCTCGGGAAAATGAAGCGCGCCGCTCCGCGTCGCGCTTCATTTGCCTCCCTCGCTCGGAAATGTGCCACTTTTCGCTCGAATGCGCACATCTTCGCATTTATTTAATTTGTCTACCTTAATCTTCGTTCTTCGAATTCTTTGTTTTGTATATATGTATGAGTTTAGTAATCGCCATATCAAGGCGGTATTTTCACCAAAACAGAATTTATTATTTTTTAAGTAAATTAAGTATTATTAAGCAGATAACCAAAATTTTTTAAAATAGCCCTAAGGTTTTATATTTTTGAAAAAGATTTTTTTTATTGACCTATAAAGTTTAATAATCAACAATCTCAGAGCAGTATTTATACCAAATTAAAATCTAAATTGTTTTGGGCAAGTAAAGAATTATGAAGCATAAAATTTAAAAAAAACCCCTTAGAAATTTTACCTTTATGAATAACATCCCTGATTTTTTTATTAATGAATAATACGGTTATTAATCACCAACTAGAATGTCAGGGTCGTATTTACATTGAAACAAAATTTATAATAATTTAACAAATTAAATCTGTCATAATTAATAATCAAACAAAGAACTAAAAAATATTTAAAAAATTGTCTAAAAAATTTTAACATTATGAATAACATCCACAATTTCTTTTATTAGGTTATAATAAGTTTAAATAGCATTAGTTAAAATATCAGGGGCGTATTTACACCAAAATAAAATTTACTATAATTTAAACAAGTAAAAGATTATAAAAAATCCTTTATGGGTTTTACCTTTGTGAATGGCATCCTTAATTTTTTCATTAATATCTAATAAAATTATTAATCCTCAAATAAATATTGGGGGTCATAGTTACACCCAAACAAAATTAATAATAATTTAAGTAAATAAAGTAAAGAAACAAACAAATAGAAAATATTATAAAAAATCTCTTAAGAATTTTAACTTTATGAATAACATCCCCAATTTTTTTATTACGTTATAATGAGTTTAATAACCATTGACTAAAATATTAGGGCCGTATTTAAGCCAAAACAAAATTTAGAATAATTTAAACAAGTAAAGATTATAAAGCAAAAAAGTTAAAAAAATCCTTTAGGGTGTTTAAATTTATTAATGGTATCCTTGATTTTTTCATTAATGGTCCAATAAGATTGTTAATCTCAAAATAAAAAATCGGGGTCGTATTAACACTAAAAAAAATTTATATAAGAATTTAAGTAATGAAACAAAGAACTGAAAAATATTTTGAAAATTCTCTAAGAATTTTAACTTTATGAGTAAAATTCCCCATTCTAAATAATCAAACAACGCACTAAGAAAAAGTTTAAAAAATTCTCTAAAAATTTTTAACATTATGAATAACATCCACAATGTCTTTTATTAAGTCATAATAAGTTTAAATAGCATTAGCGTCGCGCTTCATTTGCTTTCCTCGCTCCGAAATGTGCCGCTTTTTGCTTAAATTTATTGAATTTGTTTATCTATATTAATTTTTACACGTGGGAATATTTAATTTAGTTACGCCAAAGAAGTATAACTTCTAACTGGCGTACATAATTACCCGCACAAGTTGTTTTTTGCGCAGTTATTCAATAAAGCACATGGCTTTTGTGATGGAACATAATAGGGTTTATCTAAAATTGACGATTACAAATAATTAAGTGAATAATTTGAAATACCTAATAATGGGCTATTTATTAAACTACAATTTACAACGAGCGAACAATTTAAGCCAACATGAAGCGAATCGGAATTAATTTAGTCCATGTAAATTGCATTTCATAGTACGCGCAAAATCATAAATAATTTGTAATAATTATTACGTTGAAAGATAATAATTTCGTTTTTTTAGTTGGAAATAAAACACAATTTATTTATACAAATAAAAATGAATTTTTAACAACTATGTGCCATTTTGTTCAATGATCTTTTGCCATCTTTCTGTTAATTTTGTGATTCCATGTTGGTAAAAATTGTGATTTTTGTTAAGAAGAAACCCAACCAAGTTCGATATCATTAGTAAAATTTTTACCGTTTAAATGACTTGTAAAGACCAAAATAAAAGGTCAGGGCTATATGGTGGATGTGTCATTAGTGACCAACCAAGCTTCCGTCATTTTTGACTAGTTACTAAACACGTGTGAGGTCGAGCATTGTCATGGTAGATCATATTGCGTGTACGATTAGTCGAAATTATTTTCTTGCCAACCCAATATAATAACTAACGTCCTACAAGTAATTTAATTTGATATTTAAAATCTATCATCCTATAAATAAAAATTATTAATAATCAAAAGCTGTTTTGTAAACGCTTTGTCTATTTCAGCTGAAAATATATGTAATTATAATTTTTATACAATTAGCGATTTGATCGAAAATAGATTTGCAAAACTAACACTAACATTCCGTTTATAATTTTAATTGCAATTAATTTCGTTTTGTAACACGAAAGCTTTGAATTCGAAGTTAATAAAAGCAAGAATTCTTTTCAAAAATAAAACAACATTTAGGGAAAACCGGGTATGGTTGTCTCACGAGTACGTTGTCACATTAACCATAACAGAAAACCTAATAAATTAATAAATTTGTTTAGGTAATGTTTAGGTATTTGTTTTCTCGTTTTGTATTTTACCTTTTATTTAACGTTTCACAACCATCACTGACACGGGGTTAAAAATCACACTTCTCGTTTTTCATATAAATTATATGTTTTCTTTCGATAATGGTAGAGAAAAAGTCTGTATTTCTTTTTAAACTAGAATAAATACACTATCTATTGATATATAAATGTCATTGATTAATTAAGCCCATGGACTCTATAAATGTAAAAGAAAAAAATTGTGACTTCCAACCCCGGTCTCTCCTATTTATAATTGTATGACAATTTTCAAAGCATGTCTAAAGTTAGAATTTTAAAAATCGGTCTATTTCGAGTAGTTGCATCTTTCTCATCAAAAAAAAAACTAATTTAAAAAGCAAAATTCAAAAAAGTACCTTGATACATCCTTAGAAAGTTGCCTAAAGATTCTATATGTGAATTTTTTTTTCATAATTCTTTATAGTTTGGCTGGAAATATGGGGGCAATCAACATTGTTCTCCTTATGGATAGATTTACTCCTGTTCTGCCTTAAATGGTAAAAATTTAAGTAATAATGATAACTTGTTTTAGTTTTATGCTAATAAAGACGAAAACGTGGAAATTACCAAAAAGATAGCAAGAGGTCATTGAACAAAATGGTACAATCATTACATAAAAAAAACAGTTTTATTTTAAACTAAAAAATCAAAATTACTTTGTTGCTAATTCAAAAATTATTAATTTTTAATATTTTAAAACCAAAATCGCAATTATAAAACGCTGCGAATTATTTATAATCGTTATTAGAAAAATTTCCCAAAAAGTTCCCACATCAATCTCTTCAAAAATTATCTCACGATTCGTTTATTATTACAACGTCGATAATTAGCACCGAAGTCATATGGCAACATGAAACAACTCGTTCGAGGCGCACAAATAAAACCGAAAATTAATTTAGCATTTGGAACATGAATGAAAATATTGACGTCAGCTTTCCCCAGATTCGAGTAAACAAGCAAAAAAAAAAACAAACAGTTACGTTAACATCATCGTCACTCTTCAGCCTAATACTACTCGAACTTTCGCTTTCCAAAACAGACCTGTTTTTTTATTGTCGGCATCGTACTCCGGTCCTTGATCCGAGCTCTCGGGGGTGGCAATAAAAAAGCCTCCGGGAGCGTCGTTCCATTTCCAAATGCAGGCCCTCTCGAAATTGCATTCGGTGCCCGGCAGGACGTAAGAAACCTCCTGTTCGCTATTTCTATAAGCGTAAAGCAGCCGCATCTTGTCGTTGTCCCTGTTGAACACTTGCTCCGTGTTGATGCCCCCGTATTGGGGCTCGGGTGCATGCCTCACGTTGCCCGTGTAATTGATTTCCATCCGCGGAGACGCGTCCAGGACCATCAAGTCGTCGGTCTTCGACGCCTTCTCCTCATTCAAACGCTTTCGGATGCTGGCGAGGCTGTGGCTGCTCTTGGAAAAGCGCTTATCTCGCAGCATGGCCTCCTTCAGATTCGAATCGGAAAATCCTTCGCTCGCGTTAAGTCTTATTTTTGCAAAAAGTGACGTATTGCTATTCTCTGGACGAAATTGTTGATTTGGAAGGTCCCTAAATTTGCTTCTCGCGAAATCAGTGTTGTTCTCTTGGTTCCCATCGCTCGACTTCACTAAAAGAATTATTAAGACAGGAACGAAGGATACTTGATTGGCGATTGAAATCATTACGGATCTGTTCGAGCTTGAATTATTTGATTAACTGTTTTTTTAAGCACGCCATAAGTTCGCTCGAAAATGTGTTGGATTGCGAAGAGACAGAGAGAGAAAGAGAAGAGAAGAAAAAAAACGAAAGCTTCTATATTTGTCTTGTATAGTTGGATGTCTTCCAAACATGAAGGTACATCATAGTCGAACCCGTCTGTTTGAGTTTGGGTCTTGAAATTTGGTTGCGAATGTTAAAGGTATGCCATGGTATGGTGCCCGCAAAAAGCCACCCTTCGTTACTCAAAAAAGAAATAATAAGAAGTCCGTTCTTCTTCTTCTAGGAGAAAACCAGCACCGCTTTTAAAGTGACGCAAAACGATAATTGGCATAAATAATGCATAATACGAAACGCTATCCCACTGTCAATTATAATAGTAATTCGCGCAAAAGTTAGCACGGCAAATGCGAACCGTTATTTATTTAATTTGATCTTTGTTTGTTATTATCAGTTTTTTTTTTAATTAATAGATTTTGTACTGAAGTAATTAGAGCACTAAGTCTTGTGGTGTCAACGTTAATATTAAGAACACTTTTCACAGAATCGCGGTTTTTCTCGTTATTTCTCTTCGAAAAACGAAATAATAACACTTGTCCTTTCCGGAACTACGTACTCCATACGTGCACATCGAAAGTGAGAAAATCTCGTAGTAATCTCGAGTACGGCCGCGCGATTTATTGAGAGCCCCAGCGAGAGAAACGCGCAAATCAAAATGCCGTCCACGCACCGGTACAATTGTCGAGCTTAATTATAAAATTACGTCTGCACTACTGTATGTAAAAATATCTTCTTGCGAACCGTCGAAGCCGCCTTTATCTCGCCGAATTTCAAACAGAGACGCAGCTATGCCCCCAAATTCGAAAAGAGAGAGAGTAAACGGTTGCGTATTGATTTTTACCGCCTTCGGGAAAAAGTGATCCCTGCGGTCGGAAAATGAGACGAAACGTTTTTCGCGGCATCTGTAGGGATGCTGGGAAGTGATTTGGCGTTTTTCGATGGTTTTTTGGCGGAACCTTTGGATGGGCGTCTTTGATTTTAAATTGATCTAAAGTTCGTAACGTGCAATTTAAAAATTAACTCAAAAAATAAGGTAGTAGACCCGAACACTGTTTTGTCGTGTTGGTCGAGATAAAGCTATATGAATATTTCTATTTAGTACAATTCTTTTTTTTTATTAATAAGGGTTTTAGATGTAAAATTAATAAAATCTTTTGTAATAAATCAACAGCAATTAATAAAATTAATGTGTCAAAATGATTACTCAGTTAGCCCAATACACGATCAAGAGAATTAGTACTCAATACTGATGGAGTACCCCAGTACCTGAACACTAGAAAATATTTTTATACACCGACAAAGAATATTAGTTTAATGTCATTAGGGGAGACCGGGTTGGAAGTCACAATTTTTTTTGCATTTATTGAGCCAATGGTCTTAATTTATCAATGACATTTATATATCAATAGATAGTGTATTTATTCTAATTTAAGAAAAAATAAAGACTTTTTCTATACCATTATCTAAAGAGAACATATTATAATTTTTATGAAAAAAGAGAAGTGCGACTTTTAACCCCGTGTCAGGGATGGTTGTCAGACGTTAAATAAAAGGTAAAATACAAAACGAGAAAACAAATACCTATTCTATTCTAACCTATTCTATCTAACAAACTTAGGTTATGGTAACAAAAATGACAAATGTATAATTACAGCCAATCGTTTATGTAGTAAAACCCCTAGAAACCAATAAAAACGGCCGCACATATTCATGGTTGCTTTGCACTTGTGACTACTAGCCCCCGCTAACTTTAGACAACCTTCCCCAAAACAATTTTAAACAATTAACTTTCAAAATTAATTTAAATCAATGGTCATTTAAAAAGCCATATCATGAAACATATCTTAAACGTCATAAATACACGAATAGGTATAGCACTATGCAAAATTTAATTATACTTATGAGACTCCACAGAGATGCACAAAAAATTACTTTCATTGTACAAAAAAAAACAAACGCATATATTTCTTATACGGTATTTCAGAGCGAACTGAAGTGAAGTACGCAAGAAGGTATTGTGCTCGGGCTTTTTTGACACGGGTAAACAAATTTATTAATTCATTAGGTTTTCTGTTATGGTTAATGTGACAACGTACCCGTGACACAACCATACCCGGTCTCCCCTAATTGCAAACGACCTACTTTTAGTTATAAAAGATTTAAAGTGTATCAATTAATTTAATTTTTTTTTAAATAATATTTTTTATGAATATTGAGATATCGTACAAAACAATCCTAATTCGTAATACTTGGAATTTTTCTTACAAGATGATTTTATGACAAATATACGGCAATACGAAAAAATTAAGAGTTTATTCTTATTAATTCATTAGGTTTTCTGTTATGGTTAATGTGACAACCTACACGTGAGACAACCATACCCGATCTCCTCTATCTATTTAAAATCGTATTTATTAAATTCAAAACTAATTATTACGCAAATGATCGACTATTGGGACTCATACTTCTATTACTTATATTTCTAAAAACAATCCAAAATCCTGTTTTCAATAGCATTTTAACCTTCCGCATACCAGATGACTGAATGTCACATGCCATACTAGGTGGGGTTTGCTATACCCCGAAAATAAAATGAAATAAAATTCACAAAATTGTACTTTATGACAGTTAAATGATAAGAAATATATTTTAATAATTAATAATGACTAGGTTTAAGTAAAGCAAATTGTATCTTCTCGCTCCCTTCCACTCATTGCTATGGTAAATACGTTTTTCGAGTATAAAATCGATATTTACTAAATTAAATTAAAATTTTTGATTTGAAGGAGCTTATGGTAAATTATATTAATGTAATAAATACGAGGATGTGCGCATTCGAGCGAAAAGTGGCACATTTCCGAGCGAGGGAGGCAAATGAAGCGCGACGCGGAGCGGCGCGCTTCATTTTCCCGAGATCGGAATGTGCCACTTTGAGCTCGAATGTGCACACTCGGTTTTAAGCACGATTCACAATTATTAACTCACTTTCTAATTATTTTTAATTAAAAATTACAGAACCGTATTTCTATGAGGAACCAAATATTTAATTAAATATAAAATTATTTAAAAAAAATGCTAAAACCTTTTCCGAACATAAAATCGAAATTTGCCGGCTTAAATTAAATGTTCAGAAATTGAAGAGTAATGTAGCCAAATTCAATAAATACGAAGATGTGCGCATTCGAGCGAAAAGTGGCACATTTCCGAGCGAGGGAGGCAAATGAAGCGCGACGCGGAGCGGCGCGCTTCATTTTCCGAGATCGGAATGTGCCACTTTGAGCTCGAATGCGCACACGCGGTTTTAAGCACGATTACCAAGCGTCCCGTTTTAACAAGAAAAAAATTGGTCGCCTTAGTTATACCCCACCTCGTACACGGAAGGTTAAGTACAGCCTTGCATTTAGAGGCTTCTAAAATACAAATAGTTTAAAAAACATAATTTTTATCATTAATCATAATGTTAACGTCCAATATCTCTTAAATATTATTTAAAGTTAACTAACAATAAAATCAACTTTTGTTAAATATGCAACGTTTCGTTTCATTATTGTTTCAAATTGTTAATTATCAGTTGCTTGATAAAGTTTCAATAATGAAACGAAACGTTGCATATTTAACAAGGGTTGATTTTATTGACAGTCCAATTCCTCTTAACTTTAAATAATATAACTGTTATCCTTACAAACCTAACAAAAAGCACTAAAATTACATTATTATTCAGAACTAGAAGTGTTGCAAAGTTAAATTTTAAACAAACTTTAGAATGGTATAATTAAAACGGGTCTCGCCATCTCTTTGAAAGTTCCGACATTAAAGTATGATATAAACGACTTCTCTCTCGTCCATTAAAGGTTACCTTCTCAACGAAAACTAACCTCTTTTTTTACTTGGTTATTAATTGTGCACGTTGTTTTAGTAATTACGATATAAAAATGGCAAAAAGTCTCAGAAGTAAATGGAGAAGAAAGTGTAGGGCAGTGAAAAGGGAACGTTATGGCCAAAAGGAATTGGATCGTCTACAAAAAACCATAACGAATGATCCTAGTAATAAACCGAAAGATGTTGACATGCAGGATATATCAGATGTTACAACAGTCGTTGATAAATCTCAAATAACAAAAGGAAAGAAGGACGTTAAGAAGAAACCAATCACCGATGAAAAACTCAAAGTAATGGAAACTAATGAACGGTTGTTTAATCAAAAAACATTGAGGGATCAACATGGAAGTTATCCTGTTTGGGTTCATCCTAGGAAAGTACACAAATCCAAGAAAGTAAAGAAACAGAAAAGTAAGAAGAGATTAAAAAAATAATTGTAACTTGGTTAAGAGAATGTACGTCTTAAACTTCCTTTAGAATTAATGTTGTCTAAATATTTAATTTGTATTTACGTTTTTGGATTTAATTATTACCAAATAATAAATAACGTGCCTAAATTGTGTTTTATATTAATAAAATCCCATTAGAAAGTAATGTATCTACTTGCAAAAGTAGTTTAACCCTCTGTTAGTCACCTGGTGTACAATCGTAGACCACCTCCATTGACTTAACATGGTACGATATTTCAGGTTTCTAATGTAGGGTTAATAAGTTATAGTACCTTGGAATAAATAATAAGTAAAATTGTAACACTTAAGCTTTATTATCAGTCTTGCATAAATGCCTTCTGTAAGTTACTTTCATTGTAAAGCAACCCTTAAAAATTTCAAACACAAATTTGATTATCTAATAAGCACGATTTGAGTTTATTATACTTTTTCAAAATCTCTTCCATTCGATTTGTTTTTTTATCTAATTGATGGAATTTAACTTTAATTATTGAAACGTCGTTTTTTAGTTTTTCCTAAAAGGAACTAATTCAATTAATACATTTAAAATTATTAACTCAAGACGCACCATATCATTTAGCTTAGCTTTTAAGCTAATGATGTCTTTCGAGATATCATTAATATGATTCATTATTTTCTGTACGTCAGTATTTCTTGCAACAGTAATGTTTTCATATTTCTTTGTAAACATCTAAAATCAAATTTCGGTGATGAATTAATTTGAGCAAATAAACTATGCATTAGTAAGCTAAAGCTGTTATTATTTACCGAATTATAAGCTTATTTTTAAATAGCTTTTACATGCAGATTTGCAACAGATGATAAAGCTTAAGTTAAGATGTTTTTAAATAATTAAAATGTTTATCTATCAGATAGAAGCATTTGTAACATAAAAGCCTAACGATATAAGGGGACAAAATTATGTTATTATAAAGAGGAAAGTGTGGTTATAAATGTTATTGACTTGTCCATATTTTTTATATTAACGTTGTAAGAAAAAGGGAAATATACTTAACTTCCTCTTACTAATAGAAGCAACTAAAAGCATAAAAAATAATGTTCAAAAACTTACAGTTTCCAGTTTAAGTAATCTTTGATCAATCAATTCAAATTCCAAATCTTTGGCTTCAAAAGCTGAATCTTCAAAACCTACAGATGTACCTTTTTAATATTTATATAAGTGAATAAAATGTATTATACGACCTTTCAGACCAATAAGTACTAGAACTTAACCCACTTATAAATGACCCTAAACTCAACACAAATATAGCTCAAATCAAGTGGCCTTATGGGTAATATTTTTGAATTATGACGAAATGCCTTATAATTTAGAATAGGGGTAAACAATACAGTGATTGACCCTTTTATTAAAAAACATAAGTTATTGGCCATATAAATATAGTAATTGACCAGTGAATTTACAGTGATTGGCCAATATTTTCTAATTAAAATAAGATATAGTAAATTAGCAAAAAAAACGAAACATTTATTAAAAATATATAGGGGTAAACAGTACAGTGATTGGCCCTTTTATTAAACAACATAGTTATTGGCCATATAAATATAGTAATTGACTAGTAAATTTACAGTGATCGGCCAATATTTTCTAATTAAAATAAGATGTAGTAAATTAGCAAAAAAAAACAAACCATTTATTAGAAAATATATATTAGGAAATATAGATTTATTATTAAATAATTTTTTAAATATGGCCAATCATTGTCGACTGGCCAACAACTGTACTGTTTACCCCTATTAGGAAATATAGATTTATTATTATATAATTTTCTAAATATGGCCAATCATTGTCGACTGGACAACAACTGTACCATTTACCCCTATATCAAAATTTTTGTTCAAGTTTATTATAACAATACTATTAAAGCTATAAGTATAATTTTATTTTGAAAAAAAAATTATAAAAATAGAATATCAATATGTATTGAAATAGAGGAACCAGGGTTGGCAACATCGTCTTAAAATTGAGACGTGAAATAAAGTTGCTTATCTTAATCACTTCACGGATAACATAAGATGTTTATAAGAACGAAGTTTCGCATATTTATTCTAAAAAATAATATATAACCGACAAAGTAAATGTGCAAATAAATAACGTCACTCTCTATTAAGAGACCATGCTCTGTTGCCATTTACTGGAAAATTAAAATACATCTATCTCGAAATTCTTTATATTTAGAAGATATTGCATTCTAATTTGTATTGTTTAAGTTGGTGTCAGGAATCGCCCGGCCAAGTCTCGGTACCTATTCGTCTGACACGCTTTATATAATTTTCTAAGAACCATATCTACCTTCTTTGCGACAAGATTGTCCGTCACTCAAAAGAGTAAAATTCTCCCTGCATTCGCACTTGAAGCTCCCAAAAGTGTTGTGACAAATTTGATCGCACGGTTTTTGCTCTTTACATTCGTTTACATCAAATTCGCAATGCCTTCCAGTAAATCCCTTCAAACAGGAACAGGAGTTCGGTTTCATGCAGCTTCCACCATTGAGACATTTCATGGAACACTGCGCTAAAATTTATTTAAATTAGAAATTGCGCTTAAATCATCAAAAATGGCTTGAATTTTAACTTACGCTGATTGCATCCATGGCTTTTGTTATTAACTTGTAGCCAACCCGGGCAACAGATGTAAACCACTTGTGTTGTAATTGTAGCAGCAACAACATCCCTATATGCCGTTTCAAACATCAACCTGCAATTTAAAGATTTGGCCGTTGTAGGTTTTGCATTCCAAATGTGCCCTTTTGCAAATCAAATGCGTTCTGGTGTCTTTGAATTTGTTTCGCAAAAAAATTCATTTGATTTGCAAAAGGGCGAAATTTGCACTGCAAAATATGTAAAGTTATTGAACTGGCGCATCTAATTTTGGATTGTTCAAAATTTGGTAAGTAACTGTTGGTGTAAAAATTACAATAATAGAAGATCTCTTCTTCGTCTTCTTCTTTATCATTGCATTAAAGGCAAAGATAAAGAAGAAGAAGAAGAAATCTTTTTATTATGACCCACTTTTTTTCTTAAATTATTTTTTATTAATTCACCTTACTCCGGTGCACAATTGGTTGTTGTTACACCTTTCCATGTATTTTTTGTAAACAGGCTTGCAATAAGCTTCTTTCTTCTGTATGGGAACTGACACGTTTTTCTCCATCGTGCAAACGTGCCTTCTACAAGATAAAAATACGGCTTTGTATTACCATAGTTCTTCTAAGAATAACAATAACAATAAAGTTTATATAACAATTTCTACAAAAATGAACTTACAACGTACATACTAACCTGAGATACGAATAATATTAAACAAACTCAGTTTTCCGAAGAAATCAAGCTCCTTTTTCCATGTCAAACTCCTTTAAGTTGTTTAACGTTGTTTTTTTTTGCTGTGTGCAGCACGAATTATTTTTACTTTTGGATTTTACATAAATAATGATAAAATATGCCATTCGTAATGACTGAAATGTATTTTATTTTTTTTTTGTGTATAGCTCGAGCTTTGCAAGAAGAACGTGGGCGAAAATTTATTCCAGCTCGATGGCGTTTCGCATTTTGCATTTCTAGAATTTATGCATTTGTTGGAGTTAAAAAATTTATGTGTTGTAGGCATAATATTTACATCATAATTCTATTTAATTTTTTTTCTGTCAATAAAGGCTCTTAAAATTAGACTTGGGCGCGGCGCTTTAAGTGAAAAAGTAGAAAAGAATGATACATTCCCAAAAAATACCCAAAATTATTTATTTAGTGATTTTTAATTGAGAACAAAAGTATTGACAAAATGTGTGCAACAAAGTAATACTTCTTTTGGCGCTTGGGAGTTGAAATTTTAGCAGGCAAACGAAAATTCGGCAGTTGACGTCTAAGAAAGTAAATTAATAATTGTGAATCGTCCTTAAAACGGAGTGTGCACATTCGAGCTCAAAGTGGCACATTCCGATCTCGGGAAAATGAAGCGCGCCGCTCCGCGTCGCGCTTCATTTGCTTCCCTCGCTCGGAAATGTGCCACTTTTCGCTCGAATGCGCACATCTTCGCATTTGTTGTATTTTTTTCATATTAATCTTCTCTTCCTTTCATGTCAATAACTTAATTTTAGATTTTCTATTCAAAAACAGTTTTTCCTAAAGTTTTTTTCGAAATTAATTATTTAAAAGCACTAAATAATAGATTTGGTGTTTCTGGTATAAATACAGTCTTGTAATTTTCAGTTAAAATTATTTAGAAAGTAATTAATTATTGTGAATCAGGCTTAAAACCGAGTGTGCACATTCGAGCTCAAAGTGGCACATTCCGATCTCGGGAAAATGAAGCGCGCCGCTCCGCGTCGCGCTTCATTTGCTTCCTCGCTCGGAAATGTGCCACTTTTCGCTCGAACGCGCACATCTTCGCATTTATTTAATTTGTCTACCTTATTCTTCGTTCTTTCAAATCTTTGTTTTGTATTTATGTATGAGTTTAGTAATCGCCATATCAAGCCGGTATTTTCACCAAAACAGAATTTATTATTTTTTAAGTAAATTAAGTATTATTAAGCAGATAACCAATTTTTTTTAATTCCCTAAGATTTCATATTTTTGAAAAATATCTCTGATTTTTTTATTAATAAATAATACGATTATTAATCACCAACGAAAATGTCAGGGTCGTATTTACATTGAAACAAAATTTATAATAATTTAACAAATTAAATATAATCAAACAAAGAACTAAAAGATATTTAAAAAATTCCCCAAAAAATTTTAACACTATGAATAACATCCACAATTTCTTTTATTAAGTTATAATAAGTTTAAATAGCATTAGCTAAAATATCAGGGGCGTATTTACACCAAAATAAAATTTACTATCATTTAAACAAGTAAAAGATTATAAAGCAAACAATTTAAAAAAATCCTTTATGGATTCTACCTTTATGAATGGCATCCTTGATTTTTTCATTAATATCTAATAAGATTATTAATCCTCGACTAAAATATCGGGGGTCATAGTTACACCAAAACAAAATTAATAATAATTTAAGTAAATAAAGTAATAAAACAAAGAAATAGAAAATAATATAAAAATTCCTTAAGAATTTTAACTTTATGAATAACATCCCCAATTTTTTTATTATGTTATAATGAGTTTAATAACCAATGTTAAAATATTAGGGCCGTATTTAAGCCAATACAAAATTTAGAATAATTTAAACTAGTAAAGATTATAAAGAAAAAAATTTTAAAAAACTCCTTAGAGATTTTAACTTTATTAATGGTAACCTTGATTTTTCATTAATGTCTAATAAGATTGTTAATCCCCAAATAAAATATCGGGGTCGTATTAACCCAAAAAAAAATAATTATAATAATTTAAATAATGAAACAAAGAACTGAAAAATATTTTGAAAATTCTCTAAAATTTTTAACTATAAATAACAACCCCAATTTTTTTATTACGTTATAATAAGTTTAATAACCATTGACTAAAATATTGGGCCCGTATTTAAGCCAAAACCAAATTTAGAATAATTTAAACAAATTTTTTGATCTCACCATCGTAGAATACGCAAGAAAGTGCCATAAGAAAGTGTTTTTGAATTTTAATTATCTCAATTAACAAAAAAAATAAAACTTTTTAATTTAAAAATTCCGTTGTGTTTTGCATATATAGTTAATACAAAACTAAAACCGTTGCAAGTCATTACTATAAATGACGTCACGCCGCGTACAGTGTTGTTAAACTGTGAGTTTTGCCGCAGATTATAGGATACAAATGGTTTGTTCTAAAAATAACAGATTTTTGATCGCTTTGTGCACTATTTTTAAAACTCAATAAACACTAAAAAAAGGCGAAAAACAGTTACAGACAGATCGTGGCGAACTGTCAATAACAACAACGCAACGCCGCAACTTTCAGATCATGGCAGCCAATATTTTAATAGCGGCCAAATTCTAAATTGAATACGATCGTATAGCCCCAAACGATCTGGCAGGTTGGTAGTGCTCATCCACTTCAATGACGTGCAACGGTTTTAGTTTTGTATTAACTATAGATATCATTTTCTATTTCTCAAAATTTAAAACTTGAATGTATTCAAGCCACAAATTGGGAACCGTTAATTTTTTAACCCCATATCATTTACGTGCCTCTTAAAAATCGAAAGATACCCGAAAGAAAACCTAAAAGCATAATTTATTCACAAAATTTGTTGATTATAAGAGCATTAAAACGTAATCGTTGGGTTCGTTTTTATCTCCCTCGATTATTGCACAAAAATAAATCTCTTTCGGTCCATTAATTATTTTTTCATAAAAACCACAAGCGTAAGAGCTTTCGCCGTCATCAATAACAACATTTTGAGCAAATCTGACGTAGATTAAACTGTTATCAAACCTACAAATTAAACAGCAAAATAAATTAAAAATTACGGAGCATGGCACAAAACCGGTATTCAGGCTTGGTTTTGTGGCAAAAATTGCCTCTTCTGTTGCTCTTGCTGATAGCTAATCCTCGGCGCTTTCCTCATAATTAAACGCTTTTAAATTACAGGCTCGAAACTTCTCATTTGCAAATCTCCAAAGCGAACTCGGAAAAAAATCGACTTCGAAGCTTGTGGGCTAAAAATTCTTGACTTGATGCGGAGTAAATAATTGCACCACCAAGACCTGGGTGTAATTGAAATTTATGAGGTCTTTGCAAGTCGCACGAATTAAATTAAACTTTAATACTATTCACGTTGTACACATACTCCATACCTATTGAAGTTATACTTCTGTATATGGTCCAAAAAAATATTGAAAAATGACGGAGAACCCCTTGACATACAATGCCGTCTAGGAGACGTCAATTGTTTAGGGTGTCATTGTAGATTTTGACGTCTCTAAGACGTCAAGAACTGTATTCAATTTTATGTTCCGAAAAAGGTTTGTTTTCAACAATAATTTTGTTAAAAGGCACAAAATTGGCGATTTGGGAATTTTGTTATTAATATAATTCTGTAATATTTAATTGCATTAAAGGCGAAGAAGAAGAAGAGAGCAAATTAATTCTTGTAAAGTGTGCTTAAAGCCGAGTGTGCGCATTCGAGCTCAAAGTGGCACATTTCCGATCTCGGGAAAATGAAGCGCGCCGCTCCGCGCCGCGCTTCATTTGCTTCCCTCGCTCGAAAATGTGCCACTTTTCGCTCGAACGCGCACATCTTCGTATTTATTCAACTTGTTTAAATTACTTTTTGGATTTAAAAAGGAAATAGCAATGTATTCAAATAAAACGACATATGCGCCGTAACATATAGTTTGATAACCACTGGTCTAGCTATACACAAGCGCAACATAGCGCGTTGTTATATTTAATTTAGTCGCGCCAAAGAAGTATTACTTCTAACGTGCGCACATAAGTACATCCACCGGTTTTTTTTAGCAAAATTATTAATGTAAACTCGAAGAATAAATTATTTTAAGTTTTTAGACAACACAAATGAAATAAATTAATAACTTGAAAGTTTTTTAAAATATATTTAAGAACTTTGGAAATTTTTAATTATCAATTTTTTTGTATAACACAAATTGAATAAAACAAAACTTTATTTGGTAAATTTAAAAGGAAATTTTGATGAAAAAATTATGTATTTTCAGAAAACTCAAATAGAGTAAATACAAAATTTGTGGTTTTTCAAAAAACTTTGAAGATCATTAATTTGCGCAAATAAAATTAATATTAGAGAAAACTCAATAAATAAATTATCTTAATTGTTCAGAAATATTAAATATATAAAATTAAATACAGTCAAACTTCGATAGGTCGAAGTTGAAGAGAAACTAAAAATAATTCGCGTTATCAAAAATTCGAGCTATCAATATAAAAATATTTTTTAGTTTATGTTTTTAAAATTTATTTATTGTTTTTTTTTTCTTAATAATTTCCTAGTGATTTCTTGCTAAAACCTAAATCTTGTGTCTTGAACAAGTTGTAATTAGGCTTCATTTTTGGAATAATTCAATTTTTAAATATAAAAAAATATTTATATGTTATATATTATATGCATCAAAATTTAAGAATGACTTAGGTGGGAAATGTCAAAAAAAAATTAGGAAACACTGCTCTACATATTTCAAATTATTTTAAAACTATTAATTATTTATTTTATGTTATTTGTGTATGCTCATAACAGTTAAGTTGAGCTAAATTAATAGTTTTTCTTGGACTCATCAAATTCGGTTTTTTTTGTATGTCAAGGGGTTAATGGACTGAAAACGAATGAAACTCGTTAAAAAGTATGATATTTGTTTTCCACGTGCCTGCCACATCACAACCATTGGAGTATAGGTCATGATTCCAGTGCAAACTGATAATGGAACAAAATTTATATTTATGCCAGTGCATAGAACGAGTAAATTAAAAAAACTTTTATACTTATACTTTTTTGAAATCTTTATTTGTTTAGGATTTATAAGCTCTTGACACTTTAAATCGTACACCCGGTATATTTTCTCATCAAAGATTTTTCTAAATAGGACGTTCGTAGAAGCGGACGTGGTTTTCGCGCTGGTTTCGTATTTAAAGTACAGTTTAAAAAGTCAAATCGTAAAAAGGCAAATAAAATGATATCTCAAAAGCCAGGTAAGAAATGCGATAAGGTCGGCTCGCAAATAGTCCGAAGCTTTTAAGTCATTCTATGACGTATCAAAATATAACACAAAGCAAATTAATATGGGGGTTAGTTTAAATTTTTTTGCAAAAACCACTAAAGCTCAAAAATTGCAAATTTTTTGTAAGCACAGCGGTACAAAAATTTCTGAGATACCAATAATTTTACACAATACAAATTGAAAAACATTAATAAAGGTCATTAAAAAAAAACTTACAGGTTTGAATTTTGGAGAAGGGGTACTTCTTAGGAGTAGAAGGCCCTTGATAAACACTGTCACTTTACACATTTAAATATTCACTAGTAAATTAAAATTTTGTGGAGCGTTGAACTGGGCTCGACGACGTGCCTTACACAACTGAAATGTGCGGGGAACGGGTGAGGGAATTGCAGTTTGCGATAAGTATTTTGTTTACGCTGTATTTCAAATAAATTTTTGGGGCATTTACATAGTTTTTGAACGATTTCTGTCATTGCGTAAATATTCGATTTTTGTATAATACTAGCTCGTGGCACTTTGCTGAAACACGCTAGTAATCAAAAATAATTTTTTTAATTATTGATTAATAAAATGGTAACTTAATTTACATTTTTGCGCTTTCCGCGTACTTCTTCAAAATACAAAAGTTATAGCGTTTTAAATGTTTCATTTTAAAGTCAATTTAATTTTTCAAAAAGGCAAAAATTTTTGTTTCAGAGGGAAAGCGCCGAGTTATTATACCGGCTATAGTTGCTAGGGGTACGTAGAAACATCCCCTTGTAATATAAACCAATTCTATATTTTTCATTTTTTGCCAAAAAACATGTTTTTTCAAAAAGAAAAACGTTTTTTCAAGACTTTGAAAAAAATACACGTCGACTCACAAAAACGATTGTACCGCCCTCATTTTTGACCCGATCATTAAAAACGACCAAGATTCGGAATTCTGAGACTCCTTTCCATAAGATATATGCAAAATCTGCACAGGGCGCAATGTTAATTTATCGAGTAATTAAGGGTTGACGTTTTAGATACATTTTTATTGCACAAAATTTTACGTTAAAAAAATTGTAGCGCCGTTATTTGTGGCGGGGCTCCTTAAGAACTATACAAATTCGGATTTGTCAGACCTTTTGACTTTGGATAAACTCAAAAAGCCATAGGCGTGCTGTTTGACATTTTCTAGAAAAATGTCCGACTTCTAATAATTTTGTTCTAAATTTCCAATTTGAAAAATCGTAGCTCGGCTTTTTGTGAACCGATCTATAAAAAACTTTTGATATTCTAAAAGCCCGTTTCTCGGAGCGTAAGATTAGCTAAAAAAATCAACGGGACCTAATATTAGGTCTCGGAGGAAAACGCGGTCGAAACTTTCAAAACGTTTGTTTTACTTTTTTGCGCTTAATTGTTATCAGTCGGTTAATGTAATCACTTTATCTACGTCCCAAAGTGATCACATTAAACAGCGTCTACTGTAATTGGAAAAAATGGGCCAAATTAGCCCGCAGTTACGGTATATGAAAAAATTCTGTAATTACTCAATATAACGTTTTTCAAATAAAAAATAAATCTAAATTTATCGACTTTTAATTTTTTGACGTGAAGAATAAAAAATTGTTATAGGCAAATCCAATAAATACGAGGATGTGCACGTTCGAGCGAAAAGTGGCACATTTCCGAGCGAGGGAGGCAAATGAAGCGCGACGCGGAGCGGCGCGCTTCATTTTCCCGAGATCGGAATGTGCCACTTTGAGCTCGAATGTGCACACTCGGTTTTAAGCTCGATTTACAAAATTTTGCCTAATAAATTAGCCAAAAAATTAATTAAAAGATTTAGTCGTTCTCTTTCACTCGCACCTACAAAATTATCGTATCTTTTCGCTCGCTTCCACTCATTGCTATGGTAAATACCTTTTTTGAATATAAAATCGATATTTACTAAATTAAATTATAATTTTTGATTTGAAAAAGAGCACGGTAATTTATAGTAATATAATAAAGACGAAGATGTGCGCATTCGAGCGAAAAGTGGCACATTTCCGAGATCGGAATGTGCCACTTTGAGCTCGAATGTGCACACTCGGTTTTAAGCACGATTCACAAAATTTTGACTGATAAATTAGACAGAAAATTAATTAAACGATTTAGTCGTTCTCTTTCACTCGCACCTACACAATTATCGTATCTTTTCGCTCGCTTCTACTCATTGCTATAGTAAATACCTTTTTTGAATATAAAATCGATGTTTACTAAATTAAATTATAATTTTTGATTTGAAAAAGAACACGGTAAGTTATAGTAATATAATAAAGACGAAGATGTGCGCATTCGAGCGAAAAGTGGCACATTTCCGAGCGAGGGAGGCAAATGAAGCGCGACGCGGAGCGGCGCGCTTCATTTTCCCGAGATCGGAATGTGCCACTTTGAGCTCGAATGTGCACACTCCACTTTAAGCACGATTCACAAAATTTTGACTAATAAATTAGCCAAAAAATTAATTAAATTATTTAGTTGTTTTCTTTCACTCGCACCTACAAAATTATCGTATCTTTTCGCTCCCTTCCACTCATTGCCATGGTAAATACATCTTTTGAATATAAAATCGATATTTACTAAATTAAATTAATTTTTTTTATTTGAAAGAGAGCACGGTTAATTATACTAATATAATAAACACGAGGATGTGCGCATTCGAGCGAAAAGTGGCACATTTCCGAGCGAGGGAGGCAAATGAAGCGCGACGCGGAGCGGCGCGCTTCATTTTCCCGAGATCGGAATGTGCCACTTTGAGCTCGAATGTGCACACTCGGTTTTAAGCACAATTTACAAAATTTTGACTAATAAATTAGCCAAAAAATTAATTAAACGATTTAGTCGTTCTCTTTCACTCGCACCTACAAAATTATCGTATCTTTTCGCTCGCTTCCACTCATTACTATGGTAAATACATTTTTTTAAAATTAAAATTAAAATAAAATGCATAAACCAATAGAAAATAAATTAACAATTTTGAAAAAAGAAAAATAATAAAAAAACGCAGCAACATAGTTTCATAATAAATGGCTTACTACAATTCACTGAAAGAACAAAGAGATAATAAAGTAATTTATGATCTTATATAAATAGTAACGATTAAGATTGCTTAATGCACGTTTTCAGCGCTTTGGATGCCAATAAATGTCCATAAAACACTACGTTCGTGTTTTACGGCATTATTTTCTATATTAAATTGCAGGACAACGTAATTGTTTATTGATAGATACAAATCACGAAATGCGCTACCCATTTATCCCAGAAAATACCGAGCCGAGCGCACACTACGAGCAAAATAAAAACTCTTCCCTGTTCTCATGACAAATTACGATAATGATAATAATAATAAACATATACAAAGTGACATGAAGCGAAAATAAAAGCCAGAAATGTAAGAAATGTTTTTCTGTAGCTGTTTGTCGGTCACTCACATCCACCTTATTGTCGTCTGTACCATTATCGCTTATTGCATCGTCTGTCTGTTCTTTATTTATCAAAAATAAGAGCAACACTAAAATCAATTTCTATGAGCATTTCCTCGGCCAACATCTCTCCGCCGAAGCCCGAAGGGCTTCATTAAATTTTCTTCCTATAAACTGCCATATTTCATCGGGTAGTTTAAAAAACAAGATTGCCATTTGATTTTAAAAAAAAAAGTCACCCATCCGGCTTCGATTTCCGAGCAACATTTTAAGCGTAATTTTTTTTTTTTTGTTGGCATTAAAAATGTTGACGATTTTAAATTAGTCGCACAGCTGATTAAGTTCGTTTTTAGTGCGGCTATAAATATCCGAACATTGGTTTGCTTTTTGGGGGACAAGAATCGAAAATACCCCAACCCCTCTTTACGGAATTGTGAACGGCAGCTGTGTACGTCTCCTTCACGTAGTTTATTTACACATAAACGGCTCAATAAAAATAGAAATAAACGCCTTTTAATGGCTTACTCTAATCTTATAAAAGATTTTGTATTTTAATGCGGCCATAAAATTAAAATCCCGGTCTTAGACACCGACGTGAGTAACACACCCTTAAGTTGTGTGTTGCAAACTCGCACGAACACCTTGAATTGTATTTTTAATTTGTTTATTGATTATTCAAAAGTAATTTATAAGAAAATAAAAAAGAAAGGTGGCACAAAATATGAAAATAATAAAAACGAAACGACAAGGAGAATAGAATTTCTCAATAACATTTCTGTTTTAATTTTGTTAAGTTGATTTCTTCCAATAAAACTGACATTTCATAAAAATGATATTAATTTTCTTTTGAATTAAGAACCGATTTTTATTGAACTTTAATTTAAGGTAGTTCACTTGTAAATTTACTTTTCTTATGAATTTGCTAAAATTGAAAACTATTGAGTTAAGTGTAATTTGTTTCATTAGCAAAAGAAATTCTTTTGGCCGATTCTAAAGCGAGATATTAGTAATTTGCAATAGGTCAGATATGTACCGGGTGTCAGACAAATAAGTACTGGAACTTAACCCACTTATAAATGACCCTAAACTGAACAAAAACATGCTCCAAGTCAATTGGCCTTATTTGTAATAGTATTATATTATTATCGTTAACTTCAATTTAAAAATGTTTAATAAATATCTTATTATTTATATGTGAATTATTATATGTCAAAATTTTTTTGTTCAAGTCTATTATACCAATGCCATTAAAGTCATACGTACAAATATATTATTTTTAAAATCAAAATTATTTATATTTAGGACATATTGGATATAAACTTTTATTGTTTGGATTGGTGTCAAGTATCACTTGGTTAAGCTTCAGTACCTATTTGTCTGACACCCTGTATATAAAAACACGGTTTCGTGTAGACCTTGGAAATTTATTCTTACCGATTTTTTTAAAACCTAACATGTAAAACAGAAAATTTGAAAATTTGCTTAAAAAGATATAAATATTCAAAGTTAATTTTTTTTAAAACAATACACCCATAGTGGGAAGACGGTCATCATAGCTTTATATCGCAATTGATCATGATCAAATGAAATTTTCAAATTATTTATATTTTTAATATTTTCAAACAGCAATACCACGGACAATAGGGCATATATACATGAAGCATAATATTTAAAAGATACATCTATAGAGCATTGGCAGCGTTGCCACATTTATTTTCTTTAAAAGTTTTTATTGTGTTTTAATTTAATATAAATATTAAAAACAAATTGTTATTGATATCGCCCACTTTAAAATATATCTATGATTAGTTATTGGGCACTTGGACAACCAATTTATTACAATGTAATTGTTCTATAGATGCCCTGAAGAAACCGAAAAATAAATGACGAAACGTTGCAACTTTTAAAAATTTAATATCTAATTATTTGATTGTCCAAGTACCCAATAACTATTCACACATATAAAAATCAAACACTCAAAACATTTTGGGGAAACTAAAAAAAAGATATTAGTTTATCAACAAAATTTATAAATCTGTTTACTAGAATGGGACAGCCACAATGAGGCGCCTCAGTACTAAAACAATTTACTTGTCAAAAGCGAACCAAGTGCTACTTTTTAAATAATTGAATACTTGAAAGTAATTGTTGAATAAATCAATTACTCGAACAAGCGAGTTCTTTTATTTTTTCATTATGAATCACACACGACATTGTTAAAGATCGGTTCGTAACCCCGGTCTGATTATTTCTTTAAGCGATAACAGTATAAACGATGAGGCGGAGGTCATTTTGCATTTAACTTTGTGCATTTTGCAAAAATAAAAACAAGCATAAAACACGTTATAATAATTAAGAATAAGTGGCGCACTTTTCAGTTATTATTTACTTAAATCCAGTGCCGGACTTATTCAGATTTTAATTTTAAAATAAGAGCACTTTAAAAAAATATATTGATTTTAAATCTTCTAAATTATTATAAATTATTTTGACTAAAAATACATAAACATTTTTTTTTTAAAGTAAGTCAAAGAAGTCAGTCGTAAAATTGTCGATTTAAGTTTCTTCGTCAAAAGCCCACTCCTAACAATGTCTCTGCCGTTGCGCCCATAAAATCTACGCCACTGCCCACTCATAAATTTAAACTTGCACATAATTCTGGCTATTATTATTTTTTATTAAAAATCCGATCCAAGGATTATCATAAATTATTATTAACGACCCCCGCTCCTAAAATTAGCAAGGAGGGTTGTTTTTAATTCTTTTCAGAAATCTCGAGACGTTGGCCAGATGTTCTTTGATCAAAGATAAAATTTTGAAACGAGATCAATTTTTGCGGTTCATTTTGTAATTTTACTTTGATCTCTTTGAATCAAGTACCAAAATTATTTAAGTTGACGAGTGGTTTTTTTTAAATAAACAAAGTAGGGTTGCCAACCCTTCAGTTTTAGTCCGAAGGAAAACTTATTTTGATAAGCTGATATTTTTTATTATAGTTGCAAAAATCATTGACATATTGTTCGAAAAAAAATTTCATTTTTTTATGTTAAATAACAATCGAAGAAAACGTTTTACAAAATTTTTGGCATTACTGTAAGAATATAATGCCAACTTAACTACAAATAAAGAGCAATTACGAATTGTATAAGAACATGGACGTAAATATCTGGATTGTATCAAAAAAAATTTTCAAAAATTGTTACTCTAATGTTTTTTTTTTAATTTTTAATTTTGTATGTGAATAACCAGATAATTATTAAAACAAAGACTACAAAATCTATATGGTGTAAATATTAATAATTTAAATTATTAAATTAGTTTTAAAAAAAATTTTAAAACGTTTTCCAAAATTAAAACAAAGTTTCCGATGTTATTTAAATGGCAAATAGAAATTAGTGGTGAGGCACCTCTTAATATTAATATTAAGGTTCGTGTTGGTCTACATTTTATTTTATTTTATATAAAATTTCAAAGCATGTGCCAAACACTAAACACGTAGGCGACAATTATGGTGTAGAATACTCTCTACATTATATATTGCCCGGCGTGCCCGGCTCTTCGACTCTCCCACAACTCTGTCGCGCTATTGGGCTTTTCACTTTTTATTTTCCATTTTTTGTGACAAAATTTAGATTTACCTACGCATAAGATGTTTTAGTCCAAAAAGTTATTGCAAAATTTAATTTTTTGAATAACCATCTAGGGACTTATTGGAACAATGTCCAGACTCTGAAATTTTGTGTTGGTTGTAACCCGAAAAGAAGGAAGCCCAATTTTTTAAATTATCATAGAAACCACACAATTTTTTTTATTTCCTTTAATCCTACGTTGATTGGTCACGTAAAGGATGAATTTGAGAACAATCATCTTTCGAACTATTCTTCTTAAAACCAAAAAAAGTAATTCACAAAGTGCATACGAAATTAGAAAATTCTTTCGAGCAATAAAACTAGTCCAACCATCGTTTCCGGTTTTTGAGTTTGAAAGCGCAAGAAAGGCTTGTTTCGTCTACGACCGTTCTCGAAATTAGATTGCGAGACGTAAAGCCGGCGCTTGCGTTTGCGGAATAACAACAAGCCTTTCCGAATTTTTTCGACTCTCAATGCAAAAGACCTCTGCGCTTTTTCCGCGAATTATTAACCTTGGCGGCCGAATAAATTGAATTTATTCTTCAGGAAGCGATTACTTACGGGTCGAATATTTTATCCTCGGCTTTGTCAGCAATCACAAAGGGATTTAATTTCGTCCCCGTAAAAAAATCCATTTAAATTAAGCCGCCAAATTTTCTGCTTTTGTTCTTCGCAAAAATCTTCTGCAAAACATATTTTGTTTGCAATAAAAAATGCAAATAATTTATTTTTGAGTCGAAAAGCGATTGTTACGAGGATTTAAAAATAAAAAATTGCAACGAGATTAGCATTTTGTAAGACAATATGCCTTTGTTTCTGATTATTTTTCCTACTTCTTCGGATAGTTGTAACCTTCGCCTTTTAATACGTAAATGGAAGCACAACATTGCCGTAGATTTACAGTCGGGCGTACCCTTTAAGATTATAAAATGCCTCACCCCCTTCGCCGCTGAAAGTCTATTTATAAAAATTTATGACTTATTTCGAGCAGTCCTCTTCCCTTTGATTTACGGTCCTTTTGGGGGCACGAATTGAAAAACAAATGTTTTGGCCAAAAATACAGTCGAGCCTCGATAACCCGAATTTTTGATAAGTCCCTAAATTGTAGTTTCCATTAGTAAATATATCGATAACTCGAAGTTAACCTTCCGTGTAATAGGTGGAGTACTACTAATGTGAATTTTTTTTTGTTAAAACGGGACGATTGGTAATCGAGCTTAAAACCGAGTGTGCACATTCGAGCTCAAAGTGGCACATTCCGATCTCGGGAAAATGAAGCGCGCCGCTCCGCGTCGCGCTTCATTTGCTTCCCTCGCTCGGAAATGTGCCACTTTTCGCTCGAATGCGCACATCCTCGTGTTTATTATATTAGTATAATTTACCGTGCTCTCTTTCAAATAAAAAAATTAATTTAATTTAGTAAATATCGATTTTATATTCAAAAGATGTATTTACCATGGCAATGAGTGGAAGGGAGCGAAAAGATACGATAATTTTGTAGGTGCGAGTGAAAGAAAACAACTAAATCATTTAATTAATTTTTTGGCTAATTTATTAGTCAAAATTTTGTGAATCGTGCTTAAAGTGGAGTGTGCACATTCGAGCTCAAAGTGGCACATTCCGATCTCGGGAAAATGAAGCGCGCCGCTCCGCGTCGCGCTTCATTTGCTTCCCTCGCTCGGAAATGTGCCACTTTTCGCTCGAATGCGCACATCTTCGTATTTAAAGATTTGTTTACATAAATCGTCTTTGAGTCAATTCAAAAAATTGTATTTAGTCGAGTAAATTGAAATTTTGTGATCGGAAAACCTATAGCTTTGATTTTTTAAATAATGTAATACGTCCAAAAAATTGAAATGACTAAACACCCAATTTCATAGAATGATTTTTAAAAAACAATTAAATAATTTTTTGTTAAATAGGTTGGAAAAATAATAATAAAAAAGTTGGAAGCTGGATACCTCCTTTAATCTAAAAGACTTTTGAACGGGATTTTGATGATTCAGACTTTTCTCATTAAAATACATCCAAAAATCTCAAACCCCTCAATTACGTATAATACTTTCTAAAAAAAATTTAGTAATTTTCGTAGAAGTAAAATATAATATATAATATTCAAAATTTCGGAGGTCGATACCTCCACTAATATAAGAAATTTTTTAAGCAAGGTTTTGATTATTGAAAAATTAATACTTTTCTGATTAAGGTACGTCAAAGAATCTCGAATTCCTTGAGGTTCAATTCTGTAAATATTTTTTAAAAGCAAAAATGTTTATTTTCCTATTAAAATTGAAGATTATAAAACGGGATATTAATTTTTGGATACCTCAAGTTTTTTTATTATGGTACGTCTAAAAATCTGAAACACTTTATGGCTCAATTTTGCAAAATAATCTCGAACAAAAAATTTCATAATTTTCGTATAAGTACGTTGTAAAATATAATATTAAAAATTTAGGAACTCGATACCTCCGTTAATTTAACAGATTTTTAAACAGGGTATTGATTTTTGAATAATTAAAACTTTTCTGGATAAGGTGCGTTCAAAAGTCTCGAATGCCTTAAAGCTCAATTGTGCAAAATTACTTCTAAAATCAATAATGATTATTTTTCTATTGAGATTTGAGATATTCAAAATTTGGAAGCTCAATACCTCCCTTAATTTAAAGAGATTTTCTTAACGGGGTTTTGATTTTTGGATAATTCAAACATGTCTGAATAAGGTACATCCAAAAATCTCAAGCACCTTAAAACTCAATTTTGAAAAAATAATTTCTAAAAGAAAATTTAATAATTTTTATTATTAAAAATTTAGGAGCTCGATAGCTCTGTTAATTTAAAAGATTTTTCAATAGGGCTTCGATTTTGGATAATTAACCCTTTCTGATTAAAATACGTTCAAAAATCTCGAAAGCATTAAGACTCAATTCTATAGAATTATTTTTAAAAGCAAAAATGATAATTTACCTATTAATATCTAATACATGATAGTCCGCCCATTTTTCAAAATTTGAAATTTTTCGCGAGCCGCAATTAAATACGTATTTAAAAAGTATGCAAAAAAGGTATTAAAAAAAATTTTTTTACACAAATTATACTTATTGAAAACATAAAAAAGAAAGAAAACTTAGAGAGAAGCAACCCAAATGGCACTGGATAGAAAAGAATGAAAAATATTCATTAAAAATTTAAAAAATGTATAATTACAAATAACCTCGACACCTAATAGGTAAAAGAGGAATTGATTATGTTATGTTATATAAGTAAAAGTACAAAATATCTGTAGTTAATTTAAATATTAAAAAATAAACACATTTATTTTACTTCTCTTGATAATTCTTTATATATTCGAGAGCCCCAAATAATCCTTCAAGAACCGCATGCGGCTTGCGAGCCGCAGGTTGGCCACCTCTGATCTAATATATTAAAAATATGGGACCTCAATACATCTCTTAATCTAAGAGATTTTTTGATTGGATTCTAATTTTTAGATAATAATAATCAGATCTCAAAATAAAATGAGTGAACAAAAACTAAAAGAAATTTAAATAATTTACTAATTATTCTGACTGATACGTTAAGTACATTTTTTTCTTATATTTTTAAACGAAACTTTCAGAAACCAATATACCGTGTAAAAAGGAAATGGAGTGCAATACCAAATAATTAAAAAAAAAAATTAATAGTGTTTAAAACACCAACTTCGACATTTCATAAAGCAAACCTCTAAACATCTTTAAATTCCGAAATTTTCGTATAAGTACGTTGTAAATAACCATATTACCTAAGTACTTAATAACAATAAATAATGTTAATAATTGTTTACAAATTTTGGTTATTTTATATAAAAAATGGTAAATTTAGATATGACATCTACACACAAAAGTATTTAACTCGACTTTCTTTGATAACTCGAATTATTGTAAGTTTCCCTTCAATTTCGACTTATCGAGGGTTGACTGTACATTAAAAAAGTTAAAGCTCACCCTGGCCGATGTTTATTGTACGCGTTGTATTCCATCGAAGCAGTGGCCTCCAAATTAATTTTCGCATCTGGGGATTCGAAGGAGAGACTGTGGTGCAAATACTTTTGGTGCTGATGGCGACTAGCGACACTCAAACGTACGAGCAGTGCAAGGAGAAGAATCGGATGCATTGTGCGTAAGTACCTACTGCAACTAAGTGCTGCTGCACGTGCACCGCCAAGACTACCGATACCGACGAGGGAGCTTACGTGATTTAAGATGCACATGCGTCCGGTTTCTGCTATTCTCTCACTTTCACTTTGTTTTGCTCTTGTGCTGCTTTTAATTGTGTTTCATTATTATTATTGCCACTAACCGCGGTGCTATTCAAAATTAGTGACGCTTGTTCGTTTCTTGCGTTAGAATTAACACCTTCGGACGTGTCAACTGAAAATAATTGGTTTAAGTCGGATTGTGGGGACTTGACTTAGGAAAAATGGAAATTTTTTTAAAAGGCAACGATGGACATTTGAACCGCGTTAAATAAATATAAACTCTTCGGGTCGTTACACCTTTGTCGAGAGACAATTAACGACTTTATAAATACACATTGACTGGACATGTTTGATGTATTCGAAGATAATTCAAATTTCCACGCCATTACTTTGATTTGGCGATTTAATGTTACGGTAAGAGAACCTGGCTGTTGGCGGTAGTGTTGCCCGAAGATGCTGCAAAGATTGTTGAATAAGGCCCACCCAAGCGATTCAATTAAAACCGAAATGGTTTAAAGAAAATAATAAAATATTTATCTTATTTTTTTGCAATACACAAAAAGGGAACTGTAGGGTTTGGTTTTGATCGATTTTTTTTCCTGGTCAAAACTTATTTAGGCTTGTTTAGTTTGGAATAAAATTGTTTAATTTATGCGTTAGAGACTTGTTGATTTTTATAAAATAGTGAACCTGTGGAGGGGGGGCTAGGGAGTTGCAAACTAGTGCAAAAGAAGCCCCAAAAAATGTGTATTTCAAATAAATATAATGTTTATATACAATTCTATATAATTTATGTATAATTATATATAAAAAATGAACCCCTTTGCTAAATTGGAGGAAAAAAAATTAAGTAATGGATTTGCTTTAAATTTTTATGTGATGTTCCTATTGACCCCAAACCCCAACGCGTTTCCTAAATTGTTGAGAATTTCTCGAGTAATTCAGGGGTGAAGTTTTAAGATCATTTTGGTAGCACCAAATTTTACGTTAAAAAAATTCTAGCACCGCTATTTGTGGACGGATCTTTAAAAACTATACAGATTCGGATTCACCAGGCTTTTTGGCTTCGGATAAGCTCAAAAAACTATAGGCGTGCTATTTGAAATTTTTTAGAAAAACTGGTTCGAAGAGTTCGGCTTGTAATTAATTCTTTCTAAATTTTCACTTTGAAAAATTGTAACTCACTTATTTCTCAACTTATCTTTAAAAACTGTGAATATTATGAAAGCCCCTTTAACAGAGCCTAAGATAATTTAAAAAAAAACAACAGGGCCCAATGTTAAGTCTGGGAGAAAAACGCATTCGAAACTTTCAAAATGTAAATTTTGCTAAAATTTTTAATTTTCAAAATGCTCCAACTCCGTGGTCTGTAAATTTTGTCAAATCCTATCATTTCTGAACGTTTCCAACCCTAACGCATCGAAATCCAGTCCTAACTTAAAACCCCCAAAATCGCAAAAAATCGAGTAAAAACATGGATTAACATCCATGTTTTTTCTCGATTTTGGCGGATTTTTGAGGTTTTGAGTTAGCAATTGTTTCGGACGTATTAAGGCCTAGTACTTTCGAAAATAAACGCTTTCGGCGGACTTCTTAAAAATAAAAAAGTTATTGCGTTTTAATAGTTTCATTTTAAAGTCAAATTTAATTTTTCAAAAAAGCAAAAATTTTTGTGTTAGAGGGAAATCTCCGGGAAATGACACCGGCTATAGTTGCTAAGGGTACGTAGGAACATTCCCTTCCAAAATAAAGCATTCGAAAAAAACATGGGTTAACATCCATGTTTTTTCTCGGAGAAAAACGCGGATCACATTAAGCGGCGTCTACTGTATATACCTATATATTAATTGTATTTTTTTTTTCTAGGTATTTTGCTATGTTTTATATTTACACAGTTTTTTCTGGTGCCTATCTACCGTGTAAATCGGGAATAAGTGTACAGTAGGAAGGCGGCAAGATTAGATTTTTTTTAAGAAAAGGCCCAGTAACATAAAGTTTGGAAAACACTGTTCTAAATAAAGTAAGATTTTTTTTGTAAGATTGAAAAAAATTAATATTCTTGATTTTTATTGTTTTAATTTTTTATTAATTTACGAAATTTCTAATAAATAAAATTTAAAAAAAATTAATTTTTGAAACAAGTTTTCTTAAATGGAGTATTTAACATCCCCGCCCCCTTATACAAAAATAATATATGTTAAAAGTTTTATTTTAAAGCCAAAATTTTTTTAAATCTAGTGTTTATACTTCAAATGATTTTGAAAAAATTAAAGCTATAGGTTTTTCCGATAACAAAATTTCAATTTACTCGAATAAATATAATTTTTCAAATTTACTCAAAGACGATTTTGTAAATAAATTTTTAAATACGAAGATGTGTGCATTTGAGCGAAAAGTGGCACATTTCCGAGCGAGGGAGGCAAATGAAGCGCGACGCGGAGCGGCGCGCTTCATTTTCCCGAGATCGGAATGTGCCACTTTGAGCTCAAATGTGCACACTCGGTTTTAAGCATGATTCACAATAATTTTAATTTATTACTATTGAATTTTTTTAAAATCTAGTGTTTATACTGATCATTATTTAAAAAATTAAAGCTATAGGCTTTTTCCGATCACAAAATTTCAATTTACTCAAATAAATATAATTTTTTGAATTTACTCAAAGACGATTTATGTAAACAAATCTTTAAATACAAAGATGTGCGCATTCGAGCGAAAAGTGGCACATTTCCGAGCGAGGGAGGCAAATGAAGCGCGACGCGGAGCGGCGCGCTTCATTTTCCCGAGATCGGAATGTGCCACTTTGAGCTCGAATGTGCACACTCGGTTTTAAGCACAATTCACAAAATTTTGACTAATGAATTAGCCAAAAAATTAATTAAATGATTTAGTCGTTTTCTTTCACTCGCGCCTACAAAATTATCGTATCTTTTCGCTCGCTTCCACTCATTGCTATGGTAAATACATTTTTTTTTAAATTAAAATTAAAATAAAATCGGGGAATAGGTGTACAGTAGAGAGGCGCCAAGTAACATAAAATTCATACACTGTTCTAAAAAAAGTAAAATTTTTTTATAATATTTAAAAAAATTAATATTTTTCGTTTTTGTTGATTCAATTTTTTTTTAATTTACAAAATTTCTAATTAATAAAATCTATATTTTAATAAAATAAAAAAAAAATTAATTATTCAAAAAACTTTCTTTAAATGGAGTATTGAACATCCCCGCCCCTTTATACAAAAATAAAATATTTTAATAGAGGTACCACTGTAACACAGCCAAAGCAGAAAGTGTCAATATTAATTTTACTTTGTTGAACCAGAGGAAAAAAAAACTAGTTTCGAACTGTCATCTTTGATGTAAGGATTAATTAGCCATAAACTATCGAAGATGAATGTTGTTGTCAACCATTACCAAAAAAATCCGAGTTTTGTGCTTAAAAGGATTAATGCGATTCGATAAAATTCAAGGCCGAAGTGACCTATTTCGTCTTTCACCCTCAGAAAAAAAAGAAAACAATCCTTGGATTCTTCGACTTACGAAAACATTTTTTTTCAATAACAAACCGACAAATTTGCGTTAAAAATTTCTTTTTTTTTTTCGCGCTTAACCTTGATCCTAATTAAAAACTTCCAAGTCACTGTCAAGGTTGCAATTAGCAGCCGGAGCTTTGCAAGCTCCTAAAGTCGAAGGCTCTCAAAAACGAAAAGGGCGCACTCTTATTTAAATTTGAGACCTTTGAGAGGCGCAGTGAAAGTTCTTGAGGGATAACGTGCAAAAACAGCAAGGTGGAAGAAGGCTTCAAGCAAAAAAAAAGTAAAAAGTGAACTTTAAAGTTAAAAGGGTTTGTGTGTTGTGTGTGTGTGTGTGTGTGTGAGGGTGCAAAAGGAAAAGGACTCGAATTTGACCATGAATTAAGAAAGGCGGTATCGATAGAGGAATTGTGCCCTTGGCCTATTTCAATGGGACAAGCAAAGATACTAAGTAGGGCAGTTAGCAACCCCCAGCAGCAGGTGGTGACGGGACCTCCATCGATCGCTTCCCAGCCCGGAATCGTTACACTTTACTCTCATTCATATTATTCGCTTTTCTTATAAATAATAACAAATAACGAGCCTATTTTTAAACTGCCAGCTCATTCATCCGTTCGAAATGAGAAAAAAACGCCCCACTTTGTTTCAGATCTTATTTTTACTTAGAATACTAAAAAATATGTCGATTAATCTGTACAAAGGTGTCTCAAGATGGATACTAGCTTAATTTTTTTTTTTTGGGGATATCTACATTTGAGTTTTGCGGATTTTATGTTTTAGATCTAATAAAAATCTTGGGAAAATGAAGCGTCGCGCTGCATTTGCCTCCCTCGCTCGAAAATGTGCCACTTTTCGCTCATAATGTTGACATACGCCGCATTTATTGATTTTCTCTATTTTAATCGTGTCTGCCTTTCAGGTCAATAACTTAATTTTAGATTTTCTATTCAAAAACAGTTTTTCCTAAATTTTTTTTCTAAATTAATTATTTCAAAGCACTAAATTATAGATTTAGTGTTTCTGGTATAAATACAGTCTTGTAATTTTCAGTTAAAATTATTTAGAAAATAATTAATTATTGTGAATCAGGCTTAAAACTGAGTGTGCACATTCGAGCTCAAAGTGGCACATTCCGATCTCGGGAAAATGAAGCGCGCCGCTCCGCGTCGCGCTTCATTTGCTTCCCTCGCTCGGAAATGTGCCACTTTTCGCTCGAATGCGCACATCTTCGTATTAAAAGATTTGTCTATATTAATCTTCTTTGATTAAGTTCAAAAAAATCATATTTCGTCGATTAAATTGAGATTTTCTGATCGGAAAAAAGCTATAGCTTTGATTTTTTTAAATAATATTCTGTATAAACACTACATTAGAAATAAATCAAAAAAATTGAATTAAAATAGATTAAAATTATTGTGAATCATGCTTAAAACCGAGTGTGCACATTCGAGCTCAAAGTGGCACATTCCGATCTCGGGAAAATGAAGCGCGCCGCTCCGCGTCGCGCTTCATTTGCTCCCTCGCTCGGAAATGTGCCACTTTTCGCTCGAATGCGCACATCTTCGATTCATTTAATTTCTCTACTCATTTTCGTTCTTTGAAATATTTGTTTTGTAAAAATCATATTTCGTCGATTAAATTAAGATTTTCTGATCGGAAAAAGCTATAGCTTTGATTTTTTTAAATAATATTCTGTATAAACACTACATTAGAAATAAATCAAAAAAATTGAATTAAAATAGATTAAAATTATTGTGAATCATGCTTAAAACCGAGTGTGCACATTCGAGCTCAAAGTGGCACATTCCGATCTCGGGAAAATAAAGCGCGCCGCTCCGCGTCGCGCTTCATTTGCCTCCCTCGCTCGGAAATGTGCCACTTTTCGCTCGAATGCGCACATCTTTGCATTCATTTAATTTCTCTACCTCACTTTTCGTTCTTTGAAATATTTGTTTTGTATTTATGTATGAGTTTAGTAATAGGCATATCAAGGCGGTATTTTCACCAAAACAAGATTTATTATTTTTTAAGTAAATTAAGTATTATTAAGCATTTAACAATTTTTTTTTTAAATTCCCTAAGATTTTATATTTATGAAGAATATACCAGATTTTTTATTGATCTATAAAGTTTAATAATCATCAATATCAGATCAGTATTTATACCAAAACAGAATCTAAAATGTTTTGGGTAAGTAAAGAATTATGAAACAAAAAATTAAAAAAAAAACCATAAAAAATTTTACCTTTATGAATAACATCCCTGATTTTTTTAGTAATGAATAATTCAATTATTAATCACCAACTAGAATGTCGGGGTCGTATTTACATGGGAACAAAATTTATAATAATTTAAAAAATTAAATAATCAAACAAAGAACTAAAAAATATTTTAAAAATTCTCTAAAAATTTTAACATTATGAATAACATCAACAATTTTTTTATTAAAGTTATAATAAGTTTAAATAGTATTAGCTAAAATATCAAGGGCATATTTACACTAAAATAAAATTTACTATAATTTAAACAAGTAAAAGATTATAAAGCAAACAATTTTAAAAAATCCTTTATGGATTTTACCTTTATGAATAGCATCCTTGATTTTTTCATTAATATCTATTAAGATTATTAATCCTCAAATAAATATCGGGGCTCATAGTTACACCAAAACAAAATTCTTAATAATTTCAGTAAATAAAGTAATCAAACAAAGAAATAGAAAATATTATAAAAATTCCCTTATAAATTTTATGAATAACATCCCCAATTTTTTTATTACGTTATAATGAGTTTAATAACCATTGACTAAAATATCAGGGCCGTATTTAAGGCAAAACACAATTTAGAATAATTTAAACAAGTAAAGATTATAAAACAAAAAATTTAAAAAACCAAAACAATTTTCAAGTAAATTCGTTTTTCTGTTCTTTTCTTGTTTGTTTTTATTTTACATTACAATTTGTATATGAAATCTTTACTTTTTTTTAAATTTCATATTTTTTTATTCTAATGTTTATTATAAATAAAGTTTTGTAAATTATTAAGAAGTGTTACTTTATGTGCGGCCCGCCAAAAAATTATAATTTAAATTGGCCCGTTGATTAAAAAGGTTGCTCACCCCTGCTTTAGGGTGTTTAACTTTATTAATGGTATCCTTGATTTTTTCATTAATGTCTAATAAGATTGTTAATCTCCAAATAAAATATCGAGTTCGTATTAACACTAAAAAAAAAATTATAATAATTTAAGTAATGAAAAACAAAGAACTGAAAAACATTTTGAAAATTCTCTAAGAATTTTAACTTTATAAATAACATCCCCAATTTTTTTATTAGGTTATAATGAGTTTAATAACCATTGACAAAATATTAGTACCGTATTTAAGCCAAAACAAAATTTAGAACAATTTAAACAAGTAAAGATTATAAAGCAAAAAATTTAAAAAAATTCTTTAGGGATTTTAACTTTATTAATGGTATCCTTGATTTTTTCATTCATGTATTATAAGATTGTTAATCCCCAAATAAAACATCGGGGTCGTATTAACACTAAAAAAAAATTATAATAATTTAAGTAATGAAACAGAGAACTGAAAAATATTTTGAAAATTCTCTAAGAATTTTAACTTTATAAATAACATCCCCAATGTTTTTTTATTACGTTATAATGACTTTAATAACCATTGACTAAAATGTTAGAGCTGTATTTACACTAAAATAGAATTTAGAATTTTTAAAGTAAATAAATACAGCCTATGTATTGAAAACCATAAAATTAAGAAACATTTAAAAAAACCCTTTAAAAGTTTTAGCTTTATGAATATCATCCCTGATCTTTTTTTTTTTAATTGGTGCCTAATAAACTTACAACAAAAGCAATACTACAATTTAGGCTGAGAAACATATAAATCAAATCGTACATTTTTCCGCCGATCTTTAACAAAACAGGATGCGTCCAATTTAAAAACCAAAATTACCAATATAAATCAACAACCCACAAAACTCAAATTTGATTCCATAGATCAAAATCGTCCGATCCATCATGAGACACTTAATTTACAAAATCTTATGCCGAATCTAAGTCCCCAATGATCTCACGTTCCTCTGAGATATTCCTCTTCAACTGCCAGGACATGCTTTGCACAGGATTTCGATACTTCAAGTAAAACAAGCATCCCAACAGGGCAAAATTAGCTATCATAAAAACGTACAAAATATAAACATGTCCACTCCACGAACTACTCTTTTGACCTGAAGCCGCCACCTGCGCTTCCGAAGTTTTCGAAGAACCATCGTCGATTACTTCGGGAGGTGTCGATGGTGCCAAAGGTCGCGAGTCATTACACTTAACATTCACATCTGCATCCTTTCCCACAGCGAACTGCAGGTTATCATTTTTGAAATACTCCTCCATCTCTTTCTTGAGATAGCACGGGAACGGGTTGTTCCTGAGCTGAAACGAAGACAAAGTCGGTACATGCTGAATCAGCAATTTATAATCCAGATCCTTCAGATTATTCCCCGATAGATCAAGGGTGTTGAGATGCTGAAGAGGCAGCACTCCACTTTTGACGTAAGCCGCGATGCTGTTTCGAGATAAATTCAATTTTCGCAGCTCGGGCAGGCCCGAATAACTGCCAGTTCTGAAAGACTTGATTTTATTGCGAGACAGATCCAACTTTCGCAACTGGTGAAGGTTGCTCAGCAGCCCCTTTTGGATGTCTGGGATCAGACCATTGCTGAGATCCAAGTCCTCCAAGGAGTACAAGCCTCTGAAAGCGCCCATTTCGATGGTCTCGATGGGATTCGAAGACAAATTAAGCGTTTCCAAGCGTGGCATCTCCAAAAAGGCGTTTTGGCTTAAGATCTTCATGCTGTTCCTCGCCAGATTCAGTTGCAACAAGACCGTGAGCTCCTTCATGTCTGCAGGCTCGATTTTCAGGATTCTGTTCCCTTCTAAGTTGATGGAGGCGACGTTCAGTAGGCCCCTGAAGACGCCTTGAAGGGAGTCGATGTCGTTATTGGAAAGATCTATTTCTTCCACGGCTCCCAGGCCTTCGAAGGAGCCCAATTCGATTTTTTTGATGCGATTATTGCGCAGATTTAGCGTTTTTAAGTTTGTTAGTTCTTTGAAGCCGTTAGCGACCAGAGCTGTGATGCTGTTGTGCTCGATGTTCAGGACTTCGATCCTGTTGACCCCCTGAAAAGTCTCGGCTGGGACGGCGATGATGTTGTTGTTTTGCAAGTAGAGCTTTCGGAGGAAGACTAAGCCGATGAAGGATTTCGGCTTGAGGACCGTGATTTGGCTGCCGGTTAGGTCGAGGTTTTTGATTTGGTTGCCGGATATGTCGAAGGTGTTGCTTTCGATCACTTGCAAGCTGCAATTCAGACATCGTACCGTTTCGTCTAAATTATCGAATCGATACGCTGTCGTTCTGAAGTAGGACGGAATTGCATTTATGCAGGTTGATGTTAGGGATCCTCTTGCGCCGTAAGTGCAGGACATCGATTGGTAGGTTGGGGTCATCGATAGTAAGATGAAGATGGTCATGGACCAGAGCTTTTTCGGTAACTAAATTGTATTTAAATTACATTAAAAATAATTCTTTATTATAGTGCTTGTAAAAATTCCAATGAGACTTGACGATTACTTTTTTTTAAATAAAAATAACCATAGAAGGCGTATATTAAATATGCATTGAAATAAGGATGTAGACTTGGCAACGATGTCTCAAAATTGAAAAATAAAATAAAGATGCTTATCTTAACCACTTCACGGGTAACATAAGATGTTAATACAGTAAAACCTCAATTATCCGGACCTCAGTTATACGGATTCGCGATTATCCGGATTGTCAACCGCGTTCGGACTTTTTTTGTAAACATATACCTAACAATTTGACCAACTTTTCTTCTGTTAAAACGAGACGCTTTGTAATCGTGCTTAAAACGGAGTGTACATTCGAGCTCAAAGTGGCACATTCCGACCTCGGGAAAATGAAGCGCGCCGCTCCGCGTCGCGCTTCATTTGCCTCCCTCGCTCGGAAATGTGCCACTTTTCGCTCGAATGTGCACATCCTCGTATTTATTAGATGTCTACTTTATCCATAGTTCTTTCAAAGAAAATAAATTAAATTAATTTTAGTAAATATTGATTTTATGTTTGAAAAATCTATTTACCATAGCAATGAGTGGAAGGGAGCAAAAAGATACGATAATTTTGTAGGTGCGAGTGAAAGAAAACAACTAAATCATTTAATTAATTTTTTGGCTAATTTATTAGTCAAAATTTTGTGAATCGTGCTTAAAACCGAGTGTGCACATTCGAGCTCAAAGTGGCACATTCCGATCTCGGGAAAATGAAGCGCGCCGCTCCGCGTCGCGCTTCATTTGCCTCCCTCGCTCGGAAATGTGCCACTTTTCGCTCGAATGCGCACATCCTCGTATTTATTGGATTTGCCTATATTATTATTTTATTCTTTAATTCAAAAAATTAAAAGTCCAATAAATTAGATCTATTTTTGGTTTGAAAAAGGTTAGATATTTTATTCCTTTTTATAAGTTATCGTGGTACTCTTCCGCACGCCTAATTGTAGCAAGCTTGATAAAAATATTTTCAGGTTTGAATGTTTACTAATTCGCAATTTCCGCGCATTGATTCTAAAACATGATATTTCTAACGCAATTCTTTAAATTAGTCTGCGTAAAAAATTATCACAACGCAAAGAAACATAATTTGAATATAAATAAACTGTTTTCGCTAATTTAAAATAATTTGCCAGGAAAAGAAGCCCGAATGAAAAAAATACAACTATAAAATGGTATACAAAATGCAATTAATTGTTTTTAAACAAAGTCCATCTCAATTCTAAAAGATTCGTAGTTAATAAATTCAGATAAGCCAGTTTTAACACATTTACTCTGTTTTTGACTTTTAAAATATTAAAACACATAGATTCTGGCATTTATCAAGTGTGAAAAAGGTCAACTTATGTGATTTTCAACTACTGAAAAGAGTAAACCATAAGAACTTCTTAAATCAAATGAGATGTTAAAAAAATTCCTAAAACAGAAGCGTTTTTATCATTTACTTGTTCTAATTTTCCAATATATTTTTTTATGGCATTTCTACGACAGTGAAAAAATATTAATCAAGTACAATTTCCAATGCAATTTTTCAAATTACTGCGTATAAAAGTTCGTACAGCTCAAACGAACACCCTTTAAAGGTAAATAAATGATTTCAACTTATTTAAAATTAAATTCAACGAAAAGAAGCCAAAATTCATAGAAAAGGGCAATAAAAATCCAATGAATGATCTTTTAATAAACCTTCTGACAGATTAATGGGCAATAACTGTCAATAAATCAAGTTAATGGGGATTTAATAAACTCCACCTGCTATTGTGGACATCAAAAACTTCAAATACGTAAATATACAACATTATTGGAGTGGGAGAATGGTAAACATATGTAGTTTTTCAATACTTAAAAGAAGTCTTCAGTGTAATTTTTAATATTAATTATTTGGAACGTAAAATGTGCATAATACAGTCATTAATTTCAATGTAAAATAAAAGTAAATAATACATATAGCTACATTTTTATAAACTGTAGTAAAACTTCGTTAAGTGGGCTCTGGATAAGTGGGAAATCTTTAGTACTGAGAGTCACAATAAGGTACCGATACCTTTTTGTTGCAAAATTGTCTATTATCTATTATTGAAATTATGCAACTTTTTTATCTGAGACTTTGTTTTTGAGTTTTTGACCAACCGTAAGTTTTGTATTATTTACATTCATAAAAGAATAAAAGTACCATGTATTACATTCATAAAATAAGAATTTTTATTGAATGATTTTAACTCTATAAATGGCCGAAGGTTTATTTCGACCTCTTTTAGTGGAGCCCTCTATAAATGGACAGCTGTTATTCTAAATCTGGCTCTATAGGAAACTGTTTAAATAGAAAACTTTTTTAAGTGGGAAAAATACCTTGAGATTACAGTTATCCAGGTTTCACTGTAAATACGTTTATTTTGTACCATAGATAAATGGAATTTTTTGATGAAAGGATTTACTAAAAGGATTTACAATTATTGTACGTAAAAAAATGAATTTCTAAAAGTAATGGACCAATTTATGCATATTTTGCTTTGTTTTTGATTTACACAGTTTCTCATACAAAGAATTATGATTATGATTTAAGCGGTCTTCTCTACTGTATAAATCGAGGAATTAGTGTACAGTAACATAGAGTTTGGAAACTCCTGGATTAAACCATAATAATTATACCACGTAAATGTGTTCCAGCTTTAATACAAATATAGAATGCAAAACAATTAAAACTACTTTCGGTTAGAATTGAGCAGATATTATTTTTAAATTTTGTACGTTAATCTTTTATCATAACTTTAAGAGGATGTACATTTGTCTTTTCTAACTTGATAATACCAAAACATAACAACTTAAAATGAAGAAGCCAATTCCTTAATTATTAAGACCAAAAATTCATCTCGTTTGATTAAATTTCAACAACTTTCCCATCGATTTTTATCGTAGAAAAAATACATTTAATTTAGTAAAAAAACTTAAGAAAAATAGTTTAAAATATAACATAAAATACACAAAAGTCGTATAGTAAACGCATGAAAAATTTATTTCTAATCTGAAAACGCAGCAATTATAAATTTATTTAATAAAAACGTTTGTTAATTTAAAAATAACGTAGTTTAATTTCCAAAAAATTAAAATCCTGATTTCGAGGCTCTAAATTTCTTTAAACATTGTAAGAAAACGAATAAGAATTAAAAAAAAATCGTTAATATAAACATTTCATACGTTTAATGACTAATTTGTTTTAATGATGTTCCTTATTATATTTAGTATTAATACATTTTTTTTGTTCGAAGACGATTAGAGATAGCTTGTTAAGTTAAAAGAGTAATCTCGAACCACTCCGTATCTGTTTACAAAATGCCGCAATATGTAGAAATTAATTTTATACGAATACATACATGTAACTTATTTCTCTATCTCGTCTATTAAAATAAAACAAAACGATTATTTTCCAAAGTGATGACAACAAACAGTCAAAGTTCATCGAGATATACATTCGGTATTATTTTTGTGTAAACTTCCATCTTTCTAATTCTGGCGACCCGAAAAAATAATACGCGACCAAAACAATAAAAAACCCCCCGTTTCGAAATTCTTAAATCGCTTCAAAGGCGATCCCGTTAAATCACTCTATTTCCTTGAAATAAATTAATCTGACCGAAGAACAAAAGTATTGTCTAAAAAACTCGAACTTTAATCGATCGCAATTAAATTGTAAACAAAGGGAAACGTTCGAAAGAACAAAGAATCGTCGTTTGGAATTTTTACGGCAGAAAGAATTACAACGTACCATTTTTCTTCGGGGGGCAGCTAAGCGAAAAACTGAAGACGACCGCAGCACACAATTTCCAGCACGGACAACGCCTCACAGAAAAACTAAAACGTACACGCGAGAGAAGCAAGCGCCAGGAAGAACTGTTGATAACAGCTCCATTTACACTGATTTATAACAAAATACTCTCCGAGATAAACAGAGGCGATTTAATTATATTTATCGAATCGTTTTTCATGCGACGAAACCATTTTGATTTTGGGAAAGAGGGCTGACGAAACGAAGAATTGCTCGTTTCGTAAATTTTAAAACTTTTTATACAGGGTGTCCCAAATTGAGTGGACTATCAGCGATATCTTTCTTTTTAGTGAAGATAGAGATTTGGTCAAATAGGCAATGTGTTGCGGTCAGAAAATTTGAATATATTATCGTAAAAAAATTGAAAATCGCTATTTTCTTTAACTTCTAAGCTAAGTGACCCCTCTACCGGACAGTTTATAAATTATAAATTAAATAAATACAATCAAATAAAAGTATTTTTAATTATTCTTATAATTTATTTATTAGTACAAGTTTTTTTCTCTTTTATGATTGTTTTGATTGTGCATGCAAAGCCAATTTTATTGTACGTATGCTGGGTCACCTTATTTTTAGTTTAAATCAATAAAAAATTCTTAATTTGTTTATTTTTTTAATTAATTTACCCTATACTAATTAACACAAAAATAATTTTTGATTTTGTAATTGTTAGTTTATGTTTAATATCAATTGTCAAAGAAAACCTTAACCTAACTTTTAACAAATCAATGTTGTAGCAAATTGAATAAATTTTTGATTTTTGATTTTGAAAACACAATTTAACACTAGAACCGCGGAAGCGGTCATTTTGAGCGTTTCGCATTTTATCGTCTTGTTACTTTTTATTAGTTGAACATATTTCTGCCATATTACATGACTTTTCCTAATTTTACTTGATAATTGCTGTCCTATAATTGTTGATCTTTTTAAATTGTATTAAAAGTAAATATAAATTTTATGTTCAAGAAACGTATTTACCATAGCCATGAGTGGAAGTGAGCGAAAAGATACGAGAATTTGGTAGGTGCGAGTGAGAGAAAACGACTAAATTATTTATTTAATTTTTTGAAAAATTTATTAGCCTAATTTTGTTAATGGTGCTTAAAATTGAGTGTGCACATTCGAGCTCAAAGTGGCACATTCCGATCTCGGGAAAATAAAGCGCGCCGCTTCGCGTCGCGCTTCATTTGCTTCCCTCGCTCGGAAATGTGCCACTTTTCGCTCGAATGCGCACATCTTCGTATTTAAAGATTTGTTTACAAAAATCATCTTTGAGTAAATTCAAAAAATTGTAGCTATAGCTTTGATTTTTTTAAATAATGTTCTGTATAAACACCACATTAAAAATAAATCAAAAAAATCAATTAAAATAGACTAAAATTATTGTGAATCATGCTTAAAACCGAGTGCGCACATTCGAGCTCAAAGTGGCACATTCCGATCTCGGGAAAATGAAGCGCGCCGCTCCGCGTCGCGCTTCATTTGCTTCCCTCGCTCGGAAATGTGCCACATTTCGCTCAAATGCGCACATCTTCGTTTTTATTAGATTTTTACATAAATATATATTTTTTAAAATCAAGCAATTAAAATTTCAATCAATTTTGATTTTATATTCGGTGAAAGTTATGGCATTTATTGTTTTTAAAAACTGTTCAAAAGCATTAAATGCGTTGCAATAAATATTTAATTGTTAAAGACCAATTTTTCTTAAAGGTCTAATTGACCGGTAACCGCGGTTGTAGTAAGTTCAAAATTGCCGCGATTCTAGTGTTAAACTACGTTTATATTATATTTCATTCAATACATTCATACCTCGCTTTACGGCCTAGATACGTTCCATGAAACTTGGCCGCAAAGCGAAAAGCCGTATAAGGAATCAATTATTGCGCTTGCGCAAGATTGGCAACATGTAGATTTATCGACATCGGGAAACAGTTTTTTTTGTCGTTATAGCGAAACATTTTAGGCCGTAAATCGAAAACATGCCTTAATTGAAGAAGGCCGTTATAGCAAAATGACGTATAAAAGCGGCCATATAGCGAGGTATGGGTGTATAACAACGTTTTAGCCATGAGTTATCAAATACAACAGAACAGCAGAATACAATCCAAATTTGCCAATGTCATTAAATTTAATATTTTAAATAATTTTTTTATTTGCATATGGATTGTAATACATGATTCAAACGACATAAAAATGTTCTTTATTGGGGCTAAAAATTCAATATGCTGTCTATTTGAATTAAAAAAGTTATCAATATCTTGAAAACCGCCATCTTAATATGGGAACTATTCGAAATTTTCAAATTTGCTTAACGAAACTTGAATAAACATATAAAACGGCAAGGCACTGCCCATTTAACCAAATCTTCACTAATAAGAACGACACCGATGATAGGCTACGCAATCTGGGACACCCTGTATCAAATAATTTCGACTATTTATCGTTTGCGAAGCCCCAAAGTTCGTTTTATTCAATTTTTAGGCGTTCTAACCTTGGTGTTTTTTTCCTGTCGATGGAAGATAAATCACCCTTCATAATCACAGCCACTTACTGAGATAATTATCCCAAAAACTGCACCAGTTTTCGCTGGCCTCTTTCTAACGAGATAATCAATTTTACATTAACTCCATTTTTTTTGTTTTGGGGTTTTTTAAAATTAATTTTTATCCCGAAGATTTGCATAACACAAATTGGGGAAAGAATCGAATTTGTTAATTGAATAGCAAAGAAACAGATTTCGTGGGCTAATTTGAAAAAAAATATTTAATGTACATCGTTATAAAAGCAGAAGCTCGGCAAAAAAAGGCTCATCTCCGATTCTGCCTTAGGTTCTTTTTATGCAAAGCGATGAATCGCTGAAGCCGGGATAATGAAGCTTTTTGCGACCGGGGAAAGGAAGCGAATTAGAAAAAAAATTGTTGAGGTCACATTCGTGTCTGAGAAGATCAATGATCGCTGTCTTTCTTATCTGTGTTTTGGTTTTTGGGAAGTGCATGCGTAAGGTTATTTTTTCGATTTCGAAAAGAAAGGTTAATTTTGATTAGATTTTGCTCTTTCCATGTTTTACTTTTAGTTCGAATCGGGGAAGCGGATTTTAATCAGTTTTAAGTTATCTTGAGAAATGTCTTGAAGGCTGAGTGATTCAATTTTCTTATGAATTGAGTGACTAGAATTTTTTTCTCAAGTCAAGATAAGTGTGATGATTTATAGAAAATTAATCATTTGGTATTGATTAATTAATAAGAAATAATTTTTTTAAAAAAACGGTACGAAAATAACAAAAAGATCTTGAAAAAACCAAACAAGACATGTGAAAGCGATATTAATTAAATTTTTTTTTGATAAATTACAAAAATAAGAAAAAAGCTTATTGGCTCTCGTGCAAGTAACATAATATTATATTTTCTACAAAAATAAAATAATAAAGTTAGGTTTTCCTCAATTTCAAAAAATTTAGTTGTTTATCTAACCCTTACAATTCAAAACAATAATATTTGGCTTACTCATTACGGATTTAAGGAAAATTAGAAACCACATCCGCGCTCGATATTACGTATTCTATTTGAAAAAAAAACGTTTATTATTAACACAAACACAAATCATAATATGTATGTATTTGTTAGATTTATCACTTGCATGTACGCACAGCGATAGACAAAAAGAGATACCAATTATCACATTTTTCCGCTTACGTTTGCCTGTCGTTTTTTTCTCAAAATCTATTATTGTATTATAAAATCCACGTATGAGCTATTTTTTTAATTAAAATTTAGAACAGTTTTCAAATTAAAAATTTAGATTAGATTATATATGTACAGTAGATGCCGCTTAATGTGATCACTTTGGGACCTAGATAAAATAATTACATTAACCGACTGATAACAGTAAGCGCAAGACACAAGCAAAAAAGGTAAAAAAGGTAAAACATACGTTTTGAAAGTTTCGATCGCGTCTTTCTCCGAGACCTAATATTAGGTCCTGTTGATTTTTTTAGCTGATCTTGCGCTCCGATAAACGGGCTTTCAGAATCTGAAAGGTTTTTAAAGATCTGTTCACAAAAAACCGAGCTACAATTTTTCAAAGTACAAATTTAGAAAAAATTAATTACAAATCTCCTCAAACCCCTTTTGCTCGAAAATGTCAAATAGCACGCCTATCGTTTTTTGAGTTTATCCAAAGTCAAAAAGTCTGGCAAATCCAAATTTGTTTAGTTTTTAACAATCCCTTCACAAATAAAGGCTCCACAATTTTTTAAAATGTTAAATTTTGTGCTATAAAAATGTACCTTTTTTGAAGAAATTTAGGTAAAGGATTTGCTTTAAATTTTTGCGGGACGTTCCTATGGACCCCAAACAGGCATAGCCGGAGCCATTTTTTCCTGCCCCCCTTCAATCCCTAAATTTTGCAATAAAACTAAATAAAACAAAAAAAATACCCCTTGTCTCACAAAAAAAATCGTAGCGCCCTTATTTTCGATGCAATCATTACAAGCGAGACGGATTCGGAATTGTGGGACTTTTACATAAGATACATGTAAAATAAGTATAGGGCGCAACGTAAAATTTTCGAGTAATTAAAAATTGCAATTTTAGGTCCACTTTTTTGCACAATTTTGAACTTTAAAAAAATTGTAGCGCCGTTATTTGTGGAGGGATCTTTAAAAACTATACAGATTTGGAATTGGCAGCCTTTTTGGCTTCAGATACGCCTAAGAAACCATAGGCGTGCTATTTTAAAGCTTTGAGAAAAACGTTTTTCTTTTTGAAAAAACATGTTTTTGGCAAAAAAATGGAAAAAATAGAATTGCTTTATATTGCAAGAAGATGTTCGTACGTACTCTTAGCAACTATAGCCGGTGTCATTTCCTGGCGCTTTCCCTCTAAAACAAAATTTTTCGCCTTTTTGAAAAATTACATTTGGCTTTAAAATGAAACTTTTAAAATGCAATAACTTTTTTATTTTTAAGAAGTACGCGGAATACGTTCATTTTCGAACGTATTAAGCCTTAGTACGTCCGTAACAGGTGCTAACTCAAAATTCCCAAAATAGACCAAAATCGAGGAAAAACATGGATGTTAAATTCCATGATTTTTCCCGATTTTGAGATAATGAGGGTTTTGAGTTAGAATTGGATGCCAACGTGTTAGGCTTGGAAACGTTCAGAAATAAAAATATTTGACAAAATTCGCAAAGACGGCGGAGTTACAGTATTTTCAAAATTTAAAATTTTTTGCATAATTTACATTTTGAAAGCTTTGAACGCTTTTTTCTCCCAGACTTAACATTGGGACCCTGTTGTTTATTTTTCTGATCTTAGGCTCCGTTAAAGGGACTTTCATAATATCAAAAGTTTTTAAAGATAGGTTCATAAATAACTGAGCTACGATTTTTCTAAATGAAAATTTAGAAAGAATTAATTACAAGTTAAACTCTTCAAACCTATTTTTCTATAAAATTTCAAACAGCACGCCTATAGGTTTTTGAGCCTATGCGAAGCCAAAAAGTCTTGTAAATCCGAATCTTTATTGTTTTTAAAGATCCGTTCGCAAATAACGGCGCTGCAATTTTTTTAACGTAAAATTTTGTGCTACAAAAAGTTTTAGGAAAACTTCAACCCTTAATTACTAGAGAAATTCTCCTAAATTTAAGAAGTTGAAGGGGGATCGAAGAAAACTGTACAAGGGACCTACAGTTTTACGTGTGTTCCGAACCACGTCGGAATTACCGTAAAACGGACCAAATAACGAAGATCCGACCCAAAATTTAAAATATTACCGTGGACGAATTAACCATTACACTTTAAAAGTACGGAAGGGTGTACCCGGCTATCGACACAAGGGTTAATCTTAAACAATTCTGCGATAAATCAAATAATTTTCTTGTACTTCCATCAAAACTTAGTTTCGAACGGGAACGTAAGTACATGCTTAAATTTGAACGAACCAGCCCGAAATTGTAGGGGTTGAATATATTAATTAATCAAATTGATGCAAGTAGTTTATTGAACTCTAATAACTTCCTCACATTAATTTTATATTGCCGAAGTTTTCCAAGTTCTGTAATATTCGAAAATTAATATCGGTCGTCTTCGAACCGCGCCATTATGTTTTATTGGGCCGTATCTTATCGCGAATTTAATGTTTTCGGATTAAATGCGAATCAAAAGCGTACGGATTATTTGCAATAGCTTAGGTGGAAGAATTTAATTTGAGCATAAGTTGTTTGCTATTTTCGGCTAGGAGAAATAGTGGAATCTTTAAAAGCTTTTTAAAATGGGAAAGCTCTGAATAAAAGTTCGACGGTGCATGAAGATGATAAAAGGAACGAAACCAAGTATCGGGTTTAAAAGATAAAAGTAAAGAATGAAGTTTTAAAGAGTTCTTGTGTTATGCACACCATTATTATTCTTTAGAATTTTGTTTACTTACGTCGTCCGCGACAATTTTAACAATGTGTTTTTGCTTTTCGCTAAAAAGTTTGGTAATTATTTTCTTTAGGGCGTGCAAACATTATTTTTTAACTTTTTGAAGTTATACTTCTTTGGGGCGTCGAGAGGAAACGGGTGTTGCGCGGGCACGGCTAACGAAAATTTGGCAGTTAAAGTTAGCCGTCTAAGAAAGTAGATTAATTAATGTGAATCGTGCTTAAAACAGAGTGCGCGCATTCGAGCTCAAAGTGGCACATTCCGATCTCGGGAAAATGAAGCGCGCCGCTCCGCGTCGCGCTTCATTTGCCTCCCTCGCTCGGAAATGTGCCACTTTTCGCTCGATTGCGCGCATCTTCGTGTTTATTAGATTTGTCTAATTTATCTCTCTCTATTTCCAATGAAAGATTTAAATGTAGTCTCGTAATTATCGATTTTATGTTTAAAAACGTATTTTTACTATAGCAATGAGTGGGAGCGAGCGAAAAGATACGGTAATCTCGTAAGTGTGAGTGAGATGGTTCGAGTTTTAACTAATATTTTGTCTATTTTATTGTGAATCGTGCTTAAAACCGAGTGTGCACATTTGAGCTCAAAGTGGCACATTCCGATCTCGGGAAAATGAAGCGCGCCGCTCCGCGTCGCGCTTCATTTGCCTCCCTCGCTCGGAAATGTGCCACTTTTCGCTCAAATGCGCACATCCTCGTATTTAAAGATTTGTTTACATAAATCGTCTTTGAATAAATTCAAAAAATTTTATTTAGTCGAGTAAACTGAAATTTTTTGATCGGAAAAGCTATAGATTTGATTTTTTTAAATAATGTAATATGTTCAAAAAATTGAAATGGCTAAAGACCCAATTTTGTAGAATGATTTTTAAAAACAATTAAATAATTTTCTTATTAAATAGGTTGGAAAAAATAATATTAAAAAAGTTGGAAGCTGGATACCTCCTTTAATCTAAAAGATTTTTGAACGGGTTTTAATGATTCAGACTTTTCCCATTAAAATACATCCAAAAATCTCAAACCCTCAATTTTGTATAACACTTTCTAAAAGAAAATTTAGTAATTTTGTAGAATTACCTACGTCGTAAAATATAATATTCAAAATTTCAGAGGTCGATACCTCCACTAATTTAAGAGATTTTTTAAGCGAGGTTTTGATTATTGGATAATTAAAACCTTTCTGATTAAGGTACGTCAAAGAATCTCAAATGCCTTGAGGTTCAATTCTGTAAATATTTTTTAAAAGCAAAAATGTTTATTTTCCTATTCAAATTGAAGATTTTAAAACGGGATATTAATTTTTGGATACCTTAATTTTTTTTATTACCGTACGTCCAAAAATATGAAACACTTTAATGCTCAATTTTTCAAAATAATTTCCAACAAAAAATTTCATAATTTTCGTATAGGTACGTTGTAAAATATAATATTAAAAATTTAGGAGCTCGATACATCCGTTAATTTAAGAGATTTTTAAACAGGTTATTAATTTTTGAATAATTGAAACTTTTCTGGATAAGGTGCGTTCAAAAATCTCAAATGCCTTAAAGCTCAATTGTGCAAAATTACTTTTAAAAACAATAATAATAATTTTTCTATTGAGATTTGAGATATTCAAAATTTGGAATCTCAATACCTCCATTAATTTAAAAGATTTTTTAATGGGTTTTTGATTTTTGAATAATCCAAACATGTCTGAATAAGATACATCCAAAAATCTCAAACACCTTAAAACTCAATTTTGAAAAAATAATTTCTAAATGACAATTTAATAATTTTTATTATAAAGTATACCAAATATTAAAAATTCAGGAGCTCGATAGCCCTGTTAATTTAAAAGATTTTTAAATAGGGTTTCAATTTTTGGATAATTAACCCTTTTCTGATTAAAATACGTTCAAAAATCTCGAAAGCATTAAGACTCAATTCTATAGAATCATTTTTAAAAGCAAAAATGAATATTTACTTATTAATATCTAATATATTAAAAATTTGGGACCTCAATACATCCCTTAATCTAAGGGATTTTTTGATTGGATTCTAATTTTTAGATAATAATAATCAGATCTCAAAATAAAATGAGTGAACTAAAACTAAAAGCAATTTAAATAATTTACTAATTATTCTGATTTAAGTACAGTATTTTTCGAAGTCCACCAATCTTATATTTTTACACGAAACCTTCAGAAACCGTGTAAAAAGAAATTGAAGTGTATTACCAAATAATTTCAAAAAATAATTAATTGTGTTTAAAACACCTCCCTTAATTAAAGAGATTTTTAACGAAATTTTGATTTTTGGATAATTCAAACATGGCTGAATAAGGCACATCCAAAAATCTTAAACACCTTAAAAGTCAATTTTGAAAAAATCTCGGGAAAATAAAACGCGCTGCTCCACGTCGCGTTTTTGCCTCCCTCGCTCGGAAATGTGCCACTTTTCGCTCGAATGGGCAAATGCTCGTATTTATTGATTTTATTTATATTAATTTTGACACGTGGTTATATTTAATTTAGTCACGCCAAAGAAGTATAACTTCTAACGTACGTACAAAAGTATACCCATCGGCTTTATAAATATTTTTGATTTTTCGTTAATATTAAATCTCATATTCTATGAATTATAACGATTGCATAAACATATTTACGATTGTTATTAATATCCAAATTAATATTCAAAATGTCTCTTTCTTAATTCGTTATTAAAAAAATCAAAATGTAATATAAATCTATTTCATAATTGTTATTAATTAAAAATTAGGTGAAGCAGATATTGTAACCTTTCAAATCCTTTAGAATTCGATAACATTATTTATTGTACTCATTGAAATAAGTGATAAACTTTGATTTGTGATTAGATACAAAAAAAGGCAACCTCGTAAATTTCGTAACATTCCGCTCACAACTTCGCGCATCTTTAGACGGAATTTTATTATTGAATTGTTTCTTAAATATTTAATTAAATGTGCTTTAACTTAATAAAACAATGCAAAAGCAATTAATAATAAGTTTGATTGTGTCATCAATCGCGACCATATCTTGTGTGCCCCTTCAAAAAGCATCCCCCGAAGAAACGAAGTGCGGATACGAAGTAAGTCAAAATAATTTATTTTCTCAAAGTCCAAATTCCAAAAATACGCTCCATTTTTTAGAATTAAAAGAATAATGCTTGCGACACTAATGTAAATGTATGAATTTTCTTGCGATTAAATAAAAAGAAAAATTGCTTGTTTGGCCGAGGCTTATTGCGTTTGCGAAAAAGCTCAATTTTAAGTGTTATCCAAATTTCAGACAACCGTAAACATCAAAACCGACGAGCAACATAAATTTTACTTATATGAACACGACAGGGGTGGTCTTTTATTTATTTTGCAATAAATTCTTTTCGCATGAATCCTACGAGATGTTTTTCCTTCATAAACAAAACGTCCCAGCTCGTAAAATCGATTTATGTCCCATTGTTTGTACCGCAACAACAATAATAATATCGACGAAAAAAAGGCAAAACAAATCCAAATTGATATTAAATCCGAGCAAAATTCGGCTTGTATTTTTTTGTACAAATGGAAAAATTAGCGCTAAACAATCAGAGTGAATAGAAATGTAAACCCAGACAGGAATCGAAATTAAACAGTTTGAAGACTCCAAAAATGGATGGCTCAATATTGAATTTGCACTCGTGTTTCCATTATTGATAACCGCATAAAATACCGTCGATAGACAGGCCAAAAATAGTTGGATAAATGTGTGGACACGTCTATCAAAACAAGCAATTTTTTTAAATATTTTTTTAAATGTCTTATTTCCATTTTTTTTTTAATCAAAAATTATCGGGTTTGTTCGCGAATTTAAAATTTAAATATTATAACAAATTAGGTTAATTTTTTTTAATAGCAACAATAATAGGATAGAATTTAAAAAATTCCAAAAAAATAATAATTTTTTTCTTGTATATTTATGATTTTTAATTTTTTTTTCAGTCTTGCCACGCGGTCGATCCCAAAAAATTAAATGTACATCTCGTACCCCATTCGCATGACGATGTGGGGTGGTTGAAGACTCTCGACCAATATTATTATGGAAGTATGTATAAATCCAAGTTCTATCAAAATACAATTGATTTTTTTCATACTAAAAATTGATTACGGAAATGACTGTAAATGAATCAATTTTGAGTTGCAGTCGAACTTCGATATAACGAATTTCTCCGTATAACGAATTTTTGTGGTTCACACTGGCTTTCAGAAGAAAAAAAGACATATAAAATTGTTTCTAAATAACGAAGTAAAATTTCTCTGCGAGCTGTCGGACGAATAAGTACTGATACTTAATCTACTTATAAATGAATAAAAACATATCCCAATCAAGTGGCCTTATGTAGATTATTTTTGAATTTTGGTATCGTAAACTTCAATTTAAAAATGTGTAATAAACATTTTATTATTTGGAATATTTTGAAAATTTTGGTTTTAAATGCATTGAAATAAAGAAGATAGGTTTGGCAAAATGACCCCCAAATTAAGACGTGCAATGAAGTTTCTTCTCTTAATCACTTCACGGGTAACATAAAATGTTTATAATAACAAAGTTCGGCACGTTTATTCTAAAACATGATATCTAAACGATAAAATAAATTAGCAACCAAGCACGTATAAATGACCTCAATCTTTTTTAAAAGCATTTGCTGTGTTGCAATTTACTGGAAAATTAAAATATTTTTTTCTCAATTTTTTTTGAATTCAGGACACATTGTATATAAACTTTTATTGTTTAAATTGATGTCAGGTATACCTATTAAGTATCACCCGGTTAAGTTTCAGCACCTATTCGTCTGGCACACTGTGTAACGAACAAATTAAAACATTATTTTTCAGGTAAATGTATCTACAACGCATAAAACTATCTAAAAGGAGATTTTCCAGTAATTATACTTTTGTACGTACGTTAGAAGTTATACTTCTTTGGCGTGACTAAATTAAATATAACAGCGTGTAAAAATTAATGTAAATATATTTAATAAATACAAGGATGTGCGCATTCGAGCGAAAAGTGGCACATTTCCGAGCGAGGGATGCAAATGAAGCGCGACGCGGAGCGGCGCGCTTCATTTTCCCGAGATCGGAATGTGCCACTTTGAGCTCGAATGTGCGCACTCGGTTTTAAGCATGATTCACAATAATTTTAATCGATTTATTTCTAATGTAGTGTTTATACAGAATATTATTTAAAAAATCAAAGCTATAGCTTTTTTCCGATCAGAAAATCTCAATTTAAACGACTAAATATGATTTTTTGAACTTAGTCAAAAGAGATTAATATAGAAAACTTTTAATACGAAGATGTGCGCATTCGAGCGAAAAGTGGCACATTTCCGAGCGAGGGAGGCATTTTCCCGAGATCGGAATGTGCCACTTTGAGCTCGAATGTGCACACTCGGTATTAAGCATGATTCAAAATTCTTTAAATTTAGGACATATTGTATATAAACTTTTATTGTTTAAATTGATGTCAGGTATACCTATTAAGTATCACCCGGTTAAGTTTCAGCATCTATTCGTCTGGCACACTGTGTAACGAACAAATGAAAACATAATTTTACAGGTAAATGTATCTACAATGCATAAAACTATCTAAAAGAAGGTTTTCCAGTAATTAGAGAGTTATCAAAAAGTGTTATTTCTATATAGCGAAATTTCCCTATAGCAATTTTTTTTTTCAGGATTTAGTGACTTCGTTATATAGAGGTTCGACTGTATTTTATTTGTTAATTGTTTTATGTTGTAATGGTTTGCGTAAAATATTCTAAGCACCGTATTAAATTTGTGATCACAGCAAATAGAAATTAAATGTTTTAAAATTAATTAATTTATGCTTTCTAATTAAGACTAACAATAAGTCATGTTTTAAAAAAGTGTATTTTTAATTAAAGACAACATAAAGATGCACCCCGGCGTTAGAGGCGTTCGTTACATCTTGGATTCAGTTGTACAAGCTTTGCAGGAAAATCCTGACAGAAGGTGAGTGAGTTATTCGTATAGCATTAATTTAAAAGAAAAAGTTTTCCAATTAAAATCGTGTACTTTAATCATTTTTAGTTACTTCTTTTCATAGAGATAATGGTGCTCCGAATTTGTGTACTTTTAATTGTTTATGGTTGAGATTACGCGCGAATTGAGTGCCATCGAATGTTATCGCGTTGTGAATTACTGAAATGTGTTTTATCTAAATTAATTGAGAGATATTTGTATTGTGTTATTATTATAAAATACTTTTTAGAATTGATTTTATTGAATAACCAAAAATGTAATGTGAAAAAAAAATTGTATGAATACGTTGATATTGATTTTTTTCCTAATTGAATTACCCAAGATTTTTTTTGGTCAAAAATATAATACAATCTTTCAATAATTATGATAAATTAAATAAGTATGATACGTGCGAAATTTATACATAAATTAATTAGTTTTACCATTCAATAAAGAAAAGAGTGGCTATGATTTTAAATAAAAATAGAAACGAAAGCAATTATGCTTATCTCAAAAGCACCTTCGTGGTATAGTGTATTATTCAAAGCATATCATTTTCAGTTCTAAATATGTAAAACGTAGATTGAGCTTTCAGTTCTAAGTCTCATTAAAAATTAATTTGAATTTAGAAATCAAATTCGAAGAAAACCAATCGTTGAACTACCACATCATTTTAGCATAACTGCTTTAGAAAAAATAATAATTATAAAATAAGAGCGAACTAACAATTTTGCACTTCCGAACGAAGTAGAATCTTGATCGAACAAAACTGTACGGAAACCAAAAATAAATGACGGAAATCTTATATGAATGTATACATTTACTAATCAGTGTATATATTGACTGAAATATACGCTTTGACTGTAACATATATATTATATTAAATACATGGGCGTGCACAGAATAGGACTTTGGGAACTGAAGCCCCCCTCCCCCAGAAAGAATGTGAAATACAATCTTGAACCGTTGAATATTGCAGAAAATAAAATATTAAAATAACAATAAAATAAAATAAATGTGTTGTAAAAACTTGGTTTGAAAAAAATTCCAAGTCTCTCCCGAAATCAGACCCTGTATACGCCTCTGTATTAATATAGGATCGCATTGTCAAAATGATAAATAAATTAAAACAAATAATATTCTATTATTTTTCTATCAAAGAAAATAGTTTTGGGAGCGTTTTAAAAAATATTATCTAAGGTACGAATATCAATTATCGACGGGGTACCAATTATAGACACCTTATTTTATTTAATTGGCGTTGATATTAATAACAATCATAAATATGTTTATGCAATCGTTACAATTCATAGAATATGAGATTTAATACTAACGAAAAATCAAAAATATTTAAAAAACCGATTCGTATACTTTTGTACGTACGTTAGAAGTTATACTTCTTTGGGGTGACTAAATAAAATATAATTTTCAAAATATTTTTCAGTTCTTTGTTTCATTACTTAAATACAGTAGAATCTCACTAATCCGGCAGTATTAAAAACTAGGGGGTGCCGGATTATTGGAATGTTCGGATTGCTGCATTGAATACAAAGAAACATTTCATAAAGGGAATACATATACACCTATTTGTAATTATGTACTACACGTTTTTTTATAACAGTGACATATCTTACTTAACGAATTAGTCTTAAAATAATCCTTATTTGAGGTCTGTATTTTTACAACTTGTCCTTTTTCACGCAAGTTTCGAAGAATTATAATATACAAAGGGTGCCGGATTATTAGAGGTATCGGACTATTGAAGTGCCGGATTACTGAGATTCTACTGTAATTATAAATTTATTATAAATTCATAAATGTCAAATCCAAAAAGAATTTATTTTATTTTATTTTATTTAGAATTTATTTAATTTGTTAAATTATTATAAATTTTGTTTTAATGTAAATACGATCCTGACATTTTAGTTTGTGATTAATAATCGTATTATTCATTAATAAAAAAACCAGGGATATTGTTCATAAAGGTAAAATTTCTAACAGTTAATTTTTTTTTTAATTTTTGGCTTTATAATTCTTTACTTGTCCAAAAAATATTATATTATGTTTTGGTATAAATACTGCTCTGATATTGATGATTATTAATCTTCATAGATCAATAAAAAAATCAGATATTTTTCATAAACATAAAATAATAGAGAATTTAAAAAAAAATTGGTTGTCTGCATAATGGTACTTAATTTACTTAAAAGATAATAAATTCTGTTTTGGTGAAAATACCGCTTTGATATGGCAATAAATACAAAACAAAGATTTCAAAGAACGAAAAATAAGGTAGGCAAATTAAATAAATGCGAAGATGTGCGCATTCGAGCGAAAAGTGGCACATTTCCGAGCGAGGGAGGCAAATGAAGCGCGACGCGGAGCGGCGCGCTTCATTTTCCCGAGATCGAAATGTGCCACTTTGAGCTCGAATGTGCACACTCAACTTTAAGCACGATTCACAATAATTCGGGGGCAATAAATTAGACAAAAACACATTTGAATAATTTTAATCGTTCCCTCGCACTCGCACGGACGAGATTGTCGTATCTTTTCGCTCCCTTCCACTCATTGCTATGGTAAATAGATTTTTCGAACATAAAATCAATATTTACTAAAATTAATTATTTTTTTTTATTTGAAAGAACGAAGGATAAAGTAGACATCTAATAAATACGAGGATGTGCGCATTCGAGCGAAAAGTGGCACATTTCCGAGCGAGGGAGGCAAATGAAGCGCGACGCGGAGCGGCGCGCTTCATTTTCCCGAGATCGGAATGTGCCACTTTGAGCTCGAATGTGCACACTCGGTTTTAAGCACGATTCACAAAATTTAGACTAACAAATTGGACAAAAAATTAATTAAAAAATTTAATCGCTTTCTCTCACTCGCACCTACGAAATTGTCGTATCTTTTGGCTCGCTTCCACTCATACGTTTCTTGAACATAAAATTCATATTTACTAAACTTTTAAGTTTTTGATTTTGAAACGAAGCCATATCTAAGAAACCGATAAAATTTCATCATCGCGAAAACTTATTGTTAGTAGGTATTTTGTCTGAAAAATTTAAATTGTTTTTTAATATAGCTCAATAAATGATAAAAGAAAGCAATTAAACAAAGTCTTTCCGAAGATCCGTAAAAGCGAGCCCCGTAAAAAACTAAAAGCTTCCAAACATAAAACCCAAAGTTCTACGTGTGACAACTCCCTAATTTTGTTGTAGCATTCTGCAAAAAAAACAACCCTTACGCGACCTTTCGCCGTGATTTCATCTAGGACAAAACTTTTTGCAAAATCCACATGCTTTGTAGCAAAAGCAAACTACAACGACGCTCGTTCGAAATAATTAACAATTTAAACTCTATATATGTAGAAAAATTGCTCTTTTAAAATAAATAAAAAAGTGCTTTAAATTATTTTTTTTTTTTAGATTCATACAAGTGGAAACTGCTTTTTTCTCGCAATGGTGGGAGCACCAAGTCAACGAAACGAAAGAAATCGTAAAGGATCTCGTCAATTCGGGACAATTGGAAATGGTTGGAGGCGCTTGGAGCATGAACGATGAAGCTGCGACTAATTATCAAGCGATTATCGATCAATTTACTTTAGGACTAAGGTACCGATAAAATATAACGACCATTTTGCACAATCAAAAAGTCATAATTTAAAGCAGTGGTTTCAAACTAAAAGCGAGCCCCGTAAAAACTAAAAGCTTCCAAACATAAAACCCAAAGTTCTACGTGTGACAACTCCCTAATTTTGTTGTAGCATTCCGCAAAAAAAACAACCCTTACGCGACCTTTCGCCGTGATTTCATCTAGGACAAAACTTTTTGCAAAATCCACATGCTTTGTAGCAAAAGCAAACTACAACGACGCTCGTTCGAAATAATTAACAATTTAAACTCTATATATGTAGAAAAATTGCTCTTTTAAAATAAATAAAAAAGTGCTTTGAATTATTTTTTTTTTTTTAGATTCATACAAGTGGAAACTGCTTTTTTCTCGCAATGGTGGGAGCACCAAGTCAACGAGACGAAAGAAATCGTAAAGGATCTCGTCAATTCGGGACAATTGGAAATGGTTGGAGGCGCTTGGAGCATGAACGATGAAGCTGCGACTAATTATCAAGCGATTATCGATCAATTTACTTTAGGACTAAGGTACCGATAAAATATAACGACCATTTCGCCCAATCGAAAAGTCATAATTTAGAGCAGTGGTTTCAAACTTTATTTTACCGCGCCTCCCTTAAAAAAAATTTAGTCCTCTAATTTATAGCAGTGGTTCCCAACCAGCGGTCCGTAAAAGCTAAAATATGGTCCGAGAAAGATTTCAAACTGAAGGTTACTTTAGAATTTTACGATTGAAGTTTATTTTTAGAATGATACAGTTTATTTTTTGACCTTGTGCTAATAATAAGGCAATCAAAGTGGTTCCTGGTCAAAAAAAAGTTGAGAACTACTGATTTATACGGTAGATAGGTTCCGGAAAAGAGCGTGTAAATTAAAAACATAATTTTTTGTATGGAAAACCCTGTAAAAGAGTGAAATCGGGTAAAACAATTAGCGTGTAAATCGAGAAATAGTGTTTATTGTAGATTTTGGTTGAAACCCAAGTGTGACATGTTTTCGAAAAAATATGCACATACTGCGTTTTATTTGGGTACAATACTTTTTTCTTTTTAAATCCAAAAATTAGAGTAAATAAATCCAATTAATATAGAATTGAAGGAAGGATCTGTGTAAATCAGTGTTTCCCAAACTTTTTTTTAACTTGCCCCAATTAAGTCAATCAAAAATTTTGATGGTCCTCTAGTTAACATACAAATATTTTTGTATATTTAAAAATTTGCATTATTCCATAAATGAAGCCCAATTACAACTTTCTCAACACTCAAAATTTCGATTTTAGAAAAAAAATCACTAGAAAATAATTAAGAAAAAAACAATAAGTAAATTTTCAAAACATATAAAAGGTAGATAACTAAAAATCAAGTACGTTTTCAAATTGCCCCTTGAATAATGATATTGCCCTCCGTTAACATTTAAATTGTCCCCATGCGGGGCGTGGCACCCACGTTGGGAAACACTGGTGTAAGGTATTTTTACTAACTGATCCTTCTCTCAAAACCATACAAATTAATTAAGTAACCAAAAAAATGAAAAAATGATAAAAATAGAGAACATCAATATAATCACTTAATTAAATTAAAAAAACATTTTAAACCAAAATTTCCGAATTTCAAAACCAGAGCGGTTAATTCCCGACTTTTGGATCAGATAAAATTTTCAGGACCTGCTCTTCCCCAATGAAAATCTTTTCTTTTGAATAAAAAATGTGTTTACCTAAGGTTTACTTGGAAAATCGTTTAACTTTGAAAAGCGAGATCTTATTTGCAGTATTAATTTTACAGCCCGTCGTAAATAACCGAAAAAAAATCTTGTGTCCCTTCCGTTTTATGTCTGGCAACTTAAAAATTTAGCAAAGGGCGCGCTGGATGCCGTTTTAAGCTTTCGAGTGCTCGTATTTTTCTTAACGCACTTTAAAATTGGGAAGTCGTAAATTCTACGTAAAATAATTTTTTTATTTCGTTGTATTCAAAGTATCAAAGACGATTGAAGAATGGCTCTCCAGATAATTTAAACAAAAAACTTATTTTAGTTCCCACTTCGGCAACGGATGAAGATATATTATATCGTTTGACAGTTTTATATATTTCTGGTGAAGCTTGTTTAAACGCTCAAAAATGCGATTTATGACATTTTTGCATAGGAGCCATCTTACACAAAGTTGAACATTATTGTTTTTAACTTATTCAAACAAAATCATTTCATCTTAAGGGTCTAATGTACCAAATTTTGGTGCTAAACACTTCTAAGGTAATTTTAAAATAAAAGTTTGAATTTTTTTTAATGCAATTACGGTTTTAATTTTTTTTATTTTCAAAATTTACTAATGCTTACGGCATAAGTTTTTCTAAATTTTAAATTTTACTTACAACAGAAGAAGTACCATATCATTTTATGTAAATGTACCTACTTGATTATTTTAAAGATAGGCAATAACTTGAAAAAATTAAGTCAGTAAAATATTGTCACTTTTAACCCTTTTGAAAACCCTTTATTATTTCCAATTCTAAATGAGATTTTTTTAATTTTATTTTGCAGAATTCGCAATTTAAAAAAAATCGAAACCGTTGTTGTATTAGGCCATCTGCTATCTACCTTAAAAAAATTCAATATTTTATCTTTAAAATTATGGAAGCGAGATAAAATCTAAAATTACATTTCAACTGCACAGCACGAAATTTGCTACACTACACTGTTAAAAATTTGAATATTCCCAAAAGATTTTTTAAATGTATTTTAGGACATTAAATGAGACTTTTGGTGAATGCGGAAGGCCCAAAGTGGGATGGCAAATCGATCCCTTTGGGCACTCGAATGAAATGGCGACAATTTTTGCGGAACTAGGTTTTGACGGTTTGTTCTTCACGCGATTGGATTACAGAGATTCGGAAAAGCGAAATAGAAATAAGGACACCGAATTTATTTGGACAGGCAGCAAAAATTTGGGTACAAACTTTTAATTAAATTAATTCCAAATAAAAAATCACATTTTTTGTAGGTTCCAAAAGCGATATTTTTACGAGTTTGATCTACCGATTCTACGATGCGCCCCCGCATTTCTGTTGGGACGTTCAGTGCGGAGACACCCCCATAATCGAAGACGAAGAGAGCATCGAATATAATTTAAAAGCTAGGGTGGGTATTTTTTTAAAAACAACTTAAGTCATTTTGGCCAAACTAAAACCGTTTTGCAGGTAACCAATTTTGCTAAATACGTCAAGGACCAAGCCAAAAGTTACAAAACCAACAACATCTTAGTTACGATGGGGGGCGATTTTACATATCAAGCAGCTTCCATGTATTACATGAACATCGACAAACTGATCAAGTGAGCCACGATTATCCTAAATTAATTTTACAGAGAAAAAAATTAATTTTAATTTTAGGGGCTTCAAAAAATTCAACCCCGAAATCAATGTAATATATTCCACTCCCTCTTGCTATTTGAAAGCAGTAAACGAAAAAATAAAATCGGATAAAATACCATTATCCACGAAAACCGACGATTTTATGCCCCTAGCATCCGATCCCCACAGCTACTGGACGGGATATTACACTTCGCGCCCAAATTCGAAACGCTTCGAACGAGAGGGAAATAATTTATTACAGGTACAGTGGTAACTCGGTTATCGGGACTAACTGTTGTTGCAGCTCATTCGGATAATCGAAAATTCGGTTAATTGAATGTATAGAAGAAAAACGAATTTATGTGACCATATTTCCTGTTTTCCCGTTTTCAAAAAATTGTCAATTACAATATCGAACTTTTTATTTAAATACAAATTAATTTCGCGGCAATTTCGCAATGAAAAAAGTAAAAAATTCTGAAAAATAAACGAAGCCCAAAGGAGACATTTTGAGAGCGCAAATACGGTTTTAGAATCACTTGAATTTTTTTAAAGTGAATTGATCATTGTTAATCGTGGCGAAAAGCGGAGTGTGCACATTCGAGCTCAAAGTGGCACATTCCGATCTCGGGAAAATGAAGCGCGCCGCTCCGCGTCGCGCTTCATTTGCCTCCCTCGCTCGGAAATGTGCCACTTTTCGCTCAAATGCGCACATCTTTGTATTTAAAGATTTGTTTACTTAAATCGTCTTTGAATCAATTCAAAAAATTGTATTTAGTTGAGTAAATTTAAATTTTGTTATCTGAAAAAGCTATAGCTTTAATTTTTTTATATAATGTTCAGTATGAACACTAGATTTAAAAACAATTCAATAGTAATAAATTAAAATTATTGTGAATCATGCTTAAAACCGAGTGTGCACATTCGAGCTCAAAGTGGCACATTCCGATCTCGGGAAAATGAAGCGCGCCGCTCCGCGTCGCGCTTCATTTGCGTCCCTCGCTCGGAAATGTGCCACTTTTCGCTCGAATGCGCACATCTTCGTGTTAATTCGATTCGACTATATTAATAACAAATCTTTCAAATCCAGTTTTTCTATTCGGAAAAAGTTTTGGCTTGAAAGTGCACATACTACCTAATAATTGAATTAGCCTATCTTATTGTTCTCACTTACAAAAAATATTAATTAAATCCAGCTGAACTAAATTACCACTTCTCGCTATTCTTTTAATTAAAAATTACAGTAGGTTATTTTTATCAAAAACCACATTTTTAATTTAGTACTTTTAAACTAGACTAGATGGGAGACTTCATCGTTCATGAAAAAACAATACTTCAACTTTTTCCGAATTTTGACTCTTATTTACCAACCTTTTTTTTAACATACCCAAACCAAGTCATTCTAAAATTTTGATGCACCCCCTATATAACATATAAATATTTTTTTATATTTAAAAATTAAATTAATCCATAAATGAAGTCTAATTACAACAGTGTATACAAAATGTGCCTTAAAACTAATTTGTTTATAATTTTTACAAAAATGAAAATTACCCAAAAATATTTGGAGACATTAATTTTGACATATAAACCTTCAACAATCTGCAAAAAATGATATAAATATCAACTAGTTAATTTTTAGTGGCCCACTTCAGAAAATTTGACTCATATACCATTTTAATTAACCAAAAGGAATAAAATATCTAACTTAATCATAATGTTCACGTCCAATATCTTATAATATGTTAATGTTCACTGGAATTGGACACAATAAAACAACAAATTGTTAACTTGCAACGTTTCGTTTCTTTATTGAAACTTTATCAAACAACTGAAAATTAACAAAGTATAACAACAATAACTACAAGTATTTTATAAAATAATATAAATTATAAAACACCTTAACAACACAAAAAAGAAGTTAACCATTAAAACTCAATAATTCTACATGTGTCAAAATAAAAGATTTTTAAATATGAAAGATTGCAACTATGATTCTAAATAATTATATGCGTCAAAATGAAAGATTTTTAAAATATGAAAGATTGTAACTATGATTCTAAATAATTACATGACAGACTGTAACTATGATTCTAAAAAGAAATTATTTGTAGTTGTATAATTTTGATTTAAATTTTATGATTAATTTTAGTTTTATGTTTTAATTTTATTTAAGATGTCATTATATATTAAACTAAGGCCTTGAGTATCCGAACGCAAATTTACAGTTTTATTAATTTTGATATAAAACATTTCACTTAAATTTCTTTTATGTTTATTTTGTTCACGATGTAAAATAGAAACTTTTTCAAATTGGAATTGATGTCCAACATCAAAATGATGCATAGCTAATGCTGTTTTGTTTGGTTTAATATAATTTATATTTTTACAATCATTTTTATGTTGTTTTAATCTTTCTTCAAGTCTTTGATTTGTTTGACCAATGTTTGACACGTGTAGAATTATTGAGTTTTAATGGTTAACTTCCTTTTTGTGTTGTTAAGATATTTTATAATTTATATTATTTTATAAAATACTTGTAGTTATTGTTGTTATACTTTGTTAATTTTCAGTTGCTTGATAAAGTTTCAATAAAGAAACGAAACGTTGCAAGTTAACAATTTGTTGTTTTATTGTGTCCAATTCCAGTGAACATTAACATAAAATATCTAACCTTTTTCAAACAACAAATAGATCTAATTTATTCGACTTTTAATTTTTTGAATTAAAGAATAAAATAGACAAATCCAATAAATACGAGGATGTGCGCATTCGAGCGAAAAGTGGCACATTTCCGAGCGAGAAGTGGTAATTTAGTTCAGCTGGATTTAATTAATATTTTTTGTAAGTGAGAACAATAAGATAGGCTAATTCAATTATTAGGTAGTATGTGCACTTTCAAGCCAAAACTTTTTCCGAATAGAAAAACTGGATTTGAAAGATTTGTTATTAATATAGTCGAATCGAATTAACACGAAGATGTGCGCATTCGAGCGAAAAGTGGCACATTTCCGAGCGAGGGAGGCAAATGAAGCGCGACGCGAAGCGGCGCGCTTCATTTTCCCGAGATCGGAATGTGCCACTTTGAGCTCGAATGTGCGCTCTCGGTTTTAAGCATGATTCACAATATTTATAATTTATTTTAATTGATTTTTTGATTTATTTCTAATGTAGTGTTTATACAGAATATTATTTAAAAAAATCAAAGCGAACTGGGTAGACAATCCGGATAATCGCGAATCCGTATAACTGAGGTTCGGATAATTGAGGTTTTACTGTAATTTTATTTTACGCGTTTTTTTCATTTATAAAAAAAATCTTTTTAATTATTAGATAACAAAGCAACTTGTGGCTTTTGAAAGGGCCAAAGGTAAAGATTTCGAGGAGGATCTGAGTGGTTTAAAAAAAATAATGGGGGTCATGCAGCATCACGACGCCATCACAGGCACCGAGAAACAGCACGTCGCCAACGATTACGTCCGGTCCCTTAATTTAGGTATTGAGGAAGCCGAAAAAAACGTACAAGAAATTGTGGGGTGAGTTATTTTGTTTTTTTTTTGTATCTTGAGTTGCATTTTTTCTCTAATCAAAATTCATAAAAACGCTTTAATAAATCAGTTGGGTGTCCTTAATTTTTAATCAATTTTAAACCATAATGTTTTCTGTAATTTTTTATTAAATTCGAAACGAGTAGTGGCATCTACATTTCCATTGAGAAATCACTAATATTAATAATTAATAATTCTGATATTAAATGGACTCTATTTAATTCAAATTGGTTTGTTCAAAACCGGAACCCCCTATTTTTCTATTTAATAAAGGTGCTTATGGTTAGAACCAAAAAAGTGAAAATAATGGTTTAAGCAATAGGTAACTATTTTTTAATCGATATCAGTATATATATTTTTTTAATTTGGACTATCAATGATTAAGAAAAATAAATAATTTAGATACATTTTTTATATCTATTTTTAAAATAAAGTCAGCAGCTCAAATTATCCAAACGGTACCCCTTTTAAGTACATCTATACCTCGTTATACGGCCTAGATACGTTCGGGAAAAGTTAACCGTAAAGCAAAAAGCCGTATAACGAAACATTGTGGCAATAAATTGAAAAAGTAAGTGCCACAAATAAAAAAAGACCTTTATAGGACAATGCCGTATAAAAAGCAGCCGTATAGCGAGGTATAGGTGTATTATAAAAGTTTTTTTTTATCATTTTGAATCCGAATTCCAAATATTTCATTATTCTCAATTTAATAACAATAAAAATGATTAAAAGAATCGGATTTTGTGATTTTTAAAAAGCAATTTTTAACACCTTTGAAGTTTATTAAAGCAGCTCGTTGACATACTTTTTTTAAGTCGATGACACATCCTCGTTATGAGAAATAATTACTCTTCATAAAATGCACAAAAGGCCAATATTTCGTATAAGTTACAATCACAATCGAGCCCAACAATTTTTTTGCAAAACGACGCTTTAATCCAATTTTGATAAAGCTTTCTTCGTGCACAATAATGAACGAAAAAAACTAGTTTGCATGGTTGACCTAGCCGACATTTTTCCATAAATAAAAATAATAAAAAACTTATATTTTTATAGGATTTGCTCGCGTGCGTGGGTTCGCCATTCCTCCACTTCGGTCCTTCCATTTAACATGTAATAAATAAATTTGAATAAAACGAAAAATAAGTCCATCGCAAAGCAAATTTATTAAAAATGTCAAAAGGCAATAAATTAGGGAGTCGAAAAAAGTAAAAACGCATTGGAAAATAATTTATGAGTCTGGTGACTGGTGGAGAATTGAAATCGGCGGCGGCAGCGGAGGTGGTCGCTAAAAATAAAGTCGGATCTAAAAATTTAATAAAATTCTGTTTATTGACTGAAAAAGCCGATAATGTTTTTATGTAAATAAAGGCCCTTGGATATATATTTTTCAACGTGTACACTTAATCTAATCATCAAGCACGATTTCAAAGCGCGCAATATGCAAAAGCAGGTTTATTAATACAAAGGAGCTTTTATGAACTCTCTACGAGCACGTTTTTCATCAAAAGCTTCGTAAAAGCTCTAATTACGTATATCCAAGAAAGTCGCAACCTTCGTTATGTTTCACTTTTATAAACAAATTATCGAAAAATATCAGAAATCAAGCTTAACTAAATCTCCATTCTTTTGAATTAATTCCAAATTTTTTATTTTCAAATTTTAGCAACGAAAAAACTCAAATTATTAATCAAAAAATAAGAAGAGGTTCAGAACTCTCAAAAACAGATTTTGTTTATATTTATAATATTTGAAGATTACTTATTCAACATTAATTTGCCAAAGGCAGTACAAAGCACTATTCAAAAATACTAAAAAATAACAGTTTTTAAGTTCTATTAAACGTACTAATAAGAAGTAACTCAGTAGTCGAAAGGTTAACACAACTAACCACAAAATATCAAGTATTTGGATCGATTTTAGCAGAAATTTTTTTTTTCTTTTTAATCGCAATGTGCCTCTCAGTTTTAACACTAAACCTACCGATACTTCATTTATACCTATTTATTACTACCACAGCGGGTCACGTGGTCCGTCTTTAAAATGTTATATATATTACTATGTATAGCGAAAAAATATATTATTTAGCACTATTTAGTACACGATTAAAACAAATTTTTTGAAATAACAATTCAAAATTATTATTTTTTAATTTAAAAAACAAAAATAATACAAGAAAAAAATTAAATATTCTTCAATTAAATCTTAAATTTAGAAAATAAATAAGTAATATGTTAACTTTATTCACCGCATATTTTGAAAATTATTGGGTTCTCCAAGGCACATTTTCCACACACAAAAAAAACTTTATATCACATGAATCTTTGCACGGGTCAAACGACCCGTTCCGGTAGCTAGAGCAGATTAAATATATTTCTCGGTAAAAAAATTAACAAGAGAGATGTAAATATTGAAAAATACATTTGATGTATTTTTTAAGAAAAGTAGTAATAACAAATGACAATGTTATAATGTTATTTACAAGAAATTCTAACAAAAAGTTTAAAACGGGTCATTTGACCTGTCGTGGTAGGTTTGGTGTTAAACATGATTCACAATAAATAATTTACTTTCTTAGAGGACTAACTTCATACTGTCGAATTTTCGTTAGCTGGGCGCGCGAACTTCCCTACCCTCATAAGCGACAAAAGAAGTATACCTTCAAAGACGTTTATGTACAAAACACGCTAATACAACACTTTATTTAGTAATATCTCGCTTCAGCATCGGTCAAAAAAAATTTTTTTTTGAAATAAATTAATGTTGAATTAGTTATATTCAAACACTGTAAATACAGTGAAAACTCGGTTATCCGGACTAATTATTGTTGCAGCTCGTTCAGATAATCGAAAATTCGGTTAATTGAATGTATAGAAAAAAACGTATTTTAGCTATACCTATATAATGTGACCATGTTTTGAATGGAATTGTTCCGTTTTCAGATCATTTGTCCCGTTTTTCCCAAGCAATCATTCGAGACGCCGAAATGTCCCGTTTTCAAAAAATTGTCAATTACGATACCGAATATTAAGAAATCCTAACAAGAATTTCATTCTTGCCTCCTTATTTACACTGATAAAAAAAGTATCTTCATTCAAGAAAAATATTCTTGATCCAAGAAAATTATTTTGAAGAGAACTAGTTGTCTTGCTTCAAGAATTTCTTGTCTTGAATTCACGTTTCTTGGATGGAGAGGTCGAATCACTCCGATCGATAACATTTTTACCTGGTTCAAGACTATATTATCTTCGATCGATACAAGTGAATTCTTCTTTCAAAAATTATTTATTGTTGATTCAAGAACAATTTTTTTTATTTAGAATGTTATAAGTTTAAGTCAGAAAAAAACTTAGAATTAAAGAAATTTTTGTTTCATTGTATGCCGAAAAATATTTATACCTTATATTTTATTAATACAGTCGGTAACATCTTGAACCAATGTTACCGTCTATCTTAATCCAAGAGAAAGAAATTCTTGGGCGAAGATCTTATTTGAAAACAACCAAGTTCCTTGATTCAAGAATCAATTTCTTAAGTTAAAAGAATTGAACTACTTAAAACAAGAATGACATTTTGAAAAAAACGTTTTTTCTTGAATCAAGTCATTTTTTTTATCAGTGTACATACCAATTAATTTCACGCCAATTTCGCAATGAAAAAAGTAAAAAATTATAAAAATGAGCGAAGTCCAAAAGAGACATTTTGAGAGCGCAACTACGGTTTTAGAATTATTTGAAACAATATTTGAATACATTAATTTTAACATATAAACCTTCAGCAATCTGCACAATATGATATAAAATCAATTGTTAAAAATTTGACTCATATACAATTTTAATTAATCAAAATTGGGAATTAGTAAACATTCGAAAGCACACCTGAAAATATTTTTATCAAGCTGGCTACAATTAGGCGTGCGGAAGAGCTCCATGATTAAAAAGAATAAAATATCTAACTTTTTTCAAACAAAAATATATCAAATTTATTCTACTTTTAATTTTTTGAATTGAAGAATACAATAATCATATAGGCAAATCCGATAAATATGAGGATGTGCGCATTCGAGCGAAAAGTGGCACATTTCCGAGCGAGGGAGGCAAATGAAGCGCGACGCGGAGCGGCGCGCTTCATTTTCCCGAGATCGGAATGTGCCACTTTGAGCTCGAATGTGCACACTCGACTTTAAGCACGATTCACAATAATTCAGGGCAATAAATTAGACAAAAACACATTTGAATAATTTTAATCGTTCCCTCGCACTCGCACGGACGAGATTGTCGTATCTTTTCGCTCCCTTCCACTCATTGCTATAGTAAATACATTTTTCGAACATAAAATCAATATTTACTAAAATTAATTTAATTTTTTTTATTTCAAAGAACGAAGGATAAAGCAGACATCTAATAAATACGAGGATGTGCGCATTCGAGCGAAAAGTGGCACATTTCCGAGCGAGGGAGGCAAATGAAGCGCGGCGCGTAGCGGCGCGCTTCATTTTCCCGAGATCGGAATGTGCCACTTTGAGCTCGAATGTGCACACTCGACTTTAAGCACGATTCACAATAATTCGGGGCAATAAATTCGACAAAAACACATTTGAATAATTTTAATCGTTCCCTCGCACTCGCACGGACGAGATTGTCGTATCTTTTCGCTCCCTTCCACTCATTGCTATGGTAAATAGATTTTTCGAACATAAAATCATTATTTACTAAAATTAATTTTTTTTTTTATTTGAAAAAACGCAGGATAAAGTAGACATCTAATAAATACGAGGATGTGCGCATTCGAGCGAAAAGTGGCACATTTCCGAGCGAGGGAGGCAAATGAAGCGCGACGCGGAGCGGCGCGCTTCATTTTCCCGAGATCGGAATGTGCCACTTTGAGCTCGAATGTGCACACTCGGTTTTAAGCGCGATTACAAAGCGTCCCGTTTTAACAAAAAAAAACTTGGTCAAATTGTTAGGTATATGTTTACAAAAAACGCAACAAATATTAATCACTAAATAAAACAGTCGCACATTATCTTAAAATCAACAAAACAAAAAAAAACATTGTTGAATCGCGAATCCGTATAACTGAGGTCCGGATAATTGAGGTTTTACTGTATAAACAAAATGTGTGATTCAGCGTTCTGAACCTGTCCTCGTCAGATCAGAAACTGACAACGTCAATTTAATTTTTTTTTTTTTATTTCAGCGACCTTTTGAGCAGAAAATCGGACAAAACAACCAGCATTCCAATACGTTCCTGTTTATTATCGAATGTGACACGCTGCGAACAGTCACATTCTGAGCGATTTGTTATTGCGATTTATAATCCGATTAGTCGGGACATTTCCGAGTACATACGGATTCCTGTTACTTCCATCAAGTATCTAATTAAGGGATTAGACGGTAAAATTTAATTTTTTATCGGCAAAAAATTTGGGACCGAATGAAATGGTGTTTTAGGAGCCGTCGTGCCCCATCAAGTAGCGCCAGCGATTGATACCTTCGATGATGTCGGCAAGGAAAGTTCTTCGATGTACGAATTGGTTTTTAGAGCTAATGATTTGCCGCCTTTGGGATTGAAGTACTACTTCATCCAAAAAATGGACGATACGGATAATGTGGCCGACTTAATCGAACCTACGCCCAATAAATATAAGTTTGGAACGGACGTGAGTATAAACGTTTTCAAAATGAATCCATTCCGTTTTGAAAATATTACTTGGCAATTAATAATTTTCAGTAAAGAATTAACCGTGTAATCGTAATTTTATTACTGATTTATATTTTTCGTTTTAGAGTTTACTAAGAATGGAAATTTGTGTGTCGTTCAGTTAAAGTATAATTTTCTTTTTTTTAGAAAACTTATGTTATGCCCAAATATGGGCTCAAAAAACGTATTCAGTACATCCCTTATATAAGGTAGTTAACTTGTGGCAATCGGAGCCAAAAGAAAATTTTAATATAATATATAGAAAAAGCTGTTGTACCTTGGTCCCTTTGTACCTAGGGCAACATTATTTTTTTTAATAAGTGAAAAAAGGGCTAAGGTACAACAAGTTCCCCTACCCCAAAAGTCAAAAAGGTATAACTTTAAAAACTTTTATGTACAGAACACACTAATACCACACTTTAGTACCACAGTTCAGCATGGGTCAAAAAATTAAATTTTTTTTAAACGAAATAAATAACATTTAGGCTCAATACCAACAATAAATTTGCCAAAAAAAAAACAATTTACAAGTAGGGGAGACCGGGTATGGTTGTGTCACGAATAGGTTGTCACAAAAGCCATAACAGCAAACCTAATGAATTAATAAATATGTTTACCCGTGTCAAAGAAGCCCGAGCACAATACCTTCTTGCGTACTTCACTTCAGTTCGCTCTGAAATACCGTAAAAGCAATATATGCGTTCGTTTTTTTTGTACAGTGAAAGTAATTTTTTGTGAATCTGTTTTGAGTCTCGTAAGTATATTTAAATTTTGCATAGTGATATACTTTTTCGTGTATTTATGATGTTTAAGATATGCTTCATGATATCATTCATATGGTTTCTTACATAACCAATGATTTAAATTTATTTTAGGAGTTAATTGTTTTGGGTAAAGTTGTCTCAAGTTAACGGGGGCTAGTTGTCACCTGTGCAAAGCAACCATAAATATGTGCGGCCTTTTTTATTGGTTTCTAGGGGTTTTACTACATAAACGATTGGCTGTAATTATACATTTGTCATTTTTGTTACCATAACCTAAGTTCGTTAGATAGAATAGGTTATGAATAGAATAGGCATTTGTTTTGTCGTTTTGTATTTTACTTTTTATTTAGCGCGTGATTACCTACTCCAGACACTATGACAACCATCCCTGACACGGGGTTAAAAGTCGCACTTTTCTTTTTTCATAAAAATTATAATATGTTCTCTTTAGATAATGGTAGAGAAAAAGTCTTTATCTTTTCTTAAACTAGAATAAATATAATATCTATTGATATATAAATGTCATTGATAAATTAAGACAATGGGCTCTATAAATACAAAAGAAAAAAATTATGACTTTCAACCCCGGTCTCCCCTAAACCACCTTAAACCGATGTGCGAAAAAGTTATTTATATTTCTTCTTGCTTAATTAAATAAATTGATTAAAACAATTAGTTTTTCTAGTAATATCACATTAAGAACTTTTCAAATTTTATATTTCTGATCTTGGGATAAATCGAAACATATAAAATCATCCCTTCCGCCATTAATTAATTCACACCAAATTAGAATAAAGATTTATTGCTAAAGCTTAATTACGGGAGGAAATTAAGTGTAAACATTCTTAAAATTCGTCCGTCAATTCAAAAACGAACCGATTAAAGCGCACAATGGAAATGTTTTAACTTCATAAAAGGAGTTTTTACATAAATTTATCGCGATATTTACGTTCTATTTGAATAGATAAACCATCGCTATTATATTACAGCTCATTAAGCAGCCAAAGCGCTTCGTTTCTTTGATAAAAATCTCAAAACAAATCTCAGCACTGGAAAATTTGAACCAGACATAATTTTTTGCAGGAAGCGAACTTCGAACTGGACCAGACGACGGGATTTTTAATGAAAGTCACCCTCAACGGCAAAACGCTCCCCGTGGCGCAGAAATTCTTTTTCTACACTTCGGCGAAGGGTGCGAACGCGGAGGCGAGCGATAGGGCTTCGGGGGCCTACATCTTCAGACCTAGTCCGGAGGCGCCGAACGCGATCCCGATAAGCAACAACGCGCAAATAACGGCCTACGCCGGCGAGCTTTTCGACGAAGTCCACCAAAAATATAACGATTGGGTCAAACAAATTATCAGAATTTACAAGAACGATAGCTACATCGAATTTGATTGGGTCGTCGGCCCAATCGAATACGCGTAAGTATTTTTTTTTACTTTGTTTTTCTCAGGGCCATTTTAGCAGAAGCTCAAATATATACAGTGCACGCAAATTTCTTAAGATTAATTTTTTTCACAAAATATATTGGATTACGACGCATTTCAAAAAAATATAACCTAAAAAATCAATTATGAAAAAAATACACCGTACCCAATACATCCTACGTTTCATAATATTAGTTTAAGGAAACTTGTTGTACCTTGGCCTTTTTTTACTTGTATTTTTTTTAAATTATTTATTTAGTATTCTGTCCAATTTGTTAGTCTAAATTTTGTGAATCGTGCTTAAAACCGAGTGTGCACATTCGAGCTCAAAGTGGCACATTCCGATCTCGGGAAAATGAAGCGCGCCGCTCCGCGTCGCGCTTCATTTGCTTCCCTCGCTCGGAAATGTGCCACTTTTCGCTCGAATGCGCACATCTTCGTATTTAAAGATTTGTTTACATAAATCGTCTTTGAGTAAAGTCAAAAAATTTTATTTAGTCGAGTAAATTAAAATTTTGTGATCGGAAAAAGTTATAGCTTTAATTTTTTAAAATAATGTTCAGTATAAACACTAGATTTTTAAAAAATCAATAGTAATAAATTAAAATTATTGTGAATCATGCTTAAAACCGAGTGTGCACATTCGAGCTCAAAGTGGCACATTCCGATCTCGGGAAAATGAAGCGCGCCGCTCCGCGTCGCGCTTCATTTACCTCCCTCGCTCGGAAATGTGCCACTTTTTGCTCAAATGCGCACATCCTTGTAGGGGAGACGGGGGCACCTTTGAACACTTTTTACTAATTTATTCATTGCTCTTAATGTATTAAACGAAAAAATATGTTTTATGTCTTAATCAATACATTGATCACTCTACTTCATAATACACCTTGATTAATTAAAAAAAAAGGCCTTAATCAAAGCTATATTATTAATTTAAAAATAGGTCAGTTTGTTCAAAGGTACCCCCTCTTAGGGGGCACCTTTGAACAGGCTTGGGGCAGGTTTGAACAATATATAAAACAATTATATAAATTATTATTATTTCACTCATAAATTATATTATTGCTCTTATTTTTCAAAGTTAAATCTTCCATTTATTAGTTTAATTAAAATTTATAAAATCTTTGAAATAATGATAAATTAACAAAGTTACTATATAATTATTAAATCTTTAACATTAATAACTTTACTCAAATATAATTAAATAAATCTAGCTCACGAGACTTATTTTATAACGATGAACGTTAGGCTTAGTTTTTTCTTAGGTACAGTCAAACCAAGAAGTAATCAACACCCTATAAACAGACCTACACTAAACGTACTATTCCAGGAGACAAAATCTGGCGCTGCATGATTAAAAAACAATTCATTGACACTGCTTGTCCGCTTTTTTATAATTTCTAACCATGATTGACCTTGAAATTAAAAATTACTTAATAACCACGTAATAAAGATCGCATATTTTTTAGAAACAATTTAAAAGTTAGAAAAATTTATAAGAATTAAAATTAATTCGGTTTATAAGTATTCAAACGTGCCCCTCGTTTCTTGTTCAAAGCTGCCCCAAAAACATATTTGAGGTAATTAATTTATTTAAACTAATTAATAATCAATAACAATGAAATTTTTTATTGTAATTAGATGGTGAAAGATATAAAGATTAGATAACCCTTCATGTATTAATAAATTTTTTGTTATTTTACCTGTAAGATGCTTACATCCAAAAAATAAATATTTTAGAATTGTAGCGTAAATTCGATTATTAATTGTAAGTTAGGTTTAACATAACAAATAAAACAAATGTTGATGGATACTAGTTGGCAGCCGTGCTGCCACCTTAAATTTAAATTTCGCGGTTGGAAAAATGTTTTATTCAATTTTTAATTAACGGTGTTCAAAGCTGCCCCTGTTCAAAGCTGCCCCCTTCTCCCCTATTTATTGAATTTATTTATATTAATTTTTACACGTGGGTATATTTAATTTAGTCACGCCAAAGAATTATAACTTCTAACGTACGTACAAAAGTATACGTATTGGTTTTTTAAATATTTTTGATTTTGCGTTAGTATTAAATCTCATATTCTATGAATTGTAACGATTGCATAAACATATTTAAGATTGTTATTAATATCAACGTCAATTAAATAAAATAAGGTGTCTATAATTGGACCCCGTCGCTAATTGATGTTTGTATCTTAGATAATATTTTAAAAAACGCTCCGAAAAGTATTTTCTTGGATAGAAAAATAATAGAATACTATTTGTCTTAATCTATTTATCATTTTGACAATGCAATACTGTATTAGGGAAAGCAAGGGTAATGGCGCTCACCGGGTAATGGCGCTCACCTTTATAACTCTATCGAAATAGTGCATAGCAATATGCCGCATCACCTAAAGTGCGGGAAGTGGGTGCCTGTATCAGGCAGCGATTCGTACGGAAGTCAGCTTGCGGCATGCGACCTTGAAGTGTGTTGTTTTTGCATACGGCTACGCTGATCTAATTTTCGGCTCGGTGTTTTGTCTGTAAATCCACAATTTTAACGCTTATTTAATTGTTGATCCAACTTTTCTTAGTTCTAAATGATTCTATTTTGTGATAACGTAATAAATTTTAACCATTGTATCTGAATGTTTGAAATTTTAAGTTAAATTCAAACCGGCCGTTTGGGAGTTATGCCGCTCACCTGAGCGCCATTACCTCTTACAAGGGATCCTTTTTAGTTGCCCGTGATTTTACGCAACGAGTCCCGCACCATTCAATAGGGCATCAAAAATTGCTGTAAAAACCGTCTTCAAATTTTGAGAAATGATTCGGCTTACGACAAGACAAGCCCCAGAAGTATATGTTAATTTATCAAAACTAGTCTCCGCTATTGTACACTGCGAATTGTGCATTATAGAATATGATGCGGTGGTCGAATGAAGAACAAAGTACATGGGCCAGCCGCTGGTAACTTTACGTTAATGTCTGTCAATGTGGCATTTTAAATATCAAAAATTATGGGTCACGAAACCCACAAATATTAAAAAAAAATAAAGTCGCCCTAGGTAAATACAAAGGGACCAAGTTACAACAGGTTTCCTACTATAGTTGCAGTAAATTGAACCACACTTTGCTGTAACTTTCCCTTTTTTACTGTAGGTGGCGTAATTCCAAATTGGTATATTTTTTTGCCAACTATGGTAACCTCAACTACATTTATTGTTGTAACAACCACAATTTATTTGGCGTGTAACAAACTCTTTTTTTTCTGAAAGGGATGATTTGGGGGTTGAAGTAATCACACGTTTCGACACCGATTTAAAAACGGAGAAGAAATTTTACACCGATTCCAATGGTCGAGGCTTAATCGAAAGACAAAGAGACTTTAGGCAAACTTTCACCTTCACAAACGAAGAACCGATCAGCGGCAACTATTACCCCGTCACTTCCAGGATCGTTCTGAAGGACAAAGCCCAAAAAATCGACTTTGCCGTTTTAAACGACAGGTCGCAAGGAGGCTCAAGTTTGGCCGATGGAAAACTCGAATTAATGGTAGTATTTCGTTTAAAAAGCTCCCCCATCAGATTTCGATTTTTGGTTTCAATTAGGTGCATCGCAGACTCAAACAAGACGATAATTTTGGAGTGGGCGAGGTCCTGAACGAGCAAGAATTCGGCAAAGGAGTCGTCGTTAGAGGACACCATTATCTGGTCTTGGGAACCGATAAAGGCGAACAATCATCGGCGGATTTACAACAAGACGTGATGCAAAGGAAACAACACGCTCCTTGGATCTTCGTAGGAAAGGCGTTCGAGAACCATACTTTCGACTCTGTCGCCGATTCGATCAAATTCGAAGTAAGTTTTAAATTGACTCGAAAAATTGAATTAATTTTTTTCTTCAGTTCTCCGGCCTCGCGGAATCTCTTCCCAAAAACGTCCAAATCTTGACGCTTGAAACTTGGGCCAAAAACAGCTTACTTCTCCGATTGGAGCATCTGTTCGAAAAGGACGAGGATGCAACCTTATCGGAGCCGGTCACAGTGAACCTCAAGGTTTGTCTCGGTTACTTTTTAATTTTAAATGCGAATTATTTTTGATGAGTTTAGACCCTTTTCACTTTGTACAAAGTGACGTCGATAAAAGAAACGACTTTGGGAGCCAATCAGTGGAAATTAGAAAGTAGAAGATTAAAGTGGCTCAATGACGAAGGTACAAAATCAGAGACGAGGGAAGAGGAAGAAATAACAGAAGTAACACTAAATCCCATGGAAATTAGGACGTTTATCTTGGAAGTGGAGCCTGTCGAAAGTACAACAGGCGGAAATGAAGCTCCTAAATTCAATATTTACCTTATTTTAGTATCTTTCATATTTATTGTTGAAAAGTTTATGTAAAACAAAAATGTGGGTGTAAATGAGAAATGTATGCTTTAAATTAGAAAAAAACACTTAAATATAAATATAAAAAATTATTGTTCTAAGATCTTTTTATTAATAGGGTCCTATATTACCAAAATAAAAATCAAGGTAGTTGTCATTAGCCCAGAACGTCTTAAAATAATTTAATTACAAAAGGTCGTTTAAATGATTAGTATTAGCAATATTTAAAAATTGGTAACTATCTTCGGGTTTAAATACGGTCTTGATTTTTTAGTATGTTATTAATAAGGCCCTATATTAACAAAATAAAAATCAGGGCCGTTATATTTAACTCAGAACGCCTTAAAATAATTTGATTTCAAAAGATCGTTTTAATGATTAGTATTAGCAATATTTAAAAAATTGGATAACTGTATTCGAATTTAACTACGGTCCTGAATTTTTAGTATGTTATTAATAAAGCCCTATTTTAACAAAATATAAATCAAGGTAGTTGTCACTAACCCAGAACGCCTTAAAATAATTTAATTACAAAAAGTTGTTTAAATTATGAGTATTAACAATATTTAAAAAATCTAGTAACTATCTTCGGTTTAAATACGGTCCTGAATTTTTTGTATTTTATTAATAAGGCTCTATATTAACAAAATAAAAATCAGAGCAGTTGTCATTAACTCAGAACATCTTAAAACAATTTTATTTCAAAAGATCGTTTTAATGATTAGTATTAGCAATATTTAAAAAATCGGGTAACTGTGTTCGGATTTAACTACAGTCCTAAATTTTTAGTATGTTATTAATAAGGCCCTATATTAACAAAATAAAAATTAGAGCAGTTGTCATTAAATCAGAACGTATTAAAATTAATTGATTTCAAAATATCGTTTTAATGATTAGTATTAGAAATATTTAAAAAATCGGGTAACTGTATTCAGATATAACTGCGGTCCTGAATTTTTATTATTTTATATATAAAGCCTTATTTTTATTAACAAACTATGTGCACGTTCGAGCGAGTAGGGGCACATTTCCCTAAAACATAATTTCTTTATCAATTCGGGATATCGAAATTTTAAAACAAAATTGTCTTGGTTAATAAATTGGTATCTTATTAAAAAGGAATATCTTAATTCGAAAATAAAAAAGAAACTGGTCGAAATTGTAACAATCGACTTTTAGTGATAAATAAATGAGAAGTTGGGCAACTTAGAATTTCAAGGGCTTTTCATCATTGTCACCTAAGTCGAAACATTATACGACAGTTCCATTCAAAGTCCTTTTAGAAAGACTTGGACGAAAATCCAATAAAACATCACTTTACTACAATTCGACGGCTTAGGAAATATCTAATACACTTCGACGTCAAATAAATTTGAACGTTACTTTATTTTTGCTCCATAAAACTGTTAAAATATCGCGATTATAAACGTAATAATATCGAAATAAATGTGTTTTTTAACATTACTAAATAATTTTCGGCTTGTTTACGTTTTCGCTTATTTTTATACACGTAGATATTTATTGTAGATATTTTCAGAATTAGAATCTCCCCCTCTCAGCGACGAAACGTTGTTTTCCTTCTTTTCAGTTTGCAAAAAAAAGCTGGTCTAATGTAAAATCGTTATCTTTTTAATTCTCGGCGCGACTTCCGGAGGTTTTAATTAGTACCACACACCGGATTATCAAGAGAGAGAAAAAAAAAAGAGATTTAATTTTATTCCAAAAAGACCTAACGGTATTTCGCAACGTCATTAAAGTCGGTTCGAAATTTCATTGCTGTGTAAAAGCGTGGTGAACAAAGTTAGATGAGTTGGTAAATTTCCAGAAGTCAAGCACCGCCAAAGGGCGTTAGTCCACGGTCTCAAATTGCCTGCACTTTAATAATCAACTCGACGATGTGCAAAATATTTTAATATAATTTTCTTCTCGTAATTATAATCGAATTTTTAATGGTTTGTTTTAACAAATTCGATTTGAGAAAACTCGAAGACAAAATTCAGAAATATCGATACATATAGGATGCGTTTCTGAAGAGTTCTTTTCAGTATTTTTTAATTAATAAAAAGATAGGTAAATTTGATTAAAGTACGCCCCTGGTCTCTATTTAATTCTTTGATGTGGCTGTAATCTTATATATAATCAAGAATGTTATAAAGAAACGACGTTTATTTATGTAAAACCCTATATAGAATTTATTTCTGAAGATTTCTTTTCAATACCGCATGTAATACGAAAGATTCATAAAATTGATTAAGGTACATCCTTCGTCTTTCGTTGAGGTGTTTATAATTAAAAATGTACAACTTGTTACAATTTGTAATAAGCCAGTAAAAGCTTAAACTACCCTAAAAAAATTGAGCTAGCATTAAATGTACTAAAATGTAAAACTTACAAATAATTACAGATTAAGAAGCATACATTTGTAGAATCGCGAATGTCAAAATCAATTGCATGAATGTTATTTATTACTAATTATAACACGTCTAAAAAATAATAAAAAAAACCTAGATACCCCTAAAAAAGATGTCCAGGCATTAAATCAATTTAAAATGTATGATTTTATATTCAAAAACACAATTTTTTAAAATCGCCAATTTGGAAAAATTATTGCATAGAAGTTATTTATTAAAGTTTATAATAAATCAGAAAAATAATAAAAAAATTCTAGCTAACTTTAAAAAAACAGGACAAGTAATAAATCAGTTAAAACGTAAGACATGATTTTACATTCAAAATGACAATTTTATAAAATCGGGAATTGCAAAAGTTATTGCATGGAAGTCATTTCTTAAAAGTATAACAAACCAAAAAACTAATTAAAAAATTCTAGCTACCCTTAAACACCAGGGCGGACATTAAAACAGCTAACAATGTAAAAGAAATGATTTTATATTCAAAAACAAAATTTTATAAAATAGCCTTTTCAAAAAATTATTGCACGGCAGTTATCTATTAAAGTTTATAATAACACATAAAAATAATTAAAAAATTCTAACTATCCCTAAATAAACAGGGCAACCATTAAAATAGCTAAAAATATAAAAGAAATGATTTTATATTCGAAAACAAAATTTTATAAAATCGTCATTTCGGAAAAATTATTGCACGGAAGTTATTTATTAAAGTTTATAATACCACATAAAAATAATTAAAAAATTCTAGCTACCCCTAAATAAACAGGGCAGGCTTTAAAATAGCTAAAAATATAAAAAAAAATGATTTTACATTCAAAATTTTTTTATAAAATCGCCATTTCGGGAAAATTATTGCACGAAAGTTATTTATTAAAGTTTATAATAACACATAAAAATAATTAAAAAATTCTAGTCACCTTAAAACACAGGACAAGCATTAATTCCGTTAAAAACGTAAGGCATACGATTTTACATTAAAAAACGCATTTTTATAAATTCGCAAATTAAGAAAAGTTATTGCATAAAAGTTATCACCTAACCTAATTAAAAAAATTCTAACTTTTTCTAAAAAAAAAGGCAAGCATTAAATCAATTGAAAATGTAAAACTTAGCTATTTATGATGTCATTTGAAAACACAATTTTATAAATCCGCAAATTCAAAATAATTATTGTAGGGATGTTGTTTATTAAAATTTATAGCAAACCAGAAAAATAATTAAAAAATTCCAGCTACCCCTCAAAAAAGGCAGGCATTGGTTGATAAAATAAAATTCCACCAACCCCCAAAGTACCACGCAAACGATTCCAGATCCTTTAACCTTCCGCATACTAGGTGACTAATGTCACATGCCATACTAGGTGGGGTTTGCCATATCCAAAAATAAAATAAAATAAAATCCACCAAATTGAACTTTATGACAGTTCAATGATAAGAAATATATTTTAATAACCAATAATGAATGGGTTTAAGTAAAAAACATATTTATTTATTAGAATAGATTTTGATTAATAAAAATACAAAAACTTAACTATTTCTTCAACTTATAAACTATTGAGTCTTTTCTTGAGTACTAAATTCCAATGACACGTGTCAATTACGATACTGAATATTAAGAAATCCTAACAAGAATTTCATTCTTGCCTCCTTATTGAAATACAAATTAATTTCAGGAAAATTTATTAAATAATTTTTTATCATACCGGGATCCAAAGTTCGCTTTCGGACCCTATTTTGCGGGAAGAAAGTGCCACATTCTGTCCCTGTTATAGTATATTACTCACAATATTTTACTAATTGTAAATAAGTCGTTGTTAAATAACGTGAAAGACTTTGACGTTCGCGATACAAAATTGAAGCATGCCAACTAAAAAAACCATGTAACTTAACAACGAATTATAAATAATATGAATAAAATTAAATAAGTAATTTAATAACGGGTTCAGATGAATTATCTGAAAATGAATTAAATGAAAAGAAAATAATTCGAAATTTAAATAAAGAAGTCAAAATAATTAAACATGATTTACTTCCTACAAAATCGAAGGAACGATATGAATTATGTTATCAAAAATTTTTAAATGATCAATTGAGAAATCCTCTTCATAATATCGAAAAGTCTGTGTAAAAGAACTACCAAAATAAGTCAACAGCTAAAAAACGTAGAAATGAATATAAAATCGCAAATGTAATTATTGACTATTTAACAATGTGCTCTCCCTGCATCATATTTAAAAACTGTAAAATAACTCATATAATTATTAACAATAATAAAAAATTAATAAATTATTAAATTATTAATATTAACTGCAATTAGTTAAAAATTGTTATAAAATAATTTCTATTAGGTAAATTTTTAATTTGTTCAATTATTATATACTTTTTAGTAAACACATAAATGTGATTCAAATAAAAATCTATTTTAAAAAATTTAATTTTAAAAAACGTTATTTTTAGTCGACTATTTAAGACGGGAACCCCCAGACCCCTACCAGAGCCTAACCTCTTGGACTTATAAACTGAACAAAACGTATTAATTAATTGAAAACATTCAAATAATGACTTTTAACCTAACCTTGAAATATTAAATTTTATTATTTTAATTTTGACGGAACTTTCGAACCCGGTGTGATAAAAAATTGTGTACTCGCCACGGAGGTAAGTCATATACTATTAATCGTTCCCTCTCACTCGCATTGACAGGATTATCGTATCTTCTTGCTCCCTTTCACTCGTTGCTATAGTAAATAAGTTTTTCGAATATAAAATCGATATTTACTAAATTAAATTAATTTTTTTATTTAAAAGAGCGCACGGTAAATTACACTAATATAATAAATACGAGAATGTGCGCATTCGAGCGAAAAGTGGCACATTGCCGAGCGAGGGAGGCAAATGAAGCGCGACGCGGGCGGCGCGCTTCATTTCCGAGATCGGAATGTGCCACTTTGAGCTCGAATGCACATCTTTTAACACGATTGACACTAATTTTGGTAACGAAACAGTGGTAAATAATTTTTATCATTTCCTCTAACTCATACTTATCAGTTTAATGTATCTTTTCGCTCTCTCCCACTCATTGATATGGTAAAAATACGTTTTTCGAACATATAAGCAATATTTACTGAAATAAATTGAATTTGTTGATTGTAAAGAAAGTTTGATTTACAAAATTCAATAAATACGAGGATGTGCGCATTCGAGCGAAAAGTGGCACATTGCCGAGCGAGGGAGGCAAATGAAGCGCGACACGGAGCGGCGCGCTTCATTTTCCCGAGATCGGAATGTGCCACTTTGAGCTCGAATGTGCACACTCGGTTTTGAGCTCGATTGCCAAAATTCCCGTTTTAACAAAAAAAAATTAGTTATACCCCACCAGTACACGCAAAACCTACAAGAAATTAGACAACACATAACCTCATTGTTAGTCGGAAACCAAAGCAAACTTCAAGCGTCCAATTACAAGCAATAAACGAGCTTCGACGCATTCGGAAAACGAGAAAAAAAAATACGCGCGTCTGCTCGCCCTAAAATTGCCAATTTATCCTAGTCCCCGGTCCGATGGGAGCGCTTCCCATTTGCAATTGTCTCTTCGGCCTATTCAGGGGGTAGTTTTCGATGACGTTACCCTTTCGATCTGACGTCACGGCGCGAAAAGGACGCCTGCGTTGCGGGGAAAATGTTCACGGTCGACGCGATCGACTCGCCGCCGAGCTGCGAGACCCCGGCGCATGCAACTTCAGTCCCCGGCTTGCGTCTTCGTGTGAAAGCGCGCGGGTCCTCCGCGAGATTGCTGTGTGTGTTTATGTATACATGCTGCTAGTCAAAACGGAAAGCGACCACCGAGGAAAAATCTCCCTAGGTTCGTATTCGCCTTTTGCCTAATTTTCGCCCGTTTTTTTTATCGGGCCCGAATCGGTTACGGCGAGGAACAGATCGCGCGTCGCTCGACGCACGACACTATTCGAGCTTCGGCCTCGAAACATGGACGCGTTTCGGAAGGCCCGAAAAAAATTTTTGTGCACGTCGAAAAGTCGGAACGATCGCTTCGATAGTACGTTATCGATTTCGGACGAAATATTTGCGCTCGACGGGTGCCGCTCTTTATTTAATTCCAATTATGTGAACCCAAAAAAATGAGGGGTTCTCCCCGATCTATACACATCCCCCCCCCCGATTCTGACCTACGCGTAATTTATAAAGTTGAGACACTTCGGAAGAGGCGTGTGGTCCCATTTGCGAGATTCCGTCAATTTTTTTATTTTTTTGAGTTACATGTTTAACGTTTTCCATTGTTTTTGGATTAATTCTTTTTTAAATATTTTTTTTTTATATAAAAATCTCAAATTAGTGTATATGTGTATTTATTTACTTATTTATTTATTTTAAGAAGAATAAAAATCGGTTTTTTTTTCGAATGTTTAAAAGCTTTTACATGTATTCGAAAAATGGATTCGATCGAGAAAAGAGGCGATTGTGTTTGTTTTTAACATTAACCCCGTTTCAGTTAAATGAATGTTTGAATTTGAGAAATCTTGGCAAGACTGCAGGGTGGATTGTTTTTGTTGTCTTTTTAAAATCAATAATTGGGGGATGGAGTTTCGAAATTTTCGAGCAGTAAGTTTCGAGAAGGACTAATTAAATTGGTCGTCTCTGTTTGTTGTGTTTTACTGTTTGGGATTTAGATTTATGGGAATGTTTTTGTATCGGATTGATTATGTCTAAGTGGCAATCGTTTTTGGAATTTTTACATAAGGATAATTGCACTTGACGAAATTTTCTTTGTGTATTTAATAAAACATTTTTTAAAATTAGAATTTAAACCAAAAGGGTTTTATTTAATAAAATTATAAATTTTAATAAAGCATTACAAAATGCATCTTAAAATATTCTCAAGTTTCGCATTTTTTAAGTTAAAATTTTTGTTAATTTGTTTCTTGAAGTCATTTTATAAAAATTGCACCCCGTATGTAAAACGCCCTAAAAGTATAGAATTCAAAGTCGGATGAACTAATCTATTTTAGAGTTACAATTCTTTTAATATTTTTCACGTTTAGAAAATATGTATTTTGTAAACATCAATATTAATTTTTATCTGCATGAAATATTTTTATCAAAATTAGTACCCTTGCGTGAAAAGGCCCCAAAAGTATAGATTTTTAAACCGCATAAAAATATCTCATCTATTTTCAAAGTTACAATTTTTAAAAATATTTTGAACGTTTAGAATATGCGAATTTTGAGAACATCATTGTTGAGTTTTTTTTTCTCAAAGTATCTTTATGAAAATTGCTACCCTTACGTAGAAAAGCTCCATAAATGGCAATTTTAAAACCGTATAAAGATATCTCTATTATTTTTGGAATTATAATTTTTTTAAACACTATTCGCGTTCAGAAAATAAGAAAATTGAGAACATAATTGTTAATTTGTGTATATGGTACGTGGAATATTTCTATAAAAATTGTTACCCTTATGTAAAACGCCTCATATATCAAAATTTAAAAACCGCATAACGATATCTCTTCTAATTTTAAAGTTACAATTTTTAAAAATATTATTCACGTTTACAAAATAAAAATTTTGGCACATAATTGTTAATTCTTTTTTGCTCGCAGCATTTTTATGACAATTACTATCCTTATGACAAATGGCTCCAAAAATGTAGATCTTAAAACTGCATAAAATTATCTCTTCTATTTTTAGAGTTACAATTTTTAAAATATTTTGCATGTTTAGAAAATAAGTGTTTTGGGAACATGATTGTTAATTCTTATATGCGTAGAATATTTTTCTCAAAATTATTACCCTTACGTAAAAAGGACCCAATAGCATAGATTTTAAAACCGCATAAAAATATCTCATCTATTTTCAAAGTTACAATTTTTAAAAAATATTTTTAACGTTTAGAATATGAGAATTTTGAGAACATCATTGTTGATTTATTTTTTGCTAGAATTATTTTTATGAAAATTGCTACTCTTACGTAAAGAAGCTCCATAAATGGAAATTTTAAAACAGCGTATCTCTACTATTTTTGGAATTATAATTTTTTTCACATTATTCGCGTTCAAAAAATAAGAAAATTGAGAACATAATTGTTAATTCGTGTCTACGTAGAATATTTTTATAAAAATTTCTACCCTTATGTAAAAAAGCCTCATATATCAAAATTTAAAAACCGTATAACGATATCTCTTCTATTTTTAAAGTTACAATTTTTAAAAATATTATTGATGTTTACAAAATAAAAATTTTGGCAGATAATTGTTAATTCTTTTTTGCTCGCAGTATTTTTATGACAATTACTACCCTTATGACAAATGGCCCCCAGAATGTAGGTCTTAATACCGCATAAAGCTATCTCTTTTATTTTTAGAGTTACAATTTTTAAAATATTTTGCACGTTTAGAAAATAAGTATTTTGTGAACATGATTGTTAATTCTTATCTGCATAAAATATTTTTTTGAAAATTACTGCCCTTACGTAAAAAGGACCCAAAAGTATAGATTTTAAAACCGCCTAAAAATATCTCATCTGTTTTCAAAGTTATAATTTTTTTTTAAATTTTTAACGTTTAGAATATACGAATTTTGAGAACATCATTGTTGATTCTTTGGTTCTTGAAATATTTTTATGAAAATTGCTACCCTTATGTAAAAAGGCTTCATAAATTAAGATTTTCAAACTGCATTATGATATCTTTTCTATTTTTGGAGTTATAATTTTTTTAAATACTATTAGCGTTCAAAAAATAAGAAAATTGAGAACCTAATTGTTAATTCGTTTTTACGTGAAATATTTTTATGAAAATTGCTACCTTTACTTAAAAAATATCCATAAATCTAAATTTAAAAACCTCAGAAAGATATCTTTGCTATTTTTACAGTAATAATTTTTAAAAAAATATTAGCGTTCAGAAAATAAGAAAATTTAGAACATATTTAATTGTTATTTCGTGAATACATTAAATATTTTTATGAAAATTGCTCCCTTATGTAAAAAAAATCCATAAATTAAAATTTTAACACCTCACAAAGATATCTCATCTATTTGTTCTGATACCTAAAAATTTTTAAATATTTTTACATTGAAAAAATCAACATTATGAGAACATCATTGTTAATTCTTTTCTGCTAGAAATATTATGATCAAAATTTACTACCCTTATAAAAAAAAATCTAAATTTTTAAGCCATATTTTCATATCTCATTGATTTTTAAAGCTACTTTTTTAAACCTAAAACATACAAATTTTAAGAACATCTTTGTTAATTTTTAAAAAACCAAATACGTATTTCTTTTCAGCTCCGTTAGACAAATCCGGGCTTCGAAAGAAAAGTTTCTCTTTTATTTTATTTTCAATATCAGAGACGCCGACAATTCCGACGAAGTTCAGTGCCCGCATCACAAAGTACAACGATAAACAATACATAAGCTAAGTTTATCGTATTTGTTGTTTCGCGATTTTCGCCTTGCGAGACGCGATTAAAGAAAATTTTCGCCGCACTTTTTTCCACGTTTTAAAATTCTAATAGCTGCAATACGAGTTTATGAGTTCGTTGTGCGCTTATTTTGCATATCCTCGCGTGTAATTGGTACGCCTAAACGACACTTTTATTTTGCATAATTAGTGTTGTTTCCTAAGCTGTGCTTTTAAAGTTGTTTTCCGACTTAAGTGCATGCACAGGAACCCCGATAAGCTTTTAATTATTCTCCTGCATTTCGCCTACAATTAACCTGCCATTTTGATCATGCAAAATATTTTCTTTTCGACACGAAAATCAAGATTAATTAACATAGAAAAATTCTTTTCATTTTCCAAAAGGCACAAAGTAAAGTGTTCGGGTTTTTTTGCGGGAAAAATAAAACGCGCCACCAAATTAGAAATTTGGTTCCCGATAGAAATACGGTCCTGTAATTTTTAATTAAATATTTGTAAAAAGTAAATTGATTATTGCGAAACTGTGCCTAAAGCCAATAGTAATAAAATAGCACATAAGAAAATAAGATAAAAGGTAGTCTATATTACTTTTTGAAAGATCTTCTATCTGCCAATGAAAATTTCATCAAAATCCATTCAGCCATTTCGGACATTAGGGCGGACAAACAAATCTATAGACAGACAGACAGACAGACAAACAGACAGACAAACAGACAAACATACATAAATTTTAAAAACGCGTGCTAAGGTTTTGGTCACGTAAAACGCCCTTTATTTCAAAATCGCACACAGACACCTCAATTTTATTTTATAGTATTTATATACAAGCTGTTGTGGGTCAAGAACAAGTAACGACTTGTCATACCACCACCAAGAATCATCCTCTCCCTTAACACATCATTTTGTAGCAGTTGCAAACGGCTGAAGACACCAAAATCGTTCTTTATACCGAAAGGGTGGGCAATCAAGCCCGCAAAATACCGACATACATGTATCGATATTAATAAATGACAAAAGTCTGGGGGATTATATGGCAGGCACTAGAATCTGAAGTTTCGGCATAGAAATCGTACATCAATTTCATAGCGGTTGAACTTTGACAGATGCACAATGGGCCCTGAAAATCGTCATGTTCCGTTTGCGTGGTTTCGATGAGGATTTATTTCGCAGCCGCCGCAGAATCTGCATTGCCGTTGCGAAACACCATTATTCGCAATTTATTTAAAACTACTGCACGAAACTAAAGTACTCGAAATAAATGCGAAATGCGCTCCACTTTTGAAATGATCGTTGCAACTGTTATTTCCTGTTTGGTAAAGTTTAAATTAGTTTTGCTCTTTTATTTGGTAAAAATCGTTAAATTTATTGTTGTTGTTTCTCGTTTGTAAGTGGTTTCAATTAAATATTTTCTATTATTTCAATATGAACTTTCGAAGTAAAATACAAAGTCCTTTTTACGCGGTTTATTTTTAGGCTGTCTTTTGTACAATAATTTGTCATAGAAAATTTAATAATTTTTCTATAAAGATATGAATAATTGGAAAATTCGATATATTTTTGAAGTTATACCTCTTATTTGCGTAAATTGAAATTTTGTTATCGGAAAAAGCTATAGCTTTAATTTTTTTAAATAATGTTTAGTATAAACACTAGATTTAATAAACATTCAATAGTAATAAATTAAAATTATTGTGAATCGTGCTTAAAACCGAGTGTGCACATTCGAGCTCAAAGTGGCACATTCCGATCTCGGGAAAATGAAGCGCGCCGCTCCGCGTCGCGCTTCATTTGCCTCCCTCGCTCGGAAATGTGCCACTTTTCGCTCGAATGCGCACATCTTCGTATTTAAAGGTTTGTTTGCATAAATCGTCTTTGAGTAAATTCAAAAAATTATATTTAGTCGAGTAAATTGAAATTTTGTTATCGGAAAAAGCTATAGCTTTATTTTTTTTAAATAATGTTCAGTATAAACACTAGATTTTAAAAACATTCAATAGTAGTAAATTAAAATTATTGTGAATCATGCTTAAAACCGAGTGTGCGCATTCGAACTCAAAGTGGCACATTCCGATCTCGGGAAAATGAAGCGCGCCGCTCCGCGTCGCGCTTCATTTGCCTCCCTCGCTCGGAAATGTGCCACTTTTCGCTCGAATGCGCACATCTTCGTATTTAAAGATTTGTTTACATAAATCGTCTTTGAGTAAATTCAAAAAATTGTATTTAGTCGACTAAATTGAAATTTTGTGATCGGAAAAGCTATAGCTTTGATTTTTTTAAAAAATGTAATACGTCCAAAAAATTTAAATGACTAAAAACCCAATTTTGTAGAATGATTTTTAAAAAACAATTAAATAATGTTCTTATTAAATAAGTTGCAAAAAATAATATTAAAAAAGTTGGAAACTGGATAGCTCCTTTAAACTAAAAAGATTTTTAACGGGGTTTTGATGATTCAGACTTCCCATTAAAATACATCCAAAAATTTCAAACCCCTCAATTTTGTTTAATACTATCTAAAAAAAAAATTAGTAATTTTCGTAGAAGTACCTACGTCGTAAAATATAATATTCAAAATTTCGGAGGTCGATACCTCCACTAATTTAAGAGATTTTTTAAGCGAAGTTTTGATTATTGGATAATTAAAACTTTTCTGATTAAGGTACGTCAAAGAATCTCAAATGCCTTGAGGTTCAATTCTGTAAATATTTTTTAAAAGCAAAAATGTTTATTTTCCTATTAAAATTGAAGATTTTAAAACGGAATATTAATTTTTGGATACCTCAAGTTTTTTTATTATGGTACGTCCAAAAATCTGAAACACTTTAAGGCTCAATTTTGCAAAATAATTGCGAACAAAAAATTAAATAATTTTTTTATAAGTACACCTATCCCCCGATTTACACGGTACTTGTTTTACACGTTTTCGCTTTTACACGGTTTTCCAAATAAGTTTTTTTTTGTTTTTATCGCACTCTACTAAATGCTACTGTGATTGAACACGTGCGCTGTGTACACATCTCACGGGGAATCCCGAGCTTATGTGCTGACTTGCTGCACACGCACACTGTGTCTGTATTTCTTCGCATAAAATTAAAGTTTTATCTACGGAGAATTGTATTTGAGTGAAAGTTTCACAGTGTTTCCGTAATATATTACATATTTTAACCTGTCAATGCATTTTATTTTTATTTCTGTGTACACCTAAAAATATTGAAATAAATCACAACTGTTAAATAGCAAAATTATGAATTTTCTGCAAGCTTTTCGATTTACACGGTTTTGACTTAAAAATTTTTAATTTTCGATTTACACGTTTTTCTCAGGAACGTATCTACCGTGTAAATCGGGGGATAGGTGTACGTTGTAAAATATAATATTAAAAATTTAGGAGCTCGATACCTCCGTTAATTTAAGAGATTTTTAAACAGGGTATTCATTTTTGAATAATTAAAACTTTTCTGGATAAGGTGCGTTCAAAAATCTCGAATGCTTTGAAGCTCAATTGTGCAAAATTACTTTTAAAAACAATAATAATAATTTTTCTATTGAAATTTGAGATATTCAAAATTTGGAAACTCAATACCTCCCTTAATTAAAAAGATTTTTTAACGGGCTTTTGATTTTTGGATAATTAACCCTTTTCTGATTAAAATACGTTCAAAAATCTCGAAAGCATTAGGACTCAATTGTATAGAATCATTTTTAAAAGCAAAATTGATTATTTATCTATTAATAACTAATATATTAAAAATTTGGGACCTCAATACATCCCTTAACTTAACAAATTTTTTGACTGGATTCTAATTTTTAGGTAATAATAATCCTATCTCAAAATAAAATAAGTAAACTAAAACTAAAAGCAATTTAAATAATTTACTAATTATTCTGACTTAAGTACAATTCTTTTCGAAGTCCACCAATCTTATATTTTTACACAAAACCTTCAGAAACCAATAAACCGAGTGAAAAAAAATTTGAGTGTATTACCAAATAATTTCAAAAAAAAAATTAATTGTGTTTAAAACACCAACTTCGACATTTCATAAAGCAAACTCCCTAAACATCTTTAAATTCCGAAATTTCTCTTCAAAACTAAGCGCGCGTTTATAAATAATTCAAAATACTTAAAAGAAGAGAAAACTAAATGCAGAATTTCCACAAATTCGTTGTAGATCGCAAAATTAAATTTCCATTTATTAAATTTTCATTCGTCGAGAAAAATATAAAAAAAATCAACTTAGAAATGAACGTGCTACATTTTCCGGAGTGAAACTTCCAATGATAATTTAATGGCCACATAAGAAATATAAAAAAATCAAGAAGTGCCTACAGGAACCGGAAAAATATGATTTTACGACGAAAACTTTTTTTGTTTGTATTACAATTCCGTTTGGTAACAAAATTTTATCGTTGCAAAACAAAGAAATAACCAAAATGCACCCCGAACGGCCAAATTGATTTTTTATTACGCATTCTCTTCGCACAAAAAACTACCTTCTTTACGACAGTCGAAATTTGCATAATCCTTCAATTTTGATTTACTACAAAAGACTTTGTGAATAAAACTTACGAGCCTACGAAAAATGATGGGGCATTTTTTTTATACGAGTTGTAGAAAACGATTTTCGGGTGGAAATATGTGAAAATCGTCGAGTTCCACGATTTACTTTAATCGCAGACGAGATAAGAAAACCTTCAATTTCGTTTGTAGGAAATAAAATCGACCATGTCGACAAAAGCAAAGTTAATCACATTTCGAAACGTGACATTTCCTATCTGCCCTTTGTTTATAATTGATTTCTCCTTTTTATTTTTCGAAATTGAGACGTTTAATTAATTATTTTTCTTTCTCTTTGGAGAATTCAATTCGAATTTCTGTGCATCGATCGATTCTCTGTAAAGTTTCGTTTTCGTACATTTTCCGTAGGTTGAGGCTTTAAATATTTAATTTTCCCCGAAGAATAAAAATAAAACCTTCAAAAAGTTCTTGGTGGCCCTTTTTGACTAACTTTTTTGTTGCGTTTTTTTTTAATTCTGCGTTTAATCGGGGATGATCAAAATTTGAGGCGCTTTTAGAAAATTCTCATGGAAATTGTGAGCTGAAGGCTTTGGAAGATTTATTTTTTAATAAACTTCTTTAAGCTAAGGACCTGCGACAAAAATAATGTAATCTCGTCCTTTCGAGTCCTTTTGTAAGCTTCGAAGCTTTTTGTTCGGATACGAAAAGATTTTTGGGTATTTTTTACTATTAAAGGACAGCCACCTTGAGCGATAATGTTAAAATTATTTAGCAAGCCGTCCCTTAAAGGTTTTCTTGGGGGTGGGTCTGAGAAGTGGAGGAAATACATAAAATATTCATATTTATGTTTCGTACTATTAGCATTTAACTCTTTAATTTTCTAAATTCAAAAATTAAAAAAAACACATCTTCATAGACATTTCAAATTTGGATTTTTAAAGTCTTTTTACACAAGAATAGTAATTTTAATTAAATTCAAATAAGAGTGCCATTAATCCTATACTCTGTCATGCCAACAGAAATAGTTAAGCCACGCCCCACTAAATTGAACCAATGGTATGCACTGTCGAGTTTCACACGGTACAAATTAATAATCAATTTTGTCCCCGTTCTTGCAGGACATAAATGCTTATAGGGTTGCTTGTGTTACGTATTTAAAAAATTAAGCCAATAGAAAAAATTCTATTTAAATTTAGCGCACATTTGTGGGAGTGGCTTAATTATTTCTGCTGGCCGGACAAAGTATAGTTCTCTTTCTCTATATTTCCATTACAAAAATTTATGTTACCAAAAATTTTAAAATAAATATTTTTTTAAATTATCTTGTATGCCTAATAACCATTTAATAAGAACAATCACAATGTTATCCCATTTTATAACAACAAAGTTAAGGTGAAGTGTTGGTGTCGCATAAACTCAAAGTTTTCTGATTTGCAAAGCGAAGTTTCCATTCTAAACATTGATCAAACTTAAAGTTATTAGCTGTTTGTTATTTGTTAGCAAATTGCACGTCGCTCAAGCACATAATAATGAACCAAGTTTCCAAGGAGCATCTACTCGTCAATTTCTAACAGAATGATATGTTATCTCAGGAAACAAATTACTTCTTCGACCCAAATTTACTCCCGCACACACACACACACACCTTTAATCGAAATCTTTCAAACTGTCGAACTTCGAGCTTTGAGCTTTTCCTACTTTATTCGAGAATCCTTTTAATTTCTCTAACAAAATCGAGATAGAGTAAACCGTCCAGTCTGTGACCCCTACCAGTGAATGACCATAGCGAGAAATAATGTTTACAACAATTTAAAAAATTAATTGATAGTCACGATATATTTATTTATGCAATCTTGTATGTGTCTCATTTTTCATTTAAATACAAAAATAAAAGTAATAAAGAAGTGTAGGGGAACCTGTTGTACCTTGGCCGTTTTTTCACTTGTAATTTTTTTTTAAATTGTATATGTAAGAATTTGTCAATGTGGCATTTGAAATATCGAAAATTATGAGTCATGAAAGCCCGCAAATATTAAAAAAAAATAAAATTGCCCTAGGTACAAAGGAACCACGGTACAACAGGTTCCCCTGTATCTAAAATAATTATAAATAAGTGCTTATATTGCAAAATTCAAATACAATGTTGAAGCTCCGAATAACGCATCCTATGTAACCGCGGCCTTAGGAATGATTGGCTATTGAAGTGAACCTTCTTTGCTTAGGGGGCAACAATTTTAGAACGTTACGACAATTTCGTAGGTGGGAGTGACAGAAAACAATTAAATTATGGTAGACGCACCGGTTTTGGACACTATACCGTTTCTGGACACTTTGTACTTCTTTTTAAATATTTATAAAAAACTAAATATAATATAAAGAATTATATTACTATAGTTAGTGTACGAACTTACTTTGGAAATATATTTGATGTGAATGCGACATTTCTTTTTTATTTAATATTAAATAACTTAATAACAATTTAATAAAAGCATGTAACTGCTCGTTTTTGATCTCAGATTTAATTAGTTAAAATACTAAAAGTTCCTTTTTACTTTTGCAAGTCAAGGGATGAAAGGGCGCAAATTTTGTTATCTGTTTAGGCATGTCAATCGATTGAAATAATTACGCGATTCAATTGCAGGCGTAACCTACTTGTTCATCAGTTTAAGCCGAACGGGGGTTGAAGATAAATGTCGCCCCAATTCTCTCCCATTATTGCATAGGCGTAATTTACAGACGAAAGGAATTATTTCGAGGTTAATCTCATTATATCCACCTTCTAATGGTGCTAAATAAAATTTGCATCTTATTTAAAGTTGCTTAAGGATAATGGATAAAGTTTCGTTCGCAACCGTTCACTTTACTACTCTTTTTAATTAAACTTAGAAGCTTTTTGATTAGGGCGTAATTTAAAAACGAATTAATTATAACGGAAATTTGAAAAATTAATTAAAGCAGTAGAAAAATATAAAATTTTAATGTAACATACAAAGTCCTTTTTACACGGTTTATTTTTACGCTGTTTTTTATAGAATAATTTGTAATAGAATAATAATTTTTCTATTAAAATATGAATAATTATTTTTGAAGTTATACTTCTTATTTGATTAAATTCAAAAAATTGTATTTATTCGAGTAAATTGAAGTTTTGTTATCCAAAAAGCTATAGCTTCATTTTTTTTAAATAATGTTCAGTATAAACACTAGATTAAAAAAAATTCAATAGTAACAAATTAAAATTATTGTGAATCGTGCTTAAAACGAGTGTGCACATTCGAGCTCAAAGTGGCACATTCCGATCTCGGGAAAATGAAGCGCGCCGCTCCGCGTCGCGCTTCATTTGCCTCCCTCGCTCGGAAATGTGCCACTTTTCGCTCGAATGCGCACATCTTCGTATTTAAAGCTTTGTTTACATAAATCGTCTTTGAATAAATTCAAAAAATTATATTTTGTCGAGTAAATTGAAATTTTGTTATCCGAAAAAGCTATAGCTTAATTTTTTTTAAATAATATTCAGTATAAACACTAGATTAAAAAAAATCTATAATAAATTAAAATTATTGTGAATCGTGCTTAAAACCGAGTGCGCGCATTCGAGCTCAAAGTGGCACATTCCGATCTCGGGAAAATGAAGCGCGCCGCTCCGCGTCTCGCTTCATTTGCCTCCCTCGCTCGGAAATGAGCCACTTTTCGCTCAAATGCGCACATCTTCGTATTTAAAGATTTGTTTACCTAAATCGTCTGAGTAAATTCAAAAAATTATATTTAGTCGAGTAAATTGAAATTTTGTGATCGGAAAAGCTATAGCTTTGATTTTTTTAAAGAATGTAATACGTCGAAAAAATTTAAATGACTAAAGGTCAAATTTCGTAAAATGATTTTTAAAAACAATTAAATACTTTTTCATATCACATGCATAGAAACAACGCGTTTTGTTTCCTGTTTTGCCAGTCGAAACAAAACAATTTCAGACCAATGCGACTGTGTCAGTCAGAAACAACATTTGTTTCTCCCCTAGGGGAGAAACAACGTTGTTTCTGCCCGGCACATTCATTTATTTATTATTTATGTCTTTATTTCGAGTCTGTCAGAATCGCATTTGTTTAAAGCGAATAAAATCATAATCGTCTGACAGCTGTCATCAAATCGTTGTCAAAGATTTTAATAAATTACAAAACTCGTTGTTTCATTACATGTGATATGAAAACTAATGTGTGGCACGGGATGAAACAAAGACGATTTCACATCAGAGCGATGACAACCCTCGCTTCGCTCGGGCAGTCAACTCTCGCCCTCGTCAGAAATCGTCTTGTTTCACCCCTTGCTACACAATATACTATTCTTATTAAATATATTAGAAAAAAGAATTATTAAACGGGATATTAATTTTTGGATACCACAAGTTTTCTTTATTAAGGTACCTCCAAAAATTTCAAACACTTTATTGCCCATTTTTGCAAAATAATTTTGAAGAAAAAATTTCATAATTTTCGTATAAGTACGTTGTAAAATATAATATTAAAAATTTAGAACCTCGATAACTCCGTCAATTTCAGAGATTTTTAAACAGAGTACGCCCATGCCTCGCTTTACGGCCTAGATACGTTCCACGAAACTTGGCCGCAAAGCGAAAAGCCGTATAAGGAATCAATTATTCTGATACAAATTCAATGGGATCTGTTCCAAATTTGTTAAATATGTAACATGGTTTATTATTTAAAATGCATTTTATCTTTTTATTTCATTTAAATCAAAAATACATATATGTATAACAAGTACACACATTTGCACATAAAATAATAACAGACTCCAAAAATAAACAAAAATGAAACAACTTCGTGTTACATAAAATATGTGTATGTATACATACATAATTTTTTAAATGGCTTTAATCTGAAGACGATGAAGAAATGGTAACCTGACGTCATCATTTTTCGCTGGTAAGGATGGGCCTGGCTTAAAAAAAATTATCCAACGTGCCGTTATAGCGAAACATTTTAGGCCGTAAATCGAAAACTGAATTGAAGAGGGCCGTTATAGCGAAATGCCGTATAAAGAGCGGCCGTATAGCGAGGTACAGGTGTATTGATTTTTGGACAAATAAAACTTTATTCGCTAAGGTGCATCAAAAATCTCGAATGCCTTAACGTTCAATTGCGCAGAATTACTTTTAAATGCAAAAATGATTATTTTTCTATTGAAATTTGAGATATTCAAAATTAATTTTAAACGGAAATTTGAAAAATTAATTAAAGCAGTAGGAAAAACGACAACGTCTCCAAACAAAATAGATTTGATTAAATCGGAAAAATTTTGCGTGGAAAAGTTTTTATATTGTGGGGTGAATTTTCAACCCCTAGCCTCGTACCCTCGTACGATAGTTGACTAAAAAGTCGGTTAAATTTCCTCGGCAGACGAGCTCCTTTCAAAATCCCATATTAATCCGAGTCGAATTGATATTCTAGCCGGCTTTGGAAATTTTCGATTTCAAGATCTGATGGATTCGAATTACATTTTTATTTACTCTATTTCGAATAATTTCAAGATTAGAATTTTAGTATTGCGATTCTGCAGCGTTACGTAAATCCATTTTGGGCGTTTCCAGAACAAAGGATCGGCTCCGAAGAAATTAATCGACTTAATCGTCTTCATTAATTACTGCAGCTAATTATAAAAGGGGTGTCGTGTTGTGTCGTTTATTAAAATTTAATTGGTGTATGTGCGGCGCCCGGCTTGTAGGAAATTGCTTCCGATGAAAAATATCGCGTTCGAGTGGAGAAGAGAGAGAGAGAGAGAGAGAAACGTAAAATGGCAATCTAAAAGCTTTCAAAAAAATCTGCATTAAATAACCTTTTAGGCATTCAAATCGTCTGTATATTTGATTTGGTTGTCATCCGTCACCTGTTGGAAATTTTCCGATATTTTCCGTTCGGTTGACTGAAGATGTTATTATGCCGGGTGCAATATAGGAACCGCTTCAAAGAAAAAAATTAGATAGGGCGCAAAAATGTGGTTTTCCTCATTTTGGATACTGATTTACGGTGATGAGAAAAAAATGAAATGCGTATTAAAATTTTGAATGGTGGCGTGTTTTTATGTTTAAAAAACAATTCTTTTTCTGATGGGCTTTTGGAAGATTTTTCTAAAATCAGAAAAACGTATTTTCGAAATTTAGAAATGGCCAGTTTTAAAAAATCGTATCGTTGGTTTTGCTCGAAATTCAATTGTGATATTTTATTTGGTTGAAGTATGTGTAAAAAGTCCTTTATAAAGCAGGATTTTACAGGTTTCTATATTTACAAATTTTTTATTTAAAAAATTAGAGATTTGGCTTTAATATAAATATAATCCTAAAATTTTGGTTAGGAAAAAATTAAATATTCCTACGATTACTTTTTTAAATTAAAAGCATTAATTTCAGAAAAAAGTGTGTGGGAGGGGTCCACGAGCGGCAGAAGTAAAACTTCTTGCTTATTAGGTATAGATAGAGTTAAATTATTAATATTTTTTTCATTAAAAAAAAGATAATAATTTTTGTATCAATTTTAAAAAAATTAAGTGAAGTATAAAATTATTACTGTATTTTAATCAACAATTTCAATTCAAAATTGTTGGAATAAAAACTAAAATAATTTAACCCTCCGTGTACGAGGTGGGGTATAACTAACGTGACCAATTTTTTTTTGTTAAAACGAAATGCTTGGTAATCGTGCTTAAAACCGAGTGTGCACATTCGAGCTCAAAGTGGCACATTCCGATCTCGGGAAAATGAAGCGCGCCGCTCCGCGTCGCGCTTCATTTGCCTCCCTCGCTCGGAAATGTGCCACGATTTTTTCTAAAGTGACATCTTCGTATATGTAAATTGGAATGTCTATTAGCATGAATTTATTTATCAAATTTGATACAGTTAAAAAATATAAAAGTTGTTCAGCATTTAATTTTAAATTAATTACAAAAATAAAATTTGGAAATTTCATAGAAATTATGAAATTTTAATAAATCAAAAATTAATCCTAAAATAGTTACTTAAAAACATGGCAATAATTAAATAGTTCCTACGATTAGACTGTATTTTTACATTAGAAATGCATTTTTAAAATCCAAAATTCGCAATTATGAACTAGAAGTCTCTTATTAAAGTTTATAAACAAAAATTAAATTCTATGTCCTTGAAAAGGTGAGCATTTTTAAAATTCTTAAAATTTAATAAGTAAATATTTTACTTTAATTAAAAAATTTAATAAAATTGCATTTCGGAATAATTACTTCAAAATAATTTATTAACCTCCGTGTATGGTGGTATAACTAAGTACCAATTTTTTTGTTAAAACGAATGTTTGGTATCGTGCTTAAAACCGAGTGTGCACATTCGAGCTCAAAGTGGCACATTCCGATCTCGGGAAAATGAAGCACGCCGCTCCGCGTCGCGCTTCATTTGCCTCCCTCGCTCGGAAATGTGCCACTTTTCGCTCGAATGCGCACATCTTCGTATTTATTGAATTTGGCTACATTACTCTTCTCTCTTCGATTTCTGAACATTTAATTTAAGCCGGCAAATTTAGATTTTATGTTCGGAAAAGGTTTTAGCATTTTTTTTAAATAATTTTATATTTAATTAAATATTTGGTTCCTCATAGAAATACGGTTCTGTAATTTTTAATTAAAAATAATTAGAAAGTAAGTTAATAATTGCGAATCGTGCTTAAAACCGAGTGTGCACATTCGAGCTCAAAGTGGCACATTCCGATCTCGGGAAAATGAAGCGCGCCGCTCCGCGTCGCGCTTCATTTGCCTCCCTCGCTCGGAAATGTGCCACTTTTCGCTCGAATGCGCACATCCTCGTATTTATTACATTAATATAATTTACCATAAGCTACTTCAAATCAAAAATTATAATTTAAATTAGTAAATATCGATTTTATATTCGAAAAATGTATTTACCATAGCAATGAGTAGAAGGGAGCGAGAATGTGTTTTACTTAAACCTATTCAGTAATAATTATTAAAATATATTTCTTATCATTTAACTGTCATGAAGTACAATTTTGTGGATTTTATTTCATTTTATTTTCGGTGTATGGCAAAGCGCCACCTAGTATGCGGAAGGTTAAATAATAATAAAATAAATTATATTATATTAAGTTTATATCATCAAAGACAGAAAATTTAATAATAATTCATTGTTCGTAGTCAATAATGCTGTCTCTAATAAATATATAAATTGATACATTCATGAAATTCCACCGCGCCCTCACAGTCTTCCTTTTTACCGGTAGTGCATGAGTCGCCCCCACTACGCACCCCTCATGCAACCGGAATTTTCGTAACGCTCAAAAATTGTAGCCTCCTCGGCAAAGAAGCTTCACTTCAGAAACTTATAACTTCGATTTTGATTTAAGTAGGGTCCTGATAATCAGTCGCATCCTGTATTAGTCAAGAAATTGAGAAAGTCCTTCAATGAGCAAAAAACCTAGTACTTTAAAAATAAGTTTTCAACAAAAGAACTTATTAACCTAATAAATAACCATCATTAACAAATAAAAAGATATGACATAATAACAGTTCCATTTCTGTACAAAATTGCGGATAATCATGCAAACCAAAGCTTAAAATAATTGCTTTGCGAACCAACCCCTGAAAACTTGCCTATTTTTATTAACGTCCTTGAAATAACTTTCGCGTTTTATGTAAATGAACAAAACCAAAAACATAAACACAAAACGATCCTTAAAAAAAATTAATTTAATGGATAAAATCTATTGAGGAAAATTACAAAAAGAAAAAAATATTTTCTAAAAACGCCAAACCCGAAATTTTGTAAAAAACAGTTTGGGCAGATTTCGTATAGAACAGTGTTTCCCAACCTTTTTTGTGCGATGCCCCACCTAAACTTTTCAAAATTTATTATATCCCCCTATGTAACATACGCATAATTTTTAATACTCAAAATTTTGAATTATGCACTAAATGATGAACTTTAAGAAGAAATCACAAAAAAATTATTAAAAAAACTAAGAAACTAAGAGTCGCCATATAGTTAAATTTAAAAAGTTCATTTTTTCAATTGCTTCCTTGAACAATCAAATTGCCCCCCTGTGGGGCGTGGGCCCCACATTAGGGAAATAGTGCTATAGAATGATCGCACAAAGCTCAAAAAATCAAATTCGAAAAAGCTGACGTACTTATTCGGATCGATGAAAGGGTTTATTTATAATCTTGGCACGTTGCAATTAGCGCAATTCGCGTCTAATTAAACGAAACAAATGTGCAATTTGTTCATACAAGGCCTTAATCAAGGTTTTATATTTTAGAAGACGAAAATGTGCGCACGTCAAAGCCATAAGCTTTTCCATTAGTCGAATAACAGGCACCTACATTTAATTATAGGGGATGTTTAATCACGGCATGTCCCCTGATGCTATTAACCACTCAGAAGCACGTCAAATGTCGAAGTTTAATCGTTTGCAATGTCCAACAGGTGCAATACGTTACGTTTTCACCTTCCTTCGCTCCTACAGAAATATCGAAGTACAAAAGCGAGGTGCGAAATTTTCCGTTTGGTATTAAATTTTAGTGGAAACTGCTCTACGCATTGGGGGCTGCGATTTTCAACTGAAATAATGTAATATCTTTCTTGGAGAAAATTAGACGTTCAGACGAGGAAGAAGAAGATAAGGCCAATCGCAATGGGCTGCAGTTATTTTTTTTTCAATTTTGTTATTAATTTTAAAGCTGATTTCTATTTAACTATACGCCGCCCATTAATAATTAAAAAATTCACGTCCCAATTAGTTTTTTTTAAATTCATTTACTTTAAGCGAAAAATAAGTCAAAATTCAAAAGCACTGCTACAAAAATCGTTCAATTATTTTCTTAACGTACGACGAAGTATTCTCAGAGTTCTTTTAAGTCATAAAATATAATTGAAAATTAGCTGTTTATTTTAATTCGTACATTTTTTGACAATTTTAGTGTTTTTGCGGTAAATCTTTAAAAATCATCAAGCGTCCAGTCTGTTGTGACAACCGACCAGTGAATGACCGTTACGAGAAATAATGTTTATAACAATTAATTTATATGCATGATATATTTATTTCTGCAATATTTTTTCATTTAAGTGCAAGAAATAAAAGTAATATTGAAGTGTACAGGTGAAACAATTAAATTTATATTACAATTTGCAAGATTTAAATACAATGTTGAAGCTTTGAAGGACACAATTAAAAAATATGGGGTAACCTCCTAAGCACCAACAAAGCCTGTGAGCTTTATTAAAAAAAAACTAGACGAAGGTACATCTAAGCATAGTGTTTAAAATAAGTTTTACAAAATTTTATGAATTACTCGTTTTTAATAGCGAATCAATTAATCGGTTATTCACTGCATCATACCCCGGTCATTATTTAGACGAAAAGGTCATTCACTGGACGTTTTACCCTATACCAGAAACAATTATTAAAAAAAATATAATTTTTTCCGAATTGAAAATCTAAATTAAATGTTTGGAATCGAACAGAAAAAAATTAATATTGACAAATGCATTAAACGTTTAAGAGCACGCGTTTTTTTTTGGAAAATTTTGTGAATTCTTAATAGCCTAGTCACTTTAGACTTTTAAGTTGCGAAAAAGTCATAGTGGTTTTAATGTATGTTTTTTTAATAAAATTGTTTCATTTTTATTAAAAGTCTCTGAAAAGTTTTTATATATTTTACAAAAATATTCAGAGTCAAAAGTTACAAAAAACAGAGATCAGGTCCTTGTTGAAATACGGTTTTAAAATTTTCACATTTTAAAAATGTCAAATGATTGTTTTAGATCGTGATGAAAAACCGAGTGTGACATGATAACTCATACAGTTTTTAATATTTTTTGATGCGATTTTTTTAAAAATATTCTAAATAGTTTTTTTCTATAGTCTGTCAAGTCGGATTTTTGATATTTTGATTTAAAAATGTTATAAAAATTAATAAAGTGTAAAATTTATGACGAAAAATACATACTTTTTTTTAAACTACCATAAATTGCAGAATTTTCAAAATTCAAAATTCCGGCTGGACAGACTATAACTACTACTTTATTTTACAAGATTTTTTTAAATTTTGCAAATCGATCAACATTTACTGGACATATGATGCAGACCATGGAGCAACTTTTTTTTTCCAGTGTTGTAGATCACGTAATTTTTATATAGTAATTATTGTGAAAATAGATTTCAATCAAATTTTTTATAAATTTTAAACACCAATAAACAATGTGTACTATTTACTTTTAAAATTTCTATTGTTTTCCCTACTAAAAAAAATGTTTTTTCAGCGCGTTTTGGCGCTGCTAGACGTATGTAAGGCCTTAAGCATGATCCACAATTATTTACTTACTTTCTAAATATTTTTAATTAAAAATTACAGAACCGTATTTCTATGAGAAACCAAATATTTAATTAAATCAAAAATCATTTAAAAAAATGCTAAAACCTTTTCCGAACATAAAGTCCAAATTTGCTGGCTTAAATTCAATGTTTAGAAATTAAAGAGAGAAGAACAATGCAGCCGAATTCAATAAATACAAAGATGTGCGCATTCGAGCGAAAAGTGGCACATTTCCGAGCGAGGGAGGCAAATGAAGCGCGACGCGGAGCGGCGCGTTTCATTTTCCCGAGATCGGAATGTGCCACTTTGAGCTCGAATGTGCACACTCGGTTTTAAGCATGATTCACAATTATTAACTTACTTTCTAAATATTTTTAATTAAAAATTACAGAACCGTATTTCTATGAGGAACCAAATATTTAATTAAATGAAAAATCATTTTAAAAAAATTGCTAGAACCTTTTCCGAACATAAAGTCCAAATTTGCTGGCTTAAATTAAATGTTTAGAAATAAAAGAGAGAAGAACAATGCAGCCGAATGCAATAAATACAAAGATGTGCGCATTCGAGCGAAAAGTGGCACATTTCCGAGCGAGGAGGCAAATGAAGCGCGACGCGGGCGGCGCGCTTCATTTTCCGAGATCGGAATGTGCCACTGAGCTCGAATGTGCACACTCGGTTTTAAGCATGATTCACAATTATTAATTTACTTTCTAAATATTTTTAATTAAAAATTACAGAACCGTATTTCTATGAGAAACCAAATATTTAATTAAATCAAAAAACATTTTAAAAAATGCTAAAACCTTTTCCGAACATAAAGTCCAAATTTTCTGGCTTAAATTCAATGTTTAGAAATTAAAGAGAGAAGAACAATGCAGCCGAATTCAATAAAAACAAAGATGTGCGCATTCGAGCGAAAAGTGGCACATTTCCGAGCGAGGGAGGCAAATGAAGCGCGACGCGGGCGGCGCCTTTCATTTTCCGAGATCGGAATGTGCCACTTTGAGCTCGAATCACACTCGGTTTAAGCATGATTCACAATTATTAACTTACTTTCTAAATATTTTTAATTAAAAATTACAGAACCGTATTTCTATGAGGAACCAAATATTTAATTAAATGAAAAATCATTTTAAAAAAATTGCTAGAACCTTTTCCGAACATAAAGTCCAAATTTGCTGGCTTAAATTAAATGTTTAGAAATAAAGAGAAGAACAATGCAGCCGAATGCAATAAATACAAAGATGTGCGCATTCGAGCGAAAAGTGGCACATTTCCGAGCGAGGGGGGCAAATGAAGCGCGACGCGGGCGGCGCGCTTCATTCCGAGATCGGAATGTGCCACTGAGCTCGAATGTGCACACTCGGTTTTAAGCATGATTCACAATTATTAATTTACTTTCTAAATATTTTTAATTAAAAATTACAGAACCGTATTTCTATGAGAAACCAAATATTTAATTAAATCAAAAATCATTTTAAAAAAATGCTAAAACCTTTTCCGAACATAAAGTCCAAATTTTCTGGCTTAAATTCAATGTTTAGAAATTAAAGAGAGAAGAACAATGCAGCCGAATCCAATAAATACAAAGATGTGCGCATTCGAGCGAAAAGTGGCACATTTCCGAGCGAGGGAGGCAAATGAAGCGCGACGCGGGCGGCGCGCTTCATTTTCCGAGATCGGAATGTGCCACTTTGAGCTCGAATGTCACACTCGGTTTTAAGCATGATTCACAATTATTAACTTACTTTCTAAATATTTTTAATTAAAAATTACAGAACCGTATTTCTATGAGGAACCAAATATTTAATTAAATGAAAAATCATTTTAAAAAAATTGCTAGAACCTTTTCCGAACATAAAGTCCAAATTTGCTGGCTTAAATTAAATGTTTAGAAATAAAAGAGAGAAGAACAATGCAGCCGAATGCAATAAATACAAAGATGTGCGCATTCGAGCGAAAAGTGGCACATTTCCGAGCGAGGGAGGCAAATGAAGCGCGACGCGGAGCGGCGCGCTTCATTTTCCCGAGATCGGAATGTGCCACTTTGAGCTCGAATGTGCACACTCGGTTTTAAGCATGATTCACAATTATTAATTTACTTTCTAAATATTTTTAATTAAAAATTACAGAACCGTATTTCTATGAGAAACCAAATATTTAATTAAATCAAAAATCATTTAAAAAAAATGCTAAAACCTTTTCCGAACATAAAGTCCAAATTTTCTGGCTTAAATTCAAATGTTTAGAAATAAAAGAAAGAAGAACAATGCAGCCGAATGCAATAAATACAAAGATGTGCGCATTCGAGCGAAAAGTGGCACATTTCCGAGCGAGGGAGGCAAATGAAGCGCGACGCGGAGCGGGGCGCTTCATTTTCCCGAGATCGGAATGTGCCACTTTGAGCTCGAATGTGCACACTCGGTTTTAAGCACGATTCACAATAATTAAATTACTTTTTTAGCCGACTTACTTCAATTATACGTTGCCTGCCAAATTTTTACTCTCAACACGCCAAAACAAGTATAACTTCAAAAAGCTATCTTTATTGCAAACTAAAAACCGAAATTATGTTCTTACCAACTCTTTTTAAAAAAATTTAGATAATATCGCTATAGAAGGACCGAATATGATTTTTTTAAATGAAAATTTAATTATGTAGAGGGCTATAAATTATAAAATCGTAAAAACCTCTTTGCGGAAGAAGTTACTTAAGGGATGAGGAAATGAAAGGGTTTAATTTTTCATAAAAAAAACGAGCCGCTTTTTTAATTTGGATTTAACGAATTAAAGGAATAAAATAAACGCGATCCTTGTGTTGTGCGTTTTCTAAATGGGGGTTCGTTCGTAGCGAAAATAATAAAAATAGTAAAACGAAGAGCATCTGCTACATATCGGCAAAATCGGTAACTACAATATTCGTATACAATAGAAGCGATTCCCTTGTAAAATTTCGAATACGGAATTTGTTTTATTGAAAATTCAACTGACACGAACAGAAATTGTATCCTCTCGCACGCTGGCGGAAGAAAAATTCTATTATCTCCAAATCGAAACTATAGGTGGTTGAAAATTTTATTAAATTTCTTTTCGTCGTCTACCTTTAAAAAATATTAACAATAAAATTGTTTTGGGACCGCTTCGCAGTAACTCGTTGTTTTTTGTCGAATGGAAAGCGAGACGGAAATATGTTAAAATTAGGCTCGGTTTTTTTCTGAAGGGAAATGGCGCTCGCTTTTTGAGTTTCTGGAGATAATTGAATGAAATTAAACACAATAAACTTGAGCTTCTCTTAATGAGGTTTTTGGCATCGAAATTTTATTTTATGAGGCTTCATAAAAAGTTCGCTTTTTTCCAGAAAACTTATTATTAAGAGCACGCGTTTTTCTTTGGAAATTTTTCTGAATTCTTAATAGCCTAGTCACTTTAGACTTTTAAGTTGCGAAAAAGTCATAGTGGTTTTAATGTTTCCTTTTTTAATAACCTTGTTTCATTTTGATTAAAAGTCTCTGAAAAGTTTTTATATATTTTACAAAAATATTCAGAGTCAAAAGTTACAAAAAACAGATATCAGATCCTTGTTGAAATACGGTTTTAAAATTTTCACATTTTAAAAATGTCAAATGATTGTTGTAGATCGTGATGAAAAACCGAGTGTTTCGGAACATGCTTCTTACGATCGAAATGTGCCACTTCTCGCTTAAATGTTTATTGCATTTGTCAATATTATTTTTTTCGTTAGATTCCAAACATTTAATTTAAATTTTCAAATTTGGAAAAAGTTATATTTTTTTTAATAATTGTTTCTGGTATAGGGTAAAACGTCCAGTGAATGACCTTTTCGTCTAAATAATGACCGGGGTATAATGCACTGTATAACTGATTAATTGATTCGTTATTAAAAACGAGTAATTCATGAAATTTTCTAAAATTTATTTTAAACACTATGCTTAGATGTACAGTCAGCCTAAGAAGTAATCAACACCCTAGAGCAGCACCTACAGTGATCGTGCTATTTTTAAACATTTAATAGAAAAAATTATTTGTTGTACCTACTTATAAAAGCCGTCATAAATCTCTTTAAAACACTATTTTTAACTAAAACTTGTCTCTTGGAATAGCTCGATTACGGTAAGTACTGTTTTTAGGGTGTTGATTACTTCTTAGGCTGACTGTACGTTGGTGTAGTTTTTTTTATTAAAGTTCCTTTTGGTATTCTATAAATGACAGGCTTTGTTGGTGCTTCGGAGGTTACGCCATATTTTTTAATTGTGTCCTTCAAAGCTTTAACATTGTATTTAAATCTTTGTAATTTTTTCAATACAAAAAGAAGCTAGAATTTCTAAAATGACCCAATAAAACGTGCGTCACAAAAGCGCTTGTGTGGTTCCCTAATAAAAAAGTCTATGATTTTTTAAATATGAAACTCGAGGGTCGTTTTCCTGCGCGCCCACTTATTGCGAAATGTATAGGTACATTTCTCGATACAAATCGTAGAAGTTTTTTGAGGAGGTAAAATTTTATTTTACGATTTTTCCTTCGCGTTGTTTTTATGGTGGCGGCAGCGCCTTTATGGCCGTACTTAACTTAATTTGAGTTTTGGATATGTACAAAAATAAAAGTAGGTTTTACTGAATTGCTTCATGGGAAAGCACTATGCTTAAACGAATTTCCCGTTTTCTTTCTGAATTTTCAACGAATCGGGCTCGTTTTGGTGTGCGAGAAGATGAAGTTATTTCATTAATTGTTGTCTGGAGAGTAACATTGAAAGAACCGCATTCGAACCGAGACAGGAAGAAAATAAATAAAAATAATTGGGGCAAGAATTACTACCTTCCCTTTTAAATAGTGTACAAAAAAGTGGTTTCTGATATAAAAAATTCTCCCACTTTTTAAAGAAGATAGATAACAACAATTAAAGTTTGATATTTTCAAAATTATCCTAAAACTTATTTATTTATATTGTTTTATAAAAAAGCACGATTCTAATTTAATATCGCTAAACGACCTTTGTTATAAATTTTATTAGAAATGATGTACTTATTAGGGTTTTTCTTATAAATTTTTAACATTTCATTCGTAGAGTTTAATCTAACTTTGCCGACTATAAACATTTCATGACGTCCCTTCGAAAAAGGTCAGACGACGTCTGCGGTTATGAACGCCCTTAATCCATCTAAACACAATACTTCTCAAACATCTTAGATTAATTAATGCAATGTTTGTAAATCCCAAAAGGTTCATAATTTTGTTTACGCCAACAGCAAACCGTTTTTTAAGGTTTTAATTTGAAAGGGCCTCTGGAGAATGTTGTTCGCTTTTTGCCTGCGAAGAAGTGCGAATTCAAACGAATAAATTATAATAAATTACAATATTGCAAAATTCTATCAAGGAATTCGTGTGAGAAACTTCACTTTTTTAAAAGTGAGATTGGAATATATTATTTGAAAAGGCGCTGCTGAAGATACAGTAAAAAAATAATTTTAGTTATGAATATAAAGAGAAACAAATACTAAATATGTCAGTATCTTGTTTATTACTAAAACTTTTATATACCAGAATATTAATTGTTTATAATCAAATTGATTACAAATGCACTTCGTCCCGCTTTTAAAAAGTGTATTTAAATTTGCAAAAACTATTATATGTAAAAGATTAATTGGACTTTCTAGACCACCAGAAAAATAGTTAAAAAAATCTAACAAACCCCTGCTGAACAGGAGAGGTCATAATGTAATGCTATTAAATGCACGGAAGAAAAAAATACAATTATTTAAAAGCAAGAAGATATGTCATCTGTAATCAATATTATTATAAACAATTAACAGTTCCATATACAAAATGACCCCTAAAATCAATTTTTAAAGAGTTTGCTCAAATATTTTAAGCAATAAAAAAGATACGGGCATATTTCTCGCAGTACATCATTATTTTTCAAAATATTTCTTAAAAACAGAGTAAAGTGTCCTTTATAATTAATTTGATAATAAACACAAACATTTCCGTATGTAAAATGACCCCCAGATTCTAATTCTGAAAAGTTAGTTTTAATATTTTCAGTAGCTATACAAATCTGATAGGAAAAAAATTATTTCTTTTGTTGATAGATACACAGGACCTTGAATTCAAGTTCAAAATATGTGATTTTCAAAATTTGTCAAACTGGCCATTCTGATGCTTTATAATTCTTTATTTAAGTCTTTAATACACCGAAAAAATAATTTAAAAAATCCTGGATGTCTATCAACAAAACAAATATTTTTTTTCCTATCAGATTTGCATGCATTCAAAGTCCAAAATATGTGATTTTCGAAATTTGTCAAAATGGCCATTCTGATGCTTTATAATTCTTTATTAAGTCTTTAATACACCGAAAAAATAATTTAAAAAATCCTGGATGTCTATCAACAAAAGAAATATTTTTTTCCTATCAGATTTGTATGCATTCAAATTCCATAATATGTGTTTTTTGAAATTTGTCGATATGGGCATTCTGATGCTTTATAATTCTTTAGTTGAGTCTTTAATACACCGAAAAAATAATTAAAAAATCCTGGATGTCTATCACCAAAAGAAATAATTTTTTCTCTATCGGATTTGTATGCATTCAACATCCAAAATATGTGATTTTCAAAATTTGTCAAAATGGCCATTGTGATGCTTTATAATTCTTCATTTAAGTCTTTAATACACCAAAAAAATTATTTAAAAAATCCTGGATGTCTATCAACAAAAGAAATATTTTTTTTCGTATCAGATTTGTATGCATTCAAATTCCATAATATGTGATTTTCGAAATTTGTCAAAATGGGCATTCTGATGCTTTATAATTCTTTAGTTTAGTCTTTAACACACCGAAAAAATAATTAAAAAAATCCTGGATGTCTATCAACAAAAGAAATAATTTTTTTCCTATCAGATTTGTATACATTCAAAGTCCAAAATATGTGATTTTCGAAATTTGTCAAAATGGCCATTTTAATGCTTTATAATTCTTTATTTAAGTCTTTAGTACACCAAAAAAAATAATTTAAAAAATCCTGGATGTCTATCAACAAAACAAATATTTTTTTCCTATCAGATTTGCATGCATTCAAAGTCCAAAATATGTGATTTTCGAAATTTGTCAAAATGGCCATTCTGATGCTTTATAATTCTTTATTTAAGTCTTTAATACATCAAAAAAATAATTAAAAAATCTGTGTATCTATCAACAAAAGAAATAATTTTTTTCCTATCAGATTTGTAAGTATTTAAAGTCCAAAATATGTGATTTTCAAAATTTGTTAAAATGGCCATTCTGATGCTTTATAATTCTTTATTTGAGTCTTTAGTACACCGAAAAAATAGTTAAAAATATCCCGGGTATCTATCAACAAAAGAAATATTTTTTTCCTATCAGATTTGTATAGCTCCTGAACATATTAGGACAAACTCTTCAGAAATAGATTTTGGGGGTCATTTTACATACGGAACGTTAATTGTTAATATTAAAATTAATTGTAACTGATACTTCGCCCCACTTAAAACAAATATGTATTTCAAAACTGTTTGTGCTTTTTTTTAATAACTAGGGTTATTCTTCAAAAATAAAATAAAATTTAATTTGTTTCTATTCCCAATCGTTCCTTCTATCCTTGAATTTTTCTCATATCTTTTTAGTGTGTATTTAAGATTTTATAGGTTCGCTAGTATAATTTTGAAAAACTTTTATGCGCACACATGATTTCTATAAAATGTGAAGTAAATTTATATAAACTTATGAAAAGCTGCAAGAACATAATGGGATTAGAAAAGTTTACAGCTCGACTAACGTCGTTAAAAGTTAAGACTATTTATTGTAGTGTTCGGTACGTGTTTTGAAAGTTAAAACCAAATTTTAAACTTATGTCTCAACGTTTTCCCTTTACTATTTCATAAATTATTTATAAAAGCACTTTGCTGTTCTCTACTTTGACGTTCGTACATTTTACGAACTTTATAACGCACACAATGATTTGTAATTATTTCACTTTTTTGGCCACGCCTATTAAAAAACCATTTTTGAAAAATTTGAGTTTCAATAAAATATAGTATGAGTATTTTGTTAAAAGCTTTCAAAACCCTAAAGTTGCAAAGCATTATAATTGCAATATCTGAGAGTAAACCAAAATTTAAACCCACATTTTTCTTAATCTCAAAAGTTAAACAAGCCCAAAGGGGTACTCCCGAAATAGTTGCTAAAGCATTATCCTCAAGGGTCCTACGCACATGTTTCAAAATAAACCCAAATTCCTTTTACCCAATTTAATAACTGTAAATCCTTGTAAACATCTATAATATGTCAGCTAAATGTATAACGGACCTTTCGCCTCTGAGATTTACCAAACAAAATAAATCAAAACTTTTACAACGGCCCAATAAAAACAAGGGCGAACGTGTGAAAAATTAATACCCACTTATTTATTGCAAAAGCATTTTATAGGTCATTTTTCTAAAGCCCCACAAATCAATAATGGCACGTTTTCAAATGTCAGTTCGAGGTGCTTCCACTTTTGAAGTTATACTTCTTTTGGCGCCTTGAAGATAAAATTATAGAAAGCAACGGAAGTTGCGCGCGCACAGCTAACGAAAATTCGACCGTACAAAGTTAATCGCCTAAGAAAGTAAATTGATAATTGTGAATCATGCTTAAAACCGAGTGTGCGCATTCGAGCTCAAAGTGGCACATTCCGATCTCGGGAAAATGAAGCGCGCCGCTCGCGTCGCGCTTCATTTGCTCCCTCGCTCGGAAATGTGCCACTTTTCGCTCGAATGCGCACATCGTCGTATTAAATATTTTTTCTATATAAATCTTTTTTTGGTTAAGTTCAAAAAATTATATTTAGTTGACTAAATAGAGATTTTCTGATCGGAAAAACGCTATAGCTTTGATTTTTTAAATAATATTTTGTATAAACACTACATTAGAAATAAATCAATTAAATCAATTTAAAAAATTAAAATTATTGTGAAATCATGCTTAAAACCGAGTGTGCGCATTCGAGCTCAAAGTGGCACATTTCGATCTCGGGAAAATGAAGCGCGCCGCTCCGCGTCGCGCTTCATTTGCTTCCCTCGCTCGGAAATGTGCCACTTTTCGCTCGAATGTGCACAACCTTGTATTTATTAATTAACCTTAATTAATCTTTTCACCTTCAACTCACAAAATTAAAAGCTCAGTCAATAAGGATTTTATGTTCAAAAAAATGTATTTGCCATAGCAATGAGTGGAAGGAAGCGAAAAGATACGACAATTTCATAGGTGCGAGTGAGAAAACAATTAAATTATGGTAGACGCACCGGTTTTGGACCCTATACCGTTTGTGGACACTGTATTTTTTTTACTATATTAAAATTTTCAATTGTTATTACTATAGTAAGTGTACGAACAACGCCCTCAAATACTTTGGAAATATATGTGATGTGAATGCGAACTTTTTTCATAACATTCAACATAAAAAAAATTGAATTAAAAATCAAATAATAAGTTTTGAGTGTTAAAAATAACCTGAGTAAGTAATTAATTATTTTGATTAATTAAACTCAATATTTTTTAATTATTTATTACATATAAACTTTAAAAAAAAGTTTTACCTCCCTAACTTCACACAAAATGTTCCTAGAAAAAATGTGAATTTAAGAAATATGTAAAGTTATGGAAAAAAAATTAAAATATTAAGATTTCTTTGCAGATTTAAAAAAATCTGTAATACATGATTATTTTCTAGATCTTACTACATACTTTTCATTATTTTCTTTAGTTTTAAAAATCTAAAGAAAAAAAGTTTTTTTTTCGAAAAAAGTTTCCGATATTCTGTTTGCGGTAAAAAATATTTAAAAAGCTAAAAAAAAGTTTTTCCATTTTATATCATGATTAAAAGTGTGTAGCGAGAATAAACAGCGACCCTTTAATTTTTTTCAAAAGTTTCATTGTTTAAAACAAAACGTCCGGTATCTCGGTGAAGAATAATCGTACCGAGCTTTTAAAAAAAGAAACTTGAAGTTGAATAAACAAGCTATCCGTTTCAGCTGTTTAGCTGAAAAAAAATTTCCAAGTCCGTGGGTACAAAAAAAAAGAAAAAAAATTGCAACTTTTATCTTGCGCGCTATTGCTTATTATTGCGTGATAACAGTGCCTTCAAAAATTTTTGGGTAAAAGATCTGGAAACTAGAATGTTGGAGCTTTAAAACGCTTTTTTAAAATTTTAGATACGATCACTTTTCACTGAAATACAGCCCGTCAAAAATCACCATGAAATTTAGGAAATTGTTTTGATCCTTAAATTTTTTCCTTTAGTGTACATACAATAAACTTAAAAGATTTTTTTTCTTTGTGAACATGAAACATATTTTAAATAAGAAAAGCGAAATTATCCGTCTTTCTTACTAAAATGACCTTTTATATTGTGAAGTTAACCCTAGGATAATTTGTATCTCCCATTTTGGGACCTATGAAAACTGTGAAATTAGAGAAGATGTGAAGTTATGGAATGTGAAGTTAGAGAGTAAAACTGTACTTTAATTGTCATCTCAAAATATGTTTATGACAATATAACCTAAAATATTTAAAAAAAAGTTCTGTCCACAAATAGTAACAACAAAAATAGATTTACTATTTTTGGACACGATGTAGTTGGTCGCAATCTTTTCTTGTCAAATATTCTCAAATTATTTTTATTAATAATTGTTCTAAATCCTGACCTAAATCCTTTGAGTGACTTTCCTTTTCAAGATCATATCTTAAAAGTTAATAACTCCACTGTTACTGAGATTCTACAAATAGAGAATGATATTGTATTGCCTGTCCGTACAGAACCTTTATCCATTGAAAAAATTAAAGGTCTGTTATCTAATATTCTTATGCAAACACAACCAGTTGACGAAATATTAAATAAGTTAAACTATATTGCCAAAAAATAAATCCCAAAAGAAGCGTAAAGCTATTGAACATTTGCCTTCAGCAGTAACTGCTGTTGGATGCTTGGAAATTATGGGGGCCACAAATAAAAAATTGAAAAAGAAAATACAAAAATAGAGACAACAGTTTACATATTTGTGCTTATATAAATAAATAATTAATTGAACTTTGAGCCATTTTATTATACAGGGTGTTTCAGTATAAGTGCCACGGGCCTATAATTGCATTTTTTTTTAATTTTTATTAGTTTAGGAGTTATAAGCTCGTGGTACTTTACTTAAATACTTTATAATCCAAAATTTAAAAAAAATTCAAATAATTTATTATTTAAATGGTAATTTGGTATACATTATTGGAAAGCCCTTAACGAGCTCCGCCCAATTATAAAAGAAAATTAATATCCTTTATTTAAAATAAACAAGTTGATACTATTTCCGGTTAAACCGGAAGTCATACAAAATATATATTTAAGCCAGTACATGGACCAAATAAATTTAACAAACTTTATTACTTGTACTTTTTTTAAAATTTTTATTATTTTACAGAGTTATAAGCTTGTGGCACTTTAAATAAAACACCCGGTATATAAAAAATACTTTAAATTGCGAAAAACCTTAAAGTGTAGAAAACCGATGTTTCCCCCCTATTTATATTAATTTTTATACGTGGTTATATTTAATTTAGTTTCTCCAAAGAAGTATAACTTCTAACGCGCATACAAAAGTGCACGCACCGGTTTTTTTTTAATCGTGCCCCAACCCCAACCAAATCCTATTTAAAAAAAGACCAAATTAACTAAGAATTTGTTTTTGTACAGACCTGATAAAATTTTCAAAACCACTATAGCCATAATTTACACCCCCCATTATCTTCTAGCAATGTACGCCAAAAGTTTTCGCAACGCCTATTTCGTTAGAAAACGTTGGTCTAAATTATTTTACAGCCTCCCTACAGAACGCAATGAATTATTAATCCAGCAGTACCAGTTTTTCATTATGACGGAAAGTTCGTGTTTTTAAAAATAGAAAGAATTTGAGCATTTTCACGTAGACAAGAAAACGAATGTCAGCCCGTACTCGTATGTAGAGCTTTAATTAGGGATGGGCTTTGAAAGCTTCGGGTAACTTTTCTTCATTTAAGGATTGTAGGAAGAAAAATACCTGTTAAAGGGTAAATCCTTGCGCTTCGGGCGGTCTAATCTTAAATAACGCGAGGGCGAAATTTATATTTATATTCCCCGACACGGTTTCGGAGTTAAGAAAGTAATTAATCATATTTAGAGCTAACTTAAATAAACACGCGACTTTCAAGTTTGACTTTGACATTTCTTTTTTGAATGGGGAATTATTTTTGGGTCGCCCCGCCTGGAACAGGGATTACGGAAGGGGTTTAGGGATTCTGTTTTTATTGCACCTCGGGTATGCCTCGTATAAGTCGCATACTATTCACTATTTTATCCTGACGTTACCAGTAATTTTGTGAGTGCTTCTGAAAACTTTCCGGTATCTCGTGTGTATATAAAATGGCGCGAGATGGGTGGTTAAGTAAAGCTCAAAAATGAGCAGTTTTAGTACAGTAGAAACTCGGTTATCCGGACTAATTATTGTTGCAGCTCATTCGGATAATCGAAAATTCGTTCAATTGAATGTATAGAAAAAATTGTGCTAAAACCGAGTGCCATTCGAGCTCAAAGTGGCACATTCCGATCTCGAAAATAAAGCGCGCCGCTCCGCGTCGCGCTTCATTTGCCTCCCTCGCTCGGAAATGTGCCACTTTTCGCTCGAATGCGCACATCTTCGTATTTACAGATTTGTTTACATATATAGTCTTTGAGTAAATTCAAAAAATTGCATTTAGTCGAGTAAATTGAAATATTGTGATCGGAAAAGCTATAGCTTTGATTTTTTAAAATAATGTTCAGTATAAACAATAGATTTAAAAAAAAAATCAATAGTAATAAATTAAAATTATTGTGAATCATGCTTAAAACCGAGTGTGCACATTCGAGCTCAAAGTGGCACATTCCGATCTCGGGAAAATAAAGCGCGCCGCTCCGCGTCGCGCTTCATTTGCTTCCCTCGCTCGGAAATGTGCCACTTTTCGCTCGAATGCGCACATCTTCGTATTTAAAGATTTGTTTACATAAATAGTCTTTGAGTAAATTCAAAAAATTGTATTTAGTCGAGTAAATTGAAATTTTGTGATCGGAAAAGCTATAGCTTTGATTTTTTTAATTAATGTAATACGTCCAAAAAATTTAAATGACTAAAGACTCAATTTCATAGAATGATTTTTAAAAAACAATTAAATAATGTTCTTATTAAATAGGTTGCAAAAAATAATATTAAAAAAGTTGGAAGCTGGATACCTCCTTTAATCTAAAAGATTTTTGAACGGGGTTTTGATGATTCAGACTTTTCCCATTAAAATACATCCAAAAATCTCAAACCCCTCAATTTTGTTTAATACTTTCTAAAAAAAATTTAGTAATTTTCGTAGAAGTACACGGAGAAAAAAATATCCTTATAATAACCATACGTATCCCTATTATAGCTATTCAAATCCTCAAATTAACTATCCAGTTACCTACACGACGGATACTGCCCACGTTCACGAGAGCTTTTCGTTTGAACGCTTGAAACAAATAAACGAATCCTTATTATAAGTATACTATGTAAAGCTGTTTTGATCATAATATGGATTGTCAAATTGACTTATAAATATCGTTAAATTAGACATTCGAATCCTTGTCAGAACAATACGTCAATTGGGTATACGTTAGATAGTTATATTAAGGATATTTTTTTCTCCGTGTACCTACGTCGTAAAATATAATATTCAAAATTTCTGAGGTCGATACCTCCACTAATTTTAAAAGATTTTTTAAGCGAGGTTTTGATTATTGGAAAATTAAAACTTTTCTGATTAAAGTACGTCAAAGAATCTCAAATGCCTTGAGGTTCAATTCTGTAAATATTTTTTAGAAGCAAAAATGTTTATTTTTCTATTAAAATTGAAGATTTTAAAACGGAATATTAATTTTTGGATACTTCAAGTTTTTTTATTATGGTACGTTCAAAAATCTGAAACACTTTAAGGCTCAGTTTTGCAAAATAATTTCGAACAAAAAATTAAATAATTTTTGTATAAGTACGTTGTAAAATATAATATTCAAAATTTAGGAGCTCGATACCTCCGTTAATTTAAGAGATTTTTAAACAGGGTATTCATTTTTGAATAATTAAAACTTTTCTGGATAAGGTGCAAAAATGAAAATTACCCAAAAAGATTTGGAGACTTGATTTTGACATATAAACCTTTAACAATCTGCAGAAGATGATATAAAATTCAACTAGTTGATTTTTAGTGGTCCACTTCAGAAAACTTGAATCATATACAATTTTAATTAATCAAAAATGCAAATTAGTAAACATTCGAAAGAACACCTGAAATAATTTTTATTAAGCTCGCTACAATTAGGCGTACGGAAAAGCACCAAGATAATTTATCAAAAAGAATAAAATATATAACCTTTTTCAAACAAAAAATAGATCTAATTTATTCGGCTTTTAATTTTTTGAATTGAAGAATGAAATAATAATATAGGCAAATCCGATAAATACGAGGATGTGCGCATTCGAGCGAAAAGTGGCACATTTCCGAGCGAGGGAGGCAAATGAAGCGCGACGCGGAGCGGCGCGCTTCATTTTCCCGAGATCGGAATGTGCCACTTTGAGCTCGAATGCGTACACTCGGTTTTAAGCGCGATTACAAAGTGTGCCATTTTAACAGGAAAAAACTTGGTCAAATTGTTAGGTACATCTTTACAAAAAACGCAACAAATATTAATCACTAAACAAAACAGTCGCATATTATCTTAAAATCAACAAGGCCAAAAAAACACTGTTTAGTGTGAAATAGAAAATAAAATAATTAGTAAAAAATACCGAGGGTTGATTTTCGCTACGCGGTTAACAATCCTGATAATCGCAAATCCGTTTAACTGAGGTCCGGATAATCGAGGTTTTACTGTACCTTTGTTTATGCCAGTTTTAAAGTAAACACAGCTGTTAAAAACGCAATTAATTAGTGCCTAAAACCTAAAAATCGTAGACATCCGACCTTTTCACGATTGCCAAAAGAACAAAACTGAAAAACGCGAGCGGAATTCTAAGCCACCCTCTTCCGCAACTTTAAATTTGATTACAGATGACAAATAAAAAATTAATTAAGCAAAATCGCATTTAAAGTTGCAGCAAAAATGTATATAAGAAAGGGACCCCAATGTCCAACCAGTGGGACATGGGGCGACACAAATATACCTAGAAAAAAACAATATAAACATTGTGCAAGCAGAGGGATGACCATCAGTCAAATTATAAAAATCTTTAATTTGTTTATATTCAAAAATAAAAATAGCAATAAATGATCGGTCCCTTCTGTCTCGCAGACATAAATAATTGCGCCCAATAAACGGAAAATACTTTCGCTTTAGAGTTTTCGGTGTTATACAAAAATACAACAGAAATGGGCGAGGGGGCAAAACGAACCAAAAAATTCAACAACACCAAAAACTCGAAAATTTAAGTAATTTCCGTTGGACAAAGCTGGAGCATGTTACGCTGCTTTGGCCGCTTATTGAGGCAATTAAAAAAAAAGGAAAACGTGATGAAAGTGTGATTTGGGAAACTATATTTTCACCAAACACACTTGGGGATGTTTTACAGAGGTGTTTCTGGTTTTTTGCAAATAACTACATTTTTGATTTCCTACAATGTTTTTGCCGCTATTGTGAATTAATTTTAATTAAAAAAACTTTAAAAGAAAATGTACAAAATACAAATAAATTATTATTCAAAATTCAATACTTGTGGTTTTAAAAAAAAGTTAAAAATTATTAGAGATTTAGTAGAAGTAATTTTTTAACCAAACTTGTATTAATTCTAATTTAAAACTGTTCTAGAACGTTTTATAACAACCTATGTAAATTGGTTTTTAATAAATTGTAATTACCTTAAACCAAAACACAAAAAATTTAATCTTTACCAATATATTTTTTAATTTAAAAACGTAGCAATAGAAAATCAATACAGAACCCCAAAATTTTATATATTTTTTAAATTGTTTCTAATTTAAAAATATACAAACAAATCATTAGTTTTACTTTGTTTTAAAAATTTAGAATAGGTTTTAATATTTCTTAATCTTTGCAAATTTGTTGTTAGATTTTCTACTCAACAAATAAAAAAGAAAAACCAAACTAAATAAAATTTATAAACAATACTTGTAGATTTTTAACAACTGCTGAATGTTTTGAAACAAAACTGAAAATTTGATTTCGACTGATTTTATTTGATTCCAAAAAATTTAAAATTTCAAAGAATTGCTACAGCAACAAAATGCTGTAAATAATTTGAAAAATTAATTCTACGAATTTACCAAGCAAATTTGAAATACACTCAGTCTTTTTTACACCGTTTTTGTATTGACACGATTTTTAAATAAATGGATTTTTGTCAAATGGAGTATTCTCCCAATCTCATTCTTAAACTCTAAGTAAAAAAAAATTCCTATAAAGATTTAAAATAATTTTTTTGCGATGTCAAGAAATAATCTTCATTTTTGCATATGCAGTGTGCACATTTTTGAACCGTATTTTTTACAAAAATTTTTCAGGAATCAATCTACTGTATAAAAAGGAGTTTGAGTGTAATTCTAGTTCAAAAACGTTCCAGAAAGCTCTTTTTCAGTACATTTATAATATTTTTTATATATTTTAAAACTGATCTTAAAATTTTTCTACATCTTTTTAAAACAATTATATTTAATTTACACAAAATAAAAATCTCAAAAAATAATTACCACAACGAAGAGTGAACTTTGATAAAAAAAATGTGAAATCAAGCAAATTTAAAAAAAAAAGATCAAACCTGGAGTATTTCAACTAATTTTTAAGAGAAAGCGGCCTACCAAAATTTTAAGTAAAAAATATATGTGTACATCAAAAATAATGAAAACCATCCGACCGGAGCCTCAAAATCGCAAATCAAATTGTGTGTGTACTAAAATTTTGAATGAGCATGTAAAAGGCATTTGCAAAAAATTAATTAACAATTGAAACAAAGTTTTAAAAGAAAGAATTAAAAATGCCATTCACATACCCTTAAAAACAAAGAAAAATAGTGAATTAATCGATTCCAAAATTAATTCTATTTGGAATTCCAATTAATTAAGCGTTCAAAATTATTTATGAAACATTATTTATTGTAACAGAAATTTATTTATTTCTGATGGCCCTAAAAACCCTCTTTCCAGATATGCGCAATTAGGACGTTTGATCGCTAACGGCGTTCACTAACACTTCTCGTTATCCCGAGCCCGTTCAAATTCTGGAAGATAAAATAGCTAAATCTGTAATCGCTAAAATCGCAAGTTAAAATTTCGAGGCTCCAGAGATTCCAGAAACACCTTCTGCAAGATTAAATTGAAGAAACAAAACTCATGGAAAACGGCGAATTCTATCCTCTTCTCCCACGCTGGACGGACCTACCTTGATGTCCTTTATATTAAAGATGATTTCACAATGGGGGGTCGAGGCTAACCCCATTGCATCCTTTCCTTCCTCGTCCTGTTCCTCGTCCTCGTCCTCGGGGAACCATCAGCTGGGCGCGACACTCCCGCACATCACTTCCCGGGCACATTTTTAAACAAAACGCCCGATTTTATGATTTAAGGGACTCAAATACTATTTAATACTGGGAGGAAAATTGGACGAGTAAAAAACTACGATCAAAATTCGAACTTCCCGGCACTAAAGTCACTAGAACGACGCCTTCCAGACAGTTCAGGGGTTCGCGACGATATTCGCGTAAAAAGCACGCGGGCCACGTTTCGTCCTGCAAAAAAGGCCATAGATTAATCGAAAGAAGAGGCCAGCTTCTTCCGAAATTTAATTGCGACTGTGTACTTCTAAATTTAGAAGTACCCAATCTTGCTGAAAAAAATATGAATTGATTAGTTTTCTTCCTGGTAATACCTAGCCATCTTCAACGATCCCATCCAGCACCTTTAAAATAACAAAAATACGTATTAGAAATTTGCACAAATTATAACAATTTAATTAAACTGTATTTCTAATTTTTTTTGATTTTTAATTCCTGTCCTTCTCAATCAAATAGAATATCCAGAAGAAATTTCTTAAAATTATAAAACCAAGTTATAAAGCTAGTTGTCAATTAGGGTGGCGCAAAATAACCCACTATTTTTTTGAGTCTCGAGTGAAAAAATGTTAGTTTTTGGTGTTTTAAGAGCCACCTACAAAAGACAGCTCAAAAAAAATTTTTTAAAAGGTCGCTTAAAATTTTTTAAAATTTCATAATCCGTCAAAAATTGATTTTTTTTTAATTTTTTTTTCTCGTAACAGTATAATTTTATAGACAAACAAAAAATAGGTTTCTGAAAGATTCAATTTAAAATTTGAGTTTTAAAAGGTCGCTCAGAATTTTCTTTTTATTTATTAGTGCATCACTTTGGATTTTTTCGAGTGACATTTTAATATTCAAATTAAAATTTCATACATTTTTTTTCTATTATTTAGTAAAACAATCAACAAAAATTCACCACGAGATAAACTAAAAATGAAACCAAAAAAAAAACATAATTTTATTAAAACTCAATAATTTTATTTAATCAACTACATTTTAAGAATATTTAAATAAACTTTGTTGTTAATTCTAATAACAAATCTTAAATTTTGAAGGTTTTAACTTTATTTAGACTAATATCATTTATTGTTTTGTTAAAGTGCGTATTAAATTTGCTTTATTAGAATTGGGATATAATTCAAAGTGATGTACTAATAAAAAAAAAAATTCTGAGCGACCTTTTAAAACTCAAATTTTAAATTGAAACTTTAAGAAACTTATTTTTTATTTTTTTATTTCTAATAAAAAACCTTCTAGTGAAACTTTCAAAAAAGTAACTAGGGTAAAACGCCCAATGAATGACCGAATTGTTGCACCGAGAGCTATTTTGATGGAAAAAATAGTAAACAAATTAATAAACTAAAAACAAGGGTTACAGTTAAAACGACATATTATTTTTGTTTATGAAGTAATAAAAACATTATGCCAATTTAAAATAAGGAGTCGAGTAAATGACCTTTTCGTGCAAATATTGACCGTGGTATAGCTCAGCAAATGATTTATTAATTAATTCGCCTATAAAAAACAAATAAAAGAAAATCGACAATAAAAAATAGAATTTCCCTCATTTAAAAGCGAACCTTTTGAATTTTTCCAAACTTAAAGTCTAAAGCTACCAAACTATTTTTTCTATCAAATATTAAAGGGTTTTTAAAGCCCAAGAGGTTAAGCGTAAAAAAAACTAATATTGCTTCAGCGTCAAGTAAACTTAATAGTTTGATATGATCACTAAAATACCTTTTTTTTTTACGAACATTCACGTTTGGTTAGTCAATAACGATGAAAATATTATCAGCACACCGTGTGTTCTTTATCACACGCTACTTATATATACTGTTTGTAATTATTTAAGAAGGGGGCCAAATTTTCAATCAATATTTAATATTTTTCTTCTGCCATACAATTACTCAATAAATTCCAAAACTAGAAACTTAAGAAAATTATTTCAAAACCGATACTACGAGTAATTTTTTTTTTAGTAAAGCCCATCTAGCGCCTCATTGAGGGTTTTAAAACTAAACAAATGTTGATTTTATCAAAAATAAATAGGTACACATATGTACAGCATATACCAACATGTGTACCTACAAGTTGCGCTTTTGAAAGCCATGAATAATGCAAATGGTTTGTTTCTAAATCAGATACATTATTGTTTTCGGCTTGGAATAAACCTATTGTGCTTTATTTAAACTGGAAACTTTATAAAACGTTTTCGTTCGGTATTTATAGAAGTAGATAATCTAAATTAGATCTTGTTATCTTAAAATGTAATTCATGTTACTTCCACGTACACGAAAATAAATTGCTTTTTAATTATTTAATTAAGTAGGCCTTTTATTTTTTAATCTTATACATATAAAAATAAATCATGCTGTTTTAAATCGTTGCTAAATTTCCCAAAATCAGATATATCAAATTTCAAAGAAATCACTGATTTTGGTTATATTTAACCATATTTGAAGATTAAACATTAATATATCAAAGTAGTACGACCCACTATTCAGCATTATTAAAAAAAAAGGTTTAAAGTTTTACTGAGCGGTGGATCCTCCGTCTGTGCTCAGTAGCCGAAAGGTTAACACAACTAACTACGAAACACCAGATCTTTGGTTTGAGTTTCGCAAAACGCTGTTTTTTCCATTTTTAATAAAAAAACAATTTAATTACTATTTGTTAATCGCTCTTTATGATCCGAATATTTTCTGAAAGTAATACTTCATCACCACTTCATAAAATTTATCCTTTATACACAAATAAAAAAAACATTTGAAAAACCTTTTCGAAATTGCACTTATTTCATTGTACAAGCAATAAAATTTTCGAAAGGATAATATTAAAATTTAATCTATCGTTCATTAATAATTAACTTCTTCGTTTTTTAATAAAATGGTAAAATAGAGTTGTTTTGAGCGAAAGCAATTTAATGACATAGTAATGTTTATAAACGAGACTGTAAAATTGTAAAATACCTTGTGTTTAGAAAACAAACTGCATTGGTGTGTGTAAAATGTCGCAAAATTTATTGTTTTTTCGCTTTTACTATAAATATCGTTTTGAATCACGTGCTATTCAAAAAATGTTCTAAGTTATAGTTTAATAAAGTATTCTAATTATTTGTGTGTAGTAATAAATATATTTTTTGAGAATATAGTTGGTACTTATTTGTTTTCTACCCAACGTTTTTCGTTTTATACTGGTTTCAATTTGTCATAAAAGATTTAAAACCGTTTTTTTCGAGTATTTGTGAGTAGTGCGTCGTTCTGCTTTAGAAAATTATTATTAAAGTAGTAATTTCACATACTGTAAATATAAACAGAATGCGTAAGTTCTGAACCTCTCTTTCGATTTGAAATAATAAAAATTCTTGCTTCTGTCCTCCCCAAAGAAATTCGATTAAGTTAATTAAAACCAAAAAAATGTACTAAAAATAGATGAATTATATTAGCCGAAACTTGTAACCCTCGTATTGTGCAATATTTTTAGTAAAACTTGGGAGCGTCATTCGAGAAGAAAAACTGAAACGCAATACGCCCTCAAAGATAGGATTTACCATGATTATCGGGTTACGACTTTTCCAAAAAAAAAGTAACAATGGCGTCAGACGTTGATGTAATATCCGTTTTCATAAAAATGACACGATACGAGATTAAGCCCAGGACAAAGTCCCAAGATCCTTGTAATTTCAAGAGACGTTTTTATATCTCGCAATCCCACACAATTGAAACGAAAAAATAATAATCGTGCATAAGTCCGTCTTAAAGACGCCCTTTTATGTAATTATTTTCACCGTATTAGGTATATAATTTTTGAGAAAAAAATAAAATCCTCGCCTTTTTAAAGGTGCCAAAATTACGCGTGCTCAGCTACAAGTTTTACGACTTCCTTTTTAATGATCGCAAAACCAAAAGTCGTAAAAGCTTGTAGAAGCGCCTTTAAATAGTACCTACACCAAATTTAATTAAAATTTGAAAACAAAAAAATCGATTAATTTAACGAAGAAGTGTTTAATTTGTCGCCATTACAAAATGCTTCTGAAAAAAATCTATTTAAACAAATATTAGTTGTATTTAATGTATTTCAATTTGGAGTAAACCGTGTTTAATTATTTTAATTAGTTTTCCAAGAAATTAATTTTTTATTAAAAAATTTTGTTTTTTAACTTTGGTCAAATAAATTTATTACATTTCCAGCTGCATTAAAGCCTTTTCTGTCTTTTTAGAGATGGCTAGAATTTTTCTATTATTTTTCTGGTTTAGTATAAACTCGAATTAAGGCCCCCTGTGTGTCAGTTTGCCTGAATTTGCAATTTTGAGAATTGGTGTTTTTTTAACTTTGGTCCAAAAAATTTCCAACATTTCCCGCTGCATTAAAGCCTTTCCTGTCTTTTCAGGGCTGGTTGGAATTTTTTTATTATTTTTCTGGTTTAGTATAAACTCACATTAAGGCCCCTGTGTGTTAGTTTGCCACAGTTTGCGATTTTAAAAAATTCGTTAGATTTGAATAAATAAAGGTCACACCCATATTTGAAAAAAAATTTTAACCATCAAAAGTAAGTCAAATTTAATTTTTTAAAAGTTACTTTACGCCTTGCCAACATCTATTTAAAAATACTTACATTAAATACATTTTACTATAAGATTTTTGAAAGCAATTTAAAGATTTCTTCTCGAGCGCTCGAAAACAAAAGTCAATGTCGAGTTTTGAATTTGTCGCCATTCAAAATTTAATCAATTTCAACAGCGTCAAATTTTTTCAATAGAGTGCTTATTATAAAATTTGTAAGCACCCGCCAAAAAATTATTAATTTCTCAAAAACGATTTGCTCGACCGAAACGGGCTTATCGCCGCAGCACTCGTGGCCGATAATTTACGTTCTCAATTCATCCCTAATTTCAATTCAAATCCAACAATGAAATCAGCTAGCCGCAAACTAAACCAAACGCATAATAAACCGTAAGAATTAAAAATCAATTTCGACGAGGAAATTCCATTAATTAATTAATAGCGCCGCGTAAAATATTGATAAACAGCTTGTAAATTGGGTTAGGAAAAAAATAATAATGTTCTTTTTTTTCTATTTGGTGGTTTGGTGGTCGTGGGGGTTAAAAATAGATACAACAAAGCGATATATCTTTGTCGGGGAGCCGCGAATCCAACCAACCCTTGACAGGTTATTTATTGCGTACACGACGTTATTTGAGTGCGCTGCTGAATTTTGAGCGAGCCATTCTGTAGCAATGTACAATTGTGAATAATTCACGTTCTTGTAATACCAGATGTTAATTTTTCATTTATTCATAGAAAAGAAACGCCTCGAAATATTTAATGTTTAATTTCGGCAACTGGAACGTGGGTCAATATTAAATGAACGCCCTGTATAAAAAAATTCCAAAACGCATGTTTCGCCCTTTTCTAATTCAAAAATTTTACACATATGAACGAGAAAAAAATAGAAAAGGCCACTGACATAATACAAAATCAAAACCGTTTTTGAATTTGATTGAGAATCGATGAAATTTAAAAAAATTAATTCGTTTTTGTTGTGACTTCTATTTCGGTGGCCTTTTTTCGAGTAAAATAATTCTCACCTCGTTTTGAATTAGAACTGTAATATTTCACTATGCCCGAATTGTTAAACTAATGTCTTTACATGAACGAAGGCGAGGAGACACTAAAAAGTATTGCAATCGGCAAAGAAGGTAAAAGGCAGAAAACAAAAGTTCGATGCAAAAGTGGTCTGTATGTATAAAGGCCTTAAGAATTGATTTCCTATCAATTGAATCATATGGGAAATTATTATCGTATCAGGTGGGCCCGATTATTTTTAATTTATTCAGAAAGCTTCGAGCCAACTCACAAATGATAAGCAGACCGAAAATTTAACACAGAGACTGCAAAAGTTTGATCGAATATTTTTAACCTTGTAATAAACATTTTAAGACACAAATTGTTTATTAAACAATTTCATGTTTATAAGTCCATATATTAGATAGAATTAAAAATGGAATACATGGTCCCGTTTTTTAATAAAAAAATAAGGAGTTAAATGATTTAACAAAATTAAGCAGCTTTATGTAAATAAAAATCTTAATTGATTTTTTTAAAAATCTCAACGTGCGTCAGAAAATTGAAAGATTTTTTCTATAGTGGTCTTACAAAAGAACTTAATTTGAATATACCGATTGGTGGTGAAACTACTAAAAAATCTAAATAACCGTTAATTAAAAAAAAAACGTTTCTGAGAAGAATTTTGTGCAAATCTAGGCCTTAAATATTATTGGAGATTTTTGGATGCTTTTAAACGTTCTTCGTTATCAATTTAATTTAATATTATTAATAAAGGATTAAATTGTGTCCTAAATCAAAACGGCAGTCCCATTTTAAAACGCAGTAACAACCAAATTTTCAAAAATGGTTATTGCAGACAGCCTTACTTTTATTGTATCGAAATTGTATTTTTTTCCCATAGAGTAATTAATTTTTTTAAACCCACTAAATGCACTTTTTTTTCTATTTTATAAATTCAAAACATAGTACCAACTACCTAAAATAAAAAATCAATTGCGTGGAATTTGTAAATTAAAAAAAAAGATAATATAAGAAAATTAAAATCATTAATGCCCGAAAACAGAAGAAATTTTTGGGGTACCATTAAATATTAATAAAAAATCAAAAGACTTAATTGATTTTCAGTTGAATAATTACAGCAAAGTGTTAAAGAATAAACCTATGTCGCTTTCTTCACTTTTTAATATTATTTAATTTTTTTCTAAATTTATTTACGTTGATTAGACAACAATTATTTGTAAAGTAAAATTACAGTCGAACCTCCATAAGTCGAACCTCGATAAGCCGAATTTTTGATAACTCAATTATTTTTAGTTTCCTTCAACTTCGACTTATCGAGGTTCGACTGTATTACTTTCATTGAATATTATTTTTATTAACTGAGACAACTTCAAAAAATTATAAGGTTACATACGTACTCCTTTCAAAAAAAGGTTTCTCACTATTTCTTTAAAAAAAATTCTTATTTCAATAAAGCAATAATTATATGCATTAGGTAAGTTTAAAAACAATGACTAATTTAAATAAAAACAAATAATAAAACTGGAATTTTCATGTTTCACAATCAATTTAGAATTAAAAATGTTTAATTTTCCAATAGCAATTAAAAATACAGTCAAACTATTAAATCTTTTGATTTTATTAACCTTAAAACTAGTAGTCCAGTAATTTTTACATTAAATTACGATTTGAAAAATCAAGTAAAGGCTTTTACTGTATTATGAATTAGTAAAAAAAAAATAATTAGATTATTTTCCAATTTACATATTACCAAAGGCCCGTAAAAGTCATATTTAATGTAATAATTCATTTTTTTTACTAAACATTGATGTATTATAAAATAAATTGGGACAACCGAAAACTGCCCCTATGTAAAAAAAAACGCTAGATTTAATTTTGTTTTGTTGTTCAATACTTATTTATTTTTTCACACTGTGAGAAGTGTTTAATTTGGATCAATTAAGAATAATATTATTTAAAACCTAATATAACTTTAAATAAAAAAAAACAAAATTGCTTTTCGCAATAATTTTGAATAGATTTGCTTTTTGAATTTAAAAAGATTTTTGATAATCTTGTTTCTTGCTAAAAATTCAGACTAACAATTTTGAAAAAATAAACCGGTGCGCGTACTTATGTAAGCGCGTTAGAAGTTATACTTCTTTGGCGTAACTAAATACAATAAAACCACGTGTACAATATAGTAAATAAAATCGATAAATAGGAGGATGTGCGCATTCGAGCGAAAAGTGGCACATTTCCGAGCGAGGGAAGCAAATGAAGCGCGACGCGGAGCGGCGCGCTTCATTTTCCCGAGATCGGAATGTGCCACTTTGAGCTCGAATGTGCACACTCGGTTTTAAGCGTGATTCACAATTATTAACTTACTTTCTAAATATTTTTCATTCAAAATTACCGAACCGTATTTCTATGAGGAACCAAATATTTAATTAAGTATAAAATTATTTAAAAAAAATGCTAAAACCTTTTCCGAACATAAAATCGAAATTTGCTGGCTTAAATTCAATGTTTAGAAATTAAAGAGAGAAGAGTAATGTAACCAAATGCAATAAATACAAGATGTGCGCATTCGAGCAAAAGTGGCACATTTCCGAGCGAGGAGGCAAATGAAGCGCGACGCGGGCGCCGCTTCATTTTCCTGAGATCGGAATGTGCCACTTTGAGCTCGAATTGCACACTGGTTTTAACTGATTCACAATTATTAACTTACTTTCTAAATATTTTTGATTAAAAATTACAGAACCATATTTTTATGAGGAACCAAATATTTAATTAAGTATAATAAACAAAATTATTTAAAAAAAAATACAAAAACCTTTTCCGAACATAAAATCGAAATTTGCTGGCTTAAATTCAATGTTTAGAAATTAAAGAGAGAAGAGGAATGTAGCCAAATGCAATAAATACCAAGATGTGCGCATTCGAGCGAAAAGTGGCACATTTCCGAGCGAGGGAGGCAAATAAAGCGCGACGCGGAGCGGCGCGCTTCATTTTCCCGAGATCGGAATGTGCCACTTTGAGCTCGAATGTGCACACTCGGTTTTAAGCATGATTCACAATTATTAATTTACTTCATCAGCTGGCTAACTTCAACTGTCAAATTTTCGTTAGCTGTGCGCGCCAACTTCCCAATCAGTTGCCGACTAAAATTTTACCCTCAGCTCGCCAAAAAAAATATAACTTCAAATAGAATTAATCCAGCGTAATTTCCTTGGGCGACAAAGAAAATTTAATTGCAATTTGACGTGATTAAAATTTTGTATTAAAACGCCTATTGTAGGCTAAATGAATAAATTTAGGGTTTTTATATAAAAGGCCTTGTTCCTTCCCATTTAATCCCAACTTTTACCTTTTAGTGAAATAATAATCGCAAACACAACCCTCACAAATCAGCTCTAAGGCCTTAATTTACTGTTATAACATTCGGCAAACGTGTTTCGAGAACAATGGGCCTTACATTGTGCAGTTCAGCAGCGCACAATTTTATCGATAAAACACCACCCCTTATCAATATTCTAGTTTCGGAAGATAATATTAAACCTAAAGCGCTTTATGGCCATTATTATGTATGTCAGCAGAGTTTAGTGAAATACTAATCGAAAGGACAAAACCAATCCCTCTCGCTATTGATGTACGTATATTCGCCGAAATCGGTTCCAAAACGTTAATTTAGTTTTCGAATGTGGGGCAAACGTGTCTAAATTGGCCCACAATCGCGCCGAACGCGGAAATTTAACAATCAACATTCCATTTGCGTTGATTAATTTTTGAAACGAAATAAAGATTTCTCGTGGAACCGAACGAGAAGGCTTCGTCATTAATTTTATATAGTTATTTCGAGGGATGTCACGATAGTTCATCGATCGGGCGTCACCGCAGATTTTCCACCTTGTTGTTATCTCACCGTTTTTTAAAAAAGGCCATCAAACTTTGGTCTATTAAATTTTAAAACGGTTCAAGTTGCGTATCGATTTCGTATTATATTGCGTAAGTTTTGATTTTCTGAAGTTTGGCGTCGTTCCGTTCGTGCTTGGTTCCCGTAAAAGAAAGAATAGAAAAATTCTAAATGGATTTAGAATATAATATAGTATTTTATTTAAATACAAATCCAACGACGATTGTTTCGATTAAAATAAAATAGGGTGAGAGATCCAATACCCGACAATCACTATTTTGTCGAAATAAAGCTATATAAAAATATTTCTATCTATTAATATTTTTTTTGTTAATTAATAACGGTTTTCAGATATAAATTTAATAAAATCTCAAGTAATAAATCAATAGCAAATAATATTTCAAAATAATTACTCAGTTACCCCCAAAGCGGACCACGTTAAATCAATAAAATTAGTAGTCGATCAGTATATACCCCGGTACCCGATCACTCCAAAGTAATTTTATGAACAACAAAAATTTCAAAAATAATATTACTAATTCCAATTAAATTATTTTAAAAAAAGGAACAATAGATTTAACCTTTTGACCCACAATGGCATTTAAGAAACGTCATTCATGATCCAAAGCCGCCGTTCAAAAATTATTAAATACTTTTTATTTAACATAATATTTAATTACATAACACATTTAATTAAAGAAATTAATTAATTGTTTATTTATTTATTTTATAAATACGAAAAATAATATAAGTGGTCGGGTATTGGGTCTCTTACCGTACTATGGTGGAAATCGGTATAAAAAAATTTTAAATAGAAAAAAAAGTATAAAAAAATCCTACCTTAAAGAAGCAGCCTTGGTCCTTCATCTTAAATCCCAACAAACTTGCTTTTGATGCTCGTCTTTTAACTCCTGAAAAAAAAATACACTAATTATTCTAATTGCACGATATTTTTCGGGTTATTAAATTATTTAAAATTCCACCATTTTCGGATAGCGAAAAGCACCGACATACTAAAAGTTTTGCAAAATACAAGCAATAAAAATTCTTATGTGTACATAAATTCTGTTCAAAAATAGTCTTTATGTTCTAAGAAAATAAAAGTAGGACGTCTGTAGACTAAATTTGCGATTATTTCGAAATTGATTTTAAAATGCAAAATAAAGGCCATTAAAGTTCGCAATTTGAATTTTTCTGCGTTAGACCCTTCGTATAATTTAGGGTTGAAACACACCCTTCATAATTTATTTGCATTTAATGTTTCCACCAATTAAAAATATATTATAAAAAACCGGCGCGTGTACTTTTGCACTGGGGTTAGAAGTTATACTTCTTTGGCGTTACTAACAATAAGTTAAATATAATCACGTGTAAATATTAATATAAATAAAATCAAAAATAAGAGGATGTGCGCATTCGAGCGAAAAGTGGCATATTTCCGAGCGAGGGAAGCAAATGAAGCGCGACGCGGAGCGGCGCGCTTCATTTTCCCGAGATCGGAAATGTGCCACTTTGAGCTCGAATGTGCGCACTCGGTTTTAAGCATGATTCATAATAATTTTAGTCTATTTTAATTGAATTTTTTTGATTTATTCTAATGTAGTGTTTATACAGAATATTATTTTAAAAAATCAAACAAAGCTATACCTTTTTTCCAATCAGAAAATCTCAATTTAGTCGACTAAATATGATTTTTTGAACTTAATCAAAAAGATTAATATAGAAAAATGTTTTAATACGAAGATGTGCACATTCGAGCGAAAAGTGGCACATTTTCGAGCGAGGGAGGCAAATGAAGCGCGACGCGGAGCGGCGCGCTTCATTTTCCCGAGATCGGAATGTGCCACTTTGAGCTCGAATGTGTGCACTCGGTTTTAAGCAAGATTCACAATAATTTTAGTCTATTTTAATTTAATTTTTTAATTTATTTTTAATGTAGTGTTTATACAGAATAATATTTTAAAAAATCAAAGCTATAGCTTTTTTTCAATCAGAAAATCTTATTTTAGTCGACTAAATACGATTTTTTGAACTTAATCAAAGAAGATTAATATAGAAAAATCTTTTAATACAAAGATGTGCACATTCGAGCAAAAAGTGGCACATTTCCGAGCGAGGGAAGCAAATGAAGCGCGACGCGGAGCGGCGCGCTTCATTTTCCCGAGATCGGAATGTGCCACTTTGAGCTCGAATGTGCACACTCGGCTTTAAGCATAATTCACAATAATTAATTAATTTTTTTAGGCGGCTAACTTCATACTGTCGAATTTCGGTTAGCTATGCGCGCGCTACCTTCGTTGCCTGCTAAAATTTTACCCTCAGCGCGCCAAAAAGTATAACTTCAAAAAAGTGGATGCAGTAAACATCAAAGAGCTCAATTAAAATTTCTATTGTTAATTTTACCTATTTACAGAACCGAAATTTTGCAAATTAGACAAATATTTGCATTAGTTATGGCTTTAACTACTGAAAACATATAAACAAAATTTTTTCTATTAGTAATTAGCCAAAAAAAACAAAACATTATACAAATTTTGTATTGCATGTAAAAAATTAAAAAAATTTAATTTGATGCACTTTTAAGCATCAAAAATAAAACATAGTATTCAAAATTAAATATTTTTCCAAAAATTTTTCTAAATTAAATAACGAAATACTTAAATTCGGTTTTTGAAATACATTTGATTTATAAGGCCCCCTCTAATCGTTTTACCTTCTGTACCATAGCACAAAACTTTCATACGCAAAAAAAGGATTACGATGAAGGATGTCCTAATTTAGAACTTGGTGGCCATCTTCCTTTTGCAGGAAGCTTTTCGAAACGCTTTAGAAACAACTTTACATCACACTCAGTCATCTCGAGCTCTAAAAAAGCCGTAAAATAAAAATATAAAAAAAATTAAGCATCCCATTTTTACGAAATTTTACTACCCGTACACATACTTTAATGGTCCTTTTAGTCCTCGGAGGGTTGTCTCTTATAATTTTTATAAATTATAGCAATTATTAAAATGGACTTACACGTTTCGCGGCAGAGCCACCAGAAAATAATTTGGCTAAACCTAAAACGCGGATAATTTACGACGCATTTCCTTTTTATAATGGCATTCGTGGCGCGCAGTTATATTTTGCGAAATTCTTAAGCCGGGGCGATTATCCATAAAGGGTCTTAACGTGGAAATATCGCCAAAGCCACCCCTTTTTATGATTAGCTCGATACATTCATTTTTAGTCGAATTTTTTTTATCCCATAAAACTTGGCCCACTTTCCGAGCCTACTTTTGGCGAGAGTTGGGAATGTTGACCTAGTTTTTGCGTTGTGCTAACTTTCGCAAAGGATCTACCCAAAAAGTGATTCTATTCGCGATTGTGTACACACACACACACACAGGCACACCTATATTGTATCCGAAGGAATAAAAGCTTCTTCCTTTTTCCTGAGCGGTTATCCTGTCGATCTTTGTCGAGAATAATAGGGAGCGAAAAATGAACAGCCATTTAATTTTATATGAAAAATTAAGAACCCTCCAAAACGTGTTCTATCATTATTTTTTTTACCAATTCATCGATTTTTTCAGCTATTATTAATCGTTTTAGCAAAAGTTCGTTAAGCGAAAAAATTAATTAAAATCGCTAATGAGGTTGCGGCGAGGTTTCAAAAAAAATAAGAAGTTAGATACAAAAAAAATAATATAAATAGGGTTATATTTAAAAAATTTCTGACGAATTTCTAAGGGAAGCTATCGATTAAAACATTAGTAAGCTCGTGAGCAGTGAACCCTCTTTGTTTTCTAGTTCTGGCACTTTGGATTTTAGTGCACAGACAATTGAAAGTTGCGATAAGAAAATTTCGATTCAAACTAAGGCCGTTTGTCTGGAAAACAATAAAGTTTGGAGAACATCAGATATGATTCGCGGCTCTCGCCGAGTTAAAAGGACGATTTTTAAAACAAATTTAAATTTATGGATTTTAAAGCCCAAAAAGGAAAAGCGGTTTTCGAGGAAAATGGTCTAAATCATAATTTTCGAGTTTTTGATTGGCCATTTAATATAATTCGTATTTAGGCAATCCGCAAGCATATAACATTTTGTATTATTTAAATCAGTGGTTTCCAAACTTTATCTTATTGCGCCCATCCTTAAAATTAATGTAATTTTGGCGGCTCCCCACTGTACACCTCAATGCTCGATTTACGCGGTCGATAAGTTCCGGAGAAAACCGTGTAAATCGAAATCACCATTTTTTATATGAAAACCGTGTAAATCAGAAACAAAGCAAAATGTGCATAAAGTTACTTTTAGCAATTAAATAATTTTTTTACATAAAATAGTTGTATTTTTTTTAATGCGTTTTTAATCAAAAAATAAATGCGTATATATGACTTAAAAGTATATACCAGACTATAAAACTGCGGTGCTAAGACTGGCACTATATCCGGCCCGGATTATATATATATATATATATATATACAGGGTGCTTCACGACGAGCTTACACTATCTATATGTATATTGGAAACTACTCACACGATTTTTATAAAAATTGGCATACAATAAAACAGTTTTCGACATGTCATCAATTACCTTGACCTTCCTACTCATTAACCCAAGATATTTTTTTTTTGGTATAGGGGATGTTCACATAGAATTTTCAATATAAAGGTCTGCACCTGCCAATTATTAATTAAAAAAATTAATATCTAGAAAAGTATACATTTTAGGTATAGGGTCACATTAAAATTTAACCTATAATTCGAAAAATTAATAATATACAGGGTGTTCTATTTAAAATAACAAAGTTGCTGTTCACTTCCAGTAAAACCGAAAGTGACATGTCTGTCAAAATATTTTTAATAACTTAGCCATAATTTATTATCCATCTATACCAATTTTTATAAAAATGGTGTGAGTAGTTTCCAATATATAGATAATGTAAGCTCGTCGTGAAACAGCCTGTATGTATAAAAATAGGTGTATTTCATAGAAAAGCGCTAGTTTAAATTATGTTAACAAATTAATAAATATTAAAAAATCGCCGAGTGAAACAACAATTTAGTTAGAAAACGGGAGCAAGAAATGACATCTATGTAAACTTAGCTTTGACTAAGATATTTATATACTGCGTCTGCAACAACTTTCCGTACTTGTTAGGAAAGTGGTTTTACATTGCTGCACTGCACTTTTAAGTGCACTCGAGTAAAAAGAAGTTGATAACTTCACGTTTTCGTTTTGTGCCAAACTGTTTCAAAGTTACCCAGTTGGAAATATCAAAGCGACTTGAAATCCCACAAGTCGGGCGTAAGAGTTCCATTAATCTTGAGAATGCAAAATTTAAGACGCGATTCCCAATAAATTAAAATGCTTTTATTTGATGGGAATTGCTCCCAAAAAAATCGAAGCGAAAGAAGGAAATATGAACTGGATGGGAAGAGGCTTTAACTTAAGAAAACGGTTTTCCGATAGAACAATTTAAAAAAACGCGTTAGAAGTTATACTTTTTTGGTGTAACTAAATTAAATATAAAATTAATATAAATAAAATCAATAAATAGGAGGATGTGCGCATTCGAGCAAAATATTTATTGAATATTATTTTTATTTTTATTAACTGGGACAACTTCAAGTGAGCCAAAAAATTATAAGCTTCCATACATACTCCTTTCAACAAAAGTTTTCTCATTGTTTCTTAAAAAAAATATTTCATTTTTAAATAAAGCAATAATTATGTGCGTTGGGTAAGTTTAAAAACAATTATTAATTTAAATAAAAACAAATAATAAAACTGGAATTTTCATGTTTCATTATCAATTTATAATTAAAAATGTTTAATTTTCCAAAAACAATTAAAAATACTTTTACAGTAATAACCAAATTTTCAAAAATGGTTATTGCGGACAGCCTTTCCTTTATTGTATCGAAATTGTTTTTTTTCCATAAAGTAATTTATTTTTTTAAACCCACTAAATGCACTTTTTTTTCTATTTGACAAATTCAAAACATAGTAAGAACTACCTAAAATGAAAAATGAATTTCGTGGAGTTCGTAAATTTAAAAAAAAATGATATAAAAAAATTAGAATCATTAATGCCCGAAACCAAAGAATTTTTTGGGGTACCATTAAAAATTAATAAAAAGCAAAAGACTTAATTGATTTTCAATTGAATAGTTACAGCAAAGTGTTGAAGAACAAACCTATGTTATTTTCTTCACTTTTTAATATTATTTAATTTTTTTCTAAATTTATTTACGTTGTTTAGACAACGATTATTTATAAAATAAAAAAATTATTACTTTTATTAAATATTATTTTTATTTTTATTCACTCGGACAACTTCAAAAAATTATAAGCTTCCCTACGTACTCCTTTTAACAAATTTGTTTTTCATATTTAAATAAAGAAATAATTATATGCGTTAGGTAAGTTTAAAAACAATTATTAATTTAAATAAAACTGGAATTTTCATGTTTCACTATCAATTTAGAATTAAAAATGTTAATTTTCCAATATCAATTAAAAATACAGTTAAACTATTAAATCTTTTGATTTTATTAATTAACCTTAAAACTAGTAGTGTAAGACGATGGGCTCCCTCTCATTTAGGGTCACAGTATTATCATTTTTACCACCCCTAGCCGGCCGGTAAAGAAGACGCGCTCCGGAAGGATCTCACCATAAACCGACATTCTACATCGTGGTGCAGTGTTGACCGATCGTGCCCCAAGAATTTTGTACTATTTTGTAACTTGTGTGAACATTTGTCTTTTGGACATTTCATCTTTTAGTGTTTATTGTATCTCTAGCGGTAACTCCGCCGTAAAGAAGCCTTTTTAGTACCACGTGAGTACCATTTTTTTACTTTTGAAAACTCATCGGTGGCTAAAACCCTTCTCCGTAGAGCCCACTCGTGGAGCACTACAGTAGTCCAATAATTTTTTCATTAAATTACGATTTGAAAAATCAAGTAAAGGCTTTTACTGTATTATGAATTCGTAAAAAAAATAATTAGATTATTTTCCAATTTACATATTACAAAAGTGCCGTAAAAGTCATTTTTAATGTAATAATTTATTTTTTTTCTAAATATTGATATATTATAAAGTAAAATGGAACAACCGAAAACTGCCCCTATGTAAAAAAAACGCTAGATTTAATTTTGTTTTTTGTTCAATACTTATTTATTTTTGCACACTGTGAGAAGTGTTTAATTTGGATCAATTACGAATAATATTATTTAAAACCAAATATAACTTTAAATCAAAAAAAAAAAAAAAAAAATTGGTTTTCGCAATAATTTTGAACAGACTGATTTTTTAAATATATATCGTTAGAGATTTTTGATAATCTTGTTTGTTGCTAAAAATTCAGGCTATCGATTTTGAAAAAATAAACCGATGTAAGCGCGTTAAAAGTTATACTTCTTTGGCGTCACTCAATTCAATATAACCACGTGTAAAAATTAATATTAATAAAATCAATAAATACGAGGATGTGCGCATTCGAGCGAAAAGTGGCACATTTTCGAGCGAGGGAAGCAAATGAAGCGCGACGCGGAGCGGCGCGCTTCATTTTCCCGAGATCGGAAATGTGCCACTTTGAGCTCGAATGTGCACACTCGGTTTTACGCATGATTCACAATTATTAACTTACTTTCTAAATATTTTTCATTCAAAATTACAGAACCATATTTCTATGAGGAACCAAATATTTAATTAAGTGTAATAAACAAAATTATTTAAAAAAAAAATACAAAAACCTTTTCCGAACATAAAATCGAAATTTGCTGGCTTACATTCAATGTTTAGAAATTAAAGAGAGAAGAGTAATGTAGCCAAATTCAATAAATACAAAGATGTGCGCATTCGAGCGAAAAGTGGCACATTTCCGAGCGAGGGAGGCAAATAAAGCGCGACGCGGAGCGGCGCGCTTCATTTTCCCGAGATCGGAATGTGCCACTTTGAGCTCGAATGTGCACACTCAGTTTTAAGCATAATTCACAATAATTAATTTACTTCATCAGTTGACTAACTTCCACTGTCAAATTTTCGTTTGCTGTGCGCGCGCAACTTCACAATCAGTTGCCGACTAAAATTTATTTAAAAAAAAATGCTAAAACCTTTTCCGAACAAAAAATCAAAATTTTCTGGCTTAAATTCAATGTTTAAAAATTAAAGAGAGAAATTAGCAGTGCGCGCGCAACTTCCGTCGCCCGCTAAAATTTCGCCCTCGAAGAAGTACAACTTCAATGCGGTAATTTGTTTTTGTTTTGCAGAGACCCTAATGCATTGCCAAAGCTCTGGAACGAGCAGACGCTCCAGGTGATCCCTGTGCGATATGGCGTCGCGGCGCTCATCGTCGAGCCCGCGCGCTAATACGGCACACACTCCGACCCGCTAGTGGTCATGTTCCGAGCAGGCGATACCTCTACTATGATCATTCTTAGCGACGCCGACGACGACACGGATCTCGTGTTAACGCTGGAGTCCCTTACGCAAGCAGGAATCATTTTCATTATGGGAATTGCTATCATCATTACCAACATCCTCATCATTGCTACTTTTCTTAATTTTAGAGGTAAGTCGACGCCCACCACCAAAATATTGTTCAAAACCACAAAATAACGTGAGATACATTTTTCGAAAACTAGTTAATTAACAGTTTGAGAAAAATAAAATCCGATGTGACATAAAGATCAAAATTTCGGTGGTATAAATAGTATTATAAATACACAATGCAAATAAATTTTGAAACACATACGTATACAGGGTGTTTTAAAAATAATTGACAAGTGGGAAGGGGGAGATAGAAAATAAAATCCTGAGACAAAAAGTCCTTAGGAGTTTTTTCCACCCAACGCACCCTTTATTAGTTATTAATCAAGTGAAGTAGCCAATCAAAAGCGCGCTTTAGATAAATGAGATAAGGCAGGAGGACTTGTCAGTGCTGAATAAATTTTTATTTTGCAAAAAAATGTGTTATTTCAAAACAATTTTGAAAACACAGTTATGGAAAAAACATGTAAATATTTGTACATAAAAATTACTCTAAAGCGCCTTCCTGATTGGTTACTTTATTTAATTAATGGTGCATCAGGTAAAAAAACCCCAAATGACTTTTTGTCTCAGAATTTCATCTCTGATTTCCCCTTGCCCCTTGTTAATTACTTTTTGCAAACCCAATATAACATATTAACGAATTAAATAAGCAATTTGTTAACTAACAGAAACAATACTAAAACAAAAATAGTAAGCGAACATTAGTTTTTGGTTAACTCAAAATTAATTTGTAACAAAAAAGTGTTTATAGGCAAAAAAATAAATGAAAGCTTTTGGTCCAGTTGCAAAGAACAAGTACCACATCCAAACAGTTAGATTGACCGAAGATAAAAATTTTTATTAAATTTCTCGTATCAAAAAGGCAAAACTTTGTTGCAAGAGACATTTATGCATGTTCACGAAAATCCATTAATAAATATAGTCAAAAAAATAATTAGTGTTCAACGTAAAGTTCAATTAGAATTTTTTTTTAAATCTCAAAATAATTAAACTCGGAATTTTGTTTATTATTTAAAGTGATTTAAAAGCAATAATGGCTTCGAACCAATACTATTTTACGATTATTAATAATAGACTAGGATTTTTATAATAGTAATTCAATTAATTTCTTAGCAAGCTTTGTTATCGCGAACGTTTAAAATCTTTTGAAAGTTATTCAAAGCGCAAACTAAGCCGAATAGGGTTTTAATTAAACCCAATGATTAATTAAAGTTAAAATTATAAATAAATCAAAAGTGGATCCATAAATCCCAAAGGATAACGACGCCGTTAAAGTTTGCATTATCAGCAATGGCAATTAAAGTTAATCTTTAACTCGCGAAACGCTCCCGATTTAATTTCCAAATAAATATCGGATTTAGTCGGGTAGTATAATTAATTATTATGCAAATAATTCAACTAATAAAAGCCTCTTCATCTATTGATGCTAATCCGAATCGATCAGATACGTAAAATAATTAGTGCTTCAAACCTAATCAAATTAGAATGTGCAATGCAAACCTTCGAACAGGGCTCCATATATTTCCTAATTGAGAATGGAAATTGAACCGTTTGTACGATATAATCCAATTATTTTGATTAAGGAAGTTATACTTCTTTTGGAGCTTTGGGAGTAAAATTTTAGCGGGCAATGGAAGTTGGGCGCACATACGTAACCAAAATTCGACAGTTGAAATTAGCCGTCTGAGAAAGTAAATTAATTATTGTGAGCCACCAATGGAATAGAATTTTTAATGTCAAATAAAGTACACGCATTAAATTATTTTCAAATATTAACAAAATTCTAACAAGTGTGGGCCACCAATGGTTCACGCTATAATATTCAATTTTTAGTGATAAGTAAGTTACTGTGAACCAGCTATGGTACAGACTTTAAATTAATTCCAAAAGTAAAAACAAAAAAAAATAGTTTGATTCACCAGTGGTTCATACAATAGAATTTTTAATGTCAAATAAACTCATGCGGGCCACCTGCGGTACACGCATTAAATTATTTTCAAATATAACCAAAATTCTAATAAGTGTGAGACCCCAATGGTTCACGCAATAATATTCAATTTTTATGATTAGTAAGTTACTGTGAACCAGATGCGGTACACACTTTAAATAAATTCCAAAAGTAAAAACAAAATACATTAGTGCGATGCACCCGTGGTTCATACAATAAAATTTTTAATGTCAAATAAACTCGTGCGAGCCATGTACGGTACACGCATTAAATTATTTTCAAATATAACAAAAATTCTAAAAAGTGTGAGCCACCAATAGTTCACGCAATAATATTCAATTTTTAATGATAAGTAAGTTACTGCGAGCCAGCTGCGGTACACACTTTAAATAAATTCCAAAAGTAAAAAAAAAGACATTAGTGTGATCCACCAGTGGTTCATACAATAGAATTTATAATGTCGAATAAACTCGTGCGAGCCACCTACGGTACACGCATTAAATTATTTTCAAATATAACCAAAATTCTAACAAGTGTGAGCCACCAATGGTTCACGCTATAATATTCAATTGTCAACGATAAGTAAGTTACTGCGAGCCACCAGCGGTTCACGCAATAAATTAGAACAGGGTGAGCAACCTTTTTAATCAACGGGCCAATTTAAATTTTAAATTTTTTTGACGGGCCGCACATAAAGTAACACTTGTTAATAATTTACAACTTTATTTATAATAAACATTAGAATAAAAAAATATAAAATTTAAAAAAATGAATTCAATTTTAGAAATGCTTGGCGGGACGCATAATCTTGTTTAACGGGCCACAAGCGGCCCGCGGGCCGCGTGTTGCTCATCCCTGAATTAGAACATTTAATGCCAAATAAAGTCCTGCGAGCCGCATACGGTACACGAATTCAAATTAAGTTCAACTATAACCAAAAGTCTAACTAGCGTGAGCCACCAATGGTTCACGCTATAATATTAATTTTAAAAGTCAAGTAAATACCTGTGAACCACCTGCGGTACACGCATTAAATTATTTTCAAATATAACTAAAATTCTAACAAGTGTGAGCCACCAATGGTTCACGCTATAATATTCAATTTTTAATGACAAGTAAGTTACTGTGGACCAGCTGCGGTACACACTTTAAATAAATTCCAAAAGTAAAACAAAATACATTAGTGTGATCCACCCGTGGTTCATACAACAGAATTTTTAATGTCGAATAAACTCGTGCGAGCCACCTACTGTACACGCATTAAATTATTTTAAATATAACCAAAATTTTAACAAGTGTGGGCCACCAGTGGTTCACGGTATGATATTCAATTGTCAACGATAAGCTACTGTGAGCCACCAGCGGTTCACGCAATAAATTAGACCTTTTAATGTCCTGCGAGCCGCCCGCGGTACACGTATTCAAAGTACGTTCAACTATAACCAAAAGTCAAACTAACGCGAGCCACCAATGGTTCACGCTACAATATACATTTTAAAGGTCAAGTAAGCCATGTGTACCACCTGCGGTACACGTATTAAATTATTTTCAAATGTAATCAAGACATTAATTAACGTGGTCCACCATTGGTCCACACTTCAAAAGAATATCTGTTCTCAAACAACACCTGTGGCCCACCCGTGGTGCACACTATAATAGTAGAACAAAAGCAAAACAAGTTAAAACAAGTTACGGTGAATAACAATTCGTTCATGGTCTAATTGAAATTTCAACTTAAAGAAAGTCATATGAGCCACCCGTGGTTCACATTTAAATATAAATCGGCGATAAAAAAATAAGGTAGTGCGAGCCACCATTGGCCCACGTCCTAATAAACACCTTAATACAATAAACGCGTGTTGCGAGCCACCGTTGGATCACGTTTTACTCGAAATAAAACACAATGAAAGAAATGTCACGCCGGACTGCCACAGCTCTAAATAAAAAACTCCAAATGCTGAAAAAGAAAAAATCTTAAAATCCTACTTTTCGCTGAAGCTGGTGAACGTAGTGGACGCCGGCGACGAATAATTTCCCCCCTGGACAAAGGCACAACACAAACACCAAAATGTCTACCGAGCACCAAACGACACGGACTCGACGCGAACTTAAGTGTGACTGGCGCAAATTTTCCAAGCTCCAGCTTTTATACTAGGCGGCCAGCTATGTATTTCGTTTGCGGTATTCCAAACCGTTGCGCGTTTTTGAATCTCGTATTACCCAACATTGTGCTATCTTTTAATTACTTCTAATCGATTTAAATAATTATTAAACGATCAATCAGCTCCGAAATTTTTTCAAAGTACTTAATACGCATCCCTTCGACTGTCTTAAAAGTTTTAGCCCGTTATTTGGCGGGGTTGTTTAATTATTCGCATAAATCGGTTGCGTTTCGAGCATTCGGTGCCGACAGGCACTTTGATTTTTCACATAAAATCGACAAAAACAAGTCGAAATGGGATTTTTTCGATCTTTCCCTACGAGATAAAGATTTTTAGGTCTTTGCCGAAAGAGTTTATGAAATTTGATAGTTTCTGTATTAAAAAAAGGGCAAATTTGTTGAGCCGATACCGGCAAGCTGCGAACACATTGTCCGACGGCAAGTTGGCCGTGCTTTTCGGTCCTTCGAAATTATAAAAGACAGCCTCTTGTCTTATCCTATTTGTTTTAAGGCTTAAACAAAATGCAAGTTTCGTTTAAAACGAATCAAACTAATAATTTTTACTGTTTTGGATTCTTACAATTCGCATCGAAGTCGAAGCATCGGTTTAGGGTAAAAGCGGGCAAGATGGCGAAAGCAACCACGTGCTCAAGGGTGACTGATTAGTATACAATGGAACCGTTAAAAATTAAGTTTATGTGTATGGGAACCTGTTGTACCTTGGTCCCTAAAAAGTATTTTTTAATATTTGCGGGCTTTCGTGATTTTCTGATCGGACAAAAAGCTATAGCTTCGATTTTTTTAATTTTTAATGAAAAATATTTAGAAAGTAGGTTAATAATTGTGAATCATGCTTAAAACCGAATGTGCACATTCGAGCGAAAAGTGGCACATTCCGATCTCGGGAAAATGAAGCGCGCCGCTCCGCGTCGCGCTTCATTTGCCTCCCTCGCTCGGAAATGTGCCACTTTTCGCTCGAATGCGCACATCTTCGTATTTATTGAATTTGGCTACATTACTCTTCTCTCTTTAATTTCTAAACATTGAATTTAAGCCAGCAAATTTCGATTTTATGTTCGGAAAAGGTTTTAGCATTTTTCTTTAAAATACTTTGATACTTTATTAAATGTTTAGTTCCTCATAGAAATACGGTTTTGTAATTTTTAATGAAAAATATTTAGAAAGTAAATTAATAATTGTGAATCACGCTTAAAACCGAGTGTGCACATTCGAGCTCAAAGTGGCACATTCCGATCTCGGGAAAATGAAGCGCGCCGCTCCGCGTCGCGCTTCATTTGCTTCCCTCGCTCGGAAATGTGCCACTTTTCGCTCGAATGCGCACATCCTCCTATTTATTGATTTTATTTATATTATTTTTCACACCTGCTTATATTTAATTTAGTTATGCCAAAGAAGTAGGAGAACCAGTTGTACCTTGGTCCCTTTGTACCTAGGGCAACTTTATTTTTTTTAATATTTGCGGGCTTTCGTGTCCCATAATTTTCGATATTTCAAATGCCACATTGACAGACATTAACGTAAAGTTAGCAGCAGCTGGCCAATGTACTTTGTTAATGTATGAGATCAATTGAAATTTGTAATCGAAAAAAAATAAGTCTTTTTATTTTCTTTTTACTTAAATATCAGAATGATTTTTATTACTTAATAACAAATGACTCATCGTAATAGAAAGATTATTTATTAATGTTTGCATAGTAGTGGTCTAATTTTGGCACAGCATAATCTTTAATTTTATTTTTGAGTTTAAACATTTAAGGGTCGGTGTGTTGTACCTCGGTCACTGTCAATAAATTGTACCTTGGCCCTAAGATCAACGTGCAATAAATAAAATTTAGATATACCTTTGTTATAAATTCTTATTTTTTTTTTTTTTGTTTAGATAATATGCCTCCCAAGTCTAACGAAAATTTAAATTTTGCAAAGTTAATTAATATTGAAATTTTAATTCAATTTTGATTTTGAAACAATTTTTGCTCATCAAAGAAGAACATTAAAATGTTTGATAATCAAAAATTAAATATTAATTTTTGCAAAATATTAATTGTTTTATTTTGCAATGTTAACGAAGTACATATGTGTTGTACCTAGCCATAGAATAATTATTAATCTTATAGCAATTGTAACGTTTAATGCTTCAAATTTTAGACGAATACACATTAGTGCCCCATAGATCAACATTTTAAACTAAGATTTTCATAAAATTTAATTTTAAATATTTTGTGAAATAATAGGCCCAAGGTACAAACAGTTTATTTTAAATAGTTCATTCAAAATTAAATTTTAATTTGAGTAAACGTGCCGAAATTTTTTAAATACTGTAAATCGAAATATTTATTAGTTGTATTTTAGTAAACCGTATGCCTAAGCGAAATTTTTAATATACCACATTCGAAAGAAATGAAATTATTCTTGAAGAGCGTACCGCGTACTTTAATATGTTCTCGATTGCAAACTCACAATTTTAGTGTTAGAGTATGACGGTTGGTAATCTTTTGAACGTTTTGTACTATTTTATTTCGACTTTATAGTTGTGTTGTTACTGTTTAGTGGTTTGACCCACCCTTTCTTTTAATTTAAGTGTTTTGTAGTGCAAAAAAAAATTTTATCGAGTCTCACCCCGTTTAATTTTTGGGCCCCCTTTTGGTTTAAAGGTTTTTTAAATTTTACTATTTTATTTTGCTTTTTAGTTTTTGACTTTTAGTTTTGAACCCTTTCAAAAGTGTTTTGTGTAAAACCAGTAAATCGAAGGATAGGTGTGGTATTTATTGTAGTTTTGTAAGACGCGTATCGCCCTCTAGCGTTAACATTTAATAGTACGCACCGATGTGCGAAAGAACCACGACATTCTTCATCGAGTCTCACCGCGTGTTGAGTATGTTCTGCGTGCCTCCATTTTGTGTTAAAGAGTTGACTTGGTTTTTTGAACGTTTTGTACTATTTTATTTCGACTTTATAGTTGTGTTGTTACTGTTTAGTGGTTTGACCCACCCTTTCTTTTAATTTAAGTGTTTTGTAGTGCAAACGACTCTTACAGATTTTCATTAAAAGCCAAGTGTACAATGTGGTCCTGCGAAAATATTTCTTCGAATGTGCACAAGTACGCCGTTTTATTTGGGTATATTACTTTTTTCTTTTTAATCCAAAAATCACTGTAACCGAATCCAATATATGCGAAAATGTGCACATTCGAGCGAAAAGTGGACATTTCCGAGCGAGGGAGGCAAATGATGTGCGACGCGTTAAAAAAAATTCATATTTAAATAAAGCAATAGTTATATGCGTTAGGTAAGTTTAAAAAATTACTAATTTAAATAAAAACAAATAATAAAACTGGAATTTTCATGTTTCATTATCAATTTATAATTAAAAATGTTTAATTTTACAAAAACAATTAAAAATACAGTTAAACTATTAAATCTTTTGATTTTATTAGCCTTAAAACTAGTAGTCCAGAAATTTTTTCATTAAATTACGATTTGAAAAATCAAGTAAAGGCTTTTACTGTATTATGAATTCGTAAAAAAAATAATTAGATTATTTTCCAATTTACATATTACAAAAGGCCGTAAAAGTCTAATTTAATGTAATAATTCATTTTTTTTAAACATTGATGTATTATAAAGTAAAATGGTACAACCTAAAACTGCCCCTATGTAAAAAAAAACGCTAGATTTAATTTTGTTTTGTTGTTCAATACTTTTTTATTTTTTCACACTGTGAGAAGTGTTTAATTTGGATCAATTAAGAATAATATTATTTAAAATCTAATATAAATTTAAATTTAAAAAAAAAAACTAAATTGCCATTCGCAATAATTTTGAACAAATTTGCTTTTTAAATATACCTATATCGTTAGAGATTTTTGATAATCTTAGTTCTTGCTAAAAATTCATACTATCTATTTTGAAAAAATAAACCGGTGCGCGTACTTATGTAAGCGCGTTAGAAGTTATACTTCTTTGGCGTCACTAAATTCAATAACACCACATGTACAATATAATAAATAAAATCAATAAATAGGAGGATGTGCGCATTCGAGCGAAAAGTGGCACATTTTCGAGCGAGGGAAGCAAATGAAGCGCGACGCGGAGCGGCGCGCTTCATTTTCCCGAGATCGGAAATGTGCCACTTTGAGCTCGAATGTGCACACTCGGTTTTAAGCATGATTCACAATTATTAACTTACTTTCTAAATATTTTTCATTAAAAATTACAAAACCGTATTTCTATGAGGAACTAAACATTTAATAAAGTATCAAAGTATTTTAAAGAAAAAGCTAAAACCTTTTCCGAACATAAAATCCAATATTTGCTGGTTTTAATTCAATATTTAGAAATTAAAAAGAGAAGAGGCATGTGGCCAAATTCAATAAATACAAAGATGTGCGCATTCGAGCGAAAAGTGGCACATTTCCGAGCGAGGGAGGCAAATGAAGCGCGACGCGGAGCGGCGCGCTTCATTTTCCCGAGATCGGAAATGTGCCACTTTTCGCTCGAATGTGCGCACTCGGTTTTACGCACGATTCACAATTGTTAACTTACTTTCTAAATAATTTTCATTAAAAATCACAGAACCGTATTTCTTTGAGGAACCAAATATTTACAAGTGAAAAAAGGGCCAAGGTACAACAGCTTCCCCTATTATGTATAATTTTCGTTTAGCTGGGCGCGCGAAACTTCCCTTGCCTGCTAAAATTTTACTTTCAACGTGCCAAAATAATCGAATTGCCATTCTCAAAATACATAAATGACGACAGCGATTTCCGAAGTAACTCGTTACTCGTTCGGGAACTTAATTTATAAATTTAACCCCAAAAGTGGTACTTCATTACATGCCGTCAAATGATAAAAAATAACACGAAGTGCTAATGCTCGTGGCTTCACAAGAATATATGCGTTGAGAAATTAATTTATTTATACGCACGATGAAATAAATCGCCAATAAAAAATTAAATTTCGCCCATTCAAAGAATAATTTATGACAAAATAAAATGCGGAAACGCTGCGCGACGTTTTATTAAAAAATTTTTGAGTCTTAAGCAACGAGTGCTGCGTAGGACGATCAATCAAGAATTTTTTCGCCCATGTTCCACAGAACAAGTTTTCAGATGAAAAACAATCTGCGCTTGTCGCATTGTAAATAATGGTAGGTTTTTTCCTGACGGTCGTAGAAGTGTAGTCAAATCTCTTGCCAAGTTCAGGGATAATTTATTAATAAATTCGGTTTAATACAACAAAGTTCGATAAAAATCTGTAGTTAGGTCCCTACGAAAATAACTCCTGCACGGAATATAAATTTTACTAAAAGGGCGAATGTCAATAGTTACGGGGTTGTATGTCGAAGCCGCATTTGCATAAACCTGTTTTGCTAATTTTGTTGCCTTTCTCGTTTTTCAATGCGGTAGCCTACTTCCAACTGACATGAGTAGGACCATGTCAAGTGAGAAGTCATTTAAACGTTAATCAAAAGTTTGATAATAAACAAATGAAATTGTTTTTTAATTTTTTTATGAAATTATAAATATTTTACTATAAGTTCTGAAAATTTCGTTAAGTTATCTTGAACAGCTTTTTTACAATTAATAATTTTTTAATTAAAAGTACCGAAAATTTAATTGTAAAAATAATTGTTGTTAAAATTCAAAAGTTTCAAAAACTTTTTTAAGGGATGATTATTAGTCATAACTAATTTTGAAAAATATATTTGAACAAGAATTTCATGATCAAGGGGAAAATGGGAGGTCCACTTGACATGATCCGATTCTATGTTAAAACACAAAGATTTGGAAAAACGCGAATTGAACAAAATTATTGTACGTACACTATTAAATGGAGTTTATAAACAACCAGAAAAATAGTTAAAAAATTCTAACCCACCCTAAAACACCAGGGGAGCTCTGAACGCAAGTGCAAATGTAAGACTTTTAATTTACCTCTGTTAAAAAACAAGATTTGGAAAAACGCAAATAAAAAAAAATATTGTACGCAGACTATTAATTAGTGTTTATAAACACCCGGAAAAATAGTTAAAAAATTCTAACCACCCCCCGAAGAAGAGGGAGCTCCGAATGCAAGTGCAAATGTAGGACGTTTAATTTATTATGTTAAAAAACGCAAATTAAAAAAAAATATTGTACGTATATTATTAATTGGTCTTTATAAATAACCGGAAAAATAGTTAAAAAATTTTAACCACCCCTCAAAAAGCACGGGAGCTTCGAACGCAAGTGCAAATGTAAGACTTTTAATTTACCTCTGTAAAAAAACATAGATTTTGAAAAATGCGAATTAAAAAAAATTATTGCACGTAGACTATTAATTGGTCGTTATAAACAACCGAAAAAATAGTTAAAAAAATTTAACCACCCCTTGAAGAAGAGGGGAGCTACGAACGCAAGTGCAAATTGTACGATGTTTAATTTACTTATGGTAAAAAACAAAGATTTTGAAAAACGCAAATTAAAAAAAATTATTGTACGCAGACTATTAATTGGTCTTTATAAACAACCAGAAAAATAGTTAAAAAATTCTAACCATCCCTCAAAGAAGAGGGGAGCTCCGAATGCAAGTTCAAATGTACGACGTTTAATTTATTATGTTAAAAACAAAAGATTTTGAAAAAAGCGAATTAAAAAATATTGTACGTATACTGTTAATTGGTTTTTATAAACAACCGGAAAAATAGTTAAAAAATTTTAACCACCCCTCGAAGAGCACGGGAGCTCCGAACGCAAGTGCAAATGTAAGACTGTTAATTTACCTCTGTTAAAAAACAGAGATTTTGAAAAATGCAAATTAAAAAAATTATTGTACATATACTATTAATTGGTCTTTATAAACAACCGCAAAAATAGTTAAAAAAATTTAACTTTCCCTCGAAGAGCACGGGAGCTCCGAGCGCAAGTACAAATGTATGACATTTAAATTGCCTGTGTTAAAAAACAGATATTTTGAAAAATGCGAATTGGAAGACATATTGTTTATAGACTATTAATTGAAGTTTATAAATAACCGCAAAAATCATTAAAAAATTAATTGCCACCTACCTTTTTGGAAGTTCTGCGTTGAATTGTGTCCGAAAGGGCCATCCCCGGTTCGCGCTCTCAAACCCCGACGCGGCACTCCCGTAACACTTCAAAACTACGTTAAACGTCTTTAGCAAAGCAAACACATATTTAAGCGGACGAATGACCTTTTTTTAAGGGACATTTTTATATACTGGGAGGACTTTGTACGGTTTTAGACTACGGTTAATAAAACGCGACTTTCCCGGAGAACGGCTCGGAAAAACGAACACTGTTTGAGAGTATAATGTTGGGTTTAATTTGCATTAAACACTAACTGAAATATCAAAATAATATTAAGCATAATTTAAACAGACGGATGAATAGATGCAAATTTACGGATCTAAATTTAGTAAATTAGCAATAACAAATTGAATGTTTTCATTTTCACAATTACTTCAAATTAATTAAACAATATACTTTAATAAAATCGAAAACGCAGTCTCTAAAATGTATTCATCAAACATAAGCAAAATTTTGAAATTAACTTCAGTCTTCTTTCTAGTTTTCATCAAACTAATTCATTTAATACTAAACAATTATCAAAAGTCTCAAATACAAAAGTTTTGGTTGTTATTTTCAGATTATTTTAAATTTAACTAAATTTCGAAAAATCACAAGTTTCCCTGTTATTTGCCTTAATAGTTTGTTCAAAAAAATTCAATTTTTTATTTATTTATAAAAGTGTAGAATAAAATCTGATGAAACTTTCCCGGATACAGCATCTGAAAAGCAATTAAGCAATAAATGAGATGATACGTTTCCGATCCTGCGATTGGAGGCTCCTCCGGTTCGATTTCGGTCAAGATAAAAGCTGAAAAATGTTAATAATTAAATTTATAGTTACCATCCAATTTTTCATTGTGCCTGCAGCTTGTTCGGTACTAAAAGAGATGTTCAGATGCCGTAGTAACAACCGATTTCACAAAATTAGAATTTTTTTGCGCGATACCCGGAGCAGCATAGATTCACCTGGAATAAAACGACTACTGATTAGAAATTAAAATTCTTCGCTTTATATATGAAAGTGCATATACTTACAGGCTCCGCCCCTTTGCTTATTCATTTACCAATAAAATCTATGCATAGTTCCTTAGCTGCATTTACATACAATTACAGATATAAATCATCTTTTTGGGTAATATTACATTAAAATTTAATAAACTTATTGCGTTTAACAAACCATCGAGCTCCATTTGTACGACTCCGATAAAAAATTAAATTGATTAATTTTACCATCGTCGGCCGAAAACCACATATCGTTAATGACCGCGCAGTCGGACCAATTTAGCGTACTCACGACGAACCGCTTATTATGATACCGATAGATAGAACATCAGCGTGGATACGCAAATGTAAGAGTGTCCGATTATGCGGTCGCAGACGATAGCCCAGAAAGGCCCGAATCATACATTGGTATATGCAAAAATAAAGGAAGGTTCTAATATTAGTGTAAGGAATTCATAAGCATTTAGCCATCAGAACTAACAGAACTCCCAAATTCATATTTGACTTGACTGTTAAATAAATATACAAGAGACTGAAGGTAACAATCTGAGATCTTCCTATAAAACTAATATCATTTTTGGTGATCTGTTATATACCACTATTAATTTATTTTTAACTTAGAAAAGTGAAAGTGGCTACGAAAAGAAAAACTGGCAACTCAGCTCCAGAGTCACGTGAAAATAATTTAATAAAAATTAATTTTTCAAATTGGGCCAATTGCGCGGTCATTAACGATATATTTACTACATTTCCACGGTTATTCAATACGGGTTGAATAAGAATTTGCGATCCAACAGGTAACGTGTTTCCATAAATAGTTTTGAATACGAATTGAATACATTTACGATACAGCAATCAGCTGTTTTCGGAAAACTTATTTTCTAGGTTAATACGTAGAACAGGTTCGAAATAAAATTGTGTTGTTTATTTTATTGTGTGCTATAATTCTATTAAATTTTAATGACAATTTAATATAAAGGTGTATATATTTTAAATTATCATTAGAAAGCGCTAGTGATCTCAAATTGCGCATGCACGACGAGTTACGGCTTTCCATGGAACTCAATACGTTGCAATCCAGTTACGATCCTAAAATTTACCGTATCGTATCTGAATCTCAATCGTATTCAATACGTATTGAATCAGGGTTTCCATGAACACTTTTCACCCGACAACAGTATTGAATCCGTATTCAACCCGTATTCAATGACCGTGGAAACGTAGTAATTGTTTTTGGTCGACGACGGTGAAATTTAACAATTCATTATTTTACCAAAGAGTCGTAGAAATGGAGTTTGATGCTTTGTTATATGGCATACATTTATTTATGTGTTATTGCGAAGAAACATATCGTACACTTGCAACTGCAGGAAAATCCAGATAAGTATACTTATATTTTATTGGTAAATGAATAATTAAATGGGCGGAGCTTGTGAGTAAACGTGCTCTAGTATATAAACCGAAAAATTTTAATTTCTAATCATTCGATTACGGAGTCAAGGACGAAGCGCGACATATCGTTGCGCATGAGATAAGATACATTATTGGTAATTACAAAATTACGCTGCAGATCTATCCCGATAAAACAATGTCTCGCCCATGTCAATAATAAATGAAATATTAATTAATCCTGAATTTATAATTTCGTTGCCCATATTTTTCAAACATCTATCTCGGATTGCGTGAGAAGTCACGTCAAAATAATTTGATAAAAGTTAATTTTTCAATTTCATGGTCGTCGGCCGACATTTACATATGGTCTGTGACCGCATAATCAGACACTCTTGCGCGTCCACGCTGAATGTTGTATCATACGTTATCATAATAAGCGGTTCGTCTTGGGTACGCAAAATTGGCCGGATTGCACGGTCATTAACTATATATTGTTTTTGGCCGACGACGGTGAAATTTTACAATTCATTATTTTACCAAAGAGTCGTAGAAATGGAGTTTGGTGCATTGTTATATGGCATATATTTAATTATGTGTTATTACGAGGAAACATCGTACACTTGCACCTGCGGGAAAATCCAGACAAGTATACTTAGATTCTATTGGTAAATGAATAATTAAATGGGCGGAGCTTGTAAGTATACGTGCTCTAGTATATAAACCGAAAAATTTTAATTTCTAATCATTCGATTAGAGTCAAGGAGGAAGCGCGACTTATCGTGGCGCATGAGATATGATACATTCTTGGTAATTACAAAATTACGCTGCAGATCTATCCCAATAAAACAATGACTCGCTCATGTCAATAATAAAAGAAATATTAATTAATCCTGAATTTATAATTCCGTTGCCCAAATTTTTCCATTTCATCTTCGTCTGTGACTGCATAATCAGACACTATTACATTTGCGCATCCACGCTGAATGTTCTATCTGTACGTATCATAATATGCAGTTTGTCGTGGGTACGCTAAATTGGCCTGATTGCGCGGTCATTAACGATATGTGGTTTTCGGACGGCGAGGGTAAAATTTAACAATTAATTTTTTTTTTTTTCAAAAAGTAGAAGTGGAGTTTGTTGCTTTGTTATATGGCATACATTTATTTATGTGTTATTACGAGGAAAAATAACGTACACTTGGAACTGCAGGAAAATTCAGACAAGTATACTTAGATTCTATTGGTAAATGAATAATTAAATGGGCGGAGCTTGTATGTAAACGTTCTCTAGTATATAAACCGAAAAATTTTAATTTCTAATCATTCGATTACGGAGTCAAGGACGGAGCGCGACTTATCGTTGCGCATGAGATATGATACATTCTTGGTAATTACAAAATTACGCTGCAGATCTATCCCGATAAAACAATGTCTCGCCCATGTCAATAATAAATGAAATATAAATTAGTCCTGAATTTATAATTTCGTTGCCCAAATTTTTCGAACATCTACCTCGGATTGCATGAGAAGTGACGTCAAAATAATTTGATAAAAATTAATTTTTCGACTTTATCGTCGTCGGCCGACATCTACATATCGCCTGTGCATAATCAGACACTCTTACATTTGCTAATCCACGCTGAATGTTCTATCTGTCGGTATCATAGTAAGCGGTTCGTCATGGGTACGCTAACTTGGCCCGTTTTTGGCCGACGACGGTGAAATTTAACAATTCACTATTTTACCAAAGAATTGTAGAAATGGAGTTTGATGCATTGTTATATGGCATACATTTAATTATGTGTTATTACGAGGAAACATATGGTACACATGCACCTGCGGGAAAATTCAGACAAGTATACTTAAATTCTATTGGTAAATGAATAATTAAATGGGCGGAGCTTGTAAGTATACGTGCTCTAGTATATAAACCGAAAAATTTTAATTTCTAATCATTCGATTACGGAGTCAAGGAGGAAGCGTGACTTATCGTGGCGCATGAGATATGATACATTCTTGGTAATTACAAAATTACGCTGCAGATCTATCCCAATAAAACAATGACTCGCTCATGTCAATAATAAAAGAAATATTAATTAATCTTGAATTTATAATTCCGTTGCCCAAATTTTTCGATTTCATCGTCGTCTGTGACTGCATAATCAGACACTATTACATTTGCGCATCCACGCTGAATGTTCTATCTGTACGTATCATAATAAGCAGTTTGTGGTGGGTACGCTAAATTGGCCCGATTGCGCTGTCATTAACGATATGTGGTTTTCGGACGGCGAGGGGCAAAATTTAACAATTAATTTTTTTTTTTTTAAAGTCGTAGAAGTGGAGTTTGTTGCTTTGTTATATGGCATACATTTATTTATGTGTTATTACGAGGAAAAATAACGTACACTTGGAACTGCAGGAAAATTCAGACAAGTATACTTAGATTCTATTGGTAAATGAATAATTAAATGGGCGGAGCTTGTAAGTATACGTGCTCTAGTATATAAACCGAAAAATTTTAATTTCTAATCATTCGATTACGGAGTCAAGGACGGAGCGCGACTTATCGTTGCGCATGAGATAAGATACATTATTGGTAATTACAAAATTACGCTGCAGATCTATCCCGATAAAACAATGACTCGCTCATGTCAATAATAAAAGAAATATTAATTAATCCTGAATTTATAATTCCGTTGCCCAAATTTTTCCATTTCATCTTCGTCTGTGACTGCATAATCAGACACTATTACATTTGCGCATCCACGCTGAATGTTCTATCTGTACGTATCATAATAAGCAGTTTGTGGTGGGTACGCTAAATTGGCCCGATTGCGCTGTCATTAACGATATGTGGTTTTCGGACGGCGAGGGCAAAATTTAACAATTAATTTTTTTTTTTTTAAAGTCGTAGAAGTGGAGTTTGTTGCTTTGTTATATGGCATACATTTATTTATGTGTTATTACGAGGAAAAATAACGTACACTTGCACCTGCAGGAAAATTCAGCCAAGTATACTTAGATTCTATTGGTAAATGAATAATTAAATGGGCGGAGCTTGTGAGTAAACGTGCTCTAGTATATAAACTGAAAAATTTTAATTTCTAATCATTCGATTACGGAGTCAAGGACGAAGCGCGACTTATCGTTGCGCATGAGATATGATACATTCTTGGTAATTACAAAATTACGCTGCAGATCTATCCCGATAAAACAATGACTCGCTCATGTCAATAATAAAAGAAATATTAATTAATCCTGAATTTATAATTCCGTTGCCCAAATTTTTCGATTCCATCGTCGTCTGTGACTGTATATCAGACACTCTTACATTTGCTAATCCACGCTGAATGTTCTATCTGTCGGTATCATAGTAAGCGGTTCGTCATGGGTACGCTAACTTGGCCCGTTTTTGGCCGACGACGGTGAAATTTAACAATTCACTATTTTACCAAAGAATTGTAGGAATGGAGTTTGATGCATTGTTACATGGCATATATTTAATTATGTGTTATTACGAGGAAACATTGTACACTTGCACCTGCGGGAAAATCCAGACAAGTATACTTAGATTCTATTGGTAAATGAATAATTAAATGGGCGGAGCTTGTAAGTAAACGTTCTCTAGTATATAAACCGAAAAATTTTAATTTCTAATCATTCGATTACGGAGTCAAGGACGGAGCGCGACTTATCGTTGCGCATGAGATAAGATACATTATTGGTAATTACAAAATTACGCTGCAGATCTATCCCGATAAAACAATGACTCGCTCATGTCAATAATAAAAGAAATATTAATTAATCCTGAATTTATAATTCCGTTGCCCAAATTTTTCCATTTCATCTTCGTCTGTGACTGCATAATTAGACACTATTACATTTGCGCATCCACGCTGAATGTTCTATCTGTACGTATCATAATATGCAGTTTGTCGTGGGTACGCTAAATTGGCCCGATTGCGCGGTCATTAACGATATGTGGTTTTCGGACGGCGAGGGTAAAATTTAACAATTAATTTTTTTTTCAAAAAGTAGAAGTGGAGTTTGTTGCTTTGTTATATGGCATACATTTATTTATGTGTTATTACGAGGAAAAATAACGTACACTTGCACCTGCAGGAAAATTCAGACAAGTATACTTAGATTCTATTGGTAAATGAATAATTAAATGGGCGGAGCTTGTAAGTAAACGTGCTGTAGTATATAAACCGAAAAAATTTAATTTCTAATCATTCGATTACGGAGTCAAGGACGAAGCGCGACATATCGTTGCGCATGAGATATGATACATTATTGGTAATTATAAAATTACGCTGCAGGTCTATCCCGATAAAACAATGTCTCGCCCATGTCACTAAGAAATGAAATATTAATTAACCGCTTATTATGATACCGACTGATAGGACATTAAGCGAGGACGCGCAAATGTAAGAGTGTTTGATTATGCGGTCACAGACGATATGTAGATGTCAGCCGACGACGGTGAAATTGAAAAATTAATTTTTATCAAATTGTTTTGACGCGTCTTCTCACTCAATCGGAGTAACTATTGGAGTTTATAAACAACCAGTAAAACAGATAAAAAATTCTAACTACCCTTAAAAGAACAAAAAAACCTACAAATATTAATCATAAAATTAAATAAATCATAATGTATGTAAAAAACAGCTGTTTAAAATAATGGCATATTTTTTTCAAGTTGACAAAGCATAGGGGCACCGTTTAGTGCGAAATACCAAATAAAATAAAATATTTAGTAAGAAATGCCTAGGTTTAATTTCCCCAACGAGCTCTAGTGCGATTGACAATCCGGATAATCGCAAATCCGTATAAATGAGGTCCGGATAATCGAGTGTTTACTGTAGTTGTAAACTTAGTTCTCATTTGTACAGTATGGACAATTCTGAGGCGCTAATTTCAACTGAGACTATCTTTATATTTTATCATTTTTTTCATAAGGTAGATCTAACCATTATATTTAGATCAGTGATCTATACACAAACGCAAAATACGCAACATAATTTAGAAGTATTACTTCCAATGCGCCTCCATCAGTACACGCACCAGTTTTTTCTCAAATATTCCAATGTGACAGAAAAAAATTTACAAAATAAGCTGCTGTGTCAGTTTTATTAATCTTTCAAAGAGCAAATAATTTATTTTGAATTCCCCATTATTAATTTTTTGCTATAATCAAGTGATCTCATAGCAAACAATCAATTAGGCACCTCGGCCCTAACATTCCTACAAATGCATTTTTCTAAAACGAACAAATTGGTAAACGCCGCGAGGAACGGCCGGAAATCGTCCCAAACGCTTCCCTAACTACGTTTGTTTGCAAACTTTCAAGAACATATAAATGAGTAATGACTTTTGGGAAGCCTTTTTCCTCGAAACGATGGGCGGAAAATTAATGAAGTTTACGTAAGAATAATCCGCAAAACATTCAAACCTCGAATATTTAGGTCAGTTAGCGCTTCAGGTTAGAGCCAATTATAAAAGTGGGTTTTCGGATAAATAAAAACGAGCCCCTTCTTCCCACGTTATTTTAAGAAGAATAAATCATTTACGCGAGCCGATCGATTCGAAGCGTTACATTTTGAGGTGGACGTGTACCCCACGACTTTTCAAATACAAGTTCAAAGTTAACCGGATCGGGGGGTACTATTGATGAATGGTTTGTTTCGGCAAAATTAAAAAAAAAGCTAAAGTGTCGAAAATATTGAAAAAAAACTGATATTTTTAAATGTAAAGTGACAAAACGGCAAGGTCAAAATTAGGACAGCTTGTTGATATTGTAATAAAACGCAAAATTTGAAGATGTAAGACAAATCGTAGCTGTGATTTAAGAAATATTCAAAAATAGAACTTTTTAACGTTTCTCCTGGTTTTAAAAAAAATTTAATTCACATAATACTTATACCCGAATAATTTGTGTGGTTTTGTGAATTGTTTAAATAAATTACAATTAAATAGAAACCATTCAACACATAGAAAAGTAAATAAAAAAGTACTTAAAATGCGTTAATAATGAATTGGTGAGGATAAACAGCATTAAATTTTATGTTGCAAACCCTGCTAATGTTTATTTACATGTTGCCCATGTATAGGGGAACCTGCTGTACCTTGGCCCTTTTTTAAACATTTTTAACCTTTTTAAATCTAAACGGCTGTTCCATTTTAAAACGCAGTAATAGCCAAATTTTTTCCCATAGAGTAATTTATTTTTTTAAACCAACTCACTGCACTTTTTTTTCTATTTGACAAATTCAAAACATAGTCGTGGAGTTTGTAAATTTAAAAAGAAAATAATATCATAAGAAAATTAAAATCATTAATGCCCGAAAATAGAATTTTTGGGGTACCATTAAGAATTAATGAAAAATCAAAAGACTTAATTGATTTTCAGTTGAATAATTACAGCAAAGTGTTGAAGAATAAACCTATGTTATTTTCGTCACTTTTTAATATTATTTAATTTTTTTCTAAATTTATTTACGTTGATTAGACAACAATTATTTCTAAAGTAAAATTATTACTTTCATTGAATATTATTTTTATTAAATGAGACAATTTCAAGTGGGCGAAAAAATTATAACCTTCCATACGTACTCCTTCAACAAAAGTTTTGTTCACTATTTCTTTAAAAAAAATATTTCATATTTAAATAGAGCAATAATTATATGCGTTAGGTAAGTTTAAAAAAAATTATTAATTTAAATAAAAACGAATAATAAAACTGGAATTTACATGTTTCACTATCAATTTAGAATTAAAAATGTATACTTTAAGAGATACTTACAAAAAACTACATTAATTTTCAAAAAATGAACATATTTTGTCTTAAGGCACGTGTTATTTTGGTTAAAAATTTTTTTTAAAAATTCCCCCGTATTTTTTCATTAAAAGGAAGGTTTTTTTAAGGCGTCAGAAGAAATTTAATTTTTAACGACCACCCTAAGGTATATAAAACAGTAACTTTAAAGAAAAATATGTAAGTGAGGGTAGTTCTCAAACTGTACGTAGTTTTGACGTTTACATACAATTTTTTGTATTCTAAGGGAGTAGAGATTAAAGTTATAACAAAATGATGTCGGCACCTTTTTTTTTTTTTTGTAGGCCTGTGTTATCCTTAATATATTAAAAAATCAAGTTGGGAGTAAGCGCCTGGACACCCTGTATGTAGATATGTCTTCTTTACTCAATTTAAGCATATTTCTCGTATGCTTTTAAGGAAATTAATGTTTCGTCATTGTTTGCGAGAACAAAGCCAAAGTGTGCGAAAACTGATAATTTTTCGTTTTCCAGGTCCTGCAGAAGTTATAAATTGTTACCTTCTGTCTTTGGCCGTCGCAGACCTCCTCTGCGGCTTGCTGATCGTGCCGCTCTCGGTGTATCCAGCGCTCGTGCAACGATGGGTCTACGGGGACATCCTTTGCAGCGTGGTCGGATACATCGAAGTCACCCTGTGGGCCGTCACGGTCTATACCTTCATGTGGATCAGCGTCGATCGCTATTTGGCCGTGAGGAAGCCCCTGCGCTACGAGACAATTCAAACGAAAACGCGTTGCCAATGTTGGATGGCTTTCACGTGGATCTCGGCCGCCATGCTCTGCTGTCCGCCTCTTTTGGGATTGGAAAAGCCGGTCTTCGACTACGACGGCCACATATGCATGCTCGATTGGGGCCACATGGCGGCCTACACGGCCACCCTGGCGATCTTGGTCCTCGGCCCGAGCCTTATCACGATTATCTACACCTACGGATTCATCTTCAACACGATGAGGAAACTGCGAAACGGCACCTGCTGCCACGACAAGGAGTACGCAACGGCCCTATCTGAGAACCTGTCAAATCCTAGCCATATCATGTCCTTCGTATTAGTTATAACGTTTTGGTTCTCGTGGACTCCGTATTTGGGTGTGCGCCTGTACGAATACTTTACTGGGATAAAATTTCAAGTGCCATTCTTACATTTCGGGATCGTATGGCTGGGCTTCCTCAACTCCTTCTGGAAGTCACTGATCCTGGTGTCGCTGAGTCCGCAGTTTCGCCTAGCCCTGCGGATATTTTGCATGTCGATCTGCTGCAGGTACAAGGGGGGCCGCATGCAGGCCGAGCTCATCGGGATGGACGCCGACGACTGACTACTCCTTTCTATTAGTGGATTTTTTCCGCGTTTTCGATTTCCTATCACCGGAGTTGCTGTGACCGATTACGAATACGTTCTGGAAAAAGTCAAAAAACAATTATCACACAATTCGAAGAGAGGGGCCGTCACTCGCTAGTGGGCCGCTCTCTCTATTCGTTGCATTTCGTTGTGTAAGTAGTTCTAACGGTATATGTTAACAATGAGTGCACTGTGCAATTAGATTTTTAAATTTTAATTACTTTTAAAGATAAAAACGCTTAAAATGTTACTCTTACCGTTTACAACGTAACTATGTATTTTGTGTCACTTGTAAACATTACAATGTCTGCCGAAGATTCTTTTTATTAATGAAAAATTGTTTTTTATTATGGTACACGTTTTGTTTTAATAAAATATATTATATAATATAGGTGTATACCGGGTGTCCCATAAATAAGTACTGAAACTTAGCCCACTTATACATGACCCCAACCTGAACGAACCCATACCGCAAATCAAGTGACCTTATGTGTCACATTTTTGAGTTATGGTATCGTAATACAGTAAAACCTCAATTATCCGGACCTCAGTTATACGGATCGCGATTAGCCGGATTGTTGCGTTTTTTGTAAACACATACCTAACAATTTGACCAACTTTTTTTCTGTTAAAACGGGACGCTTTGTAATCGTGCTTAAAGCCGAGTGTGCACATTCGAGCTCGAAGTGGCACATTCCGATCTCGGGAAAATGAAGCGCGCCGCTCCGCGTCGCGCTTCATTTGCCTCCCTCGCTCGGAAATGTGCCACTTTTCGCTCGAATGCGCACATCTTCGTATTAAAAGATTTTTCTATATTAATCTTTTTTGATTAAGCTCAAAAAATCATATTTAGTCGTTTAAATTGAGATTTTCTGATCGGAAAAAGCTATAGCTTTGATTTTTTTAAATAATATTCTGTATAAACACTACATTAGAAATAAATCAATTAAAATAGACTAAAATTATTGTGAATCATGCTTAAAACCGAGTGTGCACATTCGAGCTCAAAGTGGCACATTCCGATCTCGGGAAAATGAAGCGCGCCGCTCCGCGTCGCGCTTCATTTGCCTCCCTCGCTCGGAAATGTGCCACTTTTCGCTCGAATGCGCACATCCTCGTATTGATTGGATTTGCCTATACAGTCGAACCCGAAGGGACAGCAAAAATAATTCGTCATATCAAAAACTCGAGTTACCAAAAGAAGTTCAGTTAAATACTTCCGTACATATATATCATTCATTTTTTTATAGAAAATAACCAAAATTGATCTACAATCATTAACATTATTTATTTTTATTAAGACCCTAAAAAAATATAGTTATTTACATATTATTTACTGTTCAATTGAAAGTAATCTAAAATTGTCTTTTGCTTCATTGCTCCAAAATGTTACGTTTCTACAAATTTTTCCAATGATCTTACCGATAATAATATATCTGTAGGAACATCTTCTCGAGCAAATAGAATAAAGAAATAGTATCTATTGCATGGTAAACTTGAGTTGTTGAAGGGATGTTTACTGTAACATCTGTATCACTTTCATATTCACTTTCACTTTCACAGTTTTTCTTATTTTCTTCTAGCACTTTACTTATAATGCTTTCATCGCTAGGAATTTCAGCAACTTCCAAATCTTTATCAACGTTGACATTTGTCATTTGTATCTTCAGCAGCTACAATTAGGTCTCTGTTTTTTAAAATGGTTGATAAAGTGTTTGCGGGAATACCAAAATCTTTAGCTATATCCTTTTTTCTTTTGAGCCCACGTTCCACTTCTTTTATAAGATTAATTTTCTCCCTTATGGTTAAACTTTTTAATTTTCGTTTACACTCCATGTTAATACGTAAATAATTTTAGAAAAAGTATTAAACTTTTTTAGATTTTCTGTTATACTCTGTTACAAACTATAAAGAACGTAAAACACATTTGTTAGTCTTCGTAGTCGACGAATAACTAGCAAATTGAAAACTAAAATGCAAAAATAGTTTCTTTTTTTGTAAAATAAACGGTAACACCATCTCAAAAATGTATAACTGTTCATAAGGCATTTAAACATAAATTAGTTTTTAAATCCAATTGAAGTGCCGCCGTCAAAACATTCTTGTAGTATAAACCTTTTATTCGTAGTTAACAATAGAGCTTTTAAAGCATCAATAACACCAAACCAAGACGTCGTTAATCCTCTCTCAGGTAGAGAAATTTTTAGAAAAGTTGTAAAATTTAACTTCGAGTCATCGACCTATTTACTAATGGAAACTTGAATTTAATGAATTGTAAAACGCTTCGACTAATTAAATAATTCGATTTATTAAATTTCGAGTTATTGACATAAAAATATTGACGTTGAGATAGGCAAGTCTTAGGGAAACTGGTTCCGAGTTCGAGCTATCAAAAATTCGGCTTATCGGCGTTCGACTAATGGAAGTTCGACTGTATGCCAAATTACCAATGAAGCACTTACTAAATTACGATGTTGTCATTTACCCGAAAATTAAAATCAATTTTCGTCGATATTCTTTAGATATAGGACATATTGTATATAAACCTTTATTGTTTAGATTGATATCAGGTATCACCCGGTTAAAGTTTCAGTACCAATTTATGTGACACCCTGTATATAAATATATAATATAATTTATATATAATACATTCTATAGTTATAAAAGTAAAAAGTAATTCATTAATTTTAAATTTGAAATGGAGTAATGTGATTGGATCATTTAATTGTATCCAAGGTGACGAAAGAAATCAACCAATCACAAAGAAATGATTTAAATACCAATTATTTAAATAACTATTTTCCCATAAGAAAAGAATTAATTCGGCAGATGTGTAGTACAAAAATTGCATTTATAGAATTTAAAATTTTTTATATTTGTAATTAAGATGCAGTCAATTAAAGTAGGTTGTAATCCCACAAAATTCGTTAATATTCAGGAGGTTTCGTCCGATCTCCCAAAAATGTAAATTGGCAAAAAAAAATGATTGAGAAACAAGAAGGAGCCTCCAACAGAGCTTATAACACCAAAAAACATGTGTAAAAACGGTTTGCGAAGCGCAAACTGCATTTGTGTCGTAGTTTTTAATGTTTTTGTATAGAAAATAAGTATATAATTGCAATGCAACGAAATAAGCGATATTTTTAATGTATAAAGCAAAAATGTTTTTTGTTTTGAATTATGGACGTCGCCAGGTCAAAAATGATGTGGTGCCTCGAAATGATTTTCGAGCGAATCATATCATTTTCTTTTTAAGTAGGATTTTGCATGTTGAACGGAGACTTAGTCTTTGATATGCCATAAGACATTCTAAAGTGAGATTTTTTTCCCTGTTACCCCAAATTTATTAAGTTCTCCTCTTTGATTGCACTTTGTGTAAAATCGAACCGTGGAACTCTAATTTCATTCAAATCTATTGTCTTACTTAAGATGACCATTCTCCCCAGGTCAGAAATGTGCACAGGCGACTTTAAGCTCAAATCACAATGAGTCTTTATTTTATTTAAAATTATAGAACCGTATTTCTATTAAAAATGTCAAACTTCTGTTTGAGTGCTGTTCAACAAAATTACTTAAAAAAAATAAACCCTAAGTACAACTTTTTCCGAAAATAAAATCAAATTTTTTCAAGTTTAATTTTTTGCAAAAAAAACAAGGGTTTATTAAATTTTCGTTAACACTTACAATTAATAAAATTTAATAATTGTTTTTTGCGTAACACTCGAAATTTGTAAATTTAGAAAATTTGCTCTTTCGGGGACACCTCTCTCTTATTTTTACTTTTGAGTTATATATTTAACGTTTAGGGGAACCTGTTATACCTTGGCCTTTTTTCACTTGTAATTTTTTTTAAATTATAAGGTACTGGAGGGTAATAAGGTCCCACTTAGTGTTCAATATTTTCATTAAATAAACTAAGACAACTCATAACATAATATGAATTCTAAGTGATTCTTACATATTTTTTTCTGAAAATAATGTATATTTAAAAACACATTTTTAAAAAGCAAAAACATATACACTGGTGTTTGGGCCTTATTAAACAAACAGGCAGATAACAAGCCCTGCTTTAAAATACAATGGCAGATATTAAGTCCCGAATAAAGTATTCAATTCAGGGGTAGCAACTTTGGCATATAAAAGGTGCTTGGTCAGCTTTCGTTAGTCCAACACATTCTTCATGTACCCAAGTGTTACATAACATACAATATCTCATATCAGTCACAAAATCATGGTATGAGACGAAACACATCCAAGATTGTTTTGAAAATCCAGCAAAATTGTATTTTTACGTAACCCTGATTTTGATTGTAAGTCACGACTCTCAAGCATTTGCCTTTTATTAAAATATTAAGGCCCGGGCCTTATTACCTGAGTAGTACATTTTTTCTTTTTTAAGATTATCTTTTTTTCTGATTAAATAAATCAAGTCAACTAAAGAAGAAGCTTGCCTCTTTGTATATAATTTTGCTCCTCTTAAATATTCACACGATAGCACCAATTGAAAGTTAATTTGGCAGAGATACATTTATAAATTGCACATAATATTGAGGTAGATTCACTATGGAGGTTTCCCGCGTTAATTGACACGCAGAAAATTTCCCAACCCAGAGGTGATATGTTTTAGATGTTTCTCGCTCGCCGATGGCACTAAATAAGCGATTTCGATTATAGTTTTTATTTAATGGCTTCTGGGCTTTATTACCTGGTGGGCCTTATTACCCTCTAGTACCTTATATGTAACAATTTGTTGATAAAATGAATTACATCGTATGGGGGCACTAATAAGGTATTCATCATAAAATATTTGAAAGCATTACCAATCGTTTACAAAAATTGCTATAACATTTAAAAATTAGTGGATCTATGGTCTAGGTACAACAGAAGTGATGTACCTTGGCTCTATTCACATTAAGCAAAATAAAACCCATTGTTCTATGAAAACTATATATTTATTTTTGGATTATAAGAACTACTAATGTTCTTCTTTGAGATGACATTAAAATTGTTTCAACAATTAACAAAAATTTTCTTGTATACTAAAATTTCACATACTTAATAGTTAACTTTGCAAAAATTTAAATTTTTCGTTAGACTTGCGAGGCATATTGTCTGAAGCAAAATTTAAAAAAAAATAAGAATTTATAACCAAAGGTATATCTAAATTTTTATGTATTGCACGTTAATCTTAGGGTCAAGGTACAATTTATTGACAGTGACCGAGGTACAACACACCGATCCTTGATGTTTAAACTCAAAAATAAAATTAAAAGACAAAATCTGGCGCTGCGTGGTTGAAAAAAAATTCAAGGTTGATCTTGGTAAGATCTCTTGGGATAGCTCGATCACTATAAGTGGTTTAGAGGGTGTTGAATAGAATAAAGTTTAACTGTACAAAGGTACCAAGGTACAACAGTTTCCCCTAAATCAGAAATGTTTGGCGCTAACAGACCAAGTCCTTTAAACAACCTTTTTAACAACAATTTAAAAATAATTTAAACCCCCCCCCCTCCAAATCGATGTATTGAAATGAAGTTACAGTCGAACAAAGAGATTTTCACCGATAAATGTTGGGATACTACCTAATTATATCCAATTTGTAGAAAAAGCGTAAAACAATCAAATATTTTGCGCAATTTAGAATTATCTTACAATAGTATTTTTATATATACCTACTTATATATTGTTCGTTAGCGTAAGTTTCACTTTTTAAAAGAGCAACTATCTGGCTTGTAGCAAAAACAGATAATAGCTTTTTATAATCAGAAAAATGTATAGTGTACCTTATAATTTCGTTAAACGTGTAATAACTGTGTGTACCTATTTATTAAGCTTAGAAAACTATGTATTCGAGCGAAAAGGCGAATCGTTTTTCGGGCGTTCGCATTCCAAAAATTGTTGCCGAAAAAACAACAGCAACAATGATCAAAAAAATCCATTCCAAGGGAGAAGCGATTCGCCTTTTCGCGTTTAGCTGACGCATTTCCTCTCTCGATGTCTATTTTAACACAGCTTATCAACGTTAGTTTAGAATCATTGTTCTAGCCGTTCGCATAATGCAATCCATTATTATGTATCCAGTTGGGAAAAAATATCCTGCTGAATCTATGGTGCAGGCGGCGATGTTTCCAAATGGCCTATTTTCAACAAGATGGTGTGCACCTACTTACAGGTACACAAGTCGCTTGCTTTGTATAGAAGAAAAAAATACGTCTTTGTAACAGTATCTCCGTATAAAGTTTGTACTAAACGGCAAAACTTTAATTGGTGTTACTTGGTTCGAGTTACGATAGGTTTGTAAACAAGCATTATAGATGTACACTTCTGCCGCTTTACGTAGAAGTTGTTCTTAACTTAACAGTCTGCTAAGAAATGCTCTCTTATACGTCAAATGCAGATGTGGGTTTTTGAGATTAAATCGATCAGCATTCCTTTAGATTCAACCGTTTACCAAATCTTAAACAAAATATGTTAAGAGTGGATTTTTTGAAGTTATACTTCTTTTGGCGCGTTTAGAGTAAAATCGCAGCAGGCAGTGGAGGTTGCGCGCGCATGACTAACGAAAATGCGATAGTTTAAGTTAGTCGTCTAAGAAAGTAAATTTATTAGTGTGAATGATGCTTAAAACCGAGTGTGCGCATTCGAGCTCAAAGTGGCACATTTCCGAGCGAGGGAGGCAAATGAAGCGCGACGCGAAGCGGCGCGCTTCATTTTCCCGAGATCGGAAATGTGCCATTTTTCGCTCGAATGCGCACATCCTCGTATTTATCTACTTTATCTTTCTCCATTTCGAATGAAAGATTTAAATGTAATTTTGTAAATATCGATTTTATGTTTGAAAACGTATTTTTACTATAGCAATGAGTGAGAGCGAGCGAAAAGATATGATAATCTCGTAAGTGTGAGTGAGATGGATGGATTTTTAACTAAAATTTTGTTTAATTTATTGTCAACCACGTTTAAAGCCGAGTGTGCACATTCGAGCTCAAAGTGGCACATTCCGATCTCGGGAAAATGAAGCGCGCCGCTCCGCGTCGCGCTTCATTTGCTTCCCTCGCTCGGAAATGTGCCACTTTTCGCTCGAATGCGCACATCCTCGTATTTATTACATTTATCTACTTTATCTTTCTCCATTTCGAATAAAAGATTTAAATGTAATTTTGTAAATATCGATTTTATGTTTGAAAACGTATTTTTACTATAGCAATGAGTGGGAGCGAGCGAAAAGATATGATAATCTCGCAAGTGTGAGTGAGATAGATCGATTTTTAACTAATATTTTGTCTATTTTATTGTGAATCACGTTTAAAGCCGAGTGTGCGCATTCGAGCTCAAAGTGGCACATTCCGATCTCGGGAAAATAAAGCGCGCCGCTCCGCGTCGCGCTTCATTTCTTCCCTCGCTCGGAAATGTGCCACTTTTCGCTCGAATGCGCACATCTTCGTATTTGTCTACATTAATCTTCTTTGATTGCGTTCAAAAAATTATATTTAGATGAGTAAATTGGGATTTTGTGATAGGAAACAGCTATAGCTTTGATTTTTGTAAATAATGTTCTGTATACACACTAAATTAGAAAAAAAATTTAATTAAAATAGGTTAAAATTATTGCGAATCATCCTTAAAACGGAGTTCGCACATTGAAGCAAAAAGTCGCAGATATATCCGAACGAGCCAAGCAAATGAAGAAGGTTCATTTGCCTGAGCCAGACAAATAGTTTTAAAATCAGTAGTTTTAGCTGTGCATAAACGCAAGATATGCAACATTATTAGATTTAGTCACGCTAAAGAAGTATAACTTCTAACGTACTCGTATATAAGTACAGGCACCGGTTTTGTTTATATTATTTAAAAGAAAAAACAAAATTGTTTTTGGTGCGTGTGTGTGTGTGCGCATGTGTTTATTACTTAATTAAAAAAACGGCAATTATTGAAAACAGGATCAAAATTATTTTAAATAAATTACTAATAAAATGTTGATGATTAAAATACTTTCCCCAAAATCGAATACAGTAATACCTCGATTGTCCAGATTCTTTGTTTACCAAAGTCGATTGTGTATTTTATAGTGCTGTACAATTTGGCCATAGAGTTTAACCAGGTTAATTAGTTCGTCAGCCAATCGGTTAATTGGTTAAATAATTATGTTTGTTCCTTTTCATATATAAAACAGGTGTTATTATGGTGGATGTGTACCCCACGACTTTTAAACCAAATTTAATTATTTAACTTAATTTGGATCATAGGGTTATTGATGAATGGTTTCTTTTGACAAAATTTCAAAAAAATCCAACTGATAATATTTTACTCCCATTAGCAGTACCGGAGTTAAATGTAAATATGTACAGACAAACCTCGATAAGTCAAAGTTGAAGGGAGACTAAAAAGAATTCGAGTTATAGATATAAATATATTAACGTTGAAATAGGCAAGTCCTAGGGAAACAAGTTCGACTTATCAAAAATTCGGTTTATCGAGGTTCGACTGTATTTAACTCTCAAACAGGCTGGCTTAAAAATAATCAAAAAAAAAACCGTTGGGTTAATCTTTTGGAAAAATTACACAATTTTCAAAAGCAACGCTCGTACCTACATTTGTCTTATTTATCTTTCTCTATTTCGAATGAAAAATTTAAATGTAGTTTTGTAAATATCGATTTTATGTTTGAAAACGTATTTTTACTATAGCAATGAGTAGAGCGAGCGAAAAGATATTATAATCTTGTAAGTGTGAGTGAGATAGATTGAATTTTAACTAATATTTTGTCTATTTTATTGTGAATCATCCTTAAAACGGAGTTCGCATATTTGAGCAAAAAATTGCACCATGTCCGAACAAGGGAAGCAAATGAAGCATCATTTTCCCGACTTGTACAAATAGTTTTAAAATCAGTAGTTTTAGCTGTACATAATAATGAAAAATTTAAATGTAGTTTTGTAAATATCGATTTTATGTTTGAAAACGTATTTTTACTATAGCAATGAGTGGGAGCGAGCGAAAAGATATGATAATCTCGTAAGTGTGAGTGAGATGGATGGATTTTTAACTAAGATTTTGTTTATTTTATCGTCAATCACGTTTAAAGCCGAGTGTGCACATTCGAGCTCAAAGTGGCACATTCCGATCTCGGGAAAATGAAGCGCGCCGCTCCGCGTCGCGCTTCATTTGCCTCCCTCGCTCGGAAATGTGCCACTTTTCGTTCGAATGCGCACATCTTTGTATTAGTCTACATTAATCTTCTTTGATTGCGTTCAAAAAATTATATTTAGATGAGTAAATTGGGATTTTGTAATAGGAAACAGCTATAGCTTTGATTTTTGTAAATAATGTTCTGTATACACGCTAAATTAGAAAAAATATTTAATTAAAATAGGTTAAAATGATTGTGAATCATCCTTAAAACGGAGTTCGCACATTGAAGCAAAAAGTCGCAAATATATTCGAACGAGCCAAGCAAATGAAGAAGCTTCATTTGCCTGAGCTATACAAATAGTTTTAAAATCAGTAGTTTTAGCTGTACATAAACGTAAGATACGCAACATTATTAGATTTAGTCACGCTAAAGAAATATAACTTCTAACATACTCGTACATAAGTACAGGCACCGGTTTTGTTTATATTATTTAAAAGAAAAAACAAAATTGTTTTTGGTGTGTATGTGTGTGTGCGTGTGTTTATTAATTAATTAAAAAAGGATAATTATTAAAAACAGGATCAAAATTATTTCAAATAAATTACCAATAAAATGTTGATGATTAAAATACTAAAAAGATATGATAATCTCGTAAGTGTGAGTGAGATGGATCGATTTTTAACTAAGATTTTGTTTATTTTATTGTGAATCACGTTTAAAGCCGAGTGTGCACATTTGAGCTCAAAGTGGCACATTCCGATCTCGGGAAAATGAAGCGCGCCGCTCCGCGTCGCGCTTCATTTGCCTCCCTCGCTCGGAAATGTGCCACTTTTCGCTCGAATACGTACATCCTCGTAGTTATTACATTTGTCTAATTTATATTTCTCTATTTTGAATGAAAAATTTAAATGTAGTTTTGTAAATATCGATTTTATGTTTGAAAACGTATTTTTACTGTAGTAATGAGTGAAAGCGAGCGAAAAGATGTGATAATCTCGTAAGTGTGAGTGAGATAGATCGAATTTTAACTAATATTTTGTCTATTTTATTGTGAATCATCCTTAAAACGGAGTTCGCACATTTGAGTAAAAAGTCGCAACATTTCCGAACGAGGGAAGCAAATGAAGCATCATTTTCCCGACCTGTACAAATAGTTTTAAAATCAGTAGTTTTAGCTGTACATAAACGTAAGATAAGCAACATTATTAGATTTAGTCACGCTAAAGAAGTATAACTTTTAACGTACTCCTATATAAGTACAGGCACCGGTTTTGTTTATATCATTTAAAAGAAAAAACAAAATCGTTTTTGGTGCGTGCGTGTGTGTGCATGTGTTTATTACTTAATTCAAAAAAAGACAATTATTAAAAACCGGATCAAAATTATTTTAAATAAATTACCAATAAAATGTTGATGATTAAAATACTTTCTCCAAAATCGAATACAGTAATACCTCGATTGTCCAGATTCTTTGTTTACCACAGTCGATTGTGTATTTTATAGTGCTGTACAATTTGGCCATAGAATTTAACCAGGTTAATTAGTTTGTCAGCCAACCGGTTAATTAGTTAAATAATTATGTTTGTTCCTTTTCATATATAAAACAGGTATTATTAATGTGGATGTGTACCCCACGACGTTTAAACCAAATTTAATTATTTAACTTAATTTGGATCATAGGGTTATTGATGAATGGTTTCTTTTGACAAAATTTCAAAAAAATCTAACTGAAAATATTTTACTCCCATTAGCAGTACCGGAGTTAAATGTAAATATGTACAGACAAACCTCGATAAGTCAAAGTTGAAGGGAGACTAAAAAGAATTCGAGTTATAGATATAATAAATATATTAACGTTGAAATAGGCAAGTCCTAGGGAAACGGGTTCGAGTTATCAAAAATTCGGCTTATCGAGGTTCGACTGTATTTATGAATGATATTGATGAAAAAATAATTATATTTAATAATATGAACAATGATGGTCTCTTAATAAATATTATATTAATTAATATACGATAATAGTATGTAATTTATTAATAATACCTGCTATGCATATGAAAAAGAACCAACTTAATTATTTAACCAATTAACCAGTTAACTAATAATTTAATCGGTTAACTGATTTAACCAATTAATTAACTCGGTTAAACTTTAAGGCCGATTTGGTAAGCCAAATTGTATGGCACTAGTATTTTGGGCTACTTCAGTAATTCGGATTGCTTTACTTCTAACTAATTTTGACACTTTTATATTTAATGTAATAAACCCAATCACTTCGTATTATTATTATCAAGAATAATCAACTCTCAAACAGGCTGGCTTAAAAATAATCACAAAACAAGACGTTGGGTTAATCTTTTGGAAAAATCACACAATTTTCAAAACAACGCCCGTACCTACATGTGTCTAATTTATATTTCTCTATTTCGAATGAAAGATTTAAATGTAGTTTTGTAAATATCGATTTTATGTTTGAAAACGTATTTTTACTATAGCAATGAGTGGGAGCGAGCGAAAAGATATGATAATCTCGTGAGTGTGAGTGAGATAGATCGATTTTTAATTAATATTTTGTTTATTTTATTGTGAATCATTCTTAAAACGGAGTTCGCACATTTGAGTCAAAAGTCGCAACATTTCCGAACGAAGGAAGGAAATGAAGATTCATTTTCCCGACCTGTACAAATAGTTTTAAAATCAGTAGTTTTAGCTGTACATAATAATGAAAAATTTAAATGTAGTTTTGTAAATATCGATTTTATGTTTGAAAACGTATTTTTACTATAGCAATGAGTGGGAGCGAGCGAAAAGATATGATAATCTCGTGAGTGTGAGTGAGATAGATCGATTTTTAATTAATATTTTGTTTATTTTATTGTAAATCATTCTTAAAACGGAGTTCGCACGTTTGAGCAAAAAGTGGCACCATTTCCGAATGAAGGAAGCAAATGAAGCATCATTTTTCCGACCTGTACAAATAGTTTTAAAATCAGTAGTTTTAGCTGTACATAATAATGAAAAATTTAAATGTAGTTTTGTAAATATCGATTTTTTGTTTGAAAACGTATTTTTACTGTAGCAATGAGTGGGAGCGAGCGAAAAGATGTGATGATATCGTAAGTGTGAGTGAGATGGATCGATTTTTAACTAATATTTTGTTTATTTTATTGTGAATCATCCTTAAAACGGAGTTCGCACATTTGAGCAAAAAGTGGCACCATTTCCGAATGAAGGAAGCAAATGAAGCATCATTTTCCCGACCTGTACAAATAGTTTTAAAATCAGTAGTTTTAGCTGTACATAATAATGAAAAATTTAAATGTAGTTTTACCAATTAATTAACTCACTTAAACTTTATGGCCGATTTGGTAAGCCAAATTGTATGGCACTAGTATTTTGGGCTATTTCAGTAATTCGGATTGCTTTACTTCTAACTAATTTTGACACTTTTATATTTAATGTAATAAACCCAATCACTTCGTATTATTATTATTAAGAATAATCAACTCTCAAGCAGGCTGACTTAAAAATTTTGAAAAAAAAACCTTGGGTTAATCTTTTGGAAAAATCACACAATTATCGAAAGCAACGCTTGTAATAAGTTATTTTTAAAATTAATTAAATTGATTACCCTTAAAAGCACAATAAAACCATTTCCAAATTAAACGAGCGGGCCCTCAACAAAGGCACGTAAATACTACAATTTACATGTGAAAAATTTAGAAAGTTGCACGCCCTCAGCACCGGATGTCTTATCAGCAGTGCACCGGGATATAGCAAACTTAGTCATTTTCACCTTGAATTTGTTTCTACGATCCAAAAATCAATAAATGCTTTGAAAATTAAAAGTACAACAAGACTAATAACAAGGGTTTACTCAATTATTGTCATTTTATGAAGAGGGATTTTAAAACCCCCAAAAACGATATGAAATTTTGAAAAAATGCCAGCCTTCTTTTTCTACAATTAGATTTGCAAATTTTACGACAAATTTATTTCTTATTTAATTTGCAAAAACCCCATCTTCAATTGTTTTCACGTGTTAATTAGTTTTCCAAAAAATGAAGATATTTAAGTGATTTGTTAAAAAAATATTTCTTAGCTCTATTTATTTTCTTCGACCCTAGTAAACAAAATAAAGCACCACACACACCACCTCTTAGATCAGAAGCCTCATAAAATAGGCCTTCGTTGGACACAAATATGTTATTCTTTTAAACCACAACTATTTCCTTGTTCAATTTCCAGCAAAAATAGAAACTATAGAAAAATGTATTTTACTGCATATAATCGTATACTCTCCAGTTTAAAAAAAGAAAACCAACAAAGTAGTAAATGATTTGGAACCTCATAGAACAGATTCCAACTAATGGCCAAAAAAAAACTAACAGATATTTTTCAGCGCTTTAACTGTTTAACAGTAGATTTTAAAAAAACTAATGAAGAATTCGTAAATATTAATTATTAATCTTGTATTGTAAGTAGGTTGTATTTAAAGAAAACTATGATATTATGAAATTGGAAGAAAATTTTTAGTCTGTATAATAATATTAAAGGTTGTTATGCTCACGACAGTCTAATTTTGTACGTAGTTTACTAGTTTTGTACCATAGTTTTGTATTATGAGTATATGGAATTATTAAAGAGGTGTTCACATGTTGTGTAGTAGCTTCAAACGATATTTTCAAATAAAATTCATTGAAACGGTCGATTTCACTTAATTGTACGATGTAAAATTAATTGAAACGAAACTTTCAATCAGTTTTGTCTTTCCTGTTTCTAAATAAACTTTTTTAACTTAGAAGTGCTTTTTTTTAATAATTCCTATATCTAATCATTGCTATTCCTTTAAGTTTTCAGAACGAATCGCCGACAGATTGAAACCAAAAGTTTAAACATGCACAGATAAACAAATTATTAATTAAAATATTAATATCGTAGAAAAACTGAATATCATATAAAACAAATTAATTCAAAAGCCACAAGCAGAAGAACACCAAATAAAACTACTAGCATTAAAATACCATATAAATTAATATGTACAGGTAGCCCTCCGACAACACGGCATCCTATAACACTGTTTCGTTCTGACACAATAAGGAAATTTGGAAAGCCTTTGTAAATACAACACAGTACTTCTACAGCACTGGATAACACAATTTTTGTTTAACGTATTTAAAAATTAAATTACCTGAAAATAATGACGAGAAATAAGAATGAACTATAGTGCATTTGCATGAAAATATATAAATAAATTATACTTTACACATTTATGGTTGTTTTTAATAGGTTTTTAAAACGGTTTTGTAGTGGCTCTGGGTCTTATAGAAGACGACATTTACTAAGGACCTATCTACCGTGTTATAGGAGGGTTACCTGTATCTAAAATAATTTTGATCCAAATTGTGACTTTTTAAAACCTGCAAATTGATTTACAAAAGAAAAGCTCTCCACAAGTCTGTGATTTTAGTTTTGGACAAGTTCTACTATTTTTCAAAATTTTAGATGAGGTAAGGTACGTTTGAAATGAATTAATTTAAGTCAAATTCCAAAAGTAGTGGAACTACAAAAATGATCTAAATCTAAAGATCATTAAGACCATTAAGAATGGAAGCAGAATTGCCATTTCAAACCTGAAATTAATAAAAAAAACAAGAATTATAATTAATTTAATACAAATTAAACGAAAAATAAGTATATAAATTGATAATAATGTCGAAGGAATTGATAAGATTTTTAAGTCTGCAAAATGCATTGATGCGCCATCTATTAGCACATTCGCACATTGAAGTTCAACTTTAAATACAATACGTATTTTAGAAGTTGAAAAAGTTATTAAGCACAGAATTACTTAGCTCCTCAAGTAATCTTTTATCAAATATATAATTAAAATAATAACTTGACACATTATCATGCTTTCAGCAACTTTAAAAATGTTTGTATAAGGTTCTCACATTTCCACAGATGCAGTGTGTTTCATAACATTCCTGAAGTTAACCTTAAAAAAACTAGTTTTATTAATAATAAAATGAAACATTATTTAAACAATTTATATATCAATTAACAATAAACAATTTAGTGAAACATTATTACTGTTGAAAAAAATAAACTTTGTTCAACAATAGTAAGTAGAAACAACATTAATTCCTTAACATCTTTGAGCATTTTAAAAGCATTAAATCTTTTAGGATATAATAAATAAATAATGGCAGAAGAATCAGCAGTAGTTATTCGTGCAAAGCCAGTAAGAAAAATATTTAGTTCAAAGAAATTAACCAAAATACCTCAATCGTTATTAGAAGACAAGAAACTCCAACAAGCAGTTAATGCATTACCTTCCAATTACAACTTTGAATTACCTAAAACCATATGGCGTATACAAGAATTAGAAGCCAAATTAGTAGCTCTTCAAATGCCGGAAGGGCTGCTCTTATTTGCAACCACCATTTCAGACATAATTCGTGAATTTACAAATGCAGACACTATTATAATGGGCGACGTTACTTATGGAGCTTGTTGTATCGATGACTTAACAGCTAAAGCCTTAGGAGTAGATTTGCTGGTCCACTATGGTCACAGTTGCTTAATTCCAATAGATGTAAATAGTGGAATGAAGGTCCTCTACATTTTTGTTGATATTAAAATTGATATACTTCATTTTATCGAAACAATCAAGCTGAATCTTTGTAAAAATAAAAGATTAGCTATTGTAAGTACTATACAATTTGTGGTAACTCTTCAAGCAGCTTCCTCACAATTACAAGAAGCAGGCTACACCGTGACAGTTCCTCAATTTAAGCCTCTTTCACCTGGTGAAATCTTAGGATGCACAGCTCCTGTCATAAAATGTGCCGATGCTATTATTTACTTGGGTGATGGCCGTTTCCATTTGGAGGCAGCAATGATTGCAAATCCAAAACTTGAAGCTTACAGATATGATCCATACTCTAAAAAGTTTAGCCGAGAATACTACGAACATCAAGAAATGCAAAGGATACGACATAAAGCTATTACAGATGCAAAATCAGGTGGAAAATTCGGTATAATATTAGGAACATTGGGCCGTCAAGGAAGTCCTAAAGTGTTAAGTCATTTAGAAAGTAGATTGCATGATAATTCTAAGGAAGTAGTAACAATATTATTGTCAGAAATATTTCCAGCTAAATTAGAATTATTTAACAAGTTAGATGCCTTTGTACAAATAGCTTGTCCCCGTTTGTCAATTGATTGGGGGTTGGCTTTTAAGAAGCCTTTATTAACTCCTTATGAAATGGCTGTGGTGTTGGGTGATGCCCAATGGGTTGACGAAAAAGAAATTTCAAGTTATCCCATGGATTTTTATGCCAGTGGCAGCCTAGGACATTGGACCCCAAATCATAAGCCAGACGAGAAAAACTTATTAAAAAAATGCTGTGGAAAATGTACCTAATTTTAGTTGTCTTAGATTTAAAATTTGATTGTATGTATTGGTTTTTTTTATTGCGTCTTTCTGCGCACGTCGTTAATTTGGATTAAATTGTTATTTCAAGATTATTTTTAATTACTGGGAATCGGGTTTTTTAAATCTTCATGTTTGGTTAATTGGTTGAGAGTGGATGTGTTTTAGGAGGAACGTTCAAAAAGGATAAAAGCACCCTCAGGTTGAACTTGAAAGCGTGGGGGTGAGTATTGATCCTTTAGCAAGGGAGCTATCGACTGGACGCAGTACTGTGTCGACCCTCGTCGTTAAAAGATTAGTTGCGATGCCAACGTGACCGTGAGGACGGCACCATGTCGTCGATATCGGCTCAGGGGGTGGTGGAGCGCGCCTCCGCGGAGTTATCCAAAAGAATAAATGGCTTGGGATTGCGGGGCAGCAAGCACCACACCAAGAGCAGCGTTATGGAAAGGGTCACGAATGTTTTTTGCGGCAGCAGCAATACAACGGTCGCTGCTCCCGAAAAACCTTCCCGTTTATTGCCATCCCGAGGGGCGAAGTCTGCAAACAATCCGGTCATCGTCGTCGCTCGCAAACCACGGATGCCCCAAATGTACTTGACGTGGGAACAGCTGATGTTCGACGAGCGTTTCTTATTGCGATTTTTTTTGTATTTCAATCCTTGCGAACGTTGTATTTTGGCGCAAGTATGTACAAGGTGGAGGGACATACTTTACAGGTATCCCCGATATTGGACTGGCCTTGTGCCTGTCCTTCAATGCAGGGAAATGAGGAGCACTCAAGGAACTGATCGAGGCCGTCTTTATTCCTCGTTATTGCGACGAGGTTTTCATACGCTTTGTTTAATGGGGGCTTCCGACGAAGATGTCCTCGACTTAGTCAATTCCTTTCCTCTTGCTTCGAAGCACGTTCATTCCTTAAGCCTTCGCTGCTCTAGCGTTACTGATAGAGGCCTGGAGAGCTTACTCGATCATCTTCAGGTCTGCAACTTTATTTCCTGAGTGCAGCGTATAAAACTTTTTTTTAATTTCAGGCTTTATACGAATTAGAATTAGCTGGATGTAACGAAGTAACGGAAGCCGGCCTTTGGGCCTGCTTAAATCCAAGAATAGTCTCATTGACACTAACAGACTGCATTAATGTTGCCGATGAGGCTGTCGGAGCCGTTGCTCAATTACTACCAGGCTTATATGAATTCTCTTTGCAAGCTTATCATGTAACCGACGCAGCTTTAGGATATTTCTCTCCGAAACAAAGCAATACTCTCAACATCCTCCGATTACATTCCTGCTGGGAGATTACTAATCACGGAGTTGTAAATATAGGTAAACGAATTAAGTATGACTAAGTTTTAAATTATTACCAAATATTTATAGTCCATTCTCTACCAAACTTGACGATGTTGAGCTTATCAGGGTGTAGTAAAGTGACTGATGATGGCGTCGAATTAATCGCTGAAAATCTGCAAAAATTAAGATCTTTAGACTTATCATGGTGTCCAAGAATCACCGATGCTGCCTTGGAGTACATTGCTTGTGATCTTAACCAGTTAGAAGAGCTTACTTTGGACCGGTATAAAAATAATTGATTTACTCAAAATTAAATACAAACACTTAAATTGTTTAGATGCGTACATATTACTGATATTGGGATTGGATATATTTCCACCATGTTATCTTTATCGGCACTATATCTTCGTTGGTGTTCACAAATTAGAGATTTTGGTCTTCAGCATTTATGTGGAATGAGAAACTTGCAAATATTATCTCTTGCAGGTAAAACATTTTTTTGTTTGTTTTGGGATGTTTAAATTAAGTATTAATTGTATTGCAGGATGTCCTTTATTGACATCGAGTGGTCTCTCAAGTTTGATCCAATTGAGGCACATGCGAGAATTAGAACTCACAAACTGTCCAGGAGCATCACATGAGTTGTTTGATTATTTAAGAGAACATCTACCACGCTGCCTCGTGATAGAGTAAATCATATCACCCAGTCCACTTGTTATTTGTTACTAGTTTGTGCAATAATGTTTAATCTGACTGTGTTGTTACTGTTTTTTGTGTAAATGTACGTTCTTTTCGTCTGCCTAGATAAGTACATAATTATCGATGAAGATTATTGTTTAATGTATACTATATTTCTTGGGTATCTTTAATCTTATCTTTAATTAATTAGATTTAAATATTTTCGTGATTGTACATAAACATTGTAAGTACTTTTCAATGTTTTTTGGCAATAAAAAGTAAGTATTTTGTAGAACTTTATATTATTTTTTTTAATTCAAATTCAATTATCCCACCAGGAAAGTAGTCCTAAACCTGGTTCATTAATGCTACCCTAAAAATAAAAATATATAACTAATATAAAATCTAATTACTCCAAACAAACCGTTATTAAATAAGGTACTTTATTTTCACTATTTTCTTTTGATTCTGATTTAGATGTAGCAGGTCCTTGATTTGAAGGACAGGTTTCTGAGAACATTTCTGATGTTACTTTAAAACGAACCAACTCTCCAGCATCCATAAATAAATCGTGTTTATCTCCATCACCTGTATCGTACTCCCAAACCCATGCTTGTTCAGTTTCATCGAAACGAGAGGGATGTTGTAAATAGGTGGGTGGAATAATTATATCATCGAAAAATCCTAAAGATACTAGAACAACACTTTACTATTCATTCTTATCAAAATAACCTAATGGAATACCATGAACTCCTTCTTGACTAGAACTTCTAATTTTTCCTAACAAAATTTCTTCTATAAATGGTCGAAAGACAATATACCGAAATGATACTCTTGTATGCGATGCTCCATCACCAGGAAATATAAATGACTCTTGTAAACTTGTTATATCATACAATACAATGCAAAGACCAACATTTAAAACTACCTAAAATGTGACAATGTTAAGCAATGTTGTTTCTTAGATTTTTACTTACTTTATTCGCTAATTTTTTATTTAATTCAGAAGCAATTGCCTCATTTAATTTAATTTCAAATAAATCAGGAGGAATTCTTGTTACATTCTTTAGTTCTGCCAGAACAAACATTTTCCAAAACACAAACCATTAGTGAGGTTAATACAAAATTGTTGAATATAATCAGGTTCGCCATAATAAATATCATTTATAAAAATCCCCAACATTCAAATTCAAATAACTTTTTAATAGAAATTCAAAATATATTTATATATAATCTGTTTGTACAATTAATTTTCATTGCGTCGTCTTCTTTGCTAGCATTCTTTGTACTTCATCAATCATCGTCGCCAGCTAAAAAATTATAAAAGATGCTTAGATTATTAATAATAATTATAAAGATGTTTTCATTTGATTTTCTGCAATAGAATAATTATAAACACATTATAAATAATTCTTGAACTATTGAGAAAGGGTTTGGAAGAGAACAACACACCTTTAGCATTAGGGTCAAACCCTTTTAATTCGACATCAATAACACGGAAGAATTCGGCTTCTGCAGCAACTACTTCCGGATCACTTCCAAAGCTAATTTGAGAAGCTTCCTTTTCTTTTAATTCAGCTTCGCTTTCGGCTCCAAGCTGTTGAGCACTCTTCGTTTTCATCTTAAGTCGCAATTCCCTATTACGAGCTTCTAATATCTTTTCTCTCTTGCTTTCACGTTCAAACATCTACAATTTATATAAATAAAAACTTGAAGAAAAACGCTTAAAAAATCATTTACAGCAGTCAGAAGCATTTTATCATTTTTATTCGACGTCGACAAGTTCTCACTGAATTGTACAATGTAGGTCGCTCCAGATTCTGTTCCTACTGCTACTAAACGTCCCATTTCGTGTGTACGTAAAGAACACAAAGGTTCATCGCACACTTTTACTCCTTAAATAAGTACAAAGCATTTAGAGAATGGCAGGTTTTCAATACACAATCCTCACCCATGCAGGCATGTTTTTGTTGTTGCAAAACGTCCCAAACGTCCAATGTCCCATCGCTACGAGTTACAAAAAAGACCGAGTATCTAAAATAAATCATTCTATACTGAAATCGTATAAACCACATATACATTTTACCTGGTAGGACTCCAAGCACCATCGGTGAGTCTAGCTTTATGATAGCAGGTCCACATAATGGAGCTCTCCCTACAATCCTCAGACCAAATCCTAGTGGTCCAATCGCCCACAGTTAAAAAGTTCTTCACAAAAGCAGCATTTCGATTCATGGCCAGTACAGGTCCTAAATGAGCATTAAATCTAAGGGCCATCTTCTCACCAGGCGATTTTCCTTTACGATTACATGAAATTACAACTCCATTTTCAGTGCCCACCATAAAACGTGTAGGAATACTTGATTCATATTCTAAACAACAAGCACCCATTGCTTTCTCAATTATCTGTCCTGGAGCACTCAATATAAGAGTCTCCAAAGGCTCACTTAGTTTTCTAGTGTCCCACCTTACAAAAACATAATTTTAACTAAAACAAAACTTAATAAAGTACCTAAATACAAAAACCTTATGGTGGTGGTTCATATTTAGGTACATTACTCTACACATATGTAAAATTACCATTTTACTTGGCCATCGGTAGAAGAACTAAAGAATTCCGTCCCAGACTTCGAGTTAATCCAAAGAACGTTGTGGACAGGATCTCGATGGCTTACTTCTGCGGTGGTAACCCCAACAGACTTAGATCCTCTTCGAGTATCCCAGACTGCTATACGACCACTCAAATGACCGCTTACCAAAGAATTCGCATCTTTTTGGTGGTATTCCAAACAGCATATTGGAACATTTGGCATTAAAACCAGAAGTGGACGATTGGGATTTTCTAAAAATTAAACATTTCAAATTTAAATGGTAATTGTTAGTTTATCGGAATCTGTTAGGTCTCACACCTACATCCCAGATATATGAGTGATACGACTCGTTTACTAAGTTAGCTTGAAATTTTAAATTGCAATGAGTTATGGCTAGTTTCGTTCCTTCGTCCGGTGACCATGAGATATGATTCACCCTTCTTCTTATAGGGCTTTGGTCTTGGTATACGTTTACTGTCCGCGCAGAACTTCGTTCGACCAAAGGAGTGGGATCGATATCAACGAAATATTGTTGATAAATATTAATGGCATTGTTTTGCAAAATGCAGCTCTCCATACTCTAAAAAACGATTGGTTTTAAACGGTAGTAAAAAGAGAAATACTTACTCTACATAACTGAAGTACTGTTGGATTAAAATTGTCTTCTTTTTCAATTTTTCTGCGGTACCTTTTAGTTTGCTCCTCATCATTAACGTTGACATCTTTGGGCCAACCACCTTCAGCATGATTGGTACCAGTATTGGAAAACTGCGCTCTGGTGGTATTAAGGAAATGTTCTGCTTGTGTTGTACCACACTGGGTTCCTTGAGAGACCGGATCTCTAAGTATTTCAATTGATCAATTTTGGAAAGGTACCATAAGCCTTGATATTGCTCGATTACCTTAATATGTATTCAGCAACCAAATCCTTGTTAGATGGATAATTATCGATAAGATCTGGACCTTTATCAACAAATAAACATTGTCTGCCAAATTCAGTTCTTTTCTTTTGATATACATATTGCAATTCCATATTGAAGCAATTTAATATAAGCTGTAGGCTCCTCTGCTTCTTTAACATAAAATCTATTAAATTTGATTGATCAATAAAGATAAACAGAATACAAATCTCATAGTTACCTCAATGTCTTTGTTTAAAAAATATACTTTGACTCACAAAAATAATCGTAGCGCCCTCATTTTTAATCAGATCTTTAAAAAGGATCCGGATTCAAAATCCTGAGACTTTTCACCATAAGATACATGCAAAATCGGCATAGAGCACAATGTTAATTTTTCGAGTAATTAAGGGTTGAAGTTTTAGATTCACTTTTGCATTACAAAAGTTTATTTTAAAAAAATTGTAGCGCTGTTATTTGTGGATGGATCTTTAAAAACAAAAAAAATCTGGATTCGCCAGACTATTTGGCTTCGGATAAGCTCAAAAAACCATAAACGTGCTATTTAAAATTCTCGATAAAAACGGATTGGAAGAGTCCGATATGTAATTAATTGTTTCTAAATTTCCACTTTGAGAAATCGTAGCTCGGTTATTTGTGAACGGATCTCTAAAAGCTTTTCAGATTTCAAAAGCCCGTTTATCGGAGCGTAATATCAGTTAAAAAACCAACAAGGCCCAATGTTAAATCTGGAAGAAAAGCACATGCGAATCTTTTAATTCAAAATATACAAGTTAACCAACACAACATAATTAAAGTAGCTAAATCTTAGTTATTTTTAGTTATAGTTTATAAATTCTAAAATTAATAATTAAGGTCCTTCAAAATAAACAAATAAATAGGTTATTTACAACACGTGGTTAGTAATATACTGAATGTTTTAAGGAATCGTTAATATTTCCATTTTCCATTCAAAAGCAGGTATTTATAACCTCAAAATCATGTGCACCTCTTGAAATATAAAAATATCAGTAAATAATACTCGTGTGTTTTGAGTAGTCAAGTTTTACCAAATAACTTCGATCTAAAGCACTCATTTTCAACAATTTTTTAGGTACTCAAACACATTGAACAAAACTTCTCTTTATTCGCTTATTGTCTACAAAATTTTGTACAGAACATAATGTAGATTAATTTAATGTTTGAGATCAATGTAATGATATATTTATATTCTAGAAGTTACAATGTCAGAAGAAGAAATGAATACAGATGACCAAAGTAGCAATGATCCCATGGAAGAAGATGAAAATTCTCCTACAGAGCAACCTTCCACAGAAGTTTACTTACCCGGAAAACCACTGGAAGAAGGAGAGGAACTAGTATGTGATCAATCAGCTTACGTTATGCTGCACCAAGCCCAAACTGGAAGCCCCTGTTTAAGCTTTGATATAATCCGAGATAATCTTGGTGACAACCGGGAAACATTTCCATTGACAAGTTACTTGGTAGCTGGTACACAAGCTGCACAAGCTCACGTTAACTGTTTAATTGTAATGAAGCTCTCAAATTTGTATCAAACAAATAAGGAAGACAAAGAAGATGACGAATCTGAGGAAGAGGAAGAAGAAGAAGACACACAAACACCTCAAATGTTAGCTGCTTTAATTAAACATCAAGGCAGCATTAATAGGACTAGGGTGAACCTTTTAAATTACTGTTTTGTAAATAAAACTAAAGTTAATCCTATTGCTTTTAGTGTACAAACTTAAATAACACAGTCTTAGCAGCCACTTGGAGTGAATTGGGTAGAGTTAATATTTGGGACATTAATCAACAACTAAAAGTTGTAAATGACACAGAATTACACAAACGATATGTAAAAGATGAAATAGGCAATACCATCAGTCCTTTATTTACCTTCAGTGGACATCAGCAAGAGGGATTTGCTATGGACTGGAATAATGTTAATCAAGGGGTATGAATAATAATTAACAACAATTATTATTGTTAAAATAAAGCAGTTTTTCTCATAGGTATTAGCAACAGGAGATTGTCGAATGGATATCCATATCTGGCAACCCAAACAAGAGGGTCGTTGGTTTGTCGACCAGAGACCTTTACAAGGACATTCAAATTCGGTGGAAGACTTGCAATGGTCTCCAAACGAAGCAACTGTTTTAGCATCATGTTCTGTCGATAAAAGTGTTCGTATTTGGGACATAAGAGCTCCCCCAAGTAAGGCGTGCATGTTAACTGCAGAGAATGCACATGAGAGTGATGTCAATGTAATAAATTGGAATCACAATGAACCTTTTATAGTTAGTGGTATGTAGGCAAACGAATAATAAAACAACTTACTTGAATTAAACATCTTCAAGGTGGAGATGATGGTTTCCTGCACGTATGGGACTTGAGACGATTTAAAGACAAAACTCCAGTTGCAACATTTAAACACCACACCAAACCAGTCACGACTGTTGAGTGGCACCCAACCGATTCTGCAGTTTTTGCTTCGGGTGGAAGTGACGATCAAATAGCCTTGTGGGATTTATCTGTAGAAAAAGACAGCGAAGCTACGAACGAAGAAGTTGACGTATGTCTCCAATTATTGTCCTTTAACTTCAATTACTAAGTTTTCTTTTAGGGATTACCACCTCAGTTATTGTTTATACATCAAGGACAGAATGACATTAAAGAATTGCATTGGCATCCCCAAATTCCCGGTGTGATCATCAGCACAGCACAGAGTGGTTTTAATATATTTAAGACAATAAGTGTTTAAAACCGAAATGCATTCTTTTAATTCGGATATAAAATAAAAACAATTTTTAATTAGTCATTCTGGATTTGCCTCAAATTTATTAAATGCCGCATTGTGGGTCTGCCATGTGGACAATTCTAGAAAAGATTTTATTAGATTTTAATAAAATAAGTAATTGCAAGAAATTTTTTACCCATGGTTGTTCAATATTGCCCATATGATTTACCAAACGTCTCATGTCAGCGTGGGTTAAAGGACAACCGATCATAACACTCTTCCGACAAGCTCTTGAAGCAAACATGCCCCTTATACGAGAAGGACGACAAACAGTTAGGCTAACGTCTTCCTAAAATTATATAATAGAAAAACAATTTGGAAAATTAACACAAATCACCTGTAACATATATAACATTTCTTCTATGTCGTCTTTTCCAAAAATACAATTTTTACTCATTGGAATTGCTGTTAATTTAATTCTTTTTGTAGCAGGAGCTATAAGTATTTTATTTAAATTATATTAAACAGTTTTTCTGTAGATCATACCGTCTCTATCGATGATAAAATTAAAACCATTTTTTTCAAATAATTTTTGATGCTCCATTAACAGTTCTTCATTCCCAATGGTTAATTCTAATTGTTTAGGACTAAAACGTTCTATTGTAAAATCACATTAATAAAAATTAACTAAATAAAAGCATACTTAACAAGAACTTGTGTTTCTAATATTGTATTCTGTTGGAGATCTTCAAAATTGTATTTTTCGTCGCTAGCATGTTGGTCAATAATAAATAAATCGTCTTTCAATTTTGTAACTATAAAGCCTAAATTAAATTGTCCTATTATGTCCATTTCTTTAAACATATCTTTTGTTATGTGCCTCTGTAATTCCTGTTCGGCATTTTTGTTAGAAGCTGGAGTTATTTCAGATCTAAAACGAATCTTTATATTTGTCATTTCTTTCTTAGAAGTACATTCTTTGAGAGCACTTTTTAAGTAATCCATTGAGGACCTTATCGTAATCACTTTCTTAGGAACGTTAGAAGATTCTGTATCGTCAAGAATATACATTTCATTATCGGATGAAAAGGATTTATCGTTTTGAGACTGTGTATTTTCATTTTTTTTGGAGTCCTGTGATGATATTTCTTCTAATATACTTCTTGAACTATCCTCTGTTTCCATTTTAAGGACGTTTTCTTCGCGAATTTCATTTTCTTCTGTTTCAGGTTTTGTTACTGGTAAACTTTCGTTGTGAAACTTTTCAAAAGTATTTGGCGTTAATGTGACTGACTCATCTATACTTTCATCGATATTAGTGATTTTAAAGTGCTCGTTTTCTGTTAAAAAAGTTTGTTTTGAAGGTGTTTTATTTTCTGCGGCCTTAGATCGTTTTTGAAAGTTGCTTAAAATGCTACCTCGACTTTGAAGCGAAATTATAGGACGTTTAATTCCTTTAATCTCGGAATTTTCTTTATTAATTGCATTTTCAATAAGTTGTACTTGATAAGTTGAGGGACACGATTTAAAAACATTTAATAACGAAGTCTTTAAAACTGCTAATAGAAGAGTTTCATTTTCTACAAATATCTTTCTTTTGTCTGGTGTTATATTAACATCAACCATAGACTTTTCTATAATTATATTTAAATAAACAAAGGGGGACTGATTGGAGTTAAATTGTTTGTAAATTTCATTAACGAGCTTCATAATTTTATTGGGCTCGCAAGGTCTGGAATTAATATAAAAGAATTGTCTGTCTGAAGAACTACGTCCACTGCCATGTTTAGCATCGGATATTAAGCATTCGAATTTAAAGGGCAATTGTTCTCCTGGTATTACTTTAACTCTGTATTCTTCTAAAATACGTTCTTCTGCTTCGATCATAGTCACTGTTAGTAATGTTTGTATTTGTTTCGGACCAAATATGCTTATTATGTTTTCTCTTATACTATGTGATCCTTCGGTTGATACAACTGTAGTAGTTGTGCTTTCTTTTATCTGGTTTGTGCAAGTAAATCTAAAATAACTTGTTGATTATATTCTGAAACACTTTGAACACTAATTGCTTACTTTACACCTTTGGAAACTAAACAATATGCATATAAAAGCTGACACATTTTGCTATACTCTCTTTTTAAGTTCTTTATAAATTCTTTTCTTCGAACAGGTAGAGATGCAAATAAATTGTTGAGAGAAACTGTTGTACCTATGTTCCGAGCTGCCGGTAATTCCTCCACAATTTTACCATTGTTATCATAATTAAGTTTAGTTGCATAGTCGGCTAATTTATGTCGAGTAATAATTGTGAGATCCGATAAAGCACAAAGTGAACTTAAAGCTTCACCTCTAAATCCCAAAGTTCCTATTGATTCTAAATCTGTAAATTCTTGCAACTTTGAAGTATAATGCTTAAGTGCTAAAATATTAATTATAAATGGTTTTATACGTAATACTGTGATGTATAGGTACTTAAAGCTTGGAAATGGTCCTGACTAACCCCATAACCATTGTCGCTTACTTCAATCAAGTCTTTTCCATAATCTCTTAAGCGCACCTCTATGCTTGTGGAAGATGCATCTATGGCATTCTCAACTAGTTCTTTTACAGCAATTGCTAAACTTAATACGACCTAAAAAGTACAAAAACAGTTTTAAGGAACTGTTGAGAATATTCACTTACTTGTCCGGAACAAATACGGTGTACTGCACCAGAATTGATAGGCTTAATTGCATTACATTCGGTTTGATTATTCATTTTATATAAAAGACACACAAAACACGTTAAGTAAAAAAGTTAAAAAATAAAAATCTAAAATATAACCTAGTTTTTCATCCTTAAACTGGTATTACATGGCTATTAATCATATTTCTCCACTATATGTTAAATTAAGAACACACTCTTACACTTCAACATAAAATGACAATTTCCTGAGCAAGCTTTAATCAATTTATTTATATTTCTTCTATATAACGTTCCACGAGTACTACAAAACACTATTAAAGCCCTTGAACCATATACAATTTAGTTTCAATCTATTTCTTACTTCCCACCAATGTCCCCAAGGCAATCATACTTTGAAAAAGTAGATCAAAGCCAAACTTGCCTTATAATTTACTTCTTCTGCTGTTATAAAGAGTATCTTAAATTTTTATAAAAGTCAGAGGTTTCAACAATTTGATAAGTTATCCTTAAAAACTACAGAAACTAAATTAAACAAATCCTTTTCGTCCCATAACTTACAATTTTTAGATTAATCTAATTAAATAAAATAATCTCTTAAAAAGCTTAATAATGCTTGGTACGGTAATTTTATTATTGTACAGTGTTATATTAAGTTCAAATAGAATTTATCCCAAATATATACATATAAATAAAAAAAAACTACGAACTAGTTAAGATTTTAAAATTAATTAATGAAATCTAAATAATGTGTGTACTTTAAAACACAGGACTTGAACAATTTTACTGCTATACAAAATATACACAGGAATTAAGCCAAAAAATAATAAGCATCTATACCTTTCCTAAATCGTAATTAATAAAAAGCAAAAAATAAACAATAACCATTTATGCTGTACTGTCGACTAAAAGACTTAATTCCCAATATATATTCTGGAAGCAATTTTATAATTAAAACAAACACTAAAAAATTTCGACTTAAAAAATTGGTTACATTACAAATTTTATCGTTAAATCAGAAAATTAAAAACTAACATAACAAAACAAACAGGATGCTTAATAATGTTATAAATAAAATCACATTTCAGGTTTAATTCATTCTCATACCGAGTCATCTAAAAGCAAAACGGGTCAATAATGGAATTCAGAAAAGCAATAATTTAATTATTCACCATGATACCACCATTTAGTTTTCTTTGGATTTTTATTGCACGTCTTTACATAAAATGCGTTATCTGGGGGTCTTTTCTATAACAGGCTTTGTTAGTGTAGCAATCTTTAATGAGCACCATGCTTACCTTTTCTTTGCAACTACTTAACATAGATACGATTGACAAACACACTGCTTGAACAGACAAAGCCGGAGACCAATCATCCGTGAGAATTGAAAGACATATGTGGCCGTTACTATATACATGGGGATGCACTGGAATGTTAGCTCCTACAAAGGTCACCTAAAAACACATTTCACTAAATTAAAAAAATTATAATTACTACAATATATCTAAATTTATGACTAAGTTATTAAAATTGAAACCTTATGTACAAACAAATTGGATAAAAGTATAAGAACTTAATCCACTAAACACATAAGTCTTCCATTAATATTTTTAATTTTACACCTTACCTCTGGCGAATCAAAAGGATATTTATTACTAAATTTAAATTGCAATTGAAAGTTTTCTCCTTCGTACAATGTACCAGAAGCGCCTTCCATATTTATAATCCATCTAAAAACATAGGATATAATGTAATGAATGGCAAATAAGATTAAAAATAAGATATGATCACAAAATGTAATAAAATTGAAATGAAGTAGAACGATTACCGTTAGTCAATTTAATACATGCTTAATTAGATGTACAATGAATAATGGTATTTATCGATAATAGACCTGAATATAGTTTTTGATTAGATATGTACATAAAATCAGTTTATTTACATACTGTAATAAATTTTTTTCCACAAGATCTGCATGAACTGTAACACCGGGTGGAGGTTCCTTTACTAAAGACATTAGTTCCTTTTGAAGTCTCCTCTAAAATAAAGAAATGCAAACAAATTAAGAAACCCTTTGTTAATGCTATCAGATCTAAAAAAAGAGGTTAGTTTTACTAAATTCAAGGCATAAGAATATATAAATTATAAAAATACGTTACGCCCGAATTACAATACTTATAAGCTATGTAATGTACAAAAAATTATGATATGATGCATTTTAATTAATAATAAGTTATTATTATTGTTACCTCAGATGGAGACATTCCTGCCATATTGCTTTTACTCTAACTTTTGTGTTCATGACAGTTGTCAGAAGATGGGTGGAGTAATTATCTTAATTACTCGAATTCAAATAACCATTTCTTACTTTAATTTAGTTAATTTTATATATAATTTATTAATTAAGTGATTTTTTTATGTTACAATAGTTACATTAATAAATGAAATTTACAAATCTAAATTTTCAAAATTAAAAATCAGCGCCCTCTCTGAAGTAACAATATATCAGTTTTCGATGGAATTGCTTTTGAGGTTAAATTTCCAACAACAAACATCATTTTAATAAGTAGAATAATTCAATATAATTGTAAAATGTTGTAGATCTATCAAGTTATTATATAACAAACTATCTTACAATGAATTTAGGAGGCACTGTACATATAAACAGGACAGGTTACTGTGTAATACTGGGTACGGTTATTATTTTTTTCGTTTATATGTTAACTAATAAGACTGTAGAAAAAGAAAAAGTAATAAATCAAATTAACTTAAGAAGACTACTAGCAATAGCTTTAAAATCAGCAGAAGATGGTGGAAAAGCAATCGTAGGAATAAAAAATTTGGTAATCGAAAACAAAGGTAAAACTAAAGAAGGTGCTAACGATAGTGTTACAACAGCTGATTTTAAGTCTCATTGTGCTATGACAAGTAGGCTGAAGCATAATTTTCCTACACTTAATGTAATTTCTGAAGAATCAAACGTAATCTGTGATCAAACTGAGTATTCCAATATCAATGATTCTATTGTTATGGATCCTATGTTAAATGATGAGTGGATTGAAGAAAAAGATGTGACAGTGTGGATTGATCCCTTAGATGCCACACAGGAGTATACAGGTACTTCACCAGCGACATATAATGTCTCATTGATTTATAACTGATAAATATACTTTGTAGAAAAGCTTTATAAATATGTAACAACAATGGTTTGTGTAGCTGTAAATGGCCAGCCAGTTATGGGAATTATACATAATCCATATTCCAAAGACACCACTTGGGCATGGGCAGGAAAAGCAAAGTCTTCTAATCTAGAAAAACCACCGGTAATATAACTTTTATATGAGATTTGTTACATCACTTTCTTTTTATAGGACTTATCAAAAGAGCCATTAAAAGTTATAGTTTCACGTTCTCATACAGGTAAAGCGAAAGAGTTGGTAGAGAAGAACTTTAAAAACAAATTTGAAATAATAACAGCAGGAGGAGCTGGTAATTTCTATATTCACTTACATTTATATTTAATAACAAACATATTGTAGGATACAAATGTCTGGAGATTGCAAATGGTAATGCTGATGTGTATATACATGTTACAGCCATAAAGAAATGGGATGTTTGTGCTGGTAACGCAATTTTAAATTCAATCGGAGGCCAATTGACAACAATAAAAAATACACACATTAATTATGCAGATTCTGAGAACGTCGTTAATGAAGATGGGATTTTAGCATTTATAAACAACTTTAATTTAAATTTGGAATTCTCGTAGCTTTAATATGGGGGTACATTAAGTATTAATAAATAATTTATTGATTTAACCTCAGGAAATGTTTATTTTTTTTAGTAATTAAATGATTATTATAAATTTGTTATTTAAGTAACTTTAAAACAAAGCACCTTATATTTGGAGATTGTAATCAGTAATTCAAAACCTCATGTCTTATCCTAACCTAAAAGTATTTGTTTACAATGAGTTCAGTAATGTTACATTTTAATTTTATTAAAAAATTAAAACGTAACGTATTTAAGCATTGTACCAAATTTCTGCAAACGGCATTCAGTAACAAATATCTGTTCGTAACGAATGTAGGAATATCCTTCACTTTGTCAGGGACAGGAGATTTTTTAGAACAACATTACGAAATCTTGGCTGGTAAATTGACAAATGTGGATAAAAAACGAGTGCTGAAGATGGCTTTAACCGGCATAACTGTGGGGATATTCACTCATCATTATTACAATTTCTTAGAAAAGAAGTTTCCTGGGAAAACTCCTTCAAATTTGATTAAGAAGATAATAATTGATCAGACTATGTGCTCTCCTATGTGTATAGCTATTTTTTTAATGACTGTTGCATATTTAGAAGATTTAAGTATGTCAGAATTTGTGGGAGAGCTTAAATCTAAATACCTTCGGTTGTATGCGGCAGAATGGATTGTCTGGCCTCCAGCTCAATTTATAAATTTCTATTTATTGCCACCTCGATATAGAGTCCTCTATGATAGCATAATATCGTTAGGGTATGATATTTATACGTCTTATGTGAATCATGATAAGTCACATGAAGTAGAAGAAAGATGACCAGTCCTTAAAAAATAGCTCAATTTAAATTAATTAATATTAAGCAGAGGTTGATTAAAAACCATTGTTTTTAACATAGAAATAAGTCACTATAAGAGAATAAATCATCAAGGCTATCAATAAAGTAATAATTACTTTATAAAACTACGTTCAATGTAAATTGTTACGTCTAATTGTGTTCATGAACCATTTGTTAATATATAAATGTTATTTAACGAGTTATATTTCTTTTTGTGCATAATATTATTATAAAAATATGGTTTCTTATTCAAAAAAAGACTAATGCTTTTAAATACTTCCGATATATTTTTGAAATTAAACGACAGACCCAAAACTGCAGATCTTCTCTCAGAGGTCTGCAATATCAAAAATAAGCATGGGGAATTATAAAAGGGCATTCACTAATCCTCAAAAAATGTTATCTTTATCAAATTCAATTTATTTCATTAAAAATTATTCAAATTAGTTTTAAAACATAACCTTTTGACAAAAGATATAAAATTGTAAAAAAAACCTATTTAGAGTTAAATTAGACCTATAAGTGTATTATATTAAAAATTCGCCTAATTCTGTAGATTACGAATATATCAATTATTTTGCAATTCGCAATATGTGATTTTTGCCAATTTGAACCAATCAGAACGCTTCTTTGCAATCGTTCTTCAATTGTTTTTCGAGTTTATAAATACAAGAGCTCACGAAAATGACGTCAGTGTGCTAAATCCGGTGCATTGAAACGTCGGTCCGTTTGCACTCCGAAAACTGCTTTTTTTTCATTAATTACACAAAAATCGGGATTATTATGGTCGGGTACACTTTTCGGTGGTTCTATTTAGTGTTATTCTTGTTGTGAAGTTAATAATTTTAGGCGGGAGTGTAATTTCAAATGAGTGTTTTTCATTTAAATTTTCCGAATTTATTAACGAAATAGGATATTTTTATTCTAGTTTTAGAAGTTACAGCGTTTAGTAATGAGTTGAAGTTGCATTGAAAATAGAAAAAAGTGTTTTTTGAATTTTAGTTGATGTTCATTTGTTGTTTAAAACATAACCTCACATTTTTTGAATTTGTTTGTTGGGAATTAGCTGTAACTTCTTTTAAAACTTAAATAACGATTAAGAAAATGTGAAAAGACTTTAAACTATTGTGCCCAAGCCAAAAAGGATTAGTTCCAGTTTATTTCGAAAAGGACAATAAAGATCCTTCGATAGGTAAGCTGCTTTCTTGCGACACTCATGTAACATCATGAATTGTAATAAAACAGTTTCTAATTTTTAATTTCTTGTTGCAGATATATTCTATCTTATTGTGGTAAGTGAGTTTTTAATTAACAGTAACACAGTCTGTTTATTCATTATTACCGATGAGGTAGCTGCAGATTAATTTGATTTCAAGTATTTCGAAGAGAAAATTATATTAAAATTTGATTTGGATTGATTGTTATTGGATACCATTTGTATTTACTGGATTTATTTCTATAAATTACAATTTTATTTGTTGCTTTAATATAAATTTTCAGGAGTCTAATAAATTATATGTAAAGTTATAACAGAAAAAACATAAACTAATTAAACAATTCCACAAATTGTACATTACCGCTAGAAGGAGCATTTTTATTTAAATAATTTTTATCAAATTGAAAAATTGTTCTGAATCTAAGTCATGTTTGTGTGAAATTTATTTAAACTTGCTCTTGATTGAAGTGCAGGCTGTGTTATCTGTACCTTTTTTTATTGCTTGTTGTTCTAATAAACTGCAAAAGACGAAAATCCTTTTGCAATTAGAATACGGTTGATTTTCCGTGTGTTTTCGAAAGATTTGTGGTACCCCTCACCACCCGTGTTAGGTACTTTAGCTTTGCACAAGATCAACTGGTTCTGATTATTGGAACAACCATTTTCTACGTTAGTACTTGCAAAAATACTCGTGTTCAGTTCCCATTTTTATAAATGTTATTTAGTTTATTTGTCGTTAACTTGTACTATATTTCGAAATACTCTTATCAAGTACTAACTTTTGTTTATTGTTGTTATGTATATATTTGTGTACCGCAGCATTCTTTTAAACTGTTTAATGACTTTAACGAAATACATTTCTATGTGTAAATCCTTCGATACATTGTTAGGCGTTCGAAGAGGGGTTTCGGTGTTGATTATTCAATGCATTTTAATGCAGTTGCTTGACAATGATTTAAATATCTGTGATTTTGACTGCATATATATCCAATCGTATTGTTTTCTCGACTGTCTTTTGATATTATAGTAGTTGTGTGTTTTCTTCGTTCCTCCAATTTTTATTGTACGATCTAAAAGAAGAGTAATTACATATTACAAAAACAAACAAAAATGAAGGATAAACAATTCTCACTTCGGAATGTGTTATCGTATGTTTATTATGTTATTATTAATGATTAAATATTGATTATTAATTGTGGATTAAAAGTCGCCTTCGTCATTACTTCTTTCTCAATACGTGACTTTTAGCAGTTCCTAAAGATTTCGATGATTTCTTATGCGAAATAGTAACTTACTTGTAACTATAATAATAATTAAATATTAGAGGTTAGGTGTCTTAAACTTATAAGGTTCAAGTTATTCCGAAGAGATGGCGCATGCGTGCATTCTTTGCAATTTAATTGTATTTCATATGGCAAAATGAATTTATTATTTATTATAAATATTGTATAATTATTTGACTGCTTTAATTAAATTAAATAATTAAACATCGTTACGTTGTTAAATAGAAATGACAAAATAATGATACAGTCTATCTGGGGTAGGTTGGAAACTTGAGAGTCCTTTATATGTATTTCCTTTTATTTATATTTAAAGTAAAAAATAATGTGAAAAGGTAAAACTTTCGATCCATACGTACTGCTTTTAAATATTTTTTTTAAACTATTCATACCTCTTGGTAGAAAATTTTTGGCATGTACTATTCTTGTGTTTTTGTTGAACGCCAAAATACAATCTTCAAATCATTTTATCATCAACAGTCCAAAATAAAATGTCGATTGTTTAAAACATATAAAAGAAAAAATTAGTCACTTAAAACCAGACCTTTTAAAATTCTTTGCCTACCCCTAAGAGTACACACATACCCCACTTTGGGAAATACTGAATCAAGGCATCAAATGAACGAGAAAAATCTCTTTTCGTGAATAACATTTTGTTGAACAAAGATGATGGATTTTGAACTAAATATTTCGTATTTTATTAGAAATCAAATTCTATTTTTTAAAGAAAAGCATAAAGCTTCGCGTTATTTTTTTAAATTTTACCACTATAAATTTTTTTCTTTAATTCACTGAGCAATTTGTTGCAAAGTAACATATAATATTTTAATAAATAGATAAACAACAATTTTAATCAGAGATTACTATATTATTTTTTTGTTTAATGGTTACATAATTTCACTGTAAACAAAACTTTTAATTAAATAATTTGATATTTAATTATCTGCATCTTTGACCTATTCTAAATAATTCTGTATAAATAACACAGAGAGCTAATTTGACTCTGAAAGTCTTGTACGATTCCTTAAAATGAAGGTTCTTCTAATAACTTGCGCTCTTTTGGGCTTAATCTCACAGGTATGTGTTTTTGAATAAAGTTAATTCTAAATTGCTGAATTATACATACTCGGTAATCACTCACGATTAGATTAATGCAAGCTGTTCCACCAAACTTAACGAGAAAGAAGAAAGTTGTGCTACGCGTTTGGGCTTGGATTCGAGTTCTTTAATGAAGGCTTACATAGAACAAATCTATCCCGATGGAAATAAAGATAAATTTATAAGTTACGTCGGCTGTTTGTTCCGTGCTTTCAATTTCGTTGATAGCATTGGAAACTTCCATTATGATGTGATTAAAACGACGCCTTCTTTGCCTTGGTTTATCAGCAGGGATTGTCCTGACGGGCCTCACAAAAATGCCGTCGAAAAAGCTGTCGATGAGTGCGAAAAAGTTCGTCCACCCGCAGACAACGCAATTGACCATTCTTCTGAACAAATTAGAGCTTGTATCGACATTAATTACAAAAAATATAGGGCTTTAGACGATTAAGACTAATTTTAGCCCATTTGTGTTTGTGATTATTATAAAATCTTGAATTTTATTTGGGTTAATTAAATTTAAAAAAAAGACGTACTTACTGTTTTTTTTATGTAATAATAAACAATTATAAAAATTGCTCTTCCGACAGAAGTAAATTATTGTGAAAAGATTGGGAACTCCTGGTCTATAAGGAAAAAAGTCTTCCATTATAAGTGGCGTAGGTGTACCCTCTGTAAATCCTAGTAGGTACAGTAGAATCTGGAAAACTCTATTTAAATACCTTTAACTATTTTCAATGTTTTTTCTTTCTAAAAAAGACTAAAAGAATGTTTATTACTTATAAAACGAGTCCTCAAATTCAAAAATACCGCATCTGATCAAAACATTATAAAGTAGACATAAATAAAAGTGTGAGTACCATATGTATTATTTTTTCGAGAACATAATTAAAACTTACCAAACATACCTCCATGAAAATGTCTCAAAAAAGACATTTTTAAAAGCATAAAATTCCGCTTATAACGCCACCACTGGAAATTTTTTGAACATATAACTACCTGTTTGGCAAATCTTAAAATCAATACTTTGTAGGCTTGGTGAAAAATCAATACATAAACTCCGCCCCTTTACTTAAAACTTTGCCTTAACTTATAGGCAGCTTCAATACAACGTGCTATGAATGTAACATACCTATGTGCTTCAAAGAAAGATTAGGAAATTTAAATTATATCAGTCTTTAAAACATTTTTTTAAATGACAAATAAATTAATTAATATTAATATCTGCTAGAGCAGTTATTCTCAACCTTTTATTGTTGCCGCACATTTTTAACGATTTCAAAATCAAAGAAAAAGATAAGTAAAAATTATTTACTTTTTATGGATTTAAATATCTATTCCTGTTAAAAGGATTTTTCTTTTAAATCATATTAATTAATAATATTAACATAATTATATATCTAAAATTTGGCGGCACACTTTTAGAATTTCGCGGCATACAAAAGTGCCGCGGCACATTGGTTGAGAATCACTCTGCTAGAGCAATAAATAAATTAATTTCTTTTAGAAGGGTGTCGCAAAAAAATTTCAACCTGTAAAGTCGCAGTATAAAATAGATTGGAAACCCCTGTCTTAAAATGTATTAACATTGCCCGAAAGAGAAGGGAACATGTTCTTTCGTAAGCAGATTGAATGTCGTGGAGGGCAATGGAAAACTATGGTTATTTTAAATAAAAAAAGTATATCTTTTTATAGTTGTTAAAGTTCAACAAGGGCTCACCAAAAACATATAACTAGTGATTCTCTGAACTATAACGCGAAAACTGATAGGAATTTCCAAAAAAGTATAAGTACAATAGTTTTTTGATTGATATAAATATTGTTTTTGACAAGTTCAAAATTAAAAAAAAAATTTAATTAACTTAAATATAATGCAAGTCTTTATAAATACTCACAAACACAAATGGATTAAAAATCAGCGTCGTAGCTATGGGCTTGCCAGGGGCGCACGTTTGTTTACACAAAAATTATGTAAACACTTAGAATTAAAAGAAAAAATACAGTGGTCGTGTCTAATTAAAATTGTTGTTTATTTTTTTTAAAATATAATGAGTTTCTTTGCAACAAAATGCTCATATTTATGTTTCTGGGGGTTCCAAACTATTATTTTTTAGCAATAATTTATTTCTGATCCGATCATTTTTAACATTGTCTTTTTTCCGTTTGAAACTGTGACCTATTAAATTTTTAAAAAACGACGGTTATTTTGAGTATGTAACATAAATGATAGTGAAATAAACAGTTCCACAGAAACTTAATATTAATAAATAATCTTCCTTCCAAGAAGAAAAGAGTAGAAAAATAAATAATGTTAGAACAGCGTATTTATGAAGATAAATGGTTCAAAATGGACATATGCAATAGTTTTTGTAATACAATTGGTTATAAAGATTACTTTTAAACACCCATTAAATTTGTCAAACACGTATATGCTATAAATGAAAGAAAAATTAAGTTTGAAATTATTGAAAGCGTACCTTGTGTTTGTTGCTGCGGTTAGCTTGCTTTGCTTTTTCTTAAATTGAGTTTTTATTTAAAATATTTAAAAGAGTAGTCTTTTTTTTAAACGGCATCCTTCGGTTTCTTATAAACACTTACAAAATTCTTAAATGGCGAAAGTAGTGTAGATGCAGTTTTATATACGGAAATGTTAATTGTTTATAACAAAATTGGTTTGATATGAGACTTCTTCTTTGCTCAAAGAAATAGTTAAAAAACCGGGAGTGTATTTTAGGAAATTTACTTGCAACTTGTAGATTATTTGAGATAAAGGATTGAAGCTTTCGGAAATTGATTCAAGAAGTCATTTTTACGTACGAAAATGGTAATTATAAATTAATACTTATTAGAAAACCAATTAATTCAGATTATAAAACTGTACACACGATTTTTTTTAAATGCAAAAAAAAAGTAAAACTCATCTGTTAAGAAAACTTTCAATAGGGGGGCGTTCAAGCATTACGTAAGCAGGCATAGTGAACGGGGGAGGGTTTTCTTTTCTTGATTTTACTGGCAAAGGGAATTAGGGGAATATTATAAATTTTACCTAAGATAAAAAATTTATAAAATAATGAAAATGTTTTCAAAACAATATTTATAATTAAAATGCATTTTTTTGAAAATATTCTGACGTCTTATCATTGGGTTGGGGAGGGGTGCGAGTTACAATTATTTTTTACTAATACAAGGGGGTAGGGGTCTAAGTTCATTGAAAATGTGTTTATGTAATTCTTGGACGCCCCCTAGATATTTTGGGAAAAATAAAATATTAATTGTAAGGTTATTTTTAGGTGATATTTAATTGACGATTATTCTATCATTATCAGAAATAATTTATCTGGAAGTTGTATAAAAAATTATAAAACAAAAAACAAGACTGCTCTTTTGAAAATTTTCGATTCTGGTGCCTTGACCTTTTCACCTTGCATTTTACTTCTGCTATAAATAAAGGGAGAATCTAAATATTAGTTTAGTAGGTGCCTAGTTTTTAAAAATGAAAGGAATCGTATTGGCTTTATTTGGTGCGGTTTGCTTCTCCCAAGTAAGTTTTTATTCCAATTTTATTTGGGTTTTGGTTAGCGAAGAATAATTTTAGGCAAACGCTCTTTGCCGTTATGTTTTCGACGAAGTCGAAACTAAGTGCGCAGCACCTTTTAACTACAACGAAAAGCAAATGGTGGAGGCTTATACAAGGGGTGTTTATCCAGAAGGAAATAAACAACACTTTGTTCAATTCGTAGGCTGCACTTTTAGAGGCTGGGGATTCCAAAATGAACTTGGCGATTTTGATTTTGACGAAATGAAAACGAGTATCGATTTGGAATGGTCACTTGGTAAAATTTGTGCCGACTCCTTTCTCGATCCTAAATTCCGTCCTGAAGATGAAGCAATCAAGTATTGCTCAGAGCACCTTCCACGAGAGCGTCTTCCGATCGACGAAGCAGCCGAAAATCTACGCTCTTGTTTCGTAAATAAATACTACGAAGTAAGGAATGCGCACGATGCACAAAATTAGATTTATATCCATTAAACTGTGTATAACTAATAAAAATAATAATCGATTTAAAAAAAGGGCATTTTGGACATTGGCGTATTTAGGGTTATTTTCTGGCCCGAAAAGGGATGGCTGATGGGGCCGAAGCCCAATGTACTTAATAAAAGTAATTTCAACTTAAAATGCCGAGCCATATATTTTGGCCATCGATTTTCGAAACGCTTCTGTACTTGAATGAAATGAATCAATAGATAATTTTGATACATATAGGGGAACCTGTTGTACTTTGTCCCTTTTTTCACTTGTAATTTTTTTTAAAAGTGTATATGTAACAATTTATTGATAAAATGAATAGCATCGTAGTGGGGCACTAATAAGGTATTCATCATAAAATATTTGAAAGCATTACCAACCGTTTACTCAAATCGCTATAAGATTTCAAAATTAGTGGATCTATGGCCTAGGTACAACAGAGGTGATGTACCTTGGCTCTATTCACAGTAACCAAAATAAAACCCATTGTTCTATGAAAACTATATATTTATTTTTGTATTATAAGAACTACTAATGTTCTTCTTTGAGATGACACTAAAATTGTTTCAGAAATTAACAAAACTTTTCTCGTATACTAAAATTTCACATACTTAAATGGTTAACTTTGCAAAAATTTAAATTTTTCGTTAGACTTGCGAGGCATATTATCTGAAGCAAAATAAAAAAGAATAAGAATTTATAACAAAGGTATATCTAAATTTTTTATTTATTGTACGTTGATCTTAGGGCCAAGGTACAATTTATTGACAGTGACCGAGGTACAACACACCGACCTTTGATGTTTAAACTCAAAAATAAAATTAAAGAATATGCTGTGCCAAAATCAGACCACTACTATGCAAACATTAATAAATAATCTTTCTATTACGATGAGTCATTGGTTATTAGGTAATAAAAAGCAATAAGATAGTGTGGGTGTACCAGTCCCAAACCAGGTACCAGTAGTTGACCACTCGCATGTTCAATTGAATAAATTAGGAAATGACGGGCATTTTTGAAGAATTCAACTGTTTTGTTACATTGCCTAGACTGTTAACAACCTTCTAAACATATTTTTTACGAAAGTGGACTAATAATATCGCTACTTTGCACTTTTTGTCAGACCAGTGTCTCGTTCACGTGCCCTCTAGCCCCAATACAGTTAGAAGTGCACGCTGACATGGTAAGTTAAATCTTTTAAAATCACCTATTAATTCCAAATTATTGTCATAAACTTGTATTATTTGAAAAATTTAGTGTTTATTTAAGAGCTATGAGCTGCTATTTTTAATAATTAAAGACATTATCAAGTATTTTTAAAGGTGGTTAATTACTGGAACACACTTTGCACTGAGTTTCTATTGTTGACCAACTGGTTTACCATTGGTACACAGTAGTAGAAAAAGTGTTTCTATGGTTGACCAGATTAGAGTTTTAACTTTGTTTCTCGTGGTTCTATATTGAAGAAGCCCCCCAAAAAGATATTTTTTAATAATGTTTAATGTTTAATGGTCAAACATGTTTGACGCATGTAGAATTTTGAGTTTTGATGGTTAAAATCCTTTTTTTGTTGTTAAGTTGCTTGATAAAGTTTCAATAAAGAAACGAAACGTTGCAAATTTATCAATTGTTGTTTTATTCAGTGTCCAATTCCAGTAAACGTTAAACATTATTAAAATATATTGGACGTGAACATTATGATTACATTTTTTAATTATACAGAGGAAAATTTGTTGAAGTACCTCGACAAAATTAGTAAAGACGCTAAAATAAGGCCAACCTTTAAAAATTGATTGTAAGTCAAGAGAAACTTTCAGTCAATACATGAAAGTCAATTTGTCTAACAAAATATTGTTTGACTTTCAATTAGCTACCTTTTCTTCATTAGTTAATTAGTGGTCAACTATACGTGCAAAAGTGGTTATTTATTGGAGCGCAGTGGTCAACCTTAGGTGCATTCCTGTTTTTCGTATTGTTCACGAAATCTATAAAAAACTGAAATATTTGGATTCAAATAATTCATCAATATTGCAATGTTAGTAAACAATAAACAATTTTATATATACATTTCTACGTTAAAACTACATAATACCAGTTCAGAGCATTTCAAAGTCAAAATTTGTCCTTAACTGGTTTGGGACTGGTACACTCACCCTATTTAAGTAAAAAGAATATGAAAAGACCTACTTTTTTTGATTAAAAATTTCAATTGATCTCATACATTAACAAAGTACATTGGCCAGCTGCTGCTTACGTTACGTTAATGTATGTCAATGTGGCATTTGAAATATTGAAAATTATGGGTCACGAAAGCCCGCAAATATTAAAAAAAATAAAGTTGCCCTAGGTACCATGGGACCAAGGTGTCAACAGGTTCCCCTACTTCTTTGGCGTCACTAAATTCAATAAAACCACGTGTAAAAATTAAAAATCAATAAATAGGAGGATGTGCGCATTCGAGCGAAAAGTGGCACATTTCCGAGCGAGGAAGCAAATGAAGCGCGACGCGGAGCGGCGCGCCATTTTCCGAGATCGGAATGTGCCACTTTGAGCTCGAATGTGCACATTCGGCTTTAAACGTGATTCACAATAAAATAAACAAAATCTTAGTTAAAAATCGATCGATTTCACACACACTTACAAGATTATCGTATCTTTTCGCTCGCTCCCACTCATTGCTATGGTAAAAATACGTTTTCAAACATAAAATCGATATTTACGACACTACATTTAAATCTTTTAGTGGAAATCGAGAAAAATAAATTAGACAAATTTAATAAATACGAAGATGTGCGCATTCGAGCGAAAAGTGGCACATTTTCGAGCGAGGGAGGCAAATGAAGCGCGACGCGGAGCGGCGCGCTTCATTTTCCCGAGATCGGAATGTGCCACTTTGAGCTCGAATGTGCACACTCGGCTTTAAACGTGATTCACAATAAAATAAACAAAATCTTAGTTAAAAATCGTTCGATTTCACTCACACTTACAAGATTATCGTATTTTTTCGCTCGCTCCCACTTATTGCTATGGTAAAAATACGTTTTGAAACATAAAATCGATATTTACGACACTACATTTAAATCTTTTAGTGGAAATAGAGAAAACTAAATTAGACAAATTTAATAAATACGAAGATGTGCGCATTCGAGCGAAAAGTGGCACATTTCCGAGCGAGGGAGGCAAATGAAGCGCGACGCGGAGCGGCGCGCTTTATTTTCCCGAGATCGGAATGTGCCACTTTGAGCTCGAATGCACACTCGGCTTTAAACGTGATTCACAATAAAATAAACAAAATCTTAGTTAAAATCGTTCGATTTCACTCACACTTACAAGATTATCGTATTTTTTCGCTCGCTCCCACTTATTGCTATGGTAAAAATACGTTTTGAAACATAAAATCGATATTTACGACACTACATTTAAATCTTTTAGTGGAAATAGAGAAAACTAAATTAGACAAATTTAATAAATACGAAGATGTGCGCATTCGAGCGAAAAGTGGCACATTTCCGAGCGAGGAGGCAAATGAAGCGCGACGCGGAGCGGCGCGCTTCATTTTCCCGAGATCGGAATGTGCCACTTTGAGCTCGAATGTGCACACTCGGTTTTAAGCACGATTCACAATTATTAACTTACTTTCTAAATATTCTTTATTAAAAATTACATAACCGTGTTTCTATGAGGAACCAAATATTTAATTAAGTAATTAACGGACCAAGGTACAACAGGTTTCCCTACGTAAAGCGATGGATTTCGACTGGCATTGTCAGTTTAACGTAAAGTGTACCCCTAGCTATTACGTTTCGCGGTCAGTAGCTGACGCTACTTATTTTTAAATTACAGATTGAAAGGAATACAGTCGAACCTCGATAAGTCGAAGTCGAAGGAAACTAAAAATAATTCGAGTTATCAAAAATTCTATTTATCGAGGTTCGACTGTAATTAATAAATAAAATACTAATTGTAAGACAATTTTTTCAATGGAATTTAATTGACGATTATTCTACAATTATCAAAAATATTTTATCTGTGTTCTACAAAAGGTTATAAAACAAATGAGATTGCTCTCTAGAAAATTTTGGCATCTGACGCACTGACCTTTTCACCTTGCATTTCACTTCTGATATAAATAAAAGGAGAATTTGAATATTAATTTAGTAAGTACTTATTTTTTTAAAATGAATGGAATCGTATTGGTTTTATTCGGTGCGCTTTGCTTCTATCAAGTAAGTTATTATTCCCATTTCATTTGATTCTTCGTCATCGAAGAATAATTTTAGGCAGACGCGATTTGCCTTAATGAGTTTGACGAAGTCGAAACAAAATGCGCAGCACCTTTCAACTACAACTTAAAACAAATGCACGAGGCTTACGAAAAAGGTGTTTATCCCGAAGGAAATAAAGAACACTTTATTCAATTCGTAGGCTGCACTTTTAGAGGTTGGGGATTACAAAATGAGATTGGCGATTTCGATTTTGATAAAATAAAAACGGCCAGCCGTTTCGAATGGAAATTTGGTAAGATTTGTGGCGATGTCTTCTCCGATCCCAATTTCAATCCTAAACATGGAGCAATCAAATACTGCTCGGAGCATCTTCCACGGGAGCGCCTTTCAGCCGATGAAGCAGCTGAAAAGCTGCGATCTTGTCTCATGACTAAATACTACGAAGTAAGAAATGCGCACGATCCACGATATAATGATAATATTCATTAAGCTGTGTATTAACAAACTAAAGTAATAATAGATTGAGAAAAAGGCATTTCTAATTGAATGTTTTTTGAATGATTTTATCCATAAACACATAAGGCATGGTTGCTTAATTTGTAACAGTTTTAAATAAAAAATTTTTGTGTAAAAACAAAAGGAAATATTAATATTTGTTTTATATACCTATGTCATAAAAAAATTTGAAATTGATACCGGTTACTCAAATTGTACTCTATCCTTTTCCTTTATTGAATTTTTTTAAAAATAGAACAAGAAACAGTAAAATTAACAAATCAGAACACTAAACGATATAATATTTAAAAAAAAAAGATATCGTAAACCGGGCCTACTACAGCTTTTGGAGCATTTTGTAATAAATTTCTATTCGTGCTTATGATATTCACAAGAATTGGCTTTAATTACATTATATGTCTTGTCACAATACGTATGTAAAGGGTTTTTCAAATTGAGCGCCTTTTTTTAAAACTAAATAAAACATAGATAGCGCATTGAATTCGTCTGGGTCTTTTAACATTTAAGAAGTGTGATGTATGACATTAATAAAAATGAAGTGGTACACGATACAAAAGCGCGTTAAAATTGTTGCATTATTTTATGAAAATCTGCGTTCTGTAAAAAAGATTTTGAGAAAATTATGTGATTTTTATTGTTTACATAATCGTCCATCTGAAAGGACTATTAGTCGAATTGTTCAAAAATTTAAAGACACTGGTTCCGCAGAAAATAAAAAAATATTAAAATATAATCTTTTTGGTCGTTCACAAGAGCACATTGATATGGTTCCTGAAAGTGTTGCTGAAATGCCTGAAATGTCTATTAGTCAACGATCACAACCAGTAAAACAACAACATGGCGTATTTTACGAAAGGATTTATCTCTAAAGGCATATAGGGTCCAAATAATAAAGGATTTAAAGCCTTTGGACGATTCAAAACGTCGCGCATTTGTCAATTGGATTACCTGATGATTTTTCTCAAAAAATAATTAATTGGAAGATCATGTTATTTGACACCGTTGGTTATATTCTTTTGGGCCATGTAAAAAATCAAGTCTATAGGAACAATCCACTATTGATTCTTGAACTAAAGAATGAAATTATTTGTGTTATTGGTGAAATAGAGCTTCAATTATGTCAAAATGTCATCTAAAATTGTGAACGTGTGTGGAGCTACAAGAGGTGGTCATTTGACAAATATTATTTTTTGTGTTTAAATGTCATACATTTTACTTCAATTATCAATAAAAAGTTTTTGAAAATCAATGCAAATTATGTGTTTTATTTAGTTTTAAAAAAAGGCGCTCAATTTGAAACACCCTTTATAATAAAAATTGTTAAAGCATATTGGATAAATACTAATTCTCTATGAACAAATATTATGGCCCCCATAGGAGCTTAAATGTCGGTTTAAATTATCCAAAATGAACCAGAAATATAGTTATTCTAATAGTTTAAATATTGAATGTGCACACTCGGTTTTAAGCACGATTCACAATAAAATAGACAAAATATTAGTTAAAAATCGATCGATCTCACTCACACTTACGAGATTATAATATCTTTTCGCTCGCTCCCACTTACTGCTATAGTAAAAATACGTTTTCAAACATAAAATCGATATTTACGACACTACATTTAAATCTTTCATTGCAAATAGAGAAAGATAAATTAAACAAATCTAATAAATACGAAGATGGGCGTATTCGAGCGAAAAGTGGCACATTTCCGAGCGAGGGAGGCAAATGAAGCGCGACGCGGAGCGGCGCGCTTCATTTTCCCGAGATCGGAATGTGCCACTTTGAGCTCGAATGTGCACACTCAGTTTTAAGCGTGATTCACAATGTTTTAGGCTTATAAATTAGACGAAAAATGAATTAAGTAATTTTAATCGATCGATCTCACTCACACTTACGAGATTATCGTATCTTTTCGCTCGCTCCCACTCATTGCTATGGTAAAAATACGTTTTCAAACATAAAATGGATATTTACGACACTACATTTAAATCTTTCAATTGAAATAGAGAAAGATAAATTAGACAAATCTAAAAAATACGAGGATGGGCGCATTCGAGCGAAAAGTGGCACATTTCCGAGCGAGGGAGGCAAATGAAGCGCGACGCGGAGCGGCGCGCTTTATTTTCTCGAGATCGGAATGTGCCACTTTGAGCTCGAATGTGCACACTGTTTTAAGCGTGATTCACAATGATTTAGGATTATAAATTAGACGAAAAATGAATTAAGTAATTTTCATCGATCGATCTCACTCACACTTACGAGATTATCGTATCTTTTCGCGCGCTCCCACTCATTGCTATGGTAAAAATACGTTTTCAAACATAAAATCGATATTCACTGAACTAAATTAATTTTTTTGGTTTGAAAGAGCGAAGAATATATTAGACGAATGTAGGAAATACGAAGATGTGCGCATTCGAGCGAAAAGTGGCACATTTCCGAGCGAGGGAAGCAAATGAAGCGCGACGCGGAGCGGCGCGCTTCATTTTCCCGAGATCGGAATGTGCCACTTTGAGCTCGAATGTGCACACTCGGCTTTAAACGTGATTCACAATAAAATAGCAAAATATTAGTTAAAAATCGATCTATCTCACTCGCGCTTACGAGATTACCGTATCTTTTCGCTCGCTCCCACTCATGGCTATGGTAAAAATACGTTTTTAAACATAAAATCGATATTTACGACATTACATTTAAATCTTTCATTGGAAATAGAGAAAGATAAATTAGAGAAATCTAATAAATATGAAGATGTGCGCATTCGAGCGAAAAATGGCACATTTTCGAGCGAGGGAAGCAAATGAAGCGCGTCGCGGAGCGGCGCGCTTCATTTTCCCGAGATCGGAAAGTGCCACTTTGAGATCGAATGTGCACACTCGGTTTTAAGCTCGATTCACAATAAAATAGACAAAATATTAGTTAAAAATCGATCGATCTCACTCACGCTTACGAGATTACCGTATCTTTTCGCTCGCTCCCACTCATTGCTATAGTAAAAATACGTTTTCAAATATAAAATCGATATTTACGACACTACATTTAAATCTTTCATTGCAAATAGAGAAAGATAAATTAGACAAATCTAATAAATACGAAGATGGGCGCATTCGAGCGAAAAGTGGCACATTTCCGAGCGAGGGAGGCAAATGAAGCGCGACGCGGAGCGGCGCGCTTCATTTTCCCGAGATCGGAATGTGCCACTTTGAGCTCGAATGTGCACACTCTGTTTTAAGCGTGATTCACAATGATTTAGGCTTATAAATTAGACGAAAAATGAATTAAGTAATTTTAATCGATCGATCTCACTCACACTTACGAGATTATCGTATCTTTTCGCTCGCTCCCACTCATTGCTATGGTAAAAATACATTTTCAAACATAAAATCGATATTTACGACACTACATTTAAATCTTTCAATGGAAATAGAGAAAGATAAATTAGACAAATCTAAAAAATACGAGGATGTGCGCATTCGAGCGAAAAGTGGCACATTTCCGAGCGAGGGAAGCAAATTTTCAAATTTTCCCGAGATCGGAATGTGCCACTTTGAGCTCGAATGTGCACACACAGTTTTAAGCACCATTCACAATAATTAATTTTCTTTCTTAGACAGCTAACTTCAATTGCCGACATTTTATTAGCTGTGCGCGAGCAACTTCCGCTTCCTACTAAAATTTTACTTTCATAGCGCCAAAAGAAGCATACCTTCCAAAATCTGAAATATAATTGAACCTCTAAGAAAAAATTCTGAGTACGCCATTGGCGTTCTACAATTTTTAATTTTGGTTAATTAATTATAATTTTAAATCTTGTTTAAACTCGAGTGCGCGTACATTAGAACTGAATAACAATTTAATTATAAATTATTTTTTAAAATTTTCTGTTATGCAATATAATTTAAGCAGTATCAAATTTTGTTTTATCATAGGTTATATTTTATTATAATTGAACAAACAATAAATATAAACAAATCTATAGGTGCTGCTATTTTGAACTTTTTACGAGAAAAATTATCTATGTAAGTCTTGCAAAAGGTTAACAAATAAGATTACCCTCTGTCCAAAATTTTTCGATCTCGGCGTGCGCTTTGACCTTTTCGCCTTGCTCCCCAATATAAGTAAAAGCCGGCCAACACAAACAAATTAGTAAATGTTTATTGCTCCAAAATGAAGGTCTTCCTGTCGATTGTATTAGGCGCGATCTGCTTAGCCCAAGTAAGTTTATCTTTAATTGTTTCGATATTTCACGAACGAGTTGCTTTAGGCAAAGGCCATCTGCCTTGGCGATTTCGACGAAGTGGAAAAGAGATGCGCCGAGCCTTTTAAATACACCGAACGGGCCGTAGAGAACGCCTATCACCACAGCATGTACCCAGAGGGAAAGAAAGACCAATTTGTCGAATACATTGGATGCGTTTTTAGAGGCTGGGGCTTCCAAAACAACGACGGCAGCTTCAACTTTGATAAGATGCTGGCGAGCAACAAATTCGAATGGCAAGTCGGCAAAATTTGCAACGACGTCTTGGACACGCCAAACGACGTCGATCCTAAAAAGGGAGCGCTCGAATACTGCTCTGCACACCTTCCGTCTTTGAGTCTGAAGCGCGACGAAGCCGCCGAAATAGTACGCACTTGTATCGTTGTTAAATACTTCGAAATCAGAGATGCCAATAAACCCCAAAATTAAAACTGCCATTCTGTGTAAATTTAAATAAAATATGTAATAAAGTGAACGAAATTTTTGGTCAAATGAGACAATAACCTTATTGGGGATGTTTTAGCCTAAAAAATACCCTAATAATTTTTTTGCTAAAAAAATAACGAAACTAGTAAAATAAAATTTATTGTGCGCCCCAAAGCAATGGGGCCGTCCCATTTTAAAATCCAGCGGGAGTCAAAAATAACATTTTTCAGGACAGCGACAAAACTGCAGTCAATTATTATAATTTGTTAATAAATTAATATTTAGAAAAAAAATTATTAAATTAAATATAACATTTACGACACCTACTAAGATGAAAATTGTAAAATAATTTAATTATTGAAGTTGTACTTCTTTTGGCGCGCCGAGAGTAAAATTTTAGCTGACGTCAAAAGTTACGTGCGCACAGCTAACGAAAATTCTACAGTATGAAGTTAGTCGTCTAAAAAAATTATTGGGGGAAATAGGTATTCGAACGTACTTTTTGTTTTGAGGTTAAGATTCAACATACGTACAATTTTCTAACGATTTTATCTTTTTTTACTCTACTGACATACTCTACGAAATTTATTTTGCATTTTAGGTAGCATAGAAGTCTGCAATTTTTTTAGTAATAATTGTTTTAGTTTTTTCTGTTTTGAATTTGTCAAATTCAAAAAAACTGCAGGTACCAACTTTTTAGAAAATGAATAACCTAAAGAAAAAAAATCATTTTAGATATACATAAACGCGAGGCTATGTACGAGAGACCCTATTTAGAGCAGAAATACCATATAACTATTTTTTGAAAATTTGGCTATTAGTAGGTTTTAATATGGGACAGTTGAATGGTTTATATCTTTTTTGCGATTTACTTTTGTACTGTCCAAAAGTAGATCTTTAATTTTTAGTGAAATACAAAAACATCAATTAAATATATTTTTTAAACAAAATATTGCAAAGGGCCGAAGTACAGAAAGATGATTTTTAAAATCAAATTTTCTTTATAAAATATTTTAACACTAGATTTACGGACTGAGCCAATTTGACTCATACAACAAAATTGAAGTTTTTTGCAAAAAACAGTTCCAACTAAATTGAAATAAAAGATTTATTATTAAAAACTTCATTGAAAACATATTTTAAATATAAACTCTGTTCTTGAAATACATTTTCCGCAAACAGAAATAATTCCCGCTTTTTTTGCTATAGGTACATAGCAATAAAATTTTAAATGAGTCAAATTGGCTCAGTCCGTAAATCTAGTGTTAAACAATGCAGTACTTTTTATGTTATTTAAAATAGTTTTTTAAGGTTAAATTAACAGCTCAAAATTGGTAATTTATTTAATGCCTTGGAAGTATAACATCTTTCACGATATATTGCTACAATTTTAAATAAACACCACAAAGAGCAAGCGGGATTTTCGATTACTTAATTTCAGAAAATTTGATAACGTATTTCTAAGTATTGGCACTGAATAAGACTCCTTTAGAAACGTTAAATTCTAGCTAATTGAGTTGTTAACCTTGCATATTAATTTTGACGTAAACACACGAGGAATCTACGTAAACATTTAGTAAATGATAGTTCTTCGAATATAAAAGAACACTTGTTGCTTCTTTTAAGCGCATCTTACTTCTTTCAAGTAAGTCAATAGATACAGGGTGTACCGTATGTAAATACTGGAACTTAAATCGCTCATAAATGGCCCTAAACTAATCAAAAATTGAGGACAAATCAAAGGACTATACAACCAATATTTTTGATCAATAGCAGAGTAAACATTTATTTCGAAGTGTTTAATAACTATTTTATTATTTGGAATATTATAAAAATTGGAGATTTAGTTAATTTCCACATTGCCATTATGTAAGAGACAATTTTTTTAAAGCCACAAGCAATCGTAAAAATTGCATATTAAATTGGCATTAAAGGGGGTTGAATACGTTTGGCAACAATGTAATTAAATCAGAACGCGGAATAAAACTGCTAATCTTTATTATTTTTTAAATGTGTATCCTTTGATTATAAAACTGTTAAGAATTTTTTTTATTGTTTATTATGACATACAATGTATATATTTAACGTCTAAGTAAATTTACGATAAAGCACGTAGGTACTGATTGATCTCATTTTCTCAAAGCATATGCTATGTTGTCATTTTTGATTAAATTAAATTGAATTTTTTTCGAAACTCGCAAATTTTTGAACCTAGTGCATGCAGGCCTTTATTATTCAGTTTGACGTCGAATATCAGCCGGTGAAGTTTCAGTATTCAGTTATGGTTTACCCTGTATAATGCGGAACAATAACAAAGACGTAGATTTAAAACGATTTTAGGTAAGAGCTCTTTGCTATAGCGAACTTGACGCAGTCGAAAAAAACTGTGCTAAGCCATACAAGACTCATATGGTTATTTGATCGTTAGCAAAGCCCAAACAGACGTTTTTGTCTCTCTGTCTCTCGGTCGATTTGTTTGTCCAAACTAATCTCGGAAACGGCTGAACCGATTTTGACAGGACTTATATTGGCATCTAGACGACTTTTTGGAGTATAATCTAGGCTACTTTTTATCTCTGAAGTATTTAAGGTTCTTACGGAAAAAATGTGAAACCATAGAAATTAAGGATAATTGAACAAACTTATATTTATTTTTATCACTCATGTCTGGAAAGTACTCTTTTGGCGTACGCTATTTCATACGGAAAGTAGCTCTTTACATTTATAACTATTTCGCGTGCGCCACTGGTGTAAACTAAATAAAATTTAATTAATCAAATATTGATTGTATTTAATAAGATTTTGGTAATTAATTGCAAGAAATTGAACAAACGAAGGACGTGTCCATTACGTAATTTATAAAAAAAACAACTTATCGGTTAGAAATAAGTAAACAAGATTACTGTAATAATACTTAATCCCGTTGCTTCGACCTTTCCACCTTTTCCATTTAATTTCGCTATAAATGCAAGAGGAACCAAATATTAAATTAGTAAGTGTCAGATTTTTCAAAATGAAAGTGTTTTTGGTGGTTTTCTTAAGCGCAGCTTGCTTTCTCCAAGTAAGTCGCTTACAAAAGCTTCATTAAATTAGATCTAAAATAATCATTTTAGGCCAAAGCTCTATGCGTTAATGAATTCGATGAGGTCGAAAAGAAATGTGCCGAGCCTTTAAAATTAACCAAGGATCATGTGTTCGATGCCTATACTCAAAGCGTTTATCCAGATGGAAATAAAGATCATTTTATACGATACATTGGATGCGTATTTAGGGGCTGGGGATACCAAGACGAGGTTGGCAATTTTAATTTTGACAAAATGAAGCAAAGCATCGATTTTCCCTGGAAAATCGGCAAAATTTGCAATGATGAATTCGATATGCCTCATGGCTACGATCCCAAAGAAGATACCATCAGTTATTGCGCCAAACATCTTCCGCCAGCGGACCAGCCCCTAGACACAGCTGCTGAAAAAGTACGCGAATGTTTAGTATCGAAATATGCCGAATTGAAACATTGATGGAATTTATACAAAAAAATAAAACGTTAAAACTGAAGGAACATTGATTAATTTATAGACCTTTTTGATTATTGAATTTTGTAGTTCAATTTTGATCACTGCGAAAAAGAGAGGGCGAAGTATTTTAATAAGCCTTATTACATTTTTAAGTGTGTTGACGTGGGAGGTGTTCATAATAAATTTAAGGTTTAATCAAATCTCTTTCTATTTAATTAAAAAATGATAAGGAATTTTATTTTAAATTTTTGAAGCCTTTGAAATGATGTAGCACAGTGGTTTCCAAACATTATGTTACTGCGCTTTCCTTAAAAAAAATCGAATCCTGGTGTCTTCCCACTGTTCACTTATTTCTCGATTTGCACGGTAGATAGCTTTTGTACAAAACCGTGTAAATTGAAAACAAAGCAAAATATTCATAAATTGGTCAGTTACTTTTAGAAATTAATTAATTTTTTTACGTGAAATAGTGATATTCCAGCATAAGAATGTGCAATATAGACTTTTATTTTACGTTGAAATAAATGACTGAATTATGCACATTAAAAATGTATATTTATTTACGATTTCAAATTAGAGTGGCACACAAATCAGAAAACTACACCAAGGAAAGAGCGAGAGAATTAAAAAAAAAATAATCTGACAATATTTTTAGTTTTTTAAACTTTTGTCTGACGTTTTAGTCTTCGCATTTACGCAGTTACTATATTAACCCCTTGACATACAAAAAAAAACCGAATTTGATGAGTCCAAGAAAAACTATTAATTTGGCTCAACTTAACTGTTATGAGCATACACAAATAACATAAAATAAACAATTAATAGTTTTAAAATATTTTGAAATATGTAGAGCAGTGTTTCCCAATCTTTTGTTAACATTCCCCACCTAAGTCATTCTAAAATTTTCATGCATATAATATATAACATATAAATATTTTTTTATATTTTAAAATTCAATTATTCCACAAATGGAGCCCAATTACAAATTGTTTAAGACACAAGATTTAGGTTTTAGCAAGAAATCACTAGGAAATTATTAAGAAAAAAAAACAATAAGTAAATTGTAAAAACATAAACTAAAAAATATTTTTATGTCGATAGCTCGAATTTTTGACGACGCAAATTAGTTTTAGTTTCTCTTCAACTTCAACCTATCGAGGTTTGACTGTATTTAATTTTATAAGTTTAATATTTCTGAACAATTAAGATAATTTATTTATTTAGTTTTCTCAAATATTAATTTTATTTGCGTAAATCTTATATCTTCAAAGTTTTTTGAAAAACCACAAATTCTGTATTTACTCTATTTGAGTTTTCTGAAAATACACAATGATTTTTTTATCAAAATTTCCTTTTAAATTTACCGAATAAAGTTTTGTTTTATTCAATTTGTGTTATACAAAAAAAATTGATAATTAAAAATTTCTAAAGTTTTTAAATATATTTTAAAAATTTTCCACGTTATTAATTTATTTAATTTGAGCTGTCTAAAAACTTAAAATAATTTATTCTTCGAGTTTACTTTAATAATTTTGCTAAATGTTTAAAACTGAATTTCATTCTATGTAAAATAAACCGGTGCATGTACTTACGTACGCACGTTAGAAGTAATACTTTTTTGGCGCGACTAAATTAAATATAACAACGCGCTATGTTGCGCTTGTGTATAGCTAGACCAGTGGTTATCAAACTATATGTTACTGCGCATATGTCGTTTTATTTGAATACATTGCTATTTCCTTTTTAAATCCAAAAAGTAATTTCAACAAATTGAATAAATACGAGGATGTGCGCGTTCGAGCGAAAAGTGGCACATTTCCGAGCGAGGGAAGCAAATGAAGCACGACGCGGAGCGGCGCGCTTTATTTTCCCGAGATCGGAAATGTGCCACTTTGAGCTCCAATGCGCACACTCGGCTTTAAGTACACTTTACAAGAATTAATTTGCTCTCTGACAATTCGCAATTAAATATTACAGAATTATATTAATAACAAAATTCGCAAATTGCCAATTTTGTGCCTTTTAACAAAATTATTGTTGAAAACAAACCTTTTTCGGAACATAAAATTGAGTACAGTTCTTGACGTCTTAGAGACGTCAAAATCTACAATGACACCCTAAACGATTGGCGTCTCCTAGACGTCACTGTATGTCAAGGGGTTAAAAACACAAAAGATTGCCATAAAATAAATTAATAATTTTTTTACGCAAGTTAAGACACTATTCACAGTTACCCAAATTGACTGTAATTTATTTAAAATGAACTAACGTTATTTAATTAAAAGTTGCAGACCCGTATTTATCTGGTAACCAAATCTCTAGTAAATATATATATATGTATATTCTTAAGGGTTTTTATTTTTGAAAATGTTAGGTATTTTTTATGTTTTTAAACGTTGTAAATATGAAAACGTGTAAAACAAGTAGGGCGTAAATGGATCAAGGGTTTCGTTTGAGATTTGAAATATGTTAATTTCAATATGACGTGTTTACTAAAATCCTTGTTTTTCTTGCTTTTGTAGTTTGTAAAGCGTTTATGGATTTTTCGATATGAGAAATAAATTTAAGTAGCAAATGACTAAGTTTTGCTATAGCCCGGGGCGCTGCTGATATCGCACGTAGAGAAACGTTATTTGGTTATCACTTTCGGTGTGTGTAATTTTATTTTTGAGTTGTACGTAAATTTTAATATTTGTACGTTCGTGTCGGGTTAAGAAACGAAGCAGCTTTCATTTATATTACATTTGTTTATATTGCGTTTTTGAGGGATGCTAAATTTATTATTAATTTTAAAAATAACTTATTAACATCGTCGCTTCTAATAAATTGTGTAATTTTTCTATAGGATTATTTTGATATACAGTCGAACCTCGATAAGAAAATTACCAAGAGTTTTTTCTCAAAATGGCGGAATTACTACTTTGCAACATGTTTACGTGAAAAAAAAATGAAAAACTCGATCATATTAAATTAAATTTATTCGAACTCTAAATTAGTCAACAAATCACCAAAAGTCGCACTTATGTACTGGATTCATGGGAGATCCTGCGGGACAATTGAAATCTTTCGCAAAATCATGGGAATTCTTGAAAGTTTCCACCACTCTATAATAATTGGGCGAATGCGGGTCGCTGGCAACGACTTGGTACAAATATTGGGGGCGCTCTTTGGAGCACCAAACGTGCGCGGCCGAAATCCAGAACAATTGAGTTGGGGTGTATTTTATACCAGGCAAAGTGGGTTCTTCCCAATGGCTTTTGACCCACGCTTGATAGGCAAGGTACGCTTCCTTAATGCCACCATTATCGGCGATGTTTTCTCCCTGAGTTATCACTCCGTTCAACTACAAAAAAAAATGGAATTATCAAAGTGATGTGTGTTGGGAATGAAGATAATCACATTTTGATTAATCGCTGGAACCGTGACGTTCCCGAATTGATCGATGATGCATTGGGCTCGTTCGACGTAGGCCTGGGAAGTTTTTTCCGACCACCAATCGACCAACTGTCCATCTTTGTCTCCTTGCTTTCCTTGGTCGTCGAAACCGTGCGTGATTTCGTGACCGATCACGAAGCCGATGCCTCCGTAGTTCATGTACTCGGGTCTGTCGTTCTCGAAGAAAACTCCTTGCAAGATTCCCGATTGTAAAACTAAAAACGATCGAAAAACCATCCATGAATTTCGGATCGCTTTAGGGATCAAATCACAAATTACCTATGCTGTTTTCGGCTGGTGCATATCCAGCATTGACGGTCGTCACTGCAGCGTGCGTCCTCCAATCTTGTTTGTTGATGGGTTCTTTTAATACTTTGTTTTTGTTGTAAACGGAGAAATTTATGATATTCAACGTAAACTGAAGATAACTGTCAGATTCTTTCAGCTAGAAAATTTTTCGAATTAATTTTAGATTTTAACTGCTAATAAGAATGTGTACCATTAAAAATCTAAATCAATCCATAAGGCGTAAAATAAGGAGAGCAAATTTTTCATCGGGATTAAATGGTTGAGTACAGTGGATAAAATTAAATGTATTAGATCAAAAAAACCTGCGGTTCTCAAACGAATAAATTTACAAATATTACGCAATAGAAAATCTTTAAAAAATCCCCCACCACTTCTTTTCGGCTCAGACACTTAATCGTAAACACCCTGTTATTGCATTTTTACTCGGAAATCCAATAAAATTTAGCCCCTTTGGTTATTATTTTTTTTTAAAGATTTTTGCGAATTAAAATTAAAATAAATGATATTCTTATTAAACAAGATTTTCTGTTCAGCTACCTACTTCAAGTTTACATATATAAAGCACGAAGATTAAAACCTTAAAAGGTAATCTTCTAAGATTATTTATTGTTTTTCTTTGTCGAAACCACTTAATTTTATTGAAAAAATTTCCATTCTTGGTTTACCGCTTGTGAATTCTATTAGATTTTTAATTGTAGAAATTATTAAATGAATTTACGATTTAATCAAAATCAATCAATCATAATTATTACGATCGAACGATTCTTCCCATGCATTTCCATTAAAGCTCAATAAAATTTAATCGTTTTCATCAATTTTGATTTATATTAATGGGAAAAGTGGCTCGGGACACACACATACCTTCAAATAATACTCCTTAATGTTGTCGTCATCCAAAAGTTCCTTTGGATAGCCGATGTGCATATTAATCGCTTCAGCTTTCTCGATGGCTTTCTGTCTAGTTTCCTCGTCCATCCAATTAACTTTCTTCAACATCCCGATGAAAGATTTTCGCAAATTTGAGACCAACTCTTCGGCGCGCTTCTTCGCGTTTATACCGAAATATTTGCGGATGTACAAAGCGCCAGTTGCGATATCAAAACTGAAAATAATTGATAATTTAATTAATTACTTTAAAAAAAAAACAGCGCGTGTACTAATGTACGCGCGTTAGAAGTTATACTTCTTTGGTGTAACTAAATTAATTTTAACCCTTTGCACTCCGTAGGCGCCGCTATTGCGCCATTAGTTATGCGTATTTGTCGTGTTGTTTTTTTTACATTTTTTACAAAAAAGAAAAAGTAAATAAAAGAATATTATGGAATTCATTTTTTCGCATATGTTGTAAATTTTCAGTGAGATTAATATTTTCTTGATGTGCAAATAAAATAGTGTACTCATAACTAATGGCGCAATAGCGGCGTCTACAGAGTGCAAAGGGTTGACAAAGCTGGCGCTGTACAGTGTTGCAAACTTAGTAGGTTTACTACTAAAACTAATAGTTTTACTCCTCCTTTAGTAGGCAAAATTTTTTTTAGTTGCTGGTAGTTTTTTTAGTAGTAAATATCTTCCAAAGGTAAAAACAGTAAATCAAATAATGGTAACATGGTAAAAAAGAAAAAAACAATACATTTTTATTTGAATATTTTGACTGTTTTTGCTTCCGTTTCTTTTTTTTTTTTGTTTTTCATTATGTGAATTAGTTAGTCCAGCTTCGAGTGAGCGCTAGTAGTTTTCTAGCAGTTTTAGAGTCGCCACTAGTGGTCTCGAAAAATATTCTGGCAACACTGGCGCTGTGGCTGATAGAAGTCTCAGTCTTTGGTTCCATACTTTCTTTCCACGATCATATAGATTTACTTCTTTTTCTACTTCCTATAGGGCTCCACTCCGTTATTTTCTTTATCCACTTATTATGTTCACTTCGCCTTATTTAATCGTACCATTTTAATCGTTTTGCTTTAATTACGTTTATTGCGTTCTTTTCAATGTTCATTCTGTTTCGTATTTTTTTATTTGTGATTTTCTCCGTACGTGTCACTCTACCACGTTAATCCTAGATTTATTTCTTTTGCTGATTGGCCATGTTTCAGCCCCGTGCGTCATTATGCTTTGTATTATGGATTTGTATATATATATATATATATATATATATATTTTACTTTTTTTTATAATGTGTTTGTCCTACCGGATCGAATTTAATTGTCTTGTACATGTACAGTCAGCCTAAGAAGTAATCAACACCCTAGAAACAGACCTACAGTAAACGTACTATTCCAAGAGACAAAATCTGGCGCTGCATGGTTAAAAAACAATTAAGATTCATCTTTGTAATTTTAGTACCTAGAAGTAAATTTGGAATCTTAAATAGACTCGTAAATGTATTTGTGGCAGCTGTCGTTTTTGTTAGAAAAGATTTAGTAAATTGATTATAAAGCTTTTTTTTAAACAATTAATAGAAAAATTATTTGTTTTACTTATAAAAGCCGTCATAAACACTATTTTTAACTAAAACCTGTCTTTGGAATAGCTCGATTACGGTAAGTACTGTTTTTAGGGTGTTGATTACTTCTTAGGCCGACTGTACGCGTTTGCCCTAGCCTTGTTTTGATTTCTTCTTCTGAGGTTGCATTTTTTGAGATGATACTTTCTAAATACTTATTGTTGTTTTGTTATCTACCTCTAGATTATTTTCGTAAAGAGTTTTTTGCGTTAATTAGTTCTTTGTGTTCCATAATTTTTGTTTTGGTATTCTTATGTTTATGAAGGCTAGGTGAAATTCTTCATTCTTTGCGAGCTATTTCTTCATGGTATGCTTTACAGTATATATGTGGTCCATGCATGATTTTCCAGCCGTAAAGCTTGCTTGGTCTTCTCCAATATTTGTTTTAATACTTTTCCCTAACCTACTTTTAACAGTTTTGTCATACAAATGTTTTATACTAGATATTATGCTCAGGGCTGTATAGTTTGCGAAGAATAATGAAGAGAAATCCATTGAATGCGGGGTATGTGCAGATTCGAGCGAAAAGTGGCACATTTCCGAGCGAGGGAAGCAAATGAAGCGCGACGCGGAGCGGCGCGCTTCATTTTCCCGAGATCGGAATGTGCCACTTTGAGCTCGAATGTGCACACTCGATTTTAAGCACGATTCACAATAAAATAGACACAATATTAGTTAAAAATCGATCCATCTCATTCACACTTAAGAGATTACGGTATCTATTCGCTCGCTCTCACACATTGCTATAGTAAAAATACGTTTTTAAACATAAAATCGATAATTACGAGACTACATTTAAATCTTTCATTGGACATAGAGAAAGATAAATTAGACAAATCGAATAAACACGAAGATGTGCGCATTCGAGCGAAAAGTGGCACATTTCCGAGCGAGGGAGGCAAATGAAGCGCGACGCGGAGCGGCGCGCTTCATTTTCCCGAGATCGGAATGTGCCACTTTGAGCTCGAATGTGCACACTCGATTTTAAGCAAAATTCATAATTATTAACTTATTTTCTTAGACGGCTGACTTCAACTGTCGCAACTTCCGTTGCCTCTTAATATTTTGCTCTCAGCGCGCCAAAAGAAGTATAACTTCAAAAATAAATAAACATAATTACCGATCGACTGTGCTCTCCACGCATTCCTTCCATCTGGCGGTGGTAGACGCAACACCCATAGCCACTTTATTAAATTCGAACAAACGATCGCGGAAAGCTTGGTTTAAGAGACTCGACAGTCCCAAAACGGTCCCTGTCATAATATAATTAGCTTGTACCCTAAAAAAAAACAATTTTAGAAAAACCCAAAAATAACTCAATCCACAAACCTACCTTTTGGGCGTTCTTTCCAATAAAGGAATCAATTTCTCGAAGTACTTTGGAACGGAGATATCAATTTCGTCATTTGGATGCATAACTATTCCAGGAACACCGATGATATTAGTAAGATACTCGATCCAAGGCACTTGGGGAACCAATTCAGCCAACTTCGATATCTTCATGATGTTCGTCAAAAGCGTAAAGTTTCTACGATCCTCTTCGGGCAAAGTGATCTGAAATTAGCTCTGAAAATACAGGTTCGCCAAAACAACGAGAATCACCTTTTTGAGCTCGACGTGAAAATCTAAGGTGGCTTTTAAGTCGTCCGCGGCCGTTTGTCTGTCGGCTCCCATGAGCACTGCCAAATCGACAATTAAGTCGTAGTAGGCTTTCGTCAGTTTGCTCTGGAGGCCTTGCAGCAAATTTGGCTTGTCCAAAATTATCGAAGGTTCGTCGATCTAAAAATTTTGGGTTTAGACAGAAGAGAATATAATTGAAATTTTTTTACTCCGATTATGTTGAGCGATGCGTTATGAGCGTGGGGGCCGACCATGACTTTCAAAAAGTAATCGCCGCCGAGACCCTGTTTCTTCAATTTGTATATGGTTTGGATCCAATTGAAGGAGTTGGCGTTCCAGTTTTTGCCTTCCAAAGCGGGCCAACCTCCGACGTTGTTCAAAATGGCCTTTAACGTCGTGTATTGTTCCTTTTCGATGGTACCCACATCCATGCATTGTTTGTAATATTTTTTTAATAGTTTGTAAGGTCTCTCTTCGTTAGCTTCGACGGGCGATTCCATTATGGCTCTGAGTCGCTCTTTGACCACGTCGGCGATTTCGGCAAATTTGCCCACGGTCGAACTATCGTCCGGGATGGGGGTGTTCTTAATGTAACCCCCGCAAGCGAATTGGTAAAAATCATCGCAAGGGTTGACGCTAGAGTCCATCAGTTGCAAAATGTTGTCGGCCGTTTTCTTGCAGCCTGCGGTTTGGCATACTTTGCTGGCCCTAAATAAATCAAGCGTGTACCATTGGGTTGTTTGGAAAAATATTTCGTTTACTTTTTAATGCGAGTTTTATTCTCGATTTAAAACCAGATTTACATAATAGGTTTAACCCACGAAGTAATTTAATGCCCAATCAATTTTTATTAGACCATTGTTAATTTTTTTTGCACTAATAAAAGTATGTGCAAACGTGGAAAAGTAACCTTATCGATTCAGTGGCGTCCCTAGAAGAAGGGTGAGTGAGTTGTGGCTCGCTCCCCGGACCAGAAGTTTTATTTAATAAATATAATTGCAAGGTTAATTGTCAATGGCAAAAAAATGGGATAATTTTGTATAATTACTAAAACTCCAATAGTAAATTCTGAAAAATTAAAAATACGATGTGGTTTTGTAATTTTTAATTATTTAGTGGAACGTGCCAAAGTAAGTGACCACTATATAAAACGACCATCTGGTCAAGGTGATCAGTTTTCCCTGGTCCCTGGTAAAACGCTATCAATTTAATGTTATTTTTTCTGCGTATAGTAAACTCACTTTATTATGACTAGTGACCAGTTTTAACAAAACCTGCTATTTAAAATTCAATTGTCTAAACCAGTGATTCTCAACACGGTGCCGCCGTGAAATTTTACAAATGTGTACAATTAAAATTATTTTGCATTTACTTGTATAGCGAAACTGTTTTCATACAGTACAATTATTGTTAATGTACCGCCAAATTTTGTATTAAATAAAAATGTACCGTGATAAAAAAAGGTTGAGAATCACTGCCTAAACTGATAGCGTTTAAAAATTTCTTAAAATGTACATATGTACAGTCAAACCAAGAAGTAATCAACATTCTAAAAACAGACCTACAGTAAACGTACTATTCCAGGAGACAAAATCTGGCGCTGCATGCTTAAAAAACAATTAAGTTTGACCTTTATAATTTTAGTACCTAGAACTAAAGGTACTAAAATTACAAAAAATTACAAAATTACTGTAGGTCTGTTTCTAGGGTGTTGATTACTTCTTGGTTTGACTGTACATGGACATGTAAATACATTATTTATCTTCTTTAATTTCGATCTGCAATTTATGTTATCAGTTACTTTTTGATTAAAAAAATTGTTTTTTTTATATACTGATCACCCGCTCAAATTGACCATTTTAGATTAATCGCTTTATACGGATACCACTGTATTGTGAATCATGCCTAAAGTTGAGTGTGTTTTATGAAATTCGTCTACATTATTCTTTTCTCTTTAACATCAATAATTTAAATTGAAATTTTCTATTCGGGAAAAGTTGTAGCCTTTATTTTTTCATTTGAAAATATCAGTTTTTTCTAAATATTTTGCGATTTTTTTGAAATTTTGCCAAAATAAACCATTCATCATTGTAGTTTAGCAGTCGTGAGGTACACATCCGCATTAAAATTCTCAATTTTTAAGGAAAAAATTACCTTGTCTATTTTTATTGGATTTTTTTGTTTCTTTTCTAGTTTAGCGTGTTAACAAATAAAGTTATTTAAAAAATAAATGCTGTAACTTCTTTCGATTGTAATATCTAAATTGACTGAACAAAACGTAATTTTTTGAATTAAAAACAAAGATTTATATAGACAAATCTTTAAATACGACGATGTGCACATTCGAGCGAAAAGTGGCACATTTCCGAGCGAGGGAGGCAAATGAAGCGCGACGCGGAGCGGCGCGCTTCATTCCAGATCGGAATGTGCCACTGAGCTCGAATGTGCACTCGGTTTTAAGCATGATTCACAATAATTTCAGTCTATTTTAATTGATTGATTTATTTCTAATGTAGTGTTTATACAGAATATTATTTAAAAATCAAAGCTATAGCTTTGACCGATCAGAAAATCTCAATTTAAACGACTAAATATGATTTTTTGAGCTTAATCAAAAAAGATTAATATAGAAAAATCTTTTAATACGAAGATGTGCACATCCGAGCGAAAAGTGGCACATTTCCGAGCGAGGGGCAAATGAAGCGCGACGCGGAGCGGCGCGCTTCATTTTCCCGAGATCGGAATGTGCCACTTTGAGCTCGAATGTGCGACTCGGTTTTAAGCACGGTTCACAATAATAAATTTGCACCCTAAATATTTAAGAGGACCGTATTCCATGAGGGTCAAATGTCTAGGTTAGTAAACAAAATGATTAAACCAATAAATTCTACAACTTTTTCCGAACATAAAACCGAAATTTAATGAAACGACTAATGTAGAAAAACGGGCCATTTTCGAGCCCCATTTCTCGAGATTGACATCTGCCTCTTTGGATCCAAACGTGCACACTCGCTTTAAAGTACAATTCAACAATAATTCGTTTAATTTCTAAATTAAAATTAACTAAAAATTAAGAACCGGATTTTTATTGTCGAGTGACCTGCACCCCTTCCCTAAACCCGTCACAATTAAATACAAATAAATTACACTTCTAAAATTAGCAAAAAAATCGGGGTACGCCACTGAAGCGCTTCTCGAGCGCAATAAAAGCTTCGGCACAAAAAATTTTAGCACCATTTCCAGCGAAACAGAACCATGATTTCCTACAAGTGTGTAGTTACTTTGCTAGTAATTTTGGCGGCAATGATTCGTAAGTCAAAATGAAAATTGTTTTTGGATTTTGAATTTTTTTTAAAGTCCCTTCGACTCAATTTTGGATTATGAGATGCGAGGACGACAGCATGAACATTTGTGTAAATAGGGCCATTCCTGGTAGGTACCCGCATTGCGAGAGACCCATACCTTACAAAGTTTGTCCTCCTGGAGAAGACTGTTGTCCCAGATATTTCGAATGATAAACTTAGATCTTATTGTTCGACGAAAAAACAAAGTTGATTGATTTTAATGTGACAAAGAATTTTGTTTTAGTTTATTTGTCTTTTGTAACATAAAAAAATATATGTATATATATTATTTTTCTAATCCATTTTCTCCTGAAAATTTTTGACCACCCTACTCCAAAAATCCTTGTTTTAAATAATTAAGCAACCGATTAAAATAATTTTTTCCCCAAAATTTATTATAAATTTTAAATGATTTTTGCAATTTGCAAAAGAGTAATTAATTTTCGCGAAAACAACTTTCCGAACGACTCAGCTAAGTACAAAACAACTTACTCGTCATTTTGTAAGGGAACGGCCCTCGCCCCAACCACCAACACAATCAAAAGAAAACTACCCCTAAAAAAACAGAAAAATTTACTAATATCCAAAATGGCGACGCGAAAACGATAAAACGTACCTCGGCAGTGGCTGCATCTTCGCGCTTCGAACAATTTTGCCCGCGCTCGTTTCGGATTCGCTTTTTTAACGGCTTTATCTGAGAGATGGGTCCGAGGGGTTATCCTCGACGAATTTAGAAAAACATCAAAATTAAAACATTTTAATTAAGAAGTTGCATAATTTTTGCGATTTATCCGAGCTGTTTTTTTTGTAGGTTTCGAATTTGATTGATTTGTTTTCATCTCGTTTTCATTGTGTGGTTGTTTGCTATTGCGTAACCTGCATCAAAGAGGTTGTTGATAACAAATTTGGCCATCTTCTAATTTCAAAATAATTTGGTTCAGATAATGAAATGAACGAGGCAACATTTGAAATAAATATAAATTGGCTTTTTTTATGTATTTTTCAAATTAAACGTTTATCGCACAATTAAACCTTGAACTTGCATACAATTTCGCAATTTATTATTTTTGTAGAACGACAAAAGCTTTCCGGAGAATCCCTATTTTTGTGTTTGTTTCGCTGCACAATATTATGTTAACAATTATCAGAAAACATTAAATTTGTTTGTGAGTTTGTTTATTATCAGTAAAAGACTGATGCAAAACGATGTTGGTCGCTTTTTTGGTGTGGTTCTTCGTCTTTACAAACGTAAAAGAAGGTGCGTGTTAGATAATATTAATATTGGGGATGATTTTTCATCGCAGGGTAATTTTAGGGTTGACCGATAGTTCGACCCTGTCCGACTTGCGCTTTTGCGGGATCCAACAGAAGGACGGATATCTTTACGAAGGAAACGAGACGTCCATCGACGAATTTCCTTGGTTGGCTTTGATTATATACGAAAGAGATCCCGATATTGTATCCAGCACTCCTTTCACAAAAGTGGGATGCGCAGGGAGTCTTATCAATAACAGATACGTTTTAACGTCGGCGAGTTGTCTTCGTTTTAGAACTGCTCATGCGTAAGATACCTTTTTTTCTTAACACTAGAAACGCGGAATCGGTCTTTCTTCAAGGTCCAAGCTATCTCGATATCAAAATTTATCAAAATTGGTTTCGTGGTTTAGGCGTGAAAAGGTAACAGACAGACGGACAGACAGACAGAGTTACTTTCGCTAATATTATATTAGTTTGGATAATTAAATTTTTAGAAAATAAATTAAGTATTGTGAATCGTGCTTAAAGTGGAGTGTGCACATTCGAGCTCAAAGTGGCACATTTCCGATCTCGGGAAAATGAAGCGCGCCGCTCCGCGTCGCGCTTCATTTGCGCTTCATTTGCTCGGAAATGTGCCACTTTTCGCTCCAATGTGCACATCTTCGTATTAAAACATTTTTCTATATTAATTTTTTTTGATTAAGCTCAAAAAATCATATTTAGTCGTTTAAATTGAGATTTTTGATCGGAAAAAGCTATAGCTTTGATTTTTTTAAATAATATTTTGTATAAACACCACATTAGAAATAAATCAAAAAAATCAATTAAAATAGACTGAAATTATTGTGAATCATGCTTAAAACCGAGTGCGCACATTCGAGCTCAAAGTGGCACATTCCGATCTCGGGAAAATGAAGCGCGCCGCTCCGCGTCGCGCTTCATTTGCGTCCCTCGCTCGGAAATGTGCCACTTTTTGCTCGAACGTGCACATCCTCGTATTTATTGATTTGCACTTAATTAATTTTTTCACTTTCAACTCAAAAAATTAAAAGTAAATATGAATTTTATGTTGAAGAAACGTATTTACCATAGTCATGAGTGGAAGTGAGCGAAAAGATACGAGAATTTGGTAGGTGCGAGTGAGAGAAAACGATTAAATTATTTATTTACTTTTTTGAATAATTTATTAGCCTAAATTTTGTGAATGGTGCTTAAAATCGAGTGTGCACATTCGAGCTCAAAGTGGCACATTCCGATCTCGGGAAAATGAAGCGCGCCGCTCCGTGTCGCGCTTCATTTGCTTCCCTCGCTCGGAAATGTGCCACTTTTCGCTCGAACGTGCACATCCTCGTATTTATTGATTTGCACTTAATTAATTTTTTCACTTTCAACTCAAAAAATTAAAAGTAAATATGAATTTTCTGTTGAAGAAACGTATTTACCATAGCCATGAGTGGAAGTGAGCGAAAAGATACGAGAATTTGGTAGGTGCGAGTGAGAGAAAACGATTAAATTATTTATTTACTTTTTGAATAATTTATTAGCCTAAATTTTGTGAATGGTGCTTAAAATCGAGTGTGCACATTCGAGCTCAAGTGGCACATTCCGATCTCGGAAAATGAAGCGCGCCGCTCCGTGTCGCGCTTCATTTGCTTCCTCGCTCGAAATGTGCCACTTTTCGCTCGAACGTGCACATCCTCATTTATTGATTTGCATAATTAATTTTTTCACTTTCAACTCAAAAAATTAAAAGTAAATATGAATTTTCTGTTGAAGAAACGTATTTACCATAGCCATGAGTGGAAGTGAGCGAAAAGATACGAGAATTTGGTAGGTGCGAGTGAGAGAAAACGATTAAATTATTTATTTACTTTTTTGAATAATTTATTAGCCTAAATTTTGTGAATGGTGCTTAAAATCGAGTGTGCACATTCGAGCTCAAAGTGGCACATTCCGATCTCGGGAAAATGAAGCGCGCCGCTCCGCGTCGCGCTTCATTTGCTTCCCTCGCTCGGAAATGTGCCACTTTTCGCTCGAATGCACACATCTTTGTTTTTATTAGATTTTTACATAAATCTTTTTTTTTAAATCAAGTAATTAAAATTTCAATCAATTTTGATTTTATATTCGGTGAAAGTTATGGCATTTATTGTTTTTAAAAACTGTTTAAAAGCATTAAATGTGGCGCAATAAACATTTAATTGTTAAAAGGTCAATTTTTCTTAAAGGTCTAATTGACCGGTAACCGCGGTTGTAGTAAGTTCAAAATTGCCGCGGTTCTAGTGTTAAGGGCTCAGTCTAGCAAATTTCGTGCTCTATACTTTAAATTTAAATTTCGCCGAATTTTTGAAGATCACAATCTGAAAATAATTGTAAATATAAGGACCGAGGTATGAATATCGTTTTGTTTTTTTTCATTTGCGAATTTTACAGAAAAAATTAATAAAAAGTAAAAAATACTAAAGATCATAGCTGGATAACCATGGTCAAAATGGTCAAAAATGTATTTATTGAAGGTCCCACACGATCAATTCTGACTAAATTTCTTTGGACTGAAATTTTAATGTGTTTGGGGTATATAGAGGGGGGTTTTTTTAAAAAAAATTAAGAATTTTATAAACCCATATTAACACATTCAAAAAAAATTATCATGATTTTTTTTTAACTTTGACAAGGTTTATTTCAAAAATATTTTTGAAGTGAAACTTTATGTGAGAGGGTAAATCTGAAATTTTGTCACGCAAGCGTCGTCATTTGTCGATCTGTACACTTGCTTACAAAATTGCCATACTTTAATTAATTAATAAAAATAGATATGGAAACCATTCCGGCAATTTCTTGTTCAATTGGCGAAAAAATCTATTTTTTTTATCTCCATTTTGAAGAACGTGAGAATTGAATAAAATTATGGACTGGTTTACCATAAAAAAAATATGAAAATTTTATATAATAGGAATAAGGGTAGAAGCACCGGTTTTGGACACAGTACCAGTTGTGGACATTTTCCACTTTATTTAGACAAATGTTAAATATAAAAATTAACGATACTGCCATAAGTGTAATTAATGTATTTTTGACTACGATAGAAACATCAATGATGTTTTTTTCATATTGTTCAAGTTATTTTATCAAAATTACTCAAGTGTCTAAAACTGGGCTTAAAGCGTCCGAAATCGATACTTTTGCCTCTATCATTTTGATTTTTTTTAAGTTAAAAATTTCTCAGAAAAGAAATCAATAATATTCAGATTTCTATTGTCAAAAATACGACTTTTTTGTTTACATTTAGAGTATACAGAACGCAATTTGGTAGACTTAGACCCTTAAGTGACTTAAGTACGACTTAATTAGTATTATTTAGGGCGGCTGTGCGCTTGGGGGAACAAAATGTCAAACAAGATAAGGATTGCGTTGACTTTCATGGAATGGCTGATTGTGCTAATCCCGTTTTGGACGTTCGCATCGAAAAAACCATCAAGCATCCTGGATACGTATTTGCACCCTATGCCAAAAATGCTATTGCCCTAATAAGACTTGCTAAAAAAGTGGAATACTCAGGTAGCCTTCTATTTATTTCGACTTGGAATGATCGCGAAAATTGAGCTCCTAATTAACTTAGTAATTATCTTTAGGGAAAAAATTAGGGACTAAGTCGAGACCATTTTCGCCATCATTCTTGGTTGGACTTTATTCCCAGTTGCAAGAATGCGTGGTGTGCGTTGAATCCAACCAAACTTGTGGCATCTAAAACATAAGCACCTTTCAAAAATTAGTAAACGAACGGGCAAAATGGCGAATCCAACGCACAACACAGTTTCTTTTTGGTTTGGATGGACTTGGCTTTACCATCAAATAATTGGAAATTTTTACTTATTTTTGAAGCGTCCGTCCGGCCAATATGTTTACCGGTGCCCAAATTAAAAGTGGCAACAGAGGGGGACCATTTAATAGCGACGGGCTTCGGAAGAGTCGAATTAGGTGGCGAAGTAACCATCATAAAAAAACGTATCGATTCAGTGTTGATTTCGCGCGAAGATTGTAAAAAACAGTTCTTCGGAGCTTTTCCCCAAGATTTCTTGGATAGCATCAACGTTAATCCGAACGATGTGATTAGCGATAAGGTTATTTGTACGAATGACGTAGAAGGAAGCCCTTCTTTTATTTGCGAAGGCGATATAGGCGCACCTGTTATGTACGTAAGCAAAAAGAAGCAGTGGCATCTCGAAGGACTCATTGCTTGGGGCTCCGCGCCCTGTAAAGTTGGTGTTCCTGCCACTCACACTAAAATTAGGGCCTACATGGATTGGATCGAACAAAACATGAAAATGTAAATTAAGGGATAGCGTTTTCAATTACAAAAAAAGGCAATCTTATTAGACGATTAATTTTTTTTTTAAAATACCTATGGGACATTAGTTTTAGTAGAAGTAAACGTTATTATTTCTTAAGTTGCTATGGTTACGTTTTATATTTTTATATTTTTAATTATCTTTGTTCTTTATTAGAATTTTGCAAAATAAATGTGTTGCAGATTTTGCTTGGGGATTTAATAGAAAAAAGGTTATACCTAATTAACCAGTTTCATGATTTTAGAAAGTATTGAGAAAAGTATACCTTTTTCTCTTATTGTTTACCAGCGAGTTTCATTAATGGCCATTGTAAATTGATCAAAGTAATGATTTTCAAACTGGAGCACGCGTCTTCTTTGGGGAGTCGCAACTGCTCCAAAGGGGGGCGCAAAACGTTTAACAAACATGCAATTTTTGGCATTAATAAATTTTTTCCCATTTAAATATACGTATATCGTGAAGTAAATTTAACTTTTAAAATTGTGAAAAAAAACGTTTGAACAATGACTGCAATAAATTTCACAGTGGTGCACCAAAATGCGAAACACCTTGTATATAAATAAAACCCCAATAATTTGCTGTAATTTTACAAAGTAAGCGCCAAATCCAAATTAATTACGCGCTAACGCAAATTCCATTATAAAGGGTGTTTCGAGTTAAAGCAGAAAATATTAAGATTTTCAAAAATTGCCGAAAACGATCGTTACGAGGCTTTGTAATTATTTATAAGAGATTATTATTACAAACCGATAAACACGTGTGCTTATTTAAAAACTCAAATGCACGATTCCGGAAAGCACGATAACGTTAACTGCAAATGGTCGAAAGCGCTACGTTGAACAAAGAAAAATTAATTTTGGACCTCACAATTAACATTTTGGAAAGCCATTACGAACAAAAAAGCCGAGATTTTTGAGAAAGGTGGCGTAAAGATTTTTAAAGTATTATTTGTCACTTAACAAAAACGACAAAACAGAATATTTAAAAAAAAGCTTACAATTTAGATTTATATACAGGGTGTACTTCGGAGAGTTCCAAAACCCTTTGGTAAACACTATTCTGTTCCACACAAATACTAATTAGTCAAAAACAAAATTTTCTAGAACGTTCTTAATACTTCAACCTGGGATTTACAACTGGGGTGCGGGGGGAAACCATGTGTGCAGTTTGCAACATTATCCGTTTATTTCAATTTTGGTATATGTTAAATACGATTAAGAAACTTTTTAAAAACGGCCGTACCGATGTTTTATAATTATTTATAAGTTTGTACACACCAAAAACAAATAATGTAACTAATTTAGATCAATAGGAGCGAGCCATCTACGGTACACGCACTAGTTTAAATTGATTTATAAGAGTCCAAATAAATAATACTTACAATTAAACAAATATTTACATTTTCAATTTTTAAGTAATGTATTAAAGTCGTTTAAAAAAATATTTTAACGACTGATATAATTTAAATTTCCTAATTTTTCTTTGAAGCACATTGTTACATTCAAAGCACGTTGCATTCAAGCTGCCTATGTATAAGTTATGGAAAACTTGGGTTAAGTAAAGGGGCGGAGTTTATGTATTGATTTTTCACGAAGCCGTTCACGAAGCACTTCGTATTGAAGCTTCGTATAAGTTAGAGCACATTTGCGCAGTAAAGGGGCGGAGTTTATGTATTGATTTTTCACAAAGCCTACAAAGTATTGATTTTTAGATATGCCAAACAGGTAGTGACATCGCCAAAAATTTCCAGTGGTTACGTTATGTTTAAGGCCACTGACCTGTGTGTTGTTCATAAACGAACCTGCATTCGTCGCTCGCTGCCGCGTAAATCGGCACAAATTAGTGTTTTAACTGTGTTTAATTAGTGTTTTAATTGGTCACGAGTGCGAAAGAGAGAGACTTATGAGTGTCGGAATCGGTTTAGAATGAAAGTTCGCACAAAGTTCCAAATTCGAGACGGCCGCCGGAGCGCCGGCATTCGCCCGACCGCCGCGCAAGGGTGCCTTAGTGCGATCGCAGCATCGGCTTACGCGCTTCCAGTCAAGCGAAAGATTCAGTTTGCGGTACGTCTACTTTGCGTGGGTCAAACGACCGAGCATCGACGTGCACTCATCAAAGCTGGTGAGTGACTTATTGCTATACAATCAAAAATTATGTTAAATGCAAAAAATTGGAAACCATCCTAAACGGCCGTAACGATGTTTTATAATTATTTAGAAAGCAATGCTATAATGAATAAATAAACGTGTAAACATTTTAAAACTCCAATGCATGGTATAACAAAAAGTGTGATAACGTGAACCGGCAAATAGCCGAAAGCGCTTCGTACGTTTCCGTCGCATAATCAAAGTCAGAACAAAACAAATGCATTTCGAGTTTTTTAATAAATATTTTACAAAGTCATTTTAACCAAAGAGGCCTAATTTTCCGAGCAAGGTGATATTTATATATACAGGGTATCCCAAATTGGGTATCTTTCTCTTTGTTTCGCAGAGGATGGAATTGATTTTAAAAAGGGTGAATTTTGAGTACCAAACTTGTTAATGGGCAAAATGAGTGTAATAGTCATTTTAGAACAATCAAGTACTTTTACAGGATCTATTTCTTTTTTTTATTCGTCGACGTTTTTATATTATTATTATTGTTTTAATCTTAGTTCCAATTGATATATTTTTCTTTAATAATTATAAAAAGGTACAAATCTAAAGAACATCAGGTCTAAAGTCTTCCAAATCTTGCACTTCCCTACAATATTCGAAACGTCCATTAAAATGCGTGGGCGTAGGTTTTTTGCAATCGTTTCCCATTTTGTGAATGGCCACGTAATCTTCACAGTCGATTTTTCCATCTCCGTTACAATCCTTTAAAAAAACATATTTAGTTAATTTCGAAAAGAAGAAAAATTATTAATTTTACTTGTAGATGATTTCTGACGTAATTTTGAACCGACGTGTACGAACAAAACAGATCATTTGCACAATTGATCCAAGATTGCTCCCAGTACTCGGGATCTCTGTTGATCGTCAATTTTCCAGCCTTCTCCCAGTAATCCTTTGTTATCCTGAAAGGCCCGCAAGTGTTATCCACGCATCTGGGCCTTTCTTTACCCGAAGCCGCATATTGGATGCATCTCAAACAGGTAAATCCGACTGGAACGTCTATTCGGTCGCCCAAAGCGTCTGCAAAAATATTAAATGAAATTTTTATTGAAGTTATACTTCTTTTGGCGCTGCGAGAGTAGAATTTTAGTAGGAAACGGAAATTGCTCGCGCATAGCCAATAAAATGTCGGCTGTCTAAGAAAGTAAATGAATAATTGTGAATCGTGCTTAAAACCGAGTGTGCGCGTTCGAGCTCAAAGTGGCACATTCAGATCTCGGGAAAATGAAGCGCGACGCGAAGCGGCGCGCTTCATTTGCTTCCCTCGCTCGGAAATGTGCCACTTTTCGCTCGAATGCGCACGTCTTCGTATTTATTAGATTTGTCTATGTTGTCTATCTCTATTTCCATTGAAAGATTTAAATGTTGTTTCGTAAATATCGATTTTATGTTTAAAAACGTATTTTTACTATTGCAATGAGTGGGAGAGAGCGAAAAGATACGGTAATCGCGCAGGTGTGAGTGAGTTGGATTGATTTTGAACTAATATTTTGTCTATTTTATTGTGAATCGTGCTTAAAACCGAGTGTGCGCATTCGAGCTCAAAGTGGCACATTCCGATCTCGGGAAAATAAAGCGCGCCGCTCCGCGTCGCGCTTTATTTGCTTCCCTCGCTCGGAAATGTGCCACTTTTCGCTCGAATGCGCACATCCTTGCATTAATTCAATTTGTCTATATTAATCTGCACTCTTTTAAGTGCAGAAAATTAAATTTATGGAAATTTAAATTTTTTCAAAAATAAATTAATTTAAAAACACCTAAGCATAGAAATATGTATGTTGTTGTAATCTTTCTTCTTCTTCTTTGTCTTTGTGTAGTTAATTTCATCTATAGAAGTGCGGTTTTATTTTAAAGTAAAGCGAATTGGCGCCAAAATAGATTAGTTTTTGTGCTACCAACTTAAAAAAAGTCTGGGGGTTTAAATTAAAATCAAAAAATTGAGGTTAATAATTTTTGACGGTTTGAATAAAAACAAAATAAAACAGGAATCGTGGCCCGACACGATTTCAATTAATTTTTGTAAGTGCCTTTATTTTTCAATTTTTTTTTCCAGAGTTTAATAAAAACAAACAATGTTGATCTCACAAAAATTCTGAGATACGCTTAGATAAACGAATTAAAACTTTTAATAATGGAATAAACAATTCCAAATTACAGCTTTTTCGCAAATTATCTAAAAATTTAATTTTTTCTCAAATTTAAAAGTTAATCAAATAGATATTTAAAAGAAAAAAAATAATTATTATTGTAATTTCAAAAAAACAATTAATAACATGCTCCTATTTTTTATTAGACTAAATCGAGTTGAAAATGATCATATTCAGCAATTTTTGCTTTTCTAAAAATTCTAAGCCCTAACAAATTTTTTTTCTTTTAAAATCAAAATTTTTAACTCATTATCAATTTTTTCGTCTAATTTATTGTCTAAATTATTGTGAATCGTGCTTAAAACCGTGTGCGCACATTCGAGCTCAAAGTGGCACATTCCGATCTCGGGAAAATGAAGTGCGCCGCTCCGCGTCGCGCTTCATTTGCTTCCCTCGCTCGGAAATGTGCCACTTTTCGCTCGAATGTGCACATGTTCGTATTTATTGAATTTGTTTCCATTAATTTTTCCATATTTTGCTTTGTTTTCGATTTACACGATTTACCGTTTAAATCAGGGCACAGGTGTACGGAGGGGAGGTGAAAAGACTAGATTTTTTTAAGGGAGTGTGCAGTAACATATCTATAATTTAAAAACCAGTGGTCTAGCTATAAATAAACCCAAGGTAATCAACATATCACGTGGTTTCATTTAATTTAGTTACGTCAAAGAAGTATAACTTCTAACGTCCTTACATAAATACATGCCCCGTTTTTTTTTTCTAAATGTTATAGGGAAAAAACGATAAGGGTAGAAATTATGCAACTTTTTGTTAAATATCCTTTATAAATTTTTTACAAATAATTAAAAGTTAATGGTATTAAACGTCGGTGACATTAAATTTTTGTTTGCAAAACTCAAAAACTTGTTTTTGAGAATAGGGTAGATCGTTCTCGAGGCATCCGTCGGTCCCCCAGTAATGGATGCGAGCAAAATCATCGCAGGTTATTCTTCCATCTCCATTGCAATCCTACAAAGGAGATCTTATTGAGATCTCATCGACTTTTAAGATAGTTAACTTACTCTTTTATTTCTTCGCATGTATTCCCGAATCACATACAAAGAGCAGTACGGGTTGAAGGCACACTTTCTGTGCCCCCCGTCTTTTTCCGTGTCGATGTTTTCGAAAGTAGGTTTTCCAGCATCGGCCCAATAACTGGGGGTTATCCTGAATGGACCGCAGGCATCTCCGTTGCATCCTTTTTCCTTGTAATTGCACGAAGAGGTTGAAAAGCAAATGCACGTCATGCAATGTATTGTCGCTGGGTCGTCCACATACTCACTTTGAACATCTAAAAAGTAAATTCTTAAGTACGGTTCTGTTTTGAATATTTTATATGACTAATTTAGAAAAAAATAGTAAGACAGATCATTTGCACAATTGATCCAAGATTGCTCCCAGTACTCAGGATCTCTGTTGATCGTCAATTTTCCAGCCTTCTCCCAGTAATCCTTTGTTATCCTGAAAGGCCCGCAAGTGTTATCCACGCATCTGGGCCTTTCTTTGCCCGAAGCCGCATATTGGATGCATCTCAAACAGGTAAATCCGACTGGAACGTCTATTCGGTCGCCCAAAGCGTCTGCAAAAATATTAAATGAAATTTTTATTGAAGTTATACTTCTTTTGGCGCTGCGAGAGTAGAATTTTAGTAGGAAACGGAAATTGCTCGCGCATAGCTAATAAAATGTCGGCTGTCTAAGAAAGTAAATGAATAATTGTGAATCGTGCTTAAAACAGAGTGTGCGCGTTCGAGCTCAAAGTGGCACATTCAGATCTCGGGAAAATGAAGCGCGACGCGAAGCGGCGCGCTTCATTTGCTTCCCTCGCTCGGAAATGTGCCACTTTTCGCTCGAATGCGCACATCTTCGTATTTATTAGATCTGTCTATTTTATCTATCTCTATTTCCATTGAAAGATTTAAATGTTGTTTCGTAAATATCGATTTTATGTTTAAAAACGTATTTTTACTATTGCAATGAGTGGGAGAGAGCGAAAAGATACGGTAATCGCATAGGTGTGAGTGAGATGGATCGATTTTGAACTAATATTTTGTCTACTTTATTGTGAATCGTGCTTAAAACCGAGTGTGCGCATTCGAGCTCAAAGTGGCACATTCCGATTTCGGGAAAATAAAGCGCGCCGCTCCGCGTCGCGCTTTATTTGCCTCCCTCGCTCGGAAATGTGCCACTTTTCGCTCGAATGCGCACATCCTTGCATTAATTCAATTTGTCTATATTAATCTGTACTCTTTTAAGTGCAGAAAATTAAATTTATGGAAATTTAAATTTTTTCAAAAATAAATTAATTTAAAAACACCTAAGCATAGAAATATGTATGTTGTTGTAATCTTTCTTCTTCGTCTTTGTCTTTGTGTAGTTAATTTCATCTATAGAAGTGCGGTTTTATTTTAAAGTAAAGCGAATTGGCGCCAAAATAGATTAGTTTTTGTGCTACCAACTTAAAAAAAGTCTGGGGGTTTAAATTAAAATCAAAAAATTGAGGTTAATAATTTTTGACGGTTTGAATAAAAACAAAATAAAACAGGAATCGTGGCCCGACACGATTCCAATTAATTTTTGTAAGTGCCTTTATTTTTCAATTTTTTTTTCCAGAGTTTAATAAAAACAAACAATGTTGATCTCACAAAAATTCTGAGATACGCTTTGATAAACGAAATAAACGGAATAAACAATCCGAAATTACAGCTTTTTTGCAAATTATCTAAAAATTTAATTTTTTCTCAAATTTAAAAGTTAATCAAATAGATATTTAAAAGAAAAAAAATAATTATTATTGTAATTTCAAAAAAACAATTAATAACATGCTCCTATTTTTTATTAGACTAAATCGAGTTGAAAATGATCATATTCGGCAATTTTTGCTTTTCTAAAAATTCTAAGCCCTAACAAATTTTTTTTCTCTTAAAATCAAAATTTTTAACTCATTATCAATTTTTTCGTCTAATTTATTGTCTAAATTATTGTGAATCGTGCTTAAAACCGTGTGCGCACATTCGAGCTCAAAGTGGCACATTCCGATCTCGGGAAAATGAAGCGCGCCGCTCCGCGTCGCGCTTCATTTGCTTCCCTCGCTCGGAAATGTGCCACTTTTCGCTCGAATGCGCACATCCTCGTATTTATTGAATTTGTTTCCATTAATTTTTCCATATTTTGCTTTGTTTTCGATTTACACGATTTACCGTTTAAATCAGGGCACAGGTGTACGGAGGGGAGGTGAAAAGACTAGATTTTTTTAAGGGAGTTTGCAGTAACATATCTATAATTTAAAAACCAGTGGTCTAGCTATAAATAAACCCAAGGTAATCAACATATCACGTGGTTTCATTTAATTTAGTTACGTCAAAGAAGTATAACTTCTAACGTCCTTACATAAATACATGCCCCGTTTTTTTTTTCTAAATGTTATAGGGAAAAAACGATAAGGGTAGAAATTATGCAACTTTTTGTTAAATATCCTTTATAAATTTTTTACAAATAATTAAAAGTTAATGGTATTAAACGTCGGTGACATTAAATTTTTGTTTGCAAAACTCAAAAACTTGTTTTTGAGAATAGGGTAGATCGTTCTCGAGGCATCCGTCGGTCCCCCAGTAATGGATGCGAGCAAAATCATCGCAGGTTATTCTTCCATCTCCATTGCAATCCTACAAAGGAGATCTTATTGAGATCTCATCGACTTTTAAGATAGTTAACTTACTCTTTTATTTCTTCGCATGTATTCCCGAATCACATACAAAGAGCAGTACGGGTTGAAGGCACACTTTCTGTGCCCCCCGTCTTTTTCCGTGTCGATGTTTTCGAAAGTAGGTTTTCCAGCATCGGCCCAATAACTGGGGGTTATCCTGAATGGACCGCAGGCATCTCCGTTGCATCCTTTTTCCTTGTAATTGCACGAAGAGGTTGAAAAGCAAATGCACGTCATGCAATGTATTGTCGCTGGGTCGTCCACATACTCACTTTGAACATCTAAAAAGTAAATTCTTAAGTACGGTTCTGTTTTGAATATTTTATATGACTAATTTAGAAAAAAAAATAGTAAGACAGAATTACAACTATTAACTTACCTATCTATTTTTAAGTAGGCCTCGATTTTTTAGATTTTCTTGGAGCAAACACACTTTTATGACCAGTTCATTTTTTTTGGATGCCACTGGAGTTTAAAAATTTAAACCCGTGACTGTAGAAGGCAAAACTTTTTGAATTTATTTTGTAAAAAATATGATTCGATTATCGCATGATTTTTGTTTAGAAATTTTTTCATTAATCGATGCAAATGTACACGTTTTGTTTTTTATGTTTTAATAGGAAATTCTGAATTTTTGAAAATGTATACAGTACGACACATAATTATAAAGCCATTCGTTTAGTTATATTTTTTTTAATTATATAGAAGGCGGGGTGTTTATTTCTTATTTGGTCAATTGAATTGAAAATTGTTGTTTTGCAAAATTGAGATAACAATGGTTTGAACCTTGAATACCCACAGGCAATTTTGAATAATTTTCGCCAGAAGTATGTAACCCTAGAACCCTATTTTATATATATAGTTTTTTTCAATCGGATTATTAAAACTTTACTCTCTGTATAATTTTAATTAATAGCGACTTATTTTGAATTTAGTTAATTTTTTAACATAGATCCTTATTTTTGTTTAACAAAACGCATTATCTTGGTGCAAAAATAAACTGATAAATAAAACCAAATAAACAAATTAGCAACACTGCTAGAAATAATTAATAATAAAGGATGTACAACTAATCAATAATTTATGTCTAATTTTTTACTGGTAATGAAACCTTTGTGAAGTCAATTGATTTTAAAACTTTGTGTCATTTAGACACAACGCAATATTTTTTCCAAAGAAGGTGTATTACTGTTATATTTACGCCTCATACTGTAGATATACAAATTACAAAAAAAAACATCAATAAAATTTATACTTACAGTCTAAAGAAATTCCAAAAACCAAAACGATCACAAAAATTAAACGGGTCTCCATTTTCTTGGAACGAGCTTGTTTCTTTTGCGAAAGATGAGTTAGTATTGAAGATTGTTTGTTCAGAAAACAAGCTTGTTATTATTACTACAGTTTTTTTACAACAAAATGGAAAGACCTTTGTCAGCTGACACCAATCTTCTTCTTCTAACCAATTCACTTTTGAAAGCTAATCTGGAAAAACAAGTTTATCATAATATTATGTTGATTAAATAACGTTTATTGAAAGTTAGTGGATTCGTCACGAGATGGCAGAATCTTTTAACTGGTATCTTTTTAATATTTCCTTAATTTAAATTGAGCAGAGCTGGATTAACGGATTTTATGTGACGTGATTAAAAGTATAGGAGTAGCATGAAACTTATTGTTGAAGTTTATTAAATAGAAAATTAGGGAAATTTCTTAAGTTTATTTGCGCTTTTTAATTGTGTGCTAATTATAGAGGTAAAAGACACGAAACTCTCCAAACTGCAACAGCGTCCGAATTACCGAATACGGCACTGTACAATCAAACAATTTCCTAACATGATGAAAAAAAATCATTCGAGGCCTTCCATAAGAATTTCTTAAATAACATTAACGTTAATTCCAATGACGTTAAAAACGAAAAGGTGAGAAGTAATAATAACGTAAAAGGAAACGATTATTTTATTTTGGAAGGGGACAGAGTTGTGTGCACCTGTTCCGCACGTAAGCAAAAAGAGGCACGCATTATTTGGGGGACTCTGCTCTTAACAAACCTAAACACTAAAATTATATTTGATCGATAATAAAAAAATAAATTAACAATGGCAAAATCTAAATGAAAAAGACATGCTAAATCGACAGCAGATGATATGGGCTATATTTTTTCAGAACTTGTTATGGTGGTCTTTTTTTTAAATTATTTATCACGTTTTAGTTTTATTGGAATTTAAAAAAATTGTAGAATAATATTTGGGAATTTCTTCTGGATAAAATTACAACTAATCTCATGATAAAAGAGATTTTGATGAGTGGCTTGTTATTCATGTTTTTATCTAAATTTTTAAACGACTTTTAATGGACTTCTTCAACGAACATTTTTTTAAATAAAACCAACTAGTCCTTTTGATTGGAAGATAAAATTTTCTTTCTGAATTAAAATGTTTTTGATTTGCTTCTAATCGGTTGGATGTCTTAAGCAAAATAGTTGAGCCGAAGCGACATTGATAGTTACTTCAAGGCAAAAAATAATAAGCCAATTCCTTTGGAAGGTCGATTTTATTTTTGTTTAAAATTATTATAATTAATGGCGTGTTTGTTTACCCACAATACATCAATCGTTTTTAATTGTACTATAGGGGTTATGAGGTCATTATAAAAATGAATCTGAACGTACTATCGCTTCGAAAACCCAATTTTTTTTTGAAAACAAATTACCAAAATTTGCTTATATCTTATTTTTCTAAGAATGTCCAATAGCAACATTGATTAAAATGTAATTTCTTCAAAGTATACCTAAGTTCAGTTGTCTTCATCCGACCTCTGATTTATAAACCTTGAACCTAGATAAATTTTCACAAAGTTGGAAAAGTCAGCGAATGTCGTTCCTTTTTCAAAAAACCAGTTCCATTTCTGAGAGTCTCATTTTTCTCGTGCGTCACTGCTTCAACGCGATATTTAAGAAAGTTTCTGAGAAGTCGTTTAGTTTGTTTTTGTAACACTATCAATAGGAACAGTGTAAAATGTTGTTAGTTACCACTTTCTTGATGTTTTTCGTCGTTTCAAATCTAAACGAAGGTAAAAATTGAAAATTTTAAGACGGATATAAAATGATAGAACTTTTAGCACTAGCACAGACGGCGCCCTTATCAGATTTGCGTTTCTGTGGCTATCAACACAAAGATGATTACAATTACGAAGGAAACGTTACGGCCATCGACGAATTTCCATGGTTGGCTTTGATTATCTACGAAAGAGACCCAGATATTGAAACAACTACCACTTTTACAAAAGTTGGATGTGCTGGAAGTCTAATTAACGACAGATATGTCTTAACCTCATCGACTTGCGTTCGCTTTAGGACTGCCCATGCGTAAGATATAATTTCTTCTTGAAGAAGACATTAAAATTGTTGAATTTAGGTCGGCTGTACGCTTGGGCGAGCACAATGTTAAACAAGACACCGATTGCGTCGAATATAAGGGGATAAACGACTGTGCCAATCCCCTTTTGGACATCCCCATCGAGAAAATCATCAAACATAAGGGATACATATTTGCACCCTATACCAAAAATGCTATTGCGTTGTTAAGACTTTCTAAAAGGGTTATTTATTCAGGTACACTTAATGCTAAGAAAATGGTACACGATTCACAATTTATTTTTTAAGATTACGTTCGACCGATATGCTTGCCGATTCCCAAAGTAAAATTAGCAACGGTCGGTGACCAATTGACATCGACGGGCTTCGGAAAAATCGAATTAGGAGGAGAAGTGACCATCATCAAAAAACGTATCGATGCAGTTTGGATTTCCAATGAAGTATGTAAGAAGCAGTATTTCGGGATGTATCCCGCCGACTTCTTACAAAGCATCAACGTCGTGCCCGACGATATTATCAACGATAAGGTTATCTGCACTAATGACGTAGAAGGAACTAATTCGTTCATTTGCGAAGGAGATACCGGTGCTCCTGTTATGTACGTGAGCAAAAGGAAACAGTGGCATATAGAAGGACTCACCGCTTGGGGATCTGCCCAATGTAAACCTGGTGTTCCTGCCACTCACACCAAAATCAGTGCTTACATGGATTGGATCGCGGAAAACATAAAAGAGTGAAAAAGATGATATTCCAATCCTACTTCTAGTTTTAGATGTTCGAAATACAAAGTTAGATTTATTTGATATTTAATGACGACTAAGAACTATAAAGAAAATGTTTGGGGTTACGGACAAGTCACGTTTTGGAATGAAGAATGGACTAATTGTAACTTTGAAAATAACGTTTTGAGGATTTAAATATACATAACAGTTTGATACAGAACAATGGTCTTTTAAATACGTATAATAAGAGCCGAATGTTGATATTAAAAAAAATTGTGAAAATCGATGGAAAAAATTATAAAATGCGCCCCAAAAATTAAAGCGATACGAAAATGGGTACGAAAGAGGTGCCACTTTTTAAGGTTACAAATTATGAGTCATATGCAAAAAAAAACAATTACATACAATAATTATTAAGTTTTTTAGCCTTTTTGCTTGAAATATACAGTCCTTATGGTAGTTGTTGTGCTATGGGCATAGTGTCAGGAAATTTAAAATTTTTGTATACTTACACATAATAATATTTTGTAATCACCCTTTAGATTTATAATCGATTGACTATCTCTAACTTAAGATATACTCAATCGAAGTTCAAATAGTGAACATGTAGAGTAATGAAGAGTATGCATTTTAGGTGGGGGGAACTGTTGTACCTTGGCCCTTTTTTCACTTGTATTTTTTTTTTAATTGTTGATAAAATGAATTGCATCGTAGTGGGGCACTAATAAGGTATTCATCATAAAATATTTGAAAGCATTACCAACCGTTTACTCAAATTACTATAAGATTTCAAAATTAGTTGATCTATGGCCTAGGTACAACAGAGGTGATGTATCTTGGCTCTATTCACATTAAGCAAAATAAAACCCATTCTTCTATGAAAACTATATATTTATTTTTGGATTATAAGAACTACTAATGTTCTTCTTTGAGATGACACTAAAATTGTTTCAAAAATTAACAAAACTTTTCTTGTATACTAAAATTTCACATTCTTAATGGTTAACTTTGCAAAAATTTCAATTTTTCGTTAGACTTGCAAGGCATATTATCTGAAGCAAAATTAAAAAAAAAAATAAGAATTTATAACAAAGATATAGGGGTAGGTGGCCTAAAGCGGGTAGGTTAAGGTTCATCGATTAATATGAACCACTTCGGCTAAAAAAAATAGGTTTATTGTAAAAGAAAACCCCATTATAAAAAATGGATTAATGTGAAGGGTTTTAGTAGCAATTGAAGTTAAATTAATTTCAAACATTTTACAAAATTATTAAATGTTTTGTTTTTTAATTTCGTGACGTTATTAAGCAACTTAGGTGCCAAAAATAGTATGACATCAATTAAGCTGGGTACTGGCATTGTAAATAAATATAAAAATGTCAGCTAATATATAACATATCCATATAAGGACCGTTACCCGCTTTGGGCTACCTACCCGCTTTAGGCTACCCTCCCCTATCTAAATTTTTATTTATTGCACGTTGATCATAGGGCCAAGGTACAATTTATTGACAGTGACCGAGGTACAACTCACCGACCCTTGATGTTTAAACTCAAAAATAAAATTAAAGATTATGCTGTGCCAAAATCAGACCACTACTATGCAAACATTAATAAATAATCTTTCTATTACGATGAGTCATTTGTTATAAGGTAATAAAAATCAATAAGATATTTAAGTAAAAAGAATATAAAAAGACTTATTTTTTTTCGATTAAAAATTTCAATTGATCTCATACATTAACAAAGTACATTGGCCAGCTGCTGCTACCTTTACGTTAATGTCTGTCAATGTGGCATTTGAAATATCGAAAATTATGGGTCACGAAAGCCCGCAAATATTAAAAAAAATAAAGTTGCTTTAGGTACAAAGAGACCAAGGTACAACAGGTTCCCTTACTTATGTACGCGCATTAGAAGTTATACTGTTTTGGTGAAACTAAATTAAATATAGCCACGTGCAAAGATAAATTCAATAAATACGAGGATGTGCGCATTCGAGCGAAAAGTGGCACATTTCCGAGCGAGGGAGGCAAATGAAGCGCGACGCGGAGCGGCGCGCTTCATTTTCCCGAGATCGGAATGTGCCACTTTGAGCTCGAATGTGCACACTCGGTTTTAAGCATGGTTCACAATAATTTTAGTCTATTTCAATTGAATTTTTTTGATTTATTTCTAATGTAGTATTTATACAGAATTTTATTTAAAAAATCAAAGCTATAGCTTTTTTTCGATGAGCAAATCTCAATTTAGTCGACTGAATATGATTTTTTGAACTTAATCAAAGAAGATTAATATAGAAAAATCTTTTAATACGAAGATGTGCGTATTCGAGCGAAAAGTGGCACATTTCCGAGCGAGGGAGGCAAATGAAGCGCGACGCGGAGCGGCTCGCTTCATTTTCCCGAGATCGGAATGTGCCACTCGGTTTTAAGCAGAATTCACAATTATTTTAGTTTATTATTAATGGATCTGTTCTGCATATTTAAAAAAATGAAAATTATTGATCATCTCATTATTGAGATATGGCAATGCAAAGTCTAAATTTTGTGAATACTGGGTGTCCACGTACAAGCTTAAAGTACCATACAGTACTATCTCAGCATGTTAGGAGGTTTTGGGGACTTCGTCAAATCCTGAGGAGCAGTAAAAAAACTCGTTTTGGTCATCTCATTACGCATTGCACGATTCACAATTATTAATTTACCAAATTTAGATTTTATTTGTAATCATTTATAATATTTTTCAAAAATGATTAAATATAATTAGAATAGCGGCAGTGCCATTTCTTACATTTCTATCTAAATACACCAAACGATTTTTTTTAGATATCGTACAAAAATTTCTTAAAACTAAAGAAGAGATGGGAACAGCGCCGCCAAATCTTGCACTTCCCTACAATATCTGAAACGTCCCTCGAAATGAAAGGGCAAAGGTTTTTTGCAATCGTCGCCAAATTTGTGAATGGCCACGTGATCTTCGCAATCGATTTTTCCATCTCCATTACAGTCCTTAAAAAACAGTTTTTCGATGAGCAAAAAGAAGGCAACAAATTAACAAGGCTACCTGTAGGCGGTTCTTGACGTAATTTTGAACCGATGTGTACGAACAGAACACATCGCCAGCACAGTTTACGTAAGTTTCTTCCTTTTCGACGGGCTGTCTGTTGATCGTCAATCTTCCAGCCTTTTCCCAGTAGTCCTTCGACATCCTGAAAAATCCGCAAGTGTCATTCACGCATCTGGGAATTTCTCTGGCCGTACAGGCGTATCGAATGCATCTCAAACATTTCAGGCGTACCGGCTCGTCGATTCTGGCCCCGAAGGCATCTACAAAATTAAAAATTGAAACCATCAGTTTTGAAATGATTTTTTTTTTTGGAGAAATGAGAAGATTTAAAATAATGCGAGCTTTTCGTTATTATTTTTTATGGGATGCGTTCGAGTATTTTACATATAAATAAAAAACGGATGGATTTAAGCGTCGGTGACATTCAATGTCTTTTTGCAGTCGTCGAAGACCGTTTGTTGAGCTTCGGGCAATTTTTGGCCGCATTCATCCGGTCCCCAGTAGTGGATACGGACGATATCGTGGCAGTTCAATATACCATCCCCATTGCAATCCTACGAACAATTATCGTTAATGTTTTCCGAACGTGTACGATGGAATGGTCTTACTTTTCCATTTATTGCCATATATTGCTGGATCACATAAATGGCGCAGTATTGGTCGAGAACGCACTCCAAGAAGCCTCCATCTTTCTCTTTATCGAATTCGTCGGTTGAAGGTTTTCCCGCATCCTCCCAATACTTTGACGTAATCCTGAAAGGACCACAGGCCCCCTTGTTACACTCCCTTTTGGTGAAATCACAGGAAGAGCTTATATGGCAAATGCAGGACAGGCAATCTATTGGGATCGGGTAGTCCACGCACTCACTTTGAACATCTAAAAAGTAAAATCTTCAGGTATGGATTCTCTTCCAACAAGAAAATGCTTATAATGCAATTACAAGAATAAACTTACCTAATTGTGGTTAAGTAGGCCTCGATTTTTTCATTTTCTTGACGCAAGCACATTTTTTGATCGGTTTATTGTTTTTTTTTGAGTCACTAGCTTTAAAAAATTTAAATCTGGGACGTAAGGTAAGAGACCCAATACCCGATCACTTGCTGTGTTTTTTTGCGTATTCATAAAATAATTATGTGAAAATTGCTTTATAAAAAAATTACTATAATATTAATAAACTATTGTTGAAGTTAAACTTATTATATAACCAAATATTCTAATGCTTGACAAAAAGAATTTAATAATTTTTGAACGACCGCCATGGACCATATATATTATTACTCATTAACCAGTGGCGACACGCGTCATGTATATTTTCATATTTACCTAAAGCGTGCACTTTGTTTTTTAATAAGTTATTTCAACAATTAAATGAAGTAAATTATATTTTGATGTTATTAATACCGTATAAAACCGTGATCTAGTACGGGTACCTTTTTTTTTTATGGAATTAGTACTCGATCAACTACAATACAAATAAAACGTCAAAATTTATGTATAAATATACGATAGTAATTCTCTTGACTTTAGTATGATCGGGTATTGGGATAACCAATTAACTATTTTTAAATATTAATTATAATAATTGCTACTGTTTTATTATTTGAAATTTTATTAATTTTATATCTGAAAACAATTATTAATCAATAAAAATAAAAGAAACAGAAATTTTAATAGATGGATATATTTTTATAGCTTTATTTCGTTCAATAGGACCGAACAGTGATCGAGTATCAGGCCTTCTTACCTTATCATGAAAAACAAAATCTTTAAATTTGTTTGTTGAAAATTAAAATCCATCATCTCGTTGATTTGTTTATAAAATATTTAATTATCGCAAGGTTAAAGGTTTTGTATAAGTTTTAAATAAGGAATCTTTCGATTTACGCAATATAACTTATTATGACACATAATTGTAAAAAAAAAGTCATTTAAGGTATATGTACAACTTGTTAATTTTTAAACGACATCAAATGAATGCAAGTTTCATACGACTTGAACCTTGAATGACGCATGTAATGGCGAACGATCTAATTGAAATTCTAGAACGTTCAATTTCTATGTTATTATTAAGAAAACCGTATTTCTTAGTTCCATGTTTGTAGTTCTTTTTAAAAAAGACTTTGGACATAACCAATATAAAAAACATTCACATTTTATTACAGCAAAATTTTGGACGAAAGATTGCTCGCTCTAAGTCAAGAAATATATGCAACTTATTAATAATTTATAGGTAGTTTCCTGTTTAATCATTTATGCAACTTTGTTGTGTCACAACTGCTCATTAGCATTTTATTTTTTGAACAAAGGTAACACAAGAGCCACGTTTATATTTAGATCTCGCATTATGGATAAACAAATTAAAAAACTATAAAAATTAAATGAGTACTTACAAGCCAGAAAAATTCCCAATAATGAAACGCTTGCAAAGATCAAACGTTTCTCCATTCTCTTCGAAAAGGCTGCTTTTTCTGCGTAAGTCGACTTAGGATTGATTTTTTTTCCTGATACGTAACTCAGCCGCAAGTCGTATTTATTATAGTTCGATGCAACAAAGTGGAAAACCTTAATCGACACACCTCCACAATCTTCGTCTTCTGTTCATTTGTGATTAAAATCTCAGCTGAAATAAATAATACATATAAATCTACGTTCATTAAAGGAGAAATCTATGGGCGCTGTTGAAAATTCACGGAATCATTAAAAGATGGCAAAACCTGTCTTTTACCGCTTGTTTTTGTGGTTTTTGTTTAATTTAAATCAACTTTTAATCAGGACTTGCATAAATTGAAGGTAACAACATTTAAAAATAAGTATCTTAATCTAAGTTTTAAATTCAGAAAAGTCTTGCGAAATTGTCTTCAAATGCTATGGGCTATATTTTTTCAAGTTGGTATGGCTTGCATTCTATTGTTTTTGACTTTGTATTATTTATATTAGAATTTAGAAAAAAAGGAGCATGTTGTTGAATAACACATTTAGAAAAAAAAAGGTAGTGGTACCGGTTTCCATTCATGACCAAAAAAATTATTTCGAAAAATAGCTTATTATGTTTGGTTATATAATTATTTTTTTGAAATGAGTTTCAATGGACACTGTGATTATTTTTATAATTTGATTTAATCGTTTTGAAGAATGTTTTCTTTGTGAACTAGAATATTGTTTTTTTTCTAAACTGCCAAAATTGAGGTCAAAATGCGTTTAATACCAATTTTAAAAGATCAATATCTCTTGTATACCTTTGATATGTTTAATTAATAGGTTTCTTTTTTATCTTATTGTATCTTATTGTAATTCTTAATGTGTTTACAAATATCACAATTAATATTCAATAGTTTTGAATAATATGTTTATACATCTTCTGAGAAACTTGATTAATATTTTGAAAATTAAAATAGACTTGATTCGTTAAATCAGCCTTTATTACCTTTTTTTGACCTCGAATTTTGAAACCTTGTCCTAGCAGAAGGCAAATATGGAACAATCAAAGACAGCCGTTTTATTGTTTTATGTAATATACGGCCCCGGCTGGGGAGGGGAGCGGCGGCAATTACGGGCGCGCCAAATTCATATGTTTGAAAAAGAACTTGTCTCGCTATACCATCTCAAGTGCTGGAGAGAAAGGGCACCAATGACAAGTTTTTGCCTCGGCTCAGAAAAATCGTAGATCTACGGCTGATAAAATACATATTAAATAATAAAATACATAATATTTTATTATTTATAAAATATTCATAGCTTCCGGAGACTTCTATCCTTGACGTACGTCACTGCTTCTATAAAATATTCAAGAACGTTTCTCAGTAGTAGTTTAGTTTGTTTATGTAGCATTATTATTAAAAGTCGCGCGCAAAATGAAGTTTGCTTTTTTCTTGTTCATCATTTCAAATCTGAACGAAGGTAAATAATGGAAAATTTAAGATGGATTTAAAATGATTAGATTTACAGCATTGACCAAGCCAGCAATATTATCAGATTTGCGTTTCTGTGGCTATCAACGTAAAGATGATCACAATTACGATGGGAACGAAACGGCCATCGACGAATTTCCATGGTTGGGTTTGTTTATATACAAAGAAGATCCGGATGTTGAATCGACAGTTACTGTTGCACAATATAGATGTTCCGGAAGTTTGATCAATAATCGATATGTAATATCAACGCCTCTTTGTGTCCGTTTTAGGACTGCTTATGCGTAATATAATTTTTTTCTTGAGAGCACATTAAAACGATCCAATTTTAGGGCGGCCGTACGCTTGGGGGAGTATAACATTAAACAAGAAACTGATTGTGTCGATTATAAGGGTGAAAATGAGTGTACTAACCCTTATTTGGACATCCCTATCGAGGAAACTATCAAACATCCTAAGTACCAATATACTCCTTATGCAAAGCACGCCATTGCCTTATTTAGACTCGCTAAAAAGGTGACTTACACAGGTACACTTACTTTTATGTACTATTAAAGAAATCGTAGGCATTCAAAAATTGCTTTTTTAAGATTACGTTCGGCCGATATGTTTGCCAGTTCACCATTTAAAATTGGCAGCAGTGGGCGATCCATTAACGTCGTCGGGTTTCGGAAGAATTAAGGTACTAGGTGAACATACCGTAATTAAGAAACATATTGATACAGTTATGATTTCTAATGAAGAATGCATATGTCAACATTTTGGAAAGAATCCTAACAGTAATAGGTACTTGATAAGTGTCAATTCTACTCCCAAAGACGTTATCGATGATAACGTTTTCTGTACGAACGACGTAGAAGGAAGTCCTTATTTTACTTGTGAAGGTGACATGGGAGCTCCCGTAATGTATGTCAGCAAGAGGAAACAGTGGCATCTTGAAGGACTAGTTTCTTGGGGATCGACCACTTGCAAAAGCGGTGTTCCATCGACGCACACTAAAGTGCTTGCTTACATGGATTGGATAGCAAAAGCCATAAGACATTAGACGAAAAGATCAACATACAAAGATATTATTTGTTTAGACGTATGTAATCGGGTTGGCAAGAAGGCAATTTCGGTTTTTTAGTTCGAAGTATAGCTCAATTTTATTTTATATGGTCTGGTGCACGGTCAGAACTATATGGTGGATGTGACCAAAGTTCCCAACCAAGGGACGATAACTTTTGACGAATTACTAAAGATGTGTGAGGTCTCGCGTTCTCATGGTTTAACATAATGCCTTTACGATTAGCTAATTGTGACTGTTTATCTTTCATTGATTTGTCCGTTGTTGATAGTAAACATCTAAATCGCTGATTCACAAACTTATTTCGGTCATGGACCCCTTACCATAACAAAAACTCAATCTTGAACAAAAAAAAAGTGTAAACAAACGCATATTTCCTTCAAATCTTAATATTTGTTACAGGAATGATATTAGAATCATAGAGAAAATATTTGAGTAAAAATGTAGGAACCCAATAAAGTAATTATAAAGACATTCATAAATAACCGAGTATAACATAGTTTTTAATTTTTATTCATAACAACTTTTGATTTTTTTCGCGGAACCACAGTAGTTCTTCGGGCACCCCCCCAACTAATTTTTATTAACCATGGACCCCCAGGGGTCCGTATGAACCTTTTTGGGAAACTTGAATCTAAATGGCTAATACTTTACTTTCAACTGGCCATTAGAAGTATAACTTCAAAAAAGTAAAGTGCGACGAAAATGTTTGTTATTGCGCTCCATGTTGAATTTGACACTAAACTAACAAATGAAAACCAAATAAAGGCACTACTGTTAACTGTCAAACGGAAAAAAATAACATTATGCAAAGTGATTAAAAAAAAATGGTAACGCCCATCCATTTGTAAAAGCCGAAATCACTTTCTTGCCAGTACTTAAGAAATATATTTTATTTATTGTTAACTAAGAAATCGCCATTTTGTACATTAAAAATGTTTAAAAACAAGAACTAGTAACTTCTTTAAAACGATGAACTAAATTGCTTTAAAAATGACGTAACGAAGCAGAATTTCTAAAAGTGGGGAATTAAAAAAAAATTTATAACGACCTCTTTTCAACTTTTAATACAATACTGTTTATTTTTCAATGGCGGGGCTCTTTGGAAATGTCTTAACTTTGAGAAGGAGTTGCAAATCAAAGAAGTTTGGGAACCGTCGTATTTAAACTTAATTGCACGTCACTTCAATGTGGAACAGAAGTCTTGTGTTGCACATAATTAAGAATTTAATTTTTCCGAATAAACTAAGTTCTTTTAAATGCACGTCTTGCACCATAAATAGTATTACTTACAATTTTAAAAATTCCAGAAGACGAAACCATCAGAAACATCTAACACAATTTCATCTCTTTAACAAAACTACTTCTTCTTCTGCGAAAGTTGATTTAGGACTGGTGGGTTTTTTTTTCAATGCGTGGCTCAGTCACAAAATGTAATTATTATAAATTGACACGACAAAATGGAAAAACCTTTATGGACAGACTACGCTTTTCTTTAATTCTATTGCAGAAAGCTAAACTAAGCTGAAAGAAGGAATTAACATAACAAGGAGATATCTGTGGCACCAATAAAAGTACATGGAACCATCAAAAGATGGTAAAACCTGTCCTTCATCTAAGATTATCCTCGTCTTTAAATTTATCTTAATTATACCATTTTTAGGCTGGAGCGCACTGATAAAAATCAACTCAGATTGGAAATTACCAATTTTTTTCCTATAAGAAACGTGTAAAGTCAGCATAAAGTGCAATGTTAATTTTTTGAGTGACTAAGGATCAAATTTATTTGGTGTATTAGTGCGATTCAGAACTGAACAAATAAAAAATCGCAGTTTCGTTTTTTGTGTATAGATCTTTGAAAACTTTAGAAATTCGTATTGATGGACATTCTTGGCTTCGGATGGGTTTAAAAAACCTCAAGCCTACTACTGGATTAGCAAGAAAGCAAATTCGGTTTTCACAAATCGATAACGTTACAAATTTTTATAATCAATAGCATTATTTTAAATTGGTGGCCCAGAATGAGCAAAAAAAGTATCGGACGGCCCATGAAGAGATGACATAAATGCGGTAGCCGGGAAACAATGGATTAGAAGGGCAAGCAACAGAGAACGGTGGAAGATAAAGCGGGATGCTATGTGCAGTTTTGGAGACAGAATATCTGAATAAGAAGATGAAGAAAGTCATTATATTACACCATGGCAATGCTCGATCTCATACATCCTTAGGAACTTATCAAAAATTATATAGGCTTGGTTTGTGAACTGTGGTCACATTCACTAAACAGCCCGGGCCTAGCACCATCAGATTACCATTTATTTCGCTCTTAAAAAAATTCTTTAAATGGTTAACATTTCACTAATGATGATGACCTGAAATCGCACTTGATTCAGTTTTTTGCTTATTTGCTGACGTTCTACGGACTTGGAATCATGAAATTGCCAGAAAAATGGCAAAAGGTCATTGAACAAACTGGTACATTTAGAACTTGATAAAAATTTATTCCTTGTATAAAAAATTGAGTTTTATTACAAACTAAAAAATCAAAATTACATTTTTTCAACCCGATATTAAAATTTGTGAGAAAAACTGAAGTATATGTTCAATTCTTTTATTATTTTTTTTACGATTAATTACGGCGCCGAAATGTCAATAATCCGGTCTTATAAGGTTATTAAAAAGGTTTTTGATGCGAGACAATACTTTTGTAACACTCTGTATTGGTGTTTTGTTAAATTAAAATAAATTGATAATTTTATTTAAAATTATCAAAATCTCCTTGAGCAGATTTTGCTATCAGGTCTGTGGGCCTACTGATATGACGTATTTCAGCACCTGCATATCGTGAGAATTCCTTTATTCTGATTTTTGAATCAGTCTTCAACGTAAAGCGAAGCCAAACAATTCTGTTTTAAATACGGGCTCTAGTAAATTTGAATTTCAACCCTTAAAATATGGTAAATTTGAACTCCAGCTATTTCTATTAAAATATACAGCATTTGAAAAGGTTTCGAACTAATGTTTTTTTCTTTAGTTTGCATGAGAAGGTGGCCTTGTATTATACACTCCACCTCCAACCCTTGTGACGTGTTAATATTTGACTTAAAATATTTTTTTTTGTTTCAGATTATCCCGACTACAATTTGTTTTCAAAGTGTGTTCGTTTTTCGTGCAACCGCGTTTTTACAAATCGCGATTTTAAAACCGTCAAACTTCCTCCCAGTAAAAGAAGAAATGTCCTTTATAAAATTAGCTTAATCGTTCGTTTAAAACAGTGCCGCTTTTTAACTTGCTTCATGGTCTTCATAAATGTAAATAATAAATCCGGGAGTGTTAAAATCGGGAGATGATGGTGTTCCAATGGATGATCTTCTAAAGCAGTTCGCAGAAGTCTTCAGTGAAAGGTAGGCCCCTAGTCTTGGGTCATTTTTAACCTTCACTTTCTATTACTTGTTTTGAGTGTACTTTTCTAATTGTGTTTGTTACATACGAACTCACACACACCCTATTTGTTATAAACAATAAACGGGCTATTTTAAAAACTTGGGAAATTAATTCGAGGGGACCATTTTACATAAGAAAATTTTATTTATAAAGAATTTGTACAAGGTCTCAAAGAAAATATACCGGTTGAACACTGAGAATTATGCGTTATGTTACTTACGTCTTGAATATTTAGGAATCAGATTTAGCGCTTTTATTATTTAAAAAAATCTCGTTGTTTTCCGGAGAGTCGAAACCTTGACGTTGTATTGAAGAAAATTTTTAGTTGTTTAATTTGTGTATGTAACACTATCGTTGAGATACGAGTACAAAATGTTGGAGGTTACTTTTTTCATACTATTCATCATTTCAAATCTAAATGAAGGTAAAAAATAAATAATTAAGATAATTTTCAAATGATGAGACTTTTAGTACTGGCTCAAGCATCACCATTATCAGATTTGCGTTTTTGTGGGTATCAACGGACAGATGATTATACCTACGTAGGAAATGATACGTCCATTGACGAATTTCCATGGTTGGCTTTGATCATATACGAAAAAGACCCAGATGTGGAAGCTAGTTATTCTCTTACAGAAATCGGATGTGCCGGAACTCTCATCAGCGAGCGATATGTAATCACGACACCCATTTGCATACGTTTTAGAACTGATTTTGCGTAATATATATTTTTTTTAGACAACACATTGAAACGGTTCATTTTTAGGGCGGCTGTGCGCTTGGGGGAGCACAATGTTAAGCTAGAATCTGACTGTGCCAAATTTAAAGGTATAAAGGAGTGCACAGAACCTCTTTTGGACATTCCCATTGAAAAGGCCATCAGGCACCCCGATTACCAATACGCCCCTTATGCTAAGCACGCTATTGCCTTATTCAGACTCGCTAAAAGGGTAACTTACACAGGTACACCTATTATTTAACTACAGTAAAACTCAATTATCCGGACCTCAGTTATACGGATTCGCGATTATCCGGATTGTCAACCGTGTTGGGACTCGTTGCGAAAATTAAACCTCCGTATTTCTTACTAAATATTTTATTTTGGATTTCGCACTAAACAGGTTTTTTTGCTTTGTTAATTTTAAGATAATGTGCGACTGTTTTATTTAGTGATTCATATTTGTTGCGTTTTTTGTAAACATATACCTAACAATTTGACCAAGTTTTTTCCTGTTAAAACGCGACGCTTTGTAATCGTGCTTAAAGCCGAGTGTGCACATTCGAGCTCAAAGTGGCACATTTCCGATCTCGGGAAAATGAAGCGCGCCGCTCCGCGTCGCGCTTCATTTGCCTCCCTCGCTCGGAAATGTGCCACTTTTCGCTCGAATGCACACATCCTCGTATTTATCGGATTCGATTATATTATTTTATTCTTCAATTCAAAAAATTAAAAGTTTTTGTTTGAAAAAGGTTAGATATTCTATTTCTTTTGATGAGTTATCATGGTGCTCTTCCGCACGCTCAATTGTAACGAGCTTGATGAAAATATTTTATCAGGTGTACTTTCGAATGTTTACTAATTCGCATTTTTGATTAATTAAAATTGTATATGAGTCAAATTTTCTGAAGTGGGCCACTAAAAAAGTTGATTTTTATATCATTTTTTGCAGATTGTTGAAGGTTTATATGTCAAAATTAATGGCTCCAAATATTTTTGGATATTTTTCATTTTTCTGAAAATTATAACAAATTAGTTTTAAGGCACATTTTGTATACACTGTTGTAATTAGACTTCATTTATGGATTAATTCAATTTTTAAATATAAAGAAATATTTATAAGTTACATAGGTGGTGCATCAAAATTTTAGAATAACTTGCGGTGGGGTATGTTAAAAAAAAAGGTTGGGAAATAAAAGTCAAAATTTGGAAAAGGTTAAAGTATTTTTTTTTATGTAGGTTGAAATCTCCCATCTAGTCTAGTTTAAATGTAGGGGAAGTTAACCGGTTGTGGGCACAGTTAGCTATTTAGGCCATAACTTTTGACCAACTTAATATTTATGCAGAATGAGCATATTATCGGGAAGCTAGAGATCTTAGCTAACTACTGGCAAAGGAATTAATTTTATATCAATTTAAAAAAAAAATTAACTTTTCATAAAGTATTCAGTTTTTATCATGTAATTTTTTTTAACCAGTTGTAGGCACATCAGGAAAATTTCTTCAAAATGGGAAAATATGGAGTAAAACGTCACTATATGTATAGAGAAAAAACACATTTTATTCATATTCAAAGCCTTCAGTTATGAAAATAAAATTTAAAATAGGCTTTCGCAGTGGACATCACGGGATCATAATCAAATGGCTCCAATGTATGCATCAAAATTGATTTTTGAAATCCACATGGCTAAATATGCACTAAAAAATCGGCATAAATTTTGTAAATATATTATTTACAATTTTCAAGTCATATGAATTGGTCTGTCAAAGATGCTCGACAATCGAAAATCTGATTTTTAATAGTCGAGTTGTGAAAAGAAGTCTGTTTGAAATCCAAAACCAAAAATGTTTAATTTTTTTTTAATTATTGTGAAAAAGTTTTGATATCTTTACATTTTTGTCGTACATGATAATCGAGCGGGGTCTTTGCCCGCCCCCCTCGAAATCAGGCCGCGGCTACACCCCTAGACTCCGCAGGGCGGAATATAAGGTTTAAATGGCAAAAACTTAAGTGCCCACAACTAGTAAAATGTAGGTACCCACAACTGGAAAATTCATAGCTGTCGACAAATGACTGGCAAATTTATTTCGCGAAGATTTTGATTTAATCGAAATTAAAATTATAAAATATATTTAATTTCCTGCATATATTTACATTAGACCTTTCTTTTGCAATAACTTACTTTTGTTTATTGCATTTTAAACACAATAAACGATTACATCGCGGTACATTTTTAGAGATGAAAACATGGAATAACGCGTAGCTACTACGCATATGCATCTGTTTGCTTTATATTAGCAATAAAAATAGTGCTGACATTGCGAACAAATGACGATCGTGAAAACACCTGTATCTGCTCACGATCAAAAGTTATTCGGGGGTGCCCACAACCGGACAATGCCCACAACCGGTTAACTTCCCCTACTAAATTATAAATGTGGTTTTTGGTAAAAATACCCTACTGTAATTTTTAATTAAAACAAAAGCGAGAAGTGGTACATTTAGTTCAGTTTGATTTAATTAATATTATTTGTAAGAGGGAAGAATAAGATAGGCAAATTCAATTATTAAAGACTATGCGCACTTTCAAGCGAAAACTTTTTCCGAATAGAAAATTTGAATTTAAAGGATTTGTTATGAATATAGTCGAATCCAATTAACACGAAAATGTGCACATTCGAGCGAAAAGTGGCACATTTCCGAGCGAGGGAAGCAAATGAAGCGCGACGCGGAGCGGCGCGCTTCATTTTCCCGAGATCGGAATGTGCCACTTTGAGCTCGAATGTGCGCACTCCGCTTTTCGCCACGATTAACAATGATCAATTTACTTTAAAAAAATTTAAGTAATTCTAAAACCGTAGTTGCGCTCTCAAAATGTGTCCTTTGGGCTTAGCTTATTTTTCATAATTTTTTACTTTTTTCATAGCGAAATTGCCGTGAAATTAATTTGTATTTAAATAAGGAGGCAAGAATAAAATTCTTGTTAGGATTTCTTAATATTCGATATCGTGAATGACAATTTTTTGAAAACGGCACATTTTGGCGATCCGAATGATTGCTTGGGGACAACGGGACAAATGATCCTAAAACGGAACAATCCCATTCAAAACAGGAAGTATGGTCACATTATATATAGCTAAAATTCGTTTGTTTTCTATACATTCAATTAACCGAATTTTCGATTATCCAAATGGACTGCAACAATAATTAGTCCGGATAACCGAGTTTCCACTGTATTAAAAACATCACATACGTTCACAAATTATTTTTGAAGATTTCATTCGACCGATATGTTTACCAATTCTCAAATTAAAAGAAGCAACGGTCGGTGATCCAGTAACATTGACAGGTTTCGGACGAATAAAGGCGCAGGGCGAAAATACCGTAATTAAGAAACGTATAGATTCGGTTATGATTTCTCTTGAAGAATGTAGAATTCAATCTTATGGGCAAAATCCCAACAGTAATCGATTGTTAGTGAGCACTCATACGCTCGCGAATGATACGATCAACGATAAGACTATCTGCACTAATGACTTAGAAGGTACTGCTTATTTTACTTGCGAAGGCGATATGGGAGCTCCTGTCATGTATGTGAGTAAAAGGAGACAGTGGCATCTCGAAGGGCTAGCTTCTTTTGGATCGCCCATATGCACGACTGGTGTGCCTGCCGTTCACACTAAAGTTCGAGCTTACATGGATTGGATCGCAGAAAACATAAAAGACTAAATGAAAATATAATAAACTAACTTTAGTTGATCAACATACAGATTCTAAATACATACGTCATAAATTTTATGGGTCATTTATTGTTGAGTAAAAAGTAATGTCCAAAATGTTTGGAAATGAGAACTACTCACGTTTGGATCGAAGCATGGAACACTTACACTTTGAAAATAACATTTTGAAGACAGAACACTACGTGCTGATTTAGATTTATTATCTACGGGTTTATTTTTTTTAATAATTATTTATAATTTATAGTTTGGCACAATATTCGCCGTTTTGGTTACATACTTTAAGTTGATTAAATACTAATTCTTATACGATTTTTTTACCCCACCGGATATCACTTTTTAAAGTTATTACTTTTCATAAGTGTGATTTTGAAATAAAAGTACAAAACGTTACACCTGTAAGTGCAATGATAACTATATGGGGTGCAATAATCTCATCCTAGTTAAGGAACCGGAAGAGAGTTTATAAAAATTAGAAAGAAAGAGTGAAATTAACATGTTAACAGAATGCCCAATGATCGCTTACTAACAATACCACAAGACAACAATCCAAGAAAGAAAAGAAGATCACCCACAAAAAGATAGACACGAGGTTAGATATGGACCTCAACAGAACAATAACGAGATGAAGTATCATTAGAGCAAAACAGGCATTGGTTAAAATAAAGAAGAAAGAAGAAGATTTGATGGTGAAAAATTATATATCCGAACTGATGGAGATGGTTATAAACCAAACAAAGGACAACTTGAAATTAAGTACACCCATACCTCGCTTTACGGCCTAGATACGTTCCACGAAACTTGGCCGCAAAGCGAAAAGCTGTATAAGGAATCAATTATTCTAATACAAATTTATACAAATTGTACATATATCGACATCGAAAAAAAGTTTTTTTGCCGTAATAGCGAAACATTTTAGGCCGTAAATCGAAAACGGGCCTTAATTGAAGAGGGCTGTTATAGCGAAATGCCATATAAAAAGCGGCCGTATAGCGAGGTATGGGTGTAATAGATGAATAAATCTGTAGACTCGAATCTATCGAATCAGCGGTCATATATCTAATCTACCCTTACGACTTACGCCAAAGTGTATATACTTTCTTAAGGCGTGTGCTCAAAAATTTCAGAGCCAAGGATTTCTGAATATTGAACAAAATGGTACATTTAGAATATGACTTCGGAAATGAATTTGACGGGCCAGTTTACTTAAGAAAATTTTAATTGGTTATAATAATTATGCAGAATTTGTACAAGGTCTCAAAGAAAATAAACTGACTAGACTCTGCGAATTATACGTTATGTTACTTATGTCTTGAATATGTGGGAATGAGATTTAGCAGTTTTATTGTTTAAAAAAAAACTCGTTGTTTTCCGGAGAGTCGAATCCTTGATGCTGTATTGAAGAAAGTTTTTTAGTTTTTAATTTGTCTATGTAACACTGTCGATGAGATACGAGTGCGAAATGTCAGAGGTTACTTTTTTCATACTATTCATCATTTCAAATTTAAACCATGGTAAAAAATAAATAATTTAAGATAAATTTCAAATGATCAGACTTTCAGTACTGGCACAGACATCGCCATTATCAGATGTGCGTTTTTGTGGGTATCAACACACTGACGATTATGGTTACGAAGGAAATAATACGGCCATTGACGAATTTCCATGGTTGGCTTTGATTATATACGAAAAAGATCCAGATGTGGAAGCGAGTTATTCTCTTACAGCAATTGGATGTGCCGGAACTCTCATCAGCGACCGATATGTAATCACGACACCCATTTGCATTCGTTTTAGAACTGATTTTGCGTAATATATATTTTTCTTAGGCAACACATTAAAACGATTCAATTTTAGGTCGGCTGTGCGCTTGGGGGAGCATAATGTTAAACTGGAATCTGACTGTGACAAATTTAAAGGTATAAAGGAGTGTACAGAACCTCTCTTGGACATTCCCATTGAAAAAGCCATCAGGCACCCCGATTACCAATACGCTCCTTATGCTAAGCACGCTATTGCCTTATTCAGACTTGCCAAAAGGGTAACTTACACAGGTACATATACTATTTAACTATTAAAAACATCAGATACGTTCACACATTATTTTTGAAGATTTCATTCGACCGATATGTTTACCAATTCCCAAATTAAAAGAAGCAGCGGTGGGTGATCCATTAACATCGACGGGTTTCGGAAGAATAAAGGCACAGGGCGAAAATACCGTAATTAAGAAACGTATAGATTCAGCTATGATTTCTATTGAAGAATGTACAACTCAATTTTTTGGGAAAAATCCTAACATGAATGGGTACTTAATGAGGACTCATACGTTCGCGAATGATACGATCAACGATAACAATATCTGCACTAATGACGTAGAAGGAACTGCTTATTTTACTTGCGAAGGTGATATGGGAGCTCCTGTTATGTATGTGAGTAAAAAGAGACAGTGGCATCTCGAAGGGCTAGTTTCTTTTGGATCGCGCACTTGCAAAACGGGTGTGCCTGCCGTTCACACTAAAGTTCGAGCTTACATGGATTGGATCACAGAAAACATGAAAGACTAAACGAAAATATGATATACATACTAACTTTAATATGATCAAAATACAAATTTAGATTATAAATACATACGTAATAAATTTTTATATTATACTTATTGTTTTAAGAAGTAATAGTCAAAATGTTTGTGTATAAGAACTACTCAGGTTTTAAAACGAAAAATGGAACAATTACACTTTGAAAATAACATTTTGATCTCAGTTCTACGGACATGGAATCATGAAATTACCAGGAAAATGGCAAAGGGTCTTTGGACAAAATGATACATTTAGAATTTCACTTCAGAAATGAATTCGACGGGTCATCTTACATAAAAAATTATAATTGTTTATAATAAATATAATAAATAATTTGTTAAAGGTTGCAAAGAAAATATACAGGTTACTTATGTCTTGAATATGTAGCAATCAGATTTATCGATTTGATTTCATTGTTTAAAAAAAAACTCGTTGTTTTCCGGAGAGGCGAATACTAAATGTAAATCACTGGATTAATGACGTATCGAAAAAAGTATTTTAGTTGTTTAATTTGTTTATGTAATACTATAGACGAGATACGAGTGCAAAATGTTGGAGGTTACTTTTTTCATACTATTCATCATTTCAAATCTAAACGAAGGTAAAAAATAAATAATTTACGATAAATTTCAAAGATCAGACTTTCAGTATTGGCGCAGACATCGCCACTATCAGATTTGCGTTTTTGTGGGTATCAACACACTGATGATTATGGTTACGAAGGAAATAATACGGCCATTGACGAATTCCCATGGTTGGCTTTGATTATATACGAAAAAGACCCAGATGTGGAAGCGAGTTATTCTCTTACAGAAATTGGATGTGCCGGAACTCTCATTAGCGAGCGATATGTAATCACGACACCGATTTGCATTCGTTTTAGAACTGATTTTGCGTAATATATATTTTTATTAAGCAACACATTGAAACGGTTCAATTTTAGGGCGGCTGTGCGCTTGGGGGAGCATAATGTTAAACTAGAATCTGACTGTGACAAATTTAAAGGTATAAAGGAGTGCACAGAACCTCTCTTGGACATTCCCATTGAAAAGGCCATCAGGCACCCCGATTACCAATACGCTCCTTATGCCAAGCACGCTATTGCCTTAATCAGACTTACTAAAAGGGTAACTTACACAGGTACAGTTACTATTTAACTATTAAAACATCACATACGTTCACAAATTATTTTTGAAGATTTCATTCGGCCGATATGTTTACCAATTCCCAAATTAAAAGTAGCAACGGTGGGTGATCCATTAACATCGACGGGTTTCGGAAGAATAAAGGCACAAGGCGAAAATACCATAATTAAGAAACGTATAGATTCGGCTATGATTTCTATTGAAGAATGTATAACACAATTTTATGGGAAGAATCCCAACAGTAATCCATCCTTAATGAGGAGTCATACGCTCGTGAATGATACGATCAACGATAACAATATCTGCACTAATGACGTAGAAGGAACTGCTTATTTTACTTGCGAAGGTGATATGGGAGCTCCTGTTATGTATGTGAGTAAAAGGAGACAGTGGCATCTTGAAGGGCTAGTTTCTTTTGGAGCGCCCACTTGCGCAACTGGTGTGCCTGCCGTTCACACTAAAGTTCGAGCTTACATGGATTGGATCGCAGAAAACATAAAAGACTAAACGAAAATTTGATATACTAACATTAGATGTTCTAAATACAAATTAGGATTATAAATACATACGTAATAAATTTTTATATTATATCTATTGTTTTAAGAAGTAATATCCTAAATGTTTGGGGATAAGAACTACTCAGGTTTTGAAACAATTACACTTTGAATATAACATTTTGAAGGCACAACACTTTGAAGTAAAACAATACATGTTGTTTTTAAAAATAACTATCTGAGGTGCAATAATCACATCTTGATTAAGGAACCAGAAGAAAGTTCATAACAATTGGAAAGAAAGAGCAGAATGAACATGTTAACAGAATGACCAATGATCGCTTACCAAAAATACCACAAAACAACAATCCTAGAAGGGAAAAAAGGTTGCCCACCAAAAAGATAGACACAAAGTTAGATATGGACCTCAACAGAACAATAACGAGAAGAAGTATAATTAAAGCAAATTGGTTAAAATAAAGAAGGAAGAAGATTTGATGGTACAAAATTATATATCCGAAGTTTCAAAATTTTCCAAATTTATTGTGTATTAAAATGAAAGACGTTTAATTAACAATATTTTATTTTAATAAACTATTTACATATAAAATACAACTATAACTAATTTCGTTTAAAATTGATGACGTTAGATAAGTTTTCATGTAAGAAATGTATTTTTTGGTATCACCTTCGCTAATTCTAGTCTTTTTCTTCCTGCCTATTCTCTTTTACTGAACTCTGTCGAAATATTATTTTTGTTAAACTGAAATCAGTGTTAATAGCAAAAAATTGTAAAAATGATTATAATCTTTATTCTGTCATTGATAATGTGTCTAACAAAATGAATATAGATGATACCCTAAATAATAATATAAAAACATAATAACCATTTCACTTGACTTTTGGAGGGTACTGTATATGATGCCAAAAAGAGAACGTTTTACATTTCAAAACTTACATATCTTACACAAACAACTTTGGGTTTAATTTATAATAAATTTATTATCATTTATATGCAAAATAAAATAGTAATCATCAAGTCTTTCAATTGAATACACAAGAAATTTGGATGTAGCTTTTTAATTTCCGAATGTGTATATTTGGATCTATAGGCGTACCTTTTGAATCTTTGCCTATATAATTTTTCACCTTCAGACCCGGTTTCTTGATCAGGTTGCAATTACTTCACCTCGAGAAGTTATTTTTTCACATACCGTTGTAACATTTTGTACTTCCCTGTATTTACGTAACCATCTATGAAATAATTACATGACAACAAATCAGGATTATAAGAAAAACCATTGTTTCGGTCATAATACATTTAGTTTCTTTATTATACCGCAAATAATAATATACTTAGAAATATAACATTTACTATTCCATATTATTGTTTAAGAATACTTAATAATATACCAAGAAATTCCATACTATCGAAGAAACACGATTGAAGATTGGAAAATCAAAATCTACTAAACTAAATACGCGTTTATCGTCTTCTGACCTACGATATAGAAACCTTGGTTTTCCCACAACGTTCATGAATATGGAAAAATGAAAGGTAGTCGTTTTATTATTTAAAAAAAATCGTGGTTTTCCGGAGAATCAGTTCTCTCTTGACGTACGTCACTGCTTTAACACCATGTCCAAGAACGTTACATTATAGTCGTTTAGTTTGTTTATATGACCCTATCGATAAAAGGCGAATGCAAAATGTTGCTGCTTACTTTTTTGACTCTATTCATCGTTTCAAATCTAAACGAAGGTAAAAAATAAATTATTTAAGACGAATTCCAAACAATAGAACTTTCAGCATTGGAGAAGACATCGTCATTATCAGATTTGCGTTTCTGTGGGTATCAACACACGGATGATTACACTTACGTAGGAAATGATACATCCATTGATGAATTTCCATGGTTGGCTTTGATTATATACGAACAAGATCCAGACGTCGAACCGACTCCTGATGTAAAAGTGGGTTGTGGAGGATCTCTGATTAATGATCGATATGTTCTTTCAACAGCAATTTGCCTCCGTTTTAGAACTTCTTATGCGTAATATAATTTTTCGTTGCGGAGCACATTAAAACTGTTGAATTTTAGGGCGGCTGTACGCTTGGGGGAGCATAATATTGTACAAGAATTTGATTGCACCGATTATAAAGGTATAAATGAGTGCGCCAACCCTCTATTGGACATTCCAATTGAAAAAACAATCAGACATCCTGGTTTCCAATATGTTCCTTACGCTAAGGACGCTATTGCCTTATTTAGGCTTGCCAAAAGGGTAACTTACTCAGGTACACTTAGTTTTGCGTACATAAAAAAATCAGGGACGTTTACAAATTATTTTTGAAGATTTCGTTCGGCCGATATGTTTACCAGTTGCCAAATTAAGGGTGGCAACGCCCGGTGATCCAGTAACAGCGACGGGTTTCGGAAGTACGAAGGAGAAAGGCACAAAGACCGTAATTAAGAAACGTGTCAGTTCAGTTTTGATTTCGAATGAATTATGTATAACTCAATATTATGGACCAAATCCTAATAATCATAGTTACTTCGTGGAAGGTAATTATACCGCCCAAGACGTTATCAGCGATAGGGTTATCTGCACTAATGACGTCGAAGGAACTGCTTCTTTTGCTTGTGAAGGCGATATGGGAGCTCCTGTAATGTATGTCAGCAAAAGGAAGCAGTGGCATATGGAAGGACTAGTTTCTTGGGGATCGACCGTTTGCAAAGTTGGTGTTCCTGTCACTCACACTAAAATTAGGCCCTACATGGATTGGATAGCGGAAAATATAGAAGACTAGGCGAAAAGATATTCGAATCTTAACTTTTGACGGCCAAAATATTAGTTTAGTTTGGAAGTTAAGCGTCAAATAAACAAGGTTATTTATTTAAGGAAAAACTGGGATATGCAATATTCAAAATGCTTGAGATTATTGACTTATAGCTATTTAAAGGAAAGAAGAGCAGGAAGACCACGAAAAAAAATTAGTACAAAAATTTTATTTTAATTAAGCGTTGGACTTTTAAGTGCTCAATTTAGATTTACACCAAACAGGTTTGCCAAGTTGAGTCCTTTTGAGGAGGCCCAACTCTTCTAATTAGTCACGTTGCCTTAACCAGGTGAGAAGCCATTAATTTTCAAAAAAGCGCCAAATTTTAATAGAAACGCCGAGATCCATTTTAGTAAATTGGGAAAACTAAACCGAATCTGTGGGTTGAATCAGTTTTTTGAAGAAAATCTTTAATTTATCCTTATTTTGTTTTTGCTACTCAAACTTAAACGGAGCAATTTATGCTTTCTAAACGAGAAAGATTCCAAAATTTTTGACCCGGTTCAATTATAATGTTATAAAGTAATGCTTCCCCTAGTATCTTTTCCCTTTTTGTAATCAAATTAAAGGTTTGATCTTGGAAAAGCGTCCTTAACCTTGACGAATTTACTTTAGGCTCAAGTAACCACGCTTGCTCTTTTTGACCTTTAATTTAAAAAATTCCAAGGTTGCATCCTTCTTAATATTTGTAAACTCCATTGCAAAATCGAGCTAACTCAATGTAAAGGACTATAACTGAACCCAAAAGCGAAGGTTTTAATTTGTTATTTTCAAATTTTTGGCTATAGTAGAAACGCTTTTGTTGTTTTTAACCTTAATAATTTAAAAGAATTTAAAAAATTATTGGAAAATTGCGATAAAATTAATCATGCAAGAAAGAAATTATAGAAGCATTAAATTTTGACTTATCGTCCGAATGGTTTATCCCAAGGTAATTAATTCCCAAAATTTGTAAGAAAAAGTTATAATTGATAACAATTTTGAATAAATTCGTAATAAATATTTCAATAAAAAAAAGAATTATAAAATATAACAAATTGGGCCTGAAAAAAGGATAAGGGCAAAGAAATTCACGAGAAATAAAATTCCTTTGGAAATAATCAGCTGTTTTATAGCTGGAAGCAATTTGTTCCAAAACTTACAAAGAACCAGGTTAATTTCTTCAATTGATAGCGACATCTTAAATTCTGTAAGTGATATAGTCATTGATCCTGCTAAGGAAGGCAAATATGAATTATTAAAAGCAGATTAATTAACCAGTTTGAGGATTCTGAAGAAAAAGATAAAGAAGCTATTAATCGAATTACAACTTGAGACAAAAACCATCTACTCTATATAGAGAGATGAAAGAAGTAGGGCACAAAAATTAATGAGGGCATGATAAAGACATTGTGGTTGCAAAGGCTACCATCGCAGCTTCAAGCAATTCTATCCATTAGCGCAGAGGCTGTGGATAACCTTATTCTTTAGCAGATAAGATTAATGACATTACAGAACCTTCAATATGCGGAGTTAATAAGCAAGACTCACTGTCTTCTACACGATAAAAATACACAACATTTGGAAAATTTAATAAAACCAATCAAAGATAATATTTCAGATATTCAGCAAGAGATATCTGAATTAAATAAGCAAGTTAACGAATTACGTTTTTCAAGGAGTAGAAGTCGATTTTCGTCAAGAGTGCGTAGCCCGTCGAGAGATAGATCAAATTACTGTTGGTACCATACTAAATTTGGGGAACGAGCCAGCAGGTGTGTTCAACCATGTGCTTATATAAAGAAGGAAAACTAAGTGGTCCTCATGCTTATGCGACGGAGCCGAAGGACACACTAAGTCGTCGCTTATTTGTTACTGACAGATCATATGCGCTATACCTTTGTTGAGCCGTGTTTAATTTAAGTGAAAAATATCCCAAAGGTTGCCATTCCTTCTTAATTAATTGTTGTAATACTCCTCCAATTGCAAAATCTGAGGCATCAACCATCAATGCTAAAGGAGCTGAGTCAACTGGAGAACAAAATAAGGATGAAGAGTTAAAGGAACTTCTTTCTTCAAAATGTAATCTTCGACTTCAACCCATCACGATTTCTGGTTGTAGTTTTCCTCTATATTGTAGCACTATAAATGGAGTCTCGAGGCCGTTTCTTACTTTAAAATTTAGGCGCATTGTTTTTGATAAATTACATGGTCTTTCTCATCCTGGTATTAAGGCAACTGTTGACTTAATTAGAAGACGTTTTGTGTGGCCATCCATCAAAAGGACTGCAAGCTCTGGGCAAAACCTGTTTGGCATGTCAAAATCTAAAGTTAGCAGACACGTTAAAAGTCCAATCGGACATTTTCAGCTCACAAATGAACGCTTTGTTCATATTCATATAGATTTAGTTGGTCCACTACCTCCATCAAACGGTTTCCGTTATTGCCTCACATGTGTCGATCGCTTCACTAGATGGCCGAGGTAATTCCAATCGCCGATATTTCGGCAGAAACAATTGCTAAAGCTTTATATGCGGGTTGGATTGCTCGTTTTGGAGTACCTTCAATTATAACGACCGATAGAGGTTCTCAGTTCGAATCATCACTATTTGCAGAATTATCTAAATTTATCGGCTCGAAGCGCTGTAGAACTACCTCGTATCATCCTCAGGCTAATGGATTAGTAGAACGTTTCCATCGTTCTTTGAAAACCGCCATCAAATTAGCATTCCCAAATTAGTGGAGAAAGTTTACTCAATTTCTTCTGTGGGTATCAACACACGGATGATTACACTTACGTAGGAAATGATACATCCATTGATGAATTTCCATGGTTGGCTTTGATTATATACGAACAAGATCCAGACGTCGAACCGACTCCTGATGTAAAAGTGGGTTGTGGAGGATCTCTGATTAATGATCGATATGTTCTTTCAACAGCAATTTGCCTCCGTTTTAGAACTTCTTATGCGTAATATAATTTTTCGTTGCGGAGCACATTAAAACTGTTGAATTTTAGGGCGGCTGTACGCTTGGGGGAGCATAATATTGTACAAGAATTTGATTGCACCGATTATAAAGGTATAAATGAGTGCGCCAACCCTCTATTGGACATTCCAATTGAAAAAACAATCAGACATCCTGGTTTCCAATATGTTCCTTACGCTAAGGACGCTATTGCCTTATTTAGGCTTGCCAAAAGGGTAACTTACTCAGGTACACTTAGTTTTGCGTACATAAAAAAATCAGGGACGTTTACAAATTATTTTTGAAGATTTCGTTCGGCCGATATGTTTACCAGTTGCCAAATTAAGGGTGGCAACGCCCGGTGATCCAGTAACAGCGACGGGTTTCGGAAGTACGAAGGAGAAAGGCACAAAGACCGTAATTAAGAAACGTGTCAGTTCAGTTTTGATTTCGAATGAATTATGTATAACTCAATATTATGGACCAAATCCTAATAATCATAGTTACTTCGTGGAAGGTAATTATACCGCCCAAGACGTTATCAGCGATAGGATTATCTGCACTAATGACGTCGAAGGAACTGCTTCTTTTGCTTGTGAAGGCGATATGGGAGCTCCCGTAATGTATGTCAGCAAAAGGAAGCAGTGGCATATGGAAGGACTAGTTTCTTGGGGATCGACCGTTTGCAAAGTTGGTGTTCCAGTCACTCACACTAAAATTAGGCCCTACATGGATTGGATAGCGGAAAATATAGAAGACTAGGCGAAAAGATATTCGAATCTTAACTTTTGACGGCCAAAATATTAGTTTAGTTTGGAAGTTAAGCGTCAAATAAACAAGGTTATTTATTTAAGGAAAAACTGGGATATGCAATATTCATAATGCTTGAGATTATTGACTTATAGCTATTTAAAGGAAAGAAGAGCAGGAAGACCACGAAAAAAATGAAGTGACCCATCTTTAAATTTACAAATAAAACTAAGAGGTCTTAACCTCTAAGGAAATGTGATGATGAACTTTTTAAAAGTTTACCTGAAAAGCGTACTTGGTACATTATTAGGTTAAAATTTAAATAGGTGCCAAATTTACAGAAACGTTCTTCGATAGGTGTTAATTGAATTATTAAATGAGACACCCTGTATATTCATCGGATTTGGTTCTATACCACCAGGGCTTATTCTTACTTTTACTCCTTTAAATTAAAATTTTTAAAAAGTAATTGTCCTGCTATTGTACTAATACAATTGCATTTTTCAACAAAAATATAATTAATTCTAACAATCCAAAAAAATCTAGAAAGAAACGACCACAAAAATTAAACATAATTCAGTTTTCGATAGTTGAATTTGAAGTTTGTTTTATTTTCGAAGCCTAACTAAAAAACAACTGTTATTAATGTTTTATTTTTTAATAACCTTCATCGACTGAATCTTTAATTAATGAGTTATTAAATACAGTAAAACCTCAATTATCCGGACCTTAGTTATACGGATTCGCGATTATCCGGATTTTCCACCGCGTTCGTACTCGTTGCGAAAATTTAACCTCGGTATTTCTTACTAAATTTATTATTTTATTTTGTATGTTGCACTAAACAGTGTTTTTTTTTGCTTTGTTAATTTTAAGATAATGTGCGACTGTTTTATTTTGTGATTAACATTTGTTGCGTTTTTTGTAAACATATACCTAACAATTTGACCAAGTTTTTACTTGTTAAAACGGGACGCTTCGTAATCGTGCTTAAAACCGAGTGTGCACATTCGAGCTCAAAGTGGCACATTCCGATCTCGGGAAAATGAAGCGCGCCGCTCCGCGTCGCGCTTCATTTGCCTCCCTCGCTCGGAAATGTGCCACTTTTCGCTCGAATACGCACATCCTCGTGTTAAAAATTTTTTCTACATTAATCCTCTTTGATTAAGTTCAAAAAATCATATTCAGTCGACTAAATTGAGATTTGCTCATCGGAAAAAAGCTATAGCTTTGATTTTTTTAAATAAAATTCTGTATAAATACTACATTATAAATTAAAAAAAATTCAATTGAAATAAAATAAAATTATTGTGAATCATGCTTAAAGCCGAGTGCGCACATTCGAGCTCAAAGTGGCACATTCCGATCTCGGAAAATGAAGCGCGCCGCTCCGCGTCGCGCTTCATTTGCCTCCCTCGCTCGGAAATGTGCCACTTATCGCTCGAATGCGCACATCCTCGTATTTATTGGATTTGCCTATATTATTATTTTATTCTTTAATTCAAAAAATTAAAAGTCGAATAAATTAGATCGATTTTATGTTTTAAAAAGGTTAGACATTTTATTCTTTTGATAAGTTATCATGGTGCCCTTCCGCACCCCTGATTGTAGCGAGCTTGATAAAAATATTTTCAGGGGTACTTTCGAATATTTACTAATTCGCATTTTTGACTAATTAAAATTGTATACGAGTCAAATTTTCTGAAGTGGGCCACTAAAAATCAACTAGTTTTTTTTATATCATCTTTTGCAGATTATTGATTGTTCATATGTCAAAATTAATGTCTCCAAATATTTTTGTATAATTTTCATTTTTGTAAAAATTATAAACAAATTAGTTTTAAGGCACATTTTGTATACACTGTTGTAATTAGACTTCATTTATGGATTCATTCAATTTTTAAATATAAAAAAATATTTATATGTTACATAGGGGCTGCATAAAAATTTTAGAATGACTTGGGTAGCGTATGTTAAAAAAAAGGTTGGGAAATAAGAGTCAAAATTCGGAAAAAGTTAAAGTATTGTTTTTTCATGTACGATGAAGTCTCTCATCGAGTCTAGTTTAAAATTACTAAATTAGAAATGTGCTTTTTGGTAAAAAATACCCTACTGTAATTTTTAATTAAAAGAAAAGCGAGAAGTGGTACATTTAGTTCAGTTTGATTTAATTAATATTATTTGTAAGAGAGAAGCGAAAACTTTTTCCGAATAGAAAATCTGGATTTGAAGGATTTGTTATTAATATAGTCCAATCCAATTAACACAAAGATGTGCGCGTTCGAGCGAAAAGTGGCACAATTCCGAGCGAGGGAGGCAAATGAAGCGCGACGCGGAGCGGCGCGCTTCATTTTCCCGAGATCGGAAATGTGCCACTTTGAGCTCGAATGTGCACACTCGATTTTAAGCAAGATTCACAGTTATTAACTTATTTTGTTAGACGGCTGACTTCAACTGTCGTATTTTCGTTAGCTGTGCTAAAATTCGTTTTTTTTATACATTCAATTAACCGAATGAGCTGCAACAATAATTAGTCCGGATAACCGAGTTTCCACTGTAACTATTCAAAGAAATAATTTGAAGTAAGATTCTTAAAACAGAAATGTTTCCTACAACTGAAAGTTCGTCGTATCCTCAAGAGATGGCAGAGCGTGTCCTTTATCCGAGCTTTCGTGACGTCTCCTCGATTTGAATCGAGCTTCGTTTATTGAGCGTTAGAACAACGAACAGGATGGGATTAAGGGATTTTTGCGAAATGCGGAAAGACGCAGAATAAAATAAATCTAAGGATTTAACAAATACATTTATATTTATTTTTCATATGCGGTACAAAGAGAATCAGTTCATATAATCGTCGTATTAGAATATATTTAAAATATATAAACAATTCCGGTTTCATCTATTTATTATTTACAGTATTTGTACTTTTGAGCAAATACTTGTATTGCGTTTGCGGTATTTTATGTAATAAAAAAACATATTTCAACTATTGTACAATTATTTATATTTGAGCGTTAGTTAACTGTAATTGTGTAATGGCAATATTTGAGGTGGTTGTTGTATTGAAAGTATGTACTGAAATGATTCTCTTGAATATTAGTTTTTTCGTATTTTTTTTGTAATTTTCATCATCTTTAAAGTTACGTGGACGCAAAGTAGTTCGATTTTGTTACCGTCTCCTTCTCTCGCGCGTTTTCTGATTTTTCTTCTTATAATCACGTGTTAAACAACAATTTTTTAAGTTCCGATTGTCTCACAAACAAACCTAAAACGAAAGCTGCTTTTTTTACATGCATTTCCGCGAAGAAAATAATCTTTTTAATACACCAGAAAAAGAGAAACACCCTGTTCTTTTCTTGGTAATATCCCAGTCTTTTGGTTTTCAACGCCGAATCCGCCTTATCATTTTTCTCCGAAGCCTAAACAATCGATTTTGTTTATTAGTAACAATAACAAATTTATTTGTGGTTGTTAATTGTAAAAAGGGCGTTCGATTACCATTTTAACAACATTTAAATCTCGACCATAATTACAACCAACATCCTCGAAGTATAATTTCCTTTTAATTAAAATTATTATGGCACTTTACTATTTTTTTGTAGTGTTTTGTGTTTGTGTTGAACTATTATTGGTATATGTTTGATTTTCATTTTTGCTTATGCGATATAAAAATAAAGGCTATAGTTACTAAAACTCAAAATTTAGGCTGTAGAAGGATCGAAGTGCCTTTTACACGATTTTCATAAGACGCCTCGGTCCTTCTTCTATTATTTTTTTTACACTTTCTACGAACTTCATCTCGTTTTGTCTATTGAACTTTGTGATTTCCCAATTTGAGATTTTTAAAAAACCCTCGCTTACATTTTGACAAAAATTAATTTAAACAACGAATAGGCCGATCAAAAAGCAAACAGCTCACAAAAACGAAATTTTTCAGGCCCATATAATTAAAATTTTTAGAAATGTCGATCAACAACATCGATGAAGAAAGGGTTTTTTTTTTCGATTTACTACTTTTTTCGAAATTTAAAGCTTACAAACAGTGAAGCTTTGAACTTAGAAAAATAAAAATTAATACAAAATGGCGATTATAAATATGTAACGTTCACAAATCACAAAAAACAAAGGCGTCCACCCATTATTAATTTAAAATCTATAAATACGTATAAGCAAAAACTTATAATTATTTTTTCTTCTTCTTCGTCGTCAAAAAAAGGTATAAAAGTACAAAAAAGAAACAAACTCCTTTTTTTACAATAATAATAATATCATTAATGAGTAACAAAAAGTTTTACCCATCAACTGGGATATCACAACAAACATTTTTGAAACCACTTAAGCGCTAAAATTTTTACGAATTATTTTTTTCTTCTTCAATAGTTCGTTTGTAATTGTCTTAAAATTTTTATACACACTTATTTGAATAAGGGATTTTTAAAAATTGTTAATTATACATTAAACTGTCTTAAGAACTAATTAAATGCTATCACGCTTTTCAAGTCTTGTAGATCAACAAAATTCCGGCTGCAACAGCCCCTTAACAATTAAAATCCTATACACCTAATCCTTTAAGAATCAAAAAAAAAGGAAAAAAAAACAAAGTCATTTCTGGCCTCCACATCTCCATAATTTTTGCACGTACTTGTACTTAATTAATCGTATACAATGTGTTTTTTTTTCTTAGAAAAAAAATGGAACACAATTCTGTTTAAATTCGCATTTGCCTAAATGAAGCTCCATTTTTTTTTAACGAATATTAAACGTACAAAATTGCGTTCTTGGATGTGAAGACCATTAAAAAAAGTGATCGCTTTAAAAGAAAAAAAAAATACGTATATCTTCGAACATGTCGAAGGAACAGTCGATAAAAGAAATAAAACAATAACAAAGGGAACTTAGGTGTTAGTTTTACTTTTCAAATCGCGAACTTTGGGCCGAATTTTACCATTTTTGGTCGAGTTAAAATAACCATTACAAAAATTCTTAATTTTATGGCAATTGGCTTAGAGTTAAGATTTCATAACACATGACATTTTTATTTAAAAATTGTTTTAGCTGAAAATTTAGAATCATTGGATTATAAGCAAGCCACTTCTTAAGGGTGTACGGAAGGTACAATCGGAGGCAAAAATACTGGAAATTCGAAATTCGTGAATATCTACGTTTCATAGCATATCACGATGTAAATAAATAGTGTCAATACTAACAAAATATATATCATTTAAAAGAAAATAGGAAATTTTACCAATAAAGTTGAATTATGGATGTTTGGAGCGCATGTCAAAATTAAAATTTTGACATACATACGTCTCAAATATGCTTAACCCTAGCAATATCACGTGGAGCCAAAAAAGGCCCCAGGCATTTTGTTATTTTAATAAATTTCACAAAAATGGCTTCTAACATATATTTCTGAGGCTTTTAGACATTTATTTGAAGACTATCTAAAATCAATTGCATTGCGAAAATATATTCAGTTTGCATTTTCAAAATTGATAGATATAATATTTTCACAAAAATGTAGTTGGCGTCCAAAAGGATACCCATGTGATAGTTTTTGTTGCATTTTTTGTTGGTAGTAGAAGATAAAATTTCCTATTTTTTTTTTAATTATACATTTTATTAGTATTGACACTTTATTTACTTCGTGATGTGCTATAAAACGTAGATATTCACAAATTTCTTATTTTCAGTACTTTTGCCTTCGATTGTACCTCCCATACATCCTTACGGCATTTTTTATGGACATCTGGTTTAGTTTAACTCTAAGTTAATTGCTATGGAAACGTTTGTATAGTCACCCATTAAATGGTTAATTTAATTAATTCAAAATGAAAAATCGGCCCGAAATACAAGGCGATTTAAAATTAATTTGCAAAAACGGAGAACGTAAAATGAAAAAACGATGCTAAATTAATAAATATAACTTTTCGACAAAAATTACATTCGCTTTATAATGCCAAAATTAAATGTTATAATAATCAACATTGAGAGTGGTATGTTGTAATTGTTGATTATGTATCACGCTTTAATATTTTCTTAATGATTTGTTATCTTTATATTGGTCGATATTTTTGTGCAGTGAACGCAAAAATATAAACAAATCTATTGGATGCGAGTTATGTGCACATTCTAGCGATAAGTGACGCATTTTTTTGTAGATCTAAATGAGACACTTCGAGCTCCAATGTGAACACTCGACTTTAAGGAGTATTCACAATTATTAATTTACTTTGTAAGTATTTTTCATTAAAAATTACAGAACCGTATTTTCTATCAGGAACCAAATATTTACTTAGAATCTTTAACTTTTCTACACATAAAAGCAATAAAAACGTGATAAATTTTTAAAATTACTCTGGAAAATTTTAAAAATTCTCTATAAAAGTTCTTAGAATTTTTAACATTTTTTTTTAAATAAATAACACAATGTCATGAAAAATATCACAAAATTGAAAAAAATAAATACATAACTTAATTTAAAAAATTACGTTGGTGTTTCGATTAAATTTCGCAAAATTTTTAAATCTACCGCGCCATCCGTTAATTGCTTACTTCGTTCCGAATCGCCTTGTATATTTTGTTACGTATTAACTAATTAATTTAAAAGAACAAAAACGCAACTAGAGTCCAGTCATTTGTTCGCCTTTTACAATCTTTTCGAAAAGTGTTACTTACTTTTGTTTTGTTTACATTTAAAAGAGATCACATATTAGTTTCGTCTAACTACAACAATATTAATTAATTAATTATTATTATACTTACATAAAAGTAGGTTTTTTTGTTTTTTTGAGATTTAAAGTATTGCCACTATGTGAACAGGACACAATCTGAATAAAATTTAAAATACTTTTACATTTTACATATATTTATAGTATTTATACTTATGGAACGTCCTTTATAAACAACCACACCAAACTTTTCCAATTTTCTTTTTTTTTAAAAACCCCCCTCCCTTATTAGTTAATTTTCTTCTATTGCACACAACACACGAAATCGAAAAAAGAAAACGCCACCGCGCACTCGTGCCGTTCCGCGTTTTATCACAAGTTTCTCGAAGCACCAATCGTCGCCATTTCTATATACAGGACGTGTGAAATTTATGGAGCGTCGGCGATTGTTCAACATTAAAAACAAATGGAGACGCTTTCGTCAGCGAAAAAGGAACAATCAACAAGTAGGCGGCGATTTTATACATACAGGATGCTTCGCAATCGAAAGTGAGCTGCAGTTGTTTATAAAGGCGTCTCGATCGATCCATTTTGTTTTAAAGCCAGTTAATATTACAGACACCATCGTATGACGTATGGTTCTTCAGCACCTTTTTTTGAATCACTCTTCGTATTGAACGTTTTCATCGCCGTTTATCTTCTTCTACCATTTCAATAATTAATTTCTAGCAGTAGTAGTGTCGTAGTAATAATAATAATAATAAATATCTGATAGAGAGAAAGAGAGATAAAAGTGTTTTGGTTGGTTCGATTGGTTTGTTTTTTTCTTCTTCTGTGTGCGATCAAAAAACGTAACACAACTAAGTAACAACCACCGGAGAGAAAAAATCAGTCTTATAACTGGCAGAGCGTCACCCTATGCAGGGAAACTGCCAGCCAGCTGTTAGTCACTGGGCCGGAAGACCATTTGAGGACTTGTACTCAGAAGTGGGACCTTGGAATTGGGCGACGCTGCTCGGCGGATTGAAGCTCGGCGCGTAGCATTGCGGAAAATAAAGTTCGGGCTTGACGACGGTCGTCGGCGTCAGTCCACGTGGCAAAATGCCGTTCACTGTTTGTTTACCGTCGGATCCGGTCGAATTTCGACGCGTTTTCGACGCGTGAGGGTTCATGTGATTATCGATGTGCTTCTTCACCTCCGGCTCGGTAGCGAATCTTCTCCTGCAGTTCGGCATCGGACAACAGAACGGCCTGTCGCCCTGATGCGTTCGAGTGTGTTGGTCCAAAATGGCCTTCTGTCGGAAGTCTTTACCGCATTGTCCGCACTTGTACGGCTTCTCTCCCGTGTGTATGCGAAGATGCTGGTTCAATATGGTCCGCTGGCGGAAATTTCGGCCGCAGTAGACGCAGCCGTAGGGCTTCTCGTTGGTGTGTATCCTCAGATGCTGGGTGAGATGCGACTGCTGCCTGAATCGTTTCCCGCATTCCGGACACGGATACGGACGGGACTCGATGTGAATGCAGCCGTGCTGAAGGAGCGTCGACTTTTGCTTGAACTCCTTTTGGCAGATCGGACAGCGGACGTAGAGCGGCATGCCCGCCGACCTACCGTGCTGGATGACGTCCGGCAATTTCCCCGACTGTGCCTTATTTAAGTACTGCAACGCCCCAAAATTCGCCGCTGCCCCAAAGACCGAATGGTTTATCCCTTTCGCGTCCTTAAAATACGCCGGATATTGTAGGTTACCTGCCACGCTTCCGGGTGAAAAACAATTAGAACGGTCCTGCGCGTTGGTCGCATCGCCGTCGCCGTACGTCGACGCCACCTCCTCTTTCCCTTCGTCCGGCGGAAACGGCACGTCTTGCGGCCACAGGGTCGGATTTATGCCATTTTTAAACACCAGGTGCGGACTTACGTCTGTAAAAAAATCCACACTTATTATTTTTTTCCTTTTTCACACACACACCTTTCTTTAATTTTTTTTTTTGCAAATCAGCGCACAGAAAGTACAAAATTGCTTCGCCCAAATTTTAATCAAATTCAAAACAACTAAAAAACCAAAAAAAAAACGGAAGAAACCAAAAATGTCTTTGTACTTCCTGTACTTTGGCAATTAAAATATTCTAAACTACATCTGATGTCTGTCGTGTGAAAAAATTAATTTAAAAAATGGCGGAAAATTTGGTTTATAAAAGAAAAAAATGAAAAATTATAAGAGAGATAAAGAGGGGTGGTGGGGGTGGGGGATGAGTGGAGGTCGTCTGAACCGTTCGTAAATTTGAAAAAGAGAAGAGACGTCGAAGGCGTTTGAAAGGTGACGGGAGGGGGTGGGTTTGGTGGTTAGAAGTCGATTAAAGCAGGGGCGCTCGCCTTGGTGTGTGCGGACGTGCTGATTGAGGATGGCCTTCTGGCGGAAATGCTTGCCGCACTCTGGGCATTCATATGGCTTCTCACCGGAGTGGATGCGAAGATGCTGGTTGAGGATCGCTCTCTGCCGGAAGGTGCGTTCGCAGTAGACGCACGCGTAGGGCTTCTCGTTCGCATGGATGCGAAGATGTTGGGTTAGATGCGACTGCTGTCGAAACCGTTTCCCACATTCCGGACAACCGTAAGGCCTGCTGTCGGTGTGAATGCGTTCGTGTTGCAGAAGGGTCGACTTCTGCTTGAAGTCCTTCCCGCACGTCAGGCACTTGAAAAGACGAAGCTCCCCTCCGAGACCGTTCTTCGGCGGCTTCAAGCCGCCGCCTTGCTGCTGCTGCTGGATGACGTCGGGAAGCGACGCCGAACGCAAGTCTTGCATACTGCTCGCGTATTGATCCAATTGGCCGCTTCCGTTCTCCTGCCCCAACGACGTCAACATTACACCAGGTTGTTTTAAGTAATGCAAGGCGGAGAAGCTTCCCGCGCCCAGCATGTGCGGAGGGACGGGCGGAGGAGCCGTCGGCGGTGGCACCCTCGGATATTGATGGTAAGGCGGCTGCTGAGGCGGCGGCGGTGGCGCTTGTAAATCGGACGAGAAACATTGCGAAGCAGGTCGCGCCTCCAGGTCCATCGCCGGCTGGTCGGAGGCGATGTCGTCGTCGCGGGGTTCCGCCTGCGACGCGGGATACGGCGAAGGTGCGGGCGACGGTAGGCTTTGATCGCGCGGCGGACCGGCGTCCGCTTCGACTCCTAGAGGAACCGACGGGCCGCACGCCTGTTGAGGACTCGCCGCCCCCGAAGAGGTTTGTTGGGGCGGCCCATAATTATTTTCTTGAAGACCCCATTGAGACTGAGTACGGTCCATGCCATCTTTATATAACACGTATGGTGCACCGGCGTCTGCAATAAAAACAAAATTCGCCTTAATTCGGCTCTGTCTTGCATAAATATAAAAGCTTGTTCGAAGAAGGTGGGTGGGTAGCGAGGGGATGGTAGAAACCCAAGACGAAGGCTACGTGCTTGACTCATCTTACTAACGCCCAGATAATTAACTTTTTATATACAGGGTGATCGATTTGAATATTTAGAAAAAATGGAAGAGAAACACGGCGCGTCGACTAATTCAATTAAGACTTCCCGTTTCCATGTCAACGCTTTTTATTTATTATTTATGTGGGAGAGCATACATTAGTATAGGGTTTCGAGAAAATTAATGCAGCCGCATTTCAGTTACACTTTTACCAACTGATAACGCTTTTGACGAAGGAGAAATCTTATTTTGGCGTGACTCATTTTTTCTTATGCAGGATTTCTTTTGTAATCAGGATTGTTTGTGTCCTATAAAAAAAAATGCGAAATAACCTAAGGTTATGCCGACAGATTACCGATTGTTACTGTTTTAAACGATTAGAAGAATATAATAATAAATGATTTACATACAGAGAACGTTTTGTATGTGTGCGTTTTAAGGTCCAAGGGTTAAGACAGATACAATTGATCACATTCAAGGACAACTGATACCCTTGACTTTGGTATTTGAGATATTCCAATGTTTTTACATAATTCTAAGATAGCGGAGAGAGAAAAGTCTGATTTGTTCCCATGTTAAAATTTAAACAATTCTTGGGGATTTTCCCTCGTTTTCCTCGAATCGTCTTCGACGGAGCGATAAGCTGGACGCGATTTTCTTCAATGGAAACGCCATGGCGTTTCGGTTTGGATTTAACGGAAAAAGAAACCGAAAAAAATTAAAGGAAAATAATTGAGCGCTAGTTATTAATGAGTAGTATTAAGTAGTAAGGAATTTTAATTTATTACGAGTTAAAATTAACTGTAACATCGACCTTGCCAATCTTCGAAGAAACCGGCTCTAGTTTTTAAATTTACTACTTTTAAGTCGAGCTCCAAAATAAGAGATTTTTGCCCGAAGAGCTTTAAACTAGAACCGAATTCGAGAAGAGAAAAATGACCTCAATCTATCGATGTACTACTGGCGATAAATTAATTTTGCTTCTAACTCGACCTGTAAATTCGGTTCTATTTACACTAACAATCAGGTGCGTATTTGCTCCCGTTGCCTTCGCGCAAAAAAATGCATTCGGACGATGAAAAACAACTATTTAGCTTTCTTGGACCTGAGGTGTTCAATACAAAGTTCGATACACAATAATGAAATGGGTTAACGTCGAGGTTATCGAAAATTTTGATTAGAATTCACAATTAACTAAAAAAATAAACGAACGCCAGCAGATAAACCGATACAGATAGAAATTCTGTTTATTTGCTATCGATCATTTTGAAAAATGTTTTCAAAAATGAAATGAGTTTTCCACATTCAAAAAAAAATTATATACCCATAGTAAAATTGATTTAAAATGGCAATTTTTGAGGCACGCTCTCGTTTTATCGACCTTATTACAAAATGCGGCCGTTCTAAAAAGTTTCTCTAAAATGCAAGGAGATGCACCGCGTTATTTTGAGAATCGAGTCCGTACCTGGACATGATGACTTTTTAATTTATTCGCGCCCAAATTCCTATGTCAGAAGCTCGACATGACTCGAAGAAAAAAAAATTAAAATCAAAAAAATAATATGTAGAAACTGTAGCAATTATCTCGACTTAATTATGCTTATCATAGTTGCCTTAAAACCTGATTTAATTGTCAAAACGAGCAGAATTTAGACCGCGGATGACACATCCGGTATATCAAAAAATGGTGCACCTTTCAACACAAAGTGTTGTACGTTACAACTTTATCGCGCCGAATGCACCCGTTTGCAAATCAATTTCGCCCTTTTTCATTTTTTACAAATTAATTTCATTCTTTTGCAAATGAATTTCGTCATTTTACAAAACAAATTCTACCTTTCGTGAGCAAGTTCATTTTTAAAAAGGGTGTAATTGATTTGCAAAAGGGTGCATACCGATTCGTAAAAGGGCGAATATTATTTGTAAAGGCCTAAATATGATGTGTAAAAAGTGAATATGTTTTAAAAAAGGGTGTATAGGTATGATTCGAAAAACGGTGAATATGATTTGTACAACGATGAATATGATTCGTAAAAGGGCAACTACGATTTGAAAAAGGTGAAAATGATTTGTAAAAGGGTGCATACGATTTGTAAAAGGGTACATATAATTTTTTAAGACAATGCATATGGTTCATAGCCCTGATTTGCAAAGGACTAAATATGATTTGTAAAAGATAAATATGATTCGTAAAAAGCGTATTTGATTTGTAAAAGGGCGAATATGATTCGTAAGCTGGCAACTTTGATTTGTAAAGGGCAATATATTAATTGTAAAAGGGTGCATACGATTTGTAAAAGTGTGTACATGATTTGTACAACGATGAATATGATTCGTATAAGGGCAACTATGATTTGTAAAGCGTGAATATGATTTGAAAAAGGGTGTATTTGATTTGCAAAAGGATAAACTTGGAGTGCCAAACCTGTAGCAACTTACAAAAGCAGTAGCGCAACTCTTAGGGGGTGTGTATGTTTATTCATTGTTTAATATACAGGGTGGCCACGACGAACCGACGAAAATTGAATTTAAAATGCAATTTAAATAAATGAAGATGCACAACCTACTTAGTACTTAAAACATGCAACCTTACGTTGTTAACACGAACTCGTGGGTGAATGCGTTGAATAAAAAATTAGCGAAATGTTTACGTTTTGATTTTATTTGGATTTTTTTGGACTTTAGGTCCGACAAGTGTTATCGGATTTGTTTTTGTATCGGATGCGATAAGAAAGGTTTTGTTAGCTGAAAAAAGCGCGAGTTTTTGCGGCGGACCCGGAGTTGATGTCTCCGCGTCCGGACTACCTCCGGGAGAGCACGTGTGGATGGAATGGATGCGGAGGATGATGAATTGGGGGTGTTGGGGGAGAAAATGGCGGGTTGCTTACCTTGAGAGATGCAGTACATAATTTGTCTGGGAACTTTGAGGCCCGCCGCCAGACATGCCGCAAAAGAAGCGGAGAAGTTGATGGCCATAGTCGAAGGGCATGGATGTTTAACGTTTTAGATAAGAGAAAAAAGCGTCGGCGATTAGGCAGCGCGTATCGTGCAAGAAGAGAACGACGGCTAAGGGGGCGGCCGCGGCGGCGTCACCTCACAAACCACCACATGGCACTTGCACTTGGAACACTGGCCGACGTCCGGGCGCGCTGCACTCGCTGATGCAGCCTCCATTTAGGCCGCGGCACTCGCGGATCGCTGCTGCATACGATTTCGCTTGTATTTTTCTTCGGTGGCGGGGATCGCACTGGTTCCCGCTGCCGGCTCGACAAGAGACGACCTCATGTTACGTCGAGACCCGCTCCGATCTCGCGAGATGAAAGCGCTGTTGCCGAAGTTGTCGGTCGGTACGTACGTCCGTCCGTCTGCCTGCCTGCTTGCTTTGCCTGCACCGGCTCTCTCGCCCCCGCCGACACCGCCACCCTCCAGCCCGCCGCCCGCCGCATGCACGTGCATCGCGCCGGCCCGTTGCACCCGAATCAATATCACACATTATCACAAAAAACCGGCCCGACTCTAAACCTTCCACCTTCAGAGCTCCAGCCGGGTGCCGGGAGCTCGGGCGAGGCGCTGCCCTCAACTTTGACACACTTCTTTGTCTCTTCTTCCTCTTCTCTAATCCCATTTTTCCCTACTGTTGACAAACATACATTCGTTGCATTCTGTTTTGCCAGACAGCGATCCCAAATCAAAAGGCATTTGCCCCCTTTTTCAAGGCCACGCATTTCTGCAACGCCATCCGCGACGTGTGGGCGCAATCAACCTGCAGGTTTCAGAAATTCTCTTTTCGACTCGTTTGGACCAAGACATTTTTGAAAACGCAAAGCGCCATGCGAGAAAAGTAGTCTGATACAAATATAAAATGTATGGCCATAACTCGCTCGCATGTAAAATCGTCTACATAATAATAAAATAAGAGATAGTTAGTTGCATTGGACCGGCTGCATCACGAACTTGATATTAGGGAGTGCAAGACTGTCGGCAAACGAAGCGGGGGAGAGGAAAGAAAAGCCGCGACACGCCGCGGCCGACTCGACCAAGGAGGAACTCGAAACCCTTGAGAAGGTCGTGGTGAGATTGCACGGCTCTCGATTATCATACGATATTACTAATGCTCGGACCCTGCTCTCCAAAGTGCATTCTTGCTAAAACTCGCAGCGTCCGCCGCCTCCATTTTTTCTCTCTCTCGAACGACTTCGATTGTTTTTGGGGTTAATAAACGAGGATGAATGGACCTTGGACGACGGCCCTTAACCGATATACATCCCTCTGTCTTTGTTGGTTTTTTACGAAAAAAAAGCTGTTAGACGACCCTAAGTGTAAGAACAGGTGTTTTCTATAGCATACGTCAGAAAATTAATTTTAAAAATAGGAGGGAGGACCTTTAAAATTCAAATAAGAGAAGGAAAGTGATTTCTGTCAAAAATCTATAGCTCGGGTCACTTTGTCTTCGATAAAAAAGGTTTATTGGTTTTTTCATGGACGACCAAGTCCGCCGAGTATTTTTTTAAGTATCAATTGTTATTTTTAAATGTGCTCAAACGGAGATTTGGTGTTCTTGGTAGGAATATGGTCTTATAATTTTTGATTAAAACTTTTTCCAAAGTTTATTGATTGCTATAGATATTGGTGAGAAAATTAGTGTGCATTTTTGAACGAGAAATGGTACATTTTTGAACGAAAAAAACATATAAGGTAAAAGACCCAATTATTGACACTTTAGGAGTGACAGGTGAGGTTATAACAGGATAACTTATAAAAAATTTAATTTAAATATTTTTTTTTTCATATATCAGTTCACGATTTCTATAAAAGGTCATATGCGTAAAATAATTATTTGAAACAGATTAATAATTTAAATAACTGTTTGAATCCCAGTTTCTGACACTTAAAATTTTTATTGCTGTAGTTTCTGACACTGGCATTTGCCTAGTTTCTGAGACTCCATATGTCAAAATTATTTGTCATTTATTAGGTTATACACTATCAAATTTAAATTTATTATAATCAAACATAATTTGTTATAATGTATCATTTATTATAAACAAAATGTTAATTTTTTCAACACAAAAATAATTAAAATATTAAAATTAAATATTATAAAGACAAATACGCAAACATAACATAGGTTAAAATTTGAGTGTCAATAACTGTAACATACCTATAAAATTGAGCCTAGTTATTGACACTCTTATTTTAATAATAAAATATAATTTACTATGATGTTTTAATATTTAAAAATAAAGAGTAGTTAATTATTAATCGAACCATATATTTTTTATAATATTTTTATACTTACATGATTAAATCACTAATTCAATAGTCGAACGCTCTTCTGTCAAATGCTTAGACTATAACCAAAAAATGGATTTCACAGTCACTCTGGGCCTAAATATTATTTTATATTAAGTGATTTTTTTTTGTAACTGATATCGTCATCAAATAGGTACACGATGAATTTAATTCAATTTTGAACAAATTAATTTATCAATTTGAGGTAATTTTCTTTTTATTAATTCAAAGTAAAGTTGAAAGTGTCAGAAACCGGGTCAGTGTCAATAACAGGGTCTTTTACCTTAGGTACCTTTATTTTTCCGTTTTAAAGATCAAATTTTAAATTAAAATTTTTTTACAGTAAATTGATTATTGTGAAGCCGATTATACACATACGTGTTCAAATTGGCACGTTTAGATTTCGGGAAAATATACCACTTTTCGCTCAAATCGGAACATACCTCGTTTTATTACATTTGAAAAATTATGTTCAATTTCAAGTAAACAAAAAATTTTTTTTTGATTTATAAGAGAGACAATTAATAGTAAAATCTAATAAAAATGCTATTTCTTAAGCTCATATGGTTATTTACATCTTATCAAAGGCCAAACATGCGTTTTGTTTGTCTTTATAGCAGTTTCTTTGTCCGAGGTAATTTTCAAAACGGTTGAGCCAATTTTGACGGGATAGTAATAAGTAGATAGAGGACTTTTGGCAGAGTAACATAGGCTATTTGTTGTCTCAAAAATATTTAAATTTTTTTTGTAAAAATTTAGAAATTGTAAAAATTACAGTTAATTGAACAAACATATTTTTATTTATAGAAATGCCATACAAACGATGTCGAAGGCAATCGCCAATTTACAATAAAATACATTTACCATTTCAGAATTATGAATTAAAAATTACAGGACCGTATTTATACCAAGCACACCAAATGAATACTTTTAAACTCCAAATTTAACAAAATCTCAACAAACTTCGTGCTACATTACAATATAATTTTTGGATTGCATATCAAAATCTGCCATTTGCAATTGCACAAAAGACCTTAATTTTTTTTTTAAAATAACCAAACAAAATTATTTCAACAACGAAACAATTTTACCGAACTTGAAATTCAAAGTGACCGGGCTAGCAATGGAGTAGTATTAATCGAAGTGTTGGGGTTTAATGTCCTCCAACAAAAAGCGGAGTTATCCATGGAAACAGACGCAAGATAAATAAATGGGCGGGAACTTTAAACTTTAAATATATACGCGCAAAAAAAAATCCCTGAATATTAATCCGGATTAGCATTTTAAAGAATGCCCGTGCACCGCTATTGATTGCTGCGTTTTTTTTCTTTTTTTTGGAAAAAAATGTATTGCAACAAAGTGTGTGCATGGAGATAGCGTAGGCGTCGGCGCTAATTAAACCAAACTTTTTGGAGGTGGATTGTGCCCAAAATAAAAAACGTCCACGAATGGGGTTGTACGCGGTTTCACTTTTTCGAAAGAATTTTGCGGGGCGAAGCGAGGGGGACGTCAGAAATGGACGATTTCTGTGCTCGTCTCGTTAGCCGTTAAAATATTAAATGCGTGGGGCCGGTAGTGAACGAAAGGCTTTGCATCTCTCCACCGGAGTCGAATTATCTTTTCCGTTGATGGCCATTAGACGCGTCGCGGCTGAAAGGGCTGAGAGGTGCGGGAGTTTCGGTGCATCCAGAACAGAGAGCTGCACACACACACACACAACAGTAGCCAATCGCGCCACAATGTAACTCTTGGCAACGTCGAAATGAACTAATTTTTTTGTTATTGTTACACTCGGCGAGGGAGACAAGCAGAAGAAGAAGTCGCCCAAAGTGAAGCACGAGCACGTTTTTTCCCGGCCTTATTTCATTTTGACTGCCGCCGTGTAAACACACCTACACAGTAGGCCTTGAGTTTCGCTCGCGCCTATTTTCGGAGCAACCCTTTCAAGCGCGCCGCCGGCTACGCCACTGAGACAAAGCCACACTATCAGCGAACACACAAAGGGGCTACTTTTTTCCCTTCGAACAAAAGATCATTCTGCATACGCAATTAATTATTTAATTAAGCATTTCTAACGTCGATGTGTGAGTGGAAAGACGTACACACCGGTTTTTATTTATTAGTCGAGGCGACGTTTGGCCTTCTTGTACGTGCACGACCTTCGAATTTTTTTGTCACACTTTTCCTTTTTTTTCGTCGTCTTCTTCTTTTGATCGGTTGTAAATATTACAATTTTCAGGATTAACGAATGTAGGTTAGTGTGAAAGAACGAGGAGTAAAAATAAAAAAGGGGGAAGATCGAGGGGTTCGACCTTTTCTTTCCTTTTTCGCATCTTATGGTTTGACGTAGTTTATTTTGCTTATCTTTGTTTTGCTTTTGCGTTTCTCAACTCAAACTTCGAAGTTATGAGGTGGGTCGTAGTTATTGCAAACTCGATAATGAAGCGATGGGATTTAGTTTCAGGGCTTTTATTTTTCGATTCTTATAAAACGAGATGGATTTTAGTGTACAGTGGAAACTCGGTTATCCGGACTATCGGATAATCGAAAATTCGGGTAATTGAATGTATAGAAAAAAAAACGAATTTTAGTACAGCTAACGAAAATACAGTTGAAATCAGCCGTCTAACAAAATAAGTTAATAATTGTGAATCTTGCTTAAAATCGAGTGTGCGCATTCGAGCTCAAAGTGGCACATTTCCGATCTCGGGAAAATGAAGCGCGCCGCTCCGCGTCGCGCTTCATTTGCCTCCCTCGCTCGGCAATGTGCCACTTTTCGCTCGAATGCGAACATCTTCGTGTTTATTAAATTTGTCTAATTTATCTTTCTCTAATCCCAATTAAAAATTTAAATGTAGTCTTGTAATTATCGATTTTATGTTTAAAAACGTATTTTTACTATAGCAATGAGTGGGAGCGAGCGAAAAGATACGGTAATCGCGTAAGTGTGAGTGAGATGGATCGATTTTGAACTAATATTGTCTATTTTATTGTGAATCGTGCTTAAAACCGAGTGCGCGCATTTGAGCTCAAAGTGGCACATTTCGATCTCGGGAAAATGAAGCGCGCCGCTCCGCTTCATTTGCCTCCCTCGCTCGGAAATGTGCCACTTTTCGCTCGAATGCGCACATCCTCGTATTTATTAGATTTCTCTAATTTATCTTTCTTTATTTCCAATGAAAAATTTCAATGTAGTGTCGTAAATATCGATTTTATGTTTGAAAACGTATTTTTACCATAGCAATGAGTGGGAGCGAGGGACTAAGGTACAACAGGTTCCCCTACTTATGTACGCGTATTAAAAGTTATACTTCTTTTGTGTAACTAAATTAAATATAGCCACGTGCATAGATAAATCCAATAAATACGAGGATGTGCGCATTCGAGCGAAAAGTGGCACATTACCGAGCGAGGGATGCAAATGAAGCGCGAATCGGAGCGGCGCGCTTCATTTTTCCGAGATCGGAAATGTGCCACTTTGAGCTCGAATGTGCACACTCAAGTTTAAGCAGAATTCACAATTAATTTAATTTATTTTTATTGATTTTTTTAAAATTTAGTGTTTTTACAGAACATTATTTAATAAAATCAAAACTATAGCATTTTCCGGTCACAAAATCTCAATTTACTAGACGAAATATAATTTGTCGAACTTAATCAAAGAAGATTAATGCAGACAAATTTAAAAAAAAAATTAAAAAACAATAGGAAATTAAATTTATTAATTGTAAATTGAGCTTTAAGGGGGTATTCTAGTCTAGAAGCATGAATTTCGGCCGTTTTTTCAAGCTCTATATAAATAAAACAAAGAATATTTTTACTACCTATTTTTGTATCATTTGTTTATTGATACTTTAAGAATTCATAAAAAAATTCAAAATTTAAGAAGTTATGAGCTGGCAAAGTGGAGGGTCCAAAAAAAAACTAGTGTCCTGGCGTACAAGGTTTAAACCCTTCTGGACGTCTAAAACAAAAAAATCAAATGGATTCTTAATTAGTAAAGATGTCGCTATGGGCTCATCCATGGACAAGTCTAAAAAAAAAAAAATTCACAATATGGCGGCCGTTTGAAAAAAAAAATTTTTGCACGTTTTTTTAACAATTCCGAATTTTTTAAAAATAGTAGAATTCAAGATATCGACTTTTCGGTGGGTCACGCCATAGAGGAATGTATATAGAATGTTCATACTAAATTTACAAATAAATCGGTGCAGTAGAACTTGAGATATCGTTTACGCCAACTAGAAAAAAGTAGTTTCGAGAAAAACACGTTCTGGAAATTTTACTCATAGAATGATACGCTATACTTCCATATTTATAATAGCTGTAACATTTTAAATAATTGAAATTTTGAAAAATTCGTTTAAGAGCATATTCTTAAATGTCTAAACTTCGGAAATATGAAAAAAAAATTTAGATTTTTTTAAATTTCTAGACTAGAATACCTCTTTAATTCATAAATGAAGTCTAATTATAACAGCATATACAAAATGTGCCTTAAAACTAATCTGTTTATAATTTTTATAAAAATGAAAATTACCCAAAAATATTTGGAGACATTAACTTTGACATATAAACATTCAACAATCTACAAAAGATAATATAAAAATCAACTAGTTGATTTTTAGTGGCCCACTTCAGAAAATTTGACTCATATACAATTTTAATTAATCAAAAATACAAATTAGTAAACATTCGAAAGTACACCTGAAAATATTTTTATCAAGCTCCTTACAATCAGGGGTGCAAAAGAGCACTATGATAACTTATCAAAAGGAATAAAATGTCTAGCTTTTTTCAAACAAAAAATCGATTTAATTTATTCGACTTTTAATTTTTTGAATTGAAGAATAAAATAATAATATAGGCAAATCCAATAAATACGAGGATGTGCGCATTCGAGCGAAAAGTGGCACATTTCCGAGCGAGGGAGGCAAATGAAGCGCGACGCGGAGCGGCGCGCTTCATTTTCCCGAGATCGGAATGTGCCACTTTGAGCTCGAATGTGCGCACTCGGTTTTAAGCATGATTCACAATAATTTTAGTCTATTTCAATTGAATTTTTTTGATTTATTTCTAATGTAGTATTTATACAGAATTTTATTTAAAAAATCAAAGCTATAGCTTTTTTCCGATGAGCAAATCTTAATTTAGTCGATTGAATATGATTTGTTGAACTTAATCAAAGAGGATTAATGTATAAAAATCTTTTAATACGAAGATGTGCGTATTCGAGCGAAAAGTGGCACATTTCCGAGCGAGGGAGGCAAATGAAGCGCGACGCGGAGCGGCGCGCTTCATTTTCCCGAGATCGGAATGTGCCACTTTGAGCTCGAATGCGCACACTCGGTTTTAAGCACGATTACGAAGCGTCCCGTTTTAACAAGAAAAAACTTGGTCAAATTGTTAGGTATATGTTTACAAAAAACGCAAGAAATGTTAATCACAAATTAAAACAGTCGCACATTAGCTTAAAATTGAAAAAAAAACACTGTTTAGTGCGACATACAAAATAAAATAATAACTGAGGTCCGGATAATTGAGGTTTTACTGTAGTAACGTTCGTAAATTGGGGTATTTAACTAAATCCTTAAGGTTATTTAAAAAAACAAATAAAACGACGAGATTGGACTTTAAATTTAATTTTACGTAAAACAGGCTCGTGCGAACATTAATCGATGATGCATTTTCTTGTCTGAACCAGTAAATTTGTATAACACTGTGTAAAGTTTAAAAAATTGGTTTTTGGGTGTTTTTTTTTTGCTTTGGATAGAACGAGAATAGAGACCGTTTCCATAGAAAAATTTTGAGAAGATTAAAAATACAAGATGAATCAGAGGGACGTTTGAGAGTGTATAACGTGGTTATTTTAAAAAAATCTTTTAAATTAGATCTATTAATAATTTTGAGGGTTCCTGATTTCGGATTAGTTAAATGCCACATGATTTCTAATAGGCACAAGTACCCTCGTTTGCCCCTCTCTGGGGACGCCCATGACTTTTAATTTTCGAGCGCACTAATAATTTTAATATGCAAAATATTTTCGATTGGTAAATTGTAATAAATGTTGTTTATTTCGATTAAGGAATCCATAGGTGTTTGCGACTTGCGATAAGACCGGCGTTTGGCTTGGAGCAAAGTAACAGTTTTTGCTCACAGTTGCGATAAAGGCACACATTCTACAATTTGACTAACAAAATCCGTATTATCTATTTTGCAAAAGGCCCAGAAATAATTCAGTATGCATTATGCATTCGCGTTGTTAGTTTGTGTTAAATCGTGCTTTTAATTTTGGCAATTAAAATGTTATACGATAGATTATTATATCTTTCGTAGCTTTAATTGAAATGTGCTTTAATTACATAGTGCATCTCTTAATCCAAGCAAGAAGCCAATCTACAAAAAGGTAGACAATTTTATTAACTTTATTTATAAAATGTATTTATTCTATTTGCGGCTATTATATGGGGTGGGCAGGAGAGTAATTTCGGTTTTTTAGTTTGAACTAAACCTAAATGTTTTTATGCAAAGAATAGATTTTAATCAACTATAAATGTACCATATTGTTTAATGACTATTTGCCATCTTTTTGGTCCTTCTGGTCCTTATGAGGAAAAAATTGAACCTTTTGCGGTTTCGGGTCATCATTCATAATGAAATTTTTATCGTTTGAAGAGTTTTGTAAAAATTGAAATATGAAGTAATCTAATGGTGCAAGATCAGGACTATATGGTAGATGAGTTTCCAACCAATTTCCAATCATTTTGAACGAGTCACTAAAGATGTGTGAGGTCGGGCGTTGTCATGGTAGAACGTAATGCCTTTACGATTACCTAATTCTGACCGTTTATCTTTGATTGCTTTTTCCAGTTTTATCAGTTGTTGACAGTAAATATTTGAATTGACCGTTTGGTGCCTTACCAGCTCAAAATACATAACGCCTTTATAATCCCATCAAAGCATGATTTTTTTTTGACTTGTTTCGGTTTATCACGCTTGGACCATGCTCGTTTTCGGTTAAAGGTTTTTCAAATTAAATTCGCTCTTTTGCAAATTAAATGAATCCTTTTGAAAAATAATATTCACCACATTGCAAATGAAATTCACCCTTTTGCAAATCACATATACATACATATACTATACTTTAAAAAAAACATATGAAAACATTATCGAAGAAGTCTTTTTCAAAATCATGTTTAATGCAAGAAATATGTTAACTGATCTTTTAAATCGTGAAAATTTGGTAAATGTAATAATATATTATTAACAAAAAAAAAAATTAATATTATAATTCATACAATTACACATGGAGATCAAAACATTGGGCAGATAATTCAATAATTTAACAATAATAATAATATGTAATTCAATTAACAGTTCAAACAAAGTTATTTATTACATTTACCAAATTTTCACGATTTAAAGGATTAGCTAACATATTTCTTGCAATTAACTTGATTTTGGAAAAAACTTCTTCGATAATGTTTGCATGTTTTTTTTTTAAATATGATATAGTATACGTATGTGCTATTTTTTGATTTGACAAAGGGTGAATTTCATTTGAAAAAGTATTTAATTTAAAAAACCTGTAATGCTATTGTATACAATTTATTTTTCATCACCAGTGATGATTCGTTTCACAACTGTGGATCGATCTTGTTGTGTTTGAGATGCATACCACAAATACTCATTCGTTGATTTAAATGAATCTCTCTCAATTCACGTGGAATTCCAATTTCGAGCTTCTCAACAAATTACTTTCTCGCCAACCGAATACAAAGTATTATTATTGCAAAAGAAATTTAAAACGCCTTACAACTAATAAATTCGAATTGCACAAAAAAAATAAAATAGAGAGAGTCGACACCGTACTGAGTAAACAATTGTAATCGTTATTTAAAATACTAAATACATTCTTATGGTAGGGTAAATTAATAATAAACAGTGGTGGAAAAGTTATGGGCTCAATTTAAGAGAAAAAATAATTGTTTTTTACGAATTTCCAAAAAGTTTCTAAATTAAACGTTAACGTTTCGTTGCGATTTGGAGATTCTCTAAGATTTTTTCGTGGGGCTTGTTTGATACCACTGCTCTACTATAGCAAATCTAAAACAAACTAAATATTGAAATAAATGGTGATTTTTTAATCATTTTTCTCGAAATATGTATTAATATTTGATAATATTTTGGGCTAGCACTAAGAAGCATCATTTCGGTTTTTGGTAGATACTTTTTTTTTACATACCATAAACGAAAAAAACAAAGCGATGCAAGGTTAACGGTTTTCGAGTAGCGATATAAATATAGTGCATAGTAAATATTTGTAAACAGAGAAATGCAATTGGAGACGACGCTTTGGTTGTTGGGTTTTTGTGCACGATTTCAGTTCGTTATGTATTTTTAGCTGGGGGGCAGTGAACAAGCGGGGTCGACATTCGTACCAAGAATATTCCAGGACCGAAATTCTTTTCTGTCAAGAAATAAGCACGCGCCGCATTTTATAAAGAACGAACGACGTCGACGATTCACCATTTCGCCTTTTCTCACATATTTTCGCTATTTTCTCGACTAAACAATATTTTGAATACTTACAGCAGTCAGTGGCGCACTTCTTTTATTTCAATAAAAATAATGATTTTGAGTTTTTTATATTTAAGAAAGGGCTGAAGCGGTTAGTTTTTTTGATAATTTTGTTTAAAACTACTCAAACAGAGATTTTTTGATTAGAATTTTTGAGAAAGGCAATTAATTATTGTGAATTGGACATAAAGTCGAGTGTGCACATTTGAGCTCAAAGTGGCACATTCCGATCTCGGGAAAATGAAGCGCGCCGCTTCGCGTCGCGCTTCATTTGCTTCCCTCGCTCGGAAATGTGCCACTTTTCGCTCGAATGCGCACATCTTCGTGTTTATTAGATTTGCCTAATTTATATTTCTCTATTTTCATTGAAAGATTTAAATGTAGTTTTGTAAATATCGATTTTATGTTTAAAAACGTATTTTTACTATAGCAATGAGTGGGAGCGAGCGAAAAGATACGGTAATCTCGTAAGTGTGAGTGAGATGGATCGATTTTTAACTAATATTTTGTCTATTTTATTGTAAATCGTGCTTAAAACCGAGTGCGCACATTCGAGCTCAAAGTGGCACATTCCGATCTCGGGAAAATGAAGCGCGCCGCTTCGCGTCGCGCTTCATTTGCCTCCCTCGCTCGGAAATGTGCCACTTTTTGCTCGAATGCGCACATCTTCGCGTTTATTAGATTTGCCTAATTTATCTTTCTCGATTTCCATTGAAAGATTTAAATGTAGTTTCGTAAATATCGATTTTATGTTTAAAAACGTATTTTTACTATAGCAATGAGTGGGAGCGAGCGAAAAGATACGGTAATCTCGTAAGTGTGAGTGAGATGGATCGATTTTTAACTAATATTTTGTCTATTTTATTGTAAATCGTGCTTAAAACCGAGTGCGCACATTCGAGCTCAAAGTGGCACATTCCGATCTCGGGAAAATGAAGCGCGCCGCTTCGCGTCGCGCTTCATTTGCTTCCCTCGCTCGGAAATGTGCCACTTTTCGCTCGAATGCGCACATCTTTGTGTTTATTAGATTTGCCTAATTTATCTTTCTCTATTTCCATAGAAAGATTTAAATATTGTTTCGTAAATATTGATTTTATGTTTAAAAACGTATTTTTACTATAGCAATGAGTGGGAGCGAGGGAAAAGATACGGTAATCTTGTAAGTGTGAGTGAGATGGATCGATTTTTAACTAATATTTTGTCTATTTTATTGTAAATCGTGCTTAAAACCGAGTGCGCACATTCGAGCTCAAAGTGGCACATTCCGATCTCGGGAAAATGAAGCGCGCCGCTTCGCGTCGCGCTTCATTTGCTTCCCTCGCTCGGAAATGTGCCACTTTTCGCTCGAATGTGCACATCTTGGTGTTTATTAAATTTTTTTACGTTAATTTTTGCTTTGTTTTTGATTTAAACGATTTACCGTTTAAATCACAGAATAGGTGTACAGTGGGGAGGTGTAAAGACTAGATTTTTTAAGAGAGTTTGGAGTAACATATCTATAATTTAAAAACCAGTGGTGTAGCTATAAATAACCTCAACGTAATCAACATATCACGTGGTTACATTTAATTTAGTTACGTCAAAGAAGTATAACTTCTAACGCCCGTACATAAATATGTGCACCGGTTTTTTTTCTAAATGTTATAGGGTAAAAACGATAAGGGTAGAAATTAGGCAATTTTTTTTAAATATTCTTTATCTATGAATGTTTTACAAATAATTAAAAGTACAGTAAAACCTGTTTTCGTGCGGTGGATAGGAACGGCATAAAAGAAATCGTACAAAAAAACATACGGAAATTTTATAAATACTTACATATAATAAACAACAACCTAAAATTTTTTTTACGCGGTGGATAGGGACCGCATAAAAAAGTCACACTTAGAAAATACATTAATTATTTACCAAATAGATGAAAAAATGCTTTCAATTAAATTAAATAATTAAATTCGACCTGGAAGGAAAAATTGTAAAAATATTTAATTCTTCATTGTACAGTCAGCCTTAGAAGTAATCAACATCCTAAAAACAGTACTTACCGTAATCGAGCTATTCCAAGAGACAGGTTTTAGTTAAAAATAGTGTTTAAGGAGATTTATGACGCCTTTTATATGTACAACAAATAATTTTTTCTATTAATTGTTTAAAAAAGTACGATCACTATAGGTGCTGCTCTAGGGTGTTGATTACTTCTTAGGCTCACTGTACATATACATAGAGAAGTTTTCAAATTGTACATTAAATAGTTCGCTGAGACTCGTCGTAATGTAAAACGCGCATCTTCTTGGAATAAATTGGTCCATAATCGCTTTCGTCGCTTGAAGATAGGATTTCAATTGATTTTTTTTTTGGTACCATAAAGTCAGTCCCAACGCCGGTGAGATTCATATACCGCATAAAAATAAATTGCACAAAGAAATTGCACAAACCTAAAATCGCACAAAACAGAGCGCACAAAAATAAATCCGCATAAAAAAGGACCGCACAAAAACAGGTTTTACTGTAAATGGTATTAAACGTCAGTGACATTAACTTTTTGTTTATAAGAGAGAAGATTAATTTAATCAAAAAAATACGAGGTATGTGCACATTGGAACGAAACGTGGCACATTGTGAAGATTGCAAATGTGCCACATTCGACTCAAATAATTATAAAACTTGTTTCGCACATCCAGATTTTTTTTTGGGGGCGGCTTCGTTTATTTTTCATAAGTTTTCCAAAGGTTTTATTGTTTTTTTCCAATGATTACCATTAATTCGTATTTAATGACGTAGTGTTGCTAGTGGGGGACTGTAGCCCGATAGTTCACCCCCTTAAGTGCCCCACTGACAAGAGGTGGCGTTGGTAATTCGCATGATAATGCATTAAAGACGAGCATATTAAAGTCAGGAGAAGAGGGAATTGGAGGTGACGTCTTAGAAAATGCATTACACGGTTGTTACCCTTTTGCACCACAGTTTCCATTTTTTTTTACCCTTCTACAAAAAATTTGCATTTTGCTCGGACGATCCCCCATTTTCATCGGGGCAATAAAAACGGAACGGGCGGCGGGGGAGACGGTTGTTAATGAAAAAAAAATTGAGTCGACCATAAATTATTTTTAGCGTGGCCGAAAGTTTTTCTGGGAAAGCTCACCCTTGGCCTTGAACTAAAAAAACGGACCGAAAATAAACAGAAAGGAGTGCTCTTCTTTTCTTTGCCAAGTTTTTCGTTAATTTATTTTCTTTGCCTGTTGTAATTTTACGAGCCGACCGAACGAGCGAATTCTCCGCAAACTTTTTGCGAAGCGTCGTCGAGAGCGTCACGGTTTCCCTTTCTAGTCGTCTTCGGCTTTGTCTTTTTTCGCCTGAAAATCGCTTTTTCCTCAGAACTGTGGAGGAAAAGCGTCGACGGAGTTCGTCGGCGCTGCATCGGTGCAGTGTTCCTATATCGACACCAGACGCAGTCTTCAGCCCCCTGTAAAAATCGATCCGCCTCCCCCCCGTTACGGCAACGCTGTAACGAGGTAACGTCCTATCCGAGGAATGAAAAATTATCGTGTAAGCGAAAAAACTACTGTCACTACATGGCACATATCGACCGCCGTCGAAGGGGGTGGGCGCCGACTGCACCGAACGACGCTCCTCCACGTCTTCGACGCCTCCGATTTCGGCTGGCGTCCGTTCGCTGCGGACGGTGTGCAAGATTTCTTAAAAACGATAACTAAATCGCAAATCGAGCGAGGAGATGCCCTGCCCCGGGCGTTGGAATGTCGATGACCGGCCAGTGCAAGTTTTCTGTCTTTTACGTCAGCCTCCACGGCCCTCGGGGATGCCTTTGGCTCGGTTCTTCTTCTTCTGCTACTTCTTCGCTCCTTTGACGACGGATGGACGTGCTTCGTCACGCCACACCACGCTAAACATTCATCTGGAGCCCGACCACAAGCCTCTTCGGCGAGGGTTTCTTTTTCACACGTTCGAAGCACGGTCGCGCCCCGAAAAACACACCTACGTGCCCATGCGACGCTCCTTTAACTCCGCCGGAAAAAATCCAGAAACGAAATCCCCTTCGGTAAAAACGCGAGCGCACGCCACTGCGAAAAATTATCGTCCGACAATCAGATAGGGGACCCAGCAAATGTCCGGTGTTTGATTTTTGACGATGACAGTTGATAATTTTTTTAATGCTCTCCTATCTTTTAGATCTTCGCCGCCACTGCCCCCATCAAGTTTCATATATTAAATAATTATCGATAATTAAAAACTTAATAAAAAAATAAATTATATGAAATACATTGACCTAAGAATTTACAGTTGGCCATTTTTTGATCTGGTTACCTTTTTCGACTTGTGTTTTCGCAAAGTTAACATCTGCTTACTTCGATATTAAAATGCATGTTAATTAATCTTCGCACTAGGATCGTTAATTAGTTTGTTTACTTTGGCGTTTATGTAAAAATTCTAACGCGACTTGGAATCGAAAACAAGCCACAGATGAACTTGCGTTTTCCCCATTTTATTTTATTTTGATGGGCGAGGAAAATGCATTGTTCGAGAAAATCAATTTCGTTGTATAAATCATATCGGCTTAAAAAAAATTAAGCTTAATGATGACAAATTAACGTAAAGAAACTTTTGGTAGAAAAAAAAGGTGCTCCATTTTGTAATTTATAGCCTTAATTTCGTATTTAAACGATTTTAGAAACAGTTATGTCGCTGAGAAATGTGTTAGAACGCTTAATAGAAATTCAAGTCGATAATTTATCGCGTTTCGAACTTGTCAAATATCGCAGAAAAAAATTGACAACATTTTAATTCCAACTTGAAGGCGAGTTATTCTTAGAATGGGAACTTTTTGTTTTGTTTTCTCGTTTATCCGGTTTTTTTTTTAATTTTTGTGCAAAGTTAATAAAAATGAAATAGTACCATAGAATTTGAGGAAATTTTTCGATTCGTTACTAAGCTAACTCTTTTATTTGTTTTTAACGATGCAGAAACTAACAGTTTTGTTTTTTGCATATCAAAATGAAAATTTGCTATATGTTTGTTTTATGTTCGATTTCGAAATATTTCAAAAAATGAAAGGGTTGCACATTGTTAAAGCGGTATTTGCTTATAATTACTTAATTTTTATTATTTTTGTGGGTTATAGTAATTACCAATAAACAATTATAAAACATAAGAACGGCCGTTTTGGCAAATTTTTGAAATCTTATATTTTGCAGTTTCAATTCTAACGGTTCTAATGGGAAATAAATAATTTCTGTATGTGATAGCTATGCAAGAATTTTTTTATTATTTTTTTGGTTTATAGTAATTACCAATAAACAATTATAAAGCATAAGAAAGGCCCTTTTGGCAAAATTTTGAAGTCTTAAATTTTGCAATTTCAATTCTAACAAATCTAATGGGAAATAAATAATTGCAGTCTTTGAGAGCTATGCAAAATTTTTTTTATTATTTTTCTGGTTTATAGTAATTACCAATAAAAAATTATAAAGCATAAGAACGGCCGTTTTGGCAAATTTTTGAAATCTAATATTTTCCAGATTAAATTCTAACGATTCTAATGGGAAATAAATATTTTCTGTCTGTGAGAGCTATGAAAATTTTTTTAATTATTTTTTTGGTTTATAGTATTTACCAATAAACAATTATAAAGCATAAGAACGGCCGTTTTGACAAATTTTTGAAATCATATATTTTGCAGTTTCAGTTCTAACAAATCTAATTGGAAATAAATAATTTCCATCTGTCATAGCTACGCCAGAATTTTTTTATTATTTTTGTGGTTTATAGTAATTATTAATAAACAATTATAAAGCATAAGAAAGGCCATTTTGGCAAATTTTTGAAATCATATATTTTGCAGTTTCAGTTCTAACAAATCTAATTGGAAATAAATAATTTTCTGTCTGAAGCTAGCAGAATTTTTGTATTATTTTTCTGGTTTATAGTAATTATTAATAAACAATTATAAAGCATAAGAACAGCCGTTTTGGCAATTTTTTTAAATCTTATATTTTGCAGTTTCAATTCTAACAAATCTAATGGAAAATAAATAATTTCTGTTTTTGAGAGGTGTGCAAAATTTTTTTATTAATTTTCTGGCTTATAGTAATTACCAATAAATAATTATAAAGTATAAGAACAGCCGTTTTGGCAAATTTTTGAGATCTTATATTTTGGAGTTTCAATTCTAACGATTCTAATGGGAAATAAATAATTTCTGTCTTTGAGAGCTATGCAAGAATTTTTTTATTATTTTTCTGGTTTATAGTAATTACCCATAAAGAATTATAAAGTATAAGAACGGCCGTTTTGCAAATTTTTGAAATCTCATATTTTCCAGTTTCAATTTTAGGATTGTAATGGGAAATAAATATTTCCTGTCTTTGAGAGCTATGCAAAATTTTTTATTATTTTTTGTTTATAGTAATTACCAATAAACAATTATAAAGCATAAGAACAGCCGTTTTGGCAAATTTTTGAAATCTAATATTTTCAGTTTTAATTCTAACGATTCTAATGGAAATAAATATTTCCTGTCTTTGAGAGCTATGCAAGAATTTTTTTATTATTTTTCTTGTTTATAGTAATTACTAATAAACAATTATAAAGCATAAGAACGGCCGTTTTGACAAATTTTTGAAATCATATATTTTGCAGTTTCAGTTCTAACAAATCTAATTGGAAATAAATAATTTCCATCTGTCATAGCTACGCCAGAATTTTTTTATTATTTTTGTGGTTTATAGTAATTATTAATAAACAATTATAAAGCATAAGAAAGGCCATTTTGGCAAATTTTTGAAATCTTATATTTTGGAGTTTCAATTCTAACGAATCTAATTGAAAATAAATAATTTCTGTCTTTGAGAGCTAGGCAAGAATTTTTTTATTATTTTTGTGGTTTATAGTAATTATTAATAAACAATTATAAAGTATAAGAACGGTCGGTTTGCCAAAATTTTGAAATCTTATATTTTCCTGTTTAAATTCTAACGGGAAATATATATTTTCTATCTTTGAGAGCTATGCTAAATTTTTTTTATTATTTTTTTGTTTTAAAGTAAATACCAATAAACAATTATAAAGCATAAGAACAGCCGTTTTGGCAAATTTTTGAAATCTAATATTTTTCAGTTTTAATTCTAACGATTCTAATGGGAAATAAATATTTTCTGTCTTTGAGAGCTAAGCAAATTTTTTTAAATTATTTTTCTTGTTTATAGTAATTACTAATAAACAATTATAAAACATAAGAACGGCCGTTTTGACAAATTTTTGAAATCATATATTTTGCAGTTTCAATTCTAACAAATCTAATGGGAAATAAATAATTTCCGTCAGTGATAGCTATGCAAGATTTTTTTAATTATTTTTTTAGCTTATAGTAATTATTAATAAACAATTATAAAGCATAAGAAAGGCTGTTTTGGCAAATTTTTGAAATCTTATATTTTCCAGTTTCAATTCTAACGATTCTAATGGGAAATAAATAATTTCTGTCTTTGAGAGCTATCCAAATTTTTTTTTAATTATTTTTCTGGTTTAAAGCAATTACCAATAAACACTTATAAAGCATAAGAATAGCCGTTTTGACAAATTTTTGAAATTATATATTTTCCAGTTTGAATTCTAACGATTCTAATAGGAAATAAATATTTTCTGTCATTGAGAGCATAGCAACATTTTTTTTATTATTTTTCTCGTTTATAGTAATTCCCATTAAATAATTATAAAGCATAAGAACGGCCGTTTTGACAAATTTTTGAAATTTTTAATTTTCTAGTTTTAATTCTAACGATTCTAATGGGAAATAAATATTTTCTATCTTTGAGAGTTATGCAAATTTTTTTTTATTATTTTTTTAGTTTAGAGTTAATACCAATACATAATTATAAAGCATAAGAAAGGCCGTTTTGGCAAATTTCTGAAATTATTTTTTTCTAAATTTCCACCTTGAAAAATCGTAGGTTGGTTATTTGTGAACGGAGCTTTAAAACTTTTTAGATTCTGAAAGCCCATTTATCGGAGCCTAATAGAAGCCAAAAAAATGTAAATGTGGGAGAAAAACGCGCTTGAAACTATCAAAATGCAAATTTTGATAAAATTTTAATTTTCAAAATGATGGAAGTCCGCCGTCTTTACGAGCTTAAATGTAATGTTTTGGATGTAAAAGAGAGTAGAGTAATTTAGTCAAATACAATAAATACGAGGATGTGCGCATTCGAGCGAAAAGTGGCACATTTCCGAGCGAGGGAGGCAAATGAAGCGCGACGCGGAGCGGCGCGCTTCATTTTCCCGAGATCGGAATGTGCCACTTTGAGCTCGAATGTGCACACTCGGTTTTAAGCACCATTCACTACAATTCCAGTACTTTCTAAAAATTATTAATCAAAAATTTGAATATACCAGTGTCGCACTCAGAATATCGGGGGGGCTACAATTATTTTTCATAAGTATCTAAAAAAAGATCACTTCTTTCATAACTTCTAAATTTATTATGGTGGGTTATGTGAGGGGGGATGATACAGCCCCGTAGCCCAAAAATATTCAAATAATTTCTCTGCCACACGACGCACAACATCTCCTCCGACTTCTTCGTTACCATCGCAGCAATAATTATGCATCTAAATTATAAACGAAGAGAGGAATGCATGCAAAGATCTAATTACGCGAATAGAGATGTGATGTGGTCGTTTCTGCACAGTTATCTCTTGTAAGTACTCGAGTTTGATTGGCCTACAACATAAATAATCCGAGCACTTTAATATCAAGTCGGCTTGTCGCTAATGACGACTTTGATACTGACAGGATGTGATGCACTCTTTGTTTTTCTTCAGCTACGTTATTTTTTATTCAAAACACACAATTTAACGGTGATATGGTCCTTTTTCCGTCCTCCACATCTGAAGAGGTGGCGCGTTTTGCTTAGACCAACTCCCGAAAGCGCCTTGCTTTATTTTTCAACTGCTGGCGAGCTTTTTTCGACATGCTTCTTCTGCACATAATTCTATTTGCGAAGCGAAAAGCAGCTAATTAATAACAAATAACTTGTTAGCTGGTTGTTGCTCTAAAATAGTTAAAGATTTTTAATTGGAACTTCTCATAAACTATGAAAACGTGTAATTATTATAAGCAACAGGTATATTAAGTTCTTCCGTATGTTTTTGCATAATCGATGACCGTTTACGTTGCAACTATTTAGAAAAATTATATTTCTCCGAAGAAAAACCGACTTGTCGTGCATTTACATATTTCTAATCGAAATTACATATAAACGAAGAAGGGCAAAAAAGCGGCCGATCTTTTTGCGGGCGAAGGAAAAAAGAACGGCAGTGTAGTTTCGTCCTTCTTTTTTTTTTTTCGAATAGAGGGGTTGGTTTGCGTTCATGAATGAAAAGTGCATCCCCTTGCGTACGCGTTCGTGAAATATCGACCTGTCGTAGAACGCATGCTTACGCACAATTCTGTTGACCCACTGGTTGCGTAAAGGAAAAGGGATCGAAATACGCACGCACGCTTTCGAAACCGCTGCGAAGGGTAGATTGACCCATTTTAGCTTTTCCTCAATGAATTCCCCTATTTTTATCTCGAATTGTGATGGGTTAACAAATTGATCGTCGGTAGGCAAACGTGTTTCTGCAATAAGTCGGCTATTTAAGTCCTTTTATTGGAATTTATTTTTTAAATTGCAATAATTAATTTTTGTGGTTTTGAAAACTTTATTATGGCAGTTTTAATCGAGGAAATTAGAAGTTTTGATAATTTTTTTCAATTAATTGAGATTCAGTAATTTTCTATAATATTGTCTATTTATCTTAAATGTGTTTTATTATTTGTCGTATGCTATTGCCCAAAAAAAAAACAGATTTGGAAATGTCAATTCTTTACACAATTAAAAATAAGAATAAGTGGGGTATTGTGAAAAATATGGTAAAATATTGTGACTGATAAAATTGAAATTGTTTTCAAATTTTCTTTTTTAGAAATTCTACTTTTTGTTGTACGGCACTCACCTTTTATGGTTTTTAATTAAAAATATTTAGAAAGTAAATTAATTGTTGTGAATCGTGCTTAAACCAGAGTGTGCACATTCGAGCTCAAAGTGGCACATTCCGATCTCGGGAAAATGAAGCGCGCCGCTCCGCGTCGTGCTTCATTTGCTTCCCTCGCTCGGAAATGTGCCACTTTTCGCTCAAATGCGCACATCCTCGTATTTATTAGATTTCTCTAATTTATCTTTCTCTATTTCCAATGAAAGATTTAAATGTAGTGTCGTAAATATCGATTTTATGTTTAAAAGCGAATTTTTACCATAGCAATGAGTGGGAGCGAGCAAAAAGATATGATAGTTTCGTAAGTGTGAGTGAGATCGATCGATTTTCAACTAATATTTTGTCTATTTTATTGTGAATCGTGCTTAAAGCCGAGTGTGCACATTCGAGCTCAAAGTGGCACATTCCGATCTCGGGAAAATGAAGCGCGCCGCTCCGCGTCGCGCTTCATTTGCCTCCCTCGCTCGGAAATGTGCCACTTTTCGCTCGAATGCGCACATCCTTGTATTTACTAGATTTCTCTAATTTATCTTTTTCTATTTCCAATGAAAGATTTAAATGTAGTGTCGTAAATATCGATTTTATGTTTAAAAACGTATTTTTACCATAGCAATGAGTGGGAGCGAGCGAAAAGATACGGTAATCTCGTAAGCGTGAGTGAGATCGATCGATTTTTAACTACTATTTTGTCTATTTTATTGTGAATCGCGCTTAAAACCGAGTGTGCACATTCGAGCTCAAAGTGGCACATTCCGATCTCGGGAAAATGAAGCGCGCCGCTCCGCGTCGCGCTTCATTTGCCTCCCTCGCTCGGAAATGTGCCACTTTTCGCTCGAATGCGCACATCTTTGTATTTATTTCATTTGTCTACAGTACTCTTTCCTTTTACATTCAAAACATCAAATTTAGGGCAGTAAATTCTGATATTCTATTCGAAAAAATTAATTTTTTTACTACACTGTAAAAAATTGGAATTACATTTTTAATCTAAATTTAATCTGGCACTCGGAATTCCGGAGTTAAAAATGATCACTCCGTGTACGAAATAAACAGATTTCGAAATGTCAATTCTTTACACAATTAAAAATAAGAATAAATGGAGTATTGCGAAAAATATGGTAAAATATTGTGACTGATAAAATTGAAATTGTTTTCAAATTTTTTTTTTCAGGAATTCTACTTTTTATTGTAAATTAATTAAATGTAAAAATTTTAAAACTAAATTTAACACAAAAGATCAAAAAGGTTAGTCGTATGCAGTAGAACCAGGTTCTACTACCTGTATACCTGAACCTGGTTAAGTCGTAAGAAAAATTAAATGTTTGATAATTGGTTACGAAACCGCGGACGTGTTCTCAAATCACATTTCTACAGAGTGTTTTACAAAAAAAAAAATTGTTTGATACGTATGCGTAAAACGAAGGACTCGGTAGATATAAATTTACAATCTTCGTATGCTTACACATACTCGTCCATCGCTTCGTATGTGTACTCTGTGTACTCGCTCCCGTGGTCAAATGCCCGTTTCGTCAAATACAAGCCTACCGAAATTCCTCGGTTTATGCATATCGATCGAAAGTAGTTTATCTCTTATAATTAAAAAATCATAAAAACAAAAATTAAATAGATAATTTTTTTAACTATTACTGTTCCAATGATCTAACAAACTTGTTTGCAACTATTTTTGTAGTTTATTAAATCGACTATAAAATTGTTATTTAACTTTTTGACCTATTTTCAATAGTTCATCTTTTAAAATAAAAAAAACATTAATTTTTGAGAAATTTAAACTTTACTCAGTAAAATATTAACAATAGACATTTGACTCACATAATTTTTTTGTAGAGAACTTAATTGCTAAGGGATCATCAATTAATTTAATGAAAAAAAAATTAATATATAATTTGCGGGAGTGAATAATGTTAAAAAATCATTTTCTTATTTAATTTTTGAAATATTATATTTTGCAGATCCAATTCTAACAAATCTAATGGAAATTAAATCATTTTCGCTGTTATAGCTATGCAAGAATTTTTTAATTATTTATTGTGTTTAATAAACAATTATAAAGCATAAGAACAGCAGTTTTGGCAATTTTTTTAAATTTAATATTTTGCAGTTTCAATTCTAACAAATCTAATGGAAAATAAATAATTTATGTCTTTGAGAGCTATGCAATTTTTTTTATTATTTTTCTGGTTTATAGTAATTATCAATAAACAATTATAAAACATAAGAACGGCCGTTTTGGCAAATTTTTCTAAATTTTTAATTTGAAAAATCGTAGGTTGGTTATTTGCGAACGGAGCTTTAAAAACTTTTTAGATTCTGAAAACCTGTTTATCGGAGCCTAATAAAAGTTAAAAAATCAACAGGGACCAATGTAAATCTGGGAGAAAAACGCGCTTGAAGCTATCAAAATGCAAATTTTGATCAAATTTTTTAATTTTCAAAATGATGGAAGTCCGCCGTCTTCACGAGCTTCAATGTAATGTTTTGGATGTAACAGAGAGCAGAGTAATTTAGGCAAATCTAATAAATACGAGGATGTGCGCATTCGAGCGAGAAGTGGCACATTTCCGAGCGAGGGAAGCAAATGAAGCGCGACGCGGAGCGGCGCGCTTCATTTTCCCGAGATCGGAATGTGCCACTTTGAGCTCGAATGTGCACACTCGGTTTTAAGCACCTTTCACAATAATTAATTTACTTTCTAAATATTTTTAATTAAAAACCATAAAAGGCCAGTGCCGTACTCGCAATTATTTCTTAAGGGGCGCTTCGAGTATTTTTTATAAGTTCCCAAAAATGTTTTGAATCAAAATGAGAAAAAGTAATGTAGCCTAATCCAATAAATACAAGGATGTGCGCATTCGAGCGAAAAGTGGCACATTTCCGAGCGAGGGAGGCAAATGAAGCGCGACGCGGAGCGGCGCGCTTCATTTTCCCGAGATCGGAATGTGCCACTTTGAGCTCGAATGTGCACACTCGGTTTTAAGCACCTTTCACTACAATTCCATTACCTTTTAAAAATTATAGAGAATTGTAGAAATCTTAATTGCTGAGGGATCATCAATTAATTTAATGAAAAAAAAAAGAATATATAATTTGCGGGAGTGAATAATGTTAAAAAATTATTTCCCTATGTAATTTAAATGAAAAATCGTGAAGTTCGACGAGGAGCCTTATAAAATTGAAATTAAAGGCTGAAATTTGAACGGAATTATTTTTTCGACATATTTTCGTATGATAATCAACAAAATATTGGGTTTTTTATAACACTCTAATGTTCTTGAAAACTGCGCCCTAATGAGTCAAAATTCTAACCACAAAATACTCACCAAGCTGAAAGCTCGCAATTCGAGTTATCCAGTTTCCACTGTAATAATCGTTCTTAAAAGACAATTCCGATCATTAAACTTGAAAACAAGCATTACTCTTTAATTAATTGAGCTAAAAATATAAATAGCTGACTCACTGTATTAAAACACAGGTGTAGTATTTACATTCAAAGATATCCTATGCATCCAAGTTTTCTCTCCCATTACCGAGGCTTATTTAAATTCCTCAAAAACAGATTGGTAACCAGCCTCAAAAAGAAACCTTAATAATTGCAAAAAATAAGGGCATAAAGTTTGGTAGTCGCCGAGAATTTGGGTGGTCTTTGACCTCGTCTCTTACCACCCAAGAACAAAAGGAACGACGCATTTATTCGGCTGCATAAGAAACTGCATCCTCCACATAATCGATCAAAAATATCTTTTTAAATATTCCTAGCATTTGAATAACGATAAGAAAGAGAAGAGGCACGGACGAAAGAAAGAAAGAAACGGCGCACACGAATTAAGAACATGATGGCGTCTTGTAATGATCGGTTGCTCCTGAAATTCTTCTTGTTGTTAGATTTATAAGAAGGAGAAAAACAACTGGTTTTGCTACCTTTTCAAAGATGCACTCATTAAGAGTAATTAAACGCACCCTCCTTGTTGCTCTCGCTTTCGAGAAAAACAACATTTGACGTCGGGGGGGTTCGTGCACTCAATTTTGGACCACCCTCTATCCAAGTTCGAAGGCGAAAAAATTAATTACGTACTTTTTTTCTCGTCTACCATAAAAATATTAAAATGCAATTATTTTTCGAGAAAAAGCGGGCACAGCAATGACACGGATATTTATACGAGAATTTTTTTTTCGTCTTCTAAATTTTCGATAACGAGATCGCTTAATTTGAAATTTGGTAGCGACGAAAATAAAATTTTAAGCGTAATTAGAAAGCAATCGTGCGTCTTAACTGTACCTCCATCTTTTTATACAAGATGCTCCGTAATTTACAGCTATTTTAATTTAAGTTATTTAGTTCACTTTTTTTCGTTCTTCTTCTAATGACTTAACTCGTTCTAGTCGACAGTTTTTTCGAAGCGAAATTGCCAACAACGAATTCGCGAAGCGGAGTCGGATGAACGACGGGAAAAAATCGGGGAGGCCGCTCGGGCAATTTTTGCGTTATTAATATTCCGCTAAGTGATTGATTAGGGACCGAGAAGTATCCGCAAAAAAACCTGTCGGGCCTCTTAACGCGCTTGTTTTTTCGATTTTAAGAGTGCGATCAATTTGTTGCCTGTTTACGACGGTCGGAAGAGATTTAAATTTTTGACCTACCCTATACTATTTTTTCTTTTCGATCTAAATGTGGTTTTTTCGCTTCGTTTTGATTGAAGTTGATTTCTAAGATGTATAAGTGAGGTTATTACAATTTTTAGTATGAAAAATTATTTATTAAAAAATCAAAAATAAATATAGAAACGAAATATTTCAGGTTTCAAAGTCCTTCCCTGCAAAAATTATTTTTTAAATTGAAATACGTTTGTGGGAACTTATAAAAGATAGTCGAAGCGCCCCTTAAGAAAAAATTGCGAGTACGGCACTGGCTTTTTATGGTTTTTAATTAAAAATATTTAGAAAGTAAATTAATTATTGTGAATCGTGCCTAAAACCGAGTGTGCGCATTCGAGCTCAAAGTGGCACATTCCGATCTCGGGAAAATGAAGCGCGCCGCTCCGCGTCGCGCTTCATTTGCCTCCCTCGCTCGGAAATGTGCCACTTTTCGCTCGAATGCGCACATCCTCGTATTTATTAGATTTCTCTAATTTATCTTTCTCTATTTCCAATGAAAGATTTAAATATAATGTCGTAAATATCGATTTTATGTTTAAAAGCGAATTTTTACCATAGCAATGAGTGGGAGCGAGCAAAAAGATACGATAGTTTCGTAAGTGTGAGTGAGATCGATCGATTTTCAACTAATATTTTGTCTATTTTATTGTGAATCGTGCTTAAAGCGAGTGTGCACATTCGAGTCAAAGTGGCACATTCCGATCTCGGGAAAATGAAGCGCGCCGCTCCGCGTCGCGCTTCATTTGCCTCCCTCGCTCGGAAATGTGCCACTTTTCGCTCGAATGCGCACATCCTCGTATTTATTAGATTTCTAATTTATCTTTCTTATTTCCAATGAAAGATTTAAATATAATGTCGTAAATATCGATTTTATGTTTAAAAACGAATTTTTACCATTGCAATGAGTGGGAGCGAGCAAAAAGATACGATAGTTTCGTAAGTGTGAGTGAGATCGATCGATTTTCAACTAATAATTTGTCTATTTTATTGTGAATCGTGCTTAAAGCCATGGCATTCGAGCTCAAAGTGGCACATTCCGATCTCGGGAAAATGAAGTGCGCCGCTCCGCGTCGCGCTTTATTTGCCTCCCTCGCTCGGAAATGTGCCACTTTTCGCTCGAATGTGCACATCTTCGTATTTATTGGATTAGGCTACATTACTCTTTCTTATTTTGATTCAAAACATTAAATTAAGACCAATAATACATTTCGAGGCATTTATTTTATTACTTTCTTTATAATTACAAAATGAAAAATTTGGTTTCTGTTTGAAATAATAATTTTTTACTTAAAAATATTTAGAAATGAAATTAATCTTTTTTAGTCGAATTCATATCACAAAAAACATTCAATTAATACGGTACTATTTTTCATTTTCGATCAAGATACAGTGAAACCTAGATAACTGGGATCTGAAGAGACCTATATTTTTTTATCACTTATTTCATTTACCCAGTTTCCCAAATAGGCAGCACCAAATAGTGCAGCACTGGCTTTTTGTGGTTTTTAATTAAAAACATTTAGAAAGTAAATTAACTATTGTGAATCGTGCTTAAAACGGAGTGTGCACATTCGAGCTCAAAGTGGCACATTTGCCTCCCTCGCTCGGAAATGTGCCACTTTTCGCTCGAATGCGCACGTTTTTGTATTTATTGCAGTACTCTTTCCTCTTTACATTCAAAATATCAAATTTAGGGCACTAAATTCTGATTTTCTATTCGGAAAAAATTGTGGCATTTATTTTTTTAGTACACTGTAAAAAATTGGAATTAGATTTTTAATCTGAATTTAATCCGTCACTCGGAATTCCGGAGTTAAAAATGATCACTTCGCGTACAAAATAAACAGATTTATTTTCGGCGGATTTATTTTGGAGCGAATTTAGATTTTAATCCAAATTATACGAAAAAAAATTTTTATTTAGCAGAAACAATTTTTTCTTCAAATCTACAAATAAATATATTTAATTCGAATATTAGTATTTATTCATAATATCTTTTTTAATTTATGTTGTAATTTGTCAGATTAACAAATTAAAATTTACTATATTACATAGCGAAATAATTAAATTATTACATAGTTCGAAAAACCATATTTTTATGGTAATTTAATACTAGGGCGCGCTTTAGCGGCGGGCACCTTGGACATTTTGGCCAGGGCACCAAAATTTTGGGGCGCCATTCGGACTGTAAGGGTGAGAAAAATTTTGACGTGTTAAATACTTAATTAATAGAAAATTTGACATATTTCGAATATTTTAACTTGAACATTTGTAATCAAAATTTAATAGAAAATATCCAGCGATGCCTTTTGGTCAACTAGTAATATGGCAATATAATATAATTAATTGTTCTTAAAACTTTCACATGGTAGAAATGTTTAATTTATTTTGTTTTACTTTGTGTTTAGTAGGCACAGTAAAACTTCGATATAACGAACTCATTGGGGGGAAAGAGTGTCCGTTAAAGCCGAAAGGCCCTTATATAAAAATACGTTTAAAATAAATCAAAAACCTTTTTTTTTAAAAAAACACTGTATTTAGATACAAATATAACCTACGCTAAATACTAATATACTATCACTCCGGTTAGGTGCAGTCTACGAGCGGGACGGCATTATGTCTTAAATTCTAGTGCTAGACGTGTGACGTGATTATCATGGCCACTAAAAATAGTTTGCATGCGAGGACACTTGAATTTAAGTATGTATAATATTAATAAGCCGTTTTTAATTATTTTACATTTGACCGGATTTTTGTCCGTTAAATAGAGGTCCGTAAAATCGAGGTTTTGCTGTATAAGGATTAAGAATCACATACATATACTAGTACTTATTTATTAGCAAAGAAAAAAAAAATTTTTTTAATAGTGTTATTAGTCAAACCTAATAAAACAGGATATGTTCACATTCGAGCCAAAAGTGGTACAATTTCCAAAATCGAAACATGTCACTTCGAACGCGAATGTGTACAATGGGCTTTAAGTACGATTCACAATAATTAATTTTTTTAATTGAAACTTACTAAATCGTTTTTATACCAGAACCACCGAATGTCTGAGATTGGCTGTTTTCAAACAAAATTATTTATGAGAATTAACCTGTATAACTTTTACCGAACATAAAATCTTAATTGATTTAATTATTTGGCAACCTTCCTCAAAACAACATTCTGGGCGCGCCGCTGCTTTTCGATAGCCGAAACGTCGGGGAAAAAAGCCCATAGATTAGCCGTTTGGGGAAGCGTTGAAGGATGAGGTTGATGGGCAGAGAGCGCTTTTTTTTTGCTCGAGCGTATTAAGGCAATTTTTATTGTGCTATTTGGCTTTTTAGCAAAACAACATCGCGTCAAAACATCACATAACTGTCCGTTCAAGATGAAGGACGTCTAAGAGTCAGCCTTATTACGTACCAGACAGATTTACAAGTTGTATATAAAAATGACGCAATTGGAAAGGTCAGGTTTTTAGTTAGAACGTGATTAAAACATTACACAATTAATTCGAACGATTTGTTTAGGTTCCAGCGCGTGTCCTTCAAATTTATTTATTTATATATTCTATTCCTTTTTCTTCATTTTAATGCACAGAAGTATAAACTTATCGTTTTGCCATTGCGTAAGAAACGCTTATTTTCGACTCGATCTCCGTCTCATTTTATTCGAGTACGGTTCTGCCTTTTTTTTTCCTCCTCGAAATGCACTTTGGCGTCGACTAATATTTCCATGGCATCGCAGATCCTGTCTTGGGGGCCTCCGGCGGGCCAAGTAGAAAAAATGCGGCGCGTACCTGCAGGTGTTAATGCAGATGAATGCACGCGCGGGGGAGGCAGGGGAATCCTTTAATCAAGTTCAGGTTGACTCGCGATTGCTTCTCATAAAACCAAATAATGGCATGGGTACTTTTTTGACCTGCACATGCACAATTTTGGGCGCAAAAATAATTATACAACAAATCTGTGGGTTTTTTTGCTCTTTTTACTATGTCAGGGATTCCTAATAAAATACAAAATTCCAACAACAACAAAAACAAATCCGTTTGAATAATTGCATTTTTTTTTATTTTATTATATTTTATTACGAACCTGTGCTTCTCTAAATTTGTGGGGTTCTATTACAAAACCTAATTATTGTGCGCCCCATTGAAAAAAAAATTAATTAAAACAATTAAAAATTACATTTAATTTTAATGGTTTCGCGGACCTTTTTAATAAAAGCAAAGGCCCCCAGTTTGAGAATCGCTCAATGGGGAGCGAGTGAACGAAAAGGGGTTTATTTTCATTCTGGCGAAACTGTTATTCATAAACTTTAGAATTTTTTCTATAATTTGTTTTTGCCATTTTTTTATTATTTTCTCGAGAAAAGAGTTCATCTATTAATTAAATAGTGAATTTGGGGGGCCCTGGGCTAATACTACTTAGGGGGCTACCTAATTACTCAACTAATTGCCATATTGTCAAAAAACTATTTTCTATAGTGATTTATGATTGGATTTTTTATTATAATTTTTTTATTCACAACATCGTCTATTGTTTTCAATGGGGGCTAGTGCCTTTTTGTATCTACAGGACCCTGGGCCGCAGCCCAAAAAAACCCTTAAATAGATCCGCCCCTGATCGAGCGTGCAATTCGAGCGAAACGTGCCACTTTTTGTTCGTACAAGCAGGCGCGGAACAAAAAGGAGAAAATGTTGAGAAACGCTGACATTTTTTTCTATTTAACTATTTAAAATCTTTTGCGGCTTTTAATAGACGAGGAAGACTCGCTAAAAAATTATGCAAATTTTGTTTTCCTCCAAAAAGCATTAACTGCATCGAGTTTAGCATAATTTCGAGGCGTCCGGCTATTTTCGCAGCATTCATTTATTTATTTATTAGACAACGTCGACTTTGTTATTTATTTTTATGCGAATTTTGGCGATAAGGTCGAACTGACCTACGACACAATAAAAATAATTGCCGGACGAGTTTTTTTTCGCTCACCTTGGCGAGGAGAGGAGCGAAAAACAAGCCAAAAAAAGAAACGCGTCAATAATAAAAATGAGAGGAAAAAAAGTGTGACGTAAATTAATATCAAAAACAAAACAAAATTTATACAACGGCTAAACCAGATTTAATGCGATGTAAATATTAATAAATCTCGGTACCCGCACTGACCTAGACCTAAGCAATTGTTTACGAGACTTGCTACTTGCGAAATGTCATTGCTTTTATGTATGTACACCTCCTTTCGCAAATTATGTACCCTCGGGGAAATGCAATCGCGCGTTCGACTTCTTCTTTTTCGTCGTAAATAATTACTAGAGTCAACGCAAAAAAAACAATAATCTAAGATTTAATTGGATTAATAATTTGATTTCCTAATTAATTAATTAATCGAAAGGATGACTAAAGAACTTTCAAAAATTACTGCCATTTTTTTACGGAGGTATGCAAGCCTCAATTAAAACCGCGTTGTGTTTTTTTTTGTAAACGGCTCGGTACACCACTGTTCGGAAAAAAGTTATTTTAAAAGTCTCTATTTAAAATTAATTTTAAAAAAGGGCAAATAGAAATTCATAACACGGCAATTTCTTAATGATTTCAAATAATTTAGACCAATCAATTACACGAAATATTAATTGAATAATTTTAATCGTTCCTTCTCATTTGCATAAACAAGATTACCGTATCTTCTCGCTCCCTTCCACTCATTGCTATGGTAAATACATTTTTCGAGTATAAAATCGATATTTACTAAATTAAATTAAAATTTTTGATTTGAAGGACTGCACGGTAAATTATACTAATATGGGTGATTATACAAAAGTTGGGCAACTTGATGTCATCATTCAATAGAGAAAGAATTTTTTCATTTTTTACAAATATTTCATTACATTCCAAAAAGCCAATGGTCCTTTTGGCGGCTCCTCCAATTTGGATGTATTTTTTTAAAGGCGAGTTTGTAAAATAACACTTTAAATGTTCAAAACGTCAGTACCTTGGTGTGTCACAACTCCCGAATTCCATAATTTAGTGATTGTATGTTAAAATATATTCAATTAATTGTAAATTTTACTATTCTACTATAAATTATGAAGTATTAACTAATTAATTTACCATATTTTATCATAAAATCGAATACAGTAATTAAAAAAAAATGATGAACTCTGTGTTCACTTTTATCCGTCAGTCCTGTGTCCAATTTTAAAATTTGAAATTGCCCCCCAATTATAGAAATTCAAACGTTAAATTCTTATTCAGATTTTAATATTGGTAGTAAAGTTAGCTAAAAAGCACTCCCTTTATACAACAGGCATTTTGAAAACAGTGAAAACGGCGTTATTATCGTGTAAGCACGTGCAGTTCCAAACAAAATGTCAGTTCGATGGCGAGTAATTATTTCTTTACGTAGATATATTTCGTTGTGATTTATTTATGACAAAATGTGATTTGTTAAAATATATCATCCAGTTAATGGAAAATCCGGTAGAAATTTTACTTTGAATTATAATCTTAAAATTGTGTCTCATTCATCAGATCCGTGTCGTCAGTTACATGTCCGAAATTTTGACAGAAGACTGACGTATTACCATGGTACTGATATATAGTACATACATTCATTCATTAATTTTAATACTTTCTAATATAATTAATAATTCTTTCTAATATGATTTTTTTCATAAAAATGAGTGCAATGTAAAATTTTAAGATAGTTGTATCAAAGTCGCAATAAATCTTGTATTTTTTAATGAATGATATATTTCATTTGTACCCTGGTAACCTCGTCAGTTCCCTGGCATTCAAATTTTGAAAAATCCAAATATCTCAAAAAATGTTTGAAACAGTGACTGGTCCTGTTTGGAACAGTGTATTTATTAGATTATCTAGGGGTAAACAGTACAGTTGTTGGCCAGTCGACATATTAGTCGTCATATTTAAAAAATTATTTAATAATAAATCAATATTTCCTAAAATATATTTTCTAATAAATGGTTCGTTTTTTTTGCTAATTTATTATATCTTATTTTAATTAGAAAATATTGGCCGATCACTGTAAATTCACTAGTCAATTACTATATTTACATGGCCAATAACTATGTTGTTTAATAAAAGGGCCAATCACTGTACTGTTTACCCCTATATCTTTATAATAAAATACTAGAAAATTTTCACCTAAAACTATAGAAACAAAATTAGGTCAAAATTTGCCCAACTTTTATAGAATCACTCATATAATAAACACGATGTGCGCATTCGAGCGAAAAGTGGCACATTACCGAGCGAGGGAAGCAAATGAAGCGCGACGCGGAGCGGCGCGCTTCATTTTCCCGAGATCGGAATGTGCCACTTTGAGCTCGAATGTGCACACTCGGTTTTAAGCATGATTCACAATTATTAACTTACTTTCTAAATATTTTTCATTAAAAATTACAGAACCATATTTCTATGAGGAACCAAATATTTAATTAAGTATAATAAACAAAATTATTAAAAAAAAAAATACAAAAACCTTTTCCGAACATAAAATCGAAATTTGCTGGCTTACATTCAATGTTTAGAAATTAAAGAGAGAAGAGTAATGTAGCCAAATTCAATAAATAAAGATGTGCGCATTCGAGGGGAAAAGTGGCACATTTCCGAGCGAGGGAGGCAAATGAAGCGCGACGCGGAGCGGCGCGCTTCATTTTCCGAGATCGGAATGTGCCACTTTGAGCTCGAATTGCACCTCGGTTTTGAGCTCGAATTTCCAAACGTCCCGTTTTAACAAAAAATAATTTTTTCACGTTAGTTATACCCCACCTAGTACACGGAAGGTTAATAGATTTTCAGCAGCTGAAAAAATTCTATCACTCTTTTTTGATCAATTTTTATAATAACTCAAATTTTCCATTTGAGCTACAATAATTTTTAGTCTTGAGCTTCAACTGTAAGCAAGCGAAGAGGAAAGTGCGTTTGAATATTAATGAGATATTTTTCCTCTAAGGACCGTCAACCCTCGTACAATTCCCGTCGAAGTTCTCACGCCCTGACAGGTGCAGAGCTTAGCCCACACACCCGACAAAAAAATCACAGGTGTTAAGCCTTTCGTGTATATTTTATTAAGAGTAATGTATAATTATTTTTAGATCGGATTCGTGATTTCATAAGTCCAAAAATTAACAGCTGTCAATTTTATTAGAACTAACAAAATGGTCCATATATGACGCGTCCAGATATGTTTTCAATTATATCTTAAGCTATACTTTTAACCAGTAGACGAAAGAGATCACAGCATTGACAACATATCAAAAACCCTATAAATACACTACATAATACTATAGTAAGAACTAAATCTTAAATATTTTCTTATAAATGTCAAAGTGGCCACAAACAGTACAGTGGCCACAAACGGTACATTTACCCATATAAAAGGGACATTCCGTTAAAAAAATGAACGCCACCTGCCTTCTCCCAAATTGCATTCTTGGCGAGTAATTTTTATAATATTTTGTTAATTTCTTTCCTTTTTTGTAAAATAATTCCATAATTGAAATTTTAAAATAATTTGAATTTAATTTTAAATTTTCTTTACAAGTATTATTTAAATTACGTCGAATTTTAATAAAATAGTATTAAATGATGAATATTATCTTAATTCAGCTTAAGTTTTACATACATATTCGTAATATCCAATTAAAAATTCTTAAACTATGATTTTAACATGAACGAAGTGGCGATTATTAACAGTAATTTGAAACAACGATTAGTAACATGGATTCGAGAATGAATTACGAGAATCTTGTAATTTTTATTTTTACGTTCGACATCAAATTTTAAATACTGTTGAAATTATTGTTTTTGTCTTAATATTGGAAACTCATTTGGCCAAAAGTTAGGTAATTCCCGTTTCGGCAATAAAACAATTCCGTTTGACCGTGGGTTAGATTATATAAACAGAAAGTCACAATAGGATAGTTAGAAATATTATAATTAATATTTCTAAATATATTTTGCTTAACAGGTTCATTGCGCTAAGTTTGTTTATCAAGTCTTGTTTTATTACTGTATTGGCGAATTCGATATCTTACTATATACCTGATTAAACATTTTCATTCCCAATCCATTCTTATATCGTGTCCATTTTCCGAATTTTACATTTAAATGAAACCGTGCTATCACTGTGACAGGTGTCATTTTGGGAAATGGCAAAACGGTTTCTAGATAGTTTTTAAGGGCTACGAATAGGTATTTTATCATATTTTAGGTTTTGCAAAGATTTTTGTTGTATTGTAAGAGTATTATAATTAATTACATTTTCTGTACTAGAAACTGTATCAGGTTCTAAAACAACCGACGGATAGAAAACTGAAAATGGTTATTATTAAGAAATTGCGTTTCGATTTTGTTTTACTTAATTACTTAAAATTAGTTTTTACTTTAATGATTAACATCTTTGTCAATTAATTTATTATTAATAAGTAAATAATATACGCGTAAATAACCTAACATATTAAGTCAATATGTACTATGGCGAAAACTGGATAACGTATGTACCACTAGTGGTCATAGCATGGCCAAAAGTGGCATTTTATATATTTGCTGTACCAGTTGTGGCCATGGGGTATTTTATTCATATTTAGGTTATTATCAAATTTTTTTATTTACTTTTAAGTTATTTAAGTAGAATAAAAAAAATTTTAAGAATATTGTGATTTTCAATAAATATCAAAATTTACTTAACAGGGTGGTGTGCAGATTCTTATTAGAACTAAAATGGCATATATGACGCGTCCAGATATGTTTTCAATTATATCTTAAGCTATACTTTTAACCAGTAGAGAAAGAGATCACAGCATTGACAACATATCAAAAACCCTATAAATACACTACATAATACTATAGTAAGAACTAAATCTTAAATATTTTCTTATAAATGTCAAAGTGGCCACAAACAGTACAGTGGCCACAAACGGTACATTTACCCTATATCTTTTTAATAAAATACTAGAAAATTTTCACCTAAAACTATAGAAACAAAATTAGGTCAAAATTTGCCCAACTTTTATAGAATCCCTCATATAATAAACACGATGTGCGCATTCGAGCGAAAAGTGGCACATTACCGAGCGAGGGAAGCAAATGAAGCACGACGCGGAGCGGCGCGCTTCATTTTCCCGAGATCGGAATGTGCCACTTTGAGCTCGAATGTGCACACTCGGTTTTAAGCATGATTCACAATTATTAACTTACTTTCTAAATATTTTTCATTAAAAATTACAGAACCATATTTCTATGAGGAACCAAATATTTAATTAAGTATAATAAACAAAATTATTAAAAAAAAAAATACAAAAACCTTTTCCGAACATAAAATCGAAATTTGCTGGCTTACATTCAATGTTTAGAAATTAAAGAGAGAAGAGTAATGTAGCCAAATTCAATAAATACAAAGATGTGCGCATTCGAGCGAAAAGTGGCACATTTCCGAGCGAGGGAGGCAAATGAAGCGCGACGCGGAGCGGCGCGCTTCATTTTCCCGAGATCGGAATGTGCCACTTTGAGCTCGAATGTGCACGCTCGGTTTTGAGCCCGAATACCAAACGTCCCGTTTTAACAAAAAAATAATTTTTTCACGTTAGTTATACCCCACCTAGTACACGGAAGGTTAATAGATTTTCAGCAGCTGAAAAAATTCTATCACTCTTTTTTGATCAATTTTTATAATAACTCAAATTTTCCATTTGAGCTACAATAATTTTTAGTCTTGAGCTTCAACTGTAAGCAAGCGAAGAGGAAAGTGCGTTTGAATATTAATGAGATATTTTTCCTCTAAGGACCGTCAACCCTCGTACAATTCCCGTCGAAGTTCTCACGCCCTGACAGGTGCAGAGCTTAGCCCACACACCCGACAAAAAAATCACAGGTGTTAAGCCTTTCGTGTATATTTTATTAAGAGTAATGTATAATTATTTTTCTTTACGATCGGCGATTCATTTCGTTTGCATATGCGCCTCCCAAAAAAATCACTACGCCACTGTCCCCCCCAAATCTTCTCCTTCGAATCTAAAACTTGGGAAGTCGGCTTTGAAATTTTGATCAAGTCCAAAAGGAAACGTCGATTAACGTTAGGAAGAAAAAAAACGACCATAGTAGGCTGCGAAATGGGGTCGTTTCAGTTCTCACATTTAATGAAACCATTGGAAGCTCCAATTAATAAATTAATTCGATGCATTGGAATAGCTTAAGCAAAAACCCCCAACTAACATTCCGATAAGAGAACGTCGGGGGGGAAAAAAAGTTGCCGAGCATCGCGTTTTCCCAAATATAGAACAAGTTCTTAGATCGACAATCTTCTATTAGTCATTATATCAATTAACTTAATTAGAATGTCGTTCGAATCACTTATTCGTCAGGAAAATCAACAAACATCTTTTTTGCCACTTCATCAAATCGAAGACACAACACAATCCCGACCTTCGAACTTTTCCCAGCGCCCAAATAGATTTTACACCGAAAATAGCTAGTCGGAACGAAACTAATTGGCGAAGGCACTTTTTCCTCGGATAACCTTCGCAAAATGTTTTTAAAAATACTACTCCGACAGACTACCAACAAAAAACGCTCGATGCAAATATCGAAAAATCGAACTTCGGAATTTTCATCTCGTTGGTCCAGTCATGGGGCGACCTTGAACGCCGGGTTCGCCATTAGACGGGCTTTTTCTTACCTTCTATTTCGCTAGACGGTTATTATAACTGCATTTATTTGCATGCGAGCACTTTTTCGCCTCGCTTCGATTTTCGAAATGTTTTGCGGGAGGGGGGAAAAAAAGGGCGATTACGTGTCGGAAACAATCGAACGAGAACATTGCGTTGCGTTTGCCTGATGGATGTTGCAGAAGTTCTTAATGACATCTTTGCATGTTCCTTTATGAATAATAACGCGAGCAGCAATTTTTTGCGAAATCTAGGGGGCGATGCACTTGGCCGGCGGCCGGAGGAAATGCAACAGAGATGGGGGGATGGAGATTTTTCGACTTTTCTCCACTAATTAAAAGCTAGTTAATAAATTAAAGGTAGTTAAGTAACTGATGAAAAGTTATCAACACGCAATAGTATTAATCTTTCGGATTTTACCATTCGAGAACGAGTTTCATGCGAGAACGAGCCAATAAATAACATAGAAACGGGCATAAAATGCATTGGCCATCCAACAGTTGCACATCCACCAAAGACTAATAGACTCCTACGAACTCTGTGTAGGAAATTATGCCATTTAATCGATTAAACGGTTTTCGCCATCAATCTATCGATCGTGGCTCGACGCCGGCTCGTAAATCCACGGGCCACCCTGTATATACAGTGTGTCCAAATTAGAGTAGGCTAACATGGGTATCATTCTTATTAGTGGAGATAGAAGTTTGGTTAAATGTGCAATGTTTTGCAGTTTTAGGTGCCGATTCAGATTCCGTTAAGAAAATTTTAAAATTTAGAATAGTTCCGCAGTAATCGTCAAAAAACTGAAAATCGTTATTTTCTTTAATGTCAAATAACTTTGTAATTATAAAATTTACAAAAAAAAGTTTAATATAAAAGTTACTAGGTTTCATAAAATACAGATAAAAATTCAGTCAAAATTAAATTCAAAATGGCGGTTTCCAAGATATTGATACCAACTTTCTTATTTTAAATTGACGCCAGATTGGATTTTTACATAGTTAAATAGCATTTTTTTCTCTCTTTTCAGACATGTATAACAACCCATATTTAAATAAAAAATTATTAACAATATTAAATTTTTCTGTTTGCACATTCGTCTCGGAATGAAGCGCGCCGCCCGCGTCGCGCTTCATTTGCTTCCGCTCGGAAATGTGCCACTTTTCACTCGAATGCGCACATCCTCGTATTTATCGGATTTGCTATACAGTCGAACCTCGATAAGTCGAAGTTGAAGGGACAGCAAAAATAATTCGTCATATCAAAAACTCGAGTTATCAAAAGAAGTTCAGTTAAATACTTCCGTATATATATATATATATCATTCATTTATTATAGAAAATAACAAAATTGATCTACAATCATTAACATTATTTATTTTTATTAAGACCCTAAAAATATAAGTTATTTACATATTATTTACTGTTAAATTGAAAGTAATCTAAAACTAAAATGTAAAAATAGTTCTTTTGTTATAAAAGAAACGGTAAAGCCATCTTAAAACTGTTCATAAGGCATTTAAATCTTGTATTGTAGTATAAAACCTTTTGTCGTAGTTAACAATAGGGCTTTTATAGCATCAATAACACCAAACCAAGCCGTCCTTAATCCTCTCTCAGGTAGCGAAATATTTAGAAAAGTTGTAATTTTTAAGTTCGAGTCATCGACCTATTTACTAATGGAAACTTGAATTTAATGAATTGTAAAACGCTTCGACTTATTAAATAATTCGATTTATTAAATTTTGAGTTATTGATATAAAAATATTAACGTTGAGATAGGCAAGTCCTAGGGAAACTGGTTCGAGTTCGAGCTATCAAAAAATCGGTTTATCGGCGTTCGACTTATGGAAGTTCGACTGTAATTATAAAATTTACAAAAAAAAGTTTAATATAAAAGTTACTAGGTTTTATAAAATACAGATAAAAATTAAGTCAAAATTAAATTCAAAATGGCGGTTTCCAAGATATTGATACCAACTTTCTTATTTTAAATGGACGCTATATTGGATTTTTACATAGTTAAATAGCATTTTTTTTCTCTTTTCAACCATGTATAACAACCCATATTTAAATAAAAAATTATTAACAATATCAAATTTATTTATTTTTTGACTGATATTGTAGGTTTTTGAATAATAATAATAATTACTACCTTATAAATAATTCAAAATGGCAAAATTTTTAACTGAGCAGTGTGATATGTTTTGTACCTACATTAAATGTTACAAAAGCTGCTGCGTTGCTGCACAAATATACTTTAACAGTTTTCCAAAAAATCTAACGAACGTTAAAGTTTTAAAAGATTGGATGTGAATATGCAGAAGTATGGATGTTTACAGTAACCAATTTGAAAGAATGTGGAAGATGATATTTATAATTTTTTTTTTCTGGAAAACTGTTAAAGTATGTTTGTGCAGCAACGCAGGAGCTTTTGAAACATTTAATGTAGGTACTAAACATATCATACTGCTCAGTTAAAAACTTTGCCATTTTGAATTATTTATAAAGTAATAATTATTAGTATTCAAAAAACTTTCAATATTAGTCAAAAAATAATTATAATGACCTTGGCTTGTATTATGCTGTTTTATTGTTCTTTGATAATTCATGGCTACTTGATTTAAAACAAAAAAATAATATTGTTAATAATTTTTTATTTAAATATGGGTTGTTATACATGTTTGAAAAGAGAAAAAAAATGCTATTTAACTATATAAACATGCAATATAGCGTCTATTTAAAATAAGAAAGTTGGTATCAATATCTTGGAAATTGCCATTTTGAATTTAATTTTGATTTAATTTCTATCTGTGTTTTATGAAACCTATTAACTTTTATATTAAACTTCATCTCGTTGGTCCAGTCATGGGGCGACCTTGAACGCCGGGTTCGCCATTAGACGGGCTTTTTCTTACCTTCTATTTCGCTAGACGGTTATTATAACTGCATTTATTTGCATGCGAGCACTTTTTCGCCTCGCTTCGATTTTCGAAATGTTTTGCGGGAGGGGGGAAAAAAAGGGCGATTACGTGTCGGAAACAATCGAACGAGAACATTGCGTTGCGTTTGCCTGATGGATGTTGCAGAAGTTCTTAATGACATCTTTGCATGTTCCTTTATGAATAATAACGCGAGCAGCAATTTTTTCCGAAATCTAGGGGGCGATGCACTTGGCCGGCGGCCGGAGGAAATGCAACAGAGATGGGGGGATGGAGATTTTTCGACTTTTCTCCACTAATTAAAAGCTAGTTAATAAATTAAAGGTAGTTAAGTAACTGATGAAAAGTTATCAACACGCAATAGTATTAATCTTTCGGATTTTACCATTCGAGAACGAGTTTCATGCGAGAACGAGCCAATAAATAACATAGAAACGGGCATAAAATGCATTGGCCATCCAACAGTTGCACATCCACCAAAGACTAATAGACTCCTACGAACTCTGTGTAGGAAATTATGCCATTTAATCGATTAAACGGTTTTCGCCATCAATCTATCGATCGTGGTTCGACGCCGGCTCGTAAATCCACGGGCCACCCTGTATATACAGTGTGTCCAAATTAGAGTAGACTAACATGGGTATCATTCTTATTAGTGGAGATAGAAGTTTGGTTAAATGGGCTATGTTTTGCAGTTTTAGGTGCCGATTCAGATTCCGTTACGAAAATTTTAAAATTTGGAATAGTTCCGAAGTTATCGTCAAAAAACTGAAAATCGTTATTTTTTTTAATGTCAAATAAGTTTATACAGTCGAACCTCGATAAGTCGAAGTCGAAGGGACAGCAAAAATAATTCTAATTATTAAAAACTCGAGTTACCAAAAGAAGTTCAGTTAAATACTTCCGTATATATATGTATATCATTTATTTTTTATAGAAAACGGGACGCTTTGTAATCGTGCGTAAAACTGAGTGTGCACATTCGAGCTCAAAGTGGCACATTCCGATCTCGGGAAAATGAAGCGCGCCGCTCCGCGTCGCGCTTCATTTGCTTCCCTCGCTCGGAAATGTGCCACTTTTCACTCGAATGCGCACATCCTCGTATTTATCGGATTTGTCTATACAGTCGAACCTCGATAAGTCGAAGTTGAAGGGACAGCAAAAATAATTCGTCATATCAAAAACTCGAGTTATCAAAAGAAGTTCAGTTAAATACTTCCGTATATATATATATATATCATTCATTTATTATAGAAAATAACCAAAATTGATCTACAATCATTAACATTATTTATTTTTATTAAGACCCTAAAAAATATAAGTTATTTACATATTATTTACTGTTAAATTGAAAGTAATCTAAAACTAAAATGTAAAAATAGTTCATTTTGTTATAAAAGAAACGGTAAAGCCATCTTAAAACTGTTCATAAGGCATTTAAATCTTGTATTGTAGTATAAAACCTTTTCGTCGTAGTTAACAATAGGGCTTTTATAGCATCAATAACACCAAACCAAGCCGTCCTTAATCCTCTCTCAGGTAGCGAAATATTTAGAAAAGTTGTAATTTTTAAGTTCGAGTCATCGACCTATTTACTAATGGAAACTTGAATTTAATGAATTGTAAAACGCTTCGACTTATTAAATAATTCGATTTATTAAATTTTGAGTTATTGATATAAAAATATTAACGTTGAGATAGGCAAGTCCTAGGGAAACTGGTTCGAGTTCGAGCTATCAAAAAATCGGTTTATCGGCGTTCGACTTATGGAAGTTCGACTGTAATTATAAAATTTACAAAAAAAAGTTTAATATAAAAGTTACTAGGTTTTATAAAATACAGATAAAAATTAAGTCAAAATTAAATTCAAAATGGCGGTTTCCAAGATATTGATACCAACTTTCTTATTTTAAATGGACGCTATATTGGATTTTTACATAGTTAAATAGCATTTTTTTTCTCTTTTCAACCATGTATAACAACCCATATTTAAATAAAAAATTATTAACAATATCAAATTATATTTATTTTTTGACTGATATTGTAGGTTTTTTGAATAATAATAATAATTACTACCTTATAAATAATTCAAAATGGCAAAATTTTTAACTGAGCAGTGTGATATGTTTTGTACCTACATTAAATGTTACAAAAGCTGCTGCGTTGCTGCACAAATATACTTTAACAGTTTTCCAAAAAAAATCTAACGAACGTTAAAGTTTTTAAAAGATTGGATGTGAATATGCAGAAGTATGGATGTTTACAGTAACCAATTTGAAAGAATGTGGAAGATGATATTTATAATTTTTTTTTTTCTGGAAAACTGTTAAAGTATGTTTGTGCAGCAACGCAGGAGCTTTTGAAACATTTCATGTAGGTACAAAACATATCATACTGCTCAGTTAAAAACTTTGCCATTTTGAATTATTTATAAAGTAATAATTATTATTATTCAAAAAACTTACAATATTAGTCAAAAAATAAATATAATGACCTTGGCTTGTATTATGCCGTTTTATTGTTCTTTGATAATTCATGGCTACTTGATTTAAAACAAAAAAAATTAATATTGTTAATAATTTTTTATTTAAATATGGGTTGTTGTACATGTTTGAAAAGAGAAAAAAAATGCTATTTAACTATATAAAAATGCAATATAGCGTCCATTTAAAATAAGAAAGTTGGTATCAATATCTTGGAAATAGCCATTTTGAATTTAATTGTGACTTAATTTTTATCTGTGTTTTATGAAACCTATTAACTTTTATATTAAACTTTTTTTTGTAAACTTTATAATTACAAAGTTATTTGACATTTAAAAAAAATAGCAATTTTCAGTTTTTTGACGATTACTTCGGAACTATTCGAATTTTAAAATTTTCAAAACGGAATCTGAATAGGTACCTAAAACTGCAAAACATAGCCTATTTAACCAAACTTCTATCTCCACTAATAAGAAAGATACCCATGTTAGCCTACTCAATTCGGGACACACTGTATATTGGACGTGTCTCCGCGGCGCCCTAAAATGCAATTTTCGGAGGGGCACGGAAGGTGTGTGTTTGTGGAATACCTGCAAGCTACGAAAAAACCTGCCGCCATAAATCTGAACCGTGAAATAAATGAACGCTAATTCTGTTTACATGGAATAAAATTTGGTCGTCGCATGAAGTGCAAGATGCATTGGTGCAGCCGGGCCAAGGAGTCTCGGGGGGGAAGGAGGACGACAGGCACATTCATCATCATCACAGCGAAGCAGACAGGGTTTCCCTTTGCGCCTCCGCCTTCCCCTTGTGCAGCGATAACGACACTGCATTGTTGGGTTCTTTGAACGCCTCCAACTCCATCGGATAATGCATCAGCATCTGAACGATCTCTGCACTTAAAAAAACGAACCAACTATTCTTACGAAGATGGATGGCTCCTTCCTACTTCTTATAATTTCGATTTGGTGATCAAAGGGTCTTTTGGGACTTTGAGGAGGGGGTCAACGATTTGTTTTTTGAAGGACAGTGGCGGGTTTGGATGTTTTTACCAAACTGAGCGTTGCCCGGGTTTTATTCGCTTTTTTAACGGGGAGAAAAGCGTTAAGTTTTATTGGCACTTAAAAAATTTCTTTTTATAAAAGGGGCTCCCTTACAACGGGGTCTGAGGAACCTGGGGTTTAACCGTTCGTGTACTAGGTGGGGTATTAACTAACGTGAACAATTTTTTTTTGTTAAAACGGGACGTTTGGTAATCCAGCTTAAAACCGAGTGTGCACATTCGAGCTCAAAGTGGCACATTCCGATCTCGGGAAAATGAAGCGCGCCGCTCCGCGTCGCGCTTCATTTGCTTCCCTCGCTCGGAAATGTGCCACTTTTCGCTCGAATGCGCACATCCTCGTGTTCATTACATTAGTATAATTTACCGTGCGCTCTTTCAAATCAAAAAATTTAATTTAATTTAGTAAATATCGATTTTATATTATAAAACGTATTTACCATAGCAATGAGTGGAAGAGAGCGAGAAGATACGATAATCTTGTCAATGTAAGTGAGAAGGAACGATTAAAATTATTTAATTAATATTTCGTGTAATTGATTGGTCTAAATTATTGCGAATCGTTAAGAAATTGCCGTAAATTTAATTCGTATTACTATTGTATTACTATTGCCTTCTTATTAGGAGACAAAAATGAAATTCATGTTAGATTTTCTTAATATTCGGTATCGTAATTGACACGTGTCATTGGAATTTAGTACTCAAGAAAAGGCTCGATAGTTTATAAGTTGAAGAAAAAGTAAAGTTTTAGTATTTTTATTAATAAAAGTTTATTCTAATGCATAATTAAATATAGGAGAGACCGGGTATGCTTGTCTCACGGGTAGGTTGTCACATTAACCATAACAGAAAACCTAATGAATTAATAAATTTGTTTACCCGTGTCAAAGAAGCCCGAGCACAATACCTCCTTGCGTACTTCACTTCAGTTCGCTCTGAAATACCGCATAAGAAATATATGCGTTTGTTTTTTTTTGTACAGTGAAAGTAATTTTTTGTGCATCTCTGTTGAGTCTCATAAGTATAATTAAATTTTGCATAGTGATATACCTATTCGTGTATTTATGATGTTTAAGATATGTTTCATTATATCATTATATGGTTTTTTAAATGACCATTGATTTAAATTTATTTTGGGAGTTAATTGTCTAAAATTGTTTTGGGGAAGGTTGTCTAAAGTTAGCAGGGGCTAGTAGTCACAAGTGCAAAGCAACCATGAATATGTGTGGCCTTTTTTATTGGTTTCTAAGGGTTTTACTACATAAACGATTGTCTGTAATTATACATTTGTCATTTTTGTTACCATAACCTAAGTTCTTTAGATAGAATAGGTTAGAATACAATAGGCATTTGTTTTCTCGTTTTGTATTTTACCTTTTATTTAACGTGTGACAACCATCGCTTATACGGGGTTAAAAGTCACACTTCTCTTTTTTCATAAAAATTATAATATGTTCTCATTAGATAATGGTAGAAAAAAAATCTTTATTTTTTTTTAAACTAGAATAAATACACTATTTATTGATATATAAATGTCATTGATAAATTAAGACCATGGGCTCTATAAATGCAAAAGAAAAAAAAACCCCGGTCTCCCCTAAGACATATTGGTTATTAAAATATATTTCTTATCATTTAACTGTCATAAAGTACAATTTTGTGAATTTTATTTCATTTTATTTTTGGGGTATGGGAAACCCCACCTAGTATGCGGAGGTTTAAGGGTATTTTAATCATTCGTAACTGATATAAAAATTTATTTTTTTAATTTTTTTTTTACTAATTGTACGTGTAAAGTTTTTTATTGTTTTAAGTAGATTAACAACATTAATATTTTGTATAGAAATATTATGTTATGCTTTGTAAAAGGTCCGGTGCCTACTTTGTTAATTTTTTTTTCAATTAGTGCAGGAATAAAAAGTTGTCCTACAGATGGAAAAAAATCAACAGTTTTTAATGAACTACTGACTCTATTTACGGCAGTGCTATCAAACATTTTCAGAAAAAATTGCAAGATCCACGTAGCGTAGAATGGCAAAAAGGGACGATTAGATATGAAATGGTTTTTAAGAAAATTAAAAATATAAGCAGAGATGAATCAGAGGGACTTTTGCGAGCTTGTAACTTGGTTATTTTAAAAGATCTTTCGAATTAGATCTATTAATAATTTTTCGAGTTGCCGATTCGGAATCAGTTTAAATTCGATATGGGTTCCAAATGACAATTTTAATAGAAACAAGTACCCCACTTGGGGTACACCCATGAATTTTAATTTCAGACACACTAACAAAGTAAACTATAATCTATTTGCAATTAATAAATTTTTACGAATATTTTCTACTTTGACAAAGGAAGCGACGTTTACCTCGGAGCGGTGCTATAGTTTTTGCCCATTAACGAATGCACAGCTGCGATAAAGATAAACGCACACATTTTAAAATTTGATAACAAAAACTAGTATTTTCGATATCGGTAAAGGCACACAAATAATTCAGTACGCAGTTCGCCTTCGTGTTGTTAATTTGTGCTAAATCGTGCTTCAATTTTTGAAATTAACATCTTCGAAATAAATTTAAAGTTTAAATAAACAGTGCATCGCTTAACCAAACAAGAGAAATGAATCCACAAACAAGGTAGATAATTTTTATCGTCTTTGCAATTAAATTCTGTTTATTTCACTTGCGCCCATTAAAAAATTTTGTAATAGACATCAACACCTCTAAATTAATAAATATAAATTGAAAAAAGGTCTTTGTGAAATAGAAACAATCGTCATATTCCCCGATTAAAGAATTGTAATTGCCTTAAAATGCACTTTGTAAATTCGTGTCTTTGTTCTCTGAATTTGGTAGTTTATTTTTGCTTTGCTAACATAAGCAAAAGAAGAGATCGCGTTTGTTCTCTTATTACAATATTTTATTGCCCAAAATTAAGTGTGTGTGTGTCTATTTGCGCACAAACCAAAATGAATATTTAGTTTTGCAAGAAGCAAGACGCAAGTCGCGGTTCAAACTTAATTTGCCTGAATATTCCCTTTCCACTCCAACGCAGACAACTAATTGAATAATATTGCAAATTTTACGTCAATTTTCATTTGATTTTCTGCAAGTACGCATGAATTACATTAAATCAAGGGGAAGTCGACTGGGTACTTTTTCTATTAAAGGAAATTACTTCATTTCGCGGAAAATTGGGCACCTTCCTTCGCGATAAATAGATTGCAGTTCGTCTTGCTACAATGTTGTATTAAATAGCACTGCAGCCACAAATGTTGCAATCCAAGAAAAATTGAGTTGACGTCATAATTGATGTGACCATTTTGTAAGGGACTGTCCCGTGCGCTTCCCAAACGGACAAAGCCGGAGCCATTATTTCCTGCTTCCCTTGCAACCCCCAAAATTTTGGAGAAAACTAAATAAATCGAAAAAAATACACTACGACTCACAAAAACGATGGTAGCGCACTGATTTTCAATCCTATCGTTAAAAACGACACGAATTCGGAATCCTGAGGCTTTTTTCCATAAGATGCGTGCAAAATTGGCATAAGGCACAATGCCAATTTTTCGATTAATTAAGGGTTGAAGTTTTTGATTCATTTTTGTAGCACAGAATTTTACGTTAAAAAAATTGTTCTGCCAATATTTGTGAACGGATCTTTAAAAACTATATAGATTCATATTCGGCGGACTTTTTGACTTCGGATAGGCTCAAAAAACTATAGACGTGCTATTTGAAATTTTTGAGAAAAACGGGCTCGAAGAGTACGACTTGTAATAATTTTTTTCTAAATTTCCACTTTGAAAAATCTTAGCTAGGTTATTTGTGAACGGATCTTTAAAAACTTTTCAGATTCTGAAAGGTCGTTTATCGGAGATTAAGATCAACAAGGCCCAATGTTAAATCTGGGAGAAAAACGCTATCGAAGCTTTCAAGATGTAAATTTATCTAAAATATTTAATTTTCAAAATGCTATAACTCATTCGTCTTTGCGAATTTCGTCAAATCTTTTTATTTCTGAATGTTTTCGGTCCCTAAGCGTCGGAATCCGGTCCTAACTGAAAACCTCCAAAATTGGCCAAAATCGGAAAAAACATGGATTAACCCCTTGCGTATTTTTGAGGAAAAAAAATTTTAGGTAATGAATTTGCTTTAAATTTTTACAGGACGTTCCTATGAACCTCAAACTGACATAGCCGGAGCCATTCTTCCCTGCTCCTTCTTCAACCCCCGAAATTTTTGAGAAGTCTAAATTAATAAAAAAAAATACACTTCGACTCACAAAAAAAATCGTAGCACCCACATTTTTGATTTGATCATTAAAAACGACACGGATTCGGAATTCTGCGACTTTTTGCCATAAGATACGTGCAAAATCGGGATAGGGCGCAATGTTAAATTTTCGAGTTATTAAGGGTTGAAGTTTTAGGTTTATTTTTGTAGCACAAAATTTTTCGTAAAAAAATTGTAACGCCATTATTTGTGGACCGATCTTTAAAAATTATACAGATTCAGATTCTCTAGACTTTTTGGCTTCGAATAAGCTCAAAAAATCATAGGCGTGCAATTTGAAATTTTCGATAAAAACGGGTTCAAAGATTCTGGACATGTAATTAATTTTTTCTAAATTTCCACTTTGAAAAATCGTAGCTCGGTTACTTGTGAACGGACCTTAAAATTTTTTAAAATATTAAAAAATTGAACTATGAGAATTTCTCTAAAAAATTTTAGTTTCAAAATTGTGACTTTTTTTTGACTATTTTGTCTTCTTGCTGTTCGATCTCGAGTCCAGCAGTGCGGTGTAGGATTAAAATGTTAGATCAAGAGGAAGAAAGATTAAGTAAAAAAAATAAAATAAAAATAAAGCAAACTTGACCGATTGGAAATTAGAGCCGCTCTACTTACTCGGGGGCCGGGGGGCGTTAACTTCGCCCATTCCTTTCTGTACTTCGCTAAACGATCGTAAAACGGATGTTGTTTCAAGGTGTAAAACTTCATAACCAGTTAAAATTAATGCTTTTCGTTATAATTTAAATTTAATTGCTTTTCAGTTGATATTTTTAACTTTTACACAGAATCAACCGTACCTTTCTTCCCTTCCGTCCGCGTCTTTTTTGCTCTTGCAAATCCGAACTCGCTTTTTTCGAGTTTCGGTAATTAATTCGGATAATAAAATAAAAGAAAGAGGGCAGCACAGCGTGACTGACATTCGTAAGAAATTTTTTGCCAAGCTCGCAAAGATCGAAGAAAAATCGTCTGTTTAATAAATGACAAATTAATGTTGCAAGTAATTAAATCTAATGTGGGTTATGGTCCAGCGAAGTGTGGACTTGCGTTCTGCACGAAAGAACAATTTCGACCAATAACAAAAATTTTTAAAACTCCTCTTCGAGAGTTGAAATTTTTCATGCTCGATCAATTGGCGTTTGTGGTCGTCATTTTTCTTCTTGTTTGTCCTCGATGAACAATACTAACATTTTGGTGAACATTTCTACGAATTTTATTACGGTTATTTGCTTTTTTCTTTTCGATTTTCGTTTTTAACAATTTTTTTCGCCACTCTTTGCTAAAAGAATCTACCGCAAATTATTTAACAGTATTTTCGACGTGAAATTGGATCTTAGCGCTCGTTTTTCTCCCATTTTCTAAACGCGCGATGCAAAATAAACAAAATCGGAGGAAGCCTTATGGAAATTTCCTGAAGCGAAGAGGCAAAAAGTTGATTTGTTGCTTCGATTTACTTAAATCGAAAAAAAAATTCATAATTGTGAGTCGCCGTTGCCATTGTCTCTGACTTTTACACCGGATGCTGTCCTGCTAAGAAAAGACGACACATCTAAAATTATAAACACAAAAATAAGAACTGCGTTTCCTGTACGCCGGTGTTTTTCGACGCGGGTCCTACGCCCCACATGGGGGCAATTAAAAAACGTACTCGATTTTATATATTTTAAAAATTTACTTATTGTTTTCTTCTTAAAAATCTTGTGTCTTGAACAAGTTGTAATTAGGCTTCATTTATGGAATAATTCAATTTTTAAATATAAAATTAAAAAACCGATGCTTGTAGGGGAACCTGTTGTACCTTGGTTCTTTTTTCACTTGTAATTTTTTTTAAAGTGTATATGTAACAATTTGTTGATAAAATGAATTGCATCGTAGTGGGGCACTAATAAGGTATTCATCATAAAATATTTGAAAGCATTACCAACCGTTTACTCAAATTGCTATTAGATTTAAAAAGTAGTGGATCTATGGCCTAGGTACAACAGAGGTGATGTACTTTGGCTCTATTCACATTAAGCAAAATAAAACCCATTGTTCTATGAAAACTATATATTTATTTTTGGATTATAAGAACTACTAATGTTCTTCTTTGAGATGACACTAAAATTGTTTCAAAAATTAACAAATCTTTTCTCGTATACTTAAATGTCACATACTTAATGGTTAACTTTGCAAAAATTTCAATTTTTCGTTAGACTTGCGAGGCATATTATCCGAAGCCAAATAAAAAAAAATAAAAATTTATAACAAAGGTATATGTAAATTTTTATTTATTGCACTTTGATCTTAGGGCCAAGGTACAATTTATTGACAGTGACCGAGGTACAACACACCGACCCTTGATGTTTAAACTCAAAAATAAAATTAAAGCTCATGCTGTGCCGAAATCAGACCACTACTATGCAAACATTAATAAATAATCTTTCTGTTACGATGATCATTTGTTATTAGGTAATAAAAATTAATAAGATATTTAAGTAAAAAGAATATAAAAAGACTTACTTTTTTTCGATTAAAAATTTCAATTGATCTCATACATTAACAAAGTACATTGGCCAGCCGCTGCTAACTTTACGTTAATGACTGTCAATGTGGAATTTGAAATATCGAAAATTATGGGTCACGAAAGCCCGCAAATATTAAAAAAATAAAGTTGCTCTAGGTACAAAGGGACCAAGGTACAACAGGTTCCTCTACTTAAGTACGCGCATTAGAAGTTATAATTCTTTGGTGTAATTGAATGAAATATAGCCACGTGCAAAGATAAATTCAATAAATACGAAGATGTGCGCATTCGAGCGAAAAGTGGCACATTTCCGAGCGAGGGAGGCAAATGAAGCGCGACGCGGAGCGGCGCGCTTCATTTTCCCGAGATCGGAATGTGCCACTTTGAGCTCGAATGTGCACACTCGGCTTTAAGCACGATTCACAATAAAATACACAAAATATTATTTAAAAATCGATCTATCTCACTCACACTTACGAGATTATCGTATCTTTTCGCTCGCTCCCACTCATTGCTATGGTAAAAATACGTTTTTAAACATAAAATCGATATTTACGACACTAGGGGTAAACAGTACAGTTGTTGGCCAGTCGACAATGATTGGCCATATTTAAAAAATTATTTAATAATAAATCTATATTTCCTAATATATAATTTCTAATAAATGGTTTGTTTTTTTTGTTAATTTCTGTATCTTATTTTAATTAGAAAATATTTGCCGATCACAGTAAATTGACTAGTCAATTACTATATTTATATGGCCAATAACTATTTTGTTTAATAAAAGGGCCAATCACTGTACTGTTTACCCCTACATTTAAATCTTTTATTGGAAATAGAGAAAGATAAATTAGACAAATCTAATAAACACGAAGATGTGCGCATTTGAGCGAAAAGTGGCACATTTCCGAGCGAGGGAGGCAAATGAAGCGCGACGCGGAGCGGCGCGCTTCATTTTCCCGAGATCGGAATGTGCCACTTTGAGCTCAAATGTGCACACTCAATTTTAAGCAGAATTCACAATTAATTTAATTTATTTTTGTTGATTTTTTTTTAATTTAGTGTTTTTACAAGAACATTATTTAAGAAAATCAGAACTAAGTATAGCATTTTCCGGTCACAAAATCTCAATTTACACGACGAAATATAATTTTTTGAACTTAATCAAAGAAGATCAATGCAGACAAATTTAAAAAAAATAAAAAACAATAGGAAACTAAATGTATTAATTGTAAATTGAGCTTTAAGGCGATTGAACGCGTCCGAGTGAGAAGTGGCACATTTCTGAATGAGGGAAAATGCCCCATATTTTGATTCAATATGCATATATCTTGTTTCTTTTTTTTTTTCAATTCAAAAACTTAATTTTAGTTATGCGTTCTATTTTTTTTTATTCGAAAGCGAGAAGATTAATAGTAAAATAGAATATAAAAGATTCAAGCGAGGGAAGCAAATTTTCCTGAAATGAAAACGTGCCACTTTGAGCACGAGCGTGCACACTCGACTTTAAGCACGATTCACAAAAATCACTTTACTTTCTAAATATTTTTCGTAGAAAAACTAGCTTTAATTTAAAAAATTTGAAAGTAAATTAATTATTTGTGAATCGTGCTTTAAGCCGATTGTAGGGGTTCGAGTTCAAAGTGGCACGAATTAATTTCCGAAAAATATACCACTTTTATTTCGCATGTGAACGCATCTCGTTTTATTAGGTTTGACCAAAAATATTCTATTTTTCGAGTAAAAAAAGAATTAATAAAACTAGAATCAGTTTTTGGATTAGAAAGATAGAAGATTAATAGTCAAATCTAATAAAATGAGGAAAGGTGTGGTACAAGAAATTTCCAAAGAAACGTTTTAAATATTGTAGAAGGTCCTCAATAAATACAATAACTATTTGGAAAACAAAAGGACACTTTAAACTAACAAAATAACTGTGGGGCAAAAAATGAGCAACAGTAAATAGAAAAATATAAAATAATAAGGACTTATAATAGTTTAAGGCCGATATACAGTCGAACCTCAATAAGCCGAATTTTTGATAACTCGAACTTGTTTCCCAAGGACTTCTCTATTTCAACGTTAATATTTTTATATCGATAACTCGAATTTTTGATAACTCGAATTATTTTTAGTTTCGACTTATCAAGGTTCGACTGTATTTGCCATTATGTTTTATAACGTCTAAAACACAATTTTTCATAGAATTTATTAATTCTTAATGCAGAACTTGAGTTACTTCTATGAAGGGGATAGACAAATATATTTCTTTTTTAATTTTACATTTTAAACCTGTAAGTTGGTATGTAATATTTTTTTCCATTAAAATGTATGTATTTTGATCGAAAATGAAAAATAATACCGCGTTAATTGAATGTTTTTTGTGATATAAATCCGAGTGCAAAACGTCAATTTCATTTCTAAATATTTTTAATTAAAAATTATTATTTCAAGCAGGAACCAAATTTTTCATTTTGTAATTATTAAAGAAATAAAGGCCCCAACCTTTTCGAATATTAACTCGAAATTTACTGGTCTCAATTTAATGTTTTGAATCAAAATAAGAAAGAGTAATCCAATAAATACAAAGATGTGCGCATTCGAGCGAAAAGTGGCACATTTCCGAGCGAGGGAGGCAAATGAAGCGCGACGCGGAGCGGCGTGCTTCATTTTCCCGAGATCGGACATGTGCCACTTTGAGCTCGAATGTGCACACTCGGATTTTAAGCCTGATTCACAATTATTAATTAATTTTCTTAGAGACGACCTAACTTTAACTGATGAATTTTCGTTGGTTGTGCGCGCGCGCAACTTCCGTTTCCTATTAATATTTTACACTCAACGCGACAAAAGAAGTATAACTTCAATAATATTTGTGTCACATAGGGGGCCGACAAAATTTTAGACTGGGGCACGTTAAAAAAAAGGTTGGGAAACACTCCCGTACGCCGAACAGGAACGTATTTAATTTTTTTTTGGCTCCCATGCCTTCGCATTCGAGAAACGCTCGCCCGCTTCTTGGGACGATGGGAAAATTCCGATTTCTATTCAGAATTTTCATGTTGCGATAGGCAATGGCGATATCTGGTTTGAAAGCACTTAAAAGACCGGTTCGTTTTATTTTCTACGTTATTAGAAATATTATTAGCATAATTTATAGAAATTTTAAGCTTCGATTACGTGCAGCTAACTGTTCTAATGTTTCGCTAATTAAGTGTGTGGGCTCCTTTTTTTTTACCTCTTTCGCTCGCAACGTACAAGTTTTTGTTAGAATTAGAGCATTTTTTAAACGATGCTCGTTTTCTCATTTCGAATGCAGAAATCAAATTAAATAAACAGTTAGCGTTTTTAATCCTCTTCGACTCGAAATTAATTCCAATTTTTTTGTTGCAGATCTCGCGCGGAAGACTTTTGGCGCTATCTTCCGCAGAATCGCTTTTAGGGGACACCCGAAGGAGATTCGAGCCGCCGAGGAAAAGGTCAGGTTGATATTTTTATAAGCACGTTTTAATTTTAAGCGCACGGCGATCGTTTTTCATTTGACAACCAAGTGCGGAAAACGATTTGTTTTCGTATGCTCTCTTTGCCAACTTTTCTCAACTTGTTTAAAATGGGTAATCTCGGCGTCGAGAAAGGAATTATAAAATTTAAGACGAGAAGTAGCCATGATTGAAAATAAAGCATCATTAATCATGTACAAAATGTCATAACTGTTATGTGATTAAAAGGCAACAAAAAATTCAATATGTAAGACTAAGTAATTACGTGAAATCGATTCTTCATACCTTCGTACATTTATCATTAGTTTTCTGTGTAATTTTAATGTAGGTACATATTTAGAAAAAAATTAAAGCAAAGTGACTGTCGACGCTAATTTTTTCAAGCAACAATTCGTCTAGCGCGGTTATTTGTGAACCACGCTTTAACCTTCCGTGTACTAGGTGGGGGTATAACTTACGTGAACAATTTTTTTTTTGTTAAAACGGGACGTTTGGCAATCGCGCTTAAAACCGAGTGTGCACATTCGAGCTCAAAGTGGCACATTCCGATCTCGGGAAAATGAAGCGCGCCGCTCCGCGTCGCGCTTCATTTGCCTCCCTCGCTCGGAAATGTGCCACTTTTCGCTCGAATGCGCACATCCTCGCATTTTTTGGATTTGTCTACTTCATAAATATTTTAAATATCGATTTTATGTTCGAAAAACGTTTTTACTATAGCAAATGGGTGGAAGGGAGCGAAAAGATGGGACAATTTGGTCGATGCGAGTGAGATAGACCGATTAAACGGTTGCCTATATTTAATTTTTGATATTAAATACGTTTTGATTGAATTACAACTAAAGAAAGTAAATTAATTATTGTGAATCGCGCTTAAAACCGAGTGCGCGCATTCGAGCTCAAAGTGGCACATTCCGATCTCGGGAAAATGAAGCGCGCCGCTCCGCGTCGCGCTTCATTTGCCTCCCTCGCTCGGAAATGTGCCACTTTTCGCTCGAATGCGCACATCCTCGTATTTTTTTAGAAAATTTGTCCCCCAAACAAAAAAATATTTTAAATTAAATTATTTTATTTAAAAATGTTTTTTTCTTACAATAAAATAAAGCCCAAAAAATAGACAATTTGTCGATGATAATAGGTAAGTGTTAAACGGTTGTACTATATTTAAGGTTTTAAATCAAAATACGGGAATTCAACTTTAAAGCTCAGTAAATTAATTATTTTCCCTTTAAAGAAGAGCATTTTCATCTCAGGGCAAATTTTCATAAAACCATGATTTTCAGCAAAACTTAAGCGCAAGCTAAGCGTCCCACTCTCATTATATAATTTTAAAGTTGGAAATTATTTCCAATTATTCGCTCGAATGCGCACATCCTCGCATTTTTTCGATTTGTCTACTTCATAAATATTTTAAATATCGATTTTATGTTCGAAAAACGTTTGTACTATAGCAAATGGGTGGAAGGGAGCGAAAAGATGGGACAATTTGGTCGATGCGAGTGAGATAGACCGATTAAACGGTTGCCTATATTTAATTTTTGATATTAAATACGTTTTGATTGAATTACAACTAAAGAAAGTAAATTAATTATTGTGAATCGCGCTTAAAACCGAGTGCGCGCATTCGAGCTCAAAGTGGCACATTCCGATCTGGAAATGAACGCGCCGCTCCGCGTCGCGCTTCATTTGCCTCCCTCGCTCGGAAATGTGCCACTTTTCGCTCGAATGCGCACATCCTCGTATTTATTACATTAGTATAATTTACCGTGCGCCAATCAAATCAAAAATTTTAATTAATTTATTTTATTTAATTGTTTTCTTTCTTACAATAAAATATAACGTCCGTTAAAATTAAATAAAAATATTTTTTTTTATAATAGGTTTTTTTAAGTGTTACATGTTGTACTATAGTAAGGGTTTTAAATCAAACATAAGGGATCAACTTAAATGCTCAGGACCAATTTATTTTTTTTTAAAGAAGAGCATTTTTCATCTCAGGGGCAAATTTTCATAAAACCATGTTATCAGCAAACCACTTAGCGCAAGCTAAGTGTCCCCACTCCCATTATATAATTTTAAAAGTTGAGTTAAAAATTATTTCCAATTATATTTTTATTAAATTTTAATAGGGCTTATATTTCATTGTAAGAACAATTTTTTTTATTATCTCTGATACAAGATATTTATCCCAGCTTATTATTTATCTAATAACAATAATATAATTTATAATTATTTAGGTAGAATTTGTTCAAAAATTCGATTGTTTAGTAATAAATTTTATTAACAAGTATGGTGTAAGTACCATTAAAAAAATTCTGAGTCATTATAGGGTCTTATAAGAAATGTAAATTTTATAATCATAATTTTGCTCAAAAAGTATCATAATAATAATTGAAAAAGTAAGAGAAAATAATTTTTTTCATCATCAATTTATTAAGCTCAAAATTGGTCGTAGATCCTTTATTTTTGTTTTAATCATTAAAAACGACTAAGCTTTAGAATTTTGAGACTTATTTCCATAAGATACGTGCAAAAACAGCTCAACGTTTATTTTTTGAATAATTAATGGTGAAATTTTTCGATTTATTTTTGCCACACAAAATTTAATATTAAAAAAATTCGTAACTCGGTTATTTCTGTACGGATCTTTAAAATGACTTCACTTTTGGCTTCCTTTATGTAAAAAGTATCATAGGCGTGCCATTTGCAATAATAGAAAAAAAAAAGAACTGACGATTTCTTTCTATTTTTACGAATTTTTGAGATCAAAATTCTTGTTTGTTTCACCACAGATTAAGACATATTGAATTTAATTTTCATTAAAAATAAAACAGTATATTTTGATTATTACATAAATAATACGCTGAAATAAATCTCTTGCATTAGAAATGATAAAAAAATTGTTTTCTTTCGCTCGTTAAAATTTAATAATTTTTTTTATAACAGTTTATTTTAAGTGTTACATATTGTACTATAAGTAAAGGTTTTAAATCAAACATAATGGATCAACTTAAACGCTCAGAATCAATTTATTTTTTCTCAACGAAGATCATTTTTATCTTAGGGACAAATTTTCATCAAACCATGCTATCGGAAAGGACCTAAGGGGAACCATTTAGCGCAAGCTAAAGTGTCCCCACTCATGAATAACTCACATTATATAATTTTAATAAAGTTGGGTTAAAAATTATTTCAAATTATATTTTTATTAAATTTTAATAGTCCTTATATTGCATTGTAAGAACAATTTTTTATTTATCATCTTTAATATAAGATATTTATTCCAGCTTATTATTTATGTAATAACAATACTACCGATAATTTGTAATTATTTAGGTAGAATTTGTTCAAAAATTCGATTGTTTAGTAATAAAAATAGTTTTTATTTTTTTTAACTATGGCCTAGCATTAAGAAAATTTTGAAAAAATTTTGAGTCATTATAGGTCCTTATATTATAATACTATATTTTCAAACAAATCGGAAGAAAAAATATTTTTCAGTTTTTACTTATTTTGTCTTTTTGAAAAGACCGATATAGATTAAGGCAGTGGTTTCCAACCTTTTTTGTACCTGCGCCCCCTTTAAAAAAAAATTGTTGCGCCCCCTTAATTTTTCTAACAATCTAATTTCATAAATACTCAACTGACATTATAATTTATTTAATGGGCTACAAAATAATATACAATATTATGTAAAAATATACCTACATAAAATTTTTTTGATACCTATTCGACTTTTTTAGTTTGTATTCGAAAATGATATTTTGGAAACAGCTGCATGCCCCCCTTGCAACAGTCTCGCGCCCTCCTAGGGGGCGCGCCCCACAGTTTGGAAACCACTGGATTAAGGTGTGAAATTTTCAATATCTTTATATTTGTATAGTATCTACATATCCATAGAATATCATTAAGATATTTACAAAAGGCATTTTTAACATGCTTATCCTCCTATGGCCTTTATTTGACTTTTAATTTTTTGAATTGAAGAATAGATGATTAATATAGGCAAATCCAATAAAAACCAAGATGTGCGCATTCGAGCGAAAAGTGGCACATTTCCGAGCGAGGGAGGCAAATGAAGCGCGACGCGGAGCGGCGCGCTTCATTTTCCCGAGATCGGAATGTGCCACTTTGAGCTCGAATGTGCACACTCGGTTTTAAGCACGATTCACAATACAATAGACAAAAATATTAGTTAAAAATCGATCGATCTCACTCACACTTACGAGATTATCGTATCTTTTCGCTCGCTCCCACTCATTGCTATGGTAAAAATACATTTTTAAACATAAAATCGATATTTACGACACTACATTTAAATCTTTCATTGGAAATAGGAAAGATAAATTAGGCAAATCTAATAAATACGAGGATGTGCGCATTCGAGCGAAAAGTGGCACATTTCCGAGCGAGGGAGGCAAATGAAGCGCGACGCGGAGCGGCGCGCTTCATTTTCCCGAGATCGGAATGTGCCACTTTGAGCTCGAATGTGCACACTCGGTTTTAAGCCTCATTCACAATTATTAATTTAATTTCTTAGAGAGCTAACTTTAACTGACAAATTTTCGTTAGCTGTGAGCGCACGCAACTTATGTTTCCTGCTAATATTTTACTCTCAACGCGGTACAAGAAGTATAACTTCTTTAATATTTATGTAAAAAGTATCGTAGGCGTGCCATTTGCAATAATCAAAAAAATCAGAACTGACGATTTCCCTTCTATTTTTACGAATTTTTGAGATCAAAATTCTTGTTTCTTTCATCATTTAAATTTCATGAAAAATAAAACATTATAATTCGGAGATTTTCTAATGTTAAAATTTTCATTATGAAATGAATTAATTTTTTAAATTTAGTTTTTAATAATTGATTAGATCGATTTATTTTCAATCGCGTTAAAGCTTTATTTTTAACATCCAAAATGGATTGCATTTATAATTTAGACCCATTCGTTTAAGACCGTTTAAATACGGGGTGTTTTTTTTTCCAAAAAAAAATCAACCTAACGAAAGTGCGAGGAAAAGTTAGAAAGTGAGCATTTAGGGCTTTGATGTTTTTATTAAAATCGTGCACAGGAGATGGAAGTAGGTTTAGTGGGACGATTTGAATAAAAACGAAAAGAAAAAAAGATGGACGAAAATGGCGCAAGTGGCGGTCGTCGTCGAAGTGCGAAGGCATTGGCGGGTCTGTCGTTGTATAAACTCCTAAATGGTTTTCTTTGCTCTTTTTAGAACTCGAGTTTCACAACTTCATGTTGTTTTAGTTATCTATTTGTTGAACGACCGATGAATGAACTGTTTTGATGCCTTTATTGCTACTATTACAAACAAAAGGACTCCAATAAACATTCCAACACGAATAAGTCCATCTTTGTTGCATTACTGGAACTTGTTTGCAAGTTTTTTCGTTTTTCTTTGCTCTTCGTATTGATTTTTTTACTGACCTCCTTTATTCGTACACTGTTATTCCTTTTTCCTTTCGCGAAAATCGATAGGGAAAAGAGGAACGCCGTTCTTCCACCCGATTTTCTCTTTTCACCAAAACGCGCCATTTTGTTTTGGTACGACTATTTTTAAATTCTCATCAAATCTGGATTTTATTTCAATCACACACACCACTCGCACGTGCCAATGAACTAATTACACATTACACGTGCTTTGTGGCTTTGCTTTTTTTACATTTTTTTCGGAAAACACTTCGACTCGTAACCTAACCAAAATAACCGCCATTCATTTTTTCTTTTCAAGGCCCCAAGCTCAAATTACAAAAGCTCCACAACAAAATTAAAAAAAAATAAATAACAACATTCGAAAAAGTCAATTGCAATTCGAAAATAATTTTTATGTGGAAATTTGAAAGTTGAACAAAGCGAACCGATTTAACGATTTTCTAACGTGCAGACACTTCGCGGCCTGTGCTAAAAATAGTTTAATTAAATTTTGCAGCAGACTTAACAACGAAACAAATTCCAAAGTGCATCAAAATCTACTTTGGTCTCGAAAGAGAGAGGGCATTGACCGTCTAAAAACAACCAACTAATGTCATCTCAATGAATCACATCGATATTTTTAGAATTCGAAAATTCTCTTGCAGTTGTTGCATATAAATTTCGGAAATGAAATTCAATTTCGTTTAAATCGCGCCTTTTGAACGATCCGCGTCGCATCTGTGGGACGACGCGCGAACTACGAGACGGCGGTTCGCCGCGTCGCTCCTCGATGGCGCCACGAGCCATCAAAATAAAATTCAAAATTCGATTCGTAATAGCTTTCTATTTCTTTCATTTCATACATAAAAAATAAATAACACAAATAAATTAAGCGGTTAATTAATTATTAGAAGAATTAATTAGCAACTTTTAAGGTTTAAAATAATAGTACAAAAATCGTTAGTTGTCTAAAAAATTATTCTTAATTAAGTCTTGTCTACGTTTCAAATTGAATCTGCAACTATCTCAAAATTTCCAAAATTGGGCCATCCAAAAACCGACTACTAACAAATGACTAGGACAAGGTTCGAGGATGGCAATTTTCGAGGTAACTGCAAAGTCGGCCCTTATAAAAATTATCCTCTAATATCTTCCGTTCTTGTCGGAATATTTCCCCGACAATTTGCTGACCGAATATCGATCGCTGTAGCGATCGTCGTTGTACTTTTCTTCGGCTTTGTAATGGATTTCGGGCGACCCGATGTTCTTCTGCCAATGATGGGTCCAGTAGAAATCGTCTGGGTTGACGTCTTTCGGATGGCGGGCGTCTCTGAAGACCATCACGCAATAAATCATCGTTGCTAGGAGCGTTAAGAAACCGAAGATCAGAAAAACGATCCCTAAGATCCTAAAAAGAAGAGATATAATGACCTGGACGTCGCTCTTACAATTGATACTCACCAAACGAAAAGGGGCTCGTAAAAATTGATGACGATCACAAATCCTAACGTGACGAGAATGATTCCCAAGTTTAGAAGCAACATCAAACAACACATCCCTTTGATGTTGGGACAGAAGGGATTGGGGGCGACCATGGCCTCGACGGTGGCGCCGGCTTTCCTCGAGGTTCTCGTTTTGGCGGTGCTCGCCACCGAGGGGGCTCTTCCGCCGCTTCGATAGGAGTAATGGCTTGGAGCTCGGTGCGATCTGGAGCCCCGACTGAAAATTAAGATTCATTTTGAATGCAATGAATTGCAGAAGATGGCCTTCATAATTAAATGTATTTTAATAAAGGGTGTGGCTAGGGGGTAATATGGCCCACCTAAGTCATTCTAAAATTTTGATGGTCGCCCTATGAAACACAAATAATATTGAAGTTATACTTCTTTTACCGCGTCGAGAGTAAAATATTAGCAGGACGAAAATTCGTCCGTTAAAGTTAGCTCTCTAAGAAAGTAACTTAATAATTGTGAATGAGGCTTAAAACCGAGTGCGCACATTCGACCTCAAAGTGGCACATTCCGATCTCGGGAAAATGAAGCGCGCCGCTCCGCGTCGCGCTTTATTTGCCTCCCTCGCTCGGAAATGTGCCACTTTTCGCTCGAATGCGCACATCCTCGTATTTATTAGCTTTGCCTACTTTATTCTTAGCTCCCTCAATTCAAAAAATTAAATTTAGTTTGGTAAGATCGTTTGAATGTTCTAAAAATGTATTTGCTATAGCAATGAGTGGAAGAGAGCGAAAAGGTACGTCAATCTCGGAAGTGCAAGTGAGAGAAAAGGATTAAAATTATTCAACTGCTTTTGTGTCTAATTCTTTGGTCTAAATTATTGTGAATCGCGCTTAAAACCGTGTGTGCACATTCGAGCTCAAAGTGGCACATTCCGATCTCGGGAAAATGAAGCGCGCCGCTCCGCGTCGCGCTTCATTTGCTTCCCTCGCTCGGAAATGTGCCACTTTTCGCTCGAATGCGCACATCTTCGTAATTATTAGATTTGCCTACTTTATCCTGAGCTCTTTGTAAAAAAATAAAAGTTCCAAGAATTTTTTTGGGGGTCAAGGGGCTTCGGCACCGCTCTAATTTTTTTAGAAAAAATCTTACATTTTTCTATATGTAGTCTGTGTAATATTCAAATTTTTAAATAAGGTGGCACATTGTCAAATAAACAATAGTAGGGGAATCTGTTGTACCTTGGTCCCTTTGTACCTAGGGCAACTTTATTTTTTTTAATATTTCGTCCCACTAAACCTAATTTCATCTTCTGTGCACGATTTTAATAAAAACATCAAAGCCCTAAATGCTCCCTTTCTAACTTTTCTTCGCACTTTCGTTAGGTTGATTTTTTTTTGCAAAGAAAAACATCCCGCATTTAAACAGTCTTAAACAAATGGGTCTAAATTATAAATGCAATCCATTTTGGATATTGAAAATAAAGCTTTAACGCGATTGAAAATAAATCGATCGAATCAATTATTAAAAACTCAATTTAAAAAATTAATTCATTTTATAACGAAAATTTTAACATTAGAAAATCTTAAAATTATATTGTTTTATTTTGCATGAAAATTAAATGATGAAAGAAACAAGAATTTTGATCTCTAAAATTCGTAAAAATAGAAGGGAAATCGTCAGTTCCGATTTTTTTGATTATTGCAAATGGCACGCCTACGATACTATTTACATAAATATTAAAGAAGTTATACTTCTTGTACCGCGTTGAGAGTAAAATATTAGCAGGAAACATAAGTTGCGTGCGCTCACAGCTAACGAAAATTTGTCAGTTAAAGTTAGCTCTCTAAGAAATTAAATTAATAATTGTGAATGAGGCTTAAAACCGAGTGTGCACGTTCGAGCTCAAAGTGGCACATTCCGATCGCGGGAAAATGAAGCGCCCCGCTCCGTGTCGCGCTTCATTTGCTTCCCTCGCTCGGAAATGTGCCACTTTTCGCCCGAATCGCTCATCCTCGTATTTATTGGATTTATCTATGCACGTGGCTATATTTAATTTAGTTACACAAAAGTATAACTTTTATTGCTCGTACATAAGTAAGGGAACCTGTTGTACTTTGGTCCCTTTGTACCTAGGGCAACTTTATTTTTTTAATATTTGCGGGCTTTCGTGTACCATAATTTTCGATATTTCAAATGCCACATTGCCAGACATTAACGTAAAGTTAGCAGCAGCTGGCCAATGTACTTTGTTAATGTATGAGATCAATTGAAATTTTTAATCCAAAAAAAGTAAGTCTTTTTATATTCTTTTTACTTAAAAATCTTATTGATTTTTATTACCTAATAACAAATGACTCATCGGTATAGCAAGATTATTTATTAATGTTTGCATAGTAGTGGTCTGATTTTGGCACAGCATAATCTTTAATTTTATTTTTGAGTTTAAACATCAAGGGTCGGTGTGTTGTACCTCGGTCACTGTCAATAAGTTGTACCTTGGCCTTAAGATCAATGTGCAATAAATAAAAATTTAGATATACCTTTGTTATAAATTCTTATTTGTTTTTTATTTTGCTTCAGATAATATGCCTCGCAAGTCTAACGAAAAATTGAAATTTTTGCAGAGTTAACCATTAAGTATGAGAAATTTTAGTATACGAGAAAAGTTTTGTTAATTTTTGAAACAATTTTAGTGTCATCTCAAAGAAGATCATTAGTAGTTCTTATAATCCAAAAAAAAATATATCGTTTTCATAGAACAATGGATTTTATTTTGCTTAATGCTTAAAGGCAAGGTACTACATCACCTCTGTTGTACCTAGGCCATAGATCCACTAATTTTTAAATCTAATAGCAATTTGAGTAAACGGTTGGTAATGCTTTCAAATATTTTATGATGAATACCTTATTAGTGCCCCACTACGATGCAATTAATTTTACCAACAAATTGTTACATATACAATTTTTTAAAAAATGACAACTGAAAAAAGGGCCAAGGAACAACAGGTTTTTTTACACTGCAAGGTATTATCCCCAAAACAACTTTTCAAATTTTTTTTTTCGTGCGATTTCCACAATTTTACAAATCTTTCCAAAATGTATTTTAATAATATCTACAATATATTTGATTTTAACTAAAATAGATTCACCAATTCATAAGAGAAAAATTATTTTATGAATTTAAACTTTATTATTTCTCACCAAACCCCCAACGAATTTTATATTAAAATTTCGCCAAAGTGTAAAGGACATTTAAGGGGGCAGACCTAGTTGGGACGTCTAAAAAAGGTGTTAAGGTAAAAGTCCCTATTATGAGACACATTTCTAGGTAGGTCAAACATTAGCGCTATTATTTAATCAGTTTTAGTGTAAAACACAATTTAAATTAAATGATACATATGTTTTATCATTTTTATATTAATATTTTGAGTTTGCACTAAATATTAATTTAAAAATACCTCAAAATAAGCTTTTGTAATGGGAACCGCTGTGTCCTTATTTATGAGACACTTTAAAGGTGTATGGCCCCAGTGTCTCATGATGCAGGTTCCCATTATTGAGACAGTTAAAAAATCAATTTAGGACAACAAATCATTAAATTTTTGTAAATTAAACGACTAATCAACGAAAATTATCGTAAGATCAAATTTCTTTTTCTTCTTTAATTTTTTTTTGCAGCTTTTAACCTGTTCTATTAATTTTCTTTTTTCTGTTGCAATTTTTTTCGGTTATAATATAATTTTATAGACAAACAAAAATAAGTTTCTGAAAGTTTCAATTTAAAATTTGAGTTTTAAAAGGTCGCTCAGAATTTTTTTATTTATTAGTACATCACTTTGGATTATATCCCAATGCTAATAAAGCAAATTTAATACGCACTTTTTAATAAAATTTTGTTTTTTTTGTCATGTGTTTCATTTTCAGTTCATCTCGTGGTGAATTTTTGTTTATTATTTTAATAAATAATGGAAAAAATGTATGAAATTTTAATTTTAATATTAAAATGTCGCTCGAAAAATCCAAAGTGATGCACTAATAAATAAAAAAATTCTGAGCGACCTTTTAAAACTCAAATTTTAAATTGAAACTTTCAGAAACTTATTTTTGTTTGTCTATAAAATTATACCGTAACGAGAAAAAATTAAAAAAATTTATTTTGACGGATTTTGAAATTTTAAAAATTTTGAGCGACCTCTTAAAATTTTTTATTGAGCTGCCCTTTGAGGTACTCTTAAAACATCAAAACTAACATTTTTTCCTCGAGACTACAAAAAAATAGTCTGTTTTTTTGCGCCACCCTAAGGCGCTCCCATCGCAGCTCTATCCAGCACCCACTTGAAAATATCATCCTCTTCTTTCGATGATAACACTGTGCTCGGTCCTGTCTTATTTTTTATCTTCTCAGCAGGACCAATATTTTCTTTCTACCTAGTGTAGCTACAGGTACTCCAAAGGCAACTACTGCCTTTCGTAAAGATCGCCTTTAAAGCTTTTTCGATACTTAACGGATCATAGTTATTCCTTTTAATCTTTTCTTTGTTATTTTACTCTTCACATTTGAGCACAACTTGTTCTTTTTTGTTAATTTAGATTGCTTTCTTGTCTTCTTTGATTTTTGTTTATTCTCCATTCTCTCAGTTTTTAATTAAAATTTTTGTTTCGCACACTGTTGTTATTTAATCCAAAACATTTTATAAATCAATATACATATAATATATGTAAAAATATTAAAACTTATTTAATTATTAAAAAAAAATTGCTCAAGTACAACAAAGTTTCATTTTATGATTGTAGGTTAGGTTTATAATATAACGTTATTTCATTAAAAATACTTACTCGTAAATAATTATTTTAAGCTGTACTAATCAACAATACTTCATATTACAGAACTAAACTTTTAAATAGTTAATATCGTTGGTTGTTTATTTAAAACTTATAAATGTAAACTGTCTCTTGAAGTCCGGACAAGCAAAATAGTATGTCCCTATTGCGCGATACACTCTTAAATGTCTCAAATAACCGGTACGTCCAAGTTTATAAGTGTAGGTGTTAATGATACAGTCGAAAATAGTCATAAAATAGTCATAAAATAGCATAAATGCTTATAGAATTGAAATCTAATACTCATTAGCTTTCAAATATCATATAATGCACATATGTAAATAGAAGTGGCAATTAAATTTAACGCGACTGAAAAATTGAATAGTCGTTGTCGCCCAACTTTGCTCAGAGCGTGTATTCAAGTGCAAATGTCAAACCGCTTATAGGTACTTTTATATTTTTCTTATTACAATAACAAAAGAATAACTGCAAACTTAGTAAATTGCTTTCAAAATTGATGAAGTTAAGTATTCTTTGTATTTTTTAAAAAGATTATTGTGTACTTTTTGAATAAATTAATGTATTCACGTAATGTATCATAAATCGGGACATCGTCTCATAATAGGGACTTTTACCTTATTTCGAATTTTTTTTTGGCCACATATGAAAATAATTAATAACAAATGTTTGTCCACGTGAAAGAAGATATTATAAATTTTTTAAGACTAAATATTGAGAAATACGTGGAAAACCTCAAATTTGCGATGGGTTTAAAAAAAATAAGGGTTTTGCCGTGATCATTGCAGCTCGTCACTGGATCATGTGAAATCAAAAAAAAAGGACCACTACTTAATCACATAATGCTCCGGATGTACGAAGGGATTTAAAAAATTTTGATTTTTCGAAAAATGGCAGATGTTGAAATTCAAAGTTGTTTATTCGACCACAATTTCGCTCACATTTTCAGCTATAAAAAAAAAGTAATCGTCCAAAAAACCAATCCTTTGTCCATCCGGAGGACAATTATATATAGAATAAGTGAGAAAAATTTCAAACTGATCTGGTAAGCCGTTCCCAAGTTACAGTGATCACTGACTTCGAAAACATGGTTTCGAGAAAAACGCTTTTAAAGTTTTGAGTTTTTGAATTGAAAGACTGTTTTTTTTCTTGTTTCGTGACTTATATATTGTTCGATTTTTTCTCACTTCTCTAGTCACTTTTTTATCCATTTTGTACTCAAGAAATGATTATTTTGAATGTACATAAGGTAAAAGTACCGGTTTTGGACACGTTAGGCCTAGTTTTAGACACTTGAGTAATTTTGATAAAATACCTTAAAAAATACGAAAAAAACATCATTGATGTTTCTATCGTAGTTAACACTAGATTTACAGACTGAGCCAATTTGACTCATTTAAAATTTTATTGCTATATACCTATAGCAAAAAAAAGCGAGGATTATTTCTGTTTGCGGAAAATGTATTTCAAAAACAGTGTTTATATGTAAAAAATGTTTTCCATGAAGTTTTTAATAAGAAATCTTTTATTTCAATTTAGTTGGAACTGTTTTTTTGCAAAAAACTTCAATTTTGGTGTATGAGTCAAATTGGCCCACTTCAGTAAAAATAGGTATATAATCTACTGTTAAACATATATTAATTACACTTATAGCAAGTAGCGATAATTCTTATATTTGACATTTGTCAAAATAAATTAAAAAATGTCCACAACTGTTACAGTGTCCAAAACCGGTACTTCTACCTTATATGTATAATATAATGTAAAACGAAAAACTGCCACTACCAGCCTACTTTTATCCATTAGAGACGACTCCATTCTAAGTTATTTATCTCCATAAATAATTGTCCGATTTGTCGCAAATTTGCAGAGTATACTTTTGAAATATTTTACGTTTAGAAAATGAAAAAAAAAAACAACAATTTTTTCAAAATTCCAATTGGGTCTGCCCCCTTAAAGCACTCATAGAGAAAATACACGAAGCAAATCTCTTTGGGGGCCCGATTGCCCATATTGGCCTGACTGTACCCTTACATTGGGGAGAAGTTATAGTGTTTTTTCAAACTCAACCATACGTACACATACCTAATTTCTGAGGGTGATTTATAAGCTCCACTTGTCACGTAAATTTCGGAACCAGTGTCCCCATATCCGCTTCCTTTGCTCAAGACCGAGGGTGCTCTTTGGGAGTTGTTCTGTTGATATTTTCTTCCGTTACGTTCGCTCACCACTGCGTAGGGCTTTAACAATTTTTTTTGTTAAAATTGAAATCAAATTAAAACCAATTACTTACGACAGAAGTGTATTCGGACACGGTTCTATCGGAGGGTGCTCTTTGGCTTTCTTCTCCGTCCGAATAAGCCAGGTTCCTGGAAATATGAACGGGGGTTGGCGATTCGGCGGGCCTCGGGGCGATGTAGTGATTTTTCGCCAATCTCTTAGCCATTTCGATATTTTATGTTTTTAATTTTTCTGTAAAAAGCGAAAGTTTGAAATTTTCTAGGCGGAAACGTGGTCGTCGCATAATCCGAATTAATTAGAATGCCTTCGTTACGTCACAGCACGCTTACTTTAAAATTTTAATTAAAGAGACAATGGGAACATTTTTTGCAACGTGAACGCGAAAATTGTTCTGCCAAAAGGAGTGAAAGCTTTTCTAAATTGCGTAATTACATTCGAAAAAATTAAAAATAATACATAGGCGTCCGTTGAAAGGACGATTGCCTTAAATGTCGTTAGGTTCGCGTAGGTTTTGTGAGCTAATGCTAATTTTTTGCTATTTTAGTCGAAACCGAAGGTTTCGATTATAATTTCTAATTTATTGAAAAACAAACACAAACACACATACACACAACACACCTGTTCTTGATTTGCATGCGTTTTGGTTGTTTTTTTTATATTTTTTGAATGCACTTTGGAAATAACAGAAAGGTTTTATGCAACCATCGACCTAATAAATGTTTAAACTTTGGGTTTTTTTTAGAAAAACAATAACATGTTGTTTGGAATAGAGAAAGTTGTTTGAGACTTCTGTATTTGCTTTAATTTAAATTAAAAGATAGCGTTGTTGCCTTCTACGCCAATGTACTCGTTTAATTAGTTTTTTTTTACACAATCCTTACTGCTTCATTTTTGCTCAAAATCCTCTTGTAACTTATTGAAAAATAATTATAATAATCGAAAGTTGTTCCGTGGACTAAATTTATGGCTTTTAGTGTGTTCGGTGACCTTTTCAAATATTTGGTAATTAATTTCGAAAAGCAGTTCACATTATAAACAATTTTCTAAGTGTTTATAACATTTTTTCATTATCGACAATTTGATTAGTTCAAACAAAATTAAATGAAGGGAACTTGTAATTTTAATCTTTTTAAATTGGGGGGACCTTTTAAAAAAAAATCAATACGGTTCTGATAAAGTTAAAAATAGAAACATACGTCAGTTCGAATGTGTATTAAGCAAATCTTGTTTTAGTATTTGATCACTTTTAAAAAACTTCCTATTTCAGAAAAAGTCGACGCTCCCAAAGTCCTTACTAGAAACTTTCAAATTATTTTCCAAAAAATCCACCGAATACGTAGGTAACTTTTGCACACTTACAAAGATAGTAAAAACGAATAGAAATAGAAAATTAAACTTTGTTTTCCTCCATGTTACTCTCCATGGTCAACTACGCACTTGCACTCTCACTCATAAAACTGACCCACTCTCAAAAAGCACATACAGCACAACAAAACAATACAAACGTGTCCTCGTTCAACCAAGAAAATGATCTTGACATGGGCCTGGACATAGACGTGCTCTGTTGCGGAGTAACGGAGGAAACGTAGGAACACTTACCTGCGTGTGGCGAAAGCGAAATTACGTCATCGAAGGTTATTTTGGAGCTATTCCCATGGACCGAAAAGATGCACCATCTAATTATTTCGAAACGGCTCGCATTCAGAGATCTCGACGAGCGCTCACGCAACGAACCCCTAAATTAAACACACAACTCCACATCGACTAGAACTTTATTTGGATAAATATTCAACTTAACAAAATTTTATCACAAAATTTAGGAACACAATTACTAACAACGAAACATACATTTCTTATTACGTATACACATCATTTAAATTCTAAATCTACTTTAGACATTTCTCTTTTATAATTTATACATTTCTTTTAAATATTGTTCCCCATTTTAAATGACTAACAGTGCGCTACTGGCATTAAGAAGTGCCCATTTAATAAATTATTTTAAATCGAAAAGAATCCGACATAGCATGCGAATTTTTTTCATCAAAAATATTAAGGCACATACTACATCAGACATAAGCAATATTACACATGAATAAGTCTCAAAGTGGTAGTAGATATAAATAGTATCAGTAATGAATGTAAAAAGTGACTAGATTCTAGTAGGTACATTATTCCGTAATTACGAATCCTTTTGAATAAATTGGTGCGTAAAATGCTAAAAGAGTGACGTGGAAATAATCCACGCGCGTTCTAAATTTCTACCCCCTAGCTAATCTATTTAGTCACTTCATACAGCTTAGGTAATTCGGCTTCTAATCGTATCACCTTCATGTTAGAAACGAGCTGCCAGTTCTCTTTCAAATCATTCTTCTTGACGAAGGTGCTCGAATAGCTTACAAGCTCCTGAGAGCCGTCCATATCCAAATCGCTGATCAACAACGAATTATTTTGATTCTCCAAACTGGGCTGGCAATGGAACTTGTAATTTTCTGGAAAACATAACTGAGTGATTTCGGTTAAGCTAGCATTTATTACGTGGAAGTTTGTGTTGTTAAATGTTATTAAAACAACTCGTTCCATAATGGAATTGACTTGAATAGTCCCATTTGTTCCCACTAATCTTTTTGTAATATTGGAATTGTATCGCCTTTTCTTTTCTTTGGGTTTGTATCCATACCACTGCCACAGCTTCAAAATGAATCCATTAATGTGGCCTTTGAGAGATTCCAGGTTAGCTTTAGTTGCTTTAAAAGAAAACGAAGCAGGCGTTAGGGCGTAAGAGCTTTGATAAGACCACGAAATTATATTTCGGCCACTCTTCTCATCTACTAGAGTAATATCAACTCTACAATCTCGTGGACATGTACCAATATTATTAATTATTAATCTTCTACCGTTCAAATTATACCCAGCGTTGGGAGGCACAGTAAAGTTAGTTTTAGGTGAATTGAGAATGTCTGATCTATTAAATATTTTGCTGATTACTTCGCTTAAAGAGATTTGATGATAAGTGGTTTCGTTATTATTTCTGCACGAATAAACAACATAAGTAGCTGTTATCTCCATTATGTGGACCTCCAAACAATGTCCTACACTGATTTGTCCCATCAACATCCCCGACTTTCCCGAAATTATAACAAATTGGCTTTGCTCATTGTAAGAATTCCTGGTGGTTAAGATTTCATTAATATTATCATAGTTTAGGTCTTGTAAAATTACTGGAAAGTCCAAACCTGAAATTACCCTACTTTCTGTATGATTGTGGGCATGCCAGTAGATGGTTCCCGATATGGGATCGAAACTCTCTAATCCAATTTCTCCTAACATTAAGCAATCATTGATATCATCGCCATTAACGTCGATTAGATAACAATTTAAATCGGTAGGCGTACCCACTTGTGGAATGTACCAAGCCACGGCCCCATTGTTGCCTAAAACTGATATAACACCGCTTTGACTCTCAGGAGAATTTAGATTCCTTTTATAGAATAGGGCTAGATTTAAAGTACTTTTAAAAGCACTGTTGACTACATTAATTTTTCCTGTTAGTTCAATTCCATCGTGCTGATTCTCCCAGTTTGATATTTTAACAGGACATGTTCCACTTTCAGAACAGGGCAGCACCCATAGAAATATAATAATAGTTAAGAAACATAGAGCTATGGAGAATGTAAAGCATAATTTGCGCTTTGTCGACATGTTTGGTGTTATTTTTCTAACTTCTGGCACTTTCATCATTTGCAAGGGTCGCATGAATCCATTGTGGTGACTGTTTTCGTGGATACCATTCTGAATGTTACGGTCTGTGAATTTAGGTCTACTTATTGGCATATCTTTTTCTGAGTCTGAATCGCTCAATGATTGAGGTAAAGGAGCATATATCCCTTGTGAGGACGTGTTGCTTGCCATTGTTTTACTAAAAATTTTAATTACTTTAGATTATAAAAAAACTATCAACAATTACCTTTCAAGTTTTGTTGTTTAATTAATTAATTATTAAATTGATTTTATTTGTTAACCACAATTTGTTTATGTTGTCATATTTGTAATGACATTTCTATCTAAAAACCAGCTTCGCCACCATTATTTTTAATAAATCCCTAAGTCGTTTCCACAGGGGTAGTTTTACATTTACTGTTGGTACCTATAAATTAACCCTAAATGATATAGGTGTTGTTTTAAGTACATAATTTATTTAAAAAAATCGTATGATTAATGTTTGAAAATGGATAAATTAACATTAATTTCTGGCACGTTATTTATGGCAGCTGATGTGTTTGCAATTGTGAGTTTAGCAATGCCTGATTGGATTATAACAGATGTTGGAGGTATTTCAAGCTTGTCTTTTTAAGTTTGTGTTTATTAAAAGTAATAATGTAGGTGATACAAGATTGGGATTAATGTGGACGTGTATGACATTATATAATCGACCTCAGGTCTGTTTTACACCTGATTTACAACCGGAATGGTTACTTGCATTAGTCTGTATATTTGTCGGATGTATTTGTATTACTACTACTATCATTTTATTAGCGTCTTCTCATTGGGATAGGAATGTTGTACCGTATGCTCGTTGGGTTGGCTTCACAGCAAGTATGTAACCTTCTTGGGTGTTGTTTGATCTTAACCTGGTGTTATTTCTAGTGGTGTTGTTTTGTTTGGCTGCGGTTATATTTCCGATGGGTTTTCATGTTGATGAAATTGGGGGGCAACCGTATCAATTACCAAACAGTCATCAAGTTGGAATCTCTTATATTTTATTCGTTTTAGCATTGTGGATAACAGTAATTTCAGAATTATTTGCAGGAAAAGTGTGTTTACCACATTTTTAATGTAATGTTGATGTAATTTGTATTTGTGATATTCCGAGAGGTGTATGATAGTATAAGTGTATATGTTTATATAGATTTAATATATTTCAAAATACGTAATTAATGTTAGTAAGGTAAAAAAACTCAATACCCAATCACTTATTATATAATCAAATATTATAATGTTTTCTTTTAAATGGTTTAGATTTTATATTGTTTACTAATATTTTTTTAACCACAGGGTCTATGTTTGCGTGGCACAAGATAGTAAAGCAGTAAAATATGTCCCAAGAGACTATCTCCATGGGTACCTCCCAAATGGAAGAAGCAGAAGACTGTTCCAAATTTTTATCCAATTTGTCAATAAATACTATTGAGAATAAAAAGGAGCTTCAAGTCGAGACTAAGACTTCTAAAAGAACTTTAAATGCACGCAAACAATTACATTCTAAGAAGATAGGACAACGTCGTAGGTTTACAAACAAAACGCATAATATTCGTAAAAATAATATGCAAGATACAAAGAATTCTAAGGTTACTTGTAAACTAAAGAAAAACATTAAACTACTTAAAGTTCGTTCAAACTGTAAAACAAGTAATAATCATCATTACATAATTTATTTAGGTTTATTAATGTAAAACAAATTGTATTTTAGAGAATAAGTTAACAGCTAGTATGAAGATTACTTCTAATACAATACCATATAAAACAAAGTACGGTTTAAAGAAAAAGAAGGTAGTTTCCAAAGAAATTACTATAAATGAAATGCAATCTGAAGCAAGTGTTTTGAACAACCAGCATCAAGCATCGTTTAAAAAAAACATTTATATGGAGAATTGTACTAAAACAACACATTCCAAATATGACCAAGTATACCAGAACTTGTATTACAAAGATTTGACATTAGAGAAAGTAATTGAAGCTATCGAAAACTGTGAATACAATATATTTCACGATGAAGAAAACTGAAATAAATAATGTTGAAAAAGGACAACGTTCTAAATAAAAAGGAACATTTTTAGTATTCAATTATAATTTAACAACAGTATTTTTTAGATCAATGTAAGAGGCGTTAATCTTTATTTCAACAAGAATGATCATTTAGTAATATGTTTTTCAATTTAAATAGTAGTTAATTTTTTAGTTTAAATATTAGTTTTATCTTAAAATTTGAGTATGTAGTACGTATATTAAAGAGAACTATAAGCACTTAATTAAGAGAATATAAAATGTGAAAAAACAAATGATTTGTAAAATCTAATTTCTATTTGGAAAGTTATAAGACTCAAACTAAAAAGTTCTCCATTTATTTTAATTTTAAATAATTAGTTAAGTCTGTTAGTTAATTTGTTAAATCTACTTAGTAGTTTTTAAGACAATTTTTTTCTCCTTATTGCATCAGTAATTTAGAAGCTTTAAATTGTAAATCAAACCTCTTTAATCGAAGAGAAATTAAATAAGGCACCCTTAAAGGAATTTGAACATAGTGAGGGAGGTATTTCGATTGCTAAGGAAATATTTGGAGCAAACCAACAAACCGCCAAAGCAATTACACAACTGGAAAGAATCTGATCATCAACAAACTGAAGGAGTGTACCAAACAATTATGTGTGAAGGTATTTAAATAAAATTTGACACTGCACATTAGTAATATTTTCTTTTTACTTTCAGAATATGGATTGTTCCAAAGAGATATTCTTGGATGTTATCTTTTCCCCAGATTCCTGATTGTAATTCTGTCGACCGGGGAAGGGATGGGAATGGAACACCTTTTAGCTTCATTTTAGGGTGAGTCTAATTCTTTTGTATTTCCATATACTTTCTAAAGACTCGTTCGGTACTCAAAAACATTTAATACGACTTTGTTTTATTTGAAAAAACAATGAAAAATTAATAGTTTTGGAAATGTTTAAACTTTTACCGTTAAAGGGCTAGTACGGAAAATGGCTCCGGTTATGGGTATTAGGGGAACTTAGGAATATCTCCGTCGTATACGGCGTATTAAGGCTCTGAGATGCTTAATCCTTTTTCTTTATAAAGTAAAAATTAAGGGTTGAATTAAAATAAAGTAGAAACAAATAGGTACGTTTGTAATACCCTGTATTATGTTTTTCGTTTAACAAATTAATTCGATAATTTTATTTAAAATAATCGAGGCTCTTTTAGTTGGCTTTATGGCTTTGGATATCAACTAACTTAGCTTTGGGGGTCTATAGATATGTTGTATATCAGCACTTACATAAAACTTTCCATTTCTGAATAATTTTGCAATATACAACGAAGTCGAACGGTTGTGTTATTTATTATTATAAATTAGTGCAAAATTCTCATTACAAGCCTTCATTTAAGGTAAATAGTAATTCTAAAGATTTCTTTTAAAATTCACACATTTCGTAAAATATTTCAGCTAATAATAATTATTTTCAGCTCTTTTGCTCATTTTATTAATTTTATTTTCTGATGTGTTTAGGAGAAACCGAATTTCACCGTCAGTAGTGCGAAGGCAATTCCCGGCGAGGCAAGCAGAGGTATCAGGCAAAGTCCCCGGATGTGCAATCGGACTTCTTTCAGTCTGCTCGTTTGAAGGATGTTTTCTAGCTGTTTATGGAACTCAAAGGTGGTAGGTCCCAGCTACTTGGGTTTGTTAATATCTAATTTTCTTCTGTAATTCTTTTGCCTATGGTTTTTATTTGTAACATTGACACTCGGACTTGTGTTATAATTTTTCGAACATTTGACTTTGAAAATTCGTTTCTATTACCGCAATTAACTCTTGAGTTACAAGCCAAATCGTACCTAACTATGTTTTAATAAAAAATCATTAAAGATAAAGTATCATAGATTTTAATCGTTAACAGTTTTTTTATAATTCTATTTTATACAAAAAAAGTATGATTGCAAATTTAGGTTGTTCATAAATTTAATATCAAATAAACTAGGATTTTTTTAAGATCAGTTTATATAATTAAACATATTCTCCTTTCTATTTGTTATTAAGAATATCGGGACACATATTTTGTTTTCCTTATTTATTAATTAAAATAACACGTAAGAGTTTTAATTATTTATTGTGTTGTTTTTAATATTTATATAAATTTTGGCGCCTGATCGTTAGGCAACAAATGGTGATTGCTTTCTTAAATTTAGAATATTTGTTAACTATGTTTAATGTTCTTCTTAGTATTTGACGATGCTTATATTTGTATTTTCCACTTGTAAATTGTTGTTCTTATAGATGTAGCACATTAAAAATATTTCCTTCTATATTATAGATCAAGCGTTAAGTTTTAAATGCAGTCCCTAAAAAGAAATATCAAATTTATGAATTAATCTTACATTATATAAATTAAAGCTACTTGGTGGTTTTTTATATTATACTATCAATTCTATATTATTGTAATTGTTGTTATTTATATGCTTAACTAGTAAAATATCATAGAAAATTTGTATTAATTAAATAGCACTGCTACTTAATATTATTAGTACAAAAAACATACATATTTTTAATATTTATAAGTATTAATGAATTGAATTTTTGTAGGGCATGAAATTACAATTCTATGGAGGAATCTTCTTGGGCCAGAAACGACAACACCAGAAAAAAAAGAGGAAGACCTCCCAACATGTGGAATAGAGAAATTACCAAAGCAATATCCGAAAGGAACCTGTTGGAGAGAGATTTGGAGAACCGAGAGGCCTGAAGATTGGATGCCACAAAACGTCATCAGACGTTATAAAAACGGCTTTATATACGTATAGATAGGTATATACTCTTTAGCTTGTAAGAATTTTTTATTTATTTGTTGATTCTTTTGTGTGTTATCGAGATATGATAAATCGTTTGTTCCAAAATTTAGTTTGGGTAGTCATACCCTTGCAAGAAATACTAATGCGGTGTTTCTATTTTGATTAAAAAAAATAATACAGTAACGCGGTTTATAAAATGAATTCTGATGTTTTCTTAGACATTATTTCCTCATAGATGTAATTTAGCTGATAACAGCACAGGTCACTTGTGCTGTGCACAAGCCCTTGCTGTTTGATCCATTGTGTTAGGATAATTGCTAAGTACACACGTACACACATTATTGCCTTCACTTTTTTATTTCTTTGATTTTTAAGTATCTTTGCAGTAATCAGTATATTATAGATAATTGAATTAGTATTACATTTTCAAAATTTACTTTTTAAATCAAACTCTTATTAACATATTTAAAAAAAAAATTAAATCAACAATTTCTATTGAAATTAATTTTTTATCTTTAATTTATTATTAAAATTGTTAAATATATTTGGAGTAAAACACCATTATTAATAATAACCAATTAATAATTGCATTTCAATTATTTTTTTAAACTTAAAAATTTAATAATATATTGTTTTCGAATATTTAGAACTTTGTTTTTAATAAACATTTTTTTTTATATTCATTTATGGAAGGTGATAAAGTAAAAATTCAAATTGAACAAACGCACACAACTCACATAATTACAGAAGGTGGGAAAAATATTGAAATATGTAGAGAACAAAACAAACTGAAAGGGTCGTTTGGATTTATAATAAGTTTTAAGATATAATGTCTAAGAAATATCAAGGTTTTCTTTTGAACACACAAGGGAACTTGTGAAAACAGCAAAGGTATCGTAAAATGAACTATACATATTTCTTATCCTCGCACTCACAACACATACACATTCTATAAAGCTAGATTTGTTAATGATTTTTAATTCATCTTTAAATTTTATTACTGTTAACTATCCTTGTAAATTATATTTAGCAATAATCAAGTTCCACGCTTATTTAGCTTCAACATTTTACTAGCTCAATCTTTATTTTAATTGCTTAGACATTTATATACTTGGAATTTAATTATTCTCATCTTCATTTACAGTTTATTTTAACAAATCCCTTTTGATTTTAATTCTTAATTATTGTAAACATGTATTAATAACTTTACTAGTATTACTCTTTAATGATTTCTCAGTTTTATCATATTATTTATTTTCTTCTCTGCACTTTTTTTGATTTAACTAATGCTATTGTCTATTGTTGATCCAAAAGTTGCTTCTCAACAAACCATTAGTAAACTTTCTCTAATTGCTTGTGTTAGTTTCTAATTCTTTCATTCTTTCTGCATCCTAACAAAATATAATAATTAACTGATAATGGATAACAGTAATTACTATTTTAAAGAATTAAAGGACCCAACTTACTTATAATAACACTTAAATTACATTTTATAAGTTTACTAATAACTTGTATACAGATTCTTCGTGGTTTCCATATAATAACAACTTTTTCACTGATATCGGAGCACTCTACAACACTTTAATAGCAAGGAAATAATAAAAATAATAAGTAATAATTTGCCATTATAATAAATTCATTGATTGATCCATCTTACAATGGAATGAATTGTAAACATTTTTCAATTGGTTGTTTTACATTTCCACTTCTTATTATAACCAAGATTTATTAATAATACAAGTGTTAATATTTAATTCATGGTAATCTGAAATGAATTATAAACTTTGCAAATTAAACAATAATTATGGAGATGTACTCATTGCTTATTAATATGTAACATAACCAAAAAAAGGTCATGTCAACAAAGAATTCGGTCCGCTGTGACTCAATATCCGGCTACGGGATTTTAATATTCTCAAATAAGCAAAAATAATTTGATATTAATTTCGTTGTAATCTGGAATGTTTTATATAAGGAAATAATTTACATCATCTTTGAATCACACTAATATTTGTTTAGCGTCTTAATTAATTGTTATTTATAGTTAATTATTTACTTTTTCCACAGGATAAAAAAACCCATTTGTTCAAATGCGTCAAACGAAGTAGACAACCTCTACGGTCGTGTTTAATAATAGCAGCATGCTTTTTTTATCTGTTATATATTTTGACTTGCATGGTTTTGACACTTGACTCTAACCGATTTATTTAAGTGATAATAAATTTAATTTTTGTAGGGAATGGAATTGCAGTGATGGAGCTATAATATCCAGTTTAAGGATAATACTTATTGTGGAGGATGAAATATTAGTTCACTGTGCTTTCACAGTCCTTACCTGAGGAAGACCAGCGAAAGGAGAATGTTTAGTTTAGCGAGTGTTTAGTTTAGTGTGGAGAACTATTATATTTGTTGTTAGAAAGAAGGTATGCTAAAAGTAGAATTCAATGAAATACAATTTTTTTATATATACACTTTTTGTAAAGTTGGGGTTACATGTGTAAATGCTTTGTTTGAAGAATACTCATTATTCTGCCCTTTCATTTTGTGACAACTTGTTAATATTTAGTTATTTTTAAAAATATGTAAACCACCCTACCTTCATTTAATTATTGAAACATGTGTTTACAATATGTTTATTTTTACAACATTCATAAACTTTGTAATGCTTACACCATTATTTATTTTTTCAACTTGTTTAAAATTTACATTAGGTTTATTTTTCCCTTATTATTCAAAATATTGATGTCTACAAAGGGTAAAGACATTAAACATCGACTTTTTAGTTCTATTTAGACATGGGTTCAGCCAACACATGTATTTTATTATATGAAATTGAATATTTGTTTGGTGTTTATTTATTTTTAAGTTAATTAATTCTGTGTAGTGTATTAACAATTTAAGTGTGCGTCTTTAAGACAACATTATATTAGGGTCATTTTGTTTTGTAATAAAATAATTTCATTAAATTTCGGCGGGGTGAAGAATTGAATGAATGTTACTTCATAATTCAGTTTAAGGATCTTTAGATAATACATTTTATCGAGAGCCAATTATCAATTCACTGAGAGATCAATTCAAGAAAGATATTGCTGGACCAGCAAAAAATTAACTCTTAGTTTTAATTTATATATTAAGTTATTTAGTTAATAATAAGTAAGGGGATGTACAGGGGGAGACTTGGCAAAATAAATATAATTTATGTACACATCTTTTTTTTATTTTAAAATTTACCTACATAAAAAAATATAAAAATTAGAGGAAACTTTGTCAAAACACTTTAAATTTTTTTGATTTCGGATACCTCCTCATATATCATGTGATCCTGACACAAATTGACAAAATTTCGTTCGGTTTGAAAAATTAAGAAAATTATAGCCGCAGGCTACAAAAAATTTTGAAGAGAACTTGGGCAAAATGCACTAAATTTTGTCGATTTGTAACAGGAGTACAGAAGTGAGAAAAGGTAAGTCGAAACTTTTGACGGGAATAAAAGAAAAGGTTTGCACGTTAATACGGTTAGGCAAAATAAATTTTTGATTTCGAATACCTCCTCATATATCATGTGATCCTGATACAAATTGACAAAATTTCGTTCGGCTGGCAAAATGAAGAAAATTATAGCCGCAGGCTACAAAAAATTTTGAAGAGAACTTGGGCAAAATGCACTATATTTTGTCGATTTGTAACAGGAGTACAGAAGTGGGAAAAGGTAAGTCGAAACTTTTGGCGGGAATAAAAGAAAAGGTTTGCACGTTAATAAGGTTAGGCAAAATAAATTTGCGCAAAAATGTAATTTCAAATCGCGTGTTACTGTCGGCCGAGTCGGCCGAGTCGGCCGAGGGTTTATCTTGGAGATTTTTAAAAATATTTTTCAAATCACGAGTATCCTACAGTCATTCGTCATTCGTCATTCGTCTCGTTCGGCTCGTTGCTCGTTGGATTTTTCTTAGAGATTTTTAAAAATTTATTTTCCCTGTCCGGGACTCGAACTCGAGACCTTTCGAACAAACAAGCGATCGTTTACCATCTGAGCTATGGCGTTATTATACAAAGTGTTTGTTTTAAACCTTATAAATTTAGTAGTTTTTATACTATTAATTTAAAAATTATTTTTGAATGTACAAGTAGTTTTAGATGTAAAAGCCCACCTGACTCTTGCTCTTGCTCTCGTAATGAATATCTATTAAAAGTCGGGTAACGATAAATACTCTTTATTATATATACTATAATCATTTTTACATTTTCTTTTACAGACTTTAAATAAATAATTAACAGGTGTTAGAAATAAACAAAAAATAACTTCAGAGTAATCTTTAAATAATCCAAGAAATTTAAGATTCAAATAATATTGATCTTCAAAGAGATAAATTCATTAACTAAATTTATCTTTAGATTGTTTAAAGGTACCTTTGAAAATAAAAAATACAAATTAAAATTACAAACGTTTTCAAATAAAATTACTGTTCAATATCATTTTAAAAAACCTAAACTCGGGTCTTTTTCAACTTGATTAAATATAACGTCGACACACAAAGACATAAATAGTTTCAAAAAACAACTTACTAACTAACAATAAAATAAATACAAGAATAATAAGTACGACTACCCAAACAAAATTTTGCTACAAACGTTTACTTCTGCGTTTTAATTCTATTTCTATAGTATGCTTAAATTCGATTTTGAAAATGTGCTCTAGAAATGGTTATCCTTCTTAAGCATAGATGATCTCTTCAATTGGTGTTTCTTGCACGTTAGTCGAAAGATTCTCCACTCACGATTTTGGGAAAGTCAATTAAGTGGTACACTGCTTTTATGTAGACATTGGAGTGACCCATGCGAGAAAACATCTTCGGAAGAGTTGAGCCAAAGTGCCAGCTGAAAACATTTTAATTCATAAAAATCTAAATCCAAATCAATTCCAATAATACACTATCATTACTTGAATGTTCCGTGTCCACAAATGTAGAAATACTCTTTAATTTTAATTAAACTTTTTTCGATTTATTTAGTTTTATCGAAAATTTTTATTTTAGAGGGGAAGCGCGAGGAAATGACACCGGTTATAGTCACTAGGGATAGGTAGGAACCCCCCCTTGCAATATAAAGCAATTCTATTTTTTTCATATTTTGCCCAAAATACATGGGTTAAAACCCATCGATTTTGTATTTTCAAAACGTTTTCCCAAAGCTTTGGAATAGCACGCCTTTGGTTTCTTAGGCCTATCAAAAGCCAAAGAGGCTGCCAAATCCGAATCTGAATTATATTTAAAGATCCGTCCACAAATAACGGCGCTACAATTTTTTTAAAGTTCAAAATTGACCTAAAATGAGCGCAAAAAATGACAATTTTTAATGTTCGAAAAATTAACGTCGCACCCTATACATATTTTACATGTATCTTATGTAAAAAACCCCCAGGATTCCGAATCCGTGTCGTTTCTAATGATTGGATAGAAAATAAGGGTGCTACGATTTTTTTTGTAAATCAAGGGGTACGTATTTTTAATCATTTAGATTGTATCGAAAATTTTTATTTTAGAGGGGAAGCGCGGGGAAATGACACCGGTTATAGTCACTAGGGGTACGTAGGAACGTCCCCTCGCAATATAAAGCAATTCTATTTTTTTCATATTTTGCCCAAAATACATGGGTTTAAAAAACCCATCGATTTTGTATTTTCAAAACGTTTTCCCAAAGCTTTGGAATAGCACGCCTTTGGTTTCTTAGGCCTATCCGAAGCCAAAAAGGCTGCCAAATCCGAATCTGAATAGTATTTAAAGATCCGTTCACAAATAACGGCGCTACAATTTTTTTAAAGTTCAAAATTGACCTAAAATGAGCGCAAAAAATGACAATTTTTAATGTTCGAAAAATTAACGTCGCACCCTATACATATTTTACATGTATCTTATGTAAAAAACCCTCAGGATTCCGAATCCGTGTCGTTTGTAATGATTGGATGCAAAATAAAGGCGCTACGATTTTTTTTGTGAATCGAGGGGTCCGTTTTTTTATTAATTTAGTTTTATCGAAAATTTTTATTTTAGAGGGGAAGCGCGAGGAAATGACACCGGTTATAGTCACTAGGGGTACGTAGGAACGTCCCCTCGCAATATAAAGCAATTCTATTTTTTTCATATTTTGCCCAAAATACATGGGTTAAAACCCATCGATTTTGTATTTTCAAAACGTTTTCCCAAAGCTTTGGAATAGCACGCCTTTGGTTTCTTAGGCCTATCCGAAGCCAAAAAGGCTGCCAAATCCGAATCTGAATAGTATTTAAAGATCCGTTCACAAATAACGGCGCTACAATTTTTTTAAAGTTCAAAATTGACCTAAAATGAGCGCAAAAAATGACAATTTTTAATGTTCGAAAAATTAACGTCGCACCCTATACATATTTTACATGTATCTTATGTAAAAAACCCTCAGGATTCCGAATCCGTGTCGTTTGTAATGATTGGATGCAAAATAAAGGCGCTACGATTTTTTGTGAATCGAGGGGTCCGTTTTTTAATCATTTAGTTTTATCGAAAATTTTATTTTAGAGGGAAGCGCGGGGAAATGACACCGGTTATAGTCACTAGGGGTACGTAGGAACGTCCCCTCGCAATATAAAGCAATTCTATTTTTTTCATATTTTGCCCAAAATACATGGGTTAAAACCCATCGATTTTGTATTTTCAAAACGTTTTCCCAAAGCTTTGGAATAGCACGCCTTTGGTTTCTTAGGCCTATCAGAAGCCAAAAAGGCTGCCAAATCCGAATCTGAATAGTTTTTAAAGATCCGTCCACAAATAACGGCGCTACAATTTTTTTAAAGTTCAAAATTGACCTAAAATGAGCGCAAAAAATGACAATTTTTAATGTTCGAAAAATTAACGTCGCACCCTATACATATTTTACATGTATCTTATGTAAAAAACCCCCAGGATTCCGAATCCGTGTCGTTTCTAATGATTGGATAGAAAATAAGGGTGCTACGATTTTTTTTGTAAATCAAGGGGTACGTATTTTTAATCATTTAGATTGTATCGAAAATTTTTATTTTAGAGGGGAAGCGCGGGGAAATGACACCGGTTATAGTCACTAGGGGTACGTAGGAACGTCCCCTCGCAATATAAAGCAATTCTATTTTTTTCATATTTTGCCCAAAATACATGGGTTAAAACCCATCGATTTTGTATTTTCAAAACGTTTTCCCAAAGCTTTGGAATAGCACGCCTTTGGTTTCTTAGGCCTATCAAAAGCCAAAAAGGCTGCCAAATCCAAATCTGAATAATATTTAAAGATCCGTCCACAAATAACGGCGCTACAATTTTTTTAAAGTTCAAAATTGACCTAAAATGAGCGCAAAAAATGACAATTTTAATGTTCGAAAAATTAACGTCGCACCCTATACATATTTTACATGTATCTTATGTAAAAAACCCTCAGGATTCCGAATCCGTGTCGTTTGTAATGATTGGATGCAAAATAAAGGCGCTACGATTTTTTTTTGTGAATCGAGGGGTCCGTTTTTTTATTTATTTAGTTTTATCGAAAATTTTTATTTTAGAGGGGAAGCGCGAGGAAATGACACCGGTTATAGTCACTAGGGATACGTAGGAACCCCCCCTTGCAATATAAAGCAATTCTATTTTTTTCATATTATGCCCAAAATACATGGGTTAAAACCCATCGATTTTGTATTTTCAAAACGTCTTCCCAAAGCTTTGGAATAGCACGCCTTTGGTTTCTTAGGCCTATCCGAAGCCAAAAAGGCTGCCAAATCCGAATCTGAATAGTTTTTAAAGATCCGTCCACAAATAACGGCGCTACAATTTTTTTAAAGTTCAAAATTGACCTAAAATGAGCGCAAAAAATGACAATTTTTAATGTTCGAAAAATTAACGTCGCACCCTATACATATTTTACATGTATCTTATGTAAAAAACCCTCAGGATTCCGAATCCGTGTCGTTTGTAATGATTGGATGCAAAATAAAGGCGCTACGATTTTTTTTTGTGAATCGAGGGGTCCGTTTTTTTATTAATTTAGTTTTATCAAAAATTTTTATTTTAGAGGGGAAGCGCGAGGAAATGACACCGGTTATAGTCACTAGGGATACGTAGGAACCCCCCCGTGCAATATGAAGCAATTCTATTTTTTTCATATTATGCCCAAAATACATGGGTTAAAACCCATCGATTTTTTATTTTCAAAACGTCTTCCCAAAGCTTTGGAATAGCACGCCTTTGGTTTCTTAGGCCTATCCGAAGCCAAAAAGGCTGCCAAATCCGAATCTGAATAGTATTTAAAGATCCGTTCACAAATAACGGCGCTACAATTTTTTTAAAGTTCAAAATTGACCTAAAATGAGCGCAAAAATGACAATTTTAATGTTCGAAAATTAACGTCGCACCCTATACATATTTTACATGTATCTTATGTAAAAAACCCTCAGGATTCCGAATCCGTGTCGTTTGTAATGATTGGATGCAAAATAAAGGCGCTACGATTTTTTTTGTGAATCGAGGGGTCCGTTTTTTTATTAATTTAGTTTTATCGAAAATTTTTATTTTAGAGGGGAAGCGCGAGGAAATGACACCGGTTATAGTCACTAGGGTACGTAGGAACCCCCTTGCAATATAAAGCAATTCTATTTTTTCATATTTGCCCAAAATACATGGGTTAAAACCCATCGATTTTGTATTTTCAAAACGTCTTCCCAAAGCTTTGGAATAGCACGCCTTTGGTTTCTTAGGCCTATCCGAAGCCAAAAAGGCTGCCAAATCCGAATCTGAATAGTTTTTAAAGATCCGTCCACAAATAACGGCGCTACAATTTTTAAAGTTCAAAATTGACCTAAAATGAGCGCAAAAATGACAATTTTAATGTTCGAAAAATTAACGTCGCACCCTATACATATTTTACATGTATCTTATGTAAAAACCCTCAGGATTCCGAATCCGTGTCGTTTGTAATGATTGGATGCAAAATAAAGGCGCTACGATTTTTTGTGAATCAAGGGGTCCGTTTTTTATTAATTTAGTTTTATCGAAAATTTTTATTTTAGAGGGAAGCGCGAGGAAATGACACCGGTTATAGTCACTAGGGTACGTAGGAACCCCCTGCAATATAAAGCAATTCTATTTTTTCATATTTGCCCAAAATACATGGGTTAAAACCCATCGATTTTGTATTTTCAAAACGTCTTCCCAAAGCTTTGGAATAGCACGCCTTTGGTTTCTTAGGCCTATCCGAAGCCAAAAGGCTGCCAAATCCGAATCTGAATAGTTTTAAAGATCCGTCCACAAATAACGGCGCTACAATTTTTAAAGTTCAAAATTGACCTAAAATGAGCGCAAAAATGACAATTTTAATGTTCGAAAAATTAACGTCGCACCCTATACATATTTTACATGTATCTTATGTAAAAACCCTCAGGATTCCGAATCCGTGTCGTTTGTAATGATTGGATGCAAAATAAAGGCGCTACGATTTTTTTGTGAATCAAGGGGTCCGTTTTTTATTAATTTAGTTTTATCGAAAATTTTTATTTTAGAGGGAAGCGCGAGGAAATGACACCGGTTATAGTCACTAGGGTACGTAGGAACCCCCTTGCAATATAAAGCAATTCTATTTTTTCATATTTTGCCCAAAATACATGGGTTAAAACCCATCGATTTTGTATTTTCAAAACGTTTTCCCAAAGCTTTGGAATAGCACGCCTTTGGTTTCTTAGGCCTATCCGAAGCCAAAAGGCTGCCAAATCCGAATCTGAATAGTTTTAAAGATCCGTCCACAAATAACGGCGCTACAATTTTTAAAGTTCAAAATTGACCTAAAATGAGCGCAAAAATGACAATTTTTTAAAGTTCGAAAAATTAACGTCGCACCCTATACATATTTTACATGTATCTTATGTAAAAACCCTCAGGATTCCGAATCCGTGTCGTTTGTAATGATTGGATGCAAAATAAAGGCGCTACGATTTTTTTGTGAATCAAGGGGTCCGTTTTTTATTAATTTAGTTTTATCGAAAATTTTTATTTTAGAGGGAAGCGCGGGAAATGACACCGGTTATAGTCACTAGGGTACGTAGGAACCCCCTTGCAATATAAAGCAATTCTATTTTTTCATATTTTGCCCAAAATACATGGGTTAAAACCCATCGATTTTGTATTTTCAAAACGTTTTCCCAAAGCTTTGGAATAGCACGCCTTTGGTTTCTTAGGCCTATCCGAAGCCAAAAGGCTGCCAAATCCGAATCTGAATAGTTTTAAAGATCCGTCCACAAATAACGGCGCTACAATTTTTAAAGTTCAAAATTGACCTAAAATGAGCGCAAAAATGACAATTTTAATGTTCGAAAAATTAACGTCGCACCCTATACATATTTTACATGTATCTTATGTAAAAACCCTCAGGATTCCGAATCCGTGTCGTTTGTAATGATTGGATGCAAAATAAAGGCGCTACGATTTTTTTGTGAATCAAGGGGTCCGTTTTTATTAATTTAGTTTTATCGAAAATTTTTATTTTAGAGGGAAGCGCGAGGAAATGACACCGGTTATAGTCACTAGGGTACGTAGGAACCCCCTTGCAATATAAAGCAATTCTATTTTTTCATATTTTGCCCAAAATACATGGGTTAAAACCCATCGATTTTGTATTTTCAAAACGTTTTCCCAAAGCTTTGGAATAGCACGCCTTTGGTTTCTTAGGCCTATCCGAAGCCAAAAGGCTGCCAAATCCGAATCTGAATAGTTTTAAAGATCCGTCCACAAATAACGGCGCTACAATTTTTTAAAGTTCAAAATTGACCTAAAATGAGCGCAAAAATGACAATTTTAATGTTCGAAAAATTAACGTCGCACCCTATACATATTTTACATGTATCTTATGTAAAAACCCTCAGGATTCCGAATCCGTGTCGTTTGTAATGATTGGATGCAAAATAAAGGCGCTACGATTTTTTGTGAATCAAGGGTCCGTTTTTTATTAATTTAGTTTTATCGAAAATTTTTATTTTAGAGGGAAGCGCGGGAAATGACACCGGTTATAGTCACTAGGGTACGTAGGAACCCCCTTGCAATATAAAGCAATTCTATTTTTTCATATTTTGCCCAAAATACATGGGTTAAAACCCATCGATTTTGTATTTTCAAAACGTTTTCCCAAAGCTTTGGAATAGCACGCCTTTGGTTTCTTAGGCCTATCCGAAGCCAAAAGGCTGCCAAATCCGAATCTGAATAGTTTTAAAGATCCGTCCACAAATAACGGCGCTACAATTTTTAAAGTTCAAAATTGACCTAAAATGAGCGCAAAAAATGACAATTTTTAATGTTCGAAAAATTAACGTCGCACCCTATACATATTTTACATGTATCTTATGTAAAAAACCCTCAGGATTCCGAATCCTTGTCGTTTGTAATGATTGGATGCAAAATAAAGGCGCTACGATTTTTTGTGAATCAAGGGTCCGTTTTTTATTAATTTAGTTTTATCGAAAATTTTTATTTTAGAGGGGAAGCGCGAGGAAATGACACCGGTTATAGTCACTAGGGATACGTAGGAACCCCCCTTGCAATATAAAGCAATTCTATTTTTTTCATATTTTGCCCAAAATACATGGGTTAAAACCCATCGATTTTGTATTTTCAAAACGTCTTCCCAAAGCTTTGGAATAGCACGCCTTTGGTTTCTTAGGCCTATCCGAAGCCAAAAAGGCTGCCAAATCCGAATCTGAATAGTTTTTAAAGATCCGTCCACAAATAACGGCGCTACAATTTTTTTAAAGTTCAAAATTGACCTAAAATGAGCGCAAAAAATGACAATTTTTAATGTTCGAAAAATTAACGTCGCACCCTATACATATTTTACATGTATCTTATGTGAAAAACCCTCAGGATTCCGAATCCGTGTCGTTTGTAATGATTGGATGCAAAATAAAGGCGCTACGATTTTTTTTTGTGAATCGAGGGGTCCGTTTTTTTATTAATTTAGTTTTATCAAAAATTTTTATTTTAGAGGGGAAGCGCGAGGAAATGACACCGGTTATAGTCACTAGGGATAGGTAGGAACCCCCCCTTGCAATATAAAGCAATTCTATTTTTTTCATATTTTGCCCAAAATACATGGGTTAAAACCCATCGATTTTGTATTTTCAAAACGTTTTCCCAAAGCTTTGGAATAGCACGCCTTTGGTTTCTTAGGCCTATCGAAAGCCAAAAAGGCTGCCAAATCCGAATCTGAATAGTATTTAAAGATCCGTTCACAAATAACGGCGCTACAATTTTTTTAAAGTTCAAAATTGACCTAAAATGAGCGCAAAAAATGACAATTTTTAATGTTCGAAAAATTAACGTCGCACCCTATACATATTTTACATGTATCTTATGTAAAAAACCCTCAGGATTCCGAATCCGTGTCGTTTGTAATGATTGGATGCAAAATAAAGGCGCTACGATTTTTTTTGTGAATCGAGGGGTCCGTTTTTTTATTAATTTAGTTTTATCAAAAATTTTTATTTTAGAGGGGAAGCGCGAGGAAATGACACCGGTTATAGTCACTAGGGTACGTAGGAACCCCCTTGCAATATAAAGCAATTCTATTTTTTTCATATTTTGCCCAAAATACATGGGTTAAAACCCATCGATTTTGTATTTTCAAAACGTTTTCCCAAAGCTTTGGAATAGCACGCCTTTGGTTTCTTAGGCCTATCCGAAGCCAAAAGGCTGCCAAATCCGAATCTGAATAGTTTTAAAGATCCGTCCACAAATAACGGCGCTACAATTTTTTAAAGTTCAAAATTGACCTAAAATGAGCGCAAAATGACAATTTTAATGTTCGAAAAATTAACGTCGCACCCTATACATATTTTACATGTATCTTATGTAAAAACCCTCAGGATTCCGAATCCGTGTCGTTTGTAATGATTGGATGCAAAATAAAGGCGCTACGATTTTTTTGTGAATCAAGGGGTCCGTTTTTTATTAATTTAGTTTTATCGAAAATTTTTATTTTAGAGGGAAGCGCGAGGAAATGACACCGGTTATAGTCACTAGGGTACGTAGGAACCCCCTTGCAATATAAAGCAATTCTATTTTTTCATATTTGCCCAAAATACATGGGTTAAAACCCATCGATTTTGTATTTTCAAAACGTTTTCCCAAAGCTTTGGAATAGCACGCCTTTGGTTTCTTAGGCCTATCCGAAGCCAAAAGGCTGCCAAATCCGAATCTGAATAGTTTTAAAGATCCGTCCACAAATAACGGCGCTACAATTTTTTAAAGTTCAAAATTGACCTAAAATGAGCGCAAAAATGACAATTTTAATGTTCGAAAAATTAACGTCGCACCCTATACATATTTTACATGTATCTTATGTAAAAACCCTCAGGATTCCGAATCCGTGTCGTTTGTAATGATTGGATGCAAAATAAAGGCGCTACGATTTTTTTGTGAATCAAGGGTCCGTTTTTTATTAATTTAGTTTTATCGAAAATTTTTATTTTAGAGGGAAGCGCGAGGAAATGACACCGGTTATAGTCACTAGGGTACGTAGGAACCCCCTTGCAATATAAAGCAATTCTATTTTTTTCATATTTTGCCCAAAATACATGGGTTAAAACCCATCGATTTTGTATTTTCAAAACGTCTTCCCAAAGCTTTGGAATAGCACGCCTTTGGTTTCTTAGGCCTATCCGAAGCCAAAAAGGCTGCCAAATCCGAATCTGAATAGTTTTAAAGATCCGTCCACAAATAACGGCGCTACAATTTTTTAAAGTTCAAAATTGACCTAAAATGAGCGCAAAAATGACAATTTTAATGTTCGAAAATTAACGTCGCACCCTATACATATTTTACATGTATCTTATGTAAAAAACCCCCAGGATTCCGAATCCGTGTCGTTTCTAATGATTGGATGCAAAATAAAGGCGCTACGATTTTTTTTTGTGAATCGAGGGGTCCGTTTTTTTATTAATTTAGTTTTATCGAAAATTTTTATTTTAGAGGGAAGCGCGAGGAAATGACACCGGTTATAGTCACTAGGGTACGTAGGAACCCCCTTGCAATATAAAGCAATTCTATTTTTTCATATTTTGCCCAAAATACATGGGTTAAAACCCATCGATTTTGTATTTTCAAAACGTTTTCCCAAAGCTTTGGAATAGCACGCCTTTGGTTTCTTAGGCCTATCCGAAGCCAAAAGGCTGCCAAATCCGAATCTGAATAGTTTTAAAGATCCGTCCACAAATAACGGCGCTACAATTTTTAAAGTTCAAAATTGACCTAAAATGAGCGCAAAAATGACAATTTTAATGTTCGAAAATTAACGTCGCACCCTATACATATTTTACATGTATCTTATGTAAAAACCCTCAGGATTCCGAATCCGTGTCGTTTGTAATGATTGGATGCAAAATAAAGGCGCTACGATTTTTTGTGAATCAAGGGGTCTTTTTATTAATTTAGTTTTATCAAAATTTTTATTTTAGAGGAAGCGCGGGAAATGACACCGGTTATAGTCACTAGGGTACGTAGGAACCCCTTTCAATATAAAGCAATTCTATTTTTTCATATTTTTCCCAAAATACATGGGTTAAAACCCATCGATTTTGATTTTCAAAACGTTTTTCCCCAAAACTTTGGAATAGCACGCCTTTGGTTTCTTAGGCCTATCCGAAGCCAAAAGGCTGCCAAATCCGAATCTGAATAGTTTTAAAGATCCGTCCACAAATAACGGCGCTACAATTTTTTTAAAATTCAAAATTGACCTAAAATGAGCGCAAAAAAGACAATTTTAATGTTCGAAAAAATTTAAAGTCGCACCCTATACATATTTTACATGTATCTTATGTAAAAACCCTCAGGATTCCGAATCCGTGTCGTTTGTAATGATTGGATGCAAAATAAAGGCGCTACGATTTTTTTTTGAATCAAGGGTCCGTTTTTTATTAATTTAGTTTTATCAAAATTTTTATTTTAGAGGGAAGCGCGAGGAAATGACACCGGTTATAGTCACTAGGGATACGTAGGAACCCCCTTGCAATATAAAGCAATTCTATTTTTTCATATTTGCCCAAAATACATGGGTTAAAACCCATCGATTTTGAATTTTCAAAACGTTTTCCCAAAGCTTTGGAATAGCACGCCTTTGGTTTCTTAGGCCTATCCGAAGCCAAAAAGGCTGCCAAATCCGAATCTGAATAGTTTTTAAAGATCCGTCCACAAATAACGGCGCTACAATTTTTTTAAAGTTCAAAATTGACCTAAAATGAGCGCAAAAAATGACAATTTTAATGTTCGAAAAATTAACGTCGCACCCTATACATATTTTACATGTATCTTACATAAAAAAGCCTCAGGATTCCGAATCCGTGTCGTTTGTAATGATTGGATGCAAAATAAAGGCGCTACGATTTTTTTTGTGAATCAAGGGGTCCGTTTTTTTATTAATTTAGTTTTATCGAAAATTTTTATTTTAGAGGGGAAGCGCGAGGAAATGACACCGATTATAGTCACTAAGGGTACGTAGGAACCCCCTCTTGCAATATAAAGCAATTCTATTTTTTTCATATTATGCCCAAAATACATGGGTTAAAACCCATCGATTTTGTATTTTCAAAACGTCTTCCCAAAGCTTTGGAATAGCACGCCTTTGGTTTCTTAGGCCTATCCGAAGCCAAAAAGGCTGCCAAATCGGAATCTGAATAGTTTTTAAAGATCCGTCCACAAATAACGGCGCTACAATTTTTTTAAAGTTCAAAATTGACCTAAAATGAGCGCAAAAATGACAATTTTAATGTTCGAAAAATTAACGTCGCACCCTATACATATTTTACATGTATCTTATGTAAAAACCCTCAGGATTCCGAATCCGTGTCGTTTGTAATGATTGGATCAAAATAAAGGCGCTACGATTTTTTTGTGAATCAAGGGGTCCGTTTTTTATTAATTTAGTTTTATCGAAAATTTTTATTTTAGAGGGAAGCGCGGGAAATGACACCGGTTATAGTCACTAGGGTACGTAGGAACCCCCTTGCAATATAAAGCAATTCTATTTTTTCATATTATGCCCAAAATACATGGGTTAAAACCCATCGATTTTGAATTTTCAAAACGTTTTCCCAAAGCTTTGGAATAGCACGCCTTTGGTTTCTTAGGCCTATCCGAAGCCAAAAAGGCTGCCAAATCCGATTCTGAATAGTTCTTAAAGATCCGTCCACAAATAACGGCGCTACAATTTTTTTAAAGTTCAAAATTGACCTAAAATGAGCGCAAAAATGACAATTTTAATGTTCGAAAAATTAACGTCGCACCCTATACATATTTTACATGTATCTTATGTAAAAAACCCTCAGGATTCCGAATCCGTGTCGTTTGTAATGATTGGATGCAAAATAAAGGCGCTACGATTTTTTTTTGTGAATCGAGGGGTCCGTTTTTTATTAATTTAGTTTTTTTTTTTTTTTTTTTTTTTTTTTTTTTTTTTTTTTTTTTTTTTTTTTTTTTTTTTTTTTTTTTTTTTTTTTTTTTTTTTTTTTTTTTTTTTTTTTTTTTTTTTTTTTTTTTTTTTTTTTTTTTTTTTTTTTTTTTTTTTTTTTTTTTTTTTTTTTTTTTTTTTTTTTTTTTTTTTTTTTTTTTTTTTTTTTTTTTTTTTTTTTTTTTTTTTTTTTTTTTTTTTTTTTTTTTTTTTTTTTTTTTTTTTTTTTTTTTTTTTTTTTTTTTTTTTTTTTTTTTTTTTTTTTTTTTTTTTTTTTTTTTTTTTTTTTTTTTTTTTTTTTTTTTTTTTTTTTTTTTTTTTTTTTTTTTTTTTTTTTTTTTTTTTTTTTTTTTTTTTTTTTTTTTTTTTTTTTTTTTTTTTTTTTTTTTTTTTTTTTTTTTTTTTTTTTTTTTTTTTTTTTTTTTTTTTTTTTTTTTTTTTTTTTTTTTTTTTTTTTTTTTTTTTTTTTTTTTTTTTTTTTTTTTTTTTTTTTTTTTTTTTTTTTTTTTTTTTTTTGTATTTTCAAAACGTTTTCCCAAAGCTTTGGAATAGCACGCCTTTGGTTTCTTAGGCCTATCCGAAGCCAAAAGGCTGCCAAATCCGAATCTGAATAGTTTTAAAGATCCGTCCACAAATAACGGCGCTACAATTTTTGAAAGTTCAAAATTGACCTAAAATGAGCGCAAAAATGACAATTTTAATGTTCGAAAAATTAACGTCGCACCCTATACATATTTTACATGTATCTTATGTAAAAACCCTCAGGATTCCGAATCCGTGTCGTTTGTAATGATTGGATGCAAAATAAAGGCGCTACGATTTTTTTGTGAATCAAGGGGTCCGTTTTTTATTAATTTAGTTTTATCGAAAATTTTTATTTTAGAGGGAAGCGCGGGAAATGACACCGGTTATAGTCACTAGGGTACGTAGGAACCCCCCCTTGCAATATAAAGCAATTCTATTTTTTTCATATTATGCCCAAAATACATGGGTTAAAACCCATCGATTTTGTATTTTCAAAACGTCTTCCCAAAGCTTTGGAATAGCACGCCTTTGGTTTCTTAGGCCTATCCGAAGCCAAAAAGGCTGCCAAATCCGAATCTGAATAGTTTTAAAGATCCGTCCACAAATAACGGCGCTACAATTTTTTTAAAGTTCAAAATTGACCTAAAATGAGCGCAAAAAATGACAATTTTTAATGTTCGAAAAATTAACGTCGCACCCTATACATATTTTACATGTATCTTATGTAAAAAACCCTCAGGATTCCGAATCCGTGTCGTTTGTAATGATTGGATGCAAAATAAAGGCGCTACGATTTTTTTTGTGAATCGAGGGGTCCGTTTTTTTATTAATTTAGTTTTATCGAAAATTTTTATTTTAGAGGGAAGCGCGGGAAATGACACCGGTTATAGTCACTAGGGTACGTAGGAACCCCCTTGCAATATAAAGCAATTCTATTTTTTCATATTTTGCCCAAAATACATGGGTTAAAACCCATCGATTTTGTATTTTCAAAACGTTTTCCCAAAGCTTTGGAATAGCACGCCTTTGGTTTCTTAGGCCTATCCGAAGCCAAAAGGCTGCCAAATCCGAATCTGAATAGTTTTAAAGATCCGTCCACAAATAACGGCGCTACAATTTTTGAAAGTTCAAAATTGACCTAAAATGAGCGCAAAAATGACAATTTTAATGTTCGAAAAATTAACGTCGCACCCTATACATATTTTACATGTATCTTATGTAAAAACCCTCAGGATTCCGAATCCGTGTCGTTTGTAATGATTGGATGCAAAATAAAGGCGCTACGATTTTTTGTGAATCAAGGGGTCCGTTTTTTATTAATTTAGTTTTATCGAAAATTTTTATTTTAGAGGGAAGCGCGGGAAATGACACCGGTTATAGTCACTAGGGTACGTAGGAACCCCCTTGCAATATAAAGCAATTCTATTTTTTCATATTATGCCCAAAATACATGGGTTAAAACCCATCGATTTTGTATTTTCAAAACGTTTTCCCAAAGCTTTGGAATAGCACGCCTTTGGTTTCTTAGGCCTATCCGAAGCCAAAAGGCTGCCAAATCCGAATCTGAATAGTTTTAAAGATCCGTCCACAAATAACGGCGCTACAATTTTTAAAGTTCAAAATTGACCTAAAATGAGCGCAAAAATGACAATTTTAATGTTCGAAAAATTAACGTCGCACCCTATACATATTTTACATGTATCTTATGTAAAAACCCTCAGGATTCCGAATCCGTGTCGTTTGTAATGATTGGATGCAAAATAAAGGCGCTACGATTTTTTTGTGAATCAAGGGTCCGTTTTTTATTAATTTAGTTTTATCGAAAATTTTTATTTTAGAGGGAAGCGCGGGAAATGACACCGGTTATAGTCACTAGGGGTACGTAGGAACCCCCTTGCAATATAAAGCAATTCTATTTTTTCATATTTTGCCCAAAATACATGGGTTAAAACCCATCGATTTTGTATTTTCAAAACGTTTTCCCAAAGCTTTGGAATAGCACGCCTTTGGTTTCTTAGGCCTATCCGAAGCCAAAAGGCTGCCAAATCCGAATCTGAATAGTTTTAAAGATCCGTCCACAAATAACGGCGCTACAATTTTTAAAGTTCAAAATTGACCTAAAATGAGCGCAAAAATGACAATTTTTTAAAGTTCGAAAATTAACGTCGCACCCTATACATATTTTACATGTATCTTATGTAAAAACCCTCAGGATTCCGAATCCGTGTCGTTTGTAATGATTGGATGCAAAATAAAGGCGCTACGATTTTTTGTGAATCAAGGGGTCCGTTTTTTATTAATTTAGTTTTATCGAAAATTTTTATTTTAGAGGGAAGCGCGGGAAATGACACCGGTTATAGTCACTAGGGTACGTAGGAACCCCCTTGCAATATAAAGCAATTCTATTTTTTCATATTTGCCCAAAATACATGGGTTAAAACCCATCGATTTTGTATTTTCAAAACGTCTTCCCAAAGCTTTGGAATAGCACGCCTTTGGTTTCTTAGGCCTATCCGAAGCCAAAAAGGCTGCCAAATCCGAATCTGAATAGTTTTAAAGATCCGTCCACAAATAACGGCGCTACAATTTTTGAAAGTTCAAAATTGACCTAAAATGAGCGCAAAAAATGACAATTTTTAATGTTCGAAAAATTAACGTCGCACCCTATACATATTTTACATGTATCTTATGTAAAAAACCCTCAGGATTCCGAATCCGTGTCGTTTGTAATGATTGGATGCAAAATAAAGGCGCTACGATTTTTTTGTGAATCAAGGGTCCGTTTTTTATTAATTTAGTTTTATCGAAAATTTTTATTTTAGAGGGAAGCGCGGGAAATGACACCGGTTATAGTCACTAGGGGGACGTAGGAACCCCCTTGCAATATAAAGCAATTCTATTTTTTCATATTTTGCCCAAAATACATGGGTTAAAACCCATCGATTTTTTATTTTCAAAACGTCTTCCCAAAGCTTTGGAATAGCACGCCTTTGGTTTCTTAGGCCTATCCGAAGCCAAAAAGGCTGCCAAATCCGAATCTGAATAGTATTTAAAGATCCGTCCACAAATAACGGCGCTACAATTTTTGAAAGTTCAAAATTGACCTAAAATGAGCGCAAAAAATGACAATTTTTAATGTTCGAAAAATTAACGTCGTTCCCTATACATATTTTACATGTATCTTATGTAAAAAACCCTCAGGATTCCGAATCCGTGTCGTTTGTAATGATTGGATGCAAAATAAAGGCGCTACGATTTTTTTTTGTGAATCGAAGGATCCGTTTTTTTATTAATTTAGTTTTATCAAAAATTTTTATTTTAGAGGGGAAGCGCGAGGAAATGACACCGGTTATAGTCACTAGGGATACGTAGGAACCCCCCCGTGCAATATAAAGCAATTCTATTTTTTTCATATTATGCCCAAAATACATGGGTTAAAACCCATCGATTTTGTATTTTCAAAACGTCTTCCCAAAGCTTTGGAATAGCACGCCTTTGGTTTCTTAGGCCTATCCGAAGCCAAAAAGGCTGCCAAATCCGAATCTGAATAGTTTTTAAAGATCCGTCCACAAATAACGGCGCTACAATTTTTTTAAAGTTCAAAATTGACCTAAAATGAGCGCAAAAAATGACAATTTTTAATGTTCAAAAAATTAACGTCGCACCCTATACATATTTTACATGTATCTTATGTAAAAAACCCTGAGGATTCCGAATCCGTGTCGTTTGTAATGATTGAATCCAAAATAAAGGCGCTACGATTTCTTTTGTGAATCAAGAGGTCCATTTTTTTATTTATTTAGTTTTATCGAAAATTTTTATTTTAGAGGGGAAGCGCGAGGAAATGACACCGGTTATAGTCACTAGGGGTACGTAGGAACCCCCCCTTGCAATATAAAGCAATTCTATTTTTTTCATATTTTGCACAAAATACATGGGTTAAAACCCATCGATTTTGTATTTTCAAAACGTTTTCCCAAAGCTTTGGAATAGCACGCCTATGGTTTCTTAAGCCTATCCGAAGCCAAAAAGGCTGCCAAATCCGAATCTGAATAGTATTTAAAGATCCGTCGACAAATAACGGCGCTACAATTTTTTTAAGGTTCAAAATCGTGCCAAAATAAGGCCGAAAAAAGGCGATTTTTAATTTTCAAAAATTTACGTTTTGCCCTACACTTAATTTACATGTATCTTATGTAAAAAAGTCGCAGAATTCCGAATCCGTGTCGCTTTTAATGATTGCATCGAAAATAACGGCGGTACGATTTTTTTTTTAGTGAAGGGTTATTTTTTTTAGTTTATTTAGTTTTATCAAAAATTTTTATTTTAGAGCGAGAGCGCCAGGAAATGGCACCGGTTATAGTCGCTAGGGGTACGTAGGAACATCCGCTTGCAATATAAAGCAATTCTATTTTTTTCATTTTTTTCCAAAAAAACATGGACTAAAGTGTATGTGGGGGTGTGTGTTTGTGTGAAAAGAACATGTAGATTTCACCTTACCTTTAGTAGAACTTAAATCTTTGCCCCATATTTGAGAGCACATTATTCCTTTGTGTGTCAGTGGTCATGATAGTTCTTAGATGTTGTTTAATAATACCTAAATTAAAATAAAACACCCCTTCTTTATTTTTATATTTTCTAATTACAAATATCATAATTTTTTCGCCACCCTCTGCGATGTGTATTGTGTTTAATTTTAAATTTGATTGTACTTTTTTAATAATAAGATTTTTTTTTAATAAGTTCTAAACTGCATATAAATTTATATTAATTTCAAATGCTTACTGAAAAAGTCAATTTCCAATTCAAAAAAACAATTTAGAAAAATAAATTAAAACCAAAATAATGAAAAGTATTTTAAGAGTGTAGTGTGTAATAAACTTATAAACTACCCTAATACAATGGGTCAAACAGTGGGGCCCCCGTGCACAGCACAGGTAGCCACCGACTGTCTTCAGCTAAGAAGAAACAACATCTAAGAATATACCATGACCTTATTACCGTATATGTTATAACCTCTTATAAATGTTCTTTAGTTAAAATGGAATTACCTTTTTTAAACAATTTCAAAAAGAAATACTGTTTAATTTACATTTTTAAAGAACTAACCTCGGTTCCTTTTCAACTTCATTAAACATAACGTCGACACACAAAGAAACAAACAGTTACAAAAAATAACTTACTAACTAACAATAAAATTAATACAAATACAAAATAGAATTATAAATAATAATCTTATGGTCTACAACAGCATAGACTTTAATATTAAACGATAGCTCTTAATAATCTGATTCAAATAATAAATAATTTTTTTTCAAAAGGCAATAGAACCCGAGTTACTCTAATTTAAATATTTGGAGAAGTGGTGGTAGAAAAAAAAGAAAATTTAAATTTAAAATTTTTCGCAAAATTACACCTTGACGGACTTGATCGCGTTATTCTCCAAACTTTAATTTAAAGCCTTATTAATGTTTTCTGCTGATTAAAGCATTCTTAAAGAATTTAGTAGCCCCTACTAAAAGGATAATTAAATTCAAATCTGATTAATCGATATGTAGAATTATATTTGTTTTTCAAATATTAATGAAATGTTTTTAGAAAGTAATAAAACTCAAAAAATTTGGTTTTAAGTTGTGAAAGTAATAAAGAGTTGATACACTAATCAATTTTAAAAATCGGTGGCACTCGAAGAATTAAAAAAAAAAACGGATTTTGAAATTAATCAACTAACAACCCATTAATTTAACAAAGGCTACCAATAGAGGAAAAAAAATAAGACCTTCATACGTACATCGTTTCAAAATGAGCATCCTTTTGTAGGTTGGCTGTCTGCAAAACTTTACATCCAAAGAGGGTTGAAGGTGGTGTGGTGTAATGCATTTAAATGTACTTAAATTCCTCTCTGTAAAATAAAGAATCAATTATTAGTTGAAATCTTTTACGAAACCTGTGAATATTAAGAGAAATCGTTAGAATTACTATTCACCTTAAATGAAGCATTGTAATGAAAATTATAATAATAAATAAGACACAACCGTTCGACTTCGTTGTACATTGAAAAATGATTCAGAAGCCACCTGTTCAAAAGCGATAACGCCAACTAAAAGAAAAACATAATACAGGATATTATCAACGTATTTGTTCCCACTTTATTTTAATTAAACCATTAACTTTTACTTTACGAACGAGAAAGGATTAAGCATTTAAAAATTACCCGACGACCAACTTACTCAAAGCGATTTGTCGCTGAAGCGTTCATTTGAAAACTAAGCACAGCTATTTCGCGTAATTACAAAGTAAACGAATTCATTTCGATCATTTTCAAGTACAGCTTTATTAATATCTAACGCAAAGGATGTTTAATATTAACATATATTAAGAAACGATTACTTTAAATAAACTTTACTTAAATCGTCGCTAAAATTAGTTTGGTAAAAAAAAATTAATATCGGATTCTGCTTTAAGGTAACGCTCGATATGAAGCCACGCGGTTTTACTACGAAAGGAATGTTGCGCAGGTCAGTTTACTATTTTCATTCTAACGACAAGGTCGTCTGCACATCGAAGGCCGCCGATGACGTCACGTCACAATGCCCAATTAGTAATCAAACAAAAACCTAACCTTTTTGTCCTATTTTAGAGTGTTATAATTACGAATTTATAAGAAGCAGAATAAATTATATAAAATGGTGTAAATAAGTGTGGTTTAACTAAAATGCAATCCTTTAGTTTCCTGCAACTTACAATGAAGGAAAAGGTTTTCTACGAATTAAGGCAAGAATCAAATGAAGGTTACTCGGGGGTTAAAATTTGGTCGTTTTTGAGGAAATGACTATGGACATGGTTGCTGTAGCTTTTAGACGTCCAACACATACAGACTGAGATTATTTCACAATTTAATCTTTAGAAGTGGAGTTTGTTGTGTTTGAAACATTGTACCGATGATCGGTGTAAATGTATTCAATAAGGTTAATACAAGTTTACTTATAATAAATTTATAAGATGGATATGGAGCAGTCTTCACACTAAACAATGGGTTTTAAAGAGTTTCTTAAAAATAGAACATGTGCATTTAGTTTTCCAGCGTGTACTTTGTGTGTTTTGATCAATTTTTTAAGCCTAATTATATTTTATATTACTATTAAGATATAAAATAACTAATATTCATATTATTTATGAGTTTAAATAATTAGCGAATTCATGCTACTAATTATTTTTAACTAAATAACAGCATATTGAACTTTAATTTACTAATAAGAAAGTGTAAAAAATATGTACACGATGGATATTGAAGACAATCAATGTGTGAATTTAATTGTAAAATCATAAATATTAAAAAAATGATAAATTAATGTGTTATAACGCAATGTGTAGTAATACAAAAAAAGAACAGAAGGATTAAAAATAATTTTCACCCAATGACTGATTGGCCAATGTATGGAATTGAAATACTTGGAAAAACTGGTAAGTCTACATTTTATAAATTTTTATTTTTATAACTTTTTACTTTACGTTGTATTTATTATAATTATTATTAAATTTTTTAATGTTTGTAGAAAATTATGAAAAAAATAAAATAAAATTAGAACGCTCGTACACTCAAAGAAATATCATGAGCTCGGACAAGGATGGTGCAAAGGAAAGTACATCAACAATACTAAACAGCGTCAAGCCATTATTTATCGGGTGCAATCGTTGGAGAGGGTGGACGAAAGAAACGGAATATTCTCACCAATATTGAAAACAAGAAAAAATTGTTTTTATTTCTTTGTACAATATAATTATTATTAATTTTGAAGTTTAATAAAATATACGACTGTCGTTATTTATTTTCATTTTTTTAAAAATAAATAAATATAAGTTAACTTCAGGACGAATTTATGACAGCCAGAATAGGGCGAAATGTAATACCCAGGCTTGGACCAAGAACGGCCGCCAGGATTGGGCCAAGACCGCGCACGATGTTATCATCCCAAAGTTAATTCAAGCCTGGGCCAGTCTTGGTTTACAGACTTGGCCCAATACTGTACAGCCTCGTCCCAGGCTTGGACCGGTCGTTATATCCTATATGGGAGTACGCGGAAAGCGGTCATTTTCGAAAGTATTAGGCCTTAGTACGTCGGAAACAGGTGCTAACTCAAAACCCCCAAAATCGGCCAAAATCACCAAAAAACATGGATTTTAATATTTGTTTTTTTGGCAATAAATGAAAAATAATAGAATCGCTTTATATTGCAGGGGAATGTTCCTTCGTACCCCTAGTAGCTATAACCATACCCATTTCCCTCCGCTTTCTCTCTAAAACAACATTTTTCGCCCTATTACAGAAACAAAAATAATTTTCAAATCAAACATAAGACACGCAGTAACTTCTGGGTGAATGACAATTACCCTGCTTTGGTCCTGTTAAAATAAGGATCTTATTCATACGTGAAGTAACTACAGTCGAACCTCGATAAGTCGAAGTCGAAAGAACACCAAAATTAATCCGAATTATCAATAATTCGAGTTATTAAAAAAGCTTAAAAATTAAATATATATTTGTGTATGTATATATCTTTTAAGTAAAATGGTATTTTATATAACGTAATTAGAACTGTAAGTGGTTTAAACCATACTTTAAAAATCCCGCTTTAAATAAGTCACTGTGATTGGCTGATTTTTGATACACCATTATGGCCGTTAGCTAATTGACCAATCAGAAAGGTTAATCACTTCGTAACCATAGTTATATTAGAATAGTTTCAATTCTACATTTTTGAAATAGGCATTTTGTCGAGAAACACTTTCCAACTTGAGTTATCAAAGAATTCGAGTTGTGGAGTTATTAAAGTTTAACTGTACATAAAATTTATTAAAGTGGTTAAGCTGAAAATTTTCATATTATTTACAACAATTATTAAATGATAAAGAAAGGTGCGTGCACTTATGCACGCCCGTGAGAAGTTATACTTCTTGGCATAACTAAATTAAATGTAATCATAAATGTAAATAAATACCAGGATGTGCACATTCGAGCGAAAAGTGGCACATTTCCGAGCGAGGGAAGCAAATGAAGAGCGACGCGGAGCGGCGCGCTTCATTTTCCCGAGATCGGAATGTGCCACTTTGAGCTCGAATGTGCACACTCGATTTTAAGCACCATTCACAAAATTTAGGCTAATAAATTATTCAAAAATTAAATAAATAATTTAATCGTTTTCTCTCACTCGCATCTACTAAATTCTCGTATCTTTTCGCCCATTTCTACTCATTACTATGGCAAATACGTTTCTTGAACATAAAATTAATATTTACTTTTAATTTTTTGATTTGAAAGTGAAAAGATTAATTAAGGCAAATCAATAAATACGGGGATGTGCACGTTCGAGCGAAAAGTGGCACATTTCCGAGCGAGGGAAGCAAATGAAGCGCGACGCGGAGCGGCGCGCTTCATTTTCCCGAGATCGGAATGTGCCACTTTGAGCTCGAATGTGCACACTCGATTTTAAGCACCATTCACAAAATTTAGGCTAATAAATTATTCAAAAATTAAATAAATAATTTAATCGTTTTTTCTCACTCGCATCTACTAAATTCTCGTATCTTTTCGCCCACTTCCACTCATTACTATGGCAAATACGTTTCTTGAACATAAAATTTATATTTACTTTTAATTTTTTTACTTGAAAGTGAAAAGATTAATTAAGGCAAATCAATAAATACGGGGATGTGCACGTTCAAGCAAAAAATGGCACATTCCCGAGCGAGGGAAGCAAATGAAGCGCGACGCGGAGCGGCGCGCTTTATTTTCCCGAGATCGGAATGTGCCACTTTGAGCTCGAATGTGCACACTTCACATTCAGCACGATTCACAATACTTAACTTATTTTCTAAAAAAAAATTATTATCCTAACTAATATTATAAAAGCGAAAGTAACTCTGGCTGTCTGTCTATCTGTCTGTTACCTTTTCACGCCTAAACATAAATTCGTTTTTAAATCCAATTGAAGTCCCGCCGTCAAAACAGCTTATAGTATAAAACCTTTTCATAAAACAGACCTTTGAAGCAGCAATAACACCGAACCGCACCCGTCCTTAATCCTCTCTCAGGTAGCGTAATTTTTAGAAAAGTTGTAAAATTTACCTTCGAGTCATCGACCTATTTACTAATGGAAACTTGAATTTAAAGAATTGTAAAACGTTTCGACTTATTAAATAATTCGATTTATAGAAATTCGATTTATTGACATAAAAATATTAACGTTGAGATAAGCAAATCTTAGAGAAACAGGTTCGAGTTCGAACTATCAAAAATTCGTCTTATCGGCGTTCGACTTATGGAAGTTCGACTGTATATCGATTTTTATTAAAATCCGTCGTTTATTTAAATCGCTCACTAATTTTAAAATTTACATAAAACGGCTTTAATCGTTATTGGTCGTAAAGATGAACCGTCGATGTTACAAATAAAAACTAAAGCCAAAGGAGAAAAACTGATAATAAAAACCCAAGTAGCTGGGGCCTACCTGTTGTCTCTTGAAGCTGCCGGAAAAGACCATTTTCCAAAATACTTTCAAGTATCGAATTGTACAAGTACAAGGCGCAAGAGCGATGACTACTTCAAAAAATTGTCCATTTAAAGAGGGTTGAAGGAGGTGTGACGTCTCTGTATGTATCCATATTTTGTCCTGTAAAAATGAACTCTTACCTTAAATGTTTAAAAAAAAAACAGATTAAAAAAATTTGTAAAATTAATATTTACTTGAGATTAATGGTTGTAATTAGAATTAAAAGCATGTACAGTCGAACCTCGATACGTCGAAGTTGAAGGAAAACTAAAAATAATTAGAGTTATCAAAAATTCAGCTTATCGAAGTTCGACTGTATTTACAACAAAACACAACTATTGGACTTCACTTTACGTTTAAAAATGATTCAAAAATCGAAACTGTTATGTGGTGGCTGATATACATGATATCATTGATCCCCAAGTCAAGTGTCTGTTATCAAAAGTGACAATGCCTCGATAATGTTTTTCAAAGTTATTGAAATCTCACGTAACGGCTGATTAATCTAATAATTAACAAACAATTTATTTAAATAAAGTTTCAAGCACTAATAGGCCAGGAACAAAATTAATTAAGATTGCAAAAAAGATAAATACCAATCCAAGTCTACAATGTTCTAATACTAGGGCTATTGTTTTTTAGACTTGTTCGAAACCAAAAAGTTTGACAGTTAGTAAAGATCCTTTCACAAAGAATCGATTTAGGGTTTGTGTTTGTTCAATTTTGAATCGTGAAAATGAATCCATAAGTGTAACCTTTAATAAATCGAAAATTATTATTAAAAGGAAAAGTAATTCGGTTAAATTATATTATTGCAGGGGCGTATTACAGTCGAACCTCGATAAGTCGAAGTCGAAGGGACAGCAAAAATAATTCGTCATATCAAAAACTCGAGTTACCAAAAGAAGTTCAGTTGAATACTTCCGTATATATATATCATTCATTTTTTTATAGAAAACGGGACGCTTTGTAATCGTGCTTAAAACCGAGTGTGCACATTCGAGCTCAAAGTGGCACATTCCGATCTCGGGAAAATGAAGCGCGCCGCTCCGCGTCGCGCTTCATTTGCTTCCCTCGCTCGGAAATGTGCCACTTTTCGCTCGAATGCGCACATCCTCGTATTTATCGGATTTGCCTATACAGTCGAACCTCGAAGGGACAGCAAAAATAATTCGTCATATCAAAAACTCGAGTTACCAAAAGAAGTTCAGTTAAATACTTCCGTGTATATATATCATTCATTTTTTATAGAAAATAACCAAAATTGATCTACAATCATTAACATTATTTATTTTTATTAAGACCCTAAAAAATATAGTTATTTACATATTATTTACTGTTAAATTGAAACTAATCTAAAACTAAAATGTAAAAATAGTTCCTTTTGTTTTAAAAGAAACGCTAAAACCATCTTAAAACTGTTCATAAGGCATTTAAATGTTGTATTGTAGTAGGGGGAAAGTGGCATGAAACATCCAGTTTTAAAAAAAGGGATAAATAATATAGAAAGACATAAATAAATCAATTTTTTTTTTAAATCTGTAATTGTTCATGCATTTATGTACGTAATGTCATAAAACATTTTTCAAAATTAACGATATTTTTCGACTTCTAATCATTTATAAAAAAAATAACATTTGGCTTTTTCATAACCTATAAGTATTGAAAAAGCCAACCCAAGTTTTGAAAAAGCCATGTTCTTATTATAAGATTAAAACTGCACATTAACGAAGATATTATTTAATAATAATCTTAAGCTATAATTTTAGATCTTATATAATTATAAAACGTTTTAAATAACGCAAATTCTGGATAAAATATTGACTTACATAAATCTAAAAAACTGTCAAAAAATTTGACGTTTGAGATCAATCATTGCAAAAACTTAAAACCGTTTTTAGCAAAAATAATGCAATTTCCCTTTTACGCCACAGGATTTATATACCCAACCATTATATCTTTGCATCGGTACCACTCTTGATTGCTGTTACTACAATTATTATTGCATTTTATGCAATTAAAAGGTGGCTCTTTCAAAACATATTCTCTCAAGAAACAAAATCTCGAAAATTACTATGAAATCAAAGATTAGTCTACAAAATATATACGTTATTAGAAGGCCTAATATATCTATAAAATTATAGTGTAATCATATTATTATTAGTTTTGTACGTATAGGCGTTAGAAAACAAATAAACTGAACTCAAAACCTTACTTTTTGACGACAAAATCTTCAATACGTCGTATCGGCGCCGTTTATTGACGGTGAACGGTCAAATTTTTGTGGGGGATATCTGGCTAGTGTTGCTATCTTAAAATAATAATACATAAACGATTCGTATGAAAACTACCGCGTAATTGATAATGGCTCTTTCAAAACTTGGCTGTTTCATGCCACTTTCCCCCTATAAAACCTTTTCGTCGTAGTTAACAATAGAGCTTTTAAAGCATCAATAACACCAAACCAAGCCGTACTTAATCCTCTCTCAGGTAGCGAAATACTTAGAAAAGTTGTAATTTTTAACTTCGAGTCATCGACCTATTTACTAATGGAAACTTGAATTTAATGAATTGTAAAACGCTTCGACTTATTAAATAATTCGATTTATTAAATTTCGAGTTATTGACCTAAAAATATTAACGTTGAGATAGGCAAGTTCGAGGGAAACTGGTTGGAGTTCGAGCTATCAAAAATTCGGCTTATCGACGTTCGACTAATGGAAGTTCGACTGTATTTTATTAATATTTTAGAAAAAATTTTAGAATCCCAGGTAGCGCATGTTATTAAAAAAAACATTCCCATTCAAGAAGTAAACAAAGCTAAGTATTTTTTAAAAATACAATCAACCCTTTATTTTCTACTCCGAAAATTGTTAAACTATTAAAAACAATTTCTAAATAGGACAAAAAAAAACACTCACCGGGAAAGGGCCGTTTCGGCTTCGTCATATTCCTCGTAGAATGGCGATTTAAAGGCATATTTTCTCATCACTTTCATTATTTAAACTAAAAACGCCCGTTTTTTATTTAACTTTAAGACACCACTACTTAAGACCGGGAAAGATCAAAAAACGATTCTAAGCTTTGGGATTTGCAGAAAAATTAGTCGCGCACATATAAACGACGAAAGCATTTAAAACGACATAAAATTACGACGAAAAAAAATAGTCAGTCGAAATAATTTAATCAACCCCCCAAACCTTTATTTGAAGAGCTTTTGAACTGCTTCGCTAGCGAACGCTTAAATGACTAAAGTTATGTTGCACAAAGGCGTTAGGTAAGCAATGCGTAAGTCTCGTATCTTATCATAAGGCCACGGAGGTGAGCTCTGCATAATTATCAAGCGATAAAATACTCACGGCTTTTAAAAATAAAATTATATACGTACAGGGTGCTAACAAATAAACAATGAATCATTTGAAACCTATTTCCGTGATGTGAAAATATTCGCAGAAATAAAGCAAATCTATTTCGTTTGATTACAAAGTAAAGGAATTAATATCTCATTTTTAACCCTCCGCATACTAGGTTACTAAATGTCACATGATATACTAAGTGGAGTTTGCCATACCCCGAAAATAAAATGAAATAAAATCCACAAAATTGTACTTTATGACAGTTAAATGATAAGAAATATATTTTAATAACCAATAATGAATAGGTTTAAGTAAAAAACATATTTACAGTAAAACCTCCATTTACGGACACCTCTCTTAGAAGGACACCTCCATTCAGCTTACACTTTTTTGATGACGGTGAAAAGTGCCTATGCTTTTTATGCATTTTAGTCCTTTTTCTTTTAGACGGACACCTCTCTTACACGGACAAAAATTTCATCGCCATTAGTGTCGGTCTATGGGAGGTTTAGTGTATTTATGCTTTAGAATAAACTTTTATTAATAAAAATACAAAAACTTAACTTTTTTTTCAACTTATAAACCATTGAGTCTTTTCTTCAGTAGAAAAGACCGGGGTTGGAAGTCGCATTTTTTTTTTCTTTTGTATTTTTAGAGCCCATGATCTTAATTTATAAATGACTTTTATATATCAATAGATAGTGTTATTATTCTAGTTTAAGAAAAAAAAGACTTTTTCTCTATCATTATCTAATGAGCAGATATTATAATTTTTCTGAAAAAAAAAAGTGCGACTTTCAACCCCTTGTCAGGGATGGTTGTCATAGTGTCTGGGGTAGGTAATCACCCGCTAAATAAAAGGTAAAATACAAAACGACAAAACAAATGCATATGCTATTCCTAAGCTATTCTATCTAACGAACTTAGGTTATGGTAACAAAAATGACAAATGTATAATTACAGCCAATCGTTTATGTAATAAAACCCCTAGAAACCAATAAAAAAGGCCGCACATATTCATGGTTACTTTGCACAGGTGACAACTAGCCCCCGTTAACTTGAGCCAACTTTCCCCAAAACAGTTTTGGACAATTAACTCCCAAAATAAATTTAAATCAATGGTCATTGAAGAAACCATATAAATGATATCATGAAGCATATCTTAAACATAAATACACGAAAAAGTATATCACTATGCAAAATTTAAATATACTTACAAGACTCGAAACAGATTCACAAAAATTACTTTTACTGTACAAAAAATACAAACGTATATATTTCTTTTACGGTATTTCAGAACGAACTGAAGTGAAGTACGCAAGGAGGTATTGTGCTCGGGCTTCTTTGACACGGGTAAACTAATTTATTAATTCATTAGGTTTGCTGTTATGGCTTATGGTGACAACCTACCCGTGACACAACCATACCCGGTCTCCCCTACTAAATGCGAATGACACGTGTCAATTACGATACCGAATATTAAGAAAACCTAACAAGAATTTTATTCTTGCCTCCTTATTGAAATACAAATTAATTTCACGGCAATTTCTTAATGATTCCCAATAATTCAGACCAATCAATTACACGAAAAATTAATTGAATAATTTTAATCGTTCCCTCTCACTTGCACTGACAAGATTATTGTATCTTCTCGCTCCGTTCCACTCATTGCTATGGCAAATACGCTTTTCGAATATAAAATCGATATTTACTAAATTAAATTAAAATTTTTGATTTGAAGGAGCGCACGGTTTATTATACTAATGTAATAGATACGAGGATGTGCGCATTCGAGCGAAAAGTAGCACATTTCCGAGCGAGGGAGGCAAATGAAGCGCGATGCGGAGCGGCGCGCTTCATTTTCCCGAGATCGGAATGTGCCACTTTGAGCTCGAATGTGCACACTCGGTTTTAAGCGCGATTGCCAAAGTCCCGTTTTAACAAAAAAAAAAATTGTTTACGTAAGTTATACCCACACCTAGTACACGGAAGGTTAAAGCGTGGTTCACAAATAACCGTGCTAGACGAATTGTTGCTTAAAAAAATTAGCGTCAACAGTCACTTTGCTTTAATTTTTTTTCCTAAATATGTACCTACATTAAAATTACACAGAAAACTAATGATAAATGTACGAAGGTATGAAGAATCGATTTCACGTAATTACTTAGTCTTACATATTGAATTTTTTGTTGCCTTTTAATCACATAACAGTTAGGGGCCATCCATAAATTACGTCACACGAATTTTAGGACTTTTGAACCCCTCCCCCCGTCCTTGTCACAGGTTGTCACATTTTTCGAACCCCCTGATGTGACGTCACTAAATTTTTTAAATTTATGCATATATTTAAAAATAATCTAAAAAAAACAGTTATTTTCATTTTTTTCTTATTTTTATTAAATAATCTTTAATAAAATCAACATAAAGACACATATTTCTGATAACAAAAAAAAATAGCTAGTTAGAAAACAATAAATGACAAATTTTAACATGTTACGTCACAAAGTTTGTGACCCCCCCCTTCCCCTTGTCACACTATGTCACATTACAGTGATATCCTCCCACCCATTAACGTGTGACGTAATTTATGGATGACCCCTTATGACATTTTGTACATGATTAATGATGCTTTATTTTCAATCATGGCTACTTCTCGTCTTAAATTTTATAATTCCTTTCTCGACGCCGAGATTACCCATTTTAAACAAGTTGAGAAAAGTTGGCAAAGAGAGCATGCGAAAACAAATCGTTTTCCGCACTTGGTTGTCAAATGAAAAACGGTCGCCGTTCGCTTAAAATTAAAACGTGCTTATAAAAAATATCAACCTGACCTTTTCCTCGGCGGCTCAAATCTCCTTTGGGTGTCCCCTAAAAGCGATTCTGCGGAAGATAGCGCCGAAAGTCTTCCGCGCGAGATCTGCAACAAAAAAATTGGAATTAATTTCGAGTCGAAGAGGATTAAAAACGCTAACTGTTTATTTAATTTGATTTCTGCATTCGCGGATGACGTCACGTCACCATAACCAAACGTAAAAAACTTAACCTATTTTCCTTATTGTAGAATGTTGCAATTTAAAAATGTAAGAGAAGAAGAATTAACTACACAAATTTGTATGAATAAGTGGAGTTTAATTAAAATGCAAGCTTTTAGTTTTCAGCAACTTACAACGAAAGAAAACATTTCATCCGAATTAAGGCAAGAATCAAAAGGAAGTTACTTGTGGTTAAATTTTGTTCAGTTCGTAGTAAATAACAGTGGACTTGGTTGTTGGAGCTTTTAGATGTATAAAACATGCAAACTGAGATTATGTCACAATTTCATCTTTAAAAGTGGAGTTTGTATTGTTTGAAACATTGTATCAATGTTCGGTGTAAATATATCCAAAGGTATTCAATAACGTTAATTAAACATTTAACATTAACAACTGTAATTATTAATAAACCTGGGCAAATATAATGATAAGTGAATATTCTAAAATTTTAAATGAACAGTTGTAAACAGTTTACAAATTTTTGTATTGTAGGATAGGGTCAACAATGAATCCACTACTGATCAGAATTGGATTAAATACAAGCGCAACTACGATATTAATAGCTATAACTACATATACAATACTGGCTGGTAATTCTGATGAAGCTATATGGTATTCATTCATATGTGAAGTAATTTATGGAAATGCTTGGTCTAAACCCACTTTTGAAAAATGCTGTAATGAAGGAAAAAGATATGGTCATTATTTTTGTTATTTCTTTGCTACTGATGAACAAGAGGAATCTGTGTTAAGTTCTTAGGAAACTTTTACGATGCAATTTAAATGTTATGAGTAAGTTGGGTGCTTTAATTCCTTAAGATAGTTACTGCTATTTATTGTTAGTTAATCCTTATATTTTTTTAGGATGCCGAAATAATTAGATATTAAAAAAATAAAACAAGCAATTAGAGAAAGTTAATGGATGACTGTAATCTAAGAGCAGAATATTTTGAATCAATAATAAACAATAGGATTAATTATAATAGGGCAAAAATGGATCCACTACCGATAAGAATTGGCTTAAATACAAGCACAACTACAATATTAATAGCAATAACTACATATACAATACTGGCTGGTAATTCTGATGAAGTTATATGGTATTAATTCATATGTGAAGTAATTTATTGAAATACTTGGTCTAAACCCAGTTTTGAAAGATGCTGTAATGAAAAAAAGAAGATTAATGTTAAATTATGGTCATTATTTTTGTTATTTCCTTGCTACTGATAAACAGAAGGAATCTGTATCAAGTTCTTAGGAAACTTTTACTATGCAATTTAAATGTTATGAGTAAGTTGGGTGCTTTAATTCTCTAAGATAATTACTGTTATTTATTGTTAGTTAATTCCTATATTTTTTTAGGATGCGGAAACAATTAGTTATTAAAAAAATAAAACAAGTAATTTGAGAAAGTTTATGGATGACTGTAATCTAAGCGCAGCAAATTTTGAATAAATAATAAACAATAGAATTAATTATAATCACGTTAACAATCACAATATTAGTGGCAATAATTGCACTCAGAACAATAATTTGTAAATCTGGTAAAGCCATGTGGAAAGACTTTATTTGTGAAGTAATTACTGGAATATTTGGTCGTACAACAGCAACAACTGATTTGTGTGGATTTTACACACCCCGGAATTGTTGATACCGATTTATTTAATTGTATGTTGGGATCTTGGATTCTTTGCTTATTTAAAGTAAGTAATGTTGCCTATGCATTTATAAAATTATTTAACAATTATTTTTAGAAGTTGAACAAGAGAATCTACTAGTGTGGTGTATGCAATATGGGCGCAGCTAGAAGAGGGTAAAAGTGGCAACTTCCTACCCTAAAAAACTCATTCCCCACGCTAGAAAAATCAAAAGTATTCAGCTTGCGAAAATTGAAACCTTCTGGTGGATGATCAACTGACCAATAAATGTGCACATTGGGCTTTAAACACAATTCACAATAATTATTGTACTTTCTAAGAATAAATTACAATTTACTGAACAGTATTTATAATAGTAATACCGAAACTATAACTTGGCGTTTTCAAACAAAGTTTATAACGTTTATAACTTTTTTTCAAAACTAAAATATTTGCTGACACTAAATTTAATTGAAAGGGAGAAAATAATCCGTTGCAAAACTCGGGATAGTTTTTGATAAAATTTTAAAGATTTAGTAAATTGAGTTACAAACATAATCAAAAATCATTTTTAAGGTAGTTCACTTGTGCAATCAGAGTTAAAAGTGCAGCCCTACATTGGGTACAAAAAGTTAAATATATTCAATGGCTAAGTAATTAATTTTTGTCAGAGACTGAACTTATATATAAAAACGTTTATATACAGAACACACTAATGCAATCACACTTTTAAAGAAAGTAAATGTGGTAACGATGTCAATGGTTATACCAAAAACTATAGAAATATTAAATACTGTTTAATTTAGGAAAGATTCTCTTACGTCATAAAATTACTTTTAAAATTTTAGTATACCCTTTAAAATCCATTGCTAATAAAGCTATATCACTCTATGGTATGTGATTCAATACATTTTAGTATATGAAGTGGTGATAAAACTTCTGTTAAGCAATTTTTGATATAACAAATTCTAATTCTGGATTCATTTCAATTGCTTTACAAAACTGATCCATTTGTTCCTTCAAAAAAGTATAGTTTTTGCCATAGAACTTGTCGTTTGTATTTTTTAAAACAGAAGTACGACCACTCATTTTATTCGCAGTTAGCTTTTTAATCCAACCATTTGTACCACCACAGTTCTTACATTTATCAATTTATTTTTCAATTTTACTAAAATTTTCTTCCTAATTGTTTTTTTAATCATATCGCTTAGATGTGGATTAGTTAATTGTTTTCTGTATAGTTCTTTAACATCATTGTCAAGCAATAAATGACCATGTTTGCAAATTTATTGCAATATGGATATTACGCTGTGGAAGTAACCAACATGAAAAACAGTCAAAAAATTCTAATACCTAAAATGACCCACACAATCCTTTAAATTCTTTCCACAAGTTTGGCAAAGTGAATCTTTTTGATTGGTACCTTAAATAAAGATGTTTTTTTAAATCTTACATGCTATTTGACTTCAGTACTAGATTGCCATTCTTTGATTCGACACTCTAAAAGGAACAGCTGTCCTACTTCCATGTTGATTGTATAAATTCTTTGGCACAACATGCAGATGGGCTTGTGTTACATGTTTTCTGCTCCTCCAATCACAAACGTAACATGCGAGCTAAAATATATAAAATCATTACATGGATTAAACATGGTTACATTTTCCTTGTTACATCGGCTTCTGGATATTGATCCTTGGGCATTTTAATTTATTAACGAACACTATTGTTATTAAAACTTAATAAAGAAATGATGAAATATTTTTCTTCTTACAAATTACACTTTACTTAGAAGAGAACATGGCGTGAAGTAAACGAATCAATTTATTTCAAACATAATCTTTAGTTATATTTTATTAGTTAAATTTGTTTAGATTTCCCATCTGTTATGCATGCACTTTGAGGTTATGTTTTGTGTTTAATTGTGCAATGGTTTAACGTAATGTGGCTAGATGGCAATAGTAAAACGTCTAATAATAATGAAATTTAATTTAATAATTTTAGTTTTCTTATTGTTTATACAATATAAATCGTACCTGTCTAACTTATTGTTTGTGAAAAGAAAAATTAGTTATTATTTTATTATTTAGCGGTTGCAGTCTTCCACAAAAGTTATCAAGTAATGGAAATTATTTGAATTGTAATGCTAGATGTTTCGACTTAAGCTTTTCAAAATTTATTATATAATAATATTAAATTCTATGCACCCCTCTGTGAAAAATTAAAAATTCTGATATCATTTTTAATTAACTTTATAAAAGTTTTAAAAATGAATTTACTGTAACAGAGAAACATAGAAGGCTGTGTTAATAAACGAAGGCGGCTTCGCTATCGAAGCCAAGCATTTCTTTCTATTGTTTTTACGTGCTTCTGTCAAGTAAGTCGAGCTTATTGCGTCCTTAATTATTTTAATTATTTGTTGCAATTAAATCTTTAGTACAACAGGCTGTGCTAACTAAAAATATTACTAATTTTTCGGTGATTGTTTGTGCGAAAGCGTAGCTTTGTACGTATTAAATTGCAAAATTTACGAATAATAATACTAATTCTTGTATGTGCGAAATCAAAATGGCCTTCCGGGCCATCTTGATTTCGCCCTTCCTACAATAAAATAGTATTAATAATTATTTAATTAACGCACTTTTTTTCAAATTTATTTCAAACTAGTTCAAGAGCTCTTTAATCCAATTGTTTACGAAAAGATTAAATAAGATGTTTATCTGTGTTTTGATTTTCAGAAAAAGATAACGGTTTTTTTTTTCAAATTATGAAAATCCAGCACAAGTATTGTTTAATACGACTATCAACAAATGTTAAAATATTAAGACTTCAATATGCCTTGTCTTTGACAAATAATCGAAATGGACAGTATGCTACGCGCGCGAATTCGATTTTGCAAACCGTAGTTTTTTAATCGAGTGTTTGTGCAACCCAATTGTCAATATTTTTGACTTACTTAAATAATAAAAACGCGCGTTTTTTTAAAACTTGGTGTATCCAGAAGAAGAGGATTTGCAGAAGGGTGAACTGGAGCTGAACTGGAGGGATGCAATATTCCAAACCGAACATTGCGAAGTCATCTTTAATGCCCAGGACACCAAGGTAGGATTTTTTTTTGCAATCGAAATCTTTCACTTGCTGTTGGGGTCGAAATTTTGAAGAAATTATTATTAAGTTTGAAATGCATAGAGGAACAATTGTTTAAATCGTACTTTGTTTTATTTTTCCAATTGCCACATAATTGCTACAGTTTTACCTATGCCTATTACGAGGTTTTCGGGAGAGTTCGTTAAATCCTGAGGGGGCAGTATAAAAATTAGTTTCGATCGTGCCTTGGGTCGAGCTATTGCTAAATTTATAGATTTATACATCTATTATACAGGGGAACCTGTTGTGCCTTGGCCTTTTTTTCACATGTAATTTTTTTTAAATTGTATATGTAACAAATTGTTGATAAAATGAATTGCATTGTAGTGGGGCACTAATAAGCTGTATTCATGGCAAAATAATTGAAAGCATTACCAACCGTTTACTCAAATTGCTATAAGATTTAAAAATGAGTGGATCTATGGCCTAGGTACAACAGAGGCGATGTACCTTGGCTCTATTCACATTAAGCAAAATAAAACCCATTGTTCTATGAAAACTATATATTTATTTTTGGATTATAAGAACTACTAATGTTCTTTTTTGAGATGACACTAAAATTGTATTAAGAATTAACAAAACTTTTCTCGTATACTAAAATTTCACATATTTAATGGTTAATTTTGCAAAAATTTAAATTTTTCATTAGACTTGCGAGGCATATTATCTGAAGCAAAATTAAAAAAATAAGAATTTATAATAAAGATACAGTCGAACTTCGATAAGTCGAGGCCGAAGGGAAGGTAAAAATAATTCGAGTTATCCAAAATTCGAGTTATCGATATAAAAATATTAACGTTGAAATAGGCATGTCCTAGTGAAACAGGTTCGAGTTATGAAAAATTCGACTTATCGACGTTCGACTTATAGAAGTTCGACTGTATATCTAAATTTTTATTTATTGCACGTTGATCTTAGATCCAAGGTACAATTTCTTGCCAGTGACCGAGGTACAACACATGGACCCTTGATGTTTAAACTCAAAAATAAAATTAAAGATTAAGCTGTGCCAAAATCAGACCACTACTATGCAAACATTAATAAATAATCTTTCTATTACGATAAGTCATTTGTTATTAGGTAATAAAAATCAATAAGATATTTAAGAAAAAAGAATATAAAGACTTACTTTTTTTCGATTAATAATTTCAATTGATCTCATACATTAACAAAGTACATTGGCCAGCTGCTGCTAACTTTACGTTAATGTCTGTCAATGTGGCATTTGAAATATCGAAAATTATGGGTCACGAAAGCCCGCAAATATAAAAAAAATAAAGTTGCTCTAGGTACAAAGGGACCCAGGTACAACAGGTTCTCCTACTCCTCGCAAAAACTAAGAAGGCAAAAAAATTTCAAATTTTTCAGTGTTTTTTTGACGGGCTGTATTTAGGTGAAAAATGGTCGTATCGAGGTCGTTAAAAAGTATATTGAAGCTCCAAGATTCTAGTTTTCGGATTTTGTTCTCAAAAATTTTTAGGAGCAACTGTTTTTACGTGAAGATACCAAATAGCGCGAACAAGTTTTTTTCCAAATTTTAGGCATTTAATTTTTGGTCCACGGGCTTGGAATTTTTTTTGAGCTAAAGCATTGCATGGGCAGATAGCCTATTTATCCAGCTTTAATTTTTACTTATTAACATTATTTATTGTTATTAAGTATTTAGGTAATATGGTTATTTACATCTTATTTAGTGTTGGAGTGAAAGTAATCTAAAGTTGTCTGTTGTTTCGTTGATCGCAAATGTTGGGTTTCTACAAAATTTTCCAATTTTTCCATTTTTGGTAAAAATTATATCTTTATTTTAATTTAATTAATTTAATTTAATTATTCTTGAGTAATTAATAACATGAGAATTAAACAAGTAATTTTTATTATCGGTGTGCTAATTAAAACAAAATTTTTAAAGTAATTTATATATTAAACTATAATAACGCTCAAAATTTGTGCTCGAAATTTATTTCACAAAACACCTGTTGACAAATGAAGAGAAGGGGAATTCTGTTCCTTTGTCGGCATTTGCCATAAAGGGGGCCCAATGAGTAAGATCTATTTACGAGGGGAATACTTCAGAAGCCATACTAAGCAGTCTTGCAAGCTTAGTTTTAGAATTAAAATGTTGTTAATTTTTTATTGGAGCAAATTAATAAGCGTGTTTTTACGCATTGTTTTTTCCGGCACAATGTCTTTTACATTAAACAATTGTTTAGGACCGATAAAAATAATTTCGAAAAATGCTCCTTTAGTCGTGCTCAAAACTTTTTTCTAATCCTTAGCTTTTTTCCGTTCGTATCGATCCATCGGTCTAGTGATCCTTGGAAAAAAAATTTTTAAAAATTTTTTTTAAAAATTTTAATTAAATTTAAAAAAAAAAAAAAATTTTTTAAAAATTTTAATTTAAATTTTAAATTTAATTAAATTTTTTTATTAAAATTTAAATTTAAATTTAAAAAAATTTTTAAAATTTTTTTTTTTAAAATTTGTTAAAATAATTAAATTTTTTTTAAAAATTTTAAAAATGTTTTTTTTTTTTTTTAAAAAATTTAAAAAGTTTTATTTTAAAAAATTTTATTTTAAATTAAAAAATTTAAAATTTTTAAAAATTTTAAATTTTTTTAAAAATTTTTTAAAAAATTTGAAATTAAAAATTTTTTAAAAGTAAAATTAAAAATTATTTTAAACCCAAATAATTTTTAAAATAAAAAAAAAAATTTTTAAAATTGTTTTTTAAAAATAAAAAATTTTTAAATTTTCAAAAAAAAAAAATTTAAAAAAATTTACAAAAAACTTTTAATTTGGGGGAAAAAAATTTTTTAAAAAATTATTTTAAAAAATTTAATTAAATTTAAAAAAAATTTGTAAATTTTTTTTAATTTAAAAAAATAAAAAAATTTTAAAATTTAAAATTTAAAATTTTTTTTTTTTTAAAATTTTAAAAAAAAAAATTTTAATTAAAAATTTAATATTTTAGGTTAAAAGTTTTTTTTATTTAAAAAGGGAAAATTTTAAAAAAAATTTTTTAAAAAAAATTTTTTTTTCAGTTTAAAAGGGAAAATTTAAAAATTTAAAAAATATTTTTTACCTTTTTTAAAAATTTTTTAAATTTTTAAAAAAAAAAATTTTAAAAATTATTTTTAAAAATTTTAAAATATTTTTTAAATTTAATAAAAAAATTAAATTTTTAAATTTTTAAAAATTTTAAATTTTTTTTTTTAAAAAATTTTTATTTAAAATTAAAAAAAAATAAAATTTAAAAAAAATTTAATTTTTTTTAAAAGGGAAAAAAATTTTTTAAAAAAAAAATTTAACCAAACCAAATAAAGTTTTTATTTTTTGATTTAAAAATTAAAAAAAAAAAAATTTTTAAAATTTAAAAAAACTGTCTTTTTTGGTTTTTTTAAAAAAAATGAAAAAAAATTTTTTTTTTATTTAATTTAAATTTTTTTTTTAATAAAAAATTTAAAATTTTTAAAAAAAGCTTTTTTTTTAAAAATTTTTAAATTTCCAAAATTTTTTTATTTTAAATTTAAAATGAAAGTAAAAAAAACAACATTTTTTACCCAAAAATGAAAAATTTTTTTTTTAAAAAAAAAAATAAATAAATTTTTTATTTTTTTTTTAAAAAAAATTTTAAAAAGGGAAAAAAAAATTTTTTAAAAAAAATTTTTTTAAAAATTTTAAATTAAATAAAATTGGGTTTTATTTTTTAACTTTAAAATTTTAAAATTTAATTTTCTGGTTTTTTTTTGGGTTTTTTGGGGTTTAAAATTTAAAATTTTAAAAAATTTTTTTTTTTTGTTTTTAAATTTTTTTCTTTTAAAATAAAAATTTTATTTTTTTTTAAAATTTTAAAAAATTTTTAAAATTAAATTTAATTAAACTTTTAAGGTTTTAAATTTTTAAATTTTTTAAAAAAATTTAAAATTTTAAAAAATTTTTTTTTAAAAAAATTTTTTTTCTAAATTTTTTAAAAAATTTTTTTTTTAATTTAAATTTTTTAAATTTTAAAAATTTTAAAATTTTTTTATTTTAAAAATTTTTTTTTATTTTTTAAAAACTTTTTTAATTTTCTTTTTTAAAAAAAAATTTAAAAAATTTTTTAAAAATAAATTTTAAAATTGTTTTTAAAAAAATTTTAAATAAAATTTAATTTTTAATTTAAATTTTTAAAAATTTTTAAAAGGTTTAAAAAAAAAAATTTATTTTTAAAAAAAAAATAAAAAAAAAATAAAAAATTAATTTTAAAAATTTCCATTTAAGCCAATAAGTTTTAATGAAAATTAAAAATATTAAAAGATTTTTAAATAGTTTTTTTAAAAATTAAATCAATATTTTAAAAATTTTTTTTTGATAAAAATAATGGTTATTTAAATTAATTATTAAAAAATAAATTAACATTGAAATTTTCTGATTTCAAAAACCGAGTAAAAAAAACATTTTCTTGTAGGGAAACCAATTTAAAAGGGAAATTTCAACTAAACCTAATAATTTTTTATATTCTTAAATTAAATTTTTTGAATTTTTCAAATTGCCCATTGCAGGTGGTGAAATTGGATGGTGGAGACCTATTGTTTTTTTTTAAATTTTTTATTTAGGAAAATATGCGCTGCGTCTGCGTTTTCGTTGGGGTGGGTCGCGGATTTAATACAAATTTTTAAAAGCGAAATGCCCTTCAGGCACTGATAAAGTTTTGAATCCATTTCAAAATCGCAAATCTTATGACTGATTGTTAAAGTTTTTTTCAATGTATTTTACATTCAATTTTTTAGTATTCAGTCGTAAGGTTTTCAAATTGTTTATAGCGTTTTTTAGAGCAGGGATAGGTCTCCACCTGAAAGATTTGTTCAATTATTTAATAGCTATTTGTTGTTTTTTCATAAATGTGAATATTTGTTTTTCTAAATTTAACATTGTTGTTAAATTTTCAAAAGTTTGCAGTCTTTTTATTCTGAAACGGTTTTGTTAATATTTTTGTAACTTTTTAATAACCGATTATTTTTCTTTTCCAAAGTGGGAAAGATTTTAAATATGCAATTATACAAATTGGTTTTTTAGTTGTATTACATTTCATTTTTAATTCTGTTATTGAATTTGTTTAACTTATTAAAATTTTGTATTTTATATGAAGTTTATAAGAAGCATTTTATTTCATTTTTTGATTAAAATATTTTCTCAATATCATTTTGGAAAAAATGGTAAACCAAGTTCTCAAATTTGTAGACAAATTAGTTTTAATAACAGTTTGCTCTGTTTTTATTGTAATCCAAATGAAGTGTTATCGATGAAAATCAAATATTTAAATCCTAATTGTTATTTTCAAAACAATCAACGAAAAATTAATTAACCATCTGTTTGGTTAATAAAAAATGGCTTTTGCATTAAACTAGGCAAGAACGAAATAAAAATTCGGAGATACGTCTTTCAGAATTGGATGTTCGTTCTTCGTTTAGAAACCAGTTCACCTGCAATTTTTTCTTTTTTAATATATCTGTGTATGGAGTTTTAGTAAGCGGATTTTTTTCAAAAGCCACTTTTGAATTAATTTCAAACTGCTCAAAACTCGAGTTGATCAATAAGCTGCAAAGGTCCTCGTCCTTTGCAATCGGAACTTATTCGAATTTTTGGGTTTTCGGTGTTTGATGTGTTATCTTTCGTAAGGAACCCCTGCGCCCCCTCGCTTAATTTTAACAATTTTTGATTTTTGTAACACACCAAAACCCAAAAACGGAGAATATTTCCGATTATTGTTTCAACACTTTGTGCAATTCGCCGAAAGACCAATTTTTGCAAAGTAAATAAATATTCGAAACACGAATATTTTGCTATTTAATAAAATGGATTGGTCCGAATGCGGTTGTACAAAAAAAATGTTGTATATTTGTGTATGTTTTGTATATTTGTTCTCGTGGCTGACAGGCATTTAGAACGTTTTTAAATGCTACCACTTTTAGAAAGATTTTGCAAAACTTTTGGAGCTCTTAGTTTTTTTTAAATTTAAATTCAATATTTTTAGATGGTAGAAGACATTCGAATATTCATTTTTCAGGCCAAAGCTCTTAATGTCAAGCATAGACGTTAGACTTTGTCTTCTTGTTTGGGTTTTAAATGTTGCTTCGTTCACTGCAAATGGAAATAAAAATAAAGTACACGCACAGGTTTTTTAAACATATTAGCATTTTAAAATAAAACACTTCGATTCCAGTGTTTAATTCGAGTTCTTTCCATTTTGTCTTCAAAAAATAAGTTTTTGGTAAAAGAATGGCAAATCTTTGATATTGCCTTTTGCGTTTAAGAATAAAATCAAAAGTTAAATAAAACTTTAAATAACAATGCGACTTAGTTTTAATAATCAAATGTTAGAGTTGAGTCACGGAAAACAATAGCTTTGGAGCAAAATCGCGAATTACCCTTTGAAAAAAAACGACAGAATTATTTTTTACGGACTTTCGGTTACGGGTTAGTGTTTGTGAATTTTCGTTACCGAAATTGCGCTTGCGAATATCTTTGACTAAATGATGTGTTTCCTTTACAGCTTTTTTTATTAATTTTTTTTGAGATACTTAAGATGATATACTTATTAACTTTTGCTTTTCAGAGCGTTTTTTCTTTTCAGGGCGCTTGATTTTTTTCCAGGGCGTTTATTTTTTAAGAGCGTTTTTTTTCTTTCAGGGCGTATAATTTTTTTTCAGGGCGCCATTTGTGACTTTTATTAAACGTCACTTTTATTTACGTTCTTAAATGTATAGCTTTATCCGTGCTGACTCTCCCACATTTGTGTTTTTGAACTTGAAAAGTCTGGAGCTTTTGTCGGCTAAGCTCGACTTTTTGAGTTTTAAGTGCGCCAAAAAGAAGGGTGGGTTTGCGCTACCGCATTTAATTTACTAATCTCAATAGATGATGTAAATCGGGTCCGAAAAGAAAATGTTTCTTTGAAACAATTTAATTTTTTAGCTTAAGGTGGTTGTTGGCAATAAAAATAAAAATAATTAAGAAATACAATGTTTTTAAAAATGTAAAGCCTTTTCTTTAATTTTCTAATGCAAAATGCCTGTGGTTTTTTGGTAAAAATAATACGTTTCAACACTCGGGATAGTTTTGATAAAATTTTAAAGATTTAGTAAATTGAGTTACAAACATAATCAAAAATCATTTTTAAGGTAGTTCACTTGTGCAATCAGAGTTAAAAGTGCAGCCCCACATTGGGTACATAAAGTTAAATATATTCAATGGCTAAGTAATTAATTTTTGTCAGAGACTGAACTTATATATAAAAACGTCTATAAACAGAACACACTAATGCAATCACATTTTTGAAGAATGTAAATGTGGTAACGATGTCAATGGTTATACCAAAAACTATAGAAATATTAAATACTGTTTAATTTAGGAAAGATTCTCTTACGTCATAAAATTACTTTTAAAATTCTAGTATGCCCTTTAAAATCCATTGCTAATAAAGCTATATCACTCTATGGTATGTGATTCAATAAATTTTAGTATATGAAGTGGTGATAAAACTTCTGTTAAAGCATTTTTTGATATAACAGATTCTAATTCTGGATTAATTTCAATTGCTTTACAAAACTGATCCATTTGTTCCTTCAGAAAAGTATAGTTTTTGCCATGGAACTTGTCGTGCATATTTTTAAAACAGAATTACTACCACTCATTTTATTCGCAGTTAACTTTTTAATCCAACCATTTGTATCACCACAGTTCTTACATTTATCAATTTTTTTTACATTTTACCAATATTTTCTTCCTAATTGTTTTTTTAATCATATAGCTTAGATGTGGATTAGTTAATCGTTTTCTGTATAGTTCTTTATCATCATTGTCAAGCAATAAATAACCACGTTTGAAATTTATTGCAATATGCATATTGCTGTGAAAGTAACCAACATGAAAAGCAGTCAAAAATCCAAATACCTAAAATGAACCACACAATTTTAAATTTTTCCAAATTTTAAAGTGAATCTTTTATTGGTATCATTAAATAAAGTGTTTTTTAAATTTAATGTATTTGATTTTTTTAAGTATTCACTTTGCAATCAGATTAAAGAATTAGTAAAATGTTAAATTTATTCAATGGTTAATTATTTTTAATACTAATTATATATAAAAACGTTTATTACGAAAATGATCCACTTTAAAAGAATAATTGGTTACATAATGGTTATACATAAGTTAAAGAAATATTACATACTTTTAATTTTAAGAAAAATATCATTTGTTCTTAAAATTACTTTTAAAATTTTATTATACCTTTTAATCAATAAAGCTATATCACTATTGTATGCGATTAATATTTATCATCAATTGATAAATGTTTAAACATTTTGTTTACAATTCTAATTTGGATTCATTTAATTGTTTACAAAACTGATCCATTTGTCCTTCAAAAAGTTTTTGCCATAACTTTTTCTTTCATAATTTTTAAAAAGTTATTCATTATATCAGTTAACTTTTTAATCAACCATTTGTATCAAAAGTTCTTACAAATTTATAATTTTTACAAATTTACCAATATTTTCTTCCTTAATTGTTTTTTTAATCATATATTGATTGGATTATTAATCTTTATGTATATCTTATCATCATGTTACATTATTAAAACACATTTTGCAAATTGCAATATTTTATATTTTTTTCAATAACAACATGAAAAACAGTCAAAAATCCCAATCAATAAACCAACATCATTTTTAAATTCTTTCACAATTTTAATTATTTTGATTAAACCTTAAAAATGTTTTTAATTAAATTTCACTTTACTAGATTGCCATTCTTTGATTAATTTCAAAAATCAGTTTTTTATTGATTGTAAATTATTGAACATTGCAGATGTTTTATTATTTGCTTTTCAATTCAAACGTAATCAATGGCATAAAATTTATAAAATATTAATATTAAATCATAATTTTTATATCTTATATTTCCTTGGCATTTTAATTTATTAAAACACTTTTAAAAATTTTCATTAAAAATGTAATATTTAAATTTTTAAATTAAATTTACCTAAGAGAACATATTTAAGTAAAAATCAATTTATTTCAAACAACTTAGTTATAGTATTAATTTTTAAAATTTTTTTAGAATTTTGCATCTTTTTAAATGTTTTATTATTTTTAGATTAATTTGCAAATGAACATTTTCAAATCAAATAATATTTTAATAAAATTTAATTAATAATTTATAGTTTTTATTTTCAAAAAAAATTATTAAAATTTATTATTATTTAAGTTTTCAATATTATAAGGACTTGTATTTATAAATTTTTCAATTGAATAAATTTTTGTAAACATGAAAATTTTATTTATTTCTTATAAACATAATTTGAAAAAAATTAATATTTCAAAACAATAATTTTTTTTTATTCAGTATAGCATTTACATTTTTAATTATAACAAATTTATGTTATTTTCTTAAAAGTTCTAATTTATAAGATTTTTCAAATAAATAAACTCAAATAAGTCATTTAATTTAAAAAAATTCAACTTTGAAAATCGACTATTATACTGTAACCAAAATTTTAAAATTTTATTAATTTAAGAATTTAAATGTTTATCAATTGAGTCATAAAATTAATGTTACTCTGGTATAACGTTATCAAATTTTCAAATCAATATTTGAAATAAATTTTTGTTTCTAAAACTCATGTTTAAAAAATTTGATATAATTTTTAGATGCTTTCATTACTATAAACAGCAATTTGAAAAAAATTAATTATCTCTGTTAACAAAAAGTTATGATAACTTTTCATTTTTAATTCGATATGCTCTTGCTCATTTTTTTAATCAATAAACAATTTTTTTGTTTTATTATCATGATATTTAGTCCTCATTTGATGTTTCAAATTTCAATAAGATCAAAGAAAATTATTTCAAACTACAACTTTTATCAAGTAATGGAAAATATTTAAATTTAGTGCTGTGTTAGTCAATTTGTTTCTTCAAATGCTCGATTTAAGGTCTTCAAAATTTATTATATAACAATATGGAATTATATGAAACTCTGTGATTAATTAAAAATTCTGATATCGGTTTTAATTATTTGAATAAAAATTAATTTGCTAACAGAGAAACATAGAATGTAAATAAACGAACTGTTATCTATAGCAAAGCATTTCTTTCATTTGTTTTACGGCCTCTGTCAAGTAATCGAGCTTTATTGTTCTTAAATATTTAATTATTTGTTGCAATTAAATATTTGTACAACATGCTGTGCTAACTAAAATTGTTGTTAATTTTCTGATTGTTTGCAAAATCGTAGCTTTGTACGCATTTAATTAAAGTTAAATAAATATAATTTTACACTATTATAAATAAAATATTGATCAACAATGTTAAATTTGATTTTTCTTTAAAATAATAAATGATTCGATTGTTTTATATTTAAATTTGAAAAGTCAATATTTTATGACTTAAAAATGTTAAAATATAAATTTTAGTGTGTTTCAAAATTTGAAAATAATGAATATCAAATCACATGCAAGTCATTTTTGCCCAAATAGTAATTTTAAGTGTTAATTGAAACAATTGTCAATATTTTTAATCTTTAAATAATTAAAATGCTATCGTATTTTTTAAATCATAATTGTGTACTTTTAAGAAGTAAAAGATTTGCAAAAATAAATTAAGATTATATCTAAATATCCTTGCAAAATTATCATAAAATTCCAAATTTTCGGTGTATTTTGACGTCTGTATTTAGGTAAAATGGTCATTATCGTTAACATTTGAACAAACTTATTATTTTGTTTAAATTAAGAAATTTTCACTGAAGATACCAAATACAATTTTTTTCAATTTTGGATTTTATTTTGGCGGGTAATTTTTGACTAACATTGATAGATATATGCCTGTTATCCAGATTTAATTTTTTTTAAATTTTAATTATTAACATTATTTATTGTTATAGTATTTAGGTAATAGATTATTTAAATCTTTTATGTGGATTGATAGTAATCTAAAATTGCCTTTGCTTCATTACCCAAAGTTTTCCAAATTTTTCAATTTAATTTTGAATTTATTTTTGAAAATTAATAAATGAGAATTAAACAAGTAATTTTATTATCGGTGTTCTATTTAAAACGAATTTTTAAAGTAATATTAAACTATAATTTCAAAATTTGTCTCAAAATTTATTTACAAAACACCTGTTGATAAATGACAAAAGGAATCCTGTTCCTTTGTCGGCATTTGCCATAAAGGGCCCAATGATTAGCTCTTTTAGGGAATACTACGAAGCCATATAAGAATCTTGAATTTTTTAATTAAAATGTAATAATACTTTAATCCAGTTTAATTTCTTTTAATTTTAATTATAACATTATTTATTGTTATAAGTATTTAGGTAATATGATTATTTAAATCTTTTTATTGTAATTGATTAATCTAAAATTGCCTTTTGCTTATTCACCAAATGTGGGATTTTCAAATTTTTTTTCAATTTTGTAAAAATATTTGAATTTAATATTTAAATTAATAAATGAAATTAAACAATTTTTATTATCGGTGTGCTATTTAAAACGAATTTTTTAAAGTAGTTTATATACCTATTAAACTATAATAAGCCTCCAAATTTGTGCTCAAAATTTACTTCACAAAACACCTGTTGATAAATGAAAAGAAGGGGAATCCTGTTCCTTTGTCGGCATTTGCCATAAAGGGGGCCCAATGAGTAGGCTCCTTTCACTAAGGGAATACTACAGAAGCCATACTAAGAATTCTTGATAGCTTAGCTTTTAATTAAAATGTCAATTTTTAATTGAAGCAAATTAATATGCGTGTTTTTACGCTTTGTTTTTTTCTGGAAAAATGTCTTCTACGTTAAACAATTTTTTAGGACCGATAAAAATAATTTCGAAAAATGTTTCTTTAGTCGTGCCCAAAACTTAAATCTAATCCTTAGCTTTCTTCCGTACGCATCGATCAATCGGTCTAGTGAGCCTTGGAAACAATCGAACAGCTACCGTCGATTATGTTTAACAGTCTTTTCGTAACGGTCTTTTCTTGTTTAAAACGTCCAAGTTTACACGTTCATGAATAGTTTTAATTAGTGAAATCATTAGTAAAAATTGTGATACGCGGTTAAAACCACGAATTAGAACCGAAAAGAGCTTCCAGGGATGCTTGGTAAATATAATATGTTCTGAATTTTTGAAATTAACAGCTTGAAAATATAATGAGTAACTTTTTTTATCAGTACGTTATTTAAAACAAATTTATTAACGTAATTTGTATATTACACCTAAAAATTTGTATTTAAAAATAAACATTAAATTTCAACTATCGAAGCACCTTCGAACTCATCGAAAAGTCTTCGAACTCATCGGAAGGTCTTCGAACAAAAAGGAAATGCATAAAATTAACTTATTAAGCTGTTGTAATTTGATAAATTTGTTTTAAACAATACACTGATTGAGTCCTGGTGAAAATGTTAATAATTAATTATTTAAATTATATAATTATTATGTTTGGTACAAATTTCAAATTTTAACAAAATTGTTACTATTCAATTGTAATTTAAGCGAATTGTTTATTTATTTTATTGTTTGTTCCATTTATTTCTATGTTTATTAAACAAGACACTTGTTGCTTGCCGAAAAGAAGGGGAATCCCGTTTCTTTGTCGGCATTTACCATAAAGGGGCCCAATGAGTATGCTCCTTTCACTAAGGGTATACTAGAGAAGCCATACTAAGAATTCTTGATAGCTTAGTTTTTTAATTAAAATGTTGTCAATTTTTAATTGAGTTAAATTTTTATGCGTGTTTTTACGCATTGTTTTTTTCTGGCACAATGTCTTCTACATTAAACAATTTTTTAGAACCGATAAAAATAATTTCGGAAAACGCTTCTTTCGTGCCCAAAACTTAAATCTAATCCTTAGCTTTCTTCGTCGATCGATCAATCGGTCTAGTGAGCCTTGGAAACAATCGAACAGCTACCATCGATTATTTTAAGTCTTTTCGTAACGGTCTTTTCTTGTTTAAAACGTCCAAGTTTACACGTTCATGAATAGTTTTAATTAGTGAAATCATTAGTAAAAATTGTGATACGCGATTAAAACTTCGAATTAGAAACGAAAAGAGCTTCCAGGGATCATTGGTAAATATAATATGTTCTGAATTTAATTATATTTGTGTAATTAACAGGTTGAAAATATAATGAGTAACTTTTTTATCAGTACGTTATTTAAAACAAATTTATTAACGTAATTTGTATATTAAACCATATTACAGCTAACAATTTGTTTTTTCATAATAAACAAGTTGAACTAAACATTAAATTTCAACTATCGAAGCACCTTCGAACTCATCGAAAAGTCTTCGAACTCATCGGAAGGTCTTCGAACAAAAAGGAAATGCATAAAATTAACTTTTTAAGCTGTTGTAATTTAATAAATTTGTTTTAAACAATACACTGATTGAGTCCTGGTGAAAATGTGTAATAATTAAATATTTAAATTATATAATTATTATGTTTGGTACAAATTTCAAATTTTTAACAAAATTTTGACTATTCAATTGTAATATAAGCGAATAGTTTATTTATTTTATTGTTTGTTCCATTTATTTCTATGTTTATTAAACAAGACACTTGTTGCTTGCCGAAAAGAAGGGAATCCCGTTCCTTTGTCGGCATTTGCCACAAAGGGGGCCCAATGAGCAGGGCTCCTTTTACGAGGGGAATGCGACAGAAGCCATAGTAAACAGTATTGATGGCTTAGTTTTTTTTATTAAAATGTTGTCTTCTACATTAAACAAAAACGTGTACTTATATGTACGCGCGTTAGAAGTTATACTTCTTTGACGTAACTCAATTAAACGTAATCGCGTGTTATGTTAAACACCTTGCATTTTTTTATAGCAATACCACTCCATTGAACATCTATTCCCTGATTTACACGATAAACCGAGTAAATCAAAAACATAATTTCTTGTATGGGAAACCAATTTAAAGGAAAAGTTTCAACTAAAACCTAATAAGTTTCGGTTGCAGCTCGTGTTGGGACTATAATTGATAAATACTAATTTATTAGCATTTATTAATTATAGTCGCAACGATCAAACGGCCATGATACTAATTTTTGGTTTTTTCAGCATGGAATGAAGAGGAACTTTTCGGTTTGTACTTTAAAATTTGAGGGGTTAAATAAAAACCCCCCGAAAAAGTTTTTTGGGGAAATTTTTACAAGTAGGGAAAAGGGTTCCGGGGCCGCCCGGTCCCCCCCCCTGCAAAAATTTTCTGGAAATCAGGTAGTATCCCGGTTTTGGGGTTGGAAAAAAAATTTTTAAATTTTAAATTTTGCAGGTGGTGAAGGATGGTGGAGACATTTTTTTTTTAAATTTTTTAAAAAATCGCCCGGGTTTTGTTTGGGTTATTTAAACAAAATTTTAAAACGAAATTTTTCAATATAAATTTTGAAAATTTTAAAAAAAATCTTAGATATTGTTTTTTTTCAATTTTTTACATTAATTTTTATATTCGTTGGTTTTTTTTTTTACTTTTTTAAAGGTGGTTTGAAAATTTTTCAATTTTTAATAGCCATTTTTTTTTTCAAAATTAATAGTTTTTTTAAATTTCATTTTAAAATTTTCAAAATTTAATTTTTTTTTTAAAGGTTTTTAATATTTTTAACTTTTAAAAATTTTTTTTTAAATAAAAGTTTGTAAAAGCAATTTAAAATTTTTTTATTTTTAATATTTATTTTTTAAATTTTGAGAATTTGTTTAATTATTAAACCATTTTGTTTTTATATGAATTTAAAGAATATTTCGATTAAAAATTTTCAAATATTTTAAAATTAAAAAGTTTAAAATTTTGACTTAAAAAAAATTTTAACCAAATAAATGTTATCGATAAAAAAAATTTCTTTTTTTAAAAAAAAAAATTTTTTAAAAAAACTTTAAAAATTCGGGATCGTCTTTTGTTGGATGTTGTTCTTCTTTAAAAAGTTCATGCAATTTTTTTTTTTTTAATCTTTATGATTTTTTGTAAAGTTTTTTTTTTTTCAAACCCCTTTTGTTAATTTCAAATGCTAAAATTGGTTATTCAATAATCAAAAGGGTTTGTTTTTAATCGAAAATTATTCGAACTTTTGGGTTTTCGGTGTTTGATGTGTTATCTTTCGTAAGGAACCCCTGCGCCCCCTCGATTAATTTTAAGAATTTTTAATTTTTGTAACACACCAAAACCCAAAAAGGGAGAATATTTCCGATTATTGTTTCAACACTTTGTGCAATTCGCCGAAAGACCAATTTTTGAAAATTAAATAAATATTCGAAACTGGAATATTTTGCTCTTTAATAAAATGGATTGGTCCGAATGCGGTTGTACAAAAAAATTGTTTTATATTTGTGTATGTTTTGTATATTTGTGTACCGCCCCGTGCCCCGCTGGCTGGACCCGGGGCACCCTTTAGAGACCGCGTTTTTTAAATGCTACCACTTTTAGAAAGATTTTGCAAAACTTTGGGTGCGAGCTCTTAGTTTATTTTAAAATTTAAATTCAATCTTTTTAGAGGTGGTAGAAGAGGGGGCATTCAATTTTTCACCCTTTTTTCAGGCGCGTAAGCTCTGAAGGTCAGAGCATAGACGTTAGACTTTTGTCTTTTTGTTTGGGTTTTTAAATGTTGACTTCCGTTCACTGCAAATGGAAGTAAAAAAAAAAGTACACGCTCAGATTTTTTTAAACACTTTAGCATTTTAAAATAAAACACTTCGATTTGCAGTGTTTGGAAGTCTTCGAGTTCCTTTCCGCTTTGTCCTCAAAAAAATAAGTTTTTGGCTTCCCTAAAGAGGTGGCCAGAGTGCGCTTGATATGGCCTTTTCCGTTTAAGAAATTAAAATCAAAAGTTAAATAAAACTTTGGGGGAATAACAATGCGACTTAGTTTTAATAATCAAATGTTGGGAGAGTTGAGTCTCGCGAAAACAATAGCTTTGGAGCAAAATCGCGAATTACCCTTTGAAAAAAAAAACGACAGAATTATTTTTTACGAACTTTCGGTTAGGGTTAGTGTTTGTGAAATGTTTGACTAAATGATGTGTTTCCTTTACAGCTTTTTTTATTAATTTTTTTTTTTTGAGATACTTAAGGCATTTAATCTATTAACTTTTGCTTTTCAGAGCATTTTTTCAATACAGGGCGTTTTTTTTTCAGGGCGCTCAATTATTTTTAAGAGCCTTTAATTTTTTTTCAGAGCGGCAATTGTGACTTTTATTAAACGTCACTTTTATTTACGCTCTTAAATGTATAGCTTTTACCTTTCGTATTTATCTGTGCTGACTCTCCCACATTTGTGTTTTTGAACTTGAAAAGTCTGGAGCTTTTGCCGGCTAAGTTCGACTTTTTGAGTTTTAGGTGCGCCAAAAAGAAGGGTGGGTTTGCGTTACAGCATTTAATTTACCAATCTCAATAGATGATCTAAATCGGGTCTGAAAAAAAATGTTTCTTTGAAACAATTTAATTTTTTGCTTAAGAGGTGGTTGTTGGTGATAAAAATTTAAAAAAAAATTATGAAAAATTAATAGTGAATATAAGTCAATATATAAAATTAATTAATTATAATAATTAGTTATTAAAAACTTAAAAATTAAATATATTTTTATGTATATATTTTTATAAATGGTATTTTATATAACGAATTAGAACTGTAATTTTAAAGATATTTAAAAATTTTTAAATAAGTCACTGTGATTATTTTATAAATTATGTTATAATTGAAATAGAAATTTATATTGTAAATATTATATTAGATAGTTTCAATTATTTTAAATACATTTTTTAAAATTTAATTATTAAAAATTTTTATTTTAAATTTATCATAAAATTTTATTTATAAATTTTTTTAAACAATTTTAAATATAAAGAAATATTTTTCATAAATTAATTTTAATAAATTAAATGTAATCAAAAAATATTTTTAAAAAATTTAAAAATTTTTAATAATTTTAAATTAATTTTATTCAAAAATTTAAAATTTTAAAAATTAAATAATTAATGTTTTATATTATAAATTGTTTTTTATTTATTAAATATTTTAAATAAAATTATATTTACTTTAATTTTTATTAAATGAAAATTAATTAAAATAATAAATTATTAAAAATTTAAAAATAAAATTATTTTAGATAATATTTATAATTAAATAATTTAATTTTTTTAAAAATTATTAACTAAATTAAAAAAATAATTTTATTTTATTTTAAACATAAATTTGTTTTAAATAAAATTAAAAATTTATATATATTTTAAAAAAAAATTTTAATTTTGTAATTAAAATAATTAAAATATATAAATATTATAATTTTAAAATAAACTTATTTTAAAAATGTAAAATTATTATTAAATATAGATTTATTAAAAAATTAATTAATAAATTAAATTTTTATATAAAATTTTAATTTATTATATTAATATTAAGAAATAATTTCAAAATTAAAATAAAAATAATTGTTTTTAATTGATTTTAATTTAATTTATAAAATAAATTAATTTTTAAAAATTAATTCAAAATTTGTGTAAAACAATTAAATTAAAATAATAAAAATTTTTAAATTTTAAAATTTAAATTTTAAATATTTAAAATTAAATATTTAGTTATAATTTGATTTACAAAATAAATTAATTTATAATGATAATTAAAATTTCAATTCATATAATTTATAATTGTTTTAAAAAATATTAATTGAATATAATTTTAAAAATTTAATAATAGTTGTTTAAAATTTATATTTTGTTTTAAATAAATTTACTAAATTTATTAAATTATTTTAAAAAAAATAAAATAATATTATAGTTTGTTAAAAATATTTAGAAATTAATTTTATCAATTAAAATGATTGTTATTAAAATTATATATAATAAATTTTGCATTTTAATAATTATATAAAAATGTAATAAAAATTTTTATTTTGTAATAAAATAATTAAATGTTTTTAAAATAATTAAATAAATAATAAACATTTTTGTAAAATAAATATTATAAATTAAATTACATATAAATTGATTTATCAGTTTAATTTAATTGATTATACAAATTTAAAATAAAAATTTATAATGTAATTATAAATTAATTAAGTTTTTATATTTTTAAAAATTTAATTTGATATTAATTATTAAAATCGATTAATAACATGATGATTAATAAATTTATAATTTTGTTTTAAATACATATTTTAAAACATTATTAAAATTTTATTTTAAACTAAAAATATAAAAAATATGTATTTTAATTTTTTTAAAAATATTTGTTAGAAAATGTTAATTTTTTAATTTAAAAGTATTGGTCTCATTAAACAGATTTGATTTTATCAGCAAACATTACAAAAATATTTTTGAGCATAATTTTTAAAATAATTATCAAAATGAACAAAAAAAAAAAAAATTTATGTATTTTTTTTACAACTTTAACCTGCAAAATGTTTAACGAATATTTAATTAAAATAATTACCAATTATTGAGATTAAAAATAAAATAGTCATGAGGCGTAAATCATATTTTAGAATTAAATTAAATTTTAAAATATAATTAATTTAATTGATCACGAAAATTAAATTAATGTATTTTTTTATTAAGTAGTCACTACTAAAAATTAATCCCCAAAACAGTTTTTCGAAATTTTTTTAACAATGAAAATTTCTTGTACTTTTCATTAAAAAATCGATTACATATCAACCGTGAAAGATAAATTAATGAAATTTTCAGGATTTATTGTTGAATGTCTATATTTTGTTAAAATGGTGAAAATTCAAAATTATTTATTTATTATCCTATTGTTTATTAATTTTTAAATAAACAAATAAAAATTTCAATGACTTGGTCGAAAAATAAAAAGTTTTTTTACTCATTTTATGCGTTATACATTTAAGTTTAAGATGCAGAAAAAAAATTTCACTGCTCGCGATTAATTTAAACAATATAAATTTAATTATGACCGCGCGCCGGGCGCAGTCAGTGTAGTGTGCTGCCGAGTACCTCTGAATTTATTCTAACTGCGGTCGTCGGAACTAAAAATAATAAAAAATTATCATTATTAAATAAATTTTATTTTTTTTAAGTATAATTTAGTAAACCATTAAATAACGTAATTTTTTATTAATTAACTAAGACAGAGAAAACTAACAAATAATTAAATATAAATTTTACAAAACTGTGTAATCTATTTTCACTGTTTCTTTGTCATTTTATAAGTTATATATTTTTAATTTACTAAGAAGTACTCCATCTTTAGTTAAAACAAAACGCTCCGTTACAATCTTCATTTGTTATTCGCGTATACACGTTAATAAAAAATGAATCTTACTATACTTCATCCGGCGAACAGAAATAGTCAAGCCACGCCCCACTAAATTGAACCAATGTATGCGGTGCCCAGTTTTACACGATACAAATTAATAATCAAGTTTGTCTCCGTTCTTGCAGGACATAAATGCTTGTATGGTTGCTTGTGTTATGTGCTTTAAAAATTAAGCCAATAGAAAAAAATATATTTAAATTTAGCGCTCATTTGTGGGAGTGGCTTAACTATTTCTGTTCGCCGGACGATGTATAGTCATTTTAGTTTATTTGTTAAATGAGTTCATATGCACATAAGTTGAGCGATATTAAAGACAAGAGCTGTGATTTAGTAAATTTGCATTTAATTAATTAATCTATTGTTATTATAATTTTTATTGATATTCATATTATTACTAGTGATCAAATATGGTCCGGGTAAATAAATGTTGTAATCCTTTGAATAAAAAAAATCATAAATACTTCATTAAAAATCTAGTTTTAATTACATTTAATCGAGCTAGTGAATTTAAAGATTTTGTCAGGTATTACGTTCTATAAAAAATATGCAATTCCATCACTACAAACCGTTGGATGGTGTATCACTGCTTGTAAATTTTTAAGATGAAAAAGTTATTACTGTCAAATTTTTAAAAAAATAACACGTTTCTCCAAAATTAATATTTAATTATTTGTTAGTTTTTTCTGTCTTAGTTAATTAATAAAAAATTACGTTATTTAATGGTTTACTAAATTATACTTAAAAAAAATAAAATTTATTTAATAATGATAATTTTTTATTATTTTTAGTTCCGACGACCGCAGTTAGAATAAATTCAGAGTACTGGCAGCATGTACACTGAACCCCCGTTTTAAATAAATTTATATTGTTTAAATTAATCGCGAGCAGTGAAATTTTTTTTCTGCATCTTAAACTTAAATGTATAACGCATAAAATGAGTAAAACAACTTTTTATTTTTCGACCAAGTCATTGAAATTTTCATATGTTTATTTAAAATTTAATAAACAATAGGATAATAAATAAATAATTTTGAGTTTTTACCATTTTAACAAAATATAGACATTCAACAATAAATTCTGAAAATTTCATCAATTTATCTTTCACGGTTGATATGTAATCGATTTTTTAATGAAAAGTACAAGAAATTTTCATTGTTAAAAAAATTGTTAAAATGAAAATTTCGAAAAACTGTTTTGGGGATTAATTTTTAGTAGTGACTACTTAATAAAAAAATGCATTAATTTAATTTTCATGATCAAGTGGTAAATGGGGGGTCCACTTGACGTGATCTGACCCACCTTGTTTTTGTGTAATTTTGAGAGGTGTCAAACGTCTTTAGTTATTATTATGTAATTTCGTAAGTAAATTTTGTTGTTTTTTATTTTGTACTACGCCATATATTAAGTTTTTTTCTTCTATTTCGATTAGGTCAGAAAATGATATAGCTTTTTGTTTTGCAATGTTTATAAAGCGTGATATTTAAATTAAAATAACTTAACGAACTGGTTACAGCTCTTGTTGTTAAACCGTATAAATGTTTATATAAAATGTATATTTAAACAACCTTTGTTAAAAACCTCCGAACAAACATGAAAGTTTGCTATAATTAAAATAATCAACAAGGATCGTAATTTTACATCGTCAAGTAAAAGAGATTCCAAAATTTAATTTCCGCAAATACGATCCTGTATTATTTTAATTTAAACAAACAGCACAATTTGATCAAATAGAAAGAGGCCCAAATACCTTAAAACATATCCCAATCAGCCTTCCCGCAGGCCGCACTTAAAGGACCTCCCACGTCGACATCTGTTGCAGGCACGGGTAAGAAATTCGCACGTGCGAAAATAGATCATGTCACTTTGAAAAACACTGCACTACTAACGATTCGGGTAAGGCGAGTAAGGAGAGTTCGTTGAAACTCGACGCAAGCGAACGACTTCACCAATAGGAAAGCAGTTAGCAACTACTTATCGGACGACTTTTGCAAGGCCGATCTTTTAAGAAGCACAATTTTTCGCTTGCTATGGAGTGGTAGCGAGAGAGAAATAATCGAAATTCAATTGCGGCGGAATATTAAAACTAGCCTCTAACCCAGGTTCATACAATAGAAATGACACCGAAATCGTTCAAAATAAATTCAATTTGCGTTTTGGACTTTCGAATTTGTTTAAATAATCTATAAACGTTGTAATTTGAGAATTTCATTTTCAAAAAATTGTAAACATTTTTGAAACTAAATAAGTTGAATTCTATAAAATCAATAGCATTGAAGGGGATTCAAAAACTAATTTAATAATAAGCTATACAAATACATATTTTGTATAAATATATATTTTTTTTAATTTTAATTATTAAAATTTAATAGTGGAGTGTGTTTTCCTTAATAAAATATGACAAGGCATTCAAGTATTTAGAAAAAGAAAGTGCTTCAAGTAACAAAAGGCACTCTTGATATGGTTTGGCTAAATCAATATCGTCCTTTAAATTAATATTTCACTTAGATATTTGTTTAATTGATACTTACATTACCTACTAATTATTTATTTTGTCGCAGTTTATCTTCCAAAAGAGCAACGTATCCGTTAGGTGTAAAAACTGTCTGTGACACTAACATTTACAAACAAGTTTTGGGTATAATATTTATAGTCAAAAATTGTTTTAAAACTCAGTTTTGTTGGTCGGTTTGTACAAACCTGGGAAAAACGTTTGAGCCCAATTTTGACTCAAAGGATTACAAAATGGGTGAAAAGATCCTCGCAAGAAATTGCTGAGGACGTGTGACAAGTCATTTTTCCTGGATTTTTTTTTAATGTCATGTTTCCTTTATTTTTAATAATTTATTTGAAATCTTTTGCGTTTAGTATATTCGTCTCTTAGCGGTTCTAAGCAGAATATTTGTTTATAGTTCGGCGTTTTTTGCGTTTATATGCGTTCGAGTTGCGTTTCGTAGCGGGGGTATGCGTCTTTTTGCGGACTTATCTATAGTTTTGAGTTTTTATTGTCCCTTTTGCGTTTATATCTGGTATTTTGGTCTTGGAACATTTCCATGTTCACATTGATTCATTTGATACGTATCAAAGTTAGTTTAAAAATAGAAATACAACGAAAGAAATTATGTTATGGTTAACAAAGGGCGCTTTAAATACTAATATATATCCCAACAATTGGCTCCTAATTAATTAGATTGGTGTACACCAAATATGTTTGAATGTAGCTAACCAAAAATTAGGTATTTGTGATGTGTGCCTTCTTTTCTTCCTAGCAGTAATATTAATCCAAATATTTTTTAATTTTGTTATCCGAATTAGAAATGATTGTTAATGAAAGTTTATTTTTAGTTAGGAAAATATAAATTACAACGTCGGTCGAGCTTCAGCCCTTCGATAAACTTCTTGCAATGGATGAAGATTCTCGCAGCAAAAAATGCTACTTATTACGAGAAGAAAGAAGCCCAATTATTATCTCGTCCTGGAAGAATCCAGGAATGGGCGAAAATAGTCAACCAAAAATCTGCCGAAGAAGTGTTGCTGGTCCGTTTTCCATATTCTGCATAGAAGAAAGAAAATTTCAGCACATTTTTAAATTTTTGTGCGCGAAAAAAGTGCGCGAGTGCCCCCTCTCTTGGATACCGGTGAGAGAATGTTGCAGTCGTTTTTTAATAAAAAAAGTGCGTGAGTGTCCTTTCTTTGAATTTCAAGAAGAAAGAAAAATGAAGCCAAGTGTTGTCGCAAAGCGGATCGTGCCTGAAAAACGACGTTTACCTTGTTGAAGAGTACTCCTCCCGCTAAGATGTCGGCATCTTCTTCGTAGAGCTGGTGCAATCCTTTCTTTGGCTGATGGGTCATACCGAGCTAGAAGTGGCGACAATTTATGACTGTGTACTCTGCTTACAATTCAAGGACTTGCATTACATACGGCATTCTTCTTCGGCTCAAGAATGTTATCATTTAAATTAATATTTCAGGCAAGTATTTTTTTTAATTGTTACTTACTTTACTAATTATTTAAATTGTCGCAGTTTATCTTCGGAAAGAGCCACGTTTCGTTGGGTATAATATTTATAATCAAGGGAATTACTGGAGGACCTAGAAAGAGATGAAGCGACAAATTTGATGCGGAATGACGTTATACTGAAGAAAGAACAGGTGCAAGCCTATACAGAAGTAGGAATAAGAAGAAGATGAATTCTTTTAATAAGTATTCAACTCAGTTTTGTTGGTCGGTTTGTACAACCTGGGAAAAACGTTGAGCCCAATTTTGACTCAAAGGATTACAAAATGGGTGAAAAGATCCTCGCAAGAAATTGCTGAGGACGTGTGACAAGTCATTTTCCCAGGATTTTTTTTTAATGTCATGTTTCCTTTATTTTTAATAATTTATTTGAAATCTTTTGCGTTTATATTCGACTGTTAGCGTTTCTAAGCGGAATTTTTATTTATAGTTCGGCGTTTTTTGCGTTTATATGCGTTCGACTTGCGTTTCGTAGCGGGGATATGCGTCTTTTTGCGGACTTATCTATAGTTTTAAGTTTCTATTGTCCCTTTTGCGTTTATATCTTGTATTTTGGCCTTGGAACATTCTTTGTTCACATTGATTTATTTGATACGTATCAAAGTTAGTTTAAAAATAGAAATACAACGAATGCAATTATGTTATGGTTAACAAAGGGCGCATTAAATACTAATATATATCCCAAAAATTAGCTCTTAATTAGGTAGATTGGTGTACACCAAATATGTTTAAATGTGGCTAGCCAAAAATTAGGTATGTGTGATATGTGCCCTCTTTTCTTCCTAGCAGAAATATTAAACCAAATTAGAAATGATTGTTAATGACAGTTTCTTTTTGGTTAGGAAAATATAAACTACAACGTCGGTCGAGCTTTAGCCCCTTCGAGAAAATTCCTGCAATGAGTGAAGATTATCGCAGCAAAAAATGTTATTTATTACGAGAAGAAAGAAGCCCAATTACAATCTCGTTGTAGAAGTATACCAGAATGAGCGAAAATACTCCACCAAAAATCTGCCGAAGAAGTGTTGAATATCAGCAAATTTTTAAATTTTCGGCGCGAAAGGTGTTTTGATTTAAATATGTGCGCGAGTGCCCCTCTCTTGGATACCGGTGAGAGATTGATGCTGTCGTTTTTAATAAAAAATAGTGCGGAAGTGCCCTTTTTTGTGGATCAATGGAAAAGATAAGAAGAAAATCGGCCGAGATCATCTCATCCCTCGTCCCTGCAGGACCACATATGCTTTGCCGAAGAAGACTTCCTTCAATCGGAGACCGCACACAAAATACGAGAATCTTCGTTCCAGGGCTGGTGCTTTTTCTTCCTTATTTGGAGATCCTTTGAGCTACATGGGAGAGTATTTTTCGAGCTGCCAAAAGGACTATACAAGTAATATATGTATGTAAGAAACATAATTTTTCTTATTTGTCTATTTGTTATTTTTGTTTTTATTTTGTGAATGAGAGAATGCTTTGTAAGAGAATGAATGATCCTACACTTTTTTAAAGTTTTATATTTTATCTGTTTAAAATGAATTACACTTGTTTAGTATATTTTCAATTGTATTTTTGAGTTCATTTCCGAATGATGCGAAGATTATGATTTACGCATTGAAATCTTCGCTCTTGTTTTTCACCTCGGTTGTTACATTTGACACTTTTACTCAAAACCCACTACTCTATTAGTTTCAAGAACTTTGCGAATCTAAAATATTTTATTCACGTTTTGTATTATTCTAATTTTAATGAGGAATTAGAGAACTGACAAAAGTTGAAGAATGAGCTCACAACGACAATTTTTTTTTATATTTTAGCGTTTGTAACGAGCTTCAACAGGACATCTATTGGTTTCTTATTTAGTTTACATTTAATTTAAATTGTTAAATAATCGTTGAAGAAGAATGGGCTTGCAACGTATATAAACAAATATTTATAATTTTTGTAACAAGCCCCAACGACCAGCAATCCGCTATGGATCTAGTTTAATTTAGATTTAATTTAATTTTTAAAATAATTGGACGGATGGTATTCTGATTGCAATTTTCTTTTTATGTATTTATTTTTGTACATTTTGTATTTAATTTGTATTTTAAGTTAAATCTAACATTTTAATTTTTTTACTTAAGTAATTTAATGATTTTCATAGTTGCTGAATGTATGAAAAGAATGTTTTTATTTGTTTAACATGTTCTTTAAGGAATTTCAATCCAATGAATTAATTTTCATGGATTGATTAAATGCAAAATAATCTACCAAAATTTGAAGAAGTGTTTTTTTTCCATATTCTGCATAAGAAGAAGGAAAATCATCTATTTAATTTAAATTTTAATTTTTATTTTTATTAAAACAGTGCTCTCTTGGATACCGGTGAGAGAATGTTGCTCGTTTTTAATAAAAATGCAGTGTTTTGGATCAGAGAATTTTTTTAATAAAAAAGTTCTGGATACGGTGAGAAATGTTTTTTTTAAAAATATCTCTTATTTAAGAGAGAAATTTTAGAGCAAGTGCATTGCATAGGGATTGAAAAAACATTTATACTTGTTAAGATTCAAGATTTCTTAATAATCTTTCTTTGTTTCTAGAGTTAAAAATTTTATATTTTTAAATTCAAGACTTGAATCAGATCAGTATTTTTTTTTTAAAGATTTTATCATTTAAATTATTTCAGATAATTATTTATTTTAATTGTTTCTTACATTACTAATTATTTATATTGTCAAGTTTATCTGAAAGACCATTTCCGTTGGATATAATATTTATAATCAAGAGAATTACTGAAGACCTAGAAAGAATGTCAACTTAAATGAGGAATGTTATACTGAAGAAAGAACATCAATATAGAAGTAGAAGAAGAAGAAGAAGAATTCTTTAATAAGTATTCAACTCAGTTTTGTTGTGTTTGTAAACCTGGGAAAACTTTGAGAATTTTGACTCAAAGGATTACAAATGTAAAAGATCCTCAAGAAATTGAGGACTAAAGTATTTAATTTTTTTTAATGTCATTTTTTATTTTAAATTTATTTGAAATCTTTGCGATATTCGATTATTTAAGAATTTTTATTAATTTAAAATGCATTGAATATTTTTTTTTATATTTCGACTTTTTAGAATGCGCTTGGACTTATCTATATTTAGATTTTATTGTTTTATTTATATTGTATTATTTAACATTATTTAATTGATTTATTTGATAGTACAATTATTTAAAATAGAAATACAACGAAGAATTATTTATATTAATAAGGATTAAATAAATATTTAAAAAATTGAATTTAATTTAATTTTAAACAAATATTTATAATATGTGAACTAGCAAAAATTATATTTATTGTTTTTTTAAAATTAAACAAATTAGAAATGATTTTAAAAATTTTTTTTTAAAAAAATATAATACTATGAAATTGATTGAATTTAAAATTTTATTTAAAAAATTTGTAATTTAAATATCAACTTGAAGAAGAATGTTAAATTTAAAAATTTATTTATTTAACAAGAAGCAATCTATGGATCTAATAATTTATTTAATTTAAATAAAAATCAACTTGATGAAGAATGTGGGTTGCAAGGTATTTAAAAATATTTATAATTTTTGTAACAAGAAACCGAATCGTTGGATCTAGTTAATTTAATTTAATTTAAATGTTAAACAATCAACTTGAGAAGAATGGGCTTGCAACGGTATATAAAAATATTTATAATTTTTTAACAAGCCCAACGACAGAATCCTATGGATCTAGTTTAATTTAATTTAATTTAAATTTGTTAAATTAATTCTTGAGAAGAATGCTTGCAAGATATAAACAAATATTTATAATTTTTGTAAAAGAACACAGAATTATGATTATTTTATTAAGATTTTAATTTTAATTTTTAAAACAATCTTGAAAAAGGATTATAACAAATATTTATAATTTTTTTAAGTTAAGAAGAATGCATGGATACTAATTTAATTTATTTAATTTTATTAATTTGTAAACAATCAACTTGAGAAGAATGGGCTTGCAACGGTATATAAACAAATATTTATAATTTTTGTAACAAGCCCCAACGACCAGCAATCCCATGGATCTAGTTTTAATTTAGATTTAATTTAAATTTGTTAAACAATCAACTTGAAGAAGAATGGGCTTGCAACGGTATATAAACAAATATTTATAATTTTTGTAACAAGCCCCAACGACCAGCAATCCGCTATGGATCTAGTTTAATTGTTTAATTTAAATTTGTTAAACAATCAACTTGAAGAAGAATGGGCTTGCAACGGTATATAAACAAATATTTATAATTTTTGTAACAAGCCCCAACGACCAGCAATCCGCTATGGATCTAGTTTTAATTTAGATTTTAATTTAAATTTGTTAAACATCAACTTGAAGAAGAATGGGCTTGCAACGGTATATAAACAAATATTTATAATTTTTGTAACAAGCCCCAACGACCAGCAATCCGCTATGGATCTAGTTTTAATTTAGATTTAATTTAAATTTGTTAAACAATCAACTTGAAGAAGAATGGGCTTGCAACGGTATATAAACAAATATTTATAATTTTTGTAACAAGCCCCAACGACCAGCAATCCGCTATGGATCTAGTTTTAATTTAGATTTAATTTAAATTTGTTAACAATCAACTTGAAGAAGAATGGGCTTGCAACGGTATATAAACAAATATTTATAATTTTTGTAACAAGCCCCAACGACCAGCAATCCGCTATGGATCTAGTTTAATTTAGATTTAATTTAAATTTGTTAAACAATCAACTTGAAGAAGAATGGGCTTGCAACGGTATATAAACAAATATTTATAATTTTTGTAACAAGCCCCAACGACCAGCAATCCGCTATGGATCTAGTTTTAATTTAGATTTAATTTAAATTTGTTAAACAATCAACTTGAAGAAGAATGGGCTTGCAACGGTATATAAACAAATATTTATAATTTTTGTAACAAGCCCCAACGACCAGCAATCCGCTATGGATCTAGTTTTAATTTAGATTTAATTTAAATTTGTTAAACAATCAACTTGAAGAAGAATGGGCTTGCAACGGTATATAAACAAATATTTATAATTTTTGTAACAAGCCCCAACGACCAGCAATCCGCTATGGATCTAGTTTTAATTTAGATTTAATTTAAATTTGTTAAACAATCAACTTGAAGAAGAATGGGCTTGCAACGGTATATAAACAAATATTTATAATTTTTGTAACAAGCCCCAACGACCAGCAATCCGCTATGGATCTAGTTTTAATTTAGATTTAATTTAAATTTGTTAAACAATCAACTTGAAGAAGAATGGGCTTGCAACGGTATATAAACAAATATTTATAATTTTTGTAACAAGCCCCAACGACCAGCAATCCGCTATGGATCTAGTTTTAATTTAGATTTAATTTAAATTTGTTAAACAATCAACTTGAAGAAGAATGGGCTTGCAACGGTATATAAACAAATATTTATAATTTTTGTAACAAGCCCCAACGACCAGAATCCCTATGGATCTAGTTTAATTTAGATTTAATTTAAATTTGTTAAACAATCAACTTGAAGAAGAATGGGCTTGCAACGGTATATAAACAAATATTTATAATTTTTGTAACAAGCCCAACGACCAGCAATCCGCTATGGATCTATTTAATTTAGATTTAATTTAATTTGTTAAACAATCAATTGAAAAGAATGGGCTTGCAACGAGTATATAAACAAATATTTATAATTTTTGTAACAAGCCCCAACGACAGCAATCGCTATGGATCTATTTAATTTAATTTAATTTTAAATTTGTTAAAACAATCAACTTGAAGAAAATGGGCTTGCTAACGTATATAAACAAATATTTATAATTTTTGTAACAAGCCCCAACGACCAGCAATCCGCTATGGATCTAGTATTTAATTTAGATTTAATTTAAATTTGTTAAACAATCAACTTGAAGAAGAATGGGCTTGCAACGGTATATAAACAAATATTTATAATTTTTGTAACAAGCCCCAACGACCAGCAATCCGCTATGGATCTAGTATTTAATTTAGATTTTTAATTTAAATTTGTTAAACAATCAACTTGAAGAAGAATGGGCTTGCAACGGTATATAAACAAATATTTATAATTTTTGTAACAAGCCCCAACGACCAGCAATCCGCTATGGATCTAGTATTTAATTTAGATTTTAATTTAAATTTGTTAAACAATCAACTTGAGAAGAATGGGCTTGCAACGGTATATAAACAAATATTTATAATTTTTGTAACAAGCCCCAACGACCAGCAATCCGCTATGGATCTAGTTTTAATTTAGATTTTAATTTAAATTTGTTAAACAATCAACTTGAAAGAAGAATGGGCTTGCAACGGTATATAAACAAATATTTATAATTTTTGTAACAAGCCCCAACGACCAGCAATCCGCTATGGATCTAGTTTTAATTTAGATTTAATTTAAATTTGTTAAACAATCAACTTGAAGAAGAATGGGCTTGCAACGGTATATAAACAAATATTTATAATTTTTGTAACAAGCCCCAACGACCAGCAATCCGCTATGGATCTAGTATTTAATTTAGATTTTAATTTAAATTTGTTAAACAATCAACTTGAAGAAGAATGGGCTTGCAACGGTATATAAACAAATATTTATAATTTTTGTAACAAGCCCCAACGACCAGCAATCCGCTATGGATCTAGTTTTAATTTAGATTTTTAATTTAAATTTGTTAAACAATCAACTTGAAGAAGAATGGGCTTGCAACGGTATATAAACAAATATTTATAATTTTTGTAACAAGCCCCAACGACCAGCAATCCGCTATGGATCTAGTTTTAATTTAGATTTAATTTAAATTTGTTAAACAATCAACTTGAAGAAGAATGGGCTTGCAACGGTATATAAACAAATATTTATAATTTTTGTAACAAGCCCCAACGACCAGCAATCCGCTATGGATCTAGTTTTAATTTAGATTTTAATTTAAATTTGTTAAACAATCAACTTGAAGAAGAATGGGCTTGCAACGGTATATAAACAAATATTTATAATTTTTGTAACAAGCCCCAACGACCAGCAATCCGCTATGGATCTAGTTTTAATTTAGATTTAATTTAAATTTGTTAAACAATCAACTTGAAGAAGAATGGGCTTGCAACGGTATATAAACAAATATTTATAATTTTTGTAACAAGCCCCAACGACCAGCAATCCGCTATGGATCTAGTTTTAATTTAGATTTAATTTAAATTTGTTAAACAATCAACTTGAAGAAGAATGGGCTTGCAACGGTATATAAACAAATATTTATAATTTTTGTAACAAGCCCCAACGACCAGCAATCCGCTATGGATCTAGTTTTAATTTAGATTTAATTTAAATTTGTTAAACAATCAACTTGAAGAAGAATGGGCTTGCAACGGTATATAAACAAATATTTATAATTTTTGTAACAAGCCCCAACGACCAGCAATCTATGGATCTAGTTTAATTTAGATTTTAATTTAAATTTGTTAAACAATCAACTTGAAGAAATGGGTTCCGGATTAAACAATTTTATAATTTTTGTAACAACCCCAATCGTAAAATCCTATGATCTATTTTTAATTTGTTTTTTTTTTGTTAAACAATAACTTGATAAATGGCTTGCAATGATATAAAAATTTTATTTTTTAAACCCCAAAAGGAAATATTATAATCTGTTAATTTTGAATTTTTAAAAATACAATTGAAAAGAAGATTGTAAGTTAGGAAATTTTTAATTTTATTATTTTTGTAAAATGCGCCCCTCTCTTGGATCCGGTGAGAATTTAGTTTTTTAATAAAAATGGATCATCTTTGGATACCGGTGAAGAATGTTGCAACGTTTTTAATAAAAAATCGTGATGTTTCTTTGGTTTCAAGTAAGATTGAAAGAATGTCATCAAAATCTGCTAAAACAAATTTTAAATTGTTGAAGAGTATCCGAAGTTCCAATTTCTTGTAGACTGGTAATTTTCTTTGGCTGATGCATACCTAACGAAATTTATGATGTTACTCTTTACAATTCTAAGGACTTATTAATGAATTTTTTTTTTGGCTTAAAGATTTTATCATTTAAAATAATATTTCAGTGCCTATTGTTTAAAATTGTTATTACTAATTATTTATATGTGTCGACGAGTTTATCTTGGAAAGATTTCGTTGGTAAGATTCAGGAATTACTGAAGACTGAAAGAGATGCAACCTTAAATTGCGAATGACGTTATACTGGGCTCAACCTGATAGGTAGAAGAGGAAAATGAATGTTCTTTTAAATATTCAACTCAGTTTTTTTGGTTTTAACCTGAAAAATGAGCCCTCTCTCAAATTTGGGTCCAAGGTGAGGAGTTGCTTTGTTTTTTAATTCATTTTTATTTAATATTTATTTGGAAAATCTTGCGTTTATAGATGTTAGGTTTCAAGCGGGATTTTTAATTTAAAAATAGTTCTTTTTTGGTTTATATGAGACATAAGCCTAGTGTAAACGTAAGCGGAATCTTGTTATAAGTTTCATTGTCTGGTGTTAACTGATTTGTTTAAAAATTCACATGTGAAGATCGTTCAAAGTTATTTTAGACGAAAATTTTATTTACAAATTTAATACTAATAATATCGAAATTTTAATTGTAGATTGTGTAACAATTGTTTAATGTTAGCAAAATTGGATTGAATGTTCTTTTCGCTCAAAATATTAAATTCTAAATTAGAATTTGATTTAATGTATTTTTTTAGAAAATTAATATAGTCGGTCAGTTAGTTTGAGAAAATCCAAGTAAATTCTTGCAGAAATTTATTTATACAAAGAAATCTAAATTATAATTGTTGGAAGATCTGAATGCGAAAATACTAAGAAGAATCTGCAAGAAGTGTTGAAGAAAATTTTATAATTTTTGGAAAGTTTAACTTAAATTGTGGTCGAGTTTCTTGGATACCTGAGAGAATGTTGCAGGTTTTTATAAAAGTTAAATTTTTTGGGATCAATGGAAAAGATAATAAAAATCTGCTGAGCTGTATCGAATCTTGCAAGAATTTTAATAGATTGAAAATAAATTTCGTACTGGTGCTTTTTCTATTTGGAGATCTTTATAATGGAAGTCTTTTGGTCATAAAGACTAACAATAATATCTGTGAAAATTTTCTATTTGTCATTTGTATTTATATTTTATTTTTAATAAAATGCTTCAAGAATGATGATCTAATTTTTAATTTTTATATTTTATTTGTTCAAATGTAATTAATTGTTTAGAATATTTTTTTAAGTATTTTTGGTTTATTTGTGATGCAAGAATGATTTAGCAAATTGAAATGTTCGTTTGTTTTATTTATTATTTCACAAATACTATAATTAATTATTTCAAGATTCGAATGCAAAATATTTTACACGTTTTTATATTCTAAAATATATTAATACAGAAGAAAAATATTACACAATTTTTTTAATTTAACGTTTGTAAGAGCTCAACAGGACATTTTGTTAACTTTAAGAAGAATGGAGCTTTGCAACGAGGTTATTATAAACAAATATTTATAATTTTTGTAACAAGCCCCAACGACCAGGAATCCGTATGGATCTAGTTTTTTAGATTTAATTTAAATTTTTAAATCAATGAGAATGGTTCGCAATTTTTTTTACTGTTATTTATTTTTGTACATCCGTATTTAATTTGATTTAATAACATCTAACATTTTAATTTTTTTGATTATAATATAAAATTTTTATAGTTGCTAATGTATGAAAAGAATGTGTTTTATTTTTTAACATTTTTGAGCGAATTTCAATCCATAATGAATTTCGTTGATAGAAGGCGAATAATCACCAAAATCTAAGAAGTGTTTTTTTATATTCTGCATAAGAAGAAGAAATGAGATTGATTCAAATTTTTTTATTTTATTAAAACTGTTTGATGACATTTATTGTATCTTATAAAACGATTACCATTTTCTTGCATAAATAATATTTCAATTTTTTAATTGTTAGACTATATTATAATTATTTAATTGTCAGTTTATCTTAAAAGCATTTCCGTTGGGTATAATATTATAATCAAAATTTGAAGACCTAGAAAGAGATGGACAACTTATGATGACGTTATACTGAAGAAAGAACAGGTGCAACTATAGAAGAAGAAGATGAATTCTTTTAATAATATTCAACTCAGTTTTGATGGTGTTTGTAAACCTGGGAAAAGTTTGAGCCCAATTTTGACTCAAAGGATTACAAAATGGTGAAAAGATCCTCGCAAGAAATTGCTGAGGACGTGTGACAAGTCATTTCCCAGGATTTTTTTAATGTCATGTTTTTATTTTTAAATTTATTTGAAATCTTTGCGTTAATATGTTAGCTTTACGAGAATATATATTTTTCGTTTAAGTCGATCGTAATGCGATATCTTATCAAGTTTAGTTTCTATTGATTTTGTTTAATATCTGATTTTTGAAATTTATTAATATAATTTGATACGAAAGTTGTTTAATAAAAAAACGCAATTTTGATTAAAACGTATTAATATTAATCAAAATTTTAATTGGTAGTTTGTACACCAAATAGTTGAATATAAAAATTAGGTATGTGATATGCTTTTTTCTAAGAAATTTAAACCTAGACAATGATTGTTAGGTTTTTTTTAAATTAACTAATTGGTCAGCTTAGCTTAAAATTGAATGTGAATTTTAGCAAAAGACTTATTACTATGAAGAAAGAATTCATTTAATTGTTTAGTTTGTATATGACAAAATGCTCAAGAATGTTGAATATCACATTTTTAATTTTAAATTTTTGTTAAATATTTGTAGTTTTTGGATGTGAAATTTGAGTTTTTTAATAATCGAGATATGATAGATGATCTTGTTTTTTTATGTTTATTACAATGAAAGATAGAAAATTGCGAATCAATTATTTATCAGGATTTTGAAAGATTTTCAATGAGAAGACAAATCAGAATTTCGTAGGGATGGTGCTTTTTTTTATTTGGAATCTTTGGTAATGAGATTTTTTGAGTAAATTTAAACTAAATCTGTATGTAAGAAACTGTGAATTCTATTTATTAAAAGTATTTATATTTTATTGTGAAGAAGAATCATCAAAGAATGAAGTTAATTTTAAAGTTTTATATTTTATTTGTTCAAAATGAATTACACTTGTTTAGTATATTTTCAATTGTATTTTTGAGTTTATTTCCGAATGATGCGAAGATTATGATTTACGCATTGAAATCTTCGCTCTTTTCACCTCGGTTGTTACATTAGACACTTTCACTCAAAACTCACTACTCTATTAGTTTCAAGGACTTTGCGAATCTAAAATATTTTATTCACGTTTTGTATTATTCTAATTTTAATGAGGAATTAGAGAACTGACAGAAGTCGAAGAATGAGCTCGCAACGACAATTTTTTTTTATATTTTAACGTTTGTAACGAGCTTCAACAGGACATCTACCCTTGGTCATAATCTTATTTAAATTTGAATAATGGCTTCAACGTATTAAACAAATATTTATAATTTTTTGTAACAAGCCCCAACGACCAGCAATCCGCTATGGATCTAGTTTAAGTTTAGAATTTAGTTTAAATTTGTTAAACATCAACTTGAAGAAGAATGGGCTTGCAACGATATATAAACAAATATTTATAATTTTTTGTAACAAGCCCCAACGACCAGGAATCCGCTATGGATCTAGTTTAAGTTTAGAATTTAGTTTAAATTTGTTAAACATCAACTTGAAGAAGAATGGGCTTGCAACGATATATAAACAAATATTTATAATTTTTTGTAACAAGCCCCAACGACCAGCAATCCGCTATGGATCTAGTTTAAGTTTAGAATTTAGTTTAAATTTGTTAAACATCAACTTGAAGAAGAATGGGCTTGCAACGTATATAAACAAATATTTATAATTTTTTGTAACAAGCCCCAACGACCAGCAATCCGCTATGGATCTAGTTTAAGTTTAGAATTTAGTTTAAATTTGTTAAACATCAACTTGAAGAAGAATGGGCTTGCAACGATATATAAACAAATATTTATAATTTTTTGTAACAAGCCCCAACGACCAGCAATCCGCTATGGATCTAGTTTAAGTTTAGAATTTAGTTTAAATTTGTTAAACATCAACTTGAAGAAGAATGGGCTTGCAACGATATATAAACAAATATTTATAATTTTTTGTAACAAGCCCCAACGACCAGCAATCCGCTATGGATCTAGTTTAAGTTTAGAATTTAGTTTAAATTTGTTAAACATCAACTTGAAGAAGAATGGGCTTGCAACGTATATAAACAAATATTTATAATTTTTTGTAACAAGCCCCAACGACCAGCAATCCGCTATGGATCTAGTTTAAGTTTAGAATTTAGTTTAAATTTGTTAAACATCAACTTGAAGAAGAATGGGCTTGCAACGATATATAAACAAATATTTATAATTTTTTGTAACAAGCCCCAACGACCAGCAATCCGCTATGGATCTAGTTTAAGTTTAGAATTTAGTTTAAATTTGTTAAACATCAACTTGAAGAAGAATGGGCTTGCAACGTATATAAACAAATATTTATAATTTTTTGTAACAAGCCCCAACGACCAGCAATCCGCTATGGATCTAGTTTAAGTTTAGAATTTAGTTTAAATTTGTTAAACATCAACTTGAAGAAGAATGGGCTTGCAACGATATATAAACAAATATTTATAATTTTTTGTAACAAGCCCCAACGACCAGCAATCCGCTATGGATCTAGTTTAAGTTTAGAATTTAGTTTAAATTTGTTAAACATCAACTTGAAGAAGAATGGGCTTGCAACGTATATAAACAAATATTTATAATTTTTTGTAACAAGCCCCAACGACCAGCAATCCGCTATGGATCTAGTTTAAGTTTAGAATTTAGTTTAAATTTGTTAAACATCAACTTGAAGAAGAATGGGCTTGCAACGATATATAAACAAATATTTATAATTTTTTGTAACAAGCCCCAACGACCAGCAATCCGCTATGGATCTAGTTTAAGTTTAGAATTTAGTTTAAATTTGTTAAACATCAACTTGAAGAAGAATGGGCTTGCAACGTATATAAACAAATATTTATAATTTTTTGTAACAAGCCCCAACGACCAGCAATCCGCTATGGATCTAGTTTAAGTTTAGAATTTAGTTTAAATTTGTTAAACATCAACTTGAAGAAGAATGGGCTTGCAACGATATATAAACAAATATTTATAATTTTTTGTAACAAGCCCCAACGACCAGCAATCGCTATGGATCTAGTTTAAGTTTAGAATTTAGTTTAAATTTGTTAAACATCAACTTGAAGAAGAATGGGCTTGCAACGATAATAAACAAATATTTATAATTTTTTGTAACAAGCCCCAACGACCAGCAATCCGCTATGGATCTAGTTTAAGTTTAGAATTTAGTTTAAATTTGTTAAACATCAACTTGAAGAAGAATGGGCTTGCAACGATATATAAACAAATATTTATAATTTTTGTAACAAGCCCCAACGACCAGGAATCCGCTATGGATCTAGTTTAAGTTTAGAATTTAGTTTAAATTTGTTAAACATCAACTTGAAGAAAAGGGTTCAACGTAATAACTAATATTTAGTAATTTTTGTAAATAGAACAAGATGGCATCTATTTAATTTAGATTTAAAGTTTAAAATTTGATTATTAATTAATTTACTTGAAAAGAATGGGCTTCAAGTTATAACATATTTAAATTTTTGTAACATCCTATTAATTTCTCAAGTAGTTACAGTTAATGTTTTAGTTAATTAAATGGTATTTCATGGTTCAGAGAATTCTTTTAATGTTTTTAATTCTTTCATTTACAATGAATCTCTTTCGGTATTGAAAATGATTAATTTCGTTTAATTTAAAATTAACACTTTATTTTTCTGGATATAGAGAATGTTATGATTTTTATATGAAATTAATAGATGCCAAATTGTACTGTTTGAGAGAATTGTTCCAGTCGATTTTTGATGGATAGAATAGCTAATAAAATCACTCTTGGATACCGGTGAGTGTTATGCTTTTCCAATCGTTTTGAATGAAAATTTAAAAATAGCGGATCCTTTGGATCCGGTGAATTTCAGTCGTGTTTTATAGAGGAAAAATGCGCGAGTGCCCTCTCTTGGATACCGGTGAGAGAATGTCTCCAGTCGCTTTTTTTAATAGAAAAATGCAGCGATTGCTGACTTCTTTGGATACCCGGCTAAGATATGTTCGCATCTTTTTAATAAAATGGTAGTGTCCTTTCTTTGTATGTTATACGAGGAAAAAGTTCAAATTAAAAGACCAATGTGACATCCTCATTTAACGGTCAAGGATTCAGCTTTCATGCTGAAGCGACATTTACATTTTTGGAGACTCTCCGTAAGTTTACAGATGTTTATAAATGGTGCTAGTATTTATATTGGCATTGAGTTTTTGATTCCATAACAATAGACAGTCATCTGATTTCAACTCAAGGACTTGTTTAATCGGATCTCTTTTGCGTCAATTTGAAGTGTAAATTTTGGTTAGATTAAGCTTAAATTAAGTCAAGAATCTATTTATTTTGTTTTTATAGTTACTATACTTTTTGTAGGAAAAATCGTTATCAAAAATGCAACAGACTCAGAACCAAGACTTCTGATATAACCTACAGAATTTTACTGCAGGAGTGCTTTGGGTTCGATGAAGAGGACGTCTTTCAATCGGAAGCAAGTACGATGCCGGGATTGTTGGAATATCCGCCGACGAATATGAAATATAATTTTCAAGACTATGGCCTTTTTTCGCTGGTTCGAACTTTTATCAATCTTGAAGTCAAAGACACATGAGTTTGAAGTAATTTTTCCATCAAACTCTGTAGCAAGAATTTAGGAGTCTAGATTACCAAAGGTCCACTCCTTCAACGTTGGGGATTTTAAAACTTGCATTGATTGACGGTTTTAATTCTTACTAAATTAAGGTCAGTATTATCTTTTATTAAGATTACGTAAGATACTTAATAATTTTTTTACTAGGGTATATCGTTCCCAAAAATACAATAGATCCAGTTCCAAGTTTACCGATTTCATCTCTTTATGGAAGAATTCTGAGATGGGTGCAAACTTTTTTCCCGAGAGCTGGGGTTTGATCTCTGTTTGGAGATCCTTTTGAGCTGGAAGAGAAGACAAGTTTTGGTTCAACGATTCAAAGATTTGAACCATCTAAAGTGCGACATCCTGCAATTGATTCCTGTTACGATTCCATGATGTAGAGAACTGCCGTGTATGAATATAAATCTTCAACCCAAAGTAATCGATTTTTTTATCTTCTGTCGGGCCTTGGCCAATTTCGAAACAGCTGAAATTGCAAGTACAGTCGAACCTCTATAAGTCGAAGTCGATGGGACACCAAAATTAATTCGAATTGAGTTATTAAAAAAGCTTAAAAATTAAATATATATTTGTGTATGTATATCTTTTATTAAATTATTTTATATAACGTAATTAGAATGTAAGTGTTTAAAGCATACTTTAAAAATGTTTAAATAAGTACTGTGATTGTCATTTTTGATACAATTATGTTAGTAATTGAAATCAGAAAGGTTAATCACTTGTAACCATGTTATATTAGAATAGTTTAATTTTTTTGAAATAGCATTTGTCGAGAAAATTTAATTGAGTTATCAAAGAATTGAGTTGTGGAGTTATTAAAGTTAACTGTCATAAAATTTATTAAATGGTTAAACTGAAAATTTTATATTATTTACAACAATATTAAATGATAAAGAAATGCGGTACTTATGACTGAGAAGTTATACTTTGATAACTAAATTAAATGTAATCATAAATGTAAATAAATAAAGATGTGCAATTCAAAAAATAATTTAAAAGCAAAACAACATTTTATTTCAATTTAATGTATTAAGTAATACATGATTTTAAGCAATTAAAAATTTAGTAAAAATTATTAAAATTAAATAAATAATTTAATCGTTTTTATGATTACTAAATTCTGTATTTTTGACTTATATTATATGAAATACGTTTTTTACATAAAATTATATTTACTTTTAATTTTTGGTTTGAAAGTGAAAAGATTATTACAAATCAATAAATGAGGATTACTTGAAATAATTTACAAAGAATAAGAATTTATTTTCGAGATCAATGTCATTTGATAATAATTAATTCAGCAATTCAATACTTAACTTATTTTCAAAAAATTTAATTATCTAACTAATATTATAAAAGAAAGTAATTTTTTTATTTTTTATTTCAGTAAACATAAATTCGTTTTAAATACAATTGAATTTCGTCAAAATGCTTATAGTATAAATTTTCATAGAATAGATCTTTTAAACAATTATGAAGATGTTTAATCTCTTCATAGCGAATGTTTGAAAATTGTAAAATTTTCTTCAGTCATCGACCTATTTACTAATAGAAACTTGAATTTAAAGATTGTATAACTTATTAAATAATTGATTTATCGAAATTGATTTATTGACTAAAATATTACGTTGAGATAGGCAAATGTTGAAAAACATTCATTCGAGCTATCAAAATTGTCTTATCGGCTTCGACTTATGGAAGTTCGACTGTAATTGTTTCATCAGACCAGGGATGGATTAACAATTGCTATTTTTTTTACACAGTAACATATTTATACAAACTTATAAAGTTCTTAGCAAATCAAAATTATTAGGCTTGCCTTTGTTTAATTGTATTGTTTAATCTCAATTTTATTACAATAATAATTGTGTTTTTTTGTTTTAATTATATAATTTTGTGTTAATTTCAAAACTGCACTTGATTGTTAAATAAATATTTTGTTATACGAAAATGTCTTATAAATATAATTATAATCAATTAATTTTTGACAGCAAAATTGCAAAGAGAAGACGTAGGTAAGTTTTGTAACAATAACGTCATTTTAAATACTTTAAATAGCATACTAAAAAGAAATCATTTTGAAGCAAATATAAATAAATAGTTGGAATAAGGTAGAAGTGACTTGTAACTAAAAGTAAGTGCAACTGAAATTAGAATGACCAAAGCTAAAACACAAATATTAAAATAAATAATGCGGTAAGAATTAAACCAAATAAATAACAATGTTAAATCATAAAAAAATAAATGATAAGAAAGAATAAGCACACATAAATAAAGGATAATTATAGTAAAATAATTAAATTAAATAATAATAAAATAATTTCGAAGAGTCAGTAGTTAATATAAAATTAAATAAACATTTGAATGCAATATTAGGGTTGCACAAATGTTCCTTTATTCTTAATTTTGTAAGTAGTTCTTATGGTAAGTATGAAAACGTGCAGTTATTTACAATCATATTAAAGAGCCTTTACTTTAGATTTTAATAATTTAAATAGAAACCTTTGGATTTATTTTGCTAAAGGCACTGCAGAGTGGAAAGCATAATAATTTTTTTCAGGGCTTATTAGCAATAATATAACAAACATGAATTTAAATAAAATCTTTGCCAACAATAGTAGTAAACCACTCTTTTAATTATTTGAAAAGAAAATTGGATTTATTGCTTAAACGCACTACAAATGGGAACTCGAATTATTTTCTATCAGTCTTATTAGCAATAATGTATATTTTTTAGCGCTTTAGGCTTTCTAAGCCAATGGCTTTCTTGCCCTTAAGAGCTGGTATTTTCTATCTGTACTATTGTCTTCTTCCATATATTCCTGTCCTGGACATTTTGTTTCCAACTCTTCACTTTGTCCACCTTCAAATCTTCTTCCATGCTTTCAGACCTTATCTTTTCCTTTTTTATGGAGTATACTATTTTTATTCTTGCAAATTTTCATATTTATCTCTAGTATTAACGTAAAGTTACACAGGGCCAATGTATTTTTAATTATAATCAATTGAAATTTTTAATCGAATAATTTTATATTTTTCTTAAATTCTTATTGATTTATACTAATAACAAATGACTCATCGTAATCAATTTTTAATGTTTGCATAGAGTCATTTTGGATAATTTTTAATTATTGAGTTAAACAAGGTAGTGTTTTTATCTTTTACTTAATAAATTTATTGCTAAGATCAACATAATAAAAATTGATATCGTATAAATTTATTTTTTAATTTTGCTTCAGATAATATTTGAGTCAACAAATTTTTAATTTTTGAGTTTAAACATTAAGTAGTGAAATTTTAGTATACGAAAATTTTGTTAATTTTAAACAATTTTAGTGTCATCTAAGAAAATTTTGATATACCTTGGGTTTTAAATATCTTATTTTTTTAAAATTTCTTAATAATATGCCTAATCTAACAGAAAATTTAAAATTTTGAAGTTACCATAGTATGTGAAAATTTTTGTATAGAAAAATTTTGTTAATTTTTTAAACAATTTTAGTGTATCTCAAAGAAGATCATAGGTCAGTGTTTTGTACCTGGTCAAAACTCAATAAATGTACTTGGCCCTACAGATCAACATGCGACATAAGAATTAATTTTGATATACCTTGGTTATAAATTTTTTTTTGCCTAAATTTCAGATAATAAAAAATTGTCTAACCAAAGTTTAAATTTTATTTTACATTTTGTAGAAATTTTAGTATACGAAAATTTTGTTAATTTTTGAAACAATTTAGTGTCATCTAAGAGATATTAGTAGTTCTTATAATTTTTAATTTTAAAAATTTTAGTGTACTCAAGAGTAAGTGACTTATAAATTTCAAGAACCTAATCACGTTGCAGTTGGTAAATTTCTTAAAACAGGCGTCGTAAGAGTTAAAACCTAATCAGTTGCTTGGTAAAACATTCTTTAAAAAGTCGTTGAGTTAAAATAAAATTTTTGTCCGTAAACAGATTTCTTTCAATTTAAGAGAATCGTAAAATATAATATTTTTTTCGCTCGCAGAATTTCATTATATTTCAACTAGAAATATTTGAATATTTCTATTTTTTAGTTAGAAATGCATATATTTAATTTGAATATATGAAACACTTAAATTCTATCTCGGACATAAAATTTGAATATTGAGAATCGTACCCGGACACTAAATGTCGGGTGCGGAATATTTTAACTTAATTAATAATGTTTTTCAAAAGTTACTCTATACTACAGTTGAAATAAATAACTTGTCGGTGATTGATTATTTACTGTGATAATAAATAGTGGTTAAATTACTGTACTTTAGTCAACTTTGTGTATTTTTTACATCCAGTACAAATCGCAACGCTGGTCAACATCTATACTGACCCGGTGCCTTCAATCAGCACAGCACATTTATTAAAACAACTGTTACGATTTCCTGATGCATCAAAAAACATTTAGCAACGGAGCTCAAAAAACCCATAGGAGCGATATTTTAACATTTCCATTTAAACAAATTTTAGAGGAAAAGCAGAAAACTAAAAACAATAAATTTGTCAAAGCAAAAAAACGAAAAAAGACCGGGAGAAAGAAACCGAATGCATCATATGCAAAAAAACTTTTGATGAAGATTGGATTCAATGTTATGAGTGCAAAGACTGGGCACATAAAAATTGTTTAAATATTAATTATTTTTGTGATGTTTATAAGGCCAAAAACGATTGGGCCACCAATAAGTACTAGTACGGGGCTACCCGCCACTTTTTGTATTGCCAAAAAATAAGATCAAATTGGATTGACCATATTTCCCAAAAAAACAAATATATCATTACAAATTTTTGATTAGTATAAACTTAAAAGTTCCTACTTTCATTTTAAATCATAAAAAATAAATAAATTTATTTATTTATATTTTTTATTTCTAATTCTTTCAAGTGTCCGGGGCTACCCCATCTTCCCCTATAGTTTTCATAGAACAATGGGTTTTATTTTGCTTAATATGAATAGAGTCAAGGTGCATCGCCTCTGTTGTACCTAGGCCATAGATCCACTAATTTCTAAATCTTATAAAAATTTTAGTAAACGGTTGGTAATGCTTTCAAATATTTTATGATAAATACTTTATTGGTGCCCCACTACGATGCAATTCATTTTATCAACAAATTGTTACATATACAATTTAAAAAAAATTACAAGTTAAAAAAGGACCAAGGTACAACAGGTTCCCCTACTAGATTCGCAATAATTTAGACAAATAAATTACACGAAAAATTAATAGAATAATATTAATCGGTCCCTCTCACTTGCATTGACAAGATTATCGTATCTTCTCGCTCCCTTCCACTCATTGCTATGGGAAATACTTTTTGAAAAAAATGATGAAAAAAAGGAAGGCACGGAAAATTATAGTAATATAATAAACACGAAGATGTGCGCATTCTAGCGAAAAGTGGCACATTTCCGAGCGAGGGAGGCAAATGAAGCGCGACGCGGAGCGGCGCGCTTCATTTTCCCGAGATCGGAATGTGCCACTTTGAGCTCGAATGTGCACACTCGGTTTCAAACTCGATTACCAAATGTCCCGTTTTAACAAAAAAAAAATTGTTCACATTAATTATACCTCCCCAGTACACGGAAGCAATTTGAGTAAACGGTTGCTAATGTTTTCAAATATTTTATGATGAATACCTTATTAGTGCCCCGCTACGATGCAATTCATTTTATCAACAAATTGTTACATTAACACTTTAAAAAAAATTACAAGTAAAAAAAGGGCCAAGGTACAACAGGTTCCTCTACGACGTTTCTTTGAATTTTATTTGGCTGCATTCTTTTTATCTCATCTTTTGGACCCTAATGCTTTGTACTATTATTGTTTTTTTGTAGATTTGTATAATTTCCTTGTTTGTTCGTCGTTTCCAGTTTTCTTCTTTATTCTTGAGTCCTCCATATATGCTTCTTTACATCTTCCTCCCCCAAATTTATAATTTCTTTACCTCTTGTTTGTTCATTGCCCAGAGGTCGGTACTGTACAGGACTACAGGGCACACTTCTCTTCCATACAATCGTATCCTAGCTGCCAAAGAGACACGTTTAAATTTCAGCAGTTTTTTCCAGAGTTCCGAATGCTTTACTTTTGTTTCCTAATCCTTTTTGTATTTCTACTTTTTTTTTGCTATTATTAGTTATTGCCACTCCTAAGTATTCAAATTGTTTACCTTCTTTGAAGTAGTAGGTCTTTTCTTCGAACAGAAATCAATTTTAATGGAAACCATAATTTTTATAACACCGTGTATATGTGTTTTCGTAAATTAAAATAAATCGATAATTGCGTTTCAAATTATCAAGGCTCTTTTTGATATCAGGTGAATTGACGTCCGGGGTCAGCCGATAAGACATCTGTTTTCACATAACGTTAGAATTGCTTTGTTTCGATTTTTAAATCGTCCTTTAATAGTGTTTTCAAATTAAATTTTAAATTTGTGATTCAACCCTTAAACTAAGGTGAATTTTCATTTGAGATTTTTCTATTAGGACTTACAATATTTATAAAACTTTTGAACTAACAATTTTAATTTTTAATTGTTTTATTTTTATGTTCGGTTAAAATTAATGGTTTTTTCAAAGTTTAAAAATGACTTTTAATTGATTTCTATTATTTGACTTTTAATATTAATATTCTAATAGGTCTTAATTTACAATTTTCCAATTTATTGTTGAATGTTTGTTTAAAATGGGTCATATCTTACTGCTTTGGGTGTGATCAATTCAATATTTTGAAAATAAATTATTTCTTAGAAACGGCTCACGATATTAATCTGAGATTTTTACCAGTGCAAGATATATTAATTAAGTATCGAATTTATAAGTTTGAAACAAATCCCTTAAAGCATAACAACAAAGGGGCAATTTTTTAAAGGTTGTGTTTAATATTTAAATATTCAAAAACTAAAATTTATCATCTCCTATTTAAAAAACGATTAGGACTTTTTCACTAATTAATTCTTATTAATATTATTTGTTATTATTATTGTATTTAGTCTCATATTTGTGTGTTTGAAATATTTTATTTTATTTTGCAGTAAAAAGTAGATTTTTAATTTTTTTCAAGAATTATCGCCAAATTTTTGCAAAATTCAAATCCGTTATTACAAACCATGTAGTTTATTTCATCGAATTTCATTATTCGATTTCCAAAATTAGGATTCTAATAAACCCAAATTTGGATTTTACGAAAATCATTCTGGAAAAATTTCAATTTGGTGTGTATTTTAAAAAATTCATATTTCGAATTCGGTTGGAGATATTCAGCTGAAATTTTGACTGAAGCAAGATATAGTAATAGTCTATCTAATTTAAAAGATTGAAGTAAAGACCTTAAGGTATTAAAAAAGTATGATTTTTAAACATCTGATTTAATATATAAAAAAAGAAAAAAAACTGAGAAGCTTATGAATTTGTTGTTAAAAATCAGCTTGGGACTGTTTAGTCAATTAATTATGACTATTGTTATTAATGTTTATTGTTTTATTTAATCCTACATTCGTGCTTTTGAATATGTTCGTTTCAAGTAAGTTTTTAATTTTTTTTAAGGGTTGTTTTATAGCTTTTGCTAAATCTACTACCTCAATTAGGTAGCTAATAGCAACCTAAAATTGATTGTTATTTTTAATTCAAAAAAGTTTTTTTATTAGTTCCTTAAAAACCAGTTTTTTGTTTTTTTTTTCGGGTTAAAATCGAGATTTTTCAATGTTCAAAAACCGCATATGAAACTACATAATTTATTGAATCAATTACTATTTTTCGATTTTCGAAAACGTAAAAGTCCCTTATTGCGTTTTTTCATAAAACGTTCCAGAACATTCTATAAGAATGTTATTGCATCGGCAATAAAAGGTAACAGCCGGCTTCTAACGGGTACTCGTACAATCGGCCAGCTGTGCGTTGACTAGTTCTAATAATGTAATGGCCAATATTTGCACAATCACAGTTGTTTTGGCCTACTTTCGCAAACTTTGAGTAATGCATGCGTGTTAACTTTCCATTCAGTATTTCTCGGGCTTTTATAGTGTACGGTTGTGCAAATTGTTGTTCGGCAGAAGCTTCGGGCTTTGTGAATATCTACTTCTAAGATAAGATTTTTGGTTTTTAATTCATTTTTGCTAAATCTCAACTCTTGATTTGGATCTAATTATTTCACATTGAACTTTCAGATTTATGATAAGAATAACTTTGTTAATCCAAATTAAGGGTTGTGATTTTATACTTATTGATATATTTGCGTTTTATTTTAAACTAGATATTTGTCATTTTAACTTTTGCAAATGCCATTCTTCCAGCCATTGAAAATTGAAAATTTTGCGAGATCGATAAAGATTGAAATTCAGAGGCTCCAGGTATTTTTTTACTTTGATGTAATGCTTTTTATAAGGTTTAATACTTTTGTCTAAAAATCAAAATATTTAAAAGAGACTTCATTAAATTAAAATTATTTTAAGAATTTATGTTATCTAGTGGTTGAAAATGATTTATTGTTCTTTCTTAATTAAAATATAAAGGAAATTAGTTATGATTTTTAAATTTAAATTTGAGTTGAAGTTAAATATTCAATTTTTTAAACAAGCAAAGGCTATTAAATTGGGCCCTTCGTGAGCATTTTATTTATATAGCAATTTGTTGTAATTCCCCTAATAAGTCCAGAAAAAGTTAATAACTTTTTTACTAGTTCTAAATTATTTACTAAAATGCAAAAATTTTTCTTGGAATTTAATAAAAGTAATTCAAGGGGTGTTTAATTTGGACTTCCGGGAGCATTTTATTAGTACATCAATTTGTTGTAAGTCTGCTAATAAGCGCAAAAAAAATTAATAACTTTTTTACTTGTTCTAAATTATTTCCGAAAAAGGAATTTTTTTTTTGTAATTTAATAAAATTAATTTAACGGCTGTTTAATGGGGACTTTCAGAACTATTTTCTTTATATAGCAATTTGTTGTAAGTCTGCTAATAAGCCCAGAAAAAATTCATAACTTTTCTGCTTGTTTTGAATTATTTATTAAAATGCAAATATTTTTATGGAATTTAATAAAACTAATTTAACGGCTGTTTAATGGGGGCATTCAGGAGTATTTTATTTATATAGCAATTTGTTGTAACTATTCTAATAAGCTCAGAAAAAATTAATAACTTTTTTTCTTGTTCTAAATTATTTCCAAAAAAAGGAATTTTTTTTTCGGAATTTAATAAAACTAATTCAACAACTGTTTAATGGGGACTATCAGGAGTATTTTATTTTTATAGTAATTTGTTGTAAGTATTGCATTATTAAAATGCAAATGTTTTTTCAGAATATAATGAAACTAATTCAACAGCTGTTTAATGGAAAATTTCAGGAGTACTTTATTTATATAGCAATTTGTTGTAAGTATCTTAATAAGCCCAGAAAAAATTAATAACTTTTCTACTTGTTCTAAATTATTTATTAAAATGCAAAAATTTTTTTTCGCAATATAATGAAACTAATACAAGGGCTGTTTAATTGGGACTTTCGGGGGCATTTTATTGGTACATCAATTTGTTGTAAGTCTGCTAATAAGCACAGAAAAAATTAATACCTTTTTTACTTGTTCTAAATTATTTCCAAAAAAGACAATTTTTTTTCGGATTTTAATAAAATTAATTCAACGGCTCTTTAATGGGGACCTTCAGGAGTATTTTATTTACATAGCAATTTGTTGTAACTATCCTAATAAGCCCAGAAAAAATTAATAACTTTTCTGCTTGTTTTAAATTATTTATTAAAATCCAAATTTTTTTTTTTTTAATTTAATAAAATTAATTTGACGGCTGTTTAATGGGGACTGTCAGGAGTACTTTATTTATATAGCAATTTGTTGTAATTATCCTAATAGGCCCAGAAAAAATTAATAACTTTTCTACTTGTTTTAAATTATTTATTAAAATGCAAATGTTTTTTCAGAATATAATGAAACTAATTCAACAGCTGTTTAATGGAAATTTTCAGAAGTACTTTATTTATATAGCAATTTGTTGTAAGTATCTTAATAAGCCCAGAAAAAATTAATAACTTCTACTTGTTCTAAATTATTTATTAAAATGCAAATGTTTTTTTTCGCAATATAATGTAACTAATACAAGGGCTGTTTAATTGGGACTTTCGGGGGCATTTTATTAGTACATCAATTTGTTGTAAGTCTGCTAATAAGCACAGAAAAAATTAATACCTTTTTTACTTGTTCTAAATTATTTCCAAAAAAGACAATTTTTTTTCGGATTTTAATAAAATTAATTCAACGGCTCTTTAATGGGGACCTTCGGGAGTATTTTATTTACATAGCAATTTGTTGTAATTATCCTAATAGGCCCAAAAAAAATTAATAACTTTTCGGCTTGTTTTAAATTATTTATTAAAATGCAAATTTTTTTTTTGGAATTTAATAAAACTAATTAGACGGCTGTTTAATGGAGACTGTCAGGAGTACTTTATTAATATAGCAATTTGTTGTAACTATCCTAATAAGCCCAGAGAAAATTAATAACTTTTGTGTTTGTTTTAAATTATTTATTTAAATGCAAATTTTTTTTTTTTTAATTTAACAAAACTAATTTGACGGCTATTTAATGGGGACTGTCGGGAGTACTTTTTTTATATAGCAATTTGCTGTAACTATCCTAATAAGCCCAGAAAAAATTAATAACTTTTGTGTTTGTTTTAAATTATTTATTAAAATGCAATTTTTTTTTTTTTTAATTTAACAAAACTAATTTGACGGCTATTTAATGGGGATTGTCAGGAGTACTTTATTTATATAGCAATTTGTTGTAACTATCCTAATAAGCTCAGAAAAAATTAATAACTTTTTTACTTGTTTTAAATTATATATTTATTAAAATGCAAATTTTTTTCGCAATATAATGAAACTAATGCAAGGGGTATTTAATTGGGACTGTTGAGAGCATTTTATTAGTACATCATTTTGTTGTAAGCATGCTAATAAGCGCAGACAAAATTAAAAACTTTTTGACTTGTTCTAAATTATTTCCAAAAAAAGGAAAAATTTTTGTTCGGAATTTAATAATAGTAAATTAAGGGCTGTTTAATGGGGACTTTCAGGAGTATTTTATTTATATAGCAATTTGTTGTAACTGTCCTAATAGGCCCAGAAAAAATTAATAACTTTTCTACTTGTTTTAAATTATTTATTAAAATGCAAATTTTTTTCAGAATATAATGAAACTAATGCAAGGGCGATTTAACTGGGACTTTCGGGAGCATTTTATTAGTACATCAATTTGTGGTATGTCTGCTAATAAGCGCAGAAAAAATTAATAACTTTTTTACTTCTTCTAAATTATTTCCAAAAAAGGAATTTTGTTTTCAGAATTGAATAAAACTAATTCATCGGCTGTTTAAGGGGGACTTTCAGAAATATTTTATTTATATATCAATTTGTTGTAACTATCCTAATAAGCCCAGAAAAAATTAATAACTTTTCTACTTGTTCTAAATTATTTAATAAAATACAAAATTGTTTTTTCGGAATTTAATGAAACTAATGGAAAGGCTATTTAATTGGGATCATCAGGAGTATTTTATTTATATAGCAATTTGTTGTAACTCCGCTAGTAAGCGCAGAAAAAAATTAATAACTTTTTGACTTGTTCTAAATTCTTTATTAAAATGCAAATTTTTTTTCAGAATATAATGAAACTAATGCAAGGGCGGTTTAATTGGGACTTTTGGGAGCATTTTATTTATATAGAAATTTGTTGTAACTCTGCAAATAAGCGCAGAAAAAATTAAAAACTGTTCTACTTGTTCTAAATTATTTGTGCTGATTACTGGTGTTTTAGATTTGGAATTTTTTTTTGGATAACTGCTGATTTTTAGTCTTGGTAATTTATTTTGTAGCGATTTTAGTTTATTAGTTTAATTTGATTTGTTTAGATTAAATGTGGATGGGAATTGTTCGACTTTCAGTTGTGAATTTGTTGGTTCGTTGAAGACTTATTTCTTCTAGTGGACTTGATGTATTTATGATGGAATTTAATTGTTAATTTTGTCATCGTTGGAAGAAGAGTTGAGCTTATAATTGCTAAGTGAGTATTAATTTTTTTTTTATTTAACCAAGAGGGATTTGTTTGTTTACTGAGAAAAGTAAATAGGTTTTTCACAAAAGTATTTAACAAAATGCTTAACCGTTAAGACTCTTATTGAGAGGCTTTATTTATTTTTTTATTTCAAAATTGAATGAGGTAATATTTAAAAAATACCTCCTAACAACAAGCCAAACTATTTTAATATTATTTATTTTTTTATTATAAATAATACACAAATAATTGATATTAATAAAAGCACAACAAAATTGATTATATAATTTCCTTATGGTATCTGCGAAATTCAAATAATTGTAAGAAAAATTTGCCTCCACCTTATTTGAATTGTGGTAGGGTTGAATCCTTTTTGAAATTGCTCACGTACTTTAGAACTGCCCCCCTTTGTTTGAATTATTTGATTTTCCTCAACTACCCCATATTAAATTTAGTTAGGCAAAGAGAACTGCAAGTTGGAATTTAAACTCTAAAAGTATTTTATTGAACTCCATGGTTTAATTATTTTAAAATGGTTTTTAATGTTTTATTCAAACAAAAAATTAAAATAAGATGATTGTTTTTGATTCCCGTTAGATTTGAACGAGTTAAAATTAATTCAAAAACCAAACGATTTCGTTTGATCCTTTTGTCTAATGTTATCAATTAATGCAACAAACTACCATTGATTTAACCTTAACTAAAGGTCTTTAATAATAATTTTGAATAATTCAAGCAAAGTACCAAGGCAGTTACATGCAATACAATAATCTGTCTTAGGCGTTAGTGATTTTCTTTCACTTTTAATTTAATTTTATCAATGCGATAACTGTTAAACAATTTTTAATTAATTTAAATTTTATCAAATCAATAATTTATAATTTGGTACAAGTCTAACAATCTTAACAAATATTTTCAACAAGAAAATAAGGCGGTGGCAAAATTGAATTATATTTTAAAATTGTTCCATGTAGTAATGTTCTCTGACATCCATAAAAGATAACCACCGAGTATTTTTTTTTTCTTAATCTCCTTTATAATCCTTGTGCTTTTTGGCTTCGGATATTCGCCGATGTCCATAAAATATTTACGATCAATTGCAAATAATCTTCCAGTCATTGTGGGAGATTTTATAAAATCGGTAGCTTTTGATAGAATCCCTTAAAATTTATCGATTAATTAATCCTTTAAGATATTTAGTATTTTAATTCTTACCAATGGATAGATTTTTCCATTTACAATGTAAAGCCCAATTAAAGCCACCTCTTACTAAAGGGCTTGAAGCATAAGGAAACGTGTCCGCATTTCTAATATCAATAACTGTTTATTGCAACATTGGAATGCTTTTCTCTAATTCTCAATAATAGAGGTTTGATCCAATGAATGTTTGCTTCAATGTGGCTGTCTAGAAAAATGAGTACATTTCCCGTTGCTTCCTTTGATCCAAAAATTCTTGCTCTTATAAGCCCTCTCTGCCATTTCTTTTAAATCATTTTACTTTATGTCTTAATTTAACATCATGCTTAATATAATTAGAAATATTGGCATGTAGGTTAATGAGATCACTATGGTCATCGATTAGAACTATTTCCTGCAAAATATTGCTCGGTGTTCGATTTATTATGGCATGTAAAGTCCTTAAAAGAGTAAACAGATGCTCGTTATAGAAACAAATTATTATACTTGCTGTAGGAAGATTATCTGGATATATAACATCTTCACATCTAAAAGAAGCAGTTATTTCTTAGAAAATACCTTATATAATTCAATTAGCTTACAACTTATTTCTGGTATCGGGGATTTCTCTGTTCAAACTTAAGTTATTGCTTATGAGCACATTAAAGGCATAAATTTTGTATCCTTCATCTCGTAGGGCTTGGTCTTCCTCAGTTTTAACCATACAAAGATCATTTAATATAGAAAATGTTGCAATTATATTTAGATTAAAAATATATTATGGAATATACACCTTGTACTTTTCTCTTAATCCATTTGACAGTTTTTATTAATTTTGCACTGTTTACATTTACTAAATTTACTACCTTCCATATCTAAATGGTTATTGTGAAAGTCTTTATTTATTTTTGTCCCTTCATAACTTGGAGTGTAATCTGAAGTGAAATTACTGCGATTATCAGAAACTAGTTGTAAATACAAATATAAAGAAATACACCACGTAATGGTGCAAATCCATATAAAAACTATTTATTAATACTAACCATTGAAACAATTGTTAATAATACTAGTTTGTTAATTAAAACATCGACTTAAGTTAGATGTGCTACATGGATCTCTTTCAAGTGACCGTTGAAGAAGTTATCAGCTTCTTGGTTGCTTAACTGTAAATATTGATTTTAACGTCTGATTTAAAGCAGTTGTAATTAAATGTGTGCTTACTGTTTCTTTAAACTTTGCATTCATTAATGAATTGAATAAGTAAACAATGCAGTTAACTTTATAACCTATAAATAGAAACAATGCTTCAAACGATGGTTTTGTTCAGTAATTTATATGAACGGTGTTATTAATGAGGAAATTATTTGAGGTCATTGTATGTATTTTGGCCGATCAAAATTTATACATTATTTTATTGTTATTGATTTAAATAACCATGGTACACCTATTAAAATAGTTTCTAGTAATTTTAATCACATGCGAGTGTTATAAATAAAACTAATTAATTAATATATTATATTAAAACAATTGTGTTTACAGAATTTTACAAACGATCTACGCATCTCTAAAATTAATGGAGCAATATTGAGGAAACAAAATTAACTGCAAAGTATTAGTATAACCATGAGATTGAAGAGCTCAGTTATCTTTAATTTAATGAAGCATTTGTGGGTCTTGTTCCTCAACATTAGAATGTTGAATAAAGTCTTGCAATTATAGAAAGAGTCTGCTCCTTCTTTTATGTAAGTTCAAGGAACAGAATTGATTATAGTTATATCATAACTATTTATTTCTAGTGAAGTTTGAGTACTATTTGACATATAAATCGGTCTATATTCAACAAGTATTTAATATATCTGTGGTTGAATAATTACCGAAACAAATTAAGCCGCCGCACCATCCAGACAGCAATGTATAAGAAGCATTTTTTTCATTTATGGTTTAGTTAAGTGTGAGTAAAACCTTATGTTGTTTTTTAATATTAAATGTTTGTATTAGTTTTAAATTAATTATTCAATTGTCATTTATAAATAATTAAAAAGCTCAGTGCATTGTGAAGTAAGTTTGTTTTAAAATGTATTTCATTATCTTAGTACAGAATTAATTTTTGTTTTCAATGTTTTTTAATTATAAGAATTTATTTAGACTTATATTTTTTTTAATTACAATGTTTTTAATTTAACAGGTAGCTCTTTGGGTCAATCCCTCTTAAGAACTTTTCGTGCATGAATTGCTGAAATTTCCACAACTTATTCGTTGAAGACACTGTCTTGGAAGGACCACATATTGAAGAAATCGTCTGATCTTTATTGTTGTTTTCTTTTATTCTATGAAGATAGTTTTTGATAATTTAATATATTTAAGTATTGTATATCTTGTTAGTTTGTAAGCATTGTTTATTTATTTGTAGTTTCTTTTGTGTGTCATCGAGATATGATATGGACCTTGATATTTTCTTAGACGTTATATCTTCGTAGATGTAAGTTAACTGATAACAGTAAAGGTCACTTGTGGTGTGCACGAGTCCTTGCTGTTTGATTCTTTGTGTTAGGATAATTTTTAAGTTCACACATACACACGCACACACATTTTTAGCTTCACTTTTTTTTGTTTGATTTTTAAGTGTCTGCGGTAAACCACTGTTATGAATAATTGAATTAGCATTACATTTTCAAAAGTTACTTTTTAACTCAAACTCTTAATAACATATTTAAAAAAAAATTAAATCAACCATTTTTCTTGTGAACCTAATTTTTTATCATTAATTTATTATTAAAAATTATTAAATATATTTGGAGTAAAACATCATTATCAATAATAATCAATTGCATTTAATTACTTTTTTAAATTAAAAATTTAATAATATATTCTTTTCGAATATTTAGAACTTGATTTTTAATAAACACTTTTTTAAAATATATTAATAAAATAACAATTCAAATTAAACAAACGCACACAACCCACATAGTTACAAAAGAGAGGAAAAGTATTTAAATAAGTTTTAAGATATAATGTCTAAGAAATATGAAGGTTATTTTTGACATGCAAGGGAACCTTTGGTCCCAAAATGCAAAGAAGAAAACAGCAAAGGTATCATAAAATGAACTGCACATATTTCTTTTCCACGCACTTACAACTGATTCACTTTCTATAAAGATAGGTTTGTGATTAATTTTTAATTCGTGTTTAAATTTTATTACTGCTAACTATTCTTCCAAATTATAGTCTCACCATAATTTAGCTTAAATATTTTCCTAGCTTAATCTTTATTTTAATTGTTTAGATCTTTATATACTTTGAATTTAATTATTGTCATCTTCATTTAGTTTATTTTAACAAATATATTCTTCACTTCAACTTTTCCTTTGACTTTTCACTTCGTTTTGTCCTTTTGGTGGATATTTTGTTGCAGCTACTGGGAGCCTATCTCTTGCCATTCTATTAAAATGATTAAATCCTTATTAATGTAAACATTTATTAATAACTTTACTATTCTTACTCTTTAATGATTTCTTGCAGATTTTTCTTATTTTTACTTTCTTCTCTACCCTTTTTGATTTAACTCTATTATTTGTTTGTGTTTATTTATTCCAACTTCTACTTCCAAATTAATTTTAGTTTGCGCTGTTAATGTAATGCATGGGTAGTTGCATAAGTTGATTTCTAAAATTTATTTTATAAGTGTTAACAAATTTAATTTTGGTCGGATATAGAATTGAATTGATGTTACTTGAAAACTTATTTTAAGGATCTTTTGATAATTCATTTCATCGATGGCCAACCATCAATTCACCACGTAATCAACCCCAGAAAGATAATGATGGTGTATTTTTGATTTCTTGTGGTGTTCGCTGGGTATTGACCGACCAGGTGTTGGTTTGCCCAAGTGCATTGTGCAAGAGCGTAGCTGCCTCGGACCACAACATCGCCATATGGAGCAAAAGGAACTAAAAAGATGTATGTTTATAATAATTCAATTAATAACTATTTAAAAGAAGAGATACCTAAATGTGCCCATTCACTTACAGTTTGCCTGCAGTCCAGAACTGCAGATCAGTCAATTGTAATTACATATACAGGCCATCAATAGATTACAGCCTTCAGTTTAAGTAAATCTTACAATAGACTTTTGTGTCGGTAGCCTGTATATGCAATTGACCTTGTCTAATCTGCAGTTCTGGACTACAGGTGAACTGTAAGGGAATGAGTACCTTAAAATAGCTCTCATTATGAGGCTTTGTTATCAAAGATATGTCTTCCTTAGAAGTGGATTTGTTAAGAGTACTTTGAGATTCCACGCACTTCATTGTCTCAATGAGATTAACAACCTCACAAAGAAGTATTTAACAATATTTTGTAAATTATTTATAAACGCTAGATGTTATTTTTAATCGCGCAAAGGTTCATCACGCCCAGATAGGGCTCCACGAAGTAAAAAAATGTTGACAAACTCTCATACGTCAAAGTCGTGTCAAAAAAAAATACGATCGGCCGGGACTCAATATCCGGCTACGGGATTTTAACATTCTCAAATAATTTAAAACTGAATTTTTGTTCTGCATTGCAATAGCAGTGTCCATTTTACCCCCATTATTTATTGTAATTTCTAATAGAAAATCAGTTTCTTCTTCTAAATCAAAATCTTGTAAAGGAAATTCCATTCCACTACTCAAAACCCTACATAATTTTAACGTGTGTGGAAGTACTTCTTTGAGTTAAATATTAATTTCTTTGTAATCTGGAATGTATTATATAAGGAAATAATTTGCATCACCTGTGAATCACACTAATATTTGTTTAAAGTAGTAATTAATTGTTATACGTTGTTATTTATAGTTAATTATTTACTTTTCCCACAGGATAAAAAAGCCCATTTGTTCAAATGCGCCCAACGAAGTAGACAACCTCTACGGTCGTGTTTGTAATAATAGCGGCATTTTTTTTTGGAACTTTGCAAAGTGTAACCCTTGTACATTAGATGGCGATAGTTGTATTATTTGATGTTGAAAATAATTCGCACTTAGAATGTCAATTTAGTTTTATTTATATTACCACGAAAAATTGCTAATAGTTAGTCACTTGCAAGACGTAAATAATTAACAATTTTCTTTTTAAATTAACTTTGGTACAGTAAAACGTGTTTTGATTTCAGATGCAAAGGGTAGAATTGTTCATTAATAAAGAAGTGTGTTTTCACCAAAGCAATGAGATCAGTTCCTCGTGTCAAAGACAAGGAAGTCTCCAACGACGAAGACATCTAAGTGGATTCTCCGAGGAATTAGAAAACAAACAACTTGTTAAATACTAAGTGAGTACTTTTATTCTGTACCCCTTTAGCCTTTTAATTACCTTAGTAATACAACGGCTTAAATCATGTAATTTCTAGATTTTAACTTGTGTCTTAAAGCAAGCATAGCAAATACATTTTCTTAGGCATTATTTCTTCGTAATAGTAAGTTAGCTTAAAACAGGAAAGGCTACTTGTGCTGTGCACATGTCCTTGCTGTTTGATAAATTATATTAGGATAATTGCTAAGTTTACACATATACACATTTTTGGCTTCATTTTCTTATTTGTTTGATTTTTAAGTATGTTTGCGGTAAATTACTATGTTATAAATAATTGAATTGGCATTACATTTTCAAAATTGACTTTTTAAATCAAAAAACAGTTATTGTTATAGCTTTTATAAAATAGTAACGCCACTCCACACACATATTATTATTTTATCTTTTCACACACACTTAAAACACCTTCCTTTTCCCTTTTATTTATAGTATGCAATTAATAAACAATTGTAAAAAAAGTTGCAATCCCAAGATTGACGTGCAAATCACTCCTAGTTTACACATTACTCATAAGGTTTCATCTTAATTCATTACAATAAAAACAATCGTAAGGGTTGCAACTTTTTATTATGATAAAACTTGGTTATTTTAATTAATTATAATAATTATTACAATTTATATTAATTAATTATTAAATGAATATAAAATAAATAATTATATTAATAATGTACTTATAATTTAAAACAGATAAGAAGTTTTAATTACCTATTTTTGAAGTCCTCGACTTCAAAAATAAATAATTCAACCATTTAAAGATTTTCGCACAGATCAGGAACTTTAAATGGTTTAATTATTTATTATTGAAGTCGCGTACTTGAAAAATGTGTAATTCAAACTTCTTAACTGTTAAATGTAAGCTCTGTAAAACAAGTTGTATGTACACATTATTATATAAAATAAAGAGTCTTTATCGTTACTTGAGTTTTAATAAATTTAATAAATGTAAGCAAGAGCAAGAGCAAGACTCAGGTGGGCTTTTACATGTAAAACTTGAACATTTAAAATAAAAATTAAATTAATAGTGTATAAACATTACTATTTATACAATTTAAAACACAGGTAAAGCATATAGCTTGGTAGCTCAGTGGTAAAATACCGTTGTTTGATAGCAACGGTTTGCCACGGTCTGGGGTTCGATTCCCAAACAAGGCAAGGAAAATAAATTTTTAAAAATCTCTAAGAAATATCCAACGAGCAACGAGCCGAACGAGACGAATGACGAATGACGAATGACTGTAGGATCCTCGTGATTTGAAAAATATTTTTAAAAATCTCTAAGATAAACCCTCGGCCGACTCGGCCGACTCGGCCGACCGTAACTCGCGATTTCATAAAATTTAACAGAGAATACTTGCAAAAATGTCATTGCGAGTTATACTATCAGTTCTATATCCGAAAGGAACCTGTAAGGCAGAGATTGGGAGAACCGACCGTAACTCGTAACGACATTTTTAAATCTTTAAATTAATATTATAGGACCTGTATTTTATAAGGTTTAAAACATTTACTTCGTATAACAACGCCATAGCTCAGTTGGTTAGAGATCGGTTGTTTGTTCAATATTCTCGGGTTCGATTCCCATACCGGTCAAAGCAAAATATTTTTAAAAATCTCTAAGATAAACCCTCGGCCGACTCGGCCGACTCGGCCGACCGTCAACTGCGATTTGCGAAATTATATTTTGAAAACATTGGCAAAACGACTTAAAAATTTTTATAGCCCGAGGCTACAAAGATTTTCGCAAAGATAAGAGGCTTCTTTTTATTGCTTGGGCCGTTTTACGCTCCAGCGCGTTTGGGAAACATTGGAAGCAATAAAAAAAGCCTCTTATCTTTGCGAAAATCTTTGTAGCCTCGGGCTATAAAAGTTTTTAAATCGTTTTGCCAATGTTTTCAAAACGCGCTGGAGCGTGAACCGGCCCACGCAATAAAATAAAGCCTCTTATCTTTGCGAAAATCTTTGTAGCCTCGGGCTATAAAAATTTTTAAGTCGTTTTGCCAATGTTTTCAAAATATAATTTCGCAAATCGCGGTTGACGGTCGGCCGAGTCGGCCGAGTCGGCCGAGGGTTTATCTTAGAGATTTTTAAAAATATTTTTCGAATCACGAGGATCCTACGGTCATTCGTCATTCGTCATTCGTCTCGTTCGGCTCGTTGCTCGTTGGATATTTCTTAGAGATTTTTAAAAATTTCTCTCCTTCGACCGGTATGGGAATCGAACCCGAGACCATTTGAACAAACAACCGATCTCTAACCAACTGAGCTATGGCGTTGTTATATGAAGTGTGTGTTTTAAACCTTATGAAGTACACGTTCCTATAATATTAATTTAAAAATTATTTCTTACAAATAAAATATTATTTTTATTTTTTTTTTCTGAAATTTCTCCAATGTTTCAAACTTCTAAGTATAAAGAATAAAAACATGTTAATAATTTTATTTATTTACCCAATTCGCCATTTACATCCCTTCATTTTATAATTTTATATCTATTGCTATTTTATTTTTTACACAATCTCAAAACTTGAGAGAAAGAAAGTGTAAGACAGTGGAGGTTAAAAATAAAGAGCATTGCCTCTTTATTTTTACCTTCCTCCCTTCCCCAGACAAGTTTTAAGATCGCGTATTACAAAAATGGTGTAACAACCCCTAAGTCTAAACTATTCTAATTAGGATGATGTTGACTGTGGTGTCCTGGGAAGATCTGGGCTGAAGAGTTTCTTGGTCCATCCTTGGTCCTCATGCCTGTCCATTGGTGTAGAAGCACCTACAAAAAATAGAAACACAGTTTATTTAAAAAAGAAAAGCCTTTTACAAGGGAAGGAAGAATGTAATTTTTTTTAAAGTAAAACTTTAAAGCGTTAAAGCTTTGAAATAGCACGCCTATGGTTTCTTAGGCCTATCCGAAGCCAAAAAGGCTGCCAAATCCGAATCTGAATAGTTTTTAAAGATCCGTCCACAAATAACGGCGCTACAATTTTTTTAAAGTTCAAAATTGACCTAAAATGAGCGCAAAAAATGACAATTTTTAATGTTCGAAAAATTAAAGTCGCACCCTATACATATTTTACATGTATCTTATGTAAAAAACCCTCAGGATTCCGAATCCGTGTCGTTTGTAATGATTGGATGCAAAATAAAGGCGCTACGATTTTTTTTGTGAATCGAGGGGTCCGTTTTTTTATTAATTTAGTTTTATCGAAAATTTTTATTTTAGAGGGGTAGCGCGAGGAAATGACACCGGTTATAGTCACTAGGGATACGTAGGAACCCCCCCTTGCAATATAAAGCAATTCTATTTTTTTCATATTATGCCCAAAATACATGGGTTAAACCCATCGATTTTGTATTTTCAAAACGTCTTCCCAAAGCTTTGGAATAGCACGCCTTTGGTTTCTTAGGCCTATCCGAAGCCAAAAAGGCTGCCAAATCCGAATCTGAATAGTTTTTAAAGATCCGTCCACAAATAACGGCGCTGCAATTTTTTTAAAGTTCAAAATTGACCTAAAATGAGCGCAAAAAATGACAATTTTTAATGTTCGAAAAATTAACGTCGCACCCTATACATATTTTACATGTATCTTATGTAAAAAACCCTCAGGATTCCGAATCCGTGTCGTTTGTAATGATTGGATGCAAAATAAAGGCGCTACGATTTTTTTTGTGAATCGAGGGGTCCGTTTTTTTATTAATTTAGTTTTATCGAAAATTTTTATTTTAGAGGGGTAGCGCGAGGAAATGACACCGGTTATAGTCACTAGGGATACGTAGGAACCCCCCCTTGCAATATAAAGCAATTCTATTTTTTTCATATTATGCCCAAAATACATGGGTTAAAACCCATCGATTTTGTATTTTCAAAACGTCTTCCCAAAGCTTTGGAATAGCACGCCTTTGGTTTCTTAGGCCTATCCGAAGCCAAAAAGGCTGCCAAATCCGAATCTGAATAGTTTTAAAGATCCGTCCACAAATAACGGCGCTACAATTTTTTTAAAGTTCAAAATTGACCTAAAATGAGCGCAAAAAATGACAATTTTTAATGTTCGAAAAATTAACGTCGCACCCTATACATATTTTACATGTATCTTATGTAAAAAACCCTCAGGATTCCGAATCCGTGTCGTTTGTAATGATTGGATGCAAAATAAAGGCGCTACGATTTTTTTTGTGAATCGAGGGGTCCGTTTTTTTATTAATTTAGTTTTATCGAAAATTTTTATTTTAGAGGGGAAGCGCGAGGAAATGACACCGGTTATAGTCACTAGGGATACGTAGGAACCCCCCCTTGCAATATAAAGCAATTCTATTTTTTTCATATTATGCCCAAAATACATGGGTTAAAACCCATCGATTTTGTATTTTCAAAACGTCTTCCCAAAGCTTTGGAATAGCACGCCTTTGGTTTCTTAGGCCTATCCGAAGCCAAAAAGGCTGCCAAATCCGAATCTGAATAGTTTTTAAAGATCCGTCCACAAATAACGGCGCTACAATTTTTTTAAAGTTCAAAATTGACCTAAAATGAGCGCAAAAAATGACAATTTTTAATGTTCGAAAAATTAACGTCGCACCCTATACATATTTTACATGTATCTTATGTAAAAAACCCTCAGGATTCCGAATCCGTGTCGTTTGTAATGATTGGATGCAAAATAAAGGCGCTACGATTTTTTTTGTGAATCGAGGGGTCCGTTTTTTTATTAATTTAGTTTTATCGAAAATTTTTATTTTAGAGGGGTAGCGCGAGGAAATGACACCGGTTATAGTCACTAGGGATACGTAGGAACCCCCCCTTGCAATATAAAGCAATTCTATTTTTTTCATATTATGCCCAAAATACATGGGTTAAAACCCATCGATTTTGTATTTTCAAAACGTCTTCCCAAAGCTTTGGAATAGCACGCCTTTGGTTTCTTAGGCCTATCCGAAGCCAAAAAGGCTGCCAAATCCGAATCTGAATAGTTTTTAAAGATCCGTCCACAAATAACGGCGCTACAATTTTTTTAAAGTTCAAAATTGACCTAAAATGAGCGCAAAAAATGACAATTTTTAATGTTCGAAAAATTAACGTCGCACCCTATACATATTTTACATGTATCTTATGTAAAAAACCCTCAGGATTCCGAATCCGTGTCGTTTGTAATGATTGGATGCAAAATAAAGGCGCTACGATTTTTTTTGTGAATCGAGGGGTCCGTTTTTTTATTAATTTAGTTTTATCGAAAATTTTTATTTTAGAGGGGAAGCGCGAGGAAATGACACCGGTTATAGTCACTAGGGATACGTAGGAACCCCCCCTTGCAATATAAAGCAATTCTATTTTTTTCATATTATGCCCAAAATACATGGGTTAAAACCCATCGATTTTGTATTTTCAAAACGTCTTCCCAAAGCTTTGGAATAGCACGCCTTTGGTTTCTTAGGCCTATCCGAAGCCAAAAAGGCTGCCAAATCCGAATCTGAATAGTTTTTAAAGATCCGTCCACAAATAACGGCGCTACAATTTTTTTAAAGTTCAAAATTGACCTAAAATGAGCGCAAAAAATGACAATTTTTAATGTTCGAAAAATTAACGTCGCACCCTATACATATTTTACATGTATCTTATGTAAAAAACCCTCAGGATTCCGAATCCGTGTCGTTTGTAATGATTGGATGCAAAATAAAGGCGCTACGATTTTTTTTGTGAATCGAGGGGTCCGTTTTTTTATTAATTTAGTTTTATCGAAAATTTTTATTTTAGAGGGGTAGCGCGAGGAAATGACACCGGTTATAGTCACTAGGGATACGTAGGAACCCCCCCTTGCAATATAAAGCAATTCTATTTTTTTCATATTATGCCCAAAATACATGGGTTAAAACCCATCGATTTTGTATTTTCAAAACGTCTTCCCAAAGCTTTGGAATAGCACGCCTTTGGTTTCTTAGGCCTATCCGAAGCCAAAAAGGCTGCCAAATCCGAATCTGAATAGTTTTTAAAGATCCGTCCACAAATAACAGCACTACAATTTTTTGAAAGTTCAAAATCATGCCAAAATGAGGCCGAAAAATTGCGATTTTTAATTTTCGAAAAATTTACGTTGCGCCCTATACTTATTTTACATGTATCTTATGTAAAAAAAACAATTTATTAATAACAAAAATGGAAGAATGTTACTATAACATTTAAAATAAACAATTTTGAATGAAACTGAAATTTGTAAATATTTTTTCAAACGGAAAGTTTTCATTACCAAATCTTAAAATGATCAAAGTCACCCAAAGATGAAATTTAAAGTGAGTCTAAAATGTAGAAGAGTGACTCTAATTTATAAAATGTGTATGTGGGGGTGTGTGTTTGTGTGGAAAGAACATGTGAATTTCATCTTACCATTAGTAAATCCTTCAATCGTTGCCCCATATTTGAAGGTACATTATTCCTTTGTGTATCGGAGGCCATGATAGTTCTTAGATGTTGTTTCTTAATACTTAAATTAAAATAAAAAAACCCCCCTCTTTATTTTTATATTTCCTAATTACAAATATCATATTTCTTTCCCCACCATCTGCGATGTGTATTGTGTTTAATTTCTGAATTTGATTGTATCTTTTTACTATAAGATATTTTTTTCCAAATAAGTTCTAAACTGAATATAGATTTATATTAATTTCAAATGATTACTGAAAACGTCTACTTTCAATTAACAGAAAACAATTTAGAAAAATAAATTCAATCCAAAATAGCATTTTAAAAGTATGGTGTGTAATAAACTTATAAACTACCCTAACACATGGGGTCAAACAGAAGGGCCCCCGTGCACAGCACAGGTAACCACGACTGTCTTCAGCTAAGAAGAAACAACATCTAAGAAAATACCATGACCTTATTTACATACCGTATTATACATTTTCCTTAGTTAAAACGATTTCAAATAAAATTACTGTTCAATATCATTTTTAAAAACCTAAACTGGGGTCCTTTTCAACTTGATTAAATATAACGCCGACACACAAAGACACAAATAGTTTCAAAAAACAACTTACTAACTAACAATAAAATAAATACAAGCATAATAAGTACGACTACCCAAACAAAATTTTTCTACAAACGTTTACTTCTGCGTTTTAATTCTATTTCTATAGTTTGATTAAATTAGATTTTGAAAATGTGCTCTAGAAATGGTTATCCTTCTTAAGCATAGATGATCTCTTCAATTGGTGTTTCTTGCACGTTAGTCGAAGGATTCTCCACTCACGATTTTGGGAAAGTCAATTAAGTGGTACACTGCTTTTATGGAGACATTGGAGTGACCGACCCATGCGAGAAAAGATCTTCGGAAGAGTTGAGCCAAAGTGCCAGCTGAAAACATTTTAATTCATAAAAATCTAAATCCAAATAAATTCCAATAATACACTATCATCACTTGAATGTTTTGGACCGCCCGTTCCGTGTCCACAAATGTAGAAATACTCTTTAATTTTAGAATAAAATCAGTGATGTAAAAAATAATTGCCACTGTCTATTTTCTTAAAAAATTACAAAAAAAACCTTAATTATTAAAGAAATAGAAAAGGCGTTGTCTAATAAAATGCAGGGGTTCTAATTAATCCAAAATCAAAGCAATTAAATTAATTTTAAAACCAATTTAGTAGAACAATAACAAGTTACAAAGTTACTTCTGAAAGTGCATTAATTTTTAATTATTTATAAATAATAACTGACTAATTAATTAAATATGAAAACAACAAATTTACAACTTCTAAAAATATAAGATGTTTACTAAATCAAAACTAAACCACATATAAAAGGAATGCATTATCTAAAAATTTATATGAATTTGGAATAGAGCGTTGTTATTCAAAATAGTGTAGATACTAGTGACGTTCTAGGATGCATTTTAATAAAACAGTGACGTATTAAAAGTTTTTAAATTCAACACAATTAAAATAGATAGACTACCCTTAACTTTAAAAACTCCAATCTCTTTAATGTTTAAAAGAAATCGTTAGAATTACTATTACAAAAAAAAATAATTTTCAAATCAAACATTAGACACGCAATAACTTTTTTATTTTTACTAATTACAGGGAAAGCTTTCATTCCCGTACGTATCGGACTTTAATACGCCGCAATCCGGTGCTAACTCAAGCACCCCAAAAAAGAGAAAAAATTTTTTTTTTTTTTTTTAAATTAAAAAATAGAATTGCTTTATATTGCAAGGGGATGTTCCTACGTACCCCTAGCAACTATAGCCGGCGTCATTTCCCGGCGCTTTCCCTCTAAAATAAAAATTTCGCCCTTTTGAAAAATTAAATTTGGCTTTAAAATGAAACTTTTAAAATGCAATAACTTTTTTATTTTTGAGAAGCGCCCGGAAATATTTTATTCTCGAATGTATTAGGCCTTAGTACGTCCGAAACAGGTGCTAACTCAAAACCCTCAAAATCGGCCAAAATCGCCAAAAAACCTAGATTAACCCCTTGCGATTTTTGGCAAAAAATGAAAATAATAGAATTGCTTTTTATTGCAAGGGGATGTTCCTACGTACCCCTAGCAACTATAACCGGTGTCATTTCCCGGCGCTTTCCCTCTAAAACAAAATTTTTCGCCCTTTTGAAAAATTAAATTTGGCTTTAAAATGAAACTTTTAAAACGCAATAACTTTTTTTATTTTTGAGAAGTAGGTACGCGGAAATCTTTCATTTACTAACGAATTTACAATAAGGAGAAGGATTTGAAATAGTCTTTTATTAATTCAAACTTGCATATCTTTATGGATTGAATTATTTGTATGAGTATATAAATACAATGGAAAATAAGACAAACACCATGTTCCTGTATTAGATATAAAATAAAATACTTATGGAATTGACAAAGTTCTATAAATATGTTGTATAAAATAAGACCACACTTTCTATATTAATAGCGTAGCCTCCATGCATGATTATGCAATTGGTAAGATCCTTTTTGTTAGCACTAAAAGCTTTAATTTTAATTGCATTTTAGATTTAACTAAAAATAAGTTTAAATCGTATCAGACTTTTTGTGTAATTTAATCTATCTGAACTGTTTTTTTCCGATAATGTCAAATGGTGTATCGACAAGGATTTAATCTTAAAAAGAGGAAGATAAAAAGAACCCAAAAACTGGGAACCTACCTTTCACCGAAGACTTCCACGGACTGCTTTAGAACACCTTTGATAAGTTCCATATTTTCAAGGATGCACATAATTTATTAAAACGCCCGAATTGTTTTATTTAAAGGACATCACTAATTACTGGGAGGACTTTTAAACGGTTTTAAACTACGAATTTTCAAAAAAGGAAACCCGAACACTGTATAGGTATAACTTCTAAGTTGCCTTTTGTATCTAAAACAAAACGCACGTTTATTGTACAAACGCTAATACAAATAAATAAAATACAATGGTTTACATAAAGATAAAAGGACTAGTCATCATTAATCAATGGCCTTGCATTTACAACAATTCTGATACATAATAAAAATTAAAATAAACTTATTAAAAAATTAAATTCAAAATTATTTAGGCTTTTGCTGTTGCTAATCAAATCTGTAGTAATTTATTGATATTTTATTAAATTCTGGTATTTTTAAAACAATTTTTAATCCCTAAATAAAATAAAAAGGACTTACCGTTGGAAGCAAATATATCGGTGCAAAGAATCCAAAAATTGAAGTGATTGCTTTCGACGCATGGGTTCCTTGCGAAAATTCTTCAATCTGACGTCGGTGTAATGCCATTTCGCATAAAGTAACCGAAAAACAATACAAAATTAGTACAAATTATTTGCAGGGTAAAACCTCGCATAAGTCATCCCTTGCACAACTTTACTATAATTTTGATTATTTTAAACACCAGCAAAAATGACCAAGATAAAAATAAAGATTTTTTTAATGTAAAATATAATTAGGAAATTGTTAAAACCAATTTTGCCATTCGTTGCAGAAAAAATTGTGCCTGAAGTCACATTTCTAAATAATCAGATAGATAAAGCGTACAAATAAAGCATTGTATTGCTTTAATTTAAATTTTGATTTAACTGTGCACACATAACATAATTTAAACCATCCACAAATACGTGGGATTAACAACCCTAATATTTGTTTAAAGTTCCTGGTAAGAAAATAAGATTAACAGATCTGCATACCTATAAAAAATTGTTCCTCGGGCAAATCTGGCAAATCCATGTCCGAGGGGTGTTTTCAACGAATCCCCGATGATTAATCTGCAAAGTATAATAGAAAATAACATTATTAACGATTCTTCCTCCAAAGATGTAGCTTTAAATTAGAAATAATACGAATTCGCAATTCACCTGAGATTAAGGGATGAATTCCAACTTTTCAAGAGACCTATTTTAAAGACGTATGCTTGCTTTCGAGTTTTAGACACAACTGATTCATATTTTAAAACTCGAAAGTTTCACAAGAACTGATATACGTCGTATCACTGCTCCCAAAGGTCAGCTCGTCTGATATCTATAAACGGCCTCCAACCAAATATTTTAATTGATAACATAAATCTGAAAATAGTGGAATTAAAATTTGTAAGAGTATTCCTCTTAATTACGATGCCCATCCTCACCTGAAAAAACAAACTCCGATTATTTTATTCTTAAAATGAATTAAATTATTTATAACGCACCAGAATTTTTTTTGTAAAAAACAGAGACGTCCATAAAACTGTTCGTCATCTACAAATTGAATTTCTTGCCACTTCTTGTTATTTAGTTCTTCCTAAATAACTTCTTCAAAGTAGTAACAAGGTTTTATTTTAACAAATGTTAAGTATTATACAAAAAGTTTTATGAAAAATTTACATTGTTCCTTTTCATCCAGTTATAATTTACATACCTTACAACATTTAGATGTAAAAACCCATCTTTTACAAACGATTGCTTTTAATCAACTTACAAAAGGCAACAATAAATTTAATATGATTTTATTAACATTTAATATGATTTTGATTTTACTTTAAATGATCGTAAAAAACTTCTACGAAGATAATTACATAATGTTATTATTAACGTAATTAACGCTTTACATATTTTATTTACCCGATATAAACATTTCCATTCGAAAAAAGGCACGTCCTTTTGGTCTCTCGCAGTGTTTAAAAAACTTTATAAAAAGAAGAAGCAACCTAAACAATTACCAAACAATTTTACAAAAATAATTTAACAATACACAACTAAATATCAAACAGAACAAAAATACAAAGTAATTCTTCGGTTTTTCTAAAATAAACTTTTCAAAAATAATGACCTGAGTGAAAATTATATTAATCTAAGTTTGTCAAAACATAATACCAAAGACTGCATTTATATTAGTTGTCTTTGGCTTCGAATTAACAAAATACCCTATGCAACAAAAAAAATCTAAATCATCGATTCAATATTAACTACTGACTAATGATAGACCAGTTACGACATATTGACTACCAATTCTTAAAAACCATTATACTATTGTTAATTAGTCATATTTTAACATTGTATTATTGTAGAAATTCCTTTTTAGTAGCGCAATGTTATAAGATCCAAGAGGCGCTCTAATCAAAAATGTTTTTTTATAACATTAAGAGAAATACAATAAAAACAACAAAAAAAAATGCTTAACAAATTTCATCGTTAACATGCTCTTTGTAGGCATGTACTATTTTACTTCCATGATGGATTTGCAATGAATATACTCAACAACAATTATCTTTTGGGATTGATGTGGAACATGTCGAATCCCATAAATTTTTTCATAATACTAAATCTAATAATAGTAATAATGGTAGTTAGAACGCTAACAAAAAAATATACACATATTCCATGAAAATGAATATTTTTGTAGTTTATTAAAAAAAAAAAAAGAAAGAATTAATCTCTATTTTTGTTCTATTTGTTATTTAGTCTTTGAATTAACTAACTAAGATCAGACTACCAAAATTATTCATTTTCATAGTATATATACATAAATATATATATTTATATTTATAAATAATCTATTATTTAATTTATCAAATACTGTTTATTTATTATTTCGTCGTCGATATTTCTGGTTAGGTGAATTTAAACTATCGTTACTCTCTTTGATATTTTTTAAGTCGGTTTGGGAGTATTTCCTTTTGCGTGTCTCATTTGGTAAAAAGATTGAGCCTATTTGATCTATCTCGAACTCCATTCTGAGTCGAATCCTTTCGCTTCGTCGAACAGGTACGCCGTAATCTTTCCTCTTTCTTCGCCCTCCTCGAACCAGTTTGGATTCCCAACACTCCATGGAACTGACGCTCGAACGTTCTACTATTTCACTTGAATTCCTCGCACTAAGGTACTCTTTAACACGCGCCTTCCTAAAGCAAAAAACGTTCTCCTTAACTTCGGGCGAAGCGGACGTCCGCTTATGCACATCTCGACTCGAGTTATGACCAGAACAATTCCTCTCCGCATCCTCATCAGTCTTTTTAGAATCCGTACTTTTTGGCTTAGAAGTAAGTGGAATGGTAAAGTCACTCTTGAGCGAGCCTTCGCTAGTGAAGCTACACGAAAAATTGCTGGTGTTATCTGAGGAACTTTTCTTCAGTCGTCTTCGTTGCGCCAACTTCGCATTGAGCACGTCCTGCAATCTAAAACCTTCATTTTCGGCTTTGTGGAAAGCGTTAAATGTGGTCTGAAGACCCCTCTCCGTCGAGATGCTCTTCGAAAGCATGTCGGGCGTCATGAGGGGCGTTTGGGGGAACGTTTGCCAACCCTGGACCCACTGGTTGTTCTGCAAATCCGCCATCCTGAGCCTTTGCTCCGGATTTACAGTGAGCAAACCTTGTACTACGTTCTTCGCCTTGCTACTCACTCCGTTCCATGCTGGGGAAGAAAAACTAAATTCTCCCCCTTTGATTCGGGCCATCACGGCTGCGGCCCCGTCGTTTTGAGATCCAGCATGAAACGGAGCTCGTCCACACATCATCGTATATAAGATTACCCCCAAGCTCCAGAGGTCGCAATTCTCATCGTAACCATGAGAATTGCCGTTCAACACTTCGGGTGCTGCGTAGTGCAAGGTGAAACAAGGCGTGTGCAACGACTCCTTCTCCTGCTTCAAACGCGCAAAACCAAAATCGACAACCTTAATCTCAGCGTTGTCATCGTCCGTTGTGAACAACAAATTCTCTGGCTTCAGATCCCTGTGGACTACTCCACGAAAATGCATAAAGCTCACAGCCGATACTAACTTCCTGAATATGATCGAAGCCTCGGACTCGGTAAATTTCGATTTTTGCCTTATCCTATCCAATAGTTCTCCTCCTACAAAAAGAAGATATGTCAATTACATTAATGAGATCGATGGAAGGAAATACCTTGCAGCAATTCGCAAATTAAATACGTGTGTCCTTCGTCTATGATAACGTCATGTAAATTAACAATATTTGGATGTCCCTGACAAGCTCTCAACAAATTTATTTCTTGCGTGCAGTCCGTTTTTCGACTGACTATTTTAACTGCGTACTCTTTGCCGGTGCTCTTCTGCACGCACCTTCGACACACCGAAAACGAGCCGTCCCCAAGGATTCTGTCGTTCAAATCGATTTCGTAAGCTTGAAAGAAAGGGGAGTCGTTCAGCTGACATTGTACTAATCTGGAGGTGTCGTCCTGCCGATAGGCCGGCTTGAGCAGCTCGTCGGCTATGACGTTCTTCGAAAAGATCACCGAAGGAGCCACGTAGGAGTAGCCCTTAAAGATTTTGTCGTAGTTCGGAGGAACGACCGCCGGAGAATCTGTCGGAACCATTTGGGTGAATTCTTCGCTGAAATTCGAGACGTCCAATTCGCATCTGAAACACGAGCAAGATTAGAATTCGGTAGGAAGTGAATGGAGGAGTGGACTTACTTGATTATGGGCTTGAATGGTGCCGGTATCTTCTTGGCCGCGAGACTTTCCCAGTCCAAGCTTTTGAAGAACGGATGGCGTTTTAATTCGGTTGCGTCTCCTTCGCCTCCTCCTAAGCGCTTCCGAGGATCTTTTACTAGCAACTTGCTGATGAAGTCCGCTACGTCCTTGCCAAGCGCTGAAAGCAGAAGAAACGTGTTAGAAGAGATAGAATGAATTAATTTGATTGAATGGCATTGTAACCCCGATCTCAAGAACTAGCTCTGAGGACGCCACCGATGTTTACATAGCAATCGATTAAATAGATACGTAATCTGAAGTATGAATTTGTTTGGTAAATAAATTACTTGGAAAAAACGGAACCGGAGAACTTTTAGTGTCGATAAGTGCCCTAGCAAAATTCTTCACGAGAGATATTCAATAAGGGTCATTCCATATCAAATCAACAAATGGGGTGTGCCGCATGATTTTTAATTTTAATAAAAAAAATTGTAGATGATCTTTGTGGTGCCAGAAATGTTAAACCACCACCATTTTTTTTTATTGTATAACTCAAAAGTTATAGGTACAATAAAAAAGTCAAAATTTTCAAATTCTCATATTTATCAAAAAAAAATATATATGTAGAAATTATTTATATTTCATTACAAACTTTTACTATCTTGAGATTTTCTGAGCTAAAATATCGTCGCACTTTTAATTTATTATTTGAGATGGGGACAAAACGATGATAGGATCGTGTGTTTATAATTATTATTATATTATTTTTAATAAATAACAGAATTTAAAAATTTTGATTTTTATTTGATTAATTTTATCATAAATTGACATAATTCTGATAGTTTAAATAAGTTATAAAACTTCTATAAATTGTCAAACTCCCTGATTATTTTCTTATTTATTTGTAAAAGTAGCACTTTTAAAAAAATCATATTTCCTAAAGAGGTAAAAATAACAGAATGGCACTAATTGGACTTCGTTAACGAAGATATGGACTACATTTTCTGAAAATTTCAGATTTTTATTTTTTCCTCCACATGGGTTTTTTGGGGTCAAAGTTGAGCTTTTTTCAAAATTATCAATTTTCACAATTTTTTTTTTCGTAGAAGATTTTATTCTAGGACAATGATAATTATGTCACGACATCGCAAGAGTTAGTACTTTATTGTAAAGAAAAATTCAACCCTTAATATGCAACAGGATTGGCACAGGGTCCAATCAAATATCGTAAAAATGAGAAAAAATTGTGAAATTTTCGGATGGTCACCATCTTGTCCCTAATTGTTTTAGTTTAATTTTATTGTATTATATAAAATGCACATTTATGAGCCTTTCAAATAAAGAAACAACCATTTCAATACCTGTTCTAAATAAAAAGCTAGAGCCCATTATGTACAAGTGCGAAATTGACCCAATTTTTGACTTCGGATGGGTACTGATCAGAAGTTATACAACAAAAAAATAAATGGTGGTGGTTTAGCATTTCTGGCACCACAAAGATCATCTACAATTTTTTTTATTAAAATTAAAAATCATGCGGCACACTTTTTAATTCAAATTTGTTGATTTCGTATGGAATGACCCATAATTGATTTGATTTGGTCAAAAGTTCGACAATGCGCAATTTCCATAGAATTCTGGCAACAAGTTAATCCATAAGTAAACAATCGCTTCTGATTATCGATAATGCTAATACGATAAAGGTGCGTTGCTACTTATTTACAAAATGGCAAGAGTTAAATTACCTTCTGGTATGGGTGGTGTCGTTTTCAGAATTCGTCTGGAGATCTCCTGTTGGGTGTTCTTTTCGCCCTCGACGGTAAAGGGCGAAGCTCCGGTTAGCAGTTCGTATGTAAGAACTCCCACCGACCACCAGTCGACGGCCTGGAAAAAATTAATAACTAAATTTTTTTTTGCTTTGTTCATAAAATAATTGGACTTTGAAATGAATTGCACGTGTCTTAACCTTCCGTGTACTAGATGAACAATTTTTTTATGTTAAAACGAGACGTTTGGTAATCTAGCTCAAAATCGAGTGTGCACATTCGAGCTCAAAGTGGCACATTCCGATCTCGGGAAAATGAAGCGCGCCGCTCCGCGTCGCGCTTCATTTGCCTCCCTCGCTCGGAAATGTGCCACTTTTCGCTCGAATGCGCACTTCCTCGTATTTATTATATTCGTCTATTTTATTCTTTACTCCTTCAAACCAAAAATTTTAATTTAGTTCAGTAAATATCGATTATATGTTCCAAAAACGTATTTTTACCATAGCAATGAGTGAGAGCGAGCGAAAAGATACAACAAAAGCATAAGTACGAGTGAGAGGGAATGATGAAAATTATTTACTAGTTTTTCGTCGTCGAAATTATTGCCAATCATGTTTAAAACCGAGTGCGCACATTCGAGCTCAAAGTGGCACATTCCGATCTCGGGAAAATGAAGCGCGCCGCTCCGCGTCGCGCTTCATTTGCTTCCCTCGCTCGGAAATGTGCCACTTTTCGCTCGAATGCGCACATCCTCGTATTTATTATATTCGTCTATTTTATTCTTTACTCCTTCAAACCAAAAATTTTAATTTAGTTCAGTAAATATCCATTATATGTTCCAAAAACGTATTTTTACCATAGCAATGAGTGAGAGCGAGCGAAAAGATACAACAAAAGCATAAGTACGAGTGAGAGGAATGATAAAATTATTTACTAGTTTTTCGTCGCCGAAATTATTGCCAATCATGTTTAAAACCGAGTGCGCACATTCGAGCTCAAGTGGCACATTCCGATCTCGGGGAAAAAGAAGCGCGCCGCTCCGCGTCGCGCTTCATTTGCCTCCCTCGCTCGGAAATGTGCCACTTTTCGCTCGAATCGCACATCCTCGTATTTATTATATTCGTCTATTTTATTCTTTACTCCTTCAAACCAAAATTTTAATTTAGTTCAGTAAATATCGATTATATGTTCCAAAAACGTATTTTTACCATAGCAATGAGTGAGAGCGAGCGAAAAGATACAACAAAAGCATAAGTACGAGTGAGAGGGAATGATAAAAATTATTTACTAGTTTTTCGTCGCCGAAATTATTGCCAATCATGTTTAAAACCGAGTGCGCACATTCGAGCTCAAAGTGGCACATTCCGATCTCGGGAAAATGAAGCGCGCCGCTCCGCGTCGCGCTTCATTTGCCTCCCTCGCTCGGAAATGTGCCACTTTTCGCTCGAATGCGCACATCCTCGTATTTATTATATTCGTCTATTTTATTCTTTACTCCTTCAAACCAAAAATTTTAATTTAGTTCAGTAAATATCGATTATATGTTCCAAAAACGTATTTTTACCATAGCAATGAGTGAGAGCGAGCGAAAAGATACAACAAAAGCATAAGTACGAGTGAGAGGGAATGATAAAAATTATTTACTAGTTTTTCGTCGCCGAAATTATTGCCAATCATGTTTAAAACCGAGTGCGCACATTCGAGCTCAAAGTGGCACATTCCGATCTCGGGAAAATGAAGCGCGCCGCTCCGCGTCGCGCTTCATTTGCCTCCCTCGCTCGGAAATGTGCCACTTTTCGCTCGAATGCGCACATCCTCGTATTTATTACATTAGTATCATTTACCGTGCGCCCCTTCAAATCAAATATTTTAATTTAATTTAGTAAATGTCGATTTTATATTCGAAAAACGTATTTACCATAGCAATGAGTGGAAGGGAGCGAGAAGATACGATAATCTTGTAAATGCAAGTGAGAGGGAACGATTAAAATTATTCAATTAATTTTTCGTGTAATTTATTGCTCTAAATTATTGCGAATCATTAAGAGGAGGAAGGAGTTAAAATTTTTAGCCGAGCGGATTAAGTCTAAAACTTTTCTCACTTTGACGGACCACTATATTGGATTCTCCTTTTCAGGTAGATTCACAACGAGGGTGTCAATTATCTAAATTCCGTTGTAAAAATGTTGCTTTTAAAAGAGAGAATACTAGAATTTTGTTGAGGCCTAAGCACAGGCTTGGGTTAATACATATTTCTACCTTTTTTACAGCAATAAAGTCTCGAAGTAGCAAATTCGAACCCGGTAAACCGGGGTACTTCTCTTGGTCTGACTTTACATTGTAATAAAAAAAAGTTCACAAGCCTTCTTGCCCGGCAAATTTTGCCTACCTCGAGATGTCGAGAAAGATAAAATTTCTTATTCCTATGTAATCTACATTTTAAAATTAATTGTTATTCTTTAATTAAAATTAATCAATAAATTTAATAAATAAACTAAATGCCATCTAATGAAAATCACGTCCAAATTATAGGTACTTATATAATTTTAATAAATTATTAAAATATATTTTTTTTGAGACACATACAAGTTATTAAATTTCCAAATTTTGGAAAAAAAATTTATTAAACAATTTCTAAAATATACAGTTATTTGTATAAGACCTAGTATTGTTCGTCTAGGTTTGACAGAACTTTATACAAAAATCCATATTTAGTTACGGCTGCTTGATTCTGAAAGAGGTTCAGGTAAACTTGTTATGGTACACCCCTTGTCGGCTTGGACTTCCTAATTAAAAACGTTGGTATTGTGTTTAAAATTTTAAGTAACAATAAGTGAATTCACAACAAACTATAGATTCTATAATTTGTTACAGTACTTAATTTTTGAAGACAAGAAATTGTATTTAGATGTAGACATAAATTTTTTGATATTAGTTTTGTATATTCTTACATATATTGATGTATAATTAGCAATCCTGTCAAGGGAGAGAGGCAATTCTCCCCGGGCCTAAGTTAATTTTAAAGGCCCGTAATATGTGATTAATTTTTTCTTCTTTAAAATCTATGGTATCAATGACAAGGTCGTATGATATTTTCTTTGGGCCCGACTTTTCTATGCATGACTCTGATAATTACCAATATTTGTTTTGTACTATTTCTAATATACTTTTACATTATTTTTAAATTTTTTCTTAAAATTACATAAAATTATATTTATTCTTCAGATTATAGACTTATATCTATTATTAAATTGTCAAAATAAACAAAATTATTTTAGAAACGACTAGAAAAAGTAACACTGAAAAGACTTTTGTTAACGGAGATTACCTGAGTTGAAATAAGATTGAACACGTTTGAATGACTTTCTAGCTGGAATACCCCCAATACAAGTATCCAAATAAATCGCCATCATATAAAATTTTTCAGGTCGCCCCTGTTTCCGCCTTTGTTTATAAAGGTATTCGAATTTTTTTTTGGAATTGAATCTTATGACAATTTTGCAGGGATGTCAGGAATTAGAATTTTGAAAATCGGTCTATTTTTAATAGTTCCATCTTTATCATCAAAAAAATCTAATTTAAAAAGATTAATTCAAAAAAGTAATTCCTGACATCTCTAGAAAATGGTCATAAGATTGTGTGTGAAAAAAAAATTAATTATTCTATATAGTTTAGGCGAAAACAGGGGCCGCGTTAACAATGTTTTTCTTATGGAGCAATTGAATCCTGCTTCCTCTTAAGAAATTGCCGTCAAATTAATTTGTAGTTCAATAAGGAGGCAAAAATCAAATTCTTGTTAGGTTTTCTTAATATTTGGTATCGTAATTGACACGTGTCATTGGAATTTAGTACTCAAGAAAAGACTCGATAGTTTATAAGTTGAAGAAAAAGTAAAGTTTTAGTATTTTTATTAATAAAAGTCAATTCTAATGCATAAATAAATATGTTTTACTTGAACCTATTCATTATTGGTTATTAAAATATATTTCTTATCATTTAACTGTCATAAAGTACAATTTTGTGGATTTTATTTCATTTTATTTTCGGGGTAGGGCAAGCCCCACCTAGTATGGCATGTGACATTTAGTCACCTAGTATGCGGAGGGTTAAGAATCCATCGACGAAGAATTTCTTATTAATTGAAGAACGAAAGGAAATAATTCGTTCTATTTGTGAATTGTGCTTTATACTTTTAGATTCAATGGTTTATGCGAGTTTAGTTCAAGTGGGACGTATTGATATATTTTTTAAAGAAGTCCAATTCAAAGTAACAACTGCAAACTGTTGGAGCAATTCCAAATATGTCTGTCTGAAGACGACCGTCTGAGAATAGACTATGGAGTCTAAACATGAGCAATAGTTAATGATTTTTATGGTTCATATCTTCTACCATTTTTTTTGTAGAATAAATTTTTGTAAAAAGATGTACAAATAAATTATTGCAGCTTTCGAGGGTGAGCTGTTAAAGAGTAGAGTTGTAATTAATACGTCTCGTTTTGAATGGGATTGTCCCGTTTTTAGGTCATCTGCCCTGTTGTCTCTAAGCAATGATTCGAAACGCCTAAATTTTGCGGAACGTTCCTATGGACCCCAAACCGACATAGCTGGGGCCATTCTTCCCTGCCCCCCCCCTTCAACCGCAAAAAATTTCGAGAAAACTAAATAAATCGAAAAAAATACACTTCGACTTACAAAAACGATCGTAGCGCCCTTAGTTTTGATCCGATCATTAAAAACGACACGGATTCGGAATTCTGAAACTTCTATCTATAAGATAGGTGCAAAATCGGCATAAGGAGCAATGTTAATTTTTCGAGTAATTAAGAGTTGAAGTTTTAGGTTTATTTTTGTAGCAAAAATCTTTCGTAAAAAAATTGTGGGGCCGTTATTTGTGGACGGATCTTTAAAAACTATACAGATTCGGATTCGCCGGACTTTTGGCTTCGGATAGGGTCAAAAAACCATAGGCGTACCATTTGAAATTTTCGAGAAAAACGGGTTCGAAGAGTCCGACTTGTATTTAATTTTTTCTAAATTTCCACTTTGAAAAATTGTAGCTCGGTTATTTGTGAACGGATCTTTAGAAACTTTTCAGATTCTGAAAGCCCGTTTATCTGAGCGTAAGATCAGCCGAAAAAATCAACAAGACCCAATGTTAAGTCTGGGAGAAAAACGCGTTCGAAGTTTTGAAAATGTAAATTTTGCTAAAACTGTTAATTTTCAAAATACTTTAACTCCACCGTCTTTGCGAATTTCGTCGATTCCTTTCATATCTGAACGTTCCCACCCCCTACGCGTCAGAATCCGGTTCTAACTCAAAACCCCCAAAATCGGCCAAAATCGGAAAAAAACATGGATTAACCCCTTGCGTATTTTTGAGGAAAAAAAATTTTAGGTGATGAATTTGCTTTAAATTTCTACGGGACGTTTCTATGAACCCCAAACCGACATAGCCGGAGCCATTCTTCCCTGCTCCTCCTTCAACCCCCGAAATTTTTGGGAAGACTAAATTAATCGAAAAAAATACACTTTGACTCACAAAAAAAATCGTAGCACCCACATTTTTGGTTCGATCATTAAAAACGACACGGATTCGAAATTCTGAGACTTTTTTCCATAAGATAGGTGCAAAATCGGCATAAGGCGCAATGTTAATTTTTCGAGTAATTAAGGGTTGAAGTATTAGGTTTATTAGTGTGGCACAAAATCTTTCGTAAAAAAATTGTGGCGCCGTTATTTGTGGACGGATCTTAACAAACTATGCATATTCGGATTCGCCGGACTTTTTAGCTTCGGCTAGGGTCAAAAACCCATAGGCGTACCATTTGAAATTTTCGAGAAAAACAGGTTCGAAGAGTTCGATTTGTATTTAATTTTTTCTAAATTTCCACTTTGAAAAATTGTAGCTCGGTTATTTGTGAACGGATCTTTAGAAACTTTTCAGATTCCAAAAGCCCGTTTATGGCAGTGTAAGATCAGTCAAAAAAATTAATAGGGCCCAAAGTTTTTTAATTAAACAGAACCGTATTTCCGCCAGAAACCAAATCTTTGGATAATATATAAAATCTAGCGCATTTTTAAATTGAAAAAATAAACATTTTTGCGCGGCCCCCCAGTTTGGAAATCACTGGTCTAACAGCAAGAAACCGAGTGTCGTTTTAAATTACAGGCTCGTCTAACTTGTAGTAGGTATTAATTATCTAGAAAATTGTCGGCTATTCGTACAATCAATGAATTGAAGTTGCGCGTCCTTGAGAGATGTTATTGTTAATAATTAATTGAATTTCGTTATCGATTTAAAAAAAATGCATTTCGCTTACAAGAACATCGCAGCCGTTCTATAAAGAGAAGAGAACATAACAATTTTGCCGTTTATTAATTCATTTGTACAAAATCGAAAATTTCGTTATAAATAAAATTGTACTTGTAGACGGCGTATTTGTGTAAAAAAAAGGCTAACGCGCAGAGATAACGTTGATTAAACAATTTTTTTTTCAACGTAGATATGAACGATTTCTTTTCAAACAAATAAATAAACAAAGAACTTGTCGCGTAAATACAAAAGGATAGCATAATTACGAACAATTAGAATTAACTTAATTATGGGCTCTCAATCATCAAACACAATAACAATTATTATTATCTCTTGCTTCTGCGATATTTCTATGCATTGCAGGCGCACATACTAATATACATTTTATTATATTGCGTGCTTATTAAAAGAGAAACGGGAACACAAATCCGATTAAAAAATTAGTCAATTTGCGCTGTGCAGTTAGAAAATAATTTACTTGGGAGTTTACATCGAAACACCGAATAATTTAACACTTGCGTTGTACTTACGGCTCGTGGTATATTTATTAAGCTCGATTCGTTAAAACTGGCTCAGTGGGGCAGATTTAATATAGATAATATTCTTTCAACAATTATTCGATAAAGTTGTTTTCTAAACTGATCATTAAAATAATTAAGATAATTAAAAATTCGAAGATTACCGTCAAATGTTCGATTGAAAACGAATATTCATACTTTTATGTATTATGTATTATGTATCTTTTGACACTTTTTTTTAAAGTCTTTTTTATATAAGATGGCGTCGAAATAATTAATTAAAAATAATAGCGGCCGAAACAAGTAATTTTTTATTGAAAATTTGTGTACTTTTGTTATTGCCAAAGATATTTTTTAAAAACGTACAAATTCGAATTTAATACAAAAAATAATAATTTTAAGTAATTATAAAACGGTAATTTATTCTTGGGGCTTCGCTTATTTTTTATAATTTTTCAATTCGTTCGTTAAGGAATTGACCGTACAGTTAATTTGCATTTAATTAATGAGGCAAGAATGGCATTCTTGTTGGCGATTTCTTAATATTCGTTATCGTAATTGCCGATTTTGTGAAAACATCGTACGAACACGTATGAAAAAAAAATAGAACAAAAACAAAAATACGCAAATGAATAAAACAATAAACATTAAAGTTACAAAAAGATTTAAACAAAGATGCTCTTTGTCTCCCCTATTATTATATAAAAGTATATAGGAGAGAAATACTACCATAAAGTTTCTGAGAAAGGACTAAATATAAATGATAAAAAACTAAAGACGATACTATTTGCAGACGAAACCAAACGAGATAGAATAGAGATGATGAAATATTGAAAAACAAGTTTGAAAGTAAAGGAATGAAAATCAATTTTGATAAAACCGTATAGATGTGCATAGGAACAAAACAAAACGATACTAATATAGATCATTATAGCATCAAACACAGCAGTACATTGAAATACTTAACATTTGATGGAACAATAGAAGAAAAGGTGAATAAAAGTACAAGGATGAGGAAGAATGCAACAGGAGCTCTACACTGAATAATATTAAACACAAATATTGCGAAAAAACCAAAAAACATATAGAGTAACCCGACCAATAGATGGACGCCCCCCAATAGATGGGCAAAAATTCTTTTAATAATTAATTACATTAAATTTAAGTATAAAATTAATTTAATAATAAAATCAAAAATTTCTGCCTATTTATTGATGAGGAACTTTTAACCTCAATTCAATAGATAGACATCTAATTTATCTTTTACGGTTTTGTTATATTTTTTTCATATTTGTACAAAAATGTTTATTAGTATTTACAAATTTCTAATTATATTTTTTTGAAAGATGGCCGACAACAAGAAATTTTACAAAGCTTATTCTTATGGATCTGATGATTTAAAAAATGCATTAACCCTCCGCATAGTAGGTGACTAAATGTCACATGCCATACTAGGTGGGGTTTGCCATACCCCGAAAATAAAATTAAATAAAATCCACAAAATTGTACTTTATGACAGTTAAATGAAAAGAAATATATTTTAATAACCAATAACAAATAGGTTTAAGTAAAACACATATTTATTTATGCATTAGAATAGATTATTAATAAACAATACAAAAACTTAACTTTTTCTTCAACTTATAAAATATTGGTCTTTTCTGGAGTACTAAATTCCAATTACACGTGTCAATTACGATACCGAATATTAAGAAAACCTAACAAGAATTTCATTCTTGCCTCCTTATTGAAATACAAATTAATTTCACGGCAATTTCTTAATGATTCGCAATAATTTAGACCAATCAATTATACGAAAAATTAAATAAATAATTTTAATCGTTCCCTTTCACTTGCATTGACAAGATTATCGTATCTCCTCGCTCCCTTCCACTCATTGCTATGGTAAATACATTTTTCGATTATAAAATCGATATTTACTAAATTCAATTAAAATTTTTGATTTGAAAGAGCGCACGGCAAATTATACTAATACAATAAACACGAGGATGTGCGCATTCGAGCGAAAAGTGGCACATTTCCGAGCGAGGGAGGCAAATGAAGCGCGACGCGAAGCGGCGCGCTTCATTTTCCCGAGATCGGAATGTGCCACTTTGAGCTCGAATGTGCGCACTCGGTTTTAAACATGATTGGCAATAATTTCGGCGACGAAAAACTAGTAAATAATTTTTATCATTCCCTCTCACTCGTACTTATGGTTTTGTTGTATCTTTTCGCTCGCTCTCACTCATTGCTATGGTAAAAATACGTTTTTGGAACATATAATCGATATTTACTGAACTAAATTAAAATTTTTGGTTTGAAGGAGTAAAGAATAAAATAGACGAATATAATAAATACGAGGATGTGCGCATTCGAGCGAAAAGTGGCACATTTCCGAGCGAGGGAGGCAAATGAAGCGCGACGCGGAGCGGCGCGCTTCATTTTCCCGAGATCGGAATGTGCCACTTTGAGCTCGAATGTGCACACTCGGTTTTAAGCTCGATTACCAAAGGTCCCGTTTTAACAAAAAAAAACATTGTTCACGTTAGTTATCCCCACCTAGTACACGGAAGGTTAAAAGATGTTAATGCGGGTAGCAGCATAAGGGCAGCTGCAAAAAAATATAAGATTCCAAAAATGTAGCGGCAAAGTTCCTGAAGAATGTAAAAAGGGTCCTAAAACTACTTTAACAACTGAAGAAGAGAATCCCTTGGAAAAGTGGATTATAGACGAAGCAAGATTTCACTATTTTTACTTAAAAAAAAATAATTAATTGCTAAAAGTAACTGACGAAATTGTCCATATTTTGCTTCGTTTTCGATTTACACGGTTTTCTCCAAAACGTATCCACGGTGTAAATAAAGAGAGACGCAAAGATTGGATTTTTTAAGGGAGCACAAAAGTTTGGAAACCGCTGTGTTCGAAGATTTTTCAATCTCAATAAAACCCACACGCGACGCAAATGGACGCAAGTAATAATTAACAATGTAGTAATTCCATTCTAAGAAGGAAAGAAGATTTCGCAATAAAATGTGGAAATGATTTCCACGTGCAAATTCAAGTGCAGAAAATGTAACGATCGAGAACAATGGCTTAATAAAATTCAACAGCTAAAACTGGCATGTGGCAATGATATCACTGCGAAAGCAATACGGTTTTATAAAAGCATGGAAATAAAATTTTATTTTCTAGTGCAAATATATAATTATTATTACAAGCTTTTTTTTAACGATTTACTCGAAATTACGTAATTCGAAACGTGTACAACGTCAATTACAATAGGGAGTACTTAGAAATTACCATTTAATATTTTATTAGATTTTAATTCATTTTTCTGACCAGCGTTTTTAGCGTTTTTTTTTTATTAAACAGAAATATATGAAAACCGCGATAATTTCGAGGCTAACGAAAATATTTATGTTGATGTGTTAGTAAATCGGCGTTCGCTGACAAACATTTATGTCAGCGGTTTCCAAACTTTGGTCCCTTAAAAACATCAAATGTTGCCGCCTTCCCACTGTCCATCTATTTCTCAATTTATACGGTAGGTAGGTTCCGCAGAAATCCGTATAAATCAAAAACAAAACAAAATATGCATAAATTGGCCGGTCAATCTTGGAAATTAATAATTTTTTTTTCGTAAAATTGGTGTAAATTTTTTTCATGCAGTCTTACGTCAAAAAAGTAGATATATCTAGTTCATAAAAATTTGCATTGTCTAGTTCAAAAATCTCAAATGCCCTACGGCTAAATTTTGAAAAATAATTTTTAAAAGAAAAATCAACAAATTTAGTATTTATTACGTTGTAAATATGACATTAGAAAGTTGGGAGCTCGATATCTCCCTTAATATAAGAGATTTTTGAATGGGGTCTATTTTTTTTTAGAATTAAGACTTTTCTGATTAAGGCACATCCAAAAATCTCAAATGCCTTATGGCTATAATTTAAAAAAATAATTTTTAAAGAAAAATGAATAAATTTAGTATTGAGTACATTGTAAATATATTAATAAAATTTTGGGAGCTCGATACCTCCCTTAATTGACGAGATTTTTTAACGGGGTTTAATTTTTTTTGCAATTCAGATTTTTCTGATTAAGCTACGTCCAAAAATCTCAAATGCCCTACGGCAAAATTTTGAAAAATAATTTTTAAAAGAAAAATCAACAAATTTAGTATTTATTACGTTGTAAATATGACATTAAAAGTTGGGAGCTCGATACCTCCCTTAATATATGAGATTTTTGAATGGGGTCTAATTTTTTTTAGAATTCAGACTTTTCTGTTTAAAGTACATCCAAAAATCTCAAATGCCTTATGGGTAAATTAAAAAAAAATAGTTTATAAGAAAAATGAATAAATTTAGTATTGAGTACATTGTAAATATATTAATAAAAATTTGGGAGCTCGATACCTCCCTTAATTTAAGAGATTTTTGAACGAGGTTTATTTTTTTTATAAATCAGACTTTTCTGATTAATATACGTTCAAAAATCTCAAATGCCCTACGGCTAAATTTTGAAAAATAATTTTTAAAAGAAAAATCAACAAATTTAGTATTTATTACGTTGTAAATATGACATTAGAAAGTTGGGAGCTCGATACCTCACTTAATATAAGAGATTTTTGAATGGGGTCTATTTTTTTTAGAATTCAGACTTTTCTGATTAAGGCACATCCAAAAATCTCAAATGCCTTATGGCTATAATTTAAAAAAATAATTTTTAAAGAAAACTGAATAAATTTAGTATTGAGTACATTGTAAATAAATTAATAAAAATTTGGGAGCTCGATACCTCCCTTAATATAAGAGATTTTTGAACGGGGTTTAATTTTTTTTATAATTCAGACCTTTCTGATTAAGATACGTCCAAAAATCTCAAATGCCCTACGGCTAAATTTTGAAAAATAATTTTTAAAAGAAAAATCAACAGATTTAGTATTTATTACGTTGTAAATATGACATTAAAAAGTTGGGAGCTCAATATCTCCCTTAATATAAGAGATTTTTAAATGGGGTCTATTTTTTTTAGAATTCAGACTTTTCTGATTAAGGCACATCCAAAAATCTCAAATGCCTTTGGGCTAGAATTTAAAAAAATAATTTTTAAAGAAAAATGAATAAATTTAGTATTGAGTACATTGTAAATACACTACCGCTCATGGAAGTTCGATCACTTACATTATTGTATAAAAAAAAACTTAAAACAGTTAAAATTCTTTAATATATACATAATTTATAAAATGAACTATGTTATATATAATCATTTTTATTTTACAATTGAAATAAATGATTGAATTATGCACATTTTACTTTTTGGGATTTGCAGTTTTCTGCGAAACCAATCTTCACCGTAAAACGGGGATTAGGAGTAATTTAGATGATTGGCGTTTATAAAAATAGCAAGGATTCCTTTTTGGACTATACAACGAATTGTCTAAAACAATAACTAACTTCACACTGTCGAATTTTCGTTGGCTGTGAGCGGGCCACCCTGTTTGTCTGCTAAAATTTTACCCTCGACGCGCCAAAAGAAGTATAACTTCAAAAAATAATACAAAGAAATTATTAGTTTCTTCGAACGAGAGAAGCATTTCGAGATTCCTCAAGTAAAACTTCGCAGGACGCTTTCTTACCCCACAAGTTCGTCGAAATGAAAATGGGATAAAACTCTTAACAAACTTAAATGGGCAAGAAGTGGGTCAGAAAAGTGTGCCAGTAATTGATCGGCGACCTGAAACGTATCGTAACGCAATGTTTATCGTGCTATTACAACATTTGACAACACAACGTTTTCATTTGGAACAATGCGAGCAAAGGTGCGAGGAAGAGGACAATAAGCATCTCCGTTTTCCGTTCGAATTTCGTCTCCGGCAACGGAAAGAAATAAAAAGAGAAATTCCACAAGACACTTTCGTCTCCGAGATTCGGAGCCGTATCGGCGCATCTGCACACGCAAGACGGAGATGGTAAAACATCCGGCCGAAGTGTATCTGGCAGAAGCGAAGCTAACTGTGAAAATACAGTTAGGAAATGGTAAAAATGCCGCAAAATCCGCTACACTGTTAAAATTCAAGTGGGTCACCTGTTATTGCAACAGAATCGGCAAGTGGGACGAAGAGAATGACAACGATAGCCTTACGCAACCGTTTGATAGAGAAAGCATCATATTTATTAACAGTGAAAGTAGGATATGGAGGTCTATCTAATGTAAGCAAGTTTGCTTTATTATAAAGAGCACTGCATTGCATTGTAACTGATTTTGAAATTGGGCTTTTACAATGTACACATAATCTATTATGCTGTATAAATAATTATCTTTGTTCGCATTCATAAAATTCCTCTTTTCGTTGTCCCTAATTAAAAGTGGGACAATTAAGTGGTCTTCGTGAAATTTTATAATCCTTACTCCATTAAGACGTTTTACTACATCATTATTGAGCCTCTGATACTTTCTAAGATAATTCAAATAAATTGTTATGCCAAGGTGACTTGATGCAATTATGATCTATCTTTTTTAGGTTTAAGCTTTAATCGGATTAATTCGTTTAACAATGCTTAATTTTACGTTGTCTGTTTTATATTTACATTAATCTCTTGTGAGAGATCTGTTTTTCGTTTGAAAGCGCAGAAACGAACCGGCACTCGAATCGTTTCCATAAGTTGAGACGCCAAAATTATAGAGGATTTTATGGAACATTCAGAAAATTATTATTCGATTGATTTTGCTTCGAAATTGTTCTACTCGCATTTTTGCACGACTTTAAAATGAGCGATTTTCTGCGAGTGGTCCTTCGAGCCGGATTTTACTGAGCGACTTATGGATTTATAAAGGTGGCCGAGCCGAGCTCTGGCGTTTCGAATAAAACGCTCGGACGACCTTTATTCGGTGGCGAAACAATTAACAACGAAAATCGAATCTGCGGGAGATTCAATTGATGTGATTATTTCAAATCAAACCGCCGAAGGTTTCAAAATTACGAGTACTTATCGTGTTTAAGAAAAAAAAATTGATAACCATGGAAGATCGTTGGCCATAGATTTGCCCACACGCATTTTTGTGTTTGCTAATTTAAAAAGAGCATAAATCACAATTTGATAAGCAATTATGACAAGCATTAATTTATTATTTTATATTCCTCGTAATTGTTGTGCAACTCTTTCGATCGTATATTTGCATCAAACGTGCATCAAGTTTATCGACGATTTGATTACTCAAGCAATAATATGAATCAGTCGTTTTCAAACTGGGGGGGGCACAAAAATGTAATTAATACTGTATGTTTTTCTTCATCAAAAAATGTGTTGTATTATTTTATAAAACACGCTTGTTCTACGCGATTTACAAAAATGGAATTTCTCAAAAATTTAGTGTCGACTGGACCGCAGTTAATAAATGTTTCATACAGGGTTGTTTTTGACATTTAACGATGCAGTCTCTTTTTTCTGTCGGACTTTGTGTTTTAATTTCGCTAAATTGAGAAACCGGTATGGTTTATTGACTAAAACACGCCTACCAAATTTTGCTTTTTTATACCTAGTGGTTTTAAAGTTACGTGGTCCAAGAAAGAAATAGGTATAATCAATAAAACACCCTATATCTTTTAATTAAAGATTATTGGACCACGAAGCATTGGCTTTATAAAACCATCTAAGCAACATATGCAGGCCAAGTATGTACACTTACCAATGAACCACCCTGTATATATATATTTATTTATCATTTAATATATATTATTTGCAAACCTACAAGATTCCGAATTTTTGGAAATTTTTCCACGATGAGGGATTAAAATCTGTAAGGTTAATTTTTTTTAAGGTATTCTTTTGTTTAATGGTTGCAATAATAATTGTTTATCTGTGTATAATAAGTTAAAGGCCTGAATTTTTCAAATTTTGCAACTCCTACGTAGTAAATAAATAGTGTCAAAACAATATATGTACAGTCGAACCTCGATAAGTCGAAGTTGAAGGAGACTAAAAATAATTCGAGTTATCAAAAATTCGAGTTATCGATATAAAAATATTAACGTTGAAATAGGTAAGTCATAGGAAACAGGTTCGAGCTATCAAAAATTCGGCTTATCGAGGTTCGACTGTATATAAGTAATTTAAAAAAAATAGAAAATTTTACCAATAATTTTGAATTAAGAATGTTTGGGACGTATGTCAAAATCCTTCAAACACTTTCTTAAATTATTTAAACAATAGCTTATTAGAAAAAAATCATCAACGTACCTAAAATAATTAAAAACACTACACCAATTGTTGTTGTTTAATTTTATATGTTTGTTCTTCAACGACACGAAATATACTAAATTTATTTTGCATGCTGAAAGGTAGAGGTAGATAACGCTTATGTATCATCAATGAATAATATTTAAATAATTTTCTGTAAAATGCTATCCAGATAAAACATTTAAAAATGCATCGAAATTTTGAATTAAATAATGACCTAAAATCGATGCTTTAATTATTTCAACGATTTGATATAATAGTAAATCATTTAATATATAAAATATTTAAAATCAGCATCAATATCGATTTAAATTAATTTAAATCTGAATATTAAAAATTTGAAAAATTGTATTGCGTTACATTTTGAGAGCAGAAAATTTACGTAATAATAAATTTATATTAGAAAACGAATTTTGATTTTGATCTAACTAAATAGTCACGTATGGAGTTGGCAAAAAAGTAATTTAAATTTTTTAATTTTGAAACAAAAGTCAATTTTTTTATACAAAAAACGAATTTTAATCATATCTAAATGTACCATTTTTTTACATGACCTTTTGCCGTCTTTCTGATAATTTTCTGATTCCACGTTCGTACAACTTCTGGTCCTTATCAGCAAAAAAACTGCACCAAGTGCAATTTCAGGTCACCATCATTAGCAAAATATTTATTTATCATTTAATGATTTTTTTTAAACAATTTAAATAAATGGTAATCAGATGGCGCAAGGTCAGAGCTATATGGTGAATGTGACATCAGTTCCCAATCAAGCTCCAATAAATTTGGACAAGTTACTAAAGAAGTGTGAGGTCGAGCGTTGTCATGGTAGAACGCAACGTCTTTATGATTAGCCAATTCTAGCCGTTTATCTTTGAATGCTTCCTCCAATTTCATAAGTTGTTGACAGCAAACATCTAAATTGATCATTTGATTCCTTGGAAGCAGCTCAAAATAAACAACACCTTTCTAATCCCACCAAACTGAAAGCACGATCTCTTTTGGTGCAATTCGGCTTTTGATGCGGCTTGTGTAGGTTCATCACACTTGGTCCATGATCGTTTTAGACAACCCATTTTTCATCACCAGTGTTCAATCCACTTAAAAAAAGCATCTTTCTTTTCAATCCAATAGGAGCAAAAATGTGGTCCTGGTCTAACAAAAATAAACCCATTTTTTTTTTAAATTGTGCGTCCTTCCTCATATGGGCCAAATGGCGAAATGTGTGAAGAGCACTCAAACGCAGTTCTCAACAAATATTTTTAGTATGAATACTGTTTTAATTGTTTAATCCGATTAGGAAGCTTATAATAAATGTCCTTGCGAGGTCACATCGTGCGTGAATGTGTACTTGAAAAGAAATCCAACGAAAAAAAAACGAGATTAAATACCAAATGATTTTCTTCTCTTTAAAAACACACCTCTCCTCGCGTCTCGTTAGGATTGCGTTCGAGTTATCCGAGCAACGAGGAAACGGTTCGTTTTGCTCTTGCAAGACAATGAAAAATGTTGCAAGCGGATTACGTAACTGTTTTTGCAGCAAAGGTTTCAATAACCAATGGCAATGGTTATGACTTGGCGAAGGTCGTCGATGATATTGTTGAAATGTGTACAAATTGGTAATCCATCGAGAACAACGGGTTTCGGTTCTTTTTTTGAATTCGAATAAAACGTGCCGTCTGCCAGAGATGATTATGCAGATATTTTGTGTTGAGGAAATGGGCGATGGTCTCACGGTTGAAGAACTGTTACTTTTGAGGCCTCCTTTGGAGCGGTGTCGACGAAGAAGAAGAAATTATGTGTTTTTGTAATACTTTCGACTCTGTATTACTCTCGTTTCTTTAACTTTCGGTACATTCTCATCGTCCTTTTAATTTATGCAACGCAAACCGTGGAAGTTACAGCGGTTTATTCGGTTAATTGGGTTTCTAGGCTACCGTTGTAATATTTCTCATAACTTAGCTGTTATTTTTCAATTTTAAATACCGTTGAGAATAGCATTTTCATTACAGAATTTAAAGAACCTGAGAGTTTATAGCGTTTTTTATTTTTTTATTTAAATAATAGTTTCTAGTTTGTTTTAAACGACTTATTTAAAAAAATTGCCTCTCAAAATGTTTAAATTATGCCACTGTTTGGTTCAATCTGAAGCCAAAAAGTCCGCAAAGCTTTTAAAGCGGCCCTCGCGCATAACAACCGAACTAAAGTCTATTTACGATAAATATAGGACGACGTCACAGTGCGAGACGGTACAGCGTTGCCAGATTGTATTTTTTTTTTGCTTTGCACAACACACCGTCAATTTATTAGTTCTGAAAAGATACACAAAAATCAAACAGGGCCGCTAATCGAGTCACGAAAACGTCAAACGGTCAAATGTCAAATATCGATTGATTTTAATGATTTAAATGCAGTACAAGGTCGCAAAGTGCTGCCACACCGAAATCGATAAAATTTCCTCGTTTAACGGGAGTTAGTGCGATAAAAAAAATGAATTTATGATTATTCTATGGGCTGCACTTAATTACTTAATGTGACGTCATCACATATTTATCGTAAACAGACTTTATGAATATTTCTGTATGCATACTTTGTGTATGGCTTTGACGAGTTATATTTTGTATGTTGGAACGTGGCCTTTAACTTCGACACTTGATTTTTTGATTTTATGTCCTTACAAAAATCAAAACAAATATAGATATGATTATAAATAAGCAAACAAGTAAATAAATAACAAAAGTTCGTCGTTATTTGTTTACGAAAACATCTTTTTGCTTTGGACAAAGAGGCTGCCTAATTATAGTTTCTTTTTCCTTCGAACACGTTTACATTATTAATTTGTTTATCGAATCAAATCGTTATTGAATAAAAAACGGCGAGATCTGCGCGTCCGAACTGTACGAAACGAGCGGTTCGAAATGTTGTGCGTTAAATTTGGGAAATTGTCTATTTTTAAAGCATTAAAATCCAATTTACAGGTATTTAAAAATATTTGCGAGTTATTTTCGGACGGCCTTCGCCTACAATAAATGACATAACGTTTCTGGCCAAACCAAATATCAGATGGATCGCGAAAAATGTATTTTGAACGACAACACACTTGCTCCTCGGCCACGTGGCATTCAAAATAGCAAAATCGGACAAGGAGTTAGCGAGTTTTTTTCCCACTTTGGAAGCGTCTGGGGAGGTCATTAGCACAACAAAATATTCATTCTAATTAACTCGTCTTTTTGAAGTTAGACTTCTTTTTGGCGTCCTCAAGAGCAAAATTTTTAGCAGGCAACGGAATGTGCGCGCGCGCAGCTAATTTGACAAGTTGGCCGTCCAAGAAAGTAAATTAATTATTGTGAATCGTGCTTAAAACCGAGTGTGCACATTCGAGCTCAAAGTGGCACATTTCCGATCTCGGAAAATGAAGCGCGCCGCTCCGCGTCGCGCTTCATTTGCTTCCCTCTCTCGGAAATGTGCCACTTTTCGCTCGAATGCGCACATCCTCGTATTTATTATATTCGTCTATTTTATTCTTTACTCCTTTAAGCCAAAAATTTTAATTTAGTTCAATAAATATCAATTATATGTTCGAAAAACGTAATTTCACCATAGCAATGAGTGAGAGCGAGCGAAAAGATACAACAAAAGCATAAGTACGAGTGAGAGGGAATGATAAAAATTATTTACTAATATTTCGTCATCGAAATTATGGCCAATCACGCTTAAAGCCGAGTGTGTGCATTCGAGCTCAAAGTGGCACATTCCGATCTCGGGAAAATGAAGCGCGCCGCTCCGCGTCGCGCTTCATTTGCCTCCCTCGCTCAGAAATGTGCCACTTTTCGCTCGAATGCGCACATCCTCGTATTTATTATATTCGTCTATTTTATTCTTTACTCCTTTAAGCCAAAAATTTTAATTTAGTTCAATAAATATCAATTATATGTTCGAAAAACGTAATTTCACCATAGCAATGAGTGAGAGCGAGCGAAAAGATACAACAAAAGCATAAGTACGAGTGAGAGGGAATGATAAAAATTATTTACTAATATTTCGTCATCGAAATTATGGCCAATCACGCTTAAAGCCGAGTGTGCATTCGAGCTCAAATGGCACATTCCGATCTCGGAAAATGAAGCGCGCGCTCCGCGTCGCGCTTCATTTGCTCCTCGCTCGAAATGTGCCACTTTTCGCTCGAATGCGCACATCCTCGTATTTATTATATTCGTCTATTTTATTCTTTACTCCTTTAAGCCAAAAATTTTAATTTAGTTCAATAAATATCAATTATATGTTCGAAAAACTTAATTTCACCATAGCAATGAGTGAGAGCGAGCGAAAAGATACAACAAAAGCATAAGTAAGAGTGAGAGGAAATGATAAAAATTATTTACTAATATTTCGTCATCGAAATTATTGCCAATCATGCTTAAAGCCGAGTGTGCGCATTCGAGCTCAAAGTGGCACATTCCGATCTCGGGAAAATGAAGTGCGCCGCTCCGCGTCGCGCTTCATTTGCTTCCCTCGCTCGGAAATGTGCCACTTTTCGCTCGAATGCGCACATCCTCGTATTTATTATATTCGTCTATTTTATTCTTTACTCCTTTAAGCCAAAAATTTTAATTTAGTTCAATAAATATCAATTATATGTTCGAAAAACGTAATTTCACCATAGCAATGAGTGAGAGCGAGCGAAAAGATACAACAAAAGCATAAGTACGAGTGAGAGGAAATGATAAAAATTATTTACTAATATTTCGTCATCGAAATTATTGCCAATCATGCTTAAAGCCGAGTGTGCGCATTCGAGCTCAAAGTGGCACCTTCCGATCTCGGGAAAATAAAGCGCGCCGCTCCGCGTCGCGCTTCATTTGCTTCCCTCGCTCGGAAATGTGCCACTTTTCGCTCGAACGTGCACAGCCTCGTGTTTATTGGATTTTTGGATTAAAAATAAAATAAAACGGCTTATGTACACATTCGACCGAAAAGTGCATATTTTGCCGAGATCAAATTGTATACTCGACTTTTAACCGAATAAATCTACAATAAACACCACACACATCCCTCGATTTACACGCTACTTGTTTTACACGATTTCGCTTTTAGGCGGTTTACAAAAATTAAAATTCCAGAAATTTTCATGAATGAAAACTATTTAAAATGTACATTTTTAGTTATTTGACATAACACATGGTTATATATAATTTAGTTACGCCAAAGAAGTATAACTTCTAACGTGCGTACAGAAGTACACGCACCGGCTTGTTTTGAAAAAGCTCTTCTGGAAGACAAACAAGGGCGTTAAACGTAATATTATTTTTTTTGTAATTTTGTACTGCGAGAGAAAAAAACTACTCCCTGTCCACAAATAGATGCCCGATTTGGGTCTCGAATATTTACAAGTCATTTTCAGATTTTACAACAAAAGCGATATTATTAATTTTTATATAAAATAAATTTATTTGCAGAAGAAATTTCAACAGAAAAGCGTTTTGTTGAAAACTGGCCGTTTTTAACGGGAAATTTTCGGTATTTTCCGAACATATATTTATATTAATTGTATTCACGGCCCTTATGGAACATAAGTTACAGAGACGAAAAACTATATTAAATAAATAAATAAATCGAACGATGTTTTGGCTAAAAATTATTAGAATAAACCTAATTTGACTACAAATATTGGCAAAGTAAATTCGGTTTTCGCAAATCGCAAGCGTTACAATTTTTTTCAATCGCTTCAGTCAATTTTGGAATTTTTTCCGTTTGACATAGTGGCTTTCAACTTACTTTAGAAAAAAAATACTTGGTATTGGGTTTACATTTTGTGAATTAAGGGTCAAATTTAACATGGAGCGCAAAAAAATATTTTCGTCATATTTTGCTGTAAAGCCAAAAAGTTTCTGAGGCTCAGAAAGACGTACGCGGAAATTTTTCACTTAAAGACGACCAACGTTCTGGTCGACTAACTGAAGTGGTCAAATTAAAGCCAGAATTGAAAGAGAACGTCATGTAACTGTGAGAGAGATCGCAGTGGTTAAATGTATTGTACCTATCAATCGAAAATCGTTTAAAATGTCTTGGATTTGTTAGAAAGCTCGATATTTGGGTTCCCAATAAATTGAAAGAGATTCATGTAACACATCGAACGCAACAATATCAACGAATCGTCACTGGTGATGAAAAATGGGTGGTCTACAATAACATTAATCGAAAACGATCATGGTCCATGCGTGATTACATCAAAAAGAGAGCATGTTTTCAGTTTGGTCGGATTATAAAGGTTTTGTGTATTTTGAGCTGCTTCAAAGCCACCAAACGATCAATTCAGATGTTTACTGTCAACAACTGGTGAAACCGGAGGAAGCAATCAAAGATAAATGGCCAGAATTGGCTAAAGGTATTACGTTCCACCATGACCTCACACATCATTAGCCAAACGGCAAAAATTACTGGAGCTTGATTGAGAACTGATATCCATAATCCCCATATGGTCATGACCTTTCACCATCCGATTACCATTTATTTCAATCTTGTATAAAACTCTTTAAATGTAAAAATTTCACTTATGATGGCGACCTGAAATCGCACTTGGATCAGTTTTTTGCTGATAGTTCTACGAACGTGGAATTACGAAGTTACCAGAAAGATGGCAATAGGTCATTAAAACAAATGGTTGATTAAAATCCATTCTTATTTCAAACTAAAAAACCGAATTACTTTTTTTGCCAAACATTAAAAAATAGAAAAAAAAATTAACACCAAAAATCTCATATTTTGATTAGTAAAACAACACTTCCTTTCAACAGAAAACATTTTGAACAATTCCAGCTTTGAACCCTCAATTCTCTAATTAACGAATGTACAAGAGACACATGCAATTTCGTGCAAACACGGGCCCCCGAAAGGGTCCTTGCTAATTGACATACTTCAATCGCATTAATCGAAGTTAAATAATGGAAATAGATGGGTTGCGTGCGCCCGTGTGCAAATGTGTCTCTCCCGACTGTACGAATATTAAATAAAATGCATTCGAAAACACGAAATAACGGCCGTAATCGTTTATCTGGTACACTAATTTAGGTCAACTCATCAAAGGAAAGGGGGTAGTATTTCCTGCCCCAGCGTCGTCGCACGTACGAAGGGCTTGTTTGGCGGAATAAAGTTAGAAAAACGAAACACGACCGAAATGGATCAAGGCCGCTTTTTTGCTCAATCATTATTTCTGCAAATATTTGCCAAGCTATTAATTAATATTGAAACAAGATATTAAACAAATTAGAAAGCAGTGCGCGATTTTAAATATGAGGTAAAATATGGAATTACATTATTTATTTTTATTTATGGAAATGAAAAATAAAATCCCCCAACTGAAAGTTGCTAAATTATAAATTTGCCTAGATTATTTATAAAAAGACCAGATTAAAAAACTAATACCTCATAAACAAACAGAAATTAATTTAAAATTAGCAGTTGATTTTTGTAATAAAAGTGGCACATCAAACCCAGACGAAAAATCGACCTTTCCATTCATTAATAAAAAAAATAATGATAAGTAACAGTGAATTATGATTTTGCAGATTTGAAAGAGAGAAAGACTGAAAGTCATCCTGTCTGTTTAAAAATAATCTTCGTTTATTTTCGAACGTATTTCAACTAAAAAAGTTATGATTCATCGTTATTTAACTAATAAGTATCTCTCTATTATCACAATAAAATCAATTTGCTGAGAGGAAGTGTACAACACATGCAATCGTGCAAATTGAGTACGCAAGTGACTAACATTGCAGTTATTTCACCACAAAGACAAGAACTACCGACTCAAAACATGACTCACTTTTGATTCAATAAAACAATAATCAAATGTTAAATAATTTAGAAAAATAGGTATTTACTACGTTCTTAATTTAAAAAAAAATACAGCACAATGTGGACTCCATTCGAAGTACAAAGGAGGAATCGATAGAGTCCAAGGATGAAACGAATAAACCCAAGGATAACGTTAAAGGAGATGTTAGCGACTGGTACAATCGGCGAATAAACATAATATTCGTAGTCTCACAATGTCTGTTGTTGCAAAAATCTTTGGGTGCATATTGTAATACGAAATCTTCGAGTAACACCAAGATTTTTCAATAAAAAAAATTGTTCGTTAAGAAAAATCGTGGAATTCCGATTTTAATTAGGATCGACAATTTTTAAAATGTTTTCCTTTTATAAAGTAACTTAAATCTTCTTTCGATATTTTAGTCCCGCAGGAAAAAATTTATATCCTAAAATATATCCATTGATATAGGCTAGGATATATTTCAGATTATATTTTACAAGAAAGTACAGATAAACTAAGAAGGAATCAACACTCTAGATACAGACCTACAGTAAACGTACTATTCCAAGAGACAAAATCTGGCGCTGCATGGTTAAATTAAGATTGATCTTTGTAATTTTAGTACCTTTAGTTCTAGGATACGAGGATGTGCACGTTCGAGCTCAAAGTGGCACATTTCCGAGCGAGGGAGGCAAATGAAGCGCGACGCGGAGCGGCGCGCTTCATTTTCCCGAGATCGGAATGTGCCACTTTGAGCTCGAATGTGCACACTCGGTTTTAAGCATGATTGGCAATAATTTCGATGACGAAATATTAGTAAATAATTTTTATCATTCTCTCTCACTCGTACTTATGGTTTTGTTGTATCTTTTCGCTCGCTCTCACTCATTGCTATGGTAAAAATACGTTTTTCGAACATATAATCGATATTTATTGAACTAAATTAAAATTTTTGGTTTGAAGGAGTAAAGAATAAAATAGACGAATATAATAAATACAAGGATGTGCGCATTCGAGCGAAAAGTGGCACATTTCCGAGCGAGGAAGGCAAATGAAGCGCGACGCGGAGCGGCGCGCTTCATTTTCCCGAGATCGGAATGTGCCACTTTGAGCTCGAATGTGCACACTCGGTTCTAAGCATGATTGGCAATAATTTCGATGACGAAATATCAGTAAATAATTTTTATCATTCCCTCTCACTCGTACTTATGGTTTTGTTGTATCTTTTCGTTCGCTCTCACTCAATGCTATGGTAAAATACGTTTTTCAAACATATAATCGATATTTATTGAACTAAATTAAAATTTTTGGTTTGAAGGAGTAAAGAATAAAATAGACGAATATAATAAATACAAGGATGTGCGCATTCGAGCGAAAAGTGGCACATTTCCGAGCGAGGAAGGCAAATGAAGCGCGACGCGGAGCGGCGCGCTTTATTTTTCCGAGATCGGAATGTGCCACTTTGAGCTCGAATGTGCACACTCGGTTCTAAGCATGATTGGCAATAATTTCGATGACGAAATATCAGTAAATAATTTTTATCATTCCCTCTCACTCGTACTTATGGTTTTGTTGTATCTTTTCGCTCGCTCTCACTCATTGCTATGGTAAAAATACGTTTTTCGAACATATAATCGATATTTATTGAACTAAATTAAAATTTTGGTTTGAAGGAGTAAAGAATAAAATAGACGAATATTGGGAACTAACAAATCGAGGCACGCAATCTGGTGGTAAAAAAACAAACTATTAATAGCTTACAACTGTCTAGTAAATACATTGTAAATATATGCAGTTTATATTAGTAATAAATAGTTTATAATAAATTATTAATAAATAAAAGTAAAAAGGTGCAGTTTTTACAGAACGTAATAAATCAAAAAATAGAGCATGTTGTGCAGTGAGAGATTGTAAGAGTAAAGCCAATAAAAATTTAAACGTGGTTATCCATAAATTTCCGAAAGCTGGTGATGGTACAGCGTTACTAAAAAATTTTTTTGGTAATTTGGAAAAAGTTGATAAATTTAAAGCGTGGAAAAAGTTATTGAAAATAAATAAAGTTACTCCTCGAATGAAAATTTGCTCGCTGCATTTCAAGAAAACTGATTATATATTATTACCAGGTATGTTTTTAAAGTTTAACCTAAAAATTAAAAAGTGAGAGTATAATTTTTTTACCTTGCAAGTAATTAAACATTAATAAAAAAAGTAATTTGTTATTCGTGATTTTTTTAGATTATAATTCGAAAAGAAGATTATTAAAAAAAACAGCGGTTCCATCATGCCATTTACCTAAGTCGTTTGGAGCAGAAAATACTGTTCAACAAGAATCTCAGCTGCAAAGACGACTAGAACGACGTAAAACGATAGAATCGACCATAAAACAAAATAATCGACCTGATCAAACTGATTCACCCGTCCAAACTAATATATCTGTGATATTTAATAACATTTTAAAGACTTATCCTATTATCACATGGGTTAAACATTTAAAATTGTAAGCTACTTTCCGACATGTTTTTTAAGCCACGCCTCCATGTCAGTTCCCAATAATAAATACAAGGATGTGCGCATTCGAGCGAAAAGTGGCACATTTCCGAGCGAGGGAGGCAAATGGAGCGCGACGCGGAGCGGCGCGCTTCATTTTCCCGAGATCGGAATGTGCCACTTTGAGCTCGAATGTGCGCACTCGGTTTTAAGCGTGATGCACAATAATTTTGTCTCGTTTACTGTAGGTCTATTTCTAGGGTGTTGAATACTTCTTAGTTTGACTGTACATCTAAGCCTATTGTATAGGCAATTTTTGTGAATTATTCGTTTTTAATAAGTAAATCAATTAATCAGTCATTCACTAAGCTATAGCCGGTCATGCTTTAAACGAAAATGGTAATTTACTGCAGCCTCAAAACTATTTTTGTTTTTAAATACCAATACATTCAAACCTAACCTTAATATGATTGTGTGATTTAATCCGCGAATTTTCTCACCTCGTATTTCACTACACAAAAATGTTTTTTTTTTTATAAATAATAGAAAACAAATCCCCCTCGGAATGAATTTTACTCCAGGCAGATTAAATATATTAAAAATAATCCACTCCGCATTTAATCCGCGTCTACTAGTCAAATTTTTTACAGTGTACTACGAAATAATTAACCCAAAAGAGATATCTTGCAATATAACCTATTAATTTTTTTTTTATAATTCGCGGAAATATATTTGCAGATATAATCCAAAAATAATATCCGATTATATTTTAAGATATAAATTTTTTCGTGGAGGATACGAAAATACATTAAAAAATAATTGAAATTTTACCAGAAAAATATAAACCACACTAATCGATTACTTTTTGATTTAGGAAATTCTTAATTAAAGTGCTTTTTAATTTTAAAAGATCAACTTAAGTTTCTAAAAGGAGATCCATCTGTTTTACCGGGGCGTATATTGTACAAAGAAAATGTCATTTGTGCGACGCAAAAAAAAGTCCAAAAAAGGTACTTACAATATCATGTCCGACGGTGCCTCCTCTTACAACTTCGGGAGCCATGTATTCTATTGTTCCGCAAAAAGAATAAGCTCGTTGGTCGGTATTGCCTTGGTCCCTTGGTAATTCTTTGCTGAGGCCAAAATCCGTGAGGACTATATGACCCGATTCGTCAACCAATATGTTCTCTAATTTAATATCCCTGTAGATGATTCCCAACTGGAACACAAGATAAAATGGTGTATTTCTTACAAAAGACTCTTTTTAATAATAAAAAAATTAACACATAATTTGTAAGCATGTATAGTGCTCGTCAAAAAAGAATGGACATGCAAATTTAACATGGAAAATTAAGACTCTGAAAGTTAGAGGACCCATCTAACATGTCGCTTTTAGTTATATATTTAAAGTTGAAAAACGATGTGGTCCGTTGTTCGATTAACTCATACAATATTTTATTGTCATAAATTTAATGTGAGATTGGTCCTCTAACTTTCAGAGCTTTAACTTCCAATGTCAAATTCGCATGTCCATTCTCTTTCGACGAGCACTGTACAACGTTGACAGATGCTTTAAAAAACGTAAAACACGCTTTTCCATTGTGTCACTTTCAAACTTAAGGCGTGTCAAAGAATACAGATTTTGTGGTTTCAAAAGGATTGTAGTTTTTCTCAAAAATGTTACACAAAGAGCCATTTCATTAGCTACGTAAGTACGCATTTCTTGTTTTTCACTAAATCATTTCTTTCGAGTGGTTTGTTAAGGTTTTAAGAAGAAAAAATATGGTCGAAAGCTTTGTTATTGTCGACAAAAGTTCCACTTAGAATCTATGATTTCTGCAAAATTCTACGCTCTATTTCGCAAGTCGATTATTTCAAGTACGAATGCTTTCCGCTCGTTCGAGTCGGTTTTAATAAAATTTAAAAAAAAACCGATAATTAATGTGATTTAGATAGAACGTGTGGCGTTGCAGGTGATAAAAATTGTTAAAAATACCATATCAACTAAAGATACTTATGTCAAACAGAAATACTAAATTTAAAATTATCTCACATTGTTCAATTATAATTGCTTATCATTCCTCCCAGTAATCTGTTTAAATTAAACTATTTATCTTCGAAGTTCGTACAGTCAAGGTCCTCACGTGTGCCCGTGAGCATTTTATTATTTTTCTTTCGCTCGATGTATTGCGTTTGCCAAACTGTGGGGCACATCGAACGCCCAAATTTGAGATCTTAATAGAAATCGCCAAAATTAACGATCACATTATCGCCATTTGATCATAAACTCTGTAAAATAAAGAGTAGCTAATGAGAAGTCCAGTAAATGACCGGGGTATAGTCCAGTAGATGACTGATTAATTGAATCCACCTATTAAAAAGAAGTAATTCATAAAATTTTGAATTTTAATTTAAACCCTAGGTTTAGATGTACCTTCGTGTAGTTTTTTTTATTAATGTCCCTTATGGTATTCTATAAATCGCAGGTTTTGTTGGCGCTTTGGAGGTTATTCCCATCTTTTTTAATTGCGCCCTTCAAAGCTTCAACATTGTATTTAAATGTTGCAAATAGCATTATAAATTTAATTATTTTAGCCATATACTTCATTATTACTTTTATTTCTTTCGCTTAAATGAAAAAAACATATATACCATAAGATAGCATAAATAAATATAAAATTATGAATATAAATCAATTTGTTATTAATTGTTATAACAATTATTTCCCGTAACGGTCATTCACTGGTAAGGAGTCACAGACTGGAATGGTTTACCATACGTCCTTTTATATTCGGAAAAAGTTATAGCGTTTAATTAAATATGAAATACTACTGGGTGTGGACATTTGACAGATAATTTTGGAAAAGTAAAATCTATGGCTCTCGATGCAAGCGTTTATTTCAAATTAGATGATCGAAATGTATTTGTTGATACTGGGTTTAATAAATTCACTTAATTAAGTTTTGCAAATTTATACAAGTCGCGGGCGATTTTGTTCGTGCAAATAAATGGTCAGCTAACAATACAAGCATTCGTGCACGCAAAGACATGTTTTTGCCCTTTTGCGCTATATGAGCACAATACGACCACTTTGATCATCAAATAAATAGAATTCAATCAATTTTTTTGAAATCAAAAATCCAATACTACAGATGGTAAGTTTCTTATACACAGGGCGTCAGACAAATAGGTACTGAGACTTAACCGGGAATAAATAGTGCGGAACTTATATTACTCGTAAAGTGATTAAAATAAGCAATTTTGAGGCATTGTTGCCAAGACTATCTCTCCCCTATTGCAATGGATATTTAATATGAAATTTTTAAGTTTTTTTTAAAAATTTTTCACGCAATAACCAACTTGAACAAAAACTTTCAAAAAAATTCCCCTAAGACCACTTGACTTTGGGTATGTTTTTGTTCAGTTTTAAGCGTATATTTTAATTTCTACTTCTACGTTTCAAATTAAACCCTGCCCTCTGCACCCTGCATAAAATTGCTTAAACGAGCCGAATTTACGACAAACCAGACAAAATTAAACATGTGTCTGTTTTAATGTATTCAAAAAATTAAAATTGGGGGTCTCTACAGCAGCAGCATGCCCATGCACAGTAACAAAAGCACCATAAGCTACACCACCATACACACCAGGTGTTACCCCTTATCAACCTATTCACTCTTAAAATATGTTCGAAAATCGCTTATTAACCTGCAGATCTAAATTTAACACCTGGCTGTCTTCAAAAGGGCTTGTTGCACGCATCCCAACCAGAGATGGTGGATATGTTTTCTTCGACATATTAAGTTACATGTCTGTGCTTTCTTTGTTCACGCACGTCCAACAAAATCGAAAATTAAATATGGAGGATAATTCTCAAATTAGTTTTTTTCCCCCTCCGGATCGGAGATTTTAAGAGAAATCGTTTTATCTCAAATTTAAAGTCCAAAAATATGTTTATTGTTAAATCTCTCGCGATAAGACGTAATCTCGAAAACGGAATGCAATTTTCGAGAAAAATAACAAGGCAACTTCTTTATCGGCATGTAAAAGGAAATTGTAGCAGTTTATCACAAGCAGAAATTTCCTGCAAGTGAAAGAAGTAAAAAAGGAGTCGATTAAATCTGTCTACTGACATACATTTCGAGCAGGCACAGACGAAAACGATACAAATCTAATGCTACCCCCTTTTATATTTATTCACAAAGAAATTTTACATAACCACCCGAATTAATTTTAGATGTACAAAGCTTTCTGACGAATAAAACCGAAGAGTTAAACTTGAAAGAGTCGTTAAAAATTATCTATATAGACAATTTAATTAATTTCTGATATGGTCGAACCAAGTTCGGAAAAAAATAGTGGATTTCTATTAAAATTTGTCGATTTTTAGTTTGAAAATAAAGTAATGCACAAGCACGACTGTCTGGAAAGGTAATTTTGAAATGAACGGGTATAAGGTTTAGGGTTAAAGACCTCTCACCCTACAACGAAGGGTACAACGTGTAGAATAAATTTTGTCAACCAACGGGGACTGAATCGACAAGGTCTCCAGCAACGAAAACACGATATTATATTTAAAATCCAACAACCATACATCACATTTCTGTAATCTTTGGAAAAGAGAGCACGCAAATCGATTCAACCAGAACCCCTCAAAGAGTCCTTCGGTTAATGAGAACGCGGAACAAGCTATTAAATCAACAGTTTTACAATGCAATAAAAATTGAGGTTCTTCTAAAGGAGGAAAATTTTCGCTATACGAAAAAGGCCCGATATAAAATTAACGTATGTCGCGCCGTTTCAATGATATTGAGCTCTGTGTAAAATTAGGTTATTTTTTCACATTTATTATAATAAATTTAAAATTATCATAATTAGTTTGCATTGTTTAAAGATAATAATCAAAAATATTTTAAAATTGATTCTAAATAACAATATTAATTCTAAATAAAGAAAGAGAGTTCGGTCAAAATGTGCTCTCCAAGGAAAACCTTGATTAGCCGAATTTTTGATAACTCGAACCTGTTTCCCTAGAACTTGCCTATTTCAACGTTAATATTTTTATATCGATAACTTGAATTATTTTTAGTTTCCCTTCAACTTCGACTTATCGAGGTTCGACTGTAGTTACAAAAGTTATAGCCCGTTTATCCAATAATTATTAATTATTAATAATCTTTGGAGGCCAATTTAGCCCAAAGGAATGCGTTTTGCCTCCCTTATTCCGTTAATTGCTTTTTACAATAAAAATCAAATTTTAATATAATAAATGTTAAAATTATTTTAGGATATTGATTGTTTTGTTCCTACGGATTATAAGGCTTTTCAAATTAATAAAACCCATCATAATTAATATTAAAACGTACTGAGAACAATTTAAAAATTATAATTTAGTGATTCCCGGTGTAAAATGAAGAATATGTAATACAATTATTCGATGTATTGTAAATTAAAAAAAAAAATCCCAATTGTAATAAAAAAATCTATTGTAAATATCACTGTTGTTAAAAATTATTTAAATCATTAGATTGTGTGTTAATAAATTTGTTTCTTATGTTATATCTAAGATATACAGTTTTTCATTTATTTGCTCCTTATGAGAGCCCATTATGTCCCGACCCCCCTTTGTTAATTTAACATTGTTATTATTATTTTGCATCAATCTTAAAATATTTTTTAATATTATCTTTAACAAAATTATGATAAATGTGAAAAAGAAAAATTTCCTACAAGAGTCATTAAAGATACCTCGATTTGGTTAAGTCACTCATGAAATAAAAAATATAGAACGGCGAGTGATTTTTTTTTCAATTAATAGCTCAAATTTTAACTGGATCTATATTTCGGTGTCATCTCCTGCAATTTTGGGACCGATCGTGGAAAAAAAAATTTTTTTGGCCCGTCCTTATATTTGTATTTGTTAACCACCTAAAAAATTAAAAGATAAAATTGTATTTAAAAAAATATATGGTTTTTAGACTTTAATATTTAAGATATCATCAGCTGTTGCTTCATTAATTATCGCTGTGATTTTGCGTCTTGAAAACGTCCTTGTTTAAATTTTAGAAGAAGAGAAAAACTTATCGGAATATTTAGCGGTGTAAAGGTCCTTGAACGGATCTAAGGAAGGAAAATTGCAACAACAGCAATGATGAAAGTGGCCAGGTATCTACACCATGAAATTGTAATTAAATATAGAATTATTATGCAGCATTTGCATTATGAGTAATTGCATATTGCACACTTTACTTGTACCATTAAATGGCTTTAAAATAATAATGGCACTTTTATCAATATCGTTAAACAATTTAAGTGTGGAGTACCAATGTTCATCTTCTTGCTTTGTTTGTTTACGCTTTTTTTCCAATATGTAAATGTGTCCTGTTTGTAACATTCGTGTTTATATGACTTTTTTTTATAGTATTAATAAATTAGTTTATAACTAAAATTTAAAAAAAAACTAATAAACTTATTTTAACTAAATAGTAAAAGTTAAAAACTGATTGTGAAAAATAGAAATAAAACAAATTCCATAATTTATGCAAGTATGTATGTAATTTTCAAATTTGTAGTAATTTTGTATTTTTTTTTAAATTGCATCAATTTTTACATTGAGAATCTTTTTTTGAAAACGGACAGATATAATTAAATACAGTTTGGACAAAAGAGTGAAAACATCAATTCATAAATATTACTTTTAAATTTGAAAAGATTTCTTTTAAAGAAAACGTCTTTAATATTAGTCTGATTAATAAAAATAAAAAAACGATTTTTTCAAAAATTTCTGAAACACCCATTTACTCGAATTTATTCTTTCTTCCATTGGTCAAAACCCCATTTAAATTAGATTCTTCCTTTTCTAGTTATAAACAATTTTGGACTTTCATCTGTATTTGATATAATAAAAAGAAGAATGTTGTAAAATAATTTTTATAAAAAAATTTTATTTTCCAAAACGAACAGACGTATTTAAAAATTGCGGTTTGGACCAAACTGAAAACATCAATTAATAAATATCACTTTTAAATTTGGAGAGACTTCTTTTACAGAAAACGTCTTTAATATTAGTCTGATTATGAAAAATAGAAATATATTTTTTCAAAATTTTCTGAAACGCCTATTTACTCTTTAATCCTTTCTCCATTGATCAAAACCTCATTTAAACTAAATTCCTTCCTTTTCTAGTTATAAACAATTTCGGACTTTCATCTGTATTTGACATCGTAAAAAGAAGAATGTTGTAAAATAATTTAAATAAAAAACATTTAATTTTCTAAAATGAACAGACATATTTAAAAATGCGGTTTGGACCAAACTGAAAACATCAATTAATAAATACCACTTTTAAATTTGAAAAGATTTCTTTTACAGAAAACGTCTTTAATATTAGTCTGATTATTAAAAATAAAAACAATATTTTTTCAAAATTTTCTAAAACACCTATTTACTCAAAAATCCTTTCTCCATTGGTCAAAACCTCATTTAAACTAAATGCCTTCCTTTTCTAGTTATAAACAATTTCGGACTTTCATCTGTATTTGACATCGTAAAAAGAAGAATGTTGTAAAATAATTTAAATAAAAAACATTTAATTTTCTAAAATGAACAGACATATTTAAAAATGCGGTTTGGACCAAACTGAAAACATCATTTAATAAATATCACTTTTAAATTTGAAGAGACTTCTTTTACAGAAAACGTCTTTAACCCCTTGACATACAAAAAAAAATCGAATTTGATGAGTCCGAAAAAAACTATTAATTTGGCTCAACTTAACTGTTATGAGCATACACAAATAACATAAAATAAATAATTAATAGTTTTAAAATATTTTAAAATATGTAGAGCAGTGTTTCCCAATCTTTTTTTAACATTCCCCACCTAAGTCATTCTAAAATTTTGATGCATATAATATATAACATATAAATATTTTTTTATATTTTAAAATTGAATTATTCCATAAATGATGCCTAATTACAACTTGTTCAAGACACAAGATTTAGGTTTTAGCAAGAAATCACTAGGAAATTATTAAGAAAAAAATACAATAAGTAAATTTTAAAAACATAAACTAAAAATATTTTTATATCGATAGCTCGAATTTTTGATAACGCGAATTATTTTAGTTTCTCTTCAACTTCGACCTATCGAGGTTTGACTGTATTTAATTTTATAAATTTAATATTTCTGAACAATTAAGATAATTTATTTATTGAGTTTTCTCCAATATTAATTTTATTTGCGTAAATTAATGATCTTCAAAGTTTTTGAAAACCACAAATTCTGTATTTATTCTATTTGAGTTTTCTGAAAATAGTACATAATAATTTTTCATCAAAATTTCCTTTTAAATTTACCGAATAAAGTTTTGTTTTATTCAATTTGTGTTATACAAAAAAAATTGATAATTAAAAATTTCTAAAGTTCTTAAATATATTTTAAAAATTTTCCAAGTTATTAATTTATTTAATTTGAGTTGTCTAAAACTTAAAATAATTTATTCTTCGATTTTACTTTAATAATTTTGCTAAATGTTTACAAATGAATTTCATTCTATGTAAAAAATACCGGTGCATGTACTTATGTACGCACGTTAGAAGTAATACTTCTTTGGCGCGACTAAATTAAATATAACAACGCGCTATGTTGCGCTTGTGTATAGCTAGACCAGTGGTTATCAAACTATATGTTACTGCGCATATGTCGTTTTATTTGAACACATTGCTATATCCTTTTTAAATCCAAAAAGTAATTTAAACAAATTGAATAAATACGAAGATGTGCGCGTTCGAGCGAAAAGTGGCACATTTTCGAGCGAGGGAAGCAAATGAAGCGCGACGCGGAGCGGCGCGCTTCATTTTCCCGAGATCGGAAATGTGCCACTTTGAGCTCGAACGCGCACACTCGGCTTTAAGCACACTTTACACGAATTAATTTACTCTCTGGACAATTCGCAATTAAATATTACAGAATTATATTAATAACAAAATTCCCAAATCGCCAATTTTGTGCCTTTTAACAAAATTATTGTTGAAAACAAACCTTTTTCGGAACATAAAATTGAATACAGTTCTTGACGTCTTAGAGACGTCAAAATCTACAATGACACCCTAAACGATTGACGTCTCCTAGACGTCATTGTATGTCAAGGGGTTAATATTAGTCTGATAAAAATAAAAAATATATTTTTCAAAATATTCTGAAACACCTATTTACTCAAATTTAATCCTTTAAACCTCATTTAAATTAGACTCCTTCCTTTTATAGTTATAAACAATTTCGGACTTTCATCTGTATTTGACATCGTAAAAAGAAGAATGTTGTAAAATAATTTAAATAAAAAATTAAATTTTCCAAAACGAACAGACATATTTCAAAATGCGCTTTGGACCAAACTGAAAACATCAATTAATGAATATTATTTTCAATTTTGAACAAATTTCTCGCAAGGATAACAAAACTCTTCGTTTTCTAGTTATAAACAATTTCCGACTTCCATCTGAATTTTGTTGATATCACAAATTCGAAAATCTTTCAGCTTCCTCCTTCATCGATTTCTAGATTCGCATCAATTTCGTTCATATAAATCGTATAACATCGAATGCGTGCGCTTTTCGATATAAAGTTAAAAAAATAATTAATGGACGACTGAAACAACGATAGGACAAAAGTAAAAACAAAGCGCCGTAGAAAAGAAAAAAAAAACCAGCACACAATACTCATAATTAGTGTTACAATTTATTCACCTGAGCGCTTATCTCGAAAAACAATAAATTTAGAAGTGGGTTAAGGTCGCATTGTTCCACATAACAAAAATATTACCGTATAAGGATTGTGTATTTTGCAGAATTCTGCAATGCGGTACAGCCCCAAGTGACACATACATTCATAAAGGTCACCTGTTGGCTGCGAAAAATCCTAAGTACGATAAGAAACAATACGGAACGATTCTCATTATACTAAGCACTTAACTTTTTTTTTAATGAACTGTTCAATTAAACAATTAACACAGTTGTATGATTTAAAACTTAACATAAATCAGTAGCGGCAAGAGTCGTTAGAGCGAGCCCGATAAATAAATGGGAAAAATACTTGGCAATTATTCGCAAATAAAAAATTGAAGAATTTTCTCAAAAAAAAAAATTCGTCCGCATTTTTAAAACGAGACCGAAGCGTTCGGAACTATGCCAAAGTGCGGGCACGTTTTTTCGCACCGAGGCAAAAAATTCTGGCCGTTACGGCCAAAATGAATGGATAAATGTGCGTCTGAAAATTATCTAGAATTGAAATTGCGAGAAAGACTCATTTTTCGTCACGTCGAGCTGTACTTAAAAGATAAAATTAGTACATCTTCATACAGAATTGTAAACACGGAGTCGTATAAATTTTAGAACATACACAATGCATTAACAAATAGTAAATTTAATTTTAGTAAGAAGGTCGACGGCAAGTGTAACTTTATTATTGCTAATTGCGGGCGGCCCATTGTTTTAGCACATTTTTTACAAAGGACCCATTTTAAAAATTAAATCACAAAAACACACACACACACATTGTCGTGTCATTATTCACTTGGCGAAAAAATTTTCGATTTATTAATGTGCGGGTGTATGTCAGACACTTGTATTATTATTTCGGACTCCTACTTTTCATAAGTCGCGATTAATAAATAAATTGGAACCGTTTAAGAGGTGCTAAATGGAATTTAGGTCGACTTGTCTGCCCGAATTACTAACATTTTTAAATCATTTTCGCTTTCGAAAGATGTCTTTTTGCCACGAATTTTCGGTGGGCACGCCTAATCGTCGATTTATATATTATACTAGCTGGTCCGCCCGGCTGCGCACGGGTATTGCGATTTCCAAGTAAAAACTGATTTTTTTCAAAATAAAATATAGCCTATGTTACTCAAGGATAGTGGTCTTATACCTGTTAATTCAAGTCCCGTCAAAATCGGTTCAGCCGTTTCCAAGATATGCGGGCGGACAAACTGACAGACAGATGGACAGACTGACAGACAGACAAAAATTTTGAAAAACGCAAGTTTGGGCTTTGGTAACGATCAAATAACTATATTAAATTTAAAAAAAGTCTTTACTTCGAAATTACAGAGAGACACTTCATTTTTATTTATATGTATGCATCAGTGGTTGTCAAACTATGCTAGGTCTGTTCAGAAAATAACAGAACTTTTTTTTTAACCTTTTTTATTAATTTTACGGATTGGTGGCCTCGCGCCTTCAAAGTACTCCCATACCCTATCGACAAACTTTTTCCAGCGGCGTTTTCATTTCACGAAGCAGTCCCGGATAGCTTTATTTGAAATAGCTTTTAAATTCTGTGAGCAACTTGCTTTAATGTCATTAATAATCTGACGCACTGATTTTAATTTCGGAAATAAGAAAAAAATCGCAAGAAGCCACTTTTAGCGAGTAAGCAGGCGGTAGGAGGGCAGTCGTCCGATTTTTGAGCATATTTTGATAATGGATTTAGAGAATGGTGGCAAAGAATTAATTTGCGTTTGGAGAGATGTTATTTTTACAATTTGCAATTGGAGACGTGTACTTATGTCCCGATTGAGTAACATTGTTAAACCGAATTGTATAGATGTTTTAATCAAAATGTATACGAGTTACGCAAGTGACAACAATAAGACCACGTTTTCGTCGAGAATTGTATTTAACTGCTAATAAATGGGTTCTACTTGGGGAGAAGGGTTGAACAAAAGATCTCAGTTGTCTTCTTAGACAATTAGAACTTGATGGCAGGGATAAAATGTCCCCTTTCGAATTTTGCTAATTTTCGCAAAATTTCTTTCTTAGATAAGACGTTACGCACCACTTTTTCGGTAAAAATAGTATTCAATTCTTTGTCAAAAAAAAATCGGACTACTTTAATGGAAGATATCGAATTATTTTTTAACCCTTGTGCCAATAATAATTAAACCTGTTTACGTTGTTTAATAACCCGGGTACCTGGGCACCCTCCTGGCAAATGCATATACAGTAATTAATTCAATTTTTAAATATAAAAAAAATATTTATATGTTACATAGGGGGCGCATCAAAATTTTAGAATGACTTGGGTGGGGTATGTTAAAAAAAAGGCTGGGAAATAAGAGTTAAAATTCGAAAAAAGTTAAAGTATTTTTTTTCATGTACGATAAAGTCTCCCATCTAGTCTAGTTTAAAAGTACTAACAAGGGATAGGCACGAGGTGGAAAATTCATTTCGGGATGAAACTCGAGATATAAGTAGTACACCTTTAGAGTATTCACCCTCTATTATAAGAAAGCACAATGGCCAATCAATTTTGAGAAAAAGGCCTTTGAAAATTCCTATACCGCTTATATACTCATAATTCTTTATATTCTAAAAGCGCCCTAGTAGGTTAGCGCAGAGCGTACTCGCCTACGACCCAGTAGTTCCGGGTTCTAATCTCGTTCTAGGTTAATTTTTTTTTTCAAATTATTTATTTTTAAACAAATCTATTATCTACAATTATCATTAATTTAAATACAAAAAAATTTGTTGTTTTTAAAAAAGGTATTACTTAAGTATAACACGACATTTAAAACAAAGAGAAATAATTATACTGTAAAAGTACCCAAGGGTACCCACGTACTCGATTATTGACACAAGGGTTAAGTATCACGGTGCCAAAAAGCTTGGTCCATTATTTCAGCGATGGAACCGAAATAACCGTCAGTGTGCTCTTATAGATATTACACCTGATTTTTCGTTACTACATAAAAATCTGTTCAAAAATTCTGACACATAACATGTGTTCAATATTCCATCCACTTAAACAAACAGAACTGTTCTAAATATTTTTTTAATGCTATGTGTGTGCACACACCGCGATATTTGATGCAGAACTCTCCTCAGTTTGAAAGCTGTCGATGATAGAAAATCTCTAATACTTTCAAAATTAAAAACACACAAATTAGTTTAAAAAAATTTATGTACGCGCGTCAGAAGTTATACTTCTTTGTCGTTACTAAATTAAATATCAATAACCACGTGTAATGCTGCGTTTTTGTATAGCTAGACCACTGGTTTGCAAATTATATGTTACTGTGCTTCCCCTAACCTTCCGTGTACGAGGTGGGGAATAACTAACGTAACCAATTTTTTTCTTGTTAAAACGGGACGCTTGGTAATCGTGCTTAAAACCGAGTGTGCACATTCGAGCTCAAAGTGGCACATTCCGATCTCGGGAAAATGAAGCGCGCCGCTCCGCGTCGCGCTTCATTTGCCTCCCTCGCTCGGAAATGTGCCACTTTTCGCTCGAATGCGCACATCCTCGTATTTATTATATTCGTCTATTTTATTCTTTACTCCTTCAAACCAAAAATTTTAATTTAGTTCAATAAATATCGATTATATGTTCGAAAAACGTATTTTTACCATAGCAATAAATGGGAGCGAGCGAAAAGATACAACAAAACCATAAGTACGAGTGAGAGAGAATGAGAAAAATTATTTACTAATATTTCGTCATCGAAATTATTGCCAATCATGCTTAAAATCGAGTGTGCGCATTCGAGCTCAAAGTGGCACATTCCGATCTCGGGAAAATGAAGCGCGCCGCTCCGCGTCGCGCTTCATTTGCCTCCCTCGCTCGGAAATGTGCCACTTTTCGCTCGAATGCGCACATCCTCGTATTTATTATATTCGTCTATTTTATTCTTTACTCCTTCAAACCAAAAATTTTAATTTAGTTCAATAAATATCGATTATATGTTCGAAAAACGTATTTTTACCATAGCAATGAGTGAGAGCGAGCGAAAAGATACAACAAAATTATAAGTACGAGTGAGAGAGAATGATAAAAATTATTTACTAATATTGCGTCATCAAAATTATTGCCAATCATGCTTAAAATCGAGTGTGCACATTCGAGCTCAAAGTGGCACATTCCGATCTCGGGAAAATGAAGCGCGCCGCTCCGCGTCGCGCTTCATTTGCCTCCCTCGCTCGGAAATGTGCCACTTTTCGCTCGAATGCGCACATCCTCGTATTTATTATATTAATATAATTTACCATAAGTTGCTTCAAATCAAAAATTTTAATTTAATTTAGTAAATATGGAATTTATATTCAAAAAACGCATTTACCATAGCAATGAGTGAAAGGGAGAGAGAAGATACAATGTGTTTTACTTAATCCTATTCATTATTAAAATATATTTCTTATTGAACTGTCATAAAGTACAATTTTGTGGAATTTATTGCATTTTATTTTTGGGGTGTAGCAAACCCCACCTAGTATGGCATGTGACATTTAGTCACCTAGTATGCGGAAGGTTAAAAAAATCAAATCTTGGCGCCGCCCCATTATACATCTATTCCCCGATTTACACGGTAGCTAGGTTTCGGAAAAAAACCGCGTAAATCAAATTCACAATTTTTTGTATGGAAAACTGTGCAAAGCAAAATATAAATAAATTGACCAGTTGCTTTTGGAGATTAATTTTTTTTTCGTAAAACAGTTTCAATTTTTTTTAGTGCATCCTTTCATCAAAAAAATACGTATTTATGACATAAAAATTGGCATATCTAATGCAGAAGAATGTTCACCGGAGGAAATAGGTATTCGAACGTACTTTTCGTTTTCGGGCTAAGCTCTATCTTTATTCACTTCACAGAAAGCTATTTTATCTTCCCTAAAGCTGTATTTTATTTTGGTCAATAAGCTGTCCTACCTGCTTTGGTTACATTTGACACAAAGCTTCTAGGATCAGGTATTCAATATTTCCAAGTTTATCCTCACAGGTTAATAACCTACTTTGAAAAGAAACAAAACATGAATTATACAAATCCCACATTGTAATTTTTTCTTTAACTACGAGATTGATAATATTTTAAATTATAGTTTTGCTTAATGCATTAATAATTTTAAGTTCATATTTGTACAAATTAAAATTTTAAAAAGAGATGTGTCTTTTAAAGATTGATAGGAATGAAAATTAACTCTCAAAATTTGAACATTATTATATTACAATATATTACAAAATGGATAATTTTAACTAAATTTCATATTAAGTGAAGGCGATAAAAGATCTTTTAATATACGCGTTAATTAATCATTTAATATACAAATTATATCTTAAAACAAAATGTAATAATAAAGAGAAAAGTAATCTAAATTTTATTATTTTTCCAATATTATTCTTGCTCTTTTTCTTATATTGTTTTAAAGCGGGCCTCAATACTGCTCTTTACAGAACTTCGAATAGTAAGTATACTAAACAGGAAACAGATTTAATAAAATTACAATCTGCTAAATGCAGGAAAAGCCCAAGTATTTTAATTTTAAACAAATACTGAAAGCAGGTAGAAAAGCTGATGTTCTCTTTACCTGACTTGGTATTAAGACTTTGTGTTTCACTAATCCTTTCAAACAATATCTATTGTCCAAAATACCCATTTTAATAACATATTTCTAAACAACCTAAATAATAACATAGAATAAGATGGAACGTCGAATTTTGACTAAAAACTAGAATACCAATTTTTTACAGTGTACGTATGTATATCATCTACTTTTATTTTACAATAAAATTAATAATATCAGTCTCAACCCACGAATTGTCTTAAAAAACATCCAAATACAAATCTTGTATAGCTGAAATGTATTGGCAATAATTTCGGTGACGAAAAACTAGTAAATGATTTTTATCATTCCCTCTCACTCGTACTTATGGTTTTGTTGTATCTTTTCGCTCGCTCCCACTCATTGCTATGGTGAAAATACGTTTTTTGAACATAAAATCGATATTTACCAAACTAAATTTAAAATAATTTAAAAGAGCGAAGAATAGAGTAGATAAATTAACGAATACGAAGATGTGCGCATTCGAGCGAAAAGTGGCACATTTCCGAGCGAGGGAGGCAAATGAAGCGCGACGCGGAGCGGCGCGCTTCATTTTCCCGAGATCGGAATGTGCCACTTTGAGCTCGAATGCGCACACTCGGTTTTAAGCCTGATTGGCAGTAATTTCGATGACGAAATATTAGTAAATAATTTTTATCATTCCCTCTCGCTCGTACTTATGGTTTTGTTGTATCTTTTTGCTCGCTCTCACTCATTGCTATGGTGAAATTACGTTTTTCGAACATATAATCGATATTTATTGAACTAAATTAAAATTTTTGGCTTAAAGAAGTAAAGAATAAAATAGACGAATATAATAAATACGAGAATGTGCGCATTCGAGCGAAAAGTGGCACATGCCCGAGCGAGGGAGGCAAATGAAGCGCGACGCGGAGCGGCGCGCTTCATTTTCCCGAGATCAGAATGTGCCACTTTGAGCTCGAATGCGCACACTCGGTTCTAAGCCTGATTGGCAATAATTTCGATGACGAAATATTAGTAAATAATTTTTATCATTCCCTCTCGCTCGTACTTATGGTTTTGATGTATCTTTTCGCTCACTCCCACTCATTGCTATGGTAAAAATACGTTTTACGAACATATAATCGATATTTATTGAACTAAATTAAAATTTTTGGCTTAAAGGAGTAAAGAATAAAATAGACGAATATAATAAATGCGAGGATGTGCACATTCGAGCGAAAAGTGGCACATTTCCGAGCGAGGGAGGCAAATGAAGTGCGACGCGGAGCGGCGCGCTTCATTTTCCCGAGATCGGAATGTGCCACTTTGAGCTCGAATGCGCACACTCGGTTCTAAGCCTGATTGGCAATAATTTCGATGACGAAATATTAGTAAATAATTTTTATCATTCCCTCTCGCTCGTACTTATGGTTTTGTTGTATCTTTTCGCTCACTCCCACTCATTGCTATGGTAAAAATACGTTTTACGAACATATAATCGATATTTATTGAACTAAATTAAAATTTTTGGCTTAAAGGAGTAAAGAATAAAATAGACGAATATAATAAATACGAGGATGTGCACATTCGAGCGAAAAGTGGCACATTTCCGAGCGAGGGAGGCAAATGAAGCGCGACGCGGAGCGGCGCGCTTCATTTTCCCGAGATCGAAAATGTGCCACTTTGAGCTCGAATGTGCGCACTCGGTTTTAAGCACGATTCACAATCTAAATATTTTTCATTAAAAATTACAGAACTGTATTTCCATCAGCAACCAAATATTTAATTAAGTACTTCCAAACAAAATTTCTTTTTGCCAAAATTTTACACTGAACGAGCCAAAAGAAGTACAACTTCGAAAAAAAAGCCACACAATTTAAACAAACACAAACAATTAATTTTTAACAACAAAAATTCAATTGAAAATAGAAGAATAAGACTTTCAAGCTAAAAATTTCAGAGAAAAACTACTTTCGCTGTGCCTCGATCGAACCGATCGAATTTTGATTTTATTCTTCGTTAGTGCCGAAGCACAAAAACACTTACGTAATTTTATTATAAAAGCTTATCGAGCTTTTATGTAACTTAAAAAGGTTTCTGATAGCCGACTCTAACATTTTATAAGCCAGCTTTTAGCTAAAAAGATTTTTGCGCGTTCAAAGTCCCTCTTTCGCAGTTCTACATTATTTTTCTAAACAAACCAATATCTATTTATTAAAATCTTCTAGGTGCGCTTTCGGAGTAAACGGCGAAAGCTCGCTTTTGGGCGCATTCTTCGCGCGTAACTTTCCAAAGAAAAAAGTTTTTCGCCACAAAATTTCGAAAAGCCGCAGTCGATGGCTGAACGAAATACGAAGAAGAAGCACCGTTAGGTAGCGAAATTCTTGGGCTGCGCGAAGAATTTCGATAAGCGAAAGAGCACCGTTCGTGGCGGTATTAGGAAGAGATTCGGAGCTTTAATTGATAGCGTTTAAGGTCACTTAAAAGAACGTGTTCCTGCGATCGCTATCTTCGCAAGGTCGACCAGAAGTCGAAGTTTCCTTTTACTGTTCGGTCGCAAGACCAATATTAATGAAAAATCGCCGAACAATTGATTATTATTTATGAAATGCGCGGTCGAAAAGCTTTGCGACTAATTAATAAAGATTTTACGTTCGTATGAAATATTTAAAGGTTTTATTGAACTTTTCGAATTCGTGCAAGATTCGTTTACCTTTTCATAAATTTGAAAAGGACATTCCATTAGGACAAGTACCTGAATATTTTAGGCGCACCGACCGAGGGGGAGGGGGGGAAGAGAAGTACAATAGTTAAATTATTTGCGCAAACAAATTCTGTAATTACAATGAATGTATTAAAATTTTAATCCACGTACTTTGGACGTTGCTCTATCAGTGTCTTTTGCGGTTTTAATTGTAATTTATTATCGACATTATGAGTTTGTTTTCTAAATAATTGCCATCGCTCTCCTCTTGCCATTAAATATTTTTAAACGCTCCATTTCGAGATGAAAACAAAGCCATCGAAAAATTTCGAATTGGCAAGAAAGTAATTTCGGCGTTGTAATTTTTTTTAATCGGTCGAAAACTTTTGACGCTCAGAATAAATGCTTAAAGATGACCAACATTCTGGTTGACCAATTGAAGTTAATAATGATCAAATAAAAGAGGTAATTTAAGCAGATCGCCATATAACTGTGAAAGAGATGGCAGAGAGGTTAAATCTATCACACGCAACAATAGAAAATCATTTAAAATGTCTAGGAGTTGTTAAGAAGCTTGAAATTTGTATTCCATCATCACTGGTGATGAAAAATGGGTTGTCTGCACATTAAACCATCATGGTCCAAGCGTGATGAACCATATCAAAAGCTGAATTGCATCAAAACATCATTATGTTTTCAGTTTGGTAGGATTATAAAATGTATTTTGAGATGCTTCCAACAAACCAAACAATCAATTCAGATATTTACTGTCAACAACTGATGACATTTTTACCATCATCCTTTTTTTTGTTGGTCAAAATGTATCTACTCATGGAAGCCAGGTTGGAACAAACACAGCGTGGGCGAACCATCAAGGTGCTAGCATAATAATTTAAAAAAAAAAAGCAGGCAGTAAATGATTTTAGCTATCCCAAGACAGGGAGCAACAGAAAAAGAAACTCAGGAGTGGGTTGCAAAATGTTGTTAAAAAAGAAGAGACTGATCAAATTATAGGCAATAATCAAAGATAAACGGTCAGAATTGGATAATCGTAAAGGTATTATGTTCCACCACGACAACGCTCGACCGCTCACAACTTTACTCGCTCGTCAAAAATGATTGGACGCTGGTTGAGAACTGATAACGCATCCACCATACACCCCTGATCTTGCATCATCAGATTACCATTTATTTCGATCGTTACGAAACTCTTTAAATGATAAACATTTCACTAATGATGATGATGACCATTTGGTTCAGTTTTTTTGCTGATTTTGCGAAAGTGGAAGTTACCAGAAGGATGGCATTCAACAAAACGATACATTTATAGTTGATTAAAAATCCATTCATTGTATAAAAATTATGAGTTTTATTTCAAAGTAAAAAGACCGAAATTACTTTCTTACCAACCTGACATTTTGAAAAAATAATTTCCCAGAAAACCCCCACTTTTTACGATTTTCATTCCCCCAGAATTTGATTACATTAAACGTATTTCTTTTCACTTTGTATTGGATCGACGAAGAAACCATTGATAATTTAGCAATTAAATATTCAACACAAAAAAAAGAATAGTGGATACTAGATACTAAAAAAAATACGAACCATCATTAATTAGCAATTAAAAGAGTTAATACTTGATTTATTCTTCTTAAGTAATTCTCTAATGAGACTCGGTAAAATTAGAAACTTTCATTCGGTAATATTTAATTAATTAATAAAGTCCTGAAAATAGCATGACCTACAAATTCAAGATGTCTACAACCCATAAACATTTTAACTGCACATCATTTAAAATTCCTCCTTAGCATACTTATTAAATTTAAAACCCAAAGTGTGTCTATTTTTTTTTCTCTTTCAGGACCAAACGTGGCCTATATCGCATTTAAAAAAAATCCAAGTGTACATACATCGAAAGCGCGAACCATCTCGGCAAATTTTTGCAAAACTGCTAATTGTTTAGAATTTTTCTTGTACACAAACAAGTTTTCGTTTAGAAAATGAGCTAGCGAAAATTTCGACATTCCAATTTTAATTTAATTCTAGGAATGCGTTTTGGCAAAAAGACATCTTGGAAAGCTTCCTAATTATAAACTCCCTCCAGCCAAAGTCGATTATAATTAATAAATTTTTCGTCGAAAGACTGAAATTATGAAGAATTTAAAAAATTTCTCGCAGAGTTAATAAAAGAGATTTTGGTATCTTCCTAACAAGAAGTTTAAAACATGAATGATTCAAAGGAGAATATTCTAAGATCGGCGTGTGAAGTGTAATTGAGAGTAATATCTATTTCGATTCACCATGCAAGCGTCTATTTTAAACTCGACAAGGAAAGATCGTGGGACGTTGTTATTAAATAACGACTAGTTTTTACTGAATTACTACATTACTACACATCTTCAACGATTTCACACCTTCGCGATAAGAGAACCGATATAAAACGTAAATAACATCGGACGACACATCTTAAGTGCATTTTTCTGAGCCTCTTTAAAAATGCGTTTGAAAACCTCCCATTGGGAAAAAATTTCGCGTGCAAAATAATAAAATATAGCGAAAAAATTCCTACCTTGTGTAAATGTTCGAGGGCAAGTATAATTTCTCCGATATAAATGCGCACTTCGTTTTCATTGAAGTGCTCTCTTTGGTATAAATGTGTGAAGAGTTCTCCTCCCGCAACGTAATCTGTAAAAAAAAAGCATTCATTTTTAGACAAGTATTATCGTCCCAAATTAATTTTTTTTAGATAAACCCCAGTAGTGATGAGCAAAATTGGTCTTGGTCTTGCAGACTTGGTCTTGGTCTCGCATTTTTGCAAAGCCAAGACCAAGACCAAGACCGAACGAACAAGACCAAGACCAAAACTAAGACCGAGTATGCAAGTACAAGACCAAATACGCAAGACAAAACCAAAAATTATTACTTCCGGTGGATTTATGAGTTAAACTATTCGAAGCAACTTTAATATATTCTTTTCTTGCCACAGAACATTTTTGTACTAGAAATTTTCAATTTGCTTTACTAGATTTTAACACTAAATATAAAGAAACTTTACCACTGGTTTCACAACAGGAATTTACAAGAATGTCCTCCGAGTAAGAGTTCTTTGTTCCTATGTATGGATAACACATGGTTGAAATATAGAGACAAACTAATTTTTTTTCAATATTTTCACTCCTTTCAAGTATCTTGTACAATTTTTTCCTTACAGGTCAATTTATGCGTTGGAGGAAGCTAAGTTTTCGAGTTTTCATAACTCTCACAACTATCGACACTATTTCCTTTAAAAGCCCTGACAAACTTGCATGTTTGACAGAAAATTTCAATATTTCAGTAATATAATAGATCTGAAAAATTTGCCAAAAAGTTGCATGTATTAGGCTAAATGGTTGATACCAAGACTGAATGCGCAAGACCAAGACCAAGACCAAGATCGAATAAGCAAGACCAAGACCAAGACTAGAAACATTTTTGCAAGAACAAGACCAAGACCGAATAAGGAAGAACAAGACAGATGCCAAGACTATTACAGTCTTGGTCGTGGTCTTGCTTTGCTCATCACTAAACCCCAGATAGGAATTGGCAATGCCGACGATGGGGCCAGTCTTGGGCATTTTGTCATTTACCAAGGCCTTGGCGGTTGACCATTAGGCCAAGTCTCGATCTCAGTCTGGCCCAATGGTTTGATTGTGTTAAGTTGAACCTAGGGAAGTGCCCGTTGGATCAAGTCTCAGTCTAATGGTTTGATTTTGTCAAGTCGAACTGAGAGAGATGACCATTGGGTCAAGCGGGCCATTAGGCCCAGCGATTTGATATTGAATATATACCTAAGCTGAATAGCTGAAATAGGTGTATTTCATGAAATAATAGACAACATTTTTAAATGGAAAAAAAGTATTAATACAAAAAATCACATTGTTGTTAAACTTTTTGCGCCCCCCAGTTTGGAAATCACTGTTCTAACATGTCCACTTTTTTTAAATTGGACATCCCTGCTTTGATCATCGGAATCGGCACACGACCCACAACTTTTGGAAATTCCTGATCGTTGTACCAAATGAAAAACACGCTACGATTATTTGCAAAATTAAGACATAGTCAATCGTCTTTTAGCATTAGAATGTGAAAAGGTCGATCTTTAATTGCGAGTCTTATTTCTGTAACTTGCCGGTTTACGTTCGTTTTTATTGCCATCGCTCATCAGCTGGATTCGATTTATTTCGACTGCATTTAACCGACAATTATGCAAGAGAGTGACTTTGCAAAAAAAAATCAACAATCAATTACCTTTAGAAATAACAATAATTAACTATTTCCCAGTCGAAAACATTCGAAGGACTTCCAAGAGCATACAAACGTGTGGCAAGGTTAAAACAAGGAAATGACATTGCTTCGTGTTTGGTTCATAAATTCGTGTTAACAAAAAAAAAATTGTGCTCGTTGTAAATTTGTAAATGCCAGCGATAATTCATAAACGTATTTAGTTAAAATGACTCCGTAGTAACTTGCTGTTTGGAAATTAATTAGAATTTGCTTTCGAAAACGGTTTATTACTGTTGACACTATTATTATGAGGTGTTATTATGGTTATAAATATCCTATACTTAATGTAATACGCTACTACTTTGCTCCTTGTTTTATTTTAGGAAAGGTAATAAGTGTTGTATTGGTAACTTAAGACCTTGAAGTATTTTTTTTGTAATTTCTTAATTCTCGGTATATCTTTTTTCAACTTGGAATAACCAACGATTGATGGAGGATTTGCTGTCTGAAAACGTGTAAAAAAACAATACTTTAAAAAAACAATACTTTAACTTTTACCGAATTTTGACTCTTTATTTCCCAACCTTTTTTTTAACATACCCCACCCAAGTCATTCTAAAATTTTGATGCACTCCTTATGTATCATAAAAATATTTTTTTATATTTAAAAATTGAATTAATCCATAAATGAAGTTTAATTACAACAGTGTATACAAAATGTGCCTTAAAAGTCATTTGTTTATAATTTTTACAAAAATGAAAATTACCCAAAAATATTTGGAGACATTAATTTTGACATATAAACATTCAACAATCTGCAAAAGATGATATGAAAATCAACTAGTTGATTTTTAGTGGCCCATTCCAGAAAATTTTACTCATATACAATTTTAATTAATCAAAAATGCCAATTAGTAAACATTCGAAAGTACACCTGAAAATATTTTTATCAAGCTCGCTACAATTAGGCGTGCGGAAGAGCACCACGATAACTTATCAAAAGGAATAAAATATCTAACCTTTTTCAAACAAAAAATCGATCTAATTTATTCGACTTTTAATTTTTTGAATTGAAGAATAAAATAATAATATAGGCAAATCCAATAAAGACGAGGATGTGCGCATTCGAGCGAAAAGTGGCACATTTCCGAGCGAGGGAGGCAAATGAAGCGCGACGCGGGCGGCGCGCTTCATTTTCCCGAGATCGGAATGTGCCACTTTGAGCTCGAATGTACACTCGGTTTTAAGCATGATTCACAATAATTTTAGTCTATTTCAATTGAATTTTTTGATTTATTTCTAATGTAGTATTTATACAGAATTTTATTAAAAAATCAAAGCTATAGCTTTTTCCGGTGAGCAAATCTCAATTTAGTCGACTGAATATGATTTTTGAACTTAATTAAAGAGGATTAATATAGAAAAATCTTTTAATACGAGGATGTGCGCATTCGAGCGATAAGTGGCACATTTCCGAGCGAGGGAGCAAATGAAGCGCGACGCGGGCGGCGCGCTTCATTAACGAATTGCCAACTCAATGTACACTGTTAAGCATGATTCACAATTTTAATTTAGTCTATTTCAATTGAATTTTTGATTTATTTCTAATTGTATTTTATACAAAATTTTATTTAAAAAATCAAAGCTATAGCTTTTTCCAGCAAATCTCAATTTAGTCGACTGAATTGATTTTTGAATTAATTAAAGAGGATTAAATAGAAAAATCTTTAATAGAATGTGCGCATTCAGCGAAAATGCACATTTCCGACAGAGGCAAATGAAGCGCGACGCGCGCGCTTCATTTCGAGATCGATTCCACTTTGATAATTACACTCGTTTTAAGCACGATTAAAGCGTCCGTTTTAACAAAAATTGGTCAAATTGTTAGGTATATGTTTACAAAAACAACAAATTTAATTTACAAATAAAAAGTCGACATTATCTTAAAATTAAAAAGCAAAAATACACTGGTTTAGTGCGATCATACAAAATAAATTAATAAATTTAGTAAAATTATTAAATTTATGTGAACACACTAGTTTAATTACATCCTTAAATCGTTTAACTATGGATAATTTTCCTTTGTAGTAATAAAATTGCAATTTTTTCATTCATTCCATAAATGTTTAAGTTACAATGCCTTTGATTTAATGGTTTACAACAATCAAAATGCTTTCTATATTTACCAACTTATTGGAACATTAATGTAATAAAAGTTTAATCTTTTATGAAGAGCGTAATTTAATTTAATTCTTTAAAATACAGATCTATTTATTTAAGTTTTTTTTAAAAATAAATTCTCAACTTCTAATTTAATTAAAACTCCCTAACAGCTCCGTTCAGTACTATGGTTTAACATAGATAATTTCATTTTTAGCTGCAATAATATTTTTAAAATAATTCACCCATTATTAAAGCCCCAGTTGCGTATGATTTTTATTTGGTTGATTTTTCTTACCCTTTTGCGTCGCATATCATTTTGTATACATAAAACTATAAAAATTACTTTTTCCAAAATTTGATATCTTTATTTACGTATTTTTTAGCAAATTCCAGCCTCTTGTTTCTATACACTTTAGTTAGTAGTGACTTGCTTCTTGCAATACATGAATTATAATTATTAAAAATTAACTTTTTTCTTATTAACGAAGAATCTACTTCTTTACCATTAAATTGTTTCAATTTTGAAAAAAAAATCAGTGGTTGTTAATCTGCGAATTTGCCCTATTTCTCTAAGTGAGAATTTTTCGTCAGTTGTTGTTAATATCTTAGGGCCGCCCACAAGTGGTCTATCTTCAATATTACCTTCTTTAAAATAATGGCAACATATAAGCATGTACTCTACTTTATTTTAATTAAAACATATCTGCTATTGAAAAAAGGGTTTTTCCTTTTTCTCTAATAAAAAATGACAAGATATCTAATATTAATGTCCGTATTAATCATTTTATTTTTTTTTAGCACAGTTTGAAAAAATATTTCTCGTCGCTTTAATTACAAAAACAATCTACCTTACCCTAACAGCCCGTAGTGTATTTTTGAAATAATAATATTGCATTTCTATTGTAGCTTGCACATTTTTAACTAAATGGTTATTGTGATTTCCAAGAACTTTTTCACAGCCTCTTTTAATGTGTTTGTGTTTCAGATTTTATTTGCGTCAACATTTTTAGTTATATTTTATTCAAAATAAATAAATCGTGTAGATGAATATTTCATCTAACATATAATAAACAAATTTTAATACTATAAACACACTTTATGTACTATTTTGCTGATTTTATTGTTCTAGGAAGCATTTTTAAAAACTTTTTTACAGTATTGTATGACTTTTATAAATATAGATAAAACATACAATTTTGTACCAAGAAAAGAATTATTAGAAGCAATGCGAAGAATGAATGTGGAGAATAAATGGATCACAATAAAAAGAAGACTATACTTCCACACAAGAGCACAAATAGAAATACAGTGGAAACTCGGTTATCCGGACTAATTATTGTTGCAGCTCATTCGGACAATCGAAAGTATAGAAAAAAACGAATTTTAGCGAATTTTAGCACAACTAACGAAAATACGACAGTTGAAGTCAGCCGTCTAAGAAAATAAATTAAAAATTGTGAATCTTGTTTAAAATCGAGGTGACATTCGAGCTCAAATGGCACATTCCGATCTCGGAATTAAGCGCGCGCCCGCGTCGCGGTTCATTTGCCTCCTCGCTCGGAAATGTGCCACTTTTCGCTCGAATGCGCACATTTTCGTGTTTATTGGATTCGCCTATATTAATAACAAATCTTTCAAATCCAGATTTTCTATTCGGAAAAAGTTTTCGCTTGAAAGTGCACATACTCCTTAATAATTCAATTTGCCTATCTTATTTTTCTCTTTTACAAATAATATTAATTAAATCAAACTTAACTAAATGTACCACTTCTCGCTTTTCTTTTAATTAAAAATTACAGTAGGGTATTTTTTACTAAAAACCACATTTCTAATTTAGTACTTGTAAACTAGACTAGATGAGAGCACTTCATCGTACATGAAAAAAAAAACTAACTTTTGCCGAATTTTGACTCTTATTTCCCAACTTTTTTTTAAACATACCTCACCCAAGTGATTCTAAAATTTTGATGCACTCCTTATGTATCATATAAATATTTTTTTATATTTAAAAATTGAATTAATCCATAAATGAAGTTTAATTACAACAGTGTATACAAAATGTGCCTTAAAACTAATTTGTTTATAATTTTTACAAAAATGAAAATTACCCAAAAATATTTGGAGACATTAATTTTGACATATAAACATTCAACAATCTGCAAAAGATGATATGAAAATCAACTAGTTGATTTTTAGTGGCCCATTCCAGAAAATTTTACTCATATACAATTTTAATTAATCAAAAATGCCAATTAGTAAACATTCGAAAGTACACCTGAAAATATTTTTATCAAGCTCGCTACAATTAGGCGTGCGGAAGAGCACCACGATAACTTATCAAAAGGAATAAAATATCTAACCTTTTTCAAACAAAAAATCGATCTAATTTATTCCACTTTTAATATTTGAATTGAAGAATAAAATAATAATATAGGCAAATCCAATAAAGACGAGGATGTGCGCATTCGAGCGAAAAGTGGCACATTTCCGAGCGAGGGAGGCAAATGAAGCGCGACGCGGAGCGGCGCGCTTCATTTTCCCGAGATCGGAATGTGCCACTTTGAGCTCGAATGTGCACACTCGGTTTTAAGCATGATTCACAATAATTTTAGTCTATTTCAATTGAATTTTTTTGATTTATTTCTAATGTAGTATTTATACAGAATTTTATTTAAAAAAATCAAAGCTATAGCTTTTTTCCGGTGAGCAAATCTCAATTTAGTCGACTGAATATGATTTTTTGAACTTAATTAAAGAGGATTAATATAGAAAAATCTTTTAATACGAGGATGTGCGCATTCGAGCGATAAGTGGCACATTTCCGAGCGAGGGAGGCAAATGAAGCGCGACGCGGAGCGGCGCGCTTCATTTTCCCGAGATCGGAATGTGCCACTTTGAGCTCGAATGTGCACACTCGGTTTTAAGCACGATTACGAAGCGTCCCGTTTTAACAAGAAAAAACTTGGTCAAATTGTTAGGTATATGTTTACAAAAAACGCAACAAATGTTAATCACAAAATAAAACAGTCGCACATTATCTTAAAATTAACAAAGCAAAAAAAACACTGTTTAGTGCGACATACAAAATAAAATAATAAATTTAGTAAGAAATACCGAGGTTAAATTTTCGTAACGAGTCCGAACTCGGTTGAAAATCCGGATAATCGCGAATCCGTATAACTGAGGTCCGGATAATTGAGGTTTTACTGTAGGTAATAAAACAATTGCACATTTTCCCTTCACCAAATTGCACATTCGACATTTAAACAAAATCTACAGCTCCCTCGATTTACACGGTTTACAAATATAAAAATTCTTTCTATAATTATACACACATAAAAATGGGGAAATAAATGTACAGGGGAGGCACAAGGTTTAATTTTTTTTATGGAAGAGCGTAGTAACATGAAGTTTGCAATCCACCGTCTTCGAAGAAACGACAAACGATGAAAATACCCAGATCTATCGTAATAAAATTAATTTCGGAAGCTGTTCTGGTTTTTCTGGTGGAAACTAGTATTGAACTTTTCATTCTTCAAAAATTACGATTTTATTTATTTATTATTTAAAACTCGTTAAAGCTCCGTTCAAGGAAGACACGTGAGTCATTCTAAATTACTTTGAAGCTCGTGTCCGATCAAATGATTTCGCAACATTTCAGGCCGATTAGCAATTTTGTGATTCATCAAAAGAGATACGAAAAGGGTTGTTTCCACGCCCGTCCTTTTTATAATATCGAGTTTCTGCTTTGTCTCGGTCTGTTGTGTTTGTCGAAAAAGATGTGTGAAAGTAAATTTAAGAATTATTTTGATATGGCTGTGTGAGTGAGTGTGTGTATGTGTAACATTTTAGACGATGTACTTTTGGGGCTATAAAGAAACAATTGTTACGCTTTGTGCCATTAAAAAAAAACTAATTTTATTTATAATGGAGAAAGTGTGAGTTGCATGAAAGTTGTATATCTTATTCACTTTCACTCGCAGTCGTTTTTAACAATTAGGAAAGTCGAATTTATCGAAAAGCTGTTGTTTTTAAAATGCCGAGTTCGTTTTTGAAATGGAAATAACACGATTCGGGGAACTGCTCCTATTTTGAAAATTGAGGGCAGATCTGTGGGAGCGGAAGTTGCGAAATAGCCATTAAGTTTAAAAATTTTCCTTCTTTTTCAATTCTAATCGGATCATATTTTTCAAATTGAAAAATCGTCGATTAATCGGTTAGGACTTTTGTTAAAAATCATTCAAAAATTTAGTCGTTTTTTTTACACAAAATGAGAGCAGCACAACTTATAAGTTTGGCGAAAAACGAAGATGAAGAATAGCAATACGTTTTATGCGTTATTTTACGAAATAGAAGTTTGAAAATTTTCTAACTCAATTATTTTTTGAAAATATCAATCAAACGCCACAAACTCCAAAATTTGAGCGCTTATAAATTTTGATAAAATCAAAAAATAGGGTAGCCGGACGCTAGTTAAGATCCCAATAACGAAAGGGCATCTTTTACAAATTTAAAAAAAATTAAAGCAGAACGTATTAAACATAATAAAAATTTACAACCCGATTTTTTTTGAAAAATAATTAAAACCCATATACAGTAGACGCCGCTTAATGTGATCACTTTGGGACATAAATAAAGTGATTATATTAACCCACTGATAACAAGGAGCGCATTTTTCTCGCAGACTTAACATTGGATCGGGTCGATTTTTTTGGCTGATCTTACGCTCCCATAAAGGGGCTTTCGGAATATGAAAAGTTTTTAAAGAACCGTTCGCAAATAACCGAGCTACGATTTTTCAAATTAGAAATTTAGAAAAAATTAATACATTTCGGACTCTTCAAACCAGTTTTTCTCCAGAATTTCAAATGGCATATCTATGGTTTTTGGGCTCATCAAAATTCAAAAAATCTGGCGAATCCGAATCTCTATAGTATTTAAAGATCCGTCCACAAATAACGGCGCTACAATTTTTTTTACGCAAACGTTTGTGCTACAAAAATGAATCTATAACTTCAACCCTTAATTACTCAAAAAATTAACATTGCGCCATATGCCGATTTTGCACGTATCTTATGGAAAAAAGTCTCAGGATTCCGAATCTGGGTAGTTTTTAATGATCGGATCGAAAATGAGGGGGCTACGATTGTTTTTATGAGTCAAAGTGTATTTTTTTCAAATAATTTAGTCTTCTCAAAAATTTCGGGGGTTGAAGGAGAAGCAGGGAAGAATGGCTCCGGCTATGTCGGTTTGGGGTTCATAAGAACGTCCCGTAAAAATTTAAAGCACATCCATTACCTAAAATTTTTTTTCCTCAAAAATACGCAAGGGGTTAATCCATGTTTTTTTCCGATTTTGGCCGATTTTGAGGGTTTTGAGTAATGACCGGATTCCGACGCGTAGGGGCTGCGAACGTTCAGACATGGAAGAAATCGACGAAATTCGCTAAGACGGTGGAGTTACAGTATTTTGAAAATTAAAAATTTAAGCAAAATTTACATTTTAAAAGCTTCGAACGCGTTTTTCTCCCAGACTTAACATTGGGCCTTATTTATGTTTTTGGCTGATCTTACGCTCAGATAAACGGGCTTTCAGAATCTGAAAAGTTTGTAAATATCGGTGGCAAATAACCGAGCTACGATTTTTCAAAGTGGAAATTTAGAAAAAATTAAATACAAGTCGGACTCTTCGAACCCGTTTTTCTCGAAAATTTCAAACGGTACGCCTATGGTTTTTTGACCCTATCCGAAGCCAAAAAGTCCGGCGGATCCGAATCTGTATAGTTTTTAAAGATCCGTCCACAAATAACGGCGCCTCAATTTTTTTACAAAAGATTTTGTGCTACAAAAATAAACCTAAAACTTCAACCCTTAATAACTCGAAAAAATAACATTACGCCTTATGCCGATTTTGCACCTATCTTAAGGAAAAAAGTCTCAAAATTCCGAATCCGTGTCGTTTTTAACGATCGAATCAAAAATGTGGGTGCTACGATTTTTTTTTGTGAGTCGAAGTGTATTTTTTTCGATCGATTTAGTTTTTCCGAAAATTTTGGTAGTTGAAGGGGAAGCCGGGAAAAAATGGCCAAGGCTATGTGGGGTGGGCCTGTTCCAAGCCAGTTTGATCTCACTAAGCGGTCGATAACATTAACCGTGATCACATTAAACGGCGTCTACTGTATTTCAAAATATTCAATTTTCTCCCCAAAAATACAACTAAAAAGCTGGCCAACACTTCGTTCCGAATTAATTCCGCAAAATTGTATCTTTAAAAATTCGTACACCTTTCTTAATTTTTTTTCCATCGCAATACGGCTCGAATTAATTTTAATTATATCAAATCTGTGGCGGTGAAAAGAAATAGTGAAAGTTAATTTAGTAATGCTTATACAAAATTAACAAACCTCAGTTTTTGTTGTGTTATTAAAATTAATTTTTTCGCTTTCGTTTTCGATTAAGTTTTTTTTAAGAGGCTTCTTAAATTTGTGATTTTTTTTTAAATATTATTTTTAATAAAAACGCGAAAATTAACCTTTGTTTAAGTTTCAAAACAGACTCGTTGATCTTTGGAAAGGTTTGTGTGTGGTATAAACACTCGACATAATGGCAGAATTAACTAAATACAGAGCTCGAAAGCAAATGCCAAGCTTGCAATTAATTTGTTGATTAGAATGTAATAAAATTCGGCTATAAATAGACTTTGAGAATTTTTTTTTTTTAGAATATGCAACATTCCAGGTTTGTTTTTCGCAACGACCGTTGTCGCTTCGCAATGAAAAAATATTAATTCGGGTCAGCTTTGGCAGTTCCACTTTCAGGAATGCGTTCAAAAGTTTGGGAGTTAATGTAGGTCATAGGTTGTTCTTTCGATAAAATTGCCAAATTTTATATTTTTGGCAGCAAGATGTACTTTGTAACCTTTTTTTTTTCTGATAGGAGCAGAGCTACATAGAAACTTAACTTTTGCATTTGGCAGACTACGAGTCGTTGCTTTTTTTATCATTTTCTCTGTTCTGTGCGACGAAAACGTAAAAACTTTTAACCTTAGCCTGGTTGGGTTAAGTAAATTTAGCACCTTAATTAGTGGTCTAATTTTCATCGTTAATTAAAACTTTATATGCTCGTTGAGTTAGCCTCGATTTAATGAGAGTTTCACAATGCAACAAAGTCCGAAAACGAATTAATAAATGTACATTTTACTTCCTCAAGTATCCTTTTTTTTTTCGTTTAGAAAGAAATAAAAACGTCTTTTTCTAAACTCGACAATATGTTCTGATTGTGAGAAAATGCTTATAATAGGAAAACGGGTGCTAGAATTTAATAGAGCTTTTCTTCAATGGAAAAACGATAAAATGTAAGTGTGCGAATTTTTGTTAAGTGCTTTCTAATGTTTTCTAATCTAAAAAGACGTGTTGTTTTTTTTTAAATTACGTATGGTTTAAAAAAACCGCCAATTAATCCCGCTTAAAATTCGCTGAGTAGGTAGAATAATTAGTGCCCCTTTATCTCTTAAAAACAGTGGTTTACAAACGTTATGTTTCTGCGCCTCGCTTAAAAAAATCTCATCTTGGCGACTGCACACTGTACGTACAGCTATCCCTCGATTTACGTGATAGATGGGTTCCCGAGAAAACCGTGTAAATCGAACCCATAATATTTGTATGGAAAGCCATACAAATCGAAAACAAAACAAAATATGCCTAAATTGGTCAGTTTCTTTTAGAAAGCAATTAATTTTTTTGCGTAAAATCTCTGATAAAAAATTATATTTAAAATAGTATTATTTTCTTGAAAAATTTTAGAATTTTCATTGTTGTAAACCGTTTAAAACAATTAGCGTACCTATAGGTGTAATTTCATAAAATAATACAGTGCATTTTTAAATAAAACCGAAAAAAATTTCAATACTAAAAATTATATTTATGTTAAACTTTTTGTGCCCCCCTTGTGTCCGTGGCTCTCCCTTCCCGTTTATAAATCACTATTTTAAAACAACATTTAAATATCCTTCACGCGTTGAAAAATTACTTTTTTTTTCAAATTGCTATAAAGTCGATTCAATGAGAAAACGAGGTATTTTATTTAAAGAGAGATTGTTAGGTCCTTCGGTGTCCTTTTTCAATTAATTACATTTTGAGCTGTTGTCGAATTTACATATAAATATAAATAAAATGACATGGATTTTCTATAATCAGTTTTACATGTGAAAAGGTCGATAAGATGTTAAAAAGCTTTGACGATGTGTTTTATCAAAAATATCGAACGAGCAGCAAAACAACTTTCAAGTAGTTTAGTTTAAATAATTATTAAAGCAATTATTATGAAACAATGAGATAATTTATGAAGGTATTCAAATCTAGTCGGATCCCTAATACAATCTTCAGAATTTAAACAAATTATTTCGGTAACAAAATACTTCGAGTACTTGCTTTAATTATTTAAACAATAGCTTAATGGAAATAACAATCAACGTACCGAAAATAATTAAAAACACTACACCAATTGTTGTTGCTTAATTTTATATGTTTGTTCTTCAACGACACGAAATATACTAAATTTATTTGCCATGCAAAAAGGTAGATGTAGATAAGGCTATGGATATCATCAATGAATAATATTTAAATAATTTCCTTTAAAATACTATCGATATAAAGTATTTAAAAATGCACCGAAATGTTAAGTAAACAAAGACCTAAAATCGATGCTTTAATTATTAAAACAATTTGATATAATAATAAATCATTTAATATATAAATTATTAAAAAATCAGCTTCAATTTCGATTTAAATTAATTTAAATTCTGGATAATAAAAAAAAAATAAAAAAATTATATTGTGTTACATTTTGAGAGTAGAAAATTTACGTCATAATAAATTTATATTTGAAGAAAAAACAAATTTCGACAAGTTACTAAAGATGTGAGGGGTCGACCGCTGTCATGGTATAACATAATGTCTTGACGATTGGCTAATTATTCTACTGCCCTTCAAAATTTTACGAAGTCCCCAAATCCGCGTAACATGCAGAAGTAGTGCTGTAATTTGTTTATAATTTAAGTCAAAAGTCCCTACTGGCACCTATCAAACGGAAAAATTCTAACATCGACCGAAGTGACCAAAAAAAATTCTAACGCCGAAATCACTTTTTTACCAACCCAATAATTCGTTTAATTAATTCGCACCAGTAATTTCTGGAACATAAATTCGTTTTTCAAGCCCGATTTTATGAATAATATTTCTTCAGCGATCAATTAAAACAATTTTGATCTATATTGAATTTAAAAAATTTCTTATTCTGTAATTCCTTGGGCAATAATCGCCAAAATATAACACGAGGGGCCTGATTTAATATACAGTGGAAACTCGGTTATCCAGACTAATTACTGTTACACCTCATTCGGATAATCGAAAATCGGTTAATTGAATGTATAGAAAAAAACGAAATTTAGCTATATATAATGTGACCATATTTCCTGTTTTGATTGGGATTATTCCGTTTTCAAAAAATTGTCAATTACGATACCAAATATTAAGAAATCCTAACAAGAATTTCATTCTTGCCTCCTTATTTAAATACAAATTAATTTCACGATAATTTCTTATTGAAAAAAGTCAAAAATTACGAAAAATAAGCGAAGTCCAAAGGAGACAGTTTGCGAGCGTAACTACGGTTTTAGAATTACTTGAAGTCTTTTAAGGTAAATTGATGATTGTTAATCGTGGCGAAAAGCGGAGTGTGCACATTCGAGCTCAAAGTGGCACATTCCGATCTCGGAAAATGAAGCGCGCCGCTCCGCGTCGCGCTTCATTTGCCTCCCTCGCTCGGAAATGTGCCACTTTTCGCTCGAATGCGCACATCTTCGTGTTAATTGGATTCGCCTATATTAATAACAATTCCTTCAAATCCAGATTTTCTATTCGGAAAAAGTTTTCGCTTGAAAGTGCACATACTCCTTAATAATCGAACTTGCCTATCTTATTCTTCTCTCTTACAAATAATATTAATTAAATCAAACAGAACTAAATGTACCACTTCTCGCTTTTCTTTTAATTAAAATTAACAGTAGGGTATTTTTTACCAAAAACCACATTTCTAATTTAGTACTTTTAAACTAGACTAGATGGGAGACTTCATCGTACATGAAAAAACAATACTTTAACTTTTTCCGAATTTTGACTCTTATTTACCAACCTTTTTTTTAACATACTCCAACCAAGTCATTCTAAAATTTTGATGCGCCCCCTATGTAACATATAAATATTTTTTTATATTTGAAAATTGAATTAATCCATAAATGAAGTCTAATTACAACAGTGTATACAAAATGTGCCTTAAAATTAATTTGTTTATAATTTTTACACAAATGAAAATTATCCAAAAATATTTGAAGACATTAATTTTGACATATAAACCTTCAACAATCTGCAAAAGATGATATAAAAATCAACTAGTTGATTTTTAGTGGCCCACTTCAGAAAATTTGACCCATATACAATTTTAATTAATCAAAAATGCGAATTAGTAAACATTCCAAAGTACACCTGAAAATATTTTTATCAAGCTCGCTACAATTAAGCGTGCGGAAGAGCACCATGATAATTTATCAAAAGGAATAAAATATCTAACCTTTTTCAGACAAAAAATCGACCTAATTTATTCTTCTTTTAATTTTTTGAATCGAAGAATAAAATAATAATATAGGCAAATCCAATAAAGACAAGGATGTGCGCATTCGAGCGAAAAGTGGCACATTTCCGAGCGAGGGAGGCAAATGAAGCGCGACGCGGAGCGGCGCGCTTCATTTTCCCGAGATCGGAATGTGCCACTTTGAGCTCGAATGCGCACACTCGATTTTAAGCACGATTCACAATAATTTAGGCCATTAAATTAAACGAAAACTCAAATCGAGGTTTAACTGTATTTAATTTGAAACATGATTTAAATGATGCAAAACTGTATTATTTTGATATCTGTAGTATAGCCATGGTTACCAAGCAATTAAACAGTTTTGATTGACTAATTAATTGGCGGCCATTAAAAATGAGCTAATCTCATTGGCTTATTTAAAGCGGAATTTTCAAAAAAAGATTTCTATGATACTTAACACGAATTATTTTTGGTTTCCACTTAGTTTAATTTATTTATAAAAATTATATATAAAAATTAAATAATAAAAGTCCAAGTTTTTTCATTTTAAACAAATACTGAAACCAGGTAGAAAAGCCGATGTTCTCTTTACCTGACTTGGTATTAAGACTTTGTGTTTCACTAATCCTTTCAAAGAATATCTATTGTCCAAAATACCCATTTTAACAAAATATTTCTAAACAACCTAAATAATGACATAGAATAAGATGGAACGTCTAATTTTGACTAAAACTAGAACACGAATTTTTTCCAGTGTACGTATGTAGGGGAAACAGTATAGTTATTGGCCAGTTAAACGACCTTAATATCGAAAATATCAAGTAAAAATAAATATAACAGTTAGAAATGAATAAAAGTTAGTTATGCCATATGGTTGTATATGAATGTATTTATTAGTTAAGACACCTTACATACACTTTTGTTAAACATTTTAGGAATAAAATTAACATAAAAATATAAAACATAAAGTTATATTAATTTGCCATATTATTGCAGTTATTGGCCAAACCGAAAAATAAAATATAATATTAAACTTGAACAAAAACTTGAAATTCTATAACCACTAAAACATGTCTTCATGATAATGTTCATCTTCAGAAGGTTCAGAATCATCATTTAACGATAAACAGTTATGGCATATAAAGTCAGAAAGCTCATCGTTTGTTCCTCCGACAAAAAATCACACATCGGAAAAAAACCAATCCGCCTAGCAGAATTTTGTTAAAACTTGTTGACAAATAGTAAAAGTGTTGCCATTGATGTTGTTTTAAATCTACCATTTATCTAGGGTGTCGCTAGTGTTTTAGCATCAAAGTTGAAATGGCCAATAACTGTATAGGGGCCAATAACTATACCGTTTCCCCTATATCATCTACTTTTATTTTACAATAAAATTAATAACCCACGAATTGTCTTAAAAAACATCCAAATACAAATCTTGTATAGCTGAAATGTATTGGCAATAATTTCGGTGATGAAAAACTAGTAAATGATTTTTATCATTCCCTCTCACTCGTACTTATGGTTTTGTTGTATCTTTTCGCTCGCCCCCACTCATTGCTATAGTGAAAATACGTTTTTTGAACATAAAATCGATATTTACCAAACTAAATTTAAAATAATTGAAAAGAGCGAAGAATAGGGGTAAACAGTACAGTTGTTGGCCAGTCGACAATGATTGGCCATATTTAAAAAATATTTAATAATAAATCTATATTTCCTAATAATAATTTCTAATAAATGGTTCGTTTTTTTTGTTAATTTACTATTATATCTTATTTTAATTAGAAAATATTGGCCGATCACTGTAAAGTCACTAGTCAATTACTATATTTATATGGCCAATAACTATGTTGTTCAATAAAAGGGCCAATCACTGTACTGTTTAGCCCTAAAGTAGATAAATTCAACGAATACGAAGATGTGCGCATTCGAGCGAAAAGTGGCACATTTCCGAGCGAGGGAGGCAAATGAAGCGCGACGCGGAGCGGCGCGCTTCATTTTCCCGAGATCGGAATGTGCCACTTTGAGCTCGAATGTGCACACTCGGTTTTAAGCGCGATTACAAAGTGTCCCGTTTTAACAGGAAAAAACTTGGTCAAATTGTTAGGTATATGTTTACAAAAAACGCAACAAATATTAATCACTAAATAAAACAGTCGCGCATTATCTTAAAATCAACAAAGCAAATAAAACACTATTTAGTGCGAAATACAAAATAAAAAAATTAGTAAGAAATACCGAGGTTTAACTGTAATGCCAATTCAAATCTGTTTTTAAAAAAATTATATTCAATTACATAGCAATAATTGAAACCTGGACTTCTTAAGACGAATTGCCGATAACAATCGGAAGAGTATTCAAATTTAAATCGAAATCAAATTCAATTTGAATCCATAAAGTTTCACAATTAGTAATTTTCCGAGATTATTGTCTCAAGCAGTTTAATAAAAATGAATGCTTTACGTAGTCCAATAAATTAGAAAAAAATCTACCTAAACTCCAAGGATTCTTATTTAGTCCTTCATGCCTATATACTGTCAACACCACGGATTTCCTAAATTCTCCGAAAATAAATCTGTACGTCAGCCAGAAACTTATATCTCCATCAATGTCAAATTATGCAATAAAAAGAACTCTAAAATATGACTTTAAGAATGCACGGGTCGAATAGCATATCCGAGAGCCCCTTTCCTCATTAATCCATCGTTAAATGTGTAAAAGAGAATAAATGTTTACGTCCCTTTCGGTTTGTGTATAAATAGCTTAGGGGTCGAAGGAACCTTTGAAGGCGTTACGCAGAAACTAAAGAGGAATTAATCAAAATTTTCAATTGTACAACGAGATTTATCATTGTCGCATATAGACCACGCAAAAAAAATAAACATCTAAATGAAATGGTGGCTGTTAATGTTTTCAGGAACGCACCCTTTTATAAACGATGTTTGCAACTGTAAAATATGACATAATTGATTGTGCACGATTAACCCATTAAAGCCCGTTTCTTTTGTGTTTGCCAAAAAAATCCTATTAATAAACCCAAATACTTTTTTTTATTTAATTAAAGCGTATTGGAGAGAAACCGTTTAGTTTATTGTTAATACGAGGTCCGTTCAGAAACTAACCGAACCATATTTTTTTTAAACTTTATTGTTAATTTGATAGAATACACAGGGCAATGATGAAAATTTTTTTTTAATAATTTTACCTAATTCCTGTATTATTTTGTGTGCTGATTCTGAAAATAATCATAAAAAAGTCGAATCGCCCGCCAATTGCCCACATTTCAATATTAAAAAAATATTTTACTTTTTAAAATGTAAAAAAAATATTTTTAATCATTGAAATGTTATTAGGTTGACAATAAATTCTTGTGTTATGAGGTTGCCAATACATATTATCAGTGCATGATCTGCCTCTCCTGATTCCCGTTTGTTCTTCTAATAGGGTAGAAGCACCGGTTTTGGACACTGTACCAGTTGTGGACATTTTCCACTTTAATTTGACAAATGCGAAATATAAGAATTATCGATACTCCAATAAATGTAATTAATATATCTTTAACTACAATAGAAACAGCAAGAATGTTTTTTTCGTATTTTTCAAGTTATTTTATCAAAATTACTCAAGTGTCTAAAACTGGCCCTAGCGTGTCCAAAACCGGTACTTTTACCCTATATTATCTTCTGTAATAATTCTGAGCCGTTTATTGATTATTATAGAGTATATTTTATAGGCTGTATTTAGTAAACAGATTCCTCTATAATTTTCACATAGTCCCCTGTTGCCTTTCTTAAATATTGGAACAATTTTTGCAGTTTTCCATTCTTTGGCTACAATACCTGCAAAGAATGGATGAAAAACGTATCCCAAAACAAATATATGGTATATTTGTTTTGGTAGTACGGGCCCAGAGGTGTAAGAAACGTAGGCCGACCTAGAAAAAGATGGTCAGACCAAATACAAGACCACCCTATATAAAACGAGTAACATACCGGACTAATGAAGTCTAAAACATGAGGAAGAAGAAAAAAGATTATTTAAATTGTAGTAATTTAAAATTGTCGTAATTAAAAATTGTTACCTAATAAAAAAAACTATGATTTATTTAATTTTTTTGTATCAAATTCTTTATTTTAAAATATATAATCGATCTCATATTGCGAGAGACCTGAGGGTGATAAAAAAAATTGAATACCAAATTCGGTTTCAGCACCCAAAATAAATAAGATTCAGGTGAATTGGTATAAAAAGTTTTTAAAAACATTTTTTTTGTTGGCCTGTGTTATTGATCCTTGTCTCCTTCAAAATACTCTCCTCCCCTATTACCATACTTTTCCCAGCGGCCTTTCCATTTCGCGAAGCAGTCCCGGATAGCTTAATTCAAAATCGCCTTTAAGATTAGGTTATTTTTTGAAGAGACCTCGTACAATACCTGCATAACCCTCTTCATAAAATTTAGATTTATTTTTATTTTGAATTTGAAAATCAAAAAACTCAATCGTCTTCTGCATCTTAAACGATCATTAATTTTCGATTACATTTTTCTATTTCGACATGGATTTAAATGGGAGATATTGTTTACCAGCGTTTAAGTACAATGTTAACATATATCAAATGTCAAGGTTGTTGCTATTAATAATTTTGTTCTTCTTCATATTGTAAAAAAAAATATCATTCAGAAATCTTGATCTATCGTCTCCGTCATTTAAATGTACCAGAACTAATTTTAAAAGTACGATGCCCAAAACCGATTTTGTTACAGGTAAACACCTCTTAGCTTGTATTTTGTGCTTACAAAAGGTTGCGTTCCATGAAAGAACAATGTTCACATTAAGGCAGTATCAATTTAATGGACGTTAATAGAAGTAAAGAATGTTATTGCAACTCAATATCTTAGCCGGTTAGGTTACAACAGTACAAATCGCAACCCACACAAAATTTGCCTTTTCTTTTAATAACAGTCCTTCTACGTTAAGTGTCTTCTATTAATGCAACGGAAAATGGCGACCCAACAATCTTAAGCAAATTCCGAAGTAGGTATTACATTTATTACAAACCGTTCGGAAGAGAAATTAGGTATTTAAGAGTGGTCACGCCCAAAAACACTATTTACTCAAGTTATTAACGACAATGAATAACCGACACGTAAACAAACTATTTTAAATGAGACCATTTTACTACAAAATAAATGTTTACAATGAAAGCAACATTCAAGATGTGAGTCAAATGGGTGCATTTCAAATGCCCAAGTACAGTGGACTCCCGTGCAACTCGGAACATAGATTCCGCATTGTAGGGGATATACATTATCAGAACAACTTAGGCAAGTTCAAATTTTAATTACTGGTAGTTAAAAGTGATTCAAATTTAATTTTTATAGGGTTTCTTGAACAAATGTCAAATAATAAAATAATTTAATTTTAAATTAAAAGTTCAATAAAATTATTTTTCTCTTATATTTTCAAATGTAAATAAGCATTCTTATTATTTTTATAACCTCTTAGTGATTTTTAAACTGTTGGCATCCCTGTCCCTATTCATACATAAACAGTTACAAAATTTCGGTTGCGTTGCACGAGCGTGAGCTGTGCGCATATTTTTTTTGCAAAAACCAAACAGATAAAAAGTAAAAGAAAAAATACAAAGACTTACCTAGGATGAGGTGTAGCTTGGCGTCGGTTTGGAAGGCGTAATGAAGGGTGACGAGAAAGGGATTATCGCGGACGGCTTCGAGGACTTGCCTTTCGGTTTTTGTGTGTTCTGTCGTTTTCTTTTTTTGGACTATAGTTGCTTTCTTCAGAACCTTCATTGCGTAGAGGCGACCATGGTCGCTTCCCCCTCTTTTTCGAACTAGGAACACTTTACCGTAAGCTGCAAACAAAAATCAAATCTCAAAATGGGAAAAGAAACTTTTTACTTTTACCCAAACAACAATTTTCTGATAATATATTATAAACAATTATTTAGCATCAGAACGGCCGTTTTGGCAAATTTCAGAAATTACTAATTTTGGAGTTGGATTTTCAATATATCTTATAGGCAAATAATTAATATTTTCTTCGATAGCTATCCCGGAATTTTTTTTATTATTTTTCCCGTGTACAATAATATATTATAAACAATTATTTAAAATCAGAACACCCGTTTTGGCAAATTTCAAAAATTACTAATTTTGCAGTTGTTTTTTCAACATATCTTATAGGAAAATAATTAATATTTTCTGCGATGGCTATCCCAGAATGTTTTTATTATTTTTTCGGTGTACAATAATATATTATAAACAATTATTTAACAACAGGACGGCCTTTTGGCAAATTTCAGAAATTCCCATTTTTGCAGTTTGATTTTCAACATATCTCATAGGAAAATAATTAATATTTTCTTCGATAGCTATCCCGGAATTTTTTTATTATTTTTCCCGTGTACAATAATATATTATAAACAATTATTTACCATCAGGACGGCCGTTTTGGCAAATTTCAGAAATTCACATTTTTATAGTTTGATTTTCAACATATCTCATAGAAAAATAATTAATATTTTTTTCGATGGCTATCCCAGAATTTTTTTATTATTTTTCCCGTGTACAATAATATATTATAAACAATTATTTAGCATCAGAACGGCCGTTTTGTCAAATTTCAGAAATTACTAATTTTGCAGTTGGATTTTCACCCTATCTTATAGGAAAATAATTAATATTTTCTTCGATGGCTATCCCAGAATGTTTTTATTATTTTTCCCGTGTACAATAATATATTATAAACAATTATTTACCATCAGCCCGGCCGTTTTGGCAAATTTCAGAAATTCACATTTTTATAGTTTGGATTTTCAACATATCTCATAGGAAAATAATTAATATTTTCTTCGATGGCTATCCCAGAATTTTTTTATTATTTTTCCCGTGTACAATAATATATTATAAACAATTATTTAGCATCAGAACGGCCGTTTTGGCAAATTTCAGAAATTACCATTTTGCAGTTGGATTTTCAACATATCTTATAGGAAAAAAATTAATACTTCCTTCGATAGCTATCCCGGATTTTTTTATTATTTTTCCCGTGTACAATAATATATTATGAACAATTATTTAACATTAGGACAGCTGTTTGAGAAAATTTCAGAAATTCACATTTTGCAGTTTCATTTTCCCGAGATCGGAATGTGCCACTTTGAGCTCGAATGTGCACACTCTGTTTTAAGCATGATTCACAATAATTCATTTACTTTCTCAGACGGCTAACTTCAACCGTCAAATATTTATTAAAAGTGCGCGCGCAACTTCTGTTGCCTATTAAAATATTAGTCTCAATATGCCAAAAGAAGCACAACTTCAAAATTCATTAAAAAAAATCTTCAAAATTTTTCTTCGCCTTCTTTTCGATTTTGACACTATATTAATGGGAAATGAGAATTAATTACGCGCTACTTGTACTAATTGCGAACGAGATGATGTATAATCGAAAGCATGGGCGCGCTATACGTACGACGTAAATGGTAATATACAAAAATGAGGTGTCAATGCACCTGTATTTATTAATTATTTGGCTGTTTTCGGAGTGACAAGCACGTAGCATTAAAGTAGCGTGGTCGAAGAGGCGATAAAGCACAATCGCCGACTGATTATTCCTACTTTTACAAAAAGCCCAAAATAAGAAGTTAACGAACTCGTAAGGTCGCTTAGAACATTGCCCCGGGTGCTTAGTCACCCGCCGTTCCCGGCTCCCGGTCCCTATTTTTCAACGTCGATCCTTCCGACCCGCCGATACGCCACTGCCTCAACGTTTTTAGACCTTCGCGTTTTTGGATTTTATCCAAAATGATTAACGTCGGCGTGCGGTTGATCTTTCGAGGACGTGTCGATAAACCCCGAAAATTCGCTTGGTAATTTGCCGTCTGCTACGTCCTTTGCCATATTTTGGACATGGGCAAAGTTGAACGGCACCGCCGCAAAGGACGACGTAAATCGCATGAATGGGCCATTCTTTCGCTCGATTTAATTCGAGAAAATCGGTTTGTTATGAATTTTCCTAGCTCGCTCCGAACAATTAAGATAATTCCCCTTTAATTATACAATTACGTTTCAAATAAGAGACACAAAAAGTCGACGGTAAGCGTAATGCGTCGTTTAGCTTCTCGGAAAGTTGTGCACTCGCACCTCGATTTCAGAAAAACAAGGTCGACGATGCAGCTTTGAATACGTGCAGGTCGAGCTTTGTTTCAAAAACGGAATTGTTCGAAGATGAAATTAATGCTAATCACGACAAATAGCGCCATTAACAAATTGCATAAAGCTCGATGGCCTACATTTCTTACGTGACTCAACTGCAGTTCTTCGAGTTTTAGTACTGTGTTAGCGCGATTTTAACTATGCAAGAAATAAATTAAAGGAAAAAAAATACCAACTGTAAAATATGAGTGTGTATAGTTTGTAAGTTTCTTAATATTGTTGGGAGTGCAAATTTCAGTAATGATTTCTTGCCAGTTTTTTGCTGGAGAAATTACTAGAGCGGAGACTAAGTTTTTAAAATAACGGATTTAATAAGTTGCTTTGTTCATTATTACTTTTTTTTTTAATATTTAAATATAGGACAATAGATCGGTGATTTCCAAACTGGGAAAGCACGGACTAGGGCAACGAGCGGCGCAATTTTTTGTATTTTATCCATTTAAAAATGTGTTGCATTATTTTATGAAATACACCCAACCCTCCATTTACGCGTTACTTGTAATGAATGAAAACTATACTCTGTCCGGCGAACAGAAATAGTCAAGCCACGCCCCACTAAATTGAACCAATGTATGCGGTGCCCAGTTTCACACAGTACAAATTAATAGTCAAGTTTGTCCCCGTTCTTGCAGGATATAAATGCTTGTATGGTTGCTTGTGTTACGTGCTTTAAAAATTAAGCCAATAGAAAAAATTATATTAAAATTTAGCGCACATTTGTGGGAGTGGCTTAACTATTTCTGTTGGCCGGACAGATTATAGTTAAAATATACCACACTTCTGCTAGATATTTGGTTCCTGGTAGAAATACGGTTCTGTAACTTTTAATTAAAAAAATTTAGTGAATTTTAAATAAATTAATTATTATGAATTGTTCTTAAAACCAAGTGTGCACATTCGAGCTCAAAGTGGCACATTAAATAAATAACTTCCATGGAATAGTTTGTCCAAATTTGGACTTTTAAAAAATTGTGTTTTTTAACATAAAATCTTTTACATTTTGAATTGATTTAATGACCACTCTGTTTTTTTAGAAGAAGTTAGAATTTTTTGATTATTTTTCTGGGTTATTAGAAGGATCAATAAATAACTTCCATGCAATAGTTTCCCCAAATTTAAACTTTTAAAAAATTGTGATTTTGAAAATAAAATCTTTTACATTTTGAATCGATTTCATGCCTGCCCTGTTTTGATAGAGGAAATTATAATTTTTTAATTATTTTTCTGGGTTATTAGAAAGTTCAATAAATAACTTCCATGCAATAGTTTCCCCAAATTTGCACTTTTAATAAATTGTGTTTTAGTAACATAAAATCTTTTACATTTTGAAAATTGATGTACAGTACGGAGGCGCAGTAACAACTTTTGGAAACCACTGGAATAGATAGATATGTATAAAAAGTGGATTGTTGCCTTTGAATTAAAAAAATCCCAAAACTAAGTTCGTAAAGTTTTCGTTTATGGATTTTAAAACACAAGTTGTTTGTTCCAGAGATTATTGATATTAATAAATTAAAGATGGCCCAAATAGATGCCTTTTAAAAGTCCATAAAAACACAACAAAATCTCTCGATTTAAAGTGACACACTTTTTTGCCCGATATTTTTCTACTTTGGGTTCCGACGTCTATTTTTAGAAAATTTCATTAATGGAGAGGCTTATTTTAACTAATGAGTCAGTTCGTAATTAATTAAGGAATGCACAAGAAGCAAAAGTGAAAAAAATTTAAGACGAGCTATTTGCTCAACGTTGGGTCTATTAGTTTTAGTTTTGAAATCTGTCAACTTCTAAGAAAACAACACACACTAATCAGAAAGAGATAAAGTTGACATTTCTATTATCACTGAATTTTATCAAGTCAACCACAGACACCTAAGAACACACGCAATACCAACGTTATCGGACTTCTGTTTCGAAGAGGAAACGATCCGATAACCAAAAGCCACAAATTGTCAATTTTGAGAAGTGGTTTCTTTTTCGAAGAAAACTTGTAAGGTATGGGGGCTAAGTTGCGAGTTACATTAATTTTATTTGTTACAGTTGCTTTTAAATATCAAGGTTGATTGGAACCAATAGGTTACTACTTACGTTCGCAAAAATTGAGACATTTGAAAATTCATTCGGAATTAATCTGAAAACTGGAGCGGTCACCGAGACTTAATTAAAACTTTCTCAAACTTAAGTAAAAAAAAATTTTCAGAAAATAATTTTGTTATATAATTTTATGGTGAACATAAACATTAAGAGGATCGAATCAGGGTTGCCCGAACTCAAATGCGAAATGGATTCTACGGGTCATTTTGCACACGTAAATATTAATTGTTTATAATGAAATTAATTAGAAATGATACCTGATCCTGTCTCAAAAAAATATTTTAAAAACATTAAGGTACTGAGTAAAATATTCACATATTTTTTTTATTTATGAATTAAAAAAAAATTAGAATAAACTCTTCAAAAATGGATTCTGCAATTCTTTTTACATGCGAAAAAGTTAATTGTTTATAATAAAAGCGATCATAAATAATTCTTCGCTCTGTCTTAAAGAAAAACTTTAAAAACAGGGGTGGACTTTGGTAATTATGGCTCTATCTTTTTTGTTATGGAAAATATAGGAATAAACTTTTCAGAAATGGATTGTATGGGTCATTTTACATACCGAAATGTTAATTGTTTATAATAAAATTATTATAAATTATTCATCAGCCCGCTCCAAAGAAATACTTTAAAAACAGGGCTGTACTTTGGGAATTATGGTTCTATCTTTTTTTGTAATGGAAAATATAAAATAAACTCATCAGACATGGATTCTATGGGTCATTTTATATACCGAAATGTTAATTGTTTATAATAAAAATAATTATAAATTATTGATCAACCCGCTCCAAAGAAATACTTTAAAAACAGGAGTGTACTTTGGGAATTATGGCTCTATCTTTTTTTGTAATGGAAAATATAGAAATAAACTCTTCAGACATGGATTCTATGGGTCATTTTACATACCAAAATGTTAATTGTTTATAATAAAATTAATTATAAATTATTCATCAGCCCCCTCCAAAGAAATACTTTAAAAACAGGGGTGTACTTTGAGAATTATGGCTCTATCTTTTTTTGTAATGGAAAATATAGAAATAAACTCTTCAGACATGGATTGTATGGGTCATCTTACATACCGAAATGTTAATTGTTTATAATAAAATTAATTATAAATTATGCATCAGCCCGCTCCAAAGAATACTTTAAAAACAGGGATGTACTTTGGGAATTATGGCTATGTCTTATTTATTGCTGAAAATATTTAAGCAAACTCTTCAGAAATGGATTCTATGGGTCATTTTACATTTTTATTACAAAAAGTAAGGACTTTTCTTCAAATTTACATTCACGCTATTTTTTTGCTAATATACACAATAATCAAAAATATTTACAATCACGTTATAGAAGATTGGACACCCCTGAACTAAATAGAAGACATACCAGACTGAAATGTTGGCATAAAAGCTACGTTCGTATGCAACCATATAAAAGTACAGTTAGCTGCTTAACATTACATTAATAAACTTACACAAAGTTACATTGGTTATTGTAGTTTACATTCCAATGCTCTTTCCGTTGTTTTGCAGCACGTGCCTTCGGCTTTACGGACTGGCAATAATGCTATTTGCTTACGCACGTCATTATCTTTACGAAGACCCATGTTTAATAATTAATAAATTATTATTATAAATAGATAAGCGAATTCCACCGCAAAAATTGTTCCACTTAATAAGCTTAACGGAAATCTTTTCGCATTAAGATTTATAATCTAGTAAAATTAAAATGCATGACTTATGTAAACAATATTCTCGCAAACTTTCTAATTAGTAAATTTTAGCATTTCCTGCACAAGAAATTCTTTGATTTCGAGCCCAAGAATTTCTCGTGATAAGCCCGCGAAACTATTTTATCAATTTTCTTATGTAAGAACCTTCGATTACGCTCGCACGTGTAATTACGATAAATAAATACTCAAAAACAACAATGTTTATTATTTATAAATTTAAACAAAGGTTAATTTTCACCTATTTATTAAAAAATAATATTTAAAAAAATATATAATTTTAAGAAGCTTCGTGTACTTTTTTTTTGTTAAAAACGGGACGTTTGTTAATCGAGCTTAAAATCGAGTGTGCACATTCGAGCTCAAAGTGGCACATTCCGATCTCGGGAAAATGAAGCGCGCCGCTCCGCGTCGCGCTTCATTTGCCTCCCTCGCTCGGAAATGTGCCACTTTTCGCTCGAATGCGCACATCTTCGTGTTAATTAGATTCGACTATATTAATAATAAATCCTTCAAATCCAGATTTTCTATTCGGAAAAAGTTTTCGCTTGAAAGGGCACATACTCCTTTATAATTGAATTTGCCTATCTTATTCTTCTCTCTTACAAATAATATTAATTAAATCAAACTGAACTAAATGTACCACTTCTCGCTTTTCTTTTAATTAAAAATTACAGTAGGGTACTTTTATCAAAAACCACATTTCTAATTTAGTACTTTTAAACTAGAATAGATGGGAGACTTCATCGTACATGAAAAAAAAATACTTTAACTTTTTCCGAATTTTGACTCTTATTTCACAACCTTTTTTTTAACATATCCCACCCAAGTCATTCTAAAATTTTGATGCACCCCCTATGTATCATATAAATATTTTTTTATATTTAAAAATTGAATTAATCCATAAATGAAGTCTAATTACAACAGTGTATACAAAATGCGCCTTAAAACTAATTTGTTTATAATTTTTACAAAAATGAAAATTATCCAAAAATATTTGGAGACATTAATTTTGACATATAAAACTTCAACAATCTGCAAAAGATGATATAAAAATCAACTAGTTGAGTTTTAGTGGCCCACTTCAAAAAATTTGACCCATATACAATTTTAATTAATCAAAAATCCGAATTAGTAAACATTCGAAAGTACACCTGAAAATATTTTTATCAAGCTCGCTACAATTAAGGGTGCGGGAGACCACCATGATAACTTGTCAAAAGGAATAAAATATCTAACCTTTTTCAAACATAAAATAGATCTAATTTATTCGGCTTTTAATTTTTCGAATTGAAGAATAAAATAATATTGATCTTTACAGAACTTCGAATAGTAAATATATTAAAAAGGAAACAGATTTAATAAAATTACAATCTGCTAAATGCAGGAAAAGTCCAAGTTTTTCATTTTAAACAAATACTGAAACCAGGTAGAAAAGCCGATGTTCTCTTTACCTGACTTGGTATTAAGACTTTGTGTTTCACTAATCCTTTCAAACAATATCTATTGTCCAAAATACCCATTTTAACAAAATATTTCTAAACAACCTAAATAATGACATAGAATAAGATGGAACGTCTAATTTTGACTAAAAACTAGAACACCATTTTTTCCAGTGTACGTATGTAGGGGAAACAGTATAGTTATTGGCCAGTTAAGCGACCTTAATATGGAAAATATCAAGTAAAAATAAATATAACAGTTAGAAATGAATAAAAGTTAGTTATGCCATATGGTTTTATATGAATGTATTTATTAGTTAAGACACCTTACATACACTTTTGTTAAACATTTTAGGAATAAAATTAACATAAAAATATAAAACATAAAGTTATATTAATTGGCCATATTATTGCAGTTATTGGCCAAACCAAAAAATAAAATATAATATTAAACTTGAACAAAAACTTGAAATTCTATAACCACTAAAACATGTCTTCATGATAATGTTCATCTTCAGAAGGTTCAGAATCATCATTTAACGATAAACAGTTATGGCATATAAAGTCAGAAAGCTCATCGTTTGTTCCTCCGGCAAAAAATCACACATCGGAAAAGAACCAATCCACCTAGCAGAATTTTGTTGAAACTTTTTGACAGATAATAAAAGTGTTGCCATTGATGTTGTTTTCAATCTACCATTCATCTAGGGTGTCGCTAGTTTTTTAACATCAAAGTTGAAATGGCCAATAACTGTATAGGGGCCAATAACTATACCGTTTCCCCTATATCATCTACTTTTATTTTACATTAAAATTAATAATATCAGTGTCATCCGACGAATTGTCTTAAAAACCATCCGAATACAAATCTTGTATAGCTGAAACGTATTGGCAATAATTTCGGTGACGAAGAACTATTAAATAATTTTTATCATTCCCTCTCACTCGTACTTATAGTTTTGTTCTATCTTTTCGCTCGCTCCCACTCAATGCTATGGTCAAAATACGTTTTTCGAATATAAAATCGATATTTACCAAACTAAATTTAAAATAATTTAAAAGAGCGAAGAATAGAGTAGATAAATTCAACGAATACGAAGATGTGCGCATTCGAGCGAAAAGTGGCACATTTCCGAGCGAGGGAGGCAAATGAAGCGCGACGCGGAGCGGCGCGCTTCATTTTCCCGAGATCGGAATGTGCCACTTTGAGCTCGAATGTGCACACTCGGTTTTAGCGCGATTGCAAAGTGTCCCGTTTTAACAAGAAAAACTTGGTCAAATTGTTAGGTATATGTTTACAAAAAACGCAACAAATATTAATCACTAAATAAAAAAGTCGAACATTATCTTAAAATCAACAAAGCAAAAAAACACTGTTTAGTGCAAAATACAAAATAAAATATTTAGTGTTGACAATCCTGATAATCGCGAATCCGTATAACTGAGGTCCGGGTAATTGAGGTTTTACTGTACATTCAAAGAATTAGACCATTTTCCTCCTAGAGAAGACAAAAACGTTTTAATTTCGAAAAGCGCGCAGATCTAAAAATATTTTGCTTTGTGCAAAAAGTCGAGCAACAAAGGATTTGTTGCTAATGTTTTTGTTATTGATTTAAATCGCAGGCATTAATCTTGGACGCAAGGTAAATATCTGAACGGGTATTTTTGGAAGTGTTTGTCCCAAAATAAACTGCATTACAAAGGAAATCAAAGGTTTGTGTGCGTAATGTAATCATTTGATGGCTGTTTGTCTGGGAACAATTCAGTGACACACAAAAGCTTTTGATTGAATCGAGTGTTATTTTCAAAGCTTTATAGTTGGAAACAATTAGTTTCGTTTTCGTCTCAGAAAATGACATAAGTTCCCTTTCTGGAGAGCATCCACTTTAGAAATTACCGAACTTAGCAAAAACTAAAAGGTTTACTATATTCGATTCGGAAAAAATATTTAAACAAAAAGCAACCCTTTCATAAAATATTATTTATTTAAACTTGCATAACAAACCTCTAAAATCTTTGATTTTATGTTTTTTAGTAAAGCATTAAGAAAAACAAACAATTCCCGCTTGATTTTTTCAAAATAAACGATTTTTGTAGATTTTATATGATTCTTGCTTAAAACTGCAAAATTTATGCAACCAACTCAAAATGCATACTAATAGAAAATTTATTTATTAAATATTGCAAAGTCATAAAGTTTATTTTAGTTGACCTTGGTGCAAAACAACATAAATTGGCAGTCGCGATACAAAGAAACATCTTTTAGTTGTTTTTCGCAATTTTTCTCAAAATCTTCCAAAAATCCATTAAAGTGAAACGCGATTTGATCGGTTCTTTTCAAAGAAAAACAAGGCAAAGCTCGCAATTCAAGGTTCGATTCTATTTTTTATGTAGCTAACTTTTTTTGGTCAAAAGAATTAATAATAATAGTAAATACATCAACAAAAAAAGAAATTATGCGAAATCAAAAAAAAATAAATAAATAATAGTCATCCTAAAAGTTTTTGAATAAAAAATACACATACAAAGCATTCTTCTTTTTTTAAATTAAGAATAATCTATTAATTGTTATAAACTATGCGAAAAAACTTGTACTATTATAAAAATTGTTTTTTTCTTCTACCATTGTCCTTGATTTTTCAACAAAAGCCGACGTTTACGATTTTTGACTAGACACAATTATTTCATTTCAAAATAAACAAAAAAAAATAGTAATTTTGAAGTTAACAGACCGATATAATTAAAACGTTTCAGCGAAGTATCTCTCAACATAAACCGAGAAGAAGTTCGAGTTGCCATGTGAACAGACAGCAATGCTATAGATTACCATAAAATAATCAATAAACAACACAGAAACACTTTAGTTATTTTGTATTTCACAAAATAAATTTGACTTTCGTTTTAACAAACAAAAAAACGAACAACGTACCAAAATTTTAATAGACGAAGCTTTAAAAAGTGACCCCTTTCGGAATTCGATTCTCTTTATAATTAAATAAATAAGTTCAGCTTTAATTACGATTCGTTAAATTTTAATTTGTGTCAATTCGATACGTTTCGCCGTTCTTATTTCCTAGGTGTGTAACGTTAGAAGAAGGAAAAGAAACGTCAAGACTCACCTCCTGTTCCAAGAACATTGAGCAGCTCAAAATTTGACATATCCACACGGCCAATCCCCGATAGGTTAACTGGAAAAACAGAATCTATTTAAATATTTTATAATAATTATCAATTGTACAAGAAACATCCATTTACAGTACTTTATGTGGTAAATTAAAAGAGGGATATAATGGGTCGCCCCCACCCCCCACTCCAATATCTATCTTATGGAATTTTGTAAAATCAAATATAGCTAGTTGGCAAGAAAGTAACTTCTTTGGTTTGAAATAAAATTCATTTTTTTTATATAAAGCATCAGCTAGAAATGTACCATTTTGTTCAATGATCTTTCTGGCAACTTCATGATTCGTGCATCTTCTGGTCATTATCAGCAAAAAAAATGAACATGGTGCGATTTCAGGTATTTATCATCAGTGAAATTTTTACCATTAAGAGCTTTCTAAAGATCGAAATAAATAGTAATCTGATGGTGCAAGGTCAGAGATGTATGGTGGATGTGACATCGGTTCTCAACTACGCTCTAATCATTTTTGACGAGTTGATAAAGATGTATGAGGTGAAGCGTTGTCACGGTGGAGCAGAGTACTATTACGATTGGTCAATTCTGGCAACTTTCATCAGCTGTAGACAGTAAACGTCTGAATTGATCGTTTGATCATTATCATTGTCATTCTAGACAACCCATTTTTCAACACCGGTGAGGAATCGTTTTTAAAAAAGGATCGATTTCGTGAGCTTCGGAATCTTTCTTACCTTTACCGAACTAGAAAAGCAAAATATGACGAAAATTTTTTTTTCGCGGTTCATGTTAAGTTTGACACTGAACTAACAAATGGAAACCAAATACCAAGTAAATTGTTTCTAAAGTAAGTTAAAATATCATTGGCTGAAGTAATTAAACAAAAATTGTAACGCCATCGATTACCTTCTTGCTAAGTCAATAGATTATTTTAAAATTTAATTAATTAAGAATAATTAAAAAACTGGTGCGTGCACAGATGTACGCGCGTTAGAAGTTATACTTCTTTATGTGGCGTACCTTTCGGCCGTGTACAGCGAGGCATACGCACACGCCCATTGGGTATATCCCTACCACGTTCACTTTTATCCGTCAGTCCTGTGTCCAATTTTAAAATTTGAAATTGCCCCCAATTATAGAAATTCAAACGTTAAATCCTTATTCAGATTTTAATATTGGTAGTAAAGTTAGCTAAAAAGCACTCCCTTTATATGACAAGCATTTTGAAAACAGTGAAAACGGCGTTATTATTGTGTAAGCACGTGCAGTTCAGACAAAATGTCAGTTCTATGGCGAGTAATTAATTCTTTACGTAGATATATATCGTTGCGATTTATTTATGACAAAATGTGATTTGTTAAAATATATCATCTAATTAATGGAAAATCCGGTAGAAATTTTACTTTGAATTATAATCTTATAATTGTGTCTCATTCATCAGTTCCGTGTCGACAGTTCCATGTCCGAAATTTTGACAAAAGACTGACGTATTACCATGGTACTGATATATAGTACATACATTCATCCATTAATTTTAATACTTTTTAATATAATTAATAATTCTTTCTAATATGATTTTATTCATAAAAATGTGTGCAATGTAAAATTTTAAGATAGTTGTATCAAAGTCGCAATCAATCTTGCATTTTTTAATAAATGATATGTTTCATTTGTACCCTGGTAACCTCGTCAGTTCCCTGGCATTCAAATTTAGAAATATCCAAATATCTCAAAAATTGTTTGAAAAAGTGACTGGCCCTGTTTGGAACAGTGTATTTATTAGATTACCTTATATCTTTATATTAAAATACTAGAAAATTATTACCTAAAACTATAGAAACAAAATTAGGTCAAAAGTTGCCCAACTTTTATAGAATCACTCATATACAATTTAAAAAAAATTACAAATGAAAAAAGAGCCAAAGTACAACAGATTCCCCTACTTATTTCATTAACTTTGGTACAAAGTGATTTATTTGGAATTTTATTGTGGTCAGGTTGGCGAAATTTGGTCGAACTCAGCGACGTTGCCGTTCAACGTATAACGAAATTGTTTGTGTACATTGCAGTTTTCTATTTAAATTCAAAAATTAATGTAAACAAATTCAATAAATACGAGGATGTGCGCATTCGGTTTTAAACATGATTGGCAATAATTTCAATAACGAAATATTAGTAAATAATTTTTATCATTCCCTCTCACTCGTACTTATAATTTTGTTGTATCTTTTCGCTCGCTCTCACTCATTGCTATGGTAAAAATACGTTTTTCGAACGTATAATCGATATTTATTGAACTAAATTTAAATTTTGGCTTTAAGGAGTAAAGAATAAAATAGACGTATATAATAAATCGAGGATGCGCTATTCGAGCGAAAAGTGGCACATTTCCGAGCGAGGGAGCAAATGAAGCGCGACGCAGCGGCGCGCTTCATTCAGATCGGAATGTGCCACTATTGAGGAAAGGCGCATTCGGCAAAAGTGGCAATTTCCGATAACGAAATATTAGTAAATAATTTTATCATTCCCTCTCACTCGTACTTATGATTTTTTGTATCGTTCGCTCGCCCCACTCATTGCTATGGTAAAAATACGTTTTGGAACATAAATCGATATTTATTGAACTAAATTAAAATTTTGGTTTGAAGGAAGAATAAAATAGACGAATATAATATACAGGATGCGCGCATTCGAGCGAAAAGTGGCACATTTCCGAGCGAGGGAGGCAATGAAGCGCGACGCGGGCGCGCCTTTATTTTCGAGATCGGAATGTGCCACTTTGAGCTCGAATGTGCGCACTCGGTTTTAAGCGTGATTCACAATAATTAATTTACTTCCGTTACCTCAAAGCGCCAAAAGAAGTATAACTTCAATAAATTAAAACGAATTTTTTTTTAGTTTAGTCATAATTTTCCTAAATGAGCTACGTTTTGTATGTGTGGGGGGACGCAAAGAGATAGAATAATAAAAGAATTATGCATTACCGCAAAATAATTCTAGGAATGTCCTTAACCCAAAAAACGATTGCCACATAACTCGTGCAAATCTAGAGAAGTAATAAGAGTTAAGAAGAAAGTTATAAATCCAGTCGCAACTTTCACAAAGTTTAATGAAATACCGCGCTTGGTGGTACCCCACAATACACGAGGATATTGTTGTGTATAAAATTAAGAGCACTTATGCTGTGCATGTAACAAAGGCATAATTAAATTTAATAATGTTAGTGTAGAACAGGTTTCACAGTACATAACTTTATATCGAACAAATAAATATTTAATGTCATCAAGTATCACATTAAGTCACCTGGTTTGGAGGCTTGTTACGAGATCATACGTCGTGTAACCTCGCCTATTGACCTAACATTGACATACTTGGTATTTTGTATTATCATACCTTCAACTCGTACCACGTTTTTTTTCTTTTTAATATTATCTATGGCTGAAACAGCACATCGTTTGGCTGTGTCTATTTTTTCCTATGTGTCTACTTCTGAGAAAAGCTTTCCCCAAAAATTTGCATACAAAAACATGTAATTTAAAAAAAAAAGTAAGATTAATGATAATTTAATAAACAATAAAAATAAGAATTTTTAATAATTTCTACCGTGAATTTTAGTTGCAGAGCTTTGAGAGAGACATTTATTAAAAATTTCCAAAAGATAATCGGAGGGTTGGTTTATTTAAAAAGGTCCATATATTTCAGATATGAAAAGTACTTAACGATAATTTAAAAGATAATAAAAGTACATTATTTTTAAATAATTCAAACTGTTAATTTCAGTTGAATGGTTTCCAAAGAAGTGTTTGTCAAAAATTTCCATCGATTTTTAGTGTAATTTTATGTAAAAAGAAGTGCATAAAATTCAAATTTAAAGATCACTTAACAAGATTTGGATAATAAAAAAAAAATACAATTCAAAAAGAAAATTAAACGTGAATTTTATGTAAACGGACTATACATTTCCGATATGGCAAATATTTAACGAAAATTTGAAAAATACATTATTTTTAAATAATTTAAACTGTTAATTTCATTTGAATAGTTTCAATAAAATTTTTATCAAAAATTTCTATTAGGCCCCATCGATTATTAATGTAATCGTGGGTAAAAAAGTCCCTAAAATTCAAATTTTAAGACCATTCAGCAAGATTAGTAAAAATATGAAAGCTACTATTAAAAAAAAATTAAATGGAAATTTTGCTTAGCTAATTTTGAAAGGAGCTTTTTTGAAAAATTTTCATTTTAATTTAATTGACTTTTTGGACCATCTTATGTTAGAAACGCCCCAGATTTATAATTTAAAAATTTAAAAAAAACGGGCGGGAGGTACTTATTAAGGTTGAGCGAAAAAAAATTTTTTTTTCTTAGCCTTTGTAGCTAATAAAAAATAAACATTTTTGAAAAAAAAAATTTTTTTTACTCAACATCTTGAGGTGGCCCACTGATTTTTTAAATTAAAATAATGTTATAATTTTTTTGAAACAAAAAAAAGTTTTTTTGGCTTGTAATCTTCAAATTTATCAAAAAATGAACAAATTTAATCGTTTCTAACTCAAAATTCACTTTAATGCCTAAGAAAAGTATGTTATTGTTTCGAAATTTTTTTGAAAACTGCAATAATGGTGATAGAAACATTTTTTAAGTTAATAATTGTTAATGGGCATGAAAGAGGACACTTCGCAGCTTCTGGAATACTTTTTTTTTTGTTTCAAAAGAATTTTAACTTGAATTTAATTTAAAAAATGAGTGGGCCACCTCAAGATGTAGAGTAAAAAATTTTTCTTTTCAAAAATGTTTATTTTTTTTAAGCTACAAATTCTAGCCCCAGGCTAAGAAAAAATTTTTGGCTCCACCCTAGTACTTATATACCCGCGTTAGAAGTTATACGTCTTTTGAGCAAGTAAATTAATTTTAATCGTTCCCTCTCACTCCCGTCACCGGGATTGCCATATCTTTTCGCTCTCTTCCACTCATTTGCTATGGTAAATACATTTTTCGAACATAAAATCGGTATTTGCCGAACTAAATGGAAATTTATGATTTGAAAGAGCGAAGGATAAAGTAGACAAATTAAATAAGACGTAGATGTGCGCATTCGAGCGAAAAGTGGCACATTTCCGAGCGAGGGAGGCAAATGAAGCGCGACGCGGAGCGGCGCGCTTCATTTTCCCGAGCTCGAATGTGCACACTCGGTTTTAAGCATGATTCACAATTATTAATTTATTCTATTTTTAGACGGCCAACTTCAACTGTCGAATTTTCGTTAGAGGTGCGCGCGCAACTCCCGTCACCTGCCAATATTTTACTCGCAACGCACCACAAGAAGTGTAACTTCAAAAATTACGTTTTTATTAAACTTTCGGTTTAATGGCCCCCCCGCCCCAGATTTGAAATCACTACCCTAAAGCATTACACCCTCAAATTAAAATTTGTATTTAAAGCCCAACGGTTTTATTCGCACGAAAAATGTAAAAATAAATTAATTTAGTTGGCAACATTAAAAAGGTTGTTAAGAGCGCAATAAAAATTAAGTTTATATCAGCTGTTCCCTTTACAGCTCTAATAGCTGAAACACCAGCGTGCACTTTCAACATTGCAGCTGAAACTTTAGGGTGAACGACTTCCGGAAGTATCATGCATACTTTGGGTTGAAACTGGATCCGGCGAGAACAACCACCTCCATTCAAGCCTGCATAAGCTCAACATAGAAGATGGCACGTGTTTTTATAGGTATGCATATTATGAAACTTCCCCAACCCCACTCCGCGTAATTCGACATTAAAAAAAAACTAATTCGTACATTGTTGCCATTAATTAATTCGTTTTCGTATCATCAAATAAATACAGCTGCCTTTTACAAGTGAAACGACCCTATCTCGACTTTTTTTTACATCACAAACCCTTCCTGCGCGTGTGGTATTTATTTTCTATTTTTTTTATCGAAGTAAAAGTCTGAAAATTGGTAAATTAAAAAAAAAACACATAAGGTTGTCTATCGCTATGTGTAAATGGTGAAACTAAAATTGCAAAGCATGCCACGGCTTTGACCTCGTTGCATTCTTACTTTGACCTAATATGGGGGCTTCTACAAAAAAATGATAACCGGCACGATTAAAACCCCATTAAAATTATCTTATTACTTAATCAGCGCCATAATCGTTTAGCTAAATACAAATTAAAAAAAACCTGCCATTTAAAGGTAGTAAAAGTGAAAATTTTAATTGCCAAATTGCTTCGTAGAACCGCTTCCCCCATCGAAATACTTCCACAGTAATATCGTTATTATTTTCCTTAAAAATGAATGAAACGCGTTTATTTGTAAGGAATAACAAAAATGTTGTTGGCGTTCTTTTTTAAATTCAAATTAAATATGCTGGTGAATTTGGGAACGATCACAAATTTGTTTTAAGTTGCGCAAAGCGTTGCATGACATTTTTTTGAAATCTTTACTATTTTTAGAAACTGTAAGCTTGTGGTACTTAAAATCATACACCCGGTATATATTCTCATCGAAGATTTCTCTGAATAAGACTTTACCGTTACGTTCATAGAAACAAACGAGTTTAAAAACCCAAATCGTAAAAAGGCAAAATAAAATGATATCGCAAAAGACAGGTAAGAAAAGCGATAAGGCCGGCTCGCAAATAGCCCATAGCTTCTATGTCATTCTGTGACGTATCAAAATTCAATACAAAGGAAATTAATTTGGGGGTGGGTTATAATTTTTTGCATAAACCACTATAGCTCAAAAATTGGCAATTTTTTTGTAAGCACAGCGGTACAAAAATTTCCGAGATACCAAAAATTTTACACAATGAAAATCGAAAAAAATTAATAAGTATCTTTAAAAAAGGGCTTACATGTTTGAATTTTGCAGAAGGGGTGCTTCTTAGTGGTAGAAGGCCCTTGATTAACACTATCACTCTATACATTTACATAATCACCAGTAAATTAAAATTTTGGGGAGCATTTAACTGAGCTCTTCGACGTGCCTTACACAACTGAAATGTGCGGGGAACGGGTGTAGGAATTCCAGTTGGTGATAAGCATTTTGTTTAAGTTTTATTTAAATTAAATTTTTGGGCATTTACATTCAATTTTTGAACGATTTCTGTGGTTGCGTAAATATTCGATTTTTGCATAAAACTAGTGATTTTGAAATTATAAGCTCCTGGCACTTTAAATGATTCATCCTGTATAGTATGATTCAAATGGAACTGTAAATATTGCTAAATAGACAAATTAAAGAATTTAGATGGTTAAATTGAGTTAGAACATATGATTTAGAAAAATCCAAAAAATAAAAGATTTATGTTAAAAAACACTTTTTTTTGAAAGTGCAAATTTGGGGAAACTATTGCATGGAGGTTATTTATTAAAATTTCTAATAACCCAGAAAAATAATCAAAAAATTCTAACTTCGTCTAAAAAGACAGGGCAGGCATGAAATTGATTCAAAATGTAAAAGTTGCAAATGATGTATTAAAAAACACAATTTTTTAAAATCTAAAATTGGGGAAACTGTTGCATGGAAGTTATTTATTGAACCTTCTAAGAATCCAGAAAATAATGAAAATTCTAACTTCCCCTACCAAAACAGGGCAAGTATGAAATCGATTCAAAATGTAAAAGATATTATGTTAAAGAACACAATTTTTTAAAATTCTAATTTTGGGGAAACTATTGTATTGAAGTTACTTATTAAACCTTCTAATAACACAGAAAAATAATGAAAAAATTCTAACTTTCCCTAACAAAACAAGGCAGGCATTAAATCAATTCAAAATGTAAAAGATTTTATTTTAAAAAGCACAATTTTTTAAAAGTTCAAATTTTGGAGCAACTATTGCATGAAAGTTATTTATTGAACTTTCTAATAACCCAGAAAAATAATCAAAAAATCCTAACTTCGTCTAAAAAGACAGGGCAGGCATGAAATTGATTCAAAATGTAAAAGTTGCAAATGATGTATTAAAAAACACAATTTTTTAAAATCTAAAATTGGGGAAACTGTTGCATGGAAGTTATTTATTGAACCTTCTAAGAATCCAGAAAAATAATGAAAAAATTCTAACTTCCCCTACCAAAACAGGGCAAGTATGAAATCGATTCAAAATGTAAAAGATATTATGTTAAAGAACACAATTTTTTAAAATTCTAATTTTGGGGAAACTATTGCATTGAAGTTACTTATTGAACCTTCTAATAACACAGAAAAATAATGAAAAAATTCTAACTTTCCCTAACAAAACAAGGCAGGCATTAAATCAATTCAAAATGTAAAAGATTTTATTTTAAAAAGCACAATTTTTTAAAAGTTCAAATTTTGGAGCAACTATTGCATGGAAGTTATTTATTGAACTTTCTAATAACCCAGAAAAATAATCAAAAAATTCTAACTTCCCTTAAAAAAACAGGGCAGTCAAAAAATCGATTCAAATTGTAAAAGTTGCAAATGATAGGTACATTAAAAAACACAATTTTTTAAAAATCCAAATTCGGGGAAACTGTTGCATGGAAGTTATTTATTAACGTTTATAACAAATACTCGGTCTTAAGTGTTGTTCACAATAATTAATTTACTTTCTAAACAATATTAAGACTGTACTTATACCAGAAACACCAAACCTTTGATTTAGTGCTTTTAAACATTAAGTACTCTTTATTTAAATTAAACTTTCCAATATTTCCAAGTTAGAACATCAACAATTGCATTATTTTCAGTTTTGGGCCGAGCCAAAACACCCCAAAGATTAAAAAATTACACGGCGCCATATAAAAAACAACGATTTTCCGAAAAAAGGAACATGCTACAATACATAAACAAAACGTAGCAAAAATAAACGTTTAAGTGCGAAGTAGTGTTTTCTTAATAATCAAAGTGCGTATTTTAATAAATATTTACTTGTACAAAAGATGAATTACATAAGAAGCACGTCGAAAAAGCAAACTTGAGCTCGGAGCTTTAATAAGGGTCGCGTTTCGCCGCGAAAGCCCTTAATTTTCGAAAGCTGCACGTTATCAGAACTTATTAATTAGGCGCGCATAAATTAATAGACGTGCAAATATTAGGTAATTCAACCTTGTCACTAAATCTAAGTTAGATAAAGTCCAAGGCCTTGAGAAGCAACTAGTAAACAGCGAATTCTATGCACGAGCCATAAGGAAGGACGCAGAGTTAAGCAAACTGTATTATTGATAGTCCACGCATGCTCTAATTAATTTGAATCTAATTGAAAATAAAGGTAACGGCATTAATTAATACATAATCGTCATCCTTGGGAGGCGAGCGCGCAATTAATAAAACGATCAGCTGTTAGGTGCATGCAGAAAATGTTAGGGAACTGAGTTACCAGGTCAGAATACACCTTCTTTTTATAGATTTATCAGAGAACGAAAGCGAACTTTGTCCGTTGAAAAAGCTTACTTTGTTCAAAAAGCAATCTTCTCAAAATCCTTGAATTTTGGACTGCAGGTTATTAAACCTAATCTATAAAATTAATTGTTAAAGAAATGTAGCTTAAAAATCAGGGCCGTCTATTTTTAGGAGTCGGAAAATGCGACCGTTCTTTAGAAATTTCCTAACGCTTATTGTTGTCAATTATTAAATTATTTAAAACGTATTTAGATTTACGAACATTTTTAACAACGTACTTTGCAAGGCCGCTAATGGGTTCGGAAACAGAAATCTAATTAATGAAGTCCTTAAGATCTACGCTTTAATTATTTAAACAAACTATTTGTTATAAACAATAATGCACTTACCATAATAAATTATCGCAATCACAACGCCAAATGCACAGTCGTACGCCGTCACTGTAATACGCGGTTATGTACAGTCAAACTAAGAAGTAATCAACACCCTAGAAACGGACCTACAGTAAACGTACTATTCCAAGAGACAAAGTCTGGCGCTGCATGGTTAAAAAACAATTAAGATTGATCTTTGTAATTTTATTACATTTAGTTCTAGGCACTAAAATTACAAAGATCAATTTTAATTGTTTTTTAACCGTGCAGCGCCAGATTTTGTCTCTTGAAATAGTACGTTTACTGTAGGTGTGTTTCTAGGATGTTGATTACTTCTTAGTTTGACTGTACAATTTAAAAAAAAATTACAAGTGAAAAAAGCGAAGTTACAACATACCCCTACTTATTTCATTTACTTTAGTACAAAGTGATTTATTTCGAATTTCATTACGGTCAGGTTGGCGAAATTTGATCGAATACAGCGACGTTGCCGTTCAACGTATAACAAAATAGTTTGTGTACATTGTAGTTTTCTATTTAAATTCAAAAATGATTGTGAACAAATTCAATAAATACGAGGATGCGCGCATTCGAGCGAAAAGTGGCACATTTCCGAGCGAGGGAGGCAAATGAAGCGCGACGCGGAGCGGCGCGCTTCATTTTCCCGAGATCGGAATGTGCCACTTTGAGCTCGAATGTGCGCACTCGGTTTTAAACATGATTGGCAATAATTTCGATAACGAAATATTAGTAAATAATTTTTATCATTCCCTCTCACTCGTACTTATGATTTTGTTGTATCTTTTCGCTCGCTCTCACTCATTGCTATGGTAAAAATACGTTTTTCGAACGTATAATCGATATTTATTGAACTAAATTTAAATTTTTGGCTTAAAGGAGTAAAGAATAAAATACATGAATATAATAAATACGAGGATGCGCGCATTCGAGCGAAAAGTGGCACATTTCCGAGCGAGGGAGGCAAATAAAGCGCGACGCGGAGCGGCGCGCTTCATTTTCCCGAGATCGGAATGTGCCACTTTGAGCTCGAATGTGCACACTCGATTTCAAACATGATTGGCAATAATTTCGATAATGAAATATTAGTAAATAATTTTTTCATTCCCTCTCACTCGTACTTATGATTTTGTTGTATCTTTTCGCTCGCTCTCACTCATTGCTATGGTAAAAATACGTTTTTCGAACGTATAATCGATATTTATTGAACTAAATTTAAATTTTTGGTTTGAAGGAGTAAAGAATAAAATAGACGAATATAATAAATACGAGGATGCGCGCATTCGAGCGAAAAGTGGCACATTTCCGAGCGAGGGAGGCAAATGAAGCGCGACGCGGAGCGGCGCGCTTCATTTTGCCGAGATCGGAATGTGCCACTTTGAGCTCGAATGTGCGCACTCGGTTTTAAGCGTGATTCACAATAATTTTGTCTCTTGGAGTAGTACGTTTACTGTAGGTCTGTTTCTAGGATGTTGATTACTTCTTAGGCTGACTGTACGTGTCGATGCTTGAAGAGTTGGCAATGTGACGTCACATATGTCTACGTCATAATGCACTTTTTAAAGCCCGTACCACACTGAAGACTTGGGTAGTAATTCCACTTTGATATAAAAACGATTTTGACAAATTGAATTAGGGCAAAAAAATTATGCCGAAAGTGGTTTACAGGGCGTTGAATAGAATAAAGTTTAACTGTACATCAAACAGCGTATAATTTGTTCAAACAATTCATAAAAATAAATGTTAAAGAGTCCAATCAAATTCAAATTTGAAATTGCATAAATATTTTACAAATGGCATATTTCGGTGATTATCTCTAAGCAATTGTAAAAATTTGTTTATTAACAGGGGGTACAGAAGAACCTCCATGGGTCGAAATAATGGGTAGTTCCCTAAAAGATATTTCAGTACATATTTTGCCTTTACAACTCGAAAAAAATATATTTAATTCTACCACCAATACAACTCAAACAATTTTGGAAGAAAGGATTACCGATTTTTACGACTGACGTCAACACTCGTTTAGCAGGTGCCCTTTTGTTTTATTTTGAAAATTTATTGTTATTGCCGTGGTTTTTCTTTCAGCTCTACCGAAGCAAGTCGTAAATTAGAAGTCGAAAGCTCTATAACTCGAATTTTTTCGCTTCTCCCTTGAGGTTCGACTTATCGAGGTTCTACTGTATATACGTTTTTGCCTTTTTTTTCAATCGTCGTGTAATCGCTTAAAACTGGCAGATTGTGTAAAGTAAATAAGAAATATTTTTACATTTACTTCTATTTTTTTTACCATACCAAAAAACGATTTTAATTGGGTAGCAAAAACATAAGTATTTAAGTTTAAAATTTGGAGGTGGGCTTTGGATATTAGATTTACTATTTAGTTTGTTTAACAATTTCTATTTTAATCAGTTTCAAGCCTAATAAAATCTGTTTTATCAAAAATATCTGAGAAGCAACAAGATACTGTGGTTAAATAATTAAAACATTGATTGTAAACAATAAACAATTAAATAATTGAAAACACATTACACATAAACATATAAACTGGTACATTTATAGTTGATCAGAATCCATTCTTGGTATAAAAAATTAAGTTTCATTTCAACCTAAAAAAACCGCAATTACTTTCTTGCCAACACGATAAATGATCAGTAACGACAACTTAAAAAATTCTTAGCACACTTACCTAACAATTTGAGCAAGTTTTTTCCTGTTAAAACGAGACGCTTCGTAATCGTGCTTAAAACCGAGTGTGCACATTCGAGCTCAAAGTGGCACATTCCGATCTCGGGAAAATGAAGCGCGCCGCTCCGCGTCGCGCTTCATTTGCCTCCCTCGCTCGGAAATGTGCCACTTTTCGCTCGAATGCGCACATCTTCGTATTCGTTGAATTTATCTACTCTATTCTTCGCTCTTTTAAATTAAGTTTGGTAAATATCAAATTTATATTCGAAAAACGTATTTTTACCATAGCATTGAGTGGGAGCGAGCGAAAAGATACAACAAAACCATAAGTACGAGTGAGAGAGAATGATAGAAATTATTTACTAGTTTTTCGTCACCGAAATTATTGCCCATACGTTTCAGCTATACAAGATTTGTATTTGGGTGGTTTTTAAGACAATTCGTCGGATGACACTGATATTATTAATTTTAATGTAAAATAAAAGTAGATGATATACATACGTACACTGGAAAAAAATGGTGATCTAGTTTTTAGTCAAAATTAGACGTTCCATCTTATTCTGTGTCATTATTTAGGTTGTTTAGAAATATTAGACCCCATCGATTATTAATGTAATCGTGAGTAAAATAGGCCCTAAATTCAAATTTAAAGACCATTTAGCAAGATTGGTAAAAATATGAAAAGGGCCGTTCATAAAATACGTCACGCTAAAATCAGCTTTTTGCCCCCCCCCCCCATTGCCACGCTGTGTCACACTTCCTATGACCCCCTAGAAATATTTCGTCACAAAAACAACCCTCCCCCCCCTGAATATGATAAATTTCATTGATAGTACACAAATTTTGAGAATTAAAAATATTTATTTAGTTTTTATAATAAAATTTAAATAAATCAATAAATATCTTTTATAACGAAAAAATAAATAATATGTATTTACTAAATCCGAAATGAATGACTTTGTATTATGATAAAAATTTAAAAAGAAAAATAGTCGAAAAAAATACTAATATAAAATGTAATGAACGGTGAACGTCACGTTGCCGTAGCGCCCCCCGTATGCGAACGTATTTTATGAACGACCCCAAAGCTACTATTTAAAAAAAAAATTCAGTGAAAATTTTGCTTAGCTAATTTTAAAAGGAGCTTTTTTGAAAAATTTTCATTTTAAATTTAATTCACTTTTTGGGCTATCTTATGTTAGAAACGTCCCAGATTTATAATTTAAAGATACAAATAAACCGAGGGGCGTACTTATATAAACGCGTTAGAAGTTATACGTCTTTTGAGCAAGTAAATTAATTTTAATCGTTCCCTCTCACTCCCGTCACCGGGATTGCCATATCTTTTCGCTCTCTTCCACTCATTTGCTATGGTAAATACATTTTTCGAACATAAAATCGGTATTTGCCGAACTAAATGGAAATTTATGATTTGAAAGAGCGAAGGATAAAGTAGACAAATTAAATAAGACGTAGATGTGCGCATTCGAGCGAAAAGTGGCACATTTCCGAGCGAGGGAGGCAAATGAAGCGCGACGCGGAGCGGCGCGCTTCATTTTCCCGAGATCGGAATGTGCCACTTTGAGCTCGAATGTGCACACTCCGCTCTTCGCCACGATTAACAATAATCAATTTACTTTAAAAAAATTCAAATAATTCTAAAACCGTAGTTGCGCTCTCAAAATGTCACATTATATATAGCTAAAATACGTTTTTTTTTTCTATACATTAAATTAACCGAATTTTCGATTACCCGAATTAGTCCGGATAACCGAGTTTCCACTGTAACTGTAAGATGTGCGCATTTTCTCTCAGATTAAAAGTTTTGCAACGTGGAAGATTATATTTTGCAAAATATGCTATCGAATTTCACAGAGCGAGGAAAGAAATTTTTAGGCGAAGATAAAGCTTCCGGTAATTAACAAAGGGAAAATTGAGGATAAAACGAAATGTATTTACGAAGCACGTTTTCCCATGACGCATGAGAAGATAAAAACAAATACGGCGTTATAAAGCTGCCACAAACACACCACAATGAAACAAATTTCTATGTTATAAATAAACACCGAAAGCCGTACTCGACTTTTCCATTTATTTTCTTTCGCAAACTTTCCGACTCCATGTAAATATGGCACCCCCCACGTATCATATCGGAAATCAAAGTTCTTCGTTCGTTTAATCGGCCCGCAGAAAGTTTCTCTTTGTTTTTGGCACGGTCGAAATGGAGGCAAAAAAATCACTGAGAAATTAGACGATTAGAAAAACACACATGCGCTATTTTTGTGACTAACATCCCCCACTAAGAAATTAGTTTTTTTAAACAATTTAAGCATTACTCAGACATCGCCAGATTAATTCGAAAAAAATTAAGTACACGTGCACTTAAAATGTTAAAAATCTGAGATGACACTTGGAGCTTTCCTTACTTAAAAATACTTTGATAAAAAAACCATTAAAAAGCTCTGATTCATTCGATGAATGAATTAAAACAGAGGTCCTAAAACTACGGCCCTCCTGCAAAATTGTAGGTCATTGCCGTTTTTCTAAAAATGAAATTTCTAAATTTTTTTATGTCCATTGCCCACATAAAAATTTCCAAATGTAACTTAAATTAAACGCATTTTAATGGTGCTTTATTTCTTTTTTTTTAATTTGGAAACCATTTATAATTTTGTGAATAACCTGTAAAAATATTTGGAAAGGAATACTTGGTTGGTTCCTACTCGAAAAAATTCGCAGGCCCCTGAGTTAGAACTTAGATATAAGCTAAACAATATAAAGTACAGAAAAGCAGAGCAAAGTTGTAAAAATAAGGAAGTGTTTTTCTGTATAAAAAAATATATTTAAAAAAATAGTCAAAATGATTAGAAACCTAAAAATGTAATACAACTCCAGCGAAGAAAAGCAATTGTTGTCGATAATTTAGTTAAAGTTAAATATATATACTAAAAGACCCCACATGAGTTACTCGGGACTTTGGGTTTCTGTGGAATTCCATTTTACCAAATGAATTCTGTAGTTTACAAGTCACTGATTAAAAGTTTAAATGGAACCATAGTTCAAAAATCAATAGTTCGTTGGTTTTTCTGAATAAAAACATTTGTAAATATCACATTTTCAACTAATTTAACGCCTGCCCTGCTTCTTGAGTCGTAGTTAATTTTTTTTGATTATTTTTCTTGTTTATTGTAAACTTTAATAAATAACTTCCAAGCAATAGTTTCCCCAAATTTGGCCTTTTAAAAAATAGTGTTTTTTAATGTATCATTTGGAACTTTTACATTTTGAATCGATTTCATGCCTTCCCTGTCTTAATAGAAGTTAGAATTTTTTCATTATTTTTCTGGATTATTAGAAAATTCAATAAATAACTTCCATGCAAAAGTTTACCCAAATTTGTACTTTTGAGGTATTGTGTTTTTTTAACATAAAATCTTTTACATTTTGAATTGATTTAATGTCCACCCTGTTTTTTTTTAATGCAGTTAGAATTTTTTCATTATTTTTCTGGGTTATTAGAAAGTTCAATAAATAACTTCCATGGAAAAGTTTACCCAAATTTGTACTATTGAGGTATTGTGTTTTTTTAACATAAAATCTTTTACATTTTGAATTGATTTAATGTCCACCCTGTTTTTTTTTAATGCAGTTAGAATTTTTTCATTATTTTTCTGGGTTATTAGAAAGTTCAATAAATAACTTCCATGGAAAAGTTTCCCCCAATTTAGACTTTTAAAAAATTGTGTTTTTTAATACATCATTTGCAACTTTTACATTTTGAATCGATTTCATGCCTGCCCTGTCTTTTTAGACAAAGTTAGAATTTTTTGATTATTTTTCTTGGTTATTAGAAAGTTTAATAAATAACTTCCATGAAATAGTTTCCCCAAATTTTCACTTTTGAAAAATTATGTTTTTTGATATAAAACATTTTGTAATTATTTTCATGCCCGCCTAATTCTTTAAGGGTAGTTAGAATTTTATAATTAATTTTCTGAAATATTATAAACTAATAAATATCTTCCATGAAATCGTTTTTCCGAACTACCAAAAATAAAAAATTAAATTATACAAAAAAATACATTTTTTGAAATAATTAAAAATTTATTTCTTTTTCCTAATAGATTGAATTTATGCCTATAGCATATACGAAATACAAATAGATCGATCAAGTAGTTTTAAAAAAAAAAAAAATTATACCATAAGTGTCCAATATCTAAACATTTCCACAATTGTTCCCAATGCTAAAGTAGAACATAGAAAAAAAAATCAGCTAACTATCTTTCAGGGCACTTTTCCACGTTAATCTGGAAATGGCCTTTAAACCTTTAAAAAAATTGTTTTTTTAATGCAAAATCTTTTGTGATTCTTACATTTTTAATTGATTTCATGCTTGTCCTTCTTTTTTAGGGGTAGTTAGAATTTTTGAATTATTTTTACAGGTTATTAGAAAGTTCAATAAATAACTTCCATGCAAGTTTCCCCAAATTTACTATTTTTAAAATTGCATTTTTTTAACATAAAATCTTTTGTAAATCTTCCATTTTGAGTTGATTTAATGTCCACCCTGTGCTTTTAATGGTTAAAAAAACTTGTAACAAAAAATATCAAAATCATTCTAATTAGCCTTACACCATATTTCTAGTTTTGGCATAAAAGGAACATGAAAATTGACCTTCGTCATACTTAAAAAACGAGGCGTTAAAATTAATTCCGCAAGATTTTGCCCAACTCACCATGGCAATCATTTTGACCCCAATACCACAAAATTTACTCGTTACGATGTCAAAATTGAGCAAAAAACTCAAAATCGCTCCAATTTTCCCCAAAAAAAAATAAAAAATAAATACGGGACAAGATCAAATCGCAAAACATTGCAAAGCAGAAGTCTTGCACACCTAATAAGAATACTAAAGAGAATTAACAGTACTGCAAATTTAATTAATTAACCAATTCTGGCAAAGCTTCCTGTTGAAACGGAAGCAACTATAACGGTTTATTAAAATGCCCGATAATTTTAGGTGAAATAGTTACGAATGTAATTTTTCTTTTCTATTTTACCTTTTCGGGACCAAGCAGTTTGTCTTATGTGTGTTTCGAGTTCATCGGAGGTGTATTCAATATCGGCAGCGTCCGTAATTCTCCTTTTAATTTCGCTGGAAGACCTCGTGAAGACTTTGGTTCTTTTGAGGGCTTTCCCCATATTAATGTCCGTATCTGAAGAATCTCCTTCGAAGAAACCGCTTTCTTTAGTCTTCGTATGATGCCTCATTTTAGAGCCTAAACGTACACCGGGCCTTTTTTCGGCTTAGAACTCATTTATTACGATGACATAAGTTTTTTTCGACTCACTGTGTGCACGATGCAAAGAAAAAACAGTAAGTTTCGAAATGTAGGTCGTCAGCGAACAGTAACGAGTAATATGCACACAATTTATCTGTTTAGATGCCGTTAGATGGAGATTAATTCTAAATTTTTCGAAACTGCACTATCACATCCGAAAGACACTATCACAGCCACCAGCACGACTTTTGATTTACCTTTCAATGGCATTCATTTTGAGGTTAGTGTAAGTCAAAAGTCCAATACTACCGAGCTCTTTAATAAAACTAATTTAACTAAACTGTTCTTGGAAGTTTCTAAAGCTCCTGAAATGTTTGTAAAGGCACTAATAGGAGTCAATGCATGATGCAAAGTTCACAAAAAAAATAAGGAAAATTTATAAAAATAAATGTAAACATAAACTCACGCACGCGTTTGCAAAGCAACTGATGGTTGCTACTTCGTATGCCTTCGTAGCTTTCGTTGTATGATAGGTGCACGTATCCCCACCGATAAATCGTTCCAACTCGCTTGTCCCCGCGTTCTACTTCATTCCAAATACTATTTCTTATGGAAATACAAAAAATGCGTTTATAACCAACGGTCGCTATATCTTTGTGCCCTATTTTATAAATTTAATGTTTATAAGTTTTGATTCGTTATAACTATAAATGCTTAGTTTTTTTTTTAATAAAAAACGACGTTTTCTTTGAGTAAACATTTTAATGTTATACTTTAACGCTTGAACCGCGGCAATTTTGAACTTACTACGACCGCGATTACCGGTCAGTTAAACCTTTAAGAAAAATTGGCTTTTTAACAATTAAACATTTATTGCAACACATTTAATGCTTTCGAACAGTTTTTAAAAACAATAAATGCCATAACTTTCGCCGAATATAAAATCAAAATTGATTCATATTTTAATTGTTTGATTCATGTAAAAATCTAATAAAAACGAATATGTGCGCATTCGAGCGAAAAGTGGCACATTTCCGAGCGAGGGAGGCAAATGAAGCGCGACGCGGAGCGGCGCGCTTCATTTTCCCGAGATCGGAATGTGCCACTTTGAGCTCGAATGTGCACACTCGATTTTAAACACCATTCACAAAATTTAGGCTAATAAATTATTCAAAAAATTAAATATACAATTTAATCGTTTTCTCTCACTTGCACCTAATAAATTCTCGTATCTTTTTTCTCACTTCCACGCATTACTATAGTAAATACGTTTCTTGGTCAAAAATGCATATTTACTTTTAATTTTTTGATTTGAAAGTGATAAGATTAATTACGGTAAATCAATAAATACGAGAATGTGCGCGTTCGAGCGAAAAGTGGCACATTTCCGAGCGAGGGAGGCAAATGAAGCGCGACGCGGAGCGGCGCGCTTCATTTTCCCGAGATCGGAATGTGCCACTTTGAGCTCGAATGGGCACACTCCACTTTAAGCACGATTCACAATAGTTAATTTATTTTCTAAAAAAATGTAATTATCCAAACTAATATTATAAAAGCGAAAGTAACTCTGTCTGTCTATCTGTCTGTCTGTTACCTTTTCACACCTAAACCGCTGAACTCATTTTGATAAATTTTAATATATAGATAGCTTGGACCTTAAACAACGACATGGGCCACTAGTTTCGAGCAAATATAGTGAGTGATTCCTGTTATATTCAAAATGTTAAAAACAACCATCTTCAAGAACCTGCCTTTACATAATATTATTTGGCCATTTGATCAAAAAGGTCTACTTTTATTTAACTTTCGTTATAATAAGGCACCGTTTCCAATTTCTTTTTTCTATGCAATAAAGCATTTTTCTGCTGCTATAAATAATTAACAATAGAACAGATCAAATGAATAAACGGAAAGGAAAAAAATACAATTAAAAAAAAACAATTATAGGACAGTAATTATCAACTAAAATTAGGAAAAGTCATGTAATATGGCAGAAATATATTCTACTAATAAAAAGTAACAAGACGATAAAATTGCGAAACGGTCAAAATGATCGATTCCGCGGTTCTAGTATTAGGCCAGCAATTCTTGTATATACAGGGTGTCACATAAATAGATACTAAAACTTAACTGAGTGATACTTGACACCAATCTAAACAATAAAAGTTTATATAAAATATGTCCTAAATTTAAAGAGTTTCCGATAAATAACAACAAGGCTTCGTCTCAATATACTTTTAAAAGAAAATGGGGTCATTTAGTACGTGCTCCATTGATAATTAGCATATTTGATAAGATTTTTGTGGTTTTTTTGATTTTTTTTAAAGAAAATTACTACATATGGCTTTAATGGTATTGTAATAACAACAGTTTTGAACAGAAATGTTCAAAATATTCTAAATAATAAGGTATTTATTACAAAGCACCATAATATATATACAGTAAAACCTCTCTTAGCGGACACCCCTCTTCAACGGACAATTTTAAAAAGTCCCGACAAAAAGTATAGGAGAATAATGTATTTAGGCCCCCTTTTCAACGGACACCCCTCTAACGGACGCGGACAGCGTAATTATGGTTACCAATAAACATATTTACCTTTCTTAAACGGACACTTACAAAACCATAAAATTGAAAAAACGTCGTTTAATGGTTCGAAGGATTAAAATATCTTTGTTCCATTATACACAACAACACAAGTCTCCTGTAAATTGATTTTGAGGATTAGTTTTGTATCTTCGACGTATTTCTTATTTATAAAACAAGTTCTTTTATCTACCCGTAAATAGGAAACTCGCCTTACATTAAAACCTTCCAGGAAGTTTACTTAAATTTAATTTACGAATTTTTGGCGCTTATGAGAAGGCAATTGTAGATTCTAAAACTAAAAAAGAAACAAAAATTACTTCTTTTTTTAAAGTTAACTAATGTTAAATATTAGCAAGTTATTAAATTAGTTTTGACATATTTGATCGATTTTCTAGTTACTCATTTTTTTAACACCCCTCCACAACGGACAATATTGTTCGTCCCGCGACTGTCCGTTCAATACAGATTTTACTGTATGTCCTAAATTTAAAGAGTTTCGAGAAAAATTCATTTCAATTTTCCGATAAATGGCAACACGGCTTCGTCTCAATATACTTTTAAAAGAGAATGGGGTCATTTAGTACGTGCTTCATATATATTAGTTTTACGTAAAGGGCTCTATTTAGATAAAATTTTGTACTTACATAATGTTTTCACATCATTTTTTTTTCTAACGCCATCTCATACAATATTGAGGTATTAATAAGCTAAAATATTTATGCATTGAAATTAGTTATTTAACCACAGATAGCACTACATGACATTGTCAACATAATGTTATAAAACTTATAAATGATAACTGTAAAGTGAAAATCGATAATTACCATAATACAGCGAGCGAAGCTCGGTCCCCAGGTACTTATCTTTTATGTAAGATAAAAAACAGCTCTTAGAAATTTTAGAAAATACATTGCAATCGCTGTTGTTATAAGTGACTTCCACTGTATTTTATTTATATTTAAGTACAGTACAATCTCGATGATTTGACTATGTTTTAATGCAAACAGTAAGAAACTCAATTTTTTAATTTAAAAAAAATCAATCAAACAAACAAACAAACCAAAATAACAAATTTTTTCTACCCTTTTCAAACACCTAAGTTTTAAGTTGCTTTAAGATTTTTATGTTTTGTATATTGATTTTTTCTAGTGTATAATTGAGTTTAAATAAAACAATTCTCTACTGTTTTATGATCTATTGCCGATAATACCAAAAATTGATAATTCAACCTCCTTCGTATAACTTACAGTTCGAACTATCGAGATTGCACTGTATTTCTAATCTCAAATAACACAACTTTGTATCACAATTTCAATATAAACTACCGAAACTTTTGTTCCACACAACTCGGAAACGTTAAACCTTCAAATTTCAAACAGTAATTAATTTCTAATCAATATACTTATGAAATTTAGTAATTGAATAAACAAAGAGAAACTATTTATCAACATTTAATTTAAATTGTCCTTATTTAAATTGATAGAAAGTATGGACGAGTAATTGGTGTGCGTAACCATGAAATTAGAACAATTAAAAAAGTTAGTTTATGTAGAACTTCGAGGAATAATAAAGGATAAATATACAAGAAATCCAAAGGGGGCTCAGCATAAAAAAAGAGCTAATTACAATAATAAAAAAAAACGATTGAAAAAGAATAGACTACAACCCAATTATATTAGTAAAAATAATGTTAAAAAAAAATAATAAAATGTCTATATCTCGAGTGTAAATAATTATTAATTATTCTATTGGCTTTATAAAATACAAGGGACCTCTGCCCAACAAAATTTTTGTATGACAAGGTTTTAGTTTGTCACAATTTTCGAATTGAAAAAATCAGATAAGAAATTTCTTCAGAACTAAAACATGCTTGATCAATTAATTAATGTTGTAATAAATATATTTTTCATAGACAGATAACTAAAATTGTATGATTCTTTGTATCTTTTGAAACTTATGCCTTATTTAAATGCGTATATTTACAATTAGTATCTTCATTGTATTGGTAACAAAGCGAAATTACACAAATCCTAAAGTTTAAATTGATGAATCAAAATTAAAGCAGTGTTATAATTGAAAGTAAAAATTAAATAATCAGTAATGTTCAAAAGTAATTGGTTTATACAAAACTTGAGTGTGATTCAAGTGGCTTACAAAAATGATTAATCCATCTGAAAGGATCCCGATTGTGAGACAACGTAAATTAGAAAAGGCACTTATTCTTAATTACCAAAAGTCCACCCAAGTTAAATAAACTAATTATAAATCACCAAACAAAATATTGAATCATTAAACTTAATTTTAGGTAGAACTTTAAACGACGCCAAGCTTCGAAAAGCTCTTTGTTCGTTTTATTTATAAATTCTAATATAATTTATCTAAAATGTTAATTAGAAACCTAATATCTTGTAACCAAAGCGAACAAATCACAATTTAATCTTCTTCCTACATATTTGAGTGTAAATCACATCCAGAAAAACTTGTTGACACTTCTTTTATAAATCGCAATGCTATAAAACTGGTATGTTTATTAAAGACTAATAAATAATTGTAAAACATATTTTTATAACATAAAATGCTTCCATTTTCTCAGATTTGGTCGAGTTTATATATCAGTAAATAGAAGATATTTATTAATAAAGTAATAAAGCAAACATTTATTTTAAATCGAACGTGAAGCCCCATCTATTAGATTTTCCTTGCAACTCCAAGCTACATCAAATATTTACAATACAATAATTGTCTACGTTTCAAATCGATGTTTTTGAAGAAACTCCGAAAGAAACATTTTAAAAATCCCCAAAATAAACACTTTTAACTAAAAAATAAAGCGTGCGACCACAGAAAATTTGAGAACTTTATTTAGAGCTGCAAATTTTTATGTTTCGAAGAGAATATAACAAGTCTTCGACTTATTTTATGAAGAAAAAAAGAAGAGGAGTTTTAACTAAAACCATACGAAATAAATAAATAAATAACTGCACGGAAAATAAATTGCAGTTGTCCCAACTAGAGTAAAAAAGTAAACTATAACGTGTGGCAGTTTTAACTTCTGTTGCGGCTCAATTTACCAATGTTTTATAACTTCATGTTAACACAGTCATGTAGTGCCATCCGTTGTTGAGTAGCTAATATCAAGCCTACTAGCAACTCAATAATCTATGAGATGCCATTAGAAAAAAAAACATTGTATGAAAACGAATTTCCCAAAGAAATTAAAACATTATCTAAATACAAAATTATTATTATTATTTGACACAATTTTGTAGTAAAAAGAACCACCATTTATTATCCGCGCAATAAGATTCAAAAAAGCGTGTTGCACAATATTGATTTGTTTTATGTAAGAATAATTAAAAATTAATAAGAACACTTAAAGATAATGAGATTTAAATACGGCACATAAAAGCTGAAATAACTGCTTAAAATACATTCCAGGTTTTCTTTCTTTTATGAAAATCTGTTAAAAATTGGTGTTTGTAGCATCGAAGAGCTTCCATTTGTACAATTATTTTTGTTGTAATTTAAAAAAAAATTAGTCGACTTTAGACGAGTGGCTCCAGGCAAATTCTAGGACATAATTATAAAGTAATTTTCCGAACCGTTTACTTTATTAGGATAACTGTTATCCAAAGGTCGAAATATTTGGAATAAAATCGTTGCATTAATATCTCCATAATGCTTCATCTAAGAATAGAATGAAAATTATGATTCGAATTATTACAATACAACAGTTATCTATAACAAAACAAAATTCTTTTTATTATTTTAATTAATTTTTACCGTTACCCATTTCGAGTTACTGCTATTAAAACAGAAAATATATCAATAGGAAAATTTAATATTTTAATTTAACATTTTGTAAGGCTTTTACGGCCATTTGTTTCAATTCTAATTGTTTTGTAAAGATTCCCGAATTTAAAAAAATTGAGTACTGTTAAAAAGAAGGGCCTCAAAAAAATTTACACAGATAATAAAGGTAAAGTCTTTTTACGGTAAATATAGGATGACGTCACAGTGCAAGATGGTACAGCGTTGTCCCATTGTAAATTTTATTAGTTTCGGAAAGAACTTTTTATACGTTTTTAATAATTCTGATATACAAAAAGTTAGGCAAACGTCAAATAGTCAAATGTCAAATATCAATTGATTCAGTACAACGTCGCCAAGTGCTGCCATACTAAAAACAATAAAAGTTCCTAGTTACACGAGAGTTAACCCGATATAAAGCAGGAATTTTGGATTATTCTATCGGCTCCACTTAAAAACTAAATGTGACGTCATTCCGAAAAAAAGTACTAGGATTTTGTGTCTCAACAATTAAAATTTATCTCTTGTCCTTTTTATTTAGCAAATTTGAGCTTTAATATTTTTTCAATCGTTCCTAGATAAATCATTGAAAATCTACCAGACACCTTTTTTGAAAAAAATCTTATTTATTTTTAAATTAAAGCCAATTTTGTTTTTGAAAAACATCACTCAATATATAAACGGAAATAAATTTTATCCTTTTTAACAGGGTTAAGGACCTTGTCTCAGAAGTAAACACATTAAAATATATTTTTTTTGTAATAAAAAGTATTCGACTGAATTAAGCTAATTCGCAGAGCTTTTTTGGATTGGCAACTTTCACAATAGTCTTTGATTTGTAAGTAAACTAATCAATCGTGAAGTGTTACTAAAAAGCTTTATTTTCCCATCTAATTTACTCTAATTTTTATTCAAATAATTGATCAAACCTTTTGTGTTTTTATTAGCGATATCTATTTGAAATTTCCTCCGTATTAAGTTCCCACATATTCTACATCAGATTTCATGAAAGAAATTGATTGCCTTTCATTAGGGCAGCTTTTTCAGTAAGCATGACCAAGCGGTTATTTACCATTAATGTTCCGTTAAATCCCTACAAAAAAGATCATACGTTTCCTAATGATTGTAAAACTTTTATGCGACACCTCTCGTTGATAGAAAAATATTTTTTAAAGTTATACTTCTTTTAAAAAAATTTAGCGAAACAAACAGAAGTTGCCCGCCCACAGCTAACGAAAATTCGACAGTATGAAGTTAACCGTCTGAGAAAGTAAATTAATTATTGTATATGTTGAAAATCAAACTGCAAAATTGTGAATTTGTGAAATTTGCCACAACGACCGTTCTGATGCTAAATAAATGTTTATAATATATTAATGTACGCGGGAAAAATAATTAAAAAAATTCCGGGATAACCATCGAAGAAAATATTAATTATTTTTCTATAAGATATGTTGAAAATGAAACTTCAAAACTGGTAATTTCTGAAATTTGACAAAACGGCCGTTCTGATGCTAAATAATTGTTTATAATATATTACTATAAACCGAAAAAATAATTAAAAAAATCTGAGATAGCTATGGAAGAAAATATTAATTATTTTCCTATTAAATGTGTTGAAAATCGGCTAAATAATTGTTTAGAATATATTACTATAAACGGAAAAAATAATTTTAAAAATCTGGGATAGCTTTCGAAGAAAATATTAATTATTTTCCTATAAGATATGTTGAAAATCAAACTGTAAAAATGTGAATTTCTGAAATTTGCCAAAACGGCGCGTACATAAGTACACGCACCGGTTTCTTTTTCCTTGGTCTTACGCGGAGTATAAATCAGAAATTCATTGATTTAAGCTCTTAACTACCCACTTTACGAATTAAGACCACCATAGCAGCCGTAAATCCTTCATTTCGTAAAATAAAAAATCAAAATCTTTGGACGCGGCTTAATTAAATTTCTTTAATTCCTCTTCTTCCACAATTAACCCCACAAATGCAGACATTTAACTATAGATTTGGTAAGTACTTAATTTCTTCTAATAATCATAATAAGTTTGTTTGTGCATCATGGCCCAAGGCAATGACTTTTCTACAATAACAATCTGCGTTTTTAAAATGCCCGCCTTAGTGCCAACGATCTCATTGGTTGCAACTGCGAGTCGCCATAGTTACACAACACATTCAATTCCATATTAATTAAGTATTTTTTTCAACTAAACTATTACGAGATGTTTAATTTAAAAATCACAAGTATTTCTCAACGAAATTAATTAAAAATGCGATAAGACCAACGATTTTAAGTGTAAACAGTTGTTTACATATTGAAGCAGCAATAAATTGATTAAAAATGAACTTTGCGAAGGTTATGCTAGGCAACTCTCCATACACGTCCGTATTGTGTTCCCGATAGGAGTACCTTTCCTCTGCACACCTCGCTCCAAGGATACCCACAATGTCAGCGCAAAAAATTTAATTAACCGCGATAAGATTACTTATATTCCAATAAGACACAAACAGGACTAGCTTAGATTCGTTTTGCTTCGTTTAAAAAAATTCTGTTGCTAGGTAGCCCCCTGTCGCTTCGCAAAAACGCAAAGACCCACGGCCCACGCGGGAATATTTATTTACTTTCGCTGCTTACCATAAGTAATATCGTGGGTCACAGTCTCAGCTAACGAAACGATCACAGTTTTGGTCATGGAACGGATAGAAGGTGACGATGCCGGCGATTTAGAGAGCGGAATCGGTGTCTTATTGAAATTGTCATTGGCACTGCTTTTGCCCTCATCTTTATCGGTCTTCATCGTTCTCTTTAGCTTTGCTTGAACACTCGATCGTAAACTAAGCACTCTTATTTAGATAACATAACGAGGTACGCACAGAACGTAGTTCGGAAACATATTTCTACAACAAACAATATTGGTTCGGATTGATCGATCGGAGACCGACAAGAATGTGCATTTTCTTGAGCAAAATACTAGCGTATTGCGACTGTCAGCGCGAAGAAAAGTGGAAATTTCGAGTCCATGTTTTAACGCTATCAAATCGCGTTTAGAGGCTTGGCCTGGACACAGTACTCAATTCATTCCAACTCGCTGTGTACCTCTCCTCATCACTCAACAGAGCGGGTCTCGTAAATAAAAACAACTTTCGTTCGAGATTTCCTTATAGCGAAAACGAGAATGAGTGCGAACGGGTTGTTTACTAATCCCCGAACGAAAACAAGATCTATTTTTAAGCTTGTCCGACTTCGAATTTCGGCGAACGCCGAGAAAACTTCATTCTAGAACGCAAGTCCGTAGGAGATATTTATGGAAAGACCGGGCTTCGTGGCATTGAGCTTTGATTGCGAGGTGGCGGACGCGGTTTCGCGTTTTTTCGATTTTGCCGCTTTTCGCACGATAAAGGGAAATCGCATTTGGGATGCGGATTTTCTGAAAATGACTTTTGAAGACGCGCATGTCTTTCGCGTTTCCACTTGTTGCTATGGTTGTGAAGCGTAGATGGCTATTTTAAAACGCTCACAATCGATTATTGATTGCGGACTTTTTAAAAGTGGAAATTGGGGTTTGATCATGAGGAAGATTGACTTTTGTGGTGGGTCGGGTTCTATTTCTGGGTTCAAGGATGGGATCGGAAGTAATCTTAAAATGTCTCGTGTATAATTATTGATATTTTTGTCGCTCTTGATGATTGGTTCTCTAATCTATGGAATTTTGTTATATACATATAAAGTTTTTTTTTTTAAAAAATTTTGGAAAATTAAATTAAAAACTGGTTTATAAATGTCACTATAATTTTTCTTAAGGGCTTACTCCAAAAGCCGAAATTTAAATCTACGTTGGTTAAAGAAATAATTAATTCTAAATTTAAGTTTTTTATTTAAAAATTAAACAAACACAAAAAAGTAACATAGATTTTTTGTTATTTTATAATTTATTTATAACACTTTTATTAATTTTTAACATTTCATAAAATTATCGGGGGTCTACTGTAGTACGCAAAATTATATATATTTCACTTTGTGATAAGACTATTTAATTCATATACAAAAAAATTAAAATTTGATTGGAACAAACCTTTATTATTAATTTTTAACATTTCATAAAATTATCGGGGGTCTACTGTAGTACGCAAAATTATATATATTTCACTTTGTGATAAGACTATTTAATTCATATACATTTTTTGTGAAATATTTTAATTTTTAAGATTTCATAAAATTATCGGGGGTCTACTGTAGGAACCAGAATTCAATATTTATTACTTTCTCAAAACGCCATTTAATTAGAATAATTTATTTATAATAATTTTATTAATTTTTAACATCTCATAAAATTATCGGGGGTCTACTGTAGTACGCAAAATTATATATATTTCACTTTGTGATGAAGACTATTTAATTGATATAATTTTTGTAAAATTAATTTTTAAAATTTCATAAAATTATCGGGGATTCTACTGTAGAACCAGAATTCAATATTTATTACTTTCTCAAAACGCCATTTAATTAGAATAATTTATATAAAATTTTATTAATTTTTAACATTTCATAAAATTATCGGGGGTCTACTGTAGTACGCAAATTATATATATTTACTTTGTGATGACACTATTTAATGAATATTTTTTTTTTGTAAAATATAATTTTTAAAATTTCATAAAATTATCGGAATTCTACTGTAGGAACCAGAATTCAATATTTTTTACTTTCTCAAAACGCCATTTAATTAGAATAATTTTTTTATAACAATTTTATTAATTTTTAACACTTAATAAAAAAATAGGGGGTCTACTGTAATGTACTGTAACAGCTTACAAAACAATTCTTTTTGTTGTTGAAGATTGTTACTTGAGATAGAAATTTTTTTTTTAAAAAAATCAAAAATGTGTGTCGGGGGATTTCTCCATCCTATATATAGACTTCCACGGTGAACTTATATTATCCTGGCCGGGATAGTATTAGTGCAGCATGAGAAGCCTAACATAACTGATCAGATGTAGTCATTGGCATGTCCGTCAGGGAGGAATACGCACTCAAGCACTGACGGACTAGCAGCATTCCTGCTGCCTCAATGATAACACCTTCTCAGGTATTATAGGATATCGACCGGAGCCGACACACTTAAGTATATAGAAAGTGAAAAGGGTATATAAAGAGATCTCAGTCCTTGTTTAATTGTAGTGTTTTATGATAGTTATATTTCAATTAACACAATATCAAACAAAATAAACGAAAGTTACTCTACAGTAATGTTATAAAAAAAACGTTTGATTTTTCTGTGTAAAGAAAATTGATCTAATTATTATAAAGATAATGCAATTTTAAAATTACATATTATTAATACATAATTAGAAGAAGGTTGGCATTAAAATTCCACTAGGTGTCAAAGTGACATATTGCGGTTGAGTTCAATGTAACTAAGTGCATATTTGTTCAAAACTACAATAACCGTTTTAATAATGTTTGGACATTATTAAAATACGTACGTAATTAGTTAAAAGAAAAAACATAAAGGAAAGAGTGGAAATAATCGCAAACATGTAGGTTAGTTTTCAATAAGTTTACTAATTCAAATGTGTTGTTTGTTTTGCTTCCTAAGTGTGATACAATTTCTTAAATTATTATACCATAATTTAATCTGAGGAAGCTTTTATCATATAAAATTTAGGCAATAATCCTAATAGGTAGTTGATCTGTTTCAATTTCTTGAAAATCTAAGCCGATAGACTCATGTCAGAAACATTCCATTCAAAATTTATAGCTGTAGATAGCTAAACATTAATTATCTTCCAATATTAAATGTAAACAATTAATAATAAGGTAAATCGTACACGAATTTAAATGAATGTTTTTAGATTTTACCCAAGGATAGAAGATCGGCAGTTCGACAAAGAAAGAGGTGGAAAAAGCTGCCGTGGTAAAACAAGCTATTAGCTTATGGAGATGAAACCTGTTTTACTTGTAAACCAAGCAGAACCATACAGAATGGATGTTTTAATACTGTGTGTAATGGTTAAGGTACTTTTATGTTTAACAGTTTGAAGTATTTAAAGCAGACAACCTTGCGTTATCAGAAATCTAACCTTAATAACATTTATATAGAAGTACATAAATACATAAAGTAAGTGTGTGACTAAATCCTATATACATATAAGCATATAAAGATGAGGTATGAAAGAAACCTGTTACAATTGCAAGAGTATCTAAGTTATTGTAGTAGTGGCTCTTTGTGAAGGAACGTTGTGGATGCAAATAACACAAAAGGTAACTGGAGAGTGTAGGATTGTAGCCGTAAGAAAGTAAAATAGCCTTTACTGTGTTTGCCATCTGTTTCAGGTACTGCCGTTATCTTTGTTCAACAACCACTTACTTTATCTGCACAAGGCATCCGAGTTATATCAGACCAACCACTAGTTTATTGGAGTATTAAAGAATGGTGAGAAAGTTTTAAGAAGCTATTCAATTACTTGGAGATTGACCAGGTTCATATCTTTAGGTGACCATCTGGTAGGAATAGAAGTTAAGTTAAACAGATTGAAATAATTACTTATTGGAAGATATTTGGGTCAAAAGTTACCAAAACATACATACAGATGTCGATGGGTTGCTTCTTTAATACTTTGTAATGCTTTTACTGATATAACTGTATTTAATAACCATGAGTCGACTGCTTTATTTTGGATCCTAATGAGGAATTTCAGTTATGTAAAGGTCGATTTGCAAAAGGTTGATGCTATACATTTTATGGAGGAACAGGTAGTACATTTTAAATATAATTTATTTCTCTTTATGTGTTAGAATTGTTTTAGTTGGAAAGCCTTCTTCAAACGGAACTTGCAAGTAGACTCACTCCGAATTGTGTGAAGGGGTATGTGGAAGCTCCTAAATTGGCAGACATTCCTATTATAATTGTAGATGTGTTTGATGAATCTACTCTATTGAATTCTGTTCGAGAAGAAAAGTGCAAATGTTATTCGAATGCCAAACTTGCTCATTTAGAATCGGGTGGTAACTTTCCACATCTGAGCAGATGCCAGAAGTTAATCTGCATTTAGAGGTAATGTTTTAGAAGTATAGTTGCATTTTAGTATATTTTTAAATATGTACACTTGAGACAATTTGATGGTTCCCAATTCTCTGCATATGATCGTCTGTTAATCGAAAGACAAGTCTTCTACATAAAATAGGACTTTTATTAGTTTTTAGAAATAGTTTGTACAAGATTTATAGTGCAGAAACAGTTCAAAGAGTTAAATAATTTTTAACTTGTTACTAAATTTAAAATGCTTGCATGATTTCTTTCAATTTAATGACTGAATCTTCTTAAAATCTATTGTTTGGTGGGTTTCAATAAACGTGTGGGATCTCATGAAGGTTATAAGCTACTTCTTCGTAATTCTTCGGCACTTCTAGGTCTTCCAAAGCGCATTTTTAATTTTTGTTATATAATTAATTGCTCGTTGTTCCGAAATTGTTTGAGAAACTTATTCGCTTTGGAGGACCTGAAAAACAAATGTTTTTAATTGATCTAAATTATCTTGAATAGTTACAAACCGTTTCTATTGTTCTCGAAGATCCTGCATTTGCTTTTTGAATGTACATTCTCTTTCTCCATGGTTTTAACTGTTATAAAATGGAAGAATATTAGGGCTGCACAAGTATTCCTTTAGCCTTAATTCTGTACGTAATTCTTATTGTAAGTTGTTGAAAACGTGCACTAAAAGCTTGCATTTGAGTGTAAATCTACGGCCAATATTATAATTTTTTTGGTTTGATCGTGGACACTAGTGACTTAACTTATTTTTGAAACCAATTACTCTGCATTTGGTGCACATATACTTTTTTCTCAACCCGAAGGCAAGTTTAAATTTAAAAATTAGTGGATCTATGGCCTAGGTACAACAGAGGTGATGTACTTTGGCTCTATTCACATTAAGCAAAATAAATCCCATTGTTCTATAAAAAATATATATTTATTTTTGGATTATAAGAACTACTAATGTTCTTCTTTGAGATGGCACTAAAATTGTTTCAAAAATTACCGAAACTTTTCTCGTATACAGAAATTTCACATGCTTAATGGTTAACTTTGCAAAAATTTAAATTTTTCGTTAGACTTGCGAGGCATATTATCTGAAACAAAATAAAAAAAAATAAGAATTTATAACCAAGGTATATCTAAATTTTTATTTATTGCACGTTGATCTTAGGGCCAAGGTACAATTTATTGACAGTGACCGAGGTACAACACACCGACCCTTGGTGTTTAAACTCAAAAATAAAATTACAGATTATGCTGTGCCAAAATCACACCACTACTATGCAAACATTAATAAATAATCTTTCTATTAAGATGAGTCATTTGTTATTAGGTAATAAAAATCAATAAGATATTTAAGTAAAAAGAATATAAAAGGACTTACTTTGTTTCGATTTTAAATTTCAATTGATCTCATACATTAACAAAGTACATTGGCCAGCTGCTGCTAACTTTACGTTAATGTTTGCCAATCTGGCATTCGAAATATCGAAAATTATGGGACACGAAAGCCCTAGGTAGAAAGGGACCAAGGTACAACAGGTTCCCCTACTTCTTTCGCGTAACTGAATTAAATATAGCCACATATAAAAATTAATTTGATAAATTCAATAAATACGAGGATGTGCACGTTCGAGCAAAAAGTGGCACATTTCCGAGCGAGGGAGGCAAATGAAGCGCGACGCGGAGCGGCGCGCTTCATTTTCCCGAGATCGGAATGTGCCACTTTGAGCTCGAATGTGCACACTCGGTTTTAAGCACGATTCACAAAAATTTAGGCCGATATATCTAATTAAATAATTTTAATCGTTCCGTCTCACTTGCACTCACAAGATTATCGTATCTTCTCGCTCCCTTTCACTCATTGCTATGGTAAATACATTTTTCAAATATAAAATCGATATTTAGTAAATTAAATAAAATTGCACATTGCTTTAAATTAATTTTGTTGGGCTTCCTCTTCAAAATCGTGAAACACACCTAAATTGTTATTAAAAAAATTAAAATCGAATCTTTGAGCCGAGAACGGTGTGAAGGAATTTAATTTAATGTTGACGTACACATTTAGTTGTTTGTGTTAAAAGTGTAAATTATTAATGCACGAAAAGCAAAAAACGCTTCAAATACTGTAATTAAATACGTGCAACATAAATTAAATATTAATCAATGTAATAAGTCTATTTATAATAGATATCAATATTTTTACTCACAGGATTTTCTTAAATGCGTTCATTTCCATTTATTAATTAGTAAAACCATTACAAAATTAATTAATCATTAAACCGCTCTTTTAAAAATACGAATCGCCTTGTATATAACATTCAACGTTAAAAATAGTTAATTTAAGAGGTTCTGATAAAACGCTATCGTGTTTTTTTCTTATCGGCCTGGCTGTCGATTGCGATTAAACGTTTTGCTTCTTTTTAGTATGGAAGTGTCTTTTGAAGTGTAAGCTAATGCCAAATCGAAGGAGATTTAATTCTATTCGACCCCCCCGAAACGAAGACATCGAATCCAGGATCATCTTCGTCCGCACGTTCCAAACTGGAGGACCTTTAGAGGATGGCGCTACTTCGCTTTCGGGTTGGGTAAACGTTTTATTTATTTAATTTTTTTAATACGTATTCCGTACGCTTTTCGTATTTTTTATTTGCTTCCCTCGCTCGGAAGTGTGCCACTTTTCGCTCGAATGCGCACATCCTCGTATTTTTCTTCAGAAAACAGAAAACGGAAATAGAAATTTCAAATAGGCGCGAATAATTATAGGACTTTAATTGAATTTCGGACATGATTCAATCTTTGTTTATTAAAATATTTTCTTTGAATATAAATGTGCCAGGTTGTAGACTCGAGAAATGTCAGGACATTTTTGTTTTCCACCCCCAGCTTTTATATAACTTTTATACCGTGCAATACCTATTCGAAAATGATGTAACGAGAGTATGACTGGCATCTGATAAGACGTATCAATAAATTTTTCGATTTACAAATAAAGTCAAATTTTTTTTATAAAATATGTAATTTAAATATATTGCGTTAGAACGCAAGGGCCGTTTAGAAGGGACCTTCGGACGAATTTTACTCCAAGTACGTTTTGTTGTAGCTTGCCTTATAAGCCCGTAAAAAATTAATGATCCTTCCTATATATTTTTCGATTTACAAATAGTCAAAAATTTTTTTCAAAATTATTTAAATCTAATGCAAAAACAATAGTAGCGCTTTCATTTTCGATGCAATTATTACAAAAAAGACGGATTCGGAATTCTGGGACTTTTCTACATAAGATACATGTAAAATAAGTATAGGGCGCAACGTAAATTTTCGAAGTAATTAAAATTGCAATTTTAGGTCCACTTTTTTGCACAAAATTTGACTTTAAAAAAATTCTAGCGCCGTTATTTGTAGACGAATCTTTAAAAATTATAGAAATTCGGATTTGGCAGTCTATTTGGCTTCAGATAGGTCTAAGGAACCATAGGCGTGCTATTTCAAAGCTTTGAGAAAAACGTTTTTCTTTTTGAAAAAACATAAAACATAAAAAACAAAATCGATGGGTTAAAACCCATGTTTTTTTGGCAAAAAAAGAAAAAAATAGAATTGCTTTATATTGCAAGGGGATGTTCCTACGTGCCCCTACCAACTATAGCCGGTGTCATTTTCCGGCGCTCTCGCTCTAAAATAAAAATTTTCGATATAACTAAATAAATAAAAAAAAATACATTTTGACTCACACAAACTTACAAAGACTTACGTTTTTAAAAGCAAAAAGGGCTAATGTAAACCTGGTTTTCTTAAATCTGCCTTTAAGAGAGCCCCGGTAGTAAATCAACGAATTCCGTGACTTTAGTTCTGTCTTTGAATCGTGTTAATATGTATATAGGTGTGCAACTTTACTAAAGTTTTATTTGTTGTAGCAGGTAGAACGAAGTATTTACACGGAGAAAAAAATATCCTTAATATAACTATCTAACGTATACCCAATTGACGTATTGTTCTGACAAGGATTCGAATGTCTAATTTAACGATATTTATAAGTCAATTTGACAATCCATAGTATGATCAAAACAGCTTCAATATACTTATAATAAGGTTCGTTTATTTGTTTCAAGCGTTCAAACGAAAAGCTCTTGAACGTGCAGGATCCGTCGTTAGGTAACTGGATAGTTAATTTGAGGATTTGAATAGCTATAATAGGGATACGTATGGTTATTATAACGATATTTTGTTCTCCGTGCATATCCGTTAAATCACTATGACAAGAATCTTTTGAATGTTGAAAACAGTAATACGGATCGTTACTATAACGATCCGCAATAAGGATTCACTGGATAGCTAAATTAGCTATACGGCGTATCCTTGTGAAAGATAACTATCCAACGGATAGCTATAATAAGGATACGTATGCTTATTATAAGGATATTTTTTTCTCCGTGTAGAGATACATCTGCAAGATTCAATTTTTTCTGCAATTGCTCGTTTGCACGTAATGCAGCCCACCTGGACGGCCGCTTTAATTTCAAACTAATTTTTTATAAAAAATGCATTACGTCCTTAGCCGAAAATTGAATGGTGCAGTTGCAAATTTGTGCATGGTGTCAGTGCCTAGAACGATGACGGATCAACTTGTTAAGCTAATAACTATAATAATTAAAAATAACAATAATTCCATGACACACAATAAACTTAAGAGATTTTTTATAGAGTACACAAGTATTAAATAGTTTGTAATTAAGTAATTTATGTATATTTTGCATAATAACTAATTTGTATTTTATAAGCTAAATGCAAAGGCTTTGTAAGTAATGAAAATAGAGCTTGTGAATCAAATAATTGAGAAAAAAAATAAAATTCTATATTGCAACCGTGGTCTTTGCGATCCGCCGTGCGGTGGCCGGCTTTAGAATAGCGCCACGGGCTCGCGGGGCCCTGCCGTAAGAGGCGACTAAACTTAACGACCACCAACACATTTTACAAGGCTAAGTTGTTTATTTCTGTAATGCCCATTTTAATATTAATTGTGTTTTTAAATACTCAGCTGGAAAACAACGCATTCCGTGATGAGGGAAACGATTAACCACTTCTTCGGATGGGGGCGAAGGACTCGAAATAATCGGCATCCCGCATAAGAAATACGTAATTTTGAAACTTGGCACTGCTCTAAACTGGCCATAGGTAAGCTTCCCCTAGAATTTTTTTTTTAAATACATTAAGTTACAAATTAAAAGTAATTCAATAATTTTTGGAAATATTATAGATTAAAAGGATGTACTGTTTATTTCTTATAGATTCTATAATTAAAAAGGGCTTTATTTCAACGATTCAAAATTAATTTCGGTTTAAACTTTGTTCCTTTTTAATTAATAACTATTTAAAATTATATTTAGCAACAATTACATCTGGTCATAATGAAAGGGAGGAATAAGGTACAAGCCTTGATTGAATTTTAGTAGGAACTAACATTTTTAATAACACTCTTTATCGGTGTTTGCGAAAAATAAAATAATCAATTATTTTATTTAAAATTATTAAACCTCTTTTTACATGGGCTTCGGGTTAACTGATATGTTGAATAACGACTTTCTAGAAACGTTTTCGATTTATGATTCATTGTTAAATGTAAAGTCAAGCTGAATAGTTGTGTTTTAAATACGTGTTTCTTAAAATTTAAGTTTCAACCCTTAAAACAAGGTGAATATTAATTCAACGCTTTCGTAGAGGTTTTGTGTTAACATATTTTTTCCATTTTTTTTCCAGTAAGGAATCTACGAGCAAAGATGTCCTACATTACATCGCACCCTCCTTCCGACGTCAGTTTTGTAAATATCGAATTTATCGAAGATCCTCTAAAGCAGTCCGTGGAAATCTTCGGTGAAAGGTAGGCCCCTAGTTTTTGGGTTGTTTTTAACTTCCTCTATTGCCATCGTTTCGAAATTAAATCTTTGTTGACACACCATTTGAAATTATCGGAAAAAACATAGTTGAGATTGGTTTAAAAACATGTTACCAATTGCGGGGTTTTGAGTTAGCACCGGTTTCCGATAGAATAAGGTTCAATACGATCGAAAATAAAAAGATTTCGGTAAATAATCAAAAATAAAACGGTTAGAGCAATTTCAAGTTATGATTTTAAAAAATAATTGACGCTTTGGAATGCAATCCTGTTCCAGTAATGTAGGGTGAGTTTTTTTAAAGTTGTTTATTTATTACGTAGACCGTAGTTTATAATTCTTCATTAATTATAAACTATACTCTGTACAGTTTAGCGCCTGATCGTTATGTAACAAATGATACAGTCAGTGTAGTGTATGGGTGTTTGCCTAATTTGCGTTTTTAAAATTAGAGGTGAACTGCAGTATATTGTCGTACAGAATATGAATTAAAGTACTTTATATTTACACTACTTATTATCAATTCTATTTTATTCATATGCTTTGACTATTATAATAGGAAGTTTGAATTAATTAGATTTATACTCCTGCTTCATATATAATTAGACAATTTAGTCATGCTTTTTATACAGGAAAATAATAGTCACATTATTGTTTCAACTTTATTTACTTCTAATTATTTAGAAATTTCTTCATAGATTAATTCAGATACATTTCATAGTTTTCCAAATTGACTACTCAGGTGAATAAAACAGTTCTTCAAAGAGCATTTAAATTCGTCCATTTTTATGTTTCTCAGTTCGAAGTTTTAAAGCAATTATAAGCTTGTTCAAAAAACCATTAGTTTTATGTCCCTTAAACAAATAAATATTATTATTTATGAATGAAGTAAAATTACTATTCAATTACCTGTAAATAAAATAAGCCTTTTTATCTATTAGAACTTGTTTGTACTTTTCTTTTTACTGTCTCTGCTTTTCATACTTTAAATCTTAATACACTCACACACATTATAATCAAATTGGTTTTTAACAGTTTTAGTTAGCACATCATGCAAATCCCTTAATAAACCATATTTCATAATGCTACGTAATTCGAGCTTTTAACGATATTATTGAAAATTAGTTTCCAATTTATAGAACTAAATTCAGTTATCGATGGAGACCTTTTAGGAATTGGGCTACATTATTAATATAGAAATTGCAATTTAATTTTGCATATCTTAATATAAATTCTTGAGTTCCATATGTATATTTTTTGCATGTAATGTATGCAAGTGATCTTCCCTATTTGTTCCGTTGTACATACTCATACAAATATTTCAATCCATAAAGTTGTACAAGTTATAATAAGTAGAAGACTGCTTAAGTTTTTTGTTTGATTTCTAATTGGCCATTGTGACGTGACGTCATCGGCGGCCATCGCTGCGCAGACGACCTTGCCGTTAGGAATGCAAATAGTAAACTGACCCGCGCAACAATCCTTTCGTAGTAAAACCACGTGGCTTCAGATCGAGCGTTACCTTAAAACAGATTACGATATTAATTATTTTTTGCTTTTCTTTTGGATAAATTAGAAAAAAATAAATATGCTTTAGGTATATTTTCAGGCGAGATACCTATGGGTGCGTAGTGTCCATAACAAAAGCCCTTTTCCTCTGCTAACCTTTTAACGCTGAAAATTTTCGATATTTTCAGACGTCAATTATTTTTCAAAATCAAAATTTTAAATGACGCTAACTTTTTTTAATTTTAATTATTTCCCGAAATTCTTTTATTTCCGAACCTTATTCTATCGGAAACCGGTGCTAACTCAAAACCACCAAAAACGCCAAAAATCGAGAAAAAGCATTTTTTTTTCGAAAAATTGAAAAGAATAGATTTGCTTTATATTTTAAGGGAAGGTACTTTTGGGTCCGTAGTGTCCATAGCCGGAGACATATTAAAAATTTAATACACACACACATGCCACAAAATTTAAATAAAACAAGCTTGGATTCTATTACAGTGCGGGTGAATATTATTGAAACACCCTGTATAGGTGTTTTTGTTAAATTAAATAAATCGATAATATTCTTTAAAATTATCGCAGTTGATTTAGCCGGCCCTATCATTTTTGACATCGGACAAGTGTTCTTCCCGCGGCATTGTTATGACGTACATCGGTTTTATGTAACTTTCGATTCTGATTCATTTTTGAATGTAAAACGAAGTGGAATGGTTGTGTTTTAAATAAGTCCTCTTAGTTTTTTAATTACAATCTCTAACCCAAGGTGAATATTCAAATTAAGGATTTTTTTTAAGTCCTCGCGCTTAGTAAAGAATTTTAGTTAATAATCTTTTTATTTATTTTACAGAGACTAATTGACATGCACAGGAGTAAGAAAGTATAGCACACCACCTTCAGCCCTCTTTAGAAGATCACTTTTGGAAGCAGCCAATCTACCAAAGGGATGTTCCTTTTTGAAATGACGTAAGTATAAATCTCTTAATTTTATTTCTACACGGGTAAACCTTTATCATTTTAACAAGTTGTTAACTAAAACATTTAAAGAATGCCTTTTTTAATTTATCAATGTTATAAATGTCTTTAATAACTGTTTATTTAAATTAAATTTGTGTTTCCATCATAGGTATGCAAGTCCACTTGTGTCTTCATTGTAGTCCATCCGATATCGTGGAATTTTTGAAAGGACCAACGTCGATCGGTAACTTGTGAAGATTAACAACAGGACCAGCACGCTCGAACGTGGGCTTTTCTGGCCAGGATAAAGCGGGCTCCCCAGGATCGTGCTCCGTCAACCCTCATCCTTCGAGGGACCCATGCTTGGCAACGAAAAATTGTCGGTTTTAGACCATTATTAAATTATTGTTTTGCGCTTTTTTTTTATGGCTTTGTTGCCATATTAAATAGGTGGTTCTTAACCTTTGTATGTTTACAAGACACGTTTGTTTATAAATGCTTTGCAAAATTATAAAACTCATAAATTTTAAAATCGTGCAATACAAAGACAATTTTTTTATTTATTTATAATAAATAATTGATTGAAAATTGAATCACTTAAATGAATACTTGTCAAAGAAAAATTTATGGGTTGTTGTTTTTCGAAAGGAATTTAATTCTGAGGTAACACTAATTTAAAAAAAAATGTTTTATTGAATAACTTTTAGTAATTTTTTGTGACAGTTAAAACATCGATTAAGAACCACTGTTTTACACATTGTTTATAGTTATTGTTGGAATTGTTAAAATGTTATATTTCTATGTTGGTTCGTTTATGTGTGCGGTCAATTTTAATTGCTGCGTTTGCTCCTGAAGACAATTTGTAAGACCATCAACTTTGGTCTTTGTTTAGTTATTAATATTTTGATCAAGTCGGGAGTTTTAAATTTTAGCTTCAAATATATTTTTTTTAAATTTACATTTTTGCAAAACTTAACTCAATTCCTGGATGACAATTTAAGCTTCCGAGATGAAACTCGCATGGTTTACATTTTAATAAAGTAAGCATTTGTATAATCAAAAAACATTATTTTATTATAATTAAATTAAATAATAAATTAAAAATTATTCGTGCGGCATAAAAAAAACATGGTAGCAAACGCATTATTGATAACGCAAGCCTGTCTTCTGAAAACTCTTCGACGATTGGAAGTTTTCTTTTAAATCTTCGGCAACTTGTTAAAATATTTTTTCTATTTTTTTGGACATTGTTTTTTCGTAATTATAAGTTTAGCTGATGACAGGAGTGGTCCTTGTGCTGTACCACGAGTTCCTTGCTGTTTGACCCATTGTTTTAGGGTAGATTTTAAGTATTTCTACACACACACACACACACACAAAATTCAAATTTTGGCATTTTAATTTTTTTTTTCGACTCTTAAAAAATTCTTTGACTAGGGTTACCAACTCAAAATTTGCGAGTCTTGGAAATTGTTCCAATAAGTTCGCAGATAATTATTCAAAAATGCAGCACTAAAAAAAAATGCTCATTTGATTTGGATATTTGCAAAATTAAGACATAATACTCGGCTAATTTTTTATTTTAAAATTTTACGAAATATAAAATAACGTGCATACCCTAACGGATTGCTCAAACCGTTTAAAGTAGGTTTTGCTCGGGTTTATTTCAGGTTGTGGAATAAATCAAATTTAAATTGGGTTTATTTTCAGCTTTGTTAATTATAGTTAATTTTCGGGATTTAATTGAAAATTAATTTAAAATGAGTTCATTTAAAGTTTATGTTTTTTTCATATTGGTTTCTTTTCAGTTCAGTACGGAATTATTTAAAATTCGATATTTTCTGCACATTTAAATTGTTTAAATAGGATTTATTAAGCGATTATTCGAATCCATCAGGGTAGTTTTGTGGTTGTAAATTTTTTTTTAAATTTAATTATTCATAGGGGTTGAATATTTTTTTTTATAAGAATCGAAAAATTTTGAGACTTTTTCGTAAACTGGTAACCGGTAAAAATGTAATTTTTCTACATTCTCTGGACTAAAACTGGAGGGTTGGTAACCCCATCTTTAATAATAGGATTACGAAAATTATTGTTTTTAAATAATTTCGACAATTTAGTTTTTTAAATCAAATTTTTTTCAAACGTTTTTCTAAATAATAAAATGAAATTTGTTGTTAAATTTATTTTACAAATTTTCATTATCTATAAGAAAATTACAAAATCGGAATACATTAATTATTACTTCACATCTCATTTAGAAGTAATCATTATAATTAGAGCGAAATAAAAAAATGAGTTTTATTCTATTTTAATATGTGGTAAGAAACAATGTCCAAAAATATTTATAGTTTCATTGGCACACATAAACGAACTTTGTATTCCCCAAACGTGGGATGAAGAAACGCCAAAGAAGACGTACAAAAGGTACTGTTTCTATTTACCATTCCCCCGATTTATAAATACACAGATACACATACAAACTCACACACATACACACGTTGTAGCGCCGTTATTTGTGGACGGATCTTTAAAAACTATTCAGATTCGGATTTGGCAGCCTTTTTGGCTTCCCATGTTATTTAGTCAAAAAATGAAAAAAATAGAATTGCTTTATATTTTACGGGGACATTCCTACATACCCCCCGTAACTATACTCGGTGTCATTTCTCCGCGCTTCCCCTCTAAAATAAAAATTTTCGATAAAACTAAATAAATAAAAAACGGATACTTTTGATTCACCAAAAAAATCGTAGCGCCTTTATTTTCAATCCAATCATTACAAACGACACGGATTCGGAATCCTGAGGTTTTTTTACATAAGATACATGTAAAATATGTATAGGGTGCGACGTTAATTTTTCGATTATTAAAATTGGCGATTTTTCGCGCTCATTTTGGGTGAATTTTGAACTTTAAAAAAATTGTAGCGCCGTTATTTGTGGACGGATCTTCAAAAACTATTCAGATTCGGATTTGGCAGCCTCTTTGGTTTCGGATAGGCCTAAGAAACTATAGGCGTGCTATTCCAAAGCTTTGGGAAAACGTTTTGAAAATTCAAAATCGATGGGTTTTAACCCATGTTATTTAGTCAAAAAATGAAAAAAATAGAATTGCTTTATATTTCACGGGGACGTTCCTACGTACCCCCCGTAACTATACTCGGTGTCATTTCCCCGCGCTTCCCCTCTAAAATAAAAAATTTCGATAAAACTAAATAAATAAAAAAGGGATACGTTTGATTCACCAAAAAAATCGTAGCGCCCTTATTTTCAATCCAATCATTACAAACGACACGGATTCGGAATCCTGAGGCTTTTTTACATAAGATACATGTAAAATATGTATAGGGTGCGACGTTAATTTTTCGATTATTAAAATTGGCGATTTTTCGCGCTCATTTTGGGTGAATTTTGAACTTTAAAAAAATTGTAGCGCCGTTATTTGTGGACGGATCTTCAAAAACTATTCAGATTCGGATTTGGCAGCCTCTTTGGCTTCGGATAGGCCTAAGAAACTATAGGCGTGCTATTCCAAAGCTTTGGGAAAACGTTTTGAAAATTCAAAATCGATGGGTTTTAACCCATGTTATTTAGTCAAAAAATGAAAAAAATAGAATTGCTTTATATTTCACGGGGACGTTCCTACGTACCCCCCGTAACTATACTCGGTGTCATTTCCCCGCGCTTCCCCTCTAAAATAAAAATTTTCGATAAAACTAAATAAATAAAAAACGGATACTTTTGATTCACCAAAAAAATCGTAGCGCCCTTATTTTCAATCCAATCCTTACAAACGACACGGATTCGGAATCCTGAGGCTTTTTTACATAAGATACATGTAAAATATGTATAGGGTGCGACGTTAATTTTTCGATTAATAAAATTGGCGATTTTTCGCGCTCATTTTGGGTGAATTTTGAACTTTAAAAATTGTAGCGCCGTTATTTGTGGACGGATCTTCAAAAACTATTCAGATTCGGATTTGGCAGCCTCTTTGGCTTCGGATAGGCCTAAGAAACTATAGGCGTGCTATTCCAAAGCTTTGGGAAAACGTTTTGAAAATTCAAAATCGATGGGTTTTAACCCATGTTATTTAGTCAAAAAATGAAAAAAATAGAATTGCTTTATATTTCACGGGGACATTCCTACATACCCCCCGTAACTATACTCGGTGTCATTTCCCCGCGCTTCCCCTCTAAAATAAAAATTTTCGATAAAACTAAATAAATAAAAAACGGATACTTTTGATTCACCAAAAAAATCGTAGCGCCCTTATTTTCAATCCAATCCTTACAAACGACACGGATTCGGAATCCTGAGGCTTTTTTACATAAGATACATGTAAAATATGTATAGGGTGCGACGTTAATTTTTCGATTATTAAAATTGGCGATTTTTTGCGCTCATTTTGGGTGAATTTTGAACTTTAAAAAAATTGTAGCGCGGTTATTTGTGGACGGATCTTCAAAAACTGTTCAGATTCGGATTTGGCAGCCTTTTTGGCTTCGGATAGGCCTAAGAAACTATAGGCGTGCTATTCCAAAGCTTTGGGAAAACGTTTTGAAAATTCAAAATCGATGGGTTTTAACCCATGTTATTTAGTCAAAAAATGAAAAAAATAGAATTGCTTTATATTGTCAGAGGATGTTCCTACGTACCCCTACTAATTATAGCCGGTGTCATTTCTCGGCGCTCTCGATCTAAAATAAAAATTTTCGATAAAACTAAATAAATAAGAAATCGTACCCCTTGATTTACAAAAAAAATCGTAGCGCCCTTATTTTCGATCCAATCATTACAAACGAGACGGATTCGGAATTCTTTTTTACATAACATACATGCAAAATAAGTATAGGGCGCGACGTAAATTTTTCGAAAATTAAAAATTGCAATTTTTGGCCTCATTTTTGCACGATTTTGAACTTTAAAAAAATTGTAGCGTCGTTATTATTTTTTTATCTTTTCACACACACTTAAAACACCTTCTTTTTCCTTTTTATTTATAGTATGTAATTGTAATGTAATGTAATTGTAAAAAAAGTTGCAATCCCAAGATTGACGTGCAAATCACTCTTAGTTTACACATTACCCATAAGGTTGCTTCTTAATTCATTACAACAAAAACAATCGTAAGGGTTGCAACTTTTATTATATTAAAACTTTGTTATTTTAATTATTTTTTAGTTAATATAATTTTTAGAGGATGTTCCTACGTACCCCTACTAATTATAGCCGGTGTCATTTCTCGGCGCTCTCGATCTAAAATAAAAATTTTCGATAAAACTAAATAAATAAGAAATCGTACCCCTTGATTTACAAAAAAAATCGTAGCGCCCTTATTTTCGATCCAATCATTACAAACGAGACGGATTCGGAATTCTTTTTTACATAACATACATGCAAAATAAGTATAGGGCGCGACGTAAATTTTTCGAAAATTAAAAATTGCAATTTTTGGCCTCATTTTTGCACGATTTTGAACTTTAAAAAAATTGTAGCGTCGTTATTATTTTTTTATCTTTTCACACACACTTAAAACACCTTCTTTTTCCTTTTTATTTATAGTATGTAATTGTAATGTAATGTAATTGTAAAAAAAGTTGCAATCCCAAGATTGACGTGCAAATCACTCTTAGTTTACACATTACCCATAAGGTTGCTTCTTAATTCATTACAACAAAAACAATCGTAAGGGTTGCAACTTTTTATTATATTAAAACTTTGTTATTTTAATTATTTTTTTAGTTAATATAATTTTTAAATTAAGATAAATAAATAAATTATATTAATAATGTATAATTTAAAACAGATAAGAAGTTTGAATTAAATATGTCTGAAGCCGCGGACTTCAAAAATGTGTGATTCAAACTTCTTAACTGTTAAATTTATACTCTGTAAAAAAAATTGTATAAATTATTAGATATAATAAAGAGTCTTTATTGTTACCCGAATTTTAATAATTATTAATTGGAAGAGCAAGAGCAAGAGCAAGAGTAAGGTGGACTTTTACACCTAACTACTTAAACATTCAAAAATAAATTTTAAATTAATATTATAGGACCTGTACTTTATAAGGTTTAAAACACTTATTTCGTATAACAACGCCATAGCTCAGTGGAGAGCAAGGACGATGTTTGATCCAACGGTGTGTGGTTTGATGGGTTCGATTCCCAGACAAGTTAAGATTTTTAAAAAATTATTTGTAAGAAATAAATTTTAAATTAATATTATAGGAACTTGTACTTTATAAGGTTTAAAACACTTACTTCGTATAACAACGCCATAGCTCAGATGGTTAGAGATCGGTTGTTTGTTCAAATGGTCTCGTGTTCGATTCCCATACCGGTCGAAGAAAAAAAATTTTTAAAAATCTTTAAGAAAAATCCAACGAGCAACGAGCCGAACGAGACGAATGACGAATGACGAATGACTGTAGGATACTCGTGATTTGAAAAATATTTTTAAAAATCTCTAAGATAAACCCTCGGCCGACTCGGCCGACTCGGCCGACTGTCAACCGCGATTTGCGAAATTATATTTTGAAAACATTGGCAAAACGACTTAAAAATTTTTATAGCCCGAGGCTACAAAGATTTTCGCAAAGATAAGAGGCTTTTTTTTTTATTATTATTTTTTTAATCTAAGACCGTAACTCGTGATTTGCGGAATTATATTTTTGTAATTTGTCTTTTATGTCCCTGTTACTAGATGACACATTCCCCTTACATTTTTAGTGATAAAAGAAACAACAGGTAGTAAATAGATTTTTTTTTATTTACCAACATCCCCTTACATCCCCCTTTACATGTAAATAACCTACGTAACAGAGGAACTCAAATATGTTTTCATGAGAGTACAGCACTTGAGATATTTTAAGACTACAGAACCTTAAAGCACCCCACCATTTACTGAACATTATGTCATCGGATGTGAAGAGTAATGAATGTTTACAACTGACAAAGGCAAAAATTTTAATCAAAAACAACCCCTTCACATTGGAGACGTATAATGAAGATATTAATTAATGTTAACAGGAGTTGGACTTCTAATAAAACAACTCTTGTTAAATGTGCACATTTAATAAGAGTTGTTTTATTCAAAGTCCAATTGCTGTTAACAATAATTAATATTAAGATACGATTAATATAATAAAGTCTTAGATTAACTAAATAATACGTATATACAAGTTGTTACAAATTTGCAAAATTAAAAATAATGAAAAAACTACAATCTATTTTACAATTATAAATAATTAAAAACTATAGTAAATAGAAGTGAATAATAAGAAAGTGCTTAAAGTGTAGTCGAAAAGCTATAACAATAACTGTATTTTTTAATAATAATTAAAAACTCAAAATAATATTGCAATAACCAAATGAATAATAAGTATATAGACAAACAAAATAAATTAAAAGCGAGAGCAAGAGTTTGAAATAACTACAAGCCAAGTAATTAAAATAAATAAAAGTAGAATATTTAAGTGTGTGTGTGTTTGGAAGTCGAAGGAAAGAAATATATAAACACTATCTTTTACATATCTTCTTTGTCGTTTCTTCGTCCCACCTATAGAGATACAAAGTTCGCTTATATGTGCTAATGCAACCCTAAATATTTTTTAGACATTGTTCCTTATCATATACCCAAATAGAGTAATAAAAATCATTATTTCGTTCTAATTATAATAGTTTCCCTAACCCTTACAGCTAAATGGAACGTGTGATAATATTTTATGTAATTTTGGATTTTGTAAAATTTTAATAGTCAACAAAAGTCCTTAAAATGAATTCAACAAATGTTGTTTTAATATGTAGAAAAATGTTTCAAACATAATTTGATTATAAAAACTAAATTGTAGAAAATAATTCAAATCAAGAATTTTGTTAATTGAGTTGTCAAAAAATATTAATAAGAACCTTAAATAAAATGAATTGTGTCTGTAGAAATTCTTAAAATCTATCCTAACACAATGGGGTCAAACAGCAAAGACCTTGTGGCACAGCACAAGGACCATCACTGTTATCCGATAAGTTATATCTAAAAAGAAACAATGTCCAAATATATACAAGGGCTTTTTTAAAATAAGTACCTAATAACATATTACTTTATTGTTTAAAAAGTTAGGATAGTAATTACGTCTTGAAAATTAAATAAGACAATTAAAGCACTAAGACAATATGTGCTTCGTTTCCTTTACAGATTGTTCTCATAAGGAGCAAACGCCACGTTTAATTTTGTGGCACACATAAACGAATTAACAAATTATAAAACATATAATGGTTCTTAATAACTAAGTTAGCTGAAAGTATGAAATATAGTTATTAATACAAAGAATAGTTAATTTTGGGATTTAACTTTAGATATAATCCCGTATTTTCTTTTCCAAACAACGTATTTCAATTAAACGTTAAAACATTTGAATTAAATTATTTGTAAATATTGCATCCTTTCAGCTTGTTTTAACAATGTAAGATTTTCAAATCATTAAAATTTTCTAACTAGAAAAACTTACATTTTTTGAATATCCCAGAAATTATATTATGAAATAAAGTGTTTCAGAAGTAGAACTAGTGATGTTTTTCTTTACAAGGTCCTTTGGCACGTAGTCATATAATTCTAAAGTGGAAGACTGCAGAGAGTTGATCTTTACACGCTGCAGATACAATATAAGTAACACTTCTTAAAAAAAACCAACAAAATAATGGTTGTTTAATTTATAACATGTTACGATGTAACATATTCCAAGTATTTGATGGGGTTGTAAGGATTCCTTGAAATCATAGATGATTGCCTTCAAATTGCTGAAGGGAAATCTCCTACAAACGGATATATATAAAAATGTTTATGTAAAAGTTGGTTTATTTTGAGTATATTAACAATTATAATTAACTGTAAGAAAGCCCATTTCAAATAACAGTATGTTCGTACCTAGCTATGCCCATGCCTTGTACGTTCTTTGAATCATCCTTCGAGAATGGTTTCTGGATGGAGTTAAATTATTCTGGGACCATCGTCTACTACTTAAAATACAGATGTACATCGCTTTTGATAGAAGTACTTGGTATAGAAATAATATGTTACTTCAAACGTATACCGAACCTTTTAAGATTTAGTTCACAATTCCATACACTACAATAGTAAAAACACTTATTAAGATCTGCAGAAAGTTATCATAAACGTTACCTACCCTTTCTTGATTTTCTGGTTTTTAAATTATCTAAATTAATCTTCAAAGTTTCACATCAAAGTGCAGCACACATATCAACTCATCGAATAGAATTTAGATTGCATGCTCATGCACAAAAGTATTGCAGAATAATTCTCTGCCTATTTAAAGGAACGAAAAATCCCAACCATGATTTTGCATACCCTAAAATAATTCATATTTTATTCGAACAAATTTAATGTAAGATATTAGAACTGTAATCAAAAACAAATCAACCATTTTGAAATTATACAGCTGACAATTGCTTTAAGGTACACTCAAAAGAGAAAAATTTTGGAGTTTTTTTAACTGACGGGAAAACCCCAAAACAATGGCGACTTTTTTTTACCGATTTGTAAACAGTCATCGGTGGAATTTAAGACAGCGCTAACTATCTATTGTTTAACCTTAATAATTTAATATTTAATTTTTAGATTTAACAATAACACTGCTAAATAATAAAACCTACCTAAGAAAATATGCAGCCCGGTGTTAACCTGATGCAGAATGGCTTAAGCAGTTTGATGGTCCTCTTATGTATCCAGATGAAGTAAGCAGCAATTAGATTATGTCCCCCTTGGAATGCCCAATTAGCACCCATCGAAAAATCGGTGAAGAACATCATTTTAAATTTTGGTCTTCAACATCCTGCTGCTCATGGTGTCTTACTTGTGCTAGATCTCGATGGAGAAGTTGTTAGGCGAGCTGATCCTCAAATTGGATTACTACACAGAGAAATTAATAAAGTATAAATCTTACATGCAAGCACTTCCGTATTTCGACCGTTTAGATTATGTATGGATGATGTGTAACAAACAGTGCTTTAGTTTAGCTATAGAGAAATTATTAAACATCGATGTTCCGATAAGAGCAAAGTATATAAGTAGTAAGTGTCTTACTACCTTAAGTTTTCGAGTTGATAATAGTCTCATAATTTTATAGCACTCTTTGCTGCGATCACTCGTTTGTTAAATCATATTATGGCTATTAGAACACATGCACTTGATGTGGGGGCTTTCACCCCATTCTTCTGACTGTTCGAGGAAAGAGAAAAAATGATGGAATTCTATGAACATGTTTTGGGAGCTTGTATGCATGTTGCTTATATCAGGCCAGGCAGTGTCTCCCTGGTAATTAAATAAATCATTACAATCAACAACAAACTGTAATTATTTTTTGTAGGATATGTCTCTAGGATTGTTAGACGATGTCTATCATTTTGCTTCAAATTTAGTGAAAGATTGGATGAAGTTGAGGATGTACTAACAACAAACTGAATCGGAGTGCAAAGAACTCAGGATATTGGTATAGTTTCAGCAGAAGATGCTTTAAACTATGGGTTTAGGTAAGGAGAAAATTATGAATAAATATTCCTGATCTAAACATTGATAATTTTGTAGTGGAGTAATGTTACGTGGTTCGAGAATTAAATGGGATTTGCGTAAAGTGCAACCTTACGATACATACAATTTGGTTGAATTTGATGTGCCAATTCGTATCAAAGGAGATTGCTACGATCGTTATCTTTGTAGGGTGAAAGAAATGAGGCAATAGCTTCGTATTATTGATCAGTGCATTAATCAAATGCCTGCTGGTGATGTTAGAACGTATGATGCTAAACTAACACCACCAACTCGAGCTGAAATGAAGGTAATAAGTGGTACTTAGTATTTAGATCTAGTTTAACAATAGTAATTGTAGACATCAATGGAGGCCCTAATTCATCACTTCAAATTATTTACGCAAGGCTTTCAAGTGCCCCCAGCTCAACTTATACACCCATAGAGACACCCAAGGGAGAATTCGGGGTCTATTTAGTATCAGATGGCAGCTCCAAACCCTACAGATGCAAAATTAAGGCTCCTGGCTTTGCCCACCTTGCTGCTCTTGATAAAGTGGGAAAAAATAATATGTTAGCTGATATTGTAGCGATCATTGGTACATTAGACGTTGTATTTGGGGAAATAGGTCGTTAATTTGTTAATTATTAAGATAGATAAATGTGTACATTTTAAATAAATACATATTTAAAATTTACTTACGTATAAAACTAATTAAAGCCTTCTAGATACAAGAAAAGTGAATATTTTTGTAGTTCTCATACACTGCTGCACTTCCAAATAAAATAACGATTTTCTCGGGAACTTTGAAACAATTTATTAATTATATATTTTTTTTAGAGTTACATGAGGTTTTCCAAATACTAACAAAGCCATAGAAGAACAGATAAATATGTTTTAAAATACAATCAAACCCATTGTACCACAGTTAATTAAGTTCCAACCTATTTCATGCCTAGCATTAATCCATTTTATATACTCCATGTAGATGTGTATAAAGAATTATTAAATCACGACGCAGAGGTTGATTATACACTCCAAGCCTAAAATGAATTATTATAATATCTAATGTACTAATTAAAAGCTCTCAAATATAATACCTATATTATAGCTAAGTGTTTGAAATTTAAAACTGACACAGCCCACCGTATATGCAACCTTAAATACTTAATTTAGCATAAAATAAAATAGCAATTTTCCCATCCAACTTTAATCAATTTAATTGCTATATATCTTCTTTGGAACATTACAGAAATGTTATAAAATACTATCCAATCCATTGTACAAACAGATAATTAAGTTCCAACGTATTTCTTCTCCATTTTATATATTGCATGTCGATATGTATAAGAAAATTGTCTATTACGAACCAGACCTAAAATAAATCATTTTAAAATGTATTATACTAATGAAATAGTGACAAATGTAATACCTGTTTCATATTTAGTTGTCTGTAATTGAAAACTTAAGAATTGTAAAGTATTTGGCACACTAAATACTTACATTTGTTTAAAATGAAATTGCAATATTCCCAGTCATTTTTAATCAATTTAATAATTATATACCTTATTCAGAAAATTACAGAACTATTATAAAACACTATGAATTGTATTAATAACACAGACAATTAAATCAAAACATATTTAATGCCATACAAACGAGAACAATAGAATTTGAAGTAAAATGTTCTGCTCATTGTAGCATGTTTATTCTATTTTTCGAACGGTAATCCAATAATTAATTAACAACATTATCACATTAACGCCTTTTATTCTTCCAATAGATTATTTTATTTTGACACAATTCTGAAAATGGTATCAAAACTACTTTCCGTATGACAAATGCACCTTAAATTTAATGGGCATTTTTCACACTCCCAAGTACTATCAAAAAATAGTTTGCAGTTAGATATTTATTATTTATTTGGACTCGAAAAAGAAACGAATTAGGTGTATCGCGCAAAATATTTAGTGATTTTCGAAAATAATGAATTATCTTATTTAATATTAAAAGTATTAGTAGTCCTACTACAACAGGGTTAATAAAATGGGTCTTGATTTACAATCTCCTACCTACTCCGTTTGGAAAAATGACTGTAAGACATTACTTTTAGTTTCTCAGATTATTAATTCCACAATTCTTACATTAGAATTGCTTTAATGTTATTGTTTTAGTGTACAGAATGCAATTAGATGCTCCTGTACCAATCCCAGTTATAAGCACAGATGTATCGTTACAAATACCGAGTTATTTGGGCGTGACTATCATGGAGGAAGCTCACACATTGAAGCTGCAAATCTATTGAATTCTCAGCCTAATGGAACATATCTAGTTAGAAAAAGTAAATTTTCTAATGGGCAATTCCACACTTTGAGTTTGAAGTACACAAAATAAATTTTGAATGTTTTCAATTACTTGTATGTTATATTTTTTAGATTTAATGATAAAATACATCATTATAAGTTGTATTACGATTCCAATTCTGGCTTATATGTAAGAGAGAAGATATATGACTGTGTTAGATCGTTAGTTGTTGATGGTCTGGTTGCGATATATTTGGAACTAAGAGTGCCTTTGTTTTTGCAAAAATTACCAAGAAAGTCCATACATGATTCTTAATAAAAGGAAATTGCAAACACTACCCAAAGAGATGAGCAAGTATGTAATTTGAAGGGCACCAAACTTATATGATTTAGTATTAATAGTGTAAACTATTGCATGTGTAAAAATGATGAGAATCAATTGAACGGTACTATACATCTGGAAGGGTATAAAGTTAGCCAATTCAAAGAAGCAATTGTATGTTTCGACTAGTTTGTCTTGAGTACTTCTAGATGAGTAATCTTTATACCAAATTACTGATGTAGTAAAGAAGTGTTTCTACAATTTTGAGATGAATAGGATATTAAAATCCAATTTATATGGATTTCAAGTTGATTAAAATTGTTTTGGATCACGTCTAAGTTAGTGAGAAGCACCCAAGTATCGGTGATCAATATTATTATTAAAAACAATTTAGTATCTAAACATGAACGAAATATAAATAACAGAACACGATATTTGAAGCATGTAACGTTGGCACAATTTCCAATGTATAATACATTTATTGTTAAACTTTTTTGAAATACTATTAGAGCAGTAATTATCATAATATTATTAGTTATAAACATCTTGTGAAAATTTGAGAAAGATAATTGTAATAGAACCATTATTTAAATTAACATGACTTTTATTAATTTTAAAAGATCAATTTTAGATTGTTTAGTTTTTTTTTAAAACCACATAAGTTATTAACAGTCAACTAATAAAAGCACATTAATATTTAATTTAATTTTAAATAAAAAGAAAAACAATCATGGACTGTTATTAATTTTTTATTATGTACTCTAATAAATGTAAATACTTTTGTGTTTAAAAAGATATAAATCAATATAAAACGATCATAACACTTATTCCAATTATTCCTTTTTAAATACTTATGGAAAATTTATAGCCCCCAAATTTTTACTAGATATTTAAACTAAAACCCATCGATTTTGTATTTTCAAAACGTTTTCCCAAAGCTTTGGAATAGCACGCCTTTGGTTTCTTAGGCCTATCCGAAGCCAAAAAGGCTGCCAAATCCGAATCTGATAAGTTTTTAAAGATCCGTCCACAAATAACGGCGCTACAATTTTATTAAAGTTCAAAATTGGTCAAAAATAAGCCCTAAAAATAGCAGTTTTTAATTTTCGAAAAATTAACGTCGCACCCTATACATATTTTACATGTATCTTATGTAAAAAACCCTCAGGATTCCGAATCCGTGTCGTTTGTAATGATTGGATGCAAAATAAAGGCGCTACGATTTTTTTTGTGAATCAAGGGGTCCGTCTTTTTATTTATTTAGTTTTATCGAAAATTTTTTTTTTAGAGAGGAAGCGCGAGGAAATGACACCGGTTATAGTCACTAGGGGTACGTAGGAACCCCCCCTTGCAATATAAAGCAATTCTATTTTTTTCATATTTTGCCCAAAATACATGGGTTAAAACCCATCGATTTTGTATTTTCAAAACGTTTTCCCAAAGCTTTGGAATAGCACGCCTTGGGTTTCTTAAGCCTATCCGAAGCCAAAAAGGCTGCCAAATCCGAATCTGATAAGTTTTTAAAGATCCGTCCACAAATAACGGCGCTACAATTTTTTTAAAGTTCAAAATTGACCTAAAATGAGCGTAAAAAATGTCAATTTTTAATGTTCGAAAAATTAACGTCGCACCCTATACATATTTTACATGTATCTTATGTAAAAAACCCTCAGGATTCCGAATCCGTGTCGTTTGTAATGATTGGATCCAAAATAAAGGCGCTACGATTTTTTTTGTGAATCAAGGGGTCCGTCTTTTTTTTTTTATTTAGTTTTATCGAAAATTTTTATTTTAGAGAGGAAGCGCGAGGAAATGACACCGGTTATAGTCACTAGGGGTACGTAGGAACCCCCCCTTGCAATATAAAGCAATTCTATTTTTTTCATATTTTGCCCAAAATACATGGGTTAAAACCCATCGATTTTGTATTTTCAAAACGTTTTCCCAAAGCTTTGGAATAGCACGCCTTGGGTTTCTTAAGCCTATCCGAAGCCAAAAAGGCTGCCAAATCCGAATCTGAATAGTTTTAAAGATCCGTCCACAAATAACGGCGCTACAATTTTTTTAAAGTTCAAAATTGACCTAAAATGAGCGTAAAAAATGTCAATTTTTAATGTTCGAAAAATTAACGTCGCACCCTATACATATTTTACATGTATCTTATGTAAAAAACCCTCAGGATTCCGAATCCGTGTCGTTTGTAATGATTGGATCCAAAATAAAGGCGCTACGATTTTTTTTGTGAATCAAGGGTCCGTCTTTTTATTTATTTAGTTTTATCGAAAATTTTTATTTTAGAGGGAAGCGCGAGGAAATGACACCGGTTATAGTCACTAGGGTACGTAGGAACCCCCTTGCAATATAAAGCAATTCTATTTTTTCATATTTTGCCCAAAATACATGGGTTAAAACCCATCGATTTTGTATTTTCAAAACGTTTTCCCAAAGCTTTGGAATAGCACGCCTTGGTTTCTTAAGCCTATCCGAAGCCAAAAGGCTGCCAAATCCGAATCTGAATAGTTTTAAAGATCCGTCCACAAATAACGGCGCTACAATTTTTTAAAGTTCAAAATTGACCTAAAATGAGCGTAAAAATGTCAATTTTAATGTTCGAAAAATTAACGTCGCACCCTATACATATTTTACATGTATCTTATGTAAAAACCCTCAGGATTCCGAATCCGTGTCGTTTGTAATGATTGGATGCAAAATAAAGGCGCTACGATTTTTTGTGAATCAAGGGTCCGTTTTTATTTATTTAGTTTTATCGAAAATTTTTATTTTAGAGGGAAGCGCGAGGAAATGACACCGGTTATAGTCACTAGGGTACGTAGGAACCCCCTTGCAATATAAAGCAATTCTATTTTTTCATATTTTGCCCAAAATACAGGGAAAACCCCGTTTTGTATTTTAAAACGTTTTTCCCAAAACTTTAAAGCAGCCTTTGGGTTTTTTACCCATCCGAAGCCAAAAAGGTCCCAAAACCAAACGAATAGTTTTTAAAACCCTCCCAAATTAAGGCGCCTTGTTTTAAAGTTCAAAAGCCAAAAGGCTAAAAAAACAATTTTTAAAGTTGAAAAATTAAAGTCCACCCCAAAAATTTTACATTTTTATGTAAAAACCCTCAGGATTCCGAATCCGTGTCGTTTGTAATGATTGGATCCCAAAAAAAAGGCGCTACGATTTTTTTTGAATCAAGGGTCCGTTTTTTTTTTATTTAGTTTTATCGAAAATTTTTATTTTAGAGGGAAGCGCGAGGAAATGACACCGGTTATAGTCACTAGGGTACGTAGGAACCCCCTTGCAATATAAAGCAATTCTATTTTTTCATATTTTGCCCAAAATACATGGGTTAAAACCCATCGATTTTGTATTTTCAAAACGTTTTCCCAAAGCTTTGGAATAGCACGCCTTTGGTTTCTTAGGCCTATCCGAAGCCAAAAGGCTGCCAAATCCGAATCTGAATAGTTTTAAAGATCCGTCCACAAATAACGGCGCTACAATTTTTAAAGTTCAAAATTGACCTAAAATGAGCGTAAAAATGCAATTTTAATGTTCGAAAAATTAACGTCGCACCCTATACATATTTTACATGTATCTTATGTAAAAACCCTCAGGATTCCGAATCCGTGTCGTTTGTAATGATTGGATGCAAAATAAAGGCGCTACGATTTTTTTGTGAATCAAGGGTCCGTCTTTTATTTATTTAGTTTTATCGAAAATTTTTATTTTAGAGGGAAGCGCGAGGAAATGACACCGGTTATAGTCACTAGGGGTACGTAGGAACCCCCTTGCAATATAAAGCAATTCTATTTTTTTCATATTTTGCCCAAAATACATGGGTTAAAACCCATCGATTTTGTATTTTCAAAACGTTTTCCCAAAGCTTTGGAATAGCACGCCTTGGTTTCTTAGGCCTATCCGAAGCCAAAAGGCTGCCAAATCCGAATCTGAATAGTTTTAAAGATCCGTCCACAAATAACGGCGCTACAATTTTTTAAAGTTCAAAATTGACCTAAAATGAGCGTAAAAATGCAATTTTAATGTTCGAAAAATTAACGTCGCACCCTATACATATTTTACATGTATCTTATGTAAAAACCCTCAGGATTCCGAATCCGTGTCGTTTGTAATGATTGGATGCAAAATAAAGGCGCTACGATTTTTTTGTGAATCAAGGGGTCCGTCTTTTATTTATTTAGTTTTATCGAAAATTTTTATTTTAGAGGGAAGCGCGAGGAAATGACACCGGTTATAGTCACTAGGGTACGTAGGAACCCCCTTGCAATATAAAGCAATTCTATTTTTTCATATTTTGCCCAAAATACATGGGTTAAAACCCATCGATTTTGTATTTTCAAAAGAAAGCTTTGGAAAGACGCCGGTTTTTAGGGCCTAGGTCCGAAGAAAACCCCCTTGAATATTTTTAAAGCCCCAAAAATTCAATTTTTTAAATTTTGCCTAAAATGAGCGTAAAACCATCAATTTTTAAAGTTCAAAAATTCCAACTTGATCGCACCCTTACATTTTTAAGCTATCTTATGTAAAAACCCTCAATTCCGAATCCTGTCGTTTTAATGATTGGTCCAAAATAAAGGCGCCTTTTTTTTTCAATTTTTTTAAAAGTTTTTTAAAATTTTTTTTTTAAAAGCGCGAGGGAAAAGACAGGGTTTTAAGGGGGACGAAAAATTAAAGCAATTCTATTTTTTTATATTTTGCCCAAAATACATGGGTTAAAACCCATCGATTTTGTATTTTCAAAACGTTTTCCCAAAGCTTTGGAATAGCACGCCTTGGGTTTCTTAAGCCTATCCGAAGCCAAAAGGCTGCCAAATCCGAATCTGAAAAAGTTTTAAAGATCCGTCCACAAATAACGGCGCTACAATTTTTTAAAGTTCAAAATTGACCTAAAATGAGCGTAAAAATGTCAATTTTAATGTTCGAAAAATTAACGTCGCACCCTATACATATTTTACATGTATCTTATGTAAAAACCCTCAGGATTCCGAATCCGTGTCGTTTGTAATGATTGGATCCAAAATAAAGGCGCTACGATTTTTTGTGAATCAAGGGGTCCGTCTTTTATTTATTTAGTTTTATCGAAAATTTTTATTTTAGAGAGGAAGCGCGAGGAAATGACACCGGTTATAGTCACTAGGGTACGTAGGAACCCCCTTGCAATATAAAGCAATTCTATTTTTTCATATTTTGCCCAAAATACATGGGTTAAAACCCATCGATTTTGTATTTTCAAAACGTTTTCCCAAAGCTTTGGAATAGCACGCCTTGGGGTTTTTTAAGCCTATCCGAAGCCAAAAGGCTGCCAAATCCGAATCTGAATAGTTTTAAAGATCCGTCCACAAATAACGGCGCTACAATTTTTTAAAGTTCAAAATTGACCTAAAATGAGCGTAAAAATGTCAATTTTAATGTTCGAAAAATTAACGTCGCACCCTATACATATTTTACATGTATCTTATGTAAAAACCCTCAGGATTCCGAATCCGTGTCGTTTGTAATGATTGGATCCAAAATAAAGGCGCTACGATTTTTTGTGAATCAAGGGTCCGTCTTTTATTTATTTAGTTTTATCGAAAATTTTTATTTTAGAGAGGAAGCGCGAGGAAATGACACCGGTTATAGTCACTAGGGTACGTAGGAACCCCCTTGCAATATAAAGCAATTCTATTTTTTTCATATTTTGCCCAAAATACATGGGTTAAAACCCATCGATTTTGTATTTTCAAAACGTTTTCCCAAAGCTTTGGAATAGCACGCCTTGGGTTTCTTAAGCCTATCCGAAGCCAAAAAGGCTGCCAAATCCGAATCTGAAAGTTTTAAAGATCCGTCCACAAATAACGGCGCTACAATTTTTTTAAAGTTCAAAATTGACCTAAAATGAGCGTAAAAAATGTCAATTTTTAATGTTCGAAAAATTAACGTCGCACCCTATACATATTTTACATGTATCTTATGTAAAAAACCCTCAGGATTCCGAATCCGTGTCGTTTGTAATGATTGGATCCAAAATAAAGGCGCTACGATTTTTTTTGTGAATCAAGGGGTCCGTCTTTTATTTATTTAGTTTTATCGAAAATTTTTATTTTAGAGAGGAAGCGCGAGGAAATGACACCGGTTATAGTCACTAGGGGTACGTAGGAACCCCCCCTTGCAATATAAAGCAATTCTATTTTTTTCATATTTTGCCCAAAATACATGGGTTAAAACCCATCGATTTTGTATTTTCAAAACGTTTTCCCAAAGCTTTGGAATAGCACGCCTTGGTTTCTTAGGCCTATCCGAAGCCAAAAGGCTGCCAAATCCGAATCTGAATAGTTTTAAAGATCCGTCCACAAATAACGGCGCTACAATTTTTTTAAAGTTCAAAATTGACCTAAAATGAGCGTAAAAAATGTCAATTTTTAATGTTCGAAAAATTAACGTCGCACCCTATACATATTTTACATGTATCTTATGTAAAAAACCCTCAGGATTCCGAATCCGTGTCGTTTGTAATGATTGGATCCAAAATAAAGGCGCTACGATTTTTTGTGAATCAAGGGGTCCGTCTTTTATTTATTTAGTTTTATCGAAAATTTTTATTTTAGAGAGGAAGCGCGAGGAAATGACACCGGTTATAGTCACTAGGGTACGTAGGAACCCCCTTGCAATATAAAGCAATTCTATTTTTTTCATATTTTGCCCAAAATACATGGGTTAAAACCCATCGATTTTGTATTTTCAAAACGTTTTCCCAAAGCTTTGGAATAGCACGCCTTGGGTTTCTTAAGCCTATCCGAAGCCAAAAAGGCTGCCAAATCCGAATCTGATAAGTTTTTAAAGATCCGTCCACAAATAACGGCGCTACAATTTTTTTAAAGTTCAAAATTGACCTAAAATGAGCGTAAAAAATGTCAATTTTTAATGTTCGAAAAATTAACGTCGCACCCTATACATATTTTACATGTATCTTATGTAAAAAACCCTCAGGATTCCGAATCCGTGTCGTTTGTAATGATTGGATCCAAAATAAAGGCGCTACGATTTTTTTTGTGAATCAAGGGGTCCGTCTTTTTATTTATTTAGTTTTATCGAAAATTTTTATTTTAGAGAGGAAGCGCGAGGAAATGACACCGGTTATAGTCACTAGGGGTACGTAGGAACCCCCCCTTGCAATATAAAGCAATTCTATTTTTTTCATATTTTGCCCAAAATACATGGGTTAAAACCCATCGATTTTGTATTTTCAAAACGTTTTCCCAAAGCTTTGGAATAGCACGCCTTGGGTTTCTTAAGCCTATCCGAAGCCAAAAAGGCTGCCAAATCCGAATCTGATAAGTTTTTAAAGATCCGTCCACAAATAACGGCGCTACAATTTTTTTAAAGTTCAAAATTGACCTAAAATGAGCGTAAAAAATGTCAATTTTTAATGTTCGAAAAATTAACGTCGCACCCTATACATATTTTACATGTATCTTATGTAAAAAACCCTCAGGATTCCGAATCCGTGTCGTTTGTAATGATTGGATCCAAAATAAAGGCGCTACGATTTTTTTTGTGAATCAAGGGGTCCGTCTTTTATTTATTTAGTTTTATCGAAAATTTTTATTTTAGAGAGGAAGCGCGAGGAAATGACACCGGTTATAGTCACTAGGGGTACGTAGGAACCCCCCCTTGCAATATAAAGCAATTCTATTTTTTTCATATTTTGCCCAAAATACATGGGTTAAAACCCATCGATTTTGTATTTTCAAAACGTTTTCCCAAAGCTTTGGAATAGCACGCCTTGGGTTTCTTAAGCCTATCCGAAGCCAAAAAGGCTGCCAAATCCGAATCTGATAAGTTTTTAAAGATCCGTCCACAAATAACGGCGCTACAATTTTTTTAAAGTTCAAAATTGACCTAAAATGAGCGTAAAAAATGTCAATTTTTAATGTTCGAAAAATTAACGTCGCACCCTATACATATTTTACATGTATCTTATGTAAAAAACCCTCAGGATTCCGAATCCGTGTCGTTTGTAATGATTGGATCCAAAATAAAGGCGCTACGATTTTTTTTGTGAATCAAGGGGTCCGTCTTTTATTTATTTAGTTTTATCGAAAATTTTTATTTTAGAGAGGAAGCGCGAGGAAATGACACCGGTTATAGTCACTAGGGTACGTAGGAACCCCCCCTTGCAATATAAAGCAATTCTATTTTTTTCATATTTTGCCCAAAATACATGGGTTAAAACCCATCGATTTTGTATTTTCAAAACGTTTTCCCAAAGCTTTGGAATAGCACGCCTTGGGTTTCTTAAGCCTATCCGAAGCCAAAAAGGCTGCCAAATCCGAATCTGATAAGTTTTTAAAGATCCGTCCACAAATAACGGCGCTACAATTTTTTTAAAGTTCAAAATTGACCTAAAATGAGCGTAAAAAATGTCAATTTTTAATGTTCGAAAAATTAACGTCGCACCCTATACATATTTTACATGTATCTTATGTAAAAAACCCTCAGGATTCCGAATCCGTGTCGTTTGTAATGATTGGATCCAAAATAAAGGCGCTACGATTTTTTTGTGAATCAAGGGTCCGTCTTTTATTTATTTAGTTTTATCGAAAATTTTTATTTTAGAGAGGAAGCGCGAGGAAATGACACCGGTTATAGTCACTAGGGGTACGTAGGAACCCCCCCTTGCAATATAAAGCAATTCTATTTTTTTCATATTTTGCCCAAAATACATGGGTTAAAACCCATCGATTTTGTATTTTCAAAACGTTTTCCCAAAGCTTTGGAATAGCACGCCTTGGGTTTCTTAAGCCTATCCGAAGCCAAAAAGGCTGCCAAATCCGAATCTGATAAGTTTTTAAAGATCCGTCCACAAATAACGGCGCTACAATTTTTTTAAAGTTCAAAATTGACCTAAAATGAGCGTAAAAAATGTCAATTTTTAATGTTCGAAAAATTAACGTCGCACCCTATACATATTTTACATGTATCTTATGTAAAAAACCCTCAGGATTCCGAATCCGTGTCGTTTGTAATGATTGGATCCAAAATAAAGGCGCTACGATTTTTTTTGTGAATCAAGGCGTCCGTCTTTTTATTTATTTAGTTTTATCGAAAATTTTTATTTTAGAGAGGAAGCGCGAGGAAATGACACCGGTTATAGTCACTAGGGGTACGTAGGAACCCCCCCTTGCAATATAAAGCAATTCTATTTTTTTCATATTTTGCCCAAAATACATGGGTTAAAACCCATCGATTTTGTATTTTCAAAACGTTTTCCCAAAGCTTTGGAATAGCACGCCTTGGGTTTCTTAAGCCTATCCGAAGCCAAAAAGGCTGCCAAATCCGAATCTGAATAGTTTTAAAGATCCGTCCACAAATAACGGCGCTACAATTTTTTTAAAGTTCAAAATTGACCTAAAATGAGCGTAAAAAATGTCAATTTTTAATGTTCGAAAAATTAACGTCGCACCCTATACATATTTTACATGTATCTTATGTAAAAAACCCTCAGAATTCCGAATCCGTGTCGTTTGTAATGATTGGATCCAAAATAAAGGCGCTACGATTTTTTTGTGAATCAAGGGTCCGTCTTTTATTTATTTAGTTTTATCGAAAATTTTTATTTTAGAGGGAAGCGCGAGGAAATGACACCGGTTATAGTCACTAGGGTACGTAGGAACCCCCTTGCAATATAAAGCAATTCTATTTTTTTCATATTTTGCCCAAAATACATGGGTTAAAACCCATCGATTTTGTATTTTCAAAACGTTTTCCCAAAGCTTTGGAATAGCACGCCTTGGGTTTCTTAAGCCTATCCGAAGCCAAAAAGGCTGCCAAATCCGAATCTGAATAGTTTTAAAGATCCGTCCACAAATAACGGCGCTACAATTTTTTTAAAGTTCAAAATTGACCTAAAATGAGCGTAAAAAATGTCAATTTTTAATGTTCGAAAAATTAACGTCGCACCCTATACATATTTTACATGTATCTTATGTAAAAAACCCTCAGGATTCCGAATCCGTGTCGTTTGTAATGATTGGATCCAAAATAAAGGCGCTACGATTTTTTTGTGAATCAAGGGTCCGTCTTTTATTTATTTAGTTTTATCGAAAATTTTTATTTTAGAGAGGAAGCGCGAGGAAATGACACCGGTTATAGTCACTAGGGGTACGTAGGAACCCCCCCTTGCAATATAAAGCAATTCTATTTTTTTCATATTTTGCCCAAAATACATGGGTTAAAACCCATCGATTTTGTATTTTCAAAACGTTTTCCCAAAGCTTTGGAATAGCACGCCTTGGGTTTCTTAAGCCTATCCGAAGCCAAAAAGGCTGCCAAATCCGAATCTGAATAGTTTTAAAGATCCGTCCACAAATAACGGCGCTACAATTTTTTTAAAGTTCAAAATTGACCTAAAATGAGCGTAAAAAATGTCAATTTTTAATGTTCGAAAAATTAACGTCGCACCCTATACATATTTTACATGTATCTTATGTAAAAAACCCTCAGGATTCCGAATCCGTGTCGTTTGTAATGATTGGATCCAAAATAAAGGCGCTACGATTTTTTTTGTGAATCAAGGGGTCCGTCTTTTATTTATTTAGTTTTATCGAAAATTTTTATTTTAGAGAGGAAGCGCGAGGAAATGACACCGGTTATAGTCACTAGGGTACGTAGGAACCCCCCCTTGCAATATAAAGCAATTCTATTTTTTTCATATTTTGCCCAAAATACATGGGTTAAAACCCATCGATTTTGTATTTTCAAAACGTTTTCCCAAAGCTTTGGAATAGCACGCCTTGGGTTTCTTAAGCCTATCCGAAGCCAAAAAGGCTGCCAAATCCGAATCTGATAAGTTTTTAAAGATCCGTCCACAAATAACGGCGCTACAATTTTTTTAAAGTTCAAAATTGACCTAAAATGAGCGTAAAAAATGTCAATTTTTAATGTTCGAAAAATTAACGTCGCACCCTATACATATTTTACATGTATCTTATGTAAAAAACCCTCAGGATTCCGAATCCGTGTCGTTTGTAATGATTGGATCCAAAATAAAGGCGCTACGATTTTTTTTGTGAATCAAGGGTCCGTCTTTTTATTTATTTAGTTTTATCGAAAATTTTTATTTTAGAGAGGAAGCGCGAGGAAATGACACCGGTTATAGTCACTAGGGGTACGTAGGAACCCCCCCTTGCAATATAAAGCAATTCTATTTTTTTCATATTTTGCCCAAAATACATGGGTTAAAACCCATCGATTTTGTATTTTCAAAACGTTTTCCCAAAGCTTTGGAATAGCACGCCTTGGGTTTCTTAAGCCTATCCGAAGCCAAAAAGGCTGCCAAATCCGTATCTGATAAGTTTTTAAAGATCCGTCCACAAATAACGGCGCTACAATTTTTTTAAAGTTCAAAATTGGTCAAAAATAAGCCCTAAAAATCGCAGTTTTTAATTTTCGAAAAATTAACGTCGCACCCTATACATATTTTACATGTATCTTATGTAAAAAACCCTCAGGATTCCAAATCCGTGTCGTTTGTAATGATTGGATCCAAAATAAAGGCGCTACGATTTTTTTTGTGAATCAAGGGGTCCGTCTTTTTATTTATTTAGTTTTATCGAAAATTTTTATTTTAGAGAGGAAGCGCGAGGAAATGACGCCGGTTATAGTCACTAGGGGTACGTAGGAACCCCCCTTGCAATATAAAGCAATTCTATTTTTTTCATATTTTGCCCAAAATACATGGGTTAAAACCCATCGATTTTGTATTTTCAAAACGTTTTCCCAAAGCTTTGGAATAGCACGCCTTTGGTTTCTTAGGCCTATCCGAAGCCAAAAAGGCTGCCAAATCCGAATCTGAATAGTTTTTAAGATCCGTCCACAAATAACAGCGCTACAATTTTTTTAAAGTTCAAAATTGGTCAAAAATAAGCCTTAAAAATCGCAGTTTTTAATATTTTATTATATTGTTTGTTTATTATTGTTTAAACATCCATATTCAACTGAGCACAAAATTAGCTTTTTAAAAATTACAAAAAGCCAAAATTGTTATAAATAAAAGTGCATAGAGGAGGTCTTAAATAGAATCAACGACGAAATTCAAAACAATTAACTTTTGATTTCTAATTTGGAAAAATAATGAACAGCCACAGCAGCAAAGTTAAAGTATTAAAGACACATTGTTAAGCATGAAAAAACAAATTCATTAAATATGTAAATAGAAAGCAATAAACATTATAAAAAAAATGACGTACAAATTGAATAAACCGTGTGGAGCCTTAAAACTGCAAATCTAGTCAAGTACAATTGGATGAAATTAAGCCATAACGTCTTAACCAACAAAATTCAAAAATCAAGATTTCAGCGAGTTTTTTAATTTATTTAATTTTGTTTTCTATGACAATAAACTTAACAATGAAAAAAATATTTTTTATTTAAATGTTGTTATTTCCTAGAAGTAAGAAGTACAAATTATTAAAATATTAAAAAAAGCAAATGACTAATTAAAAAAACAGTTAATTCGTTTTTGCGCAAAGAGCGTACCTTGAAAAGCGTTATGCAATAACGTCATAATTAAAATAAAAATTAAACTCTAATAATTATAATTTTTAATTTCGGTTATTATCAGTTAAATTTTTATAATTTTCGATTTTGATTTTGTTTCTAATTAAAATTGTTTTAACTATGATAAAAATAATTCAAAATGAAAGACAACAATTGAACAAATATGCAAATAGTTATTAATATTCAAGTTTCGTTCATTTCATCTTCTACTCCAGTTACTTCTATTTGAAAATCCAAGTCTCTATTGTATCCATCAACATCTTCTTCTATTGTATCGTCACCAATTAAATCATTGTAAAATTCATGGTTAACTTCAGGAATCAGATACATATACGATTTTATATCATTTAATTTAGCTTGAGCTATAGATTTACCATTGGGCCATAATATCTCCAAATTATCAGAAAAAATATTCTTTACAAGTGAATTTTTTCCTTTTTTTATAATGTCAATTTTTTTATACTTATCAGTGTCATTATATGACATTTGAACGAAATTTTGAAAGGCTCATCCTTGAAAATTTTTATTTGTCTTATGTTAAACCAATTTACTTTTTCCCCATCCAACGTTTTTTTTCGATTTTTTTTTTTTTCAATCGATTGAGTACTAACAAAATCTTCTTTTTGTAATGAATTAATAATGAACGGATTGTTTTTTTGACACTGTCTCATCACCTCGAGAAAATTTTTTGGAGTATAATTTTTTTGTTGCCTTTTGAGTGCACATTCCACATCGCCAAAATCACTATCGTTTGGTAAATAGCTGTGACCTGATACTAAAAATTTTAATTCAATACTTTTTAAGCAATTGTTATTCTCAAGAATAGATTTTAACATCAGTACGATTTTAATATTACGATTTTGTCCTTCACATGAGTCACTCTAGAGAATTCATTCTTTAACAGAAGTATCAACATGAACTTTTGTATATTTTCTTAAACATGAACCTACTCAAAACGTAAATAAATAATTGGTATTGTGGGTACTGTAGATACGACGTTTTTGAGAAATGAGATTTTGAATAACACTATAAGCAGTTACGACAATTGGTCAAAAGATGGCACAAGGGTCGGTATAGCGGGAAAATTAAATATAATATATTGCAGCACAAAATACTAAGTACGTTCAGCATAATAACTCAATTTTTTTAAAAATGTTGGTTAAGACGTTATTGCTTAATTCCATCCAAATATAAACTGTTTTAATGGTTGTATGGATAACATTTGCAAAAAAATTAATTAAAATGTGAAATAAAGCAATGATTATAAATGTCATCCACAAAACCCAACAAACAATACAGTACTTAATATTGAAACAGGGTTCTTTCGGATTTTGCAATAAAAAATTATGAACTATTAATTCGAAAACTTTAAACGTTTTAATTTTGAAAAAAAAACAAAGTTTACGACGATCCTAACAACCCTTTTTCCAGAATGGCGCAATTACGAAGCCCTTCGCTATCGGCGTTTCACTAACACTCCTCGTCAACCCGAAACCCGTTCAAATTCTGGAAAATTAAATGCATAGCTAATTCCCGAAGTTAAATGTTTTAAGGCTCTAAGGACACATCAGAAACACCGGCTGCAAGAGGCAAAATTCAAAAGACTTACCGGAACTGAAGATTCATATCCTCTTCTCCCACGCTGGACGAACCTACCCTGATGTCCTTTGTATTACAGATGACTTCGCAATGCGGGGTTGGAACTAACCACTATTGCAATCCTCCTTCTCGTTTACTTCTGGACCTCTGGACCCCTGGACCATCAGCTTCAATCGACACTCCCGAACTTCCTCTACTTCCGAAGCCCACTTTTTAAACAACGCGCGCTTTAGTGACTTAAGGAACCAAAAACTACTTTATTTAGAACTGGGAGGGCACACTCGGTTAAAACACTGCGGAATCAAATTCGAATTTCGCGCACACACTGACGACGAAACTAATGGATAGTCCTGCACACTCGCGACGATTTTTCACGAAAAAGGGGGCACGCGGGTCCCTGCGACCCGAAAGAAAAGCCTCGAAATTAATCAACAAAAGAGGCCAGCCTTTGTTGACATTATTTAGACTGTATACATTTCAAGAATAGTCTTGGTAGCATACAATCTATGAAGATTTCGGAAATACATAATCCGGTGATTAGTTTAACAGTTCTGGTTCACCCTGTGTGTAGATTTTTGAACAGTAGCAGCACCTAGAGCAAAACAACAAAGTTAAAACTTGTACAACTTTATGCATATGCATTAAATAAAGACTTTTTCGCAGTACTATTTTTGGGGTGTGAAATTCAAATGGAAACCGCCTCTGATTGGTCCACATCTATTATACCATAATGTGTCCCAAAACTATTATGTGTAAAAGGTTAATTGTACTTTTTAGACAACCAGAAAAATAGTTAAAAAAATCTAACAACCCTCTGCTGAACAGGAGAGGGCATAATGTAATTGCAAATGTAATGCCTTTAAATGAAGTCAAAGAACAAATTCAATTATTTAAATTCGCAAATTCGCAAATTCGCGAAAACTATTGCACGTAAAAGGTTAATTTGACCTTCTGGACCACCAGAAAAATACTTAGAAAAATATAACAACCCCTTACTGAACAGGAGAGGGCATAATGCAATTGCAAATGTGATGCTTTTTACTGTTCCAGTTTTGAAACATTTTAAACGAGTGCTATTTAAATGAAATTAAAATCGTTACCGTTTTTTCAGTTACAAAAGTTAACTAAAAATATTAAATTTCAGTAGAAGGCTAGTTTAAATTAAAATAAATTAAAGAGATTTTTACCTTTGCGTTTTTAAATAATTTTTATTTATAAACTTGATTATTATTTAAAGGCCACGATGAATTGATAAATCGATTTAAAAATGACTAAGGCCGTCGAGGCCAATGTACTGCCGTTACATAAGTCTAATTTTAATTTAAAAAAAAAACAAAATTAAAATGTTGTTAAATGAGTACCTCAATATTAATTGAAATAAAAATAAGGCAATTAACCCACACTTCTATTTCAAAAATTATAAATAAAACAACTCACATTGTACATCGTCTACGCTTTTCACAAAACACTATAGTTTAATTACCAACAAATAAATTCGATTTAATTAATTTAGGAATCAAACACTAAATAAATCTTTATAGAGCCATTCGTTCACTTTGAAAGACCGATTATGAATAAAGGCATATGCGTAATATAGAAAGTGTGCGACTCGAAAAACACGATAACAAATTTAAATAAAATTCAACCGAAATTGCATAACTGGGCAGAGCCGTATTCCACATTTTTTAAACAATTTGAAACGTACTTCTCGAAAAGCACAAAAAAGAATTGAATTATTTACAACCCCTAACTTTAACCGTTTCTACCTTTTCCATTATTAAAAATACTTCCAAAACTCAAAAAATTCGCAATTCTCAGATTTTCCAAATTTGGACAACTTCAATTTAAAGATACTTAATCTCAAGAAAACCTCTACGAAAAAAAATGATTAAGCACGACCATGTTTTTTAATACAATTAAAACAAAAATTTAAAATACATATAATTAAAACTCTTGTAAAAGAGAGAAAGTTCAAAATTTTTGGTAATTAAAAAATGCTGATTTGACAAAATTGAAATAAAACGAAACTGAAAACGTAAAAAGCCGCATTCTAAAATTTTTCATTCAAAGTGCCACAAAATTATTTATTAATCAAATGGTAACTTGTTATATATTTTTGAAAATCCCTCAACCAGCTCTATCCAAATTATCTAAAAAATTAATACCTTTCTATTAAACCAAAAGTAGTACGTAATTTATTTTTATTTCCGAAATTTATAAAACGCGTTATAGCGAAATCGTGTTATAGGAAGCCGTGTCTTGCACCGGTAACAATCTCAAAATAATGTCGTGGACCGTTTCTGAGAAATAATTTATTTTCAAAATATTGAATTGATCGTAACCAATACAATAAGGTATGACTAATTTTAATCGAACATTCTAGAACAAGTTCTAAAATTGTTAATTAAAACCTATTAGAATATTGATATAAGTCCAATAAGAAAAATAAATAAAAATGTAAGGCTTTGAACTTTCCCCATGTTAAAAAACACAATTTCTTAAATTCGCAAATTCTGGAAAACTATTGCATGGAAATTATTAGTTAAAGTTTATAACAAGCCAAAAAATAATTAAAAAATTCTAACTACCCCCAAGGAAGCACGGTGCGTATTAATTCAAGTGATAATGTACGACTTTTAAATTTACTCATGTTAAAAAATACAATTTTTTAGATTCGCAAATTCAAAGAAACTGTTGCATGGAAATTATTAGTTAAAGTTTATAACAAAACAAGAAAATAGTTAAAAAATTCCAACTACCTTTAAAGAAGCAGAATAAGCTATAATACAACTGAAAATGTACGTGTTTTAACATTATCAAAATTAAAAAAATCCAATTTTTTAAATTCGCAAATTCGAAGAAAGTATTGTATGGAAGTTATTAGTTAATGTTTATAACAAAGCAAAAAAATAATTTCAAAATTCCAACTACCCTTAAAGAAACAAGATGACCTTTAATTTATCCGAAAAAGTAGGACTTTCAACTCGATCAAAATTATAAAATCACAATTTCTTAAATTTGAAAAAATTATTGCGTGCAACTAACTTATTGAAGTTTGCAATACATAAAAAAAATAATTAGAAAATTCTAGCTATTCTTAAATAAACAGGGTAATTGATTCAATTAGAAATGCAAGAGATTTAATTTTGCGTGTAAAAAACTACAATTTTTTAAATTCGTAAATTCGGGGAAACTATTCTGTGGAAGTTATTAGTTAATGAAGAAAATAGCTAAAAAATTGTATTTGCCCTTAAGGAAACAGAATGGGCTTTAATTCAACTCAAAGAGTACGACTTTTACCTTTACTCATGTTAAAAACCACAATTTTCAAATTCGCAAATTTAGGAAAACTCTTACATGTAAGTTCTTAGTTAAAGTTTATAACAAACCAGAAAAATAGTTAAAAAATTCCAACCACCCTTAAAGAAGCAGGACGAGCTTTAATTCAACCGAAAATGTAAGACTTAATTTTATTAAGAACAATTTTACGCAGTGTTATTTATAATTGTGACGTTTCTTATGGTGCAAATTGATTTTTAAGCTGAACATACAAATGACAGCACAAAAGCTTCAGGTGAGCTTTATGAGCAACAGTATGTAAAAAAATCGATAAAAATAATTCACGCAATTCCCCATAGTAACCTTGCTACATATTTTACGACATAGTCCAGTTATTATAGGACTTTCCTTTTGTACGGGTCACAAAACCAAAGTTTCTATTCAAAAAAAAAAGCTGACCGAAAATGCTAGATAAAACTGCCATTAGTTTCTTCGAATCAAACTTTTTTGATTTGTATTGGAAATATATTGCAACGGGACTGGCCGTCTATGTATGTGCTCGACTGACTTACAATTTGTACCATGCCAAAGAAAGGATCGTTCAAAAAAACGCCAGCAGTAAGAAAGTATAAAATGTGTGCAATTTTTTTTTTTTTAAATAAATTCAATTGCAGTGGATTTATATAATATCGATAATCGATCGAACGAAGAGCTTTGCTCTGTCCAGGACGAAATCTCCTGCGTCCCTCTACAGTTCGAAAAGCTGCCCACGAAAGAAACTCTGGAAAGATCCGAAGAATTTTATAGATTTATGGATTTGAGACGGTCCGTCCACGATTTTAGCAAAGAAACAGTCCCCGTCGAAGTGATCACGAATATTATTAAAACGGCAGGTCGGTCGCTAATTATAGTTTCTAATTTTAATTAGAAAGGCCATAGGGGGATAACCATGGTAAAAATTCCTTTTGGAAATATCTTCATGATATTCTATGGATAGGCATGTAGACACTATAGAAATATAAAGATTCTGAAAATTTTAGGCCTTAATTTATATCGGTTCCATCAAAAAGTTTAAATAAGTAAAAATTGGAAAATAATTTTTTTTTTGGATTGAGTGAATCGATTATTTTGAAAATTTAATATATTATGCAGGCGATAGAAAACTTTTACAGACACCATGGACTAATTTTTAGCTTAATAAATTGATGATCAAAAAAATTATTTTCGCTTACTTTTTCAATTTTTATTATGAAACTTTTAGAGCAAAATTATAATTCCATCATTTTTACATTTCTTATAAAACCTATAATGACTCAGAATTTTTTCAAAATTTTCTTAATGGTACGCCATAGTTAAAAAAAATAAAAACTTTGTTTATTATCAAAAAATCAAATTTTTCAACAAATTCTACCTAAATAACTACAAATTATACTATTATTATTATATAAATAATACGCTGAAATATAATTTTAATAAAGTTGAGTTACAAATTATTTCAAATTATATTTTTATTAAATTCTAATAGGCGTTATATTTCAAATGTAATTTCTAATGTAAGACATTTATTTCAGCTTACTATTTATGTAATAATAATAGTATAATTTGTAATTATTTAGGTAAAATTTTTGAAAAATTAGATTTGTTTAGTAATAAAAATAGTTTTTATTTTTTTTAACTATAGCGTACCATTAAAAAATTTTAAAAAATTCTGAGTGATTATAGATCTTTTAAGAAATGTAAAAATGATAGAATCATAATTTTGCCCAAAAAGAATCATAATAAAAATTAAAAAAGTAAGAGAAAATAATTTTTTTGATCATCAATTTATTAAGTTACAAATTAGTCCATGGTGTCCGTAAAAGCTTTCTATCGCCTGCATAATATATTAAATTTTCAAAATAATTGATTCACTCAATCCAAAGAAAAAAAAATATTTTTCAATTTTTACTTATTTAGGCTTTTTGAAGGGACCGATATAGATTAAGGTCTAAAATTTTGCCAGGATCTTTATGTTTCGATAGTATCTACATATCCGTAGAATATCATTAAGATATTTACAAAAGGCAATTTTACCATGCTTATCCCCCTATGGCCTTTGATGTTGAAATAATTTTATAAGTAAAAAAATTGTTAAATCAGACTTGCGTATTGTTTGTTATGTCTGATAAAAATAAATAATCTGAGATTCATTCCAAAGCACTCGTGACCAGATAAAAGTCAATAATAATTGATACTTCGTCTTTAAATCCATAATAAATATATTACGATTTTAGAGCAAAGTTGAAATGCATGTTGCATCAGAAAAAATTATATTCAAGAACACATTTTTTGCTAGCTTAAAATTTTTAATAAGGCTATCTTTGTAGATTATATTAAAGTAAAGGCCAAATCTTTATTTACCATTAGTAAAACGTATTAATAATCCTAACAAAAATACATTCGCTTTGAAGGAACGGCCCCGAGCGGCGGTAACGCACAGCCCTGGACCTACGCCGCTGTTCGTTCGGAAGAAATCAAATCGAAAATTAGGCAAATCGTGGAGAAGGAAGACGGCATCAACTACATGCGTTATTTCAAAAAGGACCTGAAGTCCGACACGAAAGAAATCGAGAAAACTTGTCTCAAAGAGTATCTCACGGAAGCGCCTTATCTAATACTGGTTTTTAAACATATCAACGATTTTGGACAGAACGGCAAGAAAACGTTTCAATATTACAACGACTTGAGCGTTTCGTTGTCCGTTGGAATGCTATTAACGGCCATTCACGTGAGTAAAACTATGAGAAAAAACAATCCAGATGTGGCTTCAGAGGCTTTCTGTGAAGTTATACGTCTTTTACATTTTGAAAGCTTCGTGCGCGTTTTTCTCCTAGACTTAACATAGGGACCTGTCGATTTTTTTTATTGAATTTAGGCTTCGATAAAGGGGCTTTCAGAATCTGAAAAGTTGTTAAAGATTTGTTCACAAATAACCGAGTTATGGGTGTTCAAAGTGGAAATTTTGGAAAAATTAATTACAAGTTGTACTTTTCAAACTTTTTTTCGAGAACTTAAAAATCATAGTATGTCTATGATTTTTTAAGCTTATTCGAAGCAAAAAAATCTGGCAAATCCGAATCTGTATAGTTTTTAAAAATCCGTCCACGATTAACGGCGCTGCAATTTTTTTAACCTAAAATTTTGTGCTACACAAATGAACCTAGCATTTCAAATCTTAATTATTCAAAAAATTAACATTACGCCCTACACCGATTTTGCACATATCTTATGGAAAGCAGCCTCTGAATTCCGAATCCGGGTCGTTTTTAATGATCGGATAGAAAATGAGGGCGCTACGATCGTTTTTGTGAGTCGAACTGTATATTTTTATACGTATTTGGGTGATTCCATTCTAACTGTAATTTTTGTGTCCTATACTGTTTGCTCTCACTGGTCATACATTATAAATCGATTAATGAAATTTTGGTATCAATACGATTATCATGAACATATTTCATCACTTTTTTTGTATAATATAAGTTGCAGTCCAAAGAAAACTTGCAATATGTCACTTAAATGTCAGTACCGTGTCATGTCCTTTTCTAGTATTTACCTATAAATCGGTTATTTTTTTTGTTGCAATAATTAATTCAAACCAATTAACTGATAAATCTTAATGTATATGATCAAACTTAAGAGAAATTAACGAATTTTTTTTAATAGATCGATTTAAGATTGAATTCCGGCTTAATAACTTTTGTCCTCATATTTAAGCAAATTTTTAAATTTGAATTTGTATGACTCGTGCGCCATTTACCTCAAAATTAATGAAACAACTAATAAGCCATATTGAAAGTACGTTAACTGAGTTATGTTTACAAACATCACGCAAGTGAAATTCTCAAGTGAGTATGTGTCATTTTAAAACTCAATTTTTAAAAGATGATGTCATAAAGGAGTCGTCCCAGTTTGAAATAATTTTCTTTGATCTTATTGAAATTTAAATCATCAAATGAGGACTAAATATCATGATGAAAAACACAAAAAAATTGTTTATTGATTAAAAGGGAAATGGGCAAGAGCATATCGAATTAAAAATGAAAAGTTATCATAACTTTTTTGTTAACAGAGATAATTGAAATTTTTTTTGAAATTGCTGTTTATAGTTAATGAAAGCATCTAAAAAATTATATCAAATTTTTTAAACATGAGTTTTACAAACAAAAAACTTCATTTCAAATATTGATTTGAAAATTTGATAACGTTATACCAGAGTAACCATTAATTTTAATAACACAATTGATAGACATTTAAATTCTTAAATTAATAAAATTTGAACAGTTTTGGTTACCCGAGTATAATACGTCGATTTTCAAAATTGAATTTCTTCTTAACTTAAAAATGTTTTATTTGAGTTTGAAAAAATGTTGCTGTTGCCATATAAATCTTAATAAAGTTAATAAAAACTGTTTAAGAAAAGTGAACACTGAAGATTTTTTGAACAAATTGCAAAATGTGAGAATTGTTATAATGAAGAGAGAGAAAAAGGCAATTTTTAAATGTATATAACTTTTTGTTTTTGAAACTTATTAATTTTTTTCCCTCAAATTATGTTGAAGAATAAATAAATTTATCAGTTTACAAAATTTAAATTAAATCTGAAGAGTTTTATCCAAACTGGGACAAGTCCTTTACTTGTCAGTACCGTAGCATTGGTAAACTTAATTAACGATTAATTTTTTTATCATATATAATGAATTTCTGTACTTATTACTAGCCTAAATTATAGGGTAATAGAATATTATCAAATTCATAATCGAAAAATTACAGTTGCTATTTTAATTTAAAATGTCAGTACCGTGTCAAAAAGTAATAAAAATATATTTAATTGTTAATAAATAATATTAAGTTCCTTTTATTGCTCTAATAAGAATGTATGTAGACACTTTTCTATGAGAAAAATTGATTATTCTTCAAATGATAAGGTGGGAAAAATAAATAACAGAATGACGCAAAAAACAAAAAAATCTGAGAATTCATCGCAAGAAGTTCAAAAATTGCCAAAGATGACTGAAACTGTATCACTGTGTAGAAGCTTAAGAATTAAAAATGCTGTGATAAAAACAAAAAAAAATTTTAGTTAAGTTAATTTTTGTGAAATGTGTTAGATTTGAGTTGATTAATGTTTGATATAAATTATACTGTATTATTTGTTATAGATAAGTTACTATGGATTATTGAAATGTTAAATAATCAATAAAAAAGAGTTTTAAAATGTTACAATACAATTCATAAATGAATTTAATAATTTTTCTAAAGAATGTCTACCAAATTTATTTTATGTCAGTACCGTGGCATGGAAATTATAAAATATGATTCTCATTCTCGATATTCTAAAGTTGTAACAAAATCCTCTCGCACTTTCATTTTTACTATAAAATAGAGTAATAATATGCATGAAAAATCAAAAAAAGTTGAGTTATAGAATTCAAAAATTTTTAATCAAAAAAGTAACAGTTAGAACAGAATCGCCCATATACTAAATTAAATTAAAATTTTTAATTTGAAGGAGCTTATGGTAAATTATGTTAATGTAATAAATACGGGGATGTGCGCATTCGAGCGAAAAGTGGCACATTTCCGAGCGAGGGAGGCAAATGAAGCGCGACGCGGAGCGGCGCGCTTCATTTTCCCGAGATCGGAATGTGCCACTTTGAGCTCGAATGTGCACACTCGGTTTTAAGCACGATTACCAAGCGTCCTGTTTTAACAAGAAAAAAATTCGTCACGGTAGTTATACCCCACAAAAAAGTAACAGTTAGAACAGAATCACCTATATACAGTCAAATCTGGGTACATTAACCACCTAAGATTCTTTAAGCTTGTGGCCATTGTACAAAATAATAACAAATCCAAGCCAAAAAGGCGGTAAAATTATATATGTGGTCATTATCACAGGTTTTACTGTAAAAAAATATTTTCGGAATCCTCGTGCCAAGAGAAAACCAAAAATGTATACGACTAGCCCCAAACAAAATTCCTACCCGAAATACCTTACTTGCCTAACTTTAAAAATTTGATTTTTTTTATAGTATGCTGGATTAGTTTCGGTCACATGCACCCCCCTCAACTGCGGTTCTTCGATCCGGAACCTCTTGGGACGACCGACGACCGAACAATTAATTCTGATCCTTCCGGTCGGGTACCCCACCGCCGATTGCTTGGTGCCCGACGTCGATAGAAAAACTTTAGAAGAAATTTACGTCGAATATTAAAGTTTACAGAGTTATCTTTAAGCGAAGCACATGACTTATATGTATAATTATTTGCAAATATCTGTGTGATAAAACTGAGCGTTCACGTCAGCACAATTTGTTATTTTTTTGAGTTTTGCTTGAAAAAAAAAACTAAAAAATCTTTTTCCAAAATACAGATGCGAACCATTTGGTAAAACTTTTTTTTTAGGAAAATCATACAAGTATTGTCGAGCCCCTTTGAAAAAGAGTAAAAGCAATTTTTTTGGGAATTTAATTATCTAATTTTATTGTCCGGGCATTTTTAGGGTGGGCGTGCCGCGCCCTAATTACCCTTATAATTTATTAAAAGTACGATATAATTACATTTCTATTGAATGAAATAAAATAATAGCTTTTCTAACGTTGTACGTATAATATCATCGTAAACAACTTCCTTCTCGCCGATAACAAACCGATTGGAAAATATTTTGAACTTTATCAGAGATCGTCTTCTAAAAATTGGGTTAGTACTTCTTGTGCCATATATAAAGTCCGCCAGTTACGTAAACAAATCAAAAGCGAAGAGTCCGAGAAAGGTTCAACACGATGTACAAATTACTAGAATCGCATTTCTTCTATTCCTATTGGCATTATTTTTTAAGTGGTTTTCTAACGTTTATTTGTGCTCGATTTTTGTATTATTGGTTCATAACAAGGAACGAACAGCAATCCTCTTTTCGGAGGCTTAAGTTAAAATTTAATAAGCCAACTATTGGGATAAGTAAGATTATCAGTTTTTACTAATTTCTTTTTTAGATTTTTTCACGATTGCATTTTAGCCGACGATTTTGGGACGGAGCCAGCTCAAAATGTGCCCGATTCTTATGCCATCGTTCACGAAGCCGAGTTAGTTCCATTTCATTTTGAGAAATTGCACGTCGAAGAGATGCTTTCGAGGTCCGAGACCTACTACCAAATAATGAGCACGCGAAGGACCATCAGGTTTTTCAGCGATAAAACGTTTCCGATCGAAGTTGTTTATAACATTATTAAAACTGCAGGTAAACAATCTTCTGGTCATTTTAGATTGGAATTTTAAAGGTTATTGAAGTTATACTTCTTTTGGCGCGGTGAGAGTGAAATTTTAGCAGGGAACGGCAGTTGCACGCGAACAGATAACGAAAATGGGACAGTTGAAGTTAGTCGTTTGAGAAAATTAATTAATGTGAATCATGCTTAAAACAGAGTGTGCACCTTCGAGCTCAAAGTGGCACATTCCGATCTCGGGAAAATGAAGCGCGCCGCTCCGCGTCGCGCTTCATTTGCCTCCCTCGCTCGGAAATGTGCCACTTTTCGCTCGAACGCGCACATCCTCGTATTTATTGGATTTGCCTACTTTATCCTCTATGAACAAAAAAATTCCGGGATAGACATCCATAAATATTAATTATTTTCCTATAAGATATGTTGAAAATTAAACTGAAAAAATGTGACTTTCTGAAATTTGACAAAACGGCCGTTCTGAAGCTTAATAATTGTTTATTATATCTTATTATAAACGGAAAAATATTTAAAAAATCCGGGATAGCTATCGCAGAAAATATTAATTATTTTTCTAAAGACTTGTTGAAAATCTAACCGCAAAAAAAGGCATTTTTGAAATTTGGCAAAAGGGCAGTTCTGATGCTAAATAATTGTTTATAATATATTACTAAACACGTAAAAAAATAATAAAAAAATTCCCGGATAGCTATCGCAGAACATATTAATTATTTTCTTATAAGACTTGTTGAAAATCTAAATGCAAAAATGGGCATTGCTGAAATTTGGCAAAAAGGCAGTTTTGATGCTAAATAATTGTTTATAATTTATTACTAAACACGTAAAAAATAATAACAAAATTCTCCGATAGCTATCGAAGAAAATATTAATTATTTTCTTAAAAGACTTGTTGAAAATCTAAATGCAAAAATGGGCATTGTTAAAATTTGACAAAAAGGCAGTTTTGATGTTAAATAATTGTTTATAATTTATTACTAAACACGTAAAAAATAATAACAAAATTCTCGGATAGCTATCGAAGAAAATATTAATTATTTTCTTATAAGACTTGTTGAAAATCTAAATGCAAAAATGGGCATTGCTGAAATTTGGCAAAAAGGCAGTTTTGATGTTAAATAATTGTTTATAATTTATTACTAAACACGTAAAAAATAATAAAAAAATTCCCGGATAGCTATCCAAGAATATATTAATTATTTTCCTATAAGACTTGTTGAAAATTAAACTGCAAAAATGGGCATTTCTAAAATTTTCCAAAACGGCAGTTTTGATGCAAAATAATTGTTTATAATATATTACTAAATACGTAAAAAATAATAAAAAAATTCCCGGATAGCTATCGAAGAAAAAATTAATTATTTTCCTATAAGACTTGTTGAAAATCGAACTGAAAAGATGTGTATTTCTGAAATTTGCCAAAACGGCCGTTCTGATGCTAAATAATTGTTTATAATATATTATTGTACACGGGAAAAATAATTAAAAAATTCCGGGATAGCCGTCGAAGAAAATATTAATTATTTTCCTATAAGATATGTTGAAAATCAAACTGCAAAAATGTGTATTTCTGAAATTTGCCAAAACGGCCGTTCTGATGCTAAATAATTATTTATTATATATTATTATAAACGGGACAAATAATTAAAAAAATCCGGGATAGCTAAAAAATTAATTATTTTCCTATAAGACTTTTGAAAATCAAACTGTAAAAATGGAAATTTCTGAATTTTGCCAAAACGGCCGTTCTGATGCTAAAGAATTGTTTATTATATATTACTAAACACGTAAAATATAATTAAAAAAAATCCCGGATAGCTATCGAAGAAAATATTAATTATTTTCCTAAAGACTTGTTGAAAATTAAACTGCAAAAATGGGCATTTCTCAATTTTGGCAAAACGGTCGTTCTAATGCTACATAATTGTTTATTATATATTATTATAAACGGGAAAAATAATTAAAAAATTTCGGGATGGCCCTCGAAGAAAATATTAATTCTTTTCCTATCAGATATGTTGAAAATCAAACTGCAAAAATGATTTTTTGTCTAATTTATTGGCCTAAATTATTGTGAATGGTGCTTAAAACCGAGTGTGCACATTCGAGCTTAAAGTGGCACAAATTTCGATCTCGGGTAAAAAAAAGCACGCCGATCCACGTTGCGCTTCGTTTACTTCCCTCGCTCGAAATGTGCCACTTTGAGCTCGAAGACCCACATCCTAGTATTTATTTATATTAATTTTTACACGTGGATATATCGAATTAATTTACGCCAAAGAAGTATAACTTCTAACGCGCGTACATAAGTACATGTACTGTTTTTTTTAAATACTTTTACTCGTGTTTTTTTAATGGACTAAAATTAGATCTAAAAATATTCTTATCAGTTGACCTACATTTCAAATTACGTTCTAAAAACTCGATGTTTATAACATTTATTTCGACCAAGACATTTTAAGATTTTTTTATTGAATCGAGGACAATTAAAAAGGTACATCGCCGAGTGGGGCGCATATGCAGCCATGGACTTACATAATCATCCGTTCCGTCGAATTGAAAAGAACGATTCGAGCAGTCATCGAAAGGGAAGAAGAACTAAATTATAAGAGACGTATGGGCGAGACGTGGACGTCTGATATAAAACGGTTGGGCACGAGTTGGGTGAAAGAGTACCTGACCGAAGCGCCTTACATAATTTTAGTTTTCAAACAAGTGCACGGTTTTCGAGAAAATGGAAAAAAACAGGAACATTATTACAACGAAATGAGCGTTTCGTTAGCTGCCGGATTTTTGGTGTCCGCAATTCATGTAAGTTATTTTTTTAATAACAAACAAAGCACTTTCAGTTTTCCCCAATTTTTCTTTCCTGACTATCACGAATATTTTGAAAATAAAGTGCATTTTACATTTGTATAGTTAAACTTTATTCTATTCAACATCCTCTAAACCACTTATAGTGATCGAGTTATTCCAAGAGACCTTACCAAGATCAACCTTGAATTTTCTTTCAACCATGCAGCACCAGATTTTGTCTCTTGGAATAGCCCGATCACTATAAGTGGTTTAGAGGGTGTCGAATAGAATAAAGTTTAACTGTACATAGCAAAATACAAAAATATCCAAGTAACAAAAGCAAAAATAAATACCCAACTCTTAATTTTTGTCGTTTATAATTAGCAATCAACGTAAGTTTATGTAAAATGCAAAAAACATAGAGATATCCATTTTATTTCAAACTATTCACAGAATTTCAAATCAAGAGTTGAGTATTATCAAAAATGAATCAAAAAGGCCTACCTTATGAGTAGATATTCGATGTACCAAAATCTTGGGACGAACAGAAATCAAAGCACGAAATGCTTAAAGAAGCCACAACCAAAACACATGTCACTCGATCAAAATCGCTATCGAAACTAAAGAAATAATACAATTGCATTGTAAAGCAAAAAACAGATAAGGTGTGCTCGTGCAATTATAAATAAAATTATCAGCCCAACACATGCGGCCGATAACGCTGTAAAGTCTACCTTACAAAAGCGACTTAAAAGAAATAATTCTAGAAAACTCTAGAACAAATTCGAAAATATTAAATTTAACCCTTTTAGAGTAACTTTTTTCAAATTTAAATATCGGAAATCGATTGGATTAATTATTAAGTTTTTTATATTGTTTTTGAACTGTAAAAAAATTGGGATTTTGAACCTAATAAGACAAAATTCGATTTTTAAGCACGAAAAAAATATTTAAAAAAAAACAAAAATAACCAATCGTTTAAAGTAATAATTGATTTTACCACTTCAATTTTAGATTTTGCGAAAGTTTTAAAATAACCCCAGAAAAAATTAATAATATTGCGGCATAGTCAATATACTTAAAATTTTCCATTTTATTATGTTCATATGAAATCCCTTTAAATTAAAAAATTATTGTTACTAGTTAATTAATTTGCATTGTTTAAATATCATTTAAAAATTTTCAGTCGTTTTGTAGAATTATTTTTTTTAGTTAACATATAAGATTTCTCAATTTATGTACATTAGGCTGGCGCAAAAAAACCAACTATTTTTTTTTGTCTCGAGTGAAAAAATTTTAGTTTTTGATGTTTTAAGAGCTGCCTCCAAAGGACAGTTCAAAAAAAAAATAATAAATAATTTTATTTAATCAACTACAACATTTTAACAATATTTAAATAAACTTTGTTGTTAATTCTAATAACAAATCTTATATTTTAAAGATTTTAACTTTATTTAGACTAATATCATTTATTGCTTTGTTAAAGTGCGTATTAAATTTGCTTTATTAGCATTGGGATATAATACAAAGTGATGTACTAATAAATAAATAAAAATTCTGAACGACCTTTTAAAACCCAAATTTTAAATTGAAACTTTCAGAAACTTATTTTTTGTTTGTCTATAAAATTATACCGTAACGAAAAAAAAATTTAAAAAAACGCATTTTTAACGGTTTTGAAATTTTAAAAAATTTTGAGCGGTCTCTTAAAATTTTTTTTTTAAACTGTCCATCGGAGGTAGCTCTTAAAACATCAAAAACTAACATTTTTTCACTCGCGACTCAAAAAAAAAATAGTCGGTATTTTTGCGCCACCCTAATGTACATCGTACAAAAAGTGCAATTTAAATGCCCTTTTCGCCAATTGAAAGAAGACTAAATTTTAATGAACAGGTGCCTTGGTAATTTTTTTCAAAAATATTTTCGATTTTTTTGCGGGCACGTCAAGATCAAAATTAAAACACTTGCTTTGGAAGTTTTATAGGGTAAAACGTCCAATGAATTAGCAATTTGTTGCATTGAGAGCTATTTTCACGTAAAACAATAGTAAACAAATTAATACAGTGGAACCTCCATAAGTCGAACCTCGATAAACCGAATTTTTGATAATTCGAAACTGTTTCCCTAGGACTTGCCTATTTTAATATTAATATATTTATATCTAGAACTCGAATTTTTGATAGCTCGAATCATTTTTAGTTTCCCTTCAACTTCCACTTATCGAGGTTCGACTGTAGATCCAAAATAGCAGTTACAATTCAAATGAGATATTATTTTTGTTTATGAATTAACAAAGACATTATGGCAATTTGGCCATAAATTTTGTGAAATAAACTACAAAATGCGCAGTCCGGTGAATAACCTCTTTCGTCTGAAGAATGACCGTGGTATAGCCCAGGGAATGACCGATTAATTCAATCGCCTATTAAAAACGAATAATGCATAAAATTTTTACCTGTGATTTAACAAGACAAAAGTATTTTAAGTGGTTTAGCAGTAATAAAAATTGTTTTTTTTAGTATGCCGGTTTGGCAACTGTAACTTCGACACCACTGAACTGCGGTCCTTTTATCCGAACAATTTTAGGAAGACCGTCCAACGAAAAACTTATTCTTCTATTTCCCATAGGCTATGCCGCAAACGACTGCAAAGTTCCTAATTTAAAACGCAAGCACTTTAAAGAGATCTGCTTAGAAATGTAATCAAGTATTTTCATAATAAATAAATAGTCATAAAAAACATTCATACCTACATTTAATCCTCACAAAAAAAAACAATCGTTTTTAAACTATCGCAGACGCTTATAATTAATTGTAAATGTGCAATTTGTAAAACAAATTTTAACCTTTGTTTCTAAGTGTTTCTGAATAAACCATGAAAAATAAAACTTGTTTGGGTTGAACGTTATCTTCTCAATGTCAATGCTATTGAAGTCGTTTGATAATTAATACTGCAACTTCTCCATAATAAGTCAGTTGAGCTCCAAATTTCGTGTAGACGATGTCCAGATTTTTAGAATCGTACATTTTGAATTTTTATTGGCACTATATCACCTTTGGTATAGTCACTTCCATTTTTACGTGGGCGGCTCGCAATTACTACAACACCACAAGAAAAAATCCAACAGCCCTGCAAGAAAACAATAAAATTTAGGTCCAACCAAAAAAAATGAAACTAATACAATCGTCGAAAAATCTGTGGGTACCGAAAATGCGAACAAATCGTCTCTGGAATTTACAGATCGCTCGGCCGAAGAGCTGTCCAAAAGGTCCGAGTCCTTTTATCGGGTGATGAGCAAAAGGAGAACCGTGCGCTTTTTTAAAAAGACGAGTTTTCCCATCGAAGTAATTCACAACATCGTAAAAACGGCAGGTAAGAATAAATATTTTAATTTTCGATTAAGGTGCGGGTTTATTGCTAATTTTCAAAAATTAAGGTACGTCTCCAAGTGGGGCGCATATGCAGCCCTGGACTTACGTGGTCGTCCGTTCGCTCGAATTCAAAAAGAAGATAAGGGAAATCGTCGAAAGGGAAGAGGAGATCAATTACAAAAACCGAATGGGCGATAAGTGGACGGCCGATCTGGAAACGTTCGAGACGAATTGGGTTAAGGAGTACATCACCGAAGCCCCATACATCATTTTGGTTTTAAGCAAATTTATGGGCTCAAAGAAAATGGAGAGAAACAAATACACTATTACACGGAAATCAGCGTTTCGATTAGTGCGGGATTACTGATATCGGCAGTACATGTAAGTACAGTAGAACCTCAATTATGTGGACCTCAGTTATACGGATTCGCGATTATCCGGATTGTCAACCGCGTTCGTTTTTTCGTGATAAAACGGGGCACTTCGTAATCGTGCTTAAAACCGAGTGTGCGCATTCGAGCTCAAAGTGGCACATTCCGATCTCGGGAAAATGAAGCGCGCCGCTCCGCGTCGCGCTTCATTTGCCTCCCTCGCTCGGAAATGTGCCACTTTTCGCTCGAATGCGCACATCCTCGTATTTATTGGATTTGCCTATATTATTACTTTATTCTTCAATTTAAAAAATTAAAAGTCGAATAAATTAGATCTATTTTTTGTTTGAAAAAAGTTAGATATTTTATTCCTTTTGATAAGTTATCATGGAGCTCTTCCGCACGCCTAATTGTAGCGAGCTTGACAAAAATATTTTCAGGTGTACTTTCGAATGTTTACTAATTCCCATTTTTGATTAATTAAAATTGTATATGAGTCAAATTCTCAGAAGTGAGCCACTAAAAATCAACTAATTGATTTTTATCTCATATTTTGCAGATTGCTGAAGGTTTATATGGGTGATTCCATTCTAACTGTGATTTTTTGTGTCCTATACTGTTTGTTCTCACTGGTCATACGTTATAAATCTATTAATGAAGTTTTTGTATCAATACGATCATAATGAACATATTTCATAACTTTTCTTGTGTAATATAAGTTGCAGTCCAAAGAAAACTTGCAATATGTCACTCAAATGTCAGTACCGTGTCATGTCCTTTTCTAGAATTTACCTATAAATCGGTTATTTTTTTTGTTGCAATAAATAATTCAAACCAATTAACTGATAAATCTTAATGTATATAATCAAACTTAAAAGAAATTACAATTTTTTTTGTAATACATCAATTTAAGATTGAATTCTGGCTTAATAACTTTTGTCCTCATGACTCGTGCGCCATTTACCTCGAAATTAATGAAAGTACGTTAACCGAGTTATGTTTACAAACATAACGCAAGTGAAATTCTCCAGCGAGTTTGTGTCATTTTAAAACTCAATTTTTAAAAGATGATGTCATAAATTTACTTGTCAGTACCGTGGTATTGGTAAACTTAATTAACGATTACTTTTTTTCCTCATAAATAATGAATTTCTGTACTTATTACTAACCTAAATTATAGGGTAATAGAATATTATCAAATTCATAATCAAAAAACTACAGTTGCTATTTTAATTTAAATTATCAGTACCGTGGCGGTCAGTACACAGTAAAAAATTTGCGGAGTGAATTGCGGAGTGGATGACTTTTAATTAGTTTAATCCCGCTCGGAGTGAAATTCACTCCAAACATTATTTTATATGAACAATTCAAAAAATTCACTCTGAATAAATTTTAGATATAAGGACCGTGCATAATACATTTGATTATTACAAAAATTGTTGTTATTGTTATTAATATTATTATTATTATTATTATAACATCATTATTATTTAGATTTATAATAATATAAATAAAAAAACAGAAAATGGCGTTCGGAAGTACTAATGGTACTAGTACTAGTACTAGTTGATTTTTAGTGGCCCACTTCAGAAAAGTTGACTCGTATACAATTTTAATTAATCAAAAATGCGAATTAGTAAACATTCGAAAGTACACCTGAAAATATTTTTATCAAGCTCGCTACAATTAGGCGTGCGGAAGAGCACCATGATAACTTATCAGAAGGAATAAAATATCGAACCTTTTTCAAACGAAAAATAGATCTAATTTATTCGACTTTTAATTTTTTGAATTGAAGAATAAAATAATAATATAGGCAAATCAAATAAATACGAGGATGTGCGCATTCGAGCGAAAAGTGGCACATTTCCGAGCGAGGGAGGCAAATGAAGCGCGACGCGGAGCGGCGCGCTTCATTTTCCCGAGATCGGAATGTGCCACTTTGAGCTCGAATGTGCACACTCCGCTTTTCGCCACTATTAACAATGATCAATTTACCTTAAAAAAATTCAAGTAATTTTAAAACCGTAGGTGCGCTCTTAAAATGTCTCCTTTGGGCTTCGCTTATTTTTCATAATTTTTGACTTTTTTCATTAAAAAATTGCCCTGAAATTAATTTGTATTTAAAGAAGGAGGCAAGAATAAAATTCTTGTTAGGATTTCTTAATATTTGGTATCGTAATTGACAATATTTTGATAACGGAACAATCCAATTCAAAACAGGAAGTATGGTCACATTATATATAGCTAAAATTCCTTTTTTTCTATACATTCAATTAACCGAATGAGCTGCAACAATAATTAGTCCGTATAACCGAGTTTCCACTGTAGTACGAAAACTTTATAATGGGTCTTCTTCCTACACCATGCGATAAGATTATTTATTAATTAAAGCACTGATTAGAAGAGCAACTCCAACTAATTGTCATACGCGAGCCTGTTAAATTAAATCGAACCAAATATCTTGTTTGAAATCACAAAAAGGGTTACATCTTCTCCGAGTATACCGTAGCCTGACAAGTGAACAACAGATGGCGTACAAGTCTCCATTTCAAAACATCAATGTGGTGCTTTTAATTCAACAAATTAGTCAATGTTTATTTAATCGTGGCTTTTATTGCAGTACGCCGGATTAGCAACGGTCACGTCAACACCTCTGAATTGTGGACCTGCCATTCGAAGCCTCTTACAAAGACCGAAAAACGAGAAATTAATTCTTCTCTTACCGGTTGGATATCCCATCGAAAATTGTCAAGTTCCTCAATTGGAAAGGAAGCCTTTACAAGAGATCTGTGTGGAAATATAATGCCTTGGATGCACTTTTTAAAAGTTTGTGCCGGATTTGGATAGATCTACGATTTTTTTTATTGGTCTCGATCAGTTAATAATTAATTAATATTGCTAAAATGAATAATATTTTATCAATTACCTTGTTTAATAATCGTGGATCAGCTTTAGATTTAGAACCATACTCTTCTGCAGTATTTTTAAATATTATTCCAATGCTTTTATACCTATATAAGGAAAAGTGGTGCAAAATAATCCCTCAGGGTAAAATGATCCTGTTCGGTTCTGATGAAAGTGCTAACGTCATCTAGTTAATTTTTAGGTAATATGTCAATGTATGGATCGAATTATTTATGCGCTAGAAAAGATTTTTTATGTTATTATAAATATCTATGGTTATAAATAATTGATCGCAAAGACAAGAAATTTCTTTTTTGTAGGCAAGCAACATTTTATTTCACATATTATTTGACAAAAACGTTGTAAACAATTCTATATTTGTTTTCTTTATTTAATATACCAAAAACATGTTTTTCGTAGATGATCTGCTCACTGGGTCTCTTATGATCATTTTACTCACACCACAGGGATCATTTTGGACACCCCGATATATACAATGATTCTTTAGCAGGTTTTTAAAAATTGAATCGGATATTAAGAATACATTAAATGTAAAAATTTCAATACTTAAACAGATTAACGTTGTGTTGGATAACTCCTCACTTACGACCATTATCCCTTAGGATCATTTTGTACCAATTATTTCTAAACATGTCAAAATCAATCTTCCTCAAAAAATCTTTTTCGCCGGCTATAGACCGGTCATCTGTAATAATTGTTTATTAATCATTTTCTCTATACATACATGTACAACTTCGTATTTTTTTTTTTTGTTAAGGAAATAAACAAATCGGTTTGCGAGAAGTGGCACAGAAAAATGCTTATCAAAACTTGATATGCCAATTTGTGATAATAACTTTCGGGCTTAAATTGGTCGGATTTGCTCGCTTCCCACAAACCGTTTCGGTTATTCGTTTGGCTTACAAATTAAATGGAAGTATGAAGCAACAATTATATCTAACATTGATTTCATATAACATCCAGTGCTGGAATAATTTAGGGACGAAAGCTTTAAATCCACAGGTGTGCGTCGTGAATCCAGCACCGATAACATTGTAAGGCATCTTGCAAACAGTTCCCAATTTAGTTCTTTTTGCGTCGGCTCCTTTTGTCATCAGAATTGAAATTAAAACGATTTTAATTCGAAAGCATTTAAACTGTTTGCACACCAACTTGGGAACCTAAGAGCAGGCATTATGGTACAAGAGGATGTTAAAAAAATAATTGTCGGATAAAACGTAACACTATAAATACATACACATCACACAAATAAAAACTAAATTATATACAGTTCTTACAGTTTACAAAACTAATTTCATGTAAATTGTAAAATCCTAACATATAACTAATTAGAGTACCGAAATTACAGTAATTTTAAATTAGTTAGAGTACTAGAGTACTTTTATTTATCTAAACGTAAGACACCATGATCAGCATTTTAATCATTTTTTCCATTTTCAGTTTTAAAAAAAAGCCGACTAGACGTTGCAACAACAAAAATTATAATTTAGGCAATCTTGTAAAAAGTCTACGAAAAAAAAACATCTTTTAAAAATAAATACTGAAAGTACCTATAATTAAATCTTTTCAAAAGTCGTATAAAATAAGCATCGAAAAAGTAGATGATTAGTAAATCTAAATATTAATTAATGTAAGGTAACTGATCCAAATAAGGCCCGGTGCCCCATAAGGCCCAGTTTTCAAATTTCCCGCTTCCTGATTTTGAATCATTGTCAAATCTCGTATATGTTACAAGAGAAAGATTGTTACTTTTATTTTGAAGTTAAATATAAATAATTTTGATAATGAAGTATTGATGCATTTTTTCCAAAAATCTATTAATTATGCCTGTATAAACTTAAGGGGGGCCTTATTTGGGTCCGTTACCTTACTTCTTGATTCAATAGAAATAAGATCAAATTTAAGTTACGATAACATTTTTACAAATTGCATTGAGATTAATTTGAAGCCCCGAATTCAATGTGTTTATTAACAAGGACAATTTATCTCTTCCTAAAGGCGCTCTCTTTTCCTAATTAAATTTAATCTTATCAGTATCGCTACTAACGCACTATTTTATGAGACGACGAGGTATCAAGTCTTACTAATATGGCATTATAGAGAGATATCAAAATCTTCGATTGTCTGAATTTATAAAAGCCTAATCATAAAACAAAACCGAGAAGCTTTAAAAAAATGGAAGATAAGTTGAAAATTCTCATTATAAAACTAACATCACAGAAATACAAAAATAGCACCAAATTAAATGATTGTTATTTTATTGTCACTCTTATTAATAAATAGGATGCTTACTTTGGGATCTCAAACCGATAACAACCATTTACGTTTTGGCGACAGTTCAGATTTCTATGAACTTTTCGTTTTTAAATCAAAAACTCACAGGATATGATTTGAAGAATGACAATTTTTTTTTTTATAATTTACTTAAGTCTATTATAATTAAAAACCTTTGGCTTATTTTCCTTTAAGCTACCAGACGTGGAAGAATGCTTAGCCAGAAAGATCAAAACTTATTCAACGGCTATAGATCGTCGAAAGTGCTGCTATACAAATTAATAGAGAAACGGGAAGAATCGATGCCGTTTCTGCGGACGAATCGCCTGAAAAATAAATCGAGCTCATTAATGCGTCCTTTGGACGAAAAGAATCCACTTAAACAAGCTCAAAAACGGATCAGTAGCGCGAACACGCAGGTGCGCAAGAATTAATAAAAAAACAAACACTAGTAAAGCACAAACAATACACAAAGTCAAAGGAAGGAAATACCTTTCGCTTGTGTGCCTGCTTGGGGATGTTGTTCTTGAGTTTGGGGTTTGTGTTCACTGTTCTGAGTGTGTGCTGTTATCATTTCGAGAAATAATAAATTAATACTAGAGGAATTTGTTAAACGAAAAAAATAAAAATGTGTACCTTCGTCCGGAACCTGATCTGCAACTATTAAGGGCGGTTGTTCCGTTGCTTGTACAACGATCGGTTTGCCTGATGAAATCAACATTAAAAATTGAATGGATTTCAAAAAAAAAAAAAAATTACCTTGGTCTGATATCTCGTTACCGAACGAATACTCTTGTTCGTGTATAAGAACGCTGGGGACACTTTCTGATCGAAATAATTAAAAAAATTAGCTTCGAAAAGAACAAACCGTTCTGTTTGGGTCGAAAATTGCTCATTTTAACTATTTTTTGCGTTTTAATTAATTATTAACTTTTCGTGTACTAACGTGACCAATTTTTTTCTTGCTAAAACGGGACGCTTGGCAATCGTGCTTAAAACCGAGTGTGCACATTCGAGCTCAAAGTGGCACATTCCGATCTCGGGAAAATGAAGCGCGCCGCTCCGCGTCGCGCTTCATTTGCCTCCCTCGCTCGGAAATGTGCCACTTTTCGCTCGAATGCGCACATCCTCGTATTTTTTACATTAACATAATTTACCATAAGCTCCTTCAAATTAAAAATTTTGATTTAATTTAGTATATGGGTGATTGCGTTCTAACTGTTACTTTTTTGATTAAAAATCTTTGAATTCTATAACTAAACATTTTTTGTTTTTTCATGCATATTATTACTCTATTTTATAGTAAAAATGAAAGTGCGAGAGGATTTTGCTACAACTTTAGAATATCGAGAATGAGAATCATATTTTATAATTTCCATGCCACGGTACTGACATAAAATAAATTTGGTAGACATTCTTCAGAAAAATTATTAAATTCATTTATGAATTGTATTGTGACATTTTATAACTCTTTTTTATTGATTATTTAACATTTCAATAATCCATAGCAACTTATCTATAACAAATAATACATTATAATTTATATCAAACATTAATCAACTCAAATCTAACACATTTCACAAAAATTAAATTAACTAAAATTTATTTTGGTTTTCACCACAGCGTTTTTAATTCTTAAACTTCTACACAGTGATACAGTTTCAGTCATCTTTGGCAATTTTTGAACTTCTTGCGATGAATTCTCAGATTTTTTTTGTTTTTTGCGTCATTCTGTTATTTATTTTTCCCACCTTATCATTTGAAGAATAATCAATTTTTCTCATAGAAAAGTGTCTGCATACATTCTAATTAGAGCAATAAAAGCAACTTAACGGATTGGATTAAATACAACTACGTTGTAATTTATTCCACGTATATACTTTTATTGTGCCTACAAAAGGCTTAAAATTGTCTGGTAATTTGGAAAAATTGTACTCTACTAGCCCCAAATTGTACCTACCGACTGAACTTCTGTTTCATATTTACATTAATAATTTTCAGTGAAGTCAATATTATTTATTAACAAATAAATATATTTTTATTATTTTTTGACACGGTACTGACATTTTAAATTAAAATAGCAACTGTAATTTTTTGATTATGAATTTGATAATATCCCTATTACCCTATAATTTAGGCTAATAATAAGTACAGAAATTCATTATTTATTATGAAAAAAGTTAATCGTTAATTAAGTTTACCAATACCACGCTACTGACAAGCAAATTTATGAAATCATCTTTTAAAAATTGAGTTTTAAAATGACACAAACTCGCTTGAGAATATCATTTGCGTTATGTTTGTAAACATAACTCAGTTAACGTACTTTCTATATGGCTTATTAGTTGTTTCATTAATTTCGAGGTAAATGCCGCACGAGTCATACACATTCAAATTTAAAAATTTGCTTAAATCTGAGGACAAAAGTTATTAAGCCGGAATTCAATCTTAAATTAATTTATTAAAAAAAAAATCGTTAATTTCTTTTAAGTTTGATTATATACATTAAGATTTATCAGTTAATTGGTTTGAATTATTTATTGCAACAAAAAAATAACCGATTTATAGGTAAATTCTAGAAAAGGACATGACACGGTACTGACATTTAAGTGACATATTGCAAGTTTTCTTTGGACTGCAACTTATATTCCACAAGAAAAGCGATGAAATATGTTCATGATAATCGTATTGATACAAAAATTTCATTAATCGATTTATAATGTATGACCAGTGAGAGCAAACAGTATAGGACACAAAAAATCACAGTTAGAATGGAATCACCCATATATCGATTTTATATTCGAAAAACGTATTTATCATAGCAATGAGTGGAAGGGAGCGAGAAGATACAATGTGTTTCACTTAAACCTATTAATTATTAAAATATATTTCTTTGCATTGAACTGTTATAAAGTACAATTTTGTGAATTTTATTTTATTTTCGCGGTATAGCAAACCCCACCTAGTATGGCATGTGACATTTAGTCACCTGGTATGCGGAAGGTTAAAGCATTGGTCAAAAAACAATTTAAATCAATAGTCACTAACTGAAGGTCAGTGAGAAAAATTTGATAGTCCGCCGAAATGTATTAAACTCTTTAGACTAAAAACAAGGCAAAGTTTACTATACATTCTTTTTATTAATAACTTTATTTCGTATCAAAGAAGTGGCAGTAATATTTCGTGCTGCTGGTACAGAACCAAATCCTGTCAATATACAGGGTATTCCGAAAATAAAGAACAAAATTTTAAGGGTAGATAGAAGATGAAGTTCTGGGACAAAAAGTCCTTTCGCGTTTTTGGTCCAGATGCACCCATAGTAAGCCATTAATTAATTGCGATAACCAATCAGAAGCAAGCTATAGCGTTAAAAAAAGTATCGAGATGCTGGCCAGTTTCGCTAGAGGGCGTAAGCAAAGACAATTGCGAGGAGAAATATATTATATATAGACCGAATTTCCTTCTATTCCACCAGCCCATATTTTTATTATTACTCCTTCGTGCAGTTCCCTCAATCCCATTAATTAATTAAATAACATAAATAAGTATTCAATGTGCAATTTGTCGACCCATTACAAAACTTTAAAAGAAAAAAAATTATACCTTCTTTGAGTGTTACTTGTTCTGGTACATGTGGGACATTGTGATGATGAGCTACAAAATTAAATCATAAGAAATAAAAATAAAAAGTGCATTTCGACGTCGAAATAAACAAAACGACAAAACTTACCGCTTTTGAATTTGACAATATTCGAATAATCCGACCATCCATACATATTCCTAGAACGCACCCTCGACTCGTAATGCCCATTCGGCAAATCCGACAACGTGTAATTGATCGTGTAGAAATTGCCTTCGGGATTTTTCACTTCTGGAATGACATTTTTCCAATCTGAATCCTAGAAAAAAAAATTACCTCTGATTAGTTGCTATCGTCGACTTCACATTAATATATATTTTTTGTAATTAATTAAAATGAAGAGAAGCACGAGCAAATGGTCCCACTAAAAGAAGTTGATGCTAAAAAAACAGTTACCGCAATTTTTTTGTAGTCCAACGAGTGCTCGGTTACGGGCGAATTCGACTCGACGTTCCAGATCAGAACGATGTGCCTCTCGGAATGGTGGAAGGTTCCAATGTGCTCGGCGGGACTGGGAAATCCGGTCAAGGTGACGTTCTTATCGCTCCTTCCGACTCGGTTGTATGCAGAACAAGTGTACACGCCGAAATCTTCTGATTGTACTTTGATTATCTCCAAAATGTACGTGTGATTGTAGTGTTTGAGGTGTTTGCGCTCGTTCGCGACGACGTTTATTCCATCTTTCTTCCAAACGACGTCGGGCTTGGGAACCGCATGGACGTAGCAGATGAGCTGCGAGTCCAGGTTTGTGTCCGAGTTGACGGTCAGCTTTTCCAGTTTTACAACCGGCTTATCTACAATGTAAAGGTTTGTAATGGAAGATCGAGGGACGAAAAGTTTGGACTTACGAACAACACTGATGTGGATGTATTGATGGGCTGGTGGTTCGATGTTATTGTCGGCCAAACACTGATAGTCTCCGGCGTCATGGTGACTGATATTTTCGATGGTAAGGGTTTCGCCTTCAGCGTTCAGCCGTTGGCCCTTTCTCGACCACTTAATCGTAGGTTTGGGGTATCCAGCCGCTCTGCAGGTCAAGACCAAGGTTTTTCCTGAATCCAGCTAGAGCAGAAGTTTTAGTAAAAGTAACTATCGGAGGATAAATCACGAAGTACAGTCGAACCTCGATAAGTCGAGGTCGAAGGGAAACTAAAAATAATTCGAGTTATCAAAAATTCGGGTTATCAAAAAAAGTCGACTTAAATACTTTTCTGTGTATAGTTACAGTCAAAGCGTGCGTTTCAGTTAGAGTATAGGCTAACTAGGTAAACTATGCGTTTACTACCTTCTGTAGTAAATATGTTGATTTAGGGCGAAAGAAAGCTTTTGCATTTATGAAACTTGCGCAGTGAGTGTAAACAAACAAAATTTGAAACATAACCTACTTATTGGCGTTATTTGTTAAAAGCCTTTATAGTATTTATAGTTTTTTCAGTAAATAATGCAATGCGTTTTTTTATAAATTTATAACCATCTAGAACTAAATACTATTAAGTATTAAACAAATCAAAAAATATTCATATGTAATAATAATTAGTTAGATTTTACTCTAAACATTAGGAACTTTATATTACTAAGTATTAAACAAATAAAAAAAAAATCTTAGGTAATAATAATCAGTTAGATTTCACTATACTCTGTCCGGCCAACAGAAATAGTTAAGCCACTCCCACAAATGTGCGCTAAATTTAAATATAAAGTTCCTAATGTTTAGAGTATTTAGTTCTAGATGGTTATTTTATAAAAAAACGCATTGCATTATTTATTGAAAAACTATAACATCCTTTATATAAATATGAAAAAACTATAAATATTATAAAGGCTTTTAACAAATAACGCCAATAAGTAGGTTATGTTTCAAATTTTGTTTGTTTACACTCACTGCGCAAGTGTCATAAATGCAAAAGCTTTCCTTCGCCCTAAATCAACACATTTACTACAGAAGGTAGTAAACGCATAGTTTACCTAGTTAGCCTTTACTCTAACTGAAACGCACGCTTTGACTGTAACATATATATCATATCTATATTTACCATCTTTTATGCAAAATAACCAAAATTTGTAAACAATTATTAACATTATTTATTGTTATTCAGTATTTAGGTAATATGGTTATTTACGTCTTATTTATTGTTGGTTTGAAAGTAATCTAATATTGTCTTTTGCTTCATTGATCCAAAATGTTGGGCTTCTACAAATTTTTCCATTGCTCTCCCGAAACCAGAATATTTTTACTACGTGTATACCAAAACCATTCAATCATAGATTTCTCCAAGTTGGAAAAAGGACACTCCTTTATCCTTTTTTTAATTTTCGTTTACACCCCTTGTTGATCGGTAAATAATTTTAGAAAAAGTATTTAATTCTTTTAGATTATCTGTTACACACCGTTATAAACTATAAACAACAAAAAATACATTTGATCGTACTCCTGCTCGACGAATAACTACCAGAACGAAAACAAAAAGGCAAAAATAGACCCTTTTCTTGCAAAAGAAACGGTAAAACCACCATAAATTTCATAACTGTTGAAAAGGCATTTAAACATAAATTCGTATTTAAATCCAATTGAAGTGCCGACGTCAAAACATCAAAGTCTTGTAGTAGGTTTCAACCTTTTCATCCTATTTTAGAATAGCCATTTTGACCAGCAATAACACCGAACAAACCCGTTCTTCAATCCTACCAGGTATTGTACTTTTATGAAAAGTTCTAAAATTTAACTTCGAGTTATCGAAATATTTACTAATGCAAACTTAAATTTAGGGAATTGTAAAACGCTTCGACTTATCGAAAAATTCGAGTTATCGATATAAAAATATTAGCGTTGAAATAGGCAAGTCCTAGGGAAACAGGTTCGAGTTCGAGTTATCAAAAATTCGACTTATCGAGGTTCTACTTATGGAGATTCGACTGTACCTGTACTACATCGTGCAAAGCTCTAAGCAGCTCAATTTTGGGCGCCGTTTGTACAAATAACTGATGGGTGACGTCCAATTTTTCGGTCCCGCTAAGAGGAATCGAACAGGTGTAATTCGCCGTTTCGTTTGCTCCCACGTTCGTGATGATCAGACTCCTGTTCGCCAATTGAAAATTGTTTCCGAAATTTTGGAACTTGATGGTGTCTTGAATATGAGTTCGTTGTTCTTTTTCCACATTGCCACCAAGCTATCTGAAAACGTTAACCGATTACATTTGGGATCGAGGAAGTTTTTAAAACTGACTGACCTCCGTTCTCGATATCGCAAGGCAAACGTACGGTGTCGTTTTCTTTGACGATGAGGTTTTTGGGCTGCGAGATCAATGTGGGATTTGGTAGAGGAGGAACGTTGTCTTCGTCTTCGGCGCCGTCGTAATCGTAATTGTCGTTTTGAACTCCAGGTTCCGGTTCGGCCGCCGTAAAATCATAGTCGTCGTCTGCCTCACTGTTCGGCCTACCATTCACTGCAAAGACAAATAATTTGTTAGAATTTTGAACTTATGTACTTTGATTGTTCGAAATGAATTTGTACATTCATACAGGATGGTATAAATCAAGACCAAAAAAAGTAAATAAAAAAAAACAGAGATGTAACATGTTGATGGTGTCAATTACATTGTTGGAGTACTTAATTTTTTATCATCTCTTAGAGCAGGCACTACAAAAGATTTCTTAAATAATAAAGTAGTAGATTCGTTGGACTAAAAGGTTCCTTTTTGATTGAATTGTGTATTTTTGATAAATTAACCTTCCGTGTAGTAGATGGGGTAAAACTAACGTGAACAATTTGTTTTGTTAAAACGGGACGTTTGGTAATTGAGATTAAAACCGAGTGTGCACATTCGAGCTCAAAGTGGCACATTCCGATCTCGGGAAAATGAAGCGCGCCGCTCCGCGTCGCGCTTCATTTGCCTCCCTCGCTCGGAAATGTGCCACTTTTCGCTCGAATGCGCACATCCTCGTGTTTAGTATATTAGCATCATTTACCGTGCGCTCCTTCAAATCAAAAATTTTAATTTAATGTGGTAAATATCGATTTTATATTCGAAAAACCTATTTACCATAGCAATGAGTGGAAGGGAGCGAGAAGATACGATAATCTTGTCAGTGCAAGTGAGAGGGAACGATTAAAATTATTTAATCAATTTTTCGTGTAATTTATTGGTCCAAATTATTGCGAATCGTTAAGAAATTGCGGTGAAATTAATTTATATTTCGATAAGGAGGCAAGAATGAAATTCTTGTTAGGTTTTCTTAATATTCGATATCGTAATTGACACGTGTCATTGGAATTTAGTACTCAAGAAAAGGCTCAATAGTTTATAACTTAAAGAAAAAGTTAAGTTTTTGTATTTTTATTAATAAAAATCTATTCTAATGCATAAATAAATATGTTTTACTTAAACCTATTCATTATTGGTTCTTAAAATATATTTCTTATCATTTAACTGTCATAAAGTACAATTTTGTAGATTTGATTTGATTTTATTTTCGGGGTATAGCAAACCCCACCTAGTACGGCATGTGACATTTACTCACCTAGTATGCGAAGGTTAAGAAAAAACTAAACAACGGCTAGAAATTAATTGAACATACCTTTGTGAATAAATAAAAAGCTTTCCAATTTTTTTTTTAAGTTAGGAGTAGTATTGAAACCTATATTAAATTTAGTAACGTTACTAAAGCCCAAAAGCATCTACAGATTTTTTTAAACTTTAACTAACTCCAAAAAAATAAAAGGTTTTGTGTTTCCGTACTATCAAAGTAAAAAGTATTGTCACTGCAACTTTAAAAGGTTGTATTTCCACAACAGAAGGAAATAAATTTATTTATGGGCTCTTTATTGTTGTAACATGACAATTTTATATTATTAGATAGAGCCATTTAGGTGTTTTTCTAAAATATATTAAAAAACTCCCATATTTTGCTGTTTTTCAATTTGTGTAATTTTTGTATGTTATAAATCATTTATATCTAAACCAAATGATATGCAATTTAGAAATAATGTAACTGAAACCTTCTTGAAGAAAATGTTATTTAACAATAATTGTTTCATTATTGTTTTATAGCAAATTTAATTATTATTATTAAAGCGGGTTGTGCATAGCACCGCTCTCCATCATCCATGGGATGGTACGGGGTCAGCGGCACATCACATATCAAATTATTTATCACTAGTTGCTATTGGCCGCTTCGTAATAATTGTAGTAGTACTGGGCGCCGTCGAGTCATATATAACCGACTTCAAAAAAGAACCAAAAAGTTGAAAATAATTCACAAAAACACAATAAGTACTTATGCAGGTAGGTCTATCTACCATAAGTACTTTTACTTTTTAATTTTTTTTTGTGGTCGGTTCATTTTTATATTGAAATAATATACCTACTCTAATTGTAAATATATGTATGTTTCGGACAATATTAATTTGCCCCTAATACCATTATAGTTGTCTCACCCCATTAAAATCAAAAAATGAAACGATAAGCTGCTGCACAAATACAAAATTTATCAACTTTTTTCTCGCAAGTTTATAAATCAATTAACACCTGCCTAAAATAATATTAATGTTTCTGAAGTTCAAAAAGATTTAAGGATTTTTGCAAGTTTTTCGTAGAAAACGATTTAATACACAAACCCAAAAAAATTAGAAAATAGGTTTCGATACCTAAGAAGAGCGTGCCAATTTTTTTCTTACAGGTTTAAAGCGCTGTTAGCACTTATGTAAAATTTTAGTAGCGTCACTAAAGCCTAAAAGCATTTACATTTTTTTTAAATTGTAGTCGTATAGAATTTCTTGCTTCACAAAGTTCAAAAATTAAAATGTTGGCTTTCTGCATCAATAAGAGGCTTGCCAATTTTTTTCTTAGAAGCTTATAAATCAATTAATAACACCCGCGTGAGTACCATTAAAGCTTAAAAATTATCTAAAAAAAAATTGTATGGGCTTACTCCGGCCGGTAATCTTTGGGGTTGCGGCCATGGTCCATTCCGTGGCTCCGATCCTTCGTAATTTTTATGTTTAACACATGTTAAAAATAACCAAACAGAAGCCAAATTTAATAATCTTTTATCTTACTAGTAGTCCACATTTAAAAGCGAACATATGGTTTGCACATTTGTCGTCGGAAAGTTTTTTGATCGACATTTTTCCTCGGCCTTGTATCTTCATCGAAATTACCCGTTTCATTCGCACGTAAAGTTACCGAATTACGTGTTTTTTTTTCTTCTAAAAAGAAAATTACTTGGTTCACGGTTGATGTGTCCATTTGATGATGTAAATAGTGGCATCGAAATACGTTCAATATTTATTATTTTTTAAAACAGAACGCTAATGGATTATATAAAAAGAAAGCTACCTCATAAACTTATAATTAACTCCTTTAATAAGATTAGTGAAATATTCTTCTGATCTAAACCAAAATTAAATCGGACATAAATAAAATTTAAAAACACCGGTTCGTTAGAAGTAATACTTCTTTGTCGTTAATGAACTAAATATGGTATAAATAACCACGTGTTATGTTGCGTTTGTATAAAGGTAGAACAGCGGTAGCGAACCTATAGCACCGTGCCACATGTAAAACTGGGGCTTGTAAATATGTAAATATTTACGCATGATTCACAATACAGTAGACACTCGGTTAACCGGACTAATTATTTTTGCAGCTCATTCGGATAATCGAATATTCGGTTAATTGAATATATAAAATAAACGATTTTTAGCTATATATAATGTGACCATACTTCCTGTTTTGAATGGGATTGTTCCGTTTTCAGATCATTTGTCCCGTTGTCCCCAAGCAATCATTCGCGACGCCAAAATGACCCGTTTTCAAAAAATTGTCAATTACGATACCGAACATTAAGAAATCCTAACAAGAATTTCATTCTTGCCTCCTTATTTAAATACAAATTAATTTCACGGCAATTTCGCAATGAAAAAAGTAAAAAATTATGTAAAATAAGCGAAGTCGTAAAGAGACATTTTGTGAGCGCAATTACGGTTTTAGAATTACTTGAATTTTTTTAAAGTAAATTGATTATTGTTAATTGTGGGAAAGGGAGGTGACATTCGAGCTCAGTGGCACATTCCGATCTGGAATGAAGCGCGCGCCCGCGTCGCGCTTCATTTGCTTCCCTCGCTCGAAATGTGCCACTTTTCGCTCGAATGTGCACATCTTCGTGTTAATTGGATTCGACCATATTAATAACAAATCCTTCAAATTCAGATTTTCTATTCGAAAAAAAGTTTCGCTTAAAAAGTGCACATACTCCTTAATAATTGAATTTGCCTCTTATTATTCTCTCTTACAAATAATATTAATTCAATCAAACTAAACGAAATGTACCACTTCTTGCTTTTCTTTTAATTAAAAATGAGAGGAGGGTATTTTTACCAAAAAGCACATTTCTAATTTAGTACTTTTAAACTAGGTTAAATTTTTTCGTTAAATTCATCGTACATGAAAAAAAAAACTTTAATTTTTTCCGAATTTTGACTCTTATTTCCCAACCTTTTTTTTAACATACCCCACCCAAGTCATTCTAAAATTTTGATGCACCCCCTATTTAATATATAAATATTTTTTTATATTTAAAAATTGAATTAATCCATAAATGAAGTCTAATTACAACAGTGTATACAAAATGAGCCTTAAAACTAATTTGTTTATAATTTTTACAAAAATGAAAATTACCCAATAGTATATTACTCACCTAGGGAGGAAAGTCATACTTATCTCCCGTGGCGAGTATACAATTTTTTTATCACACAGGGTTCGAAAGTTCCGTCAAAATTAAAATAATTAAATTTAATATTTCTAGGTTAGGTTGACAGGTGTCATTATTTGACTGTTTTCAATTAATTAATACATTTTGTTCAGTTTAGTCCAGGAGATAAACCTCTGGTAGGGGTCTGGGGGTTCCCGCCTTTAATGATTGACTAAAAATAACGTTTTTCAAAATTAAATTTTTTAAAAGAGTTATTTATTTGATTTACAATTATAAGAAAAAGTCTATAATAATTGAACCAATTAAAAATTTACTTAGTAAAAATTATTTTTAACAATTTTTAACTAATTGCAGTTAATATTAACAATTAATCAATTTTTTATTATTGTTAATAATTAATTGAGTTATTTTCCAGTTTTCAAATATGATGCAAGGAGAGCCCATTGTTAAAGAGTCAATAATTACATTTGCGACTTTATATTCATATGTACGTTTTTTAGCAGTTGACTTGTTTTGATAGTTCTTTTACACAGATTGTTCCATATTATAAAAACGATTTCTCAATTGATCATTTAAAAATTGTTGATAACATATTTTGGTACATAAATAACACAAATTTTTAAATAACAATTCAAAATTGTTTTTTTCTTTAATTTAAAAAACAAAAATAATACAAGAAAAAAATTAAATATTCTCCAATTGAATCCTAAATTTAGAATATAAATAAGTACATCATATGCTAACTTTATTCACCGTATATTTCGTAAATTATTGGGTTCTCGAAGGCACATTTTCCACACACATACAAATCTTCATATCACATGAATCTTTGCATGGGTTAAATGACCCGTTGCGGTAGTTAGAGCAGATTACATATATATCTCGGCAAAAACATTAACAAGAGAGATGTAAATATTGAAAAAAACATTTGATATATTTTTTAAGAAAAGTAGAAAAGGCAAGTGACGATGTGATAATGTTATTTGCAAGAAATTCTGACAAAAAGTTTAAAATGGGTCATTTGATCCGTCGTGGTAGGTTTAGTGTTAAATTCCTTATTTAATTTGATTAATATTATTTATAATTCGTTGTTGAGTTACCTACGTGTTATTTTTCGCGTACGTCAAAGTTTTGTACGTTACTTAACAACGACTTATTTACAATTAATAAAATGTTGTAACTAATATACTATAACAGGGACAGAATGTGGCACTTTCTTCCCGCAAAACAGGGTCCGAAAGTGAACTTTCGATCCCGGTGTGATAAAAAAATATTTGAAGACATTAATTTTGACATATAAACCTTCAACAATCTGCAAAAGATGATATAAATATTAACTAGTTGATTTTTAGTGGCCCACTTCAGAAAAGTTGACTCGTATACAATTTTAATTAATCAAAAATGCGAATTAGTAAACATTCGAAAGTACACCTGAAAATATTTTTATCAAGTTCGCTACAATTAGGCGTGCGGAAGAGCACCATGATAACTTATCAGAAGGAATAAAATATGTAACCTTTTCAAACGAAAAATAGATCTAATTTATTCCACATTTAATTTTTTGAATTGAAGAATAAAATAATAATATAGGCAAATCAAATAAATACGAAGATGTGCGCATTCGAGCGAAAAGTGGCACATTTCCGAGCGAGGGAGGCAAATGGAGCGCGACGCGGAGCGGCGCGCTTCATTTTCCCGAGATCGGAATGTGCCACTTTGAGCTCGAATGTGCACACTCGGTTTTAAGCACGATTACGCAGCGTCCCGTTTTAACAGGAAAAAAGTTGGTCAAATTGTTAGGTAGGTATATGTTTACAAAAAACGCAACAAATATTAATCACTAAATAAAACAGTCGCACATTATCTTAAAATGAACAAAGCAAAAAAAAACTCTTTAGTGCGAAATATAAAATAAAACATTTAGTAAGAAATAGCGAGGTTTAATTTTCGCAACGAGTCCGAACGCGGTTGACAAACCGGATAATCGCAAATCCGTATAATTGAGGTTTTACTGTAATGAATTTATTTTATTAGACTTTTTGTTAGCCGTGCGCGCGCACCTTCCGTTGCCTGGAATAAGCGGCTTTACAGTTTCATTTTCGTTAGCTGTGCGCGCGCAGCTTGACTCCCAACGAGCCAAAAGAAGTATAACTTCAAAAAAAAAGTATATCTATGCACCGTACACTCTTAGTGGTTTAACAACAATTTTAACGATAATTTTATTCTCTTGTTACTCGACAATAAATATGAAGTCGATGACTTGTGCATTTACGACTTGGTCCGCAAGGTACATCATAACTCCGGTTCCTGCCCCCCCCCCCTCCCCGCCATAATGCATTACAATGGTGAAGGGTATGAAAGAATACGAGTTTATAATCCCGGCTGTAAATTACTGGCACTAAAAAGACAACCCTTCGGTGCACCTTGTCTGGCTGTTAAAAATATTACACCATCGATACAAAAGCTGCGGATATGTGGTCTTACAAAAAACGATCCCTTGATAATATACCGCTAGCACAAAAAATGTTTGCTGTAAAAAAAAAGAGGCAAAAGATCATGTTTATCTTTCGACAAAACGTTTTTAAATTCTAACGAAGGGATTGTTGAATCATTCAAACCGACCATTGATTCGTCTTTTTAAAAAGCATTCGACAATTCATTTTGGATAAAAGGACCTTTATTCGCTTTTAAAATATGCATTGTCTATATTAAAAAAAAATGAGTACTTTCAATTATTTCCGTAGTCGTCGAGAAGAGACAAATTATAATGCAAAATGCATTGGAAGGAAACAAATATGCTCTCCATTTTGGGTAATGTAAGCAAGAAATGATCTACCACTTGTAATTACCCGAGATGATTGCTTAATTCAGGGGTTCCCAATCTGTTTTATACTGCGACTCCCTTTACAGGTTGTAATTTTTTTGCGACGCCCTTCTAAAAGAATATATTTATTTATTGCTCTAGCAGATATTAATATTAATTAATTTATTTGTCATTTAAAAAAATGTTTTAAAGACTGATATAATTTAAATTTTCTAATTTTTCTTTGAAGCACATATCTTACATTCAAAGCACGTTATGTTCAAGCTGCCTATAAGTTAAGGCACATTTGCGTTAAGTAAAGGGGCGGAGTTTATGTATTGATTTTTCACGAAGTCTTCAAAGTATTGATTTTTAGATTTGCCAAACAGGTGTTCAAAAAATTTCCAGTGGTTGCGTTATAAGCAGAATTTTGTGTTTTTAAAAATGTCTTTATGTGATATTTTCATAGAGGAAAGTTTGTTAAGCTTTAATTATGTTCTGGAAAAAGTAATACACATTAGTTTAAATTAATTTGTAAGAGTTGAAATAAAAAATACAATTAAAAGAAATACATATAGTACTCACACTTTTATTAAATTATTTGTTATTTTTTTTAATTATAAGATACTCATTCAATGTGTCGCGTGCAGACGACCTGTGCGAATATGTGGATCGTCGCGCGACGCCCCAGGGCGTCGCGACGCACTGTTTGGGAACCCCTGGCTTAATTGATTTACATATTTAAATTCGGATCACACACTCGGGTGATAAACACATGCGGTGGTACGTCCATTGGTATCATGAAATTGTGTATTCTACATGTTCAGGTAGTAAACACACAGATTGTTATGTTTACATTTGACTACATATTGAATAAAATTGGGACCGTTTTTACCTTGGCACAAATAATCAACTTTCTCGAATTACATCAGAAAGTAAAATAATGAATGACTTCATTTTCGATACTAAAACACCGTACATGGAGATTTTAATATTTCTTTAAAATGTAAGATTTAATAAATTATCTGTACCTCAAGAATTACAAAATTAAAAAATGATCTATTTGCTATATATAATTATATCTAAATAGATATTATTAAGAAGTGCTTATTTTGAAAAAACCCTCGTGGGATATCTTTCATTTATAGGTACCTTTAATACAATTAAAAAAAAGCATTTTGTCATAGAAATACATTAGCTATTGCTTTTGTTTGAGCTTTAGAACTAAATATGATTAAGAAAAAGTCTTCTATTATAAGGGGTAATCCACGCCTAAAATATGAAACACCCCGTTTAAAAAAAATATTTAGCCAAATATAGAATCGTGCTGGTCTATTAAATTATACATTTCTCGGTGGAAATAAATTTGCCCTTCCTTTAATTTTGATTTTTGAACTATGGTTCATTTTAAAAAAAGTCTTCTATTATAAGGGGTAACACACCCACAAAATATGAAGGACCTCGTTTAAAAAAAATATTTAGCTAAATATAGAATCGCGCTGGTCTATTAAATTATACATTTCTCTGTGGAAATAAATTCGCCCTTCCTTTAATTTTGATTTTTGACCTATGGTTTATTAAGCAAAAAGTCTTCTATTATAAGGGGTAATCTGCCCCTAAAATATGAAGGACCTCGTTTAAAAAATATATTTAGCCAAATATGGAATTGTGCTGGTCTATTAAATTATACATTTCTCTGTGGAAATAAATTCGCCCTTCCTTTAATTTTGATTTTTGAACTGTGGTTCATAATGAAAAAAAATTTCTATTATAAGACGTAATCCACCCTTAAAATATAAAAGACCTCGTTTAAAAAAAATATTTAGCTAAATATGGAATTGTGCTGGTCTATTAAATTATACATTTCTCTGTGGAAATAAATTCGCCTTTCCTTTAATTTTGATTTTTGACTTATGGTTTATTAAGAAAAAAATCTTCTATTATAAGGAGTAATTTGCCCCTAAAATATGAAGGACCTCGTTTAAAAAATATATTTAGCCAAATATGAAATCGTGCTGGTCTATTAAATTATACATTTCTCTGTGGAAATAAATTCGTCCTTCCTTTAATTTTGATTTTTGAACTATGGGTCATTAAGAAAAAAGTCTCCTATTATAAGGGGCAATCCACCCTTAAAATATGAAGAACCTCGTTTAAAAAAAATATTTTATCAAATATAGAATGGTGCAGTTTTATGATATTATACATTTCTCGGTAGAAATAAATTCGCCCTTCTTTTATTTTTGTACTATGGTCTTTCAGAAACAAAGCCTTCTATTATTAGGTGGAAACCATCCCTAAAATATAAAGGGCCGCATTGAACAAAATTATTTTGCTAAATATCCAATCGAAAAAGTGGATTAAATCATACGATTATCGATGGAAATAAATTCACCATTGCTTTGTTTCTAATTTTTAAACTGTATGTTATTAAGGAAAAGTATTTTATAATAATGTAGAAGCATACCCTAAAAATCAAGGTACGCATTTAAAAAAAAATATTTTTTCAAATAACCAGTCGAAATGGTCGACTACTCAGCTAAAAATAGCAAGTTATTCAGCCACACACGAAATTATTTGCAAAATCGGTTTTTTTCATAAACATCTGAAGAATTTTAGGCCCCAGATTCTCCTCTCCTTGGTCTTGATTTAAAAAAACTAATTAACCCACACAAGCAGCAATTTATGAGCAAATGTACTTGTGTTGTGTTTATTTTACTCTAATTAACAGATTGCTCAGAAATGTGGGGTGTAAACTTCCGCCAAAGATTCCATTCTGAGAATCAAACGAATTCTCATCGACTTTTTTATTCCCTCTGTTCGAAAATATGGCGTACATTTAAAAAAACAGCAAATATTAACAGACAAAATAAACAATTAGGCCACTTTATTTGTGACACTAGCAATACCACAATAAATACTAATAAAGACAAATTATTTTTTGACGAAGTCAAAAATACATTTTTTTTACTGCATAATAAAGCACCCCAGTTATTTTTAAAAAATTGAAAGACGGTAATATGGGTATATTTTTGGACAGAGGAAGAACTTTTCAGATTTAAGAATTATTTTTAAGATCCCACAAAAATTTATCGTTTTACATTACGCGCGAGTTAAAAATATTTTAATGCTCGAAGCCCTTCCAGCAATTTTTCATATTTAACAGCTCGTCACGTTTCGAAAGGGCTAAAAACGAAACAATTTGTTTCGGTTACGTTAGCGTTAACGTATGCATTTCCGGCCGTGAAAGGGTTAAAATTTAACTATTTGTCTACTTCCGGTTGGGCGCGTGCCTCGATTAATTGTACACTCCTACAATAACGTCACAAATCAAACTCCGAAAGTCAATGGCACCACGAAAGGACCCCACACAAAAACCGAATCCTTCTTCGATAAACGGCACCGACTTTTATTCAAATCGAAAGTTATGATGTGTTAAGATTCGTGTTGATCCTCGTGGAAAATTTTTGACGTGTTTATATTGCGTCGGAGGGGCACTTAAGGCTTTAAGTATTAGGTCTAGACTAGTGCCGTGCCGCCTTTACCTCTTCAAGATTATTAGACTAATAATATCACAAGAGACTTTGATTATTATTGAGACTCTCGAGGAGAAAAAAATCCAACAAGTAAACTTATTAGGAAATTATCTCACGAAATTAAATTTCCATTCTGTGCGACCCAAATTGAAGGAGCTAGAAGATAAAGTTCTCAGTGGAGAGCGAATCCTGCGTTACAAAAATAAACTCATCAGGACATTATGGAGCCTCGTCCTCATAGAAACCCAATTTTATTCACCGAGCGAGGTATAACGAGAATAAATGTCCTGGATAGAGACCTTGCCGATGGCAGGATGATTTGATATGGAAATTTAGTATTTTTATGTCGAGAGGGCTCGATCCGAAGAAGCTAAAAGGAATACTAAATATGATACCTACGCACCTTTCGCTTTCATCTTGAACAAGTTTCTTGTTAGGGTTTAAAATGACAAAAGAAGTTTTACTCTACCCTTATAATATAATCTTTCGAAATTAAATTGGAGAGAAAAAAATGGGACGTATTAAGCTATCTCGAGTTTCTCGAGTTTGGAGCTGCATCTTTGGGGAATTTGCTAAATTAATGTTGGGCTGTCAATACCAAAAATCGTTGGAAAAATAAATATAATATTGTAGATGGGCTTTTTTAATATTGCGGCACTAATTCTTATAAAAATGTTTTTTTATATTAATTGGGAGCTAATTTATTAATTTGCTAAATTGGGTTGATTTGTAGGTACAGGTAACCCTCCTATAACACGGTAGATAGGTTTCTAGAAAATGCCGTTCTGTATGAAACCGTGTTATGTGAGAATCAGAGTCAGCACAAAAAGAAGAATTACGTTCCGAAACCCTATTAAAAACAAAAATAAATGAGTAAATTATAATTTATTTATATATATTTTTTCGAAAACGCACTATAGTTTCTTCTTCCTTCCTGTCATTATTTTAAGATAATTTAGTTTTTAAATATGTTTAAAAAAACATATTATCCAGTGCTGCAGTGTTTTACAAAGCTTTTGCAATTTATGAATCGTGTTGTAGCGAAACCGTGTTATATTAATCCGTGTTGTAGGAGGGCTACCTGCACTTGAGTAATTTTCAAATTAAATCGGTCGAAAGATATTCTGTAAATTTTTTATTTTAAAGTTTAAAATAGACGAGCTTAAAAAATACAAGGAGCCTTATAAAAAATTATTAAAGCCCATAAGATATTATTATTATTATTATTTAAAGGTTTTTTAGCAATCATTTTTTCCAAATGCAATCATGTAAAAATTCTTTCATTTCTGTGTGGAGTAATCCAGAACCCCAAATTGCTTTGCGAAACTCAATGTAAAATCACGAGTCCCATCGTTTATAATTTAATTAACAATTTTTTCATATACAATCGAACCTCCATAAGTCGAACCTCAATAAGTCAGATTTTTGATAACTCGAACCTGTTTGCCTAGGACTTGCATATTTCAACGTTAATATTTTTATTTCGATTACTCGAATTTTTGGTAAATCGAATTATTTTTAGTTTCCCTTCAACTTGGACTTATCGAGGGTCGACTGTATCTAAATTGAATTTAATCATGTGGAGGCATTAAGCATAATTAATGGCACGTTCCTTAATTTTTAAATTTTTTAAACAAATCTAGTTTTAGTAAAATTGCATTAAAAAGAAATGGGTATGAAGTGCGACAAGGAAACTAACGACTGAGGCAGCATATTATTTAGCCCGCTTGTGGGGTAATATATTTGACGTAGCCATATGTTTACCCCGGAGCCGGCTAGTTTTCACAATCAGGTGTCGACAGGAATTTTACCCATAGATATAATACATTATTTATAGCAATTTAATTGTACGTTTGTATTATTAGTAAACTACGAAAAAAAAATTAGAAAAAGCTTTATAAAACCGTATTTCTATTTTTTGCTTAGGGTATAACTTCATATTTTTGACAAAAAAAAATTATAAGACCTAGTAAAAATTCTAAGGGCAGTTATGAATTATTAAATATCTGGTTTTAAATAAAAAGGTATTTTTTTTCGTTTATTAACAATAAGATGAACAAAACTCGAGATAATTTTAACGTTGTCCTATAAATCTTTATTACAAAAGTTTTATCATTTCTCTGCTATTTAAACTCATTGAATTTCCGAAGATTTTACCGGGGTTTTCTTTTTAAAGCAAGAAGCTTAGTAAGAAATTTAATTAAAGCACTTTTTAAAACGAACAGTACGTAAAGCCATTAGTCTTTATTAGTAATTGACGATATCGTTTATATTATGATTTTTTCAATTAATTTAAAAAAAGCAACAAGGAAGGAAATTAACCCAATAAAACTACGATAACAAATCTACAACTCCACCCTAAATCCATCAGGGTTTTACAATATTAATAGGGTTGTAGAAATGTAAACGTACTAAATAATTAATTGAAACTAAAATTTAGGTCACTTTACTAAAACTACTAATAATATATTTTCCGTTAGATTTAATAATCGATCATTTCTCATTAAAATAGGTTTCAAATTGTGTGCGTACACCCAATTAAACAAAATCCTAGAGTTGGTTGCGGATTTTAGAAAATAATGCGGATTGTTACTAAATTGGTTAAAAAGATGATGCTAATTTAAGTACTTGTAAAAAATAATACAAAAATTAGTAAAATACTCGGTTACCCGAATACCTGAGCACACAAAATCAAAAAATTAGTAGTCGATCAATATATACCCCACTACCCGATCGCTAGAAATTATTTTTATAAACCACCAAAATTTAAATTAAATTCAAAATTTATTATTACTAAATACAATTCAATTATTGAAAAAAAAAGAATAATTAGCACTACCTCTTGACAGACGTCTGAGAAACGCCATCCATTCAATGTGTCATTGTATATTTTGACGTTTTATTTGTATCATAGTTGATCGGCTACTAATTCCTCACAAAAAAAATGATACCAATACTAGATCACAGTTTTATACGATATTAATAACATACAAATAATATATACCTTATTTAATTGATAAAATAACTTATTAAAAATGCAAAACCATTCATGTAATTACAGGCTTTAGATAATAAAGAACTGTTAAATATAAAACTTGATATGACACGTGTCACCACTGTTTAACATTGCTTGGCTTGTAAACGAATAAACACAGATATGATGCACGATAGCCGTTCACAAATTATTAAATACTTTTTGTTATACAATAAATTGAACTTCAGGAATAGTTTATTAATGTTATAGTAATTTTTTTTTATGTAGCAGCCTGCACATAATTATTTTATAAAAAACCGCAAGTGATCGGGTATTGGGTCCCTTACATTATTAAGCGATTTGATCAAAAATGCATTTCTGGGCGGCGTTTTTAAAAACGCAATTCGAAATGTGGGGTCCGGCGAAAGAGAATAAAAAGAGGTTTCGCACAAATTCTCGCTGATCCTCGTCCATTCAAATTGAATCCCTTTTCAATTACGAAGAAAACGCCGCACACGAATATTTCTCGAGGTTCATTGAAAAGAGAAACGTTAATGGAAAGGTTCCAAGTCGACGTATAAATGCGTATCTTTGTACCGCCAAGCACTATCATTAAATTATCAAAATCAAACATTTAAAGGTCAAGTTCATTCAAATCCACTCGTTGACAATGACCGCTTCAATAAATATAAATCAGTTAATGCAAGCCCGGCAATAAAAAGGCGAACAGTTGGAGCGAAACCCAAAAAAAATAATAATAAAAACAAAGCGTTCGAAAAGTTCATTGAATCTCAAAATAAGCTTTAGCAATTTAAATGTCCACGGTACCGAACAATTCTTTTTTAATCGGCCGATGTCAACCAGCGCCGGCTTAACCCGTGGGGCCCCAGGGGGCCTTAAGCCTTCGAAAGTGGCTCTTTTATTTTGCATCGAATTTACAGGACCGTGCCCATTAAACTCCCTTTTATTAACCCTCCGCATACTAGGTGGCTAAATGTCACTAGGTGGGGTTTGCCATACCCCGAAAATAAAATTAAATTAAATCCACAAAATTGTACTTTATGACAGTTAAATGATAAGAAATATATTTTAATAATCAATAATAAATTGATTTAAGTAAAACATATTTATTTATGCATTAGAATAAACTTTTATTAAAAAAAATACAAAAACTTAACATTTTCTTCAACTTGTAAACTATCGAGTCTTTTCTTGAGTACTAAATTCCAATGCCACGTGTCAATTACGATACCAAATTTTAAGAAAACCTAACAAGAATTTCATTCTTGCCTCGTTATTGAAATACAAATTAATTTCGCGGCAATTTCTGAATGATTCGCAATAATTTAGACCAATCAATTACACGAAAAATTAATTGAATAATTTTAATCGTTTCCTCTCACTTGCACTGACAAGATTATCGTATCTTCTCGCTCCCTTCCACTCATTACTATGGTAAATACATTTTTCAAATAAAAAATCGATATTTACTAAATTCAATTAAAATTTTTGATTTGAAGGAGCGCACGGTAAATAATACTAACGTAATAAATAAGAGGATGTGCGCATTCGAGCGAAAAGTGGCACATTTCCGAGCGAGGGAGGCAAATGAAGCGCGACGCGGAGCGGCGCGCTTCATTTTCCCGAGATCGGAATGTGCCACTTTGAGCTCGAATGTGCACACTCGGCTTTCACAATAATTTTGATCAATAAATTAGCTCTAAAAACTAATTGAATAATATTAATCGTTTTCTCTCACTTGCATCGACAAGATTATCGTATCTTCTCGCTCCCTTCCACTCATTGCTATGGCAAATTCGTTTTCCCAATATAAAATCGATATTTACTACATCAAATTAATTTTTTTTATTTGAAGGAGCGCACGCTAAATTATACTAACGTAATAAATAAGAGGATGTGCGCATTCGAGCGAAAAGTGGCACATTTCCGAGCGAGGGAAGCAAATGAAGCGCGACGCGGAGCGGCGCGCTTTATTTTCCCGAGATCGGAATGTGCCACTTTGAGCTCGAATGTGCACACTCGGCTTTCACAACAATTTTGTCCAATAAATTAGCTCTAAAAATTAATTGAATAATATTAATCGTTTTCTCTCACTTGCATCGACAAGATTATTGTATCTTCTCGCTCCCTTCCACTCATTGCTATGGTAAATTTGTTTTACCGAATATAAAAACGATATTTACTATATCAAATTATTTTTTTTTATTTGAAGGAGCGTACGCTAAATTATACTAATGTAATAAATACGAAGATGTGCGCATTCGAGCGAAAAGTGGCACATTTCCGAGCGAGGGAGGCAAATGAAGCGCGACGCGGAGCGGCGCGCTTCATTTTCCCGAGATCGGAATGTGCCACTTTGAGCTCGAATGCACACTCGGTTTTAAGCCCGATTACCAAACGTCCCGTTTTATCAAAAAAAATTTTTTCACGTTAGTTATCCCCCACCTAGTACACGGAACGTTAACTCTCATATAATAAATTTTGCATCATTGTAAAGAAAATGAAAAACATAATTTTTAGTAATTACGTGAATAATTTTGAGTCCGGACCTGTTCACCACCACAAACACGCGCGCACACACACACACACACACACACACACACACTTTTTGGTGATTCAGTACAAATTGCGGATTCGATAGATAATGCCTTTCGAAATCGTTTTGTAGGAGGAAGTCATGGCCATTGATTGTTTAAGTTTAACGACCGATTTAGTCATTTTAAAATTTTTCATACGTCAAGTCGATTTTCGAAATACAGGAAATGCACGTTGTCGGGAATCCGTCGATTCTTTTTCGGTCGAAGATTAGTATTACACAGCGATTCATCCATGTTTCGAGTAGGCATTTTAATCGTAATTTCCTTCAGAAGTACGGCGAAAGGATCTATTAATCTTTGCACACCAACAAAGAAGAGTTTGTTGCCGAAGTAATTAAGTATGAGAGTAATTAATAATTAACGCCAATAGCAAACGATGACCATATGTATCCAAGTTATAGAAGTTATACTTCTTTTGGCGCGTGGGGCTATAATTATAGCGGGTAAAGGAAATTGCGCGCGCACAGCTAACGAAAATTCGACAGTATGAAGTTAGTCGTCTAAGAAAGTCAATTAATTATTGTGAATCATGCTTAAACTGGAGTGTGCACATTCGAGCTCAAAGTGGCCACATTCCGATGTACACGAAAAAAGTAATAAAAAAATTCCGGGATAGTCATCGAAAAAAATATTAATTATTTTCGTATAAGATATGTTGAAAATTAAACTGCAAAAATGGGAATTTTTGAAATTTGCCAAAACGGCCGTTCTGGTGCTATATTATTGTTTATAATATATTATTGTACACAGGAAAAATAATAAAACAATTCCAGGATAGTCATCGAAGAAAATATTAATTATTTTCATATAAGATATGTTGAAAATTAAACTGCAAAAATGGGAATTTCTGGAATTTGCCAAAACGGCCGTTCTGAGTGCTAAATAATTGTTTATAATATATTATTGTACACGGAAAAAATAATAAAAAAATTCCGGGATAGTCATCGAAGAAAATATTAATTATTTTCATATAAGATATGTTGAAAATTAAACTGCAAAAATGGGAATTTCTGAAATTTGCCAAAACGGCGGTTTTGATGCTCAATAATTATTTATAATATATTATTGTAGATGGAAAAAATAATAAAAAAATTCTGGGATAGCCACCGAAGAAAATATTAATTATTTTCCTATAAGATATGTTTAAAATTAAACTGTAAAAATGGGAATTTCTGAAATTTGCCAAAACGGCCGTTCTGATGGTAAATAATTGTTTATAATGTATTATTGTACACGGAAAAAATAATTTAAAAAATCCAGGATCGCTATCGAACAAAATATTAATTATTTTCCTATAAGATATGTTGAAAATCAAACAGCAAAAATGGGAATTACTGAAATATGACAAAACGGCCGTTCTGGTGCTAAATAATTATGTATAATATATTACTGTACACGGAAAAAATAATGAAAAAATTCCAGGATAGTCATCGAAGAAAATATAAATTATTTTCCTACAAGATATATTGAAAATCAAACTGCAAAAATTGGAATTTCTGATATTTGCCAAAACGGCAATTCTGATGGTAAATAATTGTTTATAATAATTATTTAAACGGAAAAAAATTAAAAAATCCGGATAGCTATCGAAGAAAATATTAATTATTTTCCTATAAGATATGTTGAAAATCAAACTGCAAAATGGAATTTCTGAAATTTGCCAAAACGGCCGTTCTTTATGCTAAATAATTGTTTATAATATATTATTGTAGATGGAAAAATAATAAAAAATTCTGGGATAGCCATCGAAGAAAATATTAATTATTTTCCTATAAGATATGTTGAAAATTAAACTGCAAAATGGGAATTTCTGAAATTTGCCAAAACGGCCCTTCTGATGCTAAATAATTGTTTATAATATATTATTGTAACGGAAAAATAATAAAAAATTTCCGGGATAGCATCGAAGAAAATATTAATTATTTTCCTATAAGATATGTTGAAAATCAAACTGCAAAATGGGAATTTCTGAAATTTGCCAAAACGGCCGTTTTTGATGCTAAATAATTATTTATAATATATTATTGTAGATGGAAAAATAATAAAAAAATTCTGGGATAGCCATCGAAGAAAATATTAATTATTTTCCTATAAGATATGTTGAAAATTAAACTGGAAATATGGGAATTTCTGAAATTTGTCAAAACGGCCGTTCTGATGTTAAATAATTTTTTATAATATATTATTATAAACGGGAACAATAATTAAAAAAATCCGGGATAGCCATCGAAGAAAATATTAATTATTTTCCTATAAGATATGTTGAAAATTAAACTGGAAATATGGGAATTTCTGAAATTTGTCAAAACGGCCGTTCTGATGTTAAATAATTTTTTATAATATATTATTGTACACGGAAAAATAATAAAAAATTCCGGGATAGCATCGAAGAAAATATTAATTATTTTCCTATAAGATATGTTGAAAATTAAACTGCAAAATGGGAATTTCTGAAATTTGCCAAAACGGCCGTTCTGATGCTAAATAATTGTTTATAATATATTATTGTAGATGGAAAAATAATAAAAAATTCCGGATAGCATCGAAGAAAATATTAATTATTTTCCTATAAGATATGTTGAAAATTAAACTGCAAAATGGGAATTTCTGAAATTTGCCAAAACGGCCGTTCTGATGCTAAATAATTGTTTATAATATATTATTGTACACGGAAAAATAATAAAAAATTCCGGGATAGCATCGAAGAAAATATTAATTATTTTCCTATAAGATATGTTGAAAATCAAACTGCAAAATGGAATTTCTGAAATTTGCCAAAACGGCGTTCTGATGCTAAATAATTGTTTATAATATATTATTGTAGACGGAAAAATAATAAAAAATTCTGGGATAGCCATCGAAGAAAATATTAATTATTTTCCTATAAGATATGTTGAAAATTAAACTGCAAAATGGAATTTCTGAAATTTGCCAAAACGGCCGTTCTTTATGCTAAATAATTGTTTATAATATATTATTGTAGATGGAAAAATAATAAAAAATTCTGGGATAGCCATCGAAGAAAATATTAATTATTTTCCTATAAGATATGTTGAAAATTAAACTGCAAAATGGAATTTCTGAAATTTGCCAAAACGGCCGTTCTGATGTAAATAATTGTTTATAATATATTATTGTACACGGAAAAATAATAAAAAATTTCCAGGATAGCATCGAACAAAATATTAATTATTTTCCTATAAGATATGTTGAAAATCAAACAGCAAAAATGGGAATTACTGAAATATGACAAAACGGCCGTTCTGGTGCTAAATAATTATGTATAATATATTACTGTACACGGAAAAAATAATGAAAAAATTCCAGGATAGTCATCGAAGAAAATATAAATTATTTTCCTACAAGATATATTGAAAATCAAACTGCAAAATGGGAATTTCTGAAATTTGCCAAAACGGCAATTCTGATGCTAAATAATTGTTTATAATATATTATTGTAATGGAAAAATAATAAAAAATTCCGGGATAGCCATCGAAGAAAATATTAATTATTTTCCTATAAGATATGTTGAAAATTAAACTGCAAAATGGGAATTTCTGAAATTTGCCAAAACGGCCGTTCTGATGCTAAATAATTGTTTATAATATATTATTGTAGATGGAAAAATAATAAAAAATTCTGGGATAGCCATCGAAGAAAATATTAATTATTTTCCTATAAGATATGTTGAAAATTAAACTGCAAAATGGGAATTTCTGAAATTTGCCAAAACGGCCGTTCTGATGCTAAATAATTTTTATAATATATTATTGTAACGGAAAAATAATAAAAAATTCCGGGATAGCATCGAAGAAAATATTAATTATTTTCCTATAAGATAAAAAAAAAAAAAAAAAAAAAAAAAAAAAAAAAAAAAAAAAAAAAAAAAAAAAAAAATTTTTTTTTTTTTTTTTTTTTTTTTTTTTTCTTTTGTTTTTTTTTTTTTTTTTTTTTTTTTTTTTTTTTTTTTTTTTTTTTTTTTTTTTTTTTTTTTTTTTTTTTTTTTTTTTAAGATATGTTGAAAATTAAACTGCAAAATGGGAATTTCTGAAATTTGCCAAAACGGCCGTTCTGATGTAAATAATTTTTATAATATATTATTTACACGGAAAAATAATAAAAAATTCCAGATAGCCATAGAAGAAAATATTAATTATTTTCCTATAAGATATGTTAAAAATCTAACTGCAAAAATGGGAATATCTGAAATTTGCTACAACGGCTCTTCTGATGCTAAATAATTGTTTATAATATATTATTATACACGGAAAAATAATAAAAAATTCCGGGATAGCTATTGAAGAATATATTAATTATTTTCCTATAAGATATGTTGAAAATTAAACTGCAAAATGGGAATTTCTGAAATTTGCCAAAACGGCCGTTTTGATGCTAAATAATTTTTATAATATATTATTGTAGATGGAAAAATAATAAAAAAAATCTAGGATAGCCATCGAAGAAAATATAAATTATTTTCCTACAAGATATATTGAAAATCAAACTGCAAAAATTGGAATTTCTGATATTTGCCAAAACGGCAATTCTGATGGTAAATAATTGTTTATAATAAATTATTATAAACGGAAAAAACAATTAAAAAAATCCGGGATAGCTATTGAAGAATATATTAATTATTTTCCTATAAGATATGTTGGAAATCAAACTGCAAATATGGGAATTTGTGAAATTAGCCAAAACGGCCGTTTTGATGCTAAATAATTATTTATAATATATTATTGTAGATGGAAAAAATAATAAAAAAAATCTGGGATAGCCATCGAAGAAAATATTAATTATTTTCCTATAAGATATATTGAAAATTAAACTGCAAAAATGGGAATTTCTGAAATTTGACAAAACGGCCGTTCTGATGCTAAATAATTTTTTATAATATATCATTATAAACGGGAACAATAATTAAAAAAATCCGGGATAGCTATCGAACAAAATATTAATTATTTTCCTATAAGATATGATAAAAATCTCGGGAAAATGTTTGCTTATATTAATCTCTCGCGTTCGATTACATGAATCTATCGCCGTTCATTTTCCCTCGCTCGGAATGTGCCACTTTGAGCTCGAATGTAGCCCCCACAATTAAATACAAATCAATTGCGAACTCAATTCATTAAAAAAAAAAATAAAACAAGCATAAAATGTCATCGTTCGCTATCAGAAAACGTTAATTCGTTTCAGCGTCCACAAAGGCCGCACTCATGCATAATAAAGCAATTACATGTCATTTGCTTTTCCGATCAGCCATTGTATTATAATAACTGGGTTAACGCCGGTTGCGATCGCACGGCGTGAAAATAATAAGACATCATCGCTTTAAATTGAATCTAAAATCAAATACGGCGAGGAAAATTGCGGCAATTTAAAACGTCGACGAGCGTTGGAATATCGGAAGGTCAAGGAAATCAAATGTCGGTCGCACTTTGCCATTTCTTCGAGATAATTTTATCGCGCTGAAGACGGCCCCGCAATAAATGGAAGTCACGCTTATGTCATTCTTATCGATCATTACATAAGCGCAAAATTTCACAAATATGTTAGTGCAGTTTTTTTTTTTTTTGATTAATGATATTTGTACAATTTTTCCGGGTTCGACGGAGCCACGGATCAGCGGGTTTGCAAAGAGGAACCTTTACCCTCTTACTTAATTAAAATGAAACCAGAAACTGCGCCGCCCCCATTCAACCCTAAATGACAAATTTAAAAGCCGTTAAATATCCGCTTTTGTAAACGAAATCAATTTAGATCAAAATTTATTTCAATAAGAGTCAAAATCGAAATGGAAATCGGACATTTTCAATCCCTTTCAGATTTCATTTTTGACTGATATTTGTATCGAATTTTCCGTATCTGCATTTTTCTGTAAATAAGCCGTGGGGATTTTATTCGGGAGGAAATTTACGGTGAAAATATCTCTGTAGCGCTTTTTCTGCCAAGTCGCAGATTGTTTTATTTCGCGAATTTTCTTCGGATTCGTTTTTAGTAAGGCAAAAAATTACAAGGTAAAATTATAGTGCAATTAGGAAGATGGTTCGGTTTTTTTGTATCGTTAAATTTAAAGAGGAAAAAAATCCATTAGTCATTTTTGCAGATGACTGTAATGATGTGCTTTAGACCTGGGTCAACAAAATTGGCAAACTAAAAGCAAACCGACAAGGTCGCAGAAGCTATCTGTTATTGCATTAAAAATTATTTATAAAAAATCTGTCAATTTTCTTTGACGATTTTAAAACGTAAATAATTTGGCTTTTAAATTAATTAACTTTGATAAAACCGACATAACCGGAGCCATTTTTTCCTGACTCCCCCTTCAGCCCGCAAAATTTTCGAGAAAACCAAATAAATCGAAAGAAATACATTTCGACTCACAAAAACGATCGTAGCGCCCTCATTTTCGATCCGATCGTTAAAAACGACCCGGATTCGGAATCCCGAGATTTTTTTGCATAAAATACGTGCAAAATCGGCATAGGGGCAATGTTAATTTTTCGAGTAATTAAGGGTTGAAATTTTAGATTCATTTTTGTTGCACAAATGTAGACGTAAAAAAAATTGTAGCGCCGTTATTTGTCGACGGATCTTTAAAAACCATACAGATTCGGATGCGCCGGACTTTTTGGCTACGGATAGGCCCAAAAAACCATAACGGTGCTATTTGAAATTCTGGAGCAAAAAAATTTTTCTAAATTTTCAGTTTGAAAAATCGTAGCTCGGTTATTTGTGAACGGACCTTAAAGAATTTTTCAGATTCTAAAACCCTGTTTATCGGAGCGCTATCTCAAATGAAGCTTCGCGAAATGGAAACACCGCTGGGAAAAGCGTGTCAACAGGGGCGGGGAGTACTTTGACGGGAACAAAGACCAAAATAATCTGCCAAAATTAATAATAATGTTTAAAAAAATTAAGTTAGCTTATTTTCTGTACGGACCTCGTATCAACGAATTACAAGTATTACTAATTTTTTAATTTACAAAAAAACTAATAAGTCAAGATTATTTAAAAACAAAGTACGACGATAATCCTTAGTAATATATTTCAAGACTCAACTCTTCCGTTCTAATTATGCAAAAGCGAAAATAGTGTTAGCAAGTTCAACATCAAACGACTTTTAAATTGCTTAATTAATCTTAGCTACGGAAATATTTATGAATAATTACTTTTTCATCGCCCTTCTTTATAAAATCTCTTCGAGGCGCAGCGAGAGCGCCTTTTCAAAACATTTTATAAACACCGTAAAAGTAAAATAAATAACAACCTGTTTTACGAAAAAAAAGGTTTTGAAACATAAATATTTTTAAGGCTTCTTTAAATATTTGCTGCCGCTAAATAAAAGTTACAGTTGCGATTTGTTCGATTGCGACCGAAATGACTTTGGCGCCGTTTTCGCGCAGCCGCAAAAAATCGAGTTTAACCATAATTAATTGACGTATTCAATTTATGAGTTATTTATTGTTGATCGCTGATAGGCTTGCGTTATTAATTTTTAATTTTTTAATAATCAGCTTTCTAACGATAAACCTTGAAAGTTTGATAGGGCTCCATTAGCTTTTAGTTTAAATTAAATGATTAGTAAATGTGTCGAATTTCAAGCTGAGCTTTTGAATTACATAAGTTTGTATGTTAGTCTAATTTCTGATTAATTTGTTAATAAATTACATACTAAGTAACTAATAATTACAGTAATATGTCGAGTTTTAGGTGTGTGTACGAGCGTCTATTAATTGCTTCTTGGAAATTCGTAACTTTGTTAATTTGAACATCATAATTAGAAATAATGCACAATTGAGATTTGTACGTATTTTTTGCGTTAAGCATAACTTAAAAATGTCTTTTCTAAAATATCTAATAAGAATATTTATAATAATTTATATATACAATCAAGTATCAAAATGATTTAGACAAACAGAGAATGATTTGTTTTAGCTAAAAAAAGCTTAATAAAAGTGTCAGAAGTATTACCTGCAATAAGCAATTTCGGTCAAAATTCCGAAATAATTAATTAATTATGGTGAATTGTGCTTAAAACCGAGTGTGCACATTCGAGCTCAAAGTGGCACATTTCCGATCTCGGGAAAATAAAGCGCGCCGCTTCGCGTCGCGCTCCATTTGCCTCCCTCGCTCTGAAATGTGCCACTTTTCGCTCGAATGCGCACATCCTCTTATTTATTACGTTAGTATAATTTAGCGTGCGCTCCTTCAAATAAAAAAAATTAATTTGATGTAGTAAATATCGATTTTACATTGAGAAAACGAATTTGCCATAGCAATGAGTGGAAGGGAGCGAGAAGATACGATAATCTTGTCGATCAACAAATTTAATTTAGTTCAGTAAATATCGATTATATGTTCGAAAATGTATTTTTACCATAGCAATGAGTGGAAGGGAGCGAAAAGATACACAGAAGCATAAGTACGAGTGAGAGGAAACGATAAAAAATTATTTATTAATTTTTTGTCATCAAAATTATTGCAAATCACGTTTAAAGCCGAGTGTGCACATTCGAGCTCAAAGTGGCACATTCCGATCTCGGGAAAATGAAGCGCGCCGCTCCGCGTCGCGCTTCATTTGCCTCCCTCGCTCGGAAATGTGCCACTTTTCGCTCGAATGCGCACATCCTTGTATTTATTAAATTTATTTGTATTGAGGCTGTAGACTACCGAATTTCGTCCAATGTATTTTAAATGGGAACTGCGTTCCGCGTCCTATTGCCGTATTTTTAGAGATAACTAATTTTCTCAAAAATTTCAAATAGCACGCCTATGGTATTCAAAGCCTATCCGAAGCCAAAAAGTCTGGCGAATCCAAATATGTATAGTTTTTAAAGATCCCTCCACAAATAACGGCGCTACAATTTTTTTAACGTAAACATTTGTGCACCAAAAAAGACTCTAAAATTTCAACCATTAATTACTCGAAAAATTAACATTGCATTTTGCATTTTCAAGTTTCAACAATTTCCACCCAAGAATTCAATTTACCATGGAAATTGAAGATAATTATTCTCTTTGTTTTTTATATGTTAAAATACATAGATGTTCAGATGGAAAGTTAAAAACTAATTGGTGCCAAAAGCCTCCCAGTTCAGGGCGATTATTAAACTACTATTCTAATTACCCAATGAGTCAAAAGATAGATGCAATTAAAGGTCTTATGGATAAAGCTTTACGTTTAAGCCATGCAGATTTTTATGAAGATAATATACTAGGCATAATAATCTCCTTATTAATAATAATTACCCTTTAAAACTCATTAATCGTTTTATAAATAATTATAAATTGGTAGATAACAAAAAGATGTCCAACAAGTAACAACATACTTTAAATTTCCTTACATCAAAGAATTGTCCAGTAGTATTGATCGTTTTATTAGACCAAGAGGTGGAAAATTAGCATTTTATAATCTAAAAACAATTAATACAGTTTATAGTAAATTAAAAGATCCAATTCCTCTTCTTCGACAAGCTGGTTTGATTTATAAAATCCCATGTAGTTGTGGAAGTAGTTAGATTGGTCAAACGAATCAAAAACTTGAAGAAAGATTAAAACAACATAAAAATGATTGTAAAAATATAAATTATGTTAAACCAAACAAAACAGCATTAGCTATTCACCATTTTGATGTTGGACATCAATTTCAATTTGAAAAAGTTTCTATTTTCCATCTTGAATAAAATAAATATAAAAGAAATTTAAGTGAAATGGTTTTTATCAAAATTAATAAAACTGTAAATTTACGTTCAGATACTCAAGGCCTTAATTTAATATATAATCACATCTTACAATTAAAGAAAATAATATCAAAAAATTAAAATTATACAACTATACTCTATCCGGCCAACAGAAATAGTTAAGCCACGCCCCACTAAATTGAACCAATGTATGTAGTGCCCAGTTTCACACGGTACAAATTAATAATCAAGTTTGTCGCGTTCTTGCAGGACATAAATGCTTTTATGGTTGCTTGTGTTTAATATTATATCGACATACTAAAATATTTAAATATAATTTTTAAAAAGTTTAATGGGGCGTCGCATACTTTGTTTTACTTTGTCTTTTAGCCAAAAGTGCATATTTTTCGAATGTGTGAAGCGTCCCTACCGACGTCGGTCAAATTTTAGAGATTTGCCCCCCAGAAGCACCGAAAAACTTGAGAAAGGGATGGATTGATATAATTGTAAATAACTTACAAACCATTCGTTGTGCAACAATTCTTTTTGAAACCAAAACTAAAAAAACGTAGAGGATTGCATAAATAAATATATGATTAATATAGATTAATATTTGTAATTGATAGAAATATTATTTGTCTTAATAGTCATTCACTGGGCTGGCTGTTTTTAATAAACGATAACGTTACTGATTCAATTTGTTACATTAATATAATTTCCGACTATTACTACATAAAGACATTAAACGTTTTCGAAATTTGACATAAATTAATAAAAAATAATTTAGTATGAATTATTTACAAAATATTTTCCAATATTTATAATAAAAGAAAACTTCTATATACAGTCAGATTGGTTTATTTCAGTACTATCTAAAAGTGGTCTTAGAAAGAACACGCAATTTTTTTCGTTTTTACTTTATACTAGGAACTTTGCTCTAAGTACTTTCAAAAAGTGTAATTAATTATCAAATATTGAATCTGAACAATTCTGCTATTAAACAAATTCAATAAATACGAGGATGTGCGCGTTCGAGCGAAAAGTGGCACATTTCCGAGCGAGGGAGCAAATGAAGCGCGACGCGGAGCGCGCGCTTCATTCCGAGATCGGAATGTGCCACGACTCGAATGCACACTCGGCTTTAAACGTGATTTGCAATAATTTTGATGACAAAAAATTAAAAAATAATTTTTTATCGTTCCCTCTCACTCGTACTTATGCTTTTGTTGTATCTTTTTGCTCCCTTCCACTCATTGCTATGATAAAAATAAGTTTTTCGAACATATAATCGATATTTACTGAACTAAATTAAATTTGTTGATAGGAAAGAAAGTTTAATTTACAAAATTCAATGAATGCGAGGATGTGCGCATTCGAGCGAAAAGTGGCACATTTCCGAGCGAGGGAGGCAAATGAAGCGCGACGCGGAGCGGCGCGCTTCATTTTCCCGAGATCGGAATGTGCCACTTTGAGCTCGAATGTGCACACTCGATTTTAAGCACGATTCACAATAATTAAATGAAATCATTTAAAAAAATACCAATTACATAATTATATGCTTTAAAAATTAAGCCAATAGAAAAAATTATATTTAAATTTAGCGCACATTTGTGGGAGTGGCTTAACTATTTCTGTTGAGCGGACAGAGTATACAAATAATGTCTATTTAGAATCATAGTTACAGTCTTTCATGTAACTATTTAAAACCATATTTACATAGTTACATATTTACAATCTTTCGTGTTTGACGCATGTAGAATTTTTGAGTTTTGATGGTTAAAATCATTTTTGTGTTGTTAAGGTCTTTTATAATTTATATTTATTTATAAAGTACTTGTAATTATTGTTGTTATACTTTGTTAATTTTCAGTTGCTTGGTAAAGTTTTAATAAAGAAACGAAACGTAGCAAATTTAACAATTGTTGTTTTATTGAGTGTCCAATTCCAGTGAACATTAAACATTAGTAAAATTTCGCGTTACGAAAATGAGTCTAAAACTTCAACCGGTTCCAAGCCGGTTTGATGACACTAAGCGATCGATAACATTAACCGTGATCGCGTTATCGGCGTCTACTGTACTAGCAAAATTACGAATTGTCTAGAAATAATTAATAGACACCCGCGCACACACCTTCTCCTGACTTTTTCATTCGAAGGCTTCTCGTGTCGTAATTCATATCAATCAGTACAAAGTGTTAATTTTTTTCAATTATTTTGACAGGCTAATTCGTTAGATAAATATGAGTTAGCACTTGAGAAGTGGAAGTTTATTTGACTAATCGGGAGGTAAACTTGGGTGCCGCTGATTGCTATGAAAACCTGTAAGGCTACTCGATTTTCACAAGAAACTAGAAAAATAGTAGGTCACCCGTTAAATAGGGCAATGGGGCGTTATTTTCCTATCAATCGTAATTTTTCAAAATTAGATTAAATTTATTTCTAATTGCATTAGTAGCTTTTGCATGTTGCACACGATTTTCGACCTCGCTCCCGATTTTTCACAATTTTTTACGAGGAACAAAGCGATTCCCTTCACATTTTCCCGTTATGATTTATAATTTAATTTTAGAGCAAAGGAAGAAAGGTGTCTGTGTGTGTGTGTGTGAGGGACGTATGATAAATTGAAGTGTCATAACGTGGCAGTATCTTATTTCGGATGCTGGCTCGTCTATTTTGGAAAACTTAACACGTGTCCGGGAAGCAAATAGAAATTGATTCGAAACTCGGCACGTATCTCTTTTTCGATCCGAAGAATGTAATTGTCTAATTTAATTCGATTTTACGTTACGTTAATAATTGAGACTAATCCAATTTTTTGGTTCGCTTCCTCAAAAAGGTCTTCGGGGACGGGGTTCGCAATTCCCTCCTTTTTATTATCCGACGACGGCTTTTTTTTCGAACGCGCGTCCTTATTTTATGTCGCAATAATTTTGCGTCGAGGAAAAAAAAGGGCTCATGGGCGTAGAGTTGTAAATATGTCGAGGGTGCTTATTTTGGGCGAAGTGGATGGCGCTTTTTTTTCTTCGCGGGGCTGCCGGCGTAGAAGCGCCTCAATGTTCTCGATATTATCGTAGAAGCGGAAGTAAAAAAATGTTAAAAATAAATAGGAATAAGTGTTTCTGTACACCCGCTGATGTGTTTGTTGGTTATAACGTAACATAATTTAGGTGAGGTCGTCGACCAGACGCAATGGTATTATTAGATCCCGTCCGTTTTTGCTGCTCGAGTTGGTTATACAATCGGGGGATGAACGCAATTCATTTGAAATTGTTGTGGTTTTAATATTACATTATTGACGTTGTACTCCTTTTGGCGCGTTGAATGTAAAATCTAATGCTGACGAAAATTTGACATTTGAAGTTAGCCGTCCGAGAAAGTACAATACTGTGAAGAAATAAATGGAAATTACAAATTCAGTTAGAAAAACGCTAATAAAAAAAATAAATTAAAAGAACAAAAAAAGTATTCTTATTATATATTGATGGGTTAACAATATTAAACATATTACAAAAATTAAATATAAAATTTATTTGCTGCTTGAATAGTTGTGAAAAAGTTTTTGGAAATCTACGTTGTTCTCTTCTAAACTACTATAAAAATTAGTAAATAATTTTTAAAAATTTAGCAAAATTTTACTTAATGCTTAGTGTGATATCCCTTATGTTTAATTACATCCCTTAATCGCTTTAACATGGATTTTTTCCAGTTTTTTAGTAATAAAATTAGATATTTTATTTCATTATTTTCTATAAATGTTTTAAGGTTTACAATGCCTGTTTGATTATTATATTTTCAAATTTTTTTTTCAAAATCAATCCAAAGATACTCGATGGGGTTAAGATCTGTATTCTGAGTGCATGTGAGCAATTATATAACAACCCCATTCCAACTTTCCAAGCTTTATGCTTGAGATCATTAACTTGGTAAAATTAAAAAACCTCTTGAACGCCTAGTTTTAATGCCGATGATTTACATTTTTTTTCAAAATAGTCAGATAACCATATTTATTAGGTATTTCGTTTATAAAGACTAAATTACCAACCCCATTGTAATTCAAAGAGCCCTAAAACACAACGTTCTTAGCACTATGCTTAACTGTTGCGCAAATATTTTTTAAATTTAGGGCAGTATTTGATTTTTTTCTTACTCTTTTGCGCGCATATCATTTTGTATACATAAAACTTACTTTTGTCTATAAAAATAACTTTTTTCCAAAATTTGATATCTTTATTTACGTATTTTTTTAGCAAATTGAAGCCTCTTGTTTCTATACACTTTAGTTAGTAGTGACTTGCTTCTTGTAACACATGAATTATAATTATTAAAAATTATTATTTTTCTTATTAACGAAGAATCTACTTCTTTGCCATTAAATTGTTTTAATTGTGAAACAAAATCAGTAGTTCTTAATCTCTGAATTTACCTTAATTCTCTAAGTGAGAATGTTTCGTCAGTTGTTGTTAATATCTTAGGGTCTCCACAACGTGGTCTATCTTTTTTTTAAAATAATGGCAACATATAAACATGCACTCTACTTTATTTTAATTAAAACATATCTGCTATTGAAGAAAGGGTTTTTCCTTTTTCTCTATAAAAAATGACAAGAGATCTAATATTAATGTCGGTATTAACCATTTTATTTTTTTAACACAGTTTGAAAACATATTTCTCGTCGCTTTAATTACAAAAACAATCTACCTTACCCTAACAGTCCGTAGTGTATTTTGAAATAACAATATTGCATTTTTATTGTAGCTTGCACATTTTTAACTAAATAGTTATTGTGATTTCCAAGACCTTGTTCACAGCCTTTTTCAATGTGTTTGTGTTTCAGATTTTATTTGCGTTAACATTTTTAGTTATATTTTTTTTTCAAACGGCGTTGATAAATAAGAGCGCCGAAACGTCGTTAACAAACGATTAGAAAACTTAGAAACGGCCGTTCTGGCATATTTAGAAAATATGTAAGTCCCATTTAAAAAATATTAGCTATCAGGAATTTTTGTAATTCAATAATCGTTAATAAACAATTTCCGAAGCATGAAATCGGCCGTTTGGCAAATTTCGAAAATAATTTATTTTATAGCATGGTATAGGGAATTAAATTCGAATTCTACTTAAACATAGAGGGCTTTGCCATAGGCCGCTGCGCTTTTGTTTCCCGCGGCCGCCATTCGAGTGCGTGATTAATGTCATGTGTGAGGTGTTTGTGCCAAATTGGGATACAACTTTTGCAAATTTAAATAAAATAAAATTACCGAGACGTTCTAAAATATGTGTTAAAAGTGCCATTAAATAGTGCCGCTTCTATTGATAATAAAAGGTTAGTGGTAACTTTGATATTTAATATGGAAATTGTAAATGATTGTTTGTGGCTGTTTTACATGGAATATCACAGGCCGGCTTCGATGGATGTCGTGTACGAATTCTTTATACGCTTTTTTCTAATTATTTCGTCTATTTAGCTTCCATCGACCATTGCGGAATAAAATGCTATTATTTAGGGTAGAATTTACCCCATTTCCAAGATGGCCAAGTGTTTTATTTGTGCTATTTGTTAGTATGTGAATTTTCAAACGGCCCAACGTTGTCTGTACTGCGGCGACGCCATGACACCCGCCACCTTCTCCAATTAGAAAATTAAAATTCGCAAATGTCTTAGTGATACTTTAATTTTTTGCTTTTATCGGGGAAAAACTAAATGAAAGCCGAAAGAAAAGCTCTGCGGTTTATAATCACTAAAACCGGTGTAACATTTCTACGACAGATAAAATAATATACGTTTACAATTTATGCCAATAACGTAGACGTAAAATCAGTTGAATAATTTTAATCGGTCTCTCTCACTTGCACCGACGAGATTATCGTATCTTTTCGCTCTCTTCCACTCATTGCTATAGTAAATTCGTTTTTTGAACATAGAATCGATATTTATTACATTAAATTTAGATTTATGATTTGAAAGAACGAAGAATGGATAGCCAAATTAAATAAATACGAGGATGTGCGCATTCGAGCGAAAAGTGGCACATTTCCGAGCGAGGGAGGCAAATGAAGCGCGACGCGGAGCGGCGCGCTTCATTTTCCCGAGATCGGAATGTGCCACTTTGAGCTCGAATGTGCACACTCTATTTTAAGCATGATTCACAATCATTTATGCCAGGGATGAGCAAAACGCGGCCCGCGAGCCGCTTGCGGCCCGTTAAACATGATTATGCGGCCCGCCAAGCATTTCTAAAATTGAATTCATTTTTTTTTTAAATTTTTTTTTATTCTAATGTTTATTATAAATAAAGTTTTGTAAATTATTAACAAGTGTTACTTTATGTGCGGCCCGCCAAAAAAATTTAAAATTTAAATTGGCCCGTTGATTAAAAAGGTTGCTCACCCCTGATTTACACTACTGTGAATTAATTCTTGTGAATGGTGCTTAAAATCGAGTGTGCACATTCGAGCCCAAAGTTGCACGTTCCGACCGAATTTTCGATCGAAACAACGGGCGCCAAGTAGCACACGAGCAATAAAAAGTATAAAACGTCTTATTTCAAGTCGCAAAGTGGTACAAAAGAAGTCTCAAATCTATTCTTACCGCAGATCGTCTGATTCATGGCTTAGCATTTCCAAAATACGTACCTGAAAAAAAGAGAAAAAAACAAATCAAAATAAAGCAAGTATTTAGGGCGCCTAAACTTAAAATGAAACAGAACAAACACAGCGCCGAATATATTTCATCGTTCGTATTTGCATCAGAGTTTAAATTAAACAAATAGACTCACATTGCAGCAGTGTGTGTGCGCATATTCCTCAAGTGTTAAGCTAGAAAAAATTAACTGAACACCCGCTGACTGAATTATTATTATGCAATTTTAAACATAAACAAATCTATGAGTAATTATTTACATGCGTTTCGCTCGTACACGACTTTCGGCCTCATTTTGCGGTGCTAAAGCAAGGCCGATTTATTTTTAAAGATATTTTTAAACAGGAAAATCTTTATAGTCTGCAAAGCGAAAACCTTGGGCGCTAATTAAAAATATTTTTTTATTTCTCGTACGAAAGATCCGTAAAAACTAACAAGAAGCAGACGGTCTAAAATTAGGTTGCACTCAAATAATCCCAGCTCTAAAATAATAATTTTGATGGCAATTTTTATTGGGGTTCTGTTTCGACTTTTATAGATTCTTACTTGCGGCGTAAATAAAAAAGACTTTTCCGTTTTGCAATTTTATAAAAAAATGCGACGGCCCAAAAAAGCTCCGCGGAAGCGTAAAATGGTTTAATGGACTTTTTGGAGAAGTCAAATCATATTAAATTTGACTTCGCAGATGACTTTTCGCACGATTTTATTCGCACAGAGAGTTCAAATGCTCGAAGCCTATTTGAATTAGATTTTTTTCAAACTACGTATCTAGAATAAAACGAGTTCAACTAAGCAATTAACATTCGTTATTTTAGCAAAACAACAAATATTGGTTAAATAAGTGGGGCAACTCGTAAAATGGACATTAGACAATTTTTTATGTAACTTAATAATCATTTTTATGTCAATTTTTTCGTTTTAATAAACTTAATTTGCTTCGGCAAAAGAATTAAAAGTTGACCGACTTTTGTACGGTAAAGAAAAAGAATTACAAAAAAGGGTGGTTGTTAAAAATAAAATATTGCTTTTATGAAGAAATGCACATTAAAAAATTTATTGCCTTGAAATAGATCAATATGCAGTAGACCCCCAATTATTGGAATTCATGGTATCCGGATCGCTCTCTGTTCAATTATTTTGTGCTTTTTTTTAAGAAATTATCTTTTTTCCGTCAATATTCAATTATCCGGATCTTTGGTTATACGGATCGGGTCAGGTACCAAATTATCCGAATAATTGGAGTTCTACTGTATTTAAATATCATTTTGCATTAGATTGCATTGCAGCACGTCCAGTGTAATTTATACGAAGAGATTTTCGTAAGGGAACAAGAAAAACAATTTTATTTAAAAAATTACACTTTTATAAATCCAATAAAAAGATTTTTCAAAATTACCGGCAACCTTATTAATTCGATATTAATTTTATTTCGATTTACAAGCGCAATTTTTAAATGTGACTACTCCGATATTTACCAATTCCTCGTGAGATGCGGTAAGCAGTCCAGGTTTCGATTTTTGCAATTCAAATAAAAATTTATCTTATCCAAACGGATACAGATATTGAATTGGGGTTTCCGCATAATGAAAATATATTAAATCGGGCATGTTGTGTCAAATTTTGAAAGGTTTCGCTCGAGGGATTACGGAAAAAGAATTTTTAAATTTAACATAGCGAAATCAGTTTTTTTTTGTGGCAAACAATGAAAAAAAATGTTACGAATAGAGTTAAAAAGCAAATTTAAATTGGCTGCGTTGTTGCAGAAATTGTTTTAAACAAGTTACAAGCTTTTCGTTCGATGCGATTCGTGAAATTAGATCAAAATCACAATTTATTACGACGTTTTTCTCCTTCACAAAGTTATTTAGTTGTTTCTTCGGTATTTTTGATAAAACAAATCTTTTCGGATCGAAAAGTGATTATACATAGGCGTAATCGTTTAACAAACTAATAACAAACGAAGTAACAACTAAACATGTAATTAATAAAAAAAAATACATTTAAAACCAACAATTCCTTTAAATAAAGCACTTAATTTTTGAAGTAAGGTATTGAAATTAAAAATAATTTCCCCAACAACTTCAAGCATAATAAAAACAGATAAAATGACATGAATTGTTAAGGTAAGAAGCCTAATATCAGGTCAGGATCCAATTACCGATCGTGTTGTGTATATTTCCATATTCAACAGTTGTTTATTACCTAAAGCGTGCACTTATATTAATGTTTATGATTTTTAATAATTATTTTGACAATTAAAACACGTAAATACTATTTTTCTGTTATTAATACTGTGATCTAGTACTGGTACCATTTTCTTTGTGTGAAATTAGTAGTCGATCAACTTCAAAACGTCAAAATATGAATGGCTTATGAAATGAATGACGTTTTGCAGACGTCATTGTATGTTAAGAGGTTAAAATCGTTCATTTTTCTCAATAATATAATTGTAATTAAGAATAATTATTTTTGAATTCAATAAATATCATTTTAAATAAATTCTTTGTCGGTTTATAAAAATACTTTGTAGTAATCGAGTCCCTACTGGGCTACATACTGATCGACTATTAATTCCCTTGATTGTAGCATGATCGGGTATTGGAGTAAACGAGTAATTATTTTAAAATATTAATTATACTAATTGCTGTTGATTTAATACTTGAAATTTTATTAATGCTATATCTGAAAATCCTTATTAACCAATAAAAAGAATAAAAAAGAATTGTAATTTATTAGATAGAAGATGTTTTAGAGTGATCGGGTATTGGGTCCCTTATCCTAGACACCATTCGCAAATTTTAGGTAATTTGATTAACGAATACAGTGGAAACTCGGTTATCCGGACTAATTATTGTTACAGCTCAGTCGGATAATCGAAAATTCGGTTAATTGAATGTATAGAAAAAAACGAATTTTAGCTATACATATATCGTCAAGTAAATTTAACTTACAAATCGCGAAAAACACGTTTGAACAACGACTGCAATAAATTTCACAGTGGTTCACCAAAATGCGAAACACCTTGTATATAATTTTTTTTATGATCTCTAAACAAAACCCCAATAATTTGCTTTAATTTTACAAAGTAAGCGTCAATTCCAAATTAATTACGTGTAAATGCAAATTCCATTATAAAGGGTGTTTCGAATTAAAGCAGAAAATATTAAGATTTTCAAAAATTGCCAAAAACGATCGTTACGAGGCTTTGTAATTATTTATAAGAGATTATTATTACAAACCGATAAACACGTGTGCCTATTTAAAAACCCAAATGCACGATTCCGGAAAGCGCGATAACGTTAACTTGCAAATGGCCGAAAGCGCTACGTTGAACAAAGGAAAATTAATTTTGGGCCTCGCAACTAACATTTTGGTAGGCCATTACGACCAAAAAAAAGCCGAGATTTTTGAGAAAGGTGGCTTAAAGATTTTTAAAGTATTATTTGTTACTTAACAAAAACGAGAAAACATAGAATATTTAAAAATAAGCTTACAATTCAGATTTATATACAGGGTGTACTTCGGAGAGTTCCAAAACCCTTTGGTAAACACTATTCTGTTCCACACAAACACTAATTAGTCAAAATCAAAATTTTCTAGAACGTTCTAAACACTTCAACCTGCGATCCACAACTGAGGTGCGGAGGTGGGGGACGATGTATGCAGTTTGCAACATTATCCGTTTATATAAATTTTAGTATATGTTAAGTACGATTAAGAAACTTTCTAAAAACGGCCGTACCGATGTTTTATAATTATTTATAAGTTTCTATACACCAAAAACAAATAATGTAACTAATTTAAATCAATTCGTGCGAGCCATCTACGGTACACGCACTCGTTTAAGTTGATTTATAGGAGTTCAAATAAATAATACAATTAAACAAATATTTGCATTTTCAATTTTTAAGTAATGTATTAAATTCGTTTAAAAAAAATGTTTTAACGACTGATATAATTTAAATTTCCTAATTATTCTTTGAAGCACATATGTTACATTCAAAGCACGTTGTATTCAAGCTGCCTATGTATAAGTTATGGAAAATTTAGGTTTTGAATGGGATTGTTCCGTTTTCAGATCATTTGTCCCGTTGTCCCCAAGCAATCATTCGGGACGACAAAATGTACCGTTTTCAAAAAATTGTCAATTACGATACCAAATATTAAGAAATCCTAACAAGAATTTCACTCTTGCCTCCTTATTTAAATACAAATTAATTTCACGGCAATTTTGCAATGAGAAAAGTAAAAAATTATGAAAAATAAGCGTAGCCCAAATGAGACATTTTGAGAGTGCAACTACGGTTTTAGAAGAGTAAATTGATCATTGTTAATCCTGTCGAAAGCGAATTCGAGTCAGTGGCACATTCCGATCTCGGAAATGAAGCGCGCCGCCCGCGTCGCGCTTCATTTGCCTCCCTCGCTCGGAAATGTGCCACTTTTCGCTCGAATGTGCACATCTTCGTGTTAATTGGATTCGATTATATTAATAACAAATCCTTCAAATCCAGATTTTCTATTCGGAAAAAGTTTTCGCTTGAAAGTACACATACTCCTTAATAATTGAATTTGCCTATCTTATTCTTCTCTCTCACAAATAATATTAATTAAATCAAACTGAACTAAATGTACCACTTCTCGCTTTTATTTTAATTAAAAATTACAGTAGGGTGTTTTTACCAAAAAACACATTTCTAATTTAGTACTTTTAAACTAGACTAGATGGGAGACTTCATCGTAAATGAAAAAAAATACTTAAATTTTTCCGAATTTTGACTCTTATTTCCCAAACTTTTTTTTAACATACCCCACCCAAGTCATTCTAAAATTTTGATGCACCCCCTATGTAATATACAAATATTTTTTGTAATTTAAAAATTGAATTAATCCATAAATGAAGTCTAATTACAACAGTGTATACAAAATGTGCCTTAAAACTAATTTGTTTATAATTTTTACAAAAATGAAAATTATCCAAAAATATTTGGAGACATTAATTTTGACATATGGGTGATTCCTAGATAACTGTGATTTTTATAACTAAAATTTTTTTGAAATTAAAAATGTTTTTAAACGCTTGTTTTGGGTGTTTTCTGTCCTCAATTATACACAGAACTAAGCCTGTGCTGTAGTTCTACTACAACTACAACAAAGCGAAAACTATGACAAAATTTGAAAATTTTAATGCCACGGTACTGACATATAATAGTCCAAGCGGCGAACGTTAAAAGGGTGGTGAACCAAAATAAGTAAAAAATGAACTTTATTCGACAAAAAATAAACCAACTGTCCGGCGATCTGTAACGTGTCCAACTGTTTTTTTTATAATTTTTTTTTCCTAATTTTTTGTAATAATGATGTATTAGACATAAGTACAATGTTTTACTATTCGAAGAAGTTTCGATCAATAGAATATAAAAATTTAAGTCTGGCGCCCCTATTCTTGACACAACTGTTTGCCAGACTACCCTCAAAATATTTATTGCAATGATAAATTTTCTATATAAGTATAAGAAAAAATTAACGTCAAAACTTTTGTTTTTTATCCCTCTTTTAAATAGAATTGGTGTGGTACATTAATACTTGACCAAAATTCTGCTAGACCACGATTTAAAAAGTCCTTTGTTGCTACTTGTTGAGCGCCAGTTTTTTTTTTTTGCAAAATTTACATTCAATTGTTATTCTGACAAAAAATTTGATCAAAACTATAACAAATAAATACAGAAATAAGTTAAAACATAAAGAAAAAATAAATTAAAAAGTTATTTCTTATCTTTGCCATGGTAGTGACATCCACGGTTATGACATTTGAATTTAAAATGAACCTAACTTTATAATGCAGATAAATAAAATAATTTCCTAAATAATTTCGATTATTTACGTAAAAGTAAATAAAAATTTACTATAATTGATTCAAACATCGTATTAATAACCGTAAATTTCAATACCACGGTATTGACATGTAATTTTATGACATACCTTTTTCAAAATAAAACAAATTAATTTAATTATATTTTTGAAACTTCAAAATAAATACACAGCTGTAAACATTGCACAAATAGTCCCTCCTGAAAATGCTGCCAGAAGGAGTGGATGAAACTAAATTAAGATGGCGATTAGGCGGCAAACATTTCAAATTTAAAAATTGAATAAAATTCCCGGACATAAATCAAAGACGATTATTTTTTTTACCAAACATTATTTTTGTATAATTGCAATATAATTTAATGGAGTATATATTAGACTTAAGTTACGAGAAGTAACTTTTAAATTACAAATCGAATATCGATAGAAATTTATACATTTAGTTTGAAAAATGAGAATCGGGCATGCCACGGTTATGACATTTCGAGTATATTTTCGTAAGTTATGAGTAATCCAAGATCACTTATGTTCCAAAACCTAATGTAGGTTGCAGATAATTATCAGATTTATAATATTAATGATTTCTTAATAAGAAAAAACTATGTTGGATGACAAATAAAATACTGGACATAAAACATCACAGTTATCTGAGAATCACCCATATAAACCTTTAACAATCTGCAAAAGATGATATAAAAATCAACTAGTTGTTTTTTAGTGACCCACTTCAGAAAATTTGACTCATATACAATTTTAATTAATCAAAACTGCGAATTAGTAAACATTCGAAAGTACACCTGAAAATATTTTTATCAATCTCGCTACAATTAGGCGTGCGGAAGAGCACCATGATAACTTATCAAAAGGAATAAAATATCTAACCTTTTTCAAACAAAAAATCGATCTAAATATTCGACTTTTAATTTTTTGAATTGAAGAATAAAATAATAATATAGGCAAATCCAATAAATACAAGGATGTGCGCATTCGAGCGAAAAGTGGCACATTTCCGAGCGAGGGAGGCAAATGAAGCGCGACGCGGAGCGGCGCGCTTCATTTTCCCGAGATCGGAATGTGCCACTTTGAGCTCGAATGTGCACACTCGGCTTTCACAATAATTTTGATCAATAAATTAGCTCTAAAAATTAATTGAATAATATTAATCGTTTTCTCTCACTTGCATCGACAAGATTATCGTATCTTCTCGCTCCCTTCCACTCATTGCTATGGGAAATTCGTTTTCCCAATATAAAATCGATATTTACTACATCAAATTAATTTTTTTTATTTGAAGGAGCGCACGCTAAATTATACTAACGTAATAAATAAGAGGATGTGCGCATTCGAGCGAAAAGTGGCACATTTCCGAGCGAGGGAAGCAAATGAAGCGCGACGCGGAGCGGCGCGCTTCATTTTCCCGAGATCGGAATGTGCCACTTTGAGCTCGAATGTGCACACTCGGCATTAAGCAAGGTTACAAAGCTTCCTGTTTTAACAAAAAAAAACTTGGTCAAATTGTTAGGTACTATATGTTTACAAAAAAACACTATTTAGTGCGAAATACAAAATAAAATCTTTAGTAAGAAATACCGAGGTTTAATTTTCGCAACGAGTCCAAACGCGGCTAACAATCCGGATAATCGCGAATCCGCATAACTGAGGTCCGGATAACTGAGGATTCACTGTACTTATTACGAGAAAAAGAAAAGCAATTTAAAGAACTACATCCGCAACTCCGAACTGGCAGACAAAAAAAATAAAAAACCCTCTAAAAATAATTACAAAAGACATTAATTGTTTGAAATTTTAATTAAATAATAATAACATCTAATTTTTAAAAGCGCCCCTTCGGCTCCTCTCGCCGAAATCTGCAATAAGCGAAAATAACAATTACGCCCACGCCGCACGGTCCCAAATTAACTTCGGCTTAATTAATGGAGCACACTAAATATTTGTAGTAATTTTTCTAATGAAATAATTACTCCGGTAAATTACGAAACGCGTCTCTCCTTCTCTTCGGGGCACCTCTTGAGGTGCTTAAATTCGACGATGGGCTCGGCACATTTCCATACAAAAGTAACAAAGTCCGATTATTATTATCACCGAATCCATATAGGGTTTTACAGTTGCTCTATCATTTTCGAAAATATTTATGCGGCCGTAAAAAAGACACATTTCGTTAGTGTTAAGTTTCGTTTTATGAAAAGAAAAGACGTTCGGTATTGTAATAATATTCATAAGCTCCGGCGACTCGGGGAAGAAAAAAATAAAGTTCTTAGCTGTGTATATAAAAAAGCTCGTAAAAGACGTTTCGGAATTTCTCTATTCTTCTACGTGTGCTAAATGTCACGTTAAATGTCCGAGAAGAAAGGCCGCGAAACGCGAAACTACCCCGTGCGCCTTTTTACGAACCCTTTCAAAAGCCATTACAAACAGAGGCGAGCATAAAATTAAGCGCGGAATGGAAAAAATTTACGAAGCGCTTATTTCGTTATTGCAACTGCAGAGCTTTAATCGGACTTTGCTTTTTGCGGATTTTTGCGGCTCGGCGTCGGAGAGAAAATGCGGGGCTAATTTTTAATCGTTTCCCTTTTAACGAATTTCGATTTAATTGCGTCGCGGTGTTGCTCGAACGGGCGCTCAAAAGTCAAATTTAATTGTGTTGTTGCCGGAATTTTTTTGATTTATGTGGTTTTTGAGCTTTTAAGCAAACCGCGATTGATGGGGCTTCGGCATAATGGGTTCAAGTTTCCATTTTTTATCTGAAAGTTCGTGTTCGGAAAACTATCGTTAATTTTTCGAAGAGGAGAGACTAGGCATTTCTTGATGACCTAAATTTAGGTTGAGAACACACAGACACACCTTTCATCAACAGAGTTGTTTCCATTTGTATTATCATTGCGTTCTATTTATATCTATCAATGTTCTATGGGTGAACGAAACAATAGCTTCTTCTTTAATCTCGATTTTATATTTACGGGTGTTTTTTTCAATTATTAAAATGTATTGATTTTTTGTACAATAAAAGAGAAATTAAATATTTAATAAGATTTAAAAAATTTGGAGAGGTTGTCATCAATCAAAATTGGCGGGAAACGTAGAAAACGTAGAAAAGGAAACTTGAAAAAATTGAATAATAAATAGAGAAATTCAGAACAGATTTTGTTTATATTTACTTCACCTTCCGTGTACTAGATGGGGTATACGAACGTAAACAATTGTCTTTTTGTTAAAACGTGACGTTTGGTAATCGAGCTGAAAACCGAGTGTGCACATTCGAGCTCAAAGTGGCACATTCCGATCTCGGGAAAATGAAGCGCGCCGCTCCGCGTCGCGCTTCATTTGCCTCCCTCGCTCGGAAATGTGCCACTTTTCGCTCGAATGCGCACATCCTCTTATTTATTACATTAGTATAATTTAGCGTGCGCTCCCTTAAATAAACAAAATTAATTTGATGCGGTAAATATCGATTTTATATTCGGAAAACGAATTTACCAGAGCAATGAGTGGAAGGGAGTGAGAAGATACAATAATATTGTCGATGCAAGTGAGAGAAAACGATTAATATTATTCAATTAATTTTTAAAGCTAATTTATTGGACAAAATTATTGTGAAAGCCGAGTGTGCACATTCGAGCTCAAAGTGGCACATTCCGATCTCGGGAAAATGAAGCGCGCCGCTCCGCGTCGCGCTTCATTTGCCTCCCTCGCTCGGAAATGTGCCACTTTTCGCTCGAATGCGCACATCCTCTTATTTATTACACTAGTATAATTTAGCGTGCGCTCCCTTAAATAAACAAAATTAATTTGATGCGGTAAATATCGATTTTATATTCGGAAAACCAATTTACCATAGCAATGAGTGGAAGGGAGCGAGAAGATACAATAATATTGTCGATGCAAGTGAGAGAAAACAATTAATATTATTCAATTAATTTTTAAAGCTAATTTATTGGACAAAATTATTGTGAAAGCCGAGTGTGCACATTCGAGCTCAAAGTGGCACATTCCGATCTCGGGAAAATGAAGCGCGCCGCTCCGCGTCGCGCTTCATTTGCCTCCCTCGCTCGGAAATGTGCCACTTTTTGCTCGAATGCGCACATCTTCGTATTTATTACATTAGTATAATTTATCGTGCGCTCCTTCAAATCAAAAATTTTAATTTAATTCAGTAAATTTCGATTTTATATTCGAAAAACGTATTTACCATAGCAATGAGTGGAAGGGAGCAAGAAGATACGATAATCTTGTCAATGCAAGTGAGAGGGAACGATTAAAATTATTCAATAAATTTGTATTGCAATAAGAAGGCAAGAATTAAATTCTTGTTAGGATTTTTTAATATTCGATATCGTACGTGACACGTGCCTTTGAAATTTAATAAGGTACCGGAGGGTAATAAGGCCCACCAGGTAATAAAGCCCAGAAGCCATTAAATAAAAACTTATTTAATGCCATCGGCGAGCGAAAAACATCTAAAACGTATCACCTCTGGGTTGGAAAATTTTCTCGGTTTCAATTAACGCGGGAATCCTCGATTTAGTGAATCTACCTCAATATTATGTTCGAATGTGCACACTCTATTTTAAGCATGATTCACAATCATTTATGTCAGGGATGAGCAACACGCGGCTCGCGAATCGCTTGCGGCCCGTTAAACATGATTATGTGGCCCGCCAAGCATTTAAAAAATTGAATTCCTTTTTTAAAAAAATTTTTTTTTATTCTAATGTTTATTATAAATAAAGTTTTGTAAATGATTAACAAGTGTTACTTTATGTGCGGCACGCCAAAAAATTTTAAAATTTAAATTGGCCCGTTGATTAAAAGGTTGCTCACCCCTGGTATAAACCTTTATTTGATTTTTAAAAATTGTAATTTAATGAAAAAATAGTCTACTATTTTTAAGATTTATATTATCAAAAGATTTAATATCTTGAATACATTTTTAATTGCGACTAGAAATTTAAACATTAATTTATAAATTCATAGTGAAAAATAAACATGCAACAAAAATTATTGTAATTTTAGTATTGGTGTTTAATTTTATTAACAACAGTTTTTAAATTTATATAATTATTGCTTTATACATATTAATTTAAAATATTGTTTTTAAAGTGAACATAACGAAATAATGAGAAAACTTTTGTTGAATGAGTACACTACCGTCAGAAAGTTTAGAAGCACTTGTAATACTAAATTTGTTTCAGATTTATTTCAAATTAAAATTTGTTAAATTAAAATAAATAAAATGATACCGAGGTTGCTGAGCAGAAAAAAAAATTCTATAAAATAAACACATTTCGTTTATTGAACCAAAAATTCATTCATAATTTGTTCTCATCAATGTGGCCACCTTTAATCTTTGCAAATTTTGGGTATTCTCTCAAGTATTTTTTTGACAATAATCTTTTTCAATTTCATTCATAAACCACGCAATAAAGTGTTTTGTTGCACTTAAGCAATCCAATAAATAAACTTTACACGTTGCGATATGTTTTACTATGAGATGCGGCAACCTCGGTGGATTAAAATGTAAACAAATAATGTAACTTAAACTCATGTCACAATAACAATGAAATATATGAGTTTATTTCCTTTTATTTTTAATTTTATAAATAATTAGTTTTAAAAAGATGCTTCAAAACTTTTTGACGGTAGTGTACGTAAGGCAGCTTATAATTTGTTCTTAGTTCGCTTGAAGTTGTTCTTAGTAAACAAAAATTAAAACTTTAATCAATGAAAGTAACAATCTTACTTTATAAATAATTGCTATATAATCAAGGTAAATAAATTATACAAAAAATTAACGAATAATAATAAGTAAAAAAAAATAATATAAATTTATTCATCAATGCTTTGCTGTAATTCTTCACTAAATCAATTTTGATTTTTCATTAATTTTCAACGATACTAAAAAAAATGGAATTAATAATTCAATAATATTATCGTTTTTTAATTTACAAACCTGTGTGTGAGAGCAAAAATAGCAAAAATCTATTTTTGAAAATTTGGCTGTTACTCGGTTTAAAATGGGACAGCAAATCAATTTAAAAATAGGTAGGTAATATTAAAAGATACGTTCCTTAATTAAATACAACAATCGATTCTATTTGGTGAATTTTTTGATAGTCAAAAAAAGGTCAAAATTTGAAGTGACGCCCAACAATTATTATTTACCAATTTTTCTCTTATTTGCTTACGTGCCCCATCTCCTTGAATTTTACATATTAATTAATTTTAACAAATGTTTTAAACATTTTGAAACCAAAAGTATCAAACTTGTGATCGAAGGAATTGAAAAAAATTAAAACGTATTTTAAATTAACATTCGAGCAATTTTTCGTACGATGAAAACGAATTTAACTTGCTTTATAATAATTTTTATTGTTTTAACGCTGAATGTACTGTAGCGGAATAGAGAAATGCAACGGGAAATATACTCTGAACGATTTGTTTGTGACCTTTAAGGTGAGCTCCGATAGATAAGCACCTGTTTCTGTGTACGATAACATTCTTTATTTCGCCTGGTTTTCACTTTTAAGTTCGCTTTCGTTTTGAACAGTCGGTTAAAATATTACTACATCAAATAATAATTAATACAATTAACAGTGTTAAAATAAAAGTGCATCGTTTAATTAACTACAAAAAGATATAAAAATTTATTACAAATCCGCCAATACAAATTTCGAAAACTTTTTTTAAAAACCTCGCGATTTGCTATAATAATATAAATTCGAAAAAAATTAATAACACTCAGCATTGGTTAATTTTGGATCTTCGCATTAAAATCTCAAAATTGAAACGAGACACAAATGGTGAGCAAAATTTAAAAAAAAATTATTAACAACCACCGAAATAATAGTTTTGTGTCCTACACATTTTTATTAGGAAAAGTATGTGGTACATTTTTCGAAAAATATTTTTAACAAAATTTTAATTTCGAATCCGAACAAAAGGGAATAAGATTCCCAGCTTCAACTAAATTAAAAATCGATCGCAAATTGCTCGTAGCGAATCTAAAATATCGAACATCAAAATCGACGTATTGTAATGCTAAAGTAAAATTGCAAAAACCGAAAATTAAATTCCAGGCGTTGATATGGCGGTGACTCAGTAACACCTGCGTTTTCGACTTCGCTTATTTCGTTTATTTGTATGTTAGAAGGCTTATTGAAAATAGTTATCATTAAAATTATAATCGGCTTTGAAATATTTGCAACGCTCGTTTAGAAAAACCACAAATCGGTGATCGATTCGAATTTTAAGCGGCACTTTTAAAAATAAAACGGTGGCTCGCGTTCGGCTTGGTTGTTATAAAAAAAATTCTGCGGTGGACTTAAAACTTTTTATAAATTAATCGAAATCGACGTTTTAAATAAAAAGTGTGTCACTCAAAGAATAAATAAAGAAAAAAATTAAAACAAGGTAAGGATCATTTGCTTTGTCATAATTAAGACTTTGTATTCTCCTTTAATGAAAATTAAAAAAGTACAATTCTCAACATAAATAATAAAAAAATCACCACAGAAAATTTCAAAAATGGAAAAATCAAACTACATAATTTTAATCTTTTAAATACATACAAAGAGACTATTTTTGTTATTAATTACCACTTTAAAAATTCATTTGACTTATTATTACATAATTTAAAAATTTTTGATTCTGTTTTATTTTCGCATTGGCCCTTTTCAAATTTTTGACAAACTTGTTTTCGCTTGCAGATACCTCGACTTCAGAGCCAGTGCCCAGACTTATCCAAAGAAGACATTTGCATCTCGTAAGGTAGGATTTTATTATTTTTTCTCGCACTGCGAAGAACCTCTCGTATTTCAAAGATTTTATATTTATATCTGTACTAGTTAATAAACCACATCTAAAAGCAATTAAAAAAACAATCAAGAATCGGTGCGTTAAAGTTTATACCGAATGCTCCATAGGTCTATCGTACATATACAGGGTGTTTCAAAAGAAAATGTAAATATTTTAAGGACATGTCTAAGAAGCCAAAATAATCAAAATAAGGTGGTATGTTCAAGTTCAATTTTCACTTGTTTAAAAAATATTTTGATTAATTGTAATTTGCAAAATAAAGAAAAATTTATTACATAACCAACAAAAAAAAATAAGCAAGTGGCATTAATTTACAACACCATTTCCAAAATATCACTACCCACTTCGATACATTTATTTGGTTTCCTAGACATATCGTTAAAATATTTGCATTTCCTCCCAAAACACCCTATATATGTACGATACACTTATAGAGCATTCAGTATAAACATTTACAGCGTTGCCACATGTACTTTCCTTAAAAGTATGATTGTATTGGTGTGTTCTGTATATAAACGTTTTTAATGTACGAAGTACAGTCTCCGACAAAAATAAAATATTCAGTCAACTTTTTGTATTAAATGTAGTCCTGTAGCTCCGAGTGAACTACGTTAAAAATGTAAACACGACAAACGACTCGCTAAAAGAATTTAATTTAATTTAAAGGAAAAAAATTAAACACAACGTGTAATGATTATCTACCACGAAGCGTAAAGTGTACCTACACAAATACCTCTTTTTATTCTTACGAAAAAATAAAATATGGATTGTCTAATGAAATGTCCAATATTATTAAGCGTAACATAGAATACAATGACACGTTAATGGAAAACGTTGCCTCCAACTATAAGACTATAAATCAATCAAAATCATAAGCCATTAGAATTTAACAAGTCACAAACTACCAACACACACACACACCTTCGCTAAATCCAATTAAAAGAAAAAATTTTTTTCTCAATTTACGAGCCCTCGACGGGCAAATATCGTGTGCTCGATAAACTCCCAAACGCAAGGCAATTTGTCAACCGCAAAAAGCCACAACTAAACGAATTAATAAAATACTTAAGCCATCGATAAATTCCGACTCGAAGTACCGAACCTAAATTTTTAAGCATGGTTATTGCGCTTTTAAGTTCCGTAAATAGTTTTTCTCCGATCGCGCAGAAGGCGTCTTGAAATCGTTCCTAAGGAAATAAAATATGTAGGTCTTCGGTAAAAATAGACGTTGCCTAAGCGTTTCTGCGGTCTGTTTGCATAAGATTTTTCCACAATCGGCGCTTTAGATTTAAACTTTTTAAATGCACACTAGAGTGGTTCTTATTTCGGGTATATTCGAATTGTTTTTCACGATAGTCCTAAATCGGTTCCAAATCTATAAAAAAACATGCCAAATTATAGCTCTTAATTTTAATATTAACCCGGCCCCCCCGATAGCCAAAGTTTTAAATGGAAGTAACATAGGAAAAGTTATGTTATTACTTTAGAATTTTTTACCTCATGAACTAATGAACGGATCATATCGCAAATAGGTCTTATAGCAAAAACACTCTACAAAAAAGGCCTCCTCTGATTTTTCGCTAACTTGACTGGTTCAAAAGTTAAAATTAACTAAAACTTTGATTTTGACCTCAAATAACTTTTGAACCAGTCAAGTTAGCGCAAAATCACAAGAAACCTTTTGTGTAGAACGTTAAATTTGCTATAAAACCTATCATTTGCGATATGATCGGTTCATTAGTTCATGAGGTAAAAAATTCCGAAAGTAATAACAGAATTTTTCCTGTTATTTACATTTAAAACTTTGACTATCGGGGGCCCGGTTTATATTAAAATTAAGAGCTAAAATTTGACATGAATTTTTGTTTATAGATTTGAAACCGATTTAGGACTATCGTGAAAAAAAAATTCAAATATACCCGAAATAAGGGCCACCCTAATGCACACGTTTTAAAATGTTATCGATATCTTTGCTAGCAGGCAATCATAAGCGTTTATATTCAGATTAGGCTAATTAGATTTTTATTGCTTTTAGTGCAGTTTTAATAATTTTTTTGAATTAAAAAAAAAATAGTCAAACCTAATAAAATGTTACAAATATTATTTCTCGTAACGGTCATTTACTGGTAGGAGGGTGTGAAACTCTGAGGGGGTTGCCCTATTGTATGTATTGTAAACAAAAAACAAAATTCTAATAACTTAATTTAAACCTTTCGTGTACGAGATGGGGTATAATTAACGTGACTAATTTTTTTTTGTTAAAACGGGACGTTTGATAATCGAGCTTAAAACCGAGTGTGCATATTTGAGCCCAAAGTGGCACATTCGGATCTCGAGAAAATTAACATGCGAGTGAAAGGCGGCACATTTCCGGGCGAGCGAGGCAAATTTTTCCAATGTCGGGTTCGTCGCTTCTCGGCCTTAGAGTCTCCGAGCGAGGGTGTTTTTAAAAAAATCATATCTTGGGTTCCGATTGTCAGAATTGGACGACCTTTTTTTTAAATTAAAGCCAAAAGAATTAATTTTCTTTTAATATAAATAGATGTAAAAAATCATACGCTAAAAGGCCTAAAAGTTTTTTTTTTAACTACACCTATATAACTCAATTAACAAGAAATTTCGTGTAATATATATTTTTTCAAATCGTATCTTAGAATCTGCACATCAGATTTTTACTATTTTATTTTAATAAAAGCCGAAAAAATGTATATTATTAGGCCCTGGTTGGCCCGAACTTTTTTCAAAAGTTATTTCATTCATTTTATTTAAGAATCAAAAATTTTGTGTAATTTTGAATTAAAAATTTTCAGAAAGCAAAGAAATTACTGTAAATCATGCTTAAAACCAAGTGTGCACATTCCGATCTCGGAAAAATTAACATGCGAGCGAAAGGCGGCACATTTCCGGGCGAGCGAGGCAAATTTTTCCAATGTCGGGTTCGTCGCTTCTCGGCCTTAGAGTCTCCGAGCGAAGGTGTTTTTAAAAAAATCATATCTTGGGTTCTGATTGTCAGAATTGGACGAATTTTTTTAAATTGAAGCCAAAAGAATGAATTTTCTGGTAATATAAATAGATGTAAAAAAATCATTACGCTAAAAGGCCTAAAAGTTTTTTTTAAACTACACCTAGATAACTCAATTAATAAGAAATTTCGTGTAATATATTTTTTTTTCAAATCGTATCTTAGAATCTGCACATCAGATTCTACTATTTTATTTTAATAAAAGCCGAAAGACTGCATTTTATTAGGCTCTGGTTTGCCCAAACTTTCTTCAAAAGTTATTTCATTCTTACAAAAAAGTTATAGCATTTATTTTATTTAAGAACTTTCTTGAAAAACACAAAATCAAAAATTTAGTGTAATTTTGAATTAAAAATTTTCAGAAAGCAAAGAAATTAGTGTAAATCATGCTTAAAGTCGGGTGGGCACATTCGAGCTCAAAGTGGCACATTCCGATCTCGGGAAAATGAAGCGCGCCGCTCCGCGTCGCGCTTCATTTGCCTCCCTCGCTCGGAAATGTGCCACTTTTCGCTCGAATGCACACATCTTCGCATTTATTAGATTTGTCTAGATTATCGTTCGCTCTTTCTAATAATAAATTTCAATTTAGTGTAGTAAATATCGATTTTATGTTCGAAAAATGTATTTACCATAGCAATGAGTGGAAGAGAGCGAAAAGATGGGACAATCTCGTCGATGCGAGCGAGAGGGAACGACTAAAACTGTTCAACTGATTTTTCGTTTAATTTATTGGCCTAAAAGATTGTGAACCGTGCTTATAACCGAGTGTGCACATTCGAGCTCAAAGTGGCACATTCCGATCTCGGGAAAATGAAGCGCGCCGCTCCGCGTCGCGCTCCATTTGCCTCCCTCGCTCGGAAATGTGCCACTTTTCGCTCGAATGCGCACATACCTCGTTTCCACACGGTCTTTCTCTCTTTCAAATCGACTCACAATAATCAAATTACCTCAGAGTAATTTTTAAGTAGAATTTATAAAACTCCAGTGGCGCACATAGAATATTTTCTTGGGGTTTTCTTCAAGTATCCAAAATTGTCTTTCTGTCGCATCATTTAATTATTTAAAACACGTGTTACTAAATTCTAATTGAAAAGAACTAAATCAAATCGAATTTTCGAAAACATTTATTTGAGGTAAAACGAAAAGCGCGGCCAAACTTCGAAACTTCTTACGATTGTGATAATTTTGGCTCGAAGCCAGCAGTCACTGACCCAGTGTTTGGTTTTGTCTTTTTGAACGCAAGCTAAAATCGTGGAATAAATTTTATTTACATTTAACTTGTAAATAGAAGTGGAGGAAATGTGTGCATATCATATTCGTGCCATCATCGTCGTCCCACAAATACACGCTCGTTATTTTCGGACAAAATGTCGGGCATAATTATTTCGTATGTACACATGCTATTTACTTATGTTTTGCCGTTATTGTTGTTTATATTACGCGATTTTCACATAAATTCCCCATGTTTACACAGCTTTTGTTCGTAAACATGACGGTAATTTATGAAACTTTCCCCATGGGAGCTTATTCAGCTCCCAAACTTCTCCGGCAGCTTTCGGCAAAAATAAATTATCATCTCCAATAATATCCGGCGATAAGGAGCTCCGGAAACTTATCCATTGTGACCGGGCGAAATTGAAAAGCCATCGCTTTTAGTCTCGAAACGGCGCATATTTAGCTGTCAAGTTCATTACGAAGGTCTGGTTCCATTATGCGCCGTTTCGTAATGTTTTTATTAAAGCTTCCGCGATAGTGTGACAATTTTCACAATGGTACGCGACAACGACCCAGTTAGAAGAAAATTCTGTCACATCTGCATTAGCAATGGCACCGTTTTAAACGTAGTATTATTAGCTCGAACAAAGCAACTGTTCCCGAAGGTTAGACAAAAGCGTTTGCTCTTCATTTATGTTCCTCTAATTGAAAAAAAAACTTAATCTCGTAAGTGAGTACTTTGACTAGCCATAAAGTCATTATTTATATGCGCACAGACGCGATTATAATAAAATGGCCCAGCGTGCGGCTCTGACAATGATATAGAATCGTTTTCGATGTAATTGCTTCGAGTACATTGTCCTCCCTAATTTTTCTTAAGTGCGCCCGGAAATTTATGGCAGAAGTTTAATGTCGGCTACGTGAAAGACGACTTTCTCGTATTTTACGAAGTTCTGATCATTTTCTTGCGTTACATTTACATAAGTTATTACTTATTGTTATATTGGTTGCTGGAAAAAATTGCAAGTTTACCATTTTTCTTTAAAGCCAGACACGGATTTAAAATACAAAGAAATTTGGATATATATATATGGTGGACGCACCGGTTTTGGACATTATACCGTTTGTGGACACTTTGTACTTTTTTTTAATATATAAAAAATGTTACAAATATTATAACTATAGTAGAAGTATGAATTTTTATTTTAAATAGCTACCCTATTTAATGTTAGCGAAAATTTAGCGGTTATTGTTTTCTGATATCAACGACCAAAGACAATTGTGTACAACTAATTTAGTTTAGTAAATATTGATTCTATGTTCGAAAAATTTATTTACCATAGCAATGAGTGGAAGGGAGCGAGAAGATACGATAATCTTGTCGATGCAAGTGAGAGAAAACGATTAATATTATTCAATTAATTTTTAGAGCTAATTTATTGATCAAAATTATTGTGAAAGCCGAGTGTGCACATTCGAGCTCAAAGTGGCACATTCCGATCTCGGGAAAATGAAGCGCGCCGCTCCGCGTCGCGCTTCATTTGCCTCCCTCGCTCGGAAATGTGCCACTTTTCGCTCGAATGCGCACATCCTTGTATTTATTGGATTTGCCTATATTATTATTTTATTCATAATTCAATAAATTGAAAGTCGAATAAATTATATCTATTTTTTGTTTGAAAAAGGTTAGATATTTTATTCTTTTTGTTAAGTTATCTTGGTGCTCTTTCGAACGCCTATTTGTAGCGAGCTTGATAAAAATATTTTCAGGTGTACTTTCAAATGTTTACTAATTCGTATTTTTTATTAATTAAAATTGTATATGTGTCAAATTTACTGAAGTGGGCCACTAAATATCAACTAAGGTAACTGCGGGGAATAAGGCCTAGCTAAGGAAATTAAATGAACAAAACATCGAATTTAATGAACAGGTTTTAATAGTAATCATTTTTAAGATTCAGTTAGTATTAAATGTAAAGAAAAAATGGCAACTTTCACCATAAACAAAACCAAAAATTAACAATTTTAAAAACCTTGCCAGTAGGCCTTATTATACTACTAAAGGGTAATAAGGGCTAAAGCTTTAAAAAATTTAAGTAATCAAACTGGACATAATATATTTGATAACTAAGTTTAATAAATACATGAATACAGCAATTGGAATAAAATTTTTTAAAAAAATTACAAATTGCCTCTCTAACAGTCATTAGCGCACTCAAAGTCATTAGTATAATCCACTGACATAATTTTTATTACCTAATAATGACTTATCGTAAGTAGAAAGATTTTTTATTAACGTTTGCATAATAGTGGTCTGATTTTAACACAACATAATCTTTAATTTTGTTCTAGTGATGATTAAACATCAAGGGCCGGTGACTCTAGGACCAACGTGTAATAAATAAAAATGTAGGAGTATATTTGTTATATATTCTTCTTTATTTTATTTTATTTCGCTTCAGATAATATGCCTAGCAAGTCAAATCAAAAATTAATTTTTTTTTAAGTTTTTGAATAGTTAAATTTCAGTATACGAGAAATGTTTTGTTAATTTTTGAAACAATTTTAGTGCTATATCAAAGAAGAACATTAATAGTTCGTATAATCCAAAAATAAATAATAAATATATACTTTTCATGAGACGGGTCTAGGTACATCACCCTGTTATACCTAAGCCATAGTTCCACAAATTTTTAAATCTTAAAGCAACGTAAATAAGCAGTTGCTAATGCTTTTAAATTTTTTTATGAAGTGCTCCTCATTAGTGCCCCAATACGGTGCAAATTATTTTATTAACAAATTGTTACATATACATTTTGAAAAAAATTACAAATAAAAAAAGAGTCAAGGTACAACAAGTTTCTTTACATATTTATATCCGTAAGACCTTAAAAGTAATATAAAATGCATTAAAAAACAATTAAACATTGATACAAAAAGTAGGAATATAATAAGGCCTATGGTTAAATTTAGTAGGCTTTAATAACCGACGACCACGTATGTAAGAAAATCAAAATAAAAAATATTTGGTCCATGATACGTCATTCAAATATTTAAAATCATCGAAGCTTTAATGAATAAAGAAAATAAATGTGATTTTACATAGCTAAGTGTAATATTTCAAAAAATACTAACGATTGATTCGGACCGATTTTTATTATTCGTGTTGCCTGGCCGCGTTTTACGATATATGATGCTACATTTGGGGCAGGAAGCGGAATATGCCGCCTCCACAAACAGGCAGAGACATCTTCGTTCAATAGGTGTTTTTGTGTGTGGCCTTAAGCCAAAGCGGTTATTTTAAATACGATTTTTGTTAATTAGGCCTTATTAGCCGACAGGCCTTATTACCCGCAAATACCCTACTTTAAAAACTAATGAAGTTATTAATGTTACACAAATTCTATTTTTATAACTTTCCTAAGAGGGGCGATAAATTAATTCCGAAAAAAAAATTCTTAATGCACTTTTTGTGCTTTTTACAACAGTGTAAAATCATTATATTTTTTTGGGGCATTTTTTATTTCCATTTGGGTACCAACTTTGTTATCTTAAATATTAAGTTCTAACAGTAATTAAAAGCTTAGTTTTTTTCTGATTTGGACAATATATAGGCAAGTGTCAGGAAATGTTTTTACTAATAACCAAGTTATTTACAAAGGCCGCCAAATATCGAAAACCTGACTTTACAAGAGTTCTACGTGTAATCTAAAATAAGACGCTTCTAAAATCTTCTTTATTTGTAATTTACTTCCAGCTAAGCTCCTTTTGAACGCTGAAAGACTTAAACTTAAATAAATTCCACGCGACAGTAATTAATGATTTTCACCAGCTCCTAATGTTAATTAAAAACGAGGTGCAAATTAGATTCGAATTCCTACGATAAAAATTAAATAGGAATCCAGGCCCCTCGAAAAAAAAGACACTTAATTTAGATAATACAAATTCTCCAGTTCTTTGTTTCGATTTAGTGTGTGTGTGTTCGCCAGACTATTGAACAATATTGGTTCCAATTTATTAATAATCTTGCTCCTTCGATCCCATTGTTAGTAAACCGTCAAGTAACGAGCTATTGACATCAACAGCAATCAAGTTCAATGCCAAAAGGTTCATGATTGCATCGCAAAACACCATAAAATAAATCAAACATAAAATAAATTGGTGCTTTTTAACTTTGCATATATCCAAGTTACTTGATCTAATTGTTTATAATAAACAAATTAAAAAAAATAAGTACAGTACTGCCTCAGCATGTTACGAGGATTTGGGGACTATGTAAAATCCTGAAGGGCAGTATAAAAATTCGTTTCGAGCGTGCCTTGTGTCAAGGTATTGGTGTGAAGGTTTGTCAGTGTGTATGTAAAAACAGGTAAAACGTGTATTAAGATTAAAATTTTCAGTATTGGGTTTAATTCATTGGCATTTAATGTTAACTTGTCACACAGATAAACAGTTACCAACATTACAAACTTGGTCAGCGATAAAAGGCTTCAGGTAGTCACAAATACTTTTATTGGCGTTTAGGGTTAAAATTCGTAAGATGCAAAGATGGTACCGCAAAAAGAAAAATTGATCTGACCTCAAAGAATTTTGTCGCTATAAAAAAATTTACAAGTGCTCCAAAATCTTTTAGACAAAATTTTAATTGCCAACTTGCTTACTTTTTGCGGAGATTTGATAAAAGTTATGAAACAAAAAGGTTTGGTTCATTGAAAATTGAAAAACTTTAATTTAGCGCAAAATTAATAGAAAATCTGAGGTTTGAATAAATTGCAGTTCGCATAGCGGTCAAAAGTAACTTGCAACCCCTGAATTAGTGTTGGTTTAAAGGCTTTGCTCCACAATCTGCTAGAAATTGATTTTCAAAACTCATACGGGTAGCTATTAATTAATTTAAAAGCCCCACACACCAGAAGCTAACCTATATAAATAACAATTTAGTTAATTGATAGCTTTCAAGCGTTAATTAAAAGATTATTTCTATTATTTATAATCCTACATGAGTTTATTAAATTTCGTTTTGCATTACTGAAGTTACATCAGTCAAGGGTTTGTGAAGTATGTATATTCAAACTCCTTTTTGCACAGTTCCTGAAAAATCCGTGTAAAAATATATATAGTGCGTATATAAAATCATGAAATTCGTTCTCGGTATCAAAAAAAAAGGATATTTAACACATTAATCGTAATAATTAATAAATTATGTAAAATACTTATTATTTTCATTCCATTTGGATATTATCTCTTATTATTAATTAAAATCCCATCTCTTAGATTAAGGGTGGAATTTTCCAAAAATCGAATCCACGTTCAAAAATCTCTTAGATTAAGGGAGGTATCGAGCTCCCAAATTTATAATATCTCAAATCATAATAAAAAAATTATTAATTTTTCTTTAAAAATTATTTTACAAATTTGAGCTTTGGGGCATTTACAATTTTTGTACGTGCCTTAATAAAAAAAGTCTGAATTCTCCAAAAATCAACTCCACGTTCAAAAATCTCTTAGATTAAGGGAGGTATCGAGCTCCCAAATTTATAATATCTTAAATCACAATAAAAAAATTATTAATTTGTCTTAAAAAATTATTTTACTAAATTGAGCTCTAAGGCATTTACGATTTTTGAACGTACCTTAATAAAAAAAGTCTGAATTTTCCAAAAATCAAATCCACGTTCAAAAATCTCTTAGATTAAGGGAGGTATCGAGCTCCCAAATTTATAATATCTTAAATCACAATAAAAAAATCATTAATTTTTCTTAAAAAATTATTTTACTAAATTGAGCTCTAAGGCATTTACGATTTTTGAACGTACCTTAATAAAAAAAGTCTGAATTTTCCAAAAATTAAATCCACGTTCAAAAATCTCTTAGATTAAGGGAGGTATCGAGCTCCCAAATATATAATATCTTAAATCACAATAAAAAAATTATTAATTTTTCTTAAAAAATTATTTTACTAAATTGAGCTCTAACAATAAGGCATTTATGATTTTTGAACGTACCTACAATAATTTTATTCAATTCGCGTTTAACATTGGTAAATTAAACATCGTACATTGGTACTTGCCCGTTCAAAAATCTAGAATAAATCGTGTTAATTCAAAATAATGTAAAAATAAACCGTGCAAAAAGGAGTTTGAGTTTTTTGCGGTAGCAGAAAAAAATTAAATCTTTTTAATTGCAGTTGAATGCTTGAAATAAGTACACTTGAAGAGAAAAAGCGTTACATAAACCTGTTCCGTTGTCAACGTAGTAATGAATCAGGCCTTTTTATTTTTTTTTTTTTCTAATTAAAGGACGTTTTCGAAACAAAAAGACCTATGCTTTATAAATAGTTTCCTATTTCACGAAAGGGTAAATTCTTTATTAAGGCCCATTAATTAGGAAATGTTTCGGCTATAATTATGAGGCAAAGAGCTCTCTTCCATTTACTCATTACCAAAACCCGAACACTCCACTCGAATTAATGATAAAGCTAACGGCTTCATTTTTTGCCTTATCTAAATTGCCATTATAAGAAGTTTAATTACTTATTCATTGCTTGAAAAATGAATTCCGGTGCGTTTTCTGTTCAGCAACACATACATTCACCTTTTCACCCTTTTCAATGGCTCGACACCAGTACAGAAATTAATTGCATTTTAAAATGGACACTTTGTGTAAGTAAGTACGAGTTCGAGCTATCAACATTTCAGATCTGATGGCGCCTACAAAAACTAACGTGAGAACAAAAGCCCTGACAAGCCGAACGTATGTAAAGAGATTTCATCCCTCAGATTAGGAGGGTTCTATTACAACTTAAATACTGTGTTAATAAAAACGAACTCTAACTCATACAGATTGGGATCTCGACTTTTTCTCGCAAACAATTATATCAGGTTTTTTTATTTTGAAGGGCCACAGAAACGTTGACGGTCGAAAAAAAGCTCAAATAAAAATGAACGAAAGTTGTTTGAAGTGGTCCCAACTTATTTCTGTCTTTCTTGAGAGTAAATTAATTATAAATAATAAATGGAAATGCCTGCAAGGGCTCAAAACAAAATAAAGCGTTTCGAAGTTTACGTCTTTTGGCGCATTGCGAGAAAAATTTGACTAAGAATTGTCTAAGAAAATTAAATGTATATTATTTATAGTGTCTAAATTAAGTCATAAAAGGTCCAGACTGTGAGCGTGGTGGGGGTATACCCAACGGTCATGCGCCACATAACACGTGGTTATATGTAATTTAGTCGCGCCAAAGAAGTATCACTTCTAACGCGCGCAATTAGTACGCTCGCCGGTTTTTTAAATTAATTTCAAAAGTTTATTATAGCCTAAAATTCTTATAGATATTTTTTTTAATTTTAAATGTGTTAAAATGTCCATATAAATGGTTCTACATAATTTAAGTAACACTTAGCTAAAGAAACAATTTTTTTGCTAAAAGAAATTCTTTAAAACTTCTTTCAGCGGTTTAGGCAGCTTTATATTTATTACAAACAATTAAAATAAACTCCAAGATAATTTTTTTTAAATTACAGAAGTGTTTAAAAAGATTTTAACGAGCAAAAGAATTGCTTTTTTTTTCTAAAAAGCCTTCAACATTTAATCTTCGTCAAATTGCACAAAATTAAAATTAATAAAATAATCTATTGTTTTATTACACAATTTAATTAATCTTTAAAGTTATATCGAGCTGTTCGCCCAACAATTTATTGCGCATAAATAGCACCCGAGATTTCGAACAATAATTTTGTATTTTACAAGAGTTTAAAAAGGCCACAAAAAATCGTTCGGCCTTCTCCAAACACGAACCTTTCGGCCAAATTTAATTTAAAGCAACCCCTTTCGCGGAGCATCGCATCTTCGAATTTTACGAAATTCAATAAAGACGCAAATATTTAACAAAAATTTAGGATCGAACCGAATAAAAGCAACAACGAAAAAGAGCGCGCCAAAACACTCCTTGAACTACATTTTTCGAATTAATTACCAGATAAAAATAATTAACGCTTTTACACCAATTGGGATTAATTTAGCTCTATTGCCAGGAATGGGAAATTAAAAAATAAAGATAAAAAAAAGCGATATAAAAATGTGTGATGGTTTTGGGTTTACATTCCACTTGTTGTTCCCGGTAATTGAAAAGAAGTAGACGGTTATATCCGGTGTCTTACTATAAATAATTACAAATTTCGAAGAATAAAGCAAACATAGAGTTAAGGGTAGGTTGCAGTGCCGGATTAAGTTGCAGACTTTCCCCTTAATATTTTCTGGAATCAGTTTGTGGTTTTTTAATGTAATACGGCTGCGCCATTTTAAAATCCAGTAATTGCGAAAAATTAATATTTTCAGTTCTGTGACAAAACATACTTTCGTTGAGCCGTACTAATTAAGAACGTATTAAGAGAAAATTGAAGTCAATTATAATAATTTTTCCATATGGAAAAAAATATTTAAAAAAACGTGTGTATTTAGGTACGCGCTTTAGAAGTAAAACTTCTTTGGCGTGACTAAATTAAATGGCCACGCTAGAATTTTTGAATTTTTATAAAATTGCAAAGCAAAAAAAAATTACAAGAGGACGTTTAATTTTATTAGACAATTCATACGCCCTCGCCATTAAACGGATTCGTTTTCGAATCTTACACGAACGTTTACATATTACCTTTCGCATTGAAAAGTTCAATTTTAAAATACGACGTGTTTACACGAACGATCAAACGACCAAAAAATGCTTTTAATATTTGAAGGAACCGTATAAATACTCGAAAGAAATTCGAAGTTGTGTTGAACCCGGAAAAGCTGCTCGAGTGGGACACGCATGTAGGAATTTCGTGAAGCAGTTAATTTTATTGATACCGGACCACTATTTTGACTTTTTTTCGTGCCTTCGGGAGCTCCACGATTAGACTAAAATTAAAAATGATATATGCAACGAGATATGTAGAAAGTACGTAAGTGCTAATTATTTATTTCAAGGTTTTAGCGGAAATAATGGCGTTCGCGGTTCTTTTTTAATTGCCACATTTCAGTGGCTATTTTAATGGCACAACATTGCTCAGTAAACATGCACTTGTCTTATTTTAATTAAGTTATTTATTCTTAATTAATAATTAACCTAATTACAACAATCAATAACGCTAAACAATGTTGATTATTGCATCGCGTTTAATTATTTTTTTGTGCCGCTATAAAAAGTAGGAAGGAATAGTTAATTAAAGGAATAGCTGGAATTGCTCTTGGGTCACTTCCAATTTATTTAAAAAAAATAAAAAAACAAAAAAAAATATAAAAAAAGCGCTAGTTTCACTTATTAAGTAGCCGTCCGGCTGGTTTTACCGTAAACAAGCCGATTACGAAAGTTGCGATAACGGTTGCGCGTTGATCATTAAGAAGAATGTCAAAAGGAAGATGATTCAAATGCCAGTCACTCTTCCGTAAAAAAGCAAACCGTTTTCTCGATTGAGATTGTAAAAAGAAATACGACGCCGACGAAAAAAGCGGCAATAAAAAGCGAAAAACTGGCAGCCGAACAGATGTAAACTTGCGTTCGTACAAACCAAACTGTTACGACCTACAAAACGTTCTCGAAAAACGCTACATAAAAGCGAAATTAACAGGACCGGATTACGTTTATTAAAAAGTACAAAAAAAATTGTTAATTGATTTTTAAAAGTCTCTGAATGATATGATTTTCTTCAGAAAATGATTTTTTGGCATTGTTATTCGTAATTTTAGCGAAGTTATACTTCTTTGGGCGCTTAAGAGCAAAATTTTAGCAGGCCACGAAAGTCGCTCACGCACGCCTCTTGAAAAAATATTTACAATGTCTGCGGTGGGCCTAAATATATTATGAAGATATATAATATTATATGCGGTCCGCGGATTGATCATGCATTTCCAAAGTGACCCGCAAGATCACTTGGGTTGGGCCACCCCTGGTTTAAATGATCAATATTTTTGAACTTTACGCTTAATTTTTTACGAATTTTCACGGCAATTTCTTAATGAAAAAAGTAAAAAAATATAAACAATAAGCGAAGCCCAAAGGAGACATTTTGAGAACACAACTGCGGTTTTAGAATTACTTGAATTTTTTTAACGTAAATTGATCATTGTTAATCGTGGCGAAAAGCAGAGTGTGCACATTCGAGCTCAAAGTGGCACATTCCGATCTCGGGAAAATGAAGCGCGCCGCTCCGCGTCGCGCTTCATTTGCCTCCCTCGCTCGGAAATGTGCCACTTTTCGCTCGAATGCGCACATCTTCGTGTTAATTGTATTCGATTATATTAATAACAAATTTTTCAAATCCAGATTTTCTATTCGAAAAATGTTTTCGCTTGAAACTCCTTAATAATTGCTTTTGCCTATTTTATTCTTCTTTTTTACAAATAATATTAATTAAATCAAACTGAACTAAATGTACCAGGTCTCGCTTTTCTTTTAATTAAAAATTACAGTTGAGTATTTTTACCAAAACAACACATTTCTAATTTAGTAGGGGAAGTTAACCGGTTGTGGGCACAGTTAGCTATTTAGGCCATAACTTTTGACCAACTCAATATTTATGCAGAATGAGCATATTATCGGGAAGCTAGAGACCTTAGCTAACTACTGGCAAAAGAATTAATTTTATAACAATTTAAAAAAAAACATTTTTAACTTTTCATAAAGTAGTCAATTTTCTTCATGCAATTTTTTTTAACCGGTCGTGGGCACATCAGGAAAACCCCCTCAAAATGGGAAAATATGGAGTAAAACGCCACTATATAGAGAAAAAACACAATTTATTCATATTCAAAGCCTTCAGTTATGAAAATAGATGAAAAGAAAATTTAAAATAGGCTTTCGCAGTGAACTTCACGGGATCATCGTCAAATGGCTCCAATGTATGCATCAAAATTGATTTTTGAAATCGACACGGCTAAAAATGCTCTAGAAAATCCGCAAAAATTTCGTAAATATATTATTTACAATTTTCAAGTCATATAAATTGGTCTGTCAAAGATGCTCGACAATCGAAAATCTGATTTTCAATAGTCGAATTGTGAAAAGAAGTCTGTTTGGAATCCAAAACCAAAAATGTTTAATTTTTTTTTAATTATTGTGAAAAAGTTTTGATATCTTTACATTTTTGTCGTACATGATAATCGAGCGGGGTCTTTGCCCGCCCCCCTCGAAATCTGGCCGCGGCTACACCCCTAGACTCCGCAGGGGGGTTATGTTAACATGAACAACAATATTCGACAAATTGTCAGCGAAATACAAGGTTTAAATGACAAAAACTTAAGTGCCCACAACTAGTAAAATGTAGGTGCCCACAACTGGAAAATTCATAGCTGTCGACAAATGACTAGCAAATTTATTTCGCGAAGATTTTGATTGAATCGAAATTAAAATTATAAAATATATTTAATTTCCTGCATATATTTACATTAGACCGACCTTTTGCAATAAGTTACTTTTATTTATCGCACTTTAAACACAATAAACGATTACATCGCGGTACATTTTTAGGGATGAAAACATGGAATAACGCGTAGCTACTACGCATATGCGTCTGTTCGCTTTATATTAGCAATAAAATCTGCTCACGATCAAAAGTTATTCGGGGGTGCCCACAACCGGACAATGCCCACAACCGGTTAACTTACCCTACTTTTAAACTTGACTAGATGGGAGACTGCATCGTACATAAAAAAAAATACTTTAACTTTTTCCGAATTTTGACTCTTATTTTCTAACCTTTTTTTTAACATACCCCACCCAAGTCATTCTAAAATTTTGATGCACCCCCTATGTAACATATAAATATTTTTTTATATTTAAAAATTAAATCAATCCATAAATGAAGTCTAATTACAACAGTGTATACAAAATGTGCCTTAAAACTAAAGAGTTTATAATTTTACCAAAATGAAAATTATCCAAAAATATTTGGAGACATTAATTTTGACATATAAACCTTCAACAATCTGCAAAAGATGATATAAAAATCATCTAGTTGATTTTTAGTGACCCACCTCAGACAATTTGAGTTATATACAATTTTAATTAATCAAAAATGCGAATTAGTAAACATTCGAAAGTACACCTGAAAATATTTTTATCAAGCTCGCTACAATTAGGCGTGCGGAAGAGCACCATGATAACTTATCAAAAGGAATAAAATATCTAACCTTTTCCAAACATAAAATCGATCTAATTGATTCGACTTTTAATTTTTTGAATTGAAGAATACATTAATAATATGGGCAAATCCAATAAATACGAGTTTTTATTTAATGGCTTCTGGGCTTTATTACCTGGTGGGCCTTATTATCCTCCTGTACCTTATTAAATTTCACAGGCACGTGTCAAGTACGATACCGAATATTAAAAAATCCTAACAAGAATTTAATTCTTGCCTTCTTATTGCAATACATATTCATTTTACGGCAATTCCTTAATGATGCGCAATAATTTAGACCAATCAATTACACGAAAAATTAATTGAATAATTTTAATCGTTTCTTCTCACTTGCATTGACATGGTTATCGTATCTTCTCGCTCCCTTCCACTCATTGCTATGGTAAATACGTTTTTAGAATATAAAATCGAAATTTACTAAATTAAATTAAAATTTTTGATTTGAAAGAGCGCACAAATGTAATAAATACGAGGATGTGCGCATTCGAGCGAAAAGTGGCACATTTCCGAGCGAGGGAGGCAAATGAAGCGCGACGCGGAGCGGCGCGCTTCATTTTCCCGAGATCGGAATGTGCCACTTTGAGCTCGAATGTGCACACTCGGTTTTAAGCACGATTCACAATAATTTAAGCCAATAAATTAATTGAAAACTTAGTTGAACTATTTTAGTCGTTCCCTCCCGCTCGCATCGGCAAGATTGTCGTATCTTTTCGCTCTCTTCCACTCGTTGCTATGGTACATACATTTTTCGAACATAGAATCAATATTTACTAAACTAAATTTCGATTTGTGATTTGAAAAAGCAAAGAATATGAAGACAATTTCAATAAATACGAAGATGTGCGCATTCGAGCGAAAAGTGGCACATTTCCGAGCGAGGGAGGCAAATGAAGCGCGACGCGGAGCGGCGCGCTTCATTTTCCCGAGATCGGAATGTGCCACTTTGAGCTCGAATGTGCACACTCGGTTTTAAGCACGATTACAAAGCGTCCCGTTGTAATACCAAAAAACTTGGTCAAATTGTTAGGTATATGTTTACAAAAAGCGCAACAAATACTAATCACTGAATAAAACAGTGGCACATTATCTCAAAAACCAACAAAGCAAAAAAACACTGTTTAGTGCGAAATACAAAATAAAATATTTAGTGAGAAATACCGAGGTTTAATTTTCGCAACGAGTCCGAACGCGGTTGACAATCCTGATAATCGCGAATCCGCATAACTGAGGTCCGGATAATTGAGGTTTTACTGTATCATCTAAAATAAAATATAGCTAATAGGAAATAATTGTCTTCCGGTACGCGCAGAGCTTTTATGTTCGGCATTTTTCCGGGTTAAATACGAGCGGACCAATTTTTTCTTGTGTAAGGTTCGTCCAACTAAAACAAGCGGCTTCCTCGGTTGTGCAGCTGAAGTAACATAAGGCGCGCACAGTATTCGTTGTCGGTGGATTTATGGAGGAAACGTGTTAAAATAGAAACCCTTGTGTTTTGAAAACCGAAGGAAACTTACGCCTTATTGCTTCGGTATCAGTCTTGCGAGCGCCTTGCTTAAAAGATGTTTGTTGAAATTCACGTTTTCCGGCCCCCGGGCCGCGGCGTGCACCGCCTTTGATTAACATATTTTTTAAATAAACCCGCCACTCGCCTCTTCGCCTTTACAAAACTGGGTTAAATCAATATGGAAACTAAGGTGTGAATATTTTAATGATAGATAAGCCGGAATTTGCATTTTTGTTCGCGTATTTTTTGACCTTGTGTCTTGAGCGCTTCGAAATAGCGCTGGATATCCTATTTTTAGTTTGGGCTTTGTTGCTTAGGCTCTTATTTACATAACAACCGGGGGAAAAAATTCTAATTTATTTCTTTATCGGATTCCTATATCGTTATGTAAAATAGGTTTTTTTTAAATTCAAATGCTCGCGCAGAAAATTTACAAAGCGCCTATTTACGCTTTAAGGGGCTTTCGTTTCGCAAAAATAATGTTATAATGTCTGCTTCAAAATTATTTCTTGTTAGTTTTTTTAAATAGAGTACTACTTTTACTTCGTAAAGGACAGTTTAAAAATTAGTTGTGGTCGTGCCTTGGGTCAAGGTACTGTGAAGATTTGTCAATGTGTATGTAAAAGTAGGTAAAACGCACGATACATTTTTAACGGTATGCTACTCCCGAAGCACAATCGCGTCGAGTTCACGCAGATGACGTCGCTTGTGAAGCATATACAGTCAAACCTCGATAAGTCGACGTCGAAGAGACACCAAAATTAATTCGAGTTATTAAAAAAAGTTCAGTTACACACTTACGTATAGGTTACTTTTTTGATTGACAATTTTTTGAAAACGGTACATTTTGGCGTCCCGAATGATTGCTTGGGGACAACGGGACAAACGATCTGAAAACGGAACAATCCCATTCAAAACAGGAAGTATGGTCACATTATAAATGGCTAAAATTCGTTTTTTTCTATACATTCAATTAACAAAATTTGCTGCAACAATAATTAGTCCGGATAACCGAGTTTCCACTGTAATTGTGATCGTAGTGGAAGAGCTGCTTTAGAAGCCACTCCGTTTCGATTTGAAGATTGTTATTACAAAAACCCACATGAATGAAATTCGATGTGGGAATCGTAATTTGTGAAAAACGTGACTGCTTGCATAGATTATTTCCTTTTGCCTACTTTAGTGTCTACGTGAACGATTTGAAAATATCTTGCTTATGCATAAAAATTCGAAATACCGATGCGAAATGTTCACATGTCTTCGAATACGAATGTTCATAAATTGCACTTCGTGCCTTTATTGCGAAAACGAATTTTAGATTATTTTTCGACTACGTGACTTCGAACGTTACAAATTAAATCGGCGTAAATATACAGGGTAGTTTAAATTTGGCGCCAAACTAATTAATTTTTATGTTGGTAGTACTGGATGAGATCGGTCGGACAGGTGACGTGCCGAATAGGGCTGGTCAATATCACATTAATTATAGTTTTGGATCAATTTTATTGTTTTCATACAAAATTGAAGAAGCAACATAATTTTATAAAAAAACTCACTATTCCATTAAAATCTCGATATAAAATAACACAAATTTGCTTTATTGATTTTTTTTTTAAATCGAATACTTTTCGAGAAATGATCTCACAAAGAAAGCGTTAATTCCTGAATGAAAGAACCATTTAAAATCTTGTAGCTCGAAAAGTAATCCGACGTCGTTGGGCACGCTTTTGATATTCGAAAAGATCGATCTTTCACCTACAAAATCATGTGTAACAACTCTGGCGACGCCCTATTAATTTTTGAGAAAATTGCACTTAACCGAAGAGAAATGTAGATTTTCCGATGGAGCTCGGTTCTAATTTAATTAGCTCGAAGAGCGCGCTTCGGTTCGAAAAATTGCGAAAGATAAAAAACGTTTATTATGACTTATGTTTTCATAAGAGTTAATGATGGTTAATTTTTTATTTTCAATTTTAAAGCGAATGGTTAGAAGAAAACTTCTTTTGGTTTCTTCTCAATTTTTTTTTAGCTTGCAGGTTATTTTATTAAAATTTTTGTCTCATATAATTTTGCATTTAATATGTTTTTATAGGAAAAAGCGGTGCGGGTATTTATGTAGGCGTATTAGAAGTTATACTTCTTTGGCATAACTAAATTCATTATAACCACGTGTTATTATTGCTTATCTTGCGTTTGTGTAGAGCTAGACCAGTGGTTTCAAAACTGTTACGGCACCTTCCTGAAAAAAATCTATCTGCCGATTTACACCATAGATACGTTCCGGAGAAAAGCGTGTAACAATTATTTAGCATCAGAACGGCCGTTTTGGCAAATTTCAGAAATATACATTTTTGCAGTTTGATTTTCAATATATCTTATAGGGAAATAATTAATATTTTCTTCCATAGCTATCCCGGAATTTTTAATTATTTTCCACGTGTACAATAATATATTATAAACAATTATTTAGCATCAGAACGGCCGTTTTGGCAAATTTCAGAAATACACATTTTTGCAGTTCGATTTTCAATATAAGTATCTTATAAGAAAATAATTAATATTTTCATCCATGGCTATCCCGGAATTTTTTAATTATTTTCCCCGTGTACAATAATATATTATAAACAATTATTTAGCATCAGAACGGCCGTTTTGGCAAATTTCAGAAATTCACCTTTTAGCAGTTTGATTTTCAATATGTCTTATAGGAAAATAATTAATATTTTCTTCGATGGCCACACCAAAATTTTTTTATTATTTTTCCCGTGTACATTAATATATAATAAACAATTATTTAGCATCAGAACGTCCGTTTTGGCAAATTTCAGAAATTCACCTTTTAGCAGTTTGATTTTAATATATCTTATAGGAAAATAATTAATATTTTCTTCGACGGCTATCCCAGAATTTTTTTATTATTTTTCCCGTGTACAATAATATATTATAAACAATTATTTAGCATCAGAAATTCACATTTTTACAGTTTGATTTTCAATATATCTTATAGGAAAATAATTAATAGATCGGAATGTGCCCTTTGAGTTCGAATGTGCACTCGGTTTTAAGCACGGTTCCCAATAATTTAGGCCAGTAAATTAAACGAAAAATCAATTGAACAATTTTAGTCGTTCCATCTCACTCGCATCGACTAGATTTGCATATTTTTTCGCCCTCTTCCCTCATTGCTATGGTAAATACGTTTTTCGAACTTAATATCGAACATAAAAGTCGATTTAATGTAGATTGTGTAGAAAAGTGATTATTTTCGAATCGGGAACATCGGAAAGCGGCGAAGGGATGAAATTTTCCCAGTCCTAGGGATCAAAGGCATTTCAAGCCGATACACCCCAATCTCAACAGATATAATAGCATTCTTGGCCTTGGGGAATCAAGATCCTAGCTCGCATATCCGAGCTTTCCCTTTCCAGAAACTCGGAGTAATGCGTATGATAAGGGGGAACTCGATGACATAAAGTCGTTTGTCTGTCTACAAGGGTCGTCGCTCATAACACCCTTCTCGCATAAACTTGCATCACTTTTGATGACTGATCGCTCGTACTGACAGCTTATTTTAGTTAGCAAATTTACTGTTTCCTGTTTTTAATTAAAACAAATCCCTCGATTTCGATTTTAACCCACACTTTCGGGTTAAAACTATGCACTGTACCAGTGGTTCTCAATATTTTTTAATCCGGCGGAGTTCCCACCTCTCTCTATAGTCGATATACCTCGCTATACGGTCTCTCTTTATACGGCAGTTCACTATAATGGTCTTTTTTCGATGTTACACCGTATACATTTATTATGGCCCTTTCACAGTATTCTAAATCAAAAATCTAATAATAGTTTATTTTAATTATTTTTTGAGAAATTTTTCAAATAATTTTAGTTACCTTATTTTAATTAATTTATAATAATTAGAAAATTAGTTAAGTGCCATAAATAAATTAAAAAAATTGTAGTCCTCCCTTGACAAACAAATTAAAAACATTTTTGGCCCAATCAAATTTATTGTAAAAGTACAAGGCGAGGGGAAAACTGCTCGCTCTCGTGCCCTAATCTCAAAAATGGTCCCCAGAACTAGAAACGACCAAATAATAGATAACCAAGCGAGGAAACTCGAGAAGCTAAGAAGAGAGATTTAATAATGTTGATAATGCTTTAAACAACGTATTAACTCGTACGTTTAGAAACCGAATAAGTAGCTTTATTATTATTATTATTATTATGTATGATACTCGTAAACTTATCTTGTTAAACATCATTGGGGCTTTAGAAATGTTACCGTTGAACTACTCAGACTGAATACTGTTTGTTAGTACGAAATAAGTTCTCGTAATATAAATGGACAAGTCTAAAGCTCTACGGATATCGCTCGAGATTATAATGCTACGAGGAATTAAATTTAATTCTAGCACATCACAAACGAATTTAATTTTTTTTTTGGGACTGACAGAAGCTTTGCATAATTGTGTAATGCCACTCGCACTATTTCCTAAAGTCACCAGCAGCCCGACCTATTTTTTTATAAATAACTCGTTCTAATCTAATATCTTTTTTTAAACTAGAAAAATAAATTAATATACGGTCAAATATCAAAACGATTCGGACATTTGTGATTTTAAATGTAATTATATGATTTCCGAAAAAAATGTCAGTGTAAAATAAAGGTTCCAGAACAATAATTTATAAATAAAAGTATTAATTAATAAAATCTGCTTATTTAATATGTACCGAAGAATATAACATGTAAAATGCACGTACACTGTAAAAATTGCTGAGTAAATGCGGGGTGGATTCGTTTGATTTTATTTAATACCCCTATAGTAAAACTCACTGCGAGAAGAATTTTTTTCTAATATTTATTTAAAAAAAACTCCGTGGTGTGAAATACGAAGTTTAAAAATTTGCACAGGGTGTATAAAAGCTCCGTATTTGGATTTTTTGGGTTTATAAATTTATAAAACTGTATTTTTTAATTAAATAAATTTCTGTTGATTACTTACTCTATCGCCGTGTTTCTTGTTTATGGATTTTAACAAAAGACTATTTGGCTAGAAATAAATCATAAACTATACTTTCTGTGAGTGTCCCAATCATTGTGATACTTGACTGTACATACAAATTATTATAAATTTTAAAAAGACATTTTTAAATTATTGTTTACTGCAAAAATTTTTTGGGTTTATATTTAGATCTTATTTTTTAGTAAAACCTGTTTAATTAAACCTGTTTAATATTTTTTTTTTACTTTATTACTTTCTTCTTGTTTGTGTTTTTTTTTTAATTGTATACATTTTAAGCTAGAAATACATGACAAATTATACGTTTTGTAGCTGTCCGAATTATTTTGATACTTGACCGTATTTCGAATTGAAAAATTGAAAGAAAACTTTTTTCGTAAGTAATTTTCCTTTTTGTCTGCATAAATCGAGGGGGAGGATCAATGGTTTATAAACGTGACTGAGCACGTGCTTTTCCAATAAAACCAGGTAAATAGCTTTCTAAATTAGTGGCACGTGTCTAACATAATAAAGGGGGTTGCCTTACATGCTTAATATACTCTCCGTTTTATATTTATTTCCCAAGTCCAAATATGGTTACAGCAACCAAATTAAAACTTCATCCTCGAATTTATAACTTTGACGTCTCAATTTGAATATTTAATTTTTTCTACGTACGATTAAATTTATCGAATCTAATTCCCAAATCTGACTTTTAAGAACGAGGACTTGTTTTTGAAAAAAACACTTTTCTACGCGCGTCAGAAGTTATACTTCTTTGGCGAACTCGCGTAGGAATCAATATAAATTACGAGGATGTGCGCATTCGAGCGAAAAATTAAAAAAAATACTCCACGTACGGAGTAAACGGAGTTTTATTTTTTCGCGAAATTATTTTGAAATGAATTTAGAATTTAATCCATAATTTTAATCCAAAAAAGATTCAAATACGGAGTTTTTATATTAAAACAAATTTTTATTTGGTGAAATTATTTTTTTCATAAAAAATTACAATTAAATAACCTATTCACATAGTAGTGGTATTTATTTATAATATCTTTCTGTATTTAAAGTGATAATTTTTCAGATTAACAAATTATAATTTACTGTATTACCTACTTAAATAATTCAATTATTATATAATTACAATAACCATATTTTTATGATAGTATTTGGTATTTTGGTACAATATAAAATGTAGTTTCATGAAAAGGTTGAAGAAAATCATACGGCAGTTTATGGTTTCATGAATCTATATTAATATAAAAAATAAATTTGCACTGCTCTCATTTAATTGATTTGTTATGATTGAATTTTTTAAAATCATTATGGGCGCTTACAAAATAGATGACGCTCAAAACTATTTTTATTTTCAAATATCAAAATATTCAGACCTAACCTTAATATCATTGTGTCATGTAATCCTCGAATTTTGGATTCCTTGTATTTCACTCCTGCGGAGTTTCTTTTTTAAATAAATAATTTTAAAAATCCTTCTCGCGGCGATTAAATAAATTAAAACTAATCCATTTCGCGTTTACTCAGCAAATTATTTACAATTTATGTCGTTTTATTTGTGTACATTGCTCTTTTCTATTTAAATTCAAAAATTAATGTAAACAAATTCAATAAATACGAGGCTGTGCGCATTCGAGCGAAAAGTGGCACATTTCCGAGCGAGGGAGGCAAATGAAGCGCGACGCGGAGCGGCGCGCTTCATTTTCCCGAGATCGGAATGTGCCACTTTGAGCTCGAATGTGCGCACTTGGTTTTAAGCACCTTGCACAATTATTTAGGCCAATAAATTAGACGAAAAGTAATTTTTGCAGTTTGATTATCAATATATCTTATAGGAAAATAATTAATATTTTCTTCGATGGCTATCCCGGAATTTTTTAATTATTTTTCCCGTGTACAATAATATATTATAAATTTTCAGTAAATTTCAGAAATTCAAATTTTTGCTGAGCGCGCCCAACTACCGTCGCCTGTTAAAATTTTACTCTCAACGCCCCCAAACGAAGTATAACTTCAAACAAATTTAAGCGGTTGGATTGATGGGGATGTGCCTACAGTACCACAAAAAAAGCCACTTAAAAATATTAAAAGCAACTCTCGGTTTCTCGTTCGCAGAGACGAAACTGATATCGGTGGGTCCGATAGCTGCGTTTCTTCGGCGGTCCGCTTAAAAAGACGCGACGACCACCTTTGAGAGTTTAGGTAAACAAAATTTTTATTCTGTTTACACTTTTTATGCACTCTCGAAGTAAAACAAACACTACAAGTTCCAAGTGAAAAAATTAGCCGAAGTTTGTTTACGTTTTTTTGTGTTGTAAATCAAATTTAGAAAGTAGCTTAAGCGTATGCACGTGAATGCGTAATTAAAGAACAATAGAAAATTAATATGCGGCGCGCGTTTGAAGAAAATCTAAGGTTCGATTGGGAAGCTGATGTAATAGCTAAAACCGAAACGGAAATACAATGAAACATTGATATAAAATGAGCCGTTCGTTCATACGAGAAATGCGTATAAAACAAACTCATTAACGTCCTTAAAACGACACAAAGTGACTCTGTGAACTTTAAATGCACTTTTACATTCCCCATTTCAATGCCGATAAAATGCACAATGGCCATTCTGTTCTCTTCGCTTCCTTGTGACTTAATCAAAATACTCTCACATCTTTGATATTGGAGTAAGCATTCAAAGATTTAGAAAAGCCTTATCGAACCTTTCAAAATACACAAGAATTTTTATATGAAAACATCGCAGATGAACCTGAACGAATATCAAACACATGCACACACACCAAATTAGTAAATATGATAAAAACATCAAAAGAATTACGAAATTTGTAGTCGATTTCAAACGAAAAGCACGATTAATGTTTAAGTACAGTAAAACTTCTCGTTGCGACCATCTCTGTAAGGAGACCACCTCTAAAAGCGGCCAGTATGTTTCAGAACAGAAATATCGTAATTTAATTCTTCTTAAAAATTTATCTCTAAGGCGACCACTCTCTAACCCGACCGCCTATTTTCAAAATTACTTAAGGCGTTACATGGGTTTCACGGATTCAAAAAATCTATTTTTTTTTAGTCTTAGTAAATTTTACAACATCTCTAGAATATTGTCCTAAATTTTCAAATCGATCGGACTAATGGTTTCGGAGATAGAGCCTTCGGAAGTTGCGCGCTCAAAGTCAGTTGGGCTCAGCGCGCCTATTTTTTTTTTTTTTGACATCAGTTGTCCTGTCATGAGTTCTGCTGTCGACGCGCAAGCACCCTTTTTCCGAGGGGTCGCCGAAAACGACGTCGCAATGGCAGAGTTTTAAATATTTTTCTACAAAAATTTCAGAAATTCTTTGTCAAATGTGTATATTTAAGGCAATTAAAAGTTTGAACAAAATGTTTTATTTTTTATATTAAAAAAATTTGTTAAAAATAAGCCGTTTTTGAGCCGAGGAAACCCATGTAACCCCTTAAAAGCGAGCGTACGTTAAATAGTAGAACAACTATTAACCCACAGAAAATTCTGGAATAGTCAAATCGTAAAAAAGTCATAGTGCATTGTTTGGGTGTAGGTACATAATTAATAAAAAAATTTTAAAGTTTAAATAATTTTGAAAAGCAGACATTCGCGAATTTGAAGGTTGCGGACCGATTACAGAGTGGTCGCCTTAAAGAAAAATTTATAAGAAGAATTAAATTAAATTATATCTGTTCTGAAGTAAGTACAATCGGCCCAATAGAAAATCACCACGCGTTCAGGATGCCTAATAGAGGTCTTTTAGTACAAAAATATTTAACTTTACAGTTACCAACACATTTATTTTTAAGATGATTTACCGTTTCTTCGGTAGGGGTAGGTCCAAATGCCCTTACTGTACTTTTTTAGCGTTCAGTTTTGTAATCTTTTAAAAACATATGTCTTTTATTATTAATTATTTATTTTTGATTATTAATTTTAAATGAATATTGAGGGAAATTGACTTTATTTAAAGATAAAATTAATCTATTTAGGATTAATATGAAACTGTTTACAAATGTGCAGTATAAATTAATAATTCATTTTGTGCTAGTTTTTTGATTAAATAATAAAAACAAATTACAAGTTTAACATTTTTATTTGTTATTCATTTTGCTGATTAGCAACAATCACATTTTAAAGTTGAAGAGTTAAACAGTTTCAGATAAGTTACTGCTGTAGTGGTAATTTGCATTTTGGCTGACTGTACACTGCCTAATTTTAAAGTTGGGCTCCTTAAAGATATGGTCGCCGAAAGATTGTACTGTATAATTTATTAATTATCTATATTGTTTCTGTATCTATAGAAATATATAAGAATACTATTTTATTTATAATAACTTTCATTTAATAACAATATGATTCTGATAAATAATAACTGCATTTAATCTAATATAGTATTCGTTATTACATTTACATTATCTATCTTTGTCTTTCTCTCTAAGACGACCACCTCTACAAAAGACCAATTCGAGCAAGAACCACGCTAGTCGTGCTAGAGAGGTTTTACTGTAGTTTTTGAGAAAAAATAAACGCCACAACTTTTTTCGACTAAAAAATGTGAATGTAAGGTTTTGATTCGGAAGAGAGATGATTAATATACAGAAATCCATTGAATACGGGGTATGTGCACATTCGAGCAATAAGTGGCACATTTTCCCGAGATCGAAATGTGCCACTTTGAGCTCGAATGTGTTCATTCGGTTTTAAGCACAGTTCATAATAATTTAGGCCAATAAATTAAACGAAAAATCAATTGACTAATTTTAGTCGTTCCATCTCACTCGCATCGACTAGATTTTCATATCTTTTCGCTCTTTTCGACTCATTACTATGGTCAATCAATTTTTCGAACATAGAATCGATATTTACTACATAAAATTTCGATTTATGTTTTGAAAGAGCAAAGAAAAACAAAGAAAATACAAGGATGTGCGCATTCGAGCGAAAAGTGGCACATTTCCGAGCGAGGGAAGCAAATGAAGCGCGACGCGGAGCGGCGCGCTTCATTTTCCCGAGATCGGAATGTGCCACTTTGAGCTCGAATGCGCACACTCGGTTTTAAGCACGATTCACAATAATTTAGGCCAATAAATTAACCGAAAAATCAATTGAATAATTTTAGTCGTTCCATCTCACTCGCATCGACTCGATTTTCGTATCTTTTCGCTCTTTTCCACTCATTATTATGGTCAATAAATTTTTCAAACATAGAATCGATATTTACTACACAAAATTTCGATTTATGATTTGAAAGAGCAAAAAAAAACAAAGAAATACAAGGATGTGCGCATTCGAGCGAAAAGTGGCACATTTCCGAGCGAGGGAAGCAAATGAAGCGCGACGCGGAGCGGCGCGCTTCATTTTCCCGAGATCGGAATGTGCCACTTTGAGCTCGAATGCGCACACTCGGTTTTAAGCACTATTCACAATAATTTAAGCTAATAAATTAAACGAAATATCAGTTGAATAATTTTAATCGTTCCATCTCACTCGCATCGACTAGATTTTCATATCTTTTTGCTCTTTTCCACTCATTACTATGGTCAATAAATTTTTCGAACATAGAATCGATATTTACTACACAAAATTTCGATTTATGATTAGAAAGAGCAAAAAAAAAACAAAGAAATACAAGGATGTGCGCATTCGAGCGAAAAGTGGCACATTTCCGAGCGAGGGAAGCAAATGAAGCGCGACGCGGAGCGGCGCGCTTCATTTATCAAAATGTGCCACTTTGAGCTCGAATGTGCACACTCGGTTTTAAGCACTATTCACAATTTTTTTCTACTACTAACTTCATACTGTACAATATTCGTTAGTTGTGCGCGCGCAATTGATTCACAATAATCAATTTCCTTTGTTAAATGGCAACTTCCGTTGCCTGCTAAAATTTTACTCTCAACGCGCCAAAAGAAGTCTAACTTCAATCACAAATCTCTTGTGATTTATTGCGAACACCCTGTATTTTTATAAAACACTCTTACCTTTTAAAAAACACGAATTCGTAGCTGAAAGCTACTTAAATTTACGTCCAAACACAAGTTTTATTTTTATTCCTCGTAGAAAATGTGAATTTAGAAAGGTTTATAAAATCAAATCTCCGTCGAGAGTTAAACTAAAAAAAAAATATATAAGGAAGCATTTAGAAGTGCTCGTAATTTAAAATACAAGTATTCCCCACTTCAAAACATGTACGCTTCTGTTTATAGTAAAATGTTTTGATAAAAAACAAAAAGACTCGGAGATCGTATTTTTCGTTTTAAATACGAATTAAAAATTTTTTCTTTTAGAAAATTTCGCAACGAATGCCTGCGACCTTACGCATTTTATTTCGGGTTTCTTTGATGGCAATTTTATAAATGAACTACTTAGTGTTTACGTTAAAGCATGTAAAGCCGCAAACTTGGCGAGAGTTTCAAACGGTTTATTGTGGCGAATAGAACTTGCCCCCAACTAAAAAAACATGACCATTCTCCTGCTTCTATCTCGATCAGATATCAGAGAATTTAATATCGAAATGACCGTTCCATAAGCAACTTTGAATGGATCATGTTGTTGTGTGCATTCGTGCCACTTCGAGCAACAAGCCTTTGTATCTGATAAATGAAGGCTGTGAAGATACTTTTTTTTAATTAATGCGCCTCGAATTCCATTCGGTTTAAATATAGAATTTTCTCTTCGACTCCGTGTAATACCAGACATTCTCAAAATAATAAGCTCCTATTTATACTGAGGGAGCTCTCAGTTATTGTACTTACGCGCACGCCAACTTTTGTATGTTTAATCCAATAATTATCAAACACCTACGCATTACATACCTGAAACAAAGAAAATAATTAGTAATACGCTTTGGACGAGGATGAACTTAAAATTTTTACTCGGTCTTTATACACGGTGCTATGGGTGTCAACTTCGTTATATCAAGTAGGCACTGTATTTATTTTTGCGGCCATTCAATAGCTTATTTTTTTACGATTCTAACGATACAAAGATAGTCTAAGAAAATTGTTACAAATAACGATAATGGGGTAAAACGCCCAGTGAATGACCGGTTTGTTGCATCGAGAACTATTTTTATATAAAAAAAAATGATAAACAAATATTATTATTGTTTATGAATTAACGAAAACATTACCTAAATTTGGTCATAAACGTAAAATTAGCTATAAAGAGTATAAAATGGGGAGTGCAGTAAATGAACACTTTCGTCTAAAGAATGACCGACTATAGCACAGTGAATGAGTGATTGATTGGTTCATCCATTAATAACGAATAATTCATAAAATTTTGTATTTATTCTAAACTCTATTTTAGCAATCTACTTTATTATTACTTTTATTTTTTTTCACTTATATAATAAAGAAGATATTCAATAACGAATAAATAAATATATCATAAATAAAATTAATTTTTTTAAATCTTATAAACATTATTTCTCGTAATGGTCATTCACTGGTAGGGGGGCAGATACTGGGCGGTTTATCCTACTTTAAATTTCTTTAGGGTTCTAACGGTACCAAACAGTCTAGGAAAAACTTTAAAAACAACAAAGATATTAAATAAAAATTATTAATAAATGTAAAAAGGTTTCCACTTATGGTGAGTTTTCCTAAAACAAAAGTTTTTCGCGAAAAGCCCTTTTTGCTGACTTTCTTATTAGTTGAGATAATTAAAAACTTTCTTGAGGCACTTTTTTGCGTATTTCACGATGGCGAAGTCAAAAATAATTTTGAGCCATTATTTGTCCCCACTTCGGCATCAACTTTGTTATTTTAAATAGGCACCCTATTTTATTTTAAAATTTATTTTAAAAATAACGGAGTTATTTACCAAAGAACAAAATTACAAGAACTTAAATTTACAAAATTAATAGTTCCTACAATTGAAAAAATTAGCTAATTCTAAATTGAAATTTTAACACTTTTTTGTTGTTAAATCCAAAAAATAGTATCATTGTTCTTTAATTAGGTGGCAATTAAAACTGCTTAGAAAGCACAAAATTTGCATTTTAAGCAATTCGAAGGCAACCATCACGAATAAACATCCATTTAAATAATTGAGAACGGAAAAAATATTTCGTAATCCTCTAAATATTTAAAAAAGGCCCGCTCAAAGCGGACAGAAATATTTATATTTTGCAATTTCAAAATAACACATGCTTTTTAAAAGTGTACCATAGAATCTTGAATGATTTCTCTTGCTTTAAGATGTAAATAATAAACAGTTCTTTGTGGATACGTTTTTATATAGGCATTTCTGTTGTAATGTTTCTCTGTCATGATTAAAGCAACATTTTATCAAAAACGCCTTTTAAGATTAAAGCAAATTTTTTTATATTTTAATTTCCAAACGCTCGTAACAAAATAGTAGTTTCGTCGTCTTTTAACAGAAAAAATAATAATTTGAGTTTTACTCGACCCAACTAAATCAATTTTTTTGTAAAATTAATAATAAGGGCTTGTGCTAAAAACACAAATAAGTTTTTCGTAAATAAATCGTCCATTGCTTTGGGCAGCCGCCCAAAGTGCTTTAATTTTTCGCTTGGAAAAGGAGCTTCAAAAATTTAGAAACAATAGGGTAAAATGTCCTGTGAATGACCAATTTATTGCATGGAAAGCTGCTTTCATGTAAAAAAAATAGTAAACAAATTAATAAACCCCATTTTGTTTATGAATTCATGAAAACATTGTCTCAATTTGATTATAAACAGATCGAAATTAATTATAAAAATATAAAATGAAGAGCCCATTAAATGACCACTTTCGTCCATAGAATGACCGGGTATAGTTTAGCGAATAACCGATTAATTGATTGTTGGTCTTAAAAGATTCAACATTGTATTTAAATCTTCTCAATTACAATGTAAATTTTATTATTTTAGCTATAGGGGAGACCGGGTATGGTTGTCTCACGGGTAGGTTGTCACATTAACCATAACAGAAAATTTAATGAATTAATAAATTTGTTTACCCGTGTCAAAGAAGCCCGAGCACAATACCTCCTGGCGTACTTCACTTCAGTTCGCTCTGAAATACCGTATAAGAAATATATGCGTTTGTTTTTTTTTGTATAGTAAAAGTAATTTTTTGTGCATCTCTGTTGAGTCTCATAAGTATAATTAAATTTTGCATAGTGATACACCTATTCGTGTATTTATGATGTTTAAGATATGTTTCATGATATCATTATATGGTTTTTTAAATGACCATTCATTTAAATTTATTTTGGGAGTTAATTGTCTAAAATTGTTTTGGGGAAGGTTGTCTAAAGTTAGTGGGGGCTAGTAGTCACATGTGCGAAGCAACCATGAATATGTGTGGCCTTTTTTATTGGTTTCTAGGGGTTTTACTACATAAACGATTGCCTGTAATTATACATTTGTCATTTTTGTTACCATAACCTAAGTTCGTTAGATAGAATAGGTTAGAATAGAATAGATATTTGTTTTCTCGTTTTGTATTTTACCTTTTATTTAACATCTGACAACCATCCCTGACACGGGGTTAAAAGTCATACTTTTCTTTTTCATAAAAATTATAATATGTTCTCTTTGGATAATGGTAGAGAAAAAGTCTTTATTTTTTCTTAAACTAGAATAAATACACTATCTATTGATATATAAATGTCATTGATAAATTAAGACCATGGGCTCTATAAATGCAAAAGAAAAAAATTGTGACTTCCAACCCCGGTTTCCCCTACACTTCTTTAGTACTTTTATTTCTTACACTTAAGCGAAAAAGTGGACATACAAGATCATAAATATAAATTAATTTTTTTTAATTATTATAGATATTATTTTTTATAACGGTCATTCACTGGTAGACGGTCAAAGACCACGTTTTACCCTACTGTTGATTGATTTTTTAATTAGTTTCCATAACAACACAATCCCAAAATGGCTTCTACTCGAGAATTTCTGTTCTTAATTTATAATGTAACTATAGTTACTAATCTAAATAGCCAATCAGCATTCCTAGGCGAGGCGCTAAATTTAAAAACGCGTCGACCGATCGAAACACAAAAATGATTAAAATATTTTTTTCGCATTCTCGCAGCAAAACGGTACCACGTTATTGCATAATTAAAATAATCGGTTGATAATGAAAGTGCCCTGACCGGTTTATTTACAAGGAGTTCGTCTAGCGCTCATTTTAATTACTATTTACTCTACTATCACACAACTCTTGTGTATTAATTAGGCCTACACAAGTGGATTAAATAGTTTAACTACAGATAACTACACAAATTAAAACTAAAAATAACCAGCGCCACAACCCCATTTAAATTTATTAATTTATGGCCCACAAACCCTAAACAGCGAGGGTCAAGCAGCTTCTCCAAAATTTAATCCGAATGCACATTTCGAGTAAAGTCCTCTCCTCTTGCGTTCGGCTACAAACAATATAATTATACACCGCAGTAATCATAAAAGGGCATTACGTTGCATGTTTCAGTTTAAATTTGATATAATCTTAGACACGCATGATGCGTTTAATTGCTTTTTCGTTTGGCGAAAGAGAGACGGATTGAAAAGGGCGTGCGCCCAACTTCGGAATAGTTTTACTACAATGCTCGTAATACGTTGTAATAATTAAAGTGTATGATGTAAGACAGTTATGATGTATAGCGCTGAGTTTTATTTTTACATTGTGTGCTGCTTAGGTTTTGGGGTGGTCCCTCCTTATTTTTATAAAAGATGACTTTCGTGTTCTTTTTTTTTTTAATGAATTATTATTATAAGTGGGTTTAGCGGTATTAATAATACATTATTCATGGTTGGTGTTGTTTAGTTTTTTTATGTGCTGTAATTAAAAATTTTATACAAAAGATGAAGTGTGCGTTTCCAAAAAAAATATTCAGAAGTTCTTAGCTGAGTACTTTAAGAATAATTATTTTAAGTCTTTTTGTAATTTCTAGGTTATAAATTGATTTGTACAACGTGACAATATAAATAGAGTTCTGTTCGGGCGGTTTTTTCATTTTTTTGAAGTTATACTTCTTTTATTATTGAAGATATACTTCTTTTGTCACATTGAGAGTAATATTTGGGCAGGCTATGGAAGTTGCGCGCGCAGAGCTAATTTGATTTATTAGTCATCTGCGCAAGTAAATTAATTTTTGTGAATCGTGCTTAAAACCGAGTGTGCGCATTCGAGCTCAAAGTGGCACATTCCGATCTCGGGAAAATGAAGCGCGCCGCTCCGCGTCGCGCTTCATTTGCTTCCCTCGCTCGGAAATGTGCCACTTTTCGCTCGAATGCGCACATCCTCGTATTCATTGAAATTGTCTTCTTATTCTTTGCTCTTTCAAATCATAAATCGAAATTTAGTTTAGTAAATATCGATTCTATGTCCGAAAAATGTATGTACCATAGCAATGAGTGGAAGAGAGCGAAAAGATATAAAAATCTCATCGGTGCGAGTGAGAGGAAACGACTAAAATTATTCAACTTTTATTTCGTTTAATTTATTAGCTTAAATCATTGTGAATCGTGCTTAAAACCGAGTGTGCATTCGAGCTCAAAGTGGCACATTCCGATCTCGGGAAAATGAAGCGCGCCGCTCCGCGTCGCGCTTCATTTGCCTCCCTCGCTCGGAAATGTGCCACTTTTCGCTCGAACGCGCACATCCTCGTATTCATTTAAATTCTCTTTTTATTCTTTGCTCTTTCAAATCATAAATCGAAATTTAGTTTAGTAAATATCGATTCTATGTTCGAAAAATGTATGTACCATAGCAATTAGTGGAAGGGAGCGAAAAGATACAAAAATCTCGTCGGTGCGAGTGAGATAATCTTTATTGTTTGATTCCAAACGAGCCATATCTATCACTTGATAAAAGTGCCAATAACCACAAATAATAACAATTAATATTTAATTAAGAGAGCTACATATACGGCCTACTAAATTAAAAAAATTAAAAACACGGCCTACTTTTACTAAGCAACAATAAGGCAGAAATAATAAAAAATTTTAAATTTTTGTTAATATCGCAACAACGCTTAGGTTTAGGTATAAGAAAGTACACATAAACACCCCTTATTTTTGACCGTAAAAGAGAAAAAAAAATGGTAGTTTGATATAAAAAAATTAAAATATTTGACTTTTTTGAAGTTGAACTTTCTACACCTTTTTTTATTAACACTGTATAAAATAAAGCAATTTTGGACAGGTCCCCAATTAGCTTGATCTTCCTACTCATTAACCCGACAAGACTCATTTTATTTGGTATAGGGGAGGTTCACATAGAATTTTTAATATAAGGGTCTGAAACTGACAATTATTAATTAAAAAGATTAATATCTCGAAAAGTATACATTTTAGGTATAGGTAATTTACATAAAGTAATATTAAAATTTAACGTAAAATTCGAAAAAAAATTATATATAGGGTGTTCTATTTAAAATAACGAAGTTGCTGTTCACGTCCGGTATAACCGGAAGTGGCAAGTCTGTCAAAATATTTTCCATGAATTCGCCATAACTTGTTATCCCTCTATACCAATTTTTATAAAAATCGTGGAGTAGTTTCCAATATATACATAGTGTAAGCTCGTCGTGAAACACCCTGTATAAAACAGTAACTTTAAGGAAACATTTTTAAGTGAGGGTAGTTCTGAAACTGTACATTAGTAGAATCAAGTTTAACTTTTATTAAGCCTTATCAGTAATCTAAGGATTAATTGTAACTTGTTCAAAAGTCCTAAATTTAAAAGCCAAAGTTTGGGTTATTTTCGATTTATTTCGGTTTTAAATCGGGAGCGAAGAAAGGGCAGCGAAAGCCGTGTGTTCGCGGCCTTATCCCGAGCCTTCTTCACTGAATTATTCCGAACTTGACCCTTGATCGTTTTGCCGTCTCTTACAGCGAATTGCAGCGCCAAGATAATTCCAATTAACATCAAATCATAAATGATTCATAAGTCTCGAATTTCGTTCGGCCTCATAATATCAATTTATGGGGTATAATTGGTGGTGACACTTTCGTTCCCATAATTCGATTCATTAATTTCTGCATTATCGCAGAGGGAACGGACCGCGTCGGTAATTTAAATTATATCTCGTCTCATTTCGGAGCTTTCGCCAGGTGTCATTGTTTTTATAGCGCATTTAAATGCGGACATCCTTATTTATGTTTTCGGAACGTAGCCGAGGGTGCATTTTTAATGCTTTCATCCCTTTACGCGAACAACACATTGGGGGTCTACGTAGGAAACTAAACACCTATGAAATTGTAATAACATGCAACTTTACTTAGGAAATTGTTTACGCACGACGTGGGGAAAGGAATCGGAGAGAAATAAAAGGGCCAATTTATAAATTGCACCCAGTTTTTTGCTTTAGAAAAAAATAATAATAGGGCAGACCGGGGTTGGAAGTCACAATTTTTTCTTTTGCATTTATAGAGCCCATGGTCTTAATTTATCAATGACATTTATATATCAATAGATAGTGTATTTATTCCAGTTTAAGAAAAAATAAAGACTTTCTCTACCAATATCTAAAGAGAACAAATTATAATTTTTACGAAAAAAGAGAAGTGTGACTTTTAACCCCGTGTCAGGGATGGTTGTCAAACGTTAAATAAAAGGTAAAATACAAAACGAGAAAACAAATACCTATTCTATCTAACGAACTTAGGTTATGGTAACAAAAATGACAAATGTATAATTACAGCCAATCGTTTATGTAATAAAACCCCTAGAACCAATAAAAAAGGCCGCACATATTCATGGTTGATTTGAACTTGTGACTACTAGCCTCCGCTAACTTTAGACAATTTTCCCCAAAACAATTTTACACAATTAACTCCCAAAATAAATTTAAATTAATGGTCATTTAAAAAACCATATAATGATATCATGAAACATATCTTAAACAAAATAAATACACGAATAGGTAAGGTAAAGGGCCCAGTTTCGGACAATTTAAGAGTGACAGCCGAGGTTATAACAGGATAACTTATAAAAAATTTAATTTAAATAATTATTTTTTTTTATATATGTATAAGTTTACGATTTCTAGAAAAGGTCATATGCGTAAAATAATTATTTGAAGCAGATTAATAATTGAAATTAATGTTTTAAAAAATAATGTTTGAATCGCAGTTTCTTACAGTTAAAATTTTTATTGCTGTAGTTTCTGACACTGGCAGCTGCCTAGTTTCTGACACTCCATATGTCAAAATTATTTGTCATTTATTAGGTTATAAACTATCAAATTTAAATTTATTATAATCAAACATAATTTGTTATAATGTATCATTTATTATAAATAAAATGCAAATTTTTTCAACACAAAAATAATTAAAATAATAAAATTAAATATTATAAAAACAAATACGTAAACATAACATAGGTTAGAATTTGAGTGTCAATAACTGTAACATACCTATAAAATTGAGCCTAGTTATTGACACTCTTATTTTAATAATAAAATATGATTTACTATGTTTTAATATTTAAAAATAAAGAGTAGTTAATTATTAATCGAATCATATATTTTTTATAATATGTTTATACTTATATGATGATTAAATCACTAATTCAATAGTCAAACGGTCCTCCGTCAATTGCTTAGACCAGGGGTCGGCAACCTGCGGCCCGCGGGCCGCATGCGGCCCTTTGTTCCTTTTTGCGCGGCCCGCCAAAGCACCAATATAATTTTAGGAAAATGCGAACAAACATTTTCAAGAATGAATTTCATGAAATCAAAATATAGAACGAGGTTGCCGGATGAAATTTTACAAAACTTGTTGAGGATCTCAATATCCCAAACACAACCGGACTTAAATGAATTATCAAACACTATACAAGAACAAAAAGGGCATTGAATTTTAATGAATGAATAAAATGAAAGATAAACTAGTTTCCTTAATATTTTATATTTACATATTTATACATATGTAATTGGAATTGTATTTTCTTTTTTGAATATGCGGCCCGCATAAAAAAAAATTAAAAAAAGGTTGCCGACCCCTGGCTTAGACTATAACTAAAAAATGGCTTCCACAGTCACAGTCAGGGCGTAAATATTTTTTTTTATTAAATGAGGTTTTTTTTTTGTAACTGATATAAATAGGTACACGATGAATTTATTTTAATTTTGAAAAAATTAATTTACAATTCGTGGTAATTTTCTTTTTATTAATTCAAAGTAAAGTTTAAAGTGTCAGAAACCGGGTCAATGTCAATAACTGGGTCTTTTACCTTATATCACTATGCAAAATTTAATTATACATATTTATGAGACTCAACAAAGATGCACAAAAAATTACTTTCACTGTACAAAAAAAAAACAAACGCATATATTTCTTATAAGGTATTTCAGAGCGAACTGAAGTGAAGTACGCAAGAAGGTATTGTACTCGGGCTTCTTTAACACGGGTAAACAAATTTATTAATTCATTGGTTTTCCTGTTATGGTTAATGTGACAACCTACCCGTGAGACAACCATACCCGGTCTCTCCTATATAATATTATCATTAATAGACTCAAAATTAAAAGACGATCTAAAATTAATTATGTGATTTGCTTCCCGCTCAAATAAGATGTTTACCATATAATAATAGAGTTCCTGACCAGTTTAATACAATAAAATTTGTTCGCAAAGAAATCTTGGATAACATAACAATAGTTTAACGAACTTTTTATTAAATACATGTGTACATAAGTAGTTAATAGCGTTCCTTATTTTTTTTTATTGAATAGTAGGCAGTTTTACTTATTAAATTGCTTAACATAGTTGTGTTTTGCAGTTGCAAGCTTTTTAATAGTTTTTCTCTGATTTTATATTTATTCTTATTTAACAGTGGGATTTTTAAACTTCACTTCTGCTCAACGAAGCACGCACTAAACGATCCCACTCTATTTATACTTTTGGGCCTACCCTCGTACACCATAAACTATACAATTTGACGGTGTCCGAATTATTTTGATACTTGACTGTACGTTCTAATTTTTTTTAACGGTCTGCTGCGATTATGAATTTTTAACGCAACTAGCCGTTTTTTCCGAATAAGCGCGGAGATTGTTACACTTTATTAGCGCAGAAAAAAGCTGCAAGGAAACTGGCGTAGAAAATTGGCAGTCGAAAGAAAGTTCTTGGACCGTAAGCGCTCATGCGGAACGCGACAATTATAAAAGTTTGCGAGTCGTTCGGGCCGGGGAAGATTTTTTTTATTGCCTTCGAAGGACAATTCGCCTTGTTTACTGTTATTGGAGTAGTTTTTGTATTCATTGATTGAAATCCGATTGTTGTATCCGATAGCCTTTCCTTTCAAAAGTTTTTATAGTGACATTAGGGAGCCGCATTGAATTTTAATCGCCTTCGTCGCGTTTCTATTCGAATGATAATTAATTTCGTTGTTGGTTAATAGTTTTGTGGACGCGCTTCTTTATCTATTTTAATTCTAACGTTTTGGCGGTGCAAAAACGATTCGTTCCGTTTATTTGATGGAAGCGTATTAAAAATTTAATCGCATTTATTTAAGTGTTGTATTACAGTATTGTTGGGCAAATAAAATTGTTGACTCGGTGTTCATTAACCGAATTCATTAAGTCAATGACACATCTCTTACTACAAAATCCCTGGCATCTGAATTTATTAGGACCTTAGCCAAAGGTCGTGTATTTCCATATATTTTCTAGTGCACCGCACCCACGTTGTTAGCCGCATGAAGGAAAATAAATTTAAGGGTTCGTCTATCCCTAATTTTATTTGTAACATTTCGGAACTTACGAGTCATCGATTTATTGAAGTTATACTTCTTTTGGCGCGTTGAGACTAAAATATTAGTAGGCAACGGAAGTTGCGCGCGCACAACTAACGAAAAATGTACGGTGTGAAGTTAGCCGTCTAAGAAAGTAAATTAATTGTTGTGAATCGTGCTTAAAACCGAGTGTCCACATTCGGGCTCAAAGTGGCACACTTTGATCTTGGGAAAATTACGCTTGCCGCTCCGCGTTCATTGAATTTGTCTAATTTCTTTTTGACACTTTCAAAACATAAATTTAAATTTAGTTTAGTAACATAAATAGCGATTTTATTTTCGAAAAATGTATTTACCATAGCAATGAGTGGAAGAGAGCGAAAGGATACGACAATCTCGTTGTTGCGAGCGAGAGGGAACGACTAAAATTGTTCAACTGAGTTTTCGACTAATTTATTGGCTTAAATTATTGTGAATCGTGCTTAAATCCGAGTGTGCACATTCGAGCTCAAAGTGGCACATTCCAATCTCGGGAAAATGAAGCGCGCCGCTCCGCGTCGCGCTTCATTTGCCTCCCTCGCTCGGAAATGTGCCACTTTTCGCTCGAATGCGCACATCCTCGTATTTATTGAAATTGTCTTCCTATTCTTTGCTTTTTCAAATCATAAATCGAAATTTAGTTTCGTAAATATTGATTCTATGTTCGAAAAATGTATGTACCATAGCAACGAGTGGAAGAGAGTGAAAAGATACGACAATCTCATCGATGCGAGTGAGAGGGAACGACTAAAATAGTTCAACTGAGTTTTCGATTAATTTATTGGCTTAAATTATTGTGAATCGTGCTTAAATCCGAGTGTGCACATTCGAGCTCAAAGTGGCACATTCCGATCTCGGGAAAATGAAGCGCGCCGCTCCGCGTCGCGCTTCATTTGCCTCCCTCGCTCGGAAATGTGCCACTTTTCGCTCGAATGCGCACATCCTCGTATTTATTGAAATTGTCTTCTTATTCTTTGCTTTTTCAAATCATAAATCGAAATTTAGTTTAGTAAATATCGATTCTATGTTCGAAAAATGTATGTACCATAGCAACGAGTGGAAGAGAGTGAAAAGATACGACAATCTCATCGATGCGAGTGAGAGGGAACGACTAAAATAGTTCAACTGAGTTTTCGATTAATTTATTGGCTTAAATTATTGTGAATCGTGCTTAAATCCGAGTGTGCACATTCGAGCTCAAAGTGGCACATTCCGATCTCGGGAAAATGAAGCGCGCCGCTCCGCGTCGCGCTTCATTTGCCTCCCTCGCTCGGAAATGTGCCACTTTTCGCTCGAATGCGCACATACTCCGCGCTCATTGAATTTATCTACTTTATCCTTCGTTCTTTCACATCATTTTAAATTTAATTTAGTAAATATCGATTTGAAGCTCGAAAAACGTATTTACCATAGCAATGAGTGGAAGAGAGCGAAAAGATACGCCAATCTCGTTAATACGAGCGAGAGGATCGATTAAAATTAATTTAGTTCGACATTTAAGGCGCGTATAGAATTTTTTTTACAAAAATCGTTATTTAACAATTTTACATCGGAATTTATTAACCTAATGCCTTTCCATATTAGAAACGAAGTCAAGATAATTTAATAAACCTAAATTATTAATAATTAGATTTCAACTTTCTAAAAGTGCTATTCAGCATTATAATTCGAATTAATGGCGTCCAAAAAAAAATGTAGGACGAGTCGAGACGGTACATTTAATTTTTCCGATTCCGAAGCAAAATTTAGTTAGATTGAAATTGTGTCCATTTGAGTTTTCTTCGATGGTGGCATCGAACAACGAGACATGGGGTCGTCTTTCGCCCGATTTATGCACGTGCACAGGTGCAACTTGCAGCAGAAAATTAGAATGATCGACGCTTTTCCTTTTTCAACTCGAACGTTTTTTTTTTAATGCTGTGTGCGCAAAGGGGTGTGGAAATTTATTTATGAATCATTGCTTTAATTTTTCTATTAGTGTTGACCTTCTCTTCGACACATACGGAAACAGTTTAATTGCTTAAAATTGCAGTTTCTTATTTACTAATCGTAATTTATTGTTGTTTCAATTAGTTATTTTAAGTGATATCAACAACGCATAAAAGCAAGGTTGCAAAATTGAATGATTTCACCGTTAAATGTACATTGCCGCTCATGGAAGTATGGACATGAAATGAAAATTTCGTTATATAGTGGATGTTTTTTTTTTAAACTTTTTTCTAGTTAATAATTAGAATTTTTAAAAAAATCCCCAAAAAAAATTATGTCATGATCAGAGACAAAAACGTCATTTTGCATTGAACCACCTATATCTCAGCAAAAAGCTGTCGTACAAAGATCTTTAAAAAAAAACGAATTTCCATTTCAATTCCATTGAAAGTAGAATTTTTTCTTTACATAAAAGTTTAATTGTTCCCGTATTACAGGTTCCTATTAATGCAATATAATTTAATTATCGTAATTGAACAATATTACAGGTACCTATAATGTTCCCAGCGTCCGTATATTAGGACACCTATGATTTTCAAACTTTTACAAGGGAAGTTGAAAACAAATACATTTTTTATAGTTATTAGCCCAAACTCAACCCATTTTTATAAATTTTGCAATAATTAAGACAATTAAATATATCTTTAAAAACATTTTTAATGAATGCTAGAAAGATCAAAGAAGGAATAGCTAAATCGATAAAAATCTAAAAAAATATTTTTGATTATATTATCTGCTCAAAAAAAAAACCGAAGAATCGTCCATGGTGCGGCCAACGAAGGGATAATTTATTGTGTTACTTTTTGTATTGCAGTAAAATGTAAAAATTAATTTTTTATTTAGTGTCCACACTTCCGTGAGCGGTAGTGTACATCCATAAATAAAATTTCCTTTTTTTTTAACTAATATGTTGCATTAATTTTTGATAGTAATTTTTCTGCACATAAATACAAAGTGAAATTATCATTAAACGATAATTATTTTGCAATTTGGCTGTTTTAAATCATCGCATTTAATCTCAGGGTTATTTTAATGTCAATAAAAGTGCCTAATAATAAAAATTATCAAAATCAACCTTGCATTTCGATTTCCTCGCGTAACGAAGTCCTTTACTTCCTGGTAACTGAACTGTATTAAACGTTCCAAACAGCTGTAAGCAGGGGTCGAAAAAATTCGGTCAGTTATTTCGAGAGAAAAGCATAACATTCGTTGAAAACAAGGCACAACAAGTATACTGCATTTGCAAAGTTACTAGCACAGCTGTTACACACACACGCACACACCTCATATTTTTTATATTTACAGTTTAACACAAAAAGAAAGAAATAATTTTACAGATTTTCTTTTGTATTTTTTCTAATTTCGAACTTATTTCCTCGATTTATTTCTGGCGAGTTTGTTTGATCTTTTAGCTCGAATTGTTTGTTTTTGTATTTGCTATAGGACAAAAATACACGTTAATTCTTGGGAAAAAGCAGATTAGAAAAAGTGCGTGCGTAGAATCCATGCGCGACAGAAGTAAAACTTCTTGATTATTAGATAAATTATTAGTATTTTTTTATTGAACAAGATATAACAATTTTTCATTTTCTTTCTTATTTAAAAAAAAATAAGTGAAGTAAAATAAATAGTATTACTATATTTTACCAAACAATTTCAATTCAAAATTATTTAATAAATATTGAAAGTAATTTAAAAAATAATAAAATAAAATGTATTAATTTTTTTATCATTTTGTAATTTTTTGAGATTTTATCACATCACAAAAATTTTATTAAAATAGATGCAGTTATTTAAAAGATAATAAATTGTTTTTAAAACTCTTTAATAGGTTTTTTTTAATTTTGTTATTTATTAGCAAAATGAAAAACCATAGAGCTACTAATTAAAGAAAAAAATAATACATATTCATGCTAAAGGCGCCGTTCCATTCTTTTATTGTTCTTCATCAATAATTCTGTATTTAAGCGTATCTGATAAACTCTTCCGTCGGTTCCCCCACCACGTACCTAACTATTCCCCCCATACCATCGAAATTTTCGTAACGCTAGAAAATTGTAGTCGCCCTAACCAAAGAAGCTTTACTTCAGAAATTAAACCCTTTAAAATCGACTCGAAACGTCCAAAGAAATAAACTGAGGCTCTTGTGCCTGAAAACTTAAGAGATCGTGCTTTTAAATTGAGAAAGCACCCTCTTAGGGCTCCTTAATTAAGTTGGAGAGGCCCAATTCCGAATGAAATACGTTTTAATAACGCTCTTTTATCATTTTTGTCGTCGGATCTAATTTTTCGCATAAAACTAACGAAGTGCTTGCGCTAATTTTTTTCAAAAGATCATCGAAGAGTGTTTTTTTCGCATAATTAAAAAGTAAATAATTTAGGTCTGAAAAGGCAACAAGCGAACAACTCGCAAGCTAATTGGGCCTCTTTGCGCTCACCCTCCAGGCCTTTAATTGAGTAAGGGACGAGGTCTATTGATATTTATTTTATTATTAGGGGAAATGTGGGGTCGTTACTTTTTATTTTGAATTTTTGTTTTGCGATTACATTGTGGTATATTGACCCGTCTGTTCACCTTTCCAAACCGCAAAGATTGACATTTCCTGTACGCTTTCGGAGATGCATTTTGCAAACGTAAGAATTTCGTTATTTTTTAAATGATTTTAAAAGCGGCCACGAAATTGTTATTTGCTCAAAGAATTAGTAACGTTTTCTTAAGTCAACAGACGCATTAGACGATGTTTGCTTTGGCTAGGATTTATTACGCGGGCGAAATGGGGAACGTTTTTTGGTCTTTTAGAAAATATAAGGAGGGGTGCGTGTGTGTGTAATGGCGAAATGCAAAATGTAAGCAATTTTGTATTCATTATGCGTCTCTTCGTAGGAAAATAAATTATAAGCACCCTCCGAAAAGGGGAACACAAAAAGCTTAATGCCATTATGTTTCTCTCTCAAAATACAATAAAAATAATTCGCGTGGAAATGAAGTAAATAATTATGTTGCTGTGTTGTGCCGTTTTTGCGCTTTACGTTAAAAGGCTGCTCGTTTTTTTTAATTATTCCAGATTGGATGTTTTTAATGAGCTCCAAGCTACATTTATAAGAAGCTATCTTTCTGGTTTTTTTTTTGAAATTTAAATTAGTGAGAAAATTGATTTTCTAAGCGGCCCATTATTATGTTCGCCTATTATTGGAATTTTTAGAATTATTTATGCTGATTTTTAAAAGTAATTTCTCGAGATAGGAATGTGCCACTTAGAACTCGAATGTACACAACGTTTTAAACACGATTCACAATAATTTAAGCTAATAAATTAAACGAAATATCAAGTGAATAATTTTAGTCGTTCTCTCTCACTCGCATCGACAAGATTGTCGTATCTTTTCGCTCTTTTCCACTCATTGCTATGGTAAATATGTTTTTCAAACATAGAATCAATATTTACTAAACTAAATATCGATTTATGATTTGAAAAAGCAAAGAATAAGAAAAGAATTTCAATGAATACGAGGATGTGCGCATTCGAGCGAAAAGTGGCACATTTCCGAGCGAGGGAGGCAAATGAAGCGCGACGCGGAGCGGCGCGCTTCATTTTCCCGAGATCGGAATGTGCCACTTTGAGCTCGAATGTGCACACTCGGTTTTAAGCACTATTACAAAGCGTCCTGTTTTAACAGAAAAAAACTTGGTCAAATTGTTAGGTATATGTTTACAAAAAACTCAACAAATATTAATCACTAAATAAAACAGTCGCACATTATAACTGAGGTCCGGATAATTGAGGTTTTACTGTATTAAGGTTGCTGGTAAAACATTTCCCCTTCTCTTTTCATTCTGGGTCTTCAGTTTATATTTCCTCTCTCACGGTACACCCCTTTTTCGTAACTAAATTTCAGGTTAACCCTCAAAGAAGAAGTTTCACTTCAAAAAGAAGAACATGCTTAAAATTATCATGTTTGCCAACCTTAATAAATGAAAATGATTTTATCTTAAATTAAATATATAATGTTTTATTGATCAATTGTTATTATTATTTTCAAAAAAACTATTTTATTTAATAATTTTTTACATCGTTAAACGAGCAAGCGCCCCAATCGGCCCCCTTCTAGCTGCGCCCGTGGATCGAAACCTCAACTTTTATCTTTAATTAGTTTTGGAAGCGCATCCATCCAACGCAAAACTAATTATGTAAACATCGCATCGATAATCTGAAGATTAAAAAGCCGTAAGGTCGCATTTATTAAAATTTACGATAAATAAGTTTGTGCAACGTACAATTAATTTATTTTCGCTCATTAAATGGAAGCCTTCTGCTTAATAAAGCAATTTTTAAAATGCGCGATGGTCCATCGACGAAACGGCCAAATGTTCCGAGTTCACTGAAACGGAACCATACTTTGCATGTGTAAAAACCACAAATAACGTTTTAATCAGTCATCCTACGCAGGGCACACGAGGAGATTTTATCAAAAACTGTGTAACAGCACGTTTTACCTATGCAAACAATGGGTTATAAAGATGTTGTGCACCTCCACCATTGTGGGCCGGTCATTTGACTTTCTTAATTTGTAAAATCGACCGAGCATTACGTTCACAAAAGAAGGTTACCGTGCATAATTGTTTCGTGGCGAGGTGCTTTTTAAAAACGTGCTCAAAACTTTCGAAAAATTTTAAATACTTTCGATCGATGGTTTTAATTTATTCCATCTATTGATTCGAAGAGCTCGAACACGCAGGAAGAAAACACGACACGGTTTAATCAAGTTGTGATAAGGGCGATGGTTTTAAATTATTAAAAGCCCATAAAAAAATTATATAGTACGTGGGTTCGAAAAGACACGATTATTGCTCAATGTGTCTATTAATTATTAGACATATTTTTATTTAAAAAGAAAGATACTCAATTTGGGACACCCTGTATATCGTCAAGTAAATTAATAACTTTTAAAATTGCGAAAAAAACGTTTGAACAACGACCACAATAAATTTCACAGTGGTGCACCAAAATGCGATACACCCTGTATATAATTTTTTTATGATCTCTAAACAAAACCCCAATAATTTGCTTTAATTTTACAAAGTAAACGACAAATCCAAATTAATTACGTGCAAACGCAAATTCCATTATAAAGGGTGTTTCGAATTAAAGCGGAAAATATTAAGATTTTCAAAAATTGCCAAAAACGATCATTACGAGGCTTTGTAATTATTTATAAGAGATTATTATTACAAACCGATAAACACGTGTGCCTATTTAAAAACCCAAATACACGATTCTGGAAAGCGCGATAACGTTAACTTGCAAATGGCCGAAAGCGCTACGTTGAACAAAGGAAAATGAATTTTGGGCCTTGCAACTAACATTTTAGTAAGCCATTACGACCAAAAAAACAAATATTTTTGAGAAAGGTGGCGTAAAGATTTTTAAAGTATTATTTGTGACTTAACAAAAACGACAAAACATAGAATATTTAAAAACAAGCTTACAATTCAGATTTATATACAGGGTGTACTTCGAAAAGTTCCAAAACCCTTTGGTAAACACTATTCTGTTCCACACAAACACTAATTAGTCAAAATCAAATTTTTCTAGAACGTTCTTAACACTTCAACCTGTGATTCACAAATGGGGTGCGGGGGGAACGATGTATGCAGTTTGTAACATTATCCGTTTATTTCAATTTTGGTATATGTTAAACACGATTAAGAAACTTTCTAAAAACGGCCGTACCGATGTTTTATAATTATTTATAAGTTTGTACACATCAAAAACAAATAATGTTACTAGTTGAAATCAACTCGTGCGAGCCATATACGGTACACGCACTAGTTTAAATTGATTTATAAGAGTTCAAATAAATAATACAATTAAACAAATATTTCAATTTGCCATTTTTGACTAATGTATTAAAGTCGTTTAAAAAAAATGTTTTAACGACTGATATAATTTAAATTTCCTAATTATTCTTTGAAGCACATATGTGACATTCAAAGCACGTTGTATTCAAGCTGCCTATGTATAAGTTATGGAAAAGGTGGGTTAAGTAAAAGGGCGGAGTTTATGTATTGATTTTTCACGAAGCCTACAAAGTATTGATTTTTAGATATGCCAAACAGGTAGTGACATCGCCAAAATTTTCCAGTGGTTACGTTATGTTTAAGGCCACCGACCTGTGTGTTGCTCATAAATGAACCTGCATTGGTCGCTCACTGCCACGTAAACCGTCACAAATTAGTGTTTTAACTGTGTTTAATTAGTGTTTTAATTGGTCGCGAGTGCGAAAGAGAGAGACTTATGAGTGTCGGAATCGGTTTAGAATGAAAGTTCGCACAAAGTTCCAAATTCGAGACTGTCGCCGGAGCGCCGGCATTCGCCCGACCACTTCGCAAGGGTGCTTTAGTGCGATCGCAGCATCGGCTTACGGGCTTCCAGCCAAGCGAAAGATTCAGTTTGCGGTACGTCTACTTTGCGTGGGTCAAACGACCGAGCATCGACGTGTACTCATCAAAGTCGGTGAGTGACTTATTGCTATACAATTAAAAACTATGTTAAATGCAAAGAATTGGAAACTATCCTAAATGGCCGTAACGATGTTTCATAATTATTTAGAAAGCAATGCTATAACGATTAAATAAACGTGTAAACATTTTAAACCTCGAATGCATGGTAAAGTTAAAAACTTTGCCATTTTGAATTATTTATAAGGTAATAATTATTATTGTTCAAAAAACTTACAATATCAGTCAAAAAATAAATATAATGACCTTGGCTTGTATTGTATTTGGCCAATTTTAGACCAACCCCTGCATTTACTAAAATAAAAATACGGGCAAAACTTAATTTGCTGTCCATTATCCACGGGTACTAAAATTGCCAGGTCTAAAATGCTCATTAGCGAGACGGGAGGTTAAAAAAATTGATTTTAATTTTTAAATCGCCACAACTAAAAAAAAACAAAGTTTTTATCGATTCGCGTTTATTTTTATCATTAAGCGGTGAAAATAATTGTATAGCACTACAATAGGGTACGAGATCTGTTCAAAAAAATAATCAACAAAGATATTTAGTAATATGCGGTTGGCACCACTGCCTTGCGCATAACCTCCTTTGTAACCACATGTTTTTCATATTTCCCAAATTAGAATGAGTGTTGAAAAGATTCCGTTTTTACCTTAAGAGCCAACCGAAATGAAGCTATCCAGGCATGCTTCGCGAAATGGAAACACCGCTAGAAAAAGTGTGTCAATAAGGGAAACGAATACTTTGAAGAAGACGAGGACCAATAATCAATAAAATTAATATATTATTTTTTGAACAGACCTTGTAAATGTATTTATTAAGAGGGTATCCAGGTGCCGCGATTATTGAACAACGTAAACAATGTTGATTATTGACGCACGAATTAAATAATAACATTGTGGTTGCCATTAGTACTAATTTTACAATTTACAACAATTTCCGTTGGGGATAACAAAATGTGTTACACACAAACTTAACACGTCTTAATTTTTAAAGAGTTCGATAATAAATTTAGCCGTGGCTTAAATTTTTCGGGAAAAGCGTCACACTGTCTGGTTCGGCTTTGAACTCCAAACAACACCTGTATTTCTTACGAAATTTGAATAGACCTTCTATTTTCGACATTCCTCGCTTCCCACGCACTTCGGAGCTTAGAAAAAAATCGGTCCGGATTACTTTGTGGAGTGATTCATAATGCATTTTTACCGCAAGCCGCAGAACGCGTAAAGTTACAGCCAAATTGAATAACATCACGGAAAAAAGTAATCGATGACTTAGCTCATCGCATGCCTTTCTGATGAGGGAAAGTGCAAGTCACTTTTTATTTTACATCAAAGCGAAACTGCTGATTGATAGATAGCGGATAGATATAAATTGCGTGTCGGCCGAAGCTTAATTATTTTCTACTCGAAACTCGAGTAATTTTTCTATTTTAAACGGGCCGTAATGAAATTAGGCGCTTTTTTCTAAGACGACGGAAGAGAAACTTTTAATAATGCTTTACGATTCGAAATCTCACTCGCCGAAGAAAATAAATACAAAATAACATCTTCGTTAGTAATAAATCAGAAGGGCTTTGCTTTAACTAAAATAAATTGCTTTTACCTGTCGCCGCTTTATCCGTAGTTTCTAAAAATGTTAAAATTGAAAGAAAAAAAAAGGAATTTATTTTTGCTCTCGAATCCTTGTTTTTAATGGTCAAAAAGTTGTTTAAATAAATCACAGATTTTGTACATTCAATTCGGTATATTAAATAAGAAATTAACATTAAAAATATTTCGCCTGAAGTAAAATGTAAAAATTAACATGGAGGGTTCGTCGTCTATCGGCCTTAGAGTCTCTTTTGAGGATCGCAGAAAAAAAATCATAACTCGAGTTTTAATCGATCGATTTCCGCAATTTTTTTTTTAAATTAAACCTAAAATGTTGGACTAAACGATCCACAAAAGATCCGTACAGTAAACTCCCTATATACCAATTGATACCCCCCTGAAATTATATAACTTTGTTCTTCAAAAATGCTGCACGTTTTTAAATTTTAAGTAATTATCATTAAAGGGCACCGGTTGTCTAGAGCTCAAAAATTTAAGGTACTTAGAGAATTTTTTTTAATAATAAAAAAAAAAATAAAAACGATATTTTAACTTTTTAGGCTTATTATTACACTTATTCTATATACAAATTTTTTTTTGAAATTTAAAAATTTACTTTCTCCGACGACTAATTTCAAGAAGTATAACTTCAAAAATAATAAAAGCTGTAGTTTATTGATTTGGGGGCGAGGGGGCAGAAATTCTTAGTTCTTATTTGACAAATTAATGTCGAACGTTTCCATTGTTAAAAATACGGAGTAAAAAAAAAGTACTATTCTTTAAGAGCAAAAGAAAAACATTTCCTTTTTAATTAAAAAAAAAAACAGTAATGTTTCTCCAAAATGATGCTTTCCAATTATTTAAATGGGAGAGGTCGTTGTATTTTGATTTGTTTGATTTATCTCTACTTTTTATCTCGTGTTAAACGAATTGATTCTTCCTTCAGCCCGTCGTCGAAGGTATTTTTGAACAAAATGTTGAATGATATCGAGACAGTCCTCGGACTTGAATACAAATAGCTTTCGATCTTCGATTTGACCTTTTCGCAAAACGTAGGTTGATTTAGCATAGTTATCTGGATCGCGTTTTGCGTTTCGTTTCTTGTAAATAAATCCACCTTTTTGACTTTTATAAAACGAAAAGAACTATTGCGTAGGCAGGAAACTAATTTGATTTTCACAAATCGATGGCGTTACAATTTTTTTGAATCGCTTTGGTCAATACATTGCATGTAAGAATTCACTGCCTTCTTTGTTTAACCTTCCGTGTACTAGATGGGGTATAACTAACGTAAACATTTTTTTTGTTAAAACGGCCCGTTTGGTAATCGAGCTGAAAACCGAGTGTGCACATTCGAGCTCAAAGTGGCACATTCCGATCTCGGGAAAATGAAGCGCGCCGCTCCGCGTCGCGCTTCATTTGCCTCCCTCGCTCGGAAATGTGCCACTTTTCGCTCGAATGCGCACATCTTCGTGTTTACTATATTAGTATAATTTAGCGTGCGCTCTTTCAAATCAAAATTTTAATTTAATTTAGTAAATATTGATTTTATATTCCAAAAACGTATTTACCATAGCAATGAGTGGAAGGGAGCGAGAAGATACGATAATCTTGTCAATGCAAGTGAGAGGGAACGATTAAAATTATTCAATTAATTGTTCGTGTAATTGATTGGTCTAAATGATTGCGAATCATTAAGAAATTGCCGTGAAATTAATTTGTATTTCAATAAGGAGGCAAGAATGAAATTCTTGTTAGGTTCTGATGCTAAATAATTGTTTATAATATATTATTGTACATAGCAAAAATAATAAAAAAATTCCTGGATAGCTATCGAAGAAAATATTAATTATTTGCCTATAAGATATGTTGAAAGTCAAACTGCAAAATTGGTAATTACTGAAATTTGTCAAAACGGCCGTTTTCATGTTAAATAATTATTTATAATATATTACTAAACAGGTAAAAAATAATAAAAAAAGCCCGGATAGATATCCAAGAAAATATTAATTATTTGCCTATAAGATATGTTGAAAGTCAAACTGCAACAATGTGAATTTCTGAAATTTGCCAAAACGGTCGTTCTGATGCTAAATAATTGTTTATAATATATTATTATAAACGGGAAAAATAATTAAAAAAAGCTGGGATACCTATCGAAGAAAATATTAATTATTTTCCTATTAGATATGTTGAAAATCAAACTGCAAAATTGGTAATTTCTGAAATTTGTCAAAACGGCCGTTCTGATGCTAAATAATTGTTTATAATATATTATTATAAACGGAAAAATAATTAAAAAAGCTGGGATACCTATCGAAGAAAATATTAATTATTTTCCTATTAGATATGTTGAAAATCAAACTGCAAAATTGGTAATTTCTGAAATTTGTCAAAACGGCCGTTCTGATGCTAAATAATTGTTTATAATATATTATTATAAACGGGAAAAATAATTAAAAAAAGCTGGGATACCTATCGAAGAAAATATTAATTATTTTCCTATTAGATATGTTGAAAATCAAACTGCAAAATTGGTAATTTCTGAAATTTGTCAAAACGGCCATTCTGATGCTAAATAATTGTTTATAATATATTATTATAAACGGGAAAAATAATTAAAAAAAGCTGGGATACCTATCGAAGAAAATATTAATTATTTTCCTATTAGATATGTTGAAAATCAAACTGCAAAATTGGTAATTTCTGAAATTTGTCAAAACGGCCGTTCTGATGCTATATAATTGTTTATAATATATTATTATAAACGGAAAATAATTTAAAAAGCTGGGATACCTATCGAAGAAAATATTAATTATTTTCCTATTAGATATGTTGAAAATCAAACTGCAAAATTGGTAATTTCTGAAATTTGTCAAAACGGCCGTTCTGATGCTAAATAATTGTTTATAATATATTATTGTACACGGAAAAAATAATAATTAAAATATATAAAGTACAATTTTTTGGATTTTATGTCATTTTATTTTCGGGGTATGGCAAACCCCACCTAGTATGGCATGTGACATTTAGTCACCTAGTATGCGGAGGGTTAGTAGTAACGTAATAATTTTTTTATTATTTTTTCGCCTTAAACTAATTACCAATAAACAATAATAAAGCATAAAAACGGCAGTATTTGCAATTTTGTAAAATTTCGTATTTTCATGTATCAACTCAATCATGTCATGTAAGAAACCACTGCCTTCTTTGTTTAATAACAACGCAAGAATTTTTTTATTATTTTTTTGGCTTAAACTAATTACCAATAAACAATAATAAAGAATAAAAACGGCAGATCTTGCAATTTTTTAAAATTTCGTTTTTTTCATGTTCAACTCAATCATGTCATTTAAGAAACCACTCCCTTCTTTGTTTAATAGTAATGCAAGAATTTTTTTATTATTCTTTCGGCTTAAACGAATTACCGATAAACAATAATAAAGCTTCAAAACGGCAGTTTTTACAATTTTTAAAATTTCGTATTTTCACGTTTCAACTCGAGCATTGCATGTAAGAATCCACTGCCGTCTTCGTTTAATACTAATGTAAAATTTTTAGTTGATTAATATCCATTCTTCGTATAAAAACGACTAGTTTTAGTTCAAACCAAAAAACCACCACCAAATCAATTTTCAAAAACTGGGATTGCGAATCGCGAAAACATAAAGACCCGCAGGCATCGATCAAATCGCACTAAAAGCCTTCCAATACTGTTATTGTTTATTGGTCACGTTTCGCCAACGATTTATAATCTCAACCAACAAGTTTTACAGTACTCGTCGATATGTCGCTGGCATTTTTGTCGTCTGGCAATATCGTAGACTAATTACGCGACATAATTCTAAGCGATCTTCGTGTTATTATAAATAAAACCGAGTTCGGATAAGTGGCTCGAGAAGAATTCGAAAAACCTAGAAAGAATAAAAGTAAATTTCTTTTCGAACACGTGAATTGATTAACAATGGAATTGTCGGCAGCACAACACGTGACAAAACTTAATCCTTAATCTCCTTCTTTGAGTACATGGCAAATGCTTTTCCTGTCGTCCATGGCGAGATACTTATGTGAAGTTGAAAAAGGAAGATTACGACGACATGTTTGTAAGTCGTTTTTATAAATCGCATTATCAATGGAATTCGAGACTTCTTTTTAATGCCACCTGCATCTGCATGTTGAATAAAAAATTGTTAAGCTCCGAAGAACAAGCAGTTCGACTTTTATTCAAAATATTTAGAATGACTTCGGATTTTTCGACGTGTGCCGCCGAAAATTGAGAGAGGAATTTTAAAGTACAGTATTTTTTACTAAACAGTGTTTTTTTTTGCTTTGTACATTTTAAGATAATGTGCGACTGTTTTATTTTGTGATTAATATTTGTTGCGTTTTTTGTAAACAGATACCTAACAATTTGACCAATTTTTTTCCTGTTAAAACGGGAGGCTTTGTAATCGTGCTTAAATCGAGTGTGCACATTCGAGCTCAAAGTGGCACATTCCGATCTCGGAATAAGCGCGCGCCCGCGTCGCGCTTCATTTGCCTCCCTCGCTCGGAAATGTGCCACTTTTCGCTCGAATGCGCACATCCTCGTATTCATTGAAATTCTCTTCTTATTCTTTGCTCTTTCAAATCATAAATCGAAATTTAGTTTAGTAAATATCGATTCTATGTTCGAAAAATGTATGTACCGTAGCAATGAGTGGAAGAGAGCGAAAAGATACGACAATCTCGTCGATGCGAGTGAGAGGGAACGACTAAAATTATTCAACTGATATTTCGTTTAATTTATTGGCTTAAATTATTGTGAATCGTGCTTAAAACCGAGTGTACACATTCCAGCTCAAAGTGGCACATTTCCGATCTCGGGAAAATAAAGCGCGCCGCTCCGCGTCGCGCTTCATTTGCCTCCCTCGCTCGGAAATGTGCCACTTTTCGCTCGAATGCGCACATCCTCGTCTTTATTAGATTTGCCTATATTACTATTTTATTCTTCAATTCAAAAAATTAAAAATCGAATAAATTAGATCGATTTTTTATTTGAAAAAGGTTAGATATTTTATTCCTTTTGATAAGTTATCATGGTGCTGTTCCGCACGCCTAATTGTAGCGAGCTTGATAAAAATATTTTCGGGTGTACTTGCGAATGTTTACTAATTCGCATTTTTGATTAATTAAAATTGTATACGAATCAAATTTTCTGAAGTGGGCCACTACAAATCAACTAGTTGATTTTTATATCATCTTTTGCAGATTGTTGAAGGTTTATACACTACTGGCCATATTAAATGGAACACACAAAATAAGTATGATATAATAAATATACGTTGAAAACTTTCTTGTGTATGTATTTTATAAATAATTATTAATTGTGTTTTAAAAAATCATAAGTAAAACGCAACTAATAATAATGTTTTTTCAATTTATTATATGAAATGGTGTATTTGCGTTGGACAAATTTAATGGAACAAGTATAGATAGCAGAATTAATCACTAATTAATTTGACAATTGGGTGGAAATCAGACGTATTTAGTTAACCCGAAACGTCTTTTTATTTACATGTGAATTAATTTATATTAATTATGCATCCTAAACACATTATTAAAATTGTAAAAGACCTTTATGATCGACATCTGAATTACAGAAAAATGTCAGAAATTAGTGGTGTATCGTTATCAACAGTGCATAAATTTATCAACAAGGATGAATCTAAGATGAAAAAAGACTCCTAGACCAATGCCTAAGCTCACTCAACGAGATGAACGACAGATTCATCGAGTTGTGCACAATTGCAGCGATGAGTTAAGGCGATGTACCAGGCATGTATTCAAAATAAAGCTTATTTAAATCATGTCTTAACTAGGACAATTAAAAGGAAGCTTAATATATTCAATTGTAAATACAAAACCTTAACCAAACAGATTCAACGCACGCAAGGACATAAGGTAAAGCGATATAAGGCTTGTCGCACCTGGATTCAAGTTTGCATTGATTGAAAAACTGTTATATTCATCGATGAAAAGCGATTTTTCCTAGATAGTCCTGATAATTGGTCGACGTATGGTGATCCTGATTGCAAAAATGTGAGAGATAGAGTTTGATGTGGGGGAGGCGGATACATGATCTGGGGCATGATGAGTTCAACCGGACTATTTTGGATTAAATTTTTGAAAGACAAAGTTAATTCTACTCAATACATTGATGTTCTCAAGGAAGCCAAGGCTATTCTTGATGAACAATTTGGTGATGAAAATTATGCATTTCAACAAACTAATTGCTCAATTCATAAATCTCGACAAACAACATGGCTAAAAAATTCCAATATTGAAGTCTTAGAATGGCCCACGAAGAGTCCCGATTTAAATATTATTGGGAACATGTGGTCACACTTAAGTCAGAAAGTGTACGCTACAAAAGTTAAGTTTAATTCAAAAAATGAATTAAAATTTGCTATTGAAAAGGCAGTATCTGAAATAAATCATACAGCGTCAGAATATATTGATACTGTGTATATGTCCATTAACAAACGTCTACTTGACTGTTTTGAAAGAAAAAGAAGTTTCATCAATTATTAAATAATAATGGAAGTGTTAAAATGTATTAAAAATAGCTTGTTCCAAAAAAATTGTCCACCTAAATTACATTAATTTCATTAAGTTAAATTTAATTACTGAAGTTAAATATTTGAAGATGTTGTATTTTGAATATCATAATATACGAATATTATATACCAAGTTTGGCCAGAATCTATTCATTAGTTTTTGAATTATAACATGTTCCATTTTATTTGGCCAGCAGTGTAGGTATGTTAAAATTAATGTCTCCAAATACAGGGTGTCCCAAAATGAGTAGGCTAACATGGGCATCTTTCTTATTAGTGGAGATAGAAGTTTGGTTAAATGGGCAGTGTTATGCAGTTTTAGGTGCTGATTCACATTCTGTTAAGAAAATTTTAAAATTCCGAATAGTTCTGAAGTAATCGTAAAAAAACTGAAAATCGTTATTTTCTTTGATGTCAAATAACTTTGTAATTATATATGGCCACCTGGTGGTGGTGACCTGGAGTTACATCATTTTTAAAAGATCGGCACATATCGGGTTGACGCATACAGGGCAAAAATCCCATCCAAGCAAAAAACGAATTTTTTTTATTGCTCAGGAAAACAGGAAATTTCACTAAAACACGTGCCGAATTTTCATTTTTTGAGATACCGAGCTGAAATTTGGTACACAATCATATATAATCATATGAAAATCTTGTGCCGAATTTGAACTAAATCGGTGAGATGTAATCTCATTTTCTTCGGTTTTGACATGGAATATCCCTATTAAAAAAATTCCTTTTCAGCGTATTTAGCCTATAAGTCACATTAAACCCAAAATATCAAAAATCCCACTCTAATCATTTGAAAGTACATCGTTTTAGCTATCTTTCCTGAAAATTTCAGCCAAAAAAAAATAATAGTTTTGGAAATATGAATTTTTGAAAAAAAAACCCACATTTTTGCGTATACTGCGCATGCGTCGTGAGATATCAGAAAAATTCAAAAACCATCAAATTTTACGGAAAATTTCCAATCTCCTATGTCTTTTCAAAAAAATTTACGATCGATTCTATCATTGTTATGGTCGAAATTCGAAATTTGTATTTGGATTTTTCAAATTTGGCCGAAAAATTGATTCGGCGATTATATATAACGGTGACCATTTCAAAAGCTAAAAATCGAGATTTAGGCATATTTTGACATATACTAAACGACCGTCAAGGTTATTCCGAAAAATTTTACCCACTGGTGCAACTTTATCAAATCTGGCATGGAATCGCCCATATACTTATAATATATAATGCATATAATACTATATAAATATAAAAATATATAAATAACTAAATATTCATTATTAATTTCAGATACAATTTGAAAAGGACCGTTTCGCTCGTCTAAAAGAGTCAACAACAAAACTGAAGGGTGAGTGAAATACTTTCATTTTCAATATGTTACATTTTTGAAAAATGTGCCGCGTTCTTACACAAATATTTGCGCGTCCCGCGAATAGGAAGAGACGCATTTTGTTCTCACAAAGAAAGCACGCACGCAAAACTCGAGAGCCGGTAGAAAAAAAAACGATTATAAATATTCATGGCGAAAAAATTGCACATTCATAATGCATATTTTAAGTCGTAAAAATTCTTAAGCGTAAAGAGACAGGTGTACAATAAAGGCGAATGTCGATGTGATATATTTCAATCACAAACACGGATACAGTGAACCCTCGTTATACCGCGGATTCGCATATAACGCGGGAGAGGGGGCCACGTCGCCCAATTTGATGGTTAAACTGATATTTCAAAATATTTATAGGCATAATTATTCCAAAATTGAATAATTGTACAGTAAAACCTCTCTCTAACGAGCCCAAAGACATTGTCCGTTGTAGAAGGATGTCCGCTGAAAAGGGACCTAAATACATTGTTTTCCCATATTTTTTTTAGCCGAGACTTAAAATTGTACGTTAAAGAGGGGTGTCCGTTAAGAGAAGTTTTAGTGTACATACATATTGTCGTGTATTTATTGAGCGACGGTCGGGTATCGTTGCGGCGCGCCGCCCGCGGTGTAACGAGGGTCCACTGTACTTGTATAGATAAAATAAAGCAATAAGCAACTTTTATATTATTCTAACATGAGTGTATAATGGCTTTCTAACAAGTTTTCAGTTGTACTCATTTAAATTGAGACATTACAATAACATTTCTATTCAAATATTCATGGGCTTTTTTTCCTCCATTAAAACTTTTTATATTACACATTCTTTTAATGCGGCAGCAATAATTCAATCCATTTTCGAAAACTCCGTTATGATGTATTGCATGGAAATGTTGCAAAAAAAGAAGAAGGAAACCCTGTCGGTGCTTTTTGCAATATAAATGACGTCTGTAACGAACCGGCAGCGGCAATTTTAATTAATTCGAGTAAAACGGAACGTTACATAAACTGTTAAGAGAACAACCGCAATTGCAGAACTGAAATCCTGCAGAGGGCGCTGTTACGTTACGAATATGCCAAAGCGGCACATTCCTCCGGAGCCGACGACTTCTTGTACCTTCGGCCAACCTATAAACCCACATAAATCCCATCGGTATTCCCTTGCATTCCAGTTTTCAGTCCAAGCAAAGTCTGGAATTCTCATTTGAGTGACCTCGTGCTTCGGAACGACCAAATATGTAAATGGAACGCTTACACGGGTCGAAACGAGCGTCTCTGCGTTGGTACACATCATATTCGAAACTGAATTCCCACTGACCTCCAGCCACAATAATGGCCTCTCGACTCTTTTTTTTTACATGCCTTTGTGACTGCAGACAGTGGGTTACTCTGACTTGTGAACTTATTTTTTTATTCTTGGTAGGAGAAAAAAAAACGGGTTAGATTTGATGAATGTTGCTATTGTTAACGGTACCTTTCAATTCTAAAGCCGGCTTGTTTTATTTCTATCAGGACTTTATTAAATTAAGGGATGGGTTTATGATGATGATGATAGCTGTCGCAGGGATTCCATTATATACGTTCATTTTTTTGTACGGATTAAAAAAAAATCAAATTTAACGAATGGCTCGTCGGCTATTGATAAGAGCGGCGCTATTAAGAGAGCCTTTTGTCTCTGCTTTGCATTGAAGAAGAGATAAACGATTTGAAAAATGGATGGATTGAAATGGTTTTATCTTTTACGTTTTTAAATTTTTGGTGTATCGCATCGTTCGTTCGTTTTCCACTCAGGAAAAAAAGGCGGGGATTAAGAGTTCTCGTGAATCAATTTGTTAAAAAAACAATCAATGAATCGAAGAAAATCGAAGTCTGGAATCTTCAAAATTCTATCTATAATTATTTTTTTATAAGTTATAGTACAGTAAAACCTCTGTTATACGGATTCGCGATTATCCGGATTGCTTACCGCGTTCGGACCGGTTGCGAAAATTAAACCTCGGTATTTCTTACTAAATATTATTTTTTTGCGTTGTTGATTTTGAGATAGTGATTAATATTTGTTGGGTTTTTTGTAAACATATACCTAACAATTTGACCAAGTTTTTTTATTAAAACGGGATGATTTGTAATCGTGCTTAAAACCGAGTGTGCGCATTCGAGCTCAAAGTGGCACATTCCGATCTCGGGAAAATGAAGCGCGCCGCTTCGCGTCGCGCTTCATTTGCCTCCCTCGCTCGGAAATGTGCCACTTTTCGCTCGAATGCGCACATCCTCGTATTTATCGGATTTGCCTATATTATTATTTCATTCTTCAATTCAAAAAATTAAAAGTCGAATAAATTAAATCTATTTTTTGTTTGAAAAAGGTTATATATATTATTCCTTTTGATAAGTTATTATGGTGCTCTTCCGGACGCCTAATTGTAGCGAGCTTGATCAAATATTTTCAGGTGTACTTTCGAATGTTTACTAATTCGCATTTTTTGATTAATTAAAATTGTATATGAGTCAAATTTTCTAAAGTGGGCCACTAAAAATGAACTAGTTGATTTTTATATCAATCTTTTGGAGATTGTTGAAAATTTATATGTCAAAATTAATGTCTCCAAATATTTTTGGGTATTTTTCATTTTTGTAAAAATTATAAACAAATTAGTTTTAAGGCACATGTTGTATACACTGTTGTAATTAGACTTCATTTATGGATTAATTCAATTTTTAAATATAAAAAAATATTTATATGTTACACAGGGGGTGCATCAAAAATTTTAGAATGACTTGGGTGGAGTATGTTAAAAAAAAAAGGTTGGGAAATAAGAGTCAAAATTCGGAAAAAGTTCAAGTATTGTTTTTCATGTACGATAAAGTCTACCATCTAGTCTAGTTTAAAAATACTAAATTAGAAATGTGTTTTTTGGTAAAAATACCCTACAGTAATTTTTAATTAACCCTTATGTGAGTGACGAGGTACCCGGGTGCCTTTTGCATTTTCAATTAAAAGAAAAACTATATTTTATGCATTATAGATAGCTGTGGTGTCCTGAGAGCTCTTAACTTTTTGTAAACCATATTGTTTTTATGCTTTGACCCGGTCAACCCATTCGGAATATTTTGGGGAAGCTAAAACATTTTTTACATCCATAATAGAGTGACAAGGTACCCTGGTACCTTTATGTGTTTTGTATGATATCTCAAAAAATATATCTAATTTTGTACTCGAGACGTGTAACATCATTATCAAACTTATGAAACGTAACAACAATTTGAATCTATGGTGGAACATTGCAGCTCGAAATAATGGTAAGTGGTCAGATTTCCACAGTTTAGTCAAATGCTCTCTATTGGATCTATGTACTCCACTACAAATTAGAACGCCAAAATATGCCTCCAATTCTTGTTCCTTGAATGGTTTGAATGTTTTTTCTTTCGGTCGCTTGCTAATATCAGAGTAATTTTCTATCAATTTGTTATTGTATGATTCAGTAATCTTAGTTCCTTTTCGATTAGTTTCTCGTAAAATTATGTCGCACATTTCATTCGACAAGATATTTTTGAATATTTCCATTGCATTATAAAATTTACTAAAAGATGCAGCCTCGCCGCGTTGACGAATAATGTTTCGACTATTAGTTTGTGTTCTTGGAAGTAAATCAACCTGCCACTGGGTTCCATCTTTCGCTATAAGAACATTTTCAGATAATTCCTCTTCAAAACTATCATCTGAATCATAAGTCACTCTCATTTTCGATTTCGGCTTCTGGCTCAACATCGGAAACTTCCGATCTACCCTCATCAACTAAACGAATAGAAATCATCTTTGTTATCAGAAACAACAAATTCACTTTTATCACTAGAAGACTCTGATAGTATCGTTAGTAATTCTGTCGAATGCGGCAGCAATAATTCAATCCATTTTCGAAAACTCCGTTATGATGTATTGCATGGAAATGTTGCAAAAAAAGAAGAAGGAAACCCTGTCGGTGCTTTTTGCAATATAAATGACGTCTGTAACGAACCGGCAGCGGCAATTTTAATTAATTCGAGTAAAACGGAACGTTACATAAACTGTTAAGAGAACAACCGCAATGCAGAACTGAAATCCTGCAGAGGGCGCTGTTACGTTACGAATATGCCAAAGCGGCACATTCCTCCGGAGCCGACGACTTCTTGTACCTTCGGCCAACCTATAAACCCACATAAATCCCATCGGTATTCCCTTGCATTCCAGTTTTCAGTCCAAGCAAAGTCTGAATTCTCATTTGAGTGACCTCGTGCTTCGGAACGACCAAATATGTAAATGGAACGCTTACACGGGTCGAAACGAGCGTCTCTGCGTTGGTACACATCATATTCGAAACTGAATTCCCACTGACCTCCAGCCACAATAATGGCCTCTCGACTCTTTTTTTTTACATGCCTTTGTGACTGCAGACAGTGGGTTACTCTGACTTGTGAACTTATTTTTTTATTCTTGGTAGGAGAAAAAAAAACGGGTTAGATTTGATGAATGTTGCTATTGTTAACGGTACCTTTCAATTCTAAAGCCGGCTTGTTTTATTTTTATCAAGACTTTATTAAATTAAGGGATGGGTTTATGATGATGATGATAGCTGTCGCAGGGATTCCATTATATACGTTCATTTTTTTGTACGGATTAAAAAAAAATCAAATTTAACGAATGGCTCGTCGGCTATTGATAAGAGCGGCGCTATTAAGAGAGCCTTTTGTCTCTGCTTTGCATTGAAGAAGAGATAAACGATTTGAAAAATGGATGGATTGAAATGGTTTTATCTTTTACGTTTTTAAATTTTTGGTGTATCGCATCGTTCGTTCGTTTTCCACTCAGGAAAAAAAGGCGGGGATTAAGAGTTCTCGTGAATCAATTTGTTAAAAAAACAATCAATGAATCGAAGAAAAATCGAAGTCTGGAATCTTCAAAATTCTATCTATAATTATTTTTTTATAAGTTATAGTACAGTAAAACCTCTGTTATACGGATTCGCGATTATCCGGATTGCTTACCGCGTTCGGACCGGTTGCGAAAATTAAACCTCGGTATTTCTTACTAAATATTATTTTTTTGCGTTGTTGATTTTGAGATAGTGATTAATATTTGTTGGGTTTTTTGTAAACATATACCTAACAATTTGACCAAGTTTTTTTATTAAAACGGGATGATTTGTAATCGTGCTTAAAACGAGTGTGCATTCGAGCTCAAAGTGGCACATTCCGATCTCGGGAAAATGAAGCGCGCCGCTTCGCGTCGCGCTTCATTTGCCTCCCTCGCTCGGAAATGTGCCACTTTTCGCTCGAATGCGCACATCCTCGTATTTATCGGATTTGCCTATATTATTATTTCATTCTTCAATTCAAAAAATTAAAAGTCGAATAAATTAGATCTATTTTTTGTTTGAAAAAGGTTATATTTTATTCCTTTTGATAAGTTATTATGGTGCTCTTCCGGACGCCTAATTGTAGCGAGCTTGATCAAATATTTTCAGGTGTACTTTCGAATGTTTACTAATTCGCATTTTTGATTAATTAAAATTGTATATGAGTCAAATTTTCTAAAGTGGGCCACTAAAAATGAACTAGTTGATTTTTATATCAATCTTTTGGAGATTGTTGAAAATTTATATGTCAAAATTAATGTCTCCAAATATTTTTGGGTATTTTTCATTTTTGTAAAAATTATAAACAAATTAGTTTTAAGGCACATGTTGTATACACTGTTGTAATTAGACTTCATTTATGGATTAATTCAATTTTTAAATATAAAAACAAATTTATATGTTACATAGGGGGTGCATCAAAATTTTAGAATGACTTGGGTGGAGTATGTTAAAAAAAAGGTTGGGAAATAAGAGTCAAAATTCGGAAAAAGTTCAAGTATTGTTTTTCATGTACGATAAAGTCTACCATCTAGTCTAGTTTAAAAATACTAAATTAGAAATGTGTTTTTTGGTAAAAATACCCTACAGTAATTTTTAATTAACCCTTATGTGAGTGACGAGGTACCCGGGTGCCTTTTGCATTTTCAATTAAAAGAAAAACTATATTTTATGCATTATAGATAGCTGTGGTGTCCTGAGAGCTCTTAACTTTTTGTAAACCATATTGTTTTTATGCTTTGACCCGGTCAACCCATTCGGAATATTTTGGGGAAGCTAAAACATTTTTTACATCCATAATAGAGTGACAAGGTACCCTGGTACCTTTATGTGTTTTGTATGATATCTCAAAAAATATATCTAATTTTGTACTCGAGACGTGTAACATCATTATCAAACTTATGAAACGTAACAACAATTTGAATCTATGGTGGAACATTGCAGCTCGAAATAATGGTAAGTGGTCAGATTTCCACAGTTTAGTCAAATGCTCTCTATTGGATCTATGTACTCCACTACAAATTAGAACGCCAAAATATGCCTCCAATTCTTGTTCCTTGAATGGTTTGAATGTTTTTTCTTTCGGTCGCTTGCTAATATCAGAGTAATTTTCTATCAATTTGTTATTGTATGATTCAGTAATCTTAGTTCCTTTTCGATTAGTTTCTCGTAAAATTATGTCGCACATTTCATTCGACAAGATATTTTTGAATATTTCCATTGCATTATAAAATTTACTAAAAGATGCAGCCTCGCCGCGTTGACGAATAATGTTTCGACTATTAGTTTGTGTTCTTGGAAGTAAATCAACCTGCCACTGGGTTCCATCTTTCGCTATAAGAACATTTTCAGATAATTCCTCTTCAAAACTATCATCTGAATCATAAGTCACTCTCATTTTCGATTTCGGCTTCTGGCTCAACATCGGAAACTTCCGATCTACCCTCATCAACTAAACGAATAGAAATCATCTTTGTTATCAGAAACAACAAATTCACTTTTATCACTAGAAGACTCTGATAGTATCGTTAGTAATTCTGTCGAATTATATCTTTAACTACGTGGTTTTTGTTTAGAAGTACTCGTTCCAGTATTCATAGTGAAATAATTATAAACTAACAAAATAACAACTGAACTAATAGAAAAGAAACAAACGTATGCGCCGATAATCTACGTTCGACTTTTTGGCTCGCTAAAATAATAATAATCAAAGGAAGTGTAAGGTAAAATCAAAACTTGATTAGTATAAACTATATGAAGGTACCCGGGTACCTCGTCACTCTGATGAAGGTGTTTTTTTTGTCACTCACATAAGGGTTAAAAGAAAAACGAGAAGTGGTACATTTAGCTGAGTTTGATTTAATTAATATTGTTTTTAAGAGAGAAGAATAAGATAGTCAAATTAAATTATTAAGGAGTATGTGCACTTTCAAGCGAAAACTTTTTCCGAATAGAAAATCTGGATTTGATGGATTTGTTATTAATATAGTCGAATCCAATTAACACAAAGATGTGCGCATTCGAGCGAAAAGTGGCACATTTCCGAGCGAGGGAAGCAAATGAAGCGCGACGCGGAGCGGCGCGCTTCATTTTCCCGAGATCGGAATGTGCCACTTTGAGCTCGAATGCGCACACTCGGTTTTAAGCATGATTCACAATAATTTAGGTCATTAAATTAAACAAAAACTCAAATCGAGGTTTAACTGTATTTAATTTGAAACATGATTTAAATGATTCAAACTTGTATTATTTTGATATTTGTAGTATAGCCATGGTTACCAAGCAATTAAACAGTTATGATTGGCTAATTAATTGGCGGCCATTAAAAATGAGCTAATCTCATTGGCTTATTTAAAGCGGAATTTTCAATAAAAGATTTGTATGATACTTAACTCGCATTATTTTTGGTTTCCTCTTAGTTTTAACTTATCGAGGTTTGACTGTATTTGATTTAATTGATTGTTTATACAAACATGGAAAATAAAGTGTAAAGCAGAGCAGCACGATTTGTTTCCACCTTTCGCTCGGAAATGTGCCATTTTTCTCCCGAATCTTTGTATCAATTCGATTTGTATCTTTTTCGAATCAATAAATACGAAGATGTGCACGTTCGAGCGAAAAGTGGCACATTTCCGAGCGAGGGAGGCAAATGAAGCGCGACGCGGAGCGGCGCGCTTCATTTTCCCGAGATCGGAATGTGCCACTTTGAGCTCGAATGTGCACACTCCGCTTTTCGCCACGATTAACAATGATCAATTACCTTAAAAAAAATTCAAGTAATTCTGAAACCGTAGTTGCGCTCTCAAAATGTCTCCCTTGGGCTTCGCTTATTTTTCATAATTTTTTACTTTTTTCATGAGGAAATTGCCGTGAAATTAATTTGTATTTAAATAAGATGGCAAGAATGAAATTCTTGTTAGGATTTCTTAATATTCGGTATCGTAATTGACAATTTTTGAAAACGGGACATTTTGGCGTCCCGAATGATTGTTTGGGGACAACGGGACAAATGATCCGAAAACGGAACAGTCCCATTCAAAACAGGAAGTATGGTCACATTATATATAGCTAAAATTCGTTTTTTTCTATACATTCAATTAACCGAATTTTCGATTGTCCGAATGAGCTGTAACAATAATTAGCCCGGATAACCGAGTTTCCACTGTACATTCAAAAATTAGTTTAGTATACAGGGTGTTTATGATTAGTTGTCAGAGCCGTAAATGGGTTATAAGAGTGATTTTTTACAATAATTCCATTGTGTAATGTTTCTAAAATCATTTGGTTGAAGAGGTTCTAGCAAAATAAAAATTAAGTCCATATTTTGAGAACCGTGGATTTTTTTGACCTAAAACAAAGTTAAATTCCCCAATTATATTAATTTATAAAACAAAAGTGCGTGCCTGAGTTAAATATTATCTCAGGATAATAAGTTCACATTTTATTCAAGTCTGCAGTTAGTTCAAAATGTTTTTAATAATTATAATATAAATATATGATAATTTCTGCAACTCTTCTGGTGTTATTACAGTGATCCTTATACTTCTAAATAGATAAACAAAATTCTAATTATTTTTTTTATAAATAGTACGTAGCTCAATATCTGAGAAACATTGTAAGACAATAATTTCAAATCTTTATACACAATTGAAATCTGTACAAGTTAGTGTTTTGGTAATTTATCAAACAATAAATATTTACTATAACGCCCCACGTTCAATTGACCCAAAAGAAAAATAATTTAACAGCCCCGTAAAAAAATTGTTCCTGTGCCGAGATTCGTGGTTTACTAGTTATGTATTATTTTAATTTGCGCACTGCCTTTTTTTAAGTTAGTTCAATTAAAACATGGTTTTTGAATTGTTAGAAGTCGATTTCTCTTGAACCAAAAACCTTTAGTTATATAAAACTTAGTCACACGTCGATTAATAATTCCCCGTTTGTCTTATCGCAGAAGGCGTTCTAGAACTCTAATCGGGTCCCACACCAAAAACAGAGCGCAACATTTTTATGCGTTTTGCGATAAACAATTTCTTTGCAAAATCGTGTGCCGCTCATCCCCACATTTGAATCCGATTATATCCTACAATATTTCTATCAGTTTTAGGTCGGTCGTTGTGAGGTGTTAAGGTGCTTAAATAATTGAACCCAATAAACAATTTTAATCAACAATTAGTGATTAAAAAACCAAGTTTAGTGTTTTCAAAAATCTTCAAAAGGTGAGTCCTATTTTATTTGTTCGCATTATAAAAAATCTCCAGTTATAATAAGACAAGTACACATTTTACAAAATATGTTGTTTATAAGTCGCAATATTTGCTCAACGTTTGATTAGAAGCGCTTTTCAAAAAAAAAATGTAGTACAAAAGAGAAGATACGTGTATATTCCTACTATCGAGTATGACATCTTGAGAATGAAGCTACGTTGTAATTTCTTCGTCGAGCTTTATACGCGAGTTTCGAGTTAAAGTTAAAATAAAGTCCTTGTAATGTCTTTGGAAGAATGAATAAATTTACAAGACATTCCGGATTATGAATAAAACATGGGAGAGCCTGCCCATCGGGGACCGCTACAAGAACTGGTTCCAAAGTTAAACGCACCAAAAACAAGGGTGTCGTCTCGTATTTAAGGCCTAATACACGACTTCGAAAAAAACCTAATGAAACCAATCAAGTATCGAACAAGAAACGATTCCTACCGCCTTTGTTGCTTGACGACTTGTTTAACAAGTTTTTCAATTAGTTAAAACTCTTCTGCTCAAGATTCTCGTCCCATTTTATGGGTTTCTCGGTTTTCGAGTCCTTCGGATGATTCGAAATAATCAATCTTACAAAGGCACCTTCGTTGCTCCCTTAATTCCTTTAAATTTAGGCAAATGGGGAACGCGGTTCGTTTAACAAAGTCATTTTATGAATTAAAAGCGCTCAGATTTAATTGAACCAACCGAAAAGTCAAAATTAAAATGTTGCACCGGGGGTTTCGGAACCTTACGTTACTGCGCCATCCCTTAAAAAAATCTGATCGTGGCGCCTAGTTTCCGATTAACACGGTAGATGGGTTCCGAGAAAATCGTGCAAATCGAAATGGTTATATTTCGCATGGGAAACCGTGTAAATTGTAAACAAAGCATAATATGTATACTACGGTGGTCCTTAACAGGGGTGTTTTCAAATTTATTTGCTCCCAGGGGTTCAAATAGAAATAAAAAAAAATCCCTGAAAATTTGAAGTTGAATAATTTTAATGTTTTATTTGTGCACATTACTCTTTTCTTTTTAAATCCAAAATTAATGCAAACAAATACGATAAATACGTACAATAATATATTATAAACAATTATTTAGCAACAGAACGGCCGTTTTAACAAATTTTAAAAATACACATTTTGCAGTTTGATTTTCAACATATCTTATAGGAAAATAATTAATATTTTCTTCGATGGCTATCCCGGAATTTTTAATTTTTTTTTCCCGTGTAGAATAATATATTATAAACAATTATTTAGCAACAGAACGGCCGTTTTGGCAAATTTGAAAAATACACATTTTGCAGTTTGATTTTCAACATATCTTATAGGAAAATAATTAATATTTTCTTCGATGGCTACCCCGGAATTTTTTAATTATTTTTGACGTGTACAATAATATATTATAAATAATTATTTAGTATCAGAACGGCCGTTTTGGCAAATTTCAGAAATACATATTTTTGCAGGTTGGTTTTCAGTATATCTTATAGGAAAATAATTAATATTTTCTTCGATGGCTATTCCGGAATTTTTTTTATTATTTTTCCCGTTTACAATAACATATTATAAACCATTATTTAGCAACACAACGGCCGTTTTGTCAAATTTCAGAACTTCACATTTTTGCAGTTTGATTTTCAATATATCTTGTAGGAAAATAATTAATATTTTCTTCGATGGCTATCGTGGAATTTTTTAATTATTTTTCCCGTGTACAATAACATATTATAAACAATTATTTAGCAACAGAACGGCCGGTTTGGCAAATTTCAGAAATTCGCATTTTTACAGTTTGATTTTCAACATTTCTTATAGGAAAATAATTAATATTTTCTTCGATGGCTATCGTGGAATTTTTTAATTATTTTTCTCGTGTACAATAACATATTATAAACAATTATTTAGCAACAGAACGGCCGGTTTGGCAAATTTCAGAAATTCACATTTTTACAGTTTGATTTTCAACATTTCTTATTGGAAAATAATTAATATTTTCTTCGATGGCTAACCCGGAATTTTTTTATTTATATTTAATAAAGTTGATAAATTTAATGAACACGGGGTATGTGCGCATTCGAGCGAAAAGTGGCACATTTCCGAGCGAGGAAAGCAAATGAAGCGCGACGCGGAGCGGCGCGCTTCATTTTTCCGAGATCGGAATGTGTCACTTTGAGCTCGAATGTGCGCACTCAGTTTTAAGCACGATTCACAATAATTTGAGCCAATAAATTAGACGAAAAATTAGTTGAACAATTTTAATCGTTCCCTCTCACTCGCATCCACACGATTTTCCTATCTTTTCGCTCTTTTCCACTCATTGCTATGGTAAATACTTTTTACAAACATAAAATGCATTTTTATTACGGCAAATTTCAATTTATGATTCGAAAAAGCGAAGGATAAAGTGTACTCCCCCCCCCCCGTTTAAAATTCACGAAATTAAACTGTACCAGACTTTCTAAAATTGCAGAAAAAAATTCGTAGCTCTTCAAAAGCGAGCATAACTTAAAATAAGTTCAGAACAACCTTTGAACATTGATTTTGACAAAGTGCTCGATATTTATCTTCTTCGAAAAGTCATCACATATTCCCTCTGTTCCAACAGACGCCAAAGAGAATTTTTTTAAAAAATAAATAAACCACGAGCGCACTTGAAAACTCATTTTTTCTTGCTGTCGTCTTATCTATTTTCGAAACGGCATCAAATTTATTAAAAATCGCGTTTTCCGTCGAGGCACGAGGGGCGTTCAAAGTGCCCGTCTAGCTTTTAATACGAATTCAAAGCAAACGAAATAAAACCAAAAGGAAACAAAGAGATCAATACGAACTTGTGGCTATATCAATGTGTTTATAGGAAATATCTAGAAAGCTGTTACGTTAATGTAGAGCGCCCTTGGATCGATTTTAACAACCCCATACGTCGCCAACGCCCAAACTAATTCAAAAATCCTGCTTTCGGCGACGACCTTAGATACGGCCAAGAGGGTTTATGGGCTGGACGCGACACCATGGGGGTTCTTAATTGCCATTAGCGTTTTCAACTCGCTCGGACCATAAAATTACTTATTGATGGCTTTTATTAGTTTGTTTACAAGGGTTGAGGATCATTTTATTCAAATTAAAGCGCTTCAATTGATTGGAATTGTATAATTACGGGCGCGTTAACGTTTTTCGTTTGGGCTTTCATAAAAATGATAGTAATTAATTTGACAGTGCCATCTAAATTAACCCATCGGATCGAGTTTATTTATTAAGGGACCGCGGACGAATCTCGATTGAATCTGAACGAGGGAGCTTCGGGAACGAGGACGACCTGTAGAGCTATATAATTACCGACGAAAAACCTCGCTCGACTTTAATCGGCCAAACAATTTCCGGTTTGTAATTTTTGGTGTAACAACCTTTGATTCGGGAATTTTGTGTATTACAAGAATTTTTAAACTGCTAGTTTTTGAAAATTTGCCATTTCTTTCGCGTTCGTACTACTTCTGGGTCCTTAACGGCAATAAATTGAACCAAGTTCAATTTCAGATGAAACTTTTACCATTTAAAGATCGATTAATGTTGTAATCAACCCATTTTTCATCACCAGTGATGATTCGTTTAAAAAAAATAAATTTCGTTGTGTTTGCCAAATATTGAGCTTTTTAACAAGTCCAAGATATTTTTAATAATTTTCCATTGTTTTGTGCGATACATTGAAGCGCTTTGCAATCTCCCACAACTAATCGACCCATTATGTCACAATTATGGGTTCGATTTGAATTTTAAGACCATTCAATGGTCTTAAAAATTCACAACTTACAAAATCGAACCCGAAACGATACAAGTACACTTATGTTCCGAATTACACGGTACTTTATTTACACGGCTTTCTCAGAAACCCATGTCTCGCGTAAATCGAAGGTTAACTGTAGCAATCTCGAAAAGCATTAATAATAAAACGCGTTTTTTTTTTAAATTTTGAATAACATTTTCGGCCGTGCCTAATCGCACGAAAAGAACAATTATTTTGTTCTCTGTTAATATTTTGTTTTGTTATTTTTCTTCTTCTTTCAGCGTTCACCCTTTGGGTTTGCTGTTTTCTGTTCGCAAAAATATTTATTTTCCCAGTCTCCACATGCTTTAGTTCTTTTTCTGCCATTATTTGTTATTTAACAAAATTTAAAAAAATTTCAACATAATTTATGTGCTATATTTTAATTTACAAACGCTTACATTAATTAAATAGTCTCTACGTTTTAGTGATTTATAAAAAACTTTCGTGTTCACCATTAATGGTAGTTTTTTGAACGCGACCCATCGTAGGATTGGTGATTTTTATTTCGATACAGTAATTTGCGATGAGTTTTTTTTTCGGTCATGTGCCTCGGTGGGAAATACGGACACCCCACCCTAAACCAACACACAATTGAATCAAATAATTGATCTGAGTCACCGTATTCCACAGTATCCACTCCGAAATTAATTAAAAAATAGTTTTTTAGGACAACATTGAGACACCCACATTTTTAAATAAAAACGTGACCTAATCTAACGTTAAAAATAATTGCAATTGTGCAAGAAAGAAGGACGGCTCGTCAGCCGAACGCGCTGCATCTTCGGAGATGAAATAATAGAAATAAGTCAGGAAGTTTATTTCGCGAAACGTGCATTTGTGGGTGGAAAATTATGGATTCTGGCAAATATGTCTTAAAACCGTTACTGTTAAAGAATTTCGAAATAGACATCGAGCCTACGGTTAGTATAAATAGATTCCTGACGTGCCCAAAGCATTGCGAAATCTTCTTCGTTGGAGAATTATTGAAGTTATACTTCTTTGAGAGTAAAATTTGAGCAGGCTATGGAATTTGCGCGCGCACGGCCAATTTGATGTGTTAGTCATCTGCGAAAGTAAATTAATTTTTGTGAATTGTGCTTAAAACCGAGTGTGCGCATTCGAGCTCAAAGTGGCACATTCCGATCTCGGGAAAATGAAGCGCGCCGCTCCGCGTCGCGCTTCATTTGCTTCCCTCGCTCGGAAATGTGCCACTTTTCGCTCGAATGCGCACATCCTCTTATTCATTGAGTTTATTTATATTATTTTTGGACTTAGTTACAGTCGAACCTCGATAAGTCGAAGTCGAAAGGAAACTAAAAATAATTCGAGATTTCAAAAATTCAAGTCATCAAAAAAAGTCAAGTTAAATACTTTTCTGTGTATATATCATATCTATATTTACCATCTTTTATACAAAATAAACAAAATTTGTAAACAATTATTAACATTATTTATTGTTATTAAGTATTTAGGTAATATGGTTATTTACACATTATTTATTGTTGGTTTAAAAGTAATCTAAAATTGTCTTTTGCTTCATTGATCCAAAATGTTGGGTTTCTAGAAATTTTTCCAATGATCTCCCGAAACCAGAATATTTTTACTATGTGTATACCAAAACCATTCAATCATAGCTTTCTCCAAGTTGAAAAAAGGATACTCCTTTAGCCTTTTTTTAATTTTCGTTTACACTTCTTGTTGATCAGTAAATAATTTTAGAAAAAGTATTTAATTCTTTTAGATTTTCTGTTACACACTGTTATAAACTATAAACAACAAAAAATACATTTGATCGTACTCCTGCTCGACGAATAACGACCAGAACGAAAACAAAAAGGCAAAAATAGACCCTTTTCTTGTAAAAGAAACGGTAAAACCATCTTAAACATAACTCTTGAGAAAGCATTTAAACATAAATTAGTATTTAAACCCAATTGAAGTGCCGACGTCAAAACATCAAAGTCTTGTAGTAGGTTTCAACCTTTTCATCCTATTTTAGAATAGCCATTTTGACCAGCAATAACACCGAACAAACTCGTTCTTTAATCCTACCAGGTATTGTACTTTTATGAAAAGTTGTAAAATTTGACTTCGAGTTATTGAAATATTTACTAATGGAAACTTGAATTTAGATTATTGTAAAACGCTTCGACTTATTGAAAAATTCGAGTTATCAAAAATTCGACTTATCGAGGTTCGACTGTATATTTAACTTAATTACGCCAAAGAAGTATAACTTCTAACGCGCCGGATTCCTTATTATTCAGAAAATAAAAAAATATTCGGGCGCACCCACATAAATCATAAACACGAAAAAAACAACGTCTTGATTCAAATTCATAAACTAAAAATAAGATTCCCCGAAGAGCAACCGGCGTGCCATCTTTTGTGTCATTAAGCAAATTCTAAATTATAAGTAATGATTTTTTATTGCTGTAGATCTAAAGCCGTTCGAGGCGATTACAATCGCTGATGAAGCGTTTTTCTAAGTTGCACAAAGCGGCGGTTAGTTTCAGCGACGCCCCATAATCGCATTTCAGCAAAATCTAGCCGAAAAAGAGGAAGCCTTTAGATTTCTAGGAATCGCCGTTAAATAAATCTCGAGCGGGAAAAATGAGTTTTTTTGCCTTCGATTCCTACTCTCCTGCGTTGGCGAATAATCGCATTAAAGTAATTAGCAATTCAAAGAGAAATTTGCGAGAAATAGTAGCTTTTAAATGAGCGAAGATTCGATAAACTTAAAGAACTGTAAAATTCGATACCCGGCCAGATTGCGATTTTATTTCTTAAGTAAACTTCCTTTTATCTTTCTTTTTATGGGCTCCTTCGTCGTCCTCTTCATTCAAATCGCGCAAATCCTAAAGGTAATTCGTAATTAAAAAGTTTCTTTTGGAGGCTCGTGGCAAAGCTATGCATAAACTAATTAAATAAACTATTTGGTTGGCAAGAATGTAATTTCGGTTTTTACGAACCGACGGCGTTACGAGTTTTTTGAGTAGCTTTGGTCAATGTTATAATTTTTTTCGTTTGCAAATTAAAATTTTAACAAAATTTACATTTTGAAAGCTTCGAACGCGTTTTTCTCCCAGACTTAACATTGGGCCCGGTTGATTTTCTTGGCTAGTCTTACGCTACGATAAATGGCCTTTCAGATTCTGTAAAGTTTGTAAAGATTCTTTCGCAAATAACCGAGTTACGATTTTTCAAAGTGAGAATTTAGAAAAAATTATTTACGAGGCGGAATCTTCGAACTCGTTTTTCTTGAAAATTTCAAATAGCACGCCTATGGTTTTTTGGACCTATCTACAGTTAAAAAGTCTGGCAAACCCGAATCTGTATAGTTTTTTAGAATCCGTCCACAAATAACGGCGCTACAATTTTTTTAACGTAAATTTTTGTGCTACAAAGGTGAATCTAAAATTTCAACCCTTAATTACTCAAAATTATTAACATAGCGCCCTATGCCGATTTTGCACGTATCTTATGGACAAAAGCCTCAGAATTCCGAATCCAGGTTGCTTTTAATGATAGGCGCGAAAATCAGAGCGCTACGTTTTTTTTTGTGAGTCGAAGTGTATTTTTTTCGATTTATTTAGTTTTCTCGAAAATTTTAGAGTTTGAAGGGGAAGCAGGGAAGTATAGCTGCGGATATGTCGGTTTGGGGTCCATAGAAGCGTCCCACTAAAATTTAAAGTGAATCCATAACCTAAAATTTTGTTTCCTCAAAAATACGCAAGGGTGTTAATCCATGTTTTTTTCCGATTTTGGCCGATTTTGGGGGTTTTGAGTTAGGACCGGATTCCTACGCGTAGAGATTAGGAACGTTTAGATATGAAAGGAATCGACGAAAATCGCAAAAACGGTGGAGTTACAGTATTTTGATAATTAAAAATTTTATCAAAATTTACATTTTGAAAACTTCGGACGCGTTTTTCTTCCAGACTTAACAGTGGACCTTCTTTATTTTTTTGGCTGATCTTACGCTCAGATAAACGGGCTTTCAGAATCCGAAAAGTTTGTGAAGATCGGTTGGCAAATAACCGAGCTACGATTTTTCAAAGTGGAAATTTAGAAAAAATTAAATACAAGTCGGACTCTTCGAACCCGTTTTTCTCAAAAATTTCAAAGAGTACGCCTATGGTTTTTTGACCCTATCCGAAGCCAAAAAGTCCGGTGAATCCGAATCTGTATAGTTTTTAAAGATCCCTCCACAAATAACAGCGCCACAATTTTTTTACGAAAGATTTTGTGCTACAAAGGGGAAACTAAAACTTCAGCCCTTAATTACTCGAAAAATTAACATTGTGCCTTATGCCGATGTTGCACCTATCTTATGGAACAAAGTCTCAGAATTCCGAATCCGTGTCGTTTTTAATGATCGAATCAAAAATGTGGGTGCTACGATTTTTTTTGTGAGTCGAAGTGTATTTTTTTTTATTAATTTAGTCTACTCAAAAATTTCGGGGGTTGAAGGAGGAGCAGGGAAGAATGGCTCCGGCTATGTCGGTTTGGGGTTCATAGAAACGTCCCGTAAAAGTTTAAAGCAAATCCATTACCTAAAATTTTTTTTCCTCAAAAATACGCAAGGGGTTAATCCATGTTTTTTTCCGATTTTGGCCGATTTCGGGGGTTTTGAGTTAGGACCGGATTCCGATGCATAGGGGCTGGTACCGTTCAGATATGAAAGGAATCGACGAAATTCGCAAAGACGGTGGAGTTACAGTATTTTGAAAATTAAAAATTTTAGCAAAATTTACATTTTGGAAGCTTCGAACGCGTTTTTCTCCCAGACTTAACATTAGGCCTTGTTGATTTTATTAGCTGATCTTACGCTCAGATAAACGGGCTTTCAGAATCTGAAAAGTTTGTAAAGATCCGTTGGCAAATAACCGAGCTACGATTTTTCAAAGTGGAAATATTGAATAAATTAAGTACAAGTCGGACTCTTCAAACCCGTTTTTCTCAAAAATTTCAAATGGTACGCCTATGGTCTTTTGACCCTATCCGTAGCCAAAAAGTCGGGCGAATCCGAATCTGTATAGTTTTTAAAGATCCGTCCACAAATAACACCGTTACAATTTTTTTAACGTAAACTTTTTGTACTACAAACATGAATCTAAAACTTCAACACTTAATTGTTCCAAAAATTAACCTTGCACCATCGTTCACAAAAGGCAGGTTCACAAAACACAGATATTTTGTACTACATAATTTGAGTCTTTATTTTTTATTTTTGATAATAAATTATTCTCTAAACAACTCGTGAAAAGAAAAAAACGTGACCACAAATCTCGAGCCAATTCATTCAAAAAAAATTAGTTTCCTTTTAAGCAGCGCCTCGGGATATTTCCAATAGAAATTGAAGCATCTCTAAATGCCGCGTTATTATCAATTGCAAAATCGACAACGGCCTCAAGTTATAAATAAATCCGAAGCCGTTTTCCCATAATTTATTACGCAAGACCAATGCTACTTGTTGGTGTGCTGCATTCGCTCCTGCAATTATCCAAAATGTTCGTTAACTTTTGGGCTCGCCGCCAAATTTTCTAGCCTTCGACTTAATTTCGGATTATCGTTTTTAGAAATGGCCATTTCGCTTAGAGCCCGTCTAAAATTGGGGTGTCTTTGCACCTGGAGGTCGAACGGCCTGCGGAACCGAGCACTTCGGCGGAGGCGTCGTTTGCAATTCTTGCAACATAACACCTCTCAGCTCTATGTTTATTTTGTCCAGGCTCGATCACAATAAATTTCGCTGGTAATTGTCCGGAGTCGTGTAATGGAATGTAGGGGCGCTCAGAAAAAAAAATGAGAAGTTCGCCTTGGCTCGTACTGTTTTTTTGCGAGAACCTACGGTTTTCTGCTTATTAATACATCAAAAGCGCGAAACCAGTTGTTTGTTGTGTTCTTGCAGCCGGTCTTCAACCTTATCGCCGCCGTTGAATTGCCGCATTATCTCCGAAGAATTAAAAAGATTCGGGGCGCCTAAGCAAACACAACGTAATCTCGGAATGTCTTCTGGCGTCGGAAGATCCAAAGTCCGGGCCGTAAAATTCTATATGCTTAGGGGACGAAGTCCTACAATTTATAGTCGGTTTGCTTCTGTGGGTCCTGAATATTCATGCCCCTCGTTTCGAATTTTAATGAGCCCCCTTTTATTATATTTAGTTATTGTAAATGAAGGCGGCCGGTCGGTCGCCGGAGAACGGCCTTCATTACGATTTATTTCGATTAGCTGGGCACGAAGTTTTCTTTAAGGAAATGCTCCCGAAACTAGTTTTCTCGGATTCGTCTCGCTTTTACATTTTTGAAGTTATACTTCTTTGGGTGCGTTGAGAGTGAGATTTTAGCGGGCAACGGACGTTGTGAAGCGCACAGCTGACGAAAAATCGACAGTATGAAGTTAGCCGTCTAAGAAAGTAAATTAATTCTTGTGAATCAGGCTTAAAACCGAGTGTGCACGTTGGAGTTCAAAATGGCAGATCCGATCTCCGAAAATTTGCTTTTCTCGCTCGGAAATGTGCCGCTTTACGCTCGAAAAACGTATTCACCATAGCAATGAGTGGAAGAGCGGGAAAAGATATGAAAATGTAGGCGATGCGAGTGAGAGGTAACGATTAAAATTATTATTTTCAATGTTTGTATAAACAATCAATTAAATCAAATACAGTCAAACCTCGATAAGTTAAAACTAAGAGGAAACCAAAAATAATTCGTGTTAAGTATCATACAAATCTTTTTTTGAAAATTCCGCTTTAAATAAGCCAATGAGATTCGCTCATTTTTAATGGCCGCCAATTAATTAGCCAATCAAACCTGTTTAATTGCTTGGTAACCATGGCTATACTACAAATATCAAAGTAATAGAGTTTTGAATCATTTAAATCATGTTTCAAATTAAATACAGTTAAACCTCGATTTTGAGTTTTCGTTTAATTTAATGGACTTAATTATTGTGAATCGTGTTTAAAATTGAGTGTGCACATTCGAGCTCAAAGTGGCACATTCCGATCTCGGGAAAATGAAGCGCGCCGCTCCGCGTCGCGCTTCATTTGCCTCCCTCGCTCGGAAATGTGCCACTTTTCGCTCGAACGTGCACATCCTCGTATTTATTGATTCGAAAAAAACACAAATCGAATTGATACAAAGATTCGGGCGACAAATGGCACATTTCCGAGCGAAAGGTGGAAACAAATCGTGCTGCTCCGCATCGCACTTTATTTTCAATGTTTGTATAAACAATTAATTAAATCAAATACAGTCGAACCTCGATAAGTTAAAACTAAGAGAAAACCAAAAATAATTCGTGTTAAGTATCACACAAATCTTTTTTTGAAAATTCCGCTTTAAATAAGCCAATGAGATTAGCTCATTTTTAATGGCCGCCAATTAATTGGCCAATAAAAACTGTTTAATTGCTTGGTAACCATGGCTATACTACAAATATCAAAATAATACAGTTTTGAATCATTTAAATCAGGTTTCAAATTAAATGCAGTTAAACTTCGATTTGAGTTTTCGTTAAATTTAATGGCCCAAATTATTGTGAATGGTGCTTAAAACCGAGTGTGCACATTCGAGCTCAAAGTGGCACATTCCGATCTCGGGAAAATGAAGCGCGCCGCTCCGCGTCGCGCTCCATTTGCTTCCCTCGCTCGGAATGTGCCACTTTTCGCTCGAATGCGCACATCCTCGTATTAATCGAATATAATTATTAGACTGGACCAAAAAAATTGACTATTTTTTTTTAAATTGAAATTCTAATTGAAAATAAAAATTTTAATATTAAAATAAACCCCTTGACATACAAAAAAAAACCGAATTTGATGAGTCCGAAAAAAACTATTAATTCGGCTCAACTTAACTGTTATGAGCATACACAAGTAACATAAAATAAATAATTAATAGTTTTTAAACCATTTTGAAATATGTGTTTCCCAACTTTTTTTTAACATTCCCCACCTAAGTCATTCTAAAATTTTGATGCCCCCCCTATGTAACATATAAATATTTTTTTATATTTAAAAATTGAATTATTCCATAAATGACGTCTAATTACAACTTGTTCAAGACACAAGATTTAGGTTTTAACAAGAAATCACTAGAAAATTAAAAAAAAAAACAATAAGTAATTTTTCAAAACATAAACTTAAAATCAAGTGCGTTTTCAAATTGTTCCCTTGAATAATGATATTTTTTTGGCCCAGTCTAATAATTATATTAATTCTGACACGTAGTTATATTTAATTTAGTTAAGCCAAAGAAGTATAACTTCTAAAGCACGTAAGTACATAAGTATAGGCACCTTTTTCAAGTTATACTTCTTTTGGCGCGTTGAAAGTACAATTTTAAAAACCGACTTTTCTAAAATAACTGTTTTAAAAAATTAAATCAAATATTTGGTATTTTGGGTATAAATACAGTTTTAGTTGTGTTAAATTAAACTCTTTCAACTCGTGTCGAACCCAAATATCAAGCTTTTTTACATGTCCAAAATATTTCATACGATTTTCGATTGATGGGTCGAATACATTTATCCTCTCTGCCATCTCTCTCACAATTACAGTCAAACCTTGATAAGTCGAAGTTGAAGGGAAGCTAAAAATAATTCGAGTTATCCATATAAAAATATTAACGTTGAAATAGGCAAATCGTAGGTAAACAGGTTCGAGTTATCAAAAAGTCGGTTTATCGAGGTTCGACTGTATATGATGATTTACTTCAATTATGGCTTTGATTTGATCACTTTTAACTTTAGTTGATCGACCACATCGTTGGTCATCTTTAAGCGAAAAATTTCGAAAACGAAATTTTTGGAATCAATTCTGTTAAGTATTCTTCAGCATAAACTTGGCAAAAAAATTTGCGAGCAGCCATCGTGTTCTTAAAACCCGAAATTACTTTCTTGCCAAACCAATAATTTTCGCCAAATTAAAATTTATATAAAACCTACAATTTGTCTAAATTCGTCATGGAGAACGCGTTTCGTCAAGTCCAAAAATTCCCCGAATAAAAACAAAAATTAATTTACCCCGAAAAAAACCCTTGCATTTGTAAAATTAAAAGGAGGATAAAGGCGAGCGAAGTATTAGGATTTATTTCGCCGCATTGGCTTTTAAAAAATCAACAAGTTAAGAGAACGCAGCGGAACGAAGTAGCGAAAAGCAACAAACAGCTAAATAAAATATTTTAAGGGTCCATTTTCTATTCGCTCGCATTTCAAGCGGAATTTGCAACGGCAAAATTTACCCTCATATTTTAATAAAGACGGCTCATGTTTAGCAATTAGTACTTCGAAATGAAAAGTTTTTAACTTTCGGAATATTTTAAAGAACGCGCACCCCTACTTTTAGCACTTTACTTATTCTTCCGGCCCGAAACTTAGTTTATATTTTTTATTTGTTTTTTTCTTCTTCTGCTTCCTCTAAAACCGCAAGTTTCGTTCTGAAATAATTGTGGAAAAAAAAGTAAACCCTTAAAAAAGTTAAAGTAAATCATTTAAAGCCAAGGCATAAAAAAGGCGATTAGAATTAAAAACACCATTAAAAAAGATTTAAGCATTTTCACTAGGGAGTTGAAGGATATAAATTGAAGTCTTAAAATTGAATGTTTTATTAGTAACTAAACTCGACGTATTTTGTACTTCTACTAATTTTTAGTTCTTTGATAATAAAATTTAAGGAACCCTCATAAAACTCTTGTTTAATCAATAACTAATACAACTGTAATTTCGGGAAATGGTCTCTTTTTTTTTAAATTGCCGTATTAAAGAAAACGAGAAATAGTTTTTCAATAACTCGGTTACATAATAAAATTTTTATGTGTGTTTGTCACACTTATAAATCTTTCCCTGTATTACATTACTCTTTTATGGGGAATAAGTGAGATATTTGTTCGGTAAACTTAGGTGAAGATTACTCTTATCTCATCCTGCATTTTAGTGCATTCGAGTTGATAACGTATTTCTGTTGAAAATTATGAAAGTTCATCTTGTTAAATGATGAAATATTAAATAATTATCTCCGTTAATAAGACTAAATTAAATTAAGGAGCAAATTGGTTGATTTGTTAATTCTTTTAGATTGATTTTTTATTGCTCCTAGCACCTCGAAGACTATTTTTTGCGTTGACCTTTTTTTAATAGGAAAGGAAGAATTTTTTAAGTATTTTTTTGGTGTTAATAATTGTTTATAAAAAATTGTGAAGCATCAAAATGGCAGTTTTGGTAAATTTCATTTTTAGCAGTTCATTTGCCACGAAATCTAATAGGAAAAAAATCTTCCCTGTTTTGATAGGCATCGAAGAATTTTTTAAGTATTTTTCGGTGTATAATAATTGTTGATAATCAATTATGAAGCATCAAAACGGCATTTTTCGTAAATTTCAAAAATTTCATTTTTAACAGTTTATTTACCAGCAAATCCAGTAGGAAAAAAATTATTCCCTGCTTTGATAGGTACCTTGGAATTTTTTAAGTATTTTTTCGGTGTATAATAATTGATTATAAACAATTATGAACCACCAAAACGGCAGTTTTGCGTAAAATTTAAAAATTTGATTTTTAGCTTTTTATTTACCAGCAAATCCAGTAGGAAAAAAAATCTTCCCTGCTTTGATAGGTATCTAGGAATTTTTTAAGTATTTTTTCGGTGTAAAATAATTGTTTATAAACAATTGTGAATGTTCAAAATGGCAGTTTTCGTAAATTTCAAAAATTTCATTTTTAACAGTTCATTTACCAGCAAATCTAATAGGAAAAAAAATTTTCCCGGCCTTAATAGGTAGCGAGGATTTATTTAAGTATTTTTGCGGGGTATAGTAATTGTTTATAAACAATTATGAAGCACCAAAACGGCAGTTTTCGTAAAATTCAAAAATTTCTTTTTTAGCAGTTTATTTACCAGCAAATCCAGTACCAAAAAAAAATCTTGCCTGCTTTGATAGGTATCTAAGAATTTTTTAAGTATTTTTTCGGTGTATAATACTTGTTTATAAACAATTGTGAATGTTCAAAATAGCAGTTTTCGTAAATTTCAAAAATTTCATTGTTAACAGTTCATTTACTAGCAAATCTAATAGGAAAAAAAATTTCCCGACTTTCATAGGTAGCGAGGATTTATTTAAGTATTTTTTCGGTGTATAGTAATTGTTTATAAACAATTATGAAGCACCAAAACGGCAGTTTTCGTAAAATTCAAAAATTACATTTTTAGCAGTTCATTTACCAGCAAATCCAGTAGGAAAAAATTATTCTCTGCTTTGATAGGTACCTTGGAATTTTTTAAGTATTTTTTCGGTGTATAATAATTGATTATAAACAATTATAAAGCATCAAAACGGCAGTTTACGTAAAATTAAAAAATTTCATTTTAACAGTTCATTTACCAGCAAATCTAATGGGAAAAAATTTTTCCCGGTTTTCATAGCGAGGATTTATTTAACTATTTTTGCGGTGTATAGTCATTGTTTATAAACAATTATAAAACACCAAAACGGCAGTTTTCGTAAAGTTCAAAAATTTCATTTTTAGCAGTTTATTTGCCACCAAATCTAATAGGAAAAAAATTCTCTTCTATGATAGGTATCGAGAAATTTTTTAAGTATTTTTCGGTGTATAATAATTGTTTATAAACAATTATAAAGCATCAAAACGGCAGTTTACGTAAAATTCAAAAATTATTTTTAGCGGTTCATTTACCAGCAAATCTAATAGGAAAAAATTATTCCCGCTTTATAGGTACCGGAATTTATTTAAGTATTTTTCGGTGTATAGTAATTGTTTATAAACAATTATAAAGCACCAAAACGGCAGTTTTCGTAAAATTCAAAAATTCATTTTAGCAGTTCATTTACCAGCAAATCTAATAGGAAAAAATTTTCCTCTTTTGATAGGTACGGAATTTTTTAAGTATTTTTCGGTGTATAATATTGTTTATAAACAATTATAAAACACCAAAACGGCAGTTTTCGTAAAATTCAAAAATTTCATTTTAGCAGTTCATTTACCAGCAAATCTAATAGGAAAAAAATTCTCCGTTTTATAGGTATCGAGGGAATTTTTAAGTATTTTTCGGTGTATAAGTAATTGTTTATAAACAATTATAAAGCATCAAAACGGCAGTTTTCGTAAAATTCAAAATTTTATTTTAGCGGTTCATTTACCAGCAAATCTATTTAGTAAGAAAAAATTCTCTGCTTTTATAGGTTCGAGAATTTTTAAGTATTTTTTCGTTATAATAATTGAAATAATCAATTTATAAAAGATCAAAACGTTTTTAGTAAAATCCAAAATTAAATTTATTTTATCTTATTTACCTATCATCATTTATTTTGTAAGATTCAAAAATTCATGATTTATTCAGAAATTATTTAAGAATTTAATCTGTAATATACCTAATTAAAAAAATTATAAAAACTAAAACCAGTTTGTTCATAAAAGTTCAAAGATTCATAAATTACCTTAATTTAAAACCCTAAAATCATCTTTTAATAGGTAATTCCCCAAAAAAATTCCATAATCCACAAAATTGTTTAAATCGAAACTCATAAATAAAGATTAAGAAATTATAAGATTAAAAAGCGGACTTCCATATATTTAGCTCAAAGCATCTTATCTACAATTATTCTTAATAATATGATTTACACGAAAACATCTTATTATATAACATCCTCGTTTTTAAAGGTGTTTGAAAATTTTTAAAAATTTTTTCGAAAAATTAAAAAAAGATTTTAAAGTTAAAACGGACTTCCCAAAATTTTTGTCAAAGCATCTTAGAAATTTTTTTAAAAATCGCCAAAACCTTTAAACTTTAATTTTATTCTTATTTGATCTATCATCATTTTATTTTTTAAATTCAAAAATATCATGATTTATTCAGAAATTAATAGAATTTAATCTTGTAATATACCTAATTAAAAAAAAAACTAAAAAACAAAACCAGTTTGGTTCAAATAAAAGTTAAGATGCGTGCATAAATACCTTAATTTAAAAACCCTAAAATCACTCGTTTTTTTAAAGCCCGCCTAAGTCCCCTCGCCCAAAATAATTCCATAATCCACAAAATTGTTTAAATCGAAACTCATAAATAAAGATTAAGAAATTATAAGATTAAAAAGCGGACTTCCATATATTTAGCTCAAAGCATCTTATCTACAATTATTCTTAATAATATGATTTACACGAAAACATCTTATTATATAACATTTTTCCGAGCGGCAAAAATAGATTTAACGCTAATTAATTTTTAATTATCGTCCAAATTATTGCTAAACATGTACCGCACATAATCGAATTAAATTCCCATAAGCGCCAATTAAAACGTCGCCCTCCAAAAATCAACCGCAAAACTTCTTCCGAAGTCGACGCAACCCCCGAACTTTTGTCTCTTCCAACTCGATTACGGGGAACAAGTTAAAAACTTTTTAACCACATCGAAATATGAGGAAAAAAAAGCGGAACGCGAAACTTTTCAAACTCAAAAATAAAAAATGCATTCTGCATTCGGCGAGCCGTTCGAAACTCGGCCGCTTCGAATTAAAACCGAAAATATTTTTAGAAGAGCCGGGGCCGCCTCGAAAACGCATTTCTGTTTCTCTCCATAAATAAACCGGGCGCTCGCTGGAACGGAAAATAAAAATAACCGCCGGAAATCAATTAATTTTCAAGTTCGCCTCGATTTTTGATAATTTGGCGAAAGTTTTTCGATAAAAATGAGCGTATTTTGGGACGGACCGTTCGAAAAGTTGACTCACCGACAAAACAGCTTAAGAGGAGCAGAGCCAAAGGACGAACAATCCTCATTGTGAAGACGGCACCAAGAGAAGCACAGATAAGGCACTAGATCGCAATCCCAAAATTTGGTTTTCGAACGCGGATTTCGAGGAGCGGACACGGCTCGGGCGCGAGATTCGAACCCGGTAGCAACAGCGGCAAAACTGAAGTCGTGTTCGCGCGGTTACTCCGAAACTATTTTTGAATGTTTGCGCGCGCAAAGAACTTCCTCGGGCTCGAGAAGATCGTCTTCGGCGAGCAATTCTTCAATGAACGAACGCCTTTCCTTATACGTGAGACGGTTATGGTATTCGTGCAAAACGCGCTGACGATTGGTATTCCTTCCTGATCCGAAATTTGCGAGCTGAAAAAAGTCGGGGTCATTGCCAATAAATCATCGGTTATTTTGGTTAATGAACGTTTGATGTCCGGCTTTTTTTTTGGGACGACAATGACACACCGGCTTCGTGGCGCGAAGGTGTTGGCTTGGTGCCGTTTTGTCTGCGTCGACTCGTCGATTTTTTGAGTTCACTTTTTGCATGACAAATAGTCTTCCTATTGCGATATGTTTCAAAATAGGCTTGTGTTGTGTCTAGGCTCTTAAGGAAAAGCAACCAAAGAAGGAGTAAAATAAATTTTGTATTGATATTTAAAAGTTGTACTAAATAATGGTCAACTTGAGAGTTATGAGTTTATAAAAATTTAGAATTCGTGTCCACCATATTCAGATACAGTAAAACCTCAATTATCCAGACCGTTTTATTTAGATTGTTTTATTTAGTGATTAATATTTGTTGCGTTTTTTGCAAACATATACCTAACAATTTGACCAAGTTTTTTCATGTTAAAACGGGACGCTTTGTAATCGCGCTTAAAACCGAGTGTGCACATTCGAGCTCAAAGTGGCACATTTCCGATCTCGGGAAAATGAAGCGCGCCGCTTCGCGTCGCGCTTCATTTGCTTCCCTCGCTCGAAAATGTGCCACTTTTCGCTCGAATGCGCACATCCTCGTATTTATTGGATTTGCCTATATTATGAATTTATTCTTCAATTCAAGGAAATTAAAAGTTGAATAAATTAGATCTATTTTTTGTTTGAAAAAGGTTAGATATTTTATTCCTTTTGATAGGTTATAATGGTGCTCTTCCGCACACCTAATTGTAGCGAGCTTGGTAAAAATATTTTCAGGTGTAGTTTCGAATGTTTACTAATTCACATTTTTGATTAATTAAAATTGTATATGAGTCAATTTTTTTGAAGTGGGCCATTAAAAATCAACTAGTTGATTTTTATATCATCTTTTGCAGATTGTTGAAGGTTTATATGTCAAAATTAATGTCTCCAAATATTTTTGGATAATTTTCATTTTTGTAAAAATTATAAACAAATTAGTTTTAAGTCACATTTTGTATACACTGTTGTAATTAGACTTTATTTATGGATTAATTCAATTTTTAAATAAAAAAAAATATTTATATGTTACATAGGGGGCGCATCAAAATTTTAGAATGACTTGGGTGGGGTATGTAAAAAAAAAGGTTGGGAAATAAGAGTCAAAATTCGGAAAAAGTTAAAATATATTTTTTCTCTTGTAGGGGTGAGGGGGGCACCTTTGAACACTTTTTACTAATTTATTTATTGCTCTTAATGTAATAAACGAAAAAATATGTTTTATGTCTTAATCAATACATTGATCACTCTAGTTCATAATACACCTTGATTAATTTAAAAAAAAGGCCTTAATCAAAGTTATATTATTAATTTAAAAATAAGTCAGTTTGTTCAAAGGTGCCCCCTTAGGGGGCACCTTTGAACAGGCCTGGGGCAGGTTTGAACAATATATAAAACCACTACATAAATTATTATTATTTCACTCATAAATTATATTATTGCTCTTATTTTTCAAAGTTAAATCTTCTATTTATTAGTTTAATTAAAATTTATAAAATCTTTGAAATAATGATAAATTAACAAAGTTACTATATAATTATTAAATCTTTAACATTAATAACTTTACTCAAATATAATTAAATAAATCTAGCTCACGAGACTTATTTTATAACGATGAACGTTAGACTTAGTTTTTTCTTAGGTACAGTCAAACCAAGAAGTAATCAACACCCTATAAACAGACCTACACTAAACGTACTATTCCAGGAGACAAAATCTGGCGCTGCATGATTAAAAAACAATTCATTGGTACTGATTGTCCGCTTTTTTTTATAATTTCTAACCATGATTGACCTTGAAATTAAAAAATTACTTAATAACCACGTAATGAAGATCGCATATTTTTTTTAGAAACAATTTAAAAGTTAGAAAAATTTATAAGAATTAAAATTAATTCGGTTTATAAGTATTCAAACGTGCCCCTCGTTTCTTGTTCAAAGCTGCCCCAATAACATATTTGAGATAATTAATTTATTTAAACTAATTAATAATCAATAACAATGAAATTTTTTATTGTAATTAGATGGTGAAAGATATAAAGATTAGATGACCCTTCATGTATTAATAAATTTTTTGTTATTTTACCTGTAAGATGCTTACATCCAAAAAATAAATATTTTAGAATTGTAGCGTAAATTCGATTATTAATTGTAAGTTAGGTTTAACATAACAAATAAAACAACTGTTGATGGATACTAGTTGGCAGCCGTGCTGCCACCTTAAATTTAAATTTCGCGGTTGGAAAAATGTTTTATTCAATTTTTAATAAACGGTGTTCAAAGCTGCCCCTGTTCAAAGCTGCCCCCCTTCTTCCCTGCGATAAAGTCTCCCATCTGGGTATATCCATTGTAACGGGTGCGACAATGACACTTTGATTATTAAAGATCTTTATATGTTTGACTTAAAATTATCGAAAATTATTTGTGGACAAAAATTGTATACAAAATTAGATATTTGATTCAAAAAATCTTTTTAAAATCTATTGTTAAAATTATTATACATTGTTCTGAATCGCGTAACGGGTGCGACATTAGAAAATGGACAAATGCGGTGCTGTTGATTTTGAATGTTGATCATGTCAAATTTTGGATAAAAGTATCCAGAAATGGTGCTTCTCTTGTAGAATTTTGATGGGTTTTATGTTCTCCCATGGTGTATCCAGCAGCTGTTGGTATTTTGTAATATCTTCGTTAGATAGATAAAAAATTTTGACGTTCTCTAATCTCTTCTTGTTTAAAAATTCGAAACAATCTCGTGGTGTGTTAAGAATAGTTTCCCGAGCATTAACTGAACTCCACAATGTTCTCTTAACAACCGCACCAATGCCATCGACAGCGCCTTTTCCATGACTAGTAGGGAAAAATGACCAAGTACCTAATATCCACCCCCAAATCTTCTGTAACCATACACAAATTGTACAAGTTGTAGCGATTTTTGAACTAGAGTTAAACTAGAGTTTTTGTGAATCGGGGGTCAAGAATCATGGAAATATACATCTAGTCTAGTTTAAAAGTACTAAATTAGAAATGTGGTTATTGGTAAAAAAACCCTAGTTTAATTTTTAATTAAAAGAAAAGCGCGAAGTGGTACATTTAGTTCAGTTTGATTTAATTAATAGTATTTGTAAGAGAAAAGAATAAGATAGGCAAATTCCATTATTAAGCAGTATGTGCACTTCCAAGCGAAAACTTTTTCAAAATGGAACATCTGGATTTGAAGGATTTGTTATTAATATAGTCGAATCCAATTAACACGAAGATGTGCGCATTCGAGCGAAAAGTGGCACATTTCCGAGCGAGGGAAGCAAATGAAGCGCGACGCGGAGCGGCGCGCTTCATTTTCCCGAGATCGGAATGGCGACTTTTCGCTCGAATGTGCACACTTGGTTTTAAACACGATTCACAATAATTTAGGCGATTAAATTAAACTAAAACTCAGTTGAATAATTTTAATCGTTCCTCTCACTCGCATCGCCTAGATTTTCGTATCTTTTCGCTTTCTTCCACTCATTGATATGGTGAATACCTTTTTCCAACATAAAATCGTTACTTACTAAGCTAAATTTAATTTTTTGATTGGAAAGAGCAAAAAATAAAAAAGACCTCTAATGATCGGAAAACGGAACAGTCCCATTCAAAACAGGAAGTATGGTCACATTATAGTATAGCTAAAATTTGTTTTTTTCTATACATTCAATTAACGGAATTTTCGATTATCCGAATGAGCTGTAACAATAAATAGTCCGGATAACCGAGTTTCTACTGTAATGCCTTATTGTGTTTACAATATTTTTCATTTACGTATTTAAATCATTTATTATCAAAAAAGTGATTTCTTTATAAAATAAACTACTGTTCTGAGTAATATGTAATATCAAAGGCGTAATTTCAGATGGGTCTAGGGGGTATGGAATACACCCACTTGTAAGAAGGGTTCAAGAGCCTTTTCCCGTAAAACTAGCATTAAATTGTTAATTTTAGGCTTGCAAAAATTTTATGTTCCAAAGGTAAAAAAGGAAGGCGCTAAATACGAAAGATTGAGAACCTCTGCAGTAACAGAAAGTTTGGAAACCACTGTGTTCGAAGGATATGATGGTCATACTCAATCACGGCTCGCCGACCCCATAATTTTACGGTTATTAATATAAATTTACAAAAATATGCTTAATCCATATTATTTGGAAAAAATGCTCGACTGATGATGGGAAAGCGCATTAGAGATCTGTTTACTCAATTTATCTTTATGTTTATACGAACAAAGTTTGTTTAACTTAAAATAAACTATTTCTTAATAATAAAGTACAGTGTAGGTTGATGAGAAGGAGATGTTTATATATAAAAATCTAAAGTAATGGAAATTATGGAATTGGAATGGTGACGAGTCTGAAAATAATGCAATATCCGACCTAATTCTTGAAATTTCCATGAGAAATGAATTTAAAACGGTCGTTACGTGCTTTCCTATAAATAATTTTATTGTGCCTACCTAGTTTTCTGAAATTAATTGTTTATTGTTTGTGCATTTCAAAAAACCACAAATTCTGATTTATACAACCATATCTACATAATAATCTTCGTATAATTATAGATAATTTTTTTTATTTATATGTATGGCTGTAATATTTAAGAAGAGTTTATTTATGCATATTTGTGTATGCAATTTCAAACCACATCAACCGCAGATAATAATTTCCAAATTGTTTAAATAAAAATAATGCAATGATTTAATCTGTGTGTAAGCAAGCACCTTGTAATGCATTATTTAAATATTTGTTTAATTTATAGTTGTCTTTGTTTGGAAACCGAAGGCCAATTCGAATTTTCAGAAAGAAAATTACGAAAGCTACGCGAATTCCAAAATGCGAAAAAAGGCAAACGAAAAATTTCATATTTTGGACCACGAAATACAGCTAAAAGTCAAAAATAAAAAAAGGCACATTCTTTTTTTTTGGGCTATAATATCAAAGACATCTAACGAATCGTCTTAAAAAATAACTGAAAGTTCACATCTTGTATAGAAAGATGTACAGTCAAACAAAAAAATATTCGTACACCGTATAATCTCAAAGTTAAGTTTCGTAGTGTTCTGTAAATTAATTTATTTATAGACATTATATTGTGTACGAATATTTTTTTGTATGACTGTAAATCAATGAGTATTATTGGGCTTGATTTTATATTTGATTAAAAAGGAAAAGATGAGTTTTTAAGGATATTAGATTTTAATGTTCGGATCTCTTATATTTTTTTATTTGTTGTGGTGTTTTTAATAATGTTTTATTAAAATTCAAGAATTTAATAACAATTCGACTTGAGAATCCACTTGTGTAGTATTTCTAAAGCAAGCTGCTCCAGTATTTTTTAATATATTTTTTTAAATTTTAATTCTGGAAAACCTGATTAATTTACTATGAAAAATTATCATCAATCCAAAAATGCATTTGCACATAATTTTGATTTAATTTCCCAATGTTAAAGTCGCATAATATCTTCCCTCGCACTTCGAATCGCCTAAAAGTATTTCCCTCTCGCTCCCACTCATTGCAGGCGAATATTATTAAAGGTGCTTAAATCGGAGAAAATGTATCGATTTTACATGTAGTTCGGGGTTGCTAAGCGCTTCCCATTGGTTAAGCGTCGTCACACACCGTTTTCGCCTGCTTACTTAAATCCCCTCTTAGTACGTCGGTGTATTTTAAAGTGGTACGATCAAATTTGTGTGACGTCACGATTTCGGCGTTTGCCCGTCGTTCCGGGCTTCGTGGGGGTCCCTCCCATCCATTGCCGGTTTCTTCGGACTTTGGAAAATCGAATCGGGCTTCTGTTCTAAGGTATTTACCATTTATTTTCGAAGTTGTTTACATATTTTTTTATGATTTAATAAGTAATAAAAATATTTATGTCTTTATTTAATACGAATATTAGGGCGTTTCATTTTTAGGCGATATTTTTTTTTCGGTTCTTCTTGAAAATTTCATAGTTTATAGAAGAAAAAAAAATATTCTCGTTGAACAAAAAAAGGAATTTAGAGGCTTCGCTCACCTAGAAATTCGTTTTCCCATTTAAATAACACAGGAAAAAATTTCTTTGGGTTCAACTCAATTTTTCCGTATTAATTTTTTTTTGAAAAGTGTGTTATGTATTTGTAGGACGTTTGCTACAGAACAGTTCATTTGAGCTTCAACTCTACGACCAATAGTTAGAATGGAACATTTCAAAAAATATGCGCGAAAATGTGAATTTGAATTTGTGTCATGATTTCATATTATTGCTGCTGAAAATTTTATTGAACTACTGTAATTCATGGAGTACACTTCCAAATATTTTAATAATTTAAGAGCCTTATAGCGTTTATTATAAGTTAATTTTTTGAAGCTCCGTAACTTAAAAACTATTGGTCGTAGAGCTTAAGCTCGCAGAAACTTTTTTGTAGTAAATTTAATGCCCTACAAAGGCTTAATACTCATTAAAAAAAAATTTAATACCGAAAATTGAGTTGCAACCGAAACAAAAATTTTTCCTGTATTATTTAAATTGGAAATCGAATTTTTTGGGTTAACAAAGCCTCTAATTTACTTTCACTTTCACTTTTTTTTCCAACGGGAGTATATTTTTTTGCTATAAACTATCAAATTTTCAGGGGGCAGGAAAAAAACGACTAAAAATGAAACACTCTATCGAATATATGCCATTATTCTTTCGGGCTTTACTCTGTGCTTTGCAATAAATAATTTGGTGAAGCGAATTAAATGCGAATGGATGGAGAATAAAAAGTCGATTGTTTTTGAGTTCTTTAGGGAAGAAGGTCAAATTTTTGTTAGTGCACCCCGTGTAAGGATCACTGCAATAATACTAGAAAAGTTGCAGACATGGAATCTTAGAATTATTTATAGGGAAAACTGTTGTACCTTTGCCCTTTTTTCACTAGTAATTTTTTTAAATTGTATATGTAACAATTTGTTGATCAAATGAATTGCATCGTAGTGGGGCACTAATGAGGTATTTATCATAAAATATTTGAAAGCATTAGCAACCGTTTAATTAAATTGCTATAAGATTTAAAAATTAGTGGATCTATGGCCTAGGTACAACATTGATGATGTACCTTCGCTCTATTCACATTAAGCAAAATGAAACACATTGTTCTATGAAAACTATATATTTATTTTTGTATCACAAAAACTACTAATGTTCTTTTTTGAGATGACACTAAAACAGTTTCAAAAATTATCAAAAATTTTCTCGTATACTAAAATTTCACATACTCAATGGTTAACTTTACAAAAATTTTAATTTTTTGTTAGACTTGCGAGGCATATTGTCTGAAACAAAATATAAAAAAAATAAGAATTTATAACAAAGGTATATCTAAATTTTTATTTATTGCACGTTCATCTTAGGACCAAGGTACAATTTATTGACAGTGACCGAGCTACAACACACCGACCTTTGATGTTTAAACTCAAAAATAAAATTAAAGATTATGCTGTGCCAAAATCAGACCACTACTATGCAAACATTAATAAATAATTTTTCTATTACAATGAGTAATTTGTTATTACGTAATAAAAATCAATACGATATTTAAGTAAAAAGAATATAAAAAGATTTACGTTTTTTCGATTAAAAATTTCAATTGATGATCTCATACATTAACAAAGTACATTGGCCAGCTGCTACTAACTTTACGTTAATGTCTGTCAATGTGGCATTTGAAATATCGAAAATTACAGGTTACGAAAGCCCGCAAATATTAAAAAAAATAAAGTTGCCCTAGGTACAAAGGAACCAAGGTACAACAGTTTCTTCAACTATAATTGAGCCGTTTATTTTGAAAATGGTCTAAATCCATTTATCTTTAATTTGAAATATTTAAGGTTTTGCGTTTTTACAAAATTAAAAATATACATACGGTATATGGTTGACTCGCAATGCTAAATCGTATTTAAGGAAGTTAATTTTATAATTCCTATTAAAAAATCGCTATTATTAAGTATATATTAAGTATAATATGTCTTTGCTTACCTTGAAAGGACTTAGGTCACTTTCAAAATAAAAATTTGTTTTGTTATAAAATGTGAAAGATCTTAAGTCTGTCACATATAGCTTAAAAAATTTAAAAAACCATTTAATTTACTTTATATTATTAGGAAAAAAAATTAAATTTAATAACAAGTTATTCGTTAACATTCTCAGTATGCGGAAGGGATTTAAATTAGTTATGGTGTTCTGGAGGTATATATCGCAGTAACGCTATCATGTGTCGGTATTTTAGTGATGTGATGCTTCTTATACTTTTGTATAATGATGGCAATACAATATTTCCAAATTTGTTAGGTCTACCCTGACGTGGAAATTTTTTAAGCAGTCTTTTCGACATTGGCAATCTTTATTTTGAAAAACTTTGGCAGGTATAATTTTTCCCGTTTGTGTATCGTATCTTTTTCCCGAATTTCGTTTAATTTTACGAAGTTTCTGAATATAAGTATCACTTCTGTTTTCTCGAATCCTTTCGAACGTTTTGTAAAATTTTCCTTCCAAATTACTCATTGCAGGCGAATATTATTAAAGGTGCTTAAATCGGAGAAAATGTATCGATTTTACATGTAGTTCGGGGTTGCTAAGCGCTTCCCATTGGTTAAGCGTCGTCACACACCGTTTTCGCCTGCTTACTTAAATCTCTTAGTACGTCGGTGTATTTTAAAGTGGTACGATCAAATTTGTGTGACGTCACGATTTCGGCGTTTGCCCGTCGTTCCGGGCTTCGTGGGGGTCCCTCCCATCCATTGCCGGTTTCTTCGGACTTTGGAAAATCGAATCGGGCTTCTATTCTAAGGTATTTACCATTTATTTTCGAAGTTGTTTACATATTTTTTTATGGTTTAATAAGTAATAAAAATATTTATGTCTTTATTTAATACGAATATTAGGGCGTTTCATTTTTAGGCGATATTTTTTTTTCGGTTCTTCTTGAAAATTTGATAGTTTATAGAAGAAAAAAAATTCTCGTTGAACAAAAAAAGGAATTTAGAGGTTTCGCTCACCTAGAAATTCGTTTTCCCATTTAAATAACACAGGAAAAAAATTTCTTTGGTTTCAACTCAATTTTACCGTATTAATTTTTTTTTTTTTAAAAAGTGTTTTATGCCTTTGTAGGACGTTTGCTACAGAACAGTTCATATGAGCTTCAACTCTCTGAAGCTGTTTTGTAAATTCTCATTCTCAATTAGTTCCTCTTCCTCTGTTGAAGAATGAAGTTCTAAAATTCTCTTTCTTTTTCTATATTTTTTGTATGATTTTAATTCTTCTTCACTTTCAGAACCAAGGAATCTTATGATTTTATCCTTTCCCATAGGTTTAATAATTTCTTTAATTAAATATTATTCTTTCAAATTCAATTCAATATTATAATGTAATTTAAATTACCTTCATCACTGCTTTCAAGATTTTGGGCCGCACTTTTTGACATTATCAATAAAAAGTGGACTTAGGTCACTTTCAAAATTATAATTTTCAGTATTCCTATTATTATGAAAAGGTACGTGTTACAAAATTTTCAAATGTATTAAATATATTTCAATGCTGATTTATTTTTTTTACAGTTCAGCATAAATTATAAATGTCACCACAGTTAACTTGAAAAAAGATAAAAATGGACTTGGGCCACTTTCAAAATAAACGGCTCAATTATTAAAAACATTTTGAACTAATTTTTAAATCCAATCATTAATTTAAGCAATAAATACGAGGATGTGCGCATTCGAGCGAAAAGTGGCACATTTCCGAGCGAGGGAAGCAAATGAAGCGCGACGCGGAGCGGCGCGCTTCATTTTCCCGAGATCGGAATGTGCCACTTTGAGCTCGAATGTGCACACTCGGTTTTAAGCACGATTCACCATAATTAATTAATTCAAAATATACTTTAGTATTTAATTAAAAATCACAAACCCGTATTTCTACCAGAAACCAAATCTCCGGCCAAAATGTATACAGTAAAACCTCTCTCAAACGGACCAGTTTGGAAATCACTGTTCTAACATAAAGAAATAATCGCCCTTTCTTTTCGTATTAAAACGTGCACCCCCTTTACAAAGAAAACTACAAATTCTACCTGAACTTGACGAATTCTTTCGAAGGTCTCCACTTTCATTCTTGGGGCTCCTATTATTATTTGATTTAACGAAGCCCTTTGAATGTCTTCTAAAAGCCATTGTTGGGGTTTACTTGTCGGCTCGTGCTCTGTCACACAAAAAGCTAACATTTTGAGTTTTACAAACCTTCAGAAATGCGAGATTTGGATCTTGTCTAATTATTTTTTTTTGTTACAGATAGGCGTTGGGGTTCGGGACTTCTAGCGGAGCTTCTATGTCCAAGGTAGGATTTTTTAAATATTGCCATAATATGCTGAACTGCGATGTATTGTACATATGTTTTACGTTTTGTGCACTTTAAACTTATGATTAGGTGCGCTCATAATTAAAATTTACGCTTGTGGGTTGGCGTGCAATTCTTGTTGTGTCTTTAGCTGCGAGTTCGAAAACAATAAAAACCATTTAGTAGGTAAATGATAAACGATTGAGGCTCGTATGATAAACAGCTTGCGCTTTTTTAAACCGACACGTTGGAATAACTGCAGACGTATCAAATTCGAAACGTGACAAAAGCGAATTTTGTAAGCAAATATTTATCGGCTGGCTTATTCTAGGAATGATTACGCGGTAATACATGACCTGAAAGCGTTTAAAAATATGAGCAAGAATGCGACTTGACAATTTCTTTTACGCCCTATTTTTGTCTATTTTTTTTTTGGCTTACATACAGTCGTGTGAATAAGTAAATGGAAATTAGAAATCCAGTTAACAAAATATTAATAATAATTAATTAATAACAGGTTAGCAGGAAAGTGGACCAATGATGTAAACCATTATACCAATCATTAATTTAGCGACGTTTCGGTCTTTTATTTGACCTTCGTCAGGCCTCTTAATATCCAGTATATAGGTACTATACATCATACATTTATCACCATAGATCTTATTTTTGCTTAAAACCATTACAAATTAATAAATCCGGTAAAAATTATCAATTAATAAGAGCATTAATAATAATATAATTTAAAAATACAAAAAAATATTATTATAATATTGATAAGTTAACAATATTAAACATATTACGCTAATAATTTTAAACACATTATTTAACTATTATTGCAAAAATTATATAGGTATAAAGTTTGAGTGTTGCTTGCACAGGTGTGAAAAGGTTTTTGTAAATCCACATGTATTGGGGTTTTTAAATAATTAGACGTTTATTTATTCGTAATAACAACGTCTTATAAATAATTATAAAGCAACAGTATGGCCGTTTTAGAAATTTTCTAAATCTTTGTATTTAACAGTAGCCAATTATAGAAATTATAGAAACTCAACCGATTTATGAGAATAATTCAAAAACGCTGTCAAATAACTGAGTAAAACTTTAAAGACAGACAAAGGAATGTTTATTAAGTACTTTTAAACAATTACGGAGCCAATTAATTGTTTAGTAATTATTTAAATCGATTAGAACTAATTAAAAGATAGGTGAATGGTGGGTAATAGGAGATTCAAAAACGCGAAACGGTTTGGCGTACCGCAAACGAAATACTTTGCCTGGCCGGCCTAGTATAAAAGCTGGAGCTTGGGAAATTTGCGTCAGTCACTCTTAAGTTCGCGTTGAGTCCGTTTCGTTTCGTGCTCGGCAGACATTTTTAGTGTTTGTGTTGTGCCTTTGTCCAGGGGGGAAATTATTCGACGCCGGCGTCCACTACGTGCACCAGCTTCAGGGAAAAGTAGGATTTTCAGATTTTTTTTCTCTTTCAGCATTTGGAGATTTTTATTTAGAGCTGTGGCAGTCCTGCGTGACATTTCTTTAATTGTTTTTACTTCGAGTAAAACGTGACCCAACGGTGGCTCGCACCAGGCGCTTATTGTATTAAGGTGTTTTTCAGGACGTGGGCCAGTGGTGGCTCACGCTACCTCATTTTTTTTATCTCTGATTTATATTTAAATGTGAACCACGGGCGGCTCATATGACTTCCTTTAAGTTGAAATTTAAATTAGACCATGAAGGAATTGTGACTCACCTTCACTCGTTTTAACTTGATTTGCTTTTGTTTTATTATTATAACGTGTACCACGGGCGGGTCACGGGTGTCGTTTGAGCACAGATATTCGTTTGAAGTGTGAACCAATGGTGGCACACATTAATTAATGACTAGATTACATTTGATAATACTGTAATACGTGTACCGCAGGTGGTTCACAGGTTATTTAGTTGACATTAAAAATTCAATTTTTGTACCAACCATTAGGGGATCACACTAATTTGTAAATCAAACAACTTACGCACACCAGCTGTAAATTATAATTAACCAATCTTCTACTAACTTAACATCAATTGAGTTCAATTAGAAAAGCAGACGCAAATCCCATTTTCTCACAGAAAAAAAAAACAACACCAAAACGTAACAAAACGTCTACTATAAATAAAATACATACAAAATACATTTTCGCAAATCTACGTGTATAAATAAAATCCAGTTTAAAATACGTGTCCCGGTTTAAAAATCATTTGGTATCGCATAAAAGCGCCACCCCTCTTAGGGTCCAATGCGAGGGCGGTTTGATCGTTTGCAACCACAAAGGAGTGATAAAATTCAAATCTGTTCGTCTCGGTTTTTTATAAACGGGACACTGCAAAACGAAACGTTTCGTTAATTGTACAAAGTCGCACGCCATCGCTCTCTCACCTGATAAAGGGCCGGATCCTTGGGGGACGTCGAAAAGATGGCGAAAATGTGAATTACGGGCACCAAAGTGTACAAGACTTTATTTATGGCTTCCGCCAATCGGTAATTTTTGCGATCCCATCCTGCGCCGTTTATGAACAAGCCGTAGACGTACACCCCCTCCTATCAAAAAAGCGAGCGATTAAAATTAAAAAAAAAACGGTGCGTGTACTTATGAAGTTATACTTCTTTGGCGTAATTAAATTAAATATAATTGCGTGTTAATCTGTTTATTTTGCGTGTTTCCAAAGAGTGGTACGTGGACACCCAGGGGCACGGGAAGAGTTTAGTGGTGGTACGCGGTGACCCCGCTTTGGCTGCAATTAATGAATTATTTTTGTGGCTGTTGTTAAAGTATATGGATTTTTTTTTTATGAGGGGTACTCAACGTTATGAAACTTATAAAAGGGGTACACAGATATTAAGAGTTTGGAAAACACTGGTGTATAGCAAAAGTAGTCCAAACTATATGTTTTTGAGCACCCCTTAACAAAAATAATCTTGGCGCCACTTCACTGTTCTTCTCCGATTTACACGGTAGCGTGTAAATCGGAGGATAGGTGTAGTTGTTTATTGTGGATTTTAATTAAAGGCCGAGTGGGCAATTTGGTCTCGGGCAAATTCGCATTTTTCGCTCGAGCGTGCACATACATCGTTTTATTTCGGTACAATGCATTTTTTCTTTTTAAATTTAAGGGGTTATGTCTACTTGGAATCGGGAAAATATTGCGTTACAAAGGGCCTGAACGAAGGATCTGGTAAAATTTTGATTTTTCCAAAAATGACAATTTTACGAAAAGATCAAATTTTCGAGGTGACCTGATTTTGGTTTTTTTGCAATAAACAACAAAATTTTAACCGAAATAAGAAATCCTTCGTCCAGGCCCTGCCTATTGTAATAACAATTAAGCACTTAAAATTTTAGTTTGATCGGTGCAATGCACTATGGGCCAGGATCGACCAAAACAACTTTTATTTTAAAACACGCTTTTTTGAAATCAGTGAGTTAGTTTTTAATATAATTCCGAAAAATCCGAAATTTCGGATTTACCAAGATTCTAACAAATCTGAGGTCTTACGATGTTTAGGATCGTTTTACTGATTTTAGAATGTTTTCATTTGTCAAAATCAGTTAAGTGGTTCTTTAGTTATTGCAAAAAAACCGAAAAAAAAATTGACAAAAACGGGTATTTTTGAAAAATCATATCTCCGAAACCATATTGATTTTCCTCAAGAGTATTTTTTACAATTTAAAGAAACACTTCAACTTTCAATCAAAAAAATTAAATTGAGTTTTTATCTCGGGATTTTTAAAATACGAATTTTTGAATTATTTATCGAAAATATGGGGGGAGAATCCAAACTATGAATTTATTTAAAAAAGTTTATGCAATAATTAATTTAATTTTTATTAAGACGCAAAACAATGATCTAAATAAAATATCAAACTTCAATTTAAGTTTGGATTCTCCCCCCATATTTTCCATAAATAATTCAAAAATTCGTATTTTAAAAATTCCGAGTTAGAAACTCAACTTTATTTTTGGACTTAAGGCTTTCGCGGTTATTAATAATAAAATTAAGTTTTTAACTCAACTTTATTTTTTTGTTTGAAAGTTGAAGTGTTTCTTTAAATTATAAAAAATACTATTGAGAAAAATCAATACCGTTTCGGAGATATGATTTTTCTAAAATACCTGTTTTTGTCATTTCTTTTCGGTTTTTTTTCCAATAACTAAAGAACCACTTAACTGATTTTGACAAATAAATACATTCTAAAATCAGTAAAACGATCCTAAACATCGTAGGGCCTCAGATTTTCTAAAATCTAGCTGAATCCGAAATTTCGGGTTTTTCGGTTTTTTGGAATTCAAAAATTCTTTCAAAATCGGATTCCTCGAGGTCAAATACATAGAAATAACTATGTTTTAGAATAAAAGTTGTTTTGGTCGAACCTGGCCCATAGTGCAATGGTTTTTAAAAAATTTTGGTCACCGCAATTGTATTTAAAAAAAACAGTTTTGAGATAATCGCGTTTAAAGCTTGAAGTCTATGTTTTTTTAATATTTAAAACAATTTTTTTTAACTTATAACTTTTGAACGTGTGCTCCAATTTTTATATAATGTTGGAGAAATATTTTTAAGATGATATACATTGAAAAATATGCAATAAAAAAAATCGATATTTTGACCTAATCTAAGTAGGCATAACCCCTTAATAATTAATGTAAACAAATACAAAGATGTGCGCATTCGAGCGAAAAGCGGCACATTTCCGAGCGAGGGAGGCAAATGAAGCGCGACGCGGAGCGGCGCGCTTCATTTTCCCGAGATCGGAATGTGCCACTTTGAGCTCGAATGTGCACACTCGGTTTTAAGCACGATTCACAATAATTTAAGCCAATAAATATCAGTTGAATAATTTTAGTCGTTCCCTCTCACTCGCATCGACGAGATTGTCGTCTCCTTTCGCTCTCTTCCACTCATTGCTATGGTAAATACATTTTTCGAACATAGAATCGATATTTACTACACTAAATTTTGATTTATGATCTGAAAGAGCAAAGAATAAGAGGACAATTCTAATGAATACGAGGATGTGCGCATTCGAGCGAAAAGTGGCACATTTCCGAGCGAGGGACGCAAATGAAGCGCGACGCGGAGCGGCGCGCTTCATTTTCCCGAGATCGGAATGTGCCACTTTGAGCTCGAATGCGCACACTCGGCTTTAAGCACCATTCACAACAATTAAGTGACTTTTCTAGATAGTCAACTATATACTGTGGAATTTTCGTTAGTTGTGCGCGCGCAACTTTCCTTGCCTGCTCACATTTTACTCTCTATGCGCGCCAAAAGAAGTATAACTTCAAAAAAGGTCGTACCGCAGGCGAACCCTTGATGTCTTCGCGATAGCTTTTCGTGACCGCGTTATGCAAGACGACTTGATCCAAAGCCCACCCTTTGTGCGCTCGAGTCACTTCTTGTCTCATAGCAGTTAGAAAACCTACGAATTTAATGGCTTAATAATAGATTTTCGTTTCTAATTCGAGCCCCGAAAAAAAAAGTTAAACACCGACCCTGCGGATTGAAGAAGCCCGTCATCCAAAATGCGTGTGGTCTGGCCTGAAAGCACCAACTTCTAAACTGCGTATTCCTTTCCAGCAATTCGGTAAACCAAAAGCCTAAAGTGCTCGATAGCCACGATCCCTTGCGCCAAATAGTCGGAATCATAGCGTCGTAAATGTTGTCCAAAGCGTCGCGAAGTGCCTTTAATTAATTCAATTTAAATTAAGGGAAAAAAGCGAAATTTAATAATTATGTACAGTCGGAGACAAAAGTAATGTCGCAAAGGGTACATCGAATCCAGAAAGATCGTTCGCTTTTCTATTGTATTGTGATTAGATTCGAGAAAATTTTATCTATCGAATAAATCAAAATGTGATTTAAACAATGAAATCAACTAACAATAATTGTGGTCATTTTTTCAATATGGTCCAAAAATATATGTCCGATTTGGGTGCTATAGCCATACTGTATGGTAGCGAAGATTTTAATTTGCTTAAAAATTGTATGTACCTATAGATGATTTGACCATTATGAAAATGGTAAAATGTCAATAGTCCCATACTTATGGCATATTCAATATTGTAAAATTACTTATGCTTTATTTATTTAAAAAAAATAGGTTATGTTTGAATTATAATCTTTCAATATATATTGTCCATAAATTTTATAAAATTGAACCCAATGTTTATAAATACAAAAATATAAACAAAGTGAGTATTAATAATATTAATCATATGTTATTATTAATATTTTAATTATTTTTAGTATTGTAACTACATTTTTTTTTATTTTTAATTTTTTGCATGAATTGGTTTCAATCGTATAATAACAAAATTAAAATATTATAAAAATCGTATTTAATATATTTAATTGTTTTCAATAACGTTACTTTAAAAATTATAGCGCATTATTTTTTGGAAAATAAAGTTAATAATTTAAATAAAACAAAATTTTATTAAATAAATTTTAAAATAATTTTTTTGAATAATAACGATTCACTTAATGACAATCAATAAAAATTAATTTTTGTAAATAAAATACGTATATTTATGGACACAGGGTATAGCGCAGCTATAGCTATACAATATTGATGGCACATTGAATGTCGCGCAAAAATCTATTGTGGCGCGCCCTAGTGACCTTGCCATATCTTTAATGCAGTATGGGACTCAAGCCCATACCTTTTAGTCAAATCTGCTATACTAAAATGTACAATTTGCAATCAATACAATATTTAAAAATTGACATTAAAAACGCACAATTTTCAACGCAACACTTCTCTTTTGAAAATAATGCAAATAAATTAATTTTATTTATTAATTAATAATATCATTTTTGTTGTAAAATCTGAAAATCACTATTATTGATATCCAGAGCATACTTTTCTTAATCTTTCACAAAATCACAAATCGGACATTTATTTTTGCAGAGAGAGTATAATTAAAAAATCAAAATTAAGATATTATTATTACTAATTATAAATTAATTGAATGTTTTAAAAGTATTGTTTAAAATAAAATTTTCTCGAAAAAAAACATTTCTCTATTTTTTCAATGATTGATTCAATCATGACAATTCATGAGCGAATACCAACGGCGCCATCTAAAAACTGACCTACCCTCTGCGACATTGCATTTTTCCCCGACTGTACATACATATATGTACGTAAACCCACCTCGTTCATGATAATTGTGCCCTCGATGGCCAACAGAAGATCTCTCAATGTCACCCTGACCAATTTGATCACTTTCTGCATCCTATCCATTTCTTGTCTTAGAAATATATTTAACGGATTCAGTATTCCCATAATTCTCAATCTGGAAGATGTTTTCAGTAGATTCGCATGATTTATTATGTCTTTTGCAAGAGATACCTTTCTTTGACTTCGTAAGGATCGTAATCGGGTGGAACTTTGCTCAACATCTCCCCCGCCTGCCGCGCGACCGAAGCCTCTCTCGTTTCTCCGCCGCCACCCCCAGACGATTTCGGCTGAATTGATAGGATTATGTACAACATGGTCGTCGTGGTGTTGGTTTGATACCTGAAAAATTTATCAAAATTTAAAAAATCTGCGCGAGCGCTTACGGCCCACGTACGTTATGTCGGCGTTGGGATGCAGTCCATAGGCTTGGGGCGGATCGGTGGGGCTCATGGCGTCGATGGCCGCGTAATAATCCGCCAAGCCCTTAAATTTCATTATTTTGTAACCGCGATAAAATTGGAACTCTTCGCTGAAGATGTTATCGCTGAACCATACGGTTGAGAAAGTGTTCAGTAGGATTTTGTCGTAGTCGTCAGTTACTCTTCCGCCGTATTGTACTTCGCCCAGCATGTATCTAAAAGAATTACAGAGCAAAAGTGAAGTTGTACTTCTTTTGGCGCGCCGAGAGTAAAATTTTGGCCGGCAGTTGTAGTTGCGCGCGCACTGCTAACGAAAAGTCGGCAGTTGGAGGTAGCCGTCCAAGAAAGTAAATTAATTATTGTGAATAGTGCTTTAAAACCGAGTGCGCACATTCGAGCTCAAAGTGGCACATTCCGATCTCGGGAAAATGAAGCGCGCCGCTCCGCGTCGCGCTTCATTTGCCTCCCTCGCTCGGAAATGTGCCACTTTTCGCTCGAATGCGCACATCCTCGTATTTATTGAATTTGTCTTCTTATTCTTTGCTTTTTCAAATTATAAATCCCAATTTAGTGTAGTAAATATCGATTTTATGTTTGAAAAATGTATTTACCATAGCAATGAGTGGAAGGGAGCGAAAAGATATGATATTCTTGTCAATGCAATAGAGACGGAACGGGTAAAATTATTAAACTGAATTTTTGTTCAATTTACTGATCTAAATTATTGTGAATCACGCTTAAAACCGAGTGTGCACATTCGAGCTTAAAGTGGCACATTCCGATCTCGGGAAAATAAAGCGCGCCGCTCCGCGTCGCGCTTCATTTGCCTCCCTCGCTCGGAAATGTGCCACTTTTCGCTCGAATGCGCACATCCTCGTATTTATTAAATTTGTTTACTTTTTCTTCACTTGCTTAACCTTTCCAGGTCTAAGTTAAAAAAGTTAGTTTAAAGGCGGAGTGGGACACAAATGTATCCCACGACTTTTTTTTGTTTTGAGTTTGTCCCAAATATTCATAATGTTAATATGTAACATTATGATACTTTTTTATAATTTTTCTTTTTATAAATATAAAAATTTTAATTGAATAAAATGTTTTCGTTAAAGTAAGCTCACTTGTTTTAAAAAGTTTTAAGTTATTTATTAATATTACAAACAGTACAAGTCCTTGTTTTAAGGGCAAATATGTTAAAACATGTTCGATTATTCAAGTAAATCAAAATTTTGCGTCATCTCGTGATAAGGTGGGATACAACTGCGTGCCCCATACTAATTAATTAGATTTATTGAAGCTTTAAATGCAAAAAAATGAAAACTATTGCTAGCATTAATAATTAACAATAATAAGTAACAATAAAAAAAATTGCTATTACCAAAAACATAGCACTATCAAAAACTTTGTATCTGGGACACAAATGTACCCCACTTAGACCGGGAAAGGTTAAACAAATCTAATCTTGTGGCTTCCGCCACTGTACACCTATTTCCGGATTTACACGTTTAAAACCGTGTAAATTGAAAACAAAGCAAAATATGTATAAATTGGTCAGTTATGTTTGAAAATTAGTAATTTTTTTTATGTAATTTGTTGTATTTATTACTATTTCCCTATATCAAAAAAATACTACGTATGTACATTCAGCCTAAGAAGTAATCAACACCCTAGAAACGGACCTACTGTAAACGTACTATTCTAAGAGACAAAATCTGGCGCTGCATGGTTAAAAAACAATTAAGATTGATCTTTGTAATTTTATTACCTAGAAGTAAATTTGGAATCTTAAATATACACGTAAAGGTATTTGTGACAGCTGTCGTTTTTGTTAGAAAACATTTAGTAAATTGAATATAAAGCTTTTTTTAAACAATTAAAAGAAAAAATTATTTGTTGTACTTATAAAAGCCGTCATAAACACTATTGTTAACTAAAACCTGTCTCTTGGAATAGCTCGATTACGGTAAGTACTGTTTTTAGGGTGTTGATTACTTCTTAGGCTGACTGTACAGTTCCAAGCCAAATTATTAGACGAACTTTGGGTTTTATACATAATTTTAAGTATAAACATTTAAAATTTACTTTTTGAACATTTAATTATGATAAATGTAATCTGAATTTTGTAGATTGTACATTGCTTAGGTGTTATCATGAATAAAATAATACAATTAATTGAAAACATAATAACCTAAAAATCTAATGTTTCTTATAATTTGACCAAGGACTGTATCATATAAGTGTGTAGGGTAACCTGTTGTACCTTGGTCCCTTTGTACCTAGGGCAACTTTATTTTTTTTTAATATTTGCAGGCTTTCGTGCCCCATAATTTTCGATAGTTCAAATGCCACATTGACAGACATTAACGCAAAGTTAGCAGCAGCTGGCCAATGTACTTTGTTAATGTATGAGATCAATTAAAATTTTTAATCGAAAAAACGTAAGTCTTTTTATATTCTTTTTACTTAAATATCTTATTGATTTTTATTACCTAATAACAAATGACTCATCGTAATAGAAAGATTATTTATTAATGTTTGCATAGTAGTGGTCTGATTTTGGCACAGCATAATCTTTAATTTTATTTTTGAGGTTAAACATCAAGGGTCGGTGTGTTGTACCTCGGTCACTGTCAATAAATTGTACCTTGGCCCTAAGATCAACGTGCAATAAATAAAAATTTAGATATACCATTGTTATAAATTCTTATTTTTTTTTTATTTTGCTATAGATAATATGCCTCGCAAGTCTAACAAAAAATAAAAATTTTTGCAAAGTTAACCATTAAGTATGTGAAATTTTAGTATACGAGAAAAGTTCTGTTAATTTTTGAAACAATTTTAGTGTCATCTCAAAGAAGAACATTAGTAGTTCTTATCATCCAAAAATAAATATATAGTTTCCATAGAACAATTGGTTTTATTTTGCTTAATGTGAATAGAGCCAAGGTACATCACCTCTGTTGTACCTAGGCCATAGATCCACTAATTTTGAAATCTTATAGCAATTTGAGTAAACGGTTGGTAATGCTTTCAAATATTTTATGATGAATACCTTATTAGTGCCCCACTACGATGCAATTCATTTTATCAACAAATTGTTACGTATACTATTAAAAAAAAATTACAAGTGAAAAAAGAGCTAAGGTACAACAGGTTTCCCTATATCTAATTCAAGCGGAAAACGAAGTATAACTTCGAAAAATGATAGGGTGAAAAAATTGCGAACAAAGATGTTTTTTATGTTTTTTTGCTAGTTTTTGGGCAGTTTGCCTATGGGCTTAATCTTTTATACCTTATGGTCTTCCAACTGATGCTACTGTTCGGATCTAGGTCGTCCAAATGATTTTGGACGAACATACAACTAGCCAGCCAGTCGGCCGAATTAAATTCGTAGGGAATGTTCCAGCCCAACGGTCCAAATTTGCGGCGCTCCTGGACCACGGTGTGCAAAAACGAAATCGCATAAATTAATGGCAAATATTCGGGTTGGTCGTTTTTGTCCAACATGTCTTGGTTCATCGACGTGTAGGTTCTCATTAAACCGGCCCTTATGCCTTAATTAAAAACGAAATTGCTATTAATCACAAATAAAAAGTAATCTTAACTGATGTTGGTCCCATTTTACAACAAACCTATTTTTTTTTGTTTATAATTGAATATACCGGGTGTTTCAATTAAAGGGCCATGAACTTATAACTACTAAACTAATAAAAATCTCCAAAAAAGTACAAGTATCAAAAATTTATATTTATGGCAATGCATGGATTATATTTGTACTTTTTTCGATAGTTTTATTATTTTAGGAATTAAAAGCTCGTGGCAATTTAAATAATACACCCGGTATAGGTATTAAGTATATTAATATGAGAAATTGCAATTTTAAAAAAAGTGCACAATGATAATCAAAAACATACCAATAGTAGGGATACTGCAAAATGACATTATTAATTATTTTAGGACAATTATGCAATTGGCCATAAAATAACTTAAGCTCAATCAATTTAATTTTTTTCTTAAGTCAATGGACTTCTTTTCAAAAAAATCCATTTTTCCTCAACTTTTTGTTATCTTTGAAAAGCAACATTGCACAACTTACAAGTGCAATTTTTCTATTATTTGTTTTTAAATTAAAAATTGATTTAGTGAACGTCAAGGTGTTACATTTACCTGAGGGCGGTTCATTAGTGAATTTAACACAAATCTGCAGTAAACTGATCGGAAAACCTGGATGGACTTCTGTCGTAATCCAAAGTCTAAAATCGGGATGAATACCGACCGCGCCCGTTTCTCCAACTCCAAAAACAGGACCAACACTTCCGACATATAATCGAGACCCAAATGGCAATTTTGCAAGAGCGCCCAAAAACCCTAAACCGAAAACGAATTAATCCGTGTCGTTTTTAAGCGCAAAAAGAAAATAGGTACTTCGCTCATTGCTTGCGCAAGCAATTTTCGGGCATGCACTTCTTGTCCTTGTCCCATCGAAATATTTTTACTTGTGTTCTCTAAACGCTTAGCTAATTGCTCGATGTATGGGGTCGGATCGGCTCCGGTCGTCAGGAAGCAGACCAAAGGCGTCAAAGGCTTACTTTCCGCATGCAAAGATTCCATATTCAAAATGACCGGTTCCGCAAACCTTTGGCCCATCGAAGCTGCAATGTATTTGCGGCTCTGCGTCAACGTTCGATCCGTGCACCAAGCTCTTAATTTTATTTTAAAATTAATTTCAGTACAAAATTATTATTTATAAAAACTTGTGAATTAAATAAGTCTAAAACTTTTATTATAAATAAACTTTGTAGTAAATACTAAAGCGTACTATAGCGCTTTAGAATACACAAAGGGAAAAAGTGAAAGTCGGAAGAGCGAAAGTACGCTCTTTCTATAGCCGTGCCGAAAAGAGCGACGAAAGTAAAATTAAACAGAAAAATATAAATATTACCGGATCATTAAGAGTTTCCTGAAAGTGTCCAAATTTCCGTAACCATCGGGGATGGGAGCCTCTTCGGGGGCGTCCTTGTCGAACCATTGCTTCCAATTTCTGTCGTTATTTTCCACCTAAAAAAATTAGATTTTATATAAAAAAAAATTAGATGCCCGATCGAGCGCTACGATATAAAATCAAAAAGTTATTGCGGGGTACCTGCGTCAAAATATATTGAAAATGTCTCAGTTTGGAGAGCTCGACTAAATTTAGCCAAGTCAAGTCGGTGATCCATTTCGCAGGTTTCGGGGGACACGCGTTCAAATCCAAAGCTGCGCCCCCTTTAATGAAGTATTGAAATTCTTCGTGCGTTACAAATTCTCTATTCATATCTATTTTTAAACACATGAGCAAGACGAACATGTACTTATCGATTTCGTAAAGTCCTCGCGATTTGTATCTGAAGACCTCGTAAGTCATATATTCGATGATAAAATGGATACGCCTAAAATCACAAAGTTAATTTTTCGATTTTCCAAAACCACATTAATTCGGAGGTTTGCAAAAAAAATCCCAATTTACATTTTTAAATATTTTTAATTTATGTAATATTTTTGAAAAGGAGGGGAACTTGTTGTACCTTGATTCTTTTTCCATTTGTAATTTTTTTTTAATCATTTGTCATAAGTTGTTGATAAAACGAATTGAACGGTATTGGTACATTAATAAGGTACACATCATAAAATTTTTGAAAGCATTAGCAAACGTTTATTCAAATTGCCATAATATTTAAAAATTAGTGGCCCTGTGACCTAGGTACAATAGGGGTGATGTGCCTTGGCTCTATTCACATTAAGCAAATTAAAATGCATATTGTTCTATGAAAACTATATATTTATTATTTGATTATAAAAACTACTAATGTTCTTCTTTGAAAAAAACACTAAAATTGTTTGCAAAAATTAACAAAACATTTCTCATATACCGAAATTGCACATACTTAATAGTTAACTGTGCAAAAACTTATAAAATTTTAAATTTTTCGTTGTAGGTACTTGCGAGACATATTATCTGAAGCAATATAAAAAAAAAATAAATAAGAATTTATAACAAAAGTACTCCCCTAAATTTTTATTTACTGCATATACTTAGGATTAAGGTACAACTGATTGGCTCGCCCTCTAAATAACTCAGAAATAATATCTCAGCAAAAACATCTCAATAAATAATAATAATACATCAATAGTTATTGCATATAAAAATTATGTACCGCATTATTTGAACGAAGCGACAAATAGAGCGGCATTTTACTGCTATTATAATATACAGAGTGTAGCAACGAAAACTTGACTTCCCAAACACCCAGAAACAATCGACTTTTTCAAAATTTAATAAAACAGGTCGAGTTTTATGTGAAATGGGACGAATTTTCGCATAACATTCGTACGCAAAAATTCCATTCGCTGAAGCCCAGCATCAACTCCCTATTTTTTTTTTTTATTGCAAGTTTGCTCAAGTAATATATTGTTTGAAAGATGTTTTTTTTTCTCCATACAAACGCGTATTTTTTTTAAAGTATATGCAATAACTATGGAGCTATTTTATTATAAACTATTTATTTGAGAATATCGATAATAATCAAATTCTTTTGAAGAGAGAGTAGAAGTTGTTAAAATCTATTGGGGGTCAAGTTTTTGTTGGTACACCCTGTATACAACGCCATTGGTGATCAAGCCCCGCACGGGGGGAGGGCGCTTACGATATTTATGGCATGAGATATTTTTGAACTGAGATATTTTTTGATGAGATATTTTTCTTTTGAAGAAAGAGTAGAAATTGATAAAATATATTGGGGGTCAAGTTTTTGATAATACATCCTGTACACAACGCCATTGGTGATCATCAAGCCCCAACGGGGGGATGGCGCTTAAGATATTTTTGTCGTGATATATTTTGGCATGAGATATTTTGACTAAGATGTTTTTTGTCGAGGTATAAAGAGGGATTACCCAACTGATTGATGTTTAATCATAAAAATAAAATTAAAGATTATTATGTGCCAAAATTAAGACCAAAGTTAATAAAAAATATTTCTATTACGATGAGCCATTTGTTAGTAGATAATAAAAATCATAAAATATTTATGTAAAAATCAACTTTTTTTGATTAAATTTAAATTTTTGATTTAAAGTTGGGTAGGACAACAAACGAAAGCCGGTTGGACCTGAAAACTGCCTATTTTTCGAAAAAACTTGTGACCCCACTCATTTTGTTAAGAAAAGACCATGCTGATCATTTCTGTCGAAAAAAAAGTTAAAAAAAGTATTGGGAACGTAGAGTTTTTCGACTTTGAAAATTGAGCTGAGCCTAAACGCTTGAAAAATTTTTTAAGTGACTTTTTATGCAAATAAATATAAATATAATAATTTTTTTTAATTCTTATCATATTTCTTCAACAATTATTTTCTTATTTGTTTTGGTTTCGTTTTTAAATATAATTTTATTAGGGTTGAGAGCCCAAAAGCTAGATTATTAGGCTGATTTTCAGACGCATTTTTAACAATGTTCCCATTATCCGATAAGAAAAATTCTTTCGCTACTCCACTTGATTTTTGATGCTCTTTCATAAAAACTTAGTCATTAATTTTCTATTAACATTTTGTCTAATTAGGTCTTTGAATTTTATTTTTTTTTGTAATAAATGGAAAGATCATATATAAGTTTTATAACAAAACTATTTTTTTTTCGCAATATTTTAAAAGTTATATCAAAATAAAAATTAAATTTGTGAATCCAGTACCGAAAACACGCCGACAGCTCCCGAACAAACACGAGCGTGTGTGACGTCATAATGTTAGTTTTCATTTATTGCAGCTTATACAGAAATAATAAATGCAGTGTTTTGATCTATTTAATTCTGTTGTCATAGTTAAATACTCAAGTTTATATTAAAAATGTCGAACCTCAAAAGTTATCGTTCTTGTTTTGTACCATTATGTACGAATACTACAAAAACAACTATTGACAAAATGTTTTTAAATGTTCCCCAAGATGAAAAACGTCAAAATAAATGGTTTCAAGCAGTGCATCATTATAATCCCAAAACAAAATCGATTTTTTTTTGTTGTTAAGATCATTTCGATGTAAGTATTTTATAACACTATTGTTATTAATTATTATTTATCTAAGTATACAAATCACATAAGTAGAATTCAGTCAAAAATATATCAACATCAGGAATATTATCAGACTTTGCCTTTATAAATCCTTTATCACACATAGCTAATCGGAATTAACTAACAAATCGTTTTTTAGCAGTAAATTTTCAATATTATTGTCAACTCACGTGTAATAGCCGTAAACGCTGTCCTGTTATTAAACAGCTATAACATTATGACGTCACAAAGATGGTGACCAATCTTGGCGCGTTTACAGTCACGTGATTTTTTTTTAATTTTATCAATTTTTAATTGATTATAATTAATTGAAAAAAAAATTTTTTTAAGTATTTTGCATTAAATATTCATATTATTAATAATAAAGTTTTAAAATACATAAATAAAATCAATAATTTTTATTTTCAAATACCTAATTGGGCAGTTTTTTGATCAAACCGGCTTTCGTTCTTTGACAATTGCAATAAAAACAAGGATGTGCACATTTGAGCGAAAAGTGGCACATTTCCGAGCGAGGGAGGCAAATGAAGCGCGACGCGGAGCGGCGCGCTTCATTTTCCCGAGATCGGAATGTGCCACTTTGAGCTCAAATGTGCGCACTCGGTTTTAAGCACGATTCACAATAATTAATCTACTTTCTTAGATTGCTAACAGCAACCACCAAATTTTCGTTCGTTTGTGCGCGCACAACTTCCGTCTCCACGCGCCAAAAGAAGTATAACTTCAAAACTTGAAAAAACGTGAAACAAATTTTTTTTTGCCGATCTCTGTTTTACCATATACCTTTGCGTGATGGGCGTCTTATCCGAACGATACATCGAGATATCGAACCGCTCCAAAAATTGCTCCAAAGACGTCTGGTACATGCAGTTCACCATCGCCATGCTGGTGGTCAAAAAATACAACACGCTTCCTCTGGTGGCGACGGGCCTATTGCATTCGTCAAAGCAAAATTCATTTGGTCGCGAAGAATTCGCGCGCCAAGTTACCTGAACTCTTCGCGAGCGGCGTTGATCTTGATTTCGGTGTCTTTGGCGACCTCGAGCTTTTCGCGCACCTCGGTGGCGGTGTTTCGGGTCGTATTCAACACCTCCAGGACCGTTTCGTCGTCCACCAAGGAGCCTTGCGTCGTCGTCAATTTGTACAGCAAGTTCGCCTCCAATTCCAACATTTTTCTCTTGTTCGCCGTCACGTCTTTTATTAAATTGGTGCGTTCCGATTCCAGTTCTCTTTTTTCCGTCAGAATCACTCTTCCCAGCAGTTGGTCCTCCAAGCCTACAGGATTTTGCCTTATTAAAATTCAAAAATTTTAAAAGTAAACGCGTTAAGTAGTTTTGGGGAATTGTTTTATTTTGAGGCGTGCGTGTTGGATTATTTTTTACCTTTCATCGTGACGGTGAAATCTATGATCGAAGCTCGGGCGTAGATCTCGGGCGTGTAAGAGGGATTAGCAAGTTTCGTCGTTAGATAAAGCCTGAAGGAGCTGTGATAATCGACTTCTTTGTCGCCCACTTTAACTTTGTACGTTGTACCGACTTTTATGTGATTTTTTTCCATTACGTTGTCCAGGACCGGATCTAGTTCTACCATCACGTCTTCGATCAACATTGGATATCCTAACGATACGCAATCTTCTATGTGGTTCCTTTAAAAAAAAAATTAAAAGCGAAACTTATTTGAATAATGATGACGTTTATATTTGTGCAATATAAAAATTTTTGTTTTTTTCTTTCTAAATTTAATATCGTTGAATAGATAATTTATGTGGATTTCGATATCTATTCCGCAAAACAGTTAATGTGACTAAATAGAAAATAACGGGTGGCCGTACGTGTGCACGCGCGTTAGAAGTTATACTTCTTTAGCGTACCCAAAATTAATAGAACCACGTGTTATGTTATGTACTTTACGTTTGGGTAAATGTCCGTCGGCTATAGCACTACAACGCGCGCAGTTTTGGGCCTCTTATGAGTTAACTTAGCATAAAGAATACATTTTTTAATTTTTTTCGACGGCTAACTTCATACTATAGAATTTTAATTATACTCGGTTCAACTGTATTTAATTTTATGTTCCGAAAAAGGTTTGTTTTCAACAATAATTTTGTTAAAAGGCACAAAATTTCCGATTTGAGAATTTTGTTATTAATATAATTCTGTAATATTTAATTGCGAATTGTCCAGAGAGTAAATTAATTCTTGTAAAGTGTGCTTAAAGCCGAGTGTGATTCGAGCTCAGTGGCACATTTCCGATCTCGGAAAATGGCGCGCCGCTCGCGTCGCGCTTCATTTGCTTCCCCCGCTCGAAAATGTGCCACTTTTCGCTCGAACGCGCACATCTTCGTATTTATTCAATTTGTTTAAATTACTTTTTGGATTTAAAAAAGAAATAGCAATGTTTTCAAATAAAACGACGTATGCGCAGTAACATATAGTTTGATAACCACTGGTCTAGCTATACACAAGCGCAACATTGCGCGTTGTTATATTTAATTTAGTCGCGCCAAAGAAGTATTACTTCTAACGTGCGTACATAAGTACATGCACCCGGTTTTTTTCACATGGAGTGAAATTTAGTTTTAAACACTTAGCAAAATTATTAAAGTAAACTCGAAGAATAAATTATTTGAAGTTTTTAGACAACTCAAATTAAATAAATTAATAACTTGGAAAATTTTTAAAATATATTTAAGAACTTTAGAAATTTTTAATTATCAATTTTTTTTGTATAACACGAATTGAATAAAACAAAACTTTATTCGGTAAATTTAAAAGGAAATTTTGATGAAAAAATTATTATGTATTTTCAGAAAACCCAAATAGAGTAAATACAGAATTTGTAGTTTTTCAAAATCTTTGAAGATCATTAATTTACTCAAATAAAATTAATATTGGAGAAAACTCAATAAATAAATTATCTTAATTGTTCAGAAATATTAAATTAATAAAATTAAATACAGTCAAACCTCGATAGGTCGAAGTTGAAGAGAAACTAAAAATAATTCGCGTTATCAAAAATTCGAGCTATCGATATAAAAATATTTTTTAGTTTATGTTTTAAAATTTACTTAGTGTTTCTTTTTCTTAATAATTTCCTAGTGATTTCTTGCTAAAACCTAAATCTTGTGTCTTGAACAAGTTGTAATTAGGCTTCGTTTATAGAATAATTCAATTTTTAAATATAAAAAAATATTTATATGTTATATATTATATGCATCAAAATTTTAGAATGACTTAGGTGGGGGAAAGTTAAAAAGATTGGGAAACACTGCTCTACATATTTCAAAATATTTTAAAACTATTAATTATTTATTTTATGTTATTTGTGTATGCTCATAACAGTTAAGTTGAACCAAATTAATAGTTTTTTTCGGACTCATCAAATTCGGTTTTTTTTGTATGTCAAGGGGTTAAGTATGTGAAATTTTAGTATACGAGAAAAGTTTTGTTAATTTTTGAAACAATTTTAGTGTCATCTCAAAGAAGAACATTTAGTTGTTCTTATAATCCACAAATAAATATATAGTTTTTATGGAACAATGGATTTTATTTTGCTTAATGTGAATAGCCAAGGTACATGACTTCTGTTGTACCTAGCTCATAGATCCACTAATTTTTCAATCTTATAGCAATTTGAGTAAACGGTTGGTAATGCTTTCAAATATTTTATGATGAATATCTTATTAGTGCCCCACTACGCTGCAATTCATTTTATCAACAAATTGCTACATATACAATTTAAAAAAAAGGGCTAAGTACAACAGGTTCCCCTATACATTTTAGGTGTAGGATATTCTGCATAGTGACATTAAAATTTAACGTAAAATCCGAAAAGGTAATAATATACAGGGTGTTCTATTTAAAATAACGAAGTTGCTGTTCACTTCCCGTAAAGTGGCATGTCTGTCAAAATATTTTCCATAAATTCGCCATAGCTTGTTATCCATCTATACCAATTTCTATAAAAATCGTGTGAGTAGTTTCCAATATATAGATACTGTAAACTCGTCATGAAACACCCTGTAAATGCGCTCGTAATTTCCATTTTAACCTCCACGCGCCAAAAGAGGTTTAAAAAAACTGAGCCCTCGAAATATTTACCTAAAGTATTTATGATTGAGCGAGGTGACAATCAAATGGTTTTCCTTCTCCATGTTTTTGATCCAAGATTTTGCCTGACTTTGCGGATCGATCAGCAAAGGATATCGCGCCGCTTTGGTGACGATGATCCCGTTTTGTATCGAGAGATCGTCTGTCGGTAGTCCTTGCAAATTCCATTCTCCAATCTGGAATCAAACCAATTTCTATACTGATCCACATTTTGTAAATTAAAAAAAAAAAAATCGGTGCGTGCGTGTACTTATAGATTCGTTCCTGCAGCAATTGCAAGCAATTTAAAAACTTTTATGCAAGCTGGCGGCAAATTAGGAAGTGCTAAAATTTTGCTCGCAACGCCCCAAAAGAAGTATAACTTCAGAAGACTCACCGTTGCCGTGTCTATCAAGCTATCGGTTATATTGATATTAACGGAAATCGGAATTTTCAACTTCACCAAAATGTCCATCCACAAACGCTGCTGCGTCAGTCGGAATTCTTGATTGAAAGGGCCCGAGTAGCTCAGAAAGCCCACCAACATTAGGACGTCGCCCACCAGTCTTTCCGTTTCGGCCCGAAATTGGGCCGACTGTTCCGTCCAACGGATCCTTTCGCCGCTCAAGCCGTCAATCAGCGCCGAGGCTTGGTCCATCTTGTTTTTGCATTTCATCGCGTCGTCGAAAACCAACTATTAAATCTATGATTAGTTGACATTTAATCGAATCGATATCTCATCGGTGGACCTGCTTGAGACGCATGGCTTCGTCGTACTCTTCCTGACATTGCCTGACTTCGGCTTCCTTCGCCTGCAGAAGCTCCATGGCGTCGTTCAGTTCTTTTTGGGCCTTCTCCAGTTTGGCCTGCTGCCGCGCCAAATTGGCCTAAAAATCAAATTATTAAGCGCCAGATTGCGAGAAATGAAAAAATAGAAAGAACCTTCAAGGGCAAGACTTCGCGATTGACTTCGTAGAACGATGCCATCGCTATGGTCCAAGAGATCAGACCGGCCACGTTACCACAAGCCGATTTGGCACTCTCGAAAGTGTACTGAGGAAAGTCGAAATACGGAACCAACAAATCGAGCATTTCGGCGTTGATCGTGTCTTTGGGATATTGTTGTAAGTTGGATAAGAACTTGCTGTCCGCCATTACCTAAAGCGTCGGACGAGTTTTTTTCATAATTTCGACGAACCAAATACAATTGTTTTACCTTCAAGGATTCGGTCCACGAGGTTATGAGAAAATTTTTTTCGGGGTCGGGCTTTGTGGGCTCGATTTTGCGTTTGAAGTACAATAGCACGGCATCCATAATGACCATGATCAAATATGGGGGCTTTCCCAATTTTCGTACGGTTGCAATATCTGAAGCTTTGATGGTCTGAAAAAAAATTAACGAATCAATGGGAAAAATGTGAAGGTTTTAAAGTTAAAGGTCTTTATTTATTACATTTGTCGAAATTGTCCTACGGACTTTCAAATCAAAAATTTTAATTTACTAATTTAATAAATATGGATTTTATATTCGAAAAACGTATTTACCATAGCAATGAGTGGAAGAGAGCGAGAAGATATGACAATCTTAGCAGTGCAAGCGAGAAGGAACGATGAAAATTATTCAATTAATTTTACGTCTAATTTATTGGTCTAAATTGTTGTGAATCGCGCTCAAAACGGAGTGTGCACATTCGAGCTCAAAGTGGCACATTCCGATCTCGGGAAAATGAAGCGCGCCGCTCCGCGTCGCGCTTCATTTGCCTCCCTCGCTCGGAAATGTGCCACTTTTCGCTCGAATGCGCACATCTTCGTATTTAGTAGATTTGTCTACTTTATCTTTCGATCTTTCTAATCATAAATTTAAATTTAGTTCAATAAATAGCTATTTTATATTATTTCAAGTTAATACGAATTGAGCTGTCAATTAAACAACTTTTGTTAAATATGCAACGTTTCGTTTCTTTGAAAGACTATAACTTTATGTTTGACACACGTACAATTTTGAGTTTTGATGGTTAACACATTTTTTGATATTTTTGATATTAAGTTGGTTGAAAAAGTTTCAATAAAGAAACGAAACGTTGCATATTTAACAAGGGTTGTTTTATTGATAGTCCAATTCCCGTTAACTTTAACACTAAACCTACCGATACTTCATGTATACTTATTACTACCATAGCTGGTCAAGTTACCCGTCTTTAAAATGTTATATACGGGGTGTATCATTTAAAGTGCCACCAGCTTATAATTCTTAAAATAATACAAAGGCCATTGCCGGATTTACATGGAAAAGTGCCCTTGAAGATATTTAGCTTATTTTTTTTCCAGTGATGTATCTTAGTATTACCAACAATTGTACAAAATTTTAGGTCCCAGGCTTTTATGGTTTTTAAATAAAAAAATACTTTTTGTTTTTATAAAATATTTTTTTTCTCACAAACTACTCGACCGATCGATTTGTGCTTTGGATATGTTATAAACATATATTCAGCCTATAAGGCAACAAAAAATCACTTTTGAATTTTTTCAAGAAATGTATTTTTATATAATTTAATTTTTTAAAGAAACATTTTTGGTACCTCTGAATGAGCGACACCCACTATTTTCTTACAGGTGATTATTTATTTACTAATCTATAACATATATTTTTTTCAGAATTTTTAGTTTGGTATAACGCAGTTCAATATTAAAAAAATCGAACTGAAGTGCATGTGCACAGGTATCTAGATATTGCTACTCGTTCCTATTTAGACAATGTAATAAATGTATAATAGCACTACATGTCATTTTTTATTCTTATAATATGGCGTTGCCAAAGTGATAGATTAGTATAAATAATATTCTATTATTTTGGATACGGAAGATAGTTAGCTAAAATTCCGGGGCCTTCTGAAAAATTAAGTTATTTATTTAGAACGGAAAGTATTAGTGTAGTAATTGATAAAAACAGTGACGAAGATTAGAGCAAAACTTGGTATTTTTGAACTTTTGTGATGTTGGAGTAATTAAGTGTTGGTTAATAACGAACTATCTTACATTATGTTACATGCACTTCAGTCCGGTTTTTTTAATATTGAACTGTGTTATACCAAACAAAAAATTCTGAAAAAAATATATGTTATAGATTAGTAAATAGGTAATCACCTTTCAGAAAATGGTGGGTGTCCCTCATTTAGAGGACCAAAAATGTCTCTTTGAAAAATTAAATTATATAAAAAATACATTTCTTGAAAAAATTCAAAAGTGATTTTTTGTTGCCTTATAGGCTGAATATATGTCTATAACATTTCCAAAACCACAAATCGATCGGTCAAGCCGTTTTGAAGAAAAAAATTTTTTTTTTCTAAAAACAAAAAGTATTTTTTTTATTTAAAAACCATAAGGGCCCGGGACCTAAAATTTTGTACAATTTTTAGTAATACTAAGACACATCACTGGAAAAAAAATAAGCTAAATATCTTAAAGGGCACTTTTCCATATAAATCCGGCAATGGACTTTCAAAAAAAGCAAAAGTATAAAATTTTCTTTAATTTATTCGATCTATTCATTGACATAAATATAACATAAATTTTGTATTACTTCTCGTTTAACCGAAAGTGGTGTCAATTTTCTTATTTTAAATAGAAGGGTATTAATTTTTTTATAATTGGATAGAGCTCTTTGAGGGCTTTCTAAAAAACAAGTTACCATTTGATTAATATATAATTTAAAAAAAATTTTTATTTTGATTACCACGGTTTCAGTAATGTATCAGGGACTTATAATTTAAAACGATTTTTAAAATTTTTATTAGTTTAGAAGTTATACTGCCACACCTTAATAATCTAAAATATTTTTTTTTATTATTTATTAATTAAATGGTAATTTGCTATACATTTTTGTAAAGCTCTCGACAAGCTCTGTCCAATTATAAAAAAACTTAATACCTACCCTTCTATTTAAGATAAGAAAGTTGACACTATTTTCGGCTAAACCGGAAGTAATAAAAAATTTAATTTTATTTCAGTACGTGAATTGTATAAATTAAAGAAACTTTTATACTTATAGATTTTTTGAAATTTTTATTAGTTTATGAGCTATAAGCTCGTGACGTTTTAAATAAAACACCCGGTATATTACTATGTATAGCAAAAAAATATATTATTTAGCACAATTTGGTACATGAATAAAACAAATTTTTTAAATAACAATTCAAATTTGTTTTTTTTTAATTTAAAAAACAAAAATAATACAAGTAAAAAATTAAATATTTTTCAGTTGAATCTTAAATTTAGAAAATAAATAAGTAATATGCTATAACTTTATTCACCGCATATTTTGCAAATTATTGGGGTTTCGAAGGCACATTTTCCACACACATACAAATCTTCATATCACATGAATCTTTGCACGCTTCAAATGACCCGTTGCGGTAGTTAGAGCAGACTACATATACACCTCGGTAAAAAAATTAACAAGATAGATGTAAATATTGAAAAATGCATTTGATGTATTTTTAAGAAAAGTAGAAAAGGCAAATGACGATGTGATAATGTTATTTGCAAGAAATTCTGACAAAAAGTTTAAAAACGGTCATTTGACCCATCGTGGTAGGTTTAGTGTTAAATAATAATAAAAGATATTGGACATTAACAATATGATTGATTGTTTTTAATCATTTTGCTAATTGAAAGTAAAATATTAGATAATTAAATTAAAACACTTCATAGAAAGAAAAGGGATTGAAGATTTATTAACAAATTTTGATTTTAAAAAAGAAAATAAAAAATTGTAACTCCGGTTGTTGATGCAGTTACATATTTCGGAAAGTTTTAAAAATTTCGCTTCTCCAGATTCAATTGTAGAATAATTTTGTTTAAAAAGGATCGTTTTAGCAATTAAAACCTTCAGAATTTTCTGCACAAGTCCAAATTAAAAAGGCCAACAAAAAAACTAATTAAATTGAGAATAAATCATCAAAACTTTATTTTACACATCAAATCTAAAACGTGGACTTTTTCAATTTGAAAACTCTTTCATCATGACCAATTTAAATTGAACAACTATCTCTAAAATATTTAAAAAAAAAATATTTTAACCTGTAAAGCAGTTTCGGCCGCCTCCAGAGCGGGCTTGGCGGCCGTAAGCTTCTTCTCGGCCGCCTTTTGATCCTTTCCAATTTTAGTGACGAGAGTTTCGGCTCTTTCCTTCACAATTGTAGCCTCTTCCTTGATTTTGTTGGCCATCTCCGAAGCGCTTAGCACCACAGCCAACACCTTCTCGGCGGCGGCCGTCGCAACGGCGATTTCCTTCTCCTTAACTTCCAACTCTTTTCGCAAAACGTCGACGCTGGCGGCCGCCTCGATGAGCTTCGTAAGCCCGGTTTTCATTCTTTGCGCCAAAATCTCTATGCCATCGTGTTTGCTTTTGTATAAGACTTTGTAACTGACGAGGAACGAGAGGAAGGTTTTCGGGGTCACATAAGTTTGTCGTCGAAATCTAAAAAAAAAACAATTTTAATCGGAATCTTTTAACCTTTTTATCGCCCATGGCTGGAAAGTACCATTTTCGCGCACGCTATTTCATGCGCAAAGTAGCTTTTTACCCATTCGATTATTTCACGTAATTGGCAATAAAAATTACAAAAATTAAATAACACACACAAATCAATGGTGACGTTTAATGATAAATATTTTTTGCAATTTGAATATTTGAATAATAATTATTATTAATCACTGCATGAGTGATAAAAAATAGTATGTGCGATTGTTCACTGCCCACTCGAAGGGATGAGCGCACTCACTTCGTCCGTGCATACAAATCCGCTCTCGTGCGCAATCGACAACTTTCCGCACTTGTTGCACAAAATACTATTGTGTCAATAACCAAATTTGTTGGTGCTGTTAAATAATTGGGGTACCCAGGTACTTCTTTGGTAAACAGATCTACTTAAACAATTTATAAATTACTTATGTTCTGACTTACTGTATTTATTCTAATTTCTTTTATCCTAGCAATTTTAAAAAAATCTGTGTGCATATAAAGCAATACATAATTTTTAAATCAATAATCATTTCCATTTATTTATTTACTAAAAATTTCTTGTTAAAATTATTATTTAAATGTATTAGCTTGGATATTAAATATTAATAATACTACACTATCGCATTTCGGTACCCGGGCACCCTGTATATTGAACAAACGTATAGTTGACCTTAACAAATCAAGTTTTGCATTTAATTTAATTTTATTCCAAAAGTAAATGCTGGGGTGAATTGAACTTGGGGTATGTTTAGGGTCCTTTATAAGTGGTTTAAGTTTCGGTACCTATTCGTAGGACACCCGGTACTTTAAAAGTACGTAAGGGTACTAGGGCACCCCGTTCACGACGCAAGGGTTAAAATACAAAATGGATCACCTTTCGTAGTAGGTACCGCACATATCCGCCACCGTCTCTTGGATCGTCGCTAACACCTTGATTAGTTCCGTTTTGATTTCGGGCGTCGCCACCATCGGAAAACTGTCCAAGAAGTGATTGGAAACGGCCACCAAAGCATCCGTAGGCCACCGAGAGAACCAGTCCATCGTACATCCCGAAATCAAACCCGGAAATTTCAAGGCTCGGTTCCTGAACTTTTCGCCCACCTATTTTTCATCCATTAAAAAAAATTTAACAGATTAAAACTCTTCTCCTTTAGAAACCATAAAACTATGACTGACCGGCGAAAAGCACAAGACGATGTGCAAATTGGAGCGCGCCCTTGTGATGAAAAAATCGTACAGGACGTCGTTGGTGGGGATGTTTTTGGGCGCCACTTTTTTCATAACGGCTATCAATTCCGATTGTATTTCGTCCAGTTCGTCCTTCGGGAACAGATTGGCGATTTCGCCCGAACTAAGGATGTTGTTGAGCGATTCCAAAAATGTCTCTTCCTTGATGTCGTTGTCGGTGAAGATGAACGAGATTCCGCTTCCTTGGAAGCCCGCGACCCGGTACAAGTATTTCATGTCGTCCATGAAATTATTTAAATTGTACGATCTGAAACGATTATTATTTTTATAAATTGTGTTCGTCGATTCGTTTTGCGATTTATCTTTTTTTACCTCGTCAAAGAGATTTGGAAGTTTTGGTAGCCGGCGATGTAGGATGCCAATTTTGTTAAGCTCTGCTTGCCCGAACCGCCGACGCCCACCAATAGGGCATTGCCTCTGGGCGTTCGAACAATTCGAGAAATGATGTTCAGATGTACCATGGCGTCGTGGAAAAACACCAAGTCCATTTGTCCCCCGCGCATGTTCTCGTTGTAGGAATCCATAAATGCTGGAAAACGTCGAAGAAGTTACCAGTTAAGTTACAGTGCTTTGAGTAAGCCGTTGGAAATAATACATAAAGGGTGTTTTTGCTATAAAACTAGTTTTGTAATTATTAATTAAAAAGTAAATTATTTATTGTGAATCGTGCTTAAAACCGAGTGTGCACATTCGAGCTCAAAGTGGCACATTCCGATCTCGGGAAAATGAAGCGCGCCGCTCCGCGTCGCGCTTCATTTGCTTCCCTCGCTCGGAAATGTGCCACTTTTCGCTCGAATGCGCACATCTTCGTATTTATCAAATTTCTTTACTTTATTCTTTAGTAAGTATATATTTTACGTTCTTTACCATAGCAATGAGTGGAAGAGAGCGAAAAGATACGGCAATCGTGTCGGTGCGAGTGAGAGGGAACGATTAAAATTGTTCAACTGATTTTTTTGTTTAATTTATTGGCCCAAACACTAAAGGTTGGTTCGAAAAGACACGATTAATGCTCAATGTCTATATTATCTATTAAACATATTTTTTATTTAAAAAAGAAAGATACTCATGTTAGCCTACTCAATTTGGGACACCCTGTATATTGTCAAGTAAATTTAACTTTTAAAATCGAGAAAGTTTCAAGCGGGAAAACGCCTAAACCTGATACAGGTATAAAAAGGCGCCAACAACAACAACAAATCGAGAAAAAAACATTTGAACAACGACTGCAATGAATTTCACAGGGGTGTATCAAAATGCGAAACACCTTGTATATTATATTTTTAATGATCTCTAAACAACACCCCAATAATTTGCTTTAATTTTACAAAGTAAGCGTCAATTCCGAATTAATTACGTGCAAACGCAAATTTCATTATAAAGGGTGTTTCGAATTAAAGCAGAAAATAATAAGATTTTCAAAAATTGCCAAAAACGATCGTTACGAGAGTTTGCAATTATTTATAAGAGATGATTATTACGAACCGATAAACACGTGTGCCTATTTAAAAACCCAAATGCACGATTCCGGAAAGCGCGATAACGTTAATTTGCAAATGGCCGAAAGCGCTACGTTGAACAAAGGAAAATGAAATTTGGGCCTCGCAATTAACATTTTGGAAAGCCATTACGACCAAAAAAGTCGAGATTTTTGAGAAAGGTGGCGTAAAGATTATTAAAGTATTATTTGTGACTTAACAAAAACGACAAAACATAGAATATTTAAAAATAAGCTTACAATTTAGATTTATATACAGGGTGTACTTCGGAGAGTTTGAAAACCCTTTGGTAAACACTATTTTGTTCCACACAAACACTAATTAGTCAAAATCGAAATTTTCTAGAACGTTCTTAACACTTCAACCTGCGATTCACAACTGGGGTGCGGGGCGGTGGCGATGTATGCAGTGTACAACATTATCCGTTTATTTCAATTTTGGTATATGTTAAATACGATTAAGAAACTTTCTAAAAACGGCCGTACCGATGTTTTATAATTATTTATAAGATTGTACACACCAAAAACAAATAATGTAACTAATTTAAATCAACTCGTGCGAGCCATATACGGTACACGCACTAGTTTAAATTGATTTATAAGAGTTTATATAAATAATACAATTAAACAAATATATGCATTTTTAATTTTTAAGTAATGCATTAAAGTCGTTTAAAAAAATGTTTTAACGACCGATACAATTTAAATTTCCTAATTATTCTTTGAAGCACATATGTTACATTCAAAGCACGTTGTATTCAAGCTGCCTATGTATAAGTTATGGAAAAGGTGGGTTAAGTAAAGGGGCGGAGTTTATGTATTGATTTTTCACGAAGCTGTTCACGAAGCACTTCGTATTGAAGTTAAGGCACATTTGTAAGTAAAGGGGCGGAGTTTATTTTTCACGAAGCCTACAAAGTATTGATTTTTAGATATGCCAAACAGGTAGTGACATCGCCAAAAATTTCCAGTGGTTTACGTTATGTTTAAGGTCACCGACCTGTGCGTTGCTCATAAACGAACCGGCATTCGTCGCTCGCTGTCACCCAAAGCGGCACAAATTAGTGTTTTATTTGGTCACGAGTGCGAAAGAGAGAGACTTATGAGTGTCGGAATCGGTTTAGAATGAAAGTTCGCACAAAGTTCCAAATTCGAGACGGTCGCCGGAGCGCCGGCATTCGCCCGACCACTGCGCAAGGGTGCTTTAGTGCGATCGCAGCATCGGCTTACGGCCTTGCAGCCAAGCGAAAGATTCAGTTTGCAGTACGTCTACTTTGCGTGGGTGAAACGACCGAACATCGACGTGCACTCATCAAAGCCGGTGAGTGACTTATTGCTATACAATTAAAAATTATGTTAAATGCAAAGAATTAGAAACTATCCTAAACGGCCGTAACGATGTTTTATAATTATTTAGAAAGCAATGCTATAACGAATAAATAAACGTGTAAACATTTTAAAACTCGGATGCATGGTATCACAAAAAGTGCGATAACGTGAACCGGCAAATGACCGAAAGCGCTTCGTCGTTTCCGTCGCGTAATCAAAGTCAGAACAAAGCAAATGCATTTCGAGTTTGGTAATAAATATTTTACAAAGCCATTTTAACCAAAGAGTCCTAATTTTCTGAGCAAGGTGATATTTATATATATGTATAGATTATAATTGTGAATCGTGCTTAAAACTGAGTGCGCACATTCGAGCTCAAAGTTGGACATTTCTATCTCGGAAAAATGCCACTTTTCCTTCGAATGCGCACACTCGGTTTCAAGCACGATTCACAATAATTAATTTAATTTCTTTACTTTCTTCAACTTCAAATCGTTGATTTTGCATTAACTGTGCGCGCGCAACGTCCATTACCTGCTAAAATTCTACCCTCAACGCGCCAAAAGAAGTATAACTTCCGAAAAAAAAACACCTACCGTGTAATTTTTCTTTGATGAACGCCCAACTTGGTATTTCTTCGTAAATTTTCGGCGGTTCAAAGGAAAAGTCATCGGGCTCGTCCCCGGTGGCCTCGGGCGCCTCTCGCAGATAGTCCACCCAGTAGGTTTCTTCTTCGGGAAATTCTTCGGCGAACTCGCCCAATTCTTCGTTAGCTTGCCTTTTCAAATTGTTGTAAAACCAATCTCGGTCTTCCGCATTTATAAATCTAATTTAATTAGAATTAATTAAACGAATTAAAAACGAAATGTGGGGGATGCTCGCCTGTCCGATATGACCCGCATGCACTCGTGTTGCCACAGTTTTAGAAGCGAACTAACCGTTTGACATTCCAAATCTTTTACAACCAATATACCTTGCCATATCCTGGACAAATCTCTCAGATTGAATACGTAATGGAACTTCGCGGGCGTTGGCAACATTTTAACTTTGGTTTGAGCCCAAATGTGTCGTGTCAAAGGAATCAATCGTGGAACAAACGATACGATGGTCTCGTTGAATCGCGTCCAACAAAAATAGCCACATCCAATTTGTCCTAAATATTTTTTAATAATTTAAAACCGTTGAAGCTGAACAGAATTTTTACTGAAAATCACGTCCATCGACGCCGTGCTAGGTATCGTGCAATTGAACACGCAAAATTGTCGCTTTAGACGGTGCGGAATGTCGTTTCGGCCCCCGCCCGGATGAATCATTGCCGCCACAAATTGAATGTCCAAAATCGTGGAAAAATCCCGGGTTTATCCAAACTGTACATCCCTAATTGAAAAACAATGTTTGATTTGTTTTGCTTTCGAAAGTACATATTGATATATCAGTGCTTCTCAACCTTTTTTTGATAGATAATGTTTTAACTAAATTAAATTTTATTCAATTACACATTACAGCTTCCTTAGTGATTTTATTAAAGAATAAAAAAAAGAGAGGCGTTGATATTTAATTTGAACGTCTTTATAAAAATTTAAAGCAATTTTTCAAAAAATCAGCGATGTTAACTCGAATTTAGTTCTTTTTAAATGTTGTTAAATACGTTTTCTTGTTATAAACAATTTCTTTACGGGAGAAAAAAAATAATTTTTCAAAAACGGATAAAAATATTGAAGTGCGCTTCAAACCCAAATAAAAAGTATTATTTTTACGTATAATTCTCAAAATTTAAGCAATTTCCTCTTAAGATAACGAAACAGCGATTTTTTTTTCTGACAGAGTACAAAATTTAAATAATCAGCGCGCTTGCAAAAATAAAGAACGAAAGCCGGTTTGACCTGAAAACTGCCCAATTTTCGAAAAAATTTGTGACCCTCACTCATTTTGTTAAGAAGGCCATGCTGATCATTTCTGTCGAAAAAAAAGTATTGGGAACATGGAGTTTTTCGAATTCGAAAATTGAGCTCCGCCTAAACGCTTAACAAGTTTTTTGTTTGACCTTTTATGCAAATAAATATAAATATAATAAATTTTTTTAATCCTTCTCATATTTCTTCAAAAATTATTGTATTTTTTTATTTGTTTTGGTTCCGTTTTTTAATATAATTTTGTTAGGGTTGAGAGCCCAAAAGCTAGAGGGATATTAGGCTGATTTTCAAACGCATTTTTAACAATGTTCCCATTATCCGATAAGAAAAATTCTTTCACTACTCCCACTTGATTTTTGATGCTCTTTCATAAAAACTTGGTCATTAATTTTTCCCTTAACATTTTATCTAATTGGGCAGTTTTCTGATCAAACTGGCTTTCGTTCTTTTTCAATTGATCAACTTTTTGAATATAGTTATAAACAATTTCCATTTTAATCGATAATTCGGGTTGAGAAGCAGTGACTCAAGAAGACGTGATAAAACGGGTACCGTGCATTTCCATAAGTTGTCGCACAATTTCGTTTGTGATCTGGTCGCCCCAATCATTAATGACAGGCATGTTGATGTCGTCGATAAATATCGTCAGGGTTTTTCCAGCGGGTGGCCCGTAAGTCGTGCCCACTCTTTTGTCCACGTACGATTCGATAATTCGCTGTAAAAATTTTTTTTTTTGAATTATTGGGACATCGTAAAAATTTAAATATGTGTTTGGCGCGTTCAAAGTACGCCTATGGTTTCTTGGCCCTATCCGAAGCCAAAAAGTCTAGCAAATTGTGCTACAAAAAGTAACGTAAAACTTCAACCTTTAATTACTCGAAAAATTAACATTGCGCCCTATGCCGATTTTGCACGTAACCTATGTCAAAAAAACTTACGATTCCGAATCTTAATTGGTTTTAATGATGGGATCAAAAATTAGGGCGCTACGATCGTTTTTGTGAGTCAAAGTGTATTTTTTTTTATCTATATCATTACCTGGACCATATTCGGCGTGGTGGCAGAGGAAAAATTGAAAGATTTGCTTATTTTATAATCAGGATCGAACGTGTTTAAATATCCTTTGATCATTACGGTTTTGGCCGTTCCTTGTTCCCCTAAAAATGTCATTTTTGAGTTTATTCTGCCTCTCATTAATCCGAATCGTTTATATGTACCAATAAGGAGCACGGCTTTTCCTTGTCTGGCGATGATCTCAATCAAAAAAGCCGTCCTCATATTGTCCACGTTCGGCACCAAAATGCTGGTGTACTCCAAAACGCTCTCTTCGGGATACTCGAACATTACAACCCTCTCGGACCAATGCTGCCATTTGCCGTTGTCGCCGACGACGTACTCAAAAATCGATTCGCCTTCGCCGCACTTGGGCCAATCCATTTTGCCCGAACTTTTGACGGCGTACTGTTCGAGCTTCGCTCGATCGTCCAATTCCAGAACGGCGCCCAAAGACCACATCACCGCAAATATGAAGAATCTCTCCAAATGTTTGTCAGTGTAGGTTCCTTCAAAAAAAAAAAGATTATCAAAATTTTTGGCGTCCATTTTTTAACCGAGTCGGGGCCAACTAACTGGGGACGTCGTCTTCGGTGTTCAAAAGTCCTTGCAGGACGTCGCAGCACTGCCTCACGTACAGGGCCTCGCGTATCATCATTTTTGGTTTTAGTTTCATTTGCACAAAGTCGTGGAGGTCGTCGTAAACGCGATTGAAGAACACTCGAAGCACGTCCGCTTCGTTCCCTGGCCGCGTTTTGAACCAAGCCTATGTTATTTTAGGGACAAAGTTAATTAAATCTATTGTGGTTCAGTTTTTGACAAATTTGAACCTCCAAGATGGGTCCCCATGGTAAGACCGAAGCGCTCATAAAGACCATGCCCATTCGGGAGACGGTAGCGGGACTCGCGTTGTCCACGTTGTCGGGTTCGAAGACCAATTTTGAATTTGGGGCCATTACGATTCGGTCGCCATTGGCCAACGTTAGGGTTTTGTTGTCGTCCAATACGGAATTTAGATTTTCTATCCAAACTGCGTCGACGGGTCCGTCCAAGACCAACCTGCGTTCGTTCAAAGAAAAAAAATCTAATTAATTGATTGGATCTAAGATTAAAAGTTTAGTTTTACTAGTGGGGCTTTGATTGAAAGATAAAGTCGTGCTTGTGTGCAACAGGTTTTAAAAGTTTACTTGATCAAGTAAGCTTTTGGTATCAGGTAGGGGAACCTGTTTGTACGTCGGCCCTTATAATTTTTTTAAAATGTATATGTAACAATTTATTGATTAAATGAATTGCATCGTAGTGGGGCACTAATAAGGTATTCATCATAAAATATTTGAAAGCATTGCCAACCGTTTACTCGATTGCTATAAGATTTAAAAATTAGTGGATCTATGGTCTAGGTACAACAGAGGTGATGTACCTTGGCCCTTTTTTCCCTTAAAACTGTTTAAAATATTTAAAATTATTTAAAAAGTAAATTAATTGTTGTGAATGGTGCTTAAAACCGAGTGTGCACATTCGAGCTCAAAGTGGCACATTTCGATCTCGGGAAAATGAAGCGCGCCGCTCGCGTCGCGCTTCATTTGCCTCCCTCGCTCGGAAATGTGCCACTTTTCGCTCGAATGCGCACATCCTTGTTTTTATCGAATTTGTCTACTTATTTTTGCCTCTTTCAAATCATAAATCGTAACTTAGTGTAGGGCAACCTGTTGTAGCTTGGCCCTTATTTCACTTCTAATTTTTTTAAAATTGTATATGTAACAATTTGTTGATAAAATGAATTGTATCGTAGTGGGGCACTAATAAGGTATTCATCATAAAATATTTGAAAGCATTGCCAACCGTTTACTCAAATTGCTATAAGATTTCAAAATTAGTGGATCTATGGTCTAGGTACAATAGAGGTGATGTACCGTGGCCCTTTTTTCACTTAAAACCATTTAAAATATTTAAAATTATTTAAAAAGTAAATTAATTGTTGTGAATGGTGCTTAAAACCGAGTGTGCACATTCGAGCTCAAAGTGGCACATTTCGATCTCGGGAAAATGAAGCGCGCCGCTCCGCGTCGCGCTTCATTTGCCTCCCTCGCTCGGAAATGTGCCACTTTTCGCTCGAATGCGCACATCCTTGTTTTTATCGAATTTGTCTACTTATTTTTGCCTCTTTCAAATCATAAATCGTAACTTAGTGTAGGGCAACCTGTTGTAGCTTGGCCCTTATTTCACTTCTAATTTTTTTAAAATTGTATATGTAACAATTTGTTGATAAAATGAATTGCATCGTAGTGGGGCACTAATAAGGTATTCATCATAAAATATTTGAAAGCATTGCCAACCGTTTACTCGAATTGCTATAAGATTGAAAAATTAGTGGATCTATGGCCTAGGTACAACGGAGGTGATGTACCGTGGCCCTTTTTTCACTTAAAACCATTTAAAATATTTAAAATTATTTAAAAAGTAAATTAATTGTTGTGAATGGTGCTTAAAACCGAGTGTGCACATTCGAGCTCAAAGTAGCACATTTCGATCTCGGGAAAATGAAGCGCGCCGCTTCGCGTCGCGCTTCATTTGCTTCCCTCGCTCGGAAATGTGCCACTTTTCGCTCGAATGCGCACATCCTTGTTTTTATCGAATTTGTCTACTTATTTTTGCCTTTTTCAAATCATAAATCGTAACTTAGTGTAGGGCAACCTGTTGTAGCTTGGCCCTTATTTCACTTCTAATTTTTTTAAAATTGTATATGTAACAATTTGTTGATAAAATGAATTGCATCGTAGTGGGGCACTAATAAGGTATTCATCATAAAATATTTGAAAGCATTGCCAACCGTTTACTCGAATTGCTATAAGATTGAAAAATTAGTGGATCTATGGCCTAGGTACAACGGAGGTGATGTACCTTGGCCCTTTTTTCCCTTAAAACTGTTTAAAATATTTAAAATTATTTAAAAAGTAAATTAATTGTTGTGAATGGTGCTTAAAACCGAGTGTGCACATTCGAGCTCAAAGTAGCACATTCCGATCTCGGGAAAATGAAGCGCGCCGCTTCGCGTCGCGCTTCATTTGCTTCCTCGCTCGGAAATGTGCCACTTTGCTCGAATGTGCACATCCTGTTTTTAATTTGTCTACTTATTTGCCTTTTCAATCATAAATCGTAACTTAGTGTAGGGCAACCTGTTGTAGCTTGGTTATTTCACTTCTAATTTTTAAATTGTATATGTAACAATTTGTTGATAAAATGAATTGCATCGTAGTGGGGCACTAATAAGGTATTCATCATAAAATATTTGAAAGCATTGCCAACCGTTTACTCAATTGCTATAAGATTGAAAAATTAGTGGATCTATGGTAGGTACAACGGAGGTGATGTACCGTGGCCCTTTCATAAAACCATTTAAAATATTTAAAATTATTTAAAAGTAAATTAATTGTTGTGAATGGTGCTTAAAAAGTGTGCACATTCGAGCTCAAGTAGCATTCCGATCTGGAAATGAAGCGCGCGCTTCGCGTCGCGCTTCATTTGCTCCTCGCTCGGAATGTGCCACTTTAGCTCGAATGTGCACACTCGATTTTAAGCACGATTGACAATAATCAATTTACTTTATATGTGACTTTAGTTAAAAATTACAAAAATGTAGTTATACCAAAAACACCAAATTTCCGATTTAGCGCTTTTAAACAGTCATTTTCAAAAAAAAATAAACGCTACAACCTTTTTCAATAGAAAATTTGATTTTAAGTTTTCGATTTGAAAAAGAGAAGGTTAATATGTAGCAAAATCCGATAAATACGAGGATGTGCGCATTCGAGCGAAAAGTGGCACATTTCCGAGCGAGGGAGGCAAATGAAGCGCGACGCGGAGCGGCGCGCTTCATTTTCCCGAGATCGGAATGTGCCACTTTGAGCTCGAATGTGCACACTCCGTTTTAAGCGCGATTCACAACAATTTAGGTCAATAAATTAGACGTAAAATTAATTGAATAATTTAGGGTACTTCCCCTACTTAAAATTATTTAAAGCAAGCTTTTTAGACTTCTTAAATTGTACTAACCAACAAAAATCGCTCTTTTTAATTTTCAACGTGCGCCTCCAAAGCGTCGAAAAGATGCCGTCGGTCCAATCGTTGGTCGACACGTCCAAACGTCCAAACATTTGCGGTGCGGTGATCGCCTTAAAATTTCCTTCTTCAAAAAACGATTATTATAATAAATTAAAACGATCACCTTGGGGTTCATTCGCATTTCTCTGGTGGGCAAGCCGTTTTCGCTCATGGAACGCATCAAGCAATACATGCACTGGGTCTTTCCCGCGCCCGTGGGCCCTAAAACAGAAAAACGTTCGGCATGAAAAAAAAACGAACGGTAAAATTTTTATAAACAAACCCAACACCATGAGTCCGTGCCTAACCAAATAAGTTTCGTACAATTGGACAACTTTCAAATTCCAACTTGGATGATTGACGACGCCCATTAGGGCCGTCTGATTGGCGATGGCTTTTTGCAGTTCCTTCCACGAGTGCGTCGATAGCTTTATTCCGGGAAACATATCTTCGATTAGCGATAAGAACAGGGGCTCATCTTCGTCCACCAATTTACTTAAATTCATATCTCTACAAATTCAAAAAAAATCAAAATTCAGGTTTTTTTGGCGCGAACGATGGGATTTTTTGAAGATGTTTGGCAAAGGTCATTTCTTTTTGTCTAAACCTAATATAATTTTGATCCTTAACTCTAAATTAAAAAGAATATTAATTTTTGGGCCCTAAAAGGATTAAAAAAATTAAATAGATCACGTTAGGTCTTAGATGAGTTCACTTTTGTGAAAATCAATGTTTTCATTTCCAAAAACGCACCTCAAAACTCGCATTACGATGGTCTCCTCCGTGTCCGTGGGATTTGTGCGTTTTTGGGCACCCAAAGTTCGCAAAACCGAGAGGATGTTGCGCAAACCGAAATCGTAGTGCACCTAAAAATAATATTTTGAAATCAAAAAAAAAGAACGCGACCATTAAATCAATTTAAAAAATTTACCTGCTTCGACAATTGCTCTTCGCACAATTTGTATAGGGTGAAGAACTTCCTCGAAAGGACGACGTTGTCTTTGAAGCCGCAAGAGGCCAGCTTGACCCGAATTATGATCTGTCTATCGGGCACCATCATCGACACGGTCCTGAACATAATTTTCAAATTTTCGGGCAGCTCTTGTCGGCCCGCGTAACCGGGATTCATCGTTAAGAAGATGCCGAATTCGATGTTCATCGATACGACGTCGCCGTCGCTGAAAAAGATTTTATTCGAGTACCAGTTTTTTTGAACTAAAATCACGAAAGACCCTAAAGACCCTAAAGAGCCAGCGCCTCTTAGGTCAATTTTTGGGCCTACCGAACCGAAAATTTATTGACCGGTCTCAAATTGTAGAGGGCAAAAAACTGATTAATTGTGTATAATTTTTTTTTTCTTAAAAGTACATAGTTTTAGCAACTTGAACGGTTGAATGAGTTTTTATCGCAATTTTAGAGATATTTTTTTAATTGTCACCCATTGTTTAAGCTAGATATTGATGAAAAAGGTTCTAAACGATCCGAAACATTTTTATTAAAAATTTTTTTTGATTTTAGCCATCAGAAACTAATTCTGATAGGTCGATTTTCAGTCGAGTTTTTCTCAATGTTGCCAAACTTTTTTTAAACATTTTTTTCCACAAATCAATTTTATTTTTCATGCTTCTTCTAATGACGCTAGTCAGTAATTTTTCCATCCAATCATTCGCATTTTGGCCAACTTGTGATCAAAGAGGCGCTAGTTCTTTTTTTTTATTTAGAATTGTACTAGTACCATTGTGGTTTTTAAGAGGCGCACACTTTAATTCAAATAAGGTCTAATATGGGACACGAATTCTTTTTTAAAAAATTAATGCACCCGTGGCTCGCTATACGGCCGCTCTTTATACGGCCTCTTTTAATAATGACACTTTTTCTATTTGTGGCACACAATGTTTTGTTATACGGCAAAAAAAAACTATTTGTGAACTAAAAATTATATTATTTAATAAGAAATTGAAACAGGTTCAATTAAATTTGGAGGGGTTTGTAAAAAAAATAATTAACTCCTTTTTTTATATTTGGATAGAGCTCCTCGGACGCTTATCAAAAATGCAAAAAGAATTTTCCATTTGATTAATTAAGAATTTCAATTTTTTTAATTTTCGATTACCAGAGTGTTTCAGCAAGGTGCCACGGGCTTATAATTTCAAAATTGCTTAGAACTAGTGATTTCGAAATTATAATCCCGCGGAACTTTGCCGAAGCACGCTGGTAATCGAAAATAAAATCGAAGATTTAAGCAGTGACAGAAATCGTTCAAAAACTGTAATGTAAATGCACAAAAATTTAATTGAAATTAAACGTAAACAGCATGCTTATCGCAAACTAGTATTCCCACACCCGTTCCCCCGCACATTTCAGTTGTGAAAGGCACGTCGACGAGCACGATTCAATGCTGCTCAAAATTTTGAGATACTAGTAATTATATAAATGCGTAGAGTGCCAGTGTTCATCAAGGGCCTTCTACCACCTCAGAAGCAGCTCTTCTACAAAATTCAAAGCTGTAAGTCTCTTTTTATTGTCTTTTTCGTTGTGTAACATTAATGGTATCTCGGAAATTTTTGTACCGATGTGCTCACAAAAAAATTCGAAATTTTTGAGCAACAGTGGCTTTTGCAAAAAATCAAAACTAATCCCTAAATTAATTTCTTTTGTGTTGAATTTTGATACGTCACAGAATGACTTAGAAGTTTTGGGTTATTTGCGAGCCGCGTTATCGCATTTCTTACCTGGCTTTTGAGATATCATTTAATTTTGCCTTTTTGCGATTTGAGTTTTTAATCTGTACTTTACAAACGAAAGCAGCGCGAAAACCACGTCCGTTTTTACGAACCTAACGATGAAGTCCACTTTAGAAAAATCTTCGATGGGAAAATATACCGGGTGTATGATTCAAAGTGCCACGGGTCTATAATTCCTAAAATAATAGAGATTAAAAAAAAAGAACAAGTATAAAAGTTTTATTTATTAGTACGTTTTATGCCCTGGCTTAAATATAAATTTTGTTATACTTTTGTTGTAACCGGAAATCGTGCCAATTTTCTTATATTAAATAGAAGAGTATTTTTTTATATAATTGGATAGAGCTCCACGAGGGGATTTTTGATAAATGTAAAATCAGTTACGATTTGATCAATCAATAATTTGAAATTTGTTTTTTCGGATTATAAAATGTTTCAGTACAAGTGTCGCGAGTTACAAGCTCGTGGCACTTTACCGAAACGTTTTATAATCCGAAAAAAAAACAAATTTCAAATTATTGATTGATCAAATTGTAACCTGTTATACATTTAAATACACAAAATCATCTAGTTGATTTTTAGTGGCCCACTTCAGAAAATTTGATTCATATACAATTTTAATTACTCAAAAATGCGAATTAGTAAACATTCGAAAATACACCTGAAAATAATTTTATCAAGTTTGCTACAATTAGGCGTGAGGAAGAGCACCACGATAACTTATCAAAAGAAATAAAATATCTAACCCTTTTCAAACAAAAAATAGATCTAATTTATTCGACTTTTAATTTTTTTAATTGAAAAATAAAATAATAATATAGGCAAAGCCGATAAATACGAGGATGTGCGCATTCGAGCGAAAAGTGGCACATTTCCGAGCGAGGGAGGCAAATGAAGCGCGACGCGGAGCGGCGCGCTTCATTTTCCCGAGATCGGAATGTGCCACTTTGAGCTCGAATGTGCACACTCGGTTTTAAGCATGATTCACAATAATTTTAGTCTATTTCAATTGAATTTTTTTGATTTATTTCTATAGTAGTATTTATACAGAATTTTATTTAAAAAATCAAAGCTATAGCTTTTTTCCGGGGAGCAAATCTCAATTTAGTCGACTGAATATGATTTTTTGAACTTAATTAAAGAGGATTAATATAGAAAAATCTTTTAATACGAGGAAGTGCGCATTCGAGCGAAAAGTGGCACATTTCCGAACGAGGGAGGCAAATGAAGCGCGACGCGGAGCGGCGCGCTTCATTTTCCCGAGATCGGAATGTGCCACTTTGAGCTCGAATGTGCACACTCGGTTTTAAGCATGATTCACAATAATTTTAGTCTATTTCAATTGAATTTTTTTGATTTATTTCTATAGTAGTATTTATACAGAATTTTATTTAAAAAAATCAAAGCTATAGCTTTTTTCCGGGGAGCAAATCTCAATTTAGTCGACTGAATATGATTTTTTGAACTTAATTAAAGAGGATTAATATAGAAAAATCTTTTAATACGAGGAAGTGCGCATTCGAGCGAAAAGTGGCACATTTCGAGCGAGGGAGGCAAATGAAGCGCGACGCGGAGCGGCGCGCTTCATTTTCCCGAGATCGGAATGTGCCACTTTGAGCTCGAATGCGCACACTCGGTTCTAAGCACGATTCATCATAATTAATTAATTTAAAATACATATACTAAAGTATTTAATTAAAAATTACAAAACGCGGTTGGCGATCCAGATAATCGCGAATCCGTATAACCGAGGTCCGGATAATTGAGGTTTTACTGTACCTAAATATGAAAAACGGTTTTCTTTCTTTTCGTGCCGTCAATACGATGTAAATTTGTTGGGCGGCCACAGAAAGCACGGGCAACTCGATCCTGTTAAATTCGTCGAAACAACCCCAAGTTCCAGACTGCGCCAAACCCTAAAATTAAATAATTTCGATGGCCCATTCGCTTAGACACTTGTCTTTTTCGTACCTTATAAATCCTTCCCAATCCGCGGAAGTCCATCTGGTCCGAACAATTAAAGACGACCACAAATTTGCCCAGCGTTCGCCCCATGTCCTTGGTCGTCTCCGTTTTGCCCGTTCCCGCAGGACCTGCCGGCGCTCCCCCCATATTCATCCCTAAAAATACGATTTATTCGTTCGAATTCGTCAAATCGAATTTTAAGTACAAATAGCTTGTGCCAAAGTGATGTAACATCTATCCGTCAAAGGCGTTATGGCCAGCCTTTCGGTGATGCCCAAATATTCGTTTTGGTAGAGAAAGATGACGTCGGTTATCTTAACTAAGCAATCGTCCGTCTCGTCGCTGTAATAAAATCGGGCCTGTTTTTGCCATTCGAAGTCCAACACCGATTTGACCTTCAGTCGCACCATCTCATCAAAAATATCTCTGGGAAGGACAAACAAAATTCGGTACGGCGAAAAAGGGGAAAACAATTTAGCTTACCTTTGATGGACGTGAATAGTGACCATGGTTTCATATCGTGTCCTTTGCATTCGGGTCAAGTCCTTCGAGGTGAGATCGATCAGATCGTTCAAAAGATCTAGGAACCTCTGATTGCTCACTTTCATGATGATTCGATCAACTTTGGCTTTGCGGATTGCCACTTCCGCCTCTTTGGTCCACAAGATTTGCACCCCCACCAATCCGGCCTAAAAATTTTTTGATCTTTTAATGATTTGAAGAAGGAAAAAATCGAACAAAAAAAAGACCTGTCCACAAAAGCCGACAAATCCCCGGATGAAGTTGTAGTCGGGATCGTTGAAGCATTGCGACATAACGGCTATAACATTTTTGACCGTCTCGCGAACCATAAATAGCAATTTCGACAGCCACAATTCCACCCCTCCGAGACACGTGACGGGTTTGTCGAAGGAATCGTTTCCCCTAGATCCGATTGCATCCCCACGATGTCTTCGTATTTATTTTCGTCGAAGACCACCTGCGTTTTGAAAAGGCAAAAAATCATCAAGGGTTCGCCTTTTTTTTCGTGGAAATGATTACCTTGTAAACGGCGTCGAATAAGCTCAACAGATGGGGTTGGATCGATTGGGGATCGGAGCTCTGCCCCAAGATTTCCAGGAGCACCGGATCCGAGATGAAGAAGAATCGTGGAAAGCACAACCTCTTCGATTCTGCAAATCGTCCATTTTTAAATTCAGTAAATTGAGTAGAAATAAATTACCCAGGTATCCGGTCAAGCTCTTTTGGCACGTTTCGAGTTGGTCCAAGAGGAAGGGTAGCAGTTGTATCATGGTTTCGTCCCCCGTGCAACATTCGACCACGTTCAGAAGATCGTGGGCCCTCAACATGATCTTCATCCACGACTTGTCGATCGACTGCGATAAATTAGTATTTTATTTTGCGAAAAAAAAATATTATAGACGAGGTGCTCACGGCGAATCTTTTGGCTTCGGCCGGTAACTGTTTGGAAATGTCGCCGCCGACGAAGACGGCCTCCAAATAGATCCATAAATTTTGCACTTGCATCCATTTCTCCAAGATCTCCGAAGTCGTTACCAATTTATTCACCCACGTTTGGATGTCCTTTTTAAATGGAGCGTTGTATCTAGAAAAAAAAATTATTCATAAGTCGAAGTGCAATAATAAGAACTACCCTTATTATTATTTTTTTTAATAAATTAATAAAACTTACAAGGTCTGATTAGAAATTAACCGAACATTATTATTGATTTTACAGATTATTGGTCTTTGTGCCCTTCAAAGCACCCCCTTTATTGACACACTTTTTCCAGCTGTGGTTTTATTTCGCCAAGCTTCATTTGAGATGGCCTTTAAAGTGCTTTGATGTGACCAACACTTTAAAAATCTCCGTGGGCGCGTAATTCAAAATGTTGAGTTATTTTCCGAACCGACCTCGCATAATAATGCAATCAAGTGGGTACTTTTGTGATCAAAGCGTTAAAATACAAACCGATTGCTCAGCAACGAATTTAAAATCATCAAGCTGTCTTCTAATAGAGCAATGATCTCTGCAGTTTCGCCGCCTTTGAGCAACAATTCCCCCCTCGTTTTGAAATTGGCAAATTGCAGATCGACCACTGCCCAATCGACCATTACCTGCTTCAGTTTGGCTTCGATGTCTTTTTCTTTGACGGCACTTATACAAATGTCCTGAAAATTTAAAAAAAAGCCTAATATTTTTAGAACTTATAATTATGGCTTAAAATTGTTTTTTATTCGTCAAATAAAAGGATTAAATACCTCTACATCATCTTTAAATTGTAATAAAGGCGCCTCCATCACATTTCTCAGGGTAAAGGTTGGAGAATCGATGGGAAAATCGTAGCTGGTCGATTTCGCAATTCTCTTCCAATGTCTCTCTTTCATAGCCTTAAAAAAATTCCATTATTTATTAAATATTGGTTTTTGATTCAACTAATGGTTGTTTTTTTTTCAGATTTGCACGCACCCTACGAGGGCGACCCTTTTGACGAGAAGAAAGGTAGGAATTTTTGATTTACATTTTTCATCGGGACTGTTTATAAAAGTTTCGTCTTGATTTTTGCTTAAAAATAATTGTAGTTTTAAAATGTTAGAATTGCCGACATTTCTGGCTTTTAGAATAGGTGCGATTTTTTTGCAAATTTCTTTTAAAGGCCAATTATTGAATTAGTTATACTTATTTTTAGGCGTTGAGAGTAAAAATTTTAGTAGGGCACAGAAGTGCACGCACACAGCTAACGAAAATTCAACAGTATGAAGTTAGCGGCCTAAAACAATCTAATGTATACGTTTAACTTATAAGAAGCCTATTATACTATGAGCCTGATAGTAATATACCCAATGGGCATGAGAGTATCCTCTAGCTATACACAAACGGAAGGTACGCAGCATAACACGTGGTTATATACGCCAAAGAAATATAACTTTTAATGCGCCTACATAAGTATGCACGTCGGTTTTGTTTTAATTATTATTAGTCAAGTAAATGTATTAAAACATTGTCACAATTTCCTACACGGAGAAAAAAATATCCTTAATATAACTATCTAACGTATACCCAATTGACGTATTGTTCTGACAAGGATTCGAATGTCTAATTTAACGATATTTATAAGTCAATTTGACAATTCATAGTATGATTAAAACAGCTCTACATAGTATACTTATAATAAGGATTCATTTATTTGATTCAAGCGTTCAAACGAAAAGCTCTCGTGAACGTGTGCAGTATCCGTCGTGTAGGTAACTGTATAGTTAATTTGAGGATTTGAATAGCTAAAATAGGGATACGTATGGTTATTATAACGATATTTTGTTCTCCGTGCATATCCGTTAAATCACTATGACAAGAATCTTTTGAATGTCTAAAACAGTAATAGGGATCGTTACTATAACGATCCGCAATAAGGATACTCTGGATAGCTAAATTAGCTATACGGCGTATTCCTGTGAAAGATAACTATCCAACGGATAGCTATAATAAGGATACGTATGGTTATTATAACTATATTTTTTTCTCCGTGTACTCTTCAACAAACAGAAACGATTTTTATAAATGTGTATTACTTTGCGTTATACCATATTTGTAACATTGGGATTGAAAAGATTTTTTTTAGGCCCTTTTCAATGGTTACAAAAAACCTTGTACAATTTAGAGATGTATATTATATTAAAATTTATTTTTAAAACGAAAATATTTTTCAGGGGGGTGGAGAAATGGGGTCATTTATAAAGTGGGTTAAGTTTCAGTACTTATTCGTCCGACAGCCTGTATATGTATTTTGTTTGGAAAGTATTCAATATTCAATTTGTTGAAGAGTAAGGTTCTTTGATAGAGAATTTTTAGTTTTTTTATGCGAATTACTATTTAAAACTTCAACCAAATCCTTCTGGAGAGCGTTTTGAGTTATTTTGAATATGTAACTACATATACCATATTTTTCTGACTCGTTGAACGATTCAAAAAGACAATACCAACCTTATTGGCCATTAATTCGAGCAAAGGGCAGGTTTCGTTGAAATCGTCAATTTTCTTCTTTAATTCTAAGAAAGCGGGCCAATCTTTCATGGCTTTGGGGAGCTTGCGACACCTGCAAATCGAATAAAGCGGCATCAAAAATTAGTAATTACAGTTCAGCGTCAATAATCCGGCCCGTCGTTAATCCGGATTCAATTTCATGTAATACTCTAAGACATTTTGTACTATATCATTTATCATATTATGTACTATATCATTTCATCAAAAAATTTAGATGTTTATATTAATTAATGGTTCTATTTATCTGGGCCAATTATTTAACCACTAAAATAAATTATTAATAAGAAAGTTTTCTGAAAGTATTATTTAAAATTACAACAATAAAACAACTCTTGTTAAATATGCAACGTTTCGTTTTTTTATTTTTCAAGCAACTGAAAATTAACAAATTTGTTTAACAATAACAATAATTGCAAGTATTTTATAAATAAAAATTATAGAATACCCTAACATCTCAAAAAATTTTGACACGTACAATTTTGAGTTTTGATATACAAATACATAGGGGTAAACAGTACAGTGATTGGCCCTTTTATTAAAAAACATAGTTATTGGCCATATAAATATAGTAATTGACCAGTGAATTTACAGTGATTGGCCAATGTTTTCTAATTAAGATAAGATACAGTAAATTATCAAAAAAAACGAAACATTTATTAGAAAAAAAAAATTATTTCCCAAGTACCAAACAAAAGATAATTATAATTTTGTATTTAAAAAAAAAACATTTAAATATAAAAACCTCGTATTTCAAAATTCGAAACTTTTTAGGAAATATAGATTTATTATTATACAATTTTCTAAATATGGCCAATCATTGTCGACTGGCCAACAACAATACTATTTACCTCTATAATCTATAATTTAGAATCATAGTTACAATCTTTCATGTTTGAGACAATTTTGAGTTTTGATATTTTTTGAGATGTTAAGATATTTTATAATTCGTATTTAAAAAATACTTACATTTATTGTTTTTGTTATACAAAGTTAATTTTCAGTTGCTTGAAAAAGTTTCAATAAAGAAACGAAATATTCCATATTTAACAAGAGTTGTTTTTTGGCAGTCCAATTGCTGTTAACTTTAAATAATATTAAATGATATTGGGCGTTAACATTATGATCAGTTTTCTGAAAGTTTTTTGGATTTTCTTTTTGAAAATCGGGAGATTCTGATAATCCAGACAAGCTCTGGTCCCAACTGATCGGGATTATCGACGTTTAACTGTATTTCAAAAAAATCAACGGGCCATTTTGATTTTTAATTTTTTTTGGGGGGCCGCACATAAAGTAACACTTATTAATAATTTACAAAACTTTATTTATAATAAACATTAGAATAAAAAAATATAAAATTAAAAAAAAATGAATTCAATTTTAGAAATGCTTGGCGGGCCGCATAAACATGTTTAACGGGCCGCGTGTTGCTCAGCCCTGCTCTAAGACATTTGGTACATACACATGTACTATATCGTTTCATTTCATATTAATTTATGGGCCTATTTATTTGGGCCAATGATTTAACCGCTAAAATAAATTAGTAATAATTTAGAAAGTTTTCTGAAAATGTTATTTAAAGTTGCCAGGAATTGGACAACAATAAAACAACTCTTGTTAAATTTGCAACGTTTCGTTTCTTTATTTTTCAAGCAACTGAAAATTAACAAATTTGTTTAACAATAACAATAAATGCAAGTATTTTATAAATAAAAATTATTAAATACCCTAACATCTCAAAAAATCTTTGAGACATGTACAATTTTGAGTTTGGATGTACAAATACATATAATCTTTGATCTAGAATCATAGTTACAATCTTTCATGTTTGACACAATTTTGAGTTTTATCATTTTTGAGATGTTAAGGTATTTTATTTAAAAAATATTATACTTGCATTTATTGTTATTGTTATACTTGGTTAATTTTCAGTTCGAAAAAGTTTCAATCAAGAAACGAAACGTTGCATATTTAACAAGGGTTGATTTTATTGTTGTCCAATTGCTGTTAACTTCAAATAATAAAAGATATTGGACGTTAACATTATGATTAGTTGTCTGAAAGGTTTTTGGATTTTTTTTTTTTGAAAATCGAGATAATTTGATTAATCCGGACAAGCTATGGGTCCCAACTGATCGGGATTATCGACGCTCTACTGTATTTAAAAAAAATAACCACAACAATGGGACAGAATACGGTCGTGCGTCTCCGCCTTACCGATTTTGGAATTCGGTCAATTCGACAATGATAATTTCGGTATCGACGTCGCTCCACAGCAAATCGAAATACCCATCGATGGTACTGTTGACTTGCAAATATAGCCCGTACAGCTTACTCAGCAGATTGAACTCTTTCTTTCGCTTGTGCAAAATGGGATAGTCGTTCACTTCCAAGCCGAACAGGGCCTCGCCGCTCGAGTACATCTCGAACTTGCCCCACAGATCGTCGAAACGGGCCTGAAACAGCAAGACGCGATCGCTCGCGTCGCGCGCCTGCAATCCGGGCACCATCGGCCCGCTTATTTCGTAATCCACGTCGAATTTTTCCACGTCGTTCGCGAAAACGGCCACGCCCGCAGTCAGTTCCGCTTGCAAAGGGCCTTGCACCAGGCACACCTGTTCTTGTACCGTTTTCCCCTAAATTTAGTTATTCGATGATAAATGACGATGGACAATTTATGGGTTGCTTACGTGCTTGACCATGTTGGTAAAGTTGTAGCGTAAGGTGTCGATGCGTTCAATGTCCTCTTTGGGCACGTCTATTTTGAATCGCAAGAAAGTTGCGTAAGCTTCCTCCATTAGGCCCAAATCCGTGTCCATTTCGATGAAGTTTTCGCGGATTCTCTGCAGACATGCCATCGCCAATCTGCGAAGGACACGTCCAGTTTTATATTGGTTTTTTTTTGCTCTCTAAATGTGGGGAGCTGCTTAATTTTTTTTAATCAAAGATTTGAGTTGGTCATTTAAAATTATAATTTAAAAAAAAAATAGAAAATCATTAATTTTTAATTTGATGATCACTGAATGATGATCACTTGAAGTTATACTTCTTTCGGCGCGTTTAGAATACGATTTTAGTAGGCAACGGAAGTTAAAGTTTGGCGTCTCAAAAAGTAAATTAATTATTGTGAATCGTGCTGAAAACCGAGTGTGCACATTCGAGCTCAAAGTGGCACATTCCGATCTCGGGAAAATGAAGCGCGCCGCTCCGCGTCGCGCTTCATTTGCCTCCCTCGCTCGGAAATGTGCCACTTTTCGCTCGAATGCGCACATCCTCGTATTTATTACATTTATCTAATTTATTCTACGCTCCTTCAAATCAAAAATGTTAATTCAATTTAGTAAATATCGATTTTATTTTTGAAAAATCTATTTACCATAGCAATGAGTGGAAGAGAGCGAAAAGATACGACAAATTTATCAGTCCAAGTGAGAGGGACCGATTAAAACTATTTAACTAGTTTATTGTTTAATTTATTGGCCTAAATTATTGTGAATCATGCTTAAAACCGAGTGTGCGCATTCGAGCTCAAAGTGACACATTCCGATCTCGGGAAAATAAAGCGCGCCGCTTCGCGTCGCGCTTCATTTGCATCCCTCGCTCGGAAATGTGCAACTTTTGCTCGAATGCGCACATCTTCGTATTTATTGATTTTTTGCACTTATTTTTCCCTCTTTCATATTATAAATCGAAATTTAGTGTAGTAAATGTCCATTTTATGTTCGTTACCATAGCAATGAGTGGAAAGGAGCGAAAAAATACGGCAATCTCGTCGATGCGAGTGAGAGGGAACGATTAAAATTATTCAACTGATTTTTCGTCTAATTATTGGGCCTAAATTATTGTGAATGGTGCTTAAAACCTAGTGTGCACATCCTCATATCTATTGATTTTAGTTATATTAATTTTTGCACGTGATTTTATTTAATTTAGTGCGCCAAAGAAGTATAACTTCTAACGGTTTTTTTTCTTTCATTTATTAACATTAATGACGTTATTTTGTATGTTTTTTTTTGTTATTTTTAATTTTTCAACGGTTTAACGTTAAACTTAGAAATCTTGTTACGATAGTGTCTATTGTTTGCGATTAAAAATTTTTTGCTTTTTTACTCGACGCATTTCTACTTACCTACAGTCGTCCAAGTCTTTGATTGGCTTCGAAAGAATTTTCTCTTGCGTTTTAATGAAATCAACCATTTCGTTCAGTTTGTCTTTGTACTTATTTCCGAGGTTTTTGCCCAGAAGATGTTTCCACGCCTCGGATTCGACGAGCAGCGCCAATTTTATTTTTTCTGCAATTAATTTTTGTTCACAATAAAACGATTTACGTGAAACCTTCACAAAAAATAAACTGCGCTTGTAACAAAATTGTTGTCTTATTTTTTTACGAAAATAAGTATCCACTATAAAAAGAGATCTTTAAAAGTTCTAAATAATATTTTTTTATACAGGGTGTCAATTTAATTAGTGTACGAATACTTTTTTGTATGACCGTAGATTAATGGGTATTTTGTACTTGATTTTATATTTCATTAAAAGGAAAAGATTGAGGTTTTAAGGAAATCGGATTTTAAGGTTCGGATGTCTTATGTGAGGGTCCTTAATAATGTTTTTAAAAATTCAAAAATTTAATTACTATCGGGCTTGAAGATTTGCTCCTCTAGTATTTTTAAATTAAGCTGCTCCACTATTTTTATAATAATTTTATTTCCGAAAATACACTTGCTTACTTTACTATTAAAAAGTTATGATCAATCCAAAAATTCATTTGCATTTAATTTTGATTTAATTTCCTCTCATTTCACTGCTCTATTCTGCGGAAAATATAAAACCAAATTCTTTTGTAAGGTATTTACCATTTCGTTTTTATTATTTATTTAAATATCGATTATAAACAATTATCAAATATTTATGAATTTATGTAAGGCAAAATATTTAATTTGGGGGTATAGATGTATAATTTATTGAGATCTATTTAAATAAAATACGATTTAATTTTTTTGACTTTACCTCAAAACTAATAAATTTAAGGCTCTATTTTTTCAAAATATGAATATATGTTAACTATTTTAATACGATTGTTATTATTTCTGTATATATTGAAGCATTATTTTGCGACTCTTAAACAAATTAAAAAACAAGTTAAACTGAAATTCTAATTAATTATTATAATATATTTTAGGACGTGGGTCAATTGCGCCCCAGGTTAACAAAATTTTAAGGTAGACATAATGCATGGGTCAATTGCGCTCTAGCATCTTTTAGGTTATAGTTAAACGGATGGTAAACTGACCGCGGCGCGCAATTGACCAACGCCCATATTCTATGTAAAACATGCCCAACCCTACACTACTCAAAGGTTTAAATTATATCATAAGTTATTCACGAATATCAAAAACAAAAAGTTTTTTTCATTATTAAAAATTTTAGACGTACCCATCAAAATTTGAACGGCCCCAATATTATAATCGTCGGGCAAATTTCCAAGCTCCTCGGCTTTCGCATCGTACTCGGAAAACTTCTCGCTGATCTCCACGATTAGGGGCTTTTGGTCGCAGAAATTTTGCACCTGCTCCTCTCGATCTTCGGCCCACAGATAACTATAGCTCAAATATTCCTAAAAATCGATCCCTTACAAAAATGCACTTTTTCCAAATTATAAAACGAGTAGGTACTTGAAGTAATTTCGCCACGTCCGGTTTTAGCAAGTACATGGCGCCTTGCAGTCCCATGTGGATCCTCAAAACGTCCTTTTGTTCGGCAACGGCCTTGTAATAAGTCAGGGGCTCCTCCTCCCCTCCCTTCCCCGTATCTGCGATCATCAAGTTTTAGGAAAAAAAACAATAAACTTGTAATTCTAGAGAAGACAATTTTACCGAATTTGATCCCCTTGTCCTCTTGGGGTTTTCTCTCGGCCCCTTCCTGTCCCCACATCGGAATGTCCCTGTGGATGGTCACGACGTTTTCCAGAAGGTGCGCGAAATGATATTGGATTTCGTCCAAGGTGGGATCGATGAGGGCGATGGGTATGTGCAGTTCCATGTGGGTCTTCATCATGGGCGTGCTGTTAGCAAGCTCCAGCAGGCTAAATTAGTTTTTATAAGCTTTTCGCGAAATGGAAAATTCGTTTTTACTGTACGTGGTTGCGGCGACTCGCTTTTTGAGAAGTTCCAAAGACAATTTCGTCGCTTTGCACAAACAGTCTATCACCTTCGCGTTGAAATAGGCGAACATTTCTATGCAGTCCGTGTGAAGTACGTTGATGTCGCCTAGGACGTGGGGGTCCACTTCTTTGAACGCTTTAAATACAAAGAAAATGAGTGCGCGTCAGCTTTACGCGCGGCTGAAGTAAAACTTCTTGTGGCGGGTATTACTATACTGATTGAACTAAACAATGTGTGATTTATATGAATTTTTTTTTTTTTTTGAAACAGTGTAGTTAAAAATTGCATCCAAAGAAAGCATTGAGCTATTAAATTAACTATTGCACTTTTAAAATACATGTACTGCATGCCTCCATGTTGCGTTTTTTGTAAACATATATCTAACAATTTGACCAATTTTTTTCCTGTTAAAACGGGACGCTTTGTAATTGTGCTTAAAACCGAGTGTGCGCATTCGAGCTCAAAGTGGCACATTCCGATCTCGGGAAAATGAAGCGCGCCGCTCCGCGTCGCGCTTCATTTGCCTCCCTCGCTCGGAAATGTGCCACTTTTCGCTCGAATGCGCACATCCTCGTATTTATTACATTTATCTAATTTATTCTACGCTCCTTCAAATCAAAAATTTTAATTCAATTTAGTAAATATCGATTTTATTTTTGAAAAATGTATTTACCATAGCAATGAGTGGAAGAGAGCGAAAAGATACGACAAATTTATCAGTCCAAGTGAGAGGGAACGATTAAAACTATTTAATTAGTTTATTGTTTAATTTATTGGCTTAAATTATTGTGAATCGTACTGAAAACCGAGTGTGCACATTCGAGCTCAAAGTGGCACATTCCGATCTCGGGAAAATGAAGCGCGCCGCTCCGCGTCGCGCTTCATTTGCCTCCCTCGCTCGGAAATGTGCCACTTTTCGCTCGAATGTGCACATCTTTGTATTTATTGAATTTGTTTACATGAATTTTTGGATTTAAAGAGAAAAGAGTAATGTATCTAAATAATAAGTTAAAACATAGATAGAAAACTTTGATTAAAAACCAAAATTAAAATGATTGATGTACCCCTATTTAAAAATTTTGCGTACGCTCCCGCTTATTTGTTTAGGGTAATATATTTTATTATTAATGAAAGAGGTTACAAGAAAACATAAGTTCTTAAGTTAAAATATTTATAGAATTGATTTCTGCCGAGTTGCTTTGAATACTTTGATTAAACAACAAAATTAATACCATTGGCGTACACCCTCCTTTATTTGTTTAGAGCTTAAATTATTGTGAATCGTACTGAAAACCGAGTGCAATTCAGCTCAAAGTGGCAAAAAAATTCCGATCTCGAAAATGAACGCGCCGTCCGCGTCGCGCTTCATTTGCCTCCTCCCCCCCTCCCCGGAAATTCCAACTTTTAATTCAATTTGTAATCTTTTATTTATTGAATGTATTTACCCTGAATTAGTGGATTAAAGAGAAAAGAGTAATTTATCTAAATAATAAGTTAAAACATTTTGATTTGAAATTTTTGGATTAAATTAAAATTAAAATGATGATGTACCCCTATTTAAAAATTTTGCGTACGCTCCCGCTTATTTGTTTAGGGTAGTATATATTTTATTATTAATGAAAGAGGTTACAAGAAAACATAAGTTCTTAAGTTAAAATATTTATAGAATTGATTTCTGCCGAGTTGCTTTGAATACTTTGATTAAACAACAAAATTAATATCATTGGCGTACACTCTCCTTTATTTGTTTAGAGTAGTATATATTTTATTATTAATCAAAGAGGTTACAAAAAGTTGAAACATGTACAAAATTGATTTTTGACAAGTTGCTTTAAATGCTTTGATTAAAAAACGAAATTTATACGCCACTTGTTTTACACAATGGCTCTTTTACACGGTTTACAAAAATAATAATTTAAAAAATTTTTAATAATAAAAGCTATTTTGCGCAAAAAATAAATAAATTTCTAGAAGTAACTGACCAATTTATGTATATTTTGCTTTATTTTGCATTAACACGGTTTCCCATACAAAAAAATCACGATTTTGATTTACACGGTTTTCTGTGGAACGTATCTACAGTGTAAATCAGCGGATAGATTTTTTTAAAGGAGGCGCGATAACATAGTTTTGAAACCACTGGTCTAGCTATACACAAAAGGAAGATAACACGCGGTGTTATTGAATTTAATTACGCCAAAGAAGTATAACTTCTAACATGGGGTTTTTTTTATATTCCGTTTCACAATGTCTTAGTACTAAATAATTTTTAAATAATAATAACGCTGCAAAATAATCAAATAGAACAAAGTTTGTATGTAATGAACATGGGCGTAGCTGGAGAGCTTTTCAAGGAGGGAAGAGGGTGTTTTCCTAAGGAGAAAATCAGGAGTTTTCTTAGGGGTAAAGAACAGGAGTTTTGCGGGGGGTGAAGACCAGAAATTTTCCTAGGGGGAAGAACGGGAATTTTCGTAGGGGGGAAGTCGGCCAGCAGATCAACCACCACAAGCTTTTTATTTTGGTAATCCGAATACTATCGAATTTTCTAGGACGAGCACTGCCTACCCTTCGTGCCCCTCTAGCTACGCCCATGGTGATTAAATTTTTAAAGCGAGCATCTTTTTAATCGCAACAAATTTAATCTGTATTTTGTATAAAAAATTATTACCAAGTGTACGTACAAACCTTTATAAAACAATTAAAATTGATTTCCACAGAAGAAATTGTATGGATCTTTTTAAAAAGATTTTTTTAAGTGGAAAATCGTTCATTTGCCTCTCTCGCTCGGAAATGTGCCACTTTACGCTCGAATGCGCACATCCTCGTATTTATTGGATTTGCCTATATTATTATTTTATTCTTCAATTTAAAAAATTAATTTTATGCAAAACAATTAACATTTTTTTGTGTAAATTAATCAGCAGAACGCATTCCTCAAGAGTTTCTTCCAATATCATAAAAAATAAAAAAGATAGAAAAATTTTCCTGGGGTACATCTATGTTTTTAAATTATTTCTTATGCGCAAAGTAAATTATTATTTCCAATCTGTTTTATTGGACACAACTAACATTTTCTTATGTAAAATGATCCGAAGAATACATTTCCAAAGAGACTTATCGAATATCTTAAGAAATGGAAAATGTACAAAATTTTTCTTGAAGGCGCACACTTGTTCTTAAGTTATTTCTTAGATGCGGAGTGAATTGTTATTTCTAATCGGTTTTAATAGAAACAATTAAATTTTTTTATGTAAAATGACTCTCCGAATTAATTTATGAAGAGTTTTATCGAATATGTTAAGTAATAAAAAATATACGAAATTTGTCTTGGCGTACAGCCCCGCTTTTAAATTATTTTTAGACGCGGGACGAAATAATGTTTCTAATCAAATTTCTTAGTAACAATTAACTTTTTAAATGTGAAATCACCTAAAGAATTCATTCCTTAAGAGTTTTATCGAATATTTTGAGAAATGTAAAATATACAGATTTTTTCTTGACGTACACTCCTGTTTTTAAGTTTTAATAATAAATTTTACCATAATTAACAAGACCAATTTATTTTTGTAATTTTTTTCAGATTGCACAAGGCCTTTTCGTTTAAACTTCGAGAATTTGGTCGTTCATCAAAAGAAGTATACATTGCGAAGACATCTTTAACTCAAGATTATTGCACACCGCCGGTGAGTCGATTTTTCTTTTTTTTTTTTCTAATTTTGATCTTTTGTTGTGTTATTTTTTGACGATGATTGTTTTTAAGCTAAGCGATAGTTTTGAAATTTATTTATTTATTTTTCGAGTTCGGTTTCTATTAAGGGGTTCCTTATAATTTGTCCGAAGTTAACAACGTAAAAAGTCGACTTCGAAAAAGCACCATTTTGAAGTAAAAATTAATCAAACAATTAAACAGTCCCCACCTCACTTTGAAAAATTAAAATCGAATTTAAAGTAAAATAATATCGATTTTTCGTTATCGCAAACGGCCTTAGTTCCCCCGCACACATTTCAGTTGTGAAAGTTTTACCGAAGCATTAACAACGGCTCTGTAACTCCTCAAAATTTTGATTTAAATCGACGAACATTTTAATAAATAAAGTGCTAGTGTTGACCAAAAGGCTTCCACCGCTACGAAGCGTCCCTCGTGCGAAAATCAAAATTGTAAGTGTCTTAAACTATTTTTTTGGAATTTTCTTGCGTAGAAATGATGATAGCTCAAAAATTTTAACACGCCCTTGCTCAGAAAAAATTTACCAAAATTTTGTTCGTAGTGGCTTTCGAATATAATTCGAATTAAGACCCTGCGTTACTAAATTTCGAATGCATTTGCGTTTAGTTGAACGTTACGTAAAGCCGTATGAATAATCGAGCCTCTTCGAATTCGAGCTTTATCATCTTTGACATATCATTTTATTTATCAATTTTGGTTAATAAAAATTAAATCGCTTATCCAACGAAACAAAAACAAAGCGCATTAATTATTTTTCTATCTTAAACTAAGAGAAAAATTTTCGCGAAATTAAAAACTCGAATATTTGCGAAGTCTTGTTAAGAAAAATGGCAACAAATTTGTTTGTAAAGGCACCTTCCAAAATTTTCGAAATTCAAAATCCTAAGACTTAAATCCATAAATTAGGCGTAAAAGCACCGTAAGATGTTATAGGGGAATTTTTAAAATAACCAGCGACAAAAAAATTCACAGATATCGAGTTTTCGCAAAAGCTTGCTTAAAAATGTTCAACACGCTTAGTTGTTTGCGAAAAGATCGTTAAAAACGATTAAAAATTAAAAATCGGCAGTCTTGGGGAGAATTTTGGGTTATAGGGTGTTATTTTTTGAGTTCCAATTTAATTGATTAAGTTTTTTTTTATTGCGGATTTCGATTTTGGGACGTTTTTAAATGTACCTCCAAAAGTACCCAGATTTGAATATTTTTAAACGAGTTTGTGTGAAAATTGTTCGTGAAGCTTTATTAAAAATTAATCAAACTATTAAACAGTCCCCCATCTCCATTTGAAAAATTTTAGACGGAATTTAACGTAAAACTGTATCGATTTTTTCTTATCGCAAACGGCCTTAGTTCCCCCGCACACATTCAGTTGTGAAAGTTTTACCGAAGCATTAACAACGGTTCTGTAACTCCTCAAAATTTTGATTTAAATCGACGAACAGTTTAATAAATAAAGTGCTAGTGTTGACCAAAGGGCTTCCACCCCTACGAAGCGTCCCTCGTGCGAAAATCAAAATTGTAAGTGGTTTTAACTATTTTTTTTTGAATTTTCTTACGTAAAAATGATGATAGCTCAAAACTTTTGGTACGCACGTGCTCAGAAAAAATTTGCCAAAATTTTGTTTGTATTGGCTTTCGAAAATAATTCTAATTAAGGCCCTACGTTAATAAATTTCGGTTGTGTTTGCGTTTAGTTGAACGTTACGTAAAGCCATATGAATAATCGAGCCACTTCGAATTCGAGCTTTATCATTTTTGACATATCATTTTATTTATCAATTTTACTTTTTAATAATTAAATCGTTTATACAACGACACAAAAATAAAGCGCGCCAATTAATTTAATATCTTAAACCAAGAGAAAAATTTTCGCAGGGTTAAAAACACGAATTTTTGCGAAGGCTTGTTAAGAAAAATGGCAACAAGTTTGTTTGGAAAGGCGTCTTTCAAAAAGTATAAAATTCAAAATTATAAGACTTAAGGGAGGTATCGAGCTCCCACCTTTTTAATAAAAATTTTACAACACCAAAATTGTTAATTTTTCTTTTGAAATGTGTTTTCAAAATTTGACCTAAGGCATTTGAGATTTTTGGACGTACCTTATATAAAAAAAATCAAAGTCCAGTACAAAAATCTCTTATATTAAGGGAGGTATCGTTCTCCCACTTTTTTAATAAATATTTTGCAACGTAACAACAAAATTGTTAATTTCTTTTTGAAATGTGTTTTCAAAATTTGACCTAAGGGCATTTGAGATTTTTGGACGTACCTTATATAAAAAAAAATCAAAGTCCAGTACAAAAATCTCTTATATTAAGGGAGGTATCGTTCTCCCACCTTTTTAATAAATATTTTGCAACATAACAACAAAATTGTTAATTTTTCTTTTGAAATGTGTTTTCAAAATTTGACCTAAGGGCATTTGAGATTTTGGACGTACCTTATATAAAAAAATCAAATCCAGTACAAAAATCTCTTATATTAAGGGAGGTATCGTTCTCCACCTTTTTTAAAAAATATTTTGCAACATAACAACAAAATTGTTAATTTTTCTTTTGAAATGTGTTTTCAAAATTTGACCTAAGGGCATTTGAGATTTTGGACGTACCTTATATAAAAAAAAAATCAAAGTCCAGTACAAAAATCTCTTATATTAAGGGAGGTATCGTTCTCCCACCTTTTTAATAAATATTTTGCAACATAACAACAAAATTGTTAATTTTTCTTTTGAAATGTGTTTTCAAAATTTGACCTAAGGGCATTTGAGATTTTTGGACGTACCTTATATAAAAAAAATTAAAGTCCAGTACAAAAATCTCTTATATTAAGGGAGGTATCGTTCTCCCACCTTTTTAATAAATATTTTGCAACATAACAACAAAATTGTTAATTTTCTTTTGAAATGTGTTTTCAAAATTTGACCTAAGGGCATTTGAGATTTTTGGACGTACCTTATATAAAAAAAAATCAAAGTCCAGTACAAAATCTCTTATATTAAGGGAGGTATCGTTCTCCCACCTTTTAATAAATATTTTGCAACATAACAACAAAATTGTTAATTTTTCTTTTGAAATGTGTTTTCAAAATTTGACCTAAGGGCATTTGAGATTTTTTGGGCGTACCTTATATAAAAAAATCAAAATCCAGTACAAAAATTTCTTATATTAAAGGAGGTATCGTTCTCCCCCCTTTTTAATAAATATTTTACAACATAACAACAAAATTATTAATTTTTCTTTTGAAATGTGTTTTCAAAATTTGGCCTAAGGGCATTTGAGATTTTTGGACAAACCCTATATAAAAAAAAATCGAAATCCAGTACAAAAATCTCTTATATTAAGGGAGGTATCGAGCTCCCACCTTTTTAATAAGTATTTTGCAACATAACAACAAAATTGTTAATTTTTTTTTTGAAATGTGTTTTCAAAATTTGACCTAAGGGCATTTGAGATTTTGGACGTACCTTATATAAAAAAATCAAAGTCCAGTACAAAATCTCTTATATTAAGGGAGGTATCGTTCTCCCACCTTTTAATAAATATTTTGCAACATAACAACAAAATTGTTAATTTTTCTTTTGAAATGTGTTTTCAAAATTTGACCTAAGGGCATTTGAGATTTTGGACGTACCTTATATAAAAAAATCAAAGTCCAGTACAAAAATCTCTTATATTAAGGGAGGTATCGTTCTCCCACCTTTTAATAAATATTTTGCAACATAACAACAAAATTGTTAATTTTTCTTTTGAAATGTGTTTTCAAAATTTGACCTAAGGGCATTTGAGATTTTTGGACGTACCTTATATAAAAAAATCAAATCCAGTACAAAAATCTCTTATATTAAGGGGGGTATCGTTCTCCCACCTTTTAATAAATATTTTGCAACATAACAACAAATTGTTAATTTTTCTTTTGAAATGTGTTTTCAAAATTTGACCTAAGGGCATTTGAGATTTTTTGGGCGTACCTTATATAAAAAAATCAAAGTCCAGTACAAAAAACTCTTATATTAAGGGAGGTATCGTTCTCCCACCTTTTTTAAAAAATATTTTGCAACATAACAACAAAATTGTTAATTTTCTTTTGAAATGTGTTTTCAAAATTTGACCTAAGGGCATTTGAGATTTTTGGACGTACCTTATATAAAAAAATCAAAGTCCAGTACAAAAATCTCTTATATTAAGGGAGGTATCGTTCTCCCACCTTTTTTAAAAAATATTTTGCAACATAACAACAAAATTGTTAATTTTTCTTTTGAAATGTGTTTTCAAAATTTGACCTAAGGGCATTTGAGATTTTGGACGTACCTTATATAAAAAAATCAAAGTCCAGTACAAAAATCTCTTATATTAAGGGAGGTATCGTTCTCCCACCTTTTAATAAATATTTTGCAACATAACAACAAAATTGTTAATTTTTCTTTTGAAATGTGTTTTCAAAATTTGACCTAAGGGCATTTGAGATTTTGGACGTACCTTATATAAAAAAATCAAAGTCCAGTACAAAAATCTCTTATATTAAGGGAGGTATCGTTCTCCACCTTTTAATAAATATTTTGCAACATAACAACAAAATTGTTAATTTTTCTTTTGAAATGTGTTTTCAAAATTTGACCTAAGGGCATTTGAGATTTTTGGACGTACCTTATATAAAAAAAAATCAAAGTTCAGTACAAAAATCTCTTATATTAAGGGAGGTATCGTTCTCCACCTTTTAATAAATATTTTGCAACATAACAACAAAATTGTTAATTTTTTTTTTGAAATGTGTTTTCAAAATTTGACCTAAGGGCATTTGAGATTTTTGGACGTACCTTATATAAAAAAATCAAAGTCCAGTACAAAATCTCTTATATTAAGGGAGGTATCGTTCTCCCACCTTTTAATAAATATTTTGCAACATAACAACAAAATTGTTAATTTTTCTTTTGAAATGTGTTTTCAAAATTTGACCTAAGGGCATTTGAGATTTTTGACGTACCTTATATAAAAAAAAATCAAAGTCCAGTACAAAAATCTCTTATATTAAGGGAGGTATCGTTCTCCACCTTTTTAATAAATATTTTGCAACATAACAACAAAATTGTTAATTTTTCTTTTGAAATGTGTTTTCAAAATTTGACCTAAGGGCATTTGAGATTTTTGGACGTACCTTATATAAAAAAAAATCAAAGTCCAGTACAAAAATCTCTTATATTAAGGGAGGTATCGTTCTCCCACCTTTTTAATAAATATTTTGCAACATAACAACAAAATTGTTAATTTTTCTTTTGAAATGTGTTTTCAAAATTTGACCTAAGGGCATTTGAGATTTTGGACGTACCTTATATAAAAAAATCAAAGTCCAGTACAAAAATCTCTTATATTAAGGGAGGTATCGTTCTCCACCTTTTAATAAATATTTTGCAACATAACAACAAAATTGTTAATTTTTCTTTTGAAATGTGTTTTCAAAATTTGACCTAAGGGCATTTGAGATTTTTGGACGTACCTTATATAAAAAAAAATCAAAGTCCAGTACAAAAATCTCTTATATTAAGGGAGGTATCGTTCTCCCACCTTTTTAATAAATATTTTGCAACATAACAACAAAATTGTTAATTTTTCTTTTGAAATGTGTTTTCAAAATTTGACCTAAGGGCATTTGAGATTTTTGGACGTACCTTATATAAAAAAAAATCAAAGTCCAGTACAAAAATCTCTTATATTAAGGGAGGTATCGTTCTCCCACCTTTTTAATAAATATTTTGCAACATAACAACAAAATTGTTAATTTTTCTTTTGAAATGTGTTTTCAAAATTTGACCTAAGGGCATTTGAGATTTTTGGACGTACCTTATATAAAAAAAAATCAAAGTCCAGTACAAAAATCTCTTATATTAAGGGAGGTATCGTTCTCCACCTTTTAATAAATATTTTGCAACATAACAACAAAATTGTTAATTTTTCTTTTGAAATGTGTTTTCAAAATTTGACCTAAGGGCATTTGAGATTTTGGACGTACCTTTATAAAAAAAATAAATCCGTACAAAAAACTTTATATTAAGGGGGGTATCGTTCTCCACCTTTTAATAAATATTTTGCAACTAACAACAAAAATTTTTAATTTTTCTTTTGAAATGTGTTTTAAAATTTACCCAAGGGCATTTAATTTTGGCGTACCTTTATAAAAAAAATCAAAGTCCAGTACAAAAATCTCTTAATTAAGGGGGGTATCGTTCTCCACCTTTTAATAAATATTTTGCAACTAACAACAAAATTGTTAATTTTTTTTTTGAAATGTGTTTTCAAAATTTGACCTAAGGGCATTTGAGATTTTGGGCGTACCTTATATAAAAAAAACAAATCAGTAAAAAATCTCTTATATTAAGGGGGGTATCGTTCTCCACCTTTTTAAAAAATATTTTGAAAAAACAACAAAATTGTTAATTTTTTTTGAAATTGTTTTTAAAAATTTTACCTAAGGGGATTTGAGATTTTTTACGTACCTTTTAAAAAAAATCAAATCCCGTCAAAAATTTTTATATTAGGGGGGATCGTTTTCCCCCTTTTTTTAAAAAATTTTAAATAAAACAAAATTTTAATTTTTTTTTAAATTGTTTTAAAATTTCCAAGGGCATTTAATTTTTACTCCTTATATAAAAAAAAACAAAGTCCAGTACAAAAATCTCTTATATTAAGGAGGTATCGTTCTCCACCTTTTTAATAAATATTTTGCAACATAACAACAAAATTGTTAATTTTTCTTTTGAAATGTGTTTTCAAAATTTGACCTAAGGGCATTTGAGATTTTTGGACGTACCTTATATAAAAAAAAATCAAAGTCCAGTACAAAAATCTCTTATATTAAGGGAGGTATCGTTCTCCCACCTTTTTAATAAATATTTTGCAACATAACAACAAACTTGTTAATTTTTCTTTTGAAATGTGTTTTCAAAATTTGACCTAAGAGCATTTGAGATTTTTGGACGTACCTTGTATAAAAAAAATCAAAGTTTAGTACAAAAATCTCTTATATTAAGGGAGGTATCGTTCTCCACCTTTTAATAAATATTTTGCAACATAACAACAAAATTGTTAATTTTTCTTTTGAAATGTGTTTTCAAAATTTGACCTAAGGGCATTTGAGATTTTTTGACGTACCTTATATAAAAAAAAATCAAAGTCCAGTACAAAAATCTCTTATATTAAGGGGGGTATCGTTCTCCCCCCTTTTTTAAAAAATATTTTGCAACATAACAACAAAATTGTTAATTTTTCTTTTGAAATGTGTTTTCAAAATTTGACCTAAGGGCATTTGAGATTTTTGGACGTACCTTATATAAAAAAATCAAAGTCCCGTAAAAAATCTCTTATATTAAGGGAGGTATCGTTCTCCACCTTTTTTAAAAAATATTTTGCAACTAACAACAAAATTGTTAATTTTTCTTTTGAAATTGTTTTCAAAATTTGACCTAAGGCATTTGAGATTTTTGGACGTACCCTTTTATAAAAAAAAACAAAGTCAGTCAAAATCCTTATTTAAAGGGATCTTCTACCAAAAAATTTTGCCTAAAACAAAAATTTTAATTTTTCTTTGAAATGTGTTTTCAAAATTTACCAAGGGCATTTAATTTTTACTACTTTTTATAAAAAAAAAAAAATCCCGTAAAAAATTTTTATTTAAGGGGGGTATCGTTCTACCTTTTAATAAAATTTTGAACTAACAAACAAAATTGTTAATTTTTTTTAAATGTTGTTTTAAAATTTGACTCTTTAAGGTTTGAGATTTTGGGTCTTTAAAAAAAATCAAAAACCGTACAAAAACTCTTATTTAAGGAGGGACGTTCCACACCTTTTTAAATTTTAAAAATTTTTGATACATAACAAAAAATTTTGTAATTTTCTTTAAAATTTTTTTAAAAATTTTCCCAAAGGGTTTAATTTTGTAAACCCTTTTTTTATAAAAAAAAAAATCCGCAAAATCTCTTATATTACGGGGTTGTTTAACACCCTGTTTAGATAATTTTGAAAATCTAACAAGAAATTTAATTTTGGACCTTTAAAGTGTTTAATTACTAGATTTATATTAAAGATAAATTAATAAAATTACCGTCCCTAAATTCAAAGAGTCGTTGCTTTTCGATCATCATGACTTTACCTGTATTCGTGGATTTCAAATATTTAAGGCATAGCCTTTGACCGTACCTTTAATAATTTCTTCGGTCAAAAATTTTTATTAGGGCTTTCCGATTTTCTCCACTTTTTTTTTGAATTCCTTTTTAAATCGGAGGGTTCAAAATTTGACCTAAGGGCATTTGAGATTTTGGACGTACCTTATATAAAAATCAAATCCAGTACAAAATCTCTTATATTAAGAATAATTTTATAAAAATATATTTCTTTAATTGTAACTGTTGTGTTGGGTTTTTAAATTTATTTACAATTTAAAAAAATTATTTGCTTATTTATTTTTAAATAAAATCCCAAAAGTTTTTCATTGAAATTTTTCTTCATTTTTTTTTATTTTTAACGGGAGCAAGGAAATGCTTCAAATTTTTATTTTTTATTTAAATGGGACAATATTTTTAAGAGGAAGAATTGAAAATTAATTTTGAATAGTTAAGTTTCATGAATTCCTTCATATTTTATTTTTAAAAAATTTATATTAATTTTTTTAAATTTAATGAGAATTTCAGATAAATTATTTGTAGATGCATCGCTCAATGGCACATCCCGATAATTTTCATTTATTTCCTCCTTCATCAAATTTTTTCAATTTTAAATCGAATTTGAATTTATATCATAGCAATGAGTGGAAGGGAGCGAAAAGATACGACAAAAAATTTATCAGTGAAAAATGAGACGGAACGAGTTAAAAGTATTATAACTATTTTATTATTTAATTTATTTGGTCCCTAAATTATTGTGAATCGATGCTTAAAGCGATGCGCGCATTCGACCTCAGTGGCACATTCCGATCTCGAAAAATAAGCGCGCCGCCTCGCGCTCGCGCTTCATTTGCCTCCCTCGCTCGGAAATGTGCCACTTTTCGCGAATGCGCACATCCTCGATGTATTACATCTATCTAATTTATTCTACGCTCCTTCAAATCAAAAATTTTATTCAATTTAGTAAATATCGATTTTATTTTTGAAAAATGTATTTATCATAGCAATGAGTGGAAGAGAGCGAAAAGATACGACAAATTTATCAGTCCAAGTGAGAGGGAACGATTAAAACTATTTAACTAGTTTATTGTTTAATTTATTGGCCTAAATTATTGTGAATCGTGCTTAAAACCGAGTGCGCATTCGAGCTCAGTGGCACATTCCGATCTCGGGAAAATGAAGCGCGCCGCTCCGCGTCGCGCTTCATTTGCCTCCCTCGCTCGGAAATGTGCCACTTTTCGCTCGAACGCGCACATCCTCCTAATTATTGCATTTGTCTACTTATTTTTCGCTCTTTCAAATCATGAATAGAAATAGAATGTAGTAAATATCGATTCTATGTTCGAAAAACGTATTTACCATAGCGATGAGTAGACGAGAGCGGAAAGATGCGACAATCGTGGCAGTACAAGGGAGAGGGAACGATTAACCCCTTGACATACAATGACGTCTGGGAGACGTCAATCATTTAGGGTGTCTTTGTAGATTTTGACGTCTCTAAGACGTCAAGAACTGTCTTCAGTAAATAGGAAAAAAAAGAGGTCAGGAAGAAAATGTTTTAAAATATTTAAAAATGCCTAGTTACTTCTATATCAGTGTTTTCCAACGCGCCACAAGGGCAATTTAAATGTTGGGGGGGGGGGGGCAATATCATTATTTAAGGGGGTATTCTAGTGTAGAAGGATGAATTTCGGCCGTTTTTTCAAGCTCTGTATAAATAAAACAAAGAATATTTTTACTATCCATTTTTGTATCATTTGTTTATTGATACTTTAAGAATTCATAAAAAAATAAATGAAATAAAAAAATTCAAAATTTAAGAAGATTATGAGCGGAGGGTCCAAAAAAAACAGTGTCCTGGCGTACAAGGTTTATAAACCCTTCTGGACGTCTAAAACAAAAAAATCAAATGGATTCTTAATTAGTAAAGATGTCGCTATGGCCTCATCCATGGACAAGTCTAAAAAATTTTTTTTCACAAAATAGCAGCCGTATGAAAAATAAAAATTTTTGCACGTTTTTTTAACAATTCCGAATTTTTTAAAAATAGTAGAATTCAAGATATCGACTTTTTGGTGGGTCACGCCATAGAGGAATGTATATAGAATATTCATACTAAATTTGAAATAAATCGGTGCAGTAGAACTTGAGATATCGTGTACGCCAATTAGAAAAAAGTAGTTTCGAGAAAAACGCGTTCTGGAAATTTTACTCATAGAATGATACGCTATACTAACATATGTATAACAGCTGTAACTTTTTACATAATTGAAATTTTGAAAAATCCTTTAAGAGCCTATTCTTGAATGTCTATAACTTCGGAAATATAAAAAAAACATTTTCGATTTTTAAATTTCTAGACTAAAATACTTAAGGGAAGAATTTGAAAATGCACTTGATTTTTAGTTTATGTTTTGAAAATTTACTTATTGTTTTTTTTTCTCAATAATTTCCTAGTGCTGTCTTGCTAAAACCTAAATCTTGTGTCTTGAACAAGTTGTAATTGGGCTTCATTTATGGAATAATTCGATTTTAAATATAAAAAATATTTATATGTTATATATTATATGCATCAAAATTTTAGAATGACTTAGGTGGGAATGTTAAAAAAGATTGGGAAACACTGCTTTACATATTTGAAAATGTTTTAAAACTATTAATTATTTATTTTATGTTACTTGTGTATGCTCATAACAGTTAAGTTGAGCCAAATTAATAGTTTTTTTCGGACTCATCAAATTCGGTTTTTTTGTATGTCAAAGGGTTAAAACTATTCAATTAATTTTACGTCTAATATAAAATACATTCGGGCCCGTTGATTCTTTTGTAAAAAATTTTAGAAACCCCCAAAATGGGGTGCTTAATTTTTCTAAATGTCGATATAACTTAATTCTGTGAAGATAAATCAAAAAAAATATTATCGGTACATTAAGGTACAAACAAATACTGTGTAGCATTAAATTCAAGTTAAAAAGTTAAAAAAGTTAAAAAAACTACAAATTTAACTTACCTCTTTAACGAACATTTGTACGCCGTCCAAAACGTCCCCGACATTTTTACAAAATTCGGGAATCTTCATAGAAGTCCACGTGATCGTCGACAAGCCAGGCATGAAAGCATTATCGATTACCATCAATTGATTCTTCAACAACGGTATAAATAATTTGTTTATATTCTTTCTAATTGTGTCGTTCTTCTCCAATAGCCCTGCGATCACTTCGTAGGCGTACAACAATTTCTCTTTGCAATAAACGAGGATCTGTGCGCAATCGGGTACGGCTATCCAAAAAAGTATTCATATTTGAAAACGGTGCGCGTACGTTTCATACGCGCATTAGAAGTTATACTTCTTTCGCATACTAAATTCAGTATAACCACGTGTGAAGATTAATGTAAATACGGATGCGCGCGTTCGAGCGAAAAGTGGCACATTTCCGAGCGAGGAGCAAATGAAGCGCGACGCGGAGCGGCGCGCTTCATTTTCCGAGATCGGAATGTGCCACTTTGAGCTCGAATGCGCGCACTCGGTTTTAAGCACGATTCACAATAATTTAGGCCAATAAATTAAACAATAAACTAGTCAAATAGTTTTAATCGTTCCTCTCACTTGGACTGATAAATTTGTCGTATCTTTTCGCTCTCTTCCACTCATTGCTATGGTAAATACATTTTCAAAAATAAAATCGATATTTACTAAATTGAATTAAAATTTTTTATTTGAAGGAGCGTAGAATAAATTAGATAAATGTAATAAATACGAGATGTGCGCATTCGAGCGAAAAGTGGCACATTTCCGAGCGAGGGATGCAAATGAAGCGCGACGCGGAGCGGCGCGCTTCATTTTCCGAGATCGGAATGTGCCACTTTGAGCTCGAATGCGCACATCCTCTATTATTCATTTTCTATTATTTTCGCTCTTTCAAATCATAATAATTTAATTGAATTAGTAAATATCGATTTCTATTGTTGAAAAGTATTTATCCATAGCAATGAGTGACGAGAGCGAAAGATCGACAAATTCGTGCAGTCAAGGAGAGGGAACGATTAACTTACTGTTTTGTTACATTATTGCCAATATTGAATCGTCTAAACGGGAGATCGGTCAATGCACATTCGATTAATGAAGCGGCGTTCGGTACGCGCTTATTTGCTCCTAAGACTCAGAAATGTCACTTTCAGCTGAAATGGAATCCAATAAGCATGTCAGATTTTTAAGAAAAAATAAATGTTTGTTCAAAATTCATTTGAAAACAATGCGAAGACTACCCTGTAATACTTGGTCATATTAGGTTAGTTTCGTTCACTAACCTCAAGAAAAAGCGAAAATTTAAATTAAAGCTGTCGTTTCCACCAGGGATTAAATGTGGGCAATATCATTATTTAAGGGGTATTCTAGTGTAGAAGGATGAATTTCGGCCGTTTTTCAAGCTCTGTATAAATAAAACAAAGAATATTTTTACTATCCATTTTTGTATCATTTGTTTATTGATACTTTAAGAATTCATAAAAAAATAAATGAAATAAAAAAATTCAAAATTTAAGAAGATATGAGCGGAGGGTCCAAAAAGAAAACAGTGTCCTGGCGTACAAGGTTTATAAACCCTTCTGGACGTCTAAAAGAAAAAAATCAAATGGATTCTTAATTAGTGAAGATGTCGCTAAGGGCTCACTCATGGACAAGTCTAAAAAAAAATTTTTCACAAAATAGCAGCCATATGAAAAATAAAAATTTTTTGCGCACGTTTTTTTAACAATTCCGAATTTTTTAAAAATAGTAGAATTCAAGATATCGACTTTTCGGTGGGTCACGCCATAGAGGAATGTATATAGAATGTTCATACTAAATTTCAAATAAATCGGTGCAGTAGAACTTGAGATATCGTGTACGCCAATTAGAAAAAAGTAGTTTCGAGAAAAACGCGTTCTGGAAATTTTACTCATAGAATGATACGCTATACTAACATATTTACAACAGCTGTAACTTTTTACATAATTGAAATTTTGAAAAATCCTTTAAGAGCCTATTCTTGAATGTCTTAACTTCGGAAATATAAAAAAAAACATTTTTCGATTTTTTTAAATTTCTAGACTAAAATACCCCCTTAAGGGAAGAATTTGAAAATGCACTTGATTTTTAGTTTATGTTTTGAAAATTTACTTATTGTTTTTTTTTTCTCAATAATTTCCTAGTGTTGTCTTGCTAAAATCTAAATCTTGTGTCTTGAACAAGTTGTAATTGGGCTTCATTTATGGAATAATTCGATTTTTAAATATAAAAATATTTATATGTTATATATTATATGCATCAAAATTTTAGAATGACTTAGGTGGGGAATGTTAAAAAAAGATTGGGAAACACTGCTCTACATATTTGAAAATGTTTTAAAACTATTAATTATTTATTTTCTGTTACTTGTGTATGCTCATAACAATTAAGTTGAGCCAAATTAATAGTTTTTTTCGGACTCATCAAATTCGGTTTTTTTGTATGTCAAAGGGTTAAAACTATTCAATTAATTTTACGTCTAATATAAAATACATTCGGGCCCGTTGATTGTTTTGTAAAAAATTTTAGAAACCCCCAAAATGGGGTGCTTAATTTTTCTAAACGTCGATATAACTTAATTCTGTGAAGATAAATCAAAAAAAAATATTATCGGTACATTAAGGTACAAACAAATACTGTGTAGCATTAAATTCAAGTTAAAAAGTTAAAAAGTTAAAAAAAACTACAAATTTAACTTACCTCTTTAACGAACATTTGTACGCCGTCCAAAACGTCCCCGACATTTTTACAAAATTCGGGAATCTTCATAGAAGTCCACGTGATCGTCGACAAACCAGGCATGAAAGCATTATCGATTACCATCAATTGATTCTTCAACAACGGTATAAATAATTTGTTTATATTCTTTCTAATTGTGTCGTTCTTCTCCAATAGCCCTGCGATCACTTCGTAGGCGTACAACAATTTCTCTTTGCAATAAACGAGGATCTGTGCGCAATCGGGTACGGCTATCCAAAAAAAAGTATTCATATTTGAAAAAAAAACGGTGCGCGTACGTTTCATACGCGCATTAGAAGTTATACTTCTTTCGCATAACTAAATTCAGTATAACCACGTGTGAAGATTAATGTAAATACGGGGATGCGCGCGTTCGAGCGAAAAGTGGCACATTTCCGAGCGAGGGAGGCAAATGAAGCGCGACGCGGAGCGGCGCGCTTCATTTTCCCGAGATCGGAATGTGCCACTTTGAGCTCGAATGCGCGCACTCGGTTTTAAGCACGATTCACAATAATTTAGGCCAATAAATTAAACAATAAACTAGTCAAATAGTTTTAATCGTTCCCTCTCACTTGGACTGATAAATTTGTCGTATCTTTTCGCTCTCTTCCACTCATTGCTATGGTAAATACATTTTTCAAAAATAAAATCGATATTTACTAAATTGAATTAAAATTTTTGATTTGAAGGAGCGTAGAATAAATTAGATAAATGTAATAAATACGAGGATGTGCGCATTCGAGCGAAAAGTGGCACATTTCCGAGCGAGGGAGGCAAATGAAGCGCGACGCGGAGCGGCGCGCTTCATTTTCCCGAGATCGGAATGTGCCACTTTGAGCTCGAATGCGCGCACTCGGTTTTAAGCACGATTCACAATAATTTAGGCCAATAAATTAAACAATAAACTAGTTAAATAGTTTTAATCGTTCCTTCTCACTTGGACTGATAAATTTGTCGTATCTTTTCGCTCTCTTCCACTCATTGCTATGATAAATACATTTTTCAAAAATAAAATCGATATTTACTAAATTGAATTAAATTTTTTTATTTGAAGGAGCGTAGAATAAATTAGATAAATGTAATAAATACGAGGATGTGCGCATTCGAGCGAAAAGTGGCACATTTCCGAGCGAGGGGGGCAAATGAAGCGCGACGCGGAGCGGCGCGCTTCATTTCCGAGATCGGAATGTGCCACTTTGAGCTCGAATGCGCGCACTCGGTTTTAAGCACGATTCACAATAATTTAGGCCAATAAATTAAACAATAAACTAGTCAAATAGTTTTAATCGTTCCCCCTCACTTGGACTGATAAATTTGTCGTATCTTTTCGCTCTCTTCCACTCATTGCTATGGTAAATACATTTTCAAAAATAAAATCGATATTTACTAAATTGAATTAAATTTTTGATTTGAAGGAGCGTAGAATAAATTAGATAAATGTAATAAATACGAGGATGTGCGCATTCGAGCGAAAAGTGGCACATTTCCGAGCGAGGAGGGAAATGAAGCGCGACGCGGAGCGGCGCGCTTCATTTTCCGAGATCGGAATGTGCCACTTTGAGCTCGAATGCGCGCACTCGGTTTTAAGCACGATTCACAATAATTTAGGCCAATAAATTAAACAATAAACTAGTCAAATAGTTTTAATCGTTCCTCTCACTTGGACTGATAAATTTGTCGTATCTTTTCGCTCTCTTCCACTCATTGCTATGGTAAATACATTTTCAAAAATAAAATCGATATTTACTAAATTGAATTAAAATTTTGATTTGAAGGAGCGTAGAATAAATTAGATAAATGTAATAAATACGAGGATGTGCGCATTCGAGCGAAAAGTGGCACATTTCCGAGCGAGGGAGGCAAATGAAGCGCGACGCGGAGCGGCGCGCTTCATTTTCCCGAGATCGGAATGTGCCACTTTGAGCTCGAATGCGCACTCGGTTTTAAGCACGATTCACAATAATTTAGGCCAATAAATTAAACAATAAACTAGTCAAATAGTTTTAATCGTTCCCTCTCACTTGGACTGATAAATTTGTCGTATCTTTTCGCTCTCTTCCACTCATTGCTATGGTAAATACATTTTTCAAAAATAAAATCGATATTTACTAAATTGAATTAAAATTTTTGATTTGAAGGAGCGTAGAATAAATTAGATAAATGTAATAAATACGAGGATGTGCGCATTCGAGCGAAAAGTGGCACATTTCCGAGCGAGGGAGGCAAATGAAGCGCGACGCGGAGCGGCGCGCTTCATTTTCCCGAGATCGGAATGTTCCACTTTGAGCTCGAATGCGCGCACTCGGTTTTAAGCACGATTCACAATAATTTAGGCCAATAAATTAAACAATAAACTAGTTAAATAGTTTTAATCGTTCCCTCTCACTTGGACTGATAAATTTGTCGTATCTTTTCGCTCTCTTCCACTCATTGCTATGGTAAATACATTTTTCAAAAATAAAATCGATATTTACTAAATTGAATTAAAATTTTTGATTTGAAGGAGCGTAGAATAAATTAGACAAATGTAATAAATACGATGATGTGCGCATTCGAGCGAAAAGTGGCACATTTCCGAGCGAGGGATGCAAATAAAGCGCGACGCGGAGCGGCGCGCTTCATTTTCCCGAGATCGGAAATGTGCCACTTTGAGCTCGAATGCGCGCACTCGGCTTTAAGCACGATTCACAATAATTAATTTACTTTCATAGGGGACTAACTTCATACTGTCGAATTTGTGTTATGTGCGCGCGCAACTTCCGTTGCCGGCTAAAATTGTCGTCTTCAAACGCCAAAAGAAGTATAACTTCAAAAGCCGGCTTAAAAAAGTAATATATTACATTACCTAAATCGAGCTTGTACATATACTCAGCTTCCCGTATAGTTTCCATGATGTAAGGATCAAAATTGACCACGTATTTTCTCTTTTAAGGAGCGTAGAATAAATTAGACAAATGTAATAAATACGATGATGTGCGCATTCGAGCGAAGTGGCACATTTCCGAGCGAGGATGCAAATGAAGCGCGACGCGGAGCGGCGCGCTTCATTTTCCCGAGATCGGAAATGTGCCACTTTGAGCTCGAATGCGCGCACTCGGCTTTAAGCACGATTCACAATAATTAATTTACTTTCATAGGGGACTAACTTCATACTGTCGAATTTGTGTTATGTGCGCGCGCAACTTCCGTTGCCGGCTAAAATTGTCGTCTTCAAACGCCAAAAGAAGTATAACTTCAAAAGCCGGCTTAAAAAAGTAATATATTACATTACCTAAATCGAGCTTGTACATATACTCAGCTTCCCGTATAGTTTCCATGATGTAAGGATCAAAATTGACCACGTATTTTCTCGTTTTGGGGTGCATTAATAGAATGGGTGCAGCCAATCCACTTCTTACCTGTCATTCGAATAGATTACGATTAAATCAATCGGTTGCCGAGGTTTTAATAAATTAATTGAGCTTTATTATTTCGAATGCGTTTACTTAACGTAAAATTACCTGCGCAACGTTCGCCTGCCACGCTTGGTGATATATTTGCTCGTAATGCACAAAAACACATGCCAGCGAATTGTAGAGTTGAATACATTTTTGAGCTTTGCGATGTCTCATCACCTAAAATCGCAAAAATCGAAATTAAATCGAGCACTTAAGGCTAAGAGATTTGCCGTCGGAGACTTCCGAGCCTCCCACGCGAGACTAACTCCTCGGCGCGTTCCGTACGCCTTATATGCGCGTGAAAAAAAGGCTTCTTAGATGCTCTGGGGTACCGAGAGCATTCCATTCGCGCGAACAAATTGCTTATAACAAGAAAAGGAAGAGTTCAATTCAAATAGAGTTTTAACCATTCGCAAAAGAATTGAATTTAAGCAGACATCGTCCTGATAATTAATTTAAAAATTGCTTCCTCAATATCCACAGGAGCGCCAATTTCAAATTGATAAACTCGATCGGTAAAAATCGTTATTTTATTATTTTCGAAGAAAATCGCTTAAAATTTGGAAATTTTATGCTTAAATAAATACTTTTACTACAATTTAAGCAGCACTTAAAATATCTTTGATCCTTTTTTGAAACATTAACTAAGAAGTAAATTAACAGTAAATAGTTGGGCTGTACAATTTAGCCGGTTAAGCCGGCTAAAAAAGTTATCTAAGTTAATTAGCCGGCTAACTGATCAGCTTAGCTAATTAAACCGGTTAAATAAATTAGCTTAGCTGATTAGCTGGCCGTTTCACCGGCTAATTTAGCTTAGCTCGGCTAATTAGTTAACGGCTAATCGGCTAATTTTTTTTTAGCTATTTAATGATTTATTATAATTCACGGACAGGTTCAAAAATAATATTGATGTTGCTTTTATGACAAATAAAACGACAATAGAGTATAAAGTAATTTATTAGGTTAATTAATACTTTACAATTGTTGCAGCATCAAGTACACCTTTTCAAAAGGGTTTTTTCCACAGCCGGAAATAACAATTAATTTAAAAGCTATTTATATAAATAAAAAAAATTGTAAAATATTAATTAACCTAAGAAATTACTCTACTGTCGTTTTATTTGTGCATAAAAGCAACATCAATATTATTTTTGAACCTGTCCGTGAATAATAAATCATTAAATAACTTAAAAAAAATTAGCCGATTAGCCGTTAGCCGTTAGCTAATTAGCCGAGCTAAGCTAAATTAGCCGGTGAAACGGCCAGCTAATTAGCTAAGCTAATTTATTTAGCCGGTTAAATTTACAGTCCAAGTAAATATGTACCTTCGTTTTTTCTTTGAAGACATTCATGGGCTCTTCAATCCTCAAATACAATTGCCTTATCCATATAATTCTGCCGCTAACGGGGGGCATATTACGAGCCAATTCCGGATTTTGCCTCGCCTCGTTGTAGTGGTCCCTTAGCTCCTCGATTTCGTCCTGAAACATCTCGAACGCCTCCAAGTACCGCTCGTCCAAATGCAAGCATTCCAAATTCAACTTCTCGAATCTAAAAACATCTTGCAATTCAATGAGCTAATTTAATTTTTGGCGCACCTTCGTAACAGATGGACCACGTTATCGACGGTGGTCATCCGCTCCAAAGAGTTGCCCACGAACTCTTCGAGCTGCCATTCGGCGTCGACGACGCCTTTCTTAAACGCCGCGTAGTCCTGATCGAAAAAGTCCTGCCTGTGATTCAGCGCGTCGTACTTTTTTGTCGATATTTTCCTGTAGAATTCGGTAAATTTGTCCGCGAACTCGTCTATTCCTTCGATCGTGCTGTTTTGCAGGATGGAATATTTTATTGTTATATTAAAGACGTCCACGATCTGATAGAAGAGATTTAAAAGTCGTAATTACAATGATAAAATAAAATGTGGGGGTGAGGGGGGCACGCTTTACCTTTTCCAATCGTTTTTTGAACGTCTCGAATTTTCCGAAAACGTACATTTCGGAGCAATCGAAAGGGGGCTCGCCCGCTTCTTCCATTTTCGATTGGTTTTGCTTGAAGCACTGGTAGTACTTCAAATATAAATCCAAGCACACCTAAAATAGTATTTTTAGCACGATCATGCGTTCGGCGTAGAAATTTTTATAGGGTAAAACGTCCAGTCTGTGACCGCCTACCAGTGAATGACCGTTACGAGAAATAATGTTTGTGTAACAATTACAAAAATTAATTTGTCGTTATGATATATTTATTTATGCAATTTTACTGGTGTTTTTTTTTCAGTTATGTGCAAGAAATAAAAGTAATAAAGGAGTGTAGGGGAAGGTGGTATAAAATGATCCCCTTAAGGGAGAATGGTCATAAATCGGAAGTTATCAAACATAATTTAATGTTAAAGCGGTTTTGGATAGACCAGTGTGTACCAACGTGGGGCAATTCGATCGTTCAAGGGGGCAATTGAAAAAGTGATCTTTTCCAGAATGTAAATTTAACCATATGGGGGCTCTTAGTCTCTTAGTTTTTTTAACACTGGGATAGACGATTTATCTTTTTAAGTATTGGCATTTTTACGTTCTTTAACCCCTTGACATACAAAAAAAACCGAATTTGATGAGTCCGAAAAAAACTATTAATTTGGCTCAACTTAACTGTTATGAGCACACACAAATAACATAAAATAAATAATTAATAATTTTAAAATATTTTGAAATATGTAGAGCAGTGTTTCCCAATCTTTTTTTAACATTCCCCACCTAAGTCATTCTAAAATTTTGATGCATATAATATATAACATATAAATATTTTTTTATATTTAAAAATTGAATTATTCCATAAATGAAGCCTAATTACAACTTGTTCAAGACACAAGATTTAGGTTTTAGCAAGAAATCACTAGGAAATTATTAAGAAAAAGAAACAATAAGTAAATTTTAAAAACATAAACTAAAAAATATTTTTATATCGATAGCTCGAATTTTTGATAACGCGAATTATTTTTAGTTTCTCTTCAACTTCGACTAATCGAGGTTTGACTGTATTTAATTTTATAAATTTAATATTTCTGAACAATTAAGATAATTTATTTATTGAGTTTTCTCCAATATTAATTTTAGTTGCGTAAATTAATGATCTTCAAGGTTTTTTGAAAAACCACAAATTCTGTATTTACTCTATTTGAGTTTTCTGAAAATACATAATAATTTTTTCATCAAAATTTCCTTTTAAATTTACCGAATAAAGTTTTGTTTTATTCAATTTGTGTTATACCAAAAAATTGATAATTAAAAATTTCTAAAGGTCTTAAATATATTTTAAAAAATTTTCCAAGTTATTAATTTATTTAATTTGAGTTGTCTAAAAACTTAAAATAATTTATTCTTCGAGTTTACTTTAATAATTTTGCTAAATGTTTAAAACTGAATTTCATTCTATGTAAAAAAACGGTGCATGTACTTATGTACACACGTTAGAAGTAATACTTCTTTGGGGCGACTAAATTAAATATAACGACGCGCTATGTTGCGCTTGTGTATAGCTAGACCAGTGGTTATCAAACTATATGTTACTGCGCATATGTCGTTTTATTTGAATACATTGCTATTTCCTTTTAAATCCAAAAAGTAATTTAAACAAATTGAATAAATACGAAGATGTGCGCGTTCGAGCGAAAAGTGGCACATTTTGAGCGAGGGAAGCAAATGAAGCGCGACGCGGAGCGGCGCGCTTCATTTTCCGAGATCGGAAATGTGCCACTTTGAGCTCGAATGCGCACACTCGGCTTTAAGCACACTTTACAAAAATTAATTTACTCTCTGACAATTCGCAATTAAATATTACAGAATTATATTAATAACAAAATTCCCAAATGGCCAATTTTGAGCCTTGTAACAAAATTATTGTTGAAAACAAACCTTTTTCGGAATTAAAATTGAATATAGTTCTTGACGTCTTAGAGACGTCAAAATCTACAATGACACCCTAAACGATTGACGTCTCCTAGACGTCATTGTATGTCAAGAGGTTAATATGTAATGTTTTATTAATATCCGATTCATTTTTGAAAAACCTGCTAAACGATCATTTTATACACCGGGGTATCGAAAATGATCTATGTGCTGTGAGTAAGATGATCCTAGCGGATCCAGTCGGTAGATCGTCTACGAAAACTAAGTTTTTTGGTATATCAAATAAAGAGAACAAATATGGAAGCATTTACAACGTTTAATTCAAATATTATGTGAAATAAAATGTCACTTGCCTACAAAAACGACTTTCTTCTCTTTGAGATCAATTATTTATAACCATAGATATTTATAATAACAGAAAAATCTTTTCTAGCGCGTAAATAATTTGATTCGCCTAAATCTTGCTTATTTTTATCTTTCGGGGTCTTTTTAGTGAGATCAAAGAACGCCACAAGCAGACGGATCATTTTTCCCCGAACCAAACATTAACAATTAAAACGCTATAAAATAATTTTTATTTATTATAGGGTTATCGCGTTACGTCTCGATCAAAATGAACATTTTAGGAAATCTGCAAATATAACGGTCATTACAATACAGTAAAACTAAATACGAACAAAGTTGATTAGCCTCAAAGTTAGTCTTACCTTAGGATCAACTCCATGCAATAATTTTAATTTTTTCAACAATAAAAAAAAGAGATAGGTTTAAACATTAATATAAAAATTAGCAGTTTTATCAAAATCGAAGAGGATCATTTTTACCCTATAGGATCATTTGGTAACACCTTCCTCTATAGCCGAAATAATTAAATTTATATTGCAGTTTGCAAGATTTAAATATAATTTGAAGGGCGCAATTAAAAAAGTTAGACCTAACCTCGTCAGCGCCTGTGATTTATAAAATACCAAAAGGCACTTTAATTAGAAAACTACACGAAGGTACATTTAAGTCCAGCGTTTAAATACATTTTACAAAATTTTATGAATTATTGTTTTTTAATAGGCGAACCAATTTATCGGTCATTCACTAAAGCTATACCCGGTCATTCTTTAGAGGAAAGTGGTCATTTACCGGTCTCCTTATGTTTTGCTCTATATTTTAATTTTAGAAAGTTCATGACCAAATTGCAATCATGTTATCATTAATTTACAAACAAAAATGATGTCTCGTGTCATCCGTAGCGGTTGTTTTGGGCGTATTAATTTGTTCGTTATTTTTTTTTTTTGACATTAACATAGCTCTCCTAGCTACGAATCGTTCATTCGCTGGACGTTTTGCCCTAATTCGAAATCGCATCGCTCACCTCGATCTTGTCGAGAACGCTTCGTTTGGGTTGGACCCAAATGGTCTTCGCGTTGTCGCAGTTGATGTAGCGTCGACACATGATGATCATTTGATTGGAAACTTTGACCAGAATTGCGGTCACGCTGGCCGTGTTGTTGTAGTACCGTGACGAAGTAAAAACCATTCGGATGGCGTATATTAGGCTGGGAAGGTGATGGGGTATCTTCGACGGATCCAATCTGTACAGGGGCTCGCAGTATTTTTCCAAAGAGTACAGATATTTCACGTTGTCCATGCATTCGTTTCGGGCGTCGGTGACCGCATTGTCTTGCTTTTTCCAAATCTATGGGGGGACGGAGTTGATAAAAAGTACTCTTTCAGTTTGGAAATTTGGTATGGGTACATTTCATAATTGTTTTTGTTCAAAATTATGTTAAGTGCAAATTCAGTTACGGAGAGTCAATGTTTTTTCATGGTTTACCATTTACAAAATTCAAAAAGGCGATAATACAGTCGAACCTCGATAAACCGAATTTTTAATAACTCGAACCTGTTTCACTAGGGCTTGCCTATTTCAACCTTAATATTTTTATATCAATAACTCGAATTGTTGATAACTCGAATTATTTTTAGTTTCCTTTCAACTTCGACTTATCGAAGTTTGACTGTATTTTGAAAGTTTGACATTAGTAAACGTTATTCTTAGTCTATAAACAAAAATTAAAAAATCAATCAAAAAGTGGTTTTACGCTGGTTCCACTTTGAGTTGCCATTATTAACTGGGTCCAGTAAGACCCGGTTTAACGCTTCCTCGATTAACACATGATGTTTTCTTCAAAATAGCTCAAAATTTACGTGAATTCGACTTCTTTGTGATATATTCCAAAGTGATCTCGTTTAACGCTGTTTTATTTAGCGCTTAAACTCATTAGAACGTATGCCCTGCGTTAAGCGGGGTCTTACTGTATTTGTCTTTTTTTTTGGGCCACGATTAAACCGCTTAAGTGGTGCTACATTAAAACCGTATCGTCGTAAATTTATTAATGCAATACACTTACTCTCATCATTTTTGACCTGGCCTGTACCAGAAAACGTACATGTACAATACAAATTAAAGAAGTCGTAAATTGTACAATGCTGGTGAATCTGGCCAACTGCCTCCTCCAATATTCAATTTCGACGATGGGGCCGGCGAATTCGTCTTCTTTTCGTAGCTGTTGAAATTGCGTCAGTACCTAAGATCGTAATAATGCACAATTAGTTTTCGTTTTCCTTCGATTCGGCGGCGGCCCTAGCAATTTTTTTAGGCGGTGCGAGATCTACGGCTGAATTTTTGGCGGCCCCCTTATGACGGCGCCACTGCTCCCGCTTTAATAATAGATTGATTACCAAAATTTTGAATATGCAATTTAATCGTAACAAGTAGGTGCACATCAGTGATTTTTGAAGTTATACTTCTTTTGGCGCTTTGAGACTGAATTTTTTTTGCAGGAAACGGAAATTGCGCGCGCACAGCAAACTTGACATGTTAGTCGTCTAAGAAAATACATTATTTATTGTGAATCGTGCTTAAAACCCGAGTGCGCGTTCGAGCTCAAAGTGGCACATTCCGATCTCGGGAAAATGAAGCGCGCCGCTCCGCGTCGCGCTTCATTTGCCTCCCTCGCTCGGAAATGTGCCACTTTTCGCTCGAACGCGCACATCTTCGTATTCATCATATTTGTCCATTTTTGTTTTTTTATTAAATTTAGTCTAATAAATTGATATTAACTCCTAAAAACAGTCTTGCAACTTTGTTCTTAAAATGATTTAGAAAGTAAATTAATTATTGTGAATCACGCTTAAAACCGAGTGCGCGCGTTCGAGCTCAAAGTGGCACATTCCGATCTCGGGAAAATGAAGCGCGCCGCACCGCGTCGCGCTTCATTTGTCTCCCTCGCTCGGAAATGTGCCACTTTTCGCTCGAATGCGCGCATCGTCGCATTTATTGAATCAATTTAAATTAATTTTTGAATTTAAAAAGAAAAGAGGACTCTACCCAAATAAAACGATGTACAGTGCTACCTCTGCGTATGGATTGGGGACTTCGTAAGTTTCCGAAGGACAGTAAAAAATGAATTCGGTCGTATCTTGGGTCAAGGTATTAGTGTGAAGGTTTGGAAGTGTGTTTGTAAAAGTAGGTAAAACGTATAATATAGAGAAGTTTTATTTTATGAATGCACACTACACATTTGGTCAGTAATAAAAGGCTTTAAGTAGTCAAAAATGTTAAAATTTGTAAGATTCTGAGGGTGTTACTTTCCAAGATGGAATTAGGGGAACCTGTTGTACCTTGGCTTTTTCTTTTACTTGTAATTTTTTTTTTAATTGTATATGTACCAATTTGTTGATTAAATGAATTGCATCGTAGTGGGGCACTAATAAGGTATTTATCATAAAATATTGGAAAGCATTACCAACCGTTTACTCAAATTGCTATAAGATTTAAAAATTAGTGGATCTATGGCCTAGGTACAACAGAGGCAATGTATTTTGGCTCTATTCACATTAAGCAAAATAAAACCCATTGTTCTATGAAAATATATATTTATTTTTGGATTATAAGAACTACTAATGTTCTTCTTTGAGATGACACTAAAATTATTTCAGAAATTAACAAAACTTTTCTTGTATACTAAAATTTCACATACTTAATGGTTAACTTTGCAAAAATTTAAATTTTTCGTTAGACTTGCGAGGCATATTATCTGAGCAAAATAAAAAAAAAATAAGAATTTATAACAAAGGTGTATCTAATATTTTATTTATTGCACGTTGATCTTAGGGCCAAGGTACAATTTATTGACAGTGACCGAGGTACAACACACCGACCCTTGATGTTTAAACTCAAAAATAAAATTAAACATTATGCTGTGCCAAAATCAGACCACTACTATGCAAACATTAATAAATAATCTTTCTATTACGATGAGTTATTTGTTATTAGGTAATAAAAATCAATAAGATATTTAAGTAAAAAGAATATACCTAAAAAGACTTACTTTTTTTCGATCAAAAATTTCAATTGATTTCATACGTTAACAAAGTATATTGGCCAGCTGCTGATAGCTTTACGTTAATGTCTGTCAATGTGGCATTTGAAACATCGAAAATTTGGACCACGAAAGTCTGCAAATATTAACAAAAATAAAGTTGTCCTAGGTACAAACGGACCAAGGTGCAACAGGTTCCTCTACTGTACCATAGAACACAATAATAAGTGTTTGGCGAATAAATTAATACAAAGAATGGTTTTTACTTTTATAAGAATTATTTTTGCAGTCAATCATACAAATCACCATTATTTAAATGGAACGATAAAAAGTAATAATTAGTTTATTTGAAGAAAAATTAAAGCACTATTCAATAGATTGATATTTAAGATTTTTGATCGGTCCCAATGATTTTTGTCGTCACTATCAGTGCGTAGTTCGATGAAGGTGTATTTATATTTTTATACTTACCATCGAACATATGTAACAATTAAGTCGATTTGTTGAAAAATGTTGTTTAAATTTTATTTATATTAATTTTTTACGTGATTATATTTAATTTAGTTAGACCAAAGAAGTATAACTTCTAATGTGGGTACACAACCACACGCACCGGTTTTTTAAAATTTTTGGAAATTTTATTTTTGAATAATTGATTTTTTTATATTTTAAAAGGATATCCCTATGAATCCTTAATACCCATAAGCGAAGGCATTATTTCTTGCTTCCTCTTTAACACTAAAATTTTTCTACATCTGTTCTGGTATGTGTTATAATTTTATTAATAATAACCGCGAAAACCTTAACTCCAAAATTATAAAAAAATACATACCTTTTCGATTTGTTTCTGCCAAACTCTGACCACGGTCTCGGTTTGTTTAACAATAGCGGGGTCCCTTAGAGAAATCACCACTTCTGTAGGTGACGATAAATGATCTTCGTAGAGCCGAGGATTATGAGTAAATCGCACGAGCTCATCCAAATCGATCTTCACTTCTACAAATTAATTTAAAAAAAAAATCAAACATAAATTCAATTATGCCGGGTTACTTACTATCTATAAAATTCACGAAAGACTCAAAATCCCCAATGAACTCCTTTTTCGCCTCGATGCCGGCGTCGGTTTTCAAGAGATCTCCCCATTCTTTGGTGCACAAAAGGGAGGGCGCGAATAATTTTTCTAATAAATAGGATAGAGCTGCGACCAGGTTTCCGTTCGTGTCTTTTACGTTACAAGTGGCGAAGAAGATGTCGTCGTTCAAATTGCGATTATCGATGTCCTTTGAATTATTATTTTTATAGACCAGCACGACTTTTTCGGTTGCCGGGATCCAGGTTCCGTCTGTTACGTAAATTCTCTTTAGGACTCCGTCTTTCGGTGCCGTTAAACTGTGTCTTCCCGTATCTAAAAGAACAATTATGATGGGACTTGGCAGATTTGATGTGAGTTTAAAAAAGGCGGATCGTGTGCCTATGTACGCGCGTTAGAAGTTATACTTCTTTGGGGGGAAAACTTCGGGAATGAAAGGATTTGACGAGCTTCGCAAAGACGACGGAGTTACAGCATTTTCAAAATTAATAATTTTAGCAAAATTTACATTTCGAAAGCTTCAAACACATTTTTCTCCTAGACTTAACATTAGAGCTTGTTGATTTTTTTAACTGGTCCCACGCTACAATAAACGGGCTTTTAGAATCTGAAAAGTTTTTAAAGATCCGTTTACGAATAACCGAGCTACGATTTTTCAAATTGGAAATGTTAAAAAAATTAATTACAAATTGGACTCTTCGAACCTTTTTTTCTTGAGAATTTTAAATGGTACGCCTATGGTTTTTTAAACTTATATGAAGCTAAAAAGTCTGAGAATCCGAATCTGTATAGCCTTTAAAGATCGGTCAACAAATAACTGCGGTACAATTTTTTTAACGAAAACTTTTGTGCTACAAAAGTGAATCTAAAACTTCAACCCTTAATTACTCAAAAAATTAACATTGCGCCCTATGCCAATTTTGCACGTATCTTATAGGAAAAAGTCTCAAGATTCCGAATCCGGGTCGTTTCTAATGATCGGATTAAAAATGAGGGCGCTACGACCGTTTTTGTGAGTCGAAGTGTATTTTTTTCGAATTCTTTAGTTTCCTGAAAAATTTTACGGGTTAAAGAGGGAACAGGGAAGAATAGCTACCGGATATGTCGGTTTGGGATCCATAGGAACGTTCCACAAAAATTTAAAGCAAATCCGACACCTAAATTTTTTTCCTCAAAAATACGCAAGGGGTTAATCCATGTTTTTTTCCGATTTTGGCCGATTTTGGGGGTTTTGAGTTAGGACCGGATTCCGACGTGTTGGGGTTGGGAACGTGCAGAACTGAAAAGATTTGAGGGAATTCGCAAAGACGGCGGAGTTAGAGCATTTCGAAAATTAAAATTTTAGCAAAATTTACATTTTGAAAGCTTCGAACGCGTTTTTCTCCCAGATTTAACATTGGGCGCTGTTGATTTTTTGGTTTATCTTACGGTCAGATAAATGGACTTTTAGAATCTGCAAAGTTTGTAAAGATCCGTTCACAAATAGCCGAGCTAAAATTTTACAAAGTGGAAATTTAGAAAAAAATATTTACAAGTTCGACCATTCGAGCCCGTTTTTCTCGAAAATTTCAAATAGCACGCCTATAGTTTTATAGGCCTATCCGAAGCCAAAAAGTCTGGGGAATTTGGATCCGTATAGTTTTTAAAGATCTGTCCACAAATAACGGCCCTACAATTTTTTTAACAAAAATTGTGTACTCCAAAGATGAACCTAAAACTTCAACCCTTAATTACTCGAAAAATTAACATTGCGCCCTATGCCAATTTTGCACGTATCTTATAGGAAAAAGTCTCAAGATTCTGAATCCGGGGCATTTCTAATGATCCGATCAAAAATGAAGGCGCTACGATTTTTTTTGTGAGTCGAAGTGTATTTTTTTTTTAATTCTTTAGTTTTCTGGAAAATTTTGCGGGTTAAAGAGGGAGCAGGGAACAATGGCTACCAGAAATGTCGGTTTGGGATCTATAGGAACGTTCCACAAAAATTTAAAGGAAATCCGAAACCTAAAATTTTTTTTGCTCAAAAATACGCAAGGGGTTTTTTTCCGATTCTGGCCGATTTTGAAGGTTTTGAGTTAGGACCGGATTCCGACGCGTAGGGGCTAGGAACGTTCAGATATGAAAAGAATTGACGAAATTCGCAGAGACGGTGGAGTTAAAGCATATTGAAAATTAAAAATTTTAGCACAATTTACATTTTGAAAGCTTCGAACGCGTTTTTCCCCCAGACTTAACATTGGGCCTTGTTGATTTTTTTGGCTGATCTTACGCTCAGATAAACGGGCATTCACAATCTGAAAAGTTTGTAAAGATCCGTTGGCAAATAACCGAGCTACGATTTTTCAAAATGGAAATTTAGAAAAAATTAATTACAAGTCGGACTCTTCGAACCCGTTTTTCTCGAGAATTTCAAATAGCACGCCTAAGGGTTTTTGAACCTATCCGAAGTCAAAAAGTCTGCTGAATCCGAATCTGTGAAGTTTTTAAACATATGTAAACAAATAGAGGCGCTACAATTTTTTTAAAGTAAAATTTTGTACCTAAAACTTCGATCCTTAATTACAGGAAAAATTAACGTTGTGTCATATGCCAAATTTGCTCGTATCTTATAGAAAAAAGTCTTAAGATTTCGAATCCGGGCAGTTTTTAATGCATCAGATTGAAAATGAGGGCGCTGTGATCGTTTTTGTGAGTTAAACTGTATTTTTTTTTCGATTTATTTAGTTTTCTCGAAAAGTTTGCGCCTTGAAGGGTGTGCGGGGACGAATATTTATGCCTATGTCGATTTGGGGCCTATAGAATCGTCCCGCAAAAATTTAAAGTAGATCTCTACCTAAATATTTTTTTTCAAAAAAAAACGTAGGGTTAATCCAGCGTTTTACAAACTGGTAGGCGCGTCATATGATTAAATCATTTTAAGGGTGGCCGGGTTACATACAGTTTGGAAACCGCTGTCTTATTGCCTAATGGACTCAACATTGATCATAATAAACGAAATATTGATAATAAACGATCAAATTTTAATGTTTTTCTGTTGGGTGGTTCGGTTCCCAGCCACAGTAAGCGGGGTTGATAGCGTTAACTGAGATCACATTAAGCGGCGTCTACTGTACTTTATCTGTGCATATTTTAAGTTAAATTCAACGAATACGAAGATGTGCACGTTCGAGCGAAAAGTGGCACATTTCCGAGCGAGGGAGGCAAATGAAGCGCGACGCGGAGCGGCGCGCTTCATTTTCCCGAGATCGGAATGTGCCACTTTGAGCTCGAATGTGCACACTCGGTTTTAAGCACGTGATTCACAATAATTAATTTAATCTCTCAAAAGGCTAACCTTATGCGGCTGAATTTTCCTTAACTGTACGCTCTAGAACAAACTAAAAGAAGTATAACTTCAAAAAAAGGATGAAAACAAAGCCTTTAATGAACGCTTATGATCCTCAAGAATTTAACAAATTAAAACAAAATCCTTACATATTTCGTAAGGTGGTCCATCTTGGTACAAAAACATCATGGCACAGGAACCGTGAGCAGTTAAAACGCTCTCCATCGCCGCCATGTGTTGTGGAGAATCGATCACTCCATCGATAACCTCATTTTGCTCCAGGTTCCAGAAGCATGCTACCGTTTCGCAGATGTATCTGTGAGACATTTGCAGGCTGGACAGCCTATCGTTTCTTTCGTCCCTCGCGATATTCTATTTCCAACGATTATTATTTTTTAATTCGTTTTTTTTTTGAGAAAAGTGGATAAATTAGAAAATGCGATCTTACCAATTTTTCTTTGAGATTCTCCATCCTGGAAAGACTGCGCCCTTTTTTGGCGCCGGAGGAGAGGCTTCGGGCCGCAGCGGCGGCCGCGGCCGCTTCTTTGGCTCTCGCATCTTCCTCTTCCGTCAAATCTGGTTCTTGATCGGCCGTTTTGCTGTTTCGGGCAAATTCTTCTAGTTAAAAATTATTTGTAATAATATTTAAAAATGGCAATTTGTAAAAACGTTTGCTTTTTCAAAAAGATTACGATTTGTTTTGACGGACTAACAAATGTTTCCATAGATTCGAAGATTTGTCGAATAGGATGCTTGATGATTTCTTAAATTTTGAATTAAAGCATAAAAATAACTAGAAGCCTTAGAAATTTTGTGAAACAGTTAGTCGTTTTGCCAATCGATTTTTTTTAATTTTACGGATCTAAAATTTGCGGATAATTTGGCTTCGGATAAGCCTAAGACATTATAAGCATGTAGTTTAAAATATGCAAGAAAATCGGGATCGACGAGTTCGACTTGTAGTCTATTTTTTCAAGATTTTGACTTTGAAAATTTCTATCTCGGTTATTGGTGGAGAAATAATCAAAAATTTATTCAATCCTGAAAGTTTTTTTAACGGTTCATACGATTAATCCAAAATACAATTGGCGATCAATATTAAATCGTTGACAAAAACGCGCCTTAAGGTTTCAAAGTTTTGATCTATGAACTCCCCTAGTGCCCATATTATTAATACTTTGAAAACGTTAAAAAAAATTGCCGTTAAAATGGTAGCACGGAAAATGACTTCGGCTATAGGTACTAGAGGTACATAAAACATTCCTCTGCAATATACAGAAAATCTATTTGTTTTCAAAAAAAACATGGGTTTACATCCATGTTTTTTTCGATTTTGACCAATTTTGGGGGATTTGAGTTAGGATCGGATTTCGACGTGCTAAGGTCCGATACGTTCGAAAATGAAAGATTTCCTCGTGATTATCAAAGATCAAAAAGTTGCATTTTTAATCCCTTGGCGATCATAAACTAAAAATTAGGTGTTTAATTAAATTAAAGTAATGACAAATACTTTTGTAACACCCTGTATTATGTTTTTCCTTTAACAAAATAAATCGATAATTTTATTTAAAATAATCGAGGCTTTTTTAGTTGGCCTTGTCGCTTTGGATATCAGCTAACTTAGCTTTGGGGGTCTACGGATAAAACGTATATTAGCACTTACGTAAAACTTTCCATTTCTGAATCATTTTGCAATAAACAGCCAAGTCATACGGTTGTGTGTTATTTATTATTATAAATTAGTGCATATAATTTCTCATTACAACCTTTGATTTAAGGTAAATCGTAATTTTAACGATTTCTTTTAAAATTCACACATTTCGTAAAAGATTTCAGCTAATAATTATTTTTTTTAGCTCTTTTGCTCATTTTATTAATTTTATTTTCTTAGGTGTTTAGGAGAAACCGAATTTCACCGTCAACAGTGCGAAGACAATTACCGGCGAGGCAAGCAGAGGTATCGGCCAAAGGCAGCACATGTGCAATCGGACTTCTTTCTTTCAGTCGACTCGTTTGAAGGATGTTTTCCAGCTGTTTATGGAACTCAAAGGTAGGTTCCAGCTACTTGGGTTTGTTAATATCCTTTTTTCTTCTGTAATTGTTTTTGCCTATGGTTTTTATTTGTAACTTCGACACTCGGACTGGTGTTATAATTTTTTGAACATTTGACTTTCCAAATTCGTTTCTATTGCCGCAATTAACTCTTGAGTTACAAGCCAAATCGTACCATTCTATATTTTAACGAAGAATCATTGAAGATAAAGTATCATGGATTTTTTAATAAATTATAGAACAAAATGAAATCTTTAAAATAAATTTAAATTAGTTTACGGATAATTTGTATTAATAAATGTTTTGATTTAATTTGGTCGATAACTACTAATACTTTTAATATTAAATAAGATAATTAATTGTTTTTAAAAACATTATATATTTTGCGCAATACAACTAATTTGTTTCTTTTTTGAATCCAAATAAATAATAAGGATGAAACTGCAATTTATTTTATTAATAAAACTTTATTTTATTTTTTTTAATTATAAAAAAATCAACGTACTTGTGAGTAGCGTGGATGTCCTTTTGGTACTTGTATTTCGAAACGTCGATTTCAGAATTATTAACAGTTAACTTTAACAATTATTTGCGCTATCTTCGGCTGTAATAGAAGTCTTCAAATTTTAATATGTTATTAATAAAGCTTTATTTCATTTATAAAAAAATTAAAATATTTGTCAGTAGCGTAGAAGTCCTTTTGGTATTTGTATTTCGAAGCGTCGATTTTAGAATTATTAACAGTTAACTTTAAAAAATATTCGTGCTATCTTCGCCTGTAATTACAGTCTTCAAATTTTAATATGTTATTAATAAAGCTTTATTTTATTTAGAAAAAAATCAACATATTTGTCAGTAGCGTAGAAGTCCTTTTGTTATTGTATTTCCAAACATCGATTTCAGAATAATTAACAGTCTACTTTAAAATTTCTCACGCTATTTTCGGCTATAGTTACAGCCCCCAAATTTTAATGATATTAATAAAGCTTAATTTTTTTTTATAAAAAAAATCGACGTTGTTGTCAATAGCGTACAAGTCCTTTTGGTGTTTGTAATTATTAAATTCTCGTGTTCATTTGAAAATGTCCAAAGTAAATTTTTTTTTTAAGATTTTGCTTAGAGTTTTTAGTTTATTAATAAAAATTAAATCTTTTGAACTTGTAACAATTTTGATATAGTTAGATACGACACTAATTTTTATTCTTACAACCCACTATAACTTGAACACCACGGTAAAACATAGTCATGCAACACGTTCCTGATTAAAAACATGAAAATTTTTTAACGTACCGTAATTAAATAAGCAAAATAATTTCTATATTAACCTTGACTGGAAGTTGAAACTGACATAGCCGGAGCCATTCTTCTCTGCTCCCCCTTTAATACCTAAATTTTTCGATAAAACTAAATAAATAAAAAAAAATACCTTGATTCACAAAAACAATAGTAGCGCTCTCATTTTCAATGCAATCATTAAAAATGAGACGGATTCGGAATTCTGGGACTTTTCTACATAAGATACATGTAAAATAACTATAGGGCGCAACGTAAATTTTCGAAGTAATTAAAAATTGCAATTTTAAGTCCACTTTTTTGCACGAAATTTGACTTTAAAAAAATTCTAGCGCCGTTATTTGTGGACGGATCTGTAAAAACTATACAGATTCGGATTTGGCAGCCTTTTTGGCTTCGGATAGGCCTAAGAGACGGTAGGCATGCTATTTCAAAGCTTTGAAAAATACGTTTTTTATTTTGAAAAAACATGGATTTTAACCCATGTTTTTTTGGCAAAAAATGAAAAAAATGGAATTGCTTTATATTGCAAGGGTATGTTCCTACGTACCCCTAGCGACTACAGCCGGTGTCATTTCCTGGCGCTCTCGCTATAAAACAAAAATTTTCGCTCTTTTAAAAAATTTCCTTTTGCTTTAAAATGAAACTTTTTATAAACTAAGTTTTTTATTAACAATTATATTATAGAGTTAACAAAGTAATTTATTTTAATATTTGTAAAATAAGACCACTGATAGTGATTAAAGAGCGGTAAAATTCCATTCGAGAACTGACCACTTTATTTAATGCTCGTTTTTCAAATATTGTTAATCGTTAACAGTTTTTTTATAATTCTATTTTATACAAAAAATGTATCACTGCCAATTTAGATTGCTTATAAATTTAATGTCAAATAAACTTATAAACTGATTAAAATAACAGAAGAGTTTTAATTATTTATTGTGTTTTTATTAATATTTATATAAATTTTGGCGCCTGATCGTTAGGCAACAAATGGTGATTGCAGGGTTAGTTGCATAAGTTGCTCTCTTAAATTTAGAATATATGTTAACTATGTTTATTGTTCTTTTTAGTATTTGAGGGTGCCTGTATTTGTATTTTTCACTTGTAAATTGTTGTTCTTATGCATGTAGCACTTTAAAAATATTTCCATCTACATCATAGGTCAAGCGTTAAGTTTTAAATGCAGTGCCTAAAAAGCAATTTCAAATTTATGAATTTATCTTATATTATATAAATTAAAGCTACTTACTGGTTCTTTATATTATATTATCAATTCTATATTGGTGTAATTGTTTATGTTTATATGCTTAAGGAGTAAAATATCATAGAAAATTGGTATTAATTAAATAGCACTGCTACTTCATATATTTGATAATTTAGCTATTCTTTGGTTACACTTAAAGTCACATTGTTGCTTGCACTCCATTTATGTATGGGTTTTATAAAGGTCCAGTAATTAGTAGACTAATCGGTTAATCCATATACATTTAATGGTTCTTAAATTATCTAAAAGCATGTAATTGAATTATAAATGTTTCATCTCTCAATCTACTGTTTATACGTACACAAAACACAGAGTGAAGGAATGCCATATTTTATGATAATTAAATAATAACGAGGAAGTCCAATGCAAGATATATAGGTATATATATATATTTTCAAATAATTATTAATAGAATGGTAAATAAGGTTCTAACCTTAGCTGCCGTATTAATTGACATTTGTACTTGATGGTTTTGTTTTTGGGCTCGTATTCGTTGGAATATTTTTAGGACAAAGATCATACAGGGTTAGGATGTTTAATGCCCTTCTAACCTTGTTCCATTTAAGTTTACGTTACGTAACTTAAAATATTTTAGTTATTTTTACTTTTATTTTTATAAATATTAATGAATTTAACTTTTGTAGGATATGGACCACTGGACCACGTACGACACCACCAGAAGAAAACGAGGAAGACTTCCCAACACGTGGACAAAGAGGAATCACTAAAGCAATATCCGAAAGGAACCTGTCGAAGAGAGATTGGGAGAACCGAGAGACCTGGAGATTGGTGTCGCAGAGTCGAGAAACGTTATAAAAACGGCTTTATATATATATAGATATATTCTTTAGTTTGTAAGAATTTTTTATTTATTTGTTGGTTCCTTTGTGTGTTAACGAGATATGATAAATTGTTTGTTTCAAAATATAGTTTGGGTAGTCATACCCTTCCAAGAAATACTAAAGCGGTATTTTTAGCAGCAACGCGAATTCTGATGTTTTCTTAGACATTATTTCTTAATAGATGTAAGTTATCTGATAACAGCAAAGGTCCTTGTGCTGTGCACGAGTCCTTGCTGTTTGATCTATTGTGTTAGGATAAATTTTAAGTTCGCACATACACAGATATACACATTTGTGGCTTCACTTTATTATTTGTTTGATTTTTAAGTATTGAATTAGCATTACATTTTCAAATTTTACTTTTTAATTTAAACTCTTAGAAACATATTTAAAAAAAAATTAAGTCAACAATTTCTTTTGATATTAATTTTTAATTTATTATTAAAAATTGTTAAATATATTTGGAGTAAAACATCATTATCAATAATAATCAATCAATAATTGCATTTAAATTTAATAATATATTCCTTTTGAACATTTAGAACTTGGTTTTTAATAAATATTCTTTTTTAATATATTAATTTATGGAATAAAATAAAATAAAAATTCAAATTAAACAACGGCACACAACCCACATAATTACAGAAGGAGGGAAAAGTTTTGTAATATTGAAAAGGGTCGTTTTACTTTATAATAAGCTTTAAGATATAATGTCTAAGAAATATCAAGGTTTTCTTTTCGAAACACAAGGGAACCTTTAGTCTCAAAATGCGGTGAAGAAGAAAACGGTAAAGGTATCGTAAAATGAACTGCACATATTTCTTTTCCACGCACTCACAACTCATTCACATTTTATAAAGATAGGTTTGTTATTGATTTTTAATTCGTGTTTAAATTTTATTGCTAACTATTCTTCCACGCTTAATTATTTTCCTGGCTTAATCTTTATCTTTATTTTAATTGTTTAGATCTTTATTTACTTTGAATTTAATTATTGTCATCTTCATTTAGTTTATTTTAACAAATATCTTCTTCAGTTCAGGAGTTAGGCTGTATAGCATTTTCCAACACCCAACGTTTCCTTTGCCTTTTCACTTCACTTCGTCTTTTTGGTTGATATTTAGTTGCAGCTACTGCAAGCCTATAAATCAATTCTTCTGCATGTAGCACTTGAAAAATATTTCCATCTATATCATAGGTCAAGCATTAAGTTTTAATGCAGTACCTAAAAATTTCAAATTTATGAATTAATCTTACATTATATAAATTAAATCTACTTACTGGTTCTTTATATTATACTATCAATTCTATATTAGTGTAATTGTTTATGTTTACATGCTTATCGAGTAAAATATAATAGAAAATTTGTGTAGTAATTAAATAGCACTGCAAATTCATTTAATATTTGATAATTTAGTTATTCTTTGGTTACACTAAGTCACATTTTTGCTTCAACTCCATTTATGTGTGATTTATATAAAGATCCAATAATATTTGTCCATAGATTAATCCATATACATTTAACAGTTCTAAAATTAACTAAAACCAAGTAATTGAATTATAAATGTTTCATCTCCCGATGTACTGTTTATACATACCCTAAATATTTGTTAATTATGTTTATTGTTCTTCTTAGAATTTGAGTGTGCCTTTATTTATATTTGCCACTTGTGAATTGTTGTTCTTATGCATGTAACACTTTATAAATATTTCCATCTAGATCATAGGTCAACCGTTAAGTATTAGATGCAGTACCTAAAAACCAATTTCAAATTTATGAATTAATCTTACATTATATGAATCAAAGCTACTTACTGGTTTTTTATGTTATACTATCAGTTGTATATTTGTATAATTATTTATATTAATATGGTGGAAGGAGTAAAATATAATAGAATTTTAATTAATTAAAGTGCATTGCTACTTCATATAAGAGTTGATAATTTAGTTATTTATAATTTATGTTTGATTTATATAAAGATCGAATAATATTTGTCCATAGATTAATCCATATACATTTGGTTCATTGATGAACGATGAGCCCATGAAGGATATTACTGGGCCAGGGATGACATCACCAGAAGAAAGAGAGGGAGATCTCCCAACACGTGGAAAAGAGGAATCACCAAAGCAATATCCGAAAGGAACCTGTAAGGCAGAGATTGGGAGAACCGGGAGGCCAGGAGATTGGATGCCGCAAAACGTCGATAGACGTTATAAAAACGGCTTTATATATGTATAGATATATTCTTTAGCTTGTAAGAATTTGTTATTTAGTTGTTGGTTCCTTTGTGTGTTATCGAGATATGATGAATCGTTTGGTCCAAAATTTAGTTTGGGTAGTCATACCCTTCCAAGACATACCAATGCGGTGTTTTTATTTTGATTAAAAATAGAATAATATAGGAACACGGTTTATAAAATGAATTCTGATGTGTTCTTAGACATTATTTCTTTGTAGATGTAAGTGAGCTGATAACAGCAAAGGTCTCTTGTGCTGTGCACGAGTCCTTGCTGTTTGACCCATTGTGTTAGGATAATTTTTAAGTTCACACATACACAGATACACACATTTGTAGCTTCAATTTCTTATTTGTTTGATTTTTAAATATTGAATTAGCATTACATTTTCAAATTTTACTTTTTAATTCAAACTCTTAATAACATATTAAAAAAACAACAATTTCTTTTGAAATTAATTTTTTATCTTTAATTTATTATTAAAAATGGTTAAATATATTTGGAGTAAAACATCATTATTAATAATAATCGATCAATAATTGCATTTAAATTGCATTTTTAAATTAAAAATTTAATAATACAATCTTTTCGATTATTTAGAACTTGGTTTTTAATAAACATTTTTTTAAATATATTAATTTATGGAAATTAATAAAATAAAAATTCAAATTAAACAAACGCACACAACCCACATAATTACAGAAGGAGGGAAAAGTTTTGTAATATTGAAAAGGGTCGTTTTACTTTATAATAAGCTTTAAGATATAATTATATTAATAATGTACTTATAATTTAAAACAGATAAGAAGTTTTAATTACCTATTTTTGAAGTCCGCGGCTTCAAAAATAAATAATTCAACCATTTAAAGATTTTCGCACAGATCAGGAAGTTTAAATGGTTTAATTATTTATTATTAAAGCCGCGCACTTGAAAAATGTGTAATTCAAACTTCTTAACTGTTAAATGTAAGCTCTGTAAAACAAGTTGTACACATTATTATATAAAATAAAGAGTCTTTATCGTTACTTGAGTTTTAATAAATTTAATAAATGTAAGCAAGAGCAAGAGCAAGAGTCAGGTGGGCTTTTACATGTAAAACTTGAACATTTAAAATAAAAATTAAATTAATAGTGTATAAACATTACTATTTATACAATTTAAAACACAGATAAAGCATATAGCTTGGTAGCTCAGTGGTAAAATACCGTTGTTTGATAGCAACGGTTTGCCACGGTCTGGGGTTCGATTCCCAAACAAGGCAAGGAAATTAAATTTTTAAAAATCTCTAAGAAATATCCAACGAGCAACGAGCCGAACGAGACGAATGACGAATGACGAATGACGAATGACGAATGACCGTAGGATCCTCGTGATTCGAAAAATATTTTAAAAAATCTCTAAGATAAACCCTCGGCCGACTCGGCCGACTCGGCCGACTGTCAACCGCGATTTGCGAAATTATATTTTAAAAACATTGGCAAAACGACTTAAAAATTTTTATAGCCCGAGGCTACAAAGATTTTCGCAAAGATAAGAGGCTTTATTTTATTGCGTGGGCCGGTCCACGCTCCAGCGCGTTTTAAAAACATTGGCAAAACGATTTAAAAACTTTTATAGCCCGAGGCTACAAAGATTTTCGCAAAGATAAGAGGCTTCTTTTTATTGCTTTTTCCAAACGCGCTGGAGCGTAAAACGGCCCAAGCAATAAAAAGAAGCCTTTTATCTTTGCGAAAATCTTTGTAGCCTCGGGCTATAAAAATTTTTAAGTCGTTTTGCCAATGTTTTCAAAATATAATTTCGCAAATCGCGGTTGACGGTCGGCCGAGTCGGCCGAGTCGGCCGAGGGTTTATCTTAGAGATTTTTAAAAATATTTTGCTTTGACCGGTATGGGAATCGAACCCGAGACCATTGAACAAACAACCGATCTTTAACCAACTGAGCTATGGCGTTGTTATACGAAGTAAATGTTTTAAACCTTATAAAATACAGGTCCTATAATATTAATTTAAAGATTTAAAAATGTCGTTACGAGTTACGGTCGGTTCTCCCAATCTCTGCCTTACAGGTTCCTTTCGGATATAGAACTGATAGTATAACTCGCAATGACATTTTTGCAAGTATTCTCTGTTAAATTTTATGAAATCGCGAGTTACGGTCGGCCGAGTCGGCCGAGTCGGCCGAGGGTTTATCTTAGAGATTTTTAAAAATATTTTTCAAATCACGAGGATCCTACGGTCATTCGTCATTCGTCATTCGTCTCGTTCGGCTCGTTGCTCGTTGGATATTTCTTAGAGATTTTTAAAAATTTATTTTCCTTGCCTTGTTTGGGAATCGAACTCCAGACCGTGGCAAACCGTTGCTATCAAACAACGGTATTTTACCACTGAGCTACCAAGCTATATGCTTTATCTGTGTTTTAAATTGTATAAATAGTAATGTTTATACACTATTAATTTAATTTTTATTTTAAATGTTCAAGTTTTACATGTAAAAGCCCACCTGACTCTTGCTCTTGCTCTTGCTTACATTTATTAAATTTATTAAAACTCAAGTAACGATAAAGACTCTTTATTTTATATAATAATGTGTACAACTTGTTTTACAGAGCTTACATTTAACAGTTAAGACGTTTGAATTACATATTTTTCAAGTGCGCGGCTTTAATAATAAATAATTAAACCATTTAAACTTCCTGATCTGTGCGAAAATCTTTAAATGGTTGAATTATTTATTTTTGAAGCCGCGGACTTCAAAAATAGGTAATTAAAACTTCTTATCTGTTTTAAATTATAAGTACATTATTAATATAATTATTTATTTTATATTCATTTAATAATTAATTAATATAAATTGTAATAATTATTATAATTAATTAAAATAACCAAGTTTTAATATAATAAAAAGTTGCAACCCTTACGATTGTTTTTATTGTAATGAATTAAGATGAAACCTTATGAGTAATGTGTAAACTAAGAGTGATTTGCACGTCAATCTTGGGATTGCAACTTTTTTTACAATTGTTTATTAATTGCATACTATAAATAAAAGGGAAAAGGAAGGTGTTTTAAGTGTGTGTGAAAAGATAAAATAATAATATGTGTGTGGAGTGGCGTTATTATTTTATAAAAGTAATAATAATAAATAAAAGTCAAATGTTTTTCAAAATGCTACATAAATCAAAGGGAAGACAACAAAGAAGAAAGGTAAGTATTTAAAAGATAAAGAAGTGAAGTATTAAAAAAGGAAGTCCAAAAAATAATAAATTAAATAAAAAGAAAATGAAAAGTATTAGAAGTGGTAATTTTTAACAAATTCCAAAAAATTTAATTAAGTAAACTTAATACGTCTACTTTCAATTAAAAGAAAACAATTTAGAAAAATAAATTAATACCAAAATAATCATAAGCATTTTAAAAGTGTGGTGTGCAAGAAACTTATGAACTACCTTAAAACAATGGGATCAAACAGTAGGGGCCCCGTGCACAGCACAGGTAGCCACGACTGTCTTCAGATAAAAAGAAACATCTAAGATATACCATGACCTTATTTACATACCGTATTATACATTTTTTTTAGTTAAAATGAAATAACCTTTTCTTAAACGATTTCAAAGAGAAATTACACTTCAACTTACATTTTTAAAGAACTAACCCCGGATCTTTTCAACTTCACTAAATATAACGTCGACACACAAAGAAACAAATAGTTACAAAAAACAACTTACTTACTAACTATAAAATTAATATAAGCATAAAATAGAATTATAAATAATAATCTTAGCATCTACTACAACATAGACTTTATTATGAAACGATAGCTACTAATAAGCTGATTCGAATAAAAAAAAAATTCAACAGGCAATAAATATCATCCCACTTACTCCAAATAATTAAGATTTCACCAAATTTAATATAAATAAACATTTTTATGTAAAAAAATGAATAAAAACAATAAGTTTAATATCTAATAATGTTTTTAAAAGTAGAAGAAAAACTAAATGCAAATGCAGAAAAGCAGTATGTAAAATCTTAAGAAAATGAGGTAAATCAAAAATAAAAATATTTAAAAAAAAATGTTAAAATGAATTATACATATAAACATTTTAGTAAAGCAAAATGATTAATTATAACGCATAAGTGCAAATAAATTAAGTTTAGATGTAAAAAGAAAACTAAAATAAATTTAATATAAATAATTTGAAAGTAAAAAGTAAAATTAAAACCTCATCAAAATAAGAGAATAATGTAAAAGTAATAAGTGACTAAAGTGTGATTGAAACTGCAAAAAAAATTCCGTAAAATTACACCGAATTTAAATTTTAAATAAAATCCAAAGTAATTAATTTAAGAAAGTAAAAACATGTTCAGTTTGTTGCACAAAGATCTAATAAAAAACAATAATTATAACTATGCAAGATATTTTAAAATAATTTAGAAATGTTTAAAGCATCCCTAATAATGAAGCAATTTAAAAATGTTGAAAGATACAACAAGTTATACTTTATAAAAAGTATATGTGCATGTGTACGAATAAACTGCAGAAGGAGTGGTGTATTTTATTTTTCGCTATCCTTTTGAAAACCTTCGTTTATTTGCTCTAAATTTGGAACAAAAAGTTCCCCTGTGTGTCAAAACAAACCGTGATATTTCTTAGACATTATATCTAAAAATTTATTATAAAGTAAAATGACCCTTTTAGTTTGTTTTTTTTTTTCTCTTTATACACATTTTAATACTTTTCCCACCTTCTGTAATTATCTAGGTTGTGTGCGTTTGTTGAATTTGAATTTTTATTTTATTAACTTCCATAAATTAATATATTTAAAGAAAATGTAATTTAAATGCAATTATTGATTGATTATTATTGATAATGATGTTTTACTCCAAATATATTTAACAATTTTTAATAATAAATTTAAGATAAAAAATTAATTTAAAAAGAAATTGTTAATTTAATTTTTTTTTAATATGTTATTAAGATTTTGAATTAAAAAGTAAAATTTGAAAATGTACTGCTATTTCAATATTTAAAAATCAAACAAATAAAAAATTGAAGCCACAAATGTGTGTATCTGTGTATATGGGAACTTAAAAAGTATCCTAACACAATGAATCAAACAGCAAGGACTCGTGCACAGCACAAGTGACCTTTGCTGTTATTAGCTAACTTACATCTACGTAGAAATAATGTCTAAGAAAACGTCAGAATTTACGTGGCTGCTTAAAACACCACATTAGTATTTCTTGGAAGGGTATAACTACCCAAATTAAATTTAGAAACAAACAATTTTTCATATCTCGATAACACACAAAAAAATCAACAAATAAATTAAAAGTCTTACAAGCTAAAGAATATATCTATACATATATAAAGCCGTTTTTATAACGTTTCTTGACGGTTTGCGGCACCAATCTCCAGGTCTCTCGGTTCTCCCAATATCTCTCCGACAGATTCCTTTCAGATATTGCTTTGGTGATTCCGCTTTTCCACGTGTTAGGAGGTCTTCCTCTTTTTCTTCTGGTGGTGTCGTACCTGGCCCAGTATTCCATATCCTACAAAAGTTAAATTAATTAATATTTATATAAATTAAAAATAAAAGTAACAATTAACTAAAATATTTTAAGTTACGTAACGTAAACTTAAATGGAACAAGGTTAGAAGGGCATTAAACAGCCTAACGCTGTATGTTTTTTGTCCTTAAAATATTCCACCGAATACGAGCCCAAAAACTAAACCTTCAAGTACAAACGTCAATTAATACGGAAGCTTATTTATCATTCCATTAATAATTATTTGAAAATGAATTAAAAAGAGATATGGATCTAATACAGTGTGTTCAGTTAATAACTATTATTGTAGGTATACTTAATAAAGAATGTTAAATATATATTCATAGTATGAAGGTACAATTCAATATATACCTTGCAGTGGACTTTTTTATTATTTAACTATTATAAAATATGGCATTGTTTTACTCCTTCTTATGTGTACGTATAAGCAGTAGATCAGGAGATGAGACATTTATAATTCAATTACTTGCTTTTAGTTAATTTAAGAACTATTAAAAAAAAGTTCTCGATAAGAGATGCAGTTTGACGTTCATCCGGATTACCAAATTTATTTCTACTACATATTTTAAACCTTTAAATATAACAATTTAGAACAAAAAGAAGAATTAACAGGTAGAAATAAGGGTGGTTAATTATAATACAAGATTCTAGTAAGAAAGCATTTTATCTAAATAAGGGGAAGAATGAAATGGAGGTTAATTATAGTTAAAATTTGCTTAATTCTAAGTAAATAGCAATAGACATGGTTGTTGCGGATTATATTTTAGATTTGTAAAACATGCAGATTGAGATTACTTCACCATTTAACTTTTAGAAGTGGAATTTGTGGTATTTTGAAATACTCCACCAAGGACCGGTGTAAATGCATTAAAAAGGAAATTAGTCAAATTAATTGAAGTTATTAGAAAATGGTTACTTTTAATACATTTAAGGAGAAGGATTTGGAATAGTCTTTTACTTATTAAAACTTTCATAACGTTCTGGATTGAATATTTGTATGACTATGTAAATACAATGGAAAAGAAGACAAACACCACTTTCTTGCATTACATATAAAACATTCATGGAATTGAAGAAGTTCTATGAATATGTTGTATAAAATAAGACGCCAATTTCTATATTAATAATGAAAGGGCTCCATGCACAGCTTTTAAAAACTTCTATGCAATTGATAAGATGTTTTTTGTTAGCACTAAAAGCTTTAATTTTAATTGCATTTTAGATAAAACTAAAAATAAGTTTAAATTGAATCAGACTCTTCATATAATTTAAACCATTTCAACTATGTTTTTATTACCGATAATTTAAAATGGTGTGTCAACAAGGATTTAATTTTAAAACGATCGCAAAAGAGTAATGTAAAATCAACCCAAAAACTAGGGCCTTACCTTTCAACAAAGATTTTCACGGACTGCTTTGGAAGACCTTTGATAAGTTCGATATTTCCAAAACTGATGTTGGAAGGAGGCTGCAATGTAATGTAGGACATTTTTACTTGTAGATTCGTTACTGTGAAAAAATGAAAAAAACATGTTAATACAAAAGCTCTACAAAAGCTGTAAGTTTTAATAGAAATACATAGAATTAATATTCACCTTGTTTTAAGGATTGAAACTTAAATTTTAAGGAGCACCTAATTAAAACAATTGTTCAGCTTGGCTTTACATTTACAACTGACTCATAAATCAAAACCATTATAAGAAAACCGTTATTATTCATATCAGATGACTGGAAGGCTATCTAAAAAGAGCTTTGATAATTTTAAATAAAATAATCAATTTATTTTATTTTCCAGAAACACTAATAAAGAGTGTTATAAAAATATTAGCTCTCACTAAAATTCAATCAAGGCTTTGCCTTATTCTTTCCTTTTGTAATGGCAAGATTTAATTGTTGCTAAATATTATTTAGAATAGTTATTAATTAAAAGGGAACGAAATTGAAATCAAAATTAATTTTGAATCGTTGAAGTAAAGTCCCTTTTAATTATAGAATCTATAAAAATGAACAGTATCCCCTTTTAATCTATAGTTTTTTCAAAAGAAACCATTGAATCGAAATTACTTTTAATTTGTAATATCTATAAACGAATTAATAGAGATAATAAAATAAATTTTAAACTTTTTAGGGAATTCAAGTTTTAAAAAAAATTTAGTTGGCGAAAAAAAAAATAACGTGCCAAATAGCTTCAATAAGATTATTTGTATATTAATCAATAACTGATAATGTTTGTCCTTAGAAGATTATTAACCCCGGTATTAAAGTAAGTAAATGGTAATTAATCTCTCTATAAAAAACCACCACTTTACTTTTAGAACTCAAAGCACCAATTGCCAGTTCTACCTTATGCATATGAAGCTCTCGAACATGTAATATCCAGAGATATCATGAATTCTACACCCTTGCAAGCACCACCAGACTGATGTAACTAATCTGAATTCAGCCGAAGATAAATTAGAGCAAGCCCTTAAGGAAAGGAGACTAGGTTGAATCCCCACAACACGAAATTACTTTAATAACAATCAAATAACCTTTTAGCACTGTAATTTCGTTAGAACCGACTTTAAAATTTAATTTGGGTGGACATCAATCATTCTATTTTTTGGAAAAAACTTATTGCAATGACAAAGTGAACCGATTTATCGAGAGCCTTCACAGATTGTTGTGGATCGGTTGATAAGTTCAAGGAACAACTAAGTACCACTTCAGTTGCTATCCAAGAATCTAGTTATGGGATGATTGGATTTTGATCCACAGACTGGATGTTTGAAAATTAAAGGCTGTGCCAATCAGGATCATCTGCAAGCAACGACCAGCTTGATTCCTGTACTGGGAGCATGCTTATTACAGTATAAAAATGTTAGAGCCAATATTGTTAAGGCTATATTTGATATCATAAACTGGGATGATGTCTCCCAAAGATATACTGATGCTCGAAAATGCTAATCATTATTTTTTATATAAGAGTAGTAATGTAAATGTTAAGTTAGAAGTAAAATAATCTACACTTAAGGGAAATGAATTAAAATACAATTGAATGCATACCTTTATTTATAATAGAAGAGGAATTAAAATATTATTTCTATTAATTTAGGTGGTTGTACGCCTATTTATTAACCCCTTCTTTTTTATTGAACGAGGTATTAGAAAAAGTGATAAAAGCTAAAGTTTATAATATAATACATCAGGAAATTTGACTCTGTTGAAACGATTTTGATCCCAAACAAAATTTCAACTACCCTCCGAAAAATAAAGGGGGATGTACGCGAATTAATTTAGATCTAATAAACCCTTCTTTTGATTTTGCGCATTCTTTATTAACATAAATGAAAAATAAAAAATGATACCTTTGCAACATTTAAATTAATATACCCAAATTTTAATTTTACAGAGGCAGTCTTTAAATTAAACGTGGTAGCCCTATTTAATATTTTTAAATCGATCACTAATAACTTGCTCAATTATACCAATCAATAAATATTTCCAAGTTTATTCGTATGAAAGAAACAAGTAAAAGTAAAAACAATAATTAAATACCCAACAATAACGTGCGAAGAATGAATTTCCTTTTCGTTCATTTTAAATTCCGCGCCCATTTTGGAACTTTGGAAAATCAATGAACATAACCTAAGTTTATAAATTTTTTATTTAATTGACGGGGTAACAAATAATTTTTTATTCTGCAAACGTGTTTAAATGATTACATGTCTACGCTACTGATTTTTATGTATTTATAACTTTACTCTTTTACGTTCATTGATTTACTACGTTTACGTTACGTAGTTACGTAGTACTTCCTCAAAGACATACAACCAACTCAAGAATTAAAAATAATTAGCCACTTATTACCATTTTGGGTGTATTTATGTATGTGAATTATAATAAACGAATTCAAGACCGTATCCACACATGCATATATGGGGAGATCGCAAACGATTTTTTTCGAAGTCGAAGATCGTAGGCGGTTCGTCGAAAAGGTGCGAACGCAAGTTTTGAGCGATGAAGAAAAAAAATCAAATTTGGCGGCGATAAACAAGTGATGAGTCAGCGTTGTGTGGATGGGTTTCACCATATGACTACGTGGCTCAACCGCCAGTGCAACCTCATGCAAAGAATTAATAAAAGGCACTGCGTTTCGAAGACGGCGGCCAGGCACAATTAATATTGCCCCCCAAATCTAAACAAAACGTAGGAAGTAGATCTAATGCCGTTATAGCAAGGCCTTCGGCGTATTCTCTTTCATATGTCTTTCTACATTCGTTTCGTCAACAAGTTATTGGAAGAGCAATGCACTATGGGAATGTTTTACGCATTGAGCATGCGCGCTTCAGTTTACAGTTGGGTCTCGGTTGAAAATGGCGTCTGCAAACTTTCTGGAGGAAGCTCTGAGTACAGATGTCGATGAATCGGCTGTAAGTGCGATAGTGGGTTCTTTAGAAAATCAACTTGTGACTTCAACATCTACGGCATCCGGTCAAACGAATTTAGTACCTGGAATTAACCAGAACCACATAAACAGTGCAATATCAAATGGCGGGACTGCTTCATCTCAGAAACACGGGACCATCGCCAATGGTGAATCTGTCAATGTCGTTACCACTGCAGAGACAAATAAACTATTAGCGAATAATGTGTTACCTGGCACGATAATAACTGGTGCCGCTGCGCAAGCGGCCACAGGAGCAGTACAAAACCAAACTGCAGTAGGAAACTTCATTAACCAATCTACAGTTAGTTCTGTAGCACAATCAACAAAACCTAATGATGCTGTTAAAATTGTATATTCACAAGCTGGTCAAGCGATGACAAGCACTGGGGCTATTTTAACGAACAGAGTTACTTTTCCTCCACAATCGGTACCAAATGGCACCATCGGACTCACCACCATTAACCCTCAAACAACACAGACAGTGCTTCAGACGAACACAACAAACGTGCAAACTATACAGGCTAAGCAGCCAACGTTAGTGATAAAAACTAGTGGGGCTCCTACGGGGGCCCCCGGTTTAGTGACAGTGCCCATGAACGTGACTGCTTCTGTGCCACAAATAAACAATGTAGGTACTCCTTCTTCCCAATCCTCAACCACTGTCCTATCTAATCTCCAAGTAGTTAATGTACGGTCCGGGGTTACCGCTCAGCCACAGAAAGGGCAAGCAGCACGAGTAGTGCTAAGCACTCCGCAGATGGTGGGAGCCCGACCTGGAGCTCCAGTAAGTTGCTGTACACTTGTAGAATGGGAGGGTTGTCGGCAATTTAATCAAAATAGCATTCGTTTTGTTACAAATGCACTCTAACCTCAAAAAGCTTAGACTAACCTATTACTTTCAAAACAACCCTCTTATTCTGTATCAAAATTTTATGTCGTGTTTGTTATTATTATTTACTCGTACATTATGCTTTGTTCTAAGCAAGTTGTAATAAATTCTGTTTTTGATTTCGTTTTCTTTAAGGTTTTTTTGTATATGAGAACGGTGTACACAACATTTATTTCCACGCTATGTACCACTACTGTTTTTATTCCTCACTAACGATTTAGAAATAGTCATTTTATAATCTGTATTATTTATTTCAGAGTTTTAGAAATAATTTCAATTGGGAAACTGAAGATATTCTTTCTTAAATAATGATATGGATTGAAGAATCAATTATTTGTTATGCTTTCAGTACTTATGGAATAATCTAACAAAACAATATGGATTAATAACCAAATTATTTGAATGCTAAAATCTTGTGAAAGATTGCAATTGGTATACGAATTTGATTTATACTACAATTTATCCAATTTTAGGTGCGAAAGAAATAGAATAGCCATCCTACAATGTTAGAGAAACAAATTACTTGTACCCAAAGGAACATGCTTTTTAAAGCACAAATCTTATTCATAGAATTTGGAATTTAATTGATCATTTATGATTATTGAAGTTTGGAAGATTGGCATAAATTAGTATTTGGTCCCAAGCAAACAATTTTGCGTGATAGTCTACAAATAATTGAACAGTATCCAGTTTTCGTATTTGAAATATGAACAATATTAGAGACTCTTTTATCTAAGTAATTTAATAATAGCATAGAGCTGATACAGCACTTTATGTAAATTCCAATGTTAGTTAAGTAATTATTCTTAAATAATAGCTGAACATACAAGTATCATTTATATGTAAATTAAAATAATTGTATCTTCATTTTCAAATACTTATTTTGTTGCTTTTGTAGGGAAAAATATTTTCGAATTGAGTTTTTAAAAAACAGTTTAATTAGAAAATCAGATTTGATTAAGAAAACTCGTTTTGAGATAAAATGTAGAACTTTTTTAGTACTGACGAAGCACTATTTGAGAAAGAAAATTATATTGATATAATAAGTAGAATTAACATATTTTAAGATTAATTTTAATATAAATTTTATTTCAAAAACGAATGTTTGAAATTTTGCATAAATTAAACAGTTTCCCAATTGTATTACAAAGTGAAAACACTGAAGACGAATATATATAATTTTGATTGCAATTCTATTTATTAAATATTTCTATCGTTTAACTTTTGAATTGTTTAATCTTGTAGAACGATTCTGCCATTTTTATTGGTCATTGCACGTTGTAAATTAAACATTATTTGCTTCAGCTTATTTGTGGTACTTAATATTATTAACGCAATTGCAAAATTTGTCTTACAAATAATTTTCATTCAAGTCCATTAAACCTAATAATTTCTTTAGTATTTGAGATGATTTTTTTAATGTAAAAAATCGAAACGTAACGTGCAATGTCCAATAATTATTTTTCAATCTTCATAATGTTTTGCACATATAATTCTACTTTATTTACATCAATTATGTATTGTAGCAATTAACACTTCAATCGCTACATGGCTTGCAACCGGGCCAACAGGGACATCTTTTACTAAAAACAGAGAATGGTCAATATCAATTACTGAGGGTAGGACCTGCACCGGCTGTATCGGGAGGATTAACTACAAATGCAGCTCCTGGAGTTACGGCACCTCTTACATTTCGTATGCAAACAGTTCCTGCAGTAAGTAGGCTGAACATACAATTCGCTGGTCCGCCTCTTACGCAGCAAAAGACCATAGACCAACAGGTGAAGATTTAAAAAACACAAAAATTAAACAAATCGTAGATTGGCATATCTCGTAGCATTTGAATTTAGTTACTTTCATCTCTTTTTTCTTTGTAAATTGTGATTTTAATACTGTTCTTTTTTTTTTGTTACTATAGCATTGAGTTGTATAAGAAATTGAACAAGTTCGAATATTTATAATTTCCAAAAATCAAAATCAGGTATGAATTTTTATTTGATTGATTGGTCTTTACTGCTAAACAGGAACGGAATTTCTGCAGACAATATGATTTCTTTCAGGTTTTTGTAAATATTATTTTGTTTACTTACTGAAAATAACTAAATATGTACAAAAAAAACATAATTAAGACCTATATCTTGTTGGTATTTGGTTTCTGTCGTTGGTGTTAGTGCATTTATACAAAATTGTCATTGGATTTTCTTATTAATGCATTTTATGAATGTTAATATTGCATCGCAAGATATAATAATATTAATAATAATAATAAGCCGGTATTTGTTTAAAATTAAAATCTAATAAGCATTTGATGATTTTTAAAGATTGCATGTGCCATGTGTTCTTAAATTTCCTTTCTTTTTCAAATACAAAACAATCTAACATTGTAAATATGGTTTAAGTAGTTGCTTCTGCATATTAACGCCTAACAAACAGATCACGTATTAATATTTTTTAATAAAAATTGCTGTATGTTCTGAATGGAAATTAGTTACTAAAAAATCTTCAGTTTATTGTTGTCTGACTCTATTCTTGTGAATGATTTGAATTGATGCAGTTTAAGTTGAGCGAATAATATTTTCTCATTGAACGCTTTTGATGGGTCACTTATTACAAAGTGAACTTGGACGTATTAATCGTTGAATTTGATTAAATTAAACAATTATCATAAATGTAATCGCTTAATGTGCTTAAAGGTGTGCTGAGTTTGCTGATATTTTTTCCTTTCAAAATACTAATATGATCAATTTGATAATAGCAACCAGGTGCTACGAATACTCCGACACCAGCAACTCCAGCTCCAGGAGCTACCACAACATCGTCTGCCCCAACAGTTAATACAACAGCCACAGTTCAGGTACTAAACATGCCTTATAATTATTAATTTATTTGTTACTTGCACGGAGTTAATTAATTTTTCGTATGCAGAGATCGGCAAACGACAATACCAAAGAAAAATGCCGCAAGTTCCTAGCCAATCTATTAGAATTGTCGAGTAGGGAGCCAAGATCAGTGGAAAGAAGTGTTAGAACGTTAATTCAAGACCTTATCGATATGAGAGTAGAACCTGAAGATTTTTGTGATCGGCTAGAACGATTGCTAAATGCTTCCCCACAACCGTGCCTCATTGGATTCTTAAAGGTATACGCTCTTTAAAATTACGATCAAAATCGTGTGTGGAGTACAAAATAAATTATAATTCAAAATTTTATATAATTTGCATTAAATAATTTTTAAAAAAGAGACTTTAATTTTCAAAAATTGCCAAAAATTAGTTTGCTGTAAAAACCAAAATCATTTGTTGAAATTGTGTTTTGTTTATTTATTTACTTAGAGACTTCATATATTAAACATTAAGAAATTACTAACATCAGCTCATATTTTCCTTCTTCAATTTTAATACATTATGCAACAAAATCTTCAAAATGTGAGTTTCGTAGTTAGTAAAATTCTAACTTTATTTTATGAATCTTTAAAATATGATTTAATTTTGTTTTTATGTGAGAAAATTTGTATGTTATTCTCGAATTAAATCTTTTTCTTGTTAGAATTACATGTTAAATGGTGGAGATGTATGTAAAATACGAAATAGTTGCTTTATTTCATTGTTAACTGAACTTTAATTGTTTGCCCTAACATGATTTGAAAAATTGTAAATATTATCATAGTAATATGAATTTTAGTATCATTTCCATGTTTTATATCGTAGGGGTAAACAGTACAGTTGTTGGCCAGTAGACAATGATTGGCCATATTTAAAAAAAATATTTAATAATAAATCTATATTTCCTAATATATAATTTCTAATAAATGGTTCGTTTTTTTTGTTAATTTACTATATCTTATTTTAATTAGAAAATATTGGCCGATCACTGTAAATTCACTAGTCAATTACTATATTTATATGGCCAATAACTATGTTGTTTAATAAAAGGGCCAATCACTGTACTGTTTACCCCTACCGATATGCAATGTATGTACTGAAATGATCTACAATTGATTTTTTCTTCAATTTTACAGAAAAGTTTACCTTTGCTACGACATTCATTAGCAACAAAAGAGTTATCGATAGACGGCATCCGACCCCCGCCCCCCAATGTGGTATTTTCGATAGTGAGTGGTACCCCCACAGTTCAATCTCAAATTCGACCTGTCGTCGCAACATCCCAAGTAAGATTAGTAGCCCCGGGTACTACGGTGGTAAGACCTGGCCAAGTAGTTCAACAGAGATTGGTGACGCCGGTCAGAGGGACGGTCCAGCAAGGTACAAGAATGGTAACGACGATACGACAACCCAACTCGACGCCTGTAATAGTATCTAGTTCGCAACCTCCTGCGTTGCACCCGGTCTTTCCGAACAACCAAATAAGACCTGGAGTGAACGTGGTGAGGCAACCGATGCAAGTGCGGACGGTTAACCCCAGTCAATTAAGACCTCCCGTAACAGTTCGAACGACGAACCCTTCACAAATGAAAAGTCCATTTACATATTTTAAAACCCAAGGATCTAAACCTTTAGTGCCTTCAACAATTTCTAAACCATTAACCAAAGATAAAGAAAAGAAATCATTCTCTTCGGCGTATACAGGGGACGATGATATTAACGATGTCGCCGCCATGGGCGGCGTTAACTTGGCGGAAGAGACGCAAAGAATCTTGGGCTCCACCGAATATGTAGGAACACAAATTCGGTCGTGCAAGGAAGAATTTTTTTTAAGTATGGGACCTCTCCAACAAAGAATTAGATCTGCGGTATCGAAACGAGGCTTGGACGAGCCGAGTAACGAAGTCGCTGCCGTCATATCACACGCTGTACAAGAACGATTGAAAAATCTTATAGAGAAACTCGCGATTATTACCGAACATCGATTAGAGATGGTCAAAAGCGATCAAAGATACGAAGTTACCACCGACATTAAAGGTAAAAGTCGAGCGCGATTCGATTTGTTCGATAATGTTTGATTCGTTTTTAGGTCAGCTAAAATTTCTCGAGGACGTCGATAGAGCCGAAAGGAAAAGACACGAAGAATTAGAACGAGAGATGTTATTAAGAGCAGCTAAAAGTCGTTCGAAAACTGAAGATCCCGAACAAGCGAAGCTTAAAGCCAAAGCTAAAGAAATGCAAAGAGTCGAAATGGAGGAATTGAGGCAAAGAGAAGCAAATGCGACGGCACTTCAAGCTATTGGGCCCCGAAAAAAGCCTAGAATAGAAGGGGACGGAAGTGCAAGCACGTCGCAGGTATAATTTTTGATGTTTTAATAGCGCTATTGTTTAAGTATTGATCAGTTTTAAAAGGCAATGTCCAGTTTTAGTTCATATCATTAAAATTCAGGACTTCCAACCGAAACCCGTAAAAAACCGTTATTTTTGCCGGAACGAAAACCGAAACTGAACCGAAATATATTTCCATTTATTTCCATGTGACCATATATACCTAATATACTTAATTAATTATTATTATTTGAAATGAACTTTTATATATTATATTATTGTGGCAATTCATAAAGTATTACAAAGGAAAGAATAAAATATTCTAAATTAGTCGCTCGGAACCGAACCCAAAACCGAAAAAACCAAACCGATATAGGTATATATTTTCAATTGAACCTGAATGATAAAGACAATGATTGGAAGTTCTGTTAAAATCTTGCCGAATAATCAATTACACACTAAAATTTAAAAAAATCTATAGTAAGTTAAGAGATTATATTTTCCATCATGTTAATTGAATGGATTTAATTGCCTTTGATGAGCAACTAACATCTAATAAAAAAAAATCAAAAATTTAAGTAAAAATAAGTTTTCTAAAAGAATTCTTAAGACCAATACCTACATATTAACTAATAAATTTTTCTTTATAGGCGAGTGCGAGCGGTTTCAGCAATTCACCGAGAGGTCAGCTTCCTTTAAGAGCGCGCATTAAAAAAGTGACTTTAAGGGATTTGCAGTTTTTATTTGAAACTGAAAAGGATTTATGTAAAAGTACCATCTTATATAAGTCATATCTCAAGTGATGCACGCTTCTCGTCAGTGTTGTGATATCTAGAAAACTTCACGTAATAATTTTAAAATTAAGTTTTAAAATGTACACCGTAATTTATCTCGCAGTTTTGTTCTAATTAAAAAGAGTTATCTAATTAGAACAAATCGTTTTCTACCTGCGTCAGCTTTATTGAAGTTCTATATCTTATTGGATAATAAAGTTTGGGACCCGTTTTAAACTTAAATCTTATAGACTCCAGTTACCATTTGTGATAAAAAAAATTGTGGTTAAAGAGAACAAGTTTAAAAGGGGCTCTACCGATTATTAACCAACAATCGAAAAGTACAAAAAGATTTTGTATTGAATAATTAACGCCTATCTCTTAAAATGTAATTGTTGATTTTAAAACGAATGAATAGTTTTGTTAAGACTTTTGTGAATATTTTCTTAGTCTGTTTTCTTGTTAGTTAACAAACTTTCGTACTTTATTACTTTGCGATATTACAATCGTTGCATTTAGTTCGATTAATTTAAAAACAGAATGCGACTAGGTTAATTTTTTCCAAAGAAAATTTAATTGTCGAAATAACTGACGCAGTGGAAATTTGCTAACTATTTTTATTTCGTTTTTCTTTTTTGAATAAGAAACTAGGCTATTTTGATTTTTTTTTTTTTTATAATATAGTGCATGTAGGAATTTAAATACAAATGGAAAGGTTTGATCAAATTATGTAAAACTGAAAGCCACAGTAATTTATAAACAATTTAGATTTTTTAAGAGATATCTTTCAGACAAAAATTGTAGATTTTCTATGATGATGTATTTTTCTTTATAAGAAAATGTTTAAATGAAAAAAATGTTAATAATTTGTAATTATTTGTATAATTGTTTTTTAACCTAATCGTAAACATAGATATATGATTTTTGTTATAAAATATTTAATGTAATAAAGTAGTAAATAATAACCTAATTTTGTTTGTTGTATAAATATGTTTGAATTTACATACTGAAGATTGATTTTTTAAACTAATTTATATTATAGTCGACATATTTTTATACTTTTTTGTACAAATCCATTACATTGTAAATTGCATAGTATTTAAGTAAGATCACACCATAACGAATTTCTGACTGCAATTCTGTTTAAAAAATTAATCTCCTTTAGTATTTTAAAAGGCGGTTGATACAGTGATGTGCTATCAAAAACCAATAACTAGTTATAGAGATTGATATTGCTTAAACATTAAATCATATTGTTTCTCTTGTATGTATGTTATTGGCCTTAACGTGTCCGGAAAAAGTACAAATGGTTTGTTAACTTAGCGAATTGTTGTTTTTCTATTAGAATTATTTTTGTATGTTTATTGGTAAATGGCAAAATTGGTAGAATTGATCTCGCAAATTAATTATATAAATCAAATAAATGGGCATAAAACAAGTTATTTGAGTATGTGAAACTTTATTTAGTATTCCCAAGCGAATTATCTAATAAGACATCATATTGTACATAATCCTGCTTGTTTCTGCAATAAAACATTGATCAAGTTTTTTACTAGCTCGTATCTTTGCATTCACCTATAAAGAAAAATTTAATAGACAGTGCTGCATAAACTATAAGGCCGTTGCACCTTTTTTTAATAAAAAATGAAATTAATTTATCGCATTAAACAAAAACAGTACCGAAATCAATTATTAAAGCCATTTAAATTCTTTAGAAAAACGATTTTAATTATTACAAAGGAAAGCTTAATATCTCAACTGTATCAATTTAATTATTTTGGCTTTTTTCGTTGTGTTGTAAAATAAAAGCATTTTAAATAATTTAATATAAAATCTATTCAACAATACCTATCCAATTTCAATAATTCGTTTACAGTTAATTGTTCAGTGTAACGCAGAAAGCTTCGGGCGACGTTCGGTCAGAAAAGGGGTAGTTTACCGTTAACGCATCTTGTTCTGACATTGCCTTTTTAAAAAATAATATCCAACCCCTAAGGGTACCCAAAAATATTCTCAAATTATAATTAATTAACAAGGGCGCAATTAAAATATATTTAGAATGAACAGTAAAACGCTTAATCCAGAATAATGCGAGTTCGTAAACATTCTACATCAGATCTTCAATAATAAATCACGATTAGAAATAAACAAAAGTACTAATCAAAATTGGTAAAATATCATGGAAATTATTTTTTTTAACTAGTTGGACCACCCCGGTATCGTACAGGTATTGAGATATCGAACAAAAAACTGATTTTCATGAAAATAAAATATTATTAAGGAATAGTGTTACTTGTTTTAGTGCTTTTAAATACAGAAGACGCCGCTTAACGTGATCACTTTGGGACCTAGATAAAGTATTTACATTAACCGACTGGTAAATATAAGTACAACGACACCAGCGCAAAAAGTAAAGATTACGTTTTGAAAGCTTCGAACGTGTTTTTCTCCCAGACTTAGCATTAGGTCCTGTTAATTTTTTTGACCGATCTTACGCCCCGTAAACGGGTTTTTAAAATCTGAAAAGTTTGTAAAGATCCGTTCACAAATAACTGCGCTACGATTTTTTAAAGCAAAAAATTTAGATAAAATTAATTACAAGTCGGACTCTTCGAACCCGTTTTTCTCAAAAATTTTAAATGGTACGCCTATGGTTTTTTAACCCTATCTGATGCCAAAAAGTCCGACAAATCCGAATCTGTATAGTTTTTGAAGATTCGTCCACAAATAACGGCGCAACAATTTTTTTACAAAAGATTTTGTGCTACAAAAATAAACCCAAAACTTCAACCCTTAATTACTCAAAAAATTAATATTGCGCCTTATGCCAATTTTGCACCTATCTTATGGAAAAAAGTCTCAGAATTCCGAATCCGTGTTGTTTTTAATGATAGAATCAAAAATGTGGGCGCTACGATTTTTTTTGTGAGTCAAAGTGTATTTTTTGATTAATTTAGTCTGCTCAAAAATTTCGAGGGTTGAAGGAGGAGCAGGGAAGAATGGCTTTGGCTCTGTCGGTTTGGGGTTCATAGGAACGTTTCGTAAAAATTTAAAGCAAATCCATTACCTAAAATTTTTTTCTCAAAAATACGCAAGGGGTTAATCCATTTTTTTCCGATTTTGGCCGATTTTGAGGGTTTTAAGTTAAGACCAGATTCCAACGCGTAGGGATTTGAAACGTTTAGAAATGAAAGAATTTGACGAAATTCGCAAAGACGGCTAAGTTAAAGCATTTGGAAAATTACAAATTTTGACAAAATTTACATTTTGAAATCTTCTAACTCGCTTTTCTCCCAGACTTAACATTGCGACCTGTTAATTTTTGTAGCTGATCTTACGCTCCGATAATACGCCTTTCAGAATCTGAAGAGTATGTAAAGATCCGTTCACAAATAACCGAGCTACGATTTTTCAAAGTAGAAATTTAGAAAAAATTAAGTACAAGTTGGACACTTTGAACGCGTTTTTCTCGAAAATTTTAAATAGCACGCCTATAGTTTTTAAAGCCTATTCGAAGCCAAAAATTCTAGCAAATACGAATCTGTAAAGTTTTTAAAGATCCGTCCACAAATAACGTCGCTAAAATTTTTTTAACGTAAACATTTGTGTTAAAAAAATGAATCTAAAACTTTAATCGTTTTATAAACCGATCTTTATATCTAATGTGAATAATTATCAATAGAACCTATAAAAAGGTGTTTGATTTATAAATTAATAGAACATGGATGAAAAATAATACAAAATATAACATTAATTATTTGAATATTGTGTTCGTGGGTGTACTATGCGCAACATAGATTTTACAATCATTTATTGCTTTTCAATTTGTGGGAGATTAATGAATAGATGTTTTTTCTTCTCCTTCACATTGTATATAGAAATGTAGACGTGATTGAGTGGTAATTTTGTTAAGTAATTGAAAATTTGAAAAATCATTCATTTTTAATGAACATTTTATCACCGCAATTGTAGATTATATAAATCCCAATCGTTGAGAAAAATTAATTATAAAAAGTATGATTAATCAACCCGAAGGAGTCAATGATTGAATTAAAATTGCCCTCCCCCGAAACTGCATAGCTAATAGAAATTTCTAAATTAAATATACCTATTAGTCATAAATAAGTATATAAAAATACACACAAACACTAAATCAATTTGTAAAAAAATTACATCTACCTTAAGAAGAATGTTTTTATGCGGTTCGTTGAGCTATGATGCACATTTTTTTTTCAAAATCACACAGTTATTAATCAATAGTTATTAACAAACTTGAACGACTTTACAACACAAAAGCTGACTCAATACTGAACGATTTAAATAAAGAAAATATTTCGAAAATGTATTTTCTTATCTTTATCGCAGGTGTTGCTTTTAAATTGTATTAAAAACAAGCCTATTAGAAAAATAAGTTTTCTAACTACGGAAATCGATAAAATCGATAAAATAATTTATTAAATGAAGAACCCTATTGATTTTGAGAAAGTCGTTTTAACCCCAAAGTTTTAGTCCCTGATTCCAAATTTTTGGATAATTAATAGTTTTATTTTTAATCGGAATTTTTTTCTATTAAGTGTATTATTTTGTAAAAACAATATTAATTTATTTATTATTAATTGTTACTGGCTGCTTTATTAATGTTTACTTATAATGAACTCGTTTATTGCGACCTTTCCGATAGAACGAACTTTAATTTTTATTAGAATTACAAATACAGTGAAACCTTTATAACACGACCAGCGTCAGTTGCTGCTGAAATTGGTCTTTTGTAGAGGTGGTCGTCTTAGAGAGAAAGACAAAGATAGATAATGTAAATGTATGGGATTAAATGCAGTTATTAATTATCAGAATCATATTACAGTAGACGCCGGTTAATGTGATCACTTTGGGACCTAGATAAAGTGATAAAGTCCGAGTGCCAATGTTGCAAATATAAACCATAAGCAAAAACAATTACACAAGAAAATAGGATATTAACAAAACCCAAGTAGCTGGGACCTACCTTTAAGTTCCATAAACAGCTGGAAAAAATCCTTCAAACGAGTCGACTGAAAGAAGTCCGATTGCACATCCGGGGACTTTGGCCGATACCTCTGCTTGCCTCGCCGGGAATTGCCTTCGCACTGTTAACGGTGAAATTCGGTTTCTCCTAAACACGTAAGAAAATAAAATTAATAAAATGAGCAAAAAGCTGAAAAAATAATTATTAGCTAAAATCTTTTACGAGATGTGTGAATTTTTAAAGAAATCGTTAAAATTACTTTTTACCTTAAATGAAGGGGTGTAATGAGAAATTATATGCACTAATTTATAATAATAAATAATACACAACCGTTCGACTTGGCTGTATATTGCAAAATGATTCAGAAATGAAAAGTTTTACGTAAGTGCTAATATACGTTTTATCCGTAGACCCCCAAAGCTAAGTTAGCTGATATCCAAAGCGATAAGGCCAACTAAAAGAGCCGCGATTATTTTAAATAAAATTATCTATTTATTTTGTTAAAGGAAAAACATAATACAGGGTGTTACAAAGGTATTTGTTATTACTTTAATTTAATTAAGCCCCTAATTTTTAGTTTATGATCGACAAGGGATTAAAAATGCAATAACTTTTTGATCTTTGATAATTACGAGGAAATCTTTCATTTCCGAACGTATCAGAGCTTAACACGTCGAAATCCGGTCCTAACTGAAATCCATGTTTTTTTGGCAAAAAATGAAAAAAATAGAATTGCTTTATATTGCTAGGGGATGTTTCTACGTACCCCTAGCAACTATAGCCGGTATCATTTCCTGGCGCTCTGTCACTAAAATAAAAATTTTCGTCCTTTTGAAAAATTAAATTTGGCTTTAAAATTAAACTTTTAAAACGCAATAACTTTTTTATTTTTAAGAAGTACGCGAAAACCGTTTATTTTTGAAGGCCTTTTGTACGTGTGAAACCGGTGCTAACTCAAAACCCCCAAAATTGGCCAAAATCGAAAAAAAACATTACAATACATTACAATTATGTTATACATAGATAGATGTTTAGAAAAAATTATACTTAATTTATTGTTTTACTTCAAAACTAGGGTTATGTTGTTTAAGTACTTTTTCCCTTGCTGTATATTTAAATCGCAAATATCTCATTGATATTAAAATATAGTTTATTTTTTTAACTTAATATCTTTTCGTGAAAACATCCACTTTGTATTTCAGACGAGAAAAAAATCTTTGTATTGCGTTCTTTGGCTTTTTCAAATTAAAATTTGATTTAATACGTCTGTAAATACAGTGGCTAATCAATTTTCATTTTATTTCAAAACCATTGTCCCGAATGAAATGCAGCTATGTTGGAATTCTTCTAAAGCTATTCATAATGATTACCATAAGATTGAAAGTCTCCTAAGAGTTATTTAATTAATTCACTTTTATTACCCTTTATAATGTCACTAATGGCTATAAATCAATTTCTTATCTGCAAACAAAATGAAGTAATCAGAACCGGAATTATTCGTACCAGAATAGAGTGATATCGATATGCCTACGTCCTACCTTTCGAAGAAGGAAAATTATATAAAAATACCTTCATGCACAGGAACGTACGTGTTATTCCGCCATTCTGTTCAATTAAATTTTTATTGAGGACTACTCGTATAATGCGCGTTACTAATTGGACCACCCCTGAGATGCTAAACGTATACTTCTACAGCGCGGTCAATTTAATTTCAAAATCATCGGACTTAAATATTTAAATTGATACGCTTTCTGAGTACGTAACATGAGCTACAGCAAAGGGGGCATCGCTTGAAGACAATCAACTTAAATTTTTGACGCAAAGCCACGCATCTCTACACGATTTTAATAAAGCCCATTTTAAAAATAAGTGACGGCAAAATTTTCAGAAATGGATTTTTTAGTATTTTTGCTCTTAATAGGGTCACTCTTACACAGGCTCGCCTTTATTTTATCGAAATTTATTTTCATTTTTCACTATCAATTTATAATTAAAATTGTTAAAATTTCTAATCACAATTAAAAATATAATGTAAAGAAGTATAACTTCAATAGTACCATTTGAATATATTGAATTTTTTTATTTTTGGTTTTTACTAGGTTTTAAAATGGGAGAATCTGGTACCCCATAGATCGTAAATGTTAGTTATTCAAATACAGTAGAACCTTGATTATTTGTATTTACGTTAAATCGTCCAAAATTACAATAATATGCGCTTCGATTTAAGGTAGTTCACTCATGACAATCGGAGTCAAAAATATAGGCCTCTATTAAGTACAAAAAGTTTAATCTATTCAATGGTCGAATATTTTATTTTTGTCAGAACCTGTACGTGATACAAAAAAACGTTAATAGGCAGAATACACAAAGACAATCGCACTTTAAAAGAAAGTAAATGTGGCAACGCCGGCATTGCTTATACAGAATGCTCTATAGATATATTGTACATATACAGTACGATCAAAAATGAGTAAGGTACGTTTAAAATTACCGCCATACTAAATAATTACTAAATAAATACTCTTGACATACGATGCCACAAAATTTGTGGGTATAAGAGTAAATCGTCACCATAAATAGAACTTAACAGTAGTGTTTGTTTTTAAAATATGCATAAAATAATAAAAATGAAATTCTATAGACATAAAAAATTTATGTAAATCAAAACATTAAATTAATTAAAAATTTTAAATGCTTTTAGAAGTCGAACATTAAAAAAATATATAATCCACTATATTCTAAACACCATATATAATCTAAAAGCACTTGTTTCTTGTTTAATTCTTTGAGACAATTGTGTTTTAACTAACCAACAAAAAAAATAAATATTCAAAGCTATTGTTCAACGATTAATTTGTGAAAACAAATAGCAACAAAAAACAATGTTGAAAAGATGACTTAAAAATACAAGTAAAAAAAAATAACGCACATGTATGTCATAGCAAAGCTTACCAACTTAAGGTAACGAAAAACAGTTAATTGATAAAGCGCCAAATTTAAACACACTTCAATTATTTTCGATCACACTGTATTCTGCTTTGTGGTATATATAGATCTTTTATCCGTGTTACTCCTGTTTGAAAATACTAAAAATATAAATAATTTGACAATGCTATTTGATCATGTTTAATGGCAACATAAAGCATAAAAGAACTCATGGTTATTCTCAAAATTTTATAATTTTTCGTTTTCTAATATATTAGTTATTAAAAAAAATTGGTAAGAAAAGATTTCAAGAGATACACGAATCTATATCTTTTTCATATACATCTCTGACATATTGCATGTTCATTATGTACAGTGCTTGTCGAAAGAGAATGGACATGCAAATTTAACATGGGAAGATAAAGCACTAAACGTTAGAGGACCAATCTTACATGCTGCTTTTAGTTATATATTTAAAGTTAGTATGACAATTTAAAAAATAAATTATTATAACTTTCAAATTCTAATACAATATTTTATTGTCATAAATTGACCGTTCAATTTAATGTAAGATTGGTCCTCTAACTTTTCCATGTTAAATTCGCATGTCCATTCTCTTTCGGCGAGCACTGTACACCATAATTAATAATATGCGGCTTCAGAATCCCTACAAAAATTGAATTTCTTTAGGAAATGATTAACAAATATAATTCTAGAACTTTCGCCTCTTTTTAGGTTCGGTCCTGCCCCCCTATCAAAAGCAATCTTATTAGGGTGTATTTAAAAGTCTTCAATCGCCCACGCACTTAACCATTTTTATTTATTTTTTGTTAACCAGTTTCGCAAACAAAAAGGTACGAAGCCCCCACGGTATTGAGCAGGTCCTCCTCCGCACCTACTCTTTATAAATTATTTCAGTAATGAGAACGCAAATTCTGCAATTTGCATTTTATTATCCAATTTGTTGGCGTTTTATTTCGAATCGGAATTGTGTGTTTTTTTTGCGTTGGTATCAAACTTGACGGTTGCATATGTGAATTATTTAAATTTAATTCGTCGACGTAAAAGCAGTTTACAGGTAGAAAATTCTCGACAAAATAGAAGACGCTTTGAAGGCGAACCGAAAAGCAAATTAGTATCCGAATCGGAGAGCGCAAGTATCCTTGGAGAGATTCGAATTTATATATATTTTACGAATGCCGTGTCCACTGGAGGCGGTGGGCGAGATGCCTCCGGGCGATCTGGGTGCGCTGTAAAATATGTTCCCCGTAGGGTGTCCTTGTATTATTATGTCGGTTGAGAGCGCCCGAGGGCCGATTTAAATTCCATTCGCCGTCCGTCTCTCATGAGATCGTACCCCGAGAGGTTTCCCTGACTTTGCTCGGTGGTCATGTTTTACCTGGCACAGAACATCAAAAATTCAAATACACTCGAATATATTATCATCTCCTGCCTCTTTGGAGGCTTACCGTTTTATTCCGCATGAGCTGTTTTCTACGATGAAAAAGAAAAGGCAAGGATAAAGTATAAATGCTCAAAGACTTATCTGACGGCCGTAACATATGCTTTTGCTTTAAATACTATTATTATGTTAAATATTCTTTAAAACTTGTTCATCAGGAATTAATTTCGCGTTGTTACCGAAAAATTTATTATATTGCGTATAATAAAGCTGTTTTCATATTTTATATTTTACAGTACAGTCGAGTCTCGATAACTCGAACTGTTACGACTCGCTTTGTTCGATTGCTCGAATTTTTTATCTACAACACGAATTTTAGAAGTTATACTTCTTTTTGAGGCATGAAGGCAATTTAAATTTTAAGGGGGGGAGGCAATATTGTTATTCAAGGGGACAATTTGGAAACGTACTTAATTTTTAATTGTCTACCGATTATATGTTTTGAAAATTTACTTATTGTTTTTTTTTTGCTAATTTCTTAGTGTTTTCTTGCTAAAATCTTAATCTTGTTGTAATTGGGCTTCATTTATGGAATAATTCAATTTTTAAACATAGAAAATATTGCTCCCATAGGGAGCATCAAAATTTTAGAAACGCTTAGGTGGTGCATGTTGAAAAAGGTTGGGAAACACTGTGGTAGATCATGATAATTTATTATAATATTTTAATTTCGATTATTTTAATTTAATCGTTAATTTTGAAAAAACTGATGATATGTTTTGCAATAACACTTCTGTTTAATGAAAGTTGTAATTTAATTTAAACTTGCTTAACCGTACGTGAACAATTTTGTTTTTGTTAAAACGGGACGTTTGGTAATCGAGCTTAAAACCGAGTGTGCACATTCGAGCTCAAAGTGGCACATTCCGATCTCGGGAAAATGAAGCGCGCCGCTCCGCGTCGCGCTTCATTTGCCTCCCTCGCTCGGAAATGTGCCACTTTTCGCTCGAATGCGCACATCCTCGTGTTTATTATATTCGTATAATTTACCGTGCGCTCCTTCAAATCAAAAATTGTAATTTAATTTAGTAAATATGGAATTTATATTCGAAAAACGTATTTGCCATAGCAATGAGTGGAAGCGAGCGAAAAGATACGACAATCTCATCGATGCAAGTGAGAAGGAACGACTAGAATTATTCAACTGATATTTCGTTTAATTAATTGGCTTAAATTATTGTGAATCGTGCTTAAAACGGAGTGTGCACATTCGAGCTCAAAGTGGCACATTCCGATCTCGGGAAAATGAAGCGCGCCGCTCCGCGTCGCGCTTCATTTGCCTCCCTCGCTCGGAAATGTGCCACTTTTCGCTCGAATGCGCACATCCTCGTGTTTATTATATTCGTATAATTTACCGTGCGCTCCTTCAAATCAAAAATTGTAATTTAATTTAGTAAATATGGAATTTATATTCGAAAAACGTATTTACCATAGCAATGAGTGGAAGCGAGCGAGATGATACGTTAATCTTGTCAATGCAAGTGAGAGGCAACGCTTAAAATTATTAAATTAATTTTTCGTGTAATTTATTGGTCTAAATTATTGCGAATCATTAAGAAATTGCCTTGAAATTACAATCGAACCTCGATAAGTCGAAGTCAAAAAGACAGCAAAAATAATTCGTCATATCAAAAACTCGAGTTACCAAAAAAAGTTCAGTTAAATACTTCCGTATATATATATCATTCATTTTTTATAGAAAATAACCAAAATTGATCTACAATCATTAACATTATTTATTTTTATTAAGACCCTAAAAAATATAGTTATTTACATATTATTTACTGTTAAATTGAAAGTAATCTAAAATTGTCTTTTGCTTCATTGCTCCAAAATGTTGCGTTTGTACAAATTTTTCCAATGATCTTACCGATAATAATATATCTGTAGGAACATCTTCTTGAGCACATAGGAATAGAGAAATAGTATCTATTGCATTGTAAACTTGAGTTGTTGAAGGGATGTTTACTGTAACATCTGTATCATTTTCATATTCACTTTCACTTTCACAGTTTTTCTTATTTTCTTCTAGCACTTTACTTATAATGCTTTCATCGCTAGGAATTTCAGCAACTTCCAAATCTTTATCAACGTTGACATTTGTCATTTGTATCTTCAGCAGCTACAATTAGGTCTCTGTTTTTTAAAATGGTTAATAAAGTGTTTGCGGGAATACCAAAATCTTTAGCTATATCCTTTTTTCTTTTAAGCCCACGTTCCACTTCTTTTATAAGATTAATTTTCTCCCTTATGGTTAATTTTTTTAATTTTCATTTACACTCCAGGTTAATACGTAAATAATTTTAGAAAAAGTATTAAACTTTTTTAGATTTGCTGTTATACTCTGTTACAAACTATAAAGAACGTAAAACACATTTGTTAGTCTTCGTAGTCGACGAATAACTAGCAAATTGAAAACTAAAATGCAAAAATAGTTTCTTTTTTGTAAAATAAACGGTAAAACCATCTCAAAAATTTATAACTGTTCATAAGACATTTAAACATAAATTAGTTTTTAAATCCAATTGAAGTGCCGCCGTCAAAACATTCTTGTAGTATAAACCTTTTATTCGTAGTTAACAATAGAGCTTATAAAGCATCAATAACACCAAACCAAGCCGTCGTTAATCCTCTCTCAGGTAGAAAATTTTTTAGAAAAATTGTAAAATTTAACTTCGAGGCATCGACCTAGGGACCTAGGGAAACTGGTTCGAGTTCGAGCTATCAAAAATTCGGCTTATCGGCGTTCGACTTATGGAAGTTCGACTGTATCTACCTATTAGTATAAATATGTTTTTTTAAATTTACTTATTGGTTTTTTCCTACCAATTTTCAAGTGATTTCTTACTGTATACATTTCTGTAAGTCGAACGTTCACATACACCTTCCTGACGATTTTCTTATGAAAATTTTAAGCCCTAAGATTTAACGCTTTGGCAGATTTCAGTAGCTTCGTATTAATTTTAATAACATTCAAAAGGGTATCTTAAATCAACTAAATGCATGTCGATGATTTGTTAGTTGTCATTAAACATCCATTTAAAACATTATTAATATTTAACAACCGAGCAGGCTCTACGAAAAAAAATTGTCGGACTCGCCCTCGTTTCGAAAATACTCAATAAATCATGTCGAATTATATTTGAAACGTTACAAGTTAAAAGTCACAGAGACCGTCAATTAATCTAAATAGAAACGTATTTGAAACTTTTACATGGACTTATTACAGCATAACAAATAGTTGCAGATTAAGGTAGGCGTTTTCTCAAATAAATATCCTATAATTATTTTTGTATTTATTAGGTAGTCCTTTAAGTTTCGGCTGTTAAATTAATTTCCGTTCGAAATTAGTTTGTTTAAGCGCTTTATGTTTCAATTACGTATTTTATACTAGTCAAAATCTGTTTTTAAATCGTGCGAAGAATAATTAAGTATGTACTTTACATTGCTTCCGAATGTATTTCGGCACTAGCAAGCGTGATTTGTAAAACGAATGGACGATTAGAAAATAATAAATTGATGTAATCTTCTAATAACGAACAGTAATAATTCTCGCTTTGTATTTAACATATGTATGGTATGTGTTCAGGCTAAGTAATTTTAAATTAATTTCTTCTGAAGTTAAAATGAATAAATTAAGTAACTCTACTTTGAGCGATGGTTGTTAGAATTCTACTATAGCAGTGTAAATTCCAGCAATTTTTATTTCAATTAGGACTAACGATATTAATTTGGATTTTTTGTAATTTATGAATTCTTCGATTTTCCTTCTATGTGTTTGGCGTCTTTAACCTCTGCAATCTTCTATTTTTTCAATATACCGGTCGTAGGTTATTGTTTCCACATTGACATTATTTATGTGTTTTCTATTTTAAGGGTTTATTTTTGAAGTATCTTGTAGTGGATGGTTTCTTACCATATCTTTTCAGTTCTCCACTTGTGTTTTTTAGTGGTTTGTGAATGGCGTTAGAAAATATCTGATTACATTGTTATTTTATCTCTCGTCTTCTTTGTTATTGGGCACATCTTTCTCCTGCATATTACTATGTTTTTTTTTAAATTATATATGATTTTAATGGAGGTGTTATGACAGACTTGCACTAAAATTTATGAAATATTCTAAATAATAAAGTATTTATTTACTATACATTTTTAAATTGAAGTTTACAATATCATAACTCAAAAATGTTACACATAAGATCACTTGACGTGGGGGTACACGGAGAAAAAAATATCGTTATAACAACTATCTAACGTAACCTCAAAGGCACCTATTAATGATATCCTTATAATAACTATCCGTATCCCTATTATAGCTATCCGTAGTATAGTTATTTTTCACAGGGATACGCCCTATTGCTAAATTAGCCAATCGAATCGTTGTTCTGACAAAATGTCACTTTGAATATCCGCAATAAAGAACTTCTGGATAGCTAAATTAGCTATACGGCGTATCCTTGTGAAAGATATACTACGTATAGCTAAAATAGCGACACGGATAGTTATTATAAGGATATTTTTTTCTCCGTGTACCTATGTTTTTTTTCAGTTTAGGGTGATTTATAAGTGAGTTAAGTTTCAGTACTCATTCGTCTGACAAGCTGTTTATTTATTTTCGGATGCTTTTGTTAGTTGCTTGTTCTATATAATACCATGTACTGATTTCGTTGCTATATTTTCTTTCTTATCCTACCTATTATTTGCATCTTCTTCCTCCGTACCTTTATCTATAATAATTGATTCTAGATATGCAAACGTGTTACAATGTTCTATTTGTTGGTCTTTTATATTTTCTTACATTCTTACATTTTCTTTAGAGTATAGTACAGTAAATAACGCTGTAGTTCTGAGGCTCATTGTATCTATACCAATACGATATTGGTATGGTAATATACGTCATACATTTATTCTGTATAGTATGATGAATCTACATACTAGATAAATCTTAATGTATATAATCAAACTTAAAAGAAATTAACGAATTTTTTAATACATCAATTTAAGATTGAATTTCGGCTTAATAACTTTTGTCCTCAGATTTAAGCAAATTTTTAAAATTGAATTTCTATGACTCGTGCGCCATTAACTTCGAAATTAATGAAACAACTAATAAGCCATATTGAAAGTACGTTAACTGAGTTATGTTTACAAACATAACACAAGTGAAATTCTGAAGCGAGTTTGTGTCATTTTAAAACTCAATTTTTAAAAGATCATGTCATAAATGTACTTGTCAGTACCCTGGTATTGGTAAACTTAATTAACGATTAATTTTTTTTCTTATAAATAATGAATTTCTGTACTTATTACTAACCTAAATTATAGGGTAATAGGGTATTATCAAAATCATAATCAAAAAATTACAGTTGCTATTTTAATTTAAAATGTCAGTACCGTGGCGGTCAGCACCGTGTCAAAAAATAATAAAAATATATTTAATTGTTAAAAAATAATATTGACTTTACTGAAAATTATTCATGTAAATATGAAACAGAAGTTCAGTCAGTAGGTACACTTTGGGGCTAGTAGAGTACAATTTTTGCAAATTACCAGACAATTTTAAGCATTTTGTAGGCACAATGAAAGTATATACGTGAAATAAATTACAACGTAATTGTATTTTATCCAATCCGTTAAGTTGCTTTTATCGCTCTAATAAGAATGTATGCAGACACTTTTCTATGAGAAAAATTGATTATTCTTCAAATGATAAGGTGGAAAAAATAAATAACAGAATGACGAAAAAAACAAAAAATCTGAGAATTCATCGTAAGAAGTTCAAAAATTGCCAAAGATGACTGAAACTGTATCACTGTGTAGAAGTTTGAGAATTAAAAATGCTGTGATAAAAACCAAAAAAAAATTTTAGTTAATTTAATTTTTGTGAAATGTGTTAGATTTGAGTTGATTAATGTTTGATATAAATTATAATGTATTATTTGTTATAGATAAGTTACTATGGATTATTGAAATGTTAAATAATCAATAAAAAAGAGTTTTAAAATGTTACAATACAATTCATAAATGAATTTAATAATTTTTCTGAAGAATGTCTACCAAATTTATTTTATGTCAGTACCGTGGCATGGAAATTATAAAATATGATTCTCATTCTCGATATTCTAACGTTGTAGCAAAATCCTCTCGCACTTTCATTTTTACTATAAAATAGAGTAATAATATGCATGAAAAAATAAAAAATGTTTAGTTATAGAATTCAAAAGTTTTTAATCAAAAAAGTAACAGTTAGAACGGAATCACCCATTTACTAAATCAAATTAAAATTTTTTATTTGAAGGAGCGCACGGTAAATTATACAAATGTAATAAATAAGAGGATGTGCGCATTCGAGCGAAAAGTGGCACATTTCCGAGCGAGGGAGGCAAATGAAGCGCGACGCGGAGCGGCGCGCTTCATTTTCCTGAGATCGGAATGTGCCACTTTGAGCTCGAATGTGCACACTCGGTTTTAAGCTCGAATACGAAACGTCCCGTTTTAACAAAAAAAAATTGGTTGCGTTAGATATACCCCACCTCGTACACGGAAGGTTAATCTTCGATATTTTTTTACATTTGTTCTTATCTCCTTTTACATGCATTGAAAAAATATATGTTGCGTTCCATTTGAACAAAACTTCATGTAAATCAAATTATCAATTAACAATTTAATTTATTCAAAAAGTATGAAAACAATTTCTTAATTTACTCAAAATAAGACGAATTAATTTTAAACGACTTAGTACCTACCATTGAGAACAAATACTAAATCAACACATCTACCAATATATGATAAAAGTATAAAAAATAATACGAAGACGATGCAATTATGTGTGATCTATGGTTCTCAATGGCATCACTTATCGTTCAACAACAGATCGACCCCTCGCGTAAAAGTTCTGCCGGCGCCCATGCACTGCCAAAGCAAAATCTAGTTTGCAGGTAAAATAAATTTGCATGCTAAATTCTGCACTCGTCTTTTGAGCATACGATTTAATTCCATCTTCGCCTCCTCTCCTACGAAGCGTAAATAAAACCTTTTATAATAACTTTAGCTCCTAATTGGGGTGTAACAAAGTTTCCAGCTGCCTTCGACACCTCCAAGTGTTGCCTTCTTTTGCGCCGGGCGAAAAGACGCCAACTATGTTTAATGAGCATCGATATATGTATAGGGGTTGAAGGCGCCGAGGGCGATCCGGGGACGGTATCAAACGCCTCCGGGGCAATCCGCCCGACCTCGTTTCGCCATACATAATTTCAAGGATGCCCTTAAGCCGCTTCGGTACAGATAAAATATAAACGAGCGTACCACCCGTTTGCGAAACTGCCTTCTTTATGATATATGACTTTCGTGTAGGCGCATTGTCTGCATCTAAGGATATTTGAATACAAGAAACGCAAGTGCAAAAGGAAAAGTTGACACGTTATATTATAATAATTCGAGAATCATAAATTACGACACTTTAATGGTCCTTCTTGTTGTTTTAACACTTTTTTTTTGTAAACAGTGAGTGTGGGGAGAAATTTATTTACATTGTTAATTCGTGCGATATGTTCGGTCGCGGACTAAAGTAATGTCGTAGAGGGCAGGTCAGTTTCGGGAATACGCTTAAAATCGAGTGTGCGCACTGTATCTTTCTCTATAGTATAATGTAACCGTTCTTTTTACGTGTTAAACGTGTAAAATTTAAAATAAAATGTTTATTATCGACCTAGGTCGATACTATTCGATCATTATAAAAGCAAAACAAAAATAAGAGACAAATATAAATAAGTAGGAAAACCTGTTGTACCTTGGCCCTTTTTTCACTTGTAATTTTTTTTAAATTGTATTTCTAACAATTTGTTGATAAAACGAATTGCATCGTAGTGGGGCACTAATAAGGTATTCATTTATAAAATATTTGAAAGCATTACCAACCGTTTACTCAAATTGCTATAAGATTTAAAAATTTGTGGATCTATGGCTTAGGTACAACAGAGGTGATGTACCTTGGCTCTAATCACATTAAGCAAAGTAAAACCCATTGTCCTATGAAAACTATATATTTATTTTTGGATTATAAGAACTGCTAATGTTCTTCTTTGAGATGACACTAAAATTGTTTCAAAAATTAACAAAACTTTTCTCGTATACTAAAATGTCACATATTTAATGATTAACTTTGCAAAAATTTAAATTTTTCGTTAGACTTGCGAGGCATATTATCTGAAGCAAAATAAAAAAAAAATAAGAATTTATAACAAAGGTATATCGAAATTTTTATTTATTGCACGTTGATCTTAAGGCCAAGCTACAATTTATTGACAGTGACCGAGGTACAACACACCCATCTTGATGTTTAAACTCAAACATAAAATTAAAGATTATTTTGTGCCGAAATCAGACCACTACTATGCAAACATTAATAAATAATCTTTCTATTGCGATGAGTCATTTGTTTTATTAGGTAATAAAAATCAATAAAGATGTTTAAGTAAAAAGAACATAAAAAAACTTACTTTTTTTCGATTAAAAACTTGAATTAATTGACATTAACAAAGTAAGGTAGCTGACCTAAATAAGACCCAGTGCCCAATAAGGCTCAGTTTTCAAACTTTGTTTATTATATGTTTACTAACCCTCCTATATGTATTTCAAAGCCATCCTATCAGTATATGTTATGTGACAAATGTTTCTATTACATGTATGGTATGTACTAATCAGGCACACTAAAAAACCTTGTGGGCCTTATTTGTAACATATTCAGTTTTAAGTTAATTTGAAAAAAATAATGTTCTTAGAGACGCAGACAAAGAATTTTATTGTCCAGGTAACTGTTTACAGATAAAGATAAAAAAAACCTAACTAAAAGTTGTTAAAAATTTACAAGACAATTTTTATTAAATAATAACTAAATATTTTATTATTTTAAGTTTAATAACACTAATAATAATTTAATATAAATATAATAATGATTATTAAAATTGATATTAAGGTGATTTATATATAAAGAAATCCTTGAGCCTTATTGAGACATAGGTGCCCCAATAAGGCCTAACCGACATATTTTTTATATTTACTCAATGTTACTTCTTTTGTTACAAAAGAAAGATTGTTACTTTTATTTTGAAGTTTAATATAAATAAACATTTTGATTACGAAGTATTGATGCATTTTTTTCAAAAACCTATTAATTATGCCTTTATAAACTTAAGGTGGGCCTTATTTGGGTCCGGTACCTTACATTGACCAGCTGCTGCTAACTTTACGTTAATGTCTGTGAATGTGGCATTTGAAATATTGAAAATTACGGGTCACGAAAGCCCGCAAATATTCAAAAAAATAAAATTGCCCTAGATACAAAAGGACCAAGTTACCACAGGTTCTCCTACTATAATTATTAAAAACATTTTGAACTAATTTTTAAATCCAATTATTAATTTAAGCAATATATACAAGAATGGGCGCATTCGAGCGAAAAGTGGCACATTTCCGAGCGAGGGAGGCAAATGAAGCGCGACGCGGAGCGGCGCGCTTCATTTTCCCGAGATCGGAATGTGCCACTTTGAGCTCGAATGTGCACACTCGGTTTTAAGCATGATTCGCAATAATTAATTTACTTTCTCAAACGGCTAACTTCATGTTACCCGTGAAGTGATTAAGACAAGCAACTTTATTTTACGTTTCAATTTTGAGGCACTGTTGCCAAGCCTATCTTCCCTGTTTCAATGTATATTTGATATGCCATTTCTAAGGGTTTTTTTATTTAAAAAAAATGTAGATACGACTTTAATCGCATCATTATAATAGACTTGAGCAAACATTTTGGAAATATTCTAAATAAGAGATTTATTACACATTTTTAAATTAATTAAAGTTGCTTATACCATAACCATAATTCAAAAATATTTCACATATGGGCACTTAACTTGGGACATGTTTTTGTTCAGTTTAAGACCATTTATAAGTGAGTTCAGTTTCAGTGCTTATTCGTCTGACAAACTGTATTTAGTACTAAAAAATTTTTGGTATTAAGTAATATGACTGGGAAACGGTCTACCGCTGGCACAGAATTAATTTTATCCGAAAAACAATTGTCGTTCGACAAGTCTGAAGACTTGTCGAACAACAATTCTTCTTCTTTTATTTATCGAAATATGAGTCGATTTTGGAAAATGACGGAGTGCGCACTTCGAGCGAAAAGGGCAACGTTTCCGATCCCGGCAAAATTCTTCCCGTTATTTTAAATTGCAAAGGGGGGGGTCGTCGGACTCCCTTCGCCTTGTACGGCGGGCGCCTATGGTTTTGTCCGTAGAAATTTGCACAATGCAGGCGAATTCGATTAGCGTCGTAACGTAATTTCGTTCTTTCCATGTTTTCCCGTCGGTCCTTGGGGATGTACAGGAATAGCGCCGAAAGGGCCAGGTATGTTAATACGGCTTTCAATGTGCGCCTTGTTTGCGCCCGCAGTGCTGTTCTCGCATAAAAGGGGTCGTATTCCGCGTAAACCTGATACCCGACTATACAGAATCGGGTTGGACTCTGCGCCTCCGGGTATTATTAACCCAACTGCCTGCAACACAAAAAGATCGGAGCAGAAAGCACTCCGGTTGGCCGCTCCGGGCCGAAAGCTCGCTCCAACCTCCGCGGCACTTCAGATACTCCGGCGAAGTCAGTCAGTTCGAGAAAGCTCCGCGCTCGAAGAGGACGTACGGTCAGTTGCGAGCTGGTTTCCGGCACGAGGTCGTCGTATGTGTTGCGCCCAAGAGATTTTCGTCGACAAATAGAAAAGTGCGCCACTTTTGAGTGAAATTGTTTTCCGAAGAAGCGTTTCCCTACAAGCTACGAAAATTTTTCCCTACGATCTGCTTCGTATACCTTCTGTTATCGTGGAGCACAGAACAGGATTCGTCACCCTGGAGCCCACGTGCCCCAAGCGGTGAGTTTTTCATACCGTCTCATCTGTCAACTTGTTCCAAAGGTAGACCCGCCACAGGGTGGGTTACTTTCTATATATTTTTTTATGTATTTACTTATACAGAAGAAAAAAAAGCATAAAGCGAATGGGATACGGTTTTTTAATGAATTCCCGAGGGGTAACTGCCTTCGGGACGCATCAAATATTAAACGTTTTTGGAAAGTACGCCTAATTTGTGCATAATTAATTTTACTTAATTTTGTCGATTAATTAAAAAAGTTTATTGATTTTTTCGAAAAATTTTATAATTATGTTGATTAATTTTTCGTTTTGTATTAGCTTTTCTATAATGATTTTTATAAATGCGTGGTTTTAAGGTAGTTGGTTCTTAAATTAATTTTTTTTGCGAATTTGATGAAATTTAGTTAATTAAAAATGTATATGGGTGATTCCATAAAATTTGGGTAACTGTATGTCCGCAGTACTTTTCATTTCATCTAATTGAATTAATTTTATTATAAGATATAATAGATAAAAATGTGTTTTATTAGTACGCTGACTTTGTTTAAATTAATAAGTAATATTCATTTAAAAAAAAAATTCTAATGACCGTAAACGTCAGTCCCTAGCCATGTCCGCCCATCGAAATTTTCTATTAGGGTATTTTTATTTCAAAAAACATTTAGCCCATATACTTTTATTTTCTTTACAAATGTTTAAAGTTAGATAATGTACTTAATAACATCAATTTATTATAAATTATAAAAATAATTATGTATTTGTCGCAAGTCAAATTAGTGTCCGCGACTTTAACCATCAGTCCCTAGTCGCTTACAAATTTTTAAAATTTCGCGGATTAACCAGTAAATGAGTGAATATAAGACAGTTGATTTTAAAGTAACGACATAAAGTTACTCGCAGAGGCCACTTGTTCGCTTCGATCATTTTTTAATTCAGTGCTACAGCGATTGATTTTGCGAAAACACGTGTTGTTCCAGTCACTGCGTCAGTCCCTAGGTGAGTTTTTTAATTGTTAAATAATAAGCAATTGCTTTAATTAATTTTTATTTACTAGCGCTTTGTTAGTCCTGTTTGATATATGACATTAGATATTCTAGTAATTATTGTAGAACATGTGTTTCTCTTAGTTTTTCTACAAACCGTCAGTCCCTAGACCGTCAATCCGTTGCCGCAAATGTGACTAGGGATGACGGAGTGGCCAAGGCCTGATTTTCACTTCAACTAGCAATATTTTTTAATAATTTAATGTTTATCAGTTTTATTACAATAATAAAATTTTTCATCAGTCGCTAGCCATATCTGTCAGTTTCTAGATGCCTTTACAAAATCCTAATTTTTTTATAACATTTTTCATAAAGTGACTGGCTCTGTTAAGAATGACATAATAACTTAATTAAGCACGTTATACTCTAATCGCAAATTTATCAGCGTCCAAAACATGGTGGGGACATAAACTTCTTAAAAGTTACCCAAATTTCATGGAATTACCCATATAACAAAAGACATAGTTTTGTATACACAAAACTATAATCTACATCTAAGCAATTTGTCTTACAATTTTTTTTTTAAACTAATATGTTCTAAATTAAAAATTTGAAAATTTTTGTAATAAACGTGTTGAAATTTTATAAAACAATACACGCATAGTGGGAGGATGGATATAGCTTAGCAACACCTTGTGTCTTCATGCTCTATGCCGCAATGGATCATGATCAAATGTTATTTTTAAATGATTTATATTTTTAATATTTTAAATTAAAACAGCAGTAACACGGATAACATAGCTATATATGCACAAAACATAATATATAGTCTGTCAGACGAATAAGTACTGGAACTTAACCCACTTATAAATGACCCCAAACTGAACAAAAACATACTTCAACTCAAGTGGGCATATGTGTAATATTTTTGAGTTATGGTATGGTAATCTTAAATTTAAAAATGTGTAATAAATACCTTATTAGTTAGAATATTTCGAAGCGATGCTATTAAAGCCATATGGGAGATACACTTGGCAACAATGTTTCAAAATTCATATATGAAATTTTAAAATTCTTCAGATTTAGGACATATCACCTACTAACTTTTATTGTTTAGGTTGGTGTCAGGCACCACCCGGCGAAGTTTCAGTACCTATTTGCCTGACACCCTGTATGTACGATACATCTATAGGCCAGTCGGTATTAGCATTGACAGTGTTGCCACATATACTTTTTTTAAAAGTACGATTGTATTAGCGTGTCACGCAATAAATTAATCATTGCGTTACCTCCTTTTGGAATAATTTGAATATTTGGTAATTCAAATTATTTTTCGGTACCAGTTCAGCTTTCCTTTATTGAGATTTGACTGTATTTTGTATGTTCTTATTTTTATGTATTATTTACTGTTTATTGTCAACGTTCTATGGTTTCTGCTAAACTACGTAATACTAAAGGACCTAAGCACGGAGTCAGTTCGCGAGATAATCAAAAATGACAGCATTAAATATGAAAGTAGATTCGCAGTGCACCCCCAATAAGCTAGTCACCGAACTATCACACAATAATGACAGTAGGAGGTTAAAGCGATTCAAACCCTTGGCCCAGGTTTGATTAAATATATCATAACTAGTCACATAGGAATGTAACAGATAGTAAATACGCTGTTATAAAAGTCGGTTATGATTTGTGATTAATTCTTTATTTTTACACCTAAATCAACTAAAGCAACTAATTTTATTTGTTTAAAAATCTAGTTGTAGCTCGTTATGAAATTAAATTAAATTTATCGATAGGTAGCAATTAACTAAAAATTAATTAGCGTTTTGACCCAATTTAAGAATAATTAACATCGATGATAATGCATATTAATTTTTATTACTCACACTTTGTCTTTTCTTTTGTGTGAAAATAGAGTAACAAAACCGGAAAAAACCTACGTTTTAAGAATTAGCCAAGGTTTTTTTCACAAAAAACACTTTGTTTTTTCGTTAAAAAAACACCCTCTCGATTTCGTCTTTTGGCAATTCAAAGCATTTTATATTTAATAGGTTGCGTCTTATTTTTATTTCGATGAAAAATCAACGAAAAAGGACAAGTTTGGAATTTATCAAAGATTAGAAAGTTTAAATAATAAACGTGGACTACGTAAATGAAATGCACGCACCTAAATTTACTTAGTAATTTTTTTTTTTTTTTTGGTATTACACTTTCGTCCGATGCCGAGTTCCTAAAAGTTAATAAATATTAATTGACATAGTTACATCAAAAAAGCGAGTTTTATAGATTAAAACGAAAGCGTAGGTATAAGTAATACTTTTACTTAAAAATCTATGTTGATTAGTTTTTTTTTAATTGTTATTTCTATTTTATGTGTATTTTATTTTGTAGTAACTTTTCAAGTGAAAATAGCTTTGGGGATTTCGTTGTTTTGGTTTGAAATATTTAATAAATTAAATTAAAATTTTTGATTTGAATAAGCACGATTCACAAAAATTAATTTCTTTTCTCAGATGGCTAACTAGTCAAATTAGCTCTGCGCGCGCCACTTCCGTTGCCTGCTAAAATTTTACTCTCAACGGGCCAAAAGAAGTATACCTTTAAAAAATATATTTTAATTATTATTGTATTTAAAAACATCATTTTCGAAAAGAAATGTTATTTAGATCATTTTAAATCTACAAGTTGAAGTTGAAAATAATTATTTATTATGAATAACAAACTCGTTTTATATTGATTTACGCGTGCTGTGTTCGATTAATTTACAATTTTTTACGAAAGATAAAGTGCGTACGTAATTCTAAATAAATCTGATCAATACTGCTAAGGCTGAATTATTAATTGATTTAATAATACTTTTCGAAAGGTGTAAGATGAACCAATAAATCAATATTTGTCTTACAATTTGCCTACAGTAAAACCTCAATTATCCGGACCTCAGTTATACGGATTCGCGACTATCCGGATTGTCAACCGCGTTCGGACTCGTTGCGAAAATTAAATCTCGGTATTTATTACTAAATATTTTATTTTGTATTTTGCACTAATCAGCGTTTTTTTGCTTTGTGATTTTAAGATAATGTGCGACTGTTTTATTTAGTGATTAATATTTGTTGCGTTTTTTGTAAACATATACCTCCCTAACAATTTGACACAAGTTTAAAACAGGACGCTTCGTAATCGTGCTTAAAACCGAGTGTGCACATTCGAGCTCAAAGTGGCACATTCCGATCTCGGGAAAATGAAGCGCGCCGCTCCGCGTCGCGCTTCATTTGCCTCCCTCGCTCGGAAATGTGCCACTTTTCGCTCGAATGCGCACATCCTCGTATTTATTGGATTTGCCTATATTATTATTTCATTCTTCAATTCAAAAAATTAAAAGTCGAATAAATTAGATCTATTTTTTGTTTGAAAAAGGTTAGATATTTGATTTTTTTTGATAAGTTATCATGGTGCTCTTCCGCACGCCTAATTGTAGCGAGCTTGATAAAAATATTTTCAGGTGTAGATACTTTCGAATGTTTACTAATTCGCATTTTTGATTAATTAAAATTGCATATGAGTCAAATTTTCTGAAGTGGGCCACTAAAAATCAACTAGTCGATTTTTATATCTCTTTTGGCTGATTGTTGAAGGTTTATATGTCAAAATTAATGTCTCCAAATCTTTTTGGGTAATTTTCATTTTTGTAAAAATTATAAACAAATTAGTTTTAAGTAACATTTTGTATACACTGTTGTAATTAGACTTTATTTATGGATTAATTCAATTTTTAAATAAAAAAAAATATTTATATGTTACATAGGGGGCGCATCAAAATTTTAGAATGACTTGGGTGGGGTATGTAAAAAAAAAGGTTGGGAAATAAGAGTCAAAATTTGGAAAAATTAAAGTATTTTTTTTTCATGTACGATGAAGTCTCCCATCTAGTCTAGTTTAAAAGTACTAAATTAGAAATGTGGTTTGCGGTAAAAATACCCTACTGTAATTTTTAATTAAAAGAAAAGCGAGAAGTTGTACATTTAGTTCAGTTTGATTTAATTAATATTATTTGTAATACAGAAGAATAAGATAGGCAAATTCAATATTAAGGAGTATGTGCACTTTCAAGCAAAAACTTTTTCCGAATAGAAAATCTGGATTTGATGGATTTGTTAGTAATATAGTCGAATCCAATTAACACGAAGATTAGGGTGTCCGTTATTTCCAAAGTCGATTTTTTTTTGCTGCCGCCCCATAAATTTATAGTTTTTTCCCTAAAAAAAAATATCCATCCCAAAAAAAACTCTTAGTTTTTAAATTAAACTGTGCCGAAAGCATGTTACATTTCCCATTTAAATTACATGGGAATTTCAGACTTTTTGCATTTAATTTTTTTTTCCCTGAAACAAATAACAATACGGCAATGACCAAGACATATTTTATAGATAATTAAACGCTCTACAAAAAAGGTCTCTTATGATTTTTTCATAATATCACTCCTTCGAAAGTTATTTAAAATTAAAGTTTTGTCCATAGTGAATATCACAGTTTTCAAGTTTTGCTACGATTCTTTTTAATAAAATCATTCCACTAATCTATAATAATTAAAAAAGCTTAATAGCTACAATAACGTAAACAATACATTGTAAATAGTATTAAATAAAGATTTATTTCAGTGACAAAGAGCCAAATCTATATTGAATGAAAAAAATAAAAACATGGAAGGGCCGCTAAAAAGATTGCATCTTAATTTTGAGATGGTTTTATACAGAAATATTTAATATTCAGAGAGCCACAAACTTTTCTAAAAGAGCCGCATGCGGCTCCGGAGCCACAGGTTGCCGACCCCTGGTTTAAGGCAATCGAAATCGAAATCTTCATTAGTTTTTAATGCTTTAATCGTTTTACGTTCTATGGGAGATGACACATTCGGATCAAAAAAAGACAAACCAGCAGTTTCAGCATTCAAGTACCACAAATGGTTCTTGAAAGTAAAGAGAATCATAAAAATTATAAAATTAACCATGAACCTGACTTTAATCTTTAATAACTTTCGAAGGAGTGAAATTATCAAAAAATCATAAGAGACCTTTTTTGTAGAGCGCCCAATTCTCTATAAAAATATATATAGTCAGTGCCGTATTATTATTTGTTTCGGAGAAAAAAAATTAAATGCAAAAAGTCCGAAATTCCCATGGTATTTAAATAAGAAATGTAACATGCTTTCGACACGGTTTAATTTGAAAACTAAGAGTTTTTTTTGGGATGGATATTTTGTTTAGGGAAAAAATCAAAAATTTATGGGGCGGCAGCAGAAAAAAAAACAATTTGGGAAATAACGGACACCCTAACGAAGATGTGCGCATTCGAGCGAAAAGTGGCACATTTCCGAGCGAGGGAGGCAAATGAAGCGCGACGCGGAGCGGCGCGCTTCATTTTCCCGAGATCGGAATGTGCCACTTTGAGCTCGAATGTGCACACTCCGCTTTTCCCCACAATTAACAATAATCAATTTACTTTAAAGAAATTCAAGTAATTCTAAAACCGTAGTTGCGCTCTCAAAATGTCTCCTTTGGGCTTCGCTTATTTTTCATAATTTTTGACTTTTTTCATTTCGAAATTGCCGTGAAATTAATTTGTATTTAAATAAGGGGACAAGAATGAAATTCTTGTTAGGAGTTCTTAATATTCGGTATCGTAATTGACACTTTTTTGAAAACGGCACATTTTGGCGTCCCGAATGATTGCTTGGGGACAACGGGACGAATGATCTGAAAACGGAACAATCCCATTCAAAACAGGAAGTATGGTCACAATATATATACCCAAAATTCGTTTTTGTTTTCTATACATTCAATTAACCGAATTTTCGATTATCCAAAAATGCCCCATTTTCCCGCAATAAACGTGCACTTTTTCGTGCCTCTTCCTATTTACCTTCGCAGATAAAACTCAAAGGATGTCGACGTCAAATTTGAGGCGTGCAGAGGGGAGAGTTCGACCTAGCACAAAGTCCTCTTGTCAGATAAAAATTAAAAATCGGCCAATATTTATTTTAAGATTAGAATTCGAACGTAAGCGACGACAAGTAAAGTGCTAGAGCTTTTTTTTCCTATGCGAGATATACGCGTACGAAAGACAAATTGAGAAAATTGAATACCAAGCCGTCATATAAACCTGTTTTTAAAAGGATTAACTGGTTAAGAAATTTATGAGGATACCTTAAAATGGCTAAAAGATAAATGTCCTTGTTATACAACCATAAGCAACCGAATTTTTTGTTTTAAACATATCTTAAATTTGACATAATCAATGAAAAATGTACGGGGGACTTAACAATGTAGCAATATTGAATGTTTTTTTTTATAGATGGCGCATTTTTTGGAGTGTGTTGTATTAACTGTTCTTTGTTTGCTTTGGACGTCGATCTTAATCGTACGAATTTGTTTTAAAACAGGACTGAGAGATTAAAAACGAGCCGCGAAACCGTAATTTCAAATATGACGCGAATCGTGTACGTAAAAGTAGCCCAAAAAAGGCATATCGAGCGATCGAGTTGAACATTTCCAAACACTATAAATAGGATAAAGAGATTAAAGCGGTGGTCTGCTAATAGGCTAGAGAAACTGTTATTTATTACAAATAAGGTCTTTTTAATTTGGACCCATATCAATTAAAATTAAATTGAAATATCCGAAGTTTGGAAAAATTAAAAATTTATTGGTTCTGCGCGATAAAACTCGGGGCTCGGGCCAAACGCTTTGCGAAACACTGTTTTTTTTTAATATACGTCTATATCCCTAGATCTACACGATATAGGTTCCGAAGAAAACCGTGCAAATCGAAATCAGAATTTTTGTATGGGAAACCGTGTAAGTCGAAAACAAAGCAAAATCTCAGTTCGATTAATCACAATTAAATTAAAATTTTTTGTTGAAGTCATATATTATTTAGTTTTTTCTTTTATAAGTCAAAAAGATTTGTATGCGTTTGTAAGGTTGGGAAAATGTTTCATAACTTTCCCGGTTATTTTTTAAAATGTTCATTAAAACATCAAATTGTAAAATATAGGCGGTAAGAAAAGTTGAAAGAAATTTTTAAATGGCTCACCGTTGATGTCTTCAAAATCGAAGTTCTGGATCCTTTGACGACCACTTGTAATTCTGAAAATACAAAAAATTATTAATTTTAAAATGATAATCTCGAAATAAATTGAATAGCTTTATTTAATGTCTAAATTTTTGAAAAGTGGAGATCAAAAATTATTACCCTTTTAATATTAAGTAATAAACCGAGAGTTCGTTTTTTTTTGATATTGTTAAGGAAAGTAATATGTTTAATTAGAAAAATTATGTTGTAATGTTGGCACAATAAAAACAAACCGTTTGTACGGCCATTATAAATCGTACGATTTATAATAATTTAGAAAAATTACTAGTTGAAATAAAAAATAAATGTAGTTAAATAACCGAGCTACAGTAATCCATTTACTTTTATTTTCAAAAATTAAAAATCATATAAAACATATAATAAAACCCTTAACGAATTTTTGTCTGCGCGCGCACGCTAATCTCTACCATGACTGAACCAATTCGGATGCGATTTTCAGTGATGTATTGAGATAAGCGTGGGATAACATTTAGTGTTAATATGTAAATACGTGAACGGTGTTTTTAAGGCTAAGTAGGGCAGTTTAAGAAAATCACAAACCATTATATTTGAGCGGTAGCTGTCAAAATGATATATTGAATCCAAATATTAAAAAATACCCCTGCGAAGCTGGGGCATGCCAGCCTGTAAACAATATAAATAATTTAGTGTTAACACACCATTCATACTGTACAATTTTGTTAGCTGAGCGCGCGCAACTTCCGTTGTCTGCGAAAATTTTACTCGGGACGAGCCACAAGAAGTATAACTTCAACAAATAGACGCTATAATTTTTTTCGAACATACAATCTAAATTTTTGGGCCCCAATTTAATGTTTATGAATATAACGAAAAAGTAATGTAGGGAAATCCAATAAATGCGATGATGTGCGCATTCGAGCGAAAAGTGGCACATTTCCGAGCGAGGGAGGCAAATGAAGCGCGACGCGGAGCGGCGCGCTTCATTTTCCCGAGATCGGAATGTGCCACTTTGAGCTCGAATGTGCACACTCGGTTTTAAGCGTGATTCACAACGATTTAGGCCAATAAATTAGACGAAAAATGAATTGAATAATGTTAATCGTTCCCTCTCACTTGGACTGATAAATTTGTCGTATCTTTTCGCTCTCTTCCACTCATTGCTATGGTAAATACATTTTTCAAAAATAAAATCGATATTTACTAAATTGAATTAAAATTTTTGATTTGAAGGAGCGTAGAATAAATTAGATAAATGTAATAAATACGAGGATGTGCGCGTTCGAGCGAAAAGTGGCACATTTCCGAGCGAGGGAGGCAAATGAAGCGCGACGCGGAGCGGCGCGCTTCATTTTCCCGAGATCGGAATGTGCCACTTTGAGCTCGAATGTGCACACTCGGTTTTAAGCGTGATTCACAACAATTTAGGCCAATAAATTAGACGAAAAATGAATTGAATAATGTTAATCGTTCCCTCTCACTTGGACTGATAAATTTGTCGTATCTTTTCGCTCTCTTCCACTCATTGCTATGGTAAATACATTTTTCAAAAATAAAATCGATATTTACTAAATTAAATTAAAATTTTTGATTTGACGGAGCGTAGAATAAATTAGATAAATGTAATAAATACGAGGATGTGCGCGTTTGAGCGAAAAGTGGCACATTTCCGAGCGAGGGAGGCAAATGAAGCGCGACGCGGAGCGGCGCGCTTCATTTTCCCGAGATCGGAATGTGCCACTTTGAGCTCGAATGTGCACACTCGGTTTTCTAATGCAAACTACAATAACCGATTTAAAAATTAATGAATTTTTATTAAAAATTACAGGACCGGATTTCTACCAGGAACACCAAATCTCTGTTTGAATGCTTTAATCACAATTAAATTTAAATTTAGGAGTAATCTTAGAAACGCGATGTTTTTATATTTGCAATTTGTTAGAAAAAATTGGACCACCTTAAATTGGCAAAAAAAAATTAAATTTCAACGTAATTTGATCGAAAGTCGTCGATAAGCTCTTGTTGTGGTTTTATTGTTTTGTATCGTAAGTTTTAGAACAATATTTGACGAGACTTGCAGTCTATTGGAGTTGAGAAGTGCATAGAAATAGACAAGCAGGAAAGTACTACCTGCAACAAACTGTCAGTCAATTATAACTTAGGCAAAACCTCTTCAGGGGTCTGTATCAGTCGGGGTCTAAACCCTTCTCCTCTACTAAAAATTATAATAATCTTTGATATAACACTTGTGTTTAGAAATTTGCATAATTATTTTGAAAATAGTCTGTATATCATTTTTTTACACTACCTTCCACTAATTGTTTTATTAAAAAAAAATTACTCTGTATTTTTTTTTCTGAATAATTCAATTGTAATTGGTAATAATAATTATTTTTGAATTTAATAAATACTACTTTAAATAGATAATAAAATTAAATTAATCTGTCGGTTTATAAAAATACTTTGTAGTGATCGGGTACTGGGTTATATACTGATCGGCTACTAATTCTCTTGATCGGGTATTGGGGTAACCGACTAATTATTATAAAATATTGATTTTATTGCCGAAATACCTTATTAATCTATAAAATAAAGCAAAAAAAAATTTAATAGATAGAAATATTTCTATAGCTTTATTTCGTCTAAAATAGTGATCGGGTATCGAGTCCCTCGTCTTAAAGCAATTATTTTTGATTGTTACTTAAATATAATTTGAGATTGAAATTTTTGTCGGTGCATTCTATTTAATTTCTTATATTTGTCGATTTCTTTAGGGTTACGGGATATAAAAGGGCATTGTTCGTAATTAAGTAAGACTGTGTCAAACAGAGAGTCTGATTTTTTTAACGCAGTCCTTTTGTGATGTTTCCGTTTAATTAAGTTCGGTTAAAAGGAGTAGTAGTTGGAATAATCTATAATTATAGTTATTCACAAGTTAAAGATCCGAACCTGTTTGATAAATGCTCGTTTAATAGTTTATTATGAATAACCTTAAATCGAATTAGGTTTGTCGGTGTTGCTTATTAAGGCAGAAGAAAATTGATTTAATAATTATTGCAAAATTGCGAATTGTGCAAAAATAATTATCGCATTTTATCGAGCGATTATTGCCAATTCCGTTTAGGTAAATGTTATTCTGATTTATGCGCAGATAATGAAGATTTATTATTTTGTTTTTCTTTCGAGTGAGATCGACATAAATGTCTTTACAATTACTAACAAAACTAATTGCTGCTTCATATAATTTAAAAAAATATATATAATATAGGGTAGAAGCACCGGTTTTGGACACTGTACCAGTTGTGGACATTTTTCACTTTATTTTGACAAATGTGAAATATAAGAATTATCGATACTGCTATAAGTGTAATTAATGTACAGTCGAACTTCCATAAGTCGAACGCCGATAAGACGAATTTTTGATAGTTCGAACTCGAACCTGTTTCTCTAAGATTTGCCTATCTCAACGTTAATATTTTTATGTCAATAAATCGAATTTTTATAAATGGAATTATTTAATAAGTCGAAGCGTTTTACAATTCTTTAAATTCAAGTTTCCATTAGTGAATAGGTCGATGACTCGAAGTTAAATTTTACAACTTTTCTAAAAATTACGCTACCTGAGAGAGGATTAACGACGGGTGCGGTTCGGTGTTGTTGCTGCTTAAAAGGTCTATTCTATGAAAAGGTTTTATACTATAAGCTGTTTTGACGGCGGAACTTCAATTAGATTTAAAAACTAATTTATGTTTAGGCGTGAAAAGGTAACAGACAGATAGACAGACAGCCAGAGTTACTTTCGCTTTTATAATATTAGTTAGGATAATTAAATTTTTTTAGAAAATAAGTTAAGTATTGTGAATCGTGCTTAATGTGAAGTGTGCACATTCGAGCTCAAAGTGGCACATTCCGATCTCGGGAAAATGAAGCGCGCCGCTCCGCGTCGCGCTTCATTTGCCTCCCTCGCTCGGAAATGTGCCACTTTTCGCTCGAATGTGCACATCCTGGTATTTATTTACATTTATGATTACATTTAATTTAGTTATGCCAAGAAGTATAACTTCTCACGGGCGTGCATAAGTACACGCACCTTTCTTTATCATTTAATAATTGTTGTAAATAATATGAAAATTTTCAGCTTAACCACTTTAATAAATTTTATGTACAGTTAACTTTAATAACTCCACAACTCGAATTCTTTGATAACTCAAGTTGGAAAGTGTTTCTCGACAACATGCCTATTTCAAAAAGGTAGAATTGAAACTATTCTAGTATAACTATGGTTACGAAGTGATTAACCTTTCTGATTGGTCAATTAGCTAACGGCCATAATGGTGTATCAAAAATGAGCCAATCACAGTGACTTATTTAAAGCGGGATTTTTAAGTATGCTTTAAACCACTTACAGTTCTAATTACGTTATATAAAATACCATTTCACATAAAAGATATACACAAATATATAATTAATTTTTAAGCTTTTTTAATAACTCGAATTAATTTGGTGTTCCTTCGACTTCGACTTATCGAGGTTCGACTGTATTTTTAATTTTTTTTAGTATGGGGAACCCCTTCGAATCAATTGAAAAGATATTATATAATATTTAAAAGCAAATGAAGCTTCTAAAAAAAATGTAATAATTTTGCTCGAAACATAGTTTAAAAAAAGATTTTTGGAAATTTTTTTTACTAGATAATGAATTTCTATACGACTTATTTTGGTATGAGACGGTCTCTATATGCCCCTACAATATGCTCTAATTCTATCAAGATCGATTAAACCAGTGTTTCCCAAACCTTTTTTGTGCCATGCCCCACCTAAAATTTTAAAAATTTTTATGTCCCCCCATGTAACACATGCATAATTTTTAATATTCAAAATTTTTAATTATTCACCAAGTAGCTTAAACGATGGACTTTGAGAGGAAATCACAAGGAAATTATTAAAAAAACAAAGAGGCTAAGAGTCACCATATGGTTAAATTTACATTCTGGAAAAGTCGATTTTTTTAATTGCCCCCTTGAGCAATCGAATTGCCCCACGTTGGGAAACACTGGATTAAACGGTTCCTAAGTAAATTTTTTCTTTATTTTTCAGTATTTTTGGATTTTTCTCGACAACACGTTGATTTAGAGATTTGAAACTTTCAGAATCGTACTATTTCATACAGGGCCGCTTTTCTACCAGGAATCAAATTTCTAACTTTTGTGGATTTTGACCCTAAAGCGAACGGAACTCTTCAGGAATTTTTTAAAACAATAAAACGAAATCATTAAAAATAAATGAGCTTAAATCCAAACGACTTTTGTGATTTGCATTTTTTTCCTAAATTTAATAAGAGCTTTATTTAGTTTTTTTTCTTCTGGGTACTACCCACTTTAATACGAAAGCTTTTAGAAAAACCAATTTACAGAGCTTTTGTAAGTATTTTGTCCCAAACAATTCTTTATGTTTCTCTTTAGTTTTTTTTGTTATGTAGTTGTTAAAGAGTACACAGATAAATGTAGAGATATGAGCGAAGAAAATTTCAAGAGGTCACTCGATTCCCATTACAAAACCTGTCTAGGAAGTTTACAGAAATTTGTAAAGCAAGTAGTGTGCAGCGCACAAGAAGACAAATCGTGCCAGCGTGAGAATACTTAACAATAGTGACAATGTTTGCACGTATGGGAGTTGTTCACACATTAGAAAATGTCCAAAACGAAGCGCAACATTTACCAGTTCCACCGTAATTATTTAAGACTTTCTTCTCTTGTCATAATAAAAGCACCGGTAAATTTATTAACTCCGCTCCTTACATATTTTTAGATGTTATCCTTAGTTCCGCGCTCGCCGACTCTTCGAGACAAATTTTAAATAAAGGATCTCGCCGTAATCTGATAAATTTCTTTGCGATGTGAGCTCGTAATGTCGGGCTTTTTTAGTTTAAATGGATTTTTACGTTTGTGCGCTTTTATCAAAATTGTAGTTCGCTTCGCGAGAGTTTTTTTAATAAGTGGCCCGACTGAGGCACCACGTTTTTCAGTGTTCGACTCGATTTGCGGGATCGAACGTATTTGAATTTAATTGTAGGCTTTTAATTGCAATTTAAAAGGAAATAATTGCATCCCAAATGCAATTGGGAACATTTTAAATTAAAAAACGAAAAGTTAACTGCACCGATTTGGATGAAATTTTGTTTTTTGATTAATGTTTTACTCCCTAAGTGTCATAGATGAAAAAATGCGTTTTCATACAAAAAAATTGCGCCATTTCATAGTAGGGTGAAATGTTCATGTATTGATCCACAACAACAGATGGCATTACTTTCATATGTATCTATATATTTTAGTACCTACGCGACCGAAATCCATCACATTCTCACGGCGAAATCGAAAGACGTCGAGCAAAGCTCGGCGAACCAGATATTTATGTATTTAAATAAGTTCTGTGTTTCTCTTTGTATCCGAAATTAAAATGTTTTTATAAGGTTTGGGGGGAACGTTGTTCAAATTGTATGGCCAGTGTTGCTCAAAATTTTTTTGTTGAAGTTATACATTATTTTTTTTTTTATAAGTCAAAAAGATTAGTATGCGCTTGTAAGGTTAGAAAAATGTTTTATAACTTTCCCGGTTATTATTTAAAATGTTCATTAAAACGTCAAATTGTAAAATATACGCAGTGAAGAAAAGTTTAAAGAATTTTTCAAATGACTCACCGTTGATGTCTTCAAAATCGAAGTTCTGGATCTTTTGACGACCAATTGTAATTCTGAAAATACAAAAAAATATTAATTTTAAAACGAAAATCCCGAAATAAATTGGATCGCTTTCTTTAATGTCTAAATTTTTGATAAGTGGAGATCAAAAATATTAATAATATTAAGTAATAAACCGAGAGTTCGTTTTTTTTTGTTATTATTAAGGAAAGTAATATGTTTAATTAGAAAAATAATTTTGTAATGTTGGCACAATAAAAACAAACCGTTTGTACAACCGTTATAAATCGTACCATTTATCTATAATAATTTAGAAAAATTACTAATTGAAATAAAAAATAAATGTAGTTAAATAACCGAGCTACAGTAATCTATTTACTTTTATTTACAAAAATTAAAAACCATATAAAACATGTAATAAAACATTAGAGGTTGGGCAGCGGGAAGATTTCAAATTCAAAGGTAATCGTCAAGAACTAAAAAATATTTCTGTTACCATTGAAATGATTCCTTTGGTATTAGTTTTGACAAAAACGATGGAAAAATTCAATTCATTAGAGCACATAAGGGATTTCAGAGAGCCATGGAATTTTGATGAATTTGGTACAAGGATCTTTGTGGAGGGAAATATCTGCAAAATTTGAAAATAAGTTCGTTTTGCCGTTAGAAATTTCATTCGATGAATATGAGCCAAATAATCCTTTAGGTAGCCATCGTGGGATTACAAAGATTGGCGCGGTTTATGCCAGAATTTCACGTTTACCTGAGTTTATGCAATCTAAATTGGAAAATACATATATCTTAGCTTTATTTAATTGTCTAGATGTTAAGTCGTTAGGATTTGAAACTATTTTAAAAGATATAATTGATGAATTGAGAGATTTACAAAGTGAGGGAGTATGGGTGAATTTTAATGAAAATAAAAAAAAAGTTTATTTTACTGTTGCGGTTTTGGATGACAATTTAGGCGCACACAGGATAAATGGATTTGTTGAGTCTTTTAAAGCAAATTTTCCCTGCAGATTTTGCTACTCTTAAAGAAATAATTTAAATCTTATAAATAATGAAGAATTTTGTCCCATGAGAATAGAAGAAAGTTATAAAGAGGATCTTACTACCAACAATTTTTACTATGTTAACATAGGAAAAATGCCTATGTTAATATTGGAAAAATCCCTGTTAACATTGGAAAAAATCCTATGTCAACATAGGAATTTTTCCTATGCAAAAATAGGAAAAATCCCCATGTTTTTTTTCTCCGTGCAGGTATAATTTTTCCCGTTTGTGTATCGTATCTTTTTCCCGAATTTCGTTTAATTTTACGAAGTTTCTGAATATAAGTATCACTTCTGTTTTCTCTGAATCCTTCTCTGAAGCTGTTTTGTAAATTCTCATTCTCAATTAGTTCCTCTTCCTCTGTTGAAGAATGAAGTTCTAAAATTCTCTTTCTTTTTCTATATTTCTTGTATGATTTTAATTCTTCTTCACTTTCAGAACTAAGGAATCGTGTGATTTTATCCTTTCCCATAGGTTTAATAATTTCTTTAATTAAATATTATTCTTTAAAATTTAATTCAATATTATAATGTAATTTAAATTACCTTCATCACTGCTTTCAAGATTTTGGGCCGCACTTTTTGACATTATCAATAAAAAGTGGAGTTAGGTCACTTTCAAAATTATGATTTTCAGTATTTATATTATTATGAAAACGTACGTGTTACAAAATTTTCAAATGTGTTAAATATATTTCAATGCCGATTTATTTTTTTGATAGTTCAGCATAAATTATAAATGTCACCACAGTTAACTTGAAAAAGATTAAAATGGACTGTGGCCACTTTCAAAATAAACGGCTCATATTGAATCCAAATATTATAAAATACCCCTGCGAAGCTGGGACATGCCAGCCTGTAAATAATTAAATATTTTAGTGTTAACACACTATTCATACTGTCCAATTTTGTTAACTGAGCGCGCGTAAGTTCAGTTGTCTGCTAAAATTTTACTCTGGGCGAGCCGCAAAAGTATAACTTCACAAAATACACGCTATAACTTTTTTCGAACACACAATCTAAATTTTTAGGCTCCAATTTAATGTTTATGAATATAAAGAAAAAGTTATGTAGCGAAATCCAATAAATGCGATGATGTGCGCATTCGAGCGAAAAGTGGCACATTTCCGAGCGAGGGAGGCAAATGAAGCGCGACGCGGAGCGGCGCGCTTCATTTTCCCGAGATCGGAATGTGCCACTTTGAGCTCGAATGTGCACACTCGGTTTTAAGCGTGATTCACAACAATTTAGGCCAATAAATTAGACGAAAAATGAATTGAATAATGTTAATCGTTCCCTCTCACTTGGACTGATAAATTTGTCGTATCTTTTCGCTCTCTTCCACTCATTGCTATGGTAAATACATTTTTCAAAAATAAAATCGATATTTACTAAATTGAATTAAAATTTTTGATTTGAAGGAGCGTAGAATAAATTAGACAAATGTAATAAATACGAGGATGTGCGCATTCGAGCGAAAAGTGGCACATTTCCGAGCGAGGGAGGCAAATGAAGCGCGACGCGGAGCGGCGCGCTTCATTTTCCCGAGATCGGAATGTGCCACTTTGAGCTCGAATGTGCACACTCGGTTTTAAGCGTGATTCACAACAATTTAGGCCAATAAATTAGACGAAAAATGAATTGAATAATGTTAATCGTTCCCTCTCACTTGGACTGATAAATTTGTCGTATCTTTTCGCTCTCTTCCACTCATTGCTATGGTAAATACATTTTTCAAAAATAAAATCGATATTTACTAAATTGAATTAAAATTTTTGATTTGAAGAAGCGCAGAATAAATTAGATAAATGTAATAAATACGAGGATGTGCGCATTCGAGCGAAAAGTGGCACATTTCCGAGCGAGGGAGGCAAATGAAGCGCGACGCGGAGCGGCGCGCTTCATTTTCCCGAGATCGGAATGTGCCACTTTGAGCTCGAATGTGCACACTCTGTTTTCTACTACAAACCACAATAACCGATTTACAAAAATTAATAAATTTTCATTAAAAATTACAGGACCGGATTTCTACCAGGAACACCAAATCTCTGTTTGAATGCTTTTATACCCGACAATTAAAACTTTAAAAAATGGAATTATTTCTTACGTTTTTTTCGCAAGCATTTTTTTTACAGTAACGCTGACAATACTTAAAAAAAAATTAATTTTCAATATTTTGTGAAACACATTATTCAATGACTGTACATATTTAATAATTAAATAAATGTTTGATGAACGAATCGGTTCAATATAATTTTATATATCTGTGTGCAGCTTCGCCCTCGTCCTACCCCTTAAGCCCCGTAGCGGACCGCTCAATAATCCTTCCGCTCCGCGTCTAACAATTTCCGAACAATAAATATCGTTAATAACAAAGAAGAAATTTCGGAATTTATTAGTGCCGAGGCAATTTTTTCTTTTTTTTTCGGTAAAATTTATAAATTTTTAGGCTTTCTCTAACAACATGAATTTCCTAAATTTATCTATCGCTCGGCTGGCTGAAGGTTGAATGCATGCCAGAAAACCCTTCGGGCCATTCATAAAAGGAAGATCAAAAATTAAACTTCGAGTTTTATATCAGCCGGAGGGCGAAACGTAAAATCATGGTTATTTGCATATTTTAACAATTTAAAAGGAAATGTCATTCGGGTTCGTTTCTGATACTGCTCATAAATAATTATATACATTTATGTATTACTGATTAAATCGGTTGGCTATGTTTTTTTCTTCTCTTTTTAATATTTACTATAAAAATGTGGTTTATGAGCTTAGGGGATTTATAAATAAAAATTAATTAATATTCTAAAAATACAGATCACTTTGTAAAAACTAATGGAAACCGAAAAAATAAAAAGCTGGCAACTTATTAATGCTAATTTTGAACTTTAAAACTTGTAATGGGCGCTATTTGTTGTTACTTTTAAATTCGACTTTTATATATGAATTATTAAAGCTTTCTGCGCAGTGGAGAAAATTAAAATTTTCTCAATGCCCAAAGCTCGATTTACATTCGGGGTACGTTTTATTTATAAAGATTAGAATAAATTTGGAAGGGGGAGGCGAACCCCTAAGGCTAATAATTAAATATAAAAATTGAAGACATACCTATATATTTTTTTAGTAACCAGTTTGCAGTTTTGAAAGCGGCTTGGGTGGCAAAGAATTTGAATACGACCCTGATTATATTTTTTTGCGTTATCGAAAGTCGAAAAAAAAAGACATTTTTAAAATTACAAATTTACTTAGTCGTTTAAAAAGTAGTTGGCTGTTAGTTCTTTTAATTGGCCGAATTGGGAATTAAAAAAAAGTGTATTTTGTCCATTTTTTAAAAAAAAAAGAAACAAATTGCGTATTTGTGTAATTGAGTAATTTTTGTTGTAAGATCTTATTTAGTCTGTAAGGTTAATTAGGTGTCGCGTAAAAACGTGTTATTTAGATGGAAGAATTTTTAGTGCATGCAAATTTATAGTTTCGACAATAATTGGTAGTTGCTTACGAAGGTTCGCGCTTCCGAATCCATTATGCGTTTATGTTTTTGTTCTTTTTTTTTCGCCTGTAGAATTTAGGTTTATGGCAAAACGGAAATTTGCTAATTGGATCGTCTTTCGTGGTGAAATAACAGCGAGCGCATTAAATTTCTGAGATCGGATATGTGCCACTTTTACTCGATTTACACACTTGACCTTTTCGGTTTTGATAAGACCGGATTTCTGAAAGGGCACGTTTATAATGCGCGAATGAAATCTCTCGATTTGCGCGCTACTTGTTTTACGCGGTTTACAAAAACGAAAATTCGAAAAAATTTGAATAATTAAAATATGCAGATATTTGATTCTTCGCAGAAATATGGCCTTATAACTTATAATTAAAAAAATCTAGTAAATTCTAAACTAATTAATTATTGTAAATTATTTTTAAAGACAAGTGCCATATTCGAACTCAATTTTTTTTAAAGGAGATATGAAGTGCATTTCAACCCTTTGCTTTTGCTTCTGGTTTAACAAATTTGGAAAATTGTTTAATACGGTTATTGTTAATTATATTAAATATTATTTATACACGTTATTGTTTATAGTCCTGAGAATCTGTAAAATAAATTTCAAGATTCTATATTTTTTTTTAAAAAAGATATGAAGTGCATTTCAATCTTTTGCTTCTAATTTAATAAATTTGGAAAATTGTTTAATACGGTTATTGTTAATTATATTAAATAATATTTATACACGTTATTGTTTATAGTCCTGAGACTGTAAAATAAATTTGGAGATCCTATATTTTTTTTAAAAGAGATATGAAGTGCATTTCAACCCTTTGCTTTTGCTTCTAGTTTAACAAATTTGGAAAATTGTTTAATACGGTTATTGTTAATTATATTAAATATTATTTATACACGTTATTGTTTATAGTCCTGAGAATCTGTAAAATAAATTTTAAGATTCTATATTTTTTTTAAAAAAGATATGAAGTGCATTTCAATCTTTTGCTTCTAATTTAATAAATTTGGAAAATTTTTTAATACGGTTATTGTTAATTATATTAAATAATATTTATACACGTTATTGTTTATAGTCCTGAGACTCTAAAAAATAAATTGAAGATTCTATATTTTTTTTTAAAGAGATATGAAGTACATTTCAATGTTTTGCTTTTGCTTCTAATTTAACAAATTTGGAAAATTGTTTAATACGGTTATTGTTAATTGCATTAAATAATATTTATACACGTTATTGTTTATAGTCCTGAGACTCTTTAAAATAAATTTCAAGATTCTATATTTTTTTTTAAAAGAGATATTAAGTGCATTTCAACCCTTTGCTTTTGCTTCTAGTTTAACAAATTTGGAAAATTGTTTAACACGCTTATTGTTAATAATATTAAATAATATTTATACACGTTATTGTTTATAGTCCTGAGACTCTGTAAAATAAATTTGGCGATTCTATATATTTTTTTTAAAGGAGATATGAAGTGCATTAATTTTATGCATAGAAATTGTATAAACGAGCAATTTTTGCTACTTAATTTAACGAAAGTATTTTCAAACTTATTAGAAAAAATAAATTTCTACTAAATTTTGTAATTAACGCAATTACTATTCGTTTACAAAAATGCCAAATTATTTATGCGAATAAAACGAAAAATATTGCCGCCGAAACCTAATGAGCCGATTAACCGGTAACTTAATCCGGGCATTTCGATTTAATTTCTAATTTATGATAAATTAATTTTTTTTTCGAATTTTTTGGCAAATTAGATAAGTCGCGTTTTAATAGCACTCGTGTACTTCCGTCGGTAAAAATAAATAAATAATTTAATTATGGGTACCTGTTCCATAAAAAAAAATTAATTGGCCATACGATTTGTGTCGTTTCTCGTTTCTTTACAGTTTCGAACGTTCCAAAGGAATCGGAAAATTAATTAGGCATATTAAAATTGGATTATTAATATATTTGCATAGGCACATGCGAGAAACTTAAAAAACATTAAATGTACAAAGTTGTTTCTGGCAGTTGAATTGTACGAATCTAAATCCCTTTTTACCGCCGTTATATATTTATTCGACGAATAAATTTGACATCAATGAAATGAAAATGTATGTTTATGAAGTTTGGTAAAAGTTTAAGCTTTATTTATTAAACGCAATAAGCTTTTAGAAAAGAGGAAATATTTTGAAGAGGCCGCGCGCAGTTTTAGCGCGCGGTGTTCGTTACCCAGAAAAGTTTCCTTTTTTTTCGAAACAACGAAAGCAATTTTTATTGATAGTATAAAAGTCAATACCGAAATTGAATTTCAGGTGGTTTCAAATCGCTCGTTCTTATTTACTTCAGTCGTCCAATATTGAGAAGTTTATTGCAACAAAGATCACGTTAATCCCGATAATAAAACAGACTAGTTTCTAAATATTAAGGTAACATATAATAGTAATAAATTCTTTTTACTTCGTAAATATAAGAAGTCTTCGGGTTATTTGCTCAACCCACGGCATTAGAACAACTCATTTATGTTGTTTAGTCTGCATTACTCATGTCAATTATCCTTTTTGCCATCCAACTTGAGACAAAATGCAAGTGTGCACTTATACGTGTATGTGTGTACCTTGAAACAGTTTCTGGTACGTCGACCTTCGGAAAATAACAATTCAACTACATTTATTTTAAGAAATTCTAAAAGAAGTGAGGATTACTTGTTAAATCACTGTTTTGTATTTGATACCTTATAGCGATACTTGTTGAAGGGGTTTAATCCTGGCTCCCCAGCGATCTTAAGGATTTCAATGGTAACCAAGGTAAAACGCATCGAATTTTTCATTTGTAAAAACCCTAAGTCAATAGCGCCCTTAGTATTCAAGATATGAATTCTCAAAAAGAATAATATAGAGAGTAGGGGAACCTGTTGTACCTTGGCTCTTTTTTCACTTGTAATTTTTTTATAAATTGTATATGTGGGTGATTCCATTCTAACTGTGATTTTTTGTGTCCTATACTGTTTGCTCTCACTGATCATACATTATAAATCTATTAATGAAGTTTTTGTATCAATACGATCATCATGAACATATTTCATCACTTTTCTTGTATAATATAAGTTGCAGTCCAAAGAAAACTTGTAATATGTCATTTAAATGTCAGTACCGTGTCATGGCCTTTTCTAGAATTTACCTATAAATCGGTTATTTTTTTTGTTGCAATAAGTAATTCAAACCAATTAACTGATAAATGTTAATGTATATAATCAAACTTAAAAGAAATTAACGAATTTTTTTAATACATCAATTTAAGATTGAATTTCGGCTTAATAACTTTTGTCCTCAGATTTAAGCAAATTTTTAAATTTGAATTTGTATGACTCGTGCGCCATTAACTTCGAAATTAATGAAACAACTAATAAGCCATATTGAAAGTACGTTAACTGAGTTATGTTTACAAACATAACACAAGTGAAATTCTCAAGCGAGTTTGTGTCACTTTAAAACTCAATTTTTAAAAGATGATGTCAAAAATTTACTTGTCAGTACCGTGGTATTGGTAAACTTAATTAACGATTAATTTTTTTCATCATAATAATGAATTTCTTTACTTATTACTAACCTAAATTATAGGATAATAGGATATTATCAAATTTATAATCAAAAAATTACAGTTGCTATTTTAATTTAAAATGTCAGTACTGTGGCGGTCAGTACCGTGTCAAAAAATAATAAAAATATATTTAATTGTTAATAAATAATATTGAGTTCACTGAAAATTATTCATGTCAATATGAAACAGAAGTTCAGTCAGTAGGCACACTTTGGGGCTAGTAGTGTACAATTTTTCCAAATTACCAGACAATTTTAAGCCTTTTGTAGGCACAATGAAAGTATATACGTGGAATAAATTACAACGTAATTGTATTTTATCCAATCCGTTAAGTTGCTTTTATTGCTCTAATAAGAATGTATGCAGACACTTTTCTATAAGAAAAATTGATTATTCTTCAAATAATAAGGTGGGAAAAATAAATAACAGAATGAGGCAAAAAACAAAAAAATCTGAGAATTCATCGCAAGAAGTTCAAAAATTGTCAAAGATGACTGAAACTGTATCACTGTGTAGAAGATTAAAAATTAAAAATGCTGTGATGAAAACTAAAAAAAAATTTAGTTAAGTTAATTTTTGTGAAATGTGTTAGATTTGAGTTGATTAATGTTTAATATAAATTATAATGTATTATTTGTTATAGATAAGTTACTATGGATTATTGAAATGTTAAATAATCAATAAAAAAGAGTTTTAAAATGTTACAATACAATTCATAAATGAATTTAATAATTTTTCTGAAGAATGTCTACCAAATTTATTTTATGTCAGTACCGTGGCATGGAAATTATAAAATATGATTCTCATTCTCGATATTCTAAAGTTGTAGCAAAATCCTCTCGCACTTTCATTTTTACTATAAAATAGAGCAATAATATGCATGAAAAAACAAAAAATGTTTTGTTATAGAATTCAAAAATTTTTAATCAAAAAAGTAACAGTTAGAACGGAATCACCCATTTACTAAATCAAATTAAAAATTTTTATTTAAAGAAGCGCACGGTAAATTATACAAATGTAATAAATAAGAGGATGTGCGCATTCGAGCGAAAAGTGGCACATTTCCGAGCGAGGGAGGCAAATGAAGCGCGACGCGGAGCGGCGCGCTTCATTTTCCCGAGATCGGAATGTGCCACTTTGAGCTCGAATGTGCACACTCGGTTTTAAGCACGATTCACCATAATTAATTCAAAATATACTAAAGTACTTAATAAAAAATTACAAAACCGTATTTCTACCGGAAACCAAATTTAAAACAAGAAGATGCGCATTTCTACCGTCCGGGGCTGCAGCCCCCCGAATTAAATTCATACGAATTCGCTATTAAAAAAAAAAACCGGGAAGAATTTATTTGGAAACGTTACTTCGTTACTTCGTTTTTTCATTAAATTTTTTTAAAATTCAAACAATTCCTTCAGCGGACCCCCAAAAACAAATCCATGACGTAGAAGTTTCTAACTTAAAATTTAAAATCAATTCGCTGGGAGTAAACTTGAGTATAGAATTGCAAGACCGTACGTACAACAATATATTATTATACGGTATATTAAAAGGAACAATAAAAGCACTTACGCGAGCAAATACAAGGTGAAGTACTAGCAGGACCCCGAAGCAGTACACCGGCGCGGCTTATATATCTATACATAATAATACACATTTAAAATTTTTGGCGGAGGTGCACGCATTTTAATAAATCAAGTTCGCCAAGAAGCAAAAACCAGGTCCAGCCCAAAGCTGAAAAGAGAACTCGCCACTACCCCCGAGGCTTCGCAATGAATTCCGCCAGACGACTTGTAATTAACTGCCCTCGTAATTCTGTTTGATTTAGAGAACCTAGAAATTAATAAGCGAGTACGGCAGATTTAATACGAACTCGGTATTTGACTTAGACTCGTACAACTTTTATGTTGAATTTTCAAACAATTGTCATTAAATCTTTCATTAGAACCAACGATTCCTTTCAAACAATCTACCGAGTATTGTTTAAACGCTTATCATTATTTCAAAGCCAATTTAAATATATAATTGTCGGCTTATACTTAAAGTATAGTTCGGTGACTCCCAAACTTTATGTTAATGGGCCTTCTTCAAAAAAAATAATTTTGGCGCCTGCCCACTGTACAGCTATCCCCCGATTTATTACAATATTAAGCTATCACAGCAGGAAATATGTTATTTCATATTGGCTTTGTTACGTTTTTTGCTGTGAAATATGTAATTTTAAAATTTGCCAAAACGGCCGTATTTGTGCATCATAATTGTTTATTGTCTATGTCTGAATACTAAAAAAATAATTTAAAAAATCCTTGATAACTGTGAATGCATGAAAGATTTTTTTTTAACTGTAAAATACCTAATTCTAAAAAGTTTCCGTGCACGATAATTGTTTATTATCTATATCTGAACACCAGAAAAATAATTAAAAAAACCTGGATAGCTATCAGAGCAGGAAATAATTTATTTCATATTGGATTTGTTAAGTTTTTTAATGCCAAATACATAAATTTCAAAATTTGCCAAAACGGCCGTATTTGGGCGACCTAATTGTTTATTGTGTATATCTGAACACCAGAAAATTAATTAAAAAAATTCTGGTTAGCTATCAGAACAGGAAATAATTTATTTCATATTGGATTTGTTAGGTTTTCTGCTGCCAAATATGTAATTTTTAAATTTACTACAAGGGCCGTATTTGTGCGTTCTTATTGTTTATTATCTTTGTCTGAACACCAAAAAAATAATTTAAAAAATCCTTGATAACTGTGAAAGCATGAAAGATTTTTTTTCATATTGGATTTGCTTAGTTTTTAACTGTAAAATATCTAATTCTAAAAAGTTTCCAAAAGGGCCGTATCTGTGCATGATAATTGTTTATCATCTATGTCTGAACACCAGAAAAATAATTAAAAAATCCTGGATAGCTATCAGAGCAGGAAATAATTTATTTCATATTGGATTTGTTAAGTTTTTGGCTGCGAAATATGTAATTTTAAAATTCGCCAAAACGGCCGTATTTGTGCGTTCTTATTGTTTATTATCTATGTCTGAACACCAAAAAAAAATTTAAACAATTCTTGATAACTGTGAAAGCATGAAAGATTTTTTTTTCATATTGGATTTGCTTAGTTTTTAACTGTAAAATATCTAATTCTAAAAAGTTTCCAAAAAGGCCGTATCTGTGCATGATAATTGTTTATCATCCATGTCTGAACACCAGAAAAATAATTAAAAAAATCCTGGATAGCTATCAGAGCAGGAAATAATTTATTTCATATTGATTTGTTAAGTTTTTAATGCCAAATATAAATTTCAAAATTTGCCAAAACGGCCGTATTTGTGCTGATAATTGTTTATTATCTATGTCTGAACACCAGAAAATAATTAAAAAATCCTGGTTAGCTATCAGAACAGGAAATAATTTATTTCATATTGGATTTGTTAAGTTTTTGCTGCAAATATGTAATTTTAAATTTCTAAAACGGGCCGTATTTGTGCGTTCTTATTGTTTATTATCTATGTCTGAACACCAAAAAAATAATTTAAAAAATCCTTGATAACTGTGAAAGCATGAAAGATTTTTTTCATATTAGATTTGCTTAGTTTTTAACTGTAAAATATCTAATTTTAAAAAGTTTCCAAAAGGGCCGTATCTGTGCATGATAATTGTTTATTGTCTATGTCTGAACATCAGAAAAATAATTAAAAAATCCTGGATAGCTATCAGAGCAGGAAATAATTTATTTCATATTGGATTTGTTAAGTTTTTGGCTGCGAAATATGTAATTTTCAAAATTCGCCAAAACGGCCGTATTTGTGCGTTCTTATTGTTTATTATCTATGTCTGAACACCAAAAAAATAATTTAAAAATCCTTGATAACTGCGAAAGCATGAAAGATTTTTTTCATATTAGATTTGCTTAGTTTTTAACTGTAAAATATCTAATTTTAAAAAGTTTCCAAAAGGGCCGTATCTGTGCATGATAATTGTTTATTGTCTATGTCTGAACATCAGTAAAATAATTAAAAAAATCCTGGATAGCTATCAGAGCAGGAAATAATTTATTTCATATTGGATTTGTTAAGTTTTTGGCTGCAAAATATGTAATTTTCAAAATTCGCCAAAACGGCCGTATTTGTGCGTTCTTATTGTTTATTATCTATGTCTGAACACCAAAAAAATAATTTAAAAAATCCTTGATAACTGTGAAAGCATGAAAGATTTTTTTTCATGTTGGATTTGCTTAGTTTTTAACTGTAAAATATCTAATTCTAAAAAGATTCCAAAAGGGCCGTATCTGTGCATGATAATTGTTTATTATCTATGTCTGAACATCAGAAAAATAATTAAAAAATCCTGGATAGCTATCAGAGCAGGAAATAATTTATTTCATATTGGATTTGTTAAGTTTTTGGCTGCAAAATATGTAATTTTCAAAATTTGCCAAAAGGCCCTATTTGTGCGTCTTATTTTTTATTATCTATGTCTGAACACCAGAAAAATAATTAAAAAAATGCTGGATAGCTATCAGAGCAGAAATAATTTATTTTATATTGGATTTGTTAAGTTTTTACTGCAAAATATTAATTTCAAAATTTGCCAAAAGGGCCGTATTTGTGCGTCGTAATTTTTTTTATTATCTATGTCTGAACACAGAAAAATAATTAAAAAATGCTGGATAGATATCAGAGCAGGAAATAATTTATTTTCATATTGGATTTGTTAAGTTGTTTACTGCTAAAATATAAATTTCAAAATTTGCCAAAAGAGCCGTATTTGTGCGTCTTAATTTTTATTTATACTATTTGAAAAAAGACTATGGACTAAAGTGAAACAGTTTAAATACTGGGATTTGTGGTTTTCGAATTGCGAATTTCCAAATCGTTCTCGTCGGATGCGAAAATGAAGCTTTTGCGACGTCGGATGCACGTCGACTAATTATCCGAGATACGGATTCCATTTGAGCTGAATGTGCACAACTTTAAGACCATTACATATAATTTGCGAAACAGGATGTTATTCTTAAATGTTTTCGTACATATAATGAACAATTCGACCAAACACTTTAATGTCGCGAAAACCTTATTTGAATTGATTTCTACTGTTAGTTTGTGGATTTAATTAAAATTTCCAGAAGTCGAGCTCGCACGAAGATGCGACGTGTATTTAAATCGAACTCCCAAAATTTTGTCGAGCATCGATCGGACGTGAAATCGCGCAGAGTTACGCCGATTCTAATTGTGAGCTAATTAAAAACGTCAACAACTTGTCTTGTACGCATTTACTTTGTAATTTGCGATGTGGCAGGTGCTTAGCGTATCTTAAGAAGCTGTTATTACGACTCATCATATAATGAACAATAATCCGACCAAACACTTTAATGTCGCGAAAACACCATATTTACTTATTGGAGATTGCATGTTGCGTTTAATCATTGCATTAGTTTAGTAGGAAATTTAATTAAAAATTTAGGGAAGTACAGAGGCTCGCAGCGAAAACGATGCAGACGTGTATTTTTAAAGAAGCTCCCAAATTAATTTATTTTTGGCGTTAAGTCTTATAAATAATCAAAGAATTTGGGATAATTTAATTTTGCTATGTAACTAATGCGCAAACGTGGTGCTCAATTTTAAAGTTTCTAGCAGAATATAATTGTGAAACATTATTCAAAGTTAACGGGAATTGGACTGTCAATAAAACAACTCTTGTTAAATATGCAACGTTTCGTTTTTTTATTGGAACTTTTTCATGCACGTTAACATCTTAAAAACTCGAAATTGGACATAAGTCTTGATGGTTAACACATTTTTGAGATGATAAGTTGCTTGAAAAAGTTTCAATAAGAAAACGAAACGTTGCAAATTTAACTTAAGCGTTGTTCTGTTGATACTCCAATCCCTGTTAACTTTATGTTTAAGTTTTATACTAGATAGGCTATTACTAATGTTTAAATTGTTTTTTTAAATTTTAATAACCATAACTAAAAATAATAGAATTAAAAAATAAATAAATAAGCAACAGCATTAAAAAAATTAAAGGACTTCCAATTAAATAAAATTAAATAAAAAATATTAAGAAATTGAATGTGCTACAAGTTATGTGAATCAGTCCTCTCTAAGGGAAGTTAATAAGGAAATCAACAAGAAAATTCCTTAACACTTTAAATAATATTTAAAGAAATTTTTGCAAATATTGAAATCGATTTTCTAGAAAATTCGATTTCTTTTAAGTTTCTGAATTTCTCTTATATGTATATGAAACCTTTATCCATAACAAACAATTCGAAAATGTCTCTTAGCCTCCCTCCCCCCGACCCCCTTCAATTATATTTTAGGAGATGTTTTTTGGGCGTCCCACTATTTTTCGGTAAACGCTCAAAGGTCTAAGTTTACACTATTGCAAAAAATTTATTTGAAAATTATCCAAAAAATAACTCACCAAATGCGGAACCGTTTGCAACAATTACACAATTAATTAGGAACGACGACGTGAAGAAGTCATTTATGAAATTAATAAAATGGACATCCCTTAGAAACACAGAAAATCAAACCAAAAATAAACGAAGGCTTCGTTCGTTCACCCGACGCGTTCACGCAAATACTAAAATGTACATTTTAAAAATTGAAAGAATGCACGTGCACACAATCTGCTGTTTTTTGTCCTACAACAAAATATGTTTATCTACAAGCGATATCAGCAGTGCCGCTATAGCAAAAGTTAGTCATTTTCACCTTGAATGTATTTCTCAAATCGAAAAATTAATAAACGCTTTAAAAATTAGACATAGAAAAGAAATAACGACGAGCACTTTCGAAAATGTCTCATATTAAAAATATGAATCAAAAATTTTTGAATGAAAAATTAAAACAACACCCTGTCACGTAAGGGACCCAATGCCCGATCAATTTCTGTCGTATTAAACAAAATAAAGCTATAAAAATACTTCGGGGTGAACATCAGTTCATCCCTCCCAATAAATCCTAAAAATCCTAAATGTTTTGTAATAAATTAATTAACATTCTGTGTACTAGGTGGGGTATAACTAACGTGAAAAAAATTTTTTTTGTTAAAACGGGATGTGTGGTAATTGAGCTTAAAACCGAGTGTGCACATTCGAGCTCAAAGTGGCACATTCCCGATCTCGGGAAAATGAAGCGCGCCGCTCCGCGTCGCGCTTCATTTGCCTCCCTCGCTCGGAAATGTGCCACTTTTCGCTCGAATGCGCACATCCTCGTATTTATTGAACTTGTTTACTTTATCCTACGCTCTTTCAAATTATAAATAAACAATTACGACGCACAAATACGGCTGTTTTGGCAAATTTTGAAATTTATATATTTGGCAGTAAACAACTTAACAAATCCAATATAAAATAAATTATTTCCTGCTCTGATAGCTATCCAGCATTTTTTTAATTATTTTTCTGGTGTTCAGACATAGATAATAAAAAATAAGATTTTAGATCGGTTATTGTAGTTTGTAGTAGAAAATCGAGTGTGCACATTCGAGCTCAAAGTGGCACATTCCGATCTCGGGAAAATGAAGCGCGCCGCTCCGCGTCGCGCTTCATTTGCCTCCCTCGCTCGGAAATGTGCCACTTTTCGCTCGAATGCGCACATCCTCGTGTTTATTGTATTAGTATAATTTACCGTGCGCTCTTTCAAATCAAAAATTTTAATTTAATGTAGTAAATATCGAGTTTATATTCGAAAAATGTATTTACCATAGCAATGAGTGGAAGGGAGCGAAAAGATACGATAATCTTGTCAATGCAAGTGAGAGGGAACGATTAAAATTATTTAATTAATTTTTCGTGTAACACAGGCCTGCAAATTTAAGGTCATGACGTCCCCTATATAAATATCTATAGAAAATCGAAAAAAACCACGTTTTCTCCCAGAACAAAATATATATTTACTTGCTTTCTAACTTCGGAAACTATTAAAATATAATTAGAAGACATTGTTAAGCTACAATGCGTATTAATTTTCTTTGTGGAATCTGGTCCTTTTTCCCCAACGCTTCTGTTGTGTGATTTTCTTTTAATTTTCTTGTTTGGATTGTCGCGCTTCAGTAACCAACAATAGTCCGCCATCATGGTAGAATTCCATCTCCCTCGATACCTACCTTCAAGTTCTTTTAAATCTTGGTGAAACCTTTTCTGGAAAGTATTTTATATGCAAATTCAGAAAATGAAGCTTAATGCTCATATTACAGCCCATTAGACCCAAATTTGATATCATTTTGTTTACTATTTTTTTATAATCGGAGTGTTTATTGTTCACCAAAAAGTTTTTCACCACTTTCTTTAAAGATTTCCTCCCTTGTAACTTCAACATCATTGAGTTTTTCGTCAAATGATCAAAAGGGCAGAAAAATACCTTCCCCTGGTGTGGGGACCAATAAAAACTCCTACTATAAAGATATAGTAGGCAAAATGATAACAAATTTGGGTCTAATGGGCTGTAATATGAGCATTAAACTTCATTTCCAAAATGCGCACATTGAATACGTACCAGAAAATCTAGGAACCGTTGGTGAAGAACAAGGCGAAAGTGTTCACCAAGATTTGAAAGAACTTGAAGACAGGTATCAAGAAAGATGAAATTTCACCATGATGGTAAATTATTGTTGGTTACTGAAGCGCGACAATCCAAACCGGAAATTTCAGAGAAAAACGCGCAACTGAAGCTTTGGGGAAAAAAGAACCAGATTCCACAAAGAAATTGATATGTATTGTAGCTTAACAATGTCTTGTAATAATATTTTAATAGTTTTCAAAGTTATAAAGCAGGTACATTTTTAAATATATATTTTTTTCTGTGTAAAAACGTGTTTTTTCTCGAATTTCTATCTGTAGCTTTTCCGAAAAATTTGTGGGTGATGGAGTGCATCAAAATACCCCAGAATCAGTTGTCAAATTCTAGAGAGGACGTCATGACCTTAAATTTGCAGGCCTGTGTAGTTTATAAGTTGAAGAAAAAATTTTTGTATTTTTATTAATAATAAAAGTCTATTCTAATGCATAAATAAATATGTTTTTTACTTTGACTTATTCATTATTGGTTATTAAAATATATTTCTTCTCATTTAACTGTCATAAAGTACAATTTTGTGTATTTTATTTCATTTTATTTTCGGGGTATGGCAAACCCCACCTAGTATGGCATGTGACATTTAGTCACTTAGTATGCGGGGGGCTTAAAATAAATAACTTAAGCTATAAACTCAAAAAGATAGTTGTAAATTTTTTTGGGAGAGAAAAAAATATTAAATTAATTTAATTAGTAAAGAATTTGTCAATATAGAAACAATGTGTTTATTACTAGCTTCTTCATTTTAACACCTTTTAAAATTCTAATTAAATTTTCACATCGTGTTGCAGAATCTTGATTTTCTTAGTCGCAAAATTTTTTTCGCTCGTTTTTTTTTTTTTTTGTATACAAAAACACATTTTACTTGGTCCCCAATCTAATTGAAAGAGGAAGAAAAAAGTAAAACGCGATAATTACTGTTGATAATTTGTAAAAATTAATTATCTATGCTATTTTGGAGCTATCTATCTTTTTTTTGTATTGCGTCTCGAAGCTCTAACTGTCTTAGAATTTGAAATGTTTTCGGGTACGTCTGTTTTTTCCGTGCTTTGATTTATAAGATAAAATACGAGTTAATGAAATGGAGCGAATCGTCCAACAATCCATGACGAGGACTTCGTATGCCTTTGGCGTTCGCGGATTTTAGAGCATAAACGCCATTATCTTCACTTTAAGCGTGGAATTCGTAAGGCGTATCGAAAATGAAGTTGTGACGAATGTCAACAATTTATTTATTAAACAATTCTATTGTAAAGTTTATGTCTAAGTGCGCGTGGGCCGGAATAATAATAATAAATGGAAACGTTTAGCAATAAAAACAGTGCCAAGTTTGAAAAACATCATTGTATCCCATTATCGGCGATAATATTGAATAAATTAAAACATATTTTAAACTATTCAAATCGAAGCCGTAAAACACCAACAAATGATAACAATTATTGTCAAATATGCAATCAACATTTTCGAATTGCCAACAGAATTTTAATTGTTATTATAGCATAACACAAATCTTGTTTTCTTGTGTTTCAACACAATAGATTTTTACGTGCAACTTTAAACAAACAAGCGTAACCAGATGAAGATAACAAATGTATACATAAATCGCAAATCTATTAAACTTATTAACATTTATCAATATTAATTGGCCAAAGCACTATTTAGAAATACTCGAAAAAAAACGGATTTCGAGCTCAAAGTGGCACATTTCCGATCTCGGGTTCAGACATAGACAATAAACAATTAGGACGCACAAATACGGCCGTTTACGCGAATTTTTAAATTTACATATTTGGCAGTAAAAAACTTAACAAATCCAATATAAAATAAATTATTTCCTGCTCTGATAGCTATCCAGGATTTTTTTAATTGTTTTTCTGGTGTTGAAACATAGACAATAAACAATTAGGACGCACAAATACGGCCGTTTTGGCAAATTTTGAAAATTACATTTCACAGCAAAAAACTTAACAAATCCAATATGAAATAAATTATTTCCTGCTCTGATAGCTATCCAGGATTTTTTAAATTATTTTTCTGATGTTCAGACATAGATAATAAACAATTATCATGCACAGATACGGCCTTTTTGAAAACTTTTTAGAATTAGATATTTTACAGTTAAAAATTAAGCAAATCCAATATGAAAAAAAATCTTTCATGGTTTCACAGTTATCAAGGATTGTTTAAATTATTTTTTTGGTGTTCAGACATAGATAATAAACAATAAGAACGCACAAATACGGCCGTTTTGGCAAATTTTGAAAATTACATATTTCGCAGCAAAAACTTAACAAATCTAATATGAAATAAATTATTTCCTGCTCTGATAGCTATCCAGGATTTTTTTAATTATTTTTCTGATGTTCAGACATAGATAATACACAATTATCATGCACAGATACGGCCCTTTTGGAAACTTTTTAGAATTAGATATTTTACAGTTAAAAACTAAGCAAATCCAATATGAAAAAAAATCTTTCATGCTTTCACAGTTATCAAGGATTTTTTAAATTATTTTTTTCGTGTTCAGACAAAGATAATAAACAATAAGAACGCACAAATACGGCCCTTTTAGCAAATTTAAAAATTACATATTTGGCAGCAGAAAACCTAACAAATCCAATATGAAATAAATTATTTCCTGTTCTGATAGCTATCCAGAATTTTTTTAATTATTTTTCTGGTATTCAGACATAGATGATAAACAATTAGGTCGCACAAATACGGCCGTTTTGGCAAATTTTGAAAATTACATATTTGGCAGTAAAAAACTTAACAAATCCAATATGAAATAAATTATTTCTTGCTCGGATAGCTAACCGGGATTTTTTAAATTATTTTTCTGGTGTACAGACATAGTTAATGAACAATTAGAACGCACAAATACGGCCGTTTTGGCAAATTTTAAAAATTGCGTATTTCGCAGCAAAAAACTTAACTATTTCAATATGAAATACATTATTTCCTGCTCGGATAGCTATCCGGGATTTTTTTAATTATTTTTCTAGTATTTAGACATAAACAATAAATAATTACGAAGCACAAATACGGCCGATTTTGGCGAATTTTGAAATTTATATATTTGCCAGTAAAAAACTTAACAATTCCTATATGAAATAAATTATTTACTGCTCTGATAGCTATCCAGGATTTATTTAAATTATTAATGTTTTGTGTTTTTAGAGTTGTAAAGAGAAAAGTTGGGAACTTCACTTCACGAACGAAATACATGTGAATAAATAATAATAATAAAAATAATAATAATAATTTTTAAATTGGTAGTTTTTGTCAAAATAATCCCGTTTTATATTCCATCGGGTCCCTTGATTACTTTTTTTTTGACCCTGTTGTGCTGTTCGGGTCTATGCGACCCAAAATTTATTTCAACATTTCATTGGCGTCCTAACAGCCGGGTTAAATAAAAATCGAAGATGACAAAGAGTTATTGAAAACGCAATATATTAGAACAAAGGAGGTTCTCGAAAGAAAATAAAATTAAAAGTAGATCAATTACCTCGATACTATGTTAAAAAGACTTTTAATTTAAACATGCTGTTTTTTTTAGGTCGATACAAATACTAACATTTAATTGTAGTATTTTTTACTAATTAATAACACGCATTAATCATCGGCTCCACAAAAAAATTTATGGCTAAGCAGACGATTATCTTGTTGCATAGGTAGCAAAACCTGTTTTGTATAATTAAATAATATTTTGACATTATTTATTGTTGCTGTAGGATTGACCTCGACGCTTGTGTGTTATTTGTACAGTACTTTAAACAATTTATTAACAAATTACTTTACGTGCGGTGCCAACGAGCACGTTCGTTTATTTCACTTTTTTAACACCACTTTTTTTGTGCAATTCGTAAAATGATATTTATTGGAAAGTTAAATGGTAAGTACGCTTATTTTTTATATTTGTATATTAATTTAAAAAAAAAAGAGGCGTGTACTTATGCACCGCGTTAGAAGTTATACTTCTTTGACGTAATTAAATTAAATATGAATAAATACGAGGGTGTGCGCATTCGAGCGAAAAGTGGCACATTTCCGAGCGAGGGAGGCAAATGGAGCGCGACGCGGAGCGGCGCGCTTCATTTTCCCGAGATCGGAATGTGCCACTTTGAGCTCGAATGTGCGCACTCGGTTTTAAACATGATTCACAATAATTTTAGTCTATTTTAATTGAATTTTTTTGATTTATTTCTAATGTAGTGTTTATACAGAATATTACTTAAAAAAAGCTTTTTTCCGATCAAAAAATATCAATTTAGTCAACTAAATATGATTTTTTGAACTTAATCAAAGAAGATTAATATAGACAAATCTCTTAATACGAAGATGTGCGCGTTCGAGCGAAAAGTGGCACATTTCCGAGCGAGGGAGGCAAATGAAGCGCGACGCGGAGCGGCGCGCTTCATTTTCCCGAGATCGGAATGTGCCACTTTGAGCTCGAATGCGCACACTCCGTTTTAAGCACAATAATCAATTTACTTGTCAAATTAGACGTGCGCGCGCAACTTCCGGCGCCCCAAAAGAAGTATAACTTCAATAATGACATTTAATTTTTTTTTAATTTAGTAATAATTAACGAGTCAATTTTTTTTCTAAATTATTGATTGGTTTTAAGGTTCGGGTGTCGATTTTTTTGCGGTTTCGTATTCAATTAATTTCCAACGAGATAAAGGGGGTACGTACGACAATGATGTATGGTCGTTACTCAACGCAATTATTCTTAAGAAACAGTCTGCGATTTTTCACCGGTATAAGTCACGAAATTGCATTACACGAACACGAACTGACAAACTTATTTATGTTATATGGAAGAACATCGCATTTGCTTTTCATTTTTATTTCTGCGACACTTTTTAGACCTTCGATGCCGATTTTACTTTTATTTCACGTCCGACTGAATTTAGAAAACATGACGCGTTTATTTATGATTTCCATTCGATTTAAAACTAAGCAAATTTAAATCGATTCTAATGGTTTAAGTAAAATAACACGCACGTGGATTCCAATACCTAACTAAGAAGTCCAAAATAGTCCAAAAGTCCAAAAAAGAAGTACAAAAATTGAGAAACTCGTCGCTTATTAAAGTTTTTGAGTAATTAAGGGTTTTAGATTTATTTTTTATCACAAATTTTTATGTTAAAAAAATCGTATCGCCGTTATTTGTGAACAGATCTTTAAAAACTATACAGATTCGAATTTACCAGACTTTTCGGCTTCGTATAGGCCCAAACAACCATAGGCATTCGATATGAAATTCTCGAGAAAAATGGGGTCGAAGAGTGAGACCTGTATTTAATTTTTTCAAAATTTCCACTTTGAAAAATCGTAGCGCCGCTATTTGTGAACCGATCTCTAAAAACTATACCAATTCGGAAAGACCGTTTATTGGAGCTTAAAATCAGCCAAAAAAATGAATTGGTCCTAATGTGAAATATGGGAGAAAAACGCGTTCTATGCTTTCAAAATGTAAACTTTGAATTTGTTCATTTAAAAAAGAGGTCTAGCCAAATCCAATAAATACAATATAAGCTATTTAATGCGACGTATGTGCGCACTCGGCTTTAAGCACCATTCACAATCATGGATGAATTTACAATTTACTAAAGTTTTTTAACCCCTTGACATACAATGACGTCTCGGAGACGTCAATCGTTTAGGGTGTCGGTGTCAAGAACTCTATTCAATTTTATGTTCCGAAAAAGGTGTGTTTTCCACAATAATTTTGTTAAAAGGCACAAAATTGGCGATTTGGGAATTTCGTTATTTATATAATTCTGTAATATTTGATTGCGAATTGTCAGAGAGTAAATTAATTCTTGTAAAGTGTGCTTAAAGCCGAGTGTGCGCATTCGAGCTCAAAGTGGCACATTTCCGATCTCGGGAAAATGAAGCGCGCCGCTCCGCGTCGCGCTTCATTTGCTTCCCTCGCTCGAAAATGTGCCACTTTTCGCTCGAACGCGCACATCTTCGTATTTATTCAATTTGTTTAAATTACTTTTTGGATTTGAAAAGGAAATAGCAATGTATTCAAATAAAACGACATATGCGCAGTAAGATATAGTTTGATAACCACTGGTCTAGCTATACACAAGCGCAACATAGCGCGTTGTTATATTATATTTAGTCGCGCCAAAGAAGTATTACTTCTAAAGTGCGTACATAAGTACATGCACCGGTTTTTTTACATAGAATGAAATTCAGTTTTAAAAATTTAGCAAAATTATTAAAGTAAACTCGAAGAATAAATTATTTTAAGTTTTTAGACAACTCAAATTAAATTAATTAATAACTTGGAAATTTTTTTAAATATATTTAAGAACTTTAGAAATTTTTAATTATTATTTTTTTTGTATAACACAAATTGAATAAAACAAAACTATTCGGTAAATTTAAAAGGAAATTTTGATGAAGAAATTATGCATTTTCAGAAAATTCAAATAGAGTAAATACAGAATTTGTTTTTTTTTTCAAAAAAACTTTGAAGATCATTAATTTACGCAAATAAAATTAATATTGGAGAAAACTTAATAAATAAATTATCTTAATTGTTCAGAAATATTAAATTAATAAAATTAAATACAGTCAAACCTCGATAGGTCGAAGTTGAAGAGAAACTAAAAATAATTCGCGTTATCAAAAATTCGAGCTATCGATATAAAAATATTTTTGCTCGCAAATATGTCTTCTTTCACTCGAATGTGCACACACGCCCCAATTTTTTTGAATTTGTCTATATACCAAAAATTAATTCATTTACTTAAATAAGTTTTGTCTAAATATTCTTTATCGTTTGTATTCTTTCGCACGTTTTGCTCTAACAAGAAATGGCACTTTAGAATGGATTTATTTTTTTTTTGCTCGCACTTGTTGAATTCGACGTGGGCGTTTTAAAATCCTAAATGTCGGTTGATACAATCTTGCCATTTTAAATCGATACTTGCATTAAAAATTGTTATAATTTATTGCTTCGAACTAGGACTGCAGCGGACGAAATTGCCGTTAAATTAAAAAAAAATGTGTATACGTATGGTCAGACTTTAATGGCTTTAATGTGCCCACTTATTTTATCGTTATGAAAGCAAAAGTAGCGGTTCGCGTCTAATTTACAAACCAAAAATTCCTCTAAAGGAAATAAAAGAAACATGATTCGTACTCGAAAAAACTAAAAATAATGCTAAATGAATTTTTTAAAGCGTATCACGTTGAATGTGCATAGAAAACAGCAATGCCCAAAGCAAATAATTTACAAGTAGAAATAAAATTATTGTTGAAATGCAATGTTGTAGTTAATTATGCAAATTCGGTTTAACTAATATTTAATTCATTATAATGTATAGTTATCGAGGTTAAAGTTCTAAAACGTGTTAGTTCTAACTATTGATGCATGAAACAAATTAATCATTTAGTAAACAATACGCGGTACGGATTAGGATTCATATTTAATTGTTGCATGCATTCGAGGGACTTTTTAAGGTTTCACAACTTGCTAAATTAGTATTTACATAAATCCCGATTCAATATTTATGTGCTGGTGCGGTTCACAATTATTAGACGTAACCGACTGTTAATTACATCGTATGCAACAAATGTCAATAAAATGCATTTGTGTTTATGTAAATTCACTTGCATTTGTACTTTGTCTAAGATAAACATAATGTTGAGTTTTTACTAATCATTTGACGCGGTGATTTTCAAACGTGGGGGGCACGCTTCCCTGGGGAGTCGCGGACTAGTGCTATGGGGGGCGAATTATTTCAATAAATATTAGTAGAGTTTATAACTAATAATTTTGGGAAGCATAGACCCGAACGATAAAGGACTCCATGAAATATAAAACGGCCTTATTTTGACAAAAACTACCAATTTGAAAATTATTATTATTATTATTTATTCAAACGAATTTCGTTCGCGAAGCAAAATTCCCAACTTTTTTGTTTACAACACTAAAAACACAAATCAAAAATAATTTAAAAAAATCCTGGATAGCCATCAGGTAGGAATTAATTTATTTCATATTGGATTTGTTAAGTCTTTTTACTGTCAAATATATAAATTTCAAAATTCGCCAAAACGGTCGTATTTGCAAGACTTAATTGTTTATTGTCTATGTCTAAACACTAGAAAAATAATTTAAAAAATCCCGGTTAGCTATCCGATCGGAAAATAATTTATTTCATATTGGATTTGTTAAGTTTTTTACTGCCAAATATGTAAATTTCAAAATTCGCCAAAACGGCCGTATTTGTGCGTCCTAATTGTTTATTATCTATGTCTGAACACCAAAAAAATAATTTAAAAAATCCTTGATAACTATGAATGCAAGAAAGATTTTTTTTCATATTGGATTTGCTTAGTTTTTAACTGTAAAATATCTAATTTTTAAAAGTTTCTAAAACGGCCGTATCTGTGCATGATAATTGTTTATTATCTATGTCTGAACACCAGAAAAATAATTAAAAATATCCCGAATAGCTATCCGAGCAGGAATTAATTTATTTCATATCGGATTTGTTAAGTTTTTTGCTGCGAAATATGTAATTTTCAAAATTTGCCAAAACGGCTGTATTTGTGCGTCCTAATTGTTTATTATCTATGTCTGAACACCAAAAAATAATTTAAAAATCCTTGATAACTATGATGCAGGAATAATTTATTTCATTTTGCATTTGTTAAGTTTTTTGCTGCGAAATATGTAATTTTCAAAATTTGCCAAAACGGCTGTATTTGTGCGTCCTAATTGTTTATTATCTATGTCTGAACACCAGAAAAATAATTAAAAAAATCCCGAATAGCTATCCGAGCAGGAATTAATTTATTTCATATCGGATTTGTTAAGTTTTTTGGTGCGAAATATGTAATTTTCAAAATTTGCCAAAACGGCTGTATTTGTGCGTCCTAATTGTTTATTATCTATGTCTGAACACCAGAAAAATAATTTAAAAAATCTTTGATAACTATGAAAGCAGGAAAGATTTTTTTCATATTGGATTTGTTTAGTTTTTGACTGTAAAATATCTAATTCTACAAAGTTTTCGAAACGGCCGTATCTATGCACGATAATTGTTTATTATCTGTGTCTGAACACCAGAAAAATAATTAAAAAATTTTTGGATAGCTATCAGAGCAGGAAATAATTTATTTCATATTAGAAGATGCCACTTTACGCCTTTTCCACACGTGTGCAGAAAGGAACGACGAAACTATATCTTTTTCTGACATGGAAAAATCGACTTTACTAATGCCGCACGCGCTCGCAAATGTAACTTTCGCACCGGGTATTATAAAAACCGTATTTTTTTTAGATTAGCGTACGAAAACTAATACCAAAAATAGTTACACACGAAACACAAAATTTTACCCTCAACGCACAAAAAGAAGTACAACATTAAATATATATTTACTTGTTCGAAGCCCTTTTAACGTGAATTGCCTTTTATTTCTACTCCAATTCTTCAAAAATAATTGGAGCTTTCAAAATAAATGGAAGAAGCTAACGGTTTACAGTAAATGCGCAAGTAGCCGGCAATTTGCTTGTCGATTTACTTATAATTTTTCGCGTCGGTGAGGGACGGGATGTGGTTACGCTAACGGTAATAAAAATAGTTGGCCTTACGTAAAATCGTAACGAAGGTCCAGTATATTAACACATAAACCCCCTTATCGGCGTAACTCATAACGCGATCCTAATGTGGGGCGTGGTAACTACCGCATGCGAGTTGCTACTGTTGCCTGTTATTCTTGTACACTTGTCTTATACAGGTACGAGCCGCGTGGGCCCCAATAATCACTATAATCTGCCATTAATGAGACGGGCTTCACTCATATATAACTAATATAAACCAGCTTCCTGTATTTACAGCCCATTATGCACTTATAGCTTTTTAAGGCCGTATTTTATAATTGATCTTTGAAATTTATGTATCGCTTTCGAATCGGTGGGTGTTGTAAATCCACTTTTATGGGATTAACTCTTTTTTTTTAATTATCGCTTTAACCCTTGTGTCAATAACCGAGCACTCGGACACCCCTCTGTACTTTTAAAGTACAACAGGGAAACCTCGCTTAACGAGCACCTCGCATAACGAGTGATTCATATAACGAGCAATATAAATTGTAAAAAAATGACTCGCTTAACGAGCGGGGTTTCCCATAACAACAAAGCAACAATCGTCTGGCGAAATGCTGAAATCATGGTAAACTGTAGCTTCGTACATTGAGAAGCATCACCCTAATAAGGCAGTGGCTATGCGCGTTAGAAATTAATTAAATGATAATGCGGTGTCGCATTTTTACCAAATCTTGAAACGTAGGCAAAACAAATGTCTCGACAAATTTCTAGTAAAAAGCAAATAGGTAGGTATGTTACTAAGAAAAGATGAAGATGAATCAGGCTTCTTAACAATTTATATGTATTTTTCTTTGAACAAATGCCACATAACGTTTTTTGGATTATTTTTTTTGAAAGTTTCAATTTTTGAGTATTTTTTCGGCATGGAACGCATTATTGTATTTTACATCATTTTATATGGTAAAAATTGTTTCGCTTAACGAGTAAGACTCCGGAACGCATTATGCTCGTTATGCAAGGTTTCACTGTATAACCTTTTCAATTTTGGCCAGATCCTCGTCATTTGAGCAATTTTTACATCAGCCCCTGCGTTTACATTTGAAATAAAATAAAAATACATAAAACTTAATTTGTTCAAGTGAAGTGTAGGCTTGTTTAATATCCAAGCTAACACATTATACACAGGACTGTAATTATATCAATTAATGTCTGAAATAACGGCAACGTTGTATTTAGCAATAACTACCAGTAGGATGAACTATTCATATATTGATGCACAACAACTGATGGCACTACATTCATATGTATCTATATATTTTAGTACCTAGGCGACCGAAAGCCATCACATTCGCACGGCGAAATCGAAAGACGTCGAGCAAAGCTCGGACAACCAGATATTTATGTATTTAAATAAGTTCTGTGTTTCTCTTTGTATCCGAAATTAAAATATTTTTGTAAGCGATGGGGGGAACGTTGTTCAAATTGTATCGCCAGTGTTGCTCAAAATTTTTTTGTCGAAGTCCTACATTATTTAATTTTTTCTTTAATAAGTCAAAAAGATTAGTATGCGCTTGTATGTTTGTGAAAATGTTACATAACTTTACCGGTTATTTTTTAAATTGTTCATTAAAACATCAAATTGTAAAATATAGGCGGTAAGAAAAGTTGAAAGAATTTTTTAAATGACTCACCGTTGATGTCTTCAAAATCGACGTTCTGGATCCTATGACGGCCACTTGTAATTCTAAAAATTAAAAAAAAATATTAATTTTAAAATGAAAATCCCAAAATAAATTGAATCGCTTTATTTAATGTCTAAATTTTGGATAAGTAGAGATCAAAAATTATTACCCTTGTAATGAGTCAGGTCACATCAAGTGGACCCCCCATTTACCACTTGATCATGAAAATTAAATTAATGCATTTTTTTATTAAGTAGTCACTACTAAAAATTAATCTTCAAAACAGTTTTTCAAAATTTTATTTTAACAACAATTTTTTTAACAATGAAAATTTCGAGTACTTTTCCTTAAAAAATCGATTACATATCAACCGTGAAAGATAAATTGATGAAATTTTCAGGATTTATTGTTGAATGTCTATATTTTGTTAAAATGGTGAAAACTCAAAATTATTTATTTATTATCCTATTGTTTATTATTTTTTAAATAAACAAATGAAAATTTCAATGACTTCTTGGTCGAAAAATAAAAAGTTTTTTCACTGATTTTATGCGTTATACATTTAAGTTTAAGATGCAAAAAAATATTTCACTGCTCGCGATTAATTTAAACAATATAAATTTATTTTGCCCGCGCGTCGGGCGCTGTCAGTGTAGCGTGCGGCCGAGTACCTCTGAATAAATGTAATACCCGACGAAATCTTTAAATTTACTAGCTCTTTCACGGTTGATATGTAATCGATTTTTTAATTAAAAGTACTCGAAATTTTCATTGTTAAAAAAATTGTGGTTTAAATGAAATTTTCGAAAAAATGTTTTGGGGATTAATTTTTAGTAGTGACTACTTAATAAAATAATGCATTAATTTAATTTTCATGATCAAGTGGTAAATGGGGGGTCCACTTGATGTGATCTGACTCAATATTAAGTAATAAACCAAGAGTTCGTTTTTTTTGTTGTTATTAAATAAAGTAGTATGTTTAATTAGAAAAATAATTTTGTAATGTTTTAGAAAAATTACTAATTGTAATAACAAATAAATGTAGTTAAATAACCGAGCTACAGTAGTCCATTTACTTTTATTTACAAAAATTAAAAACCATATAAAACATATAATAAAACCGTTGACGAATTTTTGTCTGCGCGCGCACGCTAATCTCTACCATGACTGAACCAATTCGGATGCGATTTTCAGTGATGCATTGAGATAAGCTTGGGCTAACATTTAGTGTTAATATGTAAATACGTGCGAGGTGTTTTTAAGGCTACGTAGGACAATTTAAGAAAATCACAAACCATTATATTTGAGCGGTAGCTGTCAAAATGATATATTGTATCCAAATATTTAAAAATACCCCTGCGAAGCTGGGGCATGCCAGCTTGCAAATAATATAAATATTTTAGTGTTAACACACTATTCATACTGTCCAATTTTGTTAGCTGAGCGCGCGCAACTTCAGTTGTCTGCTAAAATTTTACTCTGGACGAGCCACAAGAACTATAACTTTACAAAATAGACGCTATATCCTTTTTCGAACATACAATCTAAATTTTTAGGCCCTCAATTTAATGTTTATGAATATAAAGAAAAAGTAATGTAGCTAAATCCAATAAATGCGATGATGTGCGCATTCGAGCGAAAAGTGGCACATTTCCGAGCGAGGGAGGCAAATGAAGCGCGACGCGGAGCGGCGCGCTTCATTTTCCCGAGATCGGAATGTGCCACTTTGAGCTCGAATGTGCACACTCGGCTTTAAGCACTTTCTCAGACGACTAACTTCATACTATTAAATTTTCGTTAGCAGTGCGCGCGCAACTTCCGTTGCTTGTACTCTCATCGCGCCAAGAGAAGTATAACCTCAAAAAAAATTCTCAATAACCTCCAATAACGCTAAAAATTGCATCAAACTACTTAATCACAGGAAATAAACCTTTCAGAAACTGTTGATAGTTTTAAAATGTCCTAATCTGGCACTTTGTTGCAAAAAGCGGTTTTATTCGAAACATCTAAATGCGTTTAAGTTGAACGTGGGAAGCGGCAAAAGGTCAAAAATTGAAAACCTAACGATCTCCTATCAAAATCGATTCGGCAATATTTCCATTTCCTTTTCGATCGACTTGTCAAGCGAAGTGTTTCGCCGTAAGTCGATTCGCTTCCCAATGTAAAATTGGCAATTAAAATAATTCGCGAGGCGCGCCGACACTGTCGCAGTTTGAGAGCGAAAAGTTTTTCAATCAAGTTAGCGAAATACAAACTAAAACGGTTAGTTGCAGGAAGAAGCGCCCACTAAAATATTAAAAGTTTAACTCTTTAGCGTGCACACTGCAATTTGCAATTAACTTCAAAGCAAACATATTATTCCAGCTATTCAAACACTTCTCGAGAACACTTGCATAAAATATTTCAATTAGTGCAATAAGACTCTACCGCACATTAAGACAACAAAATTAAGAATGAAACCTGTTTCCTTGCAGCCTTATGCAAATTTTATAAACTTCTAGCGTGCAAATATTTAAATTTTATTCTAAAGTGTTTCGATAAGTACGTTTTAATAAAGATACGTTCGCATTGTTTCGAAATGTATTTAAGACCTACCAAATTTAATGCAAAAAAAGCTTAGAAAACTAATGACGTAATGCAATGTCATAAGTATCACATTTTAAATACGATTAATGAAAACCATAAGTTTTTTCTTCTAATAATGATTGAAACGTTTAATGTTAAAATGTTTAAAAAATTAGAAAGGAATCGAGAAAAAGTCTTTCCTTGCGGAGGACCAATTTTGATGTACCAGTGTACATCTATTAAAAAAAACTAGCACTAAAAAAACTTCTTTTGAAGAACAACAATTAGAAGGAGTAAAGGTATTGAAGAGTGACATGCAAACTACACGAAATAAAATATATAGCGCTTTTTACTGCGATGATATTGAGGCATAAGGTAAATGACCCAATACCGGAACGATTTGACATTAATTACTTTATGTTTAATATTGTAAGCGCTATAATGAAATGAATTTTTTTTATTTACAACCCTAATCTTTTATTTACAAAATAGAATATGAATTGGACTTTAAAATATATCCAAAATATGAAAAAAAAATGTAAATTATAACAATAGTCTCAGACCCGCGACTTATCCATGTCTGTAAATTATTTTGCGAGGAAATCTATTAATGATCTTATGGCTTATAGAAAACGTATTAAAAAACCTCGTAATTATTTTATATATAGGTATGTTACAGTCAAAGCATACAGTTCAGTCCACGTATACACTGGCTAGTAAATGTATACATTTATATATAAATGTTTTCAGGATTTGTGCATTTGTGTCAAAATGAAAGATTTCATTTTTTCATTTTTTCATTTTGACACATGTAGAATTATTGAGTTTTAATGGTTAACTTCCTTTTTGTGTTGTTAAGTTGCTTGATAAAGTTTCAATAAAGAAACGAAACGTTGCAAGTTAACAATTTGTTTTTTTATTGTGTCCATGTCCAGTGAGCATTAACATATTATAAGATATTGGACGTGAACATTATGATTAGTATATTTTTAATTTTGTAAAAACGCAAAACCTTAAATATTTCAAATTAAAGACAAATGGACTTAGGCCACTTTCAAAATAAACGGCTCAAATAATCTTTCTATGGCGATAGGCCATTTGTTATTAGGTAAGTAATAAAAATCAATAAGATAATTAAGTAAAAAGAATATATAGTATTCTGAAGAAATTATCTTTACTGTAAAACGCAGTTTAGGAGTGTTTTAGATGAATTACTATTTGTATGTATAAAAATAGTTTGTATTTATAAAAATAGAAAAAAAAACAATTTTTAATGCAAAAATTAATATAAACAAATTGAATAAATACGAGGATGTGCGCATTCGAGCGAAAAGTGGCACATTTCCGAGCGAGGGAGGCAAATGAAGCGCGACGCGGAGCGGCGCGCTTCATTTTCCCGAGATCGGAATGTGCCACTTTGAGTTCGAATGCGTACACTCTGTTTTAAGCACGATTCACAATAATTTAGATCAATGAATTAGACGAAAAGGTAGTTAATTTACTTTATTCGTTTCCTCTCTTTCGCACCAACGAAAGTATCGTATCTTTTCGCTCCCTTCCACTCATTGGTATGGTAAATACGTTTTTTGAACATAGAATCGATATATACTACACTAAATTTGGTTTTATGATTTAAAAGAGCTAAGAATAAGTAGGCAAATTCAATAAATACGAAGATGTGCGCATTGGAGCGAAAAGTGGCACATTTCCGAGCGAGGGAGGCAAATGAAGCGCGACGCGGAGCGGCGCGCTTCATTTTCCCGAGATCGGAATGTGCCACTTTGAGCTCGAATGTGCACACTCGGTTTTAAGCACAATTCACAATAATTTTAGTCTATTTTAATAGAATTTTTTTGATTTATTTCTAATGTAGTGTTTATACAGAATATTATTTAAAAAAAATCAAAGCTATAGCTTTTTTCCGATCAAAAAATCTCAATTTAGTCGACTAAATATGATTTTTTTAATTTAATCAAAGAAGATTAATATAGACAAATCTTTTAATACGAAGATGTGCACATTTGAAATATCGAAAATTATGGGTTCACGAAAGAGCGCAAATATTTAAAAAAAATAAAGTTGCCCTAGGTACAAAGGGACCAAGGTACAACAGGTTCCCCTACAGTTCTTCCAATAACAGATTACGGATTTTTTGGGCACCGTTCCAACGAACGGAAATCTCCCATCGGAACGCAAAAATGTCGGTCCGCTTAAAAGAGCGTTCACTGTATGATTTTTTTTTTCAAAGAAAATAAATCATAACATAAAAAACCGAAAAAAATCTATTAACAAAAACGTAAACAAATTTATTCAAAGGTGTTATATGTTAACAATAAATAATTTATGAAAGCCAACGCCCCCTCCCATAGTCGAATAAACGCCAGATATAAATAATTTATGATTTTGAACGATGCATTGCAAAATTACAACCCGTTACCTATCCTAATGACAAGCTTTGTGTGCGCGCAGATAATATGCAAATTTAAAAATCGCCAGTTTATTGTTCTAATTTTATTCGCCAATTGCACAATGGAATGCCGAACGATTTAAAAATCTGTCCGACCGAAACGTGTTTTGCTTTTTGCGGCCGCAAATTTAATGCCCCGGCGCATTATTCGCGCAAAATATGTAATGTGTCGGTTAACAAAACAGGATAATTGTATTCGTTTGCTTCCCCCCCTCCCGCCGACGCATTACGAATACACGTCCAAAGAGCAAATCGTGCATAAAACGTGGCGCAAGTTTTCCCGTTCGATTCGGAAAACGTAAAGCTGTGCGCGAACGAAAAATAACAGCGCTGATAACGAAAAGTCGTCCGAGTATTTAACCCAATTACGCAGAAAATTAACAACGAGCAGAGATTACAAACTAATCCCTCCGGGAAGGGGTCGCTGGCCGTTGTTTGATACACAGGAAGTAATTGAAAATGGAATGGCTTATTTATTTTTAATGGGGGCTGCGGTTTTGCGACGCTTCGACCGATTTGCGTTTGGATTTTTTTTGGGCCAGTCATAAAATATAATTAAACTTAGTAAATATTGATTTTATATTTGAAAAACGTGTTTACCATAGCAATGAGTGGAAGGGAGCGAAAAGATACGATAATCTCGTTGGTGCGAAAGAGAGGGAACGAATAAAGTTAATTAACTACCTTTTCGTTCAATTAATTGACCTAAATTATTGTGAATGGTGCTTAAAGCCGAGTGTGCACATTCGAGCTCAAAGTGGCACATTCCGATCTCGGGAAAATGAAGCGCGCCGCTCCGCGTCGCGCTTCATTTGCCTCCCTCGCTCGGAAATGTGCCACTTTTCGCTCGAATGCGCACATCCTCGTATTTATTGAATTTGTCTACTTATTCTTAGCTCTTTTAAATCTTAAAACGAAATTTAGTATAGTAAATATCGATTCTATATACGAAAAACGTATTTACCATACCAATGAGTGGAAGAGAGCGAAAAGATACGATACTTTCGTCGGTGAAAGTGAGAGAGACCGATTAAAATTATTCAACGGATTTTTCGTCTAATTTATTGTCCTAAATTATTGTGAATCGTGCTTAAAACCGAGTGTGCACATTCGAGCTCAAAGTGGCACATTCCGATCTCGGGAAAATGAAGCGCGCCGCTCCGCGTCGCGCTTCATTTGCCTCCCTCGCTCGGAAATGTGCCACTTTTCGCTCGAATGCGCACATCCTCGTGTTTATTATATTAGTAGAATTTAGCGTGCGCTCCTTCAAATCAAAAATTTTAATTTAATTTCGAAAATATCGATTTTATATTCGAAAAACGTATTTACCATAGCAATGAGTGGAAGGGAGCGAGAAGATACGATGATCTTGTCAATGCAAGTGAGAGGAAACGATTAAAACTATTTTATTAGTTTTTCGTGTAATTTTATGCTCTAAATTATAGCGAATCATTAAAATTTGACGTGAAAAAATTTTGTATTTAAATAAGGAGGCAAAAATAAAATTCTTGTTACGGTTTCTTAATATTCGGTATGGTAATTGACACGTGCCATTTGAATTTAATGCTCAAGAAAAGACTCAATAGTTTATAAATTGAAGAAAAATTTAAGTTTTTGTATTTATATAAAAAAGTCTATTCTAATGCATAAATATATGTGTTTAACTTAAACCTATTCATTATTGGTTATTAAAATATATTTTTTTGCATTTAACTGTCAAAGATGGGTCAAGTCACGTCAAGTGGACCCCTCATTTTCCACTTGATCATGGAATACTTGTTCAAATCTATTTTTCGAAAGTAGTTATTACTAATAATCATCCCTTCAAAAAGTTTTTGAAAATTTTGAATTTAACACCAATTTTTTTTACAATGAAAATTTTCTGTACTATTAATTAAAAAATTAATTGTGAAAAAGCTGTTGGAGATAACTAAACCAAATTTTCAGAGCTTATAGTAATATATTTATAATTTCATAAAAAATATAGAAAAAAATTTCATTTGTTTATTATCATACTTTTTATTAACATTTAAATAAACAAATGAAAATTTTAATGACTTCACTGTACAATTTTTGAATTTTTTTTTCGAGTTGTATGCGTTATACATTTAAGTTCAATATTCCGAAATAAAATTTTATTGCCCGGCATTAGTTTCAATGATATATGTACATTTTTATTTACGTAGCGGTAGGCGGTGTCAGTGCAGCGCGCTCCCGATTTTGGCTGCTCTGACTGTAGATCGCTACATATTACGAATTTTAATTAGTATTTCTTATAATTAAAATAATGCCATGTAATTTAATTAATTTTAATTATATTTCAAATAATATCTTCAACAAAGAATCAAGATAATTATAAATTTATTATTTATATAAATACAGTTAAATGAATAAACAGATAAATAAAATTAATATCTAAATTAACATTAAAATTTTTTTTTGTTGTTTTGTAGCGCAATGTTAGTTGTAATTTTTTCATCTTCAGAAAATTTTTGCAGTTTATGGATTATGTATTAATACCTTCAAAATGATGCAACTGACGCGTATTTTTTATAGTTATGGCTTGTTCGTACCGCGATTTCTATTGTTTCGTGGGAATCATGTTCTTCTTGTGTACAAAAACCGAAATTGATATTTTTGAAAAAGCCCAATCAAATAGTGACTGTGCTATATTGATGTGTTGGTCATTATCATGTTGAATACTAGTGCGATATGCGTGTCTTTTAAGAGTTCCTCCCAAACCATCACATGCACCTTTGCCATGAGATGTGGCAAAAAAATTCCATTCCGCATCAATATTAAAATCAGCTTGATGGTTAATCAAATTTACAAAATTATATTTATTTTTATATTGGGACGCTACTCCGTCAGAAAAATATATATTTTTTTTAATATTACTAACTCCAAATTTGTCTCTTAAAAACTTGACTAATTTAAAATTAAAAAGGTGGACTGAGCTTGAATCACGAGTGACTTTTTCAAAAATCATGATGTAATTTTCATGTTTAATTGTTTGGCTTTATAATAAATTATCTTGATTCTTTGTTGAAGATATTATTTGAAATATAATTAAAAAAAATTAAATTACATGGCATTATTTTAATTATAAGAAATACTAATTAAAATTCGTAATATGTAGCGATCTACAGCCAGAGCAGCCAAAATCGGGAGCGCGCTGCACTGACACCGCCTACCGCTTCGTAAATAAAAATGTACATATATCATTAAAACTAATGCCGGGCAATGAAATTTTATTTCGGAATATTGAACTTAAATCTATAACGCTATAACTAAAAAAAAAAAATTCAAAAATTGTACAGAGAAGTCATTAAAATTTTCATTTGTTTATTTAAATGTTAATAAAAAGTATGATAATAAACAAATGAAATTTTTTTCTATTTTTTTTATGAAATTGGAAATTAATTACTATAAGCTCTGAAAATTTCGTTAAGTTATCTCCAACAGCTTTTTCACAATTAATTTTTTAATTAATAGTACAGAAAATTTTCATTGTAAAAAAAATTGGTGTTAAATTCAAAATTTTCAAAAACTTTTTTAAGGGATGATTATTAGTAATACTTTCGAAAAATAGATTTGAACAAGTATTCCATGATCAAGTGGAAAATGAGGGGTCCACTTGACGTGACTTGACCCAGATACAATTTTGTGAATTTAATTTAATTTAATTTTTGGGGTATGGCAAACCCCACTTAGTATGACATGTGACATTTAGTCACCCACCTATGCGGAAGGTTAAAATAACAAATTATTGAATATGGGCACTAGGATGGCGCAAAAAAAACGACTTTTTTCGAGTCTCGTACGAATATATGTTAGTTTATCATATTTTAAGGGCCTCTCTAAAGATCAGCTCGAAAAAACATTTTTAAGAGGTCGCTCAAGATTTTTAAAATTTCTAAAAGCGTCGAAAATCGATTTTTTTTAATTTTTTTTCTCGTTACGGTAGAATTTTGTAGACAAAGAAAAATAGGTTTCTCAAATTTTTAGCTCAAGATATTAATTTTTAAAGATCGCTCATAATTTTTTTTAATTGCATTGTTTTAGATGTTTTCGAGCAACCTTTTTTTCGAGTTGATCTTTGGGGAAGGCTCTATTTTCGTATTATTATTTTCGTACGAAACTCGAAAAAAAAATAGTCGGTTTTTTGCGCCACCCTAACGGGCACGTTCAAAAATAATCGGTGATATCAAACAAAATTGTGTAATCATTCTCGTTGACTGCGTCTCAATTTAATTAAATCGAAAAATTTTCGTACAAATTTATTATTGGAAACTATTGTTTCTTTTTGTGAAACGGCACATACCTATAGTAAGCGAAAATTGTTAATTTCGATTTGTTCATATTTTGTTTATCGAAGTAAATTATTTATTTTTTCCAACTTAACCGATCGAAAAATGAAGACATTTCTTTGTATTAAAAGTAGACTGAAATTTTTTTTTAAACGACTCACCGAAGAGTGGCTCGTTGTTAGTCCCTTTCCATGGTTTCACTTAAAGATGCGTTGGAAATGGGGGTTTTCACATCCTTCGCCGAACCTGAAAAGAAAACATCATTAATGCATTGAAAATAAGAAAAGCGAAATAAAACTAATTATTGGCGGATTATCGTTCGAAACAGTGGTTTCAAAACTTTAGGTTACTACGTCTCTCTTAAAATTTTAGTGCCCCCCTTTGCACTAGTCCGCCCATTTCCCCGTTTTGAAATTTCTGGTTTGAGCTTATATTAAATCCCGTCGATTCGCATGTACAGTCGAGCCTCGATAACTTTAAGTTGAAGAGAAACTAAAAATAATTCGGGTTATCAATATAAAAATAGTAACGTTGAAATAGGCAAGTCCTAGGGAAACAGGTTCGAGTAATCAAAAATTCGGCTTATCGAGGTTCGACTGTAATTTGCTTCACAAAAATTATTTATTGCAAAGCACGGAGTAAAACCCGAAATAATAATGGTATATAGTCATATTAAATAAAGACATACTATTTTTATTTCCCATTAAACCATAAAAAGAATATGTAAAAAAACTTCGAAAATGTATGGTAAATACCTTAGGAACAGAAGCCCGATTTTATTTTCAAAGTCCGAAGAAAACGGCATTGGAAAGGAGGGAGCACCCACGAAGCCCGGAACGACGGGAAAACGCTAGAATCGTGACGTCACACGAATTTGATCGTTCCACTTTGAAATGCACCGACTTACTGAGTGGGGGCAGAGGAAATAAGACGCGTTACGACGCTCAACCAATGGGAAGCGCTTGGCAACTCCAAAGTACATGTAAAATTGCTACACTTTCTCCGAACTAGGCACCTTCAATAATTTTTACCTGCAATGGGTGGGAGCGAGAGGGAAATACTTTTAAGCGATTCTAAGTGCGAGGGAAGATATTATGCGACTTTAACATTGCGAAATTAAATCAAAATTATAAGCAAATGCATTTTTGGATTGATGATTATTTTTTTGGGTAAATTGGGCAGATTTATTTCCGGAATTAAAATCAAAAACAAAATTATTACAAAATACTGAAGCAGTTTAACTCATTTCATCCCAAGAGTAAAAATAAAATAAAAATTGAATTTTTTTTATAAAATGCTATATCAACTGCTTCCAAATAAGAGATCCATACAACTAGAAAAAAATAGTGATGCACCACTGGGAGGAAATGGATTAATTTAGAGATACTACACAAGCCGATCCTCAAATGGAATTGATATTATATTCTTTAATTTTTATAAAACATTATTAGAAACACCTCATTAAATAAAAAAGATTTTTTGACTAAAAAAACGTATATGGGTGATTCCTAGATAACTGTGATTTTTATAACTAAAATTTTTTTGAAATTAAAAATGTTTTAAAACGCGTGTTTTGGGTGTTTTTTGTCTACAATTATACACAGAACTAAGCCTGTGCTGTAGTTCTACTACAACTACAACAAAACGAAAACTATGACAAAATTTGAAAATTTTAAGCCACGGTACTGACATATAATAGTCCAAACGGCGACCGTTAAAAGGGTGGTGAACCAAAATAAGTACAAAATGGACTTTATTACTTTTTAGATATTCGACAAAAAATAAACCAACTGTCCGCCGATCTGTAACTTGTCCAACTGTTTTTTTTTTCCTAATTTTTTGTAAAAATGATGTAAGACATAATGTAAGACATAAGTACAATGTTTTACTATTCGAAGAAGTTTCGATCAGTAGAATATAAAAATTTAAGTCTGGCGCCCCTATTCTTGATACAACTGTTTGCCAGATTACCCTCAAAATATTTATTGCAATGATAAATTTTCCATATAAGGTATAAGAAAAAATTAAAGGTCTAAACTTCTGTTTTTTAACCCTCTTTTGAATTGAATTGGTCTGGTACATTAATACTTGACCAAAATTCTGCTAGATCACGATTTAAAAAGTCCTTTGTTGCTACTTGTTGAGCGCCAGTTTTTTTTTTGTTTTTTTGAAAAATTTACATTCAATTGTTATTCTGTCAAAAATTTTTAACAAAACTATAACAACTAAATACAGAAATAAGTTAAAACATTGAGGAAAAAATAAATTAAAAAGTTATTTCTTATTTTTGCCATGGTAGTGACATCCACGGTTATGACATTTGAATTTAAAATGAACCTAACTTTATAATGCAGATAAATAAAATAATTTCCTAAATAATTTCGATTATTTACGTAAAAGTAAATAAAAATTTACTATAATTGATTCAAACATCGTATTAATAACCGTAAATTTCAATACCACGGTATTGACATGTAATTTTATGACATACCTTTTTCAAAATAAAACAAATTAATTTAATTATATTTTTGAAACTTCAAAATAAATACACAGCTGTAAACATTGCACAAATAGTCCCTCCTGAAAATGCTGCCAGAAGGAGTGGATGAAACTAAATTAAGATGGCGATTAGGCGGCAAACATTTCAAATTTAAAAATTGAATAAAATTCCCGGACATAAATCAAAGACGATTATTTTTTTTATCAAACATTATTTTCGTATAATTGCAATATAATTTAATGGAGTATATATTAGACTTAAGTTATGAGAAGTAACTTTTAAATTACAAATCGAATATCGATAGAAATTTATACATTTAGTTTGAAAAATGAGAATCGGACATGCCACGGTAATGACATTTCGAGTATATTTTCGTAAGTTATGAGTAATCCAAGATCACTTATGTTCCAAAACCTAATGTAGGTTGAAGATAATTATCAGATTTATAATATTCATGATTTCTCAGTAAGAAAAAAACTATGTTGGATGATAAATAAAATACTGGACAAAAAAAATCACAGTTATCTGAGAATCACCCATATAACAAATATGGCATTATTAAAACAACGACTGTAAAATACAAGTCTGCGAAATATTTTCGTAATCGCGCTTTACTATTGTCCTTGTCATGTAAATACAGTCGAACCTCGATAAGTCGAAGTTGAAGGGAAACTAAAAATAATTCAAGTTATCAAAAATTCGATTTATCGAGGTTCGACTGTATAAAAAAAAAGCGAAACGAAGCCAAAGTTTGTCTTTCCTATTAAATAAAATGCTAAATTCGATACAGAGGAAATGCAGGAAATATATTCAATACGTTTTGTCAGCACAGCATAATTTTTTTTTGGAATTTGAAATTATGTTTATTTGACGCTTTGGTTTTTATTTAAGTTTTAATTGACATAAAATGCTAAATTTAATACACAGTAAATCATTTATTTAATGATCGTTTAAAACACGTTCGATGCAATTTCTCTGAACACAAAGATGCGCACGTTCGAGCGAAAAGTGGCACATTTCCGAGCGAGGGAGGCAAATGAAGCGCGACGCGGAGCGGCGCGCTTCATTTTCCCGAGATCGGAATGTGCCACTTTGAGCTCGAACGTGCGCACTCGACTTTAAGCACGATTCACAATAATCAATTTTATTTAGAAATAATTCCAATTAAAAATTACAGGCTTATATAGTATTTATACCAAAAAACAAAATCTTTTAGACAATTTTTCATTCTTAAATATTTTTAGAATTTTTCCATTTGTAAACCGTGCAAAACAAATAGCGTGTAAATAGAGGGATAGGTGTATTTCATAAAATGGGCACTGCCTCAAAAAGCAAATAAATAAAAGTTAGTTTTACAACGAAACCGTTTAAAATTCGAATTTATTTAAGAGGCATCAAATTGATTTATGTCATACAATAAATTTTAATTCGATAAATTAAAAATCACCTCACAGTTAGAAATTATTCGAGCTTCGGCGGGGAGAAAAGGTAGACAAACGGAGTGAAAGAATGCGCAAAGATAATAACATTAAATTAAACTAACTTTGATGCATGTTCGAGTGTAGGATTATAATTCAATCTCTTTGAATATAAACCCTTTATACGAAATGTATTTACATCTTATTAGAGATGTTATTGGCCTTTATAAACGTATATCATTAGAATTGTACCTACATAATGGTTCCGTTATCCATCCTTGACTATGCAGGATAATATTTTATGATTAATGCTATAGCAGGTTTGTCAAAATTACGCATTTGAGGCGAGCATTACGTAATATCTTTAGCTCGTAAGTAGCAGCAGCTCCACAACTCAATTTAAACTCGATGCAATTTCGCTGTCGCACCCCGCGAGATGTTACACGTGCAATTGCACCTTTTGCCATCTGTATTGATTTATCGCTTTCTAATTACGATTCTTTTTTTCACGTCCGCGGATATTACGACGGCCATTAATCAATGCACACCGGGCAAAAGTCATTTGAAAAGCTGCATGCATTGCCTGTAACAGCTCGCAGTCATTTATTAAATGGCTATTTTACGATAATTTTAATTTTGGGGGTTGATTTTTGCGACAAGTCCAAAAAGGAATGCCTTCTAGGAAAAACAATTAAAATTTTGGGGATAAATTACATTAGTCGTTGTGTTTTAGGCGAGAGCGAATTGTATTTGAAAAATGTTTGTTTAAAAACGCGAGCGAAAAGTGGCGCGCGTTGCCGCGATCGGAAATGTGCCGCTTTCGGTTCGATCGTGCGCACAATTGTCTGCTTCTGCTTTTACGATCTATTTAATCAGTTATCGGAGTTAAAAAAAACGTTTATATACAGAGCACACTAATACAATCACGTTTTTAAAGAAAGTAAATCTGGCAACGCTGTCAATTTTTATAACGAATGATCTATAAATGGTATGGTACATATATTATGCTTTGGGCATACAGTAAAACCCTTCTCCAGCGGACAGTCGTGTGACCAACTATATTGTGTTGTAGCGGGGTGTCCTCTGTGAAGGGGGACCTAAATACATTGTTGTTCTATACTTTTCTTTGTTGGGATCTTTTAAAATTGTCTGTTGAAGAGGAACATACGTTGAAGAATGGTGTCCGTTAAGAAAAGTTTTACTGTATATGCTCTTTTATAGGTTTTATCCTTGTTTGAAAATTTTTAAAATAAAGATAATTTGAAAATTTCATTTTAATGATGATCAATTGCGACATAAAGCGCGAAGACACACAGCGTTGCCAAGCTATTATATCTATCCTCCCACGACGAGTATATTGTCTTAAAAAAAAATGCTTTGAAAGTATCTATATATTTTTAGCCAATCGATAAAAAAAAATTGTAATTTATTTGGCAACATATTAGTTTTGAAAAAAATGGGTAAAAAAAGTTTCCAAGCTACACACGACACTATATACAGTCGAACCTCGATAAGTCGAAGTCGAAGGGAAACAAAAAATAATTCTAGTTATCAAAAATTCGAGTTTTCGATATAAAAATATTAACATTGAAATAAGCAAGTCCTAGGGAAACAGGTTAAAGTTATCAAAACTTCGGCTTCTCGAGGTTTGACTTATAGAGGTTCGACTGTATATAAAACCTTTATCCATAACGAGTAATTTAAAAATTCAAAAATGTCTCTTAACCGACCCAGTTGCTCCCTCAGTTATATTTTAGCAAATAGGGGTGCCGCCGATGTTTTTTGAACGTCCCACTATTTTTGGGCAAACGCCCCAAAGTCCAAGTTCACACTATTGCTAATTGAAAAAATTAAAAAAACAACTCACCAAATGTATAAAAAGAACTCTTTGCCAAAAATTACACAACTAGGAACGACGACCTGAATAAGCTATTTATAAAACTGTCAAAATGGTCATCCCTTAGAAACACAGAAAATCAAACCAAAAATAATCGAAGGTTTCGTTCGTTCACCCGACGCGTTCACGCAAATACTAAAACGTACATTTTAAAAATTTAAAGAATGCACGTGCACACAATCTAATGTTTTTTGTTCTACAGCAAAATACGTGTATCTAGAAGCCATATCAGCAGTGCCCCGGGCTATAGCAAAACTGAGTAATCTGCACCTTGAATGGAAAAATCAATAAACGCTTTAAAAATTAGACGTACAAAAGAAATAACGACGAGGACTTTAGAAAATCTGTTATATTAAAATAATGCTCTTCTTAAACCCCTAAAATTTTGAAAGAAAAATTACAATAACACCCCGTAACATGAGAGACTCAATACCCGATCAGTATACAGTCGCGTTGAACGAAATAAATCTATAAAAATATTTCTATCTACAGTAGAACCTCCATAAGACGAACCTCGATAAGTCGAAAACCTCTACAATTTGAAGAAACCCTTATTCCCTTCCCTTCAAGCCCCAATACCACTATATCTCGATATCTAAGCCCTCAATAAGTCGAAAGTATTTCAGACCATATTTTTCTCTTTATAATTCAAAAAAAAATTTTTTTTTCAAATAAAGGATTGTTGTTTTTTTACGACCGACGTCAACACTTGCTTAGCAGGGGTCCCTTTGTTGCATTTTGGGTATTTATTGTTATTGTCGTAGATTTTGTTTGAGCTCTACCGAAACAAGTCGAAACCTCTATAACTCGAATGTCTTCGCGTCTCCCTTGAGATTCGACTTATCGAGGTTCTACTGTATGAAAATTCTTTTTTCTTTTTGTTATTTATTAGTAAGGGATTTCGTATATAAAATTGCATCTAATAAATCAACAGTAATTAGTAAAATTAATATTTTAAAATAATTATGCGGTTACCCAATATAGGACCACTCTAAAACCAATAGAATTAGTAGTTGATCAGTGTATACCCCACTACCCGATCACCAGAAAGAATTGTTTTTATCGCGCATTGATCGAAGGTGCGGTTTTGGGCCCCATTTTGCGGGAAGAAAGTGCCACATTCTCTCCCAGTCCAAATAATGAGCAAAAAAAATATTTACCTTATTTAATTGTTAAAATAACTTATTGAAAATCATAAATATTAATACCATTGCACGCTTTTGGCAATAAACAACTGTTACATACGGAAATACACATGACGCACGTTGCCACTATTTAGAGTAAAAACAAATATGATTCAGGGCGCCCCGTTCGAGAACAGTTTGAGAAGCGCCGCTTTAAATGCCATCTTTTTAATATAAAAAGCTGTAACTCTTAAAAAAAGAGATGTAACCCTTTAAGAGCGAAAGATTTATAAAAGTCGACATTAGGTCTTCAACGTGCCCCCGGGAAAAAGAAAATTACGAGTTGAATAACTTCAATAACAGATGGTGGCCGGTGGTTTCTGGTCACAATATTTCAATAGCGACGAGTCTAATGAAAAAGAAGTTTGATGAAGTGACTTCTGGAACGTTTTATTTCTAGAATATTAACAATTTTCTAGCATCGCTTACGGGTTTTTGAAATAATATCATTACTTGTACGTAAATGTGGACGGCTTCCGCATGTTTCGCAATGATAAATGAGATAAATAGTACTTTTAAGTTTTCTTACGGTGACGACACTTCAACGAGCACTAATTATAAAATACTATCACAACGGAGAATGCTGTTAGATATAAATTTGTTTTTTAATTGATTTAAATTATGCTTTTAAGTCGACTTATGGTTTTAGCGTTATCTTTTAGGCAAATGAATTATACAAATCGAATTCTTAAGCCAGCGGTTTCCAAACTGTATGCAACTGCATCTCCCTTAAAAATATTTAATCGTTTGACGCCGCCCGCCTTCATTTTATAAAATAATACAAACACAACATTTTATTTCTAAAAATTTTAGTAATCGCCCACTTTGGAAAACGCTGGATTAGCCCTTTGATTTTTTTTGAACAAAAAAAATTTTACGTAATGGATTTGCTTTCAATTTTTTGCGAGACGCTCCTATGGACCCCAGACCGATATATCTGGAGCCATTCTTTCTTGCTCCTCCTTCAACCCCCAAAATTTTCGACAAAACTAAATAAATCGCAAAAAATACACTTTGGCTCAGAAAAACGATCGTAGCTCTCTCATTTTTGAGCCGATCATTAAAAACGACCCGGATTCCGAAGCCTGAGGCTTTTGTCCATAAGATACGTGCAAAATCGGCATAGGGCGCAATATTAATTTTTCGAGTAATTAAGGGTTGAAGTTTTAGATTCAGTTTTGTAGCACAAAAAAATTGTAGCGCCGTTATTTGTAGAAGTATCTTTAAAAACTATACAAATTCGAATTCACCAGACTTTTTGGCTTCGGATAGGCCCAAAAAACCATAGGCGTGCTATTTAAAATTCTCGAGAAAAACGGGTTCGAAGAGTCCGACATATAATTATTTTTTTCTAAATTTCCACTTTGAAAAATCGTGGTTCGGTTTTTTGTGAACGGATCTTTAAAAACTTTTCAAATTGCGAAAGCCCGTTTATCGGAGCGTAAAAAAAATGAACAGGGCCCAATGTTAAGTCTTTCATTGCAACAAATTAAACACATTGGAAAGCGTGCGAAAAAAAGATGTTTAAAGGTGGTCGCAAAAATGAAAATAGGATTAAAAAGGCGTAGTAAAAGTAAAGACCGAATGTACGGCGTTGCCATAAAAAGCGAAACATGAGTGGTCATAAAAGCGAAATTATTTTCGTTGCTATCAAAGAGTACCACAAAAGACATTATTTCAGAACTGTTTCGTCATGGAAGAGAATAACAATTCGCGTTCGTACGAGTACCAAGAATTGAACAGCCTCAGACAAACTTATTAGCAATAAATCAAACAACCTACGTTTATATGTGTTGTAGGTACGTACAGCAAAAAATCAAGGTGTACAATAGCGAAAGAAAATTTTTTGTCTTGTTTATATTTTGCTTTCACGTAGGCGCCCATTTACATAAAGTATCAAGTTTTACAATAATATTCCTGTAAGCTACCAATTTTTTTTTTATTTGTTAACACACAAAAGACTGTGTTGGCAGTTGCTGGAAAACAACTTATAAATAACGTTATAAGGTACATTGAGAACTTAATTTTTCAGGAAAAAAAACACGTTCGTTTTAAAACTGGAAAAACATGAACTTTTTGCAACAACAAAAAATTTCAATTAGTTCTATTATTATCTAAAGTTACTTCGAACTTTATTTGTAACGCAAATATTAATTTAAATTAAAAGTTAAGATGAATCGCACATTAAGCTTAATTTATATTTGCTTACGTATACAGGGTGTTTTGGGAGTGATATCGAATTTAGTGAATATTTTCTTCGTCAAATAAAAATATAATTAGAAAAAAGTTTAATTTTTTGATTGTGTCATTCAATCGTGCGATAGTTAAACCGTTCATTAACATTATTAAGGTGAATTCTAATTTTGTATAATTATTTTTCTCTTACAATTTCATGGCCTGCCAGATGGATTTACTCTTAAATTTAATAGTGCCCATAAAACTCCTTAACAATTGAGTTTTGGACAAAAGCGTATACGGCACCTTCGACTTAAAATTTTCAAAAGAACACGCTCTTAACCTTCCTCATACTAGGTGACTAAATGTCACATGCTATACTAGGTGGGTTTTGCTATTCCACGAAAATAAAATGAAATAAAATCCGCAAAATTGTACTAAAGACTGGAAAATATGCAAAAAGCATATTTTTTTTCGGGTATATTTGCCTTACATTATATATGTAACCGTTTCACATACTAACATGGTGTTTTTTATAAGTTTTTTAGTACATATAATGCATACTTGGACTTTATACCATAAATAATTTTTTTTTGCATATGTTGGCATATTTAAATATTCTGAAAGCTTTTGCATTTCTCTTAATAGGTAAAATTCCGACAACAAATTACCTGGGTGGGAATTTACGAAAAAGGAAGGACAATGGTAATTTTTATGGTATAAACAATTTCTATTGACTCTACGGACAATCGGTTTATAGTTTTAGCATTTTTCATAGAAATCTTAATACTTAGGTAGGTAAATGTAAGAACGAAAATCGAATATATTCATTCTGTTGTTGTTCATACATCGTTCATCGTGCTGTACATCGTTTATTTACTAACTATTTTTACATTCTGAAAATGCCAAAAGCACCAAAAGGAAAGTTGACAGCACTAAAAGGATGGATAGGCAATCTTAGTGAATTAAAAATCATTGCCGAAAAAAATGTTTTCTGTACTCTTTGTAATAAAACGTCAAGTTTATTTTTTTCAAGTCAATATTTATATTTAAAGAAGTAGTATTTAGCAATTAAAACTTTACAAAATACCTATTTTAATTCAAAAAGAATTACTATTTATAAAAGCACATTTTGAAATAATTGGAGAAGGGATTGTACAGTTAGAAGATCCAAAATTATCATTAAAAAACCGGATTGAAAAAAAATAATAAATTGACGGATATTTTAAATAATAATAAAGGATAAATATTTAAAAATTGGCTAACAACGTTTTAAATGACAATGTTGATAAAGACCTGCTATAGTCACCAATTTTAAATATACAGCGATAACATCTTGCGATGTGGAAAAGATCATTTTCATCGTACAAATATATTTTAAATAATTGTAGGTATAATTTAACAATGGCAAATATTGAAAAATATATGATTATAATAAATAATTTGTTAATATTTGCGAATGTATTTTATTTTCAAAAAAACTAAATTGCATATTATTAATGTTTTTTGCATATTTAGGCAATTTTTAGTGCATATTTTCCAGTCTTTATTTATGACAGCTAAATGATAAGAAATACATATTTCGAATAACCAGTAATGAATAGGTTAAAGTAAAACGTATCTATTTATGCATTAGAATAGACTTGATTAATAAAAATGCAAAAACTTAACTTTTTCTTCAATTTATAAACTATTGAGTCTTTTCTTGAGTACTAAATTCTAATGACACGTGAATATTAAGAAAACCTAACAAGTATTTCATTCTTGCCCCCTTATTGAAATACAAATTAATTTCACGGCAATTTCTTAATGATTCGCAATAATTAAGAGCAATAAATTAAACGAAAATTAATTGAATAATTTTTATCGTTCTCTCTCACTTGCATTAACAAGATTATGGTATCTTTTCGCTCCCTTCCACTCATTGCTATGGTAAATACATTTGTCGAATATAAAATCGATATTACTAATTTAAATTAAAATTTTTGATTTGAAGGAGTGCACGGTAAATTCTACTAATATAATAAATACGAGGATGTGCGCATTCGAGCGAAAAGTGGCACATTTCCGAGCGAGGGAGGCAAATGAAGCGCGACGCGGAGCGGCGCGCTTCATTTTCCCGAGATCGGAATGTGCCACTTTGAGCTCGAATGTGCACACTCGGTTTTAAACATTATTCACAATAGTTTATGCCAATAAATTAGACCAAAAATTAATTAAGTAATTTTAATGGTTTCCTTTCACTTTCGTTCACAAAATTATTGTGTCTTCTCGCTCCCTTCCACTCATTGCTATGGTAAATACTTTTTTCTAATATAAAATCGATATTTACTAAATTAAATTAAAATTTTTGATTTGAAGGAGCGCACGGTAAATTCTACTAATATAATAAATACGAGGATGTGCGCATTCGAGCGAAAAGTGGCACATTTCCGAGCGAGGGAGGCAAATGAAGCGCGACGCGGAGCGGCGCGCTTCATTTTCCCGAGATCGGAATGTGCCACTTTGAGCTCGAATGTGCACACTCGGTTTTAAACATTATTCACAATAGTTTATGCCAATAAATTAGACCAAAAATTAATTGAGTAATTTTAATGGTTTCCTTTCACTTCCGTTCACAAAATTATTGTATCTTCTCGCTCCCTTCCACTCATTGCTATGGTAAATACTTTTTTCTAATATAAAATCGATATTTACTAAATTAAATTAAAATTTTTGATTTGAAGGAGCGCACGGTAAATTCTACTAATATAATAAATACGAGGATGTGCGCATTCGAGCGAAAAGTGGCACATTTCCGAGCGAGGGAGGCAAATGAAGCGCGACGCGGAGCGGCGCGCTTCATTTTCCCGAGATCGGAATGTGCCACTTTGAGCTCGAATGTGCACACTCGATTTTAAGCTCGATTACCAAACGTCCCGGTTTAACAAAAAAAAAGTTGTTCACATTAGTTATACCCCACCTAGCCATAGCCATCTAGTCACGGAACACCCGGTATATTTGACTTAGTTATTAAAACATATTTCACCAAAATTAATATATAAGTGGTGTGCCTACAAGTATTCGTAAGATTTCAAATGCGGCCCAACTTCAAAAAGTTTGAGAACCACCGACATAAATAATGCGTTCAATTTCGATACAATTGAAAAGCTCCCAGAACTTCGATCAGAATTTTTATTTTAGAATTCCGCGCCGTCTATTATAAGCTCCAACTCGATTACAAAAAAGTGTTTAATTAAAACCGGAAAGCGATTTATCAATACACTAAAGCAAGTAAATAAGCAAAGACATCGTCAAGAATCTACCAACACGCGATCCGCAATTAATTGTCAACCGAGTCCCAGAGTATGCACGTACCGTGGAAGAGGCAAAGCTAATGTTCCATCCAATTAATTATTACAACTATAAAGCTGTACTTTTAATGAACGACACGTACCCAACAAATAACTGTACAACAATATGAACTTCTTTTAATATCTGTTTATAAATGGGTTTAGCGCCAGATGGACTATGGAGAAGGCTTATAAAAACTTAATATGGGAATCATTACCTCTTGCTGACTCATCATTATTAATACTTATTTCATTACTTTCCCAAGAGTTCGCAAGCTTCGACTTTGTGGCGATGCTTAACGTAAATGCACGTCTTATAAAGACCTAATATCCATCTTTGTTCTCGTACAATTTCAATGAATGGCGTTTTTTGCAACTTAATTTCGTTTGAGCTACGGTTTTGATACTTCAATGGGCGCCTTACAAAAAATAGTTTTTAACGCTGATAATACGAAGGATTTAAACGTGCATTACCAAAGCACGAGGGCATTGCTACCTTGGGGCACACTTCTTAGGGGTAGTTAGAATTTTTTTAGTCGATTTAAATTAATTTTTGGATTTAGAAAAAAAGATTTCCCGAGGGACAGTATAAAATTTAGTTCGGGGGTATCTTGGGTCAAGGTATTAAGTGCGAAGGTCTGTAAGTTTGTGAGTAATACAGTTACGGTTCAAATAATGTTGTTATTAATTTTTTTAATCGAATTATTTAATTCAATAATCCGATTGGATTGAAATTAATTTTTTTCGACGGCCAAAGCCGCTTTTTTTGCGAAATCGCGTATATATGGTCGGCTCGATCAAATTTTTAGAAGCACTGCTTTGTCAAGAATCGAAAAACTAAGTTTTTAGCGGAAATATTGTCGAAAATATCAATTTCAGAGAAAAAGTTTGAGAAGGTATGCTTTTATTGTTAAAATTAAATATTTCGCATTTAAATTTGCCGCCTTAAACGACGATCGGCGGCCATTAAAATTCAATAAATCGCCATGGTAACCGTCGATTTATGGGACCGAAATTAATTTTTTGATTTGAAAGCGAGAAGATCCAATAAAACGAAGATGTGCGCGTTCGAGCGAAAAGTGGCACATTTCCGAGCGAGGGAGGCAAATGAAGCGCGACGCGGTGCGGCGCCCTTCATTTTCCCGAGATCGGAAATGTGCCACTTTGAGCTCGAACGTGCACACTCGGCTTTAAAGCACAATTGGCATAAATTATTAGCTCAAAATGATTAATTTTAATTTACAGGGCCGTATTTCTACTTTGAATTAAATTTTCTGATTTTTTTAATGAAATTTTTGATCAGTCCCAATGATTGATATCGTCACTGTACGTCTATAGTTCGATGAAGGTATATTTACATTTTTAATAAGCAAGGCTATTAGTTCAAAAAATATTGTTTAAATTGAATTAAAAACGTAATTTATTCCCACGATTTTTTTTCCGAGAGGTGTCAATAGCGAAACGATATGCCTTCATTCTACAGTTATTTAGAGTAGTTCCTCTAGCAATTCTAATTAAAGAACATATTTTTATTTAAAAATTGCAAATAATGTTGTTATTAATTTTTTAATCGAATAATTTAATTCAATAATCCGATTGGATTGAAATTAATTTTTTTCTATGGCCAAAACGGCTTTTTTCTTGCAAAATTGAGTTTCTATGGTCGGTTCGACCAAATTTTTAGAAGCACTGCTTTGTCAAGAATCGAAGAACGAGATTTTTAGTGGAATTATTGTCGAAAATATCAATTTCGGAGAAAAAGTTTGAGAAAGGTATACTTTTATTGTTAAAATCAAAAATTTCGCATTTAAATTTGCCGCCTTAAACGACGATCGGCGGTCATTAAAATTTAATAAATCGCCATGGTAACCGTCGATTTATGGGACCGAAACAATTTTTGATTTGAAAGCGAGAAGATCAATATTCGAAGATGTGCGCGTTCGAGCGAAAAGTGGCACATTTCCGAGCGAGGGAAGCAAATGAAGCGCGACGCGGAGCGGCGCGCTTCATTTTCCCGAGATCGGAATGTGCCACTTTGAGCTCGAACGTGCACACTCGGCTTTAAAGCACAATTGACATAAATTATTAGCTAAAAATGATTAATTTTAATTTACAGGGCCGTATTTCTACTTTGAATTAAATTTTCTGATTTTTTTAATGAAATTTTTGATCAGTCCCAATGATTGATATCGTCACTGTATGTCTATAGTTCGATGAAGGTATATTTACATTTTTAATAAGCAAGGCTATTAGTTCAAAAAATATTGTTTAAATTGAATTAAAAACGTAATTTATTCCCACGATTTTTTTTCCGAGAGGTGTCAATAGCGAAACGATATGCCTTCATTCTACAGTTATTTAGAGTAGTTCCTCTAGCAATTCTAATTAAAGAACATATTTTTATTTAAAAATTGCAAATAATGTTGTTATTAATTTTTTAATCGAATAATTTAATTCAATAATCCGATTGGATTGAAATTAATTTTTTTCTATGGCCAAAACGGCTTTTTTCTTGCGAAATTGAGTTTCTATGGTCGGTTCTACCAAATTTTAGAAGCACTGCTTTGTCAAGAATCGATAAATGAATTTTTTAGTGGAATTATTGTCGAAAATATCAATTTCGGGGAAAAAGTTTGAGAAAGGTATGCTTTTATTGTTAAAATCAAAAATTTTGTATTTAAATTTGCCGCCTTAAACGACGATCGGCGGCCATTAAAATTTAATAAATCGCCATGGTAACCGTCGATTTATGGGACCGAAAACAATTTTGTGATTTGAAAGCGAGAAAATCGAATATTCGAAGATGTGCGCGTTCGAGCGAAAAGTGGCACATTTCCGAGCGAGGGAAGCAAATGAAGCGCGACGCGGAGCGGCGCGCTTCATTTTCCCGAGATCGGAATGTGCCACTTTGAGCTCGAACGTGCACACTCGGCTTTAAAGCACAATTGACATATATTATTAGCTAAAAATGATTAATTTTAATTTACAGGGCCGTATTTCTACTTTGAATTAAATTTTCTGATTTTTTTAATGAAATTTTTGATCAGTCCCAATGATTGCTATCGTCACTGTATGTTTATAGTTTAATGAAGGTATATTTACATTTTTAATAAGTAAAATATTGTTTAAATTGAATTAAAAACGTAATTTATTCCCACGATTTTTTTTTTCCGAGAGGTGTCAATAGCGAAACGATATGCCTTCATTCTACAGTTATTTAGAGTAGTTCCTCTAGCATTTCTAATTAAAGAAGATATTTTTATTTAAAAATAATTGCAAGTCACGAATTTTCAAGTCAGTAGCACAAATTAGTTTCTTAATAGAGTTGTTTTTATTGAAATACAAATTTCGAGGTTTTTTCTCATCTAAAAATCGAGCCTTTCCGATTTCGTAGTGGCAAATGTGACCAAAAGTATTTTCCAACATTTTCGAAATGTGGTTTAAGCCGATTTTTTTCTCGAAAGGTTGAATCCAAATAAATTGAACTACTTTGTATGTTTTTTGAATATTTTAAGTTTCCAGTTATGTGAAGGCAAAATTTTGAAAGGTAACGAGACCCCCTTAAGGAGTAATTTATAAAAGGTTTTATTAGATGCGAAATCTTAATTTTGCAAACCATAAAAATCTTTTTAAATTCCCTCAGCCTCTTATAAATGTTTAATTGGGATCAATTTGGTCGAGCGAGCAAAAATAATTCCGTAGCAGATTTTATCCACTATACATGTTGGTGGGCACTTACAGGCCAAGGTATTAATCAATTTAAATTACAGTATGGATATCATTTAGGAAGTAGAAACGATCATTAATAATAATTCCGAAAACGTTGTTCGTTATTTTCTGTAAATACGGGAAAAAGTTCGCGTAATAACCATCAATCGAGGCTCGTATGGTAAATTATTACACCTTTTGTAAAGGCATTCGTAAAATATCGTCGGTTGATAGATGATGCCAGAAGAAGAGATTCCTTTCTGCTGGGAACATTTCAGTTCCAATTGCCCGAGGAAAAATTTCGGTCACGGTGATGGACGGTCGATCACGAGCACGAGATCGTGGAAACACTCCACGGTGTCATATTTCATCCTACGGCTTCAATACGATTAAAGTCCGCATCCACGTGAAAATACCCCTAAATTGATATATGATATGGATTCTAAACTGGTACTTATATCTGTCCGAGACGCTTTTTATACGCTCGATTTTATTGCACTTTTTTCCCGCCATAAAGTTAAAACGATTCGATTAACACTTATAGTTTTATTGCGGTCCCACGCGCCTAATCGAAGGGGGTCCTTGACGAAGGTGTTAAACGAAACACTTTAAAATTTAAAAACAAATAGAGATATACAGTTCTATGAAAGTCGCCTAAATTAGAAAAATTATAATGTTTGTTACTAGGACAATAATGTATATACATACAGTAGAGTCTCAATCACCACAGCGTGCATGTTATACAAGTTAAAAGTATAGGCCTAGGTCGAATACAAACAGTTTAATATATTCAATAGCCGAGCATTTTATTTTTGTCAGAGACTGTACTTGATACATAAAAAATTAAAGAAAGTAAATGTGGCAACGCTGTCAACGGCTATACCGAATGCTCTATGGATGTATCATGAAATGTCTTTTTTATATACTTCTTTGAGCTATTGCATGTTAATTATGTACACTTTAGTTAACAATATCTGGCCTCAGAACCTCTGATCCAAATCGGCACCGATAATGGGGACTCTACTGTATTTGTATTGATTTCAGTTAAATCGAATAAATGCCATTTTGTCTTAATGTTAATGTTGAAATCAATAATGAACAGATTTTAATTAAAACTGCATTTTTCCTTCAAACAAAGCCATACAAGTCTAAATATAGTCGAAATCAATTTATTAAAAAAACATTGAATAATTTTTATCTCTTTAGAATTAATTATTTTTATTTCTATCAAATATTTCTGTTTTAAATACAAAAGAGCAAAAACAAATATAAACTAACGAGAAAACGAAACAGAGTACACAATTATCGTATAATAAACATATTTCACCATCGGCGATTTTTATAAAAACGAAATAGATCGACTATATAAAAAATTTAATTTCCTGAAACTTTGTAAACGTATTTGCTTTGCATTTCTGATTATATATTTCAAGCCTGAATGAAGCTCCGGGGTGTAAACGCTGTTAATTTTCTAAATTTCTCTGATTTTGACCTCTTCATATCAATTTACTTTAAATTCAACAATTTCGTTATGCCCGAAGTTAAATGGCATCGACTCCGATATCTCTGCTAAACATTTTAACTTTGCAATTTCAATAAGCATTTACTTATGCTATTATGATTAAAGTTTTAATAAACACTTCGCGATCGGCTTCCCCAATAAATAACATAAACGAGGGCAATATTTACTTACGAAAACAAAGGTATTTGTTAGAAGTAGCAATTTCAATGATCGACTCAGTACAACACGGTCTTGATATATGTTTGCATAGGGAATTTACAGATCTACTGTTGTTTAAGATTGTTGAAGTTATACTTCTTTCGGCGGGTTTAGTAGTAACTGCTGATGGATGGTTGGAAGTTTTGGAGGCAAAAGATAAAGAAAAAAAATATTTGAAAAAGAAAAAAAAATAGCGAGACACCCGAAGGCAGAAAATAATAAAAGATTGAAAGAAGAAAAACGTTTTGAAAAATCTAAAAAATTATCAGTCAAAAAAGTTTAAAAATCAATAGAATGAATAAAATAATTATTTTCCTATGTTACAGAGTTATTTTTCATATGGTTAACATTATATTTTATATTTTCTTGAAGTACTATTAAAGATACTAAAGTAAAATTGTTTTCTAAATAATGATTTTTTTAATAAGCTATATTTTGAAAACTTGTGTCCAAAACAAGTATTTATCCTGTCCAAAGGTAGTTCAAAGTGTCCAAAAAGGGCGCAAACAGGTAATGTTATGCACATATGTTATTTTTTAAATACTGGGATTGAAAAACACTTCGTTAATGTTATTATCAGTTTGTTTATATATTTGCGCTAATATAAAAAAATAATTGATTGGACTTTATGCTATTTAAGAAATACTTTAAGTTGCGAAAAACCTCGAAATGTCCAAAACCGGGTTTCTACCCTATATGTAGTTCATATAATTTGAATATATGCGAACATATAGTATTATATATTATATTAATATATTTTTAAAGTATATAATTAAAAGGGCAAAAAAATAGTTATTTTAATATGTATATATAATTTTATATATCATACATTATATTATAATATAAATTGTACTATACACCCATACCTCGCTTTACGGCCTAGATACGTTCCACGAAACTTGGCCGTATAGCGAGGTATGAGTGTATTATATATTATAAATATGTTATATATTATCAGAATTATTTTTAAGTAATAATGAGTTCGATTGCTTTTAAAGTTGATTATCTTGAATCATGTTTGAAGCCCATTGCGCACATTCGTGCTCAAAGCTGCACATTTCCGATCTCGGGAAAATGAAGGGCGCCGCTCCGCGTCGCGCTTAATATTACGACGAGGACCTACAAAGAAGTCTTCTCCAAAAACGTGAACGACGTGCCAACGCTCACTCGTTTCCACTTTGAAAGCATTAAATTAACGAAAGAGCAAGTTTGATCTTGGCTCTTAGATAAATAAAATGCTGTATGAGCGATGGTGTGAGTATAATTTAATGGAAACGCCAAATAAAATGTTCGGATTGACGAGTCGGATCTTTATCCGACGTTCACACAAAGATCGGCCGTGAAGTAAACCACAACCACAATAAATGATGCACAATGGAATCTCAAGAATGACACAGTTCAAGAATAATGGAGAGCGCTCGTAACTTTATGGTTAAACGAAGAACGTGCGTTCGGCCGGACTATTGCATTCGACGCACCGCATTCCCGAAGTTTTCCAGTTCTACTATTTAGGAAAACAATGGTTGATTAAAATTGTTATCCGCAATTAAAACTCACTAATCATTTTCGATTTTATAAAGAAAATATATCTTCTTGTTAAGATTTTTGACGTAATACTTCTTTTGGCGCTTTCAGAGTTAAATTTTAACAGGTAATGGAAGTTGCGCGCGCACAGCTAACACAAATTCGACAGTTGAAATTAATTATTGTGAACCATGCTTAAAGCCGAGTGTGCACATTCGAGCTCAAAGTGGCACATTCCGATCTCGGGAAAATGAAGCGCGCCGCTCCGCGTCGCGCTTCATTTGCCTCCCTCGCTCGGAAATGTGCCACTTTTCGCTCGAATGTGCACATCATCGTATTAAAAGATTTGTCTATATTAATCTTCTTTGATTAAGTTCAAAAAATCATATTTAGTCGACTAAATTGAGATTTTTTGATGGGAAAATAGCTATAGCTTTGAATTTTTTAAATAATATTCTGTATAAACACTACATTAGAAATAAATCAAAAAAATTCAATTAAAATAGACTATAGGGAGGGGGGCAGCTTTGAACAGGGGCAGCTTTGAACACCGTTTATTAAAAATTGAATAAAACATTTTTCCAACCGCGAAATTTAAATTTAAGGTGGCAGCACGGCTGCCAACTAGTATCCATCAACAGTTGTTTTATTTGTTATGTTAAACCTAACCTACAATTAATAATCGAATTTACGCTACAATTCTAAAATATTTATTTTTTGGATGTAAGCATCTTACAGGTAAAATAACAAAAAATTTATTAATACATGAAGGGTCATCTAATCTTTATATCTTTCACCATCTAATTACAATAAAAAATTTCATTGTTATTGATTATTAATTAGTTTAAATAAATTAATTATCTCAAATATGTTATTGGGGCAGCTTTGAACAAGAAACGAGGGGCACGTTTGAATACTTATAAACCGAATTAATTTTAATTCTTATAAATTTTTCTAACTTTTAAATTGTTTCTAAAACAAATATGCGATCTTTATTACGTGGTTATTAAATATTTTTTTAATTTCAAGGTCAATCATGGTTAGAAATTATAAAAAAGCGGACAAGCAGTGCCAATGAATTGTTTTTTAATCATGCAGCGCCAGATTTTGTCTCCTGGAATAGTACGTTTAGTGTAGGTCTGTTTATAGGGTGTTGATTACTTCTTGGTTTGACTGTACCTAAGAAAAAACTAATTCTAACGTTCATCGTTATAAAATAAGTCTCGTGAGCTAGATTTATTTAATTATATTTGAGTAAAGTTATTAATGTTAAAGATTTAATAATTATATAGTAACTTTGTTAATTTATCATTATTTCAAAGATTTTATAAATTTTAATTAAACTAATAAATGGAAGATTTAACTTTGAAAAATAAGAGCAATAATATAATTTATGAGTGAAATAATAATAATTTATGTAGTGGTTTTATATATCATTTAAAGTCAACCTTTGAACAAACTGACTATTTTAAATTAATAATATAGCTTTGATTAAGGCCTTTTTTAATTAATCAAGGTGTATTATGAATAGAGTGATCAATGTATTGATTACGACATAAAACATATTTTTTCGTTTACAGATAATATGCCTCGCAAGTCTAACGAAAAATTCAAATTTTTTCAAAGTTAACCATTAAGTATGTGAAATTTGGTATACGAGAAAAGTTTTGTTAATTTTTGAAACAATTTTAGTGTCATCTCAAAGAAGAACATTAGTAGTTCTTATAATCCAAAAATAAATATATAGTTTTCATAGAACAATGGGTTTTATTTTGCTTAATGTGAATAGAGCCAAGGTACATCACCTCTGTTGTACCTAGGCCATAGATCCACTAATTTTGAAATCTTATAGCAATTTGAGTAAACGGTTGGTAATGCTTTCAAATATTTTATGATGAATACCTTATTAGTGCCCCACTACGATGCAATTCATTTTATCAACAAATTGTTACATATACAATTTTAAAAACATTACAAGTGAAAAAAGGGCCAAGGTACAACAGGTTGCCTTACATAAAATAAGTAAAAAGTGCATAATTAAGCATCGGGCACTAGGTGAATCCCCCTACGTTCTTATCAATTAGATATGCCTACTTTTTTTCTCATAAAAGAGGCACTAAAAATATGCCAACTATTTTACGTAAAATTTTTTAATTAATTTCTTAACGTTACTAACCAATTTATGCATATTTTGCTTTTTTTTCGATTTACACGTTTTTCTCCGGAACCTATCTGCCGTGTAAATCGCGAAGTAGGTGTACAGTGCGGAAGCGCCAAAATTAGATTTTTTTCAGAGAGGCGCAGCAGCATATAATTTGGAAACCACTGGTCTAACGCAAAGTTCGCAACATACCACGCGGTTATATTTAATTTAGTTACGCCAAAGAAGTATAACTTCTTACGCACCGGTTTTTTCTTCTTCTGTCGGTCTTAAAACGGATCGGTTTTGTGATTTTTCTAAAACGTACGAGTGAAAACGAATATAAATATTCATATCCGAAGTCTGTTCAAATTGTGTGACCCACTTTTTGAGAATATTGATTTACCAAATTGTACAAAATAAAAAATGCTAATCTTGTTGTTTTTATTTTGTGATGTCGCTAAAGTTACTATTATTGTTGAAAAGGGAGTCTAGACGACCATCTCAGATTTTATGCATCCTTAAAAACCTATTGCTAAAAAGAATTTAAATGGTCGACTACTAAACTTGATTTAATTGAAACTTTGTGGGGATTTAGTGTGCTAATTATTGCGAAAACGTGGGGAAGCCCAAAGGACACATTTTGAGAGCGCAACTACGATTTTAGAATTACTTGAATTTTTTTAAGGTAAATTGATCATTGTTAATCGTGTCGAAAAGCGGAGTGCGCACATTCGAGCTCAAAGTGGCACATTTCGATTTCGGGAAAATGTAGCGCGCCGCTCCGCGTCGCGCTTCATTTGCCTCCCTCGCTCGGAAATGTGCCACTTTTCGCTCGAATGTGCAAATCCTCGTATTCATTGAAATTGTCTTCTTTGCTCTTTCAAATCATAAATCGAAATTTAGTGTAGTAAATATCGATTCTATGTTCAAAAAATGTATTTAATCGTGCTGATCCGCATCGCACTTTATTTTCAATGTTTGTATAAACAATTAATTAAATCAAATACAGTCAAACCTCGATAAGTTAAAACTAAGGGGAAACCAAAAATAATTCGTGTTGAGTATCATACAAATCGTTTTTTGAAAATTCCGCTTTAAATAAGCCAATGAGATTAGCTCATTTTTAATGGCCGCCAATTAATTAGCCAATCAAAACTGTTTAATTGCTTGGTAACCATGGCTATACTACAAATATCAAAATAATACAGTTTTGAATCATTTAAATCATGTTTCAAATTAAATACAGTTAAATCTCGATTTGAGTTTTCGTTTAATTTAATGGCCTAAATTATTGTGAATCGTGCTTAAAACCGAGTGCGCACATTCGAGCTCAAAGTGGCACATTCCGATCTCGGGAAAATGAAGCGCGCCGCTCCGCGTCGCGCTTCATTTGCCTCCCTCGCTCGGAAATGTGCCACTTTTCGCTCGAATGTGCACATCTTCGTGTTAATTGGATTTGACTATATTAATAACAAATCCAAATTTCAGAAACAAAATTACCCACACCGAATTCCATTTATTCTTTAAATTCCAAATTACGGCTCGCATTCTATTTTTATTTCACTTTAAATTTGTATGTCGACGTACTTAATATTTCCGTTTCAATTTCGTGGATCCGAAAGTTTCACAAACAATCGTGGCCACACAAAAGGACCACGTTGATCCTCTTTATCCACAAAGAAAGTAAGGGCATATTTTTTCTGCTTGAAAATTTCGTCGGTCTCGACCCTCGCGCAGAAGAAAAGGTTAACATTTTCGCTTCCAAAATATACAAAACGTAAACCCTATAGGTGTATAAATAAAACCGTAAGAATACAATTTCGAATTTTTTTTCCGCTTTCCTGTAAGGCATTTAAAATATTTGTATTTAATTAAAACTTATCTAGTGCCTAACAATTTAATGTGAATTCTCTTCGAGCTTTTTTTTTTATAATTTTCAACGCGCCGCCTTCTCAACATTATTATACGAATTGATGAAGTGTTGAAATTAAAACCTTAGTTCACGATGACTAATAATAAAGTTCAAGAATTTATTATAAATTATTCTTTTGCGAGATAATAAAGCATATCTTTCTCCAGCGGATTAGAATAACATGAAATATTTAATTTTAAGATTTACTACGACATAAAATGAAAAGACCATTAGAAAAAACGAATGTCTTTTTGACTAACTAACTGAACAGCGGTAGAGCTTCTTCAAACATCGTGTAAAAAGAATTATCATCAATTAAATAGTCGAATTATAAATAAGGTATACATTTGTAATTTATTGCGCTTCTTAAAATGTTAATATTTGCTTTAAATTTATTGCTTCGACAATTTTTTTCATTGTTCGTGGAAGCATTAAATAAGGTAACCTTAACCCAGATTATTAGTTCACTATCCCATAATAGTCTTTTTTTGATTTTTAAAAAGCAATTACTATAATTTGCATTGAATACAAAAATAGGTAAAAGAATGCTATGGATCAGTGATTTTCAAACTGGGGGCGCGCCTCCCTGGGAGGTCGCGGACTAGTGCCATGTGGAGCGAATTGTTCCAATAAGTCTCGGGAAAATTTTTTAAATCGGTTATTGTAGTTTGAAGTAGAAAACCGAGTGTGCACATTCGAGCTCAAAGTGGCACATTCCGATCTCGGGAAAATGAAGCGCGCCGCTCCGCGTCGCGCTTCATTTGCCTCCCTCGCTCGGAAATGTGCCACTTTTCGCTCGAAAGTGCACAGCCTCGAATTTATTGGATTTGACTATATTATTATTTTATTCTTCGATTCAAAAAAATAAAAGTCGAATAACTAAGATCTATTTTTTGGTTGAAAAAGGTTAGATATTTTATTCCTTTTGATAAGTCCTCATGGTGCTCTTCAGCATGCCTAATTGTAGCGAGCTTGACAAAAATATTTTCAGGTGTACTTTCGAATGTTTACTAATTCGCATTTTTGATTAATTAAAATTGTATATGTATCAAATTTTCTGAAGTTGGCCACTAATAGTAAAAATCAACTAGTTCATTTTTATATCATCTTTTGCAGATTGTTGAAGGTTTATATGTCAAAATTAATTTCTTCAAATATTTCTGGGTAATTTTCATCATGTAAAAATTAGAAACAAATTAGTTTTAAGGCACATTTTGTATACACTGTTGTAATTAGACTTCATTTATGGATTAATTCAATTTTTAAATAAAAAAAAATATTTATATGTTACATATTTTAGAATGACTTGGGTGCGGTGTGTTAAACAAAAGGTTGGGAAATAAGAGTCAAAATTCGAAAAAAGTTAAAGTATTTTGTTTTTCATGTACGATGTAGTCTCCCATCTAGTCTAGTTTAAAAGTAAGGTAGCTGACCCAAATAAGGCCCAGTGCCCAATAAGGCCCAGTTTTCAAATTTCCTGATGTCGAATCATTGTCAAAGCTCGTATTAATGTGCGTGACCATAACTTACGCACAATTGCATAACGCGAGTCCCGGGTCTTGAGTGTGTCGGGACTTGTAGTGGGAAACGTACTACGACGCGAAGTGGAGGCTGGATTTTATAAAATTTCTGCTACAAAAAGGGTGAATATTTTTAATTGTATGCATGCGTCGTCTAGTTTTTCTTTTGTTTATTGTTTATTATATATTTACTAACCCTCCTATGTGTATTTCAAAGCCATCCTATCAGTATATGTTATGTGACAAATGTTTCTATTACATGTATGATATGTCCTAATAAGGCCCACTAATAAACCTTGTGGGCCTTATTTGTAACATATTCAGTTTTAAGTTTATTTGAAAATAATAATGTTCTTACAGACGCAGACAAAGAATTTTATTGTTCAGGAAACTGTTTAATGATAAAAAAAACCTAACAAAAAGTTGTTAAAAATTTACAAGTCAATTTTTATTAAAAATATTAAATTATAACCAAATATTTTATTATTTTAAGTTTAATAACACTAATAATAATTTAATATAAATATAATAATGATTATTAAAATTGATATTACGTTGATTTATATATAAAGAAATCATTGGACTTTATTGGGCCATAGGTGCCCCAATAAGGCCCAACCGACATATTTTTTATATTTACTCAATGTTTTTTCTTTTGTTACAAAAGAAAGATTGTTACTTTTATTTTGAAGTTTAATAGAAATAAACATTTTGATTACGAAGTATTGATGCATTTTTTTCAAAAACCTATTAATTATGCCTTTATCAACTTAAGGTGGGCCTTATTTGGGTCCGTTACTTTAGTAAATTAGAAATGTGGTTTTTGGTAGAAATACCCTACTGTAATTTTTAATTAAAAGAAAAGCGAGAAGTGGTATATTTAGTTCAGTTTGATTTAATTAATATTACTTGTAAGAGAGAAGAATAAGATAGGCAAATTCAATTATTAAGTAGTATGTGCACTTTCAAGCGAAAACTTTTTCCGAATAGAAAATCTGCATTTGAAGGATTTGTTATTAATATAGTCGAATCCCATTAAGACGAAGATGTGCGCATTCGAGCGAAAAGTGGCACATTTCCGAGCGAGGGAGGCAAATGAAGCGCGACACGGAGCGGCGCGCTTCATTTTCCCGAGATCGGAATGTGCCACTTTGAGCTCGAATGTGCGCACTCGGTTTTTAACATTATTTAAAAAAATCAAAGCCATAGCTTTTTTCCGATCAAAAAATCTCAATTTAGTCGACTAAATATGATTTTTTGAACTTAATAAAAGAATATTAATATAGAAAAATCTTTAAATACGGATATGTGCACATTCGAGCGAGAAGTGGCACATTACCGAGCGAGGGAGGCAAATGAAGCGCGACGCGAAGCGGCGCGCTTCATTTTCCCGAGATCGGAATGTGCCACTTTGAGCTCGAATGTGCGCACTCGGTTTTAAACATGCTTTACAATAATTTTAGTCTATTTTAATTGATTTATTTTTAATGTAGTGTTTATACAGAGTATTATTTAAAAAAATCAAAGCTATAGCTTTTTTCCGATGAAAAAATCTCAATTTAGTCGACTAAATATGATTTTTTGAACTTAATCAAAGATGATTAATATAGACAAATCTTTTAATACGAAGATGTGCGCATTCGAGCGAAAAGTGGCACATTTCCGAGCGAGGGAGGCAAATGAAGCGCGACGCGGGCGGCGCGCTTCATTTCCGAGATCGGAATGTGCCACTTTGAGCTCGAATGCACTCGGTTTTAAACATGCTTTACAATAATTTTAGTCTATTTTAATTGATTTATTTTTAATGTAGTGTTTATACAGAGTATTATTTAAAAAAATCAAAGCTATAGCTTTTTTCCGATGAAAAAAATCTCAATTTAGTCGACTAAATATGATTTTTTGAACTTAATCAAAGATGATTAATATAGACAAATCTTTTAATACGAAGATGTGCGCATTCGAGCGAAAAGTGGCACATTTCCGAGCGAGGGAGGCAAATGAAGCGCGACGCGGAGCGGCGCGCTTCATTTTCCCGAGATCGGAATGTGCCACTTTGAGCTCGAATGTGCGCACTCGGTTTTAAACATGCTTTACAATAATTTTAGTCTATTTTAATTGATTTATTTTTAATGTAGTGTTTATACAGAGTATTATTTAAAAAAATCAAAGCTATACCTTTTTTCCGATCAAAAAAATCTTAATTTAGTCGACTAAATATGATTTTTTGAACTTAATCAAAGATGATTAATATAGACAAATCTTTTAATACGAAGATGTGCGCATTCCAGCGAAAAGTGGCACATTTCCGAGCGAGGGAGGCAAATGAAGTGCGACGCGGAGCGGCGCGCTTCATTTTTCCGAGATCGGAATGTGCCACTTTGAGTTCGAATGTGCGCACTCGGTTTTAAACATGCTTTACAATAATTTTAGTCTATTTTAATTGATTTATTTTTAATGTAGTGTTTATACAGAGTATTATTTAAAAAAATCAAAGCTATAGCTTTTTTCCGATGAAAAAAATCTCAATTTAGTCGACTAAATATGATTTTTTGAACTTAATCAAAGATGATTAATATAGACAAATCTTTTAATACGAAGATGTGCGCATTCGAGCGAAAAGTGGCACATTTCCGAGCGAGGGAGGCAAATGAAGCGCGACGCGGAGCGGCGCGCTTCATTTTCCCGAGATCGGAATGTGCCACTTTCGCTCGAATGCGCACACTCGGTTTTAAGCCTGATTCACAATAATTAACTTCAACTATCGAATTTGTGTTAGCTACTATTTATTATTCATTTATACGATAAGAAATTATTCAGTTATCCGAAGGGATGTGCTATACTCCAACGTAATAAAAATGTTTCGCGTTTTGTCCACTCTTAAAAACATGAGCGAAAAATATTTAGAAGGATATAATCCTTCGCGGAGTGCAGGACCAAATAATTAATCGGCGCATTAGTCGTACAGATCTGGGCACTTTGCGATCTGAAGTTGAACACTTAAAAAATATGCAAATGTGGGTCAATCCCGCCGACCTTGTGCATTAAGAAGAAAAGAAAAAAAGTAAAATATCACCTTTGTAACCCGAATACGGTAGACAGTCACCGAAGACGTAAAAGTTAATGGCGCGGTGCTTTACTAAATTCTAGAAAACGGAAAGCCCTGCGGGCCCCACCGTTGTCCGGTCGGGTGACAGGTTCGGTTCTGGCGCCGAACGGGCGACACCCGCCGGGCCCGAACGACCCACTCGCCCTCTCGGCCGGCCCGAGGCGACGCACGGTAATTGACTTTCAAATGTCCGACGACCCGACCTCGAGGCCTACGCCATTTCTTCGATAATCGCCCAGTTCGACCCGATACGATATCTGCAATTCTCGGTGCGTGTCACGAAGACGACGGCCCGCTGCCGGCCATTCCCACAAGATAGAATAACGAGTTTGCCCCAGAGACGAGGGCCTGGTGGTTGTTTTTGCGACATTAAGGGAAGCTGGCTTGGCTTAGTATGGCAGCGATAATAGTGGCAGGTGTATTACTTTAGCAATTAATAGCCATGTACGGTTCGCTATTTGCAGCCTCGGTTGACAATGTATAGCTTCTCGGAATCGCATTTGCTGATGGCTAAGAACTGGCAGCGATGCGCTGCCGATTTTTCATCGAAGATGGTCGTCGTGACTGACGCGCTATCGCCAACCGACACGTAATAATCGTTAATGCTGGGAAAACTCGCGATCCTCGTGGATGACTTAAGTGGCCTTAACTCTAGCGCAGCGGTTCCCAAACTTTACGTTGCTGCGCCACCCTTAAAAAAATCTAGTCCCAACGCCTCCTCACTGTACCCTGTGGAAAATTGGTGTTCGACCGACCTGTCGTTCTTATTCTATGATATTACAGTAAAACCTCTGTGCAACGGACAGTCGGGGGACCAACTATATTGTCCGTTGTAGAGGGGGCCTTAATATATTATTCTCCTATACTTTTCTCAACTGGGTCCGTTGAAGAGAGGTGTCCCTTAAGCGAGGTTTTACTGTATTTAGGTTGTTTAGACATACAGTCGAAACCGGTTTTAACGACATCGAAGGGACCGGTCATATAAGTCGTAAAAACCGATATAAAATTAGATTTTTTTAAATATGAACGTAATAAACATTTAAAGTATAGAATAAATAATTTTAAAACAATATTTTGAAATTAAATCAATGAACACCTTACCAAAATTAGACATTATATGTACAGTCGGCCCAATTGAAAATTACCACCCCGACGCTGGCTTTGTAGGCAAGTTCAGAATGACCAACAAAGGTCTTTTAGTACAAAAATTTTAATTACAGAGTCAAAACATCAACTTTTTAAGTGGCAGTTATTGATTCAGCTGTTACCCTTATTTGGGGTAGGTACAAATGCCCTTTCTTTATTTTTTTTAGCGTTAACTTTTGTAAACTTTGAAATCCATATATTTTTACTATTAATTATTTATTTTTGTTTATTAATTTTAATTGAATACTGAAACAATCGACTTTATTTGCAGATAAAATTACTCTATTTTAGAATAGATAGGCAACTGTTTTACAAATATGGAGTATTAATTAACAATTCGTTTTTTGTGACTTGGATAGATTACTTTTTAGGTGCCAATACAATAAACAACGTATTATAACAAATTTAACGCGTTTTTAATAAATATCGACATTATATGTATTTTTAATAACAATAGCAACAATTACCCTTAAGTGTGAAAAGAGTTAAACATTTTCAAATAAGTTACTGCTGGGGTGGTGATTTGCATTTTGGCCGACTGTACATATTAAGGCCGTATTTTTTAAGATAAAAAGTTGAATTTTTTTGTAGATAAAGATCGTAAATTTTTAAAAAAAGCATGGTTTTGGATTTTTGATAAAAAATAATTAACTAGAGAAATATTAAAAGTAGCAATGCTTTACTGACCAACTTGAAAGAGTAAGGTACCACGCATGTTTAGAAAAAAAAATATAGGATTCTTTTGTATTTATTGCTTTTAAGAATTACTTGATTTGATCTTCCAGGAAGACAAACTGAGTTGTTATTATTTTAACAATAGTTAACAACAATAATGTAAATAATGAAATATTAAATATTGTTGGTTAGATAATAAACAAAACAAAAATATTTTTTGGACGCTATAACCGATGCATTTTTCTAAAAATAATTATTCAAAGGCCCTGTTATAAACGGTATGATCGTTCTAACCGATGTCGCTATCAACGGTTTTGACTGTTTTATTAAAATGGGTATATTTGATAATAGATATTTTGATCAAAATTTGAAAATTTATTTTCATTTTCATCGATCCTTAGAAAAACACTCTTACCAGGTGGCTTCATTTCCTTGAAATTCGAATTATTCAAGTTCCACTGTAGGTAAAACTGAAGGCTAGGGGCGACGATCAATTGCCAAAAACCGGTATACAACAAAGATAACAAAGTCGAGCTTTGACTGTTTGTTTTCTTCCCTCCAATCTTAGGAATTTTTAGAACGACCCTATTTACAATTTTAGTTAGTTGTTTCTCCACAGCGGCGTAGTTAAAACATAGTTTTTCATTTGGATTCCTCATTTTACATTCAGAATGTAAGATTAGATGTATTAAGATTGCTTTATTATTTGTGAGCTTCTATTTTGATTTCTATAAGGCAGAAAGACCGTAGCCTTTTCATATTTTAATTAATATGAATAAATATTTTCTCTCCGCGGACGTTGATAAAAGCAAAAAAAAGAAGCGCTTGTTAAAGATATCTTGTCAGGATTAAAAAAACAAAAACTACCCACTTTCAAAAGCCAGACGATTGACAACAATAGTCAAAAACTGACAAAGGCGCAGAGCTAAGCTTTAAATCTTTTTCCTTTCATTTCAGGTATAAAATGTTTTTCAAAATTTTTAGGTACCTGTCTGAAATCAGTTTGTTCGTGCATCCGGTCAAATACAGTTCTTGGGTTAGGTTTTGATTTTTGTAAAAAACAAAGTTTAGTTTTTTTTCGTGTCGTGAACTTTTCTGCACATTAAACATTTTCGCGGATTATTATTTACGTAATATGGGTGTCAATAGCAATAAAAGGCTCCCATTGAGTGTCAAGCGAAAAAGTAGACGTGTACTAGCAAAAAAATTAGCTAAACTTCGGAAAGAGTAAGTGCCGTTAGAAATTGTACATTTAAACATGTTGAAGTTGTCTTTGCAAAAAATCGGATTTATTGTTAAAGCAAAACCAGAAAGTGGATATAAAAATTTAAACATAAGTAATAAATACGTAAATACGCAAATTGTTTAAAATTTAATTTAATTTTTAAGCCAAAGCACATTGCCATAGATTTCCAAATGGGAATACATAACACCCTTAATGTACACTGACGAGCGTTTAAAACTGCACGACCCACCTAATCCACCAAATATATTACAGAAGGCCTCGCTTAGCGCTTCAAATTCGTTCCTAGACGACAGAATGATAAGCGAAACAGCGTTAAACGAGTTCATTTTTGAAATGCCACAAAAAATCGAATCAATGTAAATTTTGAGGCTTTGCGGAGGCCTTGTTATACGAAATCAACGTTAAATTTTAACATAATGTGCCACTTTAACCTTTCCTGGCCTAAACGGGATATATTTGTGTTCCAGATACAAAGTTATTGATGGTACTATGTTAATATTGTGTTTTTGGTTATACAATTTTTTTTATTGTTACTTATTATTGTTATTTATGAATGCTAGCAATAGTTTTTATTTTTTTGCATTTATTTACAGCTTCAATAAAACTAATTAATTAGTATGTGGCACGCAGTTGTATCCCACTTTATTAAATGATTTTGCAAAGTTCTGATTTACTTGAATAACCCAACATATTTAACATGTTTGTACTTAAAATAAAGACTTGTACTGATTGTAATATTAATGAATAAATTAAAACCGTTAAAAACAAATAAAATTCTTTTAACTGAAACATTTTTTTTAATTTAATTAAAATTTTTATAATTATAAAAAGAAAAATTATATAAAAGTATCATAATGTTACATATTAACATTATGAATATTTTAGACAAACTCAAAACAATAAAAAATCGTGGAATACATTTGTGTCCCACTCCGGCTTTAACCTAACTTTTTTAACTTAGACCGGGAAAGGTTAAGCGCGAATGTGCACAGTCGGTTATAAGCGTGATTTACAATAAATAATTTACTGTGTAAATATATTTAATCAAAAATTACAGGAACGTACTTCCATCAAAAACACCAAATCTTTTTGAATGCATTTAACTTCGAAAAATTAATGTAAACAAGTTCAATAAATAAAAAGAAAAAAGAAAAATTAAAGTTATTTATGTAATGACCAAGAATTCGTCATGAAGATCTTATCCCGATTGTTGAATGTATTTGTAAATATGCGATGCAGGTTGAAAAACCAATACAATTGATAGATAGCCGAGTCATAGTTAGTTTAAATGCGAATAAACATTTTTTTTCTTTGAAGAGTTGGTTGAAACATGAAAAAAATTGCATTATTGAAAAAAAGTTTTTGCGATTTTTATAAGTGGAATAAATACGTCTATACCTCGCTATACGGCGTTTCGCTATAACGGCCATTTTTATTTATGGCACTTTTTCGATTTACGGCCCACAATGTTTCGTTATACGGCCAAAAAAATGCGGCACTAAATTAGTTTTATTGATTCGTTATACGGCTTTTCGCTTTGGGGTCTACTTTTCCGGAACATAACTAGACAAGTTATGGGCAAACTTTTTAAAGAGGGTGGGCCCAAAAGAAAGGAAAAAAACTTTAGGCGGGTCAATATCGTCTATTAAAAAATAAAAAAGATACATTTCACATAGTTCTTGTGTTTTTTGTGATTAGAACATTTCGGAGGGCCGAACGTGACCCGCGGGCCGTAATTTGCCCAGCACTGATCTAGACCGTAAAGTGAGGTACGGGTGTACTCAAATTATTTCAAATTTTATTTTAAATGCATTGTCGTTTTTAACAATAAAAATCAATTTATAAAATAGCGGACAAAACGTAGAAAATAATTAACGAAAAAAAATTGTATCAAAACGCGTTGATCGATAATTACTATTTTTAGATAATTACTTTTGGGGGATAGAACAGCGTTATAAAAAAAATGATGCGTGTACTAATGTAGGCGCGTTAGAAGTTATACTTCTTTGGCGTATCTAAATTAAATATAACAACGTGTAAAAATTAATCTAAATAAATCAATCAATACGAGGATGTGCGCATTCGAGCGAAAAGTGGCACATTTCCGAGCGAGGGAAGCAAATGAAGCGCGACGCGGAGCGGCGCGCTTCATTTTCCCGAGATCGGAATGTGCCACTTTGAGCTCGAATGTGCACACTCGGTTTTAAGCACGATTCACAATAATTTGGGCCAATAAATTAGGCGAAAAATCCGTTGAATAATTTTAATCGGTCTCTCTCACCTGCACCGACGAAATTATCCTATCTTTTCGCTCCCTTCCACTCATTGCTATGGTAAATACGTTTTTCGAATATAAAATCGATATTTACTATAGTAAATTGCGATTTATGATTTAAGAGAGCTAAGAATAAGTAGAAAAATGCAATAAATACGAGGATGTGCGCATTCGAGCGAAAAGTGGCACATTTCCGAGCGAGGGAGCAAATGAAGCGCGACGCGGGCGGCGCGCTTCATTTTCCGAGATCGGAATGTGCCACTTTGAGCTCGAATGTCACACTCGGTTTTAAGCACGATTCACAATAATTTGGGCCAATAAATTAGACGAAAAATCCGTTGAATAATTTTAATCGGTCTCTCTCACCTGCACCGACGAAATTATCCTATCTTTTCGCTCCCTTCCACTCATTGCTATGGTAAATACGTTTTCGAATATAGAATCGATATTTACCATAGTAAATTGCGATTTATGATTTAAGAGAGCTAAGAATAAGTAGAAAAAATGCAATAAATACGAGGATGTGCGCATTCGAGCGAAAAGTGGCACATTTCCGAGCGAGGGAAGCAAATGAAGCGCGACGCGGAGCGGCGCGCTTCATTTTCCCGAGATCGGAAATGTGCCACTTTGAGCTCGAATGTGCACACTCGGTTTTAAGCACGATTCACAATAATTTGGGCCAATAAATTAGACGAAAAATCCGTTGAATAATTTTAATCGGTCTCTCTCACCTGCACCGACGAAATTATCCTATCTTTTCGCTCCCTTCCACTCATTGCTATGGTAAATACGTTTTTCGAATATAAAATCGATATTTACCATAGTAAATTGCGATTTATGATTTAAGAGAGCTAAGAATAAGTAGAAAAAATGCGATAAATACGAGGATGTGCGCATTCGAGCGAAAAGTGGCACATTTCCGAGCGAGGGAAGCAAATGAAGCGCGACGCGGGCGGCGCGCTTCATTTTCCCGAGATCGGAAATGTGCCACTTTGAGCTCGAATGTGCACACTCGGTTTTAAGCACGATTCACAATAATTTGGGCCAATAAATTAGACGAAAAATCCGTTGAATAATTTTAATCGGTCTCTCTCACCTGCACCGACGAAATTATCCTATCTTTTCGCTCCCTTCCACTCATTGCTATGGTAAATACGTTTTCGAATATAAAATCGATATTTACCATAGTAAATTGCGATTATGATTTAAGAAAGCTAAGAATAAGTAGAAAAATGCAATAAATACGAGGATGTGCGCATTCGAGCGAAAAGTGGCACATTTCCGAGCGAGGGAAGCAAATGAAGCGCGACGCGGAGCGGCGCGCTTCATTTTCCCGAGATCGGAAATGTGCCACTTTGAGCTCGAATGTGCACACTCGGTTTTAAGCACGATTCACAATAATTTGGGCCAATAAATTAGACGAAAAATCCGTTGAATAATTTTAATCGGTCTCTCTCACCTGCACCGACGAAATTATCCTATCTTTTCGCCCTTCCACTCATTGCTATGGTAAATACGTTTTCGAATATAAAATCGATATTTACCATAGTAAATTGCGATTTATGATTTAAGAGAGCTAAGAATAAGTAGAAAAATGCGATAAATACGAGGATGTGCGCATTCGAGCGAAAAGTGGCACATTTCCGAGCGAGGAAGCAAATGAAGCGCGACGCGGGCGGCGCGCTTCATTTTCCGAGATCGGAAATGTGCCACTTTGAGCTCGAATGCACACTCGGTTTTAAGCACGATTCACAATAATTTGGGCCAATAAATTAGGCGAAAAATCCGTTGAATAATTTTAATCGGTCTCTCTCACCTGCACCGACGAAATTATCCTATCTTTTCGCTCCCTTCCACTCATTGCTATGGTAAATACGTTTTTCGAATATAGAATCGATATTTACTACAGTAAATTGCGATTTATGATTTAAGAGAGCCAAAAATAAGTAGAAAAAATGCAATAAATACGAGGATGTGCGCATTCGAGCGAAAAGTGGCACATTTCCGAGCGAGGGAAGCAAATGAAGCGCGACGCGGAGCGGCGCGCTTTATTTTCCCGAGATCGGAATGTGCCACTTTGAGCTCGAATGTGCACACTCGGTTTTAAGCATGATTCACAATAATTTGGGCCAATAAATTAGACGAAAAATCCGTTGAATAATTTTAATCGGTCTCTCTCACTTGCACCGACGAAATTATCCTATCTTTTCGCTCCCTTCCACTCATTGCTATGGTAAATACGTTTTTCGAATATAGAATCGATATTTACTACAGTAAATTGCGATTTATGATTTAAGAGAGCCAAAATAAGTAGAAAAAATGCAATAAATACGAGGATGTGCGCATTCGAGCGAAAAGTGGCACATTTCCGAGCGAGGGAAGCAAATGAAGCGCGACGCGGAGCGGCGCGCTTCATTTTCCCGAGATCGGAATGTGCCACTTTGAGCTCGAATGTGCACACTCGGTTTTAAGCACGATTCACAATAATTGGGGCCAATAAATTAGACGAAAAATCCGTTGAATAATTTTAATCGGTCTCTCTCACCTGCACCGACGAAATTATCCTATCTTTTCGCTCCCTTCCACTCATTGCTATGGTAAATACGTTTTTCGAATATAAAATCGATATTTACTACAGTAAATTGCGATTTATGATTTAAGAGAGCTAAGAATAAGTAGAAAAAATGCAATAAATACGAGGATGTGCGCATTCGAGCGAAAAGTGGCACATTTCCGAGCGAGGGAAGCAAATGAAGCGCGACGCGGAGCGGCGCGCTTCATTTTCCCGAGATCGGAATGTGCCACTTTGAGCTCGAATGTGCACACTCGGTTTTAAGCACGATTCACAATAATTTGGGCCAATAAATTAGACGAAAAATCCGTTGAATAATTTTAATCGGTCTCTCTCACCTGCACCGACGAAATTATCCTATCTTTTCGCTCCCTTCCACTCATTGCTATGGTAAATACGTTTTTCGAATATAAAATCGATATTTACTACAGTAAATTGCGATTTATGATTTAAGAGAGCTAAGAATAAGTAGAAAAAATGCAATAAATACGAGGATGTGCGCATTCGAGCGAAAAGTGGCACATTTCCGAGCGAGGGAAGCAAATGAAGCGCGACGCGGAGCGGCGCGCTTGATTTTCCCGAGATCGGAAATGTGCCACTTTGAGCTCGAATGTGCACACTCGTTTTTAAGCACTATTCACAATAATTAATTTTATTAAAATTTAATAAATTTGTTTAATTATTTGTTAATTTGCGCTCTTAGACTTCAAGTGTCGAATTTTCGTTGGTTGTGCGCACGCAACCTTCGCCGCCTACTAAAATTTTACTCTCGGGCGCTAAAAGAAGTATAACTTCTAAGAGACCACACGTTTTAATTCATTTTTGGCGTTTGAAGCGCGAAAAACGGGTAATTTTTTGTTAGGTTCGTAGGTAAGCGGGGAAAGCCTGTAAGAATGCAGCTGAGAAGTCTTCGACTATAAAAGACGACACAATTGTATTGGGTAGCCTTGAGCCCGGGGCGAAATTTAGCGGCAAGGTGGAGGCGGACGTGTTTTTACCCGAAAGCGGGCAAGGGTCGCCCAACAGGCGACATTCTTCTCGATTTTAGAAAGGGGGACATAAAATTTATAATCTGCCTTCGACGCGATAAAAGAGCCGTACGCACATGCACTCGAAGAGCAATTTTTTCCTCGAAGTGCTGCCTTCAGGTGAAGGCGGTGGATGGACATTACCCGTCACATTCATCATCGTTGAACTACATAAAGTTTCGAGGTTGATGTCCCTAGCAGATCGCGCACCGGTTTTCTCTTTATGTCCATTTTCATGTAATGACGTTTTGTCAGCGCGTGGTACAACAATTGGTAAATGTGTAAAGGCTGAGGGCAACAATGTACGAGCGCCTACAAAACCGAGCCGGCGAAGGAGCGGTGGCGTGGGCCGGTCTGCGCCTTTGGCGGCCCTGCGAAAGCGACGGGTACGGTGCGGGTGTTTATTTCAAATCGTCCACCCACCTCGGACGCAAATTACTAATGATTTTTTTCACATGCTGCAAGCACACATCTGTTGGTTTTGCTTTGGCAAACTATCAGGTAACAGAACATGCCGGGCCGCGATGGGGTTATTAATCAAACCTTCGGTGGGTTGGCCCGCATTTGCATATCTGCTTTGTTTGCGCAATTACTTCTTTAATTTGCAAATTTTGCATGTCATTATCGTTACCGATACGGCGAACTTGGTCACGATCAAAATTATTTCGGATGGGCTATTATAGAAACGGAGATTCACTTCCATTTTTAACAAAGATCCACGACGAACAGTTTTCTCATAAAATTCGTTTTAAAGAACTGGAATTTTTTCGATTGCTCCATTGTTCATATTTTGATATCCATAACTCGAATTTCGTGGCCTTATTTACCTACAATGCAGGGAATATGGCAATTTTTCCACTTTTTAAAAACTAAACAATATCTGCAAAAATACTGGAACAGCAGGTGCCTATAATCTATTTGCTTTTTGTACGTTTGTTAAATATAACGGAAAAAAATAAAAATGGGTCCATACCGAAGGAAAACAAACCTTAAAGCAAAGATGGCCGAGTTAAAGCATTTTGAAAATTAAAAATTTTAGCAATATTTACATTTTAAAAGCTTAGAACGCGTTTTTCTCCGAGACTTAACATTGGTCCCTGCTGATATTTTTGGCCGATCTTACGCCCGATAAACGGGCTTTCAGAATCTTAAAAGTTTTTAAAGATCCGTTCACAAATAACCGAGCTACGATTTTTCAAAGTGAATATATAAAAGAAATTAATTACAAGTCGGACTCTTCAAAGCCGTTTTTCTCGAAAATTTCAAATAGCACGTCTTTTGAGCCTATTCGAAGCCAAAAGGTCTGGCAAATGCGAATCTGTATAGTTTTTAAACATCGGTCCACAAATAACGGCGCTATAATTTTTTTAACGTAAACTTTTGTGCTACAAAAATGAATCTAACATTCAGCCCTTAATTACTCGAAAAATTAACATTGCACCCTATGCCGATTTTGCAAGTATCTTATGGAAAAAAGTCTCAGAATTCCGAATCCGTGTCGTTTTTAATGATCGAATCAAAAATGTGGGCGCTACGATTTTTTTTGTGAGTCGAACTGTATTTTTTTCGATTAATATAGTCTTCTCAAAAATTTCGGGGGTTGAAGGAGGAGCAGGGAAGAATGGCTCCGGCCATGTCAGTTTGGGGTTCATAGGAACGTCCCGTAAAAATTTAAAGCAAATCCATTACCTAAAATTTTTTTTCCTCAAAAATACGCAAGGGGTTAATCCATGTTTTTTTCCGATTTTCGCCGATTTTGGGGGTTATGAGTTAGGACCGGATTCGAACGCGTAGGGGCTGAGAACGTTCAGACATGAAAGGAATCGACGAAATTCGCAAAGACGGTGGAGTTACAGTATTTTGAAAATTAAAAATTTTAGCAAAATTTACATTTTTAAAGCTTCGAACGCGTTTTTCTCCCAGACTTAACATTGGGCCTCGTTGATTTTTTTGACTGTACTTACGCTCAGATAAACGGGCTTTTAGAATATGAAACGTTTGTAAAGATCGGTTGGTAAATTACCGAGCTACGATTTTTCAAAGTGGAAATTTAGAAAAAAATATTTACAAGTCAGACCATTCGAACGCGTTTTTCTCGAAAATTTCAAATGGCACGCCTATGGTTTTATGGGCCTCTCCGAACCCAAAAAGTCCGGCGAATCCGAATTTGTATAGCTTTTGAAGATCCGTCCACAAATAACGGCGCTACAATTTTTTAACGAGAATTTTGTGTTACAAAAATGTATTTAAAACTTCAACCCTTAATTACTCAAAAAATTAACATTGCGCCCAATGCCAATTTTGCACGTATCTTATAGGAAAAAGTCTCAGAATTCCGAATCCGGGTCGTTTTTAATGATAGGATCAAAAATGAGGGCGCTACGGCCGTTTTTGTGAGTCGAAGTGTATTTTTTTCGAATTTATTAGTTTTCTAGAAAATTTTCCGGGTTAAAGAAGGAGCAGGGAAGAATGGCTTCCGAATATGTCGGTTTGGGATCCATAGGAACGTCCCACAAAAGTTTAAAGCAAATACGACACCAATTTTTTTTTTTCCTCAAAAATACGCAAGGGTTTAATCCATGTTTTTTTTCCATTTTGGCCGATTGTGGAAGTTTTGAGTTAGCGCCGGTTTCCGACGCGTAGAGGCTGGAAACGTTCAGAAATGAAAGGATTTCGCGAAATTCGCAAAGATGGCCGGGTTAAAGCATTTTGAAAATTAAAAATTTTATCAAAATTTACATTTTCAAAGCTTCGAACGCGTTTTTCTCCTAGACTTAACATTGGGCCATGTTGATTTTTTTGACCGATCTTACGCTCAGATAAACGGCCATTCAGAATCCGAATAGTTTATAAAGATCCGTTCACAAATAACCGAGCTACGATTTTTCAAAGTGGAAATTTATAAAAAATTAATTACAAGTCGGACTCTTCGAAACCGTTTTTCTCGAAAATTTCAAATAGCACGTCTATGGTTTTTTGACCCTATCTGAAGCGAAAAAGTCTGGCGAATTTGAATATGTATAGTTTTTCAAGATCGGTCCACAAATAACTGCGCTACGATTTTTTTAACGTGTTTTTGTGGTACTCGAATTATTATTTGGTTTGTATCGAGTTTTAACTCGGCGAGGTTCTACCGCAATTTTTCGATTCAGAATCAGTTATTTCCAATTTTCATAAATTATAATTGTAAATAGAACCTTGTAGCATTTTAAAATGGTAATACGATAGTTAAGAAATTATATTTTTGTTAAATATTTGTTTGCCTAAGGATATGCCTTAGTGCTAATAAAACATCTAAATATAGCAGCAAAAACTCCTTACACAACAATAATCGTTATTTAACAATAAATAGTCAACAAGGTCATCTTCCGCATAAAAGAAATTTATTACAGGAAACACACAGAAAAAAGATGGACTTGAAGACCGATATAAAACTTAACTTCCTTTGTGACTTAACGCTTGTAAAAAATTAACACGACTTTTACACGCCACCAAAAAATTTATAATAGCATAGTTTGGGCGATATTTATGGCACACGAAAGAGTTGTCACGGTGTCAAAATATTGCGAAAAAAAAATGTCCATAAACGTGCGCAGGCAATTTTTTCCGAATATTTGAAAATTTTAAAGGGTCTCTGTACAATGGGCAGTTAGACCCTTTTCGTAAATTTCGTAAAATAATGGTGTAATGGCATATGTATATTATTTTTGAAGTTATACTTCTTTGAGCGCGATGGTAGCAAAATTTGAACAGCCGGTTGAAGTTAGCCATCCGAGAAAGTAAATGAATTATTGTGAATCGTGCTTAAAACCGAGTGTGCACATTCGAGCTCAAAGTGGCACATTCCGATCTCGGGAAAATGAAGCGCGCCGCTTCGCGTCGCGCTTCATTTGCCTCCCTCGCTCGGAAATGTGCCACTTTTCGCTCGAACGCGCACATCCTCGTATTTATTGAATTTGTTTACTTATTTTTAGCTCTTTTAAATTATAAATCGAAATTTAGTATAGTAAATATCGATTCTATATTCGAAAAACGTATTTACCATAGCAATGAGTGGAAGGGAGCGAAAAGATAGGATAATTTCGTCGGTGCAAGTGAGGGAGACCGATTAAAATTATTTAACGGATTCTTCGTCTAATTTATTGGCCCAAATTATTGCGAATCGTGCTTAAAACGGAGTGTGCGCGTTCGAGCTCAAAGTGGCACATTCCGATCTCGGGAAAATGAAGCGCGCCGCTCCGCGTCGCGCTTCATTTGCCTCCCTCGCTCGGCAATGTGCCACTTTTCGCTCGAACGCGCACATCCTCGTATTTATTGATTTATTTAGATTAATTTTTACACGTGGTTATATTTAATTTAGTTACGTCAAAGAAGTATAACTTCTAACGCGCCTACATTAGTACACGCATCGTTTTTTTTTATATCGCTGTTCTATCGCCCAATAGTAATTATCTAAAAATAGCAATTATCGATCAACGCGTGTTGATACAATTTTTTTTTTGTTAATTATATTCTACCTTTTGTCTACTTTTTTATAAATAGATTTTTATTATTAAAAACAACAATGCATTTAAAATAAAATTTGAAGTAATTTTAATGCACCCATACCTCACTCTACGGTTTAAATCAGTGCTGGGCAAACTACGGTCCGCGGGCCAGATTCGGCCCACCGAAATGTTCTATCCGGCCCGCGCGGCATTACTCCTAATCAGAAAAAACACAAGAATTATGTAAAATGTATCATTTTTATTTTTTAATAGATTATATTGGCCCGCCTAAAGTTTTTTTCCTTTCCTTTGGGCCCACCCTCTTTAAAAAGTTTGCCCATCACTGGTCTAGATGCGTTCCGGAAAAGCAGGCCCTAAAGCGAAAAGCCGTATAACGAATCAATAAAACTAAATTAGTGGCGCATTTTTTTTTGGCCGTATAACGAAACATTGTGGCCCGTAAATCGAAAAAGTGCCATAATTAAAAAGCGGCCGTTATAGCGGAACGCCGTATAGCGAGGTATTTGATCCACTCATAAAAATCGCAAAAACTTTTTTTTGTTCAATAATGCAATTTTTCTAGTTTCAACCAACTCTTCAAAGAAAGAACATGTTTCTTCACATTTAAACTAACTATGACTCGGCTATCTATCAATTGTGGTGCTTTTTCAACCTGCATCGCGTATTTACAAATACATTCAGCAATCGGGATAAGATCTTCATGACGAATTCTTGGGCATTACATAAATAACGTTACTTTTTCGCTTAATCAGGAAAGCAAAAAAAAAATAAAAGTAGGAGATCGTTTCGCGATAAAAAGAGATCGTGAGGACGAGCTTCGACTTGCTTCTAACATTCATGTCACTCCTAATACAATCTTTTAGGATAGATCGTATCCATATCCGAAACCGATGGATTAGTGTTAGGTTTCGTTTCGTGTCCATATAGTTCATGACATTTATACCGTCCACTTTCGATTAAAGCGTTTTAAAGAACAGTTAGAGATACCTTCGCCTTAAAAATTGAGGGTTAATAAACCTGATTAGTTCACGACTGTGGTTGTGGTTTGTCTCCACTTTATAGTCACCTGACTCTGGCCTTTTTTCACCATAAATTTCGTACACCTATCTAATATTGATACAAAGAAATAGTTTTCGGGTGCCCACGCGCCCATCTTAATTGAATGTTACAAAACCCAAATTGGTCGTATAAACAATTTTTCTTTCCAATTCGTTCGAAAGGGCGTGCTAGTATCGAATCCAATCGAAAAAGACCAAACTTTCCAAATGTTGTGCGCCCTTTCGAACACGCGTTCCCTTTCCTAATTAAATCTGTCAATTTCAATTTGTGACGACTTAAAAAAAAGTTCGTTACAGAAGTGCTTAATCCATCAAAACGTAAATAGTGAAAGTTTTTACAAGGGAAGCGCAGCTATTATTAACCTTTCAAAATTAACGACCAGAATTGCGTGTATTTAAACGACAAAGGATTTACCTATCCAAATGTTAGACGGAGAAATTTAGAAAAAGATTATTTTTGTGAAATTTTCATTGACCTCGTCTCGCCATTAAAGGTATTGTTCTCACGAATATTATGGTTTATAGTCGTTTAAGATGTTAAATTTTGTAATATGCGATAAAAATTGGTATAGCGCTTTGTACCTTTCAGCGTTGCATGACTTGAACATGTTTGCGCACAAAAAAAATTAACAAACTTTTTATGAAACTGCACTTATCATGTAACAAAAATATAACTATTGGTAATTTGCGTGTAACCGATTAAATTAGATGTTAATACAGTAAAACCTCCATAAGTCGAACTTCGATAAGACGAAAACCTCTAGAGCTCGAAAGAAACTCTTATTTTCTTCCCTTCAAGCCCCAATACCTCTATATATCGAAATCTGAGCCCTCAATAAGTGGAAATTAACACGATTTTCCTACAAAGTATTTCAGTACATATAACTAACGTGAATTAATATCGCCACATTCAATAAATCATTTTAATCGTTCCCTCTCACTTTATTGACAAGATTATCGTATCTTTTCGCTCCCTTCCACTCATTGCTATGGTAAATACATTTTTTTAATATAAAATCGATATTTAATAAATTAAATTAAAATTTTTGATTTGGAAGAGCGCTCGGTAAATTATACTAATATAACAAACACGTGGATGTGCGCATTCGAGCGAAAAGTGGCACATTTCCGAGCGAGGGAGGCAAATGAAGCGCGACGCGGAGCGGCGCGCTTCATTTTCCCGAGATCGGAATGTGCCACTTTGAGCTCGAATGTGCGCACTCGGTTTTAAGCACGATTCACAATAATCAATTTACTTTCAAAAATATTTAAATAATTCACAAACCGTAGTTCTGCTCTCGGAATTTCTTCTTGGGCCTTAAATTATAATCGAAGCCTCTATAACTCGAATTGTTTGGCGCCTCCCTTGAGATTCGACTTATCGAGGTTCTACTGTAGTTTATCATATTGTTTGTTGCGATAGTTATGACAATTCGGTCGGTATATTTGACGAAGATATAATGAAGTAGCAGTTTCGGATGTGAAAATTGAAGACACGACGGAAGAAGGAAAAAATATTAAAATCCTACCTTTTTGGTTGTAGTTCGTCCTCTTATTACTGATGTACCATTGTGCTCCTGTCCAAATTTGAAGTTTCACACTTACAGTCTTTACACACACACAACGCGCACTATTTTTAGGTCCTGCAACAAATAATTTGATTTAGCAATCAATTTTCTAAATTAGGGTTTATTTTATGTGTAAAGTTTCTAAAATTCACCTATCAGTATATATTTCTTAAAATTACCAATTAATCCGTTAAAAGTTGAGATTTTTTAAACATACATTAATATTTATGGTTTACTTATTTGAATTAGACCAAAAAAAAATAGTAGAAAGAACCCCGCACCATTTACATGCACAGTTGGGTCTTCCCTGTTTTTTTAAGGGGTGGTTAGAATTTTTAATAATTTTTTTCCCAGCAATAATTATCAGTAATTTTCGATTTAAAAAAATTGTGTTTCTGAAGATAGTTAAAATCGTAAGTCTTACATTTTGAATCGAAGTAATGTATGCCTTGCGTGTTTAGGGGTAAATAGAATTTTTTAAATATTTTTCGGTTTATAATAAACTCTAATAAAAAACTTCCAAGCAATAATAATTCGAAGTTTTACATTTTCAATTAAGTTAATGTTTTCCCTGTTTTTTTAGGGGTGATTGGAATTTTTTAATTATTTTTTTCGTTTATTATAAACTGTGATAAAGAACTTCCATGTAATGGTTATCCCTAGTTTATGATTTTAACAAATTGGGTTTCTGACCATTGCTAAAATCGTAATTCGTACATTTTGAATTGAATTAATATGTGCCCTGCGTGTTCAGGAGTAATTAGAATTTTTTAATTGCTTTTGCCGATTATTATAAACTCTAATAAACAACTTTCATGCAATAGTTACCCTAAGTTTACGATTTTAATAAAAATTATATCTGAACATGGTTAAAATCGTAATACTTACATTTTATATTTAATTTATCTCTAGCTTGCCTTTTCAGGGTAGTTAGAATTTTTTAAATATTTTTCTGGTTTATTATAAACACTAATAAAGAACTTTCTTCCAAAAATTATTAACGATTTTAAAAAATTGCGTTTCTGAAGATAGTTAAAATCTAAGTCATACATTTTCAATTGAATTAATATCTTCCCTTTTTTTTTAGGCGTGCTCAGAATTTTTTAATTATTTATCCCGGTTATTATAAACTGTAATAAACAACTTCTATGCAATGGTTGTCGTTAATTTGCGATTTAACAAAATTGTTTTTTTGACCATAGCTAAAATCGTACGTCTTACATTTTGAATCGAAGTAATGTGTGCCCTGCGTGTTTAGGGGTAATTACAATTTTTTAATTATTTTTCCCTTTTATTAGAAACTCCAATAAACAACTTCCATGCAATAGTTGCCCCAAGTTTACGATTTTAAAAAATTGTATGTCTGAAAAGAGTTAAAAGCGTAAGTCTTACATTTTATATTGAACTTATATCTACGCTGCCTTTTCAGGGGTAGTTAGAATTTTTTAATTATTTTTCTAGTTTATTATAAACTCAAATAGACAACTTCGATGAGAAAGTTACCCCAAATTTCCGATTTTAAAAATTGTGTTTTTAACTTTGGTTAAATCGTATGTCTTATATTTTGAATTGAATTAATGTGTGTACCCTGCTGTTTTAGGGGTATTTTGAATTTTTTAAATATATTTCTGGTTTATTATAAAGTCTACAATAGAACTCTCAACAAATGATTATCACAAATTTGCGATTTTAAAAAATTGTGTTTTTGAACATAGTTTAAATCGTAAGTCTTACATTTTATATTGAATTTATGTGCCCTCTGTCCTTTCAAGGGTAGTGAAATTTTTTTAATTATTTTTTCAGTTTATTATAAACTCCAATAGACAACTTCCATACAATGTCTACCTCGAATTTGCGAAATTATAAAATTGTGTTTTTTACATTTTCGATTGGATTAATGTCTTCCCTGCCTTTTTAGCGATGGTTAGATTTTTTTTAATAATTTTTTTTTTTTATTTATTAAATTCTGTATATTTTTTTCCAGTGAATTTGAAGGTAATCATTAATATAATTCAAAATGTTTAATTTTTAGTTCTACATACATGTATGTACCTATTTACCTTTTATGCATTAAGAATTGAACAAATTCGGTGTGTTAAATTAATTTATTTTAGTAAAAAAAAAGGACTACGAAAACACTTCATTTCCAAAACTTACACCGGTGTTTATAAAACAACCAGCGGTCAAAGTAATTTGCAGCCACCACTCCATATCAATTAGCTTTAAACATATTTACTTAAGAACCTTAAAGAAGAAAGTGAAATTGCATGAATATTTTAACGGGCGAAAGTGTTTCTTGTTTTTTTTTAAAAGGGGGATTAATAATTCGCAACCCTTTATGTTTTTTCATTAAAAATAATAGGGCGAGTAATTTTCGTTATTGGTTTAAATAAATATTAACATTCCGGGGGAGCTAAGAAACGAATACAATTCGTAATTGCGGCGAATTCTCATTTAGCTTTCAATTAACTTACACAAATAGCACGTAATTGTTGGCCGAGAAAGGGCTAATGAAAATAGTCAAACGGTGTAAAATTTATGTTTGTATAATTGACCTACGCCTAAACTAAACTAATTTTCAGCCGAAAACGAACTAATTAAAGGAGCTACAAAAAATATTACGTTTCAACTATTTACCCAAAATTTTATGAAAATGTTCGTTTTTTAAAGCAAACTATTGTTTTAAACGAAATTAAAATTAGGTATACATTTTTAAGTGATAACTAGGCACAACTCGACATATTCCGTTAAATATATTTTTTTGATTGCAGGAAGAAAAACGAAATCAGAAATGATGTGGACAAGGAACCGAAAGACTTGACAAATCGAACGATGTTTTCCAGCACACAAATCAAAATGAGGTTAGTATTTTAGCGGGCAGTGATCACTCCTGCCCCCCACCATGCTCAATTTTGACAGAGTCGATTTAATTGCGAACGACAACCCAACGACCCATTGCATTTTTATTGTGTTGCTTCAGCACAAAAAAATCAAGTTGAAGACAACGAATAAAAGCAAAAATTATTGAATAATATATACAGAGACGGGTTTAAGAATAATAAAAAAAAATCATAAATTTAAATATTGAAATCGGACAAGCGGTTTTGTCCTCAAAATAAAACAAGAACATTGTTAATATTAAACTTCGTAGAAGCAACATTAACATTCTTGACCTTTTTTTAATGCCTAATGCGAACAAAAAAACATTGGCACGTGTTATATGGCCAGGTGTATGTAAGTGTTCGGTTTCTTAATTTATGTACAGCTGCCAGAGTGACTTTGGATAAATTAATCAGCGCTTCTGCATCGATGGTTTGCCAAAACAAACTTGATCCGTTTCTTGTGTTGATGGGCCTACATAGCTTGCGACTACAGTTATAAATTTCTTCGAAAACAACAATAAACAATGACTTTTTTTAATTTATCGACATTAGAGAATAGACACGTCCGAAAATACAATGTAAGATGTTAAGGTACTGACAATGATTGGATGTTTTCTTAAGCGATCCTGACAGCTTTGGACACCAACCCTAAATTATTTTTAATATTTCCCGTTTGATTTATTGATTTTGTATGTTTAGTGACAACATACATCCCAAAGTTGTTTTTTACCAGGCGTATTATTGACTTCTATTTTTTTTAAACGTAATCATATAATCAATTGTCAACGGAACAACAACTTTCATTTGCTTCTACGTTTGTAGTTGGAAAAAATAAATCATTGCTTTTAAGGTTTTTAAAATCGAAAAGTTGGAGAAACTAATGATTGAAGTTACTCATTGGAATATATAATAAAGCAGAAAATCAATTAAAAGATTGTAACTACCCTTAAAAATACAGGATAAATATTAATTCAATTAAAATTGTAATACTTCAGATTTTTCACGTGTTTAATAACAAAATTGTTTTAAATTGCCAATTGAGAGTAGATATTGCATGGAAGATGTTTATTAAAGTTTATAATAAAAGAGAAAAACAATTTAAAAATTTTAGCTACCGCTGAAAAAGCAGAGTAGACATTAATTACAGCCCCACTGGCAAGATTTAAATTTTGCGCGCTCCAAGACTTATTTTTAGTATCTAATTTTAATATTGTGTGCAAAATGCGCCCCCGTGGTGGTTGCGCTCCGGGCAGGAGCCCGCCTGGCCTACCCCTAGCTACGACGCTGGTTAATTCAATGGAAAATGTAAGACCTAAGATTTGACATGTTAAAGATATAAAATGCACTCTCGAGTTTTTGCTTCTAAGTTTAACAAATTTGGAATATTTTTTAATACGGTTCTGGTTAATTCTATTAAATATTTTTTTTACACGTTATTGTTTATAGTCCTGAGACTGTGTAAAATAAATATGGCGATTCTATATTTTTTTTTAAGGGAGATAAAAAGTGCATTTCAACCCTTTGCTTTTGCTTCTATATTTAACTTTGAAAAATTGTTTAATCCGGTTATTGTTAATTATATTAAATAATATTTATACACGTTATTGTTTATAGTCCTGAGACTCTGTAAAATAAATTTCAAGATTCTATATTTTTTTTTAAAAGAGATATGAAGTGCATTTCAACCCTTTGCTTTTGCTTCTATATTTAACTTTGAAAAATTGTTTAATCCGGTTATTGTTAATTATATTAAATAATATTTATACACGTTATTGTTTATAGTCCTGAGACTCTGTAAAATAAATTTCAAGATTCTATATTTTTTTTTAAAAGAGATATGAAGTGCATTTCAACCCTTTGCTTTTGCTTCTATATTTAACTTTGAAAATTGTTTAATCCGGTTATTGTTAATTATATTAAATAATATTTATACACGTTATTGTTTATAGTCCTGAGACTCTGTAAAATAAATTTCAAGATTCTATATTTTTTTTTAAAAGAGATATGAAGTGCATTTCAACCCTTTGCTTTTGCTTCTATATTTAACTTTGAAAATTGTTTAATCCGGTTATTGTTAATTATATTAAATAATATTTATACACGTTATTGTTTATAGTCCTGAGACTCTGTAAAATAAATTTCAAGATTCTATATTTTTTTTTAAAAGAGATATGAAGTGCATTTCAACCCTTTGCTTTTACTTCTATATTTAACTTTGAAAAATTGTTTAATCCGGTTATTGTTAATTATATTAAATAATATTTATACACGTTATTGTTTATAGTCCTGAGACTCTGTAAAATAAATTTCAAGATTCTATATTTTTTTTTAAAAGAGATATGAAGTGCATCTCAACCCTTTGCTTTTGCTTCTATGTTTCACTTTGGAAAATTGTTTAATACGGTTATTGTTAATTATATTAAATAATATTCATACACGGTATTGTTCATAGTCCTGAGACTCTGTAAAATAAATTTGGCGACTCTATATTTTTTTTAAGGGAGATACAAAGTGCATTTAAACCCTATGCTATAAAATGATATAAAATGCATTAGAGCACCCGAAGAATACAACAATAACTATTGCTGTATTCTTGTTCACAATAAACCAGAAAAATAATTAGAAAATTCTAACCACCCCCAAAAGAGCTAGGCAGACATTAAAACAATTAAAAATGTCAGAGTTACAACTAATTTCATTTACAAAAACTAACTTTGGAAATTAAAAACCATTTCGAGCATGGTGCGAGGTCCTTTATGTTCATATACGATTTTTTCAAAAATTCATACATTAATTCTAAAATTACTTGAAGAAAATTCTAATAGATCTTACACTTGATTCTTTTTCTAGGCTAATGTCGCCCAACAGTTCACCTGCAACTTCGCCAACAATGTCAAATTCGTCATCGCCCACCCCACCAGCAGTAAATTATAACAAAATTACTGGAATACCGTGTGTGGCGGCGGCTTCGAGGTACACGGCGCCTGTTCATATAGACGTCGGCGGGACTATTTACACGTCATCTTTGGAGACGCTCACCAAGTAAGTGCATAATTATATCAAATTATCGTCACAGATTGCAAGTAATTTGATCTCCACGGCACCACATAATATAGCACGTAGACGCACTTAAATCGTCCACGTCCCCCCTAAGCGCACCATTAACGCACATAAAATTCCGAATCTATTAGTCGACTTTTATATTTTCTAATTAGAATTGCGTGCTGACCTTAAATTAATTAAGACGTAATAATTATAAAAGAAATAAGAGCCGTAGTTAAATCAATTACCATCAATAAATTTATTTCTTAATTGCATAAAAGCATTTAAAAGCTAAAACTAAGAAACGACGTCCAACGGTCATGCGATTTTGCAATTATAATTATTCTTAATACATTTCGTTATAAATAGAAGCAGACAGCTACAAGAAAATGATCACTCTGAAAAATTAGATAAAGTAATGGACCATAAATCTTAAATTTGCAAATCTTCTTCTGATAGTGTACTCTAATAACCGGGGCCCTAGCAAATGTTGAAGGGACGCAAGATTTCTAAATGATATGGATTTAAAGAAACCGATAAAAAGATTTACAAAATTAATTTTTGAAATGAAAATTTGGTTTAAAACATCTGAGATGTCCTCGCCATATTCAGAAGTGAAGTCGGGGAATCTGTTATTGAAAAATTTCTAAAATGCACAAATCGAGCAAAAGTTGCACATTTCTTGAAGAGTTTTTTCTAATATTTTCAGTAATAAGAAAGAGGCGGGCATATTTTTCGGAGTACATCTCTTATATTTCAAAAAAATCTTTGAAACGGTGTGAAATGTGATCTATAATCAATTTTATTATAAACAATTATTGTTTACATATGTAAGCTGACCCCAAGAATTTTTTTGTGAAGAGTTTTTTCTAATATTTTCAGTAATAAGAAAGATGCGGGCATATTTTTCGGGATACATCCCTTATATTTAAAAAAAATCTTTGAAACGGTGTGAAATGTGATCTACAATCAATATTATTATAAACAATTATTGTTTACATATGTAAGCTGACCCCAAGAATTTTTTTGTGAAGAGTTTTTTCTAATATTTTCAATAATAAGAAAGATGCGGGCATATTTTTCGGAGTACATCCCTTATATTTAAAAAAAAATCTTTGAAAAGGTGTGAAATGTAATCTATAATGAATTTTATTATAAACAATTATTGTTTACATATGTAAGCTGACCCCAAGAATTTTTTTGTGAAAAGTTTTTTCTCATAATTTCAATAATAAGAAAGATGCGGACATATTTTTCGGAGTACATCTCTTATATTTAAAAAAAATCTTTGAAACGGTGTGAAATGTAATCTATAATGAATTTTATTATAAACAATTATTGTTTACATATGTAAGCTGACCCCAAGAATTTTTTTGTGAAAAGTTTTTTCTAATATTTTCAATAATAAGAAAGATGCGGGCATATTTTTCGGAGTACATCCCTTATATTTAAAAAAAATCTTGGAAACGGTGTGAAATGTGATCTACAATCAATTTTATTATAAACAATTATTGTTTACATATGTAACCTGACCCCAAGAATTTTTTTGTGAAGAGTTTTTTCTCATAATTTCAATAATAAGAAAGATGCGGACATATTTTTCGGAGTACATCTCTTATATTTAAAAAAAATCTTGGAAACGGTGTGAAATGTGATCTACAATCAATTTTATTATAAACAATTATTGTTTACATATGTAAGCTGACCCCAAGAATTTTTTTGTGAAGAGTTTTTTCCAATATTTTCAGTAATGAGAAAGATGCATGCATATTTCTCAGTGTACACCCCGGTATTTAAAAAAAATCTTTGCAACCATGTGAAATATCGTCTATAATCAATTTTATTATTAACATTTTACAATTTTGTACGTGAACTGACCCGAAGAATGTATTTCTGAAGTTTGCTGCAATATTTTCAGTAATAAGAAAGATGCTGACATATTTCTCGGCGTAGACCCCATGTATTTATAAAAAAAATTGAGGGGGGGGGGCACAATATGATCTATGATCAATTTTATTATGAACAAGAATCTTTTTTGCTATACCTTTGCTACTTTTGAACCAATTTCTGCCATTCTTGGAGTTCTTCATCGAAGCAAAAGGCATGCTCGCCCCGAAGGCACCAAATGCGTCTCAAATTTTTTTTTCACTATCATACAATCGCTTTGCGATTTTCTATAGCGAACCGCGCGAAGCGGAGCCTCGCTAATTAAAATTAATTTTATTGAATTTTACGAAGATCGATAAGGGGCGCGAATTTTGATTAAAAATAAAAGGATAATTGTGAAGCTTCGGGCGCCGCACACGGGCTAAGGCCGAAGACGGCTCGGGGGCGCCCACCGAGACGCGCCGTGATTACCAGAGGGTGCGAAGGCATGGGAACATGCCCTCCCACACGCCGCCATCGCGTCATCTTAAGAATGTGGAAGAATGTATAAATCTCGCTAGAACGCTCTAAAACTGTTAAACGCTAAATCATATAGCATTAAAGTGTTTACAATATCGTGTATCTTAATCAATGGGGTCATAAATTATGCCACTTTCTTTTATCTCATGGTTTTAGTTTTGTGTTCGAAAGCTTTTCCTTTGTGGTCTCTGCGAAAGGGTGAGCAATTTTGTTCTAATCGAAGAGGTTGATGCGATTAGATAAGTCCTGCCCTGGGCTTCGTATAATTTATTTGCAAATTATTATGTTTATAATCTATGAACGATTCGAGGTGATGTGGGGAACGGCGAGGAAAAATTTGGGTACCTACGCCTTATTAGTTATAATCACTCCAATTTCATTTGTTTTTCTTCGAGCTGGGCTTGACTTTCCCCAAAAGAGAATGCACAACGAAAATGTTGTACGAGATTCGGGGAAATGAATCGGTATGAAAAATTAATGTTTTTGGGCGCTGGTCAATTGCGCGCCGCGGTCAGTTTACCCTCCTTTTAAGGTCCATTGTGTCAAAAAGACAATAGGACGATTGCGCGCGGTGGTGTATAGGGGAATCTGTTGTACCTTGGTCCCTTTGTACTTAGAGCAACTTTATTTTTTTTAATATTTGCGGGCTTTCGTGACCCATAATTTTCGATATTTCAAATGCCACATGGACAGACATTAACGTAAAATTTGCAGCAGCTGACCAATGTACAGTCAAACTAAGAAGTAATCAACGCCCTAGAAACACACCTACAGTAAACGTACTATTCCAAGAGACAAAATCTGGCGCTGCATGGTTAAAAAACAATTAAGATTGATCTTTGTAATTTTAGTACCTGGAACTAAAGGTACTAATTACTTCTTATTTTGACTGTACATTGTTAATGTATAAGATCAATTGAAATTTTTCATTATTGTGAATCATGTTTAAAGCCGAGTGTGCACATTTGAGCTCAAAGTGGCACATTCCGATCTCGGGAAGGAGACTTATAGTCTTAAAAAACATCATTCATACACTACAGGATGTTCATAAATTAATTTATTTAGAGAACACTACCAAATTTAACTTTGAGATTATAAGGCGTACGAATACTTTTTTATATGACTGTACATCTTTCTATAACAGATGTAAATTTTTAGTTATTTTTTAAGACAATTCGTTGGACGACACTGATATTATTTCGAAAAAAAAGGAACTTGTTTTATTATATAATACTCCTAAATCCCATTTTACAGTAACGACAGGTATTTTGTTGATGAAAGGATGTACCAAAAATATTTCTAACCATTTTACGTAAATAGAATTAATTGCTTTCTCAATGTAACTAGACCAATGTATGCATATTTTGTTTTGATTTTGATTTACACGGTTTCCCATACAAAAAAATTATGATTTCGATTTACACGATTTACTGTGTAAATCGGGAATTAATCCTATACTTTGAGTAAAACGCACACTTTGACTGTAAAATATGCAGCAAAAATCACTTAATTTAAACGGTACTGACAGTGTTACAATTTTCTCGTTTTTTGAAAAATTAATTCGCTTCATGGAAGACCGTTTAACGTGTCTAAAAATACGTAAGTTACAATAACATGTTACAAAACGAATAAATTGTTTAAATATGGATTACGACAATTAAAAAAAAATTTAATTGGAGTAAATAGTTGTCCTATGTCTATTTTAAATAATTTCGTTTTTTTACGAGCCCCCCAATCTTTGTGGAGCCTTCAGAAAATTCCTTCAAACTTGCAGCTAATATGCATTAAATAATATATTTTAACCTACCACAAACCGCAATAAGATATTTGTAGCAGTTCCCCCAAAATAATTGTTTCTTTGTTAGCTAGCCGAAAATCGACAAAATTCGAATAGATGCAAACGACAAATCGTTTATAAGAAGAAAACTAATAATAGAATTCAAACGCCGTTTACAGCAATCGAAAGATAATTAAATATAAGCGGATAGGGGTGCCTGTTTAAACGCCCCATCACTTTTACGTAAACGCTTAAAGTTCTACGTTTACATTATTGCTAAAAATCAATTCTGAACCAAATACATTTGAAAATAATCGGAAAAACAACTCACCAACTATATGAAAATGACCCTTTGAAAAAATGACACAATTTATTAGGAACGACGATGTCGATAAGTTGAAATGGACCTCCCTTTAAACACACAGAAAATCAAACCAAAAATAAACGAAGGCTTTGTTTGTTCGCCCGGCGTGGTCACTCAAATACTAAAATGATTAACTAAAATGTGCATTGTAAAAAATTATCGAATTACACACACACACAAAACGGATGTTATTTGCCCCAAAAGAAAACACGTTTATCTAGGAGCCATATCAGCACTGTTTCGGGCTATAGCAGAACTTAGTCATATTCACCTTTAATTCGTTTCTTAAATCGAAAAATCAATAAACGCTTTAAAATTCAATAGTGCAAAACGAAAAACTACGAGTACTTTAGTAAATACGTCGCATCCCGAATTTTGAAAGAACAATTAAAATTACACCCCGCACTTTTTTCTAATTGGGCATTATTTTAATATTAATTTTCAAACACTTTTTCGACTGCTGTAAAAGCATATATTCTTTTTCGCTTAAGTGGAAGAAATAAAAGTAATAAAGAAGTGGATGGCTAAAATAATTAGATTTATATTGCAGTTTGCAAAATTTCAATAAAAATGATGGCGTATACCAAAAGGAACTTTAATAAAAAAAATCACATCATCTAGGCAAGGCGTTTAATATAATTTTTTCAAAATTTTATGAATTACTTCTTTTAATTGGTGACTTAATTAATCAGTTATTTACTGGAGGCTATAGGCCGGTCAATATTTGCACGAAAAGGTCATTTACCGAACACCTCATTTTTTACTCTTTATAGTTGATTTTACAAATTACGTTAATGTTTTCATTAATTCATAAACAAAAATAATATTTCATTTGAATTGTAACGCTTGTTTTTTGTTTACTATTTTTTTACATCAAAACTAAACAAATTCGAAAATTTTCAATGTTTAAAACAGTACCCTCATAACAAAAATAAAACTAATAAGTCCGTCGAGACTCTTTTAAGTTATAAAAACTATTTTCTTAGATTTACATCTAAATTTAATTCAATTAGTGAAATTGCCATCAATTCTGACTGTGGCACTTTCAAAGACAAAAATCTCCAGCTTTAGAGCCTTAATAAAATCGAAGTAAAAACAATTATAAATAAAATCTTACATTAGATGGGATTATTAACCTCGAGCATTAGTTAGAGGCTGGTAAGTTTTTATTAATCAAGGAACAAGTTATTTACTGGTAACTTATAATGTTTGTAAGTAAAGTTAGAACGTGAGCGTATTAATTTAAAGAACAAGAAAATCTATTATCGTCGATTTCGATCTAAAAATGGTTAAATATTTATGCATTTTTATTAAACATTTTTACTTATGCAAATGAAAAAAGTTTAATTTCGACCTTTCTTAGTAGGACCCTCTGTAAATGGCTCTTTAAATGGGAAAAATTGCTAGATACCTTAAGATCCCAATCATCCAGGTTCAACTGTATTTAAAATATACATGTTTGCCGCACAAATGTGTATTTTTAGTTATTTTTTAAGACCATTCTTTGGATAGCCAAAAAAAGGAATTCTTTCTATTGTTATACAGACAAAAAATAATTTATCTAAGATACAGGTAAACCCCGTTTTACAGTGAAGTTAGGTTCCTCAGAAAACCGTAAATCGTAAAAAGTAACGTGTATATTGTGGAGGCGCCAAGATTGCATTTTTTTTAAAAGAGCCGCAGTAACATAAAGTTTGAAAACCACTGGTTCGAACCCAAACGATCGGCTAACATGGACTGTTACTAAACACCGAGCAATTTAGTTGCAAGTAGTGCTTGCTTCGAGCGTTTCTCACAATGACCATTTTTGGGAAAGTGTAGGTCGCGATGACTCTTCGTTATTACACTTCAAAAAAATCATTCGCACACTTTGCCATAATCGTAAGCTATCATAAACTTCGAGATCTTATCCTTCTTAATTACACAATGAAATCAATTTACTTAAATCCGACAGTGAGTAATTGTTTTATTTGAGACCCACATTCAAAAGCTAGAAAAGGCGTAACAATATCTTTAATTGAAATATAACCGTTCACTTTATAAAGCAAAAAATAAGTGGCTTAATTATGTCAATAACAACAATCTAGAATTATTTATTATAATCGTGCTTGTTTCATTGTGTTTTACAATTACTTTCAGTGCCTATGCATTTTATGAAAAATCAAACTAAATTAAACATGTCACGTGTTTTCTTATAAGTACCTATAAATAAATAAGCATATTGCAAAAAAGTCGACATTGGATTATTTTTAATGAAGGAATCCTACAAACATTAATATTATTTCAATAAAATACGATTTTTTGGGCACGACCACTGTTCGCTCTCGATACAGTCAACCCTCAATAAGTCAAAGCTATGGTGAACTAAAAACAATTCGAGATATTAAACACAATGGAACCGAATTGTGCAATTTGAGCTCAAAGTGCCACATTTCCGATCTCCAGAAAACCTGACACTTTTCGGGCTTACTATATTAATAAAAATTTTAAAAATTTGCATTACTTACAATTAGAAATATGATTAATACATATTTTAAGTATAAATAGAGTCAAATTAAAACCCAAATTTTTGTAACTTAAAAATTTGAGATAAATCAAAAGAATATTATTTGCCAATTTTTGCATTGGATGCCATCTTTTGCAAAAATGTGTATATTGTAAATAGTTCATCTACGAACCAAAAATTTGATATCAGTTCGAGTCTTTTAAAATTGACAATGTTTAAAACTACAAAATATTGGCGCTAAATAAATTTCGACGTCCGAAATGTTTTTAGGCGGATTTCGACCCCAAATCAAAAGATGGATTTTTAGTGCGTTCGCTTTTTCGAAATTGATTTAAAATTTCGTACGATCAATAATAAATATGATTAATCTACTCAGAATTGTATCGATTTTGAACGTGTGTGACCTAAATAATAGTTAAATTTCTACGAATAATTACGAAATAGAACCGGCTTATGCCCCTCGCACGTATAGGTTTACAGATTAAGCTGTTATTGAAATTATTTGTTAACTCTATACCATTTACATCCTGCTGTGAAATTAAATAAGTCAATTAAATTAGATATTCGGTTATTCGGTTGATTGATTAAAATTAAAGGGTATGCATATCTTTCAAGATGAAATATATAAATTTATATCTTGTTGATTAATAATTTAATTCTATTGGGTTCCGGATGAATCTACAGCCTTAAAAAGACTAAATCACAAAGAACACTCGACCAATGTACTCGACACCACTTTTCCTATTTTTATTTTTTTTTTAATTAGATGTAAATACACGGTGTGTATCAACAATACATACAACATTATTTTTGGGTGCCGACCCCTAACTTAAACGATTTAAGCACTGCGCGCCAAGAGCGCTCTTAAGAAGCACGTTTTTTCTCCGACTTGATCGACAAACATCGTCATACCTTAGCGAATTTGCGCGAAATATTTATAAATCATATACACAAACCTTCCTCGTGAATCAGTCTATCTAATAGTGAAAACCGTATTAACATTTTTACAGTAGTTTCTGTGATTAGCCTATACGGAAATACAGGACGACGGAAAAACGCGGCTGGTGACTTTAATTTATAAAACGTAGTGATTGCAGCGTTCTCTACCAACAGTTATTAATACTAACACTTATTTATGGACCAAAGACTCGCGAAGCACGATATAACATTTTAATATTAAGATTTTCCAATCAAAATTCAATAAAGAATATCACCAATTTATGCACATCCTGTATTTAATAACTTATTATTATTTTTTCAGATACCCCGAATCCAGACTGGCAAAACTTTTTAACGGTAGCATACCCATAGTTTTGGATTCGCTGAAGCAGCACTACTTCATAGACAGGGACGGCGCAATGTTTAGACACATTTTAAATTTCATGAGGAACTCTCGCCTCCTAATTCCGGAAAATTTCTCGGATATAGATCTGCTTTTGGAAGAAGCGCGTTACTTCGAAATAGCACGTGAGTACATGTCGATTAACTTATTCTTCTTACCTACACGAAGCATTATTAGCTATTGCTTCGGACGTCGGTCGTAACGAAAGTACACAAAGTTGAAACGTTGATTAAGTCGTTGCCAAAAAAGGACCCATGGTAAATTATATCGTTACTAAATAATTGTTAGTTACAACAATGGAAATTTCCATTTTTGGCGTTCGTTCGGCTTTGATTGCGGTTAATTTGTATCGCATTAGAATTTTAATAAATTACACACTTTATTGTTGGCCAAAAATGGAAGCCGCTAAAAGCATGACGATGCAATAAACATTTTGACAACTACTCATATTATGCATCACCACATTTCGATCTATCGCGCTTCGCTAAATTTAATAATTAATTTTAAAATCCGATTCGAAAATGTAAATACGGGGCGTCACACGAATAGGTACTGAAACTTAACCGGGCGATAGGGGAGACCGGGGTTGGAAGTCACAATTTTTTCTTTTGCATTTATAGAGCCCATGGTGTTAATTTATCAATGACATTTATATATCAATAGATAGTGTATTTATTCTAGTTTAAGAAAAAATAAAGACTTTTTCTCTACCATTATCTAATGAGAACATATTATAATTTTTATGAAAAAAGAGAAGTGTGACTTTTAACCCCGTGTCTGGGATGGTTGTCAGACGTTAAATAAAAGGTAAAATACAAAACGAGAAATCAAATACCTATTCTATCTAACGAACTTAGGTTATGGTAACAAAAATGACAAATGTATAATTACAGCCAATCGTTTATGTAGTAAAACCCCTAGAAACCAATAAAAATGGCCGCACATATTCATGGTTGCTTTGCACTTGTGACTACTAGCCCCCGCTAACTTTAGACAACCTTCCCCAAAACAATTTTAGACAATTAACTTTCAAAATAAATTTAATTCAATGGTCATTTAAAAAACCATAAAATGCTATCATGAAACATATCTTAAACATCATAAATACACGAATAGGTATATCACTATGCAAAATTTAATTATACTTATGAGACTCAACAGAGATGCACAAAAATTACTTTCACTGTACAAAAAAAACAAACGCATATATTTCTTATACGGTATTTCGGAGCGAACTGAAGTGAAGTACGCAAGGAGGTATTGTGCTCGGGCTTCTTTGACACGGGTAAATAAAAATTTAGTAATTCTTTAGGTTTTCTGTTATGGTTAATGTGACAACCTACCCGTGAGACAACCATACCCGGTCTCCCCTACCTGACACTGATCTAAACGTTAAAGTTTATATACAATATGTCCTAAATTTAAAGAATTTCAAGAAAAATGCATTTCAATTTTCCGGTAAATGACAATACCGTGTCATCTCCATATGATTTTAAAAGAGACTGGGGTCATTTAGTATGTATTGCTAATTATTTTTTAAAAAAATTATTTCTACGTATGGCTTTAATCGTTATAACGCACTTGAACAATTTTTTTTGAAACATACCATAACTCAAAAATATGACACATAAGGACCCTTAACTTGAGGTATGTTTTTGTTCAGTCTAGATCCATTTATAAATGGGTTAAGTTTCTGTACTTATTCGTGGGACACCCCGTATATATAATTCGCCGTTGCTAACAGACAAATAATTTTTCTCGAATTTCCAGCAATGATTCGCCAGTTAGAGCACTTGAAGAAGGACAAAATGAAAAACGGCGCCATCTGCTCGACGAACAGCGCGCACAAAAATTGCATGGACGGCGGCGCGGGAAGGGCGCACGACGCCCTGCACTCCGACAAGCAGGGCAGCCTGGAGTCGTACGAATGCGTCGCTTTGCACGTGAGCCCGGACCTGGGCGAGCGAATAATGCTGTCCGGCGACCGCACGCTGCTGGACGAAGTCTTTCCGGAGACAAATCAGGCGCTGATGGACGTCCGCTCGGGCGTCGCCTGGAATCAGCAGCAGGACGCCCGTCACGTGATTCGTTTTCCGCTAAACGGTTACTGCAAACTAAATTCCGTTCAGGCAATCACCAGATTGCTGAACGCCGGCTTTCGACTGGCGGCCAGTAACGGTGGAGGCGTAGAAGGCCAACAGTTTTCAGAGTACCTGTTTATTAGGAAGGCACTGCCTGGTTGATCTCCAGGAGCTTCCAGTTTGTTAAGACAATCAGCGGCCCATTATTTATAATTTTCTTAGGTTTATGTGAAACTATATGCCTTAATTAGTTATTAATATTTTACATTGTTGTCCATCTACCTATTAGTTAACTTAATTATAGTGTAAATAATTCTATTAATGTATTCCTGTTCTTCAATTAATTCAGTGGCTGATCTCATACAAAATTTCAACTGTGATGCGATTGTAGAAACAGACAGTAACTGTGATGAGACAGCGCCAGTTGACAGATTGACCATTAATAATGTTTTAAGAAATTATTATAATAACCGAATAAACATTATCCTTCTGGGGTTTATTCTAACAAGATCCTATTTTCTTTTCGATTTCGAATACATCAAAATCTAAACCGGGGGGTCTCGAAGAATGAAATGTTGCACAGGGTGTTTACGGTTAAGCGTCCAAGCCGAAAAGGGGCAATGCGGACGATTTTATAGAAGAGTTTCTACTGTGTAATATTTCTAAATTAATTCGTATGAAAACGTTATAGTAGGTAGTTATTCTTTTGAGAACCGCAGGTTTTTTTACCTACAACGACGTGGACAAAGTTTATAAGTTTTAAAAATAAATATTTGCGTTTTTGAAGTAATTTTTCTTGAAAAAATTGAATTTGTGCAACCTCTCTTTAGAGCAGTGTTTCCCAACCTTTTTTGTGCTATGCCCCATCTAAACTTTTAAAAATTTATTATGTCCCCCCATGTAAACATGCATAATTTTTAATATGGTTAAATTTACATTCTGGAAAAGTTGATTTTTTTAAATTGCCCCCTTGAGCCCTCGAATTGCCCCCCTGTTGGGAAACACTGCTATAGACGATCGTTTTGAAGAGAAGGAAGAAAATGCAGGAAGAAAAATTTCGAGTTAATGCGTTTTCAGCTTGGCGAATACTGAAAACTCTGTTTAAATATCTTTAACTATTTTCAATTTTTTTTCTCCCTGATAAAGACTAAAAGAAAGTTTATTACTTATAAATATCGCACCTGATCAAAACATTATAAAGTAGCCATAAATAATAGTGTGAGTACTATATGCATTGCTTTGTCGAGAACATAATTAAATTTTATCAAACTTTACTCTATGAAAATATCGCATAAAGACATTTTTAAAAACACAAAATTCCACTGGGCATTTTTTGAACATATAACTACCTGTTTGGCAAATCTAAAAATCAATACTTTGAAGGCTTCGTGAAAAATCAATACTTTGTAGACTACGTGAAAAATCAATACATAAACTCCGCCCCTTTACTGAACGCAAAATTTGCCTTAACTTATAGGCAGCTTTAATACAACGTGTTTTGAATGTAACATATGTGCTTCAAAGAAAAATTAGTAAATTAAAATTATACAAGTCTTTAAAGCATTTTTTTTAATGACTTTAATATATTACTTAAAAACTGAAAATGCAAATATTTGTTTAATTGTATTTTTATTTCAATTCTTATAAATTAATTTAAACTAATATGTATTACTTTTTCGAAAACATAATTAAAGCTTATCAAACATTCCTCTGTAAAAATATCTCAAAAGACACTTTGAAAAACAAAATTCCGCTTATAACGCAACCACTGCAAATTTTTTAACCATGTAACAACCTGTTTGGCAAATCTAAAAATCAATACTTTGTAGGCTTTGTGAAAAAACAATACATAAACTCCGTCCCTTTACTTAACGCTTTGCCTTAACTTATAGGCAGCTTCAATACAACGTGCTTTGAATGTAAGATATGTGGTTCAAAGAAAAATTAGGAAATTGAAGTTATACCAGTCTTAAAATATTTTTTTAAATGACAAATTAATTAATATTAATATCTGCTAGAGACATAAATATATATATTTTTTAGAAGGGCGTCGCAAAAAAATTACAACCTGTAAAGGGAGTCGCAGTATAAAAAAGATTGGGAACCCCTGATTTAGAAGATGAAATAGGAATTGGTGTAATTTCAAATTTGCAATTTTACAGTTAAATTTTTATCTTCCAATGTATATCATTTTTCGATTAAAATGCAGAATCGGTTCTTTCCCTTGATTTATAATAATTACCGTCGTTTTAGAAGATGACATAAGAATTGATTCAACGTTTTTCTCTTCGTTTTTAATGGCACTACGATTGTTTTTGTGAAACGAAGTGTATTCTTTTCAATTTATTTAGTCTTCTCGAAAATTTTGAGGGTTTAAGGGGGAGCAGGGAAGAACGGCTCCGGCTATGTCGGTTCGGGGTCCATAGGATCGTCCCGCGTTACATACAGTTTGGAAGCCGCTGATTTAAAAGATGAAATAAAAATTGGTTCTATTCAATATTTCTAATTCATCCAAACGTCGTTTTTGGGATTCAATTTGTATTTGCAAACCAGTATCACTTTTCGCCCAAAATGCATAATCAATAGATGTCCGGGTTTAAAATAATCAGCATCTTTTTCGAAGATCAAACAAAAATTTATATGGTCTTATCTTCTGGGGTTAAATTGTTGTCTGATGTCCAATTTTTTCAAGATCGGAAATGTACCAGTTTATACTTGAATGGAATTCTTGGATTTCCTCTACTCTTCAAAAATTGAAAATTTTCAAAACATAAATATTGAAAATAACTAATACTTATAATAAACCAAAAACTTGTCATAGGACAGAGAAGCATATTTAATAGTTTTGAATAAATTAATTTTACATTACGTTTACGAAGAATGGTGTGCGTCATACTACTTCCACCATACTCAATCCGGCCCTGTTTGCCATAGACGAAAAACCGAACCACCTGCGTACATCCGGAGGTATTTTCCTTCTAAAGAAAGACCATCTCTTATATTATTTCATAAATGCATGCGTCTGGCCCCTGGCCCATGCTTTGTGTTGAATTATTATATTCATCGGACACTTCTTAGAACGCTCGAGGTCTCGATCTGAATTAGAATGGAGGAATAATGAGTGGATTGCACAAACACGCCAGCTGAAGGAACAAAACGCTTGGGGCGGCGGCGGCGTCGAGTGTCTGTTAAGCCCCGGGCCGTCGTCTCGAACGCTGCGGGTGCCCCGGCCCGGGGCCCCGAGGCGCTGCGCGAGCTCGGCCTGCCGTACCTCCGGGGTACGGGCTCCAATTGGTTCTATGTAGAGGATATTGAGTTCGCAGTAACCATGGAAACTTGCTCCAGGCGAAATGTCCTCACACCAAGTCCTGCTTACCTTATACCTTCATCAACATGTATTTTTGATACTCAATATTATACGCGGCCCCGACGAGCCTTGTACAATTTTTTCGTTTCTTATAAAAAAAGGGCCTCGATTTTTCGCTCTTAAGCTAATTTTAATTTAGGGGACAGTTTGCGGAATTGTGCTTCTTTTGCTTCAATCCTAATTTTTAAACTTAGCATTGGTCATTTGATCTACTTGATATTTCATGGATAAAATTTAAATTAAATACAGTCGAATCTCGATAAGTCGAAGTCGAAGGGAAACTAAAAATAATTCGAGTTATCAAAAAAAGTCGAGTTAAATACTGTTCTGAATGTATATTATATCTATATTTACCATCCTTTATACAAAATAACAAAATTTGTAAACAATTATTAACATTATTTATTGTTATTAAGTATTTAGGTAATATGGTTATTTACATCTTATTTATTGTTGGTTTGCAAGTAATCTAAAATTGTCTTTTGCTTCATTGATCCAAAATATTGAGTTTCTACAAATTTTTCCAATGATCTTCCGAAACTATAATATTTTTACTACCTGTATACCAAAACCATTCAATCATAGCTTTCTCCAAGTTGGAAAAAGGACACTCCTTTAGTCTTTTTTTAATTTTCGTTTACACTCCTTGTTGATCGGTAAATGATTTTAGAAAACGTATTTAATTCTTTTAGATTTTCTGTTACACACTATTATAAACTATAAACAACAAAAAATACATTTGATCGTACTCCTGCTCGACGAATAACGACCAGAACGAAAACAAAAAGGCAAAAACAGACCCTTTTCTTGTAAAAAAAAACGATAAAACCATCTTAAACATAACTCTTGAGAAAGCATTTAAACATACATTAGTATTTAAATCTAATTGAAGTGCCGACGTCAAAACATCAAAGCCTTGCAGTAGGTTTCAATCTTTTCATCCCATTTTGCAATAGCCATTTTGACCAGCAATAACACCGAACAAACCCGTTCTTTAATCCTACCAGGTATTGTACTTTTATGAAAAGTTCTAAAATTTAACTTCGAGTTATCGAAATATTTACTAATGCAAACTTGAATTTAGGGAATTGTAAAACGCTTCGACTTATCGAAAAATTCGAGTTATCGATATAAAAATATTAGCGTTGAAATAGGCATGTCCTAGGGAAACAGGTTCGAGTTCGAGTTATCAAAAATTCGACTTATCGAGGTTCGACTATAATTTAATATTGTCAGTAAAAATTATGTAGTGTTACATAGTTAGAGTAATGTGGGGTAACCATACGCAGGGTGTAAGTGTCCGCAATCAACTTCCTAAGAGTATGGTTGTCACTGAACAACCGAATCGCAGCGCATTTAGTTTACATTTGAAGGACGAGTAAAGGGAATGCGTAAATGGGCTTGAAGTGTGGTGTTGTCAAGAATTATCCGATAATATTGTTTTTGAGCCATTTTCTTATCATTTTTGTACAAATAGGACAGCGTGGTACAGAAATACAACAGGACTGACTACGATTGGACAGTATGTACAGATAGAAGAAACTAATAAATATTTCATGTAAACTTATGGATTTCGTCTCAGATAAATTACATTCGCGTACTATCTTTTTCTATTGTCTCTAACGCAACGGGTAAGTGTACGCGGTTAAAGTGTCCGCAGTGCTCAAACCTGCACAGTAAATCCTTAATGAACGTAGAATATTGTGTTTATTTCTAGATCTATAATTCCGAATAAGTATACTTATTATATATAAGGAAGTGTCCCGGTCAGAAGGTTTGCACCCAAAAACAAATTGATGCAGCTAAGAAGCTGATAGAAGAAGGTAAATAGTATGACGAAAACCAAAGATAAGCCAAAATTGAAAAAGAATAAAAAAGATAAAACTAAAGAAAGAAAGCAAATCATTTCGAACACAAAACGACCTTCTAATCGGAATTAAAAGACGTGCGGACACTTTCCCTATTGATGCGGGCAAGTGTCCGCATTTCCGGTTTTAATTAAAAAATTCATTATAACTTATAATTATAAAGATAATTCAAATTTCATGTTCTATTATTATTTAGAAATGTCTAATGAAAGACAATAAAGGGTGATTTGTTTCAAATTATAAAACAGTTTTATTCTGGAAGTAATTTTCTCAAAACTGCGTACAGTTACCCCACATGACTAATTTCAAAAATTATAGTCACGAAAAGTAAGAAGGTAAGTGTGATATAAATTTTGATGTTTAAAAGAATAATAAAATTTCTTTGCATTGCCATTATTTTTTTCATTAGTTTAAGAAATATTTTTTAATTAATATTGAGGTGGTATCCCGCTCCTTCTAATTTTACAATTTCCTAAATCCCACCCTTGTAAAATTTCTAAAGTGGTCTACGAAAAATTGAAGTTAGAAAAGCGATAGAAAATAGAATTAGGAACTATTGCTTTCAATTTATAATTTGAAAATAAGTAGCGTCAGCTACTGTGCGCTAAACGTAATAAAACTTTGTCATACGTTTTACCTACTTTTACATACACACTGACAAACCTTTACACTAATACCTTGACCCAAGTCACGACCGAAACTAATTTTTATATTGCCTCAAAGAACTTTTAAATTCAAAAATTAATTTAAACAGAACACGAGGATGTGCGCATTCGAGCGAAAAGTGGCACATTTCCGAGCGAGGGAGGCAAATGAAGCGCGACGCGAAGCGGCGCGCTTTATTTTCCCGAGATCGGAATGTGCCACTTTGAGCTCGAATGTGCACACTCGGTTTTAAGCACGATTCACAGTTATTAATTTACTTTCTGAATACAGTCGAACCTCGATAACTCGAATTTTTGATAACTCGAATTATTTTTAGTTTCCCTTCAACTTCGACTTATCGAGGTTCGACTGTATTTCCAATTAAAAATTACAAGACTACACTTATAACAGGAACACCAAATTTCGGATTGGGCGCTTTTAAACATTTTAGAGAAACAAAAAACGCTACAACTTTTTCCATCTAGAAATTCCAAATTTACATTTTCGTTTTAAAAAGTGGCGCAAAAAAAACAAATACAAAAAATCATTCTAATTAATAAATGTATTTAAAAAAAAACGATTATTGGCGAGTTCGAATTTCAATATGTAATAAAATTCGTTGACTGCGTTCTTATAAATAACAATCCACGTCACAGACTTATTTATAATTAAAATATACAATGTCTAGTTAGATCGGAAACAGAACGAACGCATGCCCTTCTTATCTGCGATATGCTAATCGTAACATTTGTATATTATGTTATTTGGTTAAAGTTCGGTTTGTAAATACTGCAGCGCATTGTGTACGTACTTTCTTCTGCTTCTTAAATTCGGGCTTGAAATCCCAATCCATTTTAAAGGCCACCAAAATGTACGGTTTGGGTCGCGTAAATATTTATGGTGCCTAATAGTGTGTGGCGAGTGTAGTTTTGCGCTATGACGCAGTGTTTTTGACCCGATTGTGAGCGATTTCCAAAGCAAGAAATTCGATGCGAAATTTGCCCCAAGTCAAATATGCTCCATTATCAAAGGTAATTTTTTTGCTAGATTTTAACTACGCATATAAATAAAGTGCTCTTGTTTTTAATTAGAGGGGAAAAACCTGGATAACCATAATTCTAACTTAAAACCACGTTCTAAATAAATACGCACCATTATCAGTTTATCGTTAAACTAAATAATATTCAATTTTTATGGTTCAGAATACAAAGTTAAAGTTGATACGCAGGGGCGTACCAAGGCTCGTGGGAGCCGTAAACCGGTTTTTGTTACGTTTCGTAAAACGCGATTTTATAAAACTTACTTTCAGTTTTGTGTTGTTTTGTAAAAAGGTCTGTAGTTTGGTTTCGGCCGCATTTAAAATTAAAATCGTTTTTTTTTGCAGAGTATTGTGTTTAAATAGAGCGGGGGACATTTGCATGGACGTAGCGGAAGGGGGGCGAGGCAAAACTCGTTGCCCACCATACAAAAATTGACAGTATTTCGATTATCGAAATTAATAGCTTGCTGTGGCTGATCAACTGCCCCCTCAAAACCCCCAGCTGAATTAGAATAAAAATAATTTATAAAAAGTTCTACCTTAATATAGTCCAAGATGTCTGCGTAATGAGGAATCCCTTTGAATGGCTCTGAAAAAAATACAGTATTAATATAAGGGGGAAAGGGTTCAACTAAGTAAGAGTAATAATCGTTAAGACTTATTTTTGCGAAATAAATATAAGCAGATAATCATAAAAAAACAACATTCAATAAGAATGTAATTCATAATAAAAAGAAATCAAAAAATCATATTAGAGTTTTGAAAGTAATGCCTAAAAAATTTAAACATCTGCCAAGTAAAATATTTTCGGGCTAAACACAATTATTCACATAATTAAATTTTATCTAATATAAAAATGTGAGAAAAAATAATGTTTCTTGTCTTGAGAAAAAAAGATGTTTCCGCCCGGGATCGAACCGGGGGCCTTCCGCGTGTTAGGCGGATGTGATAACCACTACACCACGGAAACACGTTACAAATTGAGTTAACTTACACGCTATATAAAGCTCGCGTAGCTACCGAATTAGTTAGAAATAATTTAAAAAAATAATAGACAATGTTTCCGCCCGGGATCGAACCGGGGGCCTTCTGCGTGTAAAGCAGACGTGATAACCGCTACACTACGGAAACAAGTTACAAATTGTATTAATTTACACACCATTTAAAAATAAGTTAACGTATTTAATATAAATTATACAAAATATAACAAATAATGTTTCCGCCCGGGATCGAACCGGGGGCCTTCCGCGTGTTAGGCGGATGTGATAACCACTACACCACGGAAACACGTTGTAAATTGTGTTAATTTAAACACCATTTAAATCTTACTTAGCCACAAAATTACTTACAAATAATATGAAATACAATAAACAATGTTTCCGCCCGGGATCGAACCGGGGGCCTTCTGCGTGTAAAGCAGACGTGATAACCGCTACACTACGGAAACTTGCAGATTATGTCAGTGGGCATGCTTCCATAGCCAAAAAAAAGATCTTGATCTACTTTTGTTGTAATTATAATAGGTGTGCAAACTGTGAAGCATAGCTTAAAATCGGGGTCACTGTCTTTTATGCTTTATACCTCGAAGATATGTTACTCTCCCTATGTAATTCTCTAAATTAATTTTAATTTTTAATTAGGTTATTAATTTAGTCAACGAGGTGTATCAGGTATTAAGCTATGTTTATTCTTACTGGTCTAAAATAAAACTGTTGTCTTACGAAAAAATAATGTTTCCGCCCGGGATCGAACCGGGGGCCTTCTGCGTGTAAAGCAGACGTGATAACCGCTACACTACGGAAACAATTTACAAAACGTATTAATTTACACGCCATTTAAAAATAAGCAATCAACGTTGTATTTAATGTAAACTATACAAAATATAACAAAATAATGTTTCCGCCCGGGATCGAACCGGGGGCCTTCCGCGTGTTAGGCGGATGTGATAACCACTACACCACGGAAACACGTTGTAAATAATGTTAACTTACACGCCATTTAAATCTTAGGTATGTACTCACCATTGAGGTTATAAATAATATAAAATGTAATAAATAATGTTTCCGCCCGGGATCGAACCGGGGGCCTTCTGCGTGTAAAGCAGACGTGATAACCGCTACACTACGGAAACAAGTTACAAATTGTATTAATTTACACACCATTAAAAAATAAGTTAATCAACGTTGTATTTAATGTAATTTATACAAAATATAATAAATAATGTTTCCGCCCGGGATCGAACCGGGGGCCTTCCGCGTGTTAGGCGGATGTGATAACCACTACACCACGGAAACACGTTATAAATTGTGTTAATTTAAACACCATTTAAATCTTACGTAGCCACAAAATTAGTTATAAATAATATGAAATACAATAAACAATGTTTCCGCCCGGGATCGAACCGGGGGCCTTCTGCGTGTAAAGCAGACGTGATAACCGCTACACTACGGAAACAGCGTAATTACACTGTGTTAACTTTCCCTCATCTAAATTCATTAAACTGCTATACCTTAAGAAAAAAGAGTGTTTCCGCCCGGGATCGAACCGGGGGCCTTCCGCGTGTTAGGCGGATGTGATAACCACTACACCACGGAAACACGATGTATGAATCACACCCAAATTTTAAGATAAATAATAATTTACTATTAGTTAATTAATCTTATCAAAACCGATAACCTGCAAGTATCACTATAAATAGAATTTAATTAACGAGAGCCGTAAGAAATAGTCGAAAACACATTTCCACTGCAAATCGAACCAAACGGGCTTAAGAAATAAATTGCGAGTTTACCGACTAAATACCCCCGGGTTTTCCAGTACAAGGAAATTTTGCCTAAGGATACGGTAGCAACTGGCGCTCTTTGGTTTCGCTTTTCTCCATAGAAGAATTCTACAACATGCTAGGTTGTGACCTATTGATCTTAGCTTTAGGCTAATTCTGTATACTGGGCGCGCCAGCATAGACAAAGAGTCTCGAGCTTAAATCCCGAGGGCCCATCTGCATAGATAATGATGTTGCCCTCGGCAAACCACACCACGCCGCATATATAGAAAGCTCATTTTAACTTTTTCACGATAAGAAATAACTTCTTTCATCTTCTTCTTTTTTTTAAATAAATACATAAAAATTATAAACCGACACGTTTTCAAATTCCTTCAACTTTATTTTAAATTCAATTACATTCTTCTCCTTATTAATTCGTTCCAAGTTTGCATAATGCGTTCGACAACAAAAGTTTAAAGAAATTTTAATGATCCCATAGGGGATGTTTTTTAATGCTCTTGATTGAACTACTTTTTCGATTTTCAATTTTTAATTACCCTTCAATTAAGTTTCGCAAAGTCTTCGACGATCAATCAGATTTAATATCCCAAAACTGTATAAGACGTTAAAATGTATACCAATTAAAAATATTGTTATGGGACTTATGGTTTAATTTTTTCCCCTAATATGTCAAATATATATCAATGACATATTCAAATTTCACGGCCGCATTAGCACCATATGAAAATCTATGATTTATTTCATTTTTGATTTTAAATCCAAAAATAACAAGAACTAAAAATATTTCTGTGGAACTTTTGATTCAGGCAATGAATCACTAATTGTTTTTCCAATAAATATATCAATCACATATTTAAATTTTAGTACCGTTTTAGCACATTAAAATCAAAGATTTTTTATTTTCAATTTTAAATATATAAAACATAAAGAGATTTTTGTGGAACTTCTGGTTTGCACATAAATTCTCTATTTTTGTTCCTTATATGTAAGAGATATATTAATGACATACACTGACTTGCGTTCAAAAATGCACAATTAACTTAATCGGCAAAATATATTATTTAAAAGTATAAAAAAAAAGAATTATGAACAAATGACGGATATATATGATAGTTCGTACTTGTAAAATAATGTTATATAACTTTTGATCCAAAATAATGATTTTAGATTTGGTCGTTATAAACGGTGCGCCATACTAACCGATTTCGTTATAAGCGATTTCTACTGTATTTCTCCTGCAACTCAAATTAAAAAAAAAACGAAATGTAAACCGTTTACGTCAACCATCATAAATATTATTTATTATTGATAAATGACACTAAATGAATACAATAAACCCCAAAGCTCATAAAAATGAAATCAACCCCTAATGCATGAATAATGATAGGAATCTAAGACCTTTAAAATAAAACAGTCTTACATTAGCGCTTTTTCAAATCGGTCATCGGTCACGAAATGCGTCTCTCAATACAAATATTCCTCTGCCTCAATTTATTACGAATAAATTCAAAATTACTGATACCGAAAGATTCCCAATTCGAAATTGAATTGCGACAAGTCGCCGCCCAAATTCCGTCAGTTTTCAACCGCCAGTACGAGGTGATCGCGCTCACAAACGTCGACGACGAAATCGCCAACGACTTCGTGGACATTATTCTCGAAGAAACGCTGCAAGTGCCCAAATTAATTACCAACGAGACCACGAGCGGCGACTTGAGCCTTTCCGAACTCAAAACCGGAATAATCGTCACGTTCTTCGCCAACCTCAGCGCCATCGATAAGGCCCTAAGCGACTTGAAAAGCTTCTCGTTTTTCAGTCTGCGAGCCAACATCTTTTTCATAATCTGCACGCCGGTCGAAGAGACTTCTTGGCTGCGGACAGAGGGCGCCCGGATTTGGGAGGAAAACATCTTGAATTTCCTTTTCATTTATTACGCCGACCGTTTGGAGATGGCCGCCTTCAATCCGTTCTTGGACGAGGAAATTGTGCATTACACGAACGAACCGATTAGTGGAAGGATGTTTGCGAACAAAATTCTGCATCTGCACGGGCACAATTTAACGGTGGCCGCAACGGAAGACCTTCCGAGCGTGGTTTACAGGAACGGAGCGTGGACGGGGAAGGACATAGCCCTAATGAACAACGTCCTGACCAACATAAACGCCTCCGTGCAAATAATCCATTGCAAGTCGTACGTCACCCTTCTGGAAAACGTAGTCTCACGAGTCGCCGACTTGTCGTTGCAAACGAAATTCATTTTCAATTTTTCGGAAGGATCTCAGTACGGCGCCGCCGAGTTCTCTTATCCTTTCGTGACGGACGGCTATGTGCTCGTGGTGCCCAAAGGGAAACTGAGCCCGCCATATTTGAACATATTTCTTGTTTTTCAGGCGGACGTGTGGATCTCGATTTTCATAGCCTGTCTATTGATCACCCTCGTGTTCCTATCCGCGAGTTGTTTTTCCGAGTTTCAAAGAAATGAGCCGTTTTTGGAAATTTTGCGCTTATTCATAAATCTGCCGACGCCCGAATTCAGCGGGGCGCTTTTCTCCAAGAAGATGTTGCTCGTTTTTTGCATCGCGTTGTCCATGATTTTGAATATGGCTTTTCAAAGCGCGCTGACGAGCGCGTTGATCACTCCACGCTATTTGCCGGATATAAAGACACTGAAGGATTTAGATGATAGCAAGATGCCCATTTTGGTTGCAAAATTATTTTCCGACATTTCATTGGCGGTTGAATTAAACGAACAGTTCGTTTACGCAAATAAATCCTACGAGATCGAGCTCATTTTGAACGGAGTCGATGATCGAGCTTATGGGCTGAACAATCTCGAGTCCGCCGACTTTTTGGTTAATGCGGCGAAGGCAAAATTCAACAGGGAAGTTTTTAGGGTGATTAGGGACTATTTGGTGCCCGGGTACAGGGCTTACGTTTTTCCCAGCGGCTCTCCCTATTTGGTTACGATCAACGACATGCTAAGTAAGTACAGAGAATTCGGTCTGGAACATAGCATTAAAAACTTAGATTTTAAACGGGAAACTTCTACGAGTTCCGATCAAAATGTTACGGCCCAAGAGAATGATGCCACCGTCGTTTTGGGACTGCAACACGTTCAAACTGCTTTCCTAATATTGATTATGGGGCAATTTGTGGGCGCGTTTGTGTTCTTTTTGGAATTGGTTACCTTTAAATGTAACAAACGAAATAAAAGGAAAAGGCGTACAAAAGTTTCAAGAAACAAAAAGCGATCGTTTCAGATGTAGATAAAATGGTAACGGCGTGTTTTGAGGTAGTTTTGCCTAAATTGTTTTATAAAATGGGTGTTGGCGATTTTTTTCTTGCAATGTTTGTATTTTAGGTTAACGTTGCCAACTCAATTTCACATCAATGTAATTGTAATTGTGCTGTTTTATTTGTTGGCAATCCTTTATCTGCTTTGTTGCCATATCAACAATAATAAATAGTGTCACTGAATATTGAAAATAATATAAGATCAAGTAATCAAACAAAAGTCAAAGATGTAGATGAAACCGGGCATGGTTGTCTCACGGGTAGGTTGTCACATTAACCATAACAGAAAACCTAATGAATTAATAAATTTGTTTACCCGTGTCAAAGAAGCTCGAGCACAATATCTCATTGCGTACTTCACTTCAGTTCGCTCTGAAATACCGTATAAGAAATATATGCGTTTGTTTTTTTTGTACAGTGAAAGTAATTTTTTGTGCATCTCTGTTGAGTCTCATAAGTATAATTAAATTTTGCATAGTGCTATACCTATTCGTGTATTTATGATGTTTAAGATATGTTTCATGATATCATTATATGGTTTTTAAATGACCATTGATTTAAACTTATTTTGGGAGTTAATTGTCTAAAATTGTTTTGGGGAAGGTTGTCTAAAGTTAGCGGGGTCTAGTAGTCACAAGTGCAAAGCAATCATGAATATGTGCGGTCTTTTTATTGGTTTCTAGGGGTTTTACTACATAAACGATTGGCTGTAATTATACATTTGTCATTTTTGTTACCATAACCTAAGTTCGTTAGATAGAATAGGTTAGAATAGAATAGGTATTTGTTTTCTCGTTTTGTATTTTACCTTTTATTTAACGTCTGACAACCATCTCTGACACGGGGTTAAAAGTCACACTTCTCTTTTTTCATAAAAATTATAATATGTTCTCTTTAGATAATGGTAGAGAAAAAGCCTTTATTTTTTCTTAAACTAGAATAAATACACTATCTATTGATATATAAATGGCATTGATAAATTACCCCCATGGGCTCTATAAATGCAAAAGAAAAAAATTGTTACTTCCAACCCCGGTCTCCCTTAAATAGAATTTTGATAATGTATCGTTCGAAACTCTGACGTCGTAATTTTCTTAACATGAACGTACTATACATTCAGTTAACTATCTATTTATAGTTTATGTAAGAAATCAGGCAAAATACGTCATTTTAATTCACGACGTGTAACATTTATGATGTTGCTAATTAGTTACTGCAAAACGAGTGAAGAGCAACAAATATCGCGCGTTGATTTTAACGACAAAATGAGAATTTGTGGTGGTACATAACTACGTCATAAATGACGTGTATAACCCGTAAGTTATCTGATTTCTTACTTGGATTTTATAAATGTATACTTAAGTAAACTGTCTGTCAGACGAATAACTACTGAAACTTGGACCATTTATAAATGACCCTAAATTGCCTTACGTGTAATATTTTTGAAATATGGTATCTTAAACTTGAATTTAAAAATGTGTAATAAATACCTTATTATTTAGAATGTTTAGCAAATTTTTGTTCAAATCTGTTATAATGATGCCATTCAAACCATAAACCATAAAACTAGTGTTTCTTTGAAATATAAAAACCATAATCAATTAAAAAATACTTAAAATCAATTAAAACTAAAAATTGAATTGTTTATCAATAAAAATAAAAGAATTTCAAGTTTTCATCAATAATCTGCAGACTTATTTAGTTATTGAAACCTATTTCTAAATAAATATTCGGTCAAAATTCGTTGTTAAACCTCTATCGTAAAGTTTTTTGTAGATTTGATCACTGGCGTAACTAGTAAAGGGCCAACCGATTAGCAACCTTTATAAATTATTGAAAAAAAACTGGTAATATGCAATTCCTTTTTTCAGAAATAAAGAAATAACCGGATTACAATATTAAAAAAAAATGAAGTCGCAACACAATAATGTAATTTAAGGCGCGAAAACTGCCTTGCAGAGACACCTTTCCACGTAGTAAGCAACTAAGGAAGGTCGATAGGAATGCTGATGCGGCAGATAGGTTTCATTCCTAAAATAATGAATGGACGCTGTTACCAATGGTAGAAAAATAATCACGTGACAAAGTTTTGCTACCAAACAAAAAAAAAACTAGGTACGATTTAGTACAAACGCGTTGTTGGCAAGTGTGAATACAGTGATGTGTCGTGTTTATAAATAACGTAATATTCGCAGTTACTTTGACAATTCACACATCGCCAATGATATTTCTAAAATGGTAAATTTCTATCAAATTTAACACTAAGCATTATTTTTTTTTTCTTTTGACGCCTCACAAATGCTTTCACTCAGATCGCCGAACTGTTAAAGTGAAAGACAAAAATCGTCTTCCTGTTTCGCATTGCATTTCGAGTAGTTTGCTCTTTGACGATCATGAACCGAGCGATTTATTGAAGGTATAAAAAAGTGAATCATGGAAAAATTTCCACTAAAAAGAAGTAGCTCTTCGATACCTTTACATACTTCAACAACCTATCAGTCTGTAAACAAAAAGGTAAATAAAATAGAATGGGAAAACTTGCTTTTTGGGATAGAACAAACTTTTCACGCGTATTGATAATCCGTATCTGATAAAGGTGCTTCAAATTGATAATCGGCTATTTCACTTTCGTTGTAATTAGTGGACACATTTCGAAAAACGCGCTGTACATAATTATTAGGAAAATCCTAGCAATATGTTGAGCACCAATTTACGATTTAAGAGAATTCCTTACGTCACTTTTTAAAAGACTTGAACAAATTGTTTTATAAAAATATTAAAGAATTATAGTTGAGGTAGGTAATTCTGGAACTTCCGCAACAGAAAGTCAATGGATTAATTAAAATGTGCGCCATTTCGATCACAAATTACGTCGATCGAAAATTTTCAAAATTACTTAGCGTATTGTTTGGCGAAAGTATTTAAAGAAAGACGGAAAACCTTGCAAGGACGCCGGGCATTGAATTTAATTGAAAATAAAAACGTTCTGGAATTTTAATATACCCATTATTTATTATTATAAAATTCAAAAACAATAGAACTTTTTTGGCAAATTTTTTAAGATGTCTACATTTAAATATAAATTAAAAATGACCAATGTTGCATTGTGCAAAAAAAAAGGTACCGTGCTCGTTTAAAATGTCAATTACCCGTTGCCCAAAACGCGCATCATTTAACTTGGGCCTTTTTAAAGCATTATTTTAATTAATTCACTGCTTGCTCGTACTTGTCAATAGGGAAGACCGTGGTTGGAGGTCACAATTTTTTCCTTTTGCATTTATAGAGCCCATGGTCCCATGACATTTATATATCAATAGATAGTGTATTTATTCTAGTTTAAAAAAAAATAAAGACTTTTTCTCTACCATTATCTAAAGAGAACATATTATAAGTTTTATGAAAAAAGAGAAGTGTGACTTTTAACCCCGTGTCAGGGATGGTTGTCAGACGTTAAATAAAAGTTAAAATACAAAACGAGAAAACAAATACCTATTCTATTCTAACCTATTCTATCTAACGAACTTAGGTTATGGTAACAAAAATGACAAATGCATAATTACAGCCAATCGTTTATGCAGTAAAACCCCTAGAAACCAATAAAAAAGGCCGCACATATTCATGGTTGCTTTGCACTTGTGACTACTAGCCCGCACTAACTTTAGACAACCTTCCCCAAAACAATTTTAGACAATTAACTCCCAAAATAAATTTAAATCAATGGTCATTTAAAAAACCATATAATGATATCATGAAACATATGTTAAACATCATAAATACACGAATAGGTATATCACTATGCAAAATTTAATTATACTTATGAGACTCAACAGAGATGCACAAAAAATTACTTTCACTGTACAAAAAAAAACAAACGCATATATTTCTTATACGGTATTTCAGAGCGAACAGAAGTGAAGTACGCAAGGAGGTATTGTGCTCGGGCTTCTTTGACACGGGTAAACAAATTTATTAATTCATTAGGTTTTCTGTTATGGTTAATGTGACAACCTACGCGTGAGACAACCATACCCGGTCTCCCCTACATAAAAAGATATCACCAAAATTAAGTCACGCAATGCTTATAATTAATTACAGTGGAATCTCGGTAACTCGAATTCTTGATAACTCGAACCGAAAGTTGTTTCAGTGGGCCATTTAATATTCATACATGTTTGTTTTAGCAGAGGGTTATTGCACATTTTATGAAAATGACTAATTGTTATTAATTACATTCTACAAAATATGTAAAAATATATACCTACATAAAAATGTGTTCGCAAAACCGACTTAATAACAAGAGAATAAAATTCTAAAAACCACTTGAAGCATGTTTTGATTTAATTCTGTTAATAACTGAAAATGCTTTGTCAATGGCTTTACTTGTTTTTCTTTAAGTTTTAGTTAAAATAAGTTAATTAACGTAAATGGCTTCTGCTTTGTATCGCTAATACAATTTCGCTTCATTAAGTCAGCACAAATGATTCTATCCACACGACAATTCGCCAGGCTTTAATGACTTTAATAATACCTATAATATTAATGGTACAACAACAAATTAGTGTACAAAATTGATTGCGACGTCCCCATTCTGTAGGGGTTGTTTTTGCCTGTACTTATTTTTTTGTGCTATTTTCAATCAAAAAGGATTTTAGATAGGTACTCAATCCATTCAGGATTGTTCTATTGTTTGATTGATACAATGCACCGATTTGTTATTGAATGTTGACATAGTCGATCGAAATATCTTTTGACAAATAATTTAGGGCCCCCCATTTGATTTAAAAAAAATTAAAGCCGATTTGTTTTGTATTCGAGATTAGTCATAATTGGTCATTTGCTTTTATTTGTTTGCTTATCAATTTAGATTATAATTACCGAAGATTAGATTTCTCTTTTATTTCGCATAATAAAGCTAATTCGTTCCAAGTTTTTAACTTTCCTAAAACTGGCGGAGTGTAAAGATTTTCGAGCTTTGCTGCATATTTTTATCTTTGCTCTATTAAATCCAAAATTTCTAGCTATGGTGGAATAATCATTTTTTGGTGATATTTATTGTAGTTATTTGGATTCGAATTCGGATTAATGGTGAGTGCAGTAACAATATAATAGAAATGATCGAAATTAATTTTTTTGATTTGAAAGAGAGATGATTAATATAGGCAAATATAATAAATGCAGGATATGTACACACTCGGCTTTAAGCAAAATTTACATTAATCACTTTTAAAAACAATCCTATATGTTCATAAAATTAATTAGTGAGCTAGCAATGTTAAAAATATTAATTGAGGCAACTTTGATCTTCCCTCTCAGTTGCACTTAAGGGGTTCTTGTATATTTTCGCTCTCTCGCACTCAATGCTATAATAGAAACAAGCACTTCATGTATGTCATACTTTTTAATATGTTGAATATTGAAATTTCGTGATTATTTTTAAAAATTTCAAATTTAATTAGGAAGCTTTTACCTTATGAAAAATAACAGTTATTAGGGGTACTTGTGAATGATTTACATTTAATGTCTGAAATAAAGGTAACGTTGTATTGAGCAATAATGACAGAAAATTTCAATATATTAAATTGTATGTTTTAAGGTTATATAATTAAAATATATGGTACAAGTAAATAATATTAAGTTTAACTAATAATATATTTGCAATGGGTATTAGTTTTTATTAATAAAATAGGGATAAAAAATTTGAAGTATTTGTTTTAATTATATTTATATCGAAAATTGCATTTATAAAAGTAACAATATACATAAATAAGTAAAACTTAAATCCAATATAAGTCAAATATATTCATATTGCGATTTTAATAATTGTTTTTAGAACAAATATAGATTAATATGAAATAATAAGTAATATGTAATCATAAGTAAGCCCAAAATGAAATATATCATTATATATTAGCGTGTCAGTAGAGCCAACTGTATTTAAATGACGTTAAATGTTGCCAATTCGAAACACTGGAATTTTGAGATTTTTAATTCTCATTTTGAATTAATCACTTTATTTTTAACTATTAAAATAGAGAAGATGAACGTAAACAAATTCAATAAAACTTGGTACAGTAGAGCCCCGATTATCCGAGCCCCGTTTATCCCAGTTCCTAAGTTGTCCGAGATGCTTTTTCCAACATTTTACTCAAATTGCTGCGAGAATGAAAGAATATTATGAATAACTTGATAACTATGCATCTATGAGGTATATCTATCGTTCAATTTTCCATCAATATTTCCTTTCAATTTATCAATAACTCCATTTAAAATAGGAAATTCTGCATCTTTTGATTAGTGACGATTTATCTATCGCATATGCTTTGCTCGCGAAAACTTATGTCTTCATTTTAATTTCTCCGTAGTATCCGACGGGTTCTCGGTCCACATTAGCTCGAACAATCGGGACCCCACTGTATGTGCCAGTTTTGCACATCCAAATTTTTGATTAAAATTTGCAGGAACGTATTTCTACCAAAAATCAAATTTCTGATTTTGCACTTCTCAAATTGAACTTGTAACACTTGTGACTTTTCTGTTGTTTTTGAAAAAAGAATTCGTATTTAAATCGCCGCAAGAAAACTAATTGAAACCATTACGAATTATCAAACTATGCAAAACAATTAAACTTAAATTAAAATATACAATTTTCCAGTTATGAATTTCATTACAAAACTAGGTATAGCTATATAATCGAATCCTCATTATAACACCACCTTGACCTACAAACTATTAAAGCAATGCATTTTCTAATCGTGGTAAAAACATTTGCTGACTTTTCTAGAGCAAGCTTAACCATTTTGAATTGTTCGTTGCTATTCTTATCAACTTATTTACAATTGCCGAGCAGATAGCGACGTCCCATACGCAATGGAATATTTATTTGTGTAACAATTAGTGTCCGGCGAATTGTTAATTTTGCCGTTTCGAAAGTGGCGACAAAGAAATAACGAAAATGGCGAAATACAAAGTGGTATGTTCCATTATTTTTACGTGTAGTCCGAAGTGATTGCGAGTAAAACAGGATAAGTTGTATCGATCCTGATGGGCCGCGCATGCCACGGCAATGTTCCCGTTTAGAAATGACACGAACCGCTGGTACCTGTCATAATAACAATGTTTTTCTAATATACTAGTGTGCGAACGCCTTTTTTCTAATATGAACTTTACGATTTAGCAGTACTCGAACGGATCTGGATTATCATCTGTGACTTCGGATGACAGCGATATGATCGACATCACCACGTCGGGTGGCGGAGATAGAAACACGTCCAGGTCACAAGACGACGACGATGGAAACGTACAATGTGAGTAATTAAAACAGTTCTTACTCGTAATTGATATGTGGAGATGCATAAGGGACTTCCCGTGAACCGCATTTTCGAAACAAATTGTTATTAATATGTTACCTTGTTTCTCAAAAATTGTCAAAATTTTCTTTAGAATTATAAAATAAAGATCAATTCGTTTGGATTGTGATTATAAACTAAAAAATAAAATGTAGTTCTTCTCATAATTGTTTAATAATTGTAAAACACTGTAATAGACTAATTTTTAGCAATGGATTTTTTGGTATATTTGCTGTTAGGGCCGCGGTTCAAAAAAGCGGTGTATTTAATTTTATTAAATAATTTTAGATGAAGTGATCAATTTTTGTGTTTTCTACAAACTTATAGAAAAAAAAAATATGAAAAATAGAGATTCATTATATTTTATAAATTTTGAATAATTATCAAAGCAAATGATATATCAAAAATAAAAGAATTAAAAAATATTTTAATAGTTAAAAATAATGTAATTAATTCAAAATGAGAATTAAAAAACTCAAAATTCTAGTGTTTCGAAACGGCAACATTTAACGTCATTTACTGTTGGCTCTACTGGCACGCTAATATGTAGATATATTTCATTTTGAGAGTTTCTTATTGTTACATATTACTTATTATTTCATATTAATCTATATTTGTTCCAAAAACAATTATTAAAATCTCAATATGAATATATTTGAGTTATATTGGATTTAAGTTTTACTTATTTATTTATATTGTTACTTTTATAAATGCAATTTTCAACATAAATACTTTGTTAATTAAATAATTAAAACAAATACTTTAAATTGTTTATCCTCATTTTATTAGTAAAATCTAATACCCATTGCAAATCTATTATTAGTTAAACTTAATATTATTTATTTGTACCATATATTTTAATTATATAACGTTAAACCATACAATTTAATAGGGGAGACCGGGTATGGTTGTCTCACGGGTAGGTTGTCACATTAACCATAACAGAAAACCTAATGAATTAATAAATTTGTTTACCCGTGTCAAAGAAGCCCGAGCACAATACCTCCTTGCGTACTTCACTTCGGTTCGCTCTGAAATACCGTATAAGAAATATATGCGTTTGTTTTTTTTGTACAGTGAAAGTAATTTTTTGTGCATCTCTGTTGAGTCTCATAAGTATAATTAAATTTTACATAGTGATATATCTATTCGTGTATTTATGATGTTTAAGACATGTTTCATGATATCATTTTATGGTTTTTTAAATGACCATTGATTTAAATTTATTTTGGAAGTTAATTGTTTAAAATTGTTTTGGGGAAGGTTGTCTAAAGTTAGCGGGGGCTAGTAGTCACAAGTGCAAAGCAACCATGAATATATGCGACCTTTTTTATTGGTTTCTAGGGGTTTTACTACATAAACGATTGGCTGTAATTATACATTTGTCATTTTGTTACCTATAACCTAAGTTCGTTAGATAGAATAGGTTAGAATAGAATAGGTATTTGTTTTCTTGTTTTTTATTTTACCTTTTATTTAACGTCTGACAAATATCCCTGACACGGGGTTAAAAGTCACACTTCTTTTTTTTCATAAAAATTATAATTTGTTCTCTTTAGATAATGGTAGAGAAAAAGTCTTTATTTTTTCTTAAACTAGAATAAATACACTATCTATTAATATATAAATGTCATTGATAAATTAAGACCATGGGCTCTATAAATGCAAAAGAAAAAATTGTGACTTCCAACCACGGTCTCCCCTATATTTAAATTTACTGTCATTATTGCTAAATACAACGTTGTCTGTATTTCAGACATCAAATGTAAATCATTCACAAGTACCCCTAATAATTGTTATCTTTCATAAGGTTAAAGTATCCTAATTAAATTTGAAAGTTTTTAAAAATAATCACAACATAGTTAAATTTCGTATTGATGGCATTTTTTCATTTTCAATAGCAGAAAATGTGTCATTTTCATATGAAATTGAAGTGTTCTCCATAAGACAATATGTACTGTTAATTTCGATTTATATTTAAATAAGTTTCCTAAAAACTTAACACGTGGTTATATTAAATGTAGTAACACCAAAGAAGTATAACTTCTGACGCGCACATAAGTTCATTCACCGGTTTTTTTTTGTTTATTTGCCATTATTTTTAATCTAAACTGTTATCATAACAACGCTATGAAAACCTGCCAACATGTGAACTTAATTTTTCTTATTTAACATGCCAGCTAAAAATGCTTACACTTAAATTCTGATACTGACGTCACAGTATTCTTAATATGATCAAGCTATATATTAATCAACAAAACTCTAAATTAATTATTTTATATTCCTATCAGTTGTGTTTCGATTTATTTTTAATTCAATGATAACAGGCTTGAATAAAATGTAGAAATCCAATCACAATTGCATGTTCTGTTTAAAAAATGTTAGTCGCTCTTGCGGACTCGTGGTGTTGAACAAACTTTAAATTATATCGAATTTTGGTTAACATCGTGTTATCATCTTTAAATATGACCTTTTCGTTACAAGAATCGTAATCGATAAGCGTAACCATTTTTTTTTAAACTTTTGTATAAAACAAGCTTATGAGTAATTAAGCTGGTGGACATATCAACAAATACCCAATACTTACGTTGGCAATTTGTGATTAAAGGTATTACGCGAATTTAATGATTAGTTGTGTGTTGATTTTCAAGGATCTTTATTTTGTTACAGATTCCGTTGGATTCAGTGGAATGCACGGTGAGTTATACAAATCTTTATCGTTTAATCAATCTGTGAACGTGACAATTATAAATCTTATGAAATTGTGCCGAAATAGAAGTTAATTTTGATTACATTAAGTGGGCCTATTATTTTGCTCACATTTATTATCAGTACGTAATTAAGAATTTTTGGGATTTGGAAACCACTGTTTTGGCCATCAAAAAATCAATGTGTCATTTTTCCAATACGCAAAAATGTCTTCAGCGATACGCCGAATGCATTGGAATAGTTACCAAACCATTTGGGCCTCGTAATAATGACCAATCCCAATTAATGTTACATAAAAAAAAATTAAGAAATTGAGTGATTGATAAATGGGTTTTATGGTTTCCTTTTGTAATGTATACCGTCAAATGATGTCGAAGACTCTAAAGCAGTGGTTTCCAAACTTTAGATTACTGCGCTTTCCCTATAAAAATCGAATCCACTGCACACCTATTTCCCAATTTACACGATAAATAGGTTCGGGACAAAAACGCCTCAATAGCGTCCGAAAGTTCTCATTTCTATTGTTTTTTTTATGGACTCATGGCATTTGGGCTCTCATTAGCGCATCAAAGAGCTCATTGGTACATTTAATGTTCAAAAGTCGAGGTCCTATTCGAATTTTTGTTCCTCAATACAACCTCAAAGGTCTGTTTCGAAAAAATTAATAAAATGGCACTGCTGTAAGTTCTCTCTCACTCGCATCGACGAGATTTTTATATCTTTTCGCTCTCTTCCACTCATTGCTATGGTGAATACGTTTTCCCAATATAAAACCAATATTTACTAAATTAAATTAAATTTTTTGATTTGAAGGTGGGTAGGACTTTTTTGACCAATGTAATAAGTACGAGGATGTGCGCATTCGAGCGAAAAGTGGCACATTTCCGAGCGAGGGAGGCAAATGAAGCGCGACGCGGAGCGGCGCGCTTCATTTTCCCGAGATCGGAATGTGCCACTTTGAGCTCGAATGTGCACACTCGGTTTTAAGCACGATTCACAATAGTTTAGGCCAATTAGTTAGACCAAAAAGCAGTTAAATAATTTTAATCGTTTCTTCTCGCTCGCACTGACGAGATTGTCGTATCTTTTCGCTCCCTTCCACTCATTGCTATGGTAAATATATTTTTTCAACATAAAATCGATATTTATCATACTAAATTGAATTTTTGGATTTAAAAGGGTTAAGGTTAAAGTAGACAAACCTAATAAGTACGAAGATGTGCATATTCGAGCGAAAAGTGGCACATTTCCGAGCGAGGGAGGCAAATGAAGCGCGACGCGGAGCGGCGCGCTTCATTTTCCCGAGATCGGAATGTGCCACTTTGAGCTCGAATGTGCACACTCGGTTTTAAGCACGATTCACAATAGTTTAGGCCAATTAGTTAGACCATAAAAATCAGTTAAATAATTTTAATCGTTTCTTCTCGCTCGCACTGACGAGATTGTCGTATCTTTTCGCTCCCTTCCACTCATTGCTATGGTAAATATATTTTTTCAACATAAAATTGATTTTTAACACACTAAATTGAATTTTTGGATTTGAAAGAGTTAAGGATAAAGTAGAAAAATGTAATAAATACGAGGATATGCGCATTCGAGCGAAAAGTGGCACATTTCCGAGCGAAGGAGGCAAATGAAGCGCGACGCGGAGCGGCGCGCTTCATTTTCCCGATATCGGAATGTGCCACTTTGAGCTCGAATGTGCACACTCGGTTTTATGCATGATTCACAATAATCAACTTTAAAAACAGTTGAATGCATTCATTAAACTAATTATTTGTTAAAAACGTTACTAATACAATTTGAGACAGTTCTGATCATTCCATTTCACTCCCACTTATACTATTCTTGTATCTTCTCACTCTCCCCCACTCATTGCAATATTAAAAATGGAAAAGTTTTTCAATTAAAATTGATAGAACCAGAAAATGTATATTTTATATAGTTTTCATTCTTGAAAATTTTTAGAATTGCAGATGCATATCTAATTTCCACCTTCTTATGCGTATTAATTACAACTAATCTCTTAACACCTTTACGTTTTAATCATTTTTTATTTTCTCACTATTTTTATTTAATTATTCCACTTTTATTTTGTTTTATGGCTTGATAACACGCGACCCGAATAGGTACTCTAACTAATTAAAAGTCATAAGCCCATGAAAAGAACGCAAAACATAAAAAAATTAAACCGTTTAAATTGATTGAAAAAATTCTAAAAATAACCAAAGGACAAACCGTAAAAATATTTAAATAACTGTCGAGCCGATCAATTTTTTTAGTTATTTCCAGCTTTGAGTTTCGATCTCAAAGCTTTTCGAAAATTTGTATATGTTTTTTATTTTTATTTTTTTTTAATGAAATTGCCATTTCAGAATCGGGCGACATTCCGGGGATCGGCCAATATGACGACTTCCACACAATCGACTGGCAAAGAGATATTGCAAGAGATCGGATGCGACATCGATACATCGTCAAAAAGAAACAGGATTCCATTTGGAACCTGATCGAAGGGGCCCACGACGCTTGGTCGGGATGGTTGTGCGTACTCTTAGTCGGCTTATTGACTGGCGCAGTGGCCGGCGTCATTGATATAGGGGCGAGTTGGATGTCCGACTTGAAATTTGGCATTTGCCCGCAAGCCTTTTGGCTTAACCAGGAACATTGCTGTTGGTCCTTAAATAAAACCATACTCGACACAGACAATTGCTCGCAGGTAAATATGAACATTAAGAAAAAAAGTTATCCTACATAATTGTAGTTTGTTGTAGTGGCTGACATGGTCTCAAGTGTTGGGTCAATCAAAAGTTGGAGCCGGAGCGTACATTATTTCTTATTTATTTTATATAGTATGGGCGTTATTATTCGCAGCACTTTCTGCATCACTTGTTCGAATGTTTGCACCTTATGCCTGCGGGTCAGGTATTCCCGAGGTAATTTTTCTATTTCTATTTTATTTTAGGCGCAAGATTCACATAGTTCCCTAGTACAAATATTATAAAGGGTGACAGACGAATAGGTACTGATACTTAACCGGGCGATACCTGACACCACTCTAAACAATAAAAGTTTGAATAAAATTCTAATTTGGGTAACTTTGAATAGTTAGTGTTGCACATTGTAATTGAAAATTTCGTTTGTTAATACACACTGTGTCTTCAGATAAGAGGGTAGTCTGTGCCCAAGAAGAGTTCAAAATGTTAGCCCTTTAACAGTTACTCTCGGTGCTCCAAACAAACTTTTCAAGAGTTTGGTTTTGGCCCACTAAAGTGAGTAAAGCCGATATTGTAAGCATTTTAAAAAAGCATTAGATATCCAGAAAGGACGGCCGCATTTGTATTGAAAACGATATTTTGTTTGTGGAATGATGTAAATAGATTTTTGATAAATTTTTCTTTGTCTAAAAAATTTGTTTCTAATTGATTTTGATCTCATTTGGTAGCCAAATGAAAATAAATTTTTAAAATATATCACAATTTTCTTTTTTCTTTGTTTTTATAAAAAAAAACAATATTCTTTATTATTAACTAAATTGGGTCACCTTGTTTTAAAATGGCCATATCAAGTTAACTGCCATTTGTGATCCCCAGTGATCATTTTAATAGATTTAGAAAATAAAAATACGTCGTATAATCTTGCTCAAACTGTAAAATACTCGAAGAATATAGGTCTTCACATTGAAGGATAATCTGATTCAAAGTTACCCAAAATATATGATAACTTTGACTGTGAGTTTTGGTGCAATTTTGTTGAATTTATAATAAATTTGTTGTATTAGAACGAGAAACAAATTTAAAGGAACACCATTTATTCAATAAACGTTATTATACAAAATTCAATTTGTAATATTTAACAAATCGCATAAAATGATCCAAGTTATCCAAAGTGACTGCATTTATTACCCATTTTCATTCAAATTGAAATTTATGATAACATAATTCAATAATATTACACATAAGGCCACTGGACTAGGGGTTTGGATTTGGATTTATTTTTAACGTTTTTGTTCAGTCTACGATCATTTATAATTGCGTTAAGTTACAGTACTTATTCATCTAACAGGCTTTATAAATATGTGAGAAATTCATTGAGAAATAACATACAGAATATATATCAGAATTATCAAACATTATGAATTAAAAAAATATAAGGGACTCACCCACAAAGCACATCTTCCTTCGGGTCTTCGGAATGAGCCTTAAGCCAAATCTAGAACTTGCAAATCCTCACCAACCGTCCCGGGCACACAACACTTACACTCTGAAATAACATATTAGCATTATTTTAAATCGGCACTCGAAAAAGAAATTGCATATGTGGTAAAATTATAAAACAAACAAGCAAACCTCGATAATACAACTGATATCGATAAAGCCTAACATTACATTAAAAGTTCTTTTATATTTAATTGGATAAAATAAATCTGTTTGTGTCTTCAATTGTAATTGTAAGACATAACAACAACAGAAAGGCCAGGTCTTCCTAAAATTTATATGCAAGGGTAAAAAAAATCAAAATTAATTTTAAAAAGGATTGAAAAATCGTTCCTGAGGATTTCTATTAATGATATTTTATATTTCAGCAACCTAAAATTCACCTGATTCCCTTAAATAGAATAAATTTTCAAAATAAGTTCTAATGAACTTCCAATTATAAGATCATAACTTAACAATTTTATGCCGCCTTTCCATACTAATAACATTTTTATTTTTTCCAAAAGGTTTCAAGCTTTGTTCCTAAGTGAATTAACAATATTTAATTGTCGCTTTACACAATTTTAATACGCTTTAACTAACTTTAATACATTAAAAATTAAAATTGTGCAGCATATACCTTAGTTTGAAGGTTACCTTCGGCAGAGAGGGCGCTACTAACGGCAAACGTTGCAAACTAAACCATTTGAATATGAAAAACTTTGATTTTAAACTTATCCTTTTGCAGATAAAAACAATTTTAAGTGGTTTCATTATTCGAGGATATCTTGGAAAATGGACCTTAATCATAAAATGCGTGGGCCTTATTTTATCTGTCTCGGCAGGTCTTAGTCTTGGGAAAGAAGGTCCAATGGTACACATAGCCTGTGCTATAGGTATATTTTAATTTAGTCCTTTACTTTAAGTTAAATGAAATGTTTAAAGCTTTAAATGTATTAAGTTGATCTATAATTTCAGGTAATATATTATCATATCTATTTCCCAAATATGGAAGAAACGAAGCCAAAAAAAGAGAGATCCTATCAGCTGCAGCAGCAGCTGGAGTATCTGTTGCCTTTGGAGCACCTATCGGTGGAGTCCTTTTCAGTTTAGAAGAAGTAAGTGATGTTTTATAAGCCAACAACATTTAAGATTAAAAATTATTAATCGTTTTTAGGTGAGCTATTATTTTCCTCTTAAAACTTTATGGCGATCGTTTTTCTGTGCATTAATAGCCGCTTTTATCTTAAGATCGATAAATCCTTTTGGAAACGAACATTCGGTGTTGTTTTTTGTAGAATATAATAAACCTTGGATTTTCTTCGAGTTAGTACCTTTCATCGGTTTAGGAATTATAGGTGTAAGTAAACAATAACTTAGCATTATTGTACAGACTGTATGGTTTTGCGTTTCAGGGATTAATAGCCACAATATTTATAAAAGCGAATTTGTACTGGTGTCGTTATCGTAAATACTCCAAGTTAGGACAATATCCTGTAACCGAAGTCCTTGTTGTAACTGTTATAACAGCTGTATTAGCATACCCAAATCATTATACTCGGATGAATACTAGTCAGTTGATTTATTTACTTTTTAGTCAATGTGGAATTTCCAATGGGGATGATCTATGGTAAAAAATCTTTTTTAATGCGTATTTCTATTTAATGTATGATCGTTTGTTTTAGTGATTATAATCGTAATTTCACCGATGTAAATTCTGCAATCGAAATAGCAGCCGCAGGTCCTGGTGTTTATAAAGCCGTTTGGTTATTAATGCTCGCTTTAATATTTAAACTCGTCATGACCATTTTCACATTTGGTATGAAAGTTCCGTGTGGACTGTTCATTCCAAGTCTATGTTTAGGAGCGATAGTAGGAAGAATAGTTGGAATATTTATGGAACAATTAGCTTATAATTATCCCAAGAATTGGATATTTAGTGGCGAATGCTCGACAGGAGATGATTGTATAACTCCTGGATTATATGCCATGGTGGGAGCTGCAGCTGTTCTTGGGGGTGTCACAAGGATGACCGTTTCATTAGTAGTCATAATGTTCGAGTTAACTGGCGGTGTTAGATACATCGTCCCACTTATGGCCGCAGCAATGGCCAGCAAGTGGGTTGGAGATGCTCTGGGACGTCAGGGCATTTACGATGCCCATATTGCTCTAAATGGGTATCCTTTCTTAGATTCGAAAGACGAATTTGCACATACATCGTTGGCAGCTGACGTTATGCAACCCAAGTGAGATCTTAATCAAATCAATCCTTTGCATTTGTATTCAATTTATATCTTATTTAGGCGTAACGAGACTTTAAGTGTTATAACACAAGATTCGATGACTGTAGACGATGTTGAACAACTACTAAAAGAAACAGAACATAATGGGTACCCAGTAGTGGTCTCAAGAGAGTCGCAGTATCTTGTAGGATTCGTATTACGAAGGGATCTCAATCTTGCGATAGGTACTACTTTCTGATATAATTTGAAAAAGATAAATCTTGAATGCATTACAATTTTAGCGAACGCAAAACGATTGGTAGATGGAATTACAGGTCAGTCCACAGTCTTATTCACTAGTGGGACACCCACTCAACAAAGTTTAGGGCCACCTCCTTTGAAATTGAAGAAAATATTGGATATGGCCCCTATTACAATAACTGATCAAACTCCTATGGAAACAATTGTAGATATGTTTAGAAAATTAGGGCTTCGTCAAACGCTTGTTACACATAATGGGTGAGTGGTTGAATTTGAGAAGATAAATTACGCCAAGTTTATTTTTGTATTTTCAGTCGATTATTGGGTGTGATAACTAAGAAAGATGTATTACGACACGTAAAGCAGATGGATAATGAAGATCCAAACTCAGTTTTATTTAATTAAAATTAGTTATTAAGTTTTAAATTGCGTACTTTGTATTATATCGATTGATAGATCATGTATTTTCTTAAAATTTCCAAAAACGCATATGTGTAACTTTTTTAATATATTTCAAATCAGTAATTTAATAATTTATTTTTATTATCTTGGGTTTGCAGTTCGATAGTATTTTGTGTCTTCCCCTACATTAATTTGTATGTTATTATTTACTGTTTTTATTTGTGTATTAGTAAGTATATAACTATGTATATTATTACTTAGTTATGTAAGAGTGGAAAAAATGCTCATATTATTTAATAGATTTTTATAAATGGCTGTTGCTATATTTTTTTTTAATCATAAGGTCCAAATCATTATGTGAATGATTGGAAGCGCAAAATAAAGTATCTTCCCAGCAACATAAAATCTTCAATTTTAATAAGTCATATCCTCCACAGTTGAAAAAAAAAAGAATGTAAAAGATTAAATATTCTTATTAATATTATAACATTAATTATAAATAGGAAACATCCAATACACCTATAACAATCAACATTATACACTAGAAACATACATAAAATAAATATATACCACCTTAAACTTTTACGAATGCAAACATCACATCTAAGTTAATAAAAGTAACATTTACCCTTTCGCCAAAAGTTAAAATAGCAACCGCATTTGTTTGATTTACATGCATTTCAGGCTTACAACTATTTTAAAATTATTAAAACAGGAAGCCAGACTTTGGGAAACTTCTATAACAAAATTCTAAAAAACCAGATTTTGTTGATTTGTTAAAAACATTTTTTTATAGGGTGCACTTTGAATTCTATTCTTAATAAGAAAACGGTTTTTCCTGACGCTTTATCACATATACATATGTACCACTCGCCCTTTATAAGGCAAGTTTAAAAACGAATGTTATTATTTACAATTACATCTGTGGTATATACAGTTCTAAAAATTAATCTTCAATTAATAAAATAACAGTAAAAAAGTTTAAATCTTATTTAAACTACCTCCTATGAATTCAGTCAACGTAACATTAAACTTTTCTAATAAATGCAATTGTTGAAAAAGAAGAAATATGTTGCATAAATATGGCACAACTATCAGGTAACTTTACATGTTAAAATTATTACTGGAATGCAAGTTGACAAATGTTTAACAACTCACAAAATTAATATTCTCGTTCGTCTCTTCCATTTGGTGAAATATCATCTATTAGTTCTTTATCTCCCATGAGTTTTTTGTTTAATTTAATACCCTCATCGGTATCGCGAAGTAGGGAAGCTTCTTCAGAAAATGAAGATCTGGTTGAAGAATCTAATGTAATAAAAGTAAAGTAGGAGAATGCAAACAATCAATCAATTTAATGACATACCACTATCCCTTTCCTCGATATAAAATGTCTTTGTATTTTTATCTTTACTATCAACATAAGTTTTATACTCTTCTGAATGTACTAACTGATACCAGCTTATCATACAAACGACAGCAATAAAAAAGAGATTAGACGTTATACCTAAAAGTACATGATTCAAAGTTCAATTTTTTTAATTAGATAGCTTTTAAGTACCTATTGCAGCCGAAACTATGGGCCAATTGAACATCACATAACGTAAACCAGAAAATTGCGCATTAATCAAAAACTTTGCAGAATATAATTGTATATATCTTGTTTGAATTTCTATATACACATCTGTGACTGGTTGCTTCTAAAAAAATGAATATGCCCTTCAATTAAAAAATACTACTTATTTATACCTCATGCTCCTCATAGTTTGCAAATAATTCAACGTGAATATGCTGAGCTTCTTCGGCGCCACCAATAAGAAAGAACGGACTGAATAATAACTTGTATAGCAAATCTATTACTGAACTTTTGTAATGTAACATTGTTGAGCGACATGAACTTGCTAGTAAATATCCAACTTGTCCACGAAAATCAGCACAAACCATAAACATACCTAAAAAATAAGTATTTATTCACAGTTTGCATATATGCAACTTAGAATCATTACCCAATTCCTTATTAGTTGGCGATTCAGGCATTTCTAGCTCGAGGTGAACTTTATAAGGCTGCCCGAACATTAACAGTTGCTGCCTTTTGGTTAACTGGACATGGGCCGAGGGAAAACTGCATATTCCTTTTTCTTTCTCACAAGACCTACAAATAATTCGAATCAAACTAAACATAATGTAGCAACATTAAACAACTTACTTAAATTGAAGATGTACTTCTCTTTCGTGCGATATTGTGGGAACATAAGCATAATAAAACGCCAAATACATAAATATTGAAAGCCATACTAAAATAGATGTTACAGAAGCTATAATAGTCCCTCTAAATAAAATATCTCGAACATTATTAATGCCTTGTTTAGTTCTTGCTTTATACAGTTGCACAGTATCATACACAAACTTAATTATTGGAAGTTTAATACGACTTTTATAAAACACTCTCGGTCCACGAATAAAACTCCACACACCAGATATAATCTTCAACATTTTTATCTTCAATGAAACACTCTCATTTTTTCTCATTCGATATATACAAATTATTGCTGTCAAAGTTCAAACTCCAGGAAAGATAATGGTGCTGCCATCTTATTGAAACGATGCAAACTTTAAAAGAGGCTAATTTTAAATTAATTATTAACACTTTCTAAAAATTAAAAAAATGTTGGGTAACTAATATCATACTATACAAAAACCAAATTAATTAACACAAGCATTAATTTAATATTCTTTTCAAACCAACTGTACAATCAAACAAAGATGTATTCTTAAATTCTCCTTTCATATCTAAAATATAATAAAACATACGATCTTTTATTTTTACTGGTAATTGTGCCCGAGCATTTCTTCTCATTTCTTGACAACTTATGTTCTTTAAATTAACAGTCATCATTCGATTTTTTCCAAAAGGAGTATAAGTCACAAAGGTCACACTATCACCTCCTTTTCGTAAAATAAGGTATTTTACAGAATGCAGTGTAAACATCCACGAAATGGTTAAGATGCCATACCCTATAATGTTACTAGAATTACATAACTTAAACTAAAAATTTATCTATTTGTATTTACCAATTATGAAAGCTGATGCTGCAATAATATTTTTATATTTATTTTCCCCAAGATTGATCTTCTGCCACCAAGCTGCATCCTTAGATTTCGAAACTGGTGCATCACGTAAGGTTGTATAAGCCGTAACCGATAAATACCCCCAAAATCCAAACTGACATATCGCAAATACATTCAGTATTTTAAAAAATTTTGGGTTATCATATTTGTATAGAATTACATCCTTAATTACATTTGTGTTTACTTTAAATGAATCTGCAGTGTTGGAAAATTTATTAATCCTTCGATGTCCAAAGATAGTTGGAGTAAACTTTAACTTGGAAGCAAAGAATGGTACATATTTGGATATTGTATGGAACCACATTTATAGATGTTCTAGCCACTGCATTTAGTTTTTAAAATCACTAATGCTAATCACTTCGTTGCTTTTTCATAAATTATTCTAAATTACTTATTAACCTAAAATAATAATACCAGAAAAAAAGATTTGTAGAGAACTGTAGTTTCCTTATAAACTATTGGAAACACAAACCCCGAGTGACCGACTGGAGAATTAAAATTTATTTCGGCAATTTTAAAAAACCCATCAAGAACTTTTTACTACTTTCACAATACTATTAATATATAGAATTAAGTATTAATATATAGAATTAAATAAAATACAAATTAATTTCTTTTTCAATCGCATATAAACCGAAAAGTGCGCTTTTTTCACAAGTCAATGCAGTGAGCGCAAAATTATTTCGTAAAGTAGCAGAGGTATTTGAATGATTTTTTAGGGGGTTGTTAGGGACATAAATAGAAGCAGACCTTTTTAATTGCACCCCCGTGAAGCGCTTCAAAATATGTTTGGACCACTTTTCAGTATTGAATTACATATTGAATCTAACTTTTAAGATGTTGTAAAAATATCGTCTACTGTAGTACGCAAAATTGTATATATTTTACGTTCTAAAGACGCTATTTACTTAATTACATTTTGTTGTAAAATTTGTTAATTTTTAACATCTCATAAAATTATCGGGAGTTTACTGTAATGTACTGTGTAACAACTTGCAAAACAATTCCGTTTGTTGTTGAAGAATGTCTACTGTAAGAACCAGAATTCAATATTTTTTACTTTCTCAAAACGCCATTTAATTAGAATAATTTTTTTATAACAATTTTATTAATTTTTAACACTTAATAAAAAAATAGGGGGTCTACTGTAATGTACTGTAACAGCTTACAAAACAATTCTTTTTGTTGTTGAAGATTGTTACTTGAGTTAGAAATTTATTTTTTTAAAAAAATCAAAAATGTGTGTCGGGGGATTTCTCCATCCTATATATAGGCTTCCACGGTGAACTTATATTATCCTGGCCGGGATAGTATTAGTGCAGCATGAGAAGCCTAACATAACTGATCAGATGTACACATTGGCATGTCTCGCGGGGAGGAATACGCACAAACCCCGACGAGACTAGCAGCATTCCTGCTGCCTCAATGATAACACCTTCTCAGGTATTATAGGATATCGACCGGAGCCGACACACTTAAGTATATAGAAAGTGAAAAGGGTATATAAACTGATCTCTGTCCTTGTTTAATTGTAGTGTTTTATGATAGTTATATTTTAATTAACACAATATCAAACAAAATAAACGAAAGTTACTCTACAGTAATGTTATAAAAAAAACGTTTGATTTTTCTGTGTAAAGAAAATTGATCTAATTATTATAAAGATAATGCAATTTTAAAATTACATATTATTAATACATAATTAGAAGAAGGTTGGCATTAAAATTCCACTAGGTGTCAAAGTGACATATTGCGGTTGAGTTCAATGTAACTAAGTGCATATTTGTTCAAAACTACAATAACCGTTTTAATAATGTTTGGACATTATTAAAATACGTACGTAATTAGTTAAAAGAAAAACATAAAGGAAAGAGTGGAAATAATCGCAAACATGTAGGTTAGTTTTCAATAAGTTTACTAATTCAAATGTGTTGTTTGTTTTGCTTCCTAAGTGTGATACAATTTCTTAAATTATTAATAATTTAATCTGAGGAAGCTATTATATAAAATTTAGACAATAATCCTAATAGGTAGTTGATCTGTTTCAACTTCTTGAAAATCTAAGCCGATAGAATCATGTCAGAAACATTCCATTCAAAATTAAACATTAATTATCTTCCAATATTAAATGTAAACAATTAATAATAGGGTAAATCGTACACGAATTTAAATGAATGTTTTTAGATTTTACCCAAGGATAGAAGATCGGCAGTTCGACAAAGAAAGAGGTGGAAAAAGCTGCCGTGGTAAAACAAGCTATTAGCTTATGGAGACGAAACCTGTTTTACTTATAAACTAAGCAGAACCATACAGAATGGATGTTTTAATACTGGATGTAATGGTCAAGGTACTTTTATGTTTAACAGTTTGAAGTACTTAAAGCAGACAACCTTGCGTTATTAGATATCTAACCTTAATAACAAGATTTACATAGAAAAGTATTTAAAGGTACATAAATACATAAAGTAACTGTGTGATTAAATCCTATATACATATAAGCATATAAAGATGAGGTATGAAAGAAACCTTTTATAATTTCAAGATTATCTAAGTTATTGTAGTAGTGGCTCTTTGTGAAGGAACGTTGTGGATGCAAATAACACAAAAGGTAACTAAAGAGTGTAGGATTGTAGCCTTAAGAAAGTAAAATAGCCTTTACTGTGTTTGCCATCTGTTTCAGGTACTGCTGTTATCTTTGTTCAACAACCACTGACTTTATCGGCACAAGGCATCCGAGTTATATCAGACCAACCACTAGTTTATTGGAGTATTCAAGAATGGTGAGAAAGTTGTAAGAAGCTATTCAATTACTTGGAGATTGACCAGGTTCATATCTTTAGGTGACCATCTGGTAGGAATAGAAGTTAAGTTAAACAGATTGAAATAATTACTTATTGGAAGATATTTGGGTCAAAAGTTACCAAAACATACATACAGATGTCGATGGGTTGCTTCTTTATACTTTGTAATGCTTTTACTGATGTAAGTGTATTTAATAACCATGAGTCAACTGCTTTATTTTGGATCGTAATGGGGAATTTCAGTTATGTAAAGGTAGATTCCCAATAGGTTGATGCTATACATTTTATGCAGGAACAGGTAGTACATTTTAAATATAATTTAATTCTCTTTATGTGTTAGAATTTTTTTAGTTGGAAAGCTTTCTTCAAATGGAACTTGCAAGTAGACTCACTCCGAATTGTGTGAAGGGATATGTGGAAGCTCCTAAATTGGCAGACATTCCTATTATAATTGTAGATGGTTTGATGAATCTACTCTATTGAATTCTGTTTGAGAAGAAATGTGCAAATGTTATTCGAATGCCAAACTTGCTCATTTAGAATCGGGTGGTAACTTTCCACATCTGAGCGGATGCCAGAAGTTAATCTGCATTTAGAGGTAATGTTATAGAAGTATAGTTTCATTTTAGTATATTTTTAAATATGTACACTTGAGACAATTTGATGGTTCCCAATTCTCTGCATATGATCATCTGTTAATCGAAAGACAAGCCTTCAATATAAAATAGGACTTTTATTAGTTTTTAGAAATATTTTGTACAAGATTTATAGTACAAAAACAGTTCAAAGAGTTAAATAATTTTTAACTTGTTTGTAAATTTAAAATGCTTGCATGATTTCTTTCAATTTAATGACTGAATCTTCTTAAAATCCATTGTTTGGTGGGTTTCAATAAACGTGTGGGATTTCACAATGCTTATAAGCTACTTCTTTGTAATTCTTTGGTACTTCTAGATATTCCAACGCGAATTTTTAATTTTTGTTATATAATTAATTGCTCGTTGTTCCGAAATTGTTTGAGAAACTTATTCGCTTTGGAGGACCTTAAAAAAAGAAATGTTTTTAATTGATCTAAATTATCTTGAATGAATGAAGTTGTAAACTGAGTTACGCAACATTCTTAACCCTTCGTTAGTCACTTGAAATATCGTACCATTAATTTTTTTGGGTCTTATTAGCAATAATATAACTATCATGTATTTAAATAAAGTCTTTGCTAACAATCATAGTAAACAGCTCTTGCGTTAGATTTTAATTATTTGAAAAGAAAATTGCATTTATTTGCTAAATGCACTACAAATGGAAACTCGAATTAATTTTTTTCGGGCTTATTAGAAATAATGTATATTTTTTAGCGTTTTAGGCTTTCTAACCCTATGGTTTTCTTGCCCTTAAGGACTGGTGTTTTTTATCTGTACTAAGTATACGCGCTTTCTATTATTTTTTTTAGACGAACAAACAGAATTCAGCGAAAACGCGTCTTTATTTCATTTCCGTCGTCCATTTGTCATTAGCTTTTATGAGTTTTTATCAGATGTGTTATTAAAAAATTGTTTCGAATTTCATTTAACGTAATGTATATAGGTATTTTCTGCAGATATTACCGATGGAAAGTTTCCAAGGTGAGTTCGCCATTTTAGAAAATTTTTAAAATCCAATTTTGCATGACTAAACTGTTATCATAATTGCACCGTAAGTGCCTTAATGGTCTATGATTTTCATTGATTTTTTTTGTGGAAAATTAATCGAAAATTGTCTTATTGGAAATCGCAGAACAAACCCAGTTTTGTTTATTTTTAATTTAATTTGCGAAGCGATTAAAAATTAATTAGCGAATTTTTAATGTGGGCGCTTCGAAAGTCTTAGTATTATCTCGTACGCCTCTGGAATTTTTATTGGGGGGGACAAGAAAATAATTTCGGTTTTTACAAATCGGGACGTTACAATTTTTTTTTTTAGTTATTTCGGCCAATGTTATAATTTTTTTGTTTTATCGTTGACACTAGAGACTTGACTTATTTTTGAAAGCAATTACTCTGCATTTGGTGCACATATACTTTTTTGCCAACCCGAAGGCAAGTTATTAAATCCTTATCGTCGAGGTTGGCCTGCTTATCCATATCTTTGCGTTATCCACAAACTCAAGCAGTTCTAATTTTATTTTCGTTGAGTGCGGACGTATTTCGTAAGCCTTTATTTTGTACTAACAGTTTTAAATTAATTAAATCGGAACGGTTAATTAATAATTGTAGAGTGAGTGCACGTTATGGAAAGAGTCTTCTCACGCTGAGGTTCGAATACAATTGCTTTTAATTTTTTTTTAACGTGTTATCTGAATTAGTGTGTCATTTTTCGTTTGAGAAGCCACAGAACATTATAAAAGACTATCTGTATTTATGTAATCTGCACACGAGAACATTTATCAACGTTTTTGCGATCCAACAACCCACTTGGCTCAAAAGTTAGTCGATAAATTAATTGCCGAAATGTGTTATAATTCAATCATCTTCCGTTCTTTATGCAGAACTTCAATCGTACGAAGTTCTTTCACTTCATCTCGAGCCGATCATTAATATCGCATTTTTTTTAGTAACGGACATGACTTTTCTTCCGCTCTCCGACAGTTGCACGTGGCAAGGGCACATCCTCGAGAACAACGCGACTTGGCAGCACAAATGCAAGACCTGCATCTGCGCCCACGGCAACGTCAAGTGCACCAGGACCTGGTGCAGCCTCGGCTATTGCAGGAGCAGCAATGCCCAAAGCGCCATGTGCAATTCGAACCAGGTCTGCGTGCCGTCTCCGGCCGAGTCCTTTTTGACGCCCCCGTGCGTGCTCTACGGGGAATGCCGGGGCCTGGAGAGCGGCCGAAGAGTCAAACCGCCCTCTCTTCCGAGCCCCACGACCTGCTGGCCGAACCAGGCGGTGCTCAGCAACACCTGCGCTCGCTCGACTTTGCTGTTGGACCGGGCCAAACTTCCTCCAGGCATCACGGTCGAGGGCCTCTGCAACGACCTGCGGAGGCTCCTCGCCAACTACGAAGCCGCTAACTATAACCAAAACGAGCTCGTCTTGTTGTGCGATTTAAAGACTGGCTACAACGTCACAATCGAAGTGACTTTGGTGAGTTAAATTTGCTAGTTACTTGAATTGTTAATTAATTCCGAAATTTTAAGAGTGGAACCGAAGGCGTGTGGAAGGAATTCGAGTCCTGGGCGAAGCCATCTCCCGCAAGCAGACCTCCCTCTTTGCTCTCACTTCGGTCGTAGAAGTTAAAGTGGAGACCGCCTTGTCTCGAAGAAGCCTCCAAGCAACAAATATTTGATAGCCCTGATCTGCTTCATTTTGATCGGGATTTGAGCGGTCGTCGTGATCGGCCTCCTGTACCTTCGGCAGCGGCGTCGCAACCTGCGGAGGTACGCCAATCCCCTGAAGGACGACGTGGGGAGCATGGCGAGCCTGAGCAGCACCGGCGCTTGCGGGATGGACATCCCCAAGGTGAGCATCGTCCGTCTCCTGTCCACGCTTTTGCCGCACGAAAGCTCGAGCGAGATGCTGGAGATGATCTCGGAGGCAGACTGCCCGGGCTCGAGGAAGACGATTCATAGGGCTCTTCGGCGTCTTCTCGGTGCGCAGGGGCCTCCAAACTCGAATCCGGTAATACTTTTTAAAATATAACCTGCGTGATAAATTAGAATCAGGTACGGATAATTATGATAATCTTTATGTAGAGATTTTTCTTAAATTTAACAATTTCAATACTGTAATAATCATGGGCGTAGCTAGGGAGTTTGCCCAGGGGGTCAGTAGAAATTTTCCTAGGGGACCGGACGTTTTTTTAGCCGGCCGAGCAGTCACCGGAAGCTTATAATTTCGGTAATACGATTCTGTCGATTTTTCTCGGGCGAATAATGAATTTTGTAGTGCCCACCTATGGCCCCCTCTTAGCTGCGCCCCATCCTAACATTATTAAGAAGTTTGGAGTCCTTTGGTCGAAAGCAATTCGGCGGACGAGTACATTTCTCAAATTATCTTTTAATTATTTTTTTTTTAAATCGTATAAGACATAATTTTCTATAGCAATAATTTCGTAAAAGAAATAGGTAAAATGTAATTTGGCGAATGCGTGAGCTCGTCCTATGGATCCGAGCCCTACGTTTTAAAAGGAGTAGTGTTAAGCTAAAGGGAAAATTGAACATTCGTGATTATGAATAAGCACATTGATGATCTCGTGATGATTGATTTTTTTTTACTAATGACTTGGACAAACGTACGTTTGTTAATAGCGTAATATTATTTAATAATTTGATTTGTTTTATTTTTAACTTAATATAAATAACGTGGCAATTGTTAGAGTTTTTGATAATTATTTAAATTTCGACAACATTTTTATCGTTTAATTAATTTTTGTAAATATGTTTGTTTTGTATATATTTTTTTTTTTATATTTTGTATTTATTTTATTGTTCCTGACTTATGTTATCGATTAGTGTGTTTATATTAATTTTTTATTATTTTGTTAGTGCGAGGGGGGCTTCCAATGGAACTAAACCTTAAGCGTTTGGAGAAAAAAAACAAAATTTACTCTTCGAAATTATTTCAATCTTGACGCGAGGGCTGTTTAATGTGAACAACGAGCAGCGCCCTTTTTTTTCAAATAAACTTTCTATCTTCTCTAAGCAAACCGGAAAATTTTCAATTAAAAGATTAAAAGACCACTTCGAAAGGGGGCCGAAGTACCTGCGTTTTGGTCACACTTTGGAGGCTTCAGAATCGGTCTCATCCGTATCGCCCGGCAAGTCTAAGAGAAAAGTCGTCAAAAATTAATATAACATTCCTATTACTTTTAAGCGCAACTTAGATTTTTGTATTGAAGTGTTCCTAAGACTTACGTTTTAAAAAGAAAAAAAGGGCAATTGTAAACCGGGTTCTCCTAAAGCTGCCTTTTAAGAGAACCCCGGTAGTAAATCAACTAATTCCGTGACTTTAATTCTGTCTTTGAATCGTGTAAATATGTATATAGGTGTGCAACTTTACTAAAGTTTTTTAATGTTGTTGCAGGTAGAACGAAGTACTTAGAGATACATCTGCAAGATTCAATTTTTTCCGCGACTGCGCGTTTGCACGTAATGCAGCCCACCCGGACGGCCGCTTTAATTTCAAACTAATTTTGTATAAAATAAATGCATTATGTCCTTAGCCGAAAATTGAATGGCGCAGTTGCAAATTTGCCCATAGTGTCAGTGCCTTTGAAAGTGCCTAGAACGATGACGAATCAACTTGTTAAGCTAATAACTATAATAATTAAAAATAACAATAATTCCATGACATACAATAAACTTAAGAGATTTTTATAGAGTATACAAGTATTAAATAGTTTGTAATTAAGTATTTTATGTATTTTATGTATATTTTGTATAATAACTAATTTGTATTTTATAAGCTAAATGCAAAGGCTTTGTAAGTAATGAAAATAGAGCTTGTGAATCAAATAATTAATTGAGAAAAAAAATAAAATTTTATATTGCAACCGTGACCTTTGCGATCGGCCGTGTGGTGGCCGGCTTTAGAATTGCGCCACGGGCTCGTCAGGCCCTGTCGTAAGAGGCGACTAAACTTAACGATCACCAACACATTTTACAAGGGTAAGTTGTCCATTTCTGTAACGACCATTTTAATATTAATTGTTTTTTTTTATTTTTAGCTGGAAAAGAATGCATTCCGTGAGGAGGGAAACTATTAACCACTTCTTCGGATGGGCCGAAGGAATCGAAATAATTGGCACCCCGCACAAGAAATACGTAATTTTGAAATTGGCACTGCTCTAAACTGGCAATAGGTAAGCTTCCCCTACAATTATTTTTTTTCTTAAATACATTAAGTTGCAAATAAAAAGTAATTCAATAGTTTTTGGAAATATTATAGATTAAAAGGGTGTACTGTTTATGTCTTATAGATTCTATAATTAAAAAGGGTTTTATTTCAACGATTCAAAATTAATTTCGGTTTAAAGTTTGTTCCTTTTTAATGAATAACTATTCAAAATTATATTTAGCAACAATTAGATCTGGTCATAATGAAAGGGAGGAATAAGGTACAAGCCTTGATTGAATTTGAGTAGGAACTAATATTTTTAATAACACTCTTTATCGGTGTTTGCGGAAAATAAAATAATCAAAGCTCTTTTTACATGGGCTTCGGGTTAACTGATATGACGATTAACGACTTTCTAGAAACGTTTTCGATTTATGATTCATTGTTAAATGTATAATCAAGCTGAATAGTTGTGTTTTAAATACGTGCTCCTTCAAATTTAAGTTCGACCCTTAAAACAAGGTGAATATTAATTCTACGTGTTTCTATTAAAACTTACAGCTTTCGTAAAGGTTTTGTGTTAACATGTTTTTTTTTCATTTTTTTACAGAAAGGAATCTACGAACAAAGATGTGCTACATTACATCGCACCCTCCTGACGTCAGTTTTGGAAATATCGAACTTATCGAACGTCTTCTAAAGCAGTCCATGGAAATCTTCGGTGAAAGGTAGGCCCCCACTTTTTGTGTTGTTTTTACCTTCTTCTTTTGCCATCGTTTCGAAATTAAATCCTAATTGGCACACCATTTGAAAAAAAAAACATAGTTGAGATTGATTTGAAGACATGTTACCAATTGCGGGGTTTTGAGTTAGCACCGGTTTCCGATAGAATAAGGTCCAATACGATCGGAAATAAAAGGATTTTGGGAAATAATCAAAAATAAAACGGTTAGAGCAATTTCAAGTTTTGATTTTTAAAAATAATTGACGCTTTGGAATGTCGAAGCTTTCGATTTAATTAGACGTTACTTATTTTTCAAAATCAAAAGTTTAAATGGGACTAACTTGAAAATAATCGAATTTACTATACGGGAACGTATTCTAGAGATAATTTTCCATTGGGAAACGTTCATTTTTTTCTAGCATTATTTAAAACAAATTAGATTACACCACCACCTCAAACTTACATATTGGGCTGGTGGTGTCAACTTGTAAATAGGGTCATATCTCTTGTATTTTTATGCAAGGGCTGTTTAATCGGGACTTTTGAGAGCATTTGATTTATATAGCAATTTGTTGTAACTCCACTAATAAGCCCAGAAAAAATTAATAACTTTTTTACTTGTTCTAAATTATTTACTAAAATGAAAATTTTTTTCCGAATTTACTGAGTTGGTTCCTTTGTGTCTCTTCGAAAAATTGTAGTCGTAGTCTGCGTTTTGCTACAGATACGTTTTTTTTTTCGAAGAAGTTAAGCACCCATTATTCGTTAATGTTTGCTCATTACTCATCCGGTTAAATCAAAATTATTTTGATACTGATTTCTGATGTTTTTAGGACAAGTCGAATTACATTGTCGATTGCTTGAAGGATGTTCCCAGCTATCCGGGCAGCATTAATCCTTTGGAGTCCTCAATCTGGAATGATATTACTGCTCATCCATGAAAATCTTTTAAGCAAAGATGGAAAGGACAACATTTGCGATCCTGTTCCAGTAATGTAGGGTGAGTTTTTTTAAAGTTGTTTATAAATTGCGTATACCGTAGTTTATAATTCTTAATTAATTATAAACTATACTCTGTACAGTTTAGCGCCTGATCGTTATGTAACAAATGCTACAGTCAGTGTAGTGTATGGGTGTTTGCCTAATTTGCGTTTTTTAAATTAGAGGTGAACTGCAGTATATTGTCGTACAGAATATGAATTAAAGTACTTTATATTTACACTACTTATTATTAATTCTATTTAATTCATATTCTTTGTATATTAAAATATAATAGGAAGTTTGAATTAATTAGATTTATACTGCTGCTTCATATGTAATTTGACAATTTAGTTATGCTTTTTATACATGAAAATAATACGCACATTATTGTTTCAATTTTGTTTACTTCTAATTATTTAGAAATGTCTTCATAGATTAATTCAGATACATTTCAGTTTTCCAAATTGACTACTCAGGTGAATAGAACAGTTCTTCAAAGAGCATTTAAAGTCGTACATTTTTATGTTCCTCAGTTCGAAGCTTTAAAGCAATTATAAGCTTGTTCAAAAAACCATTAGTCTTATGTCCCTTAAACAAATAAATGTTATTATTTATTAATGAAATAAAATTAATATTCAATTACCTGTAAATAAAATAAACCCTTTGATTTATTAGAACTTTTTTTGTCCTTTTCTTTTTATGGTCTCTGCTTTTCATACTTTAAATCTTAATACACTTACACACATTATAATCAAATTGGTTTTTAACAGTTTTAGTTAGCACATGATGCAAATCCCTTAATAAACCGTATTTCATAATGCTACGTAATTCAAGCTTTTAACGATATTATTGAAAATTTGTTTCCAATTTATAGAACTAAATTCAGTTGTTGATGGAGACCTTTTAGGAATTATGCTACATTATTAATAGAGAAATTGCAATTTTATTTTGCATATCTTCATATAAATTCTTGAGTTCCATATGTATCTTTTTTGCATGTAATGTATGCAAGTGATCTTTCCCATTTGTTCCGTTGTACATACTATACAAATAATCCAATACATAAAGTTGTACAAGTTATAATAAGTAGAAGACTGCTCCAAATCCATCCTATAAATTTATTATAAGTAAACTTGAATTAACGTTACTAAATACATTTACACGGATCATGGGTACAATGTTTCAAATACCACAAACTCCACTTCTAAAGATTAAATTGTGAAATAATCTCAGTCTGCATGTTTTGGACGTCTAAAAGCTACAACAACCATGTCCATAGTCATTTCCTCAAAAACGACCAAATTTTAACCCCCGAGTAACCTTCATTTGATTCTTGCCTTATTTCGTAGAAAGTCTTTTCCTTCATTGTAAGTTTCTGGAAACTAAAGGCTTGCATTTTAGTTAAACCACACTTATTTAGGTTTATTTATACCATTTTATATAATTTATTCTTCTTCTTATAAATTCTTAATTGTAACACTCTAAAATAGGACAAAAAGGTTAAGTTTTTTGTTTGATTTCTAATTGGCCATTGTGACGTGCGTGACGTCATCGGCGGCCATCGATGTGTAGACGACCTTGGCGTTATGAATGAAAAATAGTAAACTTACCTGCGCAACATTCCTTTCGTAGTAAAACCGCGTGGCTTCATATCGAGCGTTACGTTAAGGGAGAATCCGATATTAATTATTTTTTGCTAAACTAATTTTAGCGGCGATATATGTAAGTAAAGTTTATTTAAAGTAATCGTTTCTTAATATATGTTAATATTAAACATCCCTTGCGTTCGATATTAATAAAGCTGTACTTGAAAATGATCGAAATTAATTCGTTTACTTTGTAATTAAGCGAAAGTGTTTGCAAATGATTTGTTGTTTATTTGTTACCATCCTGTACGCATATAATTTTATTTAATTTTTAAAAGACGCTTGATAATAAGCAGAGCTCACTTCTGTGGCCTTATGGTAAGATATGGGGCTTACGCATTGCTTACTTAATGCCTTTATGCAACGAAACTTTAGTCATTTAAGTGTTCGGTATGAAGACAAATGGCATTGAGTAAGCTAATAATTGTTTCTTTATTTTACAGAGAGGAATTTAAATACATTTAAATGCATTACACCACACCACCTTTAACCCTCTTTGGATGTAAAGTTTTGCAGACAGCCAGCCTACAAAAGAGTGCTCATTTCGAAACGATGTAAGTATGAAGGTCTTATTTTTTTTCCTCCATGGGTAGCCTTTGTTAAATTAAAGGGCTGTTAGTTGCCATAGTTGATGATTCATTTCAAAATCCGTTTTTTTTTTAATTCTTCAAGTCCCACCGGTTTTTAAAATTGATTAGTGTATCAACTCTTTATTCCTTTCACAACTTTAAAACCAAATTTTTTGTGTTTTATTACTTGCTAAAAACATTTCATTAATATTTGAAAAACAAATATAAATCTACATATCAATTAATCAGCCTTGAATTTAATTATCCTTTTAGTAGGGGCTACTAAATTTTTTAAGAATGCTTTAATCAGCAGAAAATTAGTCGAAAACATTAATAAGGCTTTAAATTAAAGTTTGAAGAATAACGCGATCAAGTCTTTCAAGGTGTAAATTTTGCGAAAAATTTTAAATTTAAATTTTCTTTTTTTTCTACCACCACTTTTCCAAATATTTAAATTAGAGTAACTCGGATTCTATTGCCTTTTAAAAAAAAAAATTATTTATTATTTGAATCAGGTTATTAAGAGCTATCGTTTAATACCAAAGTCTATGTTGTTGTAGACCATAAGATTATTATTTATAATTTTATTTTGTATTTGTATTAATTTTATTGTTAGTTAGTAAGTTATTTTTTGTAACTGTTTGTTTCTTTGTGTGTCGACGTTATATTTAACGAAGTTGAAAAAGAGCCGAAGTTAGTTCTTTAAAAATGTAATTTTAACAGTATTTTTTTTTTGAAATTGTTTAAAAAAGGTAATTCCATTTTAACTAAAGAAAATGTATAATACGGTATGTAAATAAGGTCATGGTATATTCTTAGATGTTGTTTCTTTTTAGCTGAAGACAGTCGGTGGCTACCTGTGCTGTGCACGGGGGCTCCACTGTTTGACCCATTGTTGTAGGGTAGTTCATAAGTTCATTACGCACCACACTTTTAAAATACTTCTATTATTTGGGTTTGAATTTATTTTTCTAAATTGTTTTCTGCTAATTGAAAGTAGACGTTTTCAGTAAGCATTTGAAATTAATATAAACCTATATTCAGTTTAGAACGTATTTTAAAAAAATCTAATTAGTAAAAAGATACAATCAAATTTAAAATTAAACACAATACACATCACAGAGGGTGGCGAAAAAATAATGCTATTTGTACTTAATTAGAAAATATAAAAATAAAGAAGGGGTGTTTTATTTTAATTTAAGTATTATTAAACAACATCTAAGAACTATCATGACCTCTGACACACAAAGGAATAATGTGCTCTCAAATATGGCAAAGATTTAAGATCTACAAATGGTAAGGTGTAATTGACATGTTCTTTCCACAGAAACACACACCCCCACATACACTTTAATAACTCTTTAAAAATTATTCAGATTCGGATTTGGCAGCCTTTTTGGCTTCGGATAGGCCTAAGATACTATTAGCGTGTTATTTCAAAACTTTGAAAAAAACGTTTTTCTTTTTGAAAAATCATGGGTTTTAGTCTCTTTTTTTGACAAAAAATGAAAAAAATAGAATTGCTTTATATTGCAAGGGGATGTTTCTACGTACCCCTAGCGACTATAGCCGGTGTCATTTCCTGGCGCTCGCGCTCTAAAATAAAATTTTTTGATAAAACTAAATATATAAAAAGACGGACCCCTTGATTCACAAAAAAAATCGTAGCGCCTTTATTTTGGATCCAATCATTACAAACGACACGGATTCGGAATCCTGAGGGTTTTTTACATAAGATACATGTAAAATATGTATAGGGTGCGACGTTAATTTTTCGAAAATTAAAAACTGCGATTTTTAGGGCTTATTTTTGACCAATTTTGAACTTTAAAAAAATTGTAGGGCCGTTATTTGTGGACGGATCTTTAAAAGCTATTCAGATTCGGATTTGGCAGCCTTTTTGGCTTCGGATAGGCCTAAGAAACCAAAGGCGTGCTATTCCAAAGCTTTGGGAAAACGTTTTGAAAATTCAAAATCGATGGGTTTTTTAACCCATGTATTTTGGGCAAAATATGAAAAAAATAGAATTGCTTTATAATGCAAGGGGGGGTTTCTACGTACCCCTAGTGACTATAACCGGTGTCATTTCCTCGCGCTTCCCCTCTAAAATAAAAATTTTCGATAAAACTAAATAAATAAAAAGACGCACCCCTTGATTCACAAAAAAAATCGTAGCGCCCTTATTTTGGATCCAATCATTACAAACGACACGGATTCGGAATCCTGAGGGTTTTTTACATAAGATACATGTAAAATATGTATAGGGTGCGACGTTAATTTTTCGAACATAAAAAATTGCAATTTCAGCAGCTCATTTTGGCACGATTTTGAACTTTTAAAAAATTGTAGCGCCGTTATTTACAGACCAATATTTAAAAACTATACATATTCGGATTTGGCAGCCTCTGGCTTCAGATAGGCATAAGAAACCATAGGCGTGCTATTCCAAAGCTGTGGGAAAACATTTTGAAAATTCAAAATCGATGGGTTTTAACCCATGTTTTTTCGAGAACAAATGAAAAAAATAGAATTGCTTTATATTGCCAGGGGATGTTCCTACGTACCCCTACTAACTATAACCGGTGTCATTTCCCCACGCTTCCTCTCTAAAATAAAAATTTTCGATACAAATTAAATGAATAAAGAACGTACCCTTGATTCACAAAAAAATCGTAGCGCCCTTATTTTCGATCCAATCATTACAAACGACACGGATTCAGAATCCTGAGGCTTTTTTACATAAGATACATGTAAAATAAATATAGGGCGCAACGTAAATTTTTCGAACATAAAAAATTGCAATTTCAGCAGCTCATTTTGGCACGATTTTGAACTTTCAAAAAATTGTAGCGCCGTTATTTACAGATCAATATTTAAAAACTATACATATTCGGATTTGGCAGCCTCTTTGGCTTCAGATAGGCATAAGAAACCATAGGCGTGCTATTCCAAAGCTTTGGGAAAACGTTTTGAAAATTCAAAATCGATGGGTTTTAACCCATGTTTTTTCGAGAACAAATGAAAAAAATAGAATTGCTTTATATTGCCAGGGGATGTTCCTACGTACCCCTACTAACTATAACCGGTGTCATTTCCCCACGCTTCCTCTCTAAAATAAAAATTTTCGATACAAATTAAATGAATAAAAGAACGTACCCCTTGATTCACAAAAAAAATCGTAGCGCCCTTATTTTCGATCCAATCATTACAAACGACACGGATTCGGAATCCTGAGGCTTTTTTACATAAGATACATGTAAAATAAATATAGGGCGCAACGTAAATTTTTCGAACATAAAAAATTGCAATTTTAGCAGCTCATTTTGGCACGATTTTGAACTTTCAAAAAATTGTAGCGCCGTTATTTACAGACCAATATTTAAAAACTATACATATTCGGATTTGGCAGCCTCTTTGGCTTCAGATAGGCATAAGAAACCATAGGCGTGCTATTCCAAAGCTTTGGGAAAACGTTTTGAAAATTCAAAATCGATGGGTTTTAACCCATGTTTTTTCGAGAACAAATGAAAAAAATAGAATTGCTTTATATTGCCAGGGATGTTCCTACGTACCCCCACTAACTATAACCGGTGTCATTTCCCACGCTTCCTCTCTAAAATAAAAATTTTCGATACAAGTTAAATGAATAAACGAACGTACCCCCTTTATTCACAAAAAATCGTAGCGCCCTTATTTTCGATCCAATCATTACAAACGACACGGATTCGGAATCCTGAGGCTTTTTTATATAAGATACATGTAAAATAAATATAGGGCGCAACGTAAATTTTTCGAACATAAAAAATTGCAATTTTAGCAGCTCATTTTGGCACGATTTTGAACTTTCAAAAAATTGTAGCGCCGTTATTTACAGACCAATATTTAAAAACTATACATATTCGGATTTGGCAGCCTTTTGGCTTCGGATAGGCCTAAGAAACCGTAGGCGTGCTATTCCAGAGCTTTGGGAAAACGTTTTGAAAATTCAAAATCGATGGGTTTTAACCCATGTTTTTTTGAGGAAAAATGAAAAAAATAGAATTGCTTTATATTGCCAGGGGATGTTCCTACGTACCCCTACTAACTATAACCGGTGTCATTTCCCCGCGCTTCCCTTCTAAAATAAAAATTTTCGATAGAAACTAAATGAATGAAAAAACGTACCCCTTGATTCACAAAAAAAATCGTAGCGCCCTTATTTTCGATCCAATCATTACAAACGACACGGATTCGGAATCCTGAGGCTTTTTTATATAAGATACATGTAAAATAAATATAGGGCGCAGCGTAAATTTTTCGAACATAAAAAATTGCAATTTTAGCAGCTCATTTTGGCACGATTTTGAACTTTCAAAAAATTGTAGCGCCGTTATTTACAGACCAATATTTAAAAACTATACATATTCGGATTTGGCAGCCTCTTTGGCTTCAGATAGGCCTAAGAAACCATAGGCGTGCTATTCCAAAGCTTTGGGAAAACGTTTTGAAAATTCAAAATCGATGGGTTTTAACCCATGTTTTTGAGAAAAATGAAAAAAATAGAATTGCTTTATATTGCCAGGGGATGTTCCTACGTACCCCTACTAACTATAACCGGTGTCATTTCCCCGCTTCCCTCTAAAATAAAAATTTTCGATACAAATTAAATGAATAAAAACGTACCCCTTGATTCACAAAAAAAATCGTAGCGCCCTTATTTTCGATCCAATCATTACAAACGACACGGATTCGGAATCCTGAGGCTTTTTTACATAGGATACATGTAAAAAAAATATAGGGCGCAACGTAAATTTTTTGAACATAAAAAATTGCAATTTTAGCAGCTCATTTTGGCACGATTTTGAACTTTCAAAAAATTGTAGCGCCGTTATTTACGGACCAATATTTAAAAACTATACATATTCGGATTTGGCAGCCTTTTTGGCTTCGGATAGGCCTAAGAAACCGTAGGCGTGCTATTCCAAAGCTTTGGGAAAACGTTTTGAAAATTCAAAATCGATGGGTTTTAACCCATGTCTTTTTGAGAAAAAATGAAAAAAATAGAATTGCTTTATATTGCCAGGGATGTTCCTACGTACCCCTACTAACTATAACCGGTGTCATTTCCCCGCGCTTCCCCTCTAAAATAAAAATTTTCGATACAAATTAAATGAATAAAAAACGTACCCTTGATTCACAAAAAAATCGTAGCGCCCTTATTTTCGATCCAATCATTACAAACGACACGGATTCGGAATCCTGAGGCTTTTTTACATAAGATACATGTAAAAATAATATAGGGCGCAACGTAAATTTTTCGAACATAAAAAATTGCAATTTTAGCAGCTCATTTTGGCACGATTTTGAACTTTCAAAAAATTGTAGCGCCGTTATTTACGGACCAATATTTAAAAACTATACATATTCGGATTTGGCAGCCTTTTGGCTTCAGATAGGCCTAAGAAACCATAGGCGTGCTATTCCAAAGCTTTGGGAAAACGTTTTGAAAATTCAAAATCGATGGGTTTTAACCCATGTTTTTGAGAAAAATGAAAAAATAGAATTGCTTTATATTGCCAGGGATGTTCCTACGTACCCCTACTAACTATAACCGGTGTCATTTCCCACGCTTCCCTCTAAAATAAAAATTTTCGATACAAATTAAATGAATAAAAACGTACCCCTTGATTCACAAAATAAATCGTAGCGCCCTTATTTTCGATCCAATCATTACACACGACACGGATTCGGAATCCCGAGGCTTTTTTACATAATACACATGTAAAATAAATATAGGGCGCAACGTAAATTTTTCGAACATAAAAAATTGCAATTTTAGCAGCTCATTTTGGCACGATTTTGAACTTTCAAAAAATTGTAGCGCCGTTATTTACAGACCAATATTTAAAAACTATACATATTCGGATTTGGCAGCCTTTTTGGCTTCGGATAGGCCTAAGAAACCGTAGGCGTGCTATTCCAGAGCTTTGGGAAAACGTTTTGAAAATTCAAAATCGATGGGTTTTAACCCATGTTTTTGAGAAAAATGAAAAAATAGAATTGCTTTATATTGCCAGGGATGTTCCTACGTACCCCTACTAACTATAACCGGTGTCATTTCCCACGCTTCCTCTCTAAAATAAAAATTTTCGATACAAATTAAATGAATAAAAACGTACCCCTTGATTCACAAAAAATCGTAGCGCCCTTATTTTCGATCCAATCATTACAAACGACACGGATTCGGAATCCTGAGGCTTTTTTACATAAGATACATGTAAAATAAATATAGGGCGCAACGTAAATTTTTCGAACATAAAAAATTGCAATTTCAGCAGCTCATTTTGGCACGATTTTGAACTTTCAAAAAATTGTAGCGCCGTTATTTACAGGACCAATATTTAAAAACTATACATATTCGGATTTGGCAGCCTCTTTGGCTTCAGATAGGCATAAGAAACCATAGGCGTGCTATTCCAAAGCTTTGGGAAAACGTTTTGAAAATTCAAAATCGATGGGTTTTAACCCATGTTTTTTCGAGAACAAATGAAAAAAATAGAATTGCTTTATATTGCCAGGGGATGTTCCTACGTACCCCTACTAACTATAACCGGTGTCATTTCTCCACGCTTCCTCTCTAAAATAAAAATTTTCGATACAAGTTAAATGAATAAACGAACGTACCCCTTGATTCACAAAAAAAATCGTAGCGCCCTTATTTTCGATCCAATCATTACAAACGACACGGATTCAGAATCCTGAGGCTTTTTTACATAAGATACATGTAAAATAAATATAGGGCGCAACGTAAATTTTTCGAACATAAAAAATTGCAATTTCAGCAGCTCATTTTGGCACGATTTTGAACTTTCAAAAAATTGTAGCGCCGTTATTTACAGATCAATATTTAAAAACTATACATATTCGGATTTGGCAGCCTCTTTGGCTTCAGATAGGCATAAGAAACCATAGGCGTGCTATTCCAAAGCTTTGGGAAAACGTTTTGAAAATTCAAAATCGATGGGTTTTAACCCATGTTTTTGAGAAAAATGAAAAAATAGAATTGCTTTATATTGCCAGGGGATGTTCCTACGTACCCCTACTAACTATAACCGGTGTCATTTCCCCACGCTTCCTCTCTAAAATAAAAATTTTCGATACAAGTTAAATGAATAAACGAACGTACCCCTTGATTCACAAAAAAAATCGTAGCGCCCTTATTTTCGATCCAATCATTATAAACGACACGGATTCGGAATCCTGAGGCTTTTTTACATAAGATACATGTAAAATAAATATAGGGCGCAACGTAAATTTTTCGAACATAAAAAATTGCAATTTTAGCAGCTCATTTTGGCACGATTTTGAACTTTCAAAAAATTGTAGCGCCGTTATTTACAGACCAATATTTAAAACTATACATATTCGGATTTGGCAGCCTCTTTGGCTTCAGATAGGCATAAGAAACCGTAGGCGTGCTATTCCAGAGCTTTGGGAAAACGTTTTGAAAATTCAAAATCGATGGGTTTTAACCCATGTTTTTTTGAGGAAAAATGAAAAAAATAGAATTGCTTTATATTGCCAGGGGATGTTCCTACGTACCCCTACTAACTATAACCGGTGTCATTTCCCCGCTTCCCTTCTAAAATAAAAATTTTCGATACAAATTAAATGAATAAAAACGTACCCCTTGATTCACAAAATAAATCGTAGCGCCCTTATTTTCGATCCAATCATTACACACGACACGGATTCGGAATCCCGAGGCTTTTTTACATAATACACATGTAAAATAAATATAGGGCGCAACGTAAATTTTTCGAACATAAAAAATTGCAATTTTAGCAGCTCATTTTGGCACGATTTTGAACTTTCAAAAAATTGTAGCGCCGTTATTTACAGACCAATATTTAAAAACTATACATATTCGGATTTGGCAGCCTTTTGGCTTCAGATAGGCTAAGAAACCATAGGCGTGCTATTCCAAAGCTTTGGGAAAACGTTTTGAAAATTCAAAATCGATGGGTTTTAACCCATGTTTTTCGAGAACAAATGAAAAAATAGAATTGCTTTATATTGCCAGGGATGTTCCTACGTACCCTACTAACTATAACCGGTGTCATTTCCCACGCTTCCTCTCTAAAATAAAAATTTTCGATAAAGTTAAATGAATAAAGTACGTACCCCTTGATTCACAAAATAAATCGTAGCGCCCTTATTTTCGATCCAATCATTACACACGACACGGATTCGGAATCCCGAGGCTTTTTTACATAATACACATGTAAAATAAATATAGGGCGCAACGTAAATTTTTCGAACATAAAAAATTGCAATTTTAGCAGCTCATTTTGGCACGATTTTGAACTTTCAAAAAATTGTAGCGCCGTTATTTACAGACCAATATTTAAAAACTATACATATTCGGATTTGGCAGCCTTTTTGGCTTCGGATAGGCCTAAGAAACCGTAGGCGTGCTATTCCAGAGCTTTGGGAAAACGTTTTGAAAATTCAAAATCGATGGGTTTTAACCCATGTTTTTTGAGAAAAATGAAAAAATAGAATTGCTTTATATTGCCAGGGATGTTCCTACGTACCCTACTAACTATAACCGGTGTCATTTCCCCGCTTCCTCTCTAAAATAAAAATTTTCGATACAAATTAAATGAATAAACGAACGTACCCCTTGATTCACAAAAAATCGTAGCGCCAAAAACATTACAAACGACACGGATTCGGAATCCTGAGGCTTTTTTATATAAGATACATGTAAAATAAATATAGGGCGCAACGTAAATTTTTCGAACATAAAAAATTGCAATTTTAGCAGCTCATTTTGGCACGATTTTGAACTTTCAAAAAATTGTAGCGCCGTTATTTACAGACCAATATTTAAAAACTATACATATTCGGATTTGGCAGCCTCTTTGGCTTCAGATAGGCATAAGAAACCATAGGCGTGCTATTCCAAAGCTTTGGGAAAACGTTTTGAAAATTTAAAATCGATGGGTTTTAACCCATGTTTTTTCGAGAACAAATGAAAAAAATAGAATTGCTTTATATTGCCAGGGGATGTTCCTACGTACCCCTACTAACTATAACCGGTGTCATTTCCCCACGCTTCCTCTCTAAAATAAAAATTTTCGATACAAGTTAAATGAATAAACGAACGTACCCCTTGATTCACAAAAAAAATCGTAGCGCCCTTATTTTCGATCCAATCATTACAAACGACACGGATTCGGAATCTTGAGGCTTTTTTACATAAGATACATGTAAAATAAATATAGGGCGCAACGTAAATTTTTCGAACATAAAAAATTGCAATTTTAGCAGCTCATTTTGGCACGATTTTGAACTTTCAAAAAATTGTAGCGCCGTTATTTACAGACCAATATTTAAAAACTATACATATTCGGATTTGGCAGCCTCTTTGGCTTCAGATAGGCATAAGAAACCATAGGCGTGCTATTCCAAAGCTTTGGGAAAACGTTTTGAAAATTCAAAATCGATGGGTTTTAACCCATGTTTTTTCGAGAACAAATGAAAAAAATAGAATTGCTTTATATTGCCAGGGGATGTTCCTACGTACCCCTACTAACTATAACCGGTGTCATTTCCCCACGCTTCCTCTCTAAAATAAAAATTTTCGATACAAGTTAAATGAATAAACGAACGTACCCCTTGATTCACAAAAAAAATCGTAGCGCCCTTATTTTCGATCCAATCATTATAAACGACACGGATTCGGAATCTTGAGGCTTTTTTACATAAGATACATGTAAAATAAATATAGGGCGCAACGTAAATTTTTCGAACATAAAAAATTGCAATTTTAGCAGCTCATTTTGGCACGATTTTGAACTTTCAAAAAATTGTAGCGCCGTTATTTACAGACCAATATTTAAAAACTATACATATTCGGATTTGGCAGCCTCTTTGGCTTCAGATAGGCATAAGAAACCATAGGCGTGCTATTCCAAAGCTTTGGGAAAACGTTTTGAAAATTCAAAATCGATGGGTTTTAACCCATGTTTTTTCGAGAACAAATGAAAAAAATAGAATTGCTTTATATTGCCAGGGGATGTTCCTACGTACCCCTACTAACTATAACCGGTGTCATTTCCCCACGCTTCCTCTCTAAAATAAAAATTTTCGATACAAGTTAAATGAATAAACGAACGTACCCCTTGATTCACAAAAAAAATCGTAGCGCCCTTATTTTCGATCCAATCATTATAAACGACACGGATTCGGAATCTGAGGCTTTTTACATAAGATACATGTAAAATAAATATAGGGCGCAACGTAAATTTTTCGAACATAAAAAATTGCAATTTTAGCAGCTCATTTTGGCACGATTTTTAACTTTCAAAAAATTGTAGCGCCGTTATTTACAGACCAATATTTAAAAACTATACATATTCGGATTTGGCAGCCTCTTTGGCTTCAGATAGGCATAAGAAACCATAGGCGTGCTATTCCAAAGCTTTGGGAAAACGTTTTGAAAATACAAAATCGATGGGTTTTAACCCATGTATTTTGGGCAAAATATGAAAAAAATAGAATTGCTTTATATTGCAAGGGGGGGGGGGGTTTCTACGTACACCTAGTGACTATAACCGGTGTCATTTCCTCGCGCTTCCCCTCTAAAATAAAAAGTTTCGATAAAACTAAATAAATAAAAAGACGACCCCTTGATTCACAAATAAAATCGTAGCGCCTTTATTTTGGATCCAATCATTACAAACGACACGGATTCGGAATCCTGAGGGTTTTTTACATAAGATACATTTAAAATATGTATAGAGTGCGACGTTAATTTTTCGAAAATTAAAAACTGCGATTTTTAGGGCTTATTTTTGACCAATTTTGAACTTTAAAAAAATTGTAGCGCCGTTATTTGTGGACGGATCTTTAAAAACTTATCAGATTCGGATTTGGCAGCCTTAGTGGCTTCGGATAGGCCTAAGAAACCAAAGGCGTGCTATTCCAAAGCTTTGGGAAAACGTTTTGAAAATACAAAATCGATGGGTTTTAACCCATGTATTTTGGGCAAAATATGAAAAAAATAGAATTGCTTTATATTGCAAGAGGGGGTTTCTACGTACCCCTAGTGACTATAACCGGTGTCATTTCCTCGCGCTTCCCCTCTAAAATAAAAATTTTCGATAAAACTAAATAAATCGAAAAAAGTTAAATTAAAATTAAAGAGTATTTCTACATTTGTGGACACGGAACATTCAAGTAATGATAGTGTATTATTGGAATTTATTTGGATTTAGATTTTTATGAATTAAAATGTTTTCAGCTGGCACTTTGGCTCAACTCTTCCGAAGATCTTTTCTCGCATGGGTCACTCCAATGTCTACATAAAAGCAGTGTACCACTTAATTGACTTTCCCAAAATCGTGAGTGGAGAATCTTTCGACTAACGTGCAAGAAACACCAATTGAAGAGATCATCTATGCTTAAGAAGGATAACCATTTCTAGAGCACATTTTCAAAATCGAATTTAAGCATACTATAGAAATAGAATTAAAACGCAGAAGTAAACGTTTGTAGCAAAATTTTGTTTGGGTAGTCGTACTTATTATGCTTGTATTTATTTTATTGTTAGTTAGTAAGTTGTTTTTTGAAACTATTTATGTCTTTGATGTCGACGTTATATTTAATCAAGTTGAAAAAGACCCGAGTTTAGGTTTTTTAAAATGATATTGAACAGTAATTTTATTTGAAAACGTTTGTAATTTTAATTTGTATTTTTTATTTTCAAAGGTACCTTTAAACAATCTAAAGATAAATTTAGTTAATGAATTTATCTCTTTGAAGATCAATATTATTTGAATCTTAAATTTCTTGGATTATTTAAAGATTACTCTGAAGTTATTTTTTGTTTATTTCTAACACCTGTTATTTATTTATTGAAAGTCTGTAAAAGAAAATGTAAAAATGATTATAGTATATATAATAAAGAGTATTTATCGTTACCCGACTTTTAATAGATATTCATTACGAGAGCAAGAGCAAGAGTCAGGTGGGCTTTTACATCTAAAACTACTTGTACATTCAAAATAATTTTTTAAAATTTAAAAGTATAAAAACTACTAAATTTATAAGGTTTAAAACAAACACTTTGTATAATAACGCCATAGCTCAGATGGTAAACGATCGCTTGTTTGTTCGAAAAGGTCTCGAGTTCGAGTCCCGGACAGGGAAAATGAATTTTTAAAAATTTCTAAGAAAAATCCAACGAGCAACGAGCCGAACGAGACGAATGACGAATGACGAATGACTGTAGGATACTCGTGATTTGAAAAATATTTTTAAAAATCTCTAAGATAAACCCTCGGCCGACTCGGCCGACTCGGCCGACCGTCAACCGCGATTTGCGAAATTATATTTTGAAAACATTGGCAAAACGACTTAAAAATTTTTATAGCCCGAGGCCCGAGTTACGGTCGGTTCTCCCAATCTCTGCCTTACAGGTTCCTTTCGAATATTGTTTTGGTGATTCCTCTTTTCCACGTGTTGGGAGAACTTCCTCTCTTTCTTCTGGTGATGTCATCCCACGTCCAGTAATATCCTTCATGGGCTCATCGTTAATCAATGAACCAAATGTATATGGATTAATCTATGGACAAATATTATTATAAATCCAACAAAAATGGAGTTGAAGCAACAATGTAATTTTTAGTGTATGAAATCGCGAGTTACAGTCGGCCGAGTCGGCCGAGTCGGCCGAGGGTTTATCTTAGAGATTTTTAAAAATATTTTTCAAATCACGAGTATCCTACAGTCATTCGTCATTCGTCATTCGTCTCGTTCGGCTCGTTGCTCGTTGGATTTTTCTTAGAGATTTTTAAAAATTTATTTTTCCTTGCCTTGTTTGGGAATCGAACCCCAGACCGTGGCAAACCGTTGCTATCAAACAACGGTATTTTACCACTGAGCTACCAAGCTATATGCTTTATCTGTGTTTTAAATTGTATAAATAGTAATGTTTATACACTATTAACACGCGATTTGAAATTACATTTTTGCGCAAATTTATTTTGCCTAACCTTATTAACGTGCAAACCTTTTCTTTTATTCCCGCCAAAAGTTTCGACTTACCTTTTCCCACTTCTGTACTCCTGTTACAAATCGACAAAATATAGTGCATTTTGCCTAAGTTCTCTTCAAAATTTTTTGTAGCCTGCGGCTATGATTTTCTTCATTTTGCAAACCGAACGAAATTTTGTCAATTTGTATCAGGATCACATGATATATGAGGAGGTATTCGAAATCAAAAATTTATTTTGCCTAACCGTATTAACGTGCAAACCTTTTCTTTTATTCCCGCCAAAAGTTTCGACTTACCTTTTCTCACTTCTGTACTCCTGTTACAAATCGACAAAATTTAGTGCATTTTGCCCAAGTTCTCTTCAAAATTTTTTGTAGCCGGCGGCTATAATTTTCTTAATTTTGCAAACCGAACGAAATTTTGTCAATTTGTATCAGGATCACATGATATATGAGGAGGTATTCGAAATCAAAAATTTATTTCGCCTGACCGTATTAACGTGCAAACCTTTTCTTTTATTCCCGCCAAAAGTTTCGACTTACCTTTTCTCACTTCTGTACTCCTGTTACAAATCGACAAAATTTAGTGCATTTTGCCCAAGTTTTCTTCAAAATTTTTTGTAGCCTGCGGCTATAATTTTCTTAATTTTGCAAACCGAACAAAATTTTGTCAATTTGTATCAGGATCACATGATATATGAGGAGGTATTCGAAATCAAAATTTTTTTTAAATTGTTTTGAAAAGTTTCCTCTAATTTTTATACTTTTTTAATTAGGTAAATTTTAAATAAAAAAAAAGAAGACGTGTACATAAATTACATTTATTTTCTGAATTTTTCCCCTCTACATCCCCTTACTTATTAACTACGTCTACGATAAGAGATCAAAAGCGCGGACATTCGCATTCGCTTGTCTGCGGTCTTGAGCTACCCCTGATGGAGGAAGTAGATGTGAAGCACCTACTTCACCCACAGACCTACCCTAAACTTAAACCTGTAATAAAATGTATAATGTATTATACACAATCAAGAATTGCAAGCCATATTATTATCTGTGGCCGCGGAACCTAGAAGAGCCGTTGGTCTAGAAATCCCCTGTAGAACCACCCACCAAAGAAAATTATTTTTTTCCGACCAGAGATGTACACCCCAGCTCGATTATACCTCAACTGCCCTTGAGAGATAAAGGGTATTGTGGTCTAACAAGCGAAGCCAAAAGCTCGCTCGCTATTGGTCGAAACATCGATCTTGAAAGTATTGATTTTCTTTACGGTGCAAGCATGAAAGGGTTACCAAGTTGCCTACTTTTAGGCGCAAATTAATTTAAACTAAAAACAATTATTCTTAATTCTAAGGAACATAAACATCATAAAATATATAATTTTAAACTTTTACGACTTCAGTTATAAATAATAAAATAATTTTTAAATGTATAACATGCGTTTGTACGAAAAAGCAATAGTGCTGCGATGAAACTATGTCATAAGATTAACATCGAAATATTTTTAACAACTAAATTAACAGCGCACCATTTACAAATTAAATTACGAAACGATTTGGCCCTAATAAATCATCGTCTTTAAAAACACACACTTACATTATTAATAAAAATAAACATATTGTAAACACATGTTTCAATAATTAAATGAAGGTAGGGTGGTTTGCATATTTTTAAAACATAACTAAATATTTACAAGTGTACACACAATGAAACCACAGAATAATTAGTATTAACACTTAAATAATCGGTTAGAGTCAAGTGTCAAAACCATGCCAGTTAAAAGATATAACAGTTTTTAGTTCGTTGTCTCAGAACTAAAATTGGCCTTCTTATTTGTATAGTTTGGTCAACGCAGGTTGGCTCTTTAAAACCATCTCAAAAATTTCAAGGTACCAAACAAGATGGTTTTGACACATGAAATTGTCTAATTTACAAACCTGGAATACAAAGTTAACGACCTAGATACATTTCTGTATATTGCAGTGGTGGCCTTACGATGTAGATTCTAACCAACATCTGAATATCTGGACATTTGCACATGTATATCCACAATGGTTACGAAAACACTGAAATAGTAAAAAGAAAATTGTAAATTATTTACGTCTTGCAGGCGTTTGACTATTAGCAATTTTTCAAGGTAATATAAATAAAATATAAACAAAATGATGGCCTTGCATATATAATAAAAGATGTTACATAAAAGGTGAATGTTGAATTTCGACCTAATTAGTCATAAAGATTGTGTTGTGTTTTTGAAATGTATTCAGTTTTAAGACACAAGTTAAAATTTAGAAGTTACTAAGGCAATTAAAAGGCTAAAGGGGTAGAGAATAAAAGTACTCACTCAGTATTTAATAAGTTGTTTGTTTTCTAATTCCTTGGGAGATCCACTTAGATGTCTTCGTTGTTGGAGACTTCCTTGTCTTTGACCCGAGCAACTGATCTCATTGCTTTTGCGAAAACACACTTCTTTATTAATGAACAATCCTAGCCTTTGCATCTGAAATCACAACATGTTTTACTATATCAAAGTAAATTTAAAAAGAAAATGTTAATTATTTACGTCTTGTAGTTGATTAACTATTAGAAATTTTTCGAGGTAAATAAAAATAAATAAAACTAAATTGACATTACAAGTGCGAATTATTTTTAACATCAAATAACACAACTAGCGCCATCTAATATACACGGGTTACACTTTGCAAAGTTCTAAAAAAAATGCCGCTATTATTCCAAACACGACCATAAAGGTTGTCTATTTCGTTCGCATTTGAACAAATGGGCTTTTTTTATCCTGTGGGAAAAGTAAATAATTAACTATAAATAACAATGTATAATTATTAATTACTACTTTAAACAAATATTAGTACAATAAATAATTAGTTCAATAAATAATGGGGGTGAGATAGTAATTAACCATAAATATTTCTCATTAAATGAATGTTAAAATCTCGTAGCCGGATATTGAGCCACAGCTGATCGTTTCTTTTTTGACACGACTTTGTCATATGAAATAGTTTGTCAACATTTTTTAATTCGTGGAGCCCTATCTGGGCGTGATGAACCTTTGCGCGTTTAAAAATAACATGTAGTTCGCAAAATATTGTTAAATAATTCTTTATGAGGTTGTTAATCAAAATTGAGACAATGAAGTGTGTGGAATCTCAAAGTACTCTTAACAAACCCACTTCCAAAGAAGACATACCTTTAATAACAAAGTCTCACAATGAGAGCTATTTTAGGTACCTCTTCTTTTAAATCCTTATTAACCGAATTATTATAAACATACATCTTTTTAGTTGCTGTTGCTCCATATGGCGGAGATGTTGTGGTCCGAGGCAGCTGCGCTCTTGCACAATACACTTAGGCAAACCAACACCTGGTCAATACCCAGCCAACACCATAAGAAAGCAAAAGTACAACATCATTAGTTTTCTACCTCTCGTTTTATATCAACAGTTTAAATTTTTCCTAAATTTGTACTTCTTAATTATGGCTACAAGTCAATTCATACCCGACATTTGATTTGGCTACTTATACACATATTGGGGACCACTGGTAAATAGTTTTAAGCTAATAAACTTATAGAAGAACAATAAAACGTTTTTTCAGTGTTTCGTGCTGTTTGTTACAATATGCCGTGAAGCAGTAGATGACATAAGACGACACAAAAGAGACCAAGAAGTCAACAATCAAAAATGCAAAAGACTTCTAAGAAATCCCGACAAAGCCTGTGAGACTATTCCCGCTTCCAAGCTGATGGTGTGAGATTTGATAATTGTCGACAACGATGAACGTGTTCCTGCCCAATTAATGTATTATGGAGTTCCGAGAAAGCCAGAGCTGTTTTCGTAAGGACCCACCAACTTGATGGGGAAACAGATTGGAAATTGAGATTAGACATACCGGCTACACAAAAGTTAACACATGATTGCCAATTATTTGACTTGAATTTATGCTGAGAAGCCTCAAAAAGATATGCATTCATTCATTGGAACTTGTACCAGAGTAAATATTCACCAAAAAGTCGTTTGATATGGTCCCAAAAGCTGGAAGGATCTGCCCAAATTCCATCTAATAAAAGAGTTTTTCTTCAGCCCATTGCCCTCTCGCCCATCATTTGACGAACCATTCTATTATCTGGAATTACAAGACATCTGTGCTATTAATATTTTAAAATAACAATTAAACAAAAAAATACGACCTTAGTTGTTAAATAATAAATAATTTTTATACTGTGATAAGTAAATAGACCTTAATTCTTTCATAGAAAACCTTACAACAGATGCCTCATCCAACTTTCCAGAATCTAATTAATATGCAATAAAGTTGCTTTGGGTTGTAATAGACTTAGAATTAGACCATAGCTTAAAAGCTTAAAAATTCTTCAAGTAATCTGAATATCTTCATCGGCATGTCTTGGAAGGTTAGTCTGTTTAATTCCATTTAGCTTAAAGTTCCATTGTGATGTTTTGCTATGAATGGGATCCTCAATTCCCGATCAACTTCACTGTAAAACAGAGTTTAGTATATAATAATTTTTCTCGCTGTAATATCAGTCTTTCAACAAATTTTGTTCAAAAACAGTTAAAAATACACATCTATATGTTTTATATTATGTAGTTTGGTTGTGTTGAAACTTTTTGATCATAAATAAAATTAAAAGTACCCCACCAGATGTTCGTTTTTGCAAGTTTAACACTGAGGTTAACTTTTCTCTGATTTCTAACCTAAATACACATAAGTATACATCCGCATATTAAAAAATACATTAGTAATTAATTTCCACATAAAGTAATGATTTTGAAAATCTGGCCGATGATTAATTATTGGTATATGCGTTATTTGTTAGTTACTGAATTATTTATGGTTGAAAAATGGGAAAGAGTAATGATACGTATCCTTTATAATTAGTACATGCAAATGTTATTTATAAGGTTTAATTATTTCTTTAATATCAAGTTTAGATACTGTATTTTTATTTATACTCACAATGCTTTCAATATTTAATTGGAAAATCGTAGTTGGAATGGTGAGCTTGTTTATTGTGCCTTCTATTGAAGATAAAGTCAGCAATCTACCTTCTGAAGTCATATCGTAATGCAGGCATTAATTCCTTAAAATTTATAAATTTAGCTTTATACTTTATACAATTGTCCATGAAGAATTCGACTGTAAATCCAGTTACTGTTCCTTAATGTTATTAATGATGTGAATTTAAAGTACATACGTATGTAATTAATATATTCTTACTCTTTACACAATAGTAAATTAATGACTAGATTTGATATAAGAGAATCCATAACATTTAGGATAATCCTAGCTCCTTTTGCGACGCACGATGTATTTTCCTATGATTCGAAAGAGCACTACAATGCGCAAAACTTCTACCACATATCGTGCAAATATGTGGTTTCTCACCGGTATGAATAGTTTCATGCGACTTTAACACTCTTGCATCAGCAAATGCTTTATGACATACCGAACAAATGTGATTCTTTTCACCTATAAATATAACAAATGTAGAGAAAATTGCTTTAAACAATTCAATTATTTGTAACCAGTATGAGATTTCATGTGGGCTGTTAAATGGCAAGACATACGGTAACGTTTGGGACAAATGGTGCAAGCATAAGGTTTTTCTCCGGTGTGAGTGCGACTGTGGATTGCTAAATCACCGGAACGAGCCATTCTTTTACCACATCTACTGCAAATGAATCTATTTTACAAATTAATTAAGTTTCTGTTTAATAAAACGAACCGTTTCTCTCCCGTGTGAGTTATCATGTGTGCCGATAAGGTCGAACTGGAACTGAACGTTTTAGGGCATTGTTTGCAGAGATATGGTCTTTCTCCTGTGTGGGTCCGAGTGTGTATGGCCAAGTTGTGTGCGTAAACGAACGTCTTTCCACATATCGAACAAATATATGGTCTCTCGGCTGTATGTGTTCTCATATGGGTACTAAGTACAAAAGAATGAGCAAACTGCTTCTCACAAACATCGCATTTATATGGCTTAACTCCTAAAAATCAAATTGTTGTTTTAAATCTATAAACTAGATTATTTTAATAAACCTGTGTGAGTTTTCATGTGACTGCTCAGTCCACGGGGATCCGAGAATGCTTTTTTACAGACATCGCAAATTAATGGCTTTTCGCCAGTGTGAATTCGATTGTGTATAGTGAGATCGCTAGCCCCATAAAAACCTTTTCCACAAGTCTTACAGATGTGCTTGTTTTTTAATCTAAAAGTAATCTTAATTAAAATCTTAATACTTTTCTAATAAAGTAAACAATAAATTATACTTATGTACTCTAAGATGCCTTTTAAGAAGCTGAAGGTTTACGTAATTCTTTCTACAAACACAACAAGTGTGTTTATCGTTTGTGTGGCAAGTTTTAATATGTGTTTTTTCATCGATTTCAATTAGATTTTCTCCACATTCTCTACATTGCTTTGAAGAGCTATTAGTTGCTAAAGTATTGTTAGCAGTCTGTTCCAATTTGACATTCCTTTGTGAGTTTCTGTTGGCAAAGTTTGAATAGACATTATAATTTTCCGATTCCCTTGAGAAATCATCATTAATATCAGATTCTTCACTAGAAAATGCTTCGTGAATAACTTCGAATTTGCAGTCGTTATTAATTAAAGATATATCAGTCTCGTGTTTAGTTGTTGGCTCCTTGAAAGGTTGATTTTTCGATAATATGTTACGTAAAATGAAATCCTTCTCTTGGCATAACTTTTTAAAGCTAAACGCCTTATTTATTTGTTCAAAGCAAGATTCACACATTAGATGAGGAAGTCCATCGTTTATATCGACCTAATAATTAAATATTGAGCTGTTTTATTAATAATAATGGGTAACACACACACCTGTATTGATGTACAAGTCACAAGCATATTGTTTATGTTACTTTCAAATATAGATTTCATATATTTATTGCGTGACAGACAAGTTCTACATATTTCTCTAAAATCTGATATTTTAATTTCGTTTTCACCGGCCATTTATTTATAAATAAAGAAGGTTCACTTTGAAATTGTATATAGCGATTTCAGGTTATGAACACATTCAATTTTTGATTGAAAAACGTTTCCCATCAGTTAAAATTAGTCGACTCCCACCATTTAAATTTTCAATAAGCTAATTTAGTTCAATTGTGAACTACTAAAAATTCCTTTTTGGTCTAAATCTAAAATTATTTTTGATTTTGAATACGAAATCAAAACTTTAATAATGGTTAAAATACGTAGTTAAATAATAACAAAAAAGTTCGAAAGAAAAAAGAATTATCTTCGATCAACTGATTTAAATATGAATAATTATTACTAATTAATATTAGCCCTAATAATTTATTATTGTTTCTGCGTTATTTGATTTGAATATATTTAAAGCTTTCCATAATTTAATATAGCAGAGTTATGAGATAAATGCCTATAAAAATTCATTAATGATATGTATTTTGATTTAATACGGTACCTTTTGATATATTTCAAATCAAATAATTTGAATAATTTTGTTAAACCAAAGTATGTATTAGCATAACAATGTGTTTCATTAATAAAAATTAAAATAACAATTAGTTAAATAAGTATTAAAAGTTTTATAAATCCAAAAAAGGAATTTTGATTTCAGGATATTATTGCATTCTCTTATTTAATTAATATAAAGTGTTAATACACCTTATATTAATTAAATTTGTTCTAAAATTAAATCGCATAATTAAAGATCTAATTTTAATAGTTCACAATTAAAGCCTTGATTTACTTCCTTGAATTAATAAATATTTTCAAGTGTAAATTTGTCTATTACCCAACAAATTGTGATTTTCAATATGTTATAAGTTTTCGCTTTGAGCAGATCTTGGTATATTTATCTCAAAAAACTTCTTATAAAATAGAATCAACTTTTTAACATAATTAAACTTGAGAGTATTTTTAAAAACAATTTTTATTTTTTCCAAAGTAAAGCTTTCCAGAACATTATTTAAAAAAAAATCTATGAAAAACAAACTTGTGGCGTTTTAGAGAATGCCTCCAGCAATCGACTGTAATGGAGACCGTTTCCGGAAGCAGTGCATAAAGCCTTTTAGAATTTCTCATATGGAAAATAACCGCAGCCCTCGTTCAAATAAGTAAACTAGATATGCTCGAAAGTGCTCCGCGTTTCAACAAGAAACATTGTTTCTCTATTTTAGATCGAATTATTAACGAAAATGTAGCGCATAAGACCCAACACGAACTGCAAGCAATAAAGAGATATCGCAAACGAATATCGTAAACACTGCAAATTGTAACTCGAACCCGAGACGCCAAAATTTCAACTATTAACTCGAATTATCTTCGTCCAACTTTGTGCTAGTGGAAAATTTACGAGCGAAATCCAAATTAGGGTGGTTACATACAGGGTGCCAGACGAATAGGTACCGATAGTTAAGCGGGCGATGCCCGACCCCTATCGAAAATTGAAAATTCAAGTTTACGATACCATACCTCAAAAATTTTACGTATAAGGCCACCGAACTTGAGATATTTTTTGCACATTTATCAGAGAGTTAATGTTCCGGTACTTATTCGTCCGACAGGCTGTATACATGCATGGGGGTGCACCGGAGTGCGACTTCAGCTGCAACTTCTGAAGTAACTCGACTTCTCTTTAAGCCGCTGCGAAATTGTAAAGCTGCACGTTATATTTATTGTTCGCATAATTCGAGTAATAAATGTGCGCCAAGTTTAAGCTTTGCATTAAAGCAATCCATTATAAAAATGCGAAACGACAAAGATACATAACGAAATTACTTTATTGCGCCATAAATACTCTGCTGTTCAACCAATTGACCGTCATTAGCAATACAAGTTCAAAGCAGAGCTTGTAAATTTTAGGTTTTATTTGCAAAAACAGTAGGAAAATTAGCATTCGAAATATGACGCAAATTCATCATCCTCGGCGGCATAAATTTTTGTCGCATTTGCCCTTTTTTTTTTTGGAAATTTTGAGTACGTCCAGAGAGCATTATGTGCAGTCAAAGGCACTAATTGCATTTACATATATTGCCGAAAATCGAATCGCCTCCTTTAATTTCGCCTGCTAAAGAATTCCATTTAGCGAACACTTTTTTAAGTGCAAAAAGCGAATCAATTTTGCGAAATAAATAAACCCCTCTTGCACACTGTAAGATATACAGTTTTCGTTTGCCAGGAATACAAATTCGGGATCGACCTGCATCGACTATTTGACCGAGCAATGCATCTTAGAAATTTTGTTCTTTTTAGGAAACCGACGGGAAGATATTGTAATATCCCTTCTCGTGGCAGGAAAAAGGCATTATTCAGCGGTGGGGCTCGGTTTTGCATTTTTCTTTTACTCCTATCCAATTTAATACGTTATAAACTTTTAATCTATTCAAGAGAAATTTAATTAAGTGCCTTAGAAGGAAGAATTTATATCGAGCTTTTTTATTGTAGAATAATTTGGTTTAAAAAATTACAATACAGGGTGTTGGACGAATAGATACTGAGACTTAGCTGAGCGATACCTGACACCAATCTAAACAATAGGCTATATACCCCAATACGGTGGTCCTTAATAGGGGTGTTATCGAATTTCTTTGCTCCCAGACGCCCAAATGCTTCCAATTTGATAAAAAAAAATTCCCTGAAAATTTGAGCTCTTAATATTAACTTTAAGATAGTCCGCGTTCCAACCCAGTTTTGTATGGAAATAACATGGGAAAAATTTCATTTGTTCTTCAGAATTACATAACTCAGCGACAAATAAATCAAAAGTAATAAATCGTGTCATGTTAATTGTAAATTTAACGCTCTACAAAAAGAATATCGTATAATTTTTCGCTAAATCTATTGGCTTAAGAGTTATTTGAGCTAATAATTATTATATAATTATTAATATAACTACAGATATGGCGTTTTTTGACAAAAGAATATCATTCAACATTAAGAACCAGATGGTGATTATGTTAAAAAGTATTGACATAAGATCAGAAAAATTAAAACGCTTCGAAATTAAAAATATTAGAAATGTATATTACTGGAACATTGCTTCATTCGTGTCATCAAGATCACTCCAGTTTTTCAAACGATTTGGAATAAATACCGATTTTTTAAATTTAAATCCGTCTGAGTGGTGCCGAAATAAAGATTACCAGAAGGGCTTGCTATTTTTATCAGAATATAAGCAATATTATACTGATACTCGAAAATCTGCAATAATTGAAAATATGAAAATGGATTAAGGCTAATTATCCAAATGAAATTATATTTAATCTGTACTTTCATGTTATTATCTTGAGAATTAAAAAAATATTTGTTTTATTAATTGAAAAATCACACATATTAATTACAGTTCCGAGAATAACATTGTATTTGCTTATTTTTATCATAAATAAATAGTTAAAAAGAAAAATTTTATATATTTTGTAGAATAAGTATTTACTTAATAATTATACTTGATAACATTAACAATTATATAATAATTAAAGTTTGAGCTCGAATAACGCTTAAGCCAATAAAATTAACGAAAAATTATAAGAGATTTTTTTAATAGAGCGTTAAATTAACAATAAACATGACGCGATTTATTACTTTTAATTTATTTGTCACTGAGTTATGTAATTCTGAAGAACAAATGAAAATTTTCCTATGTTATTTCCGTAAGAAACTTGGGTTGGAACGCGGACTATCTTAAAGCTAATATTAAAAGCTAAAATTTTCAGGAAATTTTTTTTTATCAATTCAAAAGCATTTAAGCCCCCGGGAGCAAAGAAATTCGATAACAACCCTATTAAGGACCACCCTAATAGCCCAAGTCAATTTGGGGTATATTTGTGATCAGTTTAGGGGGTCATTTATAAGTGGGTTACTAATTCATCTGACAGGCTGTATATCGCAATCATAATAGAGTAAATGTTTAATGAAAATTAGCGAGCATTTTTTAGGTGTACAAATGTTTCCAAAAGATATCAATGTTTAAACGTTTTCCGAAGTTAAAATGTATACTTAGATTTTTTTTTAACCTTCCGCATACTAGGTGACTAAATGTCACATGCCATACTAGGTGGGATTTGCCATGCCACGAAAATAAAATAAAATTCACAAAATTGTACTTTATGACAGTTCAATGATAAGAAATATATTTTAATAATTAACAATTAATAAGTTTAAGTAAAACACATTGTATTTTCTCGCTCCCTTCCACTCATTGCTATGGTAAATGTGTTTATCCAATATAAAATCGATATTTACTAAATTAAATTAAAATTTTTGATTTGAAGAAGCTTACGCTAAATTATATTAATGTAATAAACACGAAGATGTGCGCATTCGAGCGAAAAGTGGCACATTTCCGAGCGAGGGAGGCAAATGAAGCGCGACGCGGAGCGGCGCGCTTCATTTTCCCGAGATCGGAATGTGCCACTTTAAGCTCGAATGTGCACACTCGGTTTTAAGCACGATTACCAAGCGACCCGTTTTAACAAGAAAAAAATTGGTCACGTTAGTTATGCCCCACCTCGTACACGGAAGGTTAAGTATCAATACTGAAATTCAAAGTATCAATTATTAATTACAAACTCATTTCTTTTTTAAATTGAGGCCTATGCAATCAATTGTCGATGCCTAATTTTATTTTTGTTTAGCACTAAATTAATTTTTATTAAAAACAACAAAGTGGATTTATACGTCCGGCTCTTTTTTTGTGTGTGCGCGCGTGCGATAAAGACATTTACCGAGACGAAAAAGAAGAAAAGAAAGTTTTGTTAAATTTTCTTCGAGACACTTGGCAATATATTTTCTGAAAAATTACATACGTACTTTTCGGGCTCGTTTAAAATAAAAACTTTTTTATTTATGATCTTTCCCAAATTAAAACTCTTACATGAAAGAGATTTTTCCAAAAAGTGTAAAAGTTAAATGCGGAAAAGTAGGTCGCGGAGCTAACAGAATTATTTTATTATTCTTTATTTCGAGCTCTATAAGTTTGCTATTCGAATGCGAATAATATTAATTTGCTCACAAATGGTATTTGTTTCAAAATAAGCGATGGATTGTTAAATCAATTTATTAATATATTGCAGAAAGCTCGTCAGAAATCGATTCTAAGAGTCATTTAACATAAGGAAACGTTAATTGTTTTATGATAAAAAATAATCTTAAATAGGGGTGTACCTTGGCGAAATATGCCCGCAATAACTTTTTTATTTTTAAGAAGTACGCGGAATACGTTCATTTTCGAATCTATTGGGCCTTCGTACGTTCGAAACCGGTGCCAACTCGAAACCCCCAATATGGGCCAAAATCCAGAAAAAACATAGATGTTAATCCATGTTTTTTCTCGATTTTGGAGGTTTTAAATTAGCACCGGTTTCGGACGTACTAAGGCCCAATACTTTCAAAATTGAACGAATTCGCGTACTTCTTAAAAATAAAAAAGTTATTGCGTTTTAAAAGTTTCATTTTAAAGTCAAATTTAATTTTTCAAAAAGGCGTAAAATTTTGTTGTAGAGCGAGAGCGCCAGGAAATGACACCGGTTATAGTCACTAGGAGTACGTAGGAACCCCGCCTTGCAATATAAAGCAATTCTATTTTTTTCATATTTTGCCCAAAATACATGGGTTAAAACCCATCGATTTTGTATTTTCAAAACGTTTTCCCAAAGCTTTGGAATAGCACGCCTTTGGTTTCTTAGGCCTATCCGAAGCCAAAAAGGCTGCCAAATCCGAATCTGATAAGTTTTTAAAGATCCGTCCGTAAATAACGGCGCTACAATTTTTTTTAAGTTCAAAATCGTGCAAAAAAGGAGACCTAAAATTGCAATTTTTCATCTTCAAAAAATTTACGTTGCGCCCTATACATATTTTACATGTATCTTATGTAAAAACCCTCAGGATTCCGAATCCGTGTCGTTTGTAATGATTGGATCCAAAATAAAGGCGCTACGATTTTTTTGTGAATCAAGGGTCCGTCTTTTTATTTATTTAGTTTTATCGAAAATTTTTATTTTAGAGGGAAGCGCGAGGAAATGACACCGGTTATAGTCACTAGGGTACGTAGAAACCCCCTTGCAATATAAAGCAATTCTATTTTTTCATATTTTGCCCAAAATACATGGGTTAAAACCCATCGATTTTGTATTTTCAAAACGTTTTCCCAAAGCTTTGGAATAGCACGCCTTTGGTTTCTTAGGCCTATCCGAAGCCAAAAGGCTGCCAAATTCAAATCTGAATAGTTTTAAAGATCCGTCCACAAATAACGGCGCTACAATTTTTTAAAGTTCAAAATCGTGCAAAATGGGACCTAAAATTGCAATTTTTCATCTTCGAAAAATTTACGTTGCGCCCTATACATATTTTACATGTATCTTATGTAAAAACCCTCAGGATTCCGAATCCGTGTCGTTTGTAATGATTGGATCCAAAATAAAGGCGCTACGATTTTTTTGTGAATCAAGGGTCCGTCTTTTATTTATTTAGTTTTATCGAAAATTTTTATTTTAGAGGGAAGCGCGAGGAAATGACACCGGTTATAGTCACTAGGGGTACGTAGAAACCCCCTTGCAATATAAAGCAATTCTATTTTTTCATATTTTGCCCAAAATACATGGGTTAAAACCCATCGATTTTGTATTTTCAAAACGTTTTCCCAAAGCTTTGGAATAGCACGCCTTTGGTTTCTTAGGCCTATCCGAAGCCAAAAGGCTGCCAAATTCAAATCTGAATAGTTTTAAAGATCCGTCCACAAATAACGGCGCTAGAATTTTTTAAAGTTCAAAATCGTGCAAAATGGACCTAAAATTGCAATTTTTCATCTTCGAAAAATTTACGTTGCGCCCTATACATATTTTACATGTATCTTATGTAAAAACCCTCAGGATTCCGAATCCGTGTCGTTTGTAATGATTGGATCCAAAATAAAGGCGCTACGATTTTTTTGTGAATCAAGGGTCCGTCTTTTATTTATTTAGTTTTATCGAAAATTTTTATTTTAGAGGAAGCGCGAGGAAATGACACCGGTTATAGTCACTAGGGGTACGTAGAAACCCCCTTGCAATATAAAGCAATTCTATTTTTTTCATATTTTGCCCAAAATACATGGGTTAAAACCCATCGATTTTGTATTTTCAAAACGTTTTCCCAAAGCTTTGGAATAGCACGCCTTTGGTTTCTTAGGCCTATCCGAAGCCAAAAAGGCTGCCGAATTCAAATCTGAATAGTTTTTAAAGATCCGTCCACAAATAACGGCGCTAGAATTTTTTTAAAGTTCAAAATCGTGCAAAAAATGGGACCTAAAATTGCAATTTTTCATCTTCGAAAAATTTACGTTGCGCCCTATACATATTTTAAATGTATCTTATGTAAAAAACCCTCAGGATTCCGAATCCGTGTCGTTTGTAATGATTGGATCCAAAATAAAGGCGCTACGATTTTATTTGTGAATCAAGCGGTCCGTCTTTTTATTTATTTAGTTTTATCGAAAATTTTTATTTTAGAGGGGAAGCGCGAGGAAAGGACACCGGTTATAGTCACTAGGGGTACGTAGAAACCCCCCCTTGCAATATAAAGCAATTCTATTTTTTTCATATTTTGCCCAAAATACATGGGTTAAAACCCATCGATTTTGTATTTTCAAAACGTTTTCCCAAAGCTTTGGAATAGCACGCCTTTGGTTTCTTAGGCCTATCCGAAGCCAAAAGGCTGCCAATTCAAATCTGAATAGTTTTAAAGATCCGTCCACAAATAACGGCGCTACAATTTTTTAAAGTTCAAAATCGTGCAAAAATGGGACCTAAAATTGCAATTTTCATCTTCGAAAAATTTACGTTGCGCCCTATACATATTTTAAATGTATCTTATGTAAAAACCCTCAGGATTCCGAATCCGTGTCGTTTGTAATGATTGGATCCAAAATAAAGGCGCTACGATTTTTTTGTGAATCAAGGGTCCGTCTTTTTATTTATTTAGTTTTATCGAAAATTTTTATTTTAGAGGGAAGCGCGAGGAAATGACACCGGTTATAGTCACTAGGGTACGTAGAAACCCCCTTGCAATATAAAGCAATTCTATTTTTTCATATTTTGCCCAAAATACATGGGTTAAAACCCATCGATTTTGTATTTTCAAAACGTTTTCCCAAAGCTTTGGAATAGCACGCCTTTGGTTTCTTAGGCCTATCCGAAGCCAAAAGGCTGCCAATTCAAATCTGAATAGTTTTAAAGATCCGTCCACAAATAACGGCGCTACAATTTTTTAAAGTTCAAAATCGTGCAAAAATGGGACCTAAAATTGCAATTTTCATCTTCGAAAAATTTACGTTGCGCCCTATACATATTTTAAATGTATCTTATGTAAAAACCCTCAGGATTCCGAATCCGTGTCGTTTGTAATGATTGGATCCAAAATAAAGGCGCTACGATTTTTTTGTGAATCAAGGGTCCGTCTTTTATTTATTTAGTTTTATCGAAAATTTTTATTTTAGAGGGAAGCGCGAGGAAATGACACCGGTTATAGTCACTAGGGTACGTAGAAACCCCCTTGCAATATAAAGCAATTCTATTTTTTCATATTTTGCCCAAAATACATGGGTTAAAACCCATCGATTTTGTATTTTCAAAACGTTTTCCCAAAGCTTTGGAATAGCACGCCTTTGGTTTCTTAGGCCTATCCGAAGCCAAAAGGCTGCCAAATCCGAATCTGAATAGTTTTAAAGATCCGTCCACAAATAACGGCGCTACAATTTTTTAAAGTTCAAAATTGCCAAAATGAGCGCTAAAATTGCAATTTTTAATGTTCGAAAAATTAACGTCGCACCCTATACATATTTTACATGTATCTTATGTAAAAACCCTCAGGATTCCGAATCCGTGTCGTTTGTAATGATTGGATGCAAAATAAAGGCGCTACGATTTTTTTGTGAATCAAGGGTCCGTTTTTTATTATTTAGTTTTATCGAAAATTTTTATTTTAGAGGAAGCGCGGGAAATGACACCGGTTATAGTCACTAGGGTACGTAGGAACCCCCTTGCAATATAAAGCAATTCTATTTTTTCATATTTTGCCCAAAATACATGGGTTAAAACCCATCGATTTTGTATTTTCAAAACGTTTTCCCAAAGCTTTGGAATAGCACGCCTTTGGTTTCTTAGGCCTATCCGAAGCCAAAAGGCTGCCAAATCCGAATCTGAATAGTTTTAAAGATCCGTCCACAAATAACGGCGCTACAATTTTTTAAAGTTCAAAATTGACCTAAAATGAGCGCTAAAATTGCAATTTTTAATGTTCGAAAAATTAACGTCGCACCCTATACATATTTTACATGTATCTTATGTAAAAACCCTCAGGATTCCGAATCCGTGTCGTTTGTAATGATTGGATGCAAAATAAAGGCGCTACGATTTTTTTGTGAATCAAGGGTCCGTTTTTTATTTTAAATTTTGTTTTATCGAAAATTTTTATTTTAGAGGAAGCGCGAGGAAATGACACCGGTTATAGTCACTAGGGGGACGTAGGAACCCCCTTGCAATATAAAGCAATTCTATTTTTTCATATTTTGCCCAAAATACATGGGTTAAAACCCATCGATTTTGTATTTTCAAAACGTTTTCCCAAAGCTTTGGAATAGCACGCCTTTGGTTTCTTAGGCCTATCCGAAGCCAAAAGGCTGCCAAATCCGAATCTGAATAGTTTTAAAGATCCGTCCACAAATAACGGCGCTACAATTTTTTAAAGTTCAAAATTGCTAAAATGAGGCCTAAAATTGCAATTTTAATGTTCGAAAAATTAACGTCGCACCTATACATATTTTACATGTATCTTATGTAAAAACCCTCAGGATTCCGAATCCGTGTCGTTTGTAATGATTGGATCAAAATAAAGGCGCTACGATTTTTTGTGAATCAAGGGTCCGTTTTTATTTATTTAGTTTTATCGAAAATTTTTATTTTAGAGGGAAGCGCGAGGAAATGACACCGGTTATAGTCACTAGGGTACGTAGGAACCCCCTTGCAATATAAAGCAATTCTATTTTTTCATATTTTGCCCAAAATACATGGGTTAAAACCCATCGATTTTGTATTTTCAAAACGTTTTCCCAAAGCTTTGGAATAGCACGCCTTTGGTTTCTTAGGCCTATCCGAAGCCAAAAAGGCTGCCAAATCCGAATCTGATAAGTTTTTAAAGATCCGTCCGTAAATAACGGCGCTACAATTTTTTTTAAGTTCAAAATCGTGCAAAAAAGGAGACCTAAAATTGCAATTTTTCATCTTCAAAAAATTTACGTTGCGCCCTATACATATTTTAAATGTATCTTATGTAAAAAACCCTCAGGATTCCGAATCCGTGTCGTTTGTAATGATTGGATCCAAAATAAAGGCGCTACGATTTTATTTGTGAATCAAGGGTCCGTCTTTTATTTATTTAGTTTTATCGAAAATTTTTATTTTAGAGGGGAAGCGCGAGGAAATGACACCGGTTATAGTCACTAGGGGTACGTAGAAACCCCCCCTTGCAATATAAAGCAATTCTATTTTTTTCATATTTTGCCCAAAATACATGGGTTAAAACCCATCGATTTTGTATTTTCAAAACGTTTTCCCAAAGCTTTGGAATAGCACGCCTTTGGTTTCTTAGGCCTATCCGAAGCCAAAAGGCTGCCAAATTCAAATCTGAATAGTTTTAAAGATCCGTCCACAAATAACGGCGCTACAATTTTTTAAAGTTCAAAATGTGCAAAATGGGACCTAAAATTGCAATTTTCATCTTCGAAAAATTTACGTTGCGCCCTATACATATTTTAAATGTATCTTATGTAAAAACCCTCAGGATTCCGAATCCGTGTCGTTTGTAATGATTGGATCCAAAATAAAGGCGCTACGATTTTTTTGTGAATCAAGGGTCCGTCTTTTATTTATTTAGTTTTATCGAAAATTTTTATTTTAGAGGGAAGCGCGAGGAAATGACACCGGTTATAGTCACTAGGGTACGTAGAAACCCCCTTGCAATATAAAGCAATTCTATTTTTTCATATTTTGCCCAAAATACATGGGTTAAAACCCATCGATTTTGTATTTTCAAAACGTTTTCCCAAAGCTTTGGAATAGCACGCCTTTGGTTTCTTAGGCCTATCCGAAGCCAAAAGGCTGCCAAATCCGAATCTGAATAGTTTTAAAGATCCGTCCACAAATAACGGCGCTACAATTTTTTAAAGTTCAAAATCGTGCAAAAGGGGACCTAAAATTGCAATTTTCATCTTCGAAAAATTTACGTTGCGCCCTATACATATTTTAAATGTATCTTATGTAAAAACCCTCAGGATTCCGAATCCGTGTCGTTTGTAATGATTGGATCCAAAATAAAGGCGCTACGATTTTTTTGTGAATCAAGGGTCCGTCTTTTATTTATTTAGTTTTATCGAAAATTTTTATTTTAGAGGGAAGCGCGAGGAAATGACACCGGTTATAGTCACTAGGGTACGTAGAAACCCCCTTGCAATATAAAGCAATTCTATTTTTTCATATTTTGCCCAAAATACATGGGTTAAAACCCATCGATTTTGTATTTTCAAAACGTTTTCCCAAAGCTTTGGAATAGCACGCCTTTGGTTTCTTAGGCCTATCCGAAGCCAAAAGGCTGCCAATTCAAATCTGAATAGTTTTAAAGATCCGTCCACAAATAACGGCGCTACAATTTTTTTAAAGTTCAAAATTGTGCAAAAAAGGGGACCTAAAATTGCAATTTTTCATCTTCGAAAAATTTACGTTGCGCCCTATACATATTTTAAATGTATCTTATGTAAAAAACCCTCAGGATTCCGAATCCGTGTCGTTTGTAATGATTGGATCCAAAATAAAGGCGCTACGATTTTATTTGTGAATCAAGAGGTCCGTCTTTTTATTTATTTAGTTTTATCGAAAATTTTTATTTTAGAGGGGAAGCGCGAGGAAATGACACCGGTTATAGTCACTAGGGGTACGTAGAAACCCCCCCTTGCAATATAAAGCAATTCTATTTTTTTCATATTTTGCCCAAAATACATGGGTTAAAACCCATCGATTTTGTATTTTCAAAACGTTTTCCCAAAGCTTTGGAATAGCACGCCTTTGGTTTCTTAGGCCTATCCGAAGCCAAAAGGCTGCCAATTCAAATCTGAATAGTTTTAAAGATCCGTCCACAAATAACGGCGCTACAATTTTTTAAAGTTCAAAATCGTGCAAAAATGGGACCTAAAATTGCAATTTTCATCTTCGAAAAATTTACGTTGCGCCCTATACATATTTTACAAAGTATCTTATGTAAAAACCCTCAGGATTCCGAATCCGTGTCGTTTGTAATGATTGGATCCAAAATAAAGGCGCTACGATTTTATTTGTGAATCAAGCGGTCCGTCTTTTTATTTATTTAGTTTTATCGAAAATTTTTATTTTAGAGGGGAAGCGCGAGGAAATGACACCGGTTATAGTCACTAGGGTACGTAGAAACCCCCTTGCAATATAAAGCAATTCTATTTTTTTCATATTTTGCCCAAAATACATGGGTTAAAACCCATCGATTTTGTATTTTCAAAACGTTTTCCCAAAGCTTTGGAATAGCACGCCTTTGGTTTCTTAGGCCTATCCGAAGCCAAAAGGCTGCCAATTCAAATCTGAATAGTTTTTAAAGATCCGTCCACAAATAACGGCGCTACAATTTTTTAAAGTTCAAAATCGTGCAAAAATGGGACCTAAAATTGCAATTTTCATCTTCGAAAAATTTACGTTGCGCCCTATACATATTTTAAATGTATCTTATGTAAAAACCCTCAGGATTCCGAATCCGTGTCGTTTGTAATGATTGGATCCAAAATAAAGGCGCTACGATTTTTTTGTGAATCAAGGGTCCGTCTTTTATTTATTTAGTTTTATCGAAAATTTTTATTTTAGAGGAAGCGCGAGGAAATGACACCGGTTATAGTCACTAGGGGTACGTAGAAACCCCCTTGCAATATAAAGCAATTCTATTTTTTTCATATTTTGCCCAAAATACATGGGTTAAAACCCATCGATTTTGTATTTTCAAAACGTTTTCCCAAAGCTTTGGAATAGCACGCCTTTGGTTTCTTAGGCCTATCCGAAGCCAAAAGGCTGCCAAATTCAAATCTGAATAGTTTTAAAGATCCGTCCACAAATAACGGCGCTACAATTTTTTAAAGTTCAAAATCGTGCAAAAAGGGACCTAAAATTGCAATTTTCATCTTCGAAAAATTTACGTTGCGCCCTATACATATTTTAAATGTATCTTATGTAAAAAACCCTCAGGATTCCGAATCCGTGTCGTTTGTAATGATTGGATCCAAAATAAAGGCGCTACGATTTTATTTGTGAATCAAGGGGTCCGTCTTTTATTTATTTAGTTTTATCGAAAATTTTTATTTTAGAGGGGAAGCGCGAGGAAATGACACCGGTTATAGTCACTAGGGGTACGTAGAAACCCCCCCTTGCAATATAAAGCAATTCTATTTTTTTCATATTTTGCCCAAAATACATGGGTTAAAACCCATCGATTTTGTATTTTCAAAACGTTTTCCCAAAGCTTTGGAATAGCACGCCTTTGGTTTCTTAGGCCTATCCGAAGCCAAAAGGCTGCCAATTCAAATCTGAATAGTTTTAAAGATCCGTCCACAAATAACGGCGCTACAATTTTTTAAAGTTCAAAATCGTGCAAAAAGGGACCTAAAATTGCAATTTTCATCTTCGAAAAATTTACGTTGCGCCCTATACATATTTTAAATGTATCTTATGTAAAAACCCTCAGGATTCCGAATCCGTGTCGTTTGTAATGATTGGATCCAAAATAAAGGCGCTACGATTTTATTTGTGAATCAAGGGTCCGTCTTTTATTTATTTAGTTTTATCGAAAATTTTTATTTTAGAGGGGAAGCGCGAGGAAATGACACCGGTTATAGTCACTAGGGGTACGTAGAAACCCCCCCTTGCAATATAAAGCAATTCTATTTTTTTCATATTTTGCCCAAAATACATGGGTTAAAACCCATCGATTTTGTATTTTCAAAACGTTTTCCCAAAGCTTTGGAATAGCACGCCTTTGGTTTCTTAGGCCTATCCGAAGCCAAAAAGGCTGCCGAATTCAAATCTGAATAGTTTTTAAAGATCCGTCCACAAATAACGGCGCTACAATTTTTTTAAAGTTCAAAATCGTGCAAAAAAGGGGACCTAAAATTGCAATTTTTCATCTTCGAAAAATTTACGTTGCGCCCTATACATATTTTACAAAGTATCTTATGTAAAAACCCTCAGGATTCCGAATCCGTGTCGTTTGTAATGATTGGATCCAAAATAAAGGCGCTACGATTTTATTTGTGAATCAAGAGGTCCGTCTTTTTATTTATTTAGTTTTATCGAAAATTTTTATTTTAGAGGGGAAGCGCGAGGAAATGACACCGGTTATAGTCACTAGGGGTACGTAGAAACCCCCCCTTGCAATATAAAGCAATTCTATTTTTTTCATATTTTGCCCAAAATACATGGGTTAAAACCCATCGATTTTGTATTTTCAAAACGTTTTCCCAAAGCTTTGGAATAGCACGCCTTTGGTTTCTTAGGCCTATCCGAAGCCAAAAGGCTGCCAAATTCAAATCTGAATAGTTTTAAAGATCCGTCCACAAATAACGGCGCTACAATTTTTTAAAGTTCAAAATCGTGCAAAAAGGGACCTAAAATTGCAATTTTCATCTTCGAAAAATTTACGTTGCGCCCTATACATATTTTAAATGTATCTTATGTAAAAACCCTCAGGATTCCGAATCCGTGTCGTTTGTAATGATTGGATCCAAAATAAAGGCGCTACGATTTTATTTGTGAATCAAGGGTCCGTCTTTTATTTATTTAGTTTTATCGAAAATTTTTATTTTAGAGGGGAAGCGCGAGGAAATGACACCGGTTATAGTCACTAGGGGTACGTAGAAACCCCCCCTTGCAATATAAAGCAATTCTATTTTTTTCATATTTTGCCCAAAATACATGGGTTAAAACCCATCGATTTTGTATTTTCAAAACGTTTTCCCAAAGCTTTGGAATAGCACGCCTTTGGTTTCTTAGGCCTATCCGAAGCCAAAAGGCTGCCAATTCAAATCTGAATAGTTTTTAAAGATCCGTCCACAAATAACGGCGCTAGAATTTTTTTAAAGTTCAAAATCGTGCAAAAAAGGGGACCTAAAATTGCAATTTTTCATCTTCGAAAAATTTACGTTGCGCCCTATACATATTTTAAATGTATCTTATGTAAAAAACCCTCAGGATTCCGAATCCGTGTCGTTTGTAATGATTGGATCCAAAATAAAGGCGCTACGATTTTATTTGTGAATCAAGGGTCCGTCTTTTATTTATTTAGTTTTATCGAAAATTTTTATTTTAGAGGAAGCGCGAGGAAATGACACCGGTTATAGTCACTAGGGGTACGTAGAAACCCCCCCTTGCAATATAAAGCAATTCTATTTTTTTCATATTTTGCCCAAAATACATGGGTTAAAACCCATCGATTTTGTATTTTCAAAACGTTTTCCCAAAGCTTTGGAATAGCACGCCTTTGGTTTCTTAGGCCTATCCGAAGCCAAAAGGCTGCCGAATTCAAATCTGAATAGTTTTTAAAGATCCGTCCACAAATAACGGCGCTAGAATTTTTTTAAAGTTCAAAATCGTGCAAAAAATGGGACCTAAAATTGCAATTTTTCATCTTCGAAAAATTTACGTTGCGCCCTATACATATTTTAAATGTATCTTATGTAAAAAACCCTCAGGATTCCGAATCCGTGTCGTTTGTAATGATTGGATCCAAAATAAAGGCGCTACGATTTTATTTGTGAATCAAGGGGTCCGTCTTTTTATTTATTTAGTTTTATCGAAAATTTTTATTTTAGAGGGGAAGCGCGAGGAAATGACACCGGTTATAGTCACTAGGGGTACGTAGAAACCCCCCCTTGCAATATAAAGCAATTCTATTTTTTTCATATTTTGCCCAAAATACATGGGTTAAAACCCATCGATTTTGTATTTTCAAAACGTTTTCCCAAAGCTTTGGAATAGCACGCCTTTGGTTTCTTAGGCCTATCCAAAGCCAAAAAGGCTGCCGAATTCAAATCTGAATAGTTTTTAAAGATCCGTCCACAAATAACGGCGCTAGAATTTTTTTAAAGTTCAAAATCGTGCAAAAAATGGGACCTAAAATTGCAATTTTTCATCTTCGAAAAATTTACGTTGCGCCCTATACATATTTTAAATGTATCTTATGTAAAAAACCCTCAGGATTCCGAATCCGTGTCGTTTGTAATGATTGGATCCAAAATAAAGGCGCTACGATTTTATTTGTGAATCAAGGGGTCCGTCTTTTATTTATTTAGTTTTATCGAAAATTTTTATTTTAGAGGGGAAGCGCGAGGAAATGACACCGGTTATAGTCACTAGGGGTACGTAGAAACCCCCCCTTGCAATATAAAGCAATTCTATTTTTTTCATATTTTGCCCAAAATACATGGGTTAAAACCCATCGATTTTGTATTTTCAAAACGTTTTCCCAAAGCTTTGGAATAGCACGCCTTTGGTTTCTTAGGCCTATCCGAAGCCAAAAAGGCTGCCGAATTCAAATCTGAATAGTTTTTAAAGATCCGTCCACAAATAACGGCGCTAGAATTTTTTTAAAGTTCAAAATCGTGCAAAAAATGGGACCTAAAATTGCAATTTTCATCTTCGAAAAATTTACGTTGCGCCCTATACATATTTTAAATGTATCTTATGTAAAAACCCTCAGGATTCCGAATCCGTGTCGTTTGTAATGATTGGATCCAAAATAAAGGCGCTACGATTTTATTTGTGAATCAAGGGTCCGTCTTTTATTTATTTAGTTTTATCGAAAATTTTTATTTTAGAGGGAAGCGCGAGGAAATGACACCGGTTATAGTCACTAGGGGGACGTAGAAACCCCCTTGCAATATAAAGCAATTCTATTTTTTCATATTTTGCCCAAAATACATGGGTTAAAACCCATCGATTTTGTATTTTCAAAACGTTTTCCCAAAGCTTTGGAATAGCACGCCTTTGGTTTCTTAGGCCTATCCGAAGCCAAAAGGCTGCCAATTCAAATCTGAATAGTTTTAAAGATCCGTCCACAAATAACGGCGCTAGAATTTTTAAAGTTCAAAATCGTGCAAAAATGGGACCTAAAATTGCAATTTTTCATCTTCGAAAAATTTACGTTGCGCCCTATACATATTTTAAATGTATCTTATGTAAAAAACCCTCAGGATTCCGAATCCGTGTCGTTTGTAATGATTGGATCCAAAATAAAGGCGCTACGATTTTATTTGTGAATCAAGGGTCCGTCTTTTATTTATTTAGTTTTATCGAAAATTTTTATTTTAGAGGAAGCGCGAGGAAATGACACCGGTTATAGTCACTAGGGTACGTAGAAACCCCCTTGCAATATAAAGCAATTCTATTTTTTTCATATTTTGCCCAAAATACATGGGTTAAAACCCATCGATTTTGTATTTTCAAAACGTTTTCCCAAAGCTTTGGAATAGCACGCCTTTGGTTTCTTAGGCCTATCCGAAGCCAAAAAGGCTGCCGAATTCAAATCTGAATAGTTTTTAAAGATCCGTCCACAAATAACGGCGCTAGAATTTTTTTAAAGTTCAAAATCGTGCAAAAAATGGGACCTAAAATTGCAATTTTCATCTTCGAAAAATTTACGTTGCGCCCTATACATATTTTAAATGTATCTTATGTAAAAACCCTCAGGATTCCGAATCCGTGTCGTTTGTAATGATTGGATCCAAAATAAAGGCGCTACGATTTTTTTGTGAATCAAGGGTCCGTCTTTTATTTATTTAGTTTTATCGAAAATTTTTATTTTAGAGGGGAAGCGCGAGGAAAGGACACCGGTTATAGTCACTAGGGGTACGTAGAAACCCCCCCTTGCAATATAAAGCAATTCTATTTTTTTCATATTTTGCCCAAAATACATGGGTTAAAACCCATCGATTTTGTATTTTCAAAACGTTTTCCCAAAGCTTTGGAATAGCACGCCTTTGGTTTCTTAGGCCTATCCGAAGCCAAAAGGCTGCCAATTCAAATCTGAATAGTTTTAAAGATCCGTCCACAAATAACGGCGCTACAATTTTTTTAAAGTTCAAAATCGTGCAAAAAAGGGGACCTAAAATTGCAATTTTTCATCTTCGAAAAATTTACGTTGCGCCCTATACATATTTTAAATGTATCTTATGTAAAAACCCTCAGGATTCCGAATCCGTGTCGTTTGTAATGATTGGATCAAAATAAAGGCGCTACGATTTTTTTGTGAATCAAGGGTCCGTCTTTTATTTATTTAGTTTTATCGAAAATTTTTATTTTAGAGGGGAAGCGCGAGGAAATGACACCGGTTATAGTCACTAGGGGTACGTAGAAACCCCCCCTTGCAATATAAAGCAATTCTATTTTTTTCATATTTTGCCCAAAATACATGGGTTAAAACCCATCGATTTTGTATTTTCAAAACGTTTTCCCAAAGCTTTGGAATAGCACGCCTTTGGTTTCTTAGGCCTATCCGAAGCCAAAAAGGCTGCCGAATTCAAATCTGAATAGTTTTTAAAGATCCGTCCACAAATAACGGCGCTAGAATTTTTTTAAAGTTCAAAATCGTGCAAAAAAGGGGACCTAAAATTGCAATTTTTCATCTTCGAAAAATTTACGTTGCGCCCTATACATAATTTACATGTATCTTATGTAAAAAAGTCGCAGAATTCCGAATCCGTCTCGTTTGTAACGATTGCATCGAAAATAAGGGAGCTACGATTTTTTTTGTGAATCAAGGGGTACGTTTTTTTATTTATTTAGTTTTCTCGAAAATTTTTATTATAGAGCGAGAGCGCCAGGAAATTACACCGGCTATCGTTGCTAGAGGTACGTAAGAACATCCCCTAGCAATATAAAGCAATTCTATTATTTCATTTTTTGCAAAAAAAATGAAAAAAATAGTGTTGCTTTATATTGCATCGGAACAAACTCTTCCGAAACTATTTTTATGGCTTATTTTACATCCGAAATGTTTAATTGTTTATAATAACCACTGAAGGTAAATGAATTTTAACCCGTGCCTAAGAAATAATCTTAAAACAGACGAATACTTTAACAAATATTCCTGTACCTCTTTTATTACTTTAGATATTAGAACAAGTCTTTTAGAAATAAATTATACGACTCATTTTACATATGAAAATATTAATTGTTTAGGATAATATTGATTATAAGTAATGCATCACCCCCTTTCTAAAAAATAACTTAAAAACAATGGTGGTTTCGAAAAAGGTGTTTCTATCTTTCGCATCACTTAACAAATTGAAACGAATTCGGCAGAAATACACTACAAGATATTTTACCTAAGAAAATATTAATTATTTATACATAATCATATTAATTCTAAATAATTCTTAAAACGTCTCAACGAAAGCCATACTGGCTGGTCGCGCCGAAAATTAAATCGTACCTTTTCTCAATGTTAAAAGTTTCCACTCCTTGGCGGTTTTGCACGTTTAATTATTTTAGAAAATTCAATTTAGGTCTAAAAAAATTCTAGTTCTTTTTTGCATATTTTTTTTAAATTCTAACATAAGTACTTTTGAACCGTTTTTATTTTCCAAAAATTCTGTTTTGAATTTCTGATTCTTTTATTTAATAAAGAAAAGTTAAAAGTCAAATAGAACTTTACATAAGAAAATTGCGTTCTTAAACTGTAATTTATTGTCCTTTATTTTTATTATTATTATTCTTGGGGTTTTGGTAGATGGCCCACAGCACCTCGTCTAAAATGACCTATTGTGCCCCCAGTATTTAGTCCCCCTCTTCTAAGAGTCCTGTGTCCTTAAAAATGTCCTTTACTTTAAAAAATGCATTTTAATTTTAAATTGACCAATACGTGTTTATTTAAAAATTGTCAAAAAAAGGGACGAAACGCGTTGTCTTCGTACAAGGGCGGCACTAGGAGTAGTCCCAGCAATCCCGAAGGACACGTGGCCCAAGAAGAACTCTTCAACTACAACCATTATCCGCATGCAGTCATAATAATACGCCAGAGACAGGATTTCGAACGAAACGTACGACATTATGCAGGAGAAAATCGCAATAGGGCTTCGCTCGCCTTCATCCGGTAGCTGTTGAAAGTTACCGCCGAGCTTTCTTAAGAAACAATTAGGCGAACGTGATGGCCGACCGAATGAGATATTGCTATTCCACTTTAACTTTTTTAATTCCATTCTCGGTGCCCTAATTTAGCAAATTCCAATTAAAAATTTACATTAATTCCTCTGATTTGCAACAATTTGCGGTGAAATAGGGGAACGCCGAAGGAAAAGTAAAAAGACGGCATAATTAAAAAACTTTGTTTTAATATCGCGCGAAAGATTCGCGCTCCTTCCACTTTGTTACGCGAATTTATTCTTTTCTAAGAATAGTTATTGTTTAACCCCTTGACATACAATGACGTCTAGGGGACGTCAATCGTTTAGGGTGTCATTGTAGATTTTGACGTCTCTAAGACGTCAAGAACTGTATTCAATTTTATGTTTCGAAAAAGGTGCGTTTTCAACAATAATTTTGTTAAAAGGCACAAAATTGGCGATTTGGGAATTTTGTTATTAATATAATTCTGTAATATTTAATTGTGAATTGTTAGAGAGTAAATTAATTCTTGTAAAGTGTGCTTAAAGCCGAGTGTGCGCATTCGAGCTCAAAGTGGCACATTTCCGATCTCGGGAAAATGAAGCGCGCCGCTCCGCGTCGCGCTTCATTTGCCTCCCTCGCTCGAAAATGTGCCACTTTTCGCTCGAACGCGCACATCTTCGTATTTATTCAATTTGTTTGAATTACTTTTTGGATTTAAAAAGGAAATAGCAATGTATTCAAATAAAACGACATGTGCGCAGTAACATATAGTTTGATAACCACTGGTCTAGCTATACACAAGCGCAACATAGCGCGTTGTTATATTTAATTCAGTCGCGCCAAAGAAGTATTACTTCTAAGGTGCGTACATAAGTAAAAGCACCGGTTTTTTTTACATAGAATGAAATTGAGTTTTAAACATTTAGCAAAATTATTAAAGTAAACTCGAAGAATAAATTATTTTGAGTTTTTAGACAATTCAAATTAAATAAATTAATAACTTGGAAAATTTTTAAAATATATTTAAGAACTTTAGAAATTTTTAATTATCAATTTTTTTTTGTATAACACAAATTGAATAAAACAAAACTTTATTCGGTACATTTAAAAGGAAATTTTGATGAAAAAATTATTATGTATTTTCAGAAAACTCAAATAGAGTAAATACAGAATTTGTGGTTTTTCAAAAAACTTTGAAGATCATTAATTTACGCAAATAAAATTAATATTGGAGAAAACTCAATAAATAAATTATCTTAATTGTTCAGAAATATTAAATTTATAAAATTAAATACAGTCAAACCTCGATAGGTCGAAGTTGAAGACAAACTAAAAATAATTCGCGTTATCAAAAATTCGAGCTATCGATATAAAAATATTTTTTAGTTTATGTTTTTAAATTTTACTTATTGTTTCTTTTTCTTAATAATTTCCTAGTGATTTCTTGCTAAAACCTAAATCTTGTGTCTTGAACAAGTTGTAATTAGGCTTCATTTATGGAATAATTCAATTTTTAAATATAAAAAAATATTTATATGTTATATATTATATGCATCAAAATTTTAGAATGACTTAGGTGGGGAATGTTAAAAAAAGATTGGGAAACACTGCTCTACATATTTCAAAATATTTTAAAACTATTAATTATTTATTTTATGTTATTTGAGTATGCTCATAACAGTTAAGTTGAGCCAAATTAATAGTTTTTTTCGGACTCATCAAATTCGGTTTTTTTGTATGTCAAGGGGTTAATGTTGTCCGATAATTGCGCAGAAATACTTCTTCGCGTAACAAAGACCTTCTTTACCGATAATCGCGTTAATTTAAAAAAAGGGGAGACGAATTTGAAATTGTGAAAGCCCTATTCATCATAGAATACAAAACGATTATGCGCCCCAAGAACGTAATACGTTGGAAAGTCGAAAAAATTTTCAATTTTCCTCTCTTGTCGCTCTTTCCTTCCGGTAATTGCGATTCGTGCGCTGCACTTCGGCGACGGCGTTTTCGGGGCCCCTTAACTATTAAGAAGCAAAATTGTGTTTGCTTTGTTTCGGTCCAACATTTTCCCAGACGGAGAGACGTCGAGGTCCTCAAATTTAAGCATCTGCTTTGCGTGGCAAGGAAACCGAAGGGATTTTTTCCATCTGCCATAACCGACTTGTTTCCCTTTTTAAATGGCTCCCTCTGTTTATTTAAAATTTAAACTACCCTAAATTATTGACTTATCACGTTCATTATACTTTAATTCCTAGACGTGTTTTCGCCTAGTTTTCTGCAACGCGAAAGATTTTCGAAGAATTTACCCTTGTGCTGGGAAATGGGATCGTAGTTTTTCTATTTTTGGACATATGAATTAAAACCACCCAGATTCAGAATCTTTGCACTTGTTATCGTAGGGTATGTTCAAAATCAGTAGTTTTATTTTTTAAGCAATTATTCGAATCCGTAAGGGACAAGTTGGGAAAGTAGGCCAAAATCGAGAAAAAACACGGATTAACCCCTTTGCTTTTTTTGAGGAAAAAAAATTTTAGGTAGTAATGGATTTGCTTTAAATTATTGCGGGCCATTTCTATGGACCCCAAATCGCCGAAATCGGGACCACTCTTCCCTGTTCCCTCTTGAAACGCCAAAATTTTCGAGAAAACTAAATAAATCGAAAAAAATACACTTTGACTCATAAAAACGATCATAGCGCCCTCATTTTCGATCCGATCATTAAAAACGGCCCGGATTCGGAATTGTGAGACTTTTTTCCATAAGATACGTGCAAAATCGGCATAAGGCACAATGTTAATTTTTTGAGTAATTAAGGGTTGAAGTTTTAGGTTCATTTTATAGCACAAAATTTTACGTTAAAAAAACTGTAGCGCAGATATTTGTGGACGGATCTTTAAAAACTATACAGATTCGAATTCGCCAGACTTTTTGACTTCGGATGTGTGCAAAAAAACATAACCGTGCCATTTGAAATTTTCGAGAAAAACGTGTGACAGTAACCAAGAGTTGTCAAAAGTAGGCAGGAATTCGATCATGCGTTACTTTTAGAGGCCTCGTACGGCTGCCTCTTTTGGCATGCCTTATTCGAACCTAACTGAAATTTTTAGTAGAGGGTTTCAACCTAAAAACTGAGCGTTACGTTCTTTACAATGAAGAAGACAAGAAACCGCGAGAACAAGCTGAAATAGAGAAAAAAAAAAGTTAGCACAGTTTAGAATTGAGAAACGAGGTAAAATTTGTAATTCTTTTGTGGAACGATCGGGCGGGCCGCCCTTTACGATATGCATTTAAATGACAAAAGGCACTAAGAAGTTGTAGCCATTGGGGCGTCGATGGCGTAACGCGTCGTCTGTAGTGCATGACGCTTGTTATCGGCGTCTCGCAGCCCAATCACCCGCTCGTTCACCCTTACAGCACCTTCTCTGATCCGCATAATCAGCCCTCAACAGACACGACTTCATTCAAACCTTAAAGGTTACTCATACTCTTCGCAATTGATCGAAACTATCGCCTCCCGTGATTGATTTCGTTTCGGACGCGATAAATCTCCGGAAACTCTTTCACGATGTTAAATAGGAAAGGGTTTTCGGAGAGGAGCTGCAATGTGGAAGATGCGAATGCGCTTATGATATTAACAGCTATGATTTCGTTCACTCCGCTGATTAGCTTTCGAGGCTGGCAAGCCCTTTGCGCTCTGCTTATTGTCAGAGGGATTTTGTAATTGATTAAGTTTATTCAGAACTATGTGGGCGAATCTAATTTGCAGCCTGTCTTGTCTTTTCTTCACCTTCGCACACCTGTCCTTCAATTATGCGAATATCTATCCCTTTTGAAGATTCGAGGACCGATTAGCTATGACGCAAAACCGAAAGGCAACGGAAGGAAAGAGAAAAGAAAGGCGTTAATCCTCAATGGTTTTTTTTGATATCCCCGATTTGCAATGATTTAATTTTTTTTACAAGAAAACACTTCTTTGCCAACAATTGAAAGATCACAGTTAATGGTCCAAGTAATATTCAAACTCTTTTATGTGTTTATAATGAATCAAAGACTAACGAATAAGTAAGCTTTAAAAAAACCAAGAAAAAAAAGTAACAAGGAAGACATCAATTATTCTTTTTATCAAAGTTATGTTCGATTTAGCACGACATACAATTTTCAAAGACGATCTTGCATTAGATAAACCACATTTGGAATTAATTAAATTGTTTTATTTTATTTATTTAATTGAATTAATTTTGCGTTGTGAAGCAATACTTTCTCTCTCTTTTTTTAGATGAATTTTCTTAGCTTGGAAAAAAAACGTAGTTCAAATACTTTTAAAGATTCTTTTAAATCGTAGAGCAATTATTATAAAACACAATTTGAAATAAATTAAGTAAAAATGTATGCAAAAAAACACAAAATTTAATAGAAAAATCGTTTACATTCGCCCAAAAACTTCAGACATATTAATTTTGTTATAAGTTGTTTAATAAAACATATTTATGTTAAGGGGGTATTCTATATACATTCCTCTATGGCGTCACCCACCGAAAAGTCGATATCTTGCATTCTACCATTTTTAAAAATTCGGAATTGTTAAAAAAACGTGCAAAAAAAATTTTAATTTTTCAAACGGTCGCCATTATGTGAAATTTTTTTAGACTTATCCATGGGTGAGCCCATAGCGACATCTTTTTCTAATTAAGAATTCATTTGATTTTTTTGTTTTAGACGTCCAGAAGGGTTTAAACCTTGTACGCCACTGTTTTTTTTTTGGACCCTCCACTTTGCCAGCTCGTAACTTGTTAAATTTTGATGTTTTTATTTCAATTATTTTTTTATGAATTCTTAAAGTATCAATAAACAAATGATACAAAAATGGATAGTAAAAATATTCTTTGTTTTATTTATACAGAGCTTGAAAAAACAGCCGAAATTCATGCTTCTAGACTAGAATACCCCCTTAAATAATTTTGTTAACAATTATTTATTTTTTTTATATAATTACTGACCCTGATTTATTTGAATCTTTGGAAGTATTTGAATCGTATCATTTAACCTTCCGCATAATAGGTGACTAAATGTCACATGCCATAATAGGTGGGGTTTGCCATACCCCGAAAATAAAATAAAATTCACAAAATTGTACGTTATGACAGTTCAATGATAAGAAATATATTTTAATAATTAACAATTAATAGGTTTAAGTAAAACACATTGTATCTTCTCGCTTTGTTCCACTCATTGCTATGGTAAATGCGTTTTTGGAATATAAAATCGATATTTACTAAATTAAATTATAATTTTTGATTTGAAGTAGCTTATGGTAACTTATATTAATGCAATAAACACGAGGATGTGCGCATTCGAGCGAAAAGTGGCACATTTCCGAGCGAGGGAGGCAAATGAAGCGCGACGCGGAGCGGCGCGCTTCATTTTCCCGAGATCGAAATGTGCCACTTTGAGCTCGAATGCGCACACTCGGTTTTAAGCTTGATTCGCCATAATTAATTTACGAGTGACAAATACAATAGGAAATCTTAATAGTGTAGTAGGTAATTAATAATAATTCTTTTTTCTCACTCGTACTGACAAGCTTGGCATATCTTTTCGCTCGCTCCCACTCATTGCTATGGTAAAAATACGTTTTTCTAACATAAAATCGATATTTACTGAACTAAATTAAAATTTTTGGTTTGAAGGAGCGAAGAATATATTAGACGAATGTGATAAATACGAGGATGTGCGCATTCGAGCGAAAAGTGGCACATTTCCGAGCGAGGGAGGCAAATGAAGCGCGACGCGGAGCGGCGCGCTTCATTTTCCCGAGATCGGAATGTGCCACTTTGAGCTCGAATGTGCACACTCGGTTTTAAGCACGATTACCAAGCGTCCCGTTTTAACAAGAAAAAAATTGGTCACGTTAGTTATACCCCACCTCGTACACGGAAGGTTAAAGCTCCTAATATTTTTGCTTAGTTTTTTTCAAGCCCAATAAATTAAATCTAAAATTAATCAAACTTAATTGTTTATGCGTTATACGCTTATTTTTTATAATTCTAACGGTACCAAACAGTCGACGAAAATTAAAAAAAAATATCCAGAATGTTTAAAAAGAAAGACCATTTTAGTAAAAATCGTTTTGGTTCTCAACGTCATTAAAACGTTAAATAGCTGTTACTCTGTTATTTATTAAAATAAATTAAATCAAAAAGCACTTTCTAAAGGCACTTTTTTTCGCTCTTCATAATGGAAAATTTAGATTTTTTACTCGGTCTTTAATTGTGCCAGTGTCGGTAGCTAACTTCGTTAAATCACGTGGGCGCTGTGTTAAATTTTGCGCTCATTAAAAAGGTTATTTCCGTACAATTCCAATGATACCAAAGAGTCTAGGAAAATCTTTAAAAACAACGAAGATATTGAATAAAAACTAAATGTAAAAGGGTTTCCACCAAAATGAAGCAGTTTTCATGGAAAACCCTATTCGCCAACTTTCTTATTAGTTGAGATAAATTCATTCTGTAAAAACTTTCTTGGGACACTTTTTTGCCTACATTACGATGATTTAGTCAAAAAATTCTGGGCCATTATTTGGGCTCATTTTGGCACCAACTTTGTTATTTTAAATAGGAACTCTATTTTACTTTTACAGAAATGTAAAGCTAATTTTTTTCTCATTTTAACGATATATAATTGTCAAAAAATATTTTAAAAAATAACCGAATTATTAATAAAAGAATTGAAATTTTGAATTTTACAAAAATTCTAATTTTTTAACTTTATTATTAGTCGAGATACATTAATTCTTTAAAGATTTTCTTAGGGCACCTTTTTGCCTACTTTACGACGGTTTAATCAAAACAAAATTTGGGCCATTATTTGGCCCTCTATTTGCTATTTCAAATAGGGACCTTATTTTATTTTTACAGAAAATGAAAACTCATTTTTTCTGACTTCAACGACATATAATTGTCTAAAGATGTTTTTAAAAATAACGAAGTTATTTACAAAAAAACCAAAATTTTGAATTTTACAATAGTTCCCTTTTGTTAAATTTCTTATTACTTAAGATAAATAAATTTTATAAAAACTTTTTTAAAGCAATTTTATGCGTACTTTACGATAGCAAAATCGCTAAATTTCTTGGACCTTTATTCGTCCCTATTTTGGTCCCAATTTTGTTATTTTAAACAGGGACCCTATTTAATTTTTAATCAAATAAAATGCCTATTATTTTCCATTTTCAAAGAAGTATAATTCTCTAAGAGTATTTGAAAAAATAACCGAGTTACTTACAAATAGATGTCAGAATGCCTTATTGACTCAAAATATTTTAAAAAATAACGGAGTTATTATCAAAAAAAAACAAAATTTATTCATTTTTCAAAATTTAATTTTCTTATTAGTTGAGATAAATTAATTTTGTAAAAACTTTCTCAAGGCACATTTTTACCCACTTTACGATGCGATTTGGCCACAAATTAAAATCCTAGTTTTTCACAATCCAAACGTCCTTCCCCTCGCTTAAATTTCAATTAATTTATGTAGTAGGTTTTGATTCGTAAACACACCAAAGAGTTAAAACGTCGTTCTTTTTAAGGGATTTCCAAAAGACCGTTGTGTGCTTTTGGACGTTTTCGTCGCGTCGATATTAATAATTTAATGCGTTCCAAGTGCAAAAACGGCTCCGGCTTTAAATTCAAATAGAAATAATCTAAAAGTATTAAAAATTCTTTTATAAACTTAAATTGAAATCAAAGTATTCGAAATGGAATAATTAAAGCTGTAATATTCAGAACGTTGGGAATATAAATAAGGACCTGGGAGACGCGTTGAGGAAGAGGAATGACCGCAGGTTTATGAGAAACCGCAGCAGAATAACTGACGTCGCTGCGGTTGAGGAAATTAAAATTACTTTGGAATATGCTTAGCTAAGCTAAGGGAAATGGACACGGTTCATGTAATAACGATTTATATTCCCAGACGGAAACTTCTAAAGAAGGCATTTTTACAAAGCTCCCTTTTTTGATCGACTCCTAAATAATTTCTTCCCTCCCCTTTCGAGGGTCCTCCGCTCGTTAATCCTTTCCCTGCATGCATCGCTTATTATCCTCGATTTACCGTTTTTACATAAGTCCGAGAACGAGAAGAAATATTTTAGAAAAAAAAAATGTACACTCAACGGCGTGTACTTCGGCCAGCTGTCGGCGTATTTGTGGCCATCTGTCGTTTTTACGCGGCCCTTAATAAAATATGAAAACGTCGGCATTGCCTTTTCTACTTTCTTTAACTCGAAAATTAATGCTCGTAAAATATTGTTGTTGAAGCTTTATTCCGTTATTCTTCTTGTTAATGACTAATTAGCGACGAACGGAATACATTACACCGTTTTCTTTAAATTTATGCAACAGGCGGTGCAGCACTTTGAATATTCCTTTAATCTGGGCATTCGTCTTAAAACTTTCCGGTTTCTTTGAAAGTTTAATTTAGTATTCGTATTTATATTGGAATTTTATTAACTCCTCCAAATATCTTTGAAGGGACTTTTCTTTGCGCCCCCCCGCCCGAAACTCTTAAGGGAAAGTTGCCTAAAACCATAGGCGTAGCTGGAGAGTTTTTCTAAGGGGAGAGAGCGAACATTTTTCTGAGAGGAGAGACGCACGTGCTCTCAAATTTGGCAACCCGAATTTTTGTAGAAAAGCCAAAAAGTTTTTTAAGGTGGGCAATACGGTTTTTAAGGGAAAATAAACAATAAATTTTTTAGGGTGACTAATAAGTTTTATAGGGTGGACAATGACCACCCTTGCCCACCCCCCCAACAATTGCGTTTTCCAAATAATCAAACCAAAACGTTATTATTTCTTCGATTGTTAAAATAATATTTATAAAAAACCTCTTCCCAATTTTGTTGTTAATAATTCTTTTTATTTTAATAAAAGAGGGGTGCACCCGGTTCGTTGTTAAGCCATTTCTTTCTTAGTTTTTAATTAAAATAAAATTGTAATACCTAAAATTTTATTTAAGAGCCTTAATGACACAGTCTAGACTTTGGAAAAAGTAATAGAGCTAATTTTTCTAACATTGTCTCATGGTTTTAGAAAATCCTCAGTGTTTTGCGGGGACACTCAGAATCAAAGAAAAAAAATTGAAAATTTAGTTGCTCGTAGGAATACGATTTTGTAATTGAGAATTAAAAACTTAATTCGGTCTAATAAATTAATATTTTACGTTCATAAAATGGAAATAACTTTGTTTTGTTGTTTTAAAAATTTCTGAAAAATCTCTTTGTAATGAGACACTAAATTTAATTACTTTGATTTCGAAAAATTGACTTTGTTTCTAAATCGCCGAAGGAGTACAGAATCTATGTTGCCTTTCAGAAGGGCTAGTTCTAATTTTTTACAAAACTCAAATGTTTTTAATTCTAATCGAAAGAACAAGTTAAAATAATTTTTATTGCTACAAACAATTTTTGTTTACGTCGCATACTTTCGGAGATAGCAAAAGATGACAAAATGCATAGCGAATATACGAGCAAACGGCTATAATCGAAGTTTTACAAAAATCTAAGTTGGCGTCGCATATTTTTTTCTGCTCTAAGTGGTTACCCAAAAATAGGCCTTTGTAAAAATATAGGGCGTCCCCCAACGATGCCCTTTAGAAAAATAAATACAACGCTTTTTAAATTCAAAACCTTACAAAAGAGCGTTTTAATTTTGATAAAATAACTCAAAAAGCAGGATACGCAAAAAAATTTTATTAAGGGTAATCTGCTGGGTAGTAAAAGGGGAATTTTTCGATTTAATTACAAAACGTCATTGGCGGCGCTTTTGGTGGGCGACATAAATTTTATTTTAAATTGTTTCGGTTTTGCAAGCGCAAACGAAGAAAAATTATTATTTAAATGACACTAATGCTTACTTTAAATAAAGATGTTTAATTAAAAATGTATTACTTAGAAAATTATTCTTAAATCAGATTTTCAAACAGTTTTCAATTCGAGCAACCAAAAACTTTGCAGTACCTACTGTGATTTTTCAAAATAAAAATACTCAAATAAATTTTTACCAAAATACAAAAAAAACACCTATTGTTTAATACAGATTTTCATTAAATTTTTGAACTTAACCCGAATTATTTTGCATGAAAATGATTAAATATTAACCCCTTGACATACAAAAAAAAAACGAATTTGATGAGTCCAGAAAAAACTATTAATTTGGCTCGACTTAACTGTTATGAGCTTACACAAATAACATAAAATAAATAATTAATAGTTTTAAACTATTTTGAAATATGTAGAGCAGTTTCCCAATCTTTTTTTAACATTCCCCACCTGTCATTCTAAAATTTTCATGTGTATAATATATACCATATAAATATTTTTTTATATTTAAAAATTGAATTATTCCATAAATGAAGCCTAATTACAACTTGTTCAAGACACAAGATTTAAGTTTTAGCAAGAAATCACTAGGAAATTATTAAGAAAAAGAAACAATAAGTAAATTTTAAAAACATAAACTAAAAAATATTTTTATATCGATAGCTCATATTTTTGATATCGCGAATTATTTTTAGTTTGCTTTCAACTTCGACCTATCGAGGTTTGACTGTATTTAATTTTATAAATTTAATATTTCTGAACAATTAAGATAATTTATTTATTGAGTTTTCTCCAATATTAATTTTATTTGCGTAAATTAATGATCTTCAAAGTTTTTTGAAAAACCACAAATTCTGTATTTATTCTATTTGAGTTTTCTGAAAATACATAATGATTTTTTCATCAAAATTTCCTTTTAAATTTACCGAATAAAGTTTTGTTTTATTCAATTTGTGTTATACAAAAAATTGATAATTAAAAATTTCTAAAGTTCTTAAATATATTTTAAAAATTTTCCAAGTTATTAATTTGAGTTGTCTAAAACTTAAAATAATTTATTCTTCGAGTTTACTTTAATAATTTTGCTAAATGTTTAAAACTAAATTTCATTCTATGTAAAAACCGGTGCATGTACTTATGTACGCACGTTAGAAGTAATACTTCTTTGGCGCGACTAAATTAAATATAACAACGCGCTATGTTGCGCTTGTGTATAGCTAGACCAGTGGTTATCAAACTATATGTTACTGCGCATATGTTGTTTTATTTGAATACATTGCTATTTCCTTTTAAATCCAAAAAATAATTTAAACAAATTGAATAAATACGAAGATGTGCGCGTTCGAGCGAAAAGTGGCACATTTTCGAGCGAGGAAGCAAATGAAGCGCGACGCGGAGCGGCGCGCTTCATTTTCCCGAGATCGGAAATGTGCCACTTTGAGCTCGAATGCGCACACTCGGCTTTAAGCACACTTTACAAGAATTAATTTACTCTCTGACAATTCGAAATTAAATATTACAGAATTATATTAATAACAAAATTCCCAAATCGCCAATTTTGCGCCTTTTAACAAAATTATTGTTGAAAACAAACCTTTTTCGGAACATAAAATTGAATACAGTTCTTGATTTCAAAATCTACAATGACACCTTAAACGATTGACGTCTCCTAGACGTCATAGTATGTCAAAGGGTTAATATCTAAAAAAGTATTTTCCTTTAACACGAAGAAAAATCTTGTACCACAATTCAATTTTCTAATCTGTGACTTATTTTCTATTTCAAGTGACCGAATTATTTTACAGTAAAGCCTGGGTACATTGACCACCTAGGGTTCTTAAAAATTGTGGTCAAAATCAAAGGTTTTTCTGTACTTGGTGGGAAAACGTAAAAGAAAAAATAAACTCAAAATTAATGTGTAAAAAAATATTTCGATGTGACCCATGCTAAAACCCGTTTCAACGAATAAATATATCAAAAAATCCCTTTGGTAGCGGGCAACTTTCCCCCAAGCGCATCTCTCCTAATCAAAAACGCTTTCGTCTTTCGAAAAAACTAACCATTTTTTTCTCTAAATACGCTTAACGAGCGGGGACGTCGAGCAAAATGAAAATTCTATTAAGAATCTGTATTACCGGATATTAAGTTTCCTTATCCCGGAGCTTTACGACAAGCTCCATGTATGACTTAAAAAAAGAGAATCGAGCGAAGAAAGATATCGCGTTTCAACGTGGGCTTGAAAATTCGAAAGATACGAGCCGAGAGATAAAATTACGTTAGAGCAAACACGCCAAATTAATATATCAAATTGATATATAAAGCAATCTACCTACGCACTGCTTATTTAGAATTCGTTTAGCTAATTCCGATAGAATTGCCATCTCTTTTCGGAAAGGATTAGCGCGCATCGTCACCTCTCGCTCCCGTGTTATCAGTTTTCGCCAGGCTGTATGCAGATTAACTGTAAGACAACATTAGATTTTAACAAACATCGCAGAGTCTGCCGTTTAAATTTTCCGTCCCTTTCGGTCGTTCGCGAATGGAAGAGGAAGAGACGCGACGCGCTAGTTCTCTAGTTAACTCAATATTATTACTAGTCCTACCCCTTAGTACGAGGATTTCAGCCCCCAGGGTGCGAGCGATTAAAAGGGGTTTATTTAGAAATTAGCTGTGTTTTGTTAGCGAGGGTGTCGACTAATGCATTTATTGCAGTTTTATTGCCCGAGGAACGAAACTCTTTTATTAATAAGACGACGAGGACTTACGTATTAACTCTTCGTCGATTTTTAGACGTCCGTCGTAATTTAATTGCGGAATTTCGTCGGATATTTCGAAGGTGCGGTTAGGGGGTCCTGCGACTTCCGTATACAATTTATTTTAATTCTAGGTGATTTTTTACGATTGTTTAATTTTGAAGATCCATAAATTGAGCTATTATTTTTTTTATAGTGCAGTTAATATACACAATCAAAATTTTCACGCGAGAAATGAGCAGGAAAGTTAATTTTCGAAGAAACTGTTTCCATACCTCATTAAATAAAAAGGAATCGAGCATATTTCGCGAAGGAAGCCACCGTTTTTAGTTTCTTGTTAAGGCCGAAGAAAATAGTATTTTATAAGCAGTGTTATTGTAAACAATTAACATTTCCGTATGTAAAATGAGCCGTAGCATTCATTTCCGAAGAGTTTTTTCCAATATCTTAAGCAATTAAAAAGATAAGAGCACATTTCGCAAAAAGCACCCCGGCTTTTAATTTTTTTCTTAAAAGTCAAGTCAGTATTAATTACAATCAGTATTATTATAAACAATTACCACTTTCATATGTAAAATAAACCGTGGAATTAATTTGTGAATAGTTTTGTTTTAAAATCTCAAGTAATAGAAAAGTTGTGAGCCTATTTCAAAAAGTACACCCCTGTTTAAATATTATTTTGTAGAGGCAAAGTGAAGTATCACTTATAATCAATATTATTATAAACAATTAACATTTTCGTCTGTAAAATAAAACGTAATATTCATTTCTGAAGAATTTGTTGCAATATTTCAAAGAATAAAAAAATTGCTGGCATATTTCCAAAAGTACAGCCCTGTTTCAAATATATTTCTTAGAGGCAAGGTAAAATATCACTTATAAACAATATTATTATAAACGATTAACATTTTTGTATGTAAAATAAACCGTAGAATACATTTCCGAAGAGTTTTTTCCAATATCTTAAGTAATTAAACAGATACGAGCACATTTCGCAAAAAGCACTCCGGCTTTTAATTTTTTTCTTAAAAGTCAAGTCAGTATTAATTACAATCAGTATTATTATAAACAATTACCACTTTCATATGTAAAATAAACCGTGGAATTAATTTGTGAATAGTTTTGTTTTAAAATCTCAAGTAATAAAAAGTTGTGAGCCTATTTCAAAAAGTACACCCCTGTTTAAATATTATTTTGTAGAGGCAAAGTAAAGTATCACTTATAATCAATTTTATTATAAACAATTAACATTTTCGTCTGTAAAATAAAACGTAATATTCATTTCTGAAGAATTTGTTGCAATATTTCAAACAATAAAAAATTGCTGGCATATTTCCAAAAGTACAGCCCTGTTTCAAATATATTTCTTAGAGGCAAGGTAAAATATCACTTATAAACAATATTATTATAAACGATTAACATTTTCGTATGTAAAATAAACCGTAGAATACATTTCCGAAGAGTTTTTTCCAATATCTTAAAGTAATTAAAAAGATACGAGCACATTTCGCAAAAAACACCCGGCTTTTAATTTTTTTCTTAAAAACTAAGTCAAGTATTAATTCGAATCAATATTATTATAAACAATTACAACTTTCATATGCAAAATAAAGCGTGGAATTAATTTCTGAATAGTTTGTTTTAATATCTCAAGTAATAAAATAGTTGTGAGCCTATTTCAAAAAGTACACCCCTGTTTCGCGATTATTTTGCAGAGGCGAAGTGAAGTATCACTTATAATCAGTATTATTATAAACAATTAACATTTTCGTATGTAAAATAAGACGTAACATTCATTTCTGAAGAATTTGTTGCAATATCTCAAACAATAAAAAAATTGCTGGCATATTTTCAAAATACACCCTTGTTTCAAATATATTTCTTAGAGGCAAGATGAAATATCACTTATAAACAGTATTATTATAAACAATTAACATTTCCGTATGTAAAATAAACCGTAGAATTAATTCTCAAAGAAGTTTTTTCAAAATCCTTAGTAATAAAAAAGATACAGAGACATTTTGCAAAATAAACCCCGGCTATTAATTTTTTTCTTAAAAACCAAGCCAAGTATGAATTTCAATCAATATTATTATAAACAATTACAATTTTCATATGTAAAATAAACCGTGGAATTAATTTCTGAATAGTTTGTTTTTATATCTCAAGTAATAAAAAGTTTTGGGCCTATTTCAAAAAGTACACCCTCGTTTTGAGATTATTTTGTAGAAGCGAAGTGAAGTATCACTTATAATCAATATTATTATAAACAATTAACATTTTTGTTTCTAAAATAAGACGTAACATTCATTTCTGAAGAATTTGTTGGAATATTTCAAACAATAAAAAAATTGCTGGCATATTTCCAAAATACACCCCTGTTTTAAATATATTTCTTAGATGCAAGATGAAATATCACTTATAAACAGTATTATTATAAACAATTAACATTTCCGTATGTAAAATAAGCCGTAGAATTAATTCTCAAAAAAGTTTTTTCAAAATCTTTAGTAATAAAAAAGATACAGAGACATTTTGCAAAATAAACCCCGGCGTTTAATTTTTTTCTTAAAACCAAAACCAAGTATTAATTATAATCAGTATTGGTATAAACAATTAACATTTCCCTATATAAAATAAGTCCTAAAATAAATTTCCGAACAGTTTGTTCCGATATCTCAAGTAATAAAAAAGTTGCGAACATATTTTCCAAAATACACCCCTGTTTCACTATTATTTATTCGAACCAGGGTAAAGTGTTACTTATAATCGGTATTATTATAAATAATTAATATTTCCGCAATTAAAATAAGTCGCAAAATTAATTTCGGCGTTAAGTAAAAAAGAAAACAGTATATTTCTCAGAATACAAATAAAAAGCGAAAAGATACTTAAATGGTATATGAACCTACGCTTAAGTTGGCATTAAAACCTCAGAAAAACTAAAGAAGTTTACCGCAAAACCTTTCAAAAAAATCTAAGCAATAAAATAATAACCAATACCAAATCAAAGTTCGAACGTGTCCCAAAACCTCAAAATCTAAGTGCTACCCGCGTTTCTGCAAGTACCGCATAGAAAACACGAATTTTATAAGATCCGAAATTATCCAATTCAAAGCAATAAAATAATATTAGTAAAATGAAGCAGAAGGAAGAAAGGAATCGAGGAAGTTCGTTCTTGGCCCAAATTAATTTCGCAACAACCTACAAACAACGCCGTCAAAATTTCGAAAGCTTCCCAACATGTTACTCCGGCGTAACTGTCATCGTCAGCATCCGCCGCCGAGAGTTGTTCAGAAATAATTTTTGCGCCGTTAATGTTATCGGAGAGAAGAGAATGAATAGCGTAACGACGGATTAAGGGTGTTGTATCGGATAGTATCTTCGGAATGGCTGCAGTACCTCGAAATCTATTCGAAGGGATGGGGGCGTCGAGCCTCTGGCGCTAAATCGAACAAAGGCATTGTCAGTCTTCCGTGCAAAGAAGATGCCTGTCCGGGACTTGGAGGGTCCTTCATCAATAATCTCATTTAACCTTCTCTGTTATATTAGTAGCCGCCGGCACGAAGAATCTTCTCACTATTTATCGAGCACCGTTGTTCTGCGCTCCGCAAGAACTACTGCTCGCCTCCCGACACCGCTTTCGTCGCCCTTTTTTTTCAAAAGATCGATTCGGGGAACGTTTTTTCAGAAAGTCAGTTATATAATCGAGCACGCACTTAATTTTGTTGAAGTTATACTTCTTTTTGGGCGTAGAGAGTAAAATTTTAACTGCAAGGGAAGTTGCGCGCGCACAGCTAGTTTGACAAGTTAGTGGTCGAAGAAATTCAATTAATTATTGTGAATCGTGCTTAAAACCGAGTGTGCACATTCGAGCTCAAAGTGGCACATTCCGATCTCGGGAAAATGAAGCGCGCCGCTCCGCGTCGCGCTTCATTTGCCTCCCTCGCTCGGAAATGTGCCACTTTTCGCTCGAATGCGCACATCCTTGTATTTATTGGATTTGTTTACGTTAATTTTTGGATTTAAAAATAAAATAGTAATGTAGCTTATTTTCCCGGAAAAATAAATCATACATGGTCATATATACCTTTTGAATGATTCAATATATAGGCATATATGGTTATATATAGTCATATATAAAAGTTCACCATTTATTTTTTTATTACCTTACATATTATATATGGCCTTATATAGTTTGATCAAGCACATATACTTTTTGAACGACTCTATATATTACTAGGGGAAGTTACCCGGTTGTGGGCATTGTCCGGTTGTGGGCACCCCCGAATAACTTTTGATCGTGAGCAGATACAGGTGTTTTCACGATTGTCATTTGTTCGCAATGTCAGCACTATGTGTTATTGCTAATATAAAGCGAACAGACGCATATGCGTAGTAGCTACGCGTTATTCCATGTTTTCATCTCTAAAAATGTACCGCGATGTAGTCGTTTATTGCGTTTAAAGTGCGATAAATAAAAGTAACTTATTGCAAAAGGTCGGTCTAATGTAAATATATGCAGGAAATTAAATATATTTTATAATTTTAATTTCGATTCAATCAAAATCTTTGCGAAATAAATTTGCCAGTCATTTGTCGACAGCTATGAATTTTCCAGTTGTGGGCACCTACATTTTACTAGTTGTGGGCACTTAAGTTTTTGCCATTTAAACCTTGTATTTCGCTGACAATTTGTCGAATATTGTTGTTCATGTTAACATAACCCCCCTGCGGAGTCTAGGGGTGTAGCCGAGCCTGATTTCGAGGGGCGGGCAAAGACCCCCCTCGATTATCATGTACGACAAAAATGTAAAGATATCAAAACTTTTTCACAATAATTAAAACAAAAATTAAACATTTTTGGTTTTGGATTTCAAACAGACTTCTTTTCACAACTCGACTATTGAAAATCAGATTTTCGATTGTCGAGCATCTTTGACATACCAATTCATATGACTTAAAAATTGTAAATAATATATTAACGAAATTTTTGCGGATTTTTTAGTGCATTTTTAACCATGTCGATTTCAAAAATCAATTTTGATGCATACATTGGAGCCATTTGAATATAATCCCGTGAAGTCCACTGCGAAAGCCTATTTTAAATTTTATTTTCATAACTGAAGGCTTTGAATATGAATAAATTGTGTTTTTTCTCTATATAATGGCGTTTTATTCCATATTTTCCCATTTTGAGGAGATTTTGCTGATGTGCCCACAACCGGTTAAAAAAAATTGCATGATGAAAAATGACTACTTTATGAAAAGTTAAAAATGTTTTTTTTTTAAATTGATATAAAATTAATTTCTTTGTCAGTAGTTAGCTAAGGTCTCTAGCTTCCCGATAATATGCTCATTCTGCATAAATATTGAGTTGGTCAAAACTTACGGCCTAAATAGCTAACTGTGCCCACAACCGGTTAACTTCCCCTATATATAGCAGTATTTCCCAACGTGGAGCCCATGTCCCATAGGGAGGCAATTCGTTTGGTCAAGGGGGCAATTAAAAAAAGAACTTTTCCAGAATGTAAATTTAATGATATGGCGACTCTTAGTCGCCCCCATGGATTAGTAAACGTCCAGTATAGTGTGCAAATAATCTTCTAATAATGAATAATAATTAATTGAAATAATATTAAAAAATCTTACATCGAAATTATTGTGTACTTAAATACCTGAATATATGATGTTTTCTTGCATTATTATGTTTTTTTAATAACTTTCTTGTGATTTCTTCCTCATTAGTCCATCATTAGAACTACTTACAATTAAAAATTTTGAATGTTAAAAATTATCAATATGTCACATGGGGGATATAAGAAAATTTTTAAAAGCTTAGGCGGGGCATGGCACAAAAAAGGTTGGGAAACACTGAAATATAGCTATACATGAAATTCTTGGGATTTCGTTTTTCTTTATATTAATGTTTACAAAATTATCGTGGCGTAGTATTCGGAGGTGTCCGATACACCTTCGTCCCACTTTTACAATACTATTTTACAATAATTTCGAAAAAATTAATTAAAAATTAGAATGCAATTAAAAATAGGATATATTGCCAATTTTTATATATGACAATATATGATTCGTTTTTCCCTTGTCGTAATTGATATTATAGCCAAGAAAAGAATTTTTTTCTATTTCTATACACACAGAAAAGTAATTCATCCAAAATACTGCCAAAGCCCGTGATCAAACTATATATGGCCATATATAAAATGTAAGGTAATAAAAAAATAAGTAGTGAACTTTCATATATGGCTATATATAGTTATTTATAGTTATACAGTCGAACTTCTATAAGTCGAACGCCAATAAGCCGAATTTTTGATAGCTCGAACTCGAACCAGTTTCCCTAGGACTTGCCTATCTCAACGTTAATATTTTTATGTCAATAACTCGAAATTTAATAAATCAAATTATTTAATTAGTCGAAGCGTTTTACAATTCATTAAATTCAAGTTTCCATTAGTAAATAGGTCGATGACTCGAAGTTAAATTTTACAACTTTTCTAAAAATTTCGCTACCTGAGAGAGAATTAACGACGGCTTGGTTTGGTGTTATTGATGCTTTATAAGCTCTATTGTTAACTACGAATAAAAGGTTTATACTACAAGAATGTTTTGACGGCGGCACTTCAATTGGATTTAAAAACTAAATATTTAAATGCCTTATAAATAGTTATAAATTTTTGAGATGGTTATACCGTTTATTTTACAAAAAAAGAAACTATTTTTGCATTTTAGTTTTCCATTTGGTGGTTATTCGTCGACTACGAAGACTAACAAATGTGTGTTACGTTCTTTATAGTTTGTAACAGAATATAACAGAAAATCTAAAAAAGTTTAATACTTTTTCTAAAATTATTTACGTATTAACATGCAGTGTAAACGAAAATTAAAAAGTTTAACCATAAGGGAGAAAATAAATCTTATAAAAGAAGTGGAACGTGGGCTCAAAAGAAAAAAGGATATAGCTAAAGATTTTGGTATTCCCGCAAACACTTTATCAACCATTTTAAACAACAGAAACCTAATTGTAGCTGCTGAAGATACAAATGACAAATGTCAACGTTGATAAAGATTTGGAAGTTCCTGAAATTCCTAGCGATGAAAGCATTATAAGTAAAGTGCTAGAAGAAAATAAGAAAAACTGTGAAAGTGAAAGTGAATATGAAAGTGATACAGATGTTACAGTAAACATCCCTTCAACAACTCAAGTTTACAATGCAATAGATACTATTTCTCTATTCCTATGTGCTCAAGAAGATGTTCCTACAGATATATTATTATCGGTAAGATCATTGGAAAAATTTGTAGAAACGTAACATTTTGAAGCAATAAAGCAAAAGACAATTTTAGATTAATTTCAATTTAACAGTAAATAATATGTAAATAACTACATTTTTTAGGGTCTTAATAAAAATAAATAATGTTAATGATTGTAGATCAATTTTGGTTATTTTCTATAAAAAATGAATGTTAGGTATATATATACGGAAGTATTTAACTAAACTTTTTTTGGTAACTCGAGTTTTTGATGGGACGAATTATTTTTGCTGTCCCTTCAACTTCGACTTATCGAGATTCGACTGTATATGAAATCATTCAAAAAGTATATATAACCATATATGCTCCATATATAATTTATTTTTTCGGGGGGAATTAAGCTACATTACTATTTCCTTTTTAAATCCAACAATTAACGTAAACAAATTCAATAAATACGAAGATGTGCGCATTCGAGCGAAAAGTGGCACATTTCCGAGCGAGGGAGGCAAATGAAGCGCGACGCGGAGCGGCGCGCTTCATTTTCCCGAGATCGGAATGTGCCACTTTGAGCTCGAATGTGCACGCTCGGTTTTAAGCACGATTCACAATAGTTAATTAACTTTCTTAGACAGCTAGCTTCATTCTTTTCGCAAGCCCACTAAAGTTTTACTCTCAACGCGTCAAAAGAAGTACAACTTCAAAAGGCGCATTTAACGTGTTCTAATTCAAACTAAAAAACCGAAATTCCTTGTCAATTCTGAACGACAACATTTTTATTGATGCATTCAAAAGTCGAATAGTTTCCGTTTAGATTTTCGAAAGATGGATGCTAGTCGATGAGAGGGTAGAAATACAAACGCGCCCTAATGGAATTATTCAATTACAAATAACAGTTTTTAAGCGTTAATTAAGCGCGGGTATACAAATTCGAGGAGGAAGTGAAGTACTTCTCGCGCCGATGTACAAATGCCTAACAATTTCTCAAAGTTGGAAGCTCGAAGCGCACGCGAAGATGGCAGAAGGCTATGGAAATTTAATTAGCTACACTGAATATCAGTCAAAAGTTGATTAAATTTTAACAGATATATTTGTGCATCGGTTGCTTTAATTGCTGTAATGAGTTAGAGAACTCGTTTCGAACTAAATAACGAGTAGTACGCCCCTCGCGCTCCGCGCGAAAGCCAAAAATTCCACTTTTTTAACGATTACTTTTACTAATGAAGGTGGAGGCGATATTACACTTAATTGAAATGATTAGCTTAATCAGGAATTTCCACGGCGGACGGAATATGCATAGAAAGAGCCCAAAAAAAAAGTATATCGCTTCATCGATGTCGAGGATTTATGAAGTACGAACTAATTTTCCAGTTTTGTGAGCGTTGTTTACGCCGTTGCAGCATTTTAAGTTACGAAATTAACATATTTTCTAAATATAAAGCAATTCCCCGTCTCGAAAACTGACGGTGCCTTTTCCAAATAAAGGGTTTATGATAATTTCAAATCCTAAATACTTTCCGAGATATTTCTTCACTTTAAGATACGCTCCCGAAACTCGCCCAACTTTTGTCTTCGACTTATTTTTTACGATTTTTTTCTCCTTTCGTCCCTAATCCTAATTCTGCTTCCTTGGCTTTGCGCCGTTTTAATTTTATTTCTCTTCGCGATTGTTAAAAAATCGTTCCTCTGCTATTTTTCGATTAACAAAGTCAATTTTGGTCCCAAATTACGTTGGACTACAATTTTTCAAAAAGCATTTCTTTTCGATGCGAGCAAACGTCTGTACCACAATTTAATTGAGTCAAAAACCAAAAAAAAATAGCTCGGAAAAACAATAAGTAATTTATTTCTAAGCAAAGGTACTAAAGCCATTCCCCAAAAGTGTGTGTGTGTGTGTGTGTGTGTGTGTGTGGACAAGTTTCACAAAAGTAAAGAACCAGCGCCTCTTAGGTCAATTTTTGGCCTACCGAACGAAATAATTACTGACCGGACTCAGATTGTAGAGAGCAAAAAACTGATTAATCGTGTATGATTTTTTTTTTAAATTTGAGCCTTCAGAAACTAATTCTGATAGGTCGATTTTCATTTGAGTTTCTCTCAATGTTTCCAAACTGTTTTTGAACATTTTTTTCCACAAATCAATTTTATTTTTCATGCTTTCTAATGACGCTAGGCAGTAATTTTTCCATCCACTCATTCGCATTTAGGCCAACTTGTGATCAAAGAGGCGCCGGCTCTTTCCATTCCGCATTTAGTTTTAAAAAAATTCTAATCAGAAAAAAATTAATCGGCCCCAAAGCAAAAAAAAATGTCTTTCGAAAGCGAAAGTAGCGAATCGACGCCGAAAAAAATGAATCGCCGAGTCGAGAGTGAGACGTGGCGCTGGGATCTTATGTAAATATCCTAAAGTCACATTCTAGCGACAATCTGGGCGTCGAGGTGCCTTATTAAAAAATCTGTTTGCTCGTTAACGGCGTAAGAAATAGCTCATCAGTCGTTCTCGGGCACGCTAATGAAAGTACAGGAGGAGGAAGCGAAGATTCAAGATTTTCTTTGCCCGCATTTTCTAACTTATGTATGACTAGCGGATTCCTCTTTCTTCTCCGCCTTCTTGCGCCCTAAGAGAAATGAAAACGCGAAGAAAAAGGGTTGCGGAATTTTGCCCTCGGTAAATGCTTGTCGAGTTCTTGTTTTCGTCGTTACATTAATTAACACCAAACAATTACGTGGAGTAATTTCTATGATCTTTGCCTCGAACGATATTGTGATATACAGGGTGTCAGACGAATGGGTACCGAGACTTAACCGGGTGATACCTGACACTAACGTAAACAATAAAAGTTGGTGTGCAATATGTTCTAAATCTAAATAATTTTGAGAAAAATGTATTTTAATTGCTTCATTGCTAATTTATTTTATTGTTTGTATATTTTTAAATTGTAGTTTGAGGTAACTCGACCAATACATGGCCGCTTAAGCCGTTCTTCATATTTTATTAAAAAATGTTATAATGATATTCTCATTAGTTTAGCTAATATACGTCCATATATGGGTAAAAATTAATTGAAAATTGAAAAAAAATATGTATGACATAGAGATATATCAAGAAAAAAAAACGAAAACTTAATACATTCAATAAATGGCCACAACGTGTACTAAATGACCAATTAATACCCAATAGATGGCCAATTTAAAAATAATACTTTTATAGTTTGTGTATTACTAGCAAAAATGAATAAATAAACTGAAAACAAACAACATGTAGGATAATAATTAACCTAAAATAAATAAAAAATTTAATTTTATCAACTCTAAGAATTTTTTATAAAAAGTACTTTTCATTAACTTGATAATTCTATTTATTATTAATAAAATATGGTAACTGTTAAACTTATAGGATATGAAATAATTGTTAATAATAATTATCATTAAATAAATAAATAATTCACAATATAGTTATTGGACTAAGTTTTATAATATTTACTCTTTTTATAATAACAACAATGCTTATTAGATAATAATTAATATAATTATTTATTACAAATTGTAACATACCTTGGAACAATATTTATAAACATTTTTCCGTTGTAATGTTACATGCTTACTAGTCGTGGCGTTAATGAGACCGTTTATTGTACTTGTGCACGAAAGAAAATTTTTTTTAGAAATAATTACAAATACAAAATTAAAAAAGTACTTTTTATAAAATCTTCAATATATTTATTTTACAAAAAAATGCATTTTTTTATATATTATTATGCTTAATTTCTTTGTATTTATTTATTAAAATATTAGGTGGACATCTACTGGAGGGTGGCCATCTATTGGTCGAATTACCCCCCGACATGATAACTAAAATATATTACACATGAAGCCACTTGACGTGGGCTATAGTTTTGTTCAGATTAAAGTGATTTATTCGTCTAATAGGCGTAATATACCTCGTTTACGTTAAGAATAATGTGACGTCACGTTTACTATTGTAATTAAGTGCAACATCACCATAACAACCGCATAACTAAATACATACATGTTTTGTTTAAGGAAAATTGTAATCTACGCGTCGTCTACTCCCGTATTGCGTTGCTATAACAACGCTACCAATATATTGACATAATTGACATTAGCATTAAATTTCATAACCAAACTTTTTGAATAGCACTATATACATTTTTTTTCATATTTATTTGTTTGTTTTTGTTTTTCTTTTTTTGCAAATTATTGGCGGGAGGGTTGTATTTAGATAGATCCTAAGGGCCATTAAATTATTTAAAAATCGAAACTCTAATAAAACTAAGTTTTGAATGTTTTTATTAACACAGTAAATTTTTACGATAAGTTAAACTTTTATTTCGTTAACAAACTCGTTAAAGTTTTTTGGTTACCCTTTCGATCTCGAAAAGATAAACCGTTCTAGTATTAAAAAAAATTTCCACGTTTATTAAATTTAAAAACGGCCGTATTAAATTACCCAATTCGCTTTTCAGCCCTTAGTAGCATAATTAAGTGTGCCTAAATTATTTTGTATACAGAAAAAATTATCATAAAATCCGTTTTAAAGAAGCGCATTTATTATTTTTTTTTCTCGTACGCGCGAAGCGAAAGGCGCGAGAGGGCGAAAATCGAACGAGCTCCTAAGTTTCAAACGGGGAGAAAAGTAGAGAAAGTACTTATAGTTGCACTTAGGCGCGTAGTGTTGTTTAAACCCCTCGGGCTGGCACCTCCATTTCGGACTTAGTTACTTATGCAAATGTATCGCGCGTACCGAAAAGGGTTGCGATGGCAGCGCCGGAGCGACGCATATTTTTCTCGTTTACGATCTCCGGTCAGGGTAGAGCGCTTATGGCTACGTCCGTCATAACTTTATTAGGGGAATTACTTACGTCGCAGAAGGGTTCGCGCCCCCGTTTTGTTTTCGGCTTTAAATATTTAAAATCATATTTCGAAATTTTTTAAATTTTACGGCGAATTTATTGCAAAGCCGTAAAAGTTTTTCGCGTTAAAAAAAAGGGTGCGATCGCGGTAGGGCATAATTTAACGAAAAACAAATCGGTTTGTCTTATTTTTCGAACGGTTTTCGCGGATCTATACGATTCCATCTAAAAAGATTAAAATTTTTTGTTGTTTTTAATTAATGATATATCCAAAAAGAACAGATTTATTTGATTTCCATTTTTACACGCAATTGAAGCCATCAAGCTGTAAATCAGTGGTTGTTAAACCTTTCTAAGTTGAATTTTTTTTTAATATATTGAAGTGGATGGAAAAGTAATTTCGCTTTTTGAAAGTAAATGGCAAGTAAGGTAATTGCGGGTAATAAGACCTGTCGGCTAATAAGGCCTAATTAACAAAAATCGTATTTAAAATAACCGCTTTGGCTTAAGGCCCCACACACACAAACACGTATTGAATGAAGATGTCTCTACAAGTTTGTGGAGGCGGCATATTTCGCTTCCTGCCCCAAATGTAGCATCATATATCGTAAAACGCGGCCAGGCAATACAAATAATAAAAATCGGTCCAAATCAATTGTTAGTATTTTTTGAAATATTACACTTAGCTATGTAAAATCACATTTATTTTCTTTATTCATTCAAGCTTCGATGATTTTAAATATTTTAATGACATATCATGAACCAAATGTTTTTTATTTTGATTTTCTTACATACGTGATCGGCGGTTATTAGGGCCTACTAAATTTAACCATAGGCCTTATTATACTTCCACTTTTTCTATCAAAGTTTAATTGTTTTCTAATGCATTTTACATTACTTTTAAGGTCTTACGGATATAACTATGTAAAGAAACTTGTTGTACCTTGACTCTTTTTTTATTTAAAATTTTTTTCAAAATGTATATGTAACAATTTGTTAATAAAATAATTTGCACCGTATGGGGGCACTAATAAGGTGCACTTCATAAAAAAATTTAAAAGCATTAGCAACTGCTTTTTCACATTGCTTTAAGATTTAAAAATTCGTGGAACTATGAGTTAGGTATAACAGGGGTGATGTACCTAGACCCGTCTTATGAAAAGTATATATTTATTATTTATTTTTAGATTATACGAACTAATAATGTTCTTCTTTAATATAACACTAAAATTGTTTCAAAAATTAACAAAACATTTCTCGTATACTGAAATTTAACTATTCAAAAACTTAAAAAAACATTAACTTTTAATTTGACTTGCTAGACATATTATCTGAAGCAAAATAAAATAAAATAAAAAAGAATATATAACAAATATACTCCTACATTTTTATTTATTATACGTTGATCCTGGAGTCAAGTTACAACTGATCGACAATGACCGAGGTACATCATCCCGGCCCTTGATGTTTAATCATCACAAGAACAAAATTAAAGATTATGTTGTGTTAAAATCAGACTACTACTATGCAAACGTTAATAAATAATCTTCCTGCTTACGATAAGTCATTATTAGGTAATAAAAATTATGTCAGTGGATTATACTAATGACTTTGAGTGCGCTAATGACTGTTAAGAGAGGCAATTTGTAATTTAAAAAAAAAATATATTCCAATTGCTGTATTCATGTATTTATTAAACTTAGTTATCAAATATATTATGTCCAGTTTGATTACTGAAATTTTTTAAAGCTGTAGGCCTCATTACCCTTCAGTAGTATAACAAGGCCTACTGGCAAGGTTTTTAAAAATGCTAATTTTTGGTTTTGTTTATAGTGAAAGTTACCATTTTTTCTTTATATTTTATAGTAACTGAATCTTAAAAATGATTACCATTAAAATATGTTGATTGAATTCGATGTTTTTTGATTTAATTTCTAATTTCCCTTAGCTAGGCCTTATTACCCGCAGTTACCTTATATGTCTTTAAAAAGAGTTAGGTTATTTTAGTATTTGCTTCATTACTAATTTAATTTATTGTTTAGACACGATGTTTCAGAATAAATATGACCCATAAGGCCACTCGATTTGGGGTACGTTTTTCTTCGCTTTAGGGTCATTTGTGAGTGGATTAAGTGGAAGTACTTATTCGTCTGACACGCTGTATATCAAACCTTAATCTCTATAATAATTAAAAAACGAAAAATTGTTTGTGTACCAAAATCGCATTTATAAAAACGCGAAGACGCTCGTGGGCCGCTTAAGCGACCCGATTGCGAGCAAAAATGCGCAAAAATCTATTTGCGAACATTTTCCCGATACTGGTTTTTGGAATTGCACATTTCTAAGCACACAATTTTAATTTTTGTTTTTACGAAAGTAATTCCAAGGATAATAAAACTAATAATCCGTACATTTCGCCTAAAATTTTCCCCGTTTATCTTTACTTCAACAGCATTATTTCTTCTAAAACATTGTACTCGGAAAGAAGTAGCTCGAGCAAAATTATGCAGTCCCCGAACCAATTAAAGGACACGAATTAAACAATTTAATTCGCTGCAACGATTCAAACAGTCTAGGAAACAGAAAGACGAGCTTCCCTTTACAGCTTCACTTCCAACAATGCAGGACAAAAAAAGAAACAACCAAAAAAACAAGAAACGAGAAAATCGGTAACACAGCAGCTTAGAATTTGATTAAACGAAATTACAATTGTAAATGTCACGTGCGCCATCGAAAAACCGGCGACACAAAGGAAAACGTTTTATGAAAGATAATTCGACGATGAATATTGTCAGCTTTTATGACTTTTGCTTCGTTCACATTGCGTTTAATCTGCGGGCCCCCGAAGAGCAACAATTGCGCTATCAAACTCGAATAAATTTCGGGCGCGCGTTACGACAATTTCGGCCGTAGCCGAAGAAATAAGGAAAATATCCGGCCGGTTTTATAAATAAAAAACAATTAAAAGCGTCGCTTTGGGGGTGCCTTTTAGGTGGGCGATAAGGAGTAATGGTTTTTGTATGGAAATAAAGTCCAATCGTTCTCTAATTAGAGCTGGTGAACCTAATTAATATTCATCGAGTCGGTTTCGGTACGAAGCCGTCCTTCACTCGCCGAAGGAATCAAACTGCGCCCCCGAAAGGGCAGAGAGGAGAGGCCGAGCGAAAAAACAGGCGTTTAATTTAACACTAGAACCGCGGAATCGGTCATTTTGACCGATTCGCAATTTTATCGTCTTGTTACTTTTTATTGGTAGAATATATTTCGGCCATATTACAGGACTTTTCCTAATTTTACTTGATAATTACTGTCTCTATATCTAAATTTACCAAAATTGGTTTAGTGGTTTAGGCGTGAATAGGTAACAGACAGACAGAGACAGACAGACAGACAGACAGACAGACAGACAGACAGACAGACAGACAGACAGACAGACAGACAGACAGAGTTACTTTGGCTTTTAAAATATTAGTTTGGTTAATTAATTTTTTTTAGAAAATAAATTAAGTATCGTGAAACGTGCTTAAAGTGGAGTGCGCACATTCGAGCTCAAAGTGGCACATTCCGATCTCGGGAAAATGAAGCGCGCCGCTCCGCGTCGCGCTTCATTTGCCCCTCGCTCGGAAATGTGCCACTTTTCGCTCGAACGTGCACATCCTCGTATTTATTGATTTGCCTTAATTAATCTTTACACTTTCAATTTCAAAAATTAAGAGTAAATATGAATTTTATGTTCAAAAGTTATGGCATTTATTGCTTTTAAAAACTGTTCAAAAGCATTAACCCCTTGACATACAAAAAAACTGAATTTGATGAGTCCGAAAAAAACTATTAATTTGGCTCAACTTAACTGTTATGAGCATACACAAATAACATAAAATAAATAATTAATAGTTTTAAAATATTTTGAAATATGTAGAGCAGTGTTTCCCAATCTTTTTTTAACATTCCCCACCTAAGTCATTCTAAATTTTTGATGCATATAATATATAACATCAAATATTTTTTTATATTTAAAAATTGAATTATTCCATAAATGAAGGCTAATTACAACTTGTTCAAGACACAAGATTTAGGTTTTAGCAAGAAATGACTAGGAAATTATGAAGAAAAAGAAACAATAAGTAAATTTTCAAAACATAAACTAAAAAATATTTTTATATCGATAGCTCTAATTTTTGATAACGCGAATTATTTTTAGTTTCTCTCCAACTTCGACCTATCGAGGTTTGACTGTATTTAATTTTATAAATTTAATATTTCTGAATAATTAAGATAATTTATTTATTGAGTTTTGTACAATATTAATTTTATTTGCGTAAATTAATGATCTTCAAAGTTTTTTGAAAAACCACAAATTCTGTATTTACTCTATTTGAGTTTTCTGAAAATACATAATAATTTTTTCATCAAAATTTCCTTTTAAATTTACCGAATAAAGTTTTGTTTTATTCAATTTGTGTTATACAAAAAAAAATTGATAATTAAAAATTTCTAAAGTTCTTAAATATATTTTTAAAATTTTCCAAGTTATTAATTTATTTAATTTGAATTGTCTAAAAACTCAAAATAATTTATTCTTCGAGTTTACTTTAATAATTTTGCTAAATGTTTAAAACTGAATTTCATTCTATGTAAAAAAAACCGGTGCATTTACTTATGTACGCACGTTAGAAGTAATACTTCTTTGGCGCGACTAAATTAAATATAACAACGCGCTATGTTGCGCTTGTGTATAGCTAGACCAGTGGTTATCAAACTATATGTTACTGCGCATATGTCGTTTTATTTGAATACATTGCTATTTCCTTTTTAAATCCAAAAAGTAATTTAAACAAATTGATAAATACGAAGATGTGCGCGTTCGAGCGAAAAGTGGCACATTTTCGAGCGAGGGAGACAAATGAAGCGCGACGCGGAGCGGCGCGCTTCATTTTCCCGAGATCGGAAATGTGCCACTTTGAGCTCGAATGCGCACACTCGGCTTTAAGCACACTTTACAAGAATTAAATTACTCTCTGGCAATTCGCAATTAAATATTACAAAATTATATTAATAACAAAATTCCCAAATAGCCAATTTTGTGCCTTTTAACAAAATTATTGTCAAAAACAAACCTTTTTCGAAATATAAAATTGAATACAGTTCTTGACGTCTTAGAGACGTCAAAATCTACAATGACACCCTAATCAATTGACGTCTCCGAGACGTCATTGTATGTCAATGTGTTGCAATAAATATTTAATTGTTAAAAGACCAATTTTTCTTAACCGTGGTTGTAGTAAGTTCAAAATTTCCGCGGTTCTAGTGTTAAGTAATAAAAGGAAGAGGGATTTGCATAACGCACCCCTTTAAGTGTATCGGTCGAAGGGACGGCGTTTCGTACGTCCATCAAGGATGCGCAAAGGTAAAAGAAGTTGAGAGGCGCTGTCCATTAAATTAATTGGGTAAAGTGAAAGGTTTGGGTCGATGTGTGCATCGGAAGGGCGATTTGGGGTTCGGGGGAGAGAGAATAAAAACGAAACGAAGGAGAAAACGCTTCGGCGAAGAATTCTTCTTCTGGCTTTGTGCGCGGGTATCTGCCGGGGCGATGTTATTGGGATTAATCGAATTTTGTACTTTGTTGAAAGAGGAGTTGGTCAGCGGTTTTACCTCCGCTTTTCTATATTTAAATGAAAAACTAATTTTGCTGCTTGCCTGACGAGAAAGCAATCGGGACGAGCGTTTTCATTCACCAACCGAAACATTTTCCAAATCTAATCATGGCTTCTGGACAGGAAGCCTTTTAAACAGATAAACGAGGATTTGCGTTCGGAAATTTTTTAATGTAAACTTTTTCGCTCTTTCTGTGCGCTTTTTTTTCCGAAACAAAACGAAATTTAGCGCGCGCGTGGGCTCATACGATTTTTTTATAATTTTAATTTAACGTTCTTAAGAAAGAAAACGAGAAACGTTCTAGATGAAAAAATACAGACAAACCTTAATAACGCAATTTTTATTGCTTAAATTGAAAGCTGTTTTCTGACGAAAAATGTTTTTCCTTGTTTATATTTTTAGTTTGGTAATTTGAATTTTGGTGACACCATTTTTTTTAATAATCAAAGTTTAATTAGTTAACCCGTTAACGGGTTCAATTAGTTAATTGATTAAATTAGTTAACCAGTTAAATGGTTCAATTTGTTAACTAGTTAATTGATTAAATTAGTTAACCAATTAACTGGTTAAATTAGTTAACCGGTTAATTGGTTAAATTTGTTAACCGGGTTAATCTGTTAAATAATTAAGTTTGTTTTTATTCACCGGTAAAGCAGATATTATTAATAATTTACATATTAATCAATATTTTCATTTAAGTTAAATATCTTATAGCCAAGTGGTCAATTGCAGGGCCACTAAGAGTATAATGGTCCATAAACATGAACCAAGTGATATTATAAAACTATCAATCTTGTTTACGATACATACATTAGTTATAAAATATTAATAAATAATAATAATAAATAAAAATTATATTTAATAATACAGCCAATTAACGAGTTAACCAGTTACCTAATTTAAACGATTAACCGGTTAACTAATCTAACCAGTTAATTTAGTTTGACTGACGAACTAAGTAACCCAGTAAAACTTTTTGGTCGGTTCGCTCATCCAAAATGTACATCACTATTTATAATGTAACTATAGTTACGAAGTAATCACGCTTCTCTAATTGGCTCATTAAGAAGCAGCCATGTTGGTGTATTGAAAACGAGCCAATCACGATGCCTAATTTAACGCGGATTTTTTAAATCGAGCTTTTTCGACGCCACGAATCGTACTTGATTTTCTTTCGGCTGTGACTGATCGAGATGCGACTGTACAAGAGGGAAAATCCGTTTTAAAAAGTAAACAAGAAGCGATTGTGATTATTAAATATTGATAGAAATTTGGAAAGCCTTATATAGCGATTCTGAAGCGTTATATTATTTAGTAAAGATGTGGTTATGTAAATAGACGTTCAGGATGACGACGACGCCGGAGAAGCATCGGGAAGGATATTGCTAATACCGAGTCGGGGGTGGGTTTGCACGGGGAATATGTGGGGTTCGTGAAGACGTGTTCATATCCGTAAAGGTCCTGCTTAGCATACCCAGCGCGTCCTACCACAATCTTTGAGCTTAAATATGCACCATCAGAAATCGATCTTCGACGAACGCTTAAGATTCCTTAAAACATAATTTCTATTTTTCGAAAGCCTCGCCTTAAATAGTTTGCCTCTAATTGCCTAATTTTACAACACTCACGATTTGTACTTTTTTTAAAAAAATTATACAAAATGAAAAAAAAAATATTGAAATAAATAAATTAATTAAAGTAACTGGAAAATGTTGAGCTGAGCATTGAATTTAATTAATTTAATGTAGGGCTTTAGTTCTCATTAATTGTGACTTTTTGGCTTTTAAAAATATTCAAAATGTGCGCATTAAAATTTTCTAAAAAATTTCCAAAAGGGGTGTGAAATGAATTTGAGAATTAATTACACATAAATTGTTATAAAATAAGTCCAAAAAGATAATTGATTATAATTTTTATTTAATATTAATTTTGAGCAATTTTCTTTTAAAGAAAATCCAAAATTTTATTTCACAATAAATCAAAAAGACATAGTCATCAAAAAATTCAAAACCAACAAACTAAAATTATTTTATTTTTAACAAACTTATTGCAAGTAATTTTTTAATTGTTTATGATTTTTTGAAAAAGTTGCAATAAATTTTCCAAAATTGGATTCGATCGAAGAACAGCAAATGGATAGAAATAAACGACAAAAAAATCAAACGGTTTTTGACCAGAAATTTAAATTTGCTCCAAGCGAAACGGAAAAAACGATTTTCCTCCGACCAAAGCGGAAAATAGAAAACAGCAAAATAGTATGTGCGTAGAAGGGCGGGCGAAAAGGGGCTGAAATATTGCGTACGGTTATTATGTGATGAAACAGATGTATGGAATGTTTCCCAGTTTTCTTGTTTCAAAGGTTTTCCAAACATGTGCTACTATTTTAATTTTCGATACAGCTTTTGAGTCGACCGCCGACCAAAACCGCAAATACTGCCTGATTTGTGATTACATGTTATCTCGTTAATTGTGGACGTTTCCCATTAATTTGCAATTCTACGGGCTTTGGATCCCGCCACGAGCAAAGTGATTTGCGAAAAAGTCGAGCGATCAAAGAAAAGGTTTTCCTAAACGTTTTTGATTCGACGAAACTTCTCAAAGTAAACAGATCGATTTTCGCTAAACGAATTAGTTCGTAAAAAGATTTTCGAAAAAGCGCACCCCGCTCATATTTTAGTGTTTTTGTATTTCTTTTAAGCGATTTTCAATTCTGGAAAGCGGTTATTTATCGAAATCGCCCCGAAGCGAACTCGTTCGAACTTCAATTTCGCATTTAGAAGAGCCGGACTTTCCTAATTTGATTTCGACTATTTTCATATATTTCAAAAAAATTCTAATCTTTTTATGAGAATTGTAAAAATGTTCAGGGTCCAATTACTACTATGTATTTATATAAATTTGAAAATCCTTTCAGTGCTGTACTAACAAAAAGCCATTGTTCAATTAAACATTAATGGTCTGGAATTTTGTCGAGCATTGTTACTTAATTATATTTATTTCAACACAAAGTGCCGTGTATTCGGGCAAACGGCAAAGCACAGCAAAAATGTTTTTCGAGGTCCGACGTCTCAATAAATATTTTCAAATGGAATTTTGACAACACTTATTTTGGCCTTGCATTAATTTTCTTCGATGGTATCGTTTTTAATAAACGAGCGTTTGATCTTTGTACAAAAAAGTTTGAGAACCCCTACGTCAGAATTTGGATCAGCAATTCCAAACACGGGCTTTCCAAAGTTTCAAAATTTGAAGAAAAAAATTAGTTTGTCACAAATAATTTAATAAAAAAATTATTAACAGTTTGCTGACTCTGAAACTGTTTTCTTATGCAACATTTTGATGTCACTGGTTTGAAAAATAGAAAATTTGGTACCGTGGTACAATTTTCAAAATAATATCGATCGGTTATTTTAATTTTAACAGAACCATTTATTATTCATAAAACATTTTAAACTAATATAATTAAAATTTTTTTTCAAGCTCGAAAGCCACGTGTTTAAGACCACTGATCTAAATTCATATAGTGCGAAAAAGTTTAAACGGGTTAATTAGTTCGTCAGTTAACCAAACCCAATTTACCGGATTAATTGGCGAAATTATTATTTATATGCAATTTATTAATAATACTTTCTTTATTAATATGTAAAAAAGAATAAACATAACTATTTAATCGATTAACCGATTAACAGATAACTACTTTAACTAGTTAACTAATTTAACCGGTTAACTAATTTATGCCATTTCTAAATAAATAAAAATTGTATAGTTCGCGTTAATCGAGCCTACAAAAAAAAGTTTACAAAAATAATATAACAAATAAAAGCGAGTTAAAAAGTTTGCCGAGGTTGCCGAAACGTTCGCCCTCCCAAAATAACGAAATACGACGTAAGCAAATTTTTTTTCGTGTATTTACTTAATTAATTAATCGCAATCCCAAAGCTGTAAATTTTTCATTTAAATCCCGCGTGCAATTTGTATGTTTTTATTGTTAAATTCGAAGAGTTTATTGTTCGTACTTTGCAAAGCGCGCTTAGAATTTTAATTTCAACTCCAAATAAGCTAATTATATTCCTTTAAGTAAACGGTTATGTGTTTGAAAGTAATTTCGAATTAATTCTTAGATGTTATGCAAATTTTTTCGAGAGAAACCTCTTTTATGTAAACCCCTAAAAGATTTTATTACTTAACATTTAATTTTTAATTAAGCCGTTAAAACACTAAACGAGATAAAAAGCTGCGAATAATTGAGGTTAAATTTTGAGATTAATAAAATTTTTAATTAAATTTTAAGAAATAAATAATCGCACCTAATTATCGATGTAGATTTAAAAAAAATAATGATAGCACAACGTCGCCGACGAGAACTCAAAGAGATTTTCGCTAAAATTAAATTTGAAACCTTTGCTAACCTTTTTACAAGAATTGTTATTGAAATTTTCGCAGTTCGCTATTGCAAAAACCCGCTTTTTCAATCGGCATCCTTTAAATCTACAAATTTGGGTCGTTTTCGAAATGAGATTAACCAAAAATTAGACTCACCCCTTCGTTAGTTCGCGAGGCACTTCAATTTTAATTTATTTAATTATTTTAAGCACCAATCATAATTATTTAGGAACCGAATTACTTAGACACTGCAATGACCGAAGTAAAACTGATAGCAATATTTTCGAATACCTGCAATGGAATTTTAAATAATGATAAGCCCCGCATTTTTTGAATAAAAAAGTTGTTTGTTGCCTACAGTTCTAGAACGCCTTTTGCGATACGAAAAAGCAAACGTTTTTAATCTACGAACGACTAAATTTTAATTGAGCCCATTTTAAAAAAATTGATTTTATTTCGAATCGATTTTCAAATTTTGATAATTAACAATAAATTTTTAATTGCAAACCGCAAAGAAATATTTAAAAAAATCATTTAGGACGAACAACTGGCTCCCCGTGCAGAAATTTACTATGTATGCCCTAACAGTGCTAGGGGCCCTTAAATGGTACGTTGTGGATTCCACGTTAAAACGTTTCTCAGTGAATCCTTTTTAAAGCCAGTAAAGGGCATTGTCGGGTTTTTCTGCAATTTCTGCACGGGTCTCATTTATTTGGCCGATTGAGATTACCAAAAACCATAAAAATATATTCCAAAAATTTCGAAATAACAGACGACGAAGACATTCAAAATTAATGTCTTATTTTTTTTCAGCTTTAAAAAATAAATTAATTACAAACAAGGGTTGAGATCTTAAAGCAACTAAATTATTTATTAGGAACGAACGAACGAGTAATTCATTTGAAAAAAAATCCTTAAGCAGTTATGATAAAGATTTAAAGTGTACCGTTTTCAACGACTTCTCATAATTAATCAATACGATTTCCAAAGTATCAAATATTAAAACGTTTGCTTTTTGTAAAATGCGCATCAGTTGCTTCCCTTCTAAATAATTAATCGGTCTTAACAAATACAAAATTTGTGTCAACGAAAATCGTTCCCCAATAATTATTTTCTTCGCCACTTAAAAATTTAGTGCCACAACGTAAGATAAATTTACCGTTTAAATCGCTTAACCAGGTAATTTGGTTAAATGGTTAAATTAGTTAACCAAAGACAAAAAATTAACTATTCTACAAAACCCCCATTTCAACTCCAAAACGATACCTTCCCCAAAAATTCTACAACAAACGCCAAAAAAGCGAAACCCGACACGAAAAACGACTTGTAAAAGCGACTTCGAACACGAAAAGGGCGGCGAACACCGATAAAGCAAGCCGAAAACCGAAAAAACCGGAACAATAAAAAATACAAAGCTCAAAATAAATAAAAATCCTAATTTGTTTGGGAGGCAAAAATCAAAATTCGAAAGCGATTCTTCGCTGACATATGGAAATGCGAGCAATATATCTAAAAGCTCCGATTGCTTTGCTGCACAGCATCCGAAACGCTGCTCACGTGGGGCGACACGTGGGTATCGTCAATGACTAATGGGCTTTACTATCTAAAACGTAAATCATCCCATGACGTGCCACTTTCGAACAACTCTATAGTCGCCGTCCCCCTTAAACATCGTTATTTATGGAACGGGAATTATCATCGGCGCCCCCAACCCCCTCCCTCGTTTAAGATTTCCGAACTTTTAATTTTTCGATTTTTGAGCAAGTCTTCTCTTAATTGTTTTCTCCGATACGAAATATGAGCTTTAAGTGGGATAATGTAATGCTGCGAGCAGCTGACGAGCTTTAAAAGCTTTAAACGACAACAGAATTTACGTGGAGCTTTCCTTCCGAGCAGTAACTGCAATTATTTGTTTGGGAGTTTAAAGAGTTTTCTTGCAGTTCCGCTTTAATTTAAAAAGCTCAACAATCCGCTGAAATATTACACATGTACGCCGCCCTCCGACCGGGGAAAGACGTTTTGTGTTGTGTTATTATGCATGCTCCCCTAAGAGTAATAACATCAACGTTACTCCGTAAGTAATGTTATGTGAAAAGTTAAAACCGTCTACTTTTCACCTTAGATTGTTAAGTTACGATCTATTCTCTTATTTTCCGAATTTTCTCTAGCGAAAAAGTTTGCAAACTTTTTGTTGTGGGGGTGGCTAGCTTTTAAATGAAATAAAATATTATGTGCTGTTAAAAAGACTTGATTTGGCGAAGACGTTAACGGGCTTTTTGTTAGCAATTTTTAATTGTATTAAATTTAGTAGATCTAGAACGAATGATTTTTATTGCATGTTGGATTTTTTAAATTGTACTGGAAGTGTAGGAATGTCTATTAATTTCGAAAGCTTTAAGAGTCGGTATGGTAAAATAATTTAAAAAAAATTAAATTTTTTCTTATGAGTAAAATATAATTTGGGAGGACGTTCCCGCCCTTAATTTAAGAAATTTTTGAATGCAGTTTTAATTTTTGGACAATTGGGTATTTTAAATTAAATGTACATCCAAAAATCTCCAATGCCATCAGGCTAAATTTAGGAAAATAATTTCTAAAGAAAATTTAATAAATTACATAGTACGTCTATTATTAAAAATTTGGGAGTACGATACCTCCCTTAGTTTAAGAGATGTTTTAACGCAGTTTTATTTTTTAGATAAGTTGGCCTTTTTAAATTAAGGTACGTCTAAAAATCTCTAATGCCATTAGCTAAATTTTGAAAAATAATTTGGAAAGAAAATCAAATAAAGTACATAGTACGTTGTTCAGTGCATTATTAAAAATTTTGGAGTACGATACCTCTCTTAATTTCAAAGATTTTTGAACGCAGTTTTAATTTTTGGATAATTGTTTTTTTTAAATTAATGTACATCCAAAAATCTCCAATGCCTTCAGGCTAAATTTAAGAAAATAATTTCTAAAGAAAATTTAATAAATTACATAGTACGTCCATTATTAAAAATTTGGGAGTACGATACCTCCCTTAGTTTAAGAGATTTTTTAACGCAGTTTTATTTTTTAGATAAGTTGGCCTTTTTAAATTAAGGTACGTCTAAAAATCTCTAATGCCATTAGCTAAATTTTGAAAAATAATTTGGAAAGAAAATCAAATAAAGTACATAGTACGTTGTTCAGTGCATTATTAAAAATTTTGGAGTACGATACCTCTCTTAATTTCAAAGATTTTTGAACGCAGTTTTAATTTTTGGATAATTGTTTTTTTAAATTAATGTACATCCAAAATCTCCAATGCCTTCAGGCTAAATTTAAGAAAATAATTTCTAAAGAAAATTTAATAAATTACATAGTACGTCCATTATTAAAAATTTGGGAGTACGATACCTCCCTTAGTTTAAGAGATTTTTAACGCAGTTTTATTTTTTTGATAAGTTGGCCTTTTAAATTAAGGTACGTCTAAAAAACTCTAATGCCATTAGCTAAATTTTGAAAAATAATTTGGAAAGAAAATCAAATAAAGTACATAGTACGTTGTTCAGTGCATTATTAAAAATTTTGGAGTACGATACCTCTCTTAATTTCAAAGATTTTTGAACGCAGTTTTAATTTTTGGATAATTGTTTTTTTTTAAAATTTAAAGTACATCCAAAATCTCCAATGCCTTCAGGCTAAATTTAAGAAAATAATTTCTAAAGAAAATTTAATAAATTACATAGTACGTCCATTATTAAAAATTTGGGAGTACGATACCTCCCTTAGTTTAAGAGATTTTTAACGCAGTTTTATTTTTAGATAAGTTGGCCTTTTTTAAAATTTAAAGGGACGTCTAAAATCTCTAATGCCATTAGCTAAATTTTGAAAAATAATTTGGAAAGAAAATCAAATAAAGTACATAGTACGTTGTTCAGTGCATTATTAAAAATTTTGGAGTACGATACCTCTCTTAATTTCAAAGATTTTTGAACGCAGTTTTAATTTTTGGATAATTGTTTTTTTTAAATTAATGTACATCCAAAATCTCCAATGCCTTCAGGCTAAATTTAAGAAAATAATTTCTAAAGAAAATTTAATAAATTACATAGTACGTCCATTATTAAAAATTTGGGAGTACGATACCTCCCTTAGTTTAAGAGATTTTTAACGCAGTTTTATTTTTTAGATAAGTTGGCCTTTTTAAATTAAGGTACGTCTAAAAAACTCTAATGCCATTAGCTAAATTTTGAAAAATAATTTGGAAAGAAAATCAAATAAAGTACATAGTACGTTGTTCAGTGCATTATTAAAAATTTTGGAGTACGATACCTCTCTTAATTTCAAAGATTTTTGAACGCAGTTTTAATTTTTGGATAATTGTTTTTTTAAATTAATGTACATCCAAAATCTCCAATGCCTTCAGGCTAAATTTAAGAAAATAATTTCTAAAGAAAATTTAATAAATTACATAGTACGTCCATTATTAAAAATTTGGGAGTACGATACCTCCCTTAGTTTAAGAAATTTTTAACGCAGTTTTATTTTTAGATAAGTTGGCCTTTTTAAATTAAGGTACGTCTAAAATCTCTAATGCCATTAGCTAAATTTTGAAAAATAATTTGGAAAGAAAATCAAATAAAGTACATAGTACGTTGTTCAGTGCATTATTAAAAATTTTGGAGTACGATACCTCTCTTAATTTCAAAGATTTTTGAACGCAGTTTTAATTTTTGGATAATTGTTTTTTTAAATTAATGTACATCCAAAATCTCCAATGCCTTCAGGCTAAATTTAAGAAAATAATTTCTAAAGAAAATTTAATAAATTACATAGTACGTCCATTATTAAAAATTTGGGAGTACGATACCTCCCTTAGTTTAAGAAATTTTTTAACGCAGTTTTATTTTTTAGATAAGTTGGCCTTTTTAAATTAAGGTACGTCTAAAAATCTCTAATGCCATTAGCTAAATTTTGAAAAATAATTTGGAAAGAAAATCAAATAAAGTACATAGTACGTTGTTCAGTGCATTATTAAAAATTTTGGAGTACGATACCTCTCTTAATTTCAAAGATTTTTGAACGCAGTTTTAATTTTTGGATAATTGTTTTTTTTTAAATTAATGTACATCCAAAAATCTCCAATGCCTTCAGGCTAAATTTAAGAAAATAATTTCTAAAGAAAATTTAATAAATTACATAGTACGTCCATTATTAAAAATTTGGGAGTACGATACCTCCCTTAGTTTAAGAGATTTTTTAACGCAGTTTTATTTTTTAGATAAGTTGGCCTTTTTAAATTAAGGTACGTCTAAAAATCTCTAATGCCATTAGCTAAATTTTGAAAAATAATTTGGAAAGAAAATCAAATAAAGTACATAGTACGTTGTTCAGTGCATTATTAAAAATTTTGGAGTACGATACCTCTCTTAATTTCAAAGATTTTTGAACGCAGTTTTAATTTTTGGATAATTGTTTTTTTTTAAAATTAATGTACATCCAAAAATCTCCAATGCCTTCAGGCTAAATTTAAGAAAATAATTTCTAAAGAAAATTTAATAAATTACATAGTACGTCCATTATTAAAAATTTGGGAGTACGATACCTCCCTTAGTTTAAGAAATTTTTTAACGCAGTTTTATTTTTTAGATAAGTTGGCCTTTTTAAATTAAGGTACGTCTAAAAATCTCTAATGCCATTAGCTAAATTTTGAAAAATAATTTGGAAAGAAAATCAAATAAAGTACATAGTACGTTGTTCAGTGCATTATTAAAAATTTTGGAGTACGATACCTCTCTTAATTTCAAAGATTTTTGAACGCAGTTTTAATTTTTGGATAATTGTTTTTTTTTAAATTAATGTACATCCAAAAATCTCCAATGCCTTCAGGCTAAATTTAAGAAAATAATTTCTAAAGAAAATTTAATAAATTACATAGTACGTCCATTATTAAAAATTTGGGAGTACGATACCTCCCTTAGTTTAAGAGATTTTTTAACGCAGTTTTATTTTTTAGATAAGTTGGCCTTTTTAAATTAAGGTACGTCTAAAAATCTCTAATGCCATTAGCTAAATTTTGAAAAATAATTTGGAAAGAAAATCAAATAAAGTACATAGTACGTTGTTCAGTGCATTATTAAAAATTTTGGAGTACGATACCTCTCTTAATTTCAAAGATTTTTGAACGCAGTTTTAATTTTTGGATAATTGTTTTTTTTAAATTAATGTACATCCAAAATCTCCAATGCCTTCAGGCTAAATTTAAGAAAATAATTTCTAAAGAAAATTTAATAAATTACATAGTACGTCCATTATTAAAAATTTGGGAGTACGATACCTCCCTTAGTTTAAGAGATTTTTTAACGCAGTTTTATTTTTTAGATAAGTTGGCCTTTTTAAATTAAGGTACGTCTAAAAATCTCTAATGCCATTAGCTAAATTTTGAAAAATAATTTGGAAAGAAAATCAAATAAAGTACATAGTACGTTGTTCAGTGCATTATTAAAAATTTTGGAGTACGATACCTCTCTTAATTTCAAAGATTTTTGAACGCAGTTTTAATTTTTGGATAATTGTTTTTTTTAAATTAATGTACATCCAAAATCTCCAATGCCTTCAGGCTAAATTTAAGAAAATAATTTCTAAAGAAAATTTAATAAATTACATAGTACGTCCATTATTAAAAATTTGGGAGTACGATACCTCCCTTAGTTTAAGAGATTTTTTAACGCAGTTTTATTTTTTAGATAAGTTGGCCTTTTTAAATTAAGGTACGTCTAAAATCTCTAATGCCATTAGCTAAATTTTGAAAAATAATTTGGAAAGAAAATCAAATAAAGTACATAGTACGTTGTTCAGTGCATTATTAAAAATTTTGGAGTACGATACCTCTCTTAATTTCAAAGATTTTTGAACGCAGTTTTAATTTTTGGATAATTGTTTTTTTAAATTAATGTACATCCAAAATCTCCAATGCCTTCAGGCTAAATTTAAGAAAATAATTTCTAAAGAAAATTTAATAAATTACATAGTACGTCCATTATTAAAAATTTGGGAGTACGATACCTCCCTTAGTTTAAGAGATTTTTAACGCAGTTTTATTTTTAGATAAGTTGGCCTTTTTAAATTAAGGTACGTCTAAAAATCTCTAATGCCATTAGCTAAATTTTGAAAAATAATTTGGAAAGAAAATCAAATAAAGTACATAGTACGTTGTTCAGTGCATTATTAAAAATTTTGGAGTACGATACCTCTCTTAATTTCAAAGATTTTTGAACGCAGTTTTAATTTTTGGATAATTGTTTTTTTAAATTAATGTACATCCAAAATCTCCAATGCCTTCAGGCTAAATTTAAGAAAATAATTTCTAAAGAAAATTTAATAAATTACATAGTACGTCCATTATTAAAAATTTGGGAGTACGATACCTCCCTTAGTTTAAGAGATTTTTAACGCAGTTTTATTTTTAGATAAGTTGGCCTTTTTAAATTAAGGTACGTCTAAAAAACTCTAATGCCATTAGCTAAATTTTGAAAAATAATTTGGAAAGAAAATCAAATAAAGTACATAGTACGTTGTTCAGTGCATTATTAAAAATTTTGGAGTACGATACCTCTCTTAATTTCAAAGATTTTTGAACGCAGTTTTAATTTTTGGATAATTGTTTTTTTAAATTAATGTACATCCAAAAAACTCCAATGCCTTCAGGCTAAATTTAAGAAAATAATTTCTAAAGAAAATTTAATAAATTACATAGTACGTCCATTATTAAAAATTTGGGAGTACGATACCTCCCTTAGTTTAAGAAATTTTTAACGCAGTTTTATTTTTAGATAAGTTGGCCTTTTTAAATTAAGGTACGTCTAAAAATCTCTAATGCCATTAGCTAAATTTTGAAAAATAATTTGGAAAGAAAATCAAATAAAGTACATAGTACGTTGTTCAGTGCATTATTAAAAATTTTGGAGTACGATACCTCTCTTAATTTCAAAGATTTTTGAACGCAGTTTTAATTTTTGGATAATTGTTTTTTTAAATTAATGTACATCCAAAAAACTCCAATGCCTTCAGGCTAAATTTAAGAAAATAATTTCTAAAGAAAATTTAATAAATTACATAGTACGTCCATTATTAAAAATTTGGGAGTACGATACCTCCCTTAGTTTAAGAGATTTTTAACGCAGTTTTATTTTTTTGATAAGTTGGCCTTTTTAAATTAAGGTACGTCTAAAAATCTCTAATGCCATTAGCTAAATTTTGAAAAATAATTTGGAAAGAAAATCAAATAAAGTACATAGTACGTTGTTCAGTGCATTATTAAAAATTTTGGAGTACGATACCTCTCTTAATTTCAAAGATTTTTGAACGCAGTTTTAATTTTTGGATAATTGTTTTTTTAAATTAATGTACATCCAAAATCTCCAATGCCTTCAGGCTAAATTTAAGAAAATAATTTCTAAAGAAAATTTAATAAATTACATAGTACGTCCATTATTAAAAATTTGGGAGTACGATACCTCCCTTAGTTTAAGAGATTTTTAACGCAGTTTTATTTTTAGATAAGTTGGCCTTTTTAAATTAAGGTACGTCTAAAATCTCTAATGCCATTAGCTAAATTTTGAAAAATAATTTGGAAAGAAAATCAAATAAAGTACATAGTACGTTGTTCAGTGCATTATTAAAAATTTTGGAGTACGATACCTCTCTTAATTTCAAAGATTTTTGAACGCAGTTTTAATTTTTGGATAATTGTTTTTTTTAAATTAATGTACATCCAAAATCTCCAATGCCTTCAGGCTAAATTTAAGAAAATAATTTCTAAAGAAAATTTAATAAATTACATAGTACGTCCATTATTAAAAATTTGGGAGTACGATACCTCCCTTAGTTTAAGAATTTTTAACGCAGTTTTATTTTTAGATAAGTTGGCCTTTTTAAATTAAGGTACGTCTAAAATCTCTAATGCCATTAGCTAAATTTTGAAAAATAATTTGGAAAGAAAATCAAATAAAGTACATAGTACGTTGTTCAGTGCATTATTAAAAATTTTGGAGTACGATACCTCTCTTAATTTCAAAGATTTTTGAACGCAGTTTTAATTTTTGGATAATTGTTTTTTTTAAATTAATGTACATCCAAAATCTCCAATGCCTTCAGGCTAAATTTAAGAAAATAATTTCTAAAGAAAATTTAATAAATTACATAGTACGTCCATTATTAAAAATTTGGGAGTACGATACCTCCTTAGTTTAAGAGATTTTTAACGCAGTTTTATTTTTAGATAAGTTGGCCTTTTTAAATTAAGGTACGTCTAAAAATCTCTAATGCCATTAGCTAAATTTTGAAAAATAATTTGGAAAGAAAATCAAATAAAGTACATAGTACGTTGTTCAGTGCATTATTAAAAATTTTGGAGTACGATACCTCTCTTAATTTCAAAGATTTTTGAACGCAGTTTTAATTTTTGGATAATTGTTTTTTTTTAAATCAATGTACATCCAAAAATCTCCAATGCCTTTAGGCTAAATTTAGGAAAATAATTTCTAAAGAAAATTTAATAATTTCCATAGTACATTGTAAAATGCAATATCAAAAATTTGGGGTGTCGATACCCCCCTCTTGGTCTAACGTAATATATTTTTCAACGCAGTGTTAGTTTGTGGAAAATTCAGACGGATTGTTGAGTTTTTAAAATTCCAGTCAATTTCATTAATAAAATTGCGGTTACATTTATACACAAATCACAATTAACAAATTATTGTTGTTAGTTAAAGTGCCACGTTTAGTTAGTGCATCCTTAAACTGTCTGATAAACTAAATAAAATAATTTGTTTACAGTAGATTGCTGATAAAAAACTGCAAAACTATTTAAAACCTGCCCTTATAAATGATTTAATTTTTTTTAAATATTTACCATAATTGTATTAGAAAATTTTAAAAAAAAGAGAAACAAGTCACTCATTGTTAAAATCATTTTTCTTTCGAAGTAAAAATTATCAGAATATAAAAATAATCAAGTTCTAAACCCGAACAGTCCTTTTAATTTATTTTTTCTATTTCGATGTTTAAAAGAATAAAAACGAAACGTTTCTTATTGCATTATTAATCCTAACTTTTGATCGACTTTCGGAACCAATTTGCTTTTCTATGTTTCAAAAGTAAAAGTCCGACCTAAATCTTCGAGTGTGCAATATTAACACATCGCATTTTAGCTCGCCTCGATATTTACACAATTAAAACGCCCAAAGTGGGTGATAATTGGCACGTATCAGGAAAACGTAGTAATTTTTCATGCGACTTAATGGAACTTCCAAATTTACCACAAGGAATTGTTGTTCGAGGTCGTACTAAGCATTAGTAAGCTTAAAATTTTCATTAGTTTGCTTTTAGTTTTTTTCTTCTTTGTGCGTCGTCAAAACCTCAACGCCAAATTAAAGCAGAAAATATTTTAGGAAAACCTTTCTCGTCCCTCTCAAAACCTTTCTTGTACTGTCATCTTTTCAAATTTTTTACTAGTGGATAATTTTTAGTGGCCGAAGCTCTCGAAAAAGTTCAAAATAAGGCCCTAACAATGTTTATTTCAATTGCCGCGAGCCGAAAAATGCGCTTGATCTTGGGAAATCTCTCGTTTCGAACAATTTTAGAAAGCAATAAATGCATTAAGGAACTAAAAGCGTTTGAAATCAATTTAAAAAATATTAATAACCATCCAATTATTTTTTACGATCACAATTTAACAACTTTAACGTAATTTAATCGAACAGAATTAATGTGCAACCAATATTTTACTACTTTAAAAACCAAATCAACTTTGTCAACTGCTAAAAATGTCGATTGCAATAGTTTTGGGCTTAATCCCCAGTTTGCTGATTTTAATTTCTCGAACCAGCTCCCAAGATCAACGTAATTACTTTTAAAATAATTAAAAATCAATTAACGAATAATTAATTGCAGCTTGTGTGGACGTAAACACGAACAAAACGTTTAAAATAAGAGACACGTGGCGGAACCCCGGCAAATGCAGCGATTTCTTGTGCGATTTGGCCGAAGTGCCCGGCATCCCCAACATCCGACTTCCGATGATCGTCAAGCGCATGTATTTCTAGCTTAAATCGTACAAATTCAGCGATTTTTCGAACTAATTTTTTGTTGAGTTCAGATGCGGCGAACTTAGGGCCCCGGACGACGACTGGCGAAACTGTTACCGCATCGTTCCCTTCCCGAAAGCGAAGTTCCCGAAGTGCTGTCCGCAATTAATATGCGGAAGGGACGGCTATCGAATCATAATCAAAGCCAAATCAAGCAAATAAATAAAATCGAAAACGTTCGCAAATAAATCGAAGGCGTAGACCACATTAGCCTTGTTTTTTTTTTGCTGTTATTCGAAAATGTTTCGGAGAAATAATGCTTTTAATGTTTTTTGAATGCATTAGGAATTATTTTAACTGAAACGCAATATTGGAGGATCTGTAAATAAATTTGTCAACATTTTCGTTAAACGTAAATATTTGATTTTTCTAATTTTGTAAAGCGGAAGGATCGAATAAATTACGAATAAATGCTATAATATTTTTTATCTACGGCAAATAAATTTTAGGGGCTAGAACGACGAATGTAGACGCGTTTACCACAGGGTGGCCTAAAAAGAAGACATTAATTTGGAGTTGCCCCCACTACAACATTGCAATAGCGCTTATTATAGTGAAGAAATAACGAATTAAAATTTTTGATTTTAAGAGCAATTGTTTTCCGGTTTATAAACAGCTAAAAATTGCCAAATATGCAGTGATCGGCCAAAAAATATTTTGGATAATATTAATAATTTTTTTTACAACGACTAATACAAAAAACTTTTATTTATTTTTTTTCTTATAATAAAAAATTTAAGTACAAAAACATTTAAACGATACGTTCTTACAACCGATTTATACTGTAGGGGAACCTGTTGTACCTTGGCCCCCTTGTACCTGGGGCAACTTTATTTTTTTTTTATATTTGCGGGCTTTCGTGACACATAATTTTCTATATTTCAAATGCCACATTGACAGACATTAACGTAAAGTTAGCAGCAGCTGGCCAATGTAATTTGTTATTGTATGAGATCAATTGAAATTTTTAATCGAAAAAAAGTAAGTCTTTTTAAATTTTTTTACTTAAATATCTTATTGATTTTTATTACCTAATAACAAATGACTCATCGTAATAGAAAGATTATTTATTAATGTTTGCATAGCAGTGGTCCGATTATGGCACAGCATAATCTTTAATTTTATTTTTGAGTTTAAACATCAGGGGTCGGTGTGTTGCACCTCGGTCACTGTCGATAAATTGTACCTTGGCCCTAAGATCAACGTGCAATAAATAAAAATTTAGATATACTTTTGTTATAAGTTCTTATTTTTTTAATTTTGCTTCAGATAATATGCCTCGCAAGTCTAACGAAAAATTTAAATTTTTGCAAAGTTAACGATTAAGTATGTGAAATTTTAGTATACGAGAAAAGTTTTGATAATTTTTGAAACAATTTTAGTGTCATCTCAAAGAAGAACATTAGTAGTTCTTCTAATCAAAAAATAAATATATAGTTTTCATAGAACAATGGGTTTTATTTTGCTTAATGTGAATAGAGCCAAGGTACATCACCTCTGTTGTACCTAGGCCATAGATCCACTAATTTTGAAATCTTATAGCAATTTGAGTAAACGCTTGGTAATGCTTTCGAATATTTTATGATGAATACCTTATTAGTGCCCCACTACAATGCATTTTATTTTATCAATAAATTGTTACATATACAATTTAAAAAAAAAGAGCCAAGGTACAACAGGTTCCCTATACATTAAAAATGCGATATTAAGTTTCGCATTGAAGATGTCTATAACAATCTATTTCTTTTCAAATCAAAAAATCCAATGAAACTGATTTAAATGATTTTTTTTGATTTGAAAGGTTGAATATGAACATAGGGAAAATCCACGAATACAAGGATGTGCGCATTCGAGCGAAAAGTGGCACATTTCCGAGCGAGGGAGGCAAATAAAGCGCGACGCGGAGCGGCGCGCTTTATTTTCCCGAGATCGGAATGTGCCACTTTGAGCTCGAATGTGCACACTCGGTTTTAAGCTCTATTCACAACGATTAATTTACTTTAAATTTTTTTTTAAGTAATTACAAAACAGTAGACGTGCTCTCAAAATTTATTTTTGGGACTTCGCTTATTTTTCATAATTTTTCAATAATTTTTTACTTTTTGGGCAATGGAAATTAATTTTTCTTTAATTAAGAAGACAAGAATTTTACATAAAGCCACTTTTGACTTGGACTTTTGGCTTTTATTTTGCTTAATGTGAATAGAGCTAAGGTACATCACCTCTGTTGTACCTAGGCCATAGATCCACTAATTTTTAAATCTTATAGCAATTCGAGTAAACGGTTGGTAATGCTTTCAAATATTTTATGATGAACACCTTATTAGTGCCCCACTTCGATGCAATTCATTTTATCAACAAATTGTTACATATACAATTTAAAAAAAATTACAAGTGCAAAAAAGGCCAAGGTACAACAGGTTCCCCTATACATTAAAAATGCGATATTAAGTTTCACATTGAAGATGTCTATAACAATCTATTTCTTTTCAAATCAAAAAATCCAATAAAACTGATTTTAATAATTTTTTTCGATTTGAAAGATTGAATATTAACATAGGAAAAATCCACGAATACAAGGATGTGCGCATTCGAGCGAAAAGTGGCACATTTCCGAGCGAGGGAGGCAAATGAAGCGCGACGCGGAGCGGCGCGCTTCATTTTCCCGAGATCGGAATGTGCCACTTTGAGCTCGAATGTGCACACTCGGTTTTAAGCTCTATTCACAACGATCAATTTACTTTAAAATTTTTTTTAACTAATTACAAAACGTTAGATGCGCTCTCAAAATTTATTTTTAGGGCTTCGCTTATTTTCATAATTTTTCAATAATTTTTACTTTTTGGGCAACGGAAATTACAAGTGAAAAAGGCTCAACAGGTTCCCCTAATATTTTTTTGGGAAAATATATCGCTTATAAAAAGAAGGTTCGCATTTCGCGAATTTTCGAAAAACAGCCACCTCGTTTTCCGAGTCTACAATTACCGCGCTTCCCTTTTTCTTTTTCGTTTTTCCAAAGAGGAAATAATAGCGTGGAAATTCTCAGTTATGTAATTTTCTCCGCGAACCACCAACTACCCAACTCTAATTGAATTCCGAACGAAAAATCACAATAACTGGTAACAATAATGCATTAATTAACTTTTACCGACAACGAAATTATGCAAGCATTAAAAAACGTTTGCATTCGAGCCGAGTTCGAAGCCGACGCGAAGCCCGTTTTGTTTTCCCTTAGATTGAACTATTTTCGATTTGCAAAAAAAGAAAACGTGCATTGTATTCGATCAAATCGCTTTGTTATTATTCATTTCTGAAGCTACGAAACGGAAAGACCGAGATTTAGTACCCAACTTTTATTTAGTTTTGCGTTTTAATGACTTCGAGAAAAAAAACGAAAGCGATACCGTTTTAATAAGTCGAAAGAACGGGAATTTCCCTTCGGAAAATTCGGTTCAAGCTTTGCCCTGATTTCTTATGCGAATTAACACGACCGCTAATTGTGAGAATTTTTCGATTTTAAAGTACAAAATAAAAATTATAAGCACAAAATAGATACGTAAAATAAATAAAAAATCCTACCTTTGCTGAAGCGTAGCTCTTTGGACGTTTTCTTCCTTGTTTTCCCCTCAAGATTCGACGAGTGCTCGGGAACTGCAAGGGAAATGCATTTTTAGAAATTTAAATAACTACAGAAAATGCGTTAAATTACAATTAAAAGTAAAATAAAATAGCTGCGCTCGTTTGTATATTTAAATATGTTTATTATTGTCGTTATTACTTCGAAATATTTTTTAATATGAATTGTTAACATTTTATTTTAATTAACCGAAAAGACTTAGCGCATTTTTCTAAGCTAGAAAACCTTAAGATCTTCAATCTGTAAAGCTTCAAAATTTTCAAAGTTAAAATTTCGAAATTTAAGTCAAATTTTTTTAAATATTATTGGAAAGTTTTTGAAGCCCGACCCGAAACCAAAAAGTCTGTAAATTCTAGTTCAAAAAAATTCTTTACGAACAACAGAGCTGTGAATTAATTTTTTGGATACAAAATATATTTTCAAAAATTTGGCTTAAGGTTTTTAACTGTTCAATGTGCAAAAATAATTGTAATCTACAAGTGTCTGTTATTAGTAGATTAAGAAGCAAAAATAAATGTGCCTAATAAAAATAAAATGATATCTCAAAAGCAGCATTTGATAAAAGTCGATTGGTAAGACTCGTTATACAACAATAACGTCATCCTAATAAAGAACATCAATTAAAGGCTTTAATAGTAAAGCACTTAGCGCCAAAATGTTTCGTTCTGCGGTCGTAAAAACCTCTGAGGTACACTTTTTTAAATCTACGCCAGCCGTGTCCAAGACGCCGCCCGCGGGCCCAATCCGGCCCAATTGAAGATTTTCTGTGGCCCTTCTTAAGTCCGCAGCTACGTCTATACATTGTTACATATTCTTACTGATAAAATTTAAAAAAACATATATTGCCCGATAGTAGATTTTAAAATTTCAATTAAAGTATGTTTTATAAATGTATTGATTATATCAAAAGAAATCAATTATAATAGTGAGTCATTTTTCCTAAAGAGTAACGAACAAAATTCTAAAAAAAAAACTTACATCTGTGAGCTTTTCTCGAGAGATGCTCCTTAAGGGTAGGAACCCCATAATAAACACTGTCACTTAAACAATTAAATATATCAGTAATTAAAATCGATGTTTGAGGAGCAACCTTATTGCTCCGAAACACTTTTACAAATGCGAAATGGTAAGAACGAATATTGTTAATCGTAATTCCGATAAGAAAAACTGGCCTTTCGATAACGTTTTCTGTGAAAGTTACGTCCCAGTATTTTTCCGCATATTATCGATCGATTTTAATATTTTGTTTAAACAAAATTATTGTAGGGAATCATAAACTATCAAAAAAAAATAGTAATAGAATTTTATTTTGAATCCTATTTAAATTTCAAGCAATACTGAACCCAAAAAATTTCGTATTCTTAATAACTCATTTGGCGATTTTGGAGGTTTTGAGTTAGGACCGGATTCCGACGTGCTAGGGTTGGAAATGTTCAGAAATGAAAGGATTTGACAAAATTCGTAAAGACGGCTGAGTTAGAGCATTTTGAAAATCATAAAATTTAGCAAAATTTACATTTTGAAAGCTTCGAACGCGTTTTTCTCCCAGACTTAACATTGGGTCCTGTTAATTTTTTTGGCTGATCCTATGCTCAGATAAATGGGCTTTCAGAATCTGCAAAGTTTGTAAAGATCCGTTCACAAATAGCCGAGCTACAATTTTTCAAATTAGAAATTAAAAAAAAAATTTACAAGTCAGACCATTCGAGCCCGTTTTTTTTTGAGAATTTCAAATGGCACGCCTATAATTTTATAAGCCTATCCGAACCGAAAAATCTGCGAAATCTGAATCTATATAGTTTTTAAAGATCCGTCCACAAATAACGGCCCTACAATTTTTTTAACAAAAATTGTGTACTCCAAAAATGAACCTAAAACTTCAACCCTTAATTACTCCAAAAATGAACATTGCGCCCTATGCCAATTTTGCATGTATCTTATAGGAAAACGTCTCAAGATTCTGAATCCGGGTCGATTTTAGTAATCGGATCGAAAGTGAGGGCGGTACAATCGTTTTTGTGAATCGAAGTGTATTTTTTTCAAATTTTAATTACTCAAAATTTTTCGAAGTTTTTCTGATTAATCCAAAACAATTTAAAAAAACCGTACAAACGGCGCCGCTTCCTCTATTGAAGGTTCGTCATTCAAAGGCCCATCAAAGCAATAATTCAACAGGCGAAACCCCCGAAATATATAAAAAAACGATCCACGATTCTCCTACGACCGACCTTTATTTAATTCCGCTCAAACGTTTTGTATTTTAATCCGATTTCGCAAATCCGCTACCAAAGAAAAAAGTCCGATCTAATCAGGAAATGCATTCGTTATTACGAAAGAGAGGCCGCCGGAATCAAAATAAAACATCCAACGCCGATTGCTTTTAAACAAAAAGCTCACCTTGCAATATTCGAGGCTGAAAAACAAATCCGACCGGCGATATAAAGTCGCTTCTCTTTCCATCCAACGCCACACGTCGATTATTTGCCGAGATGCAGGTCCTCTTCGTCTTATCGCTAATTTTAAACGTAAGTACACAGAAAAAAAAATGAAAATTTTGGCTCGAGTGAGAAAAATTTCTTCGTTACTTAAATGAGAAATTGCACTTGAATGAAAAAATATTTCTTGTAACCGGAAATCACTTACTTCGCCCAAGTATTCATTTTCTTGATATAGAAAAATTATTCTTGAACTAAAGAAAAAACTTTCTTGTGACAAGAAATTTTTTTTTGTTATAAGATAATTGGTTTCTTGCATCAATTTAATAATTATAACGGTTATGTGTAAATAATTTAAAATAATCTAAAAAGAAGGAATCGCACATTGTGTTATAAGAAAAACCGTTTCGACCTTAAAAAAATGCGTTGCAATTATTTCTTGTGTTGCGTTAATTGTTTTACTTTTTAAAAAATATATAGAATGGGCTATGTATAGATGGGGCGACTTTCCTTTTCGTAAAGGATAGACGCCTACTTTATTTCAAAATTAATCAAAGGTCATATTTAATTAAATATAGGTTTAATATGCATTTTATGTTCTGCCCTACATCATAAAACCAAATTTGGTAATTTGTAATTTGTTTTTTAAGAATTATATTGTTTAATTGCAACAAGCAGATAATTCCATTTGGATTTTCTGGTTCGGAAATTATTTATGCTCTTTTATCGAACAATTCCTTCGTGGTTGTTTTATATGGAGAATAAATTGCAATTTTTCAAAATTCAAAACGAAAACTCAAATCGAGGTTTAACTGTATTTAATTTGAATTATGATTTAAATGATTCAAAACTGTATTATTTTGATATTTGTAGTATAGCCATGGTTACCAAGCAATTAAACAGTTTTGATTGGCTAATTAATTGGCGGCCATTAAAAATGAGCTAATCTCATTGGCTTATTTAAAGCGGAATTTTCAAAAAAAGATTTGTATGATACTTAACACGAATTATTTTTGGTTTCCTCTTAATTTTAACTTATCGAGGTTTGACTGTATTTAATTTAATTGATTGTTTATACAAACATTGAAAATAAAGTGCGATGCGGAGCAGCACGATTTGTTTCCACCTTTCGCTCGGAAATGTGTCACTTTTCGCCCGAATCTTTGTATCAATTCGATTTGTGTCTTTTTCGAATCAATAAATACGAGGATGTGCGCGTTCGAGCGAAAAGTGGCACATTTCCGGGCGAGGGAAGCAAATGAAGCGCGACGCGGAGCGGCGCGCTTCATTTTCCCGAGATCGGAATGTGCCACTTTGAGCTCGAATGTGCACACTCGGTTTTAAACACAATTCACAATAATTTAGGTCATTAAATTAAACAAAAACTCAAATCGAGGTTTAATTGTATTTAATTTGAAACCTGATTTAAATGATTCAAAACTGTATTATTTTGATATTTGTAGTATAGCCATGGTTACCAAGCAATTAAACAGTTTTGATTGGCTAATTAATTGACGGCCATTAAAAATGAGCTGATCTCATTGGCTTATTTAAAGCGGAATTTTCAAAAAAAGATTTGTATGATACTTAACACGAATTATTTTTGGTTTCCTCTTAATTTTAACTTATCGAGGTTTGACTGTATTTAATTTAATTGATTGTTTATACAAACATTGAAAATAAAGTGCGATGCGGAGCAGCACGATTTGTTTCCACCTTTCGCTCGGAAATGTGTCACTTTTCGCCCGAATCTTTGTATCAATTCGATTTGTGTCTTTTTCGAATCAATAAATACGAGGATGTGCGCGTTCGAGCGAAAAGTGGCACATTTCGGCGAGGAAGCAAATGAAGCGCGACGCGGAGCGGCGCGCTTCATTTTCCGAGATCGGAATGTGCCACTGAGCTCGAATGTGCACACTCGGTTTTAAACACAATTCACAATAATTTAGGTCATTAAATTAAACAAAAACTCAAATCGAGGTTTAATTGTATTTAATTTGAAACCTGATTTAAATGATTCAAAACTGTATTATTTTGATATTTGTAGTATAGCCATGGTTACCAAGCAATTAAACAGTTTTGATTGGCTAATTAATTGGCGGCCATTAAAATGAGCTAATCTCATTGGCTTATTTAAAGCGGAATTTTCAAAAAAGATTTGTATGATACTTAACACGAATTATTTTGGTTTCCTCTTAATTTTAACTTATCGAGGTTTGACTGTATTTAATTTAATTGATTGTTTATACAAACATTGAAAATAAAGTGCGATGCGGAGCAGCACGATTTGTTTCCACCTTTCGCTCGGAAATGTGTCACTTTTCGCCCGAATCTTTGTATCAATTCGATTTGTGTCTTTTTCGAATCAATAAATACGAGGATGTGCGCGTTCGAGCGAAAAGTGGCACATTTCCGGGCGAGGGAAGCAAATGAAGCGCGACGCGGAGCGGCGCGCTTCATTTTCCCGAGATCGGAATGTGCCACTTTGAGCTCGAATGTGCACACTCGGTTTTAAACACAATTCACAATAATTTAGGTCATTAAATTAAACAAAAACTCAAATCGAGGTTTAATTGTATTTAATTTGAAACCTGATTTAAATGATTCAAAACTGTATTATTTTGATATTTGTAGTATAGCCATGGTTACCAAGCAATTAAACAGTTTTGATTGGTTAATTAATTGGCGGCCATTAAAAATGAGCTAATCTCATTGGCTTATTTAAAGCGGAATTTTCAAAAAAAGTTTTAAAATGTTTAAAGCACGATTCACAATAATTAATCCACTTTCTGAATAACTTTACTTATACATTACAAGACTGTATTTACACCAGAAACACAAAATCTCCGATTTGGTGTTTTTAAACACCTTTTCTTTTAGAAAAATGGGCATTACCAATGTTTTTTGGAATAGAAAAAATCATTTTCATTGTTTGACTTGAAAGAGAGAACAGTAATGTAGCCAAATTTAAAAAATACAAAGATGTGCGCGTTCGAGCGAAAAGTGGCACATTTCCGAGCGAGGGAGGCAAATGAAGCGCGACGCGGAGCGGCGCGCTTCATTTTCCCGAGATCGGAATGTGCCACTGAGCTCGAACGTGCACACTCGGCTTAAAGCACTTTTAAGAATAAATAACTTGCTATCTATAAATGTTTAATTTCAAATTGCAGGGCCGTATTTCAATTTTGTTTTAATGCTATATTTAAACAATATTAACAAAAAAAGTGCTATAGCCATTGCAGTTTCTTGGACGAAAATTATTTTGCTTCACTCAAGAATTTTTCGAAATTCCTAAAAAATTTCTTGGACGACGAAAAGTTATCTTTAACTAAGTGTACCTATTTTTCTGCGTACAGTTTAAAAAAAAATCAATTACAGGGTGCTAAAAAAATTTTTTTCCCGACAGTTAGCTTTCGGCAGCAAGCTGACCGGCTCGCCGACGAAAGAGGAGCAAAACGTCCTTCTGCAGCACGTCGGCGAGATCTTCGAGGCCATAAAAGCGGTCGTCCGAGACGAAGGCGTCGCAACGGACGAATCGGTCATAAACGACGTCACGCAAACGACGCACGCGGCGTCTCAACATTTACAACTCGTGCAAGAGCTGGCCCTGTTGAGTAAGTCGTAAATTTTTCAATTGTGACGCTCATTTAGCGAAATAAAAAATTTTCAGACGTTTCAGACGCGAGCGACAAGGAGGCAACAAAGAAGATCGAGGGGGCGATGGCGGAGGCCGAAGAGCATCTGCGGAGATGCGTCGAGGACGCCGGGGCGAGCATTTCCCAAAATTCGGCGCTGACGAGCTCGTCGACGGAGGTGGCGATGAATCAGGGGGAGGCGCTTTTGAACACGTTGAATCAGTGCTCGAAGAAGAACGGCCTTCAGCAGCTCACGTGCTACAAGAAGATAATGATCGCCGACGTTTTTCCGCTCAAATTGGTGCTTCTCGATACGCTCAAGCTGCACAAAGAGGGACACTTGCAGGCGATTTTTGTAAGACAGACCGCCAACGAGTGCGTCGACTTGGTGCTGAAGACGCACCGGGATAAATTGGCGAAGATCGTCGATAAGGCCGTCGTCGTCGTTAAATCTTAATCTGTCGAAAAATTGTTGATTTTTGTTCTTTTTTTTTTTTAAGAAACGATTTAGTTGTAATTTAAAGGGCAAAGCGTGTTGTGGAGAAAGATTAAAGGCGAGCGATGCGTTTTAATAATGCGAATGCACTCGGATGTCTAAAAGCAGCTGACTGCAATGCAATTTCTGGCTGACACCATCAAATATGCAATTAAATCTTAGAACATTAGTATAGTATGCATTTTAGTTGACGCCTGTTGCAGCTAACATAATGCATGGCGCAGGAGTTATTCCGAAATGTGACGCTTTTATTAGTTTTTTAAGTGCGCTAATTTTAGAGCGAATAAGTAATTTAGAATTAAAACGTTTTCAATGATTTGTTGTTATGAAAATAAATATAGAAGTTCTGAACAGAGAACGGCAATAAAAATTGTTGTTTTACATTTTTGAATTTTTTTAGTTCGTGTAATTTTTTTTTTGAAATTTACTAATGAATTCTTAGAATTTTTAATTAAATCTTTTTTTTAACAAGAAAGATGGTTTTTTTATTAATAATTTTGATTGTTGAAATAATTAATTATCGAATTACCCCAAAAATTAGCACCAATAGGAAATGTTTCTTGTTTCACCTATTTTCCATTATGATTAAAATTAATTAGATTATTTAAAGTAAAACAACTCTTGTTAAATATGCAACGTTTCGTTTCTTTTAATTGTACAGTTTTGAGTTTTGCTGGTTGACACATTTTTTGATATGTTAGGTTGCTTGAAAAAGTTTCAATAAAGAAACGAAACGTTGCACATTTAACAAGAGTTGTTTTATTGACGGTCCAATCCCCCGTAACCTTAAATAATATTAAAAGATGTTGAACGTTAACATTATGATTAATTTAAAATTAATTGCATTTCAGTATAAATATAAAATATTTAATTTATGGACTGTTGAGTAAGTTGATAAAAATTATGTCAATAAAATTAATCAATTTAATTTAGTTCATGCTTTGTTTTCTAAAATTTCTAGATGTAGGAGAAACTGTTGTACCTAGGTCTCTTTGTACCTAGGGCAACTTTATTTTTTTTAATATTTGCGGGCTTTTATGACACATAATTTTCGATATTTCAAATGCCACCACATTGACAGACATTAACGTGAAGTTAGCAGCAGCTGGGTAATGTACTTTGTTAATGTATGAGATCAATTGAAATTTGTTATGGAAAAAAGTAAGTCTTTTTATATTCTTTTTACTTAAATATCTTATTGATTTTTATTAACTAATAACAAATGACTCATCGTAATAGAAAGATTATTTATTAATGTTTGCATAGTAGTGGTCCGATTTTGGCACAGCATAATCTTTAATTTTATTTTTGAGTTTAAACATCAAAGGTCGGTTTGTTGTACCTCGGGTCACAATCAATAAATTGTACCTTGGCCCTAAGATCAACGTGCAATAAATAAAACTTTAGATATACCTTTGTTATAAATTCTTATTTTTTTCTGTTTTGCTTCGGATAATATGCCTCGCAAGTTTAACGAAAAATTTAAATTTTTGCCAATTTAGTGTTATCTGAAAGAAGAACATTAGAAGTTCTTATAATCCAAAAATAAATAGGTATATAGTTTTTATAGAACAATGAGTTTTATTTTGCTTAATGTGAATAGAGCCAAGGTACATCACCTCTCTTGTATCTAGGCCATAGATCCACTAATTTTTTAATCTTATAGCAATTTGAGTAACCGATCGGTAATGCTTTCAAATATTTTATGATGAATACCTTATTAGTGCCCCACTCCGATGCAATTCCTTTTATCAACAAATTGTTACATATCGATGCTCTCAGTAGAAAAGTCTCTAACTCGACTTTATTTCAAAAATCGTTTTTTTGTATTTTCTGTTCAAAAATATCATTTTCCATATGCCCTGAATTTGGTAAGCGCATAATTCAAATTTTCAGTTCGAAAATTAAAGAATAAAATAATCAATGTTCCAGCAGACTACGTTGATGTATGTAAAATTGCAACAAAGAAAGCATACACAGTCGAGCACTTGAATTTCAAAGATTTTAAGACATTTAATAAAATAAAATATTATTCTTTAATACGCCCAAGAAACAAAACAGGTGATCCAGTTGTTACTAATATAAGAGGACTAAAATATACACCCCATGCTGATATTTACTAGAAATTAAATTTTTCGAATGAGTGGACTTTACTACCTCAGAGAAAAAATAAAATAAAATTCTGTTTGACTTTTCAACAACTACCCGGACTCTATCGCGCCAGACTCAAAATAAAAAAAAGAAAATATGAAGATTTGCAAGAATTGAAGAAAACATTGCCCATTGACTATCATCAGTTTTATGATAATCTTCCTTACGAAAAATAAAACGGTCAATTGTTTTTACGCATTATTAAAATTATAATTAGATTATTTAATATAAAATTGCAATCATAATACGATGTTGAAGCTAATTCAACCAAATATTACAAATTTACTTTGCCAAATATTATATTAAAGATTTAAAATCTCGTTTAGACTCCATTTTGTTGAGTAATAAAGAATTAATGTACAATATAGTTTTACTATAGTTAACGTTACTGATATTTATAAACCTACCTATTTATAAAAAGTTAACCTGTTAAAAACTTTTAATTTAATAAATATAAAATATTCCAATTGATTTAATTAATTACTTTAACTCATATCTACTTTTTAATTTCAGAATGCAAATTGTCTAACTCTTCATATAATTTTAGAATTTCAGGATGAAAATTATCTAAGTCCAAAAAAGCTTCTTAGCTGATACAATGTTAGTACGAAGACATATTTTTATATATGTACTCAATAATAAACATATTTTTAACAATTATCAAATTTTTTATTCATTATTTTATCATTTTTTTATTAATGAAACGTTTTTTGGCTCCCCTAAAAAATTTACAAAAATGGAGTTAGACAATTTGCTAATTAGAGCGTCGATATACAATTTAAAAAGAATTACAAGTGCGAAAAAAGCCAAGGTACAACAGGTTCCCCTATACATTAAAAATGCGATATTAAGTTTCACATTGAAGATGTCTATAACAATCTATTTCTTTTCAAATCAAAAAATCCAATAAAACTGATTTAAATGAATTTTTCTGATTTGAAAGGTCGAATATTAACATAGGGAAAATCCACGAACACAAGGATGTGCGCGTTCGAGCGAAAAGTGGCACATTTCCGAGCGAGGGAGGCAAATGAAGCGCGACGCGGAGCGGCGCGCTTCATTTTCCCGAGATCGGAATGTGCCACTTTGAGCTCGAATGCGCGCACTCGGTTTAAGCTCGATTCACAACGATCAATTTGCTTAAAAATTTTTTTTAAGTGATTACAAAACGGTAGGTGCGCTCTCAAAATTTATTTTTGGGGCTTCGCTCATTTGAAAAAACCAATTATTTTACTTTATGAGCATTTTAATTTATTCTACATAATTTTCTAAATTTTTTCGATTTGACAAAACAATTTCTTTTAGTTTTAAATTACTGTTTTTTGTAGGAGTTTAATTCTTGAAGTAAATGTTTAGTTCGTAAAGCCCTAACTTTTAAATTAAACAAAACGGATTCTTCGGCTCGGGGCGACTTATTTTTTTAAATAAATTTAAAAACCTTTTAATGCTTCGATAAGAGCTTCCGTTCAGGGTGGAACGAACTCTACGATTTTTTCTATTTGGTTTTATTGGTCAACAAGTGAGGCAATAGACTTTATAACTCTGTAAAATGCTCTTGTAACTGTTAAGTGGGAAACTGACTGGGACAAGTCAAGTTGAATGTTCCGATATGTTCAATAAAGTTTCGACTTGTAAGAGCTTTGCTTTAGGTACTTAGAACCAGACAGCTTATAAGAAACTTCCCATTTTCGTTTTGGAAATCGTTCGGACGAGAATACTCGACCCGCGTCTAATTAAAATGAAAACTTCCCCAAAACAAATATCGCCCGAAATAAGAGGGAGCGTACAAACATCACAATTAACAGTTTAAAGAAAACGTACACAAGCTTATTAAGCGAGCGACAAACAAACGGGCGTCGTCTTTGCAAAAATAAATTAGGACCGATTTCTATTTTCTTCTTTTTTCCCTCTGCGCGCTCGGTTTCGTTTCCGAAGAGCTTTAGACGAAAAAAAAGTCGAGGTGCGAAAAAAGCTATGACGGATTCGAATTATCGCCTAATACGCCCCAATTAAACAATTTAAATGTGTAAAAGAAAATCTAATTTAGTTAAAGTAATCCAGTTTTAAACTAAAAAGAAATCAATATAACAAAAATTAAATACACCCTTTTTATACGCAATTTAAATTAATTTTCAAATAAATTGAAATTAAACTTTAAATAAACCACAATTAACAAAGTATAATTCTTTCCACAAATCGATAACATATTCTAAATAAAAATGATTTGAATATGTTCATTTTTAAAAATCAAAGTACAGCAAAAGGTTTTGGTTGCTCGAATCGAAAACTGTTTTAAAATCTGATTTATGATTAATTTCTTAAATAATACATTTTTAATTAAACATTTTTTTATTATTAACCAAGGGTGTCATTTAAATAATACTACTTATTCGTTTGCGGTCGCAAAACCGAAATAATTCGAAATAAAACTTAAGTCGCCCACCAATAGCGCCGCCACTGACGTTTTGAAAAAAATTGAAAAAAACTCTTTTTGCCACCCAACACGTTACCCTTACAATTTTTCCTCTACATATCCAACTTTTGAAGTTATTTAAACAAAATTAAAACGCACTTTTCTATGTCTTTAGTTTTAAAAGCGTCGTATCTCGTTTTCTAGAAGGCGTCGTCGGGGGACGCCTCACATTTTTGCAAAGCCCAACTTTTCGATTATAATTTAGAGCAGAAAAAAATCGGCGACGCCAACTTAAATTTTCGTAAAACTTCGATTGAAGCTCTAAGCTCGTACGTTGGGTGCTTCGTTCTTCGGCGCTGATTATCTCCACAACGGTTCGACGTAGAAAAAAAATGTTTGGAATAAAAAGGTGTTATTTTGACCCTGTCCTTCGGGAATAATCAAAAAAATTGGGGTTCCTTTGCAAACAAATTAAAACCACGCATTTTGAAGGGCAACAATGATCAAAATTAACTATGACCTTCAACTTTAAACGTCTTTGTGGACTTTTTGATAGTTTTTTAAAATAAGAACAACGAAGTGATTAACAACCCGAAAAAAAAAACAACCGCCATAACTTTTAGCGAATCTAAAATCCAAAGCGACTGGGCGCGAAGAAAATGTCGTTCCTGCGGCCCTACAATTTTTTTTATTTATCGACGTCGGCTTTAATTCTATTTCCGCGTCGCTCGCGCGCCGCGAAAAAGGGGCGAAATGCTAATATGGTCGGAAGAGAGCGAAAAAAAAAAAAGAAGGCAAAAATGATGTATTTAGCGGTGTCGTAGGATTTTTTGCTAGTTTTAATTTATTTGCTCAAAGCAGTCGGTAATATATTTTCTAGCAGATGTAGCTAAACCACGTTTCTCGATTCACAGACGCACTGAGCGCGTTTCAGAGACTGAATTTCCCATAGGAATCGGCCAATGTATCTTCCCCGAAGCAAAAGCCTACCTCTCATTCTCGCAGACAATGGCGAAATTTCCAACAGCTCAACGCAATAGTCCGATAAAGTGACGAGCAAGTGTAATGCACAAATTTCTTTTGTGCCCTCGAAATTGCGGCTCGTTCGTTTCAATGGCGCGCTCGAGCGGCGGCGTTTTTCGAATCGGCCCCGAAAATTTTCGCCTAATTTAATTCGAAAGGAGGAATTGAAACGTTCGATTCGGAGCAAGCCGCGATTTTGAGTTTTAGATAATCCGGCCGGAATTATTTTTGCGCGAATTATTTTCGGTTCGAGTCGCCCGAAAACTTGTAAATATTAGATACAGGATCGCCTTAAAGTTGCGCACAGCTTCCATTGCTCGTACGACCTAATTTTGTAAATTAATCTTCGAATAACCGAATCTCTTTTGAGACGTTAAGAACTTAATTTTTAATCTTATGGGGCGCTTTTGAGTTGGGCGATGGTAAATGGCTGGGATGAGAAATCTGTTTTTAGTGTTCTTGTTAGAGCAATTCGATTAACAATAATTATTTATTAATTTTAGTAATTTCACTGCAATTTTGCAATGAAAACAATAAAAAATTATGAAAAATAAGTGAAACCCAAAAGGAAACATTTTGAGAACGCAACTGCGGTTTTAGAATTACTTGAATTTTTTTAAAGTAAATTGATCATTGTTAATCGTGGCGAAAAGCGGAGTGTGCACATTCGAGCTCAAAGTGGCACATTCCGATCTCGGGAAAATGAAGCGCGCCGCTCCGCGTCGCGCTTCATTTGCCTCCCTCGCTCGGAAATGTGCCACTTTTCGCTCGAATGCGCACATCTTCGTGTTAATTGGATTCGACTATATTAATAACAAATCCTTCAAATCCAGATTTTCTATTCGGAAAAAGTTTTCGCTTGAAAGTGCACATACTCCTTAATAATTGAATTTGCCTATCTTATTCTTCTGTCTTACAAATGGATGGAATTAAGCAATAACGTCTTAACCAACATTTTTAAAAAAATCGAGTTGTTATGATGAACGTTCTTAGTATTTTGTGCTGCAATATATTATATTTAATTTTTCTGCTATCCGACCCTTGTGCCATCTGTTGGTCAATTGTCGTAACTGCTTGTAGCGCTATTCAAAAATCTCATTTGGCAAAAACGTCGTATCTACAGTACCCAGAATACCAATTATTTATTTACGTTTTGAGTAGGTTCATGTTTAAGAAAATATCTAAAAGTTCATGTTGATACTTCTGTTAAAGAATTAATTCTCTGGAGTGACTCATGTGGAGGACAAAATCGTAATATTAAAATCGTACTGATGTTAAAATCTATTCTTGAGAATAACAATTGCTTAAAAAGTATTGAATTAAAATTTTTATGATCGGGTCACAGCTATTTACCGAACGATAGTGATTTTGGCGATGCGGAATGTGCACTCAAAAGACAACAAAAAATTTATACTCCGAAAGATTATCTCGAGGTGATGAGACAGTGTCGAAAAAAAAATCCGTTCATTATTAATTCATTACAAAAAGAAGATTTTGTTAGTACTCAATCGATTGAAAAAAAAATTACAAATCGAAAAAAAAAGTTGGATGGGGAAAAAGTAAATTGGTTTAACATAAGACAAATAAAAATTTTCAAGGATGAGCCTTTCAAAATTTTCGTTCAAATGTCATATAATGACACTGATAAGTATAAAAAAATTGACATTAAAAAAGGAAAAAATTCACTTGTAAAGAATATTTTTTCTGATAATTTGGAGATATTATGGCCCAATGGTAAATCTATAGCTCAAGCTAAATTAAATGATATAAAATCGTATATGCATCTGATTCCTGAAGTTAAGCATGAATTTTACAATGATTTAATTGGTGACGATACAATAGAAGAAGATGTTGATGGATACAATGGAGACTTGAATTTTCAAATAGAAGTAACTGGAGTAGAAGATGAAATGAACGAAACTTGAATATTAATAACTATTTGCATATTTGTTCAATTGTTGTCTTTCATTTTGAATTATTTTTATCATAGTTAAAACAATTTTAATTAGAAACAAAATCAAAATCAAAAATTATAAAAATTTAACTGAAAATAACCGAGATTAAAAACTATAATTATTAGTTTAATTTTTATTTTAGTTAAGACGTTATTGCATAACGCTTTTCAAAGTAGGCTCTTTACGCAAAAACGAATTAACTGTTTTTTTAATTAGTCAATTGCTTTCTTTGATATTTTAATAATTTGTACTTCTTTCTTCTAGGAAATAACAACATTTAAATAAAAAATATTTTTTTTATTGTTAAGTTTATTGTCATAGGAAACAAAATTAAATAATTTAAAAAACTCGCTAAAATCTCGATTTTTGAATTTTGTTGGTTAAGACGTTATTGTTTAATTCCATCCAAATAATATTAATTAAATCAAACTGAACTAAATGTACCACTTCTCGCTTTTCTTTTAATTAAAAATTACAGTAGGGTATTTTTTACCAAAAACCACATTTCTAATTTAGTTCTTTTAAACCTTCATCGTACATGAAAAAAAATAACTTTAACTTTTTCCGAATTTTGACTATTATTTCCCAACCTTTCTTTTAACATACCCCACCCAAGTCATTCTCAAATTTTGATGCGCCCCCTATGTAACATATAAATATTTTTTATATTTAAAAATTAAATTAATCCATAAATGAAGTCTAATTACAACAGTGTATACAAACTGTGCCTTAAAACTAATTTGTTTAAAATTTTTACAAAAATGAAAATTATCCAAAAATATTTGGAGACATTAATTTTGACATATAAACCTTCAACAATCTGCAAAAGATGATATAAAAATCAACTAGTTGATTTTTAGTGGCCCACTTCAAAAAATTTGACACATATACAATTTTAATTAATCAAAAATGAGAATTAGTAAACATTCCAAAGTACCTACACCTGCAAATATTTTTATCAAGCTCGCTACAATTAGGCGTGCGGAAGAGCACAATGATAACTTATCAAAAGGAATAAAATATCTAACCTTTTTCAAACAAGAAATAGATCTAATCTATTCGAATTTTAATTTTTTGAATTGAAGAATAAAATAATAATATAGGCAAATCTAATAATTACGAGGATGTGCGCATTCGAGCGAAAAGTGGCACATTTCCGAGCGAGGGAGGCAAATGAAGCGCGACGCGAAGCGGCGCGCTTCATTTTCCCGAGATCGGAATGTGCCACTTTGAGCTCGAATGTGCACACTCGGTTTTAAGCACGATTCACAATAATTAATCCACTTTCTGAATACCTTTGATAACACATTACAAGACTGTATTTACACCAGAAACACGAAATCTCCGATTTGGTGTTTTAAACACCTTGTTTTTTAGAAAAATGGGCATTAACCATGTTTTTTTTGAATAAAAAATATCATTTTCATAGTTTGATTTGAAAAAGAGAGCATTAATGCAGCCAAATCCAAGAAATACGGATAATCGCGAATCCGTATAACTGATGTCCGGATAATTGAAGTTTAACTGTAAGTTAAATATAGTTAATTGAACGATTAATTATTTTGTTAACTTTGTATAAAAAATAATTAATCAATTGAAGCTTTCGATTAAGTTCTATTTTGATCAAAAATTTTTTTGTAATTCAAATACAACATTTTTTATTTGACACAATTATTAGAATTATTATTTTGACCAACATCCCAAAAGAATAATATACGCTATTGCAAAGCATTAAAGGAACAAAAAATTTGCGTAATTTTTGAAAAAGAGAAAAATGACCTCAGCAAAAGAAAAAAAAATTTGAAGTTTCAAGTTTCTTGTTCGAAGATTTTTGAGTTACGGTTTTCGAGCAATCAGAAGCTATACCTAGAGTAAAGTTTTGAAAAAATTTTTGAATTTATTTTTATTAAAGTTAAGATATAAAATGTAAAATTGTGGCAAAAGTCAAAAATAAAACACAAATTATATTTTTTGAAATAATTAAAAATTGATATTTTTTTAAATGATAGATCGAATACATACCTTCGACATATCCAAAGCACAACTAAATCGAAATAGCCGTTTTTGAGAAAAATTAAAATTTTTGGTCAAAAACCGTAACAGCTGGGGGGCTAAAAATTTCCTCAATTATTACTAATACCATGATAAATCACAGAAAAAAAATCACTTTATTATCTCTGGGGGCACTTTTCAATGTAAATCCGGCAATAGCCTTTCTTCATTTTAATAGTCTTTCAAAAATTATGTAAACTTTTGGTCTTTAATTTTTCGTATATTGTATTTAAATGTACAGTCAAAATTAATTTCAAAATGTACAAAATACATCCTAAAATTAACTAAAAAAATTCGGGGAACATAAATTAATCGTTTATAAAAGAAAATCAAATTGAAGCAATTTTTTTTCAGTTTTCGGGTTGTATTTTGGTTTTTCCCTTATCCCGTTTTTAACACTATTAAATTAAAACTTCATCGACCACCCCTAAGCGCTTTACACTCCCTTTTCAAAAACTCGTCCCTAACCACGAAAAAAAAACGGGGGGAAGAATTTCGCCAAAAAAATAGATCTGCTCGAAGCATTAAAAGGATCGCGCTTTAAGGCTGTTAAATTCTGCGAAGGTCGTCTTTCGCCCTTATTATTGCTTCAACCTAAAGAAAAAAACCGAAACCATTGTCGTATATTTTTCTGACATTTATTTCTCGTTTTTTTTTTTAATTAACCAGACGCAAGAAACACGTGGGTTAATTTAAGGATACTTTTTAGGCCGCAGAGCGATGATATAAATTTTTTAATCATAATAAAATGGGCATAGAAGAAAAGCAGTGGCCTGAAAAATTGCTCGAATTTAATTCTCGATAGGAAGCCATTTTTATATATATTTGATTGATGCATTCGCGAATTTAATGAACGTTTTCCTTCCTTCGTTCGCAGAAAGCATGGGCGTTCGGGGGGCGCTCTTTTTTAAAAAGCGACTTACGACTAATTAAAGGCGTCAATTTTTTTGAAACTCGTTTAATGTTGATCAATTTTGGCGCAGTTTATTTTGTCCGAAATCGATCTGCGGGATGGGGGTGGTTTGTTTTTCCCTCTCCCGGGACGCCAATGCTCCCTAATTAGAAATGATTTCAAAAATAGAGGATTGCGCTCCCCTTAATTAAACGATTTCTTGTCTTACAATCTACTAAACAAATAAAACGAAAGGAAACCCGGTCTTGCATAGTAAACGGGACCCAATTAATTGGGTGAAGGTCGCATTCACGTTGCTTTTTCCTCTCGTCCGGAAAATATCTTAATTTTTTCCCTTTTTTCTAACGAAGCGCGCAAATTTAATACGTCGCTAGTATTTTCGCAAAGCTCGTTCCTCAAAATAAAAAAAGACAGAAATTTCGCTAATTATTTTTTATAAGATGCCCGTTTTATCCTAAATTTTCATTAGGAAGCCGTTCGAGCAGATGCGGGACGCCGGGAAACATTATAAATCGGATCCGGATCGTAATTTTCCTATTTTAGAAGTGTATTCGGAGGAGAGCAGTGTTAATAACAGCACAGCCAGACGCAGTAATTTTCTTAATTCGACTCTAAATTCAGGGAATAAGAATGGCTGAAGGAGCCGTAATTGCGGTTATGCACGGGACGCTGTCCTCGCAATTGCGATTTTCGAACGGAGGCGCCCTTAAAGGCGACGTCGCCTCCCTCCGCCTTCTTCCTTTAGCGCATCGCTGCATTTTTGCTCGATTAATTAAATTTTTGAAATTTTTATTGCGCTCCCTGCGCGCCCGACTGTTCAACGCATGCTTTGATCTGAGAGGAACTAATTATTTTTAATAAGATTGCGTTGCGCTTTTCGTTTACCTGTTTTTTGTGAGTGTAAGGCGCGCGCGTATTTAACGAGAAAATGCGTTAGGATAGAATAATTTGTCGGTCTTCTTGAAAAAGTGTTTGATGTTTGAAATTTATAGAACAATGTAAGAACTAGTCCTGTACATTTTGGCCGGTTGAACCGGCTAGTAATCTTAACCATGTTAATTAGTTTGTGGGTTAATAATAAATTATATATTGTTAGCGTGTATTAATTAATATAATATTTATTAGGCGACTATCGTTGTTTATATTATGAAATATATATTTTTTCAAATTTATTTCGATTATTATTCCTCAATATTTATATTCAGCTTCGGCACTGCTAATCGGAATAAAATGTATCACAAAATATAGTTTTTTAATATTGTGAAAAATAATAATTATTATTTAATATCTAAATATTATATTAATTACTATATGTTAATAATATATAACTTATTAATCATTTCCAATTGGAGTTAAAAGTGCAAAATATGAGATTTGAAATTTTTTCCAAATCGGCCGTTATTGTGCTTTATAATTGTTTATTGGTAATTACTATAAACTAGAAAAATAATAAAAAAATCTTGCATAGCTATCAAAGACAGAAATTATTTATTTCCCATTAGATTTGTTAGAATTGAAACTTCAAAATATAGGATTTCAAAAATTTGCCAAAACGGCCGTTCTTATAGTCTATAATTGTTTATTGGTAATTACTATAAACCAGAAAAATAATTAAAAAAATCTTCTATAGCTATCACAGACAGAAATTATTTATTTCCAATTGGATTTGTTAAAGTTAAAATTGCAAAATATAAGATTTCAAAAATTTGCCAAAACGGCCGCTCTTATGCTTTATAATTGTTTATTGGTAATTACTATAAACTAGAAAAATAATTAAAAAAATCTTGCATAGCTATCAAAGACAGAAATTATTTATTTCCCATTAGATTTATTGGAATTGAAACTGCAAAATATAGGATATCAAAAGTTTCCAAAACGGCCGTTTGTATAGTTTATAATTGTTTATTGGTAATTATTATAAACCACAAAAATAATAAAAAAATTCTTCTATAGCTAACACAGACAGAAATTATTCATTTCCATTTGGATTTGTTAAAGTTAAAATTGCAAAATATAAGATTTTAAAAATTTGCCCAAACGGCCGCTCTTATGCTTTATAATTGTTTATTGGTAATTATTATAAACTAAAAAAAAATTAAAAAAATTTTGCATAGCTATCAAAGACAGAAATTATTTATTTCCCATTAGATTTGTTAGAATTGAAACTGCAAAATATAGGATTTCAAAAATTTGCCAAAACGGCCGTTTTTATAATTTATAATTGTTTATTGGTAATTACTATAAACCAGAAAAATAATAAAATAATTATTCTATAGCTATCACAGACAGAAATTATTCATTTCCAATTGGATTTGTTAAAGTTACAATTGCAAAATATAAGATTTTAAAAATTTGCCAAAACGGCCGCTCTTATGCTTTATAATTGTTTATTGGTAATTATTATAAACTAGAAAAAAAAATTAAAAAAATCTTGCATAGCTATCAAAGACAGAAATTATTTATTTCCCATTAGATTTGTTAGAATTGAAACTGCAAAATATAGGATTTCAAAAATTTGCCAAAACGGCCGTTTTATAATTTATAATTGTTTATTGGTAATTACTATAAACCAAAAAATAATAAAATAATTATTCTATAGCTATCACAGACAGAAATTATTCATTTCCAATTGGATTTGTTAAAGTTACAATTGCAAAATATAAGATTTTAAAAATTTGCCAAAACGGCCGCTCTTATGCTTTATAATTGTTTATTGGTAATTATTATAAACTAGAAAAAAAATTAAAAAAATCTTGCATAGCTATCAAAGACAGAAATTATTTATTTCTCATTAGATTTGTTAGAATTGAAACTGCAAAATATAGGATTTCAAAAATTTGCCAAAACGGCCGTTTTTATAATTTATAATTGTTTATTGGTAATTACTATAAACCAGAAAAATAATAAAATAATTATTCTATAGCTATCACAGACAGAAATTATTCATTTCCAATTGGATTTGTTAAAGTTACAATTGCAAAATATAAGATTTTAAAAATTTGCCAAAACGGCCGCTCTTATGCTTTATAATTGTTTATTGGTAATTATTATAAACTAGAAAAAAAATTAAAAAAATCTTGCATAGCTATCAAAGACAGAAATTATTTATTTCTCATTAGATTTGTTAGAATTGAAACTGCAAAATATAGGATTTCAAAAATTTGCCAAAACGGCCGTTTTTATAATTTATAATTGTTTATTGGTAATTACTATAAACCAGAAAAATAATAAAATAATTCTTCTATAGCTATCACAGACAGAAATTATTCATTTCCAATTGGATTTGTTAAAGATAAAATTGCAAAATATAAGATTTCAAAAATTTGCCAAAACGGCCGCTCTTATGCTTTACAATTGTTTTTTGGTAAGTACTATAAAAAAAAAATAATAAAAAAAATCTTCTATAGCTATCGCAGTTAGAAATTATTCATTTCCAATTGAATTTGTTAGAATTAAAATAATACCTGCTTTATATTTAAAAAATAACAAACTTAACTATTTAACCGGTTAATTTAGATTTGTTAAACTTTATGATTGCTTTAATCAGCCAAATTGTACAGCACTAGTAAAAATACAATAAAAGTTACCAATCCCCAATTTCACAATACAAATAAAATTATTAAAAACAGAAAAATTAATTTATTGCAAATTATCCTTGGACAAACATTACCAAAGCAATGTTTTTTGTTTATCTCACAGTTCGGTACGTTTTATAATTGATCATTAGAAGTGATCCGAAGCTTATTAAAAGTCAGTTACCGAAGCGAGTAATTTTTCAAATAAATTAAGGCGGATGGTATTGCAAGCCCCCTTTAATAATGAAGAGCAATTTGAGAATGCAAAACTAATAGACCGAAGGGAGACTCGAACTTTAATCAAGAACGGGAAAGAGAAGTTCAGGTAAAGCAAGCAGTCTGTGATCAGTTTCCTGTAAAATAAGATGGCGGATTTGCTGTTGGCTACATGTGCTATCAAGCGATTTAATTCCACCCCTCGGTACGAACGCTTCGATAGTTCAAGTTTGTTACTACATCCTTAAAGTTATCCAATCATTTCATCGCCGTATCACTTTGTGCCCTCGATACTCTTATTACTACCTAAATGCATGTTAAGCGAAACGATCAATTTGTTATGAAATTAATCAGGAATTTAAGGGCGGCCATCGCACCCCCGTCCGCACGTTTTCCGCCAATTTTCGTACCCGTACTTCGAAAATAGCCCTTTTAAAATTCCAACCGATGATCTACAAATATTTTACTTCAATTTGGATTTGTTTTTTAATCAATGACATCTTTTTTTATCTCAAATGAAGTTGACAGTCGAAAGAAATGTAATAATAATAAAATGTACAAGGGTGGTTTTGTGAGAATCGAATTAGTTTAAATTGGATAGTGCAATTTATTATTATATTTTGTGTAAGTGTTTCCATTCGTTCATTTTAAAGCAAACATCGTATTTAGGTTAAAAAGTGACTTATATAATTAAAAAATGACCCATTTATGTTACTGTTCGAGTATTGGGCTAAATATATTTCGGTATTGGGACTTTTTAAGCGTTTCGACAGCGTGTCTTTTGTACTTTTTAGAAAAAAAAATTATTTATAATTAATTGAAGCAAAATTAATTAATTAAATTATTTTTTAATAGGCAAACATCTATTTTAGGGGAACCTGTTGTACCTTGGTCCCTTTGTACCTAGGGCAACTTTATTTTTTTCAATATATGCGGTCTATCGTGAACCATAATTTTCGATATTTTAAATGCCACATTGACAGACATTAACGTGAAGTTAGCAGCAGCTAATGTACTTTGTTAATGTATGAAATCAATTGAAATTTTTAATCGAAAAAAAGGAAGTCTTTTTATAAATATCTTATTGATTTTTATTACCTAATTACAAATGACTCGTCGTAATAGAAAGATTATTTAATAATGATTGCATAGTAGTGGTCTGATTTTGGCACAGCATAATCTTTAATTTTATTTTTGAGTTGAAACATAAAGGGTCGGTGTGTTGTACCTCGGTCACTGTCAATAAATTGTACCTTAGCCCTAAGATCAACGTGCAATAAATAAAAATTTAGATATACCTTTGTTATAAGTTCTTATTTTTTTTAAATTTTGCTTCAGATAATATGCCTCGCAAGTCTAACGAAAAATTTAAATTTTTGCAAAGTTAACCATTAAGTATGTGAAATTTTAGTATACGAGAAAAGTTTTGATAATTTTTGAAACAATTTTAGTGTCGTCTCAAAGAAGAACATTAGTAGTTCTTATAATCAAAAAATAAATATATAGTTTTCATAGAACAATGGGTTTTATTTTGCTTAATGTGAATAGAGCCAAGGTACATCACCTTTGTCGTACCTAGGCCATAGATCCACTATTTATTCTAGTTTGTGGTGGTTACAATGTAATTTAAAATAAAGAATGTTTGATTTGCCAGGGTTAAATTTCTTTAATATATTAGTTTAATTTTTTAGTGTTGATTTTGTTTTAAATTGATTTTTAAGAAATTGTTATTTTAGTTTTGCAAGAGATAAACTTTTTAATCAATAACAACTATATTGTTTATATAAGTAAAAAATGTAATTTTGTAAATAAATTTGAAAAAACCAATTATTTTACTTTATGAGGGTTTTAATTTACTTTACATATTTTTCTAAATTTTTTCGATTCGACAAAACAATTTCTTTTATTTTTAAATTACTGTTTTTGTAGAGGTTTAATTTTTCAAATAAATGTTTAGTTCGTAAATTGTACCTTGGCACTAAGATCAACGTGAAATAAATAAAAATTTAGATATACCTTTGTTATAAAATCTTATTTTTTTTTATTTTGCTTCAGATAATATGCCTCGCAAGTCTAACAAAAAATTTAAATTTTTCAAAGTTAACCATTAAATATGTGAAATTTTAGTATACCTACGAGAAAAGTTTTGTTAATTTTTGAAACAATTTTAGTGTCATCTCAAAGAGGAACATTAGTAGTTCTTATAATCCAAAAATAAATATACCTATAGTTTTCATAGAACAATGGGTTTTATTTTGCTTAATGCCAATAGAGCCAAGGTACATCACTTCTGTTGTACCTAGGCCATAGATCCACTCATTTTTAAATGTTATAACAATTTAAGTAAACGCTTGGTAATGCTTTCAAATATTTTATGTTGAATGCCTTATTAGTGCCCCACTACGATGCAATTCATTTTATCAACAAATTGTTACATATACAATTTAAAAAAAAATTACAAGTGAAAAAGGGCCAAAGTTCAACAGGTTCCCCTAATATTTTTTTGGGAAAATATATCGCTTATAAGAAGAAGGTTCGCATTTCGCGAATTTTCGAAAAACAGTGACCTCGTTTTTCGAGCAAACGTGCGAGTCTACAATTACCGCGCTTCCCTTTTTCTTTTTCGATTTTCCAAAGAGGAAATAATAGCGTGGAAATTCTCAGTTATGTAATTTTCTCCGCGAACTACCAACTACCCAACTCTGCAATTCATTTTATCAACAAATTGTTACATATACAATTTAAAAAAAATTACAAGTGAAAAAAGGGCCAAAGTACAACAGGTTCCCCTATATGACGAGACAAATTATTTTTTTTCTAAACTATTTAAATATTATTAAAATGATAACAATCAGTCGTACGCCCTTCGTCGTTCCAGTATTGGGTCATTTACCCGGTCTAAGGTCTATGCATTCACAACGGCCTCTCGTACGCTTACACATACTCTCCTATCGGCTCGTATGTGCACTCTGCGTTCTCGATCCCTCAGTGAAGGCAAATCCAAGCCCACCGAAACCCCTCGCTTTACGCACACGTGCCAGAAATATCTATTTTCGACGCCATTAATAAACTCCGAACGGTCGATTCGCAGAAGTCGCGCGAGAATTTTCCAAAAGAAAATAATTGTAAAAAAAGAGTCGCAGCAATTAAGGCCTTAAAAGAATTAATCGTCCGCGCGGGTTGCTTTTAGTTCTTCGCGCTTCGAACGACCAATAAAAAAAGGAAATGTGTTTTCTTTAAAATTTAGTCGGGCAATTGCCCTAAACGAATGTAATGTGTGTATAAATTACGCCTGTAAATATTTTATTCTTTTCCGCTTAGCCGCGTTATCTTTCCGAACGTTCCGGCGGTCAGTGATTCAGAGGTTTTTAAATTATTTCGCGGCGAATTTATTCGTCGGCAATCCATTAAGGGCGAAAGATAAATCGTCGCGTTTTCTATCCCCCTTTCCGCCCCGATTTGCATATCGTCCTTTATGCCGACGTTTTGTTTTGTATCTTTTAAGGAACCGATAATTAATACGCAAAGACGTCGCGATGATATCAATTTGCATCTACAAGTGGATCCTTATCGGAAAGATTTCCTCCACGTCCGTTTTCTATAGGGCCGCCGCCGACGTGTAAACAGTTACTTTTGTTGGGGCGGCATATAAATTAAGTGGTGTACCTGTTACAATGGGTATTGAATTCTGTAACAATGGGCTTTCACAAATGCAGACATCTCCAGAGAGTTTTGTCAGATTGTTAAAGTTGCCTCGGACAGATTTGAAAATTTCTGTTTTCATTAGGGGGAAAAATCTTCGATCGGCCCTTTTTCTAATTTGTTCGTCGCTGCGAATCGATCGAATCGCTCACCGTTTGCGATTTGTTAAAAATCTTTTTATTTGGGTTGAAAAATTGTTGAAGTTGTACTTCTTTTGGCGCGTTGAGAGTGAAATGCTGGGAGGCAACGAAAGCTGGGCGCGCATAGCTGACGAAAATTCGACAGCATGAATATAGCCATTTAAGAAAATTGTGAATCGTGCTTTAAACCGTATTTCTTGGATTTGGCTACATTAATATTCTTTATTTTAAATCAAATAATGAAAATGATATTTTTTATTTCAAAAAACATTGGTAATGCACATTTTTCTAAAAAACAAAGTGTTTAAAAACACCAAATTAAAGATTTCGTGTTTCTGGTGTAAATACAGTCTTGTAATGTATAATTAAAGTTATTCAGAAAGTGGATTAATTATTGTGAATCGTGCTTAAGACCGAGTGCGCACATGCGAGCTCAAAGTGGCACATTTCCGATCTCGGGAAAATGAAGCGCGCCGCTCCGCGTCGCGCTTCATTTGCTTCCCTCGCTCGGAAATGTGCCACTTTTCGCTCGAACGTGCACATCCTCGTATTTATTGATTCGTAAAAGACACAAATAGAATTGATACAAAGATTCGGGCGAAAAATGGCACATTTCCGAGCGAAAGGTGGAAACAAATCGTGCTGCTCCGCATCGCACTTTATTTTCAATGTTTGTATAAACAATTAATTAAATTAAATACAGTCAAACCTCGATAAGTTAAAACTAAGAGGAAATCAAAAATAATTCGTGTTAAGTATCATACAAATCTTTTTTTGGAAATTCCGCTTTAAATAAGCCAATGAGATTAGCTCATTTTTAATGGCCGCCAATTAATTAGCCAATCAAAACTGTTTAATTGCTTGGTAACCATGGCTATAATACGAATATCAAAATAATACAGTTTTGAATCATTTAAATCATGTTACAAATTAAATAGAGTTAAAACTCGATTTGAGTTTTCGTTTAATTTAATGGTTTAAATTATTGTGAATCGTACTTAAAACCGAGTGTGCACATTCGAGCTCAAAGTGGCACATTTCCGATCTCGGGAAAATGAAGCGCGCCGCTCCGCGTCGCGCTTCATTTGCTTCCCTCGCTCGGAAATGTGCCACTTTTCGCTCGAACGTGCACATCCTCGTATTTATTGATTCGAAAAAGACACAAATCGAATTGATACAAAGATTCGGGCGAAAAATGGCACATTTCCGAGCGAAAGGTGGAAACAAATCGTGCTGCTCCGCATCGCACTTTATTTTCAATGTTTGTATAAACAATTAATTAAATCAAATACAGTCAAACCTCGATAAGTTAAAACTAAGAGGAAATCAAAAATAATTCGTGTTAAGTATCATACAAATCTTTTTTTGAAAATTCCGCTTTAAATAAGCCAATGAGATTAGCTCATTTTTAATGGCCGCCAATTAATTAGCCAATCAAAACTGTTTAATTGCTTGGTAACCATGGCTATACTACAAATATCAAAATAATACAGTTTTGAATCATTTAATTCATGTTTCAAATTAAATACAGTAAAACCTCGATTTGAGTTATCGTTTAATTTAATGGCTTAAATTATCGTGAACCCTCGGTTTTAAGCACGATTCACATTAATTAATCTACTTTCTCAATAACCTTAATTATACATTACAAGACTATTTATACTAGAAACACGAAATCTCCGATTTGGTGTTTTTTACATTAATTTACGGATTTGTTAAGAAAAGAGTAATGTATCGAAATACAGCGACGTACTTAGGGTAAACTCAGGATAGCTGCCCTACTGGTATAGATGCCCCGTTTTCTAGAAGTTAGACTTTCAAAAAAAGTCAAATTTTTTTTTTGACAAATTGCAATTTATTTTCCATATAAATATTGTAATAAAACAAGGACGAAGGAATTGTTCGATAAAAGAGCATAAATAATTTCCGAACGAGAAAATCGGAATAGAATTATCTGCCTGTTGCAATTAAACAATATAATTTAAAAAAAAACAAATTAAAAATTACCAAATTTGATTTTATGTTGTAGGGCAGAACATAAAATGTATATTAAACCTATATTTAATTAAATATGACCTTTGATTAATTTTGAAATAAAGTAGACTTCTATCCTTTACGAAAAGGAAAGTCGCCCCATCTATACATAGCACATTCTATATTTTTTTAAAAAAGTAAAGCAATTAACGCAACACAAGAAATAATTGCGACTCATTTTTTTCAAAGTCGAAACGCTTTTTCTCGTAGCACAATGTGCGATTCCTTCTTTTTAAATCTATTTTTGCCGATTAAAAATTTGCCGTTGATTATTGTCACATTTCGACAAAAATATGAGGGCGCAACGTAGTAAAATGTACCAAAAATTTAAAATGGTACTCACCGGCGAAGAATCTTTGTTTTCCTCGGAGATCTCCCCTCAACTTGGAACGGTTTGACATCGAAAGGGCATCCTTCCTTATTGTTCAATTCCACGTTAACTTTAAACAAAAAGTTATCGTTATTATTTAAAGTTATTATTTAAAATTGACGGGCACTTTACAAAATTTTTATTTACTTTCACTTGAGAATGAGCCTTTCTGGCCTTTTGTTTTATGCATACCTACGTGTCCAACAATATTTTTTGTCAGAACTCGTATTATCGCAAAAAATAGACAAAAATATAATTTTTCAAAACAAAATAAATAAATGAAATGTGTCAAGAGCGAAAGTACGCTCTTTTCATACGACTCTATTTTAACATGGGGAAATGGACCACTTTACCATTACCGCACGACGCTCCAAAATCAAACTTTCGCAGTGTGTATTACAAAAAAAAAGTAGTACGTTAATACTTCATGTTAACCACCAAATCTATATTTCATTAAATATTTTACATAATTGGTTGAACTACAAAAGATAATTTGCAATAAAATTATGTAAAAAACTAATCTGATACGAAAAAACAACCCTTCAGAATAAATTTTGAGAATTAACTTCGCGAAAAACGCCGATGATGAATAGTTTAAAGAAGTCTAATTCTATTTTTGCGGCCTTCGCCAAGAAGTTCCGTTCGACGCTTAAGAATTAAAGGTACCCCAAAGAAAAGCGACCCGGAAAATTTATAATAAGTTAAAATCTACTCTGCGCGTCATCTGTTGCTAACGATTTCTCAAAAATAGTTGAGTTTTTTGTTCTTGAACGTTTTTCGAAGAAGCTGTCCGACGCAACTTAATCGACCCTAACGAGGGTGTGCGTGTGCGTATGTGTGTGTGCGATGCGTTCGTAAATTGGATTTGTAAAATTGTTAATTATTACAACAATCTCTCATGTAAAATTTATCTTAAATCTTGCGAGCCGGATTTGGTGCAACAAGTTTCGAAACAGAAAGTGTTTTAGTATGTCTTAACCAAAACCGCTAATGTAAGAGGAATTTGAGTTAACTAAGAGTTTTGTTGTCTTCTATTTTATGTAATTTCTTGTCGTTTCATGTCTTAGATTATTCACGATTTCGAGAGAAGCTTTCTTAATCCGGTCTTGTTTTTTTTTGGAGTGGTGGAACCACTTTCGCCTTTAATAACACATTTTTTTTTAATGAATTGTCTAATAAGATTTGTCGTTCTTTCTCGGAGCAAAAATAATCAAAAACGGAACTCACCCTTTCGTTGCTCTAAGATACACCCCAATTTTGGTTATTTTAGGCACCCAATGTTAATTAAAAATGTTTAAAAGCCGAATTGTTTAAGCACTACAACACCTTGCAAAGACCGAATTAAAACTGATAAGAATGTTCTAGAATGTAGTCGAGTTTAAAGTGAGATAAGCGGCACGCGGTTTTAACAAAATAATTTACCGTTGCCGGTTGTCGAAAAGTGTGCCGCTTTACGATTGGCATGGCACCCGATTATAGTTCTGGAATGTCTGGTCCGATAAGAACGAACCGATATTTTTATTTTGCGTATGACTAAGGTTTATGTAATTGTGCAAATGGCTTTGAATTAATTTTTGACGTAAATTAAATCGATTTTTAAGCATGCCAAAGCGTTAAATGAAATTAATTAATGAAGAGAAGTCCGAAATAGAAATACAATTAAAAATTAAAAAAATATAGTCTATTGTTTAAGACGAAATTCTAAGAGTTTGATTATATAAAAGCACCCTATAAAATAAACCACTTTAAATTAAATTTTGAAAAGGCTCCTGCTCATTGCCAGCTATTTAATAAAATATTTTTAACGTCTCGAAAAAATATTTAATAAAAGATACATTTTATAAAGTAGTAATTTCGCACTTGTAAAATCAAAAAAAAAAAAATTAATAATGACGACAGGGATTACCGATTTTAATAACTCGATTCTTGTTGCGTTTCAAATAGTTTTATAAACGAGGAAAACGTAAATTCAACGGGCGGCAGCCTCATTATCAATATTTTGAGCAACACAATTGATTAGCATAATAAAAGCAAAAAAAATAATACATAATTTAACAGTTTTAAAGAAACCACTTTTTCCTCAAATCTCAATAATTCCAATTTAAAAAATAATACGCTCCAACCATTAAAAATCAAAAAATTAAACATACTAAAGCAGCGATTTCCAAGCTGGGGGGCAACCCTTCGCGGGGGTCGCAAACTAGTGCAAAGGGGGGCGCACAAAATGTGCTGTATTATTTTATAAAATACACCCATTCCTCCATTTTTACGCTACTTGTTTTACACGGTTTAGAAAAAAATATGAATTATCTCAATTTTCAAGAACGAAAACCATTTAATTTAAACTTTTTGCCGGGAATTTGTTTTTTTTTGTTTAAAAAAATCACCAACTGCTATACTCTCTATTTCTGCTTCAACTTATGCCTGCGAGAATTTTTGTTTGTGTGCGCAATAAGTCCACAATAACTGGACATTTTCAGTGGCGTATTGAGATAAGCTTGGGCTAGCTCCAAATTTTTTTTTAAGCGAGGCCCAGTAACACATTTTGGAAACCACCAACTTACCTAATAAAACAATTTAAACAATACAATAGTCAAGAAAAAAAATTATTTTAACGGGGACAAAACTTCTGCGTTCGCTTTCCTTAACAGCTAAGGGAAAAAAATTATAAAGCCATTTTGATATGAAATTTTAGTGCGGGTTTTTGAATTTTATATCCGTGTAGTTTTTGTGCATTTTATAAGTTTACTGTTCGGGAAGAGAAGGAGAAAAAAATGGGCAAATAATCCCGAAGTCGACTTCAGCGAAGTTATTGCTAATGTAATAAAATTTATGAAGGACGAAGCAAACAACAAGTCGTCGTAATATCTTCGAAAAACTTATACAGTCGCTTTTTATGGCGATAAAACTTTTCAAAATATACACAGAAGCCGGATAGTTAAAACGTAGCTCGACGATCGAGCAGTTGCAGTTTACTGCGGCCACATAAAAAAAGAGCTCCCACGAGTCTGTCTTGCGTTTATTGCTAATTCGTCGGAGCTCAGAGATTATATTTCTTGTTAAAAATTAAAATGTCAAGCTCGAAGCTTTTAGAAGGGCCCACAAAAAATATCGACGACTTGCCGAAGCTAAATATTACCAATAGAAGTTTTTTTAAATTTTTCTTATTGGTTTTCGTTCAAAAATTTCTTAATTGATTTTTCTATTACTATTTTAAGCGAAAAACTAAGGTATATGGATCTGTAATATTTTAAATTATTTCTTTTCGAATAATAGAGATACGATTATTGAAGTTATACTTCTTTTGGCGATTTGAAAACTAAATATTGGGAGGACACGAAAATGGGCAAAATTTATTTTTCAAAATTTTATTTTGCAAAAAGGGGTAGACATTTTTTTTGACTAATTGAATTAAATGCGTAATAAATACTAATTAAGCCTCCGCGTACTAGATGACTAAATGTCACATGCCATACTAGGTGGGGTTTGCTATACCCGGAAAATAAAATAAAATCCACAAAATTGTACTTTGTGACAGTTAAATGATAAGAAATATGTTTTATTCACCAATAATGAATTATTTTCGAATAGGGCGCAACTAAGTTTATTAACCCCTTGACATACAATGACGTCTAGGAGACGTCAATCGTTTAGGGTGTTATTGTAGATTTTGACGTATCTAAGACGTCAAGAACTGTATATAATTATATGTTCCGAAAAAGGTTTGTTTTCAACAATAATTTTGTTAAAAGGCACAAAATTGACGATTTTGGAATTTTGTTATTAATATAATTCTGTAATAATTAATTGCAAATTGTCAGAGACTAAATTAATTCTTGTAAAGTGTGCTTAAAGTCGAGTGTGCGCATTCGAGCTCAAAGTGGCACATTTCCGATCTCGGGGAAAATGAAGCGCGCCGCTCCGCGTCGCGCTTCATTTGCCTCCCTCGCTCGAAAATGTGCCACTTTTCGCTCGAACGCGCACATCTTCGTATTTATTCAATTTGTTTAAATTACTTTTTGGATTTAAAAAAGGAAAAAGCAATGTATTCAAATAAAACGACATATGCGCAGTAACATATAGTTTGATAACCACTGGTCTAGCTATACACAAGCGCAACATAGCGCGTTGTTATATTTAATTTAGTCGCGCCAAAGAAGTATTACTTCTAACGTGCGTACATAAGTACATGCACCGGTTTTTTACATAGAATGAAATTCAGTTTTAAACATTTAGCAAAATTATTAAAGTAAACTCGAAGAATAAATTATTTTAAGTTTTAGACAACTCAAATTAAATAAATTAATAACTTGGAAAATTTTTAAAATATATTTAAGAACTTTAGAAATTTTTAATTATCAATTTTTTGTATAACACAAATTGAATAAAACAAAACTTTATTCAGTAAATTTAAAAGAAATTTTGATGAAAAATTATTATGTATTTTCAGAAAACTCAAATAGAGTAAATACAGAATTTGTGGTTTTTCAAAAAACTTTGAAGATCATTAATTTACGCAAATAAAATTAATATTGGAGAAAACTCAATAAATAAATTATCTTAATTGTTCAGAAATATTAAATTTATAAAATTAAATACAGTCAAACCTCGATAGGTCGAAGTTGAAGAGAAACTAAAAATAATTCGCGTTATCAAAAATTCGAGCTATCGATATAAAAATATTTTTTAGTTTATGTTTTTAAAATTTACTTATTGTTTCTTTTTTTTAATAATTTCCTAGTGATTTCTTGCTAAAACCTAAATCTTGTGTCTTGAACAAGTTGTAATTAGGCTTCATTTATGGAATAATTCAATTTTTAAATATAAAAAAATATTTATATGTTATATATTATATGCATCAAAATTTTAGAATGACTTAAGTGGGGAATGTTAAAAAAAGATTGGGAAACACTACTTTACATATTTCAAAATATTTCAAAACTAATGATTATTTATTTTATGTTATTTGTGTATGCTCATAACAGTTAAATTGAGCAAAATTAATAGTTTTTTTCGGACTCATCAAATTCGGTTTTTTTTGTATGTCAAGGGGTTAATAAAACACAAAACTTAACTTTTTTTCAACTTATAAACTATTGAGTCTTTTCTTGAGTACTAAATTCCAATGACACGTGTCTATTACGATACCAAATATTAAGAAAACAACAAAAATTTCATTCTTGCGTCCTTATTGAAATACAAATTAATTTCACGGCAATTCCTTAATGATTCACCATAATTTAGGTTAATAAATTACACGAAAAATTAATTGAATAATTTTAATCGTTCTCTCACTTGCATTAACAAGATTATCGTATCTTCTCGCTCCCTTCCACTCATTGCTATGGTAAATACGTTTTTCGAATATAAAATCGATATTTACTACATTAAATTAAAATTTTTGATTTGAAGGTGCGCACGGTAAATTATACTCATATAATAAACACGAGGATGTGCGCATTCGAGCGAAAAGTGGCACATTTCCGAGCGAGGGAAGCAAATGAAGCGCGACGCGGAGCGGCGCGCTTCATTTTCCCGAGATCGGAAATGTGCCACTTTCGCTCGAATGTGCACACTCGGTTTTAAGCTCGATTACCAAATGTCCCGTTTTAACAAAAAAAATTGTTCACGTTAGTTATACCCCACCTAGTACACGGAAGGTTAAGCAATTTAAATGTGCAAAAAAATTCTAATTTACTACTTCAATTAATTAATTATATTTTGCGGTATAAATTGAAGGTCCATAGTCCCAACATGATCGTCCACAAGCATTAGAAATATGTCTATTCTCCCAACACGCTTGTTCATTACAGTCCTAAAGCGCTACAAAAATGTCGCCCTTCCCAGCAGTCCGCAAAGAGCACCAATAAACAAGAAGTTATTGCGCATATATTTTAAGAAGTTTGGCATTAAACCAACAGTTTGCTCGCAAATTTTGTTAACAACAAGTGGTATAATTTGCAACCCCTAAAGCAACCAAATAATGTACATCGTGCAGGTCATTAGTGAGATAATTTAGTGGTGCATTACCGTGAGATAATGACCACCACCTACTTAGACCTAAGATTCGGTTAGCAGGCTCCCGGGTACCGTTGTTTTATCCAAAAGCCCTAACGACGAAATGCTTCCCTTCAATTATTAACACTTTACACTACTTAAACTTTGCCGCTCATCAATTTTTAATCGATAAGTGCGCGATATCGGCGAGCGCCGCTGGGAAAAGTGCGTCGGCGGCGCCCGACCGAAATTCGCAAATCGTTTTTACCGCCCACCTTTTTCCAACTTTCCGAAACGAAATTTACGTAATACATAAACCGTTTTAGTGTCCTGTATGTGCACGTGTGAATCATTATCAGCGCCGAATAAGGGACGTGAGGGCACTAAAGGGACCCGGACGCTCTAATAGGGTCCAGATAACGAACTTGCATCAACTTGAGTGTTCCTCTTAATGCATAAAACAAGTTCCTTGCAGATGTTATCGGCCACCAAACGCGCTGCATCAACACGTAAAAAAAGGGTTGGCTTTGCGCCCCCCTCGCACTTCCGTTTATTTATTTATTTTGTTCGTTAACAAACCGTCCATTAATTGTAATTAAAATTTCGGCGGTAATGGTAATATGTTGATGCAAGAACCCACACGAAACGTCTGCGATTATTTGAATTATGTTAAATCTGGGATTCGCAAACTCGAAAATTTGTCGGTCGGTTTTGGGCGGCGGACGTGTTACATTTCAAAATGATAAGTTATTGCCGGCGAAGTTGATATCTACGATCCGTTATTCAGAAACAGAGATTTGTTGGATTTGTGCTTATTTTATAATTAGCTCGAGACCGTTGAGGCATTCGCAATTATTGCGAAACCGAAAGCTTTCTAATTTTACGTCAAACTTTGTCGGATGCAAATTGGGGCCGATTCGAAAGATTTGTTAGTTTTGGTGGGCGGGCGATTCTTCATTTCGGAGGCAAGTTTACGAAAAGACGGGTTTTGTTTTGAGGCTACAATTAATTTTTAAAGTTATACTTCTTTCGGCGCAACAAGGGTCAGGTAAAGTTGCGCGCGCACAGCTAACGGAGTTAGTCGTCTCAGAAAGTAAATTAGTTATTGTGAATCGTGCTAAAATTGACAATGCCAATTTTTCTAGAAAACAAAGTGATTAAAAACACCAAATCGGAGATTTCGTGTTTCTGGTATAAATACAGTCTTGTAATGTATAATTTAAGTTATTCAGAAAGTAGATTAATTATTGTGAATCGTGCTTAAAACCGAGTGCGCACATTCGAGCTCAAAGTGGCACATTTCCGATCTCGGGAAAATGAAGCGCGCCGCTCCGCGTCGCGCTTCATTTGCTTCCCTCGCTCGGAAATGTGCCACTTTTCGCTCGAACGTGCACATCCTCGTATTTATTGATTCGAAAAAAACACAAATCGAATTGATACAAAGATTCGGGCGAAAAATGGCACATTTCCGAGCGAAAGGTGGAAACAAATCGTGCTGCTCCGCATCGCACTTTATTTTCAATGTTTGTATAAACAATTAATTAAATCATATACAGTCAAACCTCGATAAGTTAAAACTAAGAAGAAATCAAAAATAATTCGTGTTAAGTATCATACAAATCTTTTTTTGAAAATTCCGCTTTAAATAAGCCAATGAGATTAGCTCATTTTTAATGGCCGCCAATTAATTAGCCAATCAAAACTGTTTAATTGCTTGGTAACCATGGCTATACTACAAATATCAAAATAACACAGTTTTGAATCATTTAAATCATGTTTCAAATTAAATACAGTTAAACCTCGATTTGAGTTTTCGTTTAATTTAATGGCCTAAATTATTGTGAATCGTGCTTAAAGCTGAGTGCGCGCATTCGAGCTCAAAGTGGCACATTTCGATCTCGGGAAAATGAAGCGCGCCGCTCCGCGTCGCGCTTCATTTGCCTCCCTCGCTCGGAAATGTGCCACTTTTCGCTCGAATGCGCACATCGTCGTATTTATTGAATTTTTTTACATTAATTTTTGGATTTGTTCAGAAAAGAGTAATGTATCCAAATACAGCGACGTATTTAGGGTAAACTCAGGATAGCTGCCCTACTGGTATAGATGCCCGGTTTTCTAGAAGTTGCACTTTGGAAAAAGGTCTGATTTTTTTTTGAAAATTACAATTTTTTTCTCTATATATATATTGTGATAAAACAACGACCAGGGAATTGTTCGATAAAAGAGCATAAATAATTGCCAAACGAGCAAATCTGAATAGAATTATCTGCTTGTTGCAATTAAACAATATGGTTTTTAAAAAACAAATTAAAAATTACTAAATTTGGTTTTATGATGTAGAGTAGCACACAAAATGTATATTAATTTTTATTAATTTTGTAAATTAAACTTTCTAGCCAATCAACAACCTTAATTTAGTTCAGTAAATGTGAATTAAGGTAAGTGACCCCTCTACCGGCCACTTCGCTAAAAATTTTGAAAGCCATTATTACAAAACAATAAACTTTTAAAAAATATTAAATATTAAAATAGTAAACATTGCTTATTTAATGAAATATAATATAAACGTAGTTTAAATAGTGTAAAAAGTGATTTTAAAATCAAAAATGAAAATTTTTTCGTCAATTTGCTACAACATTAATTTCTTAAAAGGTAGGTTAAAGTTTTTTTTCCAAGTGATATTAAATATAAAATAACTATAAAATCAAAAACTATTTTTAAGTTAATTAGTATAGGGTAAAAAAAATTAAAAATTAAACAAATACATCATTTTTCATCGATTTAAACTAAAAATAAAGTGACCGAGCATACGTAAGGGAACTTGTTGTATCTTGGCCCTTTTCTCACTTGCAATTTTTTTTAAATTGTTTATGTAACAATTTGTTGATAAAATGAAATGCATCGTAGTGGGGCATTAATAAGGTATTCATCATAAACTATTTGAAAGCATTACCAACCGTTTACTCAAATTGCCATAAGATTTAAAAATTAGTGGATCTATGGCCTAAGTACAACAGAGGTGATGTACCTTGGCTCTATTCACATTAAGCAAAATAAAACCCATTGTTCTATGAAAACTATATATTTATTTTTGGATTATAAGAACTACTAATATTCTTCTTTGAGATGACACTAAAATTGTTTCAAAAATTAACAAAACTTTTCTCGTATACCAAATTTCACATACTTAATGGTTAACTTTGAAAAAATTTGAATTTTTCGTTAGACTTGCGAGGCATATTATCTGAAGCAAAATATAAAAATAAGAATTTATAACAAAGGTACCTATATCTAAATTTTTATTTATTGCACGTTGATCTTAGGGCCAAGGTACAATTTATTGACAGTGACCGAGGTACAACACATCGACCCTTGATGTTTAAACACAAAAATAAAATTAAAGATTATGTTGTGCCAAAATCAAACCACTACTATGCAAACATTAATAAATTATCTTTCTATTACGATGAGTCATTTGTTATTAGGCAATAAAAATCAATAAGATATTTAAGTAAAAAGAATATAAAAAGACCTACTTTTTTTCGATTAAAAATTTCAATTGATCTCATACATTAACAAAGTACATTGGCCAGCTGCTGCTAACTTTACGTTAATGTTCTGTCAATGTGGCATTTGAGCTATCGAAAATTATGGGTCACGAAAGCCCGCAAATATTAAAAAAAATTAAGTTGCCAAGGTACAAAGAGACCAAGGTACAACAACAGGTACCCCTACAATAAAATTGGCTTTGCATGCACAGTTAAAAGAATTCTAAAAGAGCAAAAAAAACTTTAACTAATATATAAATTATAAGATTAATTAAAAATACTTCTTTTATTCGATTGTATTTATTTTCCAATAATAATAATTACTTTTTCAAAACAAAATAAATACCGGCACACCGGTAAATTTAATAGAGCACAAGTTCAGCCTCCAAAAAAATTTTTTTGATTTTAATGCAGAGTAGGTGCGGAAAGGCTTACCGACATTAAAATTCAGCGAGCGCTGCCCGAGATCTAAGAGCTCCTCAAGAAATCATAGTAAGTGCAATATTAGAAAATAAATTTCCCATATAAATTACGTCCGAAGCTCGCGTCTCGGTTTCTCGCGATTTTTAAGTACGTTTCCTCGGATTTATTTCGCAATAGATTGCTTTTTAAGCGACGAATTGATTCCGCAGATCTGTTTTCTTTCGGTCCAGGAATATTGACCGAAGAGGAGGTCTAGGAGCCATCAGCGTCCTTTATACGGTAAGCTGGAGAGTGACTCGGGACATTTAAATACATAATGCACGGGCAGGTACACCTTCAGCCTTCATGAATAAAACTCATATTCAGAACGACTGGTTTGAAATTTCGCCAAAGCGGCGCACGTCCTCTGCGTTCCTCTTTGTTCGTCCTTAAGAATTTTATAAATCTAACTAGAAAAGCGGCGGAGAAGGCGAAGTTTCTTGGGTATTTTTCAAACTCGTATATCAGCGAGCGTCTTTATTACTCTGTACCCTCTAAACATTTTCTATTTTTGCATAAAACCTACGTTTTTACTGCTCTACGTACGTTCGCGTCGCGAACGCGCCCATTTGGACGCTCTAATTCCTACAATTTTAGATTTTTTTACGACGCAAATCATTTTTTCCAATCGTTTTTTTTTTGTTTTTTAAACGAAAACGGTTTCGCTTCGACAATTTTCTCATTGCGAAAGGGGGACGCGCCCCTGCAAAAAAAATACAAAGCTTCCGACGAGAAATAAAAACAGATTAAAAGAAATCAAAGAATGTTTGATGAGGCAAAATAAAAATCAACAATAAAAGGAATTTCTCGAAAGCAAATTCCGGGATCATGTTTCGGCACGGACCATTGCCCGCAGGAAACGGATATTTGAACATGGCGGGGCGGGGAAGCGGCCGGGGACATTACATGTTGTACTTCCGGTATGACGACTCTCGATGGTCGCTCCCGAATAATTTTAAGACGAACGCACTTCTTTCTAATGGAGAAAAATCCGTAGTCTTTTTGTCTTAAACGCAAATTGAAGACGACGTAAACAAATTGAGCGCAAATTTCAAGGTAGGAAATCTTGTTCGGCGATAAACCGAATCGTTTCGCAATGAAAAGTGGCATAACGCACCCCATAAGAACTAATAGCTTCTTACATTTCCGATCTCCCTAGATTTTTACGAGGGTGCATGAAAGGATAATAACACTAATATTGGTATTCGAGCGTAACGACGTCGTCTTTCACAAAAAAAAAACTAATAATTTGCTTTGGAAGTTGATTGTACAAATAAGAACCCTAACATAGATATTTGATGTTCATTGGGTACATTTCTTTTCGTACATAAAAGCTCTAACTTTTTTGTTGGGACGCGGGATGACTTTTAGACCAGTGTTTCTCAACCTAAGGCCGACTTGTAATATTTTATTTTTTTCTCACGACGCAAATAAAAAATTAAGTATGGCAAACGAGGGCGTTTTACACATTTATGTTAAATATTTAATAGATCATAAACTATGCCTTCTGTCAAAATATTGTTTGAGATAAAAAGACGTTGTTCTCGCCTATACTATTACCGAAAAAATGAAAAAATAGGGATTTCTATTTTTAAAAAAAAGTTAACTCGGTTTTTCTAACAACAGCGCCCTCTGTAATAAATTTTCATAGTTCATGTTTTAGTACTCCTAAAATGGTGTAAGTTTAGTTCTTTTTATTTTTTTTATAAAAAGCATAGTTCTCGAGTTATTCACGGATATATAAACAAAATCTTGTATGAAGCATTCGGACATTTAAAAAACTGTATTTCAAAAATTAAGATGACGTCGGTATGGACGCTTTACATATTCAAAAACTATAGACTTTCAACTAAAAGATAGACCAAAAATAAGTAAGCGACGCCCAATTGAATTTTTGGCAAGACGCAAATTAAATTTTGAGTATGCAAACGATTCCGTTTTACACATTTGCGTTGAGTATTTAATATCTCATAAACTAGGCGCTATGTAAAAAAAATTTTTGATATAAGATGTTATTTATTTCCCTAATTTTGTAAAAAAAATTAAAAAATAAAAGTTTGTATTTAAAATGGGAGGGTTAGCTTTGTTTTTCTAACGCCTTGTTTGAAGCACTTGGACCTTCTCTGACGAATTCAAATAAACGGGTAATAACCCCCAATTAAACAGTTTAAAAGTGCGAAAAAAATCTAGTTTTAAACTTGAGTCAAACCCAACATAAACTATATGAAAAAAATATATATCTTAAATAAACCCATTTTAAAAACAATTTAAATTAATTTTCAAATAATTGGCAATTAAATGGAAAATAAATCATAATTAATAGAGCATAATTTTTTCTGATAATCGCTAACATATTGTGAATAAAAAAAAGTTTTTTCGTGAAAATTATTCGTCTTATATGTTACTACCTACATATAAATACAGAATCATTTAAAAGTTTTTATTTATATTGCAATTATAGTAGTGTTTTCTTGAAAAATGTCGACACCAATTAATTAATTTTATTTTTCCATTTTATGTAATTAAATATTTTTAAGTATGTTTATTTATTTCATTTATTACAATAGAAAAGAGCCAACTATTAAATCACATTTAAGAACAAAACTTAATTTGAGTTTTACTTGGTTTTGATTTTAGTTTTCTCAACCTAAAATAATGATTTAATTTCAGATTTATTTTCGCACATTTAAACTTCTATTGTTAGTTTAACATAAGATTAAAATGGGTTAATAATCCGAAAATAAACCTAATTTAAATTTGATCTACTCCAGTACTTGAGTTAAACCCGAGTAAAACGTAATTTAAACGATTTAAGCAATCCGCCAGTATTTATAAAGCCATATATCAAAAACTAAGACGACGTCGGTAGGACGCTTTCCATATTCCAAAAATTCGGACTTTTAGCTAAAACATAGGCCAAAAATGGGTAGGCGACGCCCAATTCATTTTTTGTCAAAATGCAAATTAAACTTTACGCACGGGAAACGACCGCATTTTACACACTTGCGTTAAATATTAAATATCTCATAAACTATGCGCTGTACCAAACAAGAATCTGTTAGAAAAAAATGCGATTGGTTTTCATACTTTTACAAAAATAAAAAAAAGTAAAGGTTTGAATTTAAAAAAAACTAACTTAGTGCCGTTTTGATTACGACAGCGTCAGTACCTTTTAGTACTATTATTAACACAACACACGTTATATTTTTTATATTTGCTTTGTAAAACGCATAGATTTTGAGTTATTCGATAATTTGTAACTAAGGGTTAAAGCTTTTGAGCTTTCAAAAAGGCACAGCTCAGAAATTGGGCCGACGTCGCTAGGAACGTTTTAGGTATGCGTAAATATGGACTTGGAACTAAAAGATAGATAAGAAATAAATAAACGACGCCTCATTAGATTTTTGTAAAAGCGCAACTTAATAAAAAATACAACGAAGTAACTTATTTTACGTACAAAAACTAAATATCTCGTAAGCTAAAAATTACGTAAAAAAAATAGCGTTTTTGTATAAAAAAGTTTATTTTTTGCTAAACTTCCATAAAAAAATACTGTAAAAGTTATAACTATTTTTTTGTTGGTGAGGTGCATAGTGTTTGAGCTATTCATAAATACGTAACCCCTCGGCCCCTTTACGAGACTTTTAAGCTTTTGAAAAATAACGTTTAACACTAGAACCGCGGCAATTTTGAACTTACTACAACCGCGGCGACAGGTCAGTTAAACTTTTAAGAAAAATTGATCTTTTAACAATTAAGTATTTATTGTAACACATTTGAAAAGTTTTTAAAAACAATAAATGCCGTAACTTTCACCGAATATAAAATCAAAATTGATTGAAATTTTAATTGATTGATTTGAAAACAAAAGATTCATTAAAAAGTGTAATAAAAACGAAGATGTGCGCATTCGAGCGAAAAGTGGCACATTTCCGAGCGAGGGAGGCAAATGAAGCGCGACGCGGAGCGGCGCGCTTCATTTTCCCGAGATCGGAATGTGCCACTTTGAGCTCGAATGTGCACACTCGATTTTAAGCACCATTCACAAAATTTAGGCCAATAAATTATTCAAAAAATTAAATAAATAACTTGATCGTTTTCTCTCACTCGCACCTACTAAATTCTTGTATCTTTTCGCTCACTTCCACTCATTACATTGTTAAATACGTTTCTTGAACATAAAATTCATATTTACTTTTAATTTTTTGAAATTGAAAGTGTAAAGATTAATTAAGGCAAATCAATAAATACGAGGATGTGCGCATTCGAGCGAAAAGTGGCACATTACCGAGCGAGGGAAGCAAATGAAGCGCGACGCGGAGCGGCGCGCTTCATTTTCCCGAGATCGGAATGTGCCACTTTGAGCTCGAATGTGCACACTCCACTTTAAGCACGATTCACAATAGTTAATTTATTTTCTAAAAAATTTAATTATCCAAACTAATATTATAAAATCGAAAGTAACTCTGTCTGTCTGTCCGTCTGTCTGTTACCTTTTCACGCCTAAACCACTTAACCAATTTTGATAAATTTTGATATAGAGATACCTTGGACCTTAAACAAAGATATGGGCTACTGGTTTCGAGCAAATAGTTATATTCAAAATTTTAAAAACAACCTTCTTCAAGAAGCCGTCTTTACGTAACATTATTTGGCCATTTGATCAAAAAGGTCTACTTTTATTTAGTTTTCGTTATAACAAGGCACTGTTTCAGGTTTTCTTTTTCTACGTAATAAAGTATTTCTCTGCCGCTATAAATAATAATTATCGATAGAACGGATCAAATGAATAACCGGAAAAGAAAAAAGTATGTGTCTTTTATTAAAAAAAAAAAAAAACAATTTAAAAAGAAAAACAATTATAGGACAGTAATTATCAACTAAAATTAGGAAAAGTCATGTTATACGGCAGAAATATATTCTACTAACAAAACGATAAAATTGCGAAATGGTCAAAATGACCGTTTTAAACACTTCATTCGCGGCCCCGCTCCGATTCGTCCGAACTCGCCACATACAAAAGAAAAAGCCGATAGAAGCGGCAAAAGAACGACGAATTAAACAGACATTTAGACGTGGAAGATGGAGTCCGTTTAGGAGTAGATGAAAAATAGATAAATTATAAAAAAAAGGACGTGGAGGGTGTCTCGAGTAGTTGTAGTCGTTCGAAGAATACATAAGAATTCCCAACAAACAAATAAATCACTCACCATACAAGTAAAAGCATTTAAGCTCAAAAAAATAAACACTTACGGACGAGCTTTCCGAAGACATTTTCCTCGGAGGATAATTTTGCGCTTTAATGCCGAAATATATGATCGTGTTTTCGTTCGATAGGACGCGCACAAAAGCTTCCCACCAAAAACTCATATATAAATTTGAAAATGTCTTAGTATGCAAAAGGCGAATCTATTCCGTCGAAGAAAATTCGAAGACGCTTTCCCGAAACAATCTTTGATCGGGCGGCCAGTTAGTTCGCTACAAGAAGGCCCAAAGGCCCAGAAAGAGGGGGGGGGTTGTGTTTTCGGTCGACTAACTGAACGGAATCTCGGCCCTTTGTGATCACTCGATATTAAATCAAAACATTCGACTACCATATTGAAATTAAGCACTGGCGCATGCACTCTTTATTCCTAGACTCCTTTGTCTGCGCATTTATAATATTCAAAGACGAAGGGGTTCGGTTTTTCTTTGAGCAACCAGAAAATAGCTTAAATGTTTCCTAATTGGTTTCCATTAAGAAAATACCAAAGGCGCCTAATTGGAATTAGAAGTACGATACGTAACACGAAAATCGTTTCAGAAAGATAATTGAAAATCCACACTCGATCTCATGAATACGATCAGGAGGAGCACTTCCTCTGCACGAGCTTTAGTTCGAATGTTTTGCGAGGTAATGTGCGGTATTGTTTTAGAAATGCACTCGCTTATGTGTTTAGAGATCTACGATAAAAGTTGTGGGTACGCTCCTTATCGCTTTTCGAGTCCACTTTTATGCTCTTCGCATAATTGAAGTTGTACTTCTTTTGGCGCTTGGGAGTGAAATTTTTGCGGGCCGGGGAAGTTGCGCGGGCACAACTAACGAAAATTTGAGAGTCGAAGATGGTCGTCCGCGAAAGTAAATTAATTGTTGTGAATCATGCTTAAAATCGAGTGTGCACGTTCGAGCTCAAAGTGGCACATTTTCCCGAGATCGAAAATGTGCCACTTTTCGCTCGAACGTGCCCATCTTCGTTTTATTGGATTTTTTGCACTAATATTCTCACTTTCTAATCGAAAAATTCATTTTAGTTCAAGAAATTGCAATGGCCATAGCGCCTTTTTTATTAAATTTGTTTTAAAATGGTGTTAAACCAAAAATTAGTTCCAAGTAGCAATACGGACCTGCAATTCAAAATTAAACATTTATAGATAATAATTTATTTACTCTTAAACGAGGTTTAAAGCCGAGTGTGCACGTTCGAGCTCAAAGTGGCACATTTTCCCGAGATCCAAAATGTGCCACTTTTCGCTCGAACGTGCCCATCTTCGTTTTATTGGATTTTTTGCACTAATTTTCTCACTTTCTAATCGAAAAATTCATTTTAGTTCAAAAAATTGCAATGGCCATAGCGCCTTTTTTATTAAATTTGTTTAAAATGGTGTTAAACCAAAAATTAGTTCCAAGTAGCAATACGGACCTGCAATTCAAAATTAAACATTTATAGATAATAATTTATTTACTCTTAAACGAGGTTTAAAGCCGAGTGTGCACGTTCGAGCTCAAAGTGGCACATTTTCCCGAGATCGCAAATGTGCCACTTTTCGCTCGAACGTGCCCATCTTCGTTTTATTGGATTTTTTGCACTAATATTCTCACTTTCTAATCGAAAAATTCATTTTAGTTCAAAAAATTGCAATGGCCATAGCGCCTTTTTTATTAAATTTGTTTTAAAATGGTGTTAAACCAAAAATTAGTTCCAAGTAGCAATACGGACCTGCAATTCAAAATTAAACATTTATAGATAATAACTTAAATGTATATTTATATAATTTATTTACTCTTAAACGAGGTTTAAAGCCGAGTGTGCACGTTCGAGCTCAAAGTGGCACATTTTCCCGAGATCGCAAATGTGCCACTTTTCGCTCGAACGTGCCCATCTTCGTTTTATTGGTATTTTTGCACTAATTTTCTCACTTTCTAATCGAAAATTCATTTTAGTTCAAAAATTGCAATGGCCATAGCGCCTTTTTATTAAATTTGTTTTAAAATGGTGTTAAACCAAAATTAGTTCCAAGTAGCAATACGGACCTGCAATTCAAAATTAAACATTTATAGATAATAATTTATTTACTCTTTTAAACGAGCGTTCAAAGCCAGTGTGCACGTTCGAGCTCAAAGTGGCACATTTTCCTCGAGATCGCAAATGTGCCACTTTTCGCTCGAACGTGCCCATCTTCGTTTTATTGGATTTTTGCACTAATTTTCTCACTTTCTAATCGAAAAATTCATTTTAGTTCAAAAAATTGCAATGGCCATAGCGCCTTTTTTATTAAATTTGTTTTAAAATGGTGTTAAACCAAAAATTAGTTCCAAGTAGCAATACGGACCTGCAATTCAAAATTAAACATTTATAGATAATAATTTATTTACTCTTAAACGAGGTTTAAAGGAGTGTGACGTTCGAGCTCAAAGTGGCACATTTTCCCGTCGCATCGCGAAATGTGCCACTTTTCGCTCGAACGTGCCCATCTTCGTTTTATTGGATTTTTTGCACTAATATTCTCACTTTCTAATCGAAAAATTCATTTTAGTTCAAAAAATTGCAATGGCCATAGCGCCTTTTTTATTAAATTTGTTTAAAAATGGTGTTAAACCAAAAATTAGTTCCAAGTAGCAATACGGACCTGCAATTCAAAATTAAACATTTATAGATAATAATTTATTTACTCTTCAAACGAGGTTCAAAGCCGAGTGTGCACGTTCGAGCTCAAAGTGGCACATTCCGATCTCGGGAAAATGAAGCGCGCCGCTCCGCGTCGCGCTTCATTTGCCTCCCTCGCTCGGAAATGTGCCACTTTTCGCTCGAACGTGCCCATCTTCGTTTTATTGGATTTTTTGCACTAATTTTCTCACTTTCTAATCGAAAAATTCATTTTAGTTCAAAAAATTGCAATGGCCATAGCGCCTTTTTTATTAAATTTGTTTAAAAATGGTGTTAAACCAAAAATTAGTTCCAAGTAGCAATACGGACCTGCAATTCAAAATTAAACATTTATAGATAATAATTTATTTACTCTTCAAACGAGGTTCAAAGCGAGTGTGCAGTTCGAGCTCAAAGTGGCACATTCCGATCTCGGAAAATGAGCGCGCCGCCCGCGTCGCGCTTCATTTGCCTCCCTCGCTCGGAAATGTGCCACTTTTCGCTCGAACGTGCCCATCTTCGTTTTATTGGATTTTTTGCACTAATCTTCTCACTTTCTAATCGAAAAATTCATCTTAGCCCAAGAAATTGCAAAGAATTTATTTTTTTTAAATGTACTTTATTCGGAAAAAGTTGTGCACAAATCCACTCGCCCGCAGCAGACACGTATGCCCTTAAGAAGCCACCAAAATGTCTATTAAAAACCATATCTTCGAGGTAAATAACACCAAAACCAAATCTCTTCTGTTTGATTTGATTTAATTAAAACTTTACTGTTTTTTAATTTTTAAAAAAATTTCAAGGTTAATTTTTGAGACACTTCTGTGCCAATTTAGTTCTTCCTGCCAAGTTTTCGGTTTGCCGCGTTTCGCGAAAAGCTCCGAAGTGGCCTCGCGCGCTTCATTTCGCCTATAAATTATAATTTTGTTTTCCCCGATTTAATACTTGAAACTTTTTATAAACTAGAATAAAATAATGGGAGTTATTACCAACAGCCATAAATCGCAGAGGCCCCTACACCTAAAATTCGGGATCTGTATCTATTTTCGGGACGCTGTCGTTCAAATATCTTAATTTACGTTCGTTTCGAGCTGTTCCGATGTTCGGTTAGTTTGAAGTTGATAGAATTATAAACTTATTATCTTCGCGACGTTAATAGGAAGGGTGGGAAACTTTTAGACTTTGCCCCAAATCCGACGATATAAAACATGGATATTTCGAAGAGGAATGGGTCAATACGAAATCTTGGGAAAGGAGAAGCTTCATGTCAACTGCTCCTTTTTCTTATAACAAAGCGTCGTAAATTTTTGCGAGTTTCATTTAAGAGACGAAACATATTAGCGGAGGCTTGGGTTAAAGTGTCGAGTATTTATTAAGACAAAAATGATCCACTTGGAATTTTTTTGAATTTAATAATAATAAAATCAAAAAAAAAAGAAATTTTAGATCTATTTGAGACGATGAAAATAATGTGAAATGTGTTATGCTTAGATTAGGCCAGTGTTTTCCAACCTTTTTTGTGCCATGCCCCACCTAAACATTTAAAAATTTATTATGTCCTCCCATGTGACATATGGATAATTTTTAATATTCGAAATTTTTAATTACTCACTAAGTAGCTTAAATGATAGACTTTAGGAAGAAATCGCAGGAAAGTTGTTAAAAAAACTAAGAGGCTAAGAGTCGCCATATGGTTGAATTTACATTCTGGAAAAGTCGATTTTTTTTAATTGACCCCTTGAGCAATCAAATTGCCCCACATTGGGAAACACTGGATTAGACTCTATTGTTATTATTTTAAGCGAATTAAAATTTTTAGAAACGCGAGAAAATTAGTTCAATAAAACGTGTTTTTTAAAATAGGTAAATTAAACGTGGCACATTTGCACTTACATTCGGAGCTCCCCTGCTCTTAGAGGGGCAGCTAGAATTTTTTAATTATTTTTACGGTGTTTTATAAGGACCAATTAATAGTCTACGTATAATAATTTTATTCAATTCGCGTTTTTAAAAAATCTCTCTTTTTTGGCATAGGCCAATGAAATGTAATACATTTGTACTTGCATTAAGACCCCTCCTGTTCTTTTAGGCGTAGTTGGAATTTTTTAACTATTTTTCCGGTTGTTTATAAAAACCAATTAATTGCTTGCGTACAATAATTTTTTTAATTTGCGTTTTTCAAAATTTCTGTTTTTTAACATAAGTAAATTAAACGTCCTACATTGGCACTTGCATTCGGAGCTCCCCGGCTATTTGAGGGTAGCTAAAATTTTTTAACTATTTTTTGGTTGTTTATAAGGACCAAATAATAGTCGACGTGCAACATTTTTTTTTTTAATTTGCGTGTTTCAAAATCTCTGTTTTTTATCACAGGTAAATTAAATGCCGTACATTTGCACTTGCATTCGGAGCTCCCCTACTCTTCGAGGGGTAGATAGAATTTTTCAATTATTTTTCTGGTGGTTAATAAAGACCAATTAATAGTCCACGTATAATAATTTTATTCAATTCGCGTTTTTAAAAATCTCTCTTTTTTAGCATAGGAAATTAAATGTATTACATTTGTATTCGCATTACAACCCCTCCAGTTCTTTTAGGCGTAGTTGGAAATTTTAAATTATTTTTCCGGTTGTTTATAAAAACCAATTAATTGTCTACGTACAATAATTTTTTTTATTTGCGTTTTTCAAAATCTCTGTTTTTTAACATTAGTAAATTAAACGTCGTACATTTGCACTTGCATTCGGAGCTCCCCGGCTATTTGAGGGTAGCTAAATTTTTTAACTATTTTTCCGGTTGTTTATAAGGACCAATTAGTAGTCGACGTACAATAATTTTGTTCAATTTGCGTTTTTCAAAATCTGGTATTTAACTTTATTAAGGGCTATAGCCATTGCAATTTCTTGGACAAAAATTAAATTTTTCGATTTAAAAGTGAGAAAATAAATGCAAAAATCCAATAAAACAAAGATGTGCGCGTTCGAGCGAAAAGTGGCACATTTCCGAGCGAGGGAGGCAAATGAAGCGCGACGCGGAGCGGCGCGCTTCATTTTCCCGAGATCGGAATGTGCCACTTTGAGCTCGAACGTGCACACTCGGCTTTAAAGCTCGTTTAAGAGTAAATAAATTATTATCTATAAATGTTTAATTTTGAATTGCAGGTCCGTATTGCTACTTGGAACTAATTTTTGGTATAACACCATGTTTAATCAAATTTATAAAAAAGGCGCTATGGCCATTGCAATTTTTTGAACTAAAATGAATTTTTCGATTAGAAAGTGAGAAAATTAGTGCAAAAAATCCAATAAAACGAAGATGGGCGCGTTTGAGCGAAAAGTGGCACATTTCCGAGCGAGGAGGCAAATGAACGCGACGCGGAGCGGCGCGCTTCATTTTCCCGAGATCGGAATGTGCCACTTTGAGCTCGAACGTGCACACTCGGCTTTAAAGCTCGTTTAAGAGTAAATAAATTATTATCTATAAATGTTTAATTTTGAATTGCAGGTCCGTATTGCTACTTGGAACTAATTTTTGGTATAACACCATGTTTAATCAAATTTAATAAAAAAGGCGCTATGGCCATTGCAATTTTTTGAACTAAAATGAATTTTTCGATTAGAAAGTGAGAAAATTAGTGCAAAAAATCCAATAAAACAAAGATGGGCGCGTTTGAGCGAAAAGTGGCACATTTCCGAGCGAAGGAGGCAAATGAACGCGACGCGGAGCGGCGCGCTTCATTTTCCCGAGATCGGAATGTGCCACTTTGAGCTCAAACGTGCACACTCGGCTTTAAAGCTCGTTTAAGAGTAAATAAATTATTATCTATAAATGTTTAATTTTGAATTGCAGGTCCGTATTGCTACTTGGAACTAATTTTTGGTATAACACCATGTTTAATCAAATGTAATAAAAAAGGCGCTATGGCCATTGCAATTTTTTGAACTAAAATAAATTTTTCGATTAGAAAGTGAGAAGATTAGCGCAAAAAATCCAATAAAACAAAGATGGGCGCGTTCGAGCGAAAAGTGGCACATTTCCGAGCGAGGGAGGCAAATGAAGCGCGACGCGGAGCGGCGCGCTTCATTTTCCCGAGATCGGAATGTGCCACTTTGAGCTCGAACGTGCACACTCGGCTTTAAAGCACGTTTCAGAATAAAAAATTACTATCAATAAATGTTTAATTTTAAATTGCAGGGCCGTATTTCTTTTTGGAACTAATTTTTTTGATTTAATACCATATTTAAACAAATTTAAAAAAAAAGGCGCTATGACCATTGCAATTTCTTGAACTAATATGAATTTTAGTGCAAAAAATCCAGTTAAGCGAAATCATTATCTATAAATGTTTAATTTTAAATTGCAGGTCAGTATTTCTACTTGGAACTAATTTTTTTGATTTAATACCATATTTAAACAAATTTAATAAAAAAGGCGCTATGGCCATTGCAACTTCTTGAACTAAAATTAATTTTTGATTTGAAAGCGAGAAAATTAGCGCAAAAATCCAATAAAACGAAATTATTATCTATAAATGTTTTATTTTAAATTGCAGGGCCGTATTTCTACTAGGAACTAATTTTTTTGATTTAATACCATATTTAAACAAATTTAATAAAAAAGGCGCTATGGCCATTGCAATTTCTTGAACTAAAATTAATTTTTCGATTTGAAAGCGAGAAAATTAGCGCAAAAAATCCAATAAAACGAAATTATTATCTATAAATGTTTTATTTTAAATTGCAGGGCCGTATTTCTACTTGGAACTATTTTTTGATTTAATACCATATTTAAACAAATTTAATAAAAAAGGCGCTATAGCTATTGCAATTTCTTGAACTAAAAAAGCGAGAAAATTAGTGCAAAACATCCAATAAAACAAAATTATTATCTATAAATGTTTTATTTTAAATTGCAGGGCCGTATTTCTACTTGGAACTAATTTTTTTGATTTAATACCATATTTAACCAAATTTAATAAAAAAGGCGCTATAGCTATTGCCTTTTCTTGAACTAAAAAGCAAGAGAAAATTAGTGCAAAACATCCAATAAAACGAAATTATTATCTATAAATGTTTTATTTTAAATTGCAGGGCCGTATTTCTACTTGGAACTAATTTTTGATTTAATACCATATTTAACCAAATTTAATAAAAAAGGCGCTATAGCTATTGCCTTTTCTTGAACTAAAAAAGCGAGAAAATTAGTGCAAAACATCCAATAAAACGAAATTATTATCTATAAATGTTTTATTTTAAATTGCAGGGCCGTATTTCTACTTGGAACTAATTTTTTAGATTTAATACCATATTTAACCAAATTTAATAAAAAAGGCGCTATAGCTATTGCCTTTTCTTGAACTAAAAAAGCGAGAAAATTAGTGCAAAACATCCAATAAAACGAAATTATTATCTATAAATGTTTTATTTTAAATTGCAGGGCCGTATTTCTACTTGGAACTAATTTTTTTGATTTAATACCATATTTAACCAAATTTAATAAAAAAGGCGCTATAGCTATTGCAATTTCTTGAACTAAAATTAACGAAAAGCGAGAAAATTAGTGCAAAACATCCAATAAAACGAAATTATTATCTATAAATGTTTTATTTTAAATTACAGGGCCGTATTTCTACTTGGAACTAATTTTTTTGATTTAATACTATATTTAAACAAATTGAATAAAAAAGGCGCTATGGCCATTGCAACTTCTTGAACTAAAATTAATTTTTCGATTTGAAAGCGAGAAAATTAGCGCAAAAAATCCAATAAAACGAAATTATTATCTATAAATGTTTTATTTTAAATTGCAGGACCGTATTTCTACTTGGAACTAATTTTTTTGATTTAATACCATATTTAAACAAATTGAATAAAAAAGGCGCTATGGCCATTGCAATTTCTTGAACTAAAATTAATTTTTCGCTTTGAAAACGAGAAAATTAGTGCAAAAAATCCAATAAAACGATATCATTATATATAAATGTTTAATTTTAATTTGCAGGACCTTATTTCTACTTTGAACTAAATTTTTGATTTATATTCACTAAAAGTTTCGAAAACACTCAATTAAGCGCACTAAATAATTCCACACAAATAAACACGAAAGAGAAGAAGAAAAAAAAACAATAAAATGTAAGAAAACGTAAAAGCCTAATTTCTTTAGTGCTTTATTATTTGCTCTCCTGCGGTTTTTCTATTGTATTTGAAAAGTATCCGTCAAGTAATTTTCGGCGAGGCGGTCCCAACGCGGCCAAAGTCCGAAGAAAATCGTATATGAAAAACAAACAGTTTAAAGTTTATTTTGTTCCTTTCGAAAGATTGAAACACAAAGCCTATTCTCGGCATTGTCAATATGACGGCGGGCAAGGACGGCGGCGGCGGCGGCGACGTCAGCGACGCTCTCCCTTCGGGGCCGAATATAATAAATCTACCGGTCCGCAGGGCCCCGGCTACAACTTGTAGTTGTTAAGTTACGCGTTTTCCTCTTCCAGACCCGAACGAGCATTCCGCCTCGAATCACGCGCCGAAACCGAAAACGGGCCTTCGTTAAACAACTCTTTCGCTTTCGTCGAGCTCATTTCTTCCCTGAGGGACTTATTTTACGCGAAAAAAAATAAAGCGACGCGATTTATTGGATCGGATGCGGCGGAGAGGACGTCTCCTCGATCGGATTATTGGAAAAAATTTGTTTAAATTTTGATCAGAGTAATTGAATGTGCATGAGCGATGCAAAGATATTAAATTACTGCTTCTCTTTTGAAATTCCCGAATTTATTAGATTAGCTCGCGGAAGATCCACGTATTATAATACATCCACTCGTGTACCTTATACCGTTCGAATTGCGAATCGAATTCATTTTGCCGAGACCAATAGGAATATTTTTCCCCTTGACAATTTTCCATTTTTCAAATCTCGAGCGATCGCCGTATAATTTTACACGTTCAATAAAAATCTAGCCCCGGCACTTAACATTTTTTTTTCTGCGGTCGCTCCTCGCGAGGACCGTTTAATGTCGCTTATCGACAGACACTTTATTTAAATAAATTGTTCATGTATCGTTGTCGATAAGCCTGGGAAAAATTAGTTAACGTGCAAAGAACGAAAGCCGGTTTGATCAGAAAACTGCCCAATTAGCCAAATGTTAATAGAAAAATTATTGACTAAGTTTTTATGAAAGAGCATCAAAAATCAAGTGTAGCAGTAAAAATTTTTTATCGGATAATGGGAACATTGTTAAAAACGCGGTTGAAAATCAGCCTACTATCCCTAGCTGAAAAATGGATATTATATATAATTTGTCTTTAATTGCAAATAAAGTAATTATTTTAATTGGAATTTTATTTTTTCAATTGTTTTCACCCTTTTGTCGCCGTTTTCCTAATTTATTTGCATTAAAAGTCACTTAAAAAACTTTTCAAGCGCTTAGGCGCAGGTCAATTTTCGAAGCGAAAAAACTCCATGTTGCCAATACTTTTTTTAACTTTTTTTTCGATAGAAAGATCTTCTGAACAAAATGATTGGGGTCACAAATTTTTCCAAAAAATGGGCTTTCGTTCTTTGTACTGGGCTTAGAGAAATAAATTCGATTTTCTTTTTGGAAAATCATTGAAATCTAAGGCAAGAACTGTTTGAGCCGATTACTAACAAACAGTTTATTTAAATAAATGTTTGTTTAATTATTGCTAATCAGCCCGAAAAAATTGTTATTTGTTCTGCGTTTGAAAAAGGATTCTGAACTGTTTTTTTTTAAATTATTTAAATCTAATGAAAAACTTGTTTAACGAACAATTTATTCAAATAAACCACGTTTAAGAGTAAATAAATTATTATCTATAAAAGTTTAATTTTAAATTGCAAGGCCGTATTTCTACATGGAACTAAATTTTTGACTTAAGTGGTTATGCCTACTTAGGTTGGGTCAAAATATCGATTTTTTTTTATTGCATATTTTTTAATGCATATCATCTTAAAAATATTTCTCCAACATTATATAAAAATTAGAGCACACGTTCAAAACTTATAATTTAAAAAAAAATAGCTTTAAATATAAAAAACATAGACTTCAAGCTTTAAACGCGATTATCTTAAAACTGTTTTTTTTTTAAATACAGTTGCGGTGCCCAAAATTTTTTAAAAACTATTGCACCGATTAAAGTAAAATTATACGTGCTTATTTGTTATTACAATAGGCAGGGCCGGGACGAAGGATTTTTTATTTCGGTTAAAATTTTGTTGTTCATTGCAAAAAAAAACAAATTCAGGTCACCTCAAAAATTGTTGTCATTTTTGTAAACATCAAAATTTTACCAGACCCTTCGTTCAGGCCCTTTGTCACGCAATATACTATCGCAATATTCTTTTATGTTGATTTCAAATAAGCCGTTCCGAAGATATCTTGGTCACCGCAAGTGATGGAAAAAACGGACGTTCTAAGAGAAGTCACATTTCCTTCATTTTTAAATATGTTTTCATTCAAAATTTGGATATGGATCTCGAAATAGGTATTTTTTGATACTATTTTATGAATTTCAATAAATACTTATTAAAACAGAAAAAAAATTCTTGAAAATCACGTAATTTTCCCGATTTCAAATAGGCATAACCCTTTTAAGAGGACAGACCGAATTGGAATTTTGAAAAATTTGTTTTTGAAATTTCATTTTCTCAAGTAAAATATTTCAAAAGCATTTTCTACCACTTTGCAACAAATCGGATAATTATTTATGGAGATAAATAACTTTGAATGGTCGCTAGAAAATACTCAAAAGGCAAGGGTGGCTCGACGACGGCTAAAAATCACTTCTGAGCTACTAAAGCGGAAGAGAGGACATTATATGGTCCTGGAATAAGCGACTCAATGTAAATAAATTTTGTAAAATAAATTGTAAAATGTAAAATACATTTTTTATCTGCATGCAAATCGTACTCAGAACTTTAAAAGCGTTTTTCTCGAAACCATGTTTTCGAAGTCAATGATCCCTCTAAGGGCTTAACAGATCAGTTTGAAATTTTTCTCACTCATTCTATATATAATTGTTCTGCGGATGGGCGAGGGATTGTTTTTTTGGACGATTACTTTTTTTTTATAGCTGAAAATGTGACTGAAATTTTGATCGAATAAACAACTTTGAATTTCAACATCCGTCATTTTTCGAAAAATATAAATTTTTCAAATCCCTTCGTACATCCGGGGCATTATACGATTAACTAATGGTATTTTTTTTATTTCACATGATCCATGTATTTCTCAATATTTTAGTCTTAAAAAATTTATAATATCTTCTTGAAATGCATATCTTTCACGCGGAAAAACATTTGTTATTATTTATATTAATATGTGGCCAAAAAAATCCTAAATAACAGCTTTTTTTGGACGTCCTAACTAGGTCTGCCGCCTTAATACCATATTTAAACAAATTTAATAAAAAAACGCTATAGCCTTGCGATTTGAAAGTGAGAAAATTAATGCGAAAAATCCAATAAAACGAAGATGGGCGCGTTCGAGCAAAAAGTGGCACATTTTGAAAAAAAAAATTCTTGTACAAACCCTCCAACAAAACTTATAATTTTTTTTTAAACACCAATGTGCCATTGTCTAAGCAACTCGATTCAAAATGCAGATTAAGACAGAGAATTTAATTTATTTTAATGTTTTGAAAATTAAATCTAACTGTCATTGTTCGTTTCTTCCAAAAATTTTTTTTTTTGAATGAAAAATTCTTACTTTTGATATTAAATTATTTCTGCCACCGACAATTTGCGCATATTTCAAAAACGAGTACTCCCGATGGAAATGAGAGCAAAAAAAGACTAAATTAAAAGCAATAAGGTTCTCCACAAGTTTTTGACAAAATTTATAGCTTTTGTCATGCCAATTACAAAGTTATACTTTTTTTTCAAAATCCCAGAGCATATTTTCAAAACGAAACTCATCAGATTTCAATTCAATCTAAAAAATACCAAATTTTCGTGTTGATCCGTTTCCTTACATTCTAATTTTTTTTTTTGATTAAAAAAAATACGCCGAAAAAAACGATGTAATGAAAAAAATTTTTTTACGCGCGTTAGAAGTTATAGTTCTTTGGCGTGACGAGATTAAATGTAACCACGGGTAAAAATTAATATAAATAAACACGAGGATGTGCGCATTCGAGCGAAAAGTGGCACATTTCCGAGCGAGGGAGGCAAATGAAGCGCGACGCGGAGCGGCGCGCTTCATTTCCCGAGATCGGAATGTGCCACTTTGAGCTCGAACGTGCACACTCGGCTTTAGAGCACTTTTGAAAATAAATAACTTATTATCTATAAATGTTTTATTTGAAATCGCAGGGCCGTATTTCAATTTGAAACTAAATTTTTGATTTAATGCTATATTTAAACAATATTAATAAAAAAAATTGCTATAGCCATTTGCAATTTCTGGGAATAATATTATTTTACTTCAATCGAGAATTTTTTGAGAAACCTTTCAAATGCTAAAAAAATTCTTGGATGAAGAAAAGTTATCGTTAACCAAGTGTACTTTTTATCCGTGTGGGCATTGCAATTTCTTAAACTAAAATTTGTTTTTCGATTTGAAAGTGACAAAAAATCCGATAAAACGAAGATGTGTGCGTTCGAGCGAAAAGTGGCACATTTCCGAGCGAGGGAGGCAAATGAAGCGCGACGCGGAGCGGCGCGCTTCATTTTCCCGAGATCGGAATGTGCCACTTTGAGCTCGAATGTGCACACTCGGCTTTAAAGCACTTTTGAGAATAAATAACTTATTATCTATAAATGTTTTATGTGAAATTGCAGGACCGTATTTCAATTTGAAACTAAATTTTTGATTTAATGCTATATTTAAACAATATTAATAAAAAAAATTGCTATAGCCATTGCAATTTCTGGGAATAATATTATTTTACTTCAATCGAGAATTTTTTGAGATCCCTTTCAAATGCTAAAAAAATTCTTGGATGAAGAAAAGTTATCGTTAACCAAGTGTACTTTTTTTCCGTGTGGGCATTGCAATTTCTTAAACTAAAATTTGTTTTTCGATTTGAAAGTGACAAAAACTCCGATAAAACGAAGATGTGCGCGTTCGAGCGAAAAGTGGCACATTTTCGAGCGAGGGAGGCAAATGAAGCGCGACGCAGAGCGGCGCGCTTCATTCTCGAGATCGGAATGTGCCACTTTGAGCTCGAACGTACACTCGGCTTTAAAGCACTTTTGAGAATAAATAACTTATTATCTATAAATGTTTTATTTGAAATTGCAGGGCCGTATTTCAATTTGAAACTAAATTTTTGATTTAATGCTATATTTAAACAATATTAATAAAAAAAATTGCTATAGCCATTTGCAATTTCTGGGAATAATATTATTTTACTTCAATCGAGAATTTTTTGAGAAACCTTTCAAATGCTAAAAAAATTCTTGGATGAAGAAAAGTTATCGTTAACCAAGTGTACTTTTTATCCGTGTGGGCATTGCAATTTCTTAAACTAAAATTTGTTTTCGATTTGAAAGTGACAAAATCCGATAAAACGAAGATGTGGCGTTCGAGCGAAAAGTGGCACATTTCCGAGCGAGGAGGCAAATGAAGCGCGACGCGGAGCGGCGCTTCATTTTCCGAGATCGGAATGTGCCACTTTGAGCTCGAATGTCACACTCGGCTTTAAAGCACTTTTGAGAATAAATAACTTATTATCTATAAATGTTTTATGTGAAATTGCAGGACCGTATTTCAATTTGAAACTAAATTTTGATTTAATGCTATATTTAAACAATATTAATAAAAAAAATTGCTATAGCCATTGCAATTTCTGGGAATAATATTATTTTACTTCAATCGAGAATTTTTTGAGATCCCTTTCAAATGCTAAAAAAATTCTTGGATGAAGAAAAGTTATCGTTAACCAAGTGTACTTTTTTTCCGTGTGGGCATTGCAATTTCTTAAACTAAAATTTGTTTTTCGATTTGAAAGTGACAAAAACTCCGATAAAACGAAGATGTGCGCGTTCGAGCGAAAAGTGGCACATTTTCGAGCGAGGGAGGCAAATGAAGCGCGACGCAGAGCGGCGCGCTTCATTTTCTCGAGATCGGAATGTGCCACTTTGAGCTCGAACGTGCACACTCGGCTTTAAAGCACTTTTGAGAATAAATAACTTATTATCTATAAATGTTTTATTTGAAATTGCAGGGCCGTATTTCAATTTGAAACTAAATTTTTGATTTAATGCTATATTTAAACAATATTAATAAAAAAAATTGCTATAGCCATTTGCAATTTCTGGGAATAATATTATTTTACTTCAATCGAGAATTTTTTGAGATCCCTTTCAAATCCTAAAAAAATTCTTGGATGAAGAAAAGTTATCGTTAACCAAGTGTACTTTTTTTCCGTGTGGGCATTGCAATTTCTTAAACTAAAATTTGTTTTTCGATTTGAAAGTGACAAAAAATCCGATAAAACGAAGATGTGCGCGTTCGAGCGAAAAGTGGCACATTTTCGAGCGAGGGAGGCAAATGAAGCGCGACGCGCGGCGGCGCGCTTCATTTTACCGAGATCGGAATGTGCCACTTTGAGCTCGAACGTGCACACTCGGCTTTAAAGCACTTTTGAGAATAAATAACTTATTATCTATAAATGTTTTATGTGAAATTGCAGGACCGTATTTCAATTTGAAACTAAATTTTTGATTTAATGCTATATTTAAACAATATTAATAAAAAAAATTGCTATAGCCATTTGCAATTTCTGGGAATAATATTATTTTACTTCAATCGAGAATTTTTTGAGATCCCTTTCAAATGCTAAAAAAATTCTTGGATGAAGAAAAGTTATCGTTAACCAAGTGTACTTTTTTTCCGTGTGGGCATTGCAATTTCTTAAACTAAAATTTGTTTTTCGATTTGAAAGTGACAAAAACTCCGATAAAACGAAGATGTGCGCGTTCGAGCGAAAAGTGGCACATTTTCGAGCGAGGGAGGCAAATGAAGCGCGACGCGGAGCGGCGCGCTTCATTTTCCTCGATCGGAAATGTGCCACTTTTCGCTCGAACGTGCACACTCGGTTTTAAGCACGATTCACAATAAATAATTTATTTTCTTAGACGGCCAACTTAAACACTTCACGAAAAAATTTAGGAAAATTTTAATCAGTCCTGCGCACGAGAAAAAATCCAATTATTTTAAAAAAAAACTCTTTTTATCGAAACAATTTTTTTTTAATTCGCTGCTAATGCATCAGCAAAATTTTAATCGGGGGCCCGCAAAAAATCGAACAATTCCAAGCAACGCGAAAACGGTCTCGAGCATTTTTTCTCCCCTCCTCTCCATAACATTCTCTTTTTACCTTTTCGTCCTGTTATTTACCAAGTCGGTTGTCAGTTCTCTTTTTGCGCGTAGTTATTTTAGAGCGAGTCTGTTACTCACAAAGATAGAAAATAGGTGGATGTGTGTCTTGAGATCCGAAAGGAATCTGTTTCGCTCGCTCCGGTCCCCCGAGGCGCCGTCAGACAGAAACAGAGAAAACTCGACGAGGGCGCGCGTATAAAGTGATACGACATTTTCAAGATTTGCCCAAGAGCCCTTAAGCACACGAAATCCATATAAACGTCTTGTTATATCCTGGAGAGAGGTGGTTCGAGTTTACCTTTCTGTGCTCCACACACACACACACACGCACACACACAAACGCTCGAATTTCTCTTCGCTTCGACGTGCAGGGTCGGACGCTTTTTGCCGCCCCCTTTTTTTTTCTCGGCCGCAAGAAGGGCGCTCTCGTTCTTAGCGAACGGCCGTTTAGACGTGGGCCGGGCCTTTTTGCCGGCGAAATTCGGAAAAGTTTGGACCCTGATTGAATTCGATGGCGTGCAAAGGAGGCACTTCCATTGTGTATGAATGACAAATTGAATAGGGCGGTGGTGCATCAGTGATAATGCCGAAGCCGCCGAAGCGAATAGCGAATAATTCCATGGAAGCTCGGAGAAGTGCATTCGGTGGAACGCTTCTTAATATTAAATTACTCATTGCATATGGCCAATTGTCGTCGCCTTTCGTTACGCAAATCTGCATCACTTACGTTCGCAAAATCGCGCTAATTACTTCTAACGCGAAGATCCTCGAGGCTTTTGTGAACGAGCTTTTTCGTTTTGCAAAAAAAAAACGATTTAAAGACGTTTATTTCGATTGTAATTAATTTTATCTAAGATTAAACCCAATTCTTTTATAACACTAGAAATGGTCTTACGCTCCGATAAAGGGGCTTTCAGAATCTGAAAAGTTTTTAAAGATCCGTTCACAAATAACCGAGCTACGATTTTTCAAAATAAAAATTTAGAAAAAATTTGGTACAAGTGTGACTCTTCGAACCCGTTTTTCTCGAGAATTTCAAATAGCACGCCTATGGTGTTTTAAATGCATCGAATGCCAAAAAGTCTGATAAATCCGAATCTCTTTTGTTTTTAAAGATCCGTCCACAAATAACGGCGGTACAATTTGTTGAACGTCAAATTATGTGCGACAAAACTTCAATCCTTAATTACTCGAAAAATTAACATTGCGCTCTATGCTGATTTTGCACGTATCTTATGTAAAAAAATCTCAGGATTCCGAATCCGGATTGTTTTTAATGATCGGATTAAAAGTGGGGGCGCTACGATCGTTTTTGTGAGTCAAAGTGAATTCTTTTCCATTTATTTAGTTTTCTCAAAAATTTTGGAGGTTGAAGAAAAAACAGGGTGGAATAGATTCAGTTCTGTCGGTTTAGGGTCCATATAAACGTCCCGCAACAATCAAATCGAGAAAATAATTTTTTTTTCCTCAAAAAAAAAGCAAAGGGGTTAATATAGCAATCCAGGATTCAAGCAATCCCAATATTTTTTAACAAAAACGATATAAAGCTAAATAACTAAACTAAAAACAAAATTAAACAATCAAAGACGTGATTTAATACAATATAAAATAACCCTAAAAAAAGAGCTTAAAAAAATCTATAGGTACATATTTTGTAAAATATCGAAAAAGTTAATGAACTCTTCAACTTCAATTTAAAAAAATTAAATTTCGGAGAAGGTAATATTAAATTAATAAGAGTAAATTTGTTCCGAAGAAATCTAATTGTGAGCTTTATTTTCGAAAAAATAAATTTAATTTCATAAAAAATAATAAATATTAATTTTGGGAAAGTATATATAATTTTCCGAACAATAATATTTCGATATTAAACGAATTCACTCCTAATTCAAGATGTAAATATTTACCATAGTCAAAATCTTAATGAATTCAGAACATTTTTAATAATTAATTAATTGAAGGAACCACGAGAAATATTTTTAAGTGTACTTTTGCGAATTTCGCAAAACCTATTTAACTTCCGAATAGATTTCCTAAAAGCTCCAAATTATAACATTAAGAAATCAACATTAAAAAATTATGGAAACTCTTTCCAAAAAAAATACTTGGTAGTAAAAATAAAATTGCAGGAAAGTGCAAAATTATACATCCGAAGGTCTACAAATTTATTGTGCAAAGACTATTAATAAATAATATTTTATTTTAATAAACACTACGTCTAAAAGCCAATAAAATAATTATAAAAAATTTTACCTAAAATTGATGACGTAAGATAAACGTTCATATGAGAAATGTAGCCTTTGGTCATCATCTTATTTAGTATCATTTATCATGTATTTTTTTTTATTCTTTCCTATTCTTCATTTCTTAATCCTATCGAAAATGCATTCTCTAAATGGAAACCGTTAGTAAGAGCAAAAAACTGTAAAAATGATGGTGATCTCCATCATCTCTTTCTTAGTATGTCTAATAAATTAGTGTAGATAATGCCAGATACATTTCTCACACGAAAACATATTGGATATAAACTTTTATTGTTTAGATTTGTAACACCCGGTCGAGTCTCAGTACGTATTCGCCCGACACCCTGTATAAATAAATTAATTAATAAAACTTTGTACAATTTTGCACCTTCAGATTAGGTTCCTTAATCAAGATGCGATTTCAGAATATTTTTTTTCAAAAACGAACGTAAAATTTTGCACTTCCTTGCAATGTTTGAATTAAAATAGTTTTTAAGTAATTTTGTATCTCATTGCAACGCTATATAAATATAAATATAACTTTTCTTAAGAATTGCCATGCGTATTTAATTTAATTTTTTTAATTACTTGTCTTTCATTGTTAACCTTCCGAAATGTGCCACTTTTCGCCCAAATGTGCACATCCTCGTGTTTATTATATTAGTATAATTTACCATGCGCTCCTTCAAATCAAAAAATTTAATTTAATTTAGTAAATATCGATTTTATATCCGAAAAATGTATTTACCATAGCAATGAGTGGAAGGGAGCGAGAAGATACAATTATTTTTTGAAAGGAAGTGAAAGGAACGATTAAAATTACTCAATAAATTTTTGTCTAATTTACTGGCCTAAAATATTGTGAATCATGTTTAAAACCGAGTGTGCACATTCGAGCTCAAAGTGGCACATTCCGATCTCGGGAAAATGAAGCGCGCCGCTCCGCGTCGCGCTTCATTTGCGTCCCTCGCTCGGAAATGTGCCACTTTTCGCTCGAATGCGCACATCCTCGTATTTATTATATTAGTATAATTTACCGTGCGCTTCTTCAAATCAAAAATTTTAATTTAATTTAGTAAATATCGATTTTATATTCGAAAAACGTATTTACCATAGGAACGAGTGGAAGGGCGCGAGAAGATACAATTATTTTTTGAAAGGAAGTGAAAGGGAACGATTAAAATTACTCAATTAATTTTTTGTCTAATTTACTGGCCTAAAATATTGTGAATCATGTTTAAAACCGAGTGTGCACATTCGAGCTCAAAGTGGCACATTCCGATCTCGGGAAAATGAAGCGCGCCGCTCCGCGTCGCGCTTCATTTGCCTCCCTCGCTCGGAAATGTGCCACTTTTCGCTCGATTGCGCACATCCTCGTATTTATTATATTAGTATAATTTACCGTGCGCTTCTTCAAATCAAAAATTTTAATTTAATTTAGTAAATATCGATTTTATATTCGAAAAACGTATTTACCATAGGAATGAGTGGAAGGGCACGAGAAGTTACAATTATTTTTTGAAAGGAAGTGAAAGGGAACGATTAAAATTACTCAATTAATTTTTTGTCTAATTTACTGGCCTAAAATATTGTGAATCATGTTTAAAACCGAGTGTGCACATTCGAGCTCAAAGTGGCACATTCCGATCTCGGGAAAATAAAGCGCGCCGCTCCGCGTCGCGCTTCATTTGCGTCCCTCGCTCGGAAATGTGCCACTTTTCGCTCGAATGCGCACATCCTCGTATTTATTATATTAGTATAATTTACCGTGCGCTTCTTCAAATCAAAATTTTAATTTAATTTAGTAAATATCGATTTTATGTTCGAAAACGTATTTACCATAGGAATGAGTGGAAGGGCGCGAGAAGATACAATTATTTTTTGAAAGGAAGTGAAAGGGAACGATTAAAATTACTCAATTAATTTTTTGTCTAATTTACTGGCCTAAAATATTGTAAATCATGTTTAAAACCGAGTGTGCACATTCGAGCTCAAAGTGGCACATTCCGATCTCGGGAAAATAAAGCGCGCCGCTCCGCGTCGCGCTTCATTTGCGTCCCTCGCTCGGAAATGTGCCACTTTTCGCTCGAATGCGCACATCCTCGTATTTATTATATTAGTATAATTTACCGTGCGCTTCTTCAAATCAAAAATTTTAATTTAATTTAGTAAATATCGATTTTATGTTCGAAAAACGTATTTACCATAGGAATGAGTGGAAGGGCGCGAGAAGATACAATTATTTTTTGAAAGGAAGTGAAAGGGAACGATTAAAATTACTCAATTAATTTTTTGTCTAATTTACTGGCCTAAAATATTGTAAATCATGTTTAAAACCGAGTGTGCACATTCGAGCTCAAAGTGGCACATTCCGATCTCGGGAAAATAAAGCGCGCCGCTCCGCGTCGCGCTTCATTTGCGTCCCTCGCTCGGAAATGTGCCACTTTTCGCTCGAATGCGCACATCCTCGTATTTATTATATTAGTATAATTTACCGTGCGCTTCTTCAAATCAAAAAATTTTTAATTTAATTTAGTAAATATCGATTTTATGTTCGAAAACGTATTTACCATAGGAATGAGTGGAAGGGCGCGAGAAGATACAATTATTTTTGAAAGGAAGTGAAAGGGAACGATTAAAATTACTCAATTAATTTTTTGTCTAATTTACTGGCCTAAAATATTGTGAATCATGTTTAAAACCGAGTGTGCACATTCGAGCTCAAAGTGGCACATTCCGATCTCGGGAAAATAAAGCGCGCCGCTCCGCGTCGCGCTTCATTTGCGTCCCTCGCTCGGAAATGTGCCACTTTTCGCTCGAATGCGCACATCCTCGTATTTATTATATTAGTATAATTTACCGTGCGCTTCTTCAAATCAAAAATTTTAATTTAATTTAGTAAATATCGATTTTATGTTCGAAAAACGTATTTACCATAGGAATGAGTGGAAGGGCGCGAGAAGATACAATTATTTTTTGAAAGGAAGTGAAAGGGAACGATTAAAATTACTCAATTAATTTTTTGTCTAATTTACTGGCCTAAAATATTGTAAATCATGTTTAAAACCGAGTGTGCACATTCGAGCTCAAAGTGGCACATTCCGATCTCGGGAAAATGAAGCGCGCCGCTCCGCGTCGCGCTTCATTTGCCTCCCTCGCTCGGAAATGTGCCACTTTTCGCTCGAATGCGCACATCCTCGTATTTATTATATTAGTATAATTTACCGTGCGCTTCTTCAAATCAAAAAATTTTTAAATTTTAAATTTTGTAAATATCGATTTTATATCCGAAAAATGTATTTACCATAGCAATGAGTGGAAGGGAACGAGAAGATACAATTATTTTTTGAAAGGAAGTGAAAGAGAACGATGAAAATTACTCAATAAATTTTTTGTCTAATTTACTGGCCTAAAATATTGTGAATCATGTTTAAAACCGAGTGTGCACATTCGAGCTCAAAGTGGCACATTCCGATCTCGGGAAAATGAAGCGCGCCGCTCCGCGTCGCGCTTCATTTGCGTCCCTCGCTCGGAAATGTGCCACTTTTCGCTCGAATGCGCACATCCTCGTATTTATTATATTAGTATAATTTACCGTGCGCTTCTTCAAATCAAAAATTTTAATTCAATTTAGTAAATATCGATTTTATATTTGAAAAACGTATTTACCATAGCAATGAGTGGAAGGGAGCGAGAAGATACAATAATCTTGCCAATGCAAGTGAGAGGGCACGATTAAAATTATACAATTAATTTTTCGTGTAATTTATTGGTCTAAATTATTGTAAATCATTCAGAAATTGACATGAAATTAATTTGTATTTCAATAAGGAGGCAAGAATGGTTTCTTGTTAGGTTTTCTTAATATTCGGTATCGTAATTGACACTGTGTCATTGAAATTTAGTACTTAAGAAATGACTTAATAGCTTATAAGTTACAGAAAAGTTAAATATTTCCATTTTTATTAATAAAAGTCTATTCTAATGCATAAACAAATATGTTGTTTACTTAAACCTATTCATTATCGGTTATTAAAATATATTTCTTATCATTTAACTGTCATAAAGTACAATTTTGGGAATTTTTTTTCTTTTTGTTTTCGGGGTATAACAAATTCCACCTAGTATGCGGAGGGTTAACTAACAAAAATTCAATATAATAAAAGCGAATTAATTTTTTAAATAGCTTGTTCAAGGCACAGATCATCGTAAAACCGAAATTAATAACAAGAGCTCGATCTTTTCTTCGCGCTCGCGAAATCCGAAAGATTCCCAGCTAGAAAATGCATGCAACCGTATTATTTACAAGTAAATCTGCGAGCGCAATGAAAGCTAATGAAAACGGACACGAACTGAATCGTAAAAAGCTCATAAGCCATGCTCCTAGCACTATCCAAATAACTGAGATTCAGATGCCAGAAAAGCATCCAATTTTACAACTTACTGCACGACTTAGTTGTACCAATAAAATCATAACGATTATAGGGGACCGGCAATAATCAACAACAACCACAACAACAACCCCTCGAAGAAAATCGATTTCCCGCCGCGCACGCCCCCCTTCAAATTGCACGTACCAATTTTTGTCTTCGCTCCGAAAGATTTATCCCGAGAAAAAAGGAAAACGACACCTTGTTGCGGGCCGTAAAAGATTCGGAAAGCGCAAGTAACTTTAAAGACAACCATATTACTGTCGATCGAAGCCCTTATTAAATTGGTAGGATGTTCAATCCATTTTTCGAGCCGTCTATCTTTAAATCGACCAAGATTACTCTCGGTTGTAAAATTTATTCGCTCGGTAATTTCATTTTCTGCAAATCTGCAACACCCGAAGACGTCGTCGAGGCGCGTACAACTCTTCTCGTAAAAAGTGTACTCATTTTTTGGATTGCGATTCGATTATGTGCTGCCGTAGAAGTATTTTGAAGGAATAGTTCTATCTGGCTTTGGTTTTGCATTTGTATTTAACTAAACTAAAACTGATTGTTGCCGCGATCGGGGGCGCTTATATGTGTATTTTGTTATCGATAGCGCGGCTTCCGACAAGATCGAGATAGTTTTCCGCGCACCATAGAAGGCTATCTAAAATACCGAATCAATTTTCTGGAATATGTAAATTCAAAATAAAAACACTTTCTTAAGGCACTTTTTTTAGCTTCGTGCGATGCCGACCTTAAATTTTAGTTCCGGTTCGTAACTACGCCGTTACTGGTGACGACTTCGTTTATTCGTATATTCGATTTTGAGCTCACTAAACAGCTTATCTCTTTACGATTCCAACGACACCAAACAGTCTAGGAAAATCTTTAAGTACAACCGAGATATTTCATAAAAACCATTTCTAGATGTAAAAGAATTTCCACTAAAAGAAGGGGTTGTCACACAAATAAAAGGTTTTTCACGAAAAACCGTTTTTGCTAACTTTCTTATTAATTCAGATAAATTAATTCTGTAAAAACTTTTTTGAGGCACTTTTTTACGTACGTTACGATGGAAAAAATCGAAAAAATGTTGGGACCATTATTTGTCCACATTTCGGCACGAACTTTGTTATACCAAATGGCGAACCCATTTTGTTTTTATCCCAAAAAAAAAAATCTTTTTGGCTGTTACGGTTTTATTAAAAAGACGAATACGATTTTTGGTAAAGCCAAATTGTAAAATGCAAGAAAGCGGAGCTTTTTTCAAACACCCTTAATCACTAAACTCGGTTCCGAGCGCTACGTTTTCGATTTTGTTGTTGCACAAAATAATTAACAAACAACAGCAACATTTTGCAAAATTGTTTTTTACGAGCCACCATAAAATAGCATAAATTTAGTAAATTGCTTTAGTTTGTGCCGGAGTCGATTTACTGTTGAAACGTGTTGAAGCCATTTATTGGAAATTAGTCCAGTATTTTCAATTAATGGTTTCGCAGGCAAAACAAAGTGTCAGAAATAAAAATACACTTTCAGTCAATGAACGCCAATAAGCGAGCTTTGCTCGAACAGAAAAAAACGCTTTAATAAAAATCAGTCTTTTTTATGTTATTGTATTTACGGGCTTTCATATATGCCTGCTTATTATTTTATTAGATTAATTTTACCGCACAAGTTGCGCTTTTAACCCCTTGACATACAAAAAAAACCGAATTTGATGAGTCCGAAAAAAACTATTAATTTGGCTCAACTTAACTGTTATGAGCATACACAAATATCATAAAATAAACAATTAATAGTTTTAAAATATTTTGAAATATGTAGAGCAGTGTTTCCCAATCTTTTTTTAACATTCCCACCTAAGTCATTCTAAAATTTTAATGCATATAATATATAACATATAAATATTTTTTTTATATTTAAAAATTTAATTATTCCATAAATGAAGTCTAATTACAACTTGTTCAAGACACAAGATTTAGGTTTTAGCAAGAAATCACTAGGAAATTATTAAGAAAAAGAAACAATAAGTAAATTTTAAAAACATAAAGTAAAAAATATTTTTATATCGATAGCTCAAATTTTTGATAACCCGAATTATTTTTAGTTTTTCTTCAACTTCGAGCTATCGAGGTTTGACTGTATTTAATTTTATAAATTTAATATTTCTGAACAATTAAGATAATTTATTTATTGAGTTTTCTCATATATTAATTTTATTTGCGTAAATTAATGACCTTCAAAGTTTTTTGAAAAACCACAAATTCAGTATTTACTCTATTTGAGTTTTCTGAAAATACATAATAATTTTTTCATCAAAATTTCTTTTTAAATTTACTGAATAAAGTTTTGTTTTATTCAATTTGTGTTATACAAAAAAAATTGATAATTAAAAATTTCTAAAGTTCTTAAATATATTTTAAAAATTTTCCAAGTTATTAATTTATTTAATTTGAGTTGTCTAAAAACTTAAAATAATTTATTCTTCAAGTTTACTTTAATAATTTTGCAAACTGTTTAAAACTGAATTTCATTCTATGTAAAAAAAAACCGGTGCATGTACTTACGTACGCACGTTAGAAGTAATACTTCTTTGGCGCGACTAAATTAAATATAACAACGCGCTATGTTGCGCTTGTGTATAGCTAGACCAGTGGTTATCAAACTATATGTTACTGCGCATATGTTTTTTTATTTGAATACATTGCTATTTTCTTTTTAAATCCAAAAAGTAATTTAAACAAATTGAATAAATACGAAGATGTGCGCGTTCGAGCGAAAAGTGGCACATTTTCGAGCGAGGGAAGCAAATGAAGCGCGACGCGGAGCGGCGCGCTTCATTTTCCCGAGATCGGAAATGTGCCACTTTGAGCTCGAATGCGCACACTCGGCTTTAAGCACACTTTACAAGAATTAATTTACTCTCTGACAATTCGCAATTAAATATTACAGAATTATATTAATAACAAAATTCCCAAATCGCCAATTTTGTGCCTCTTAACAAAATTATTGTTGAAAACAAACCTTTTTCGGAACATAAAATTGAATACAGTTCTTGACATCTTAGATACGTCAAAATCTACAATAACACCCGAAACGATTGACGTCTCCTAGACCTCATTGTATGTCAAGGAAGTTAAAAAACTTAGTTGCGCCCTATTCGAAAATAAACAGCAAGCATTTCATTAACTACCCTAAAAATAATCAAAAAAAATAAACGACTCACCGAAGATCACAAAATACATTGGGGCAACCCTTCGGAATAATTGCACTACTTTTTCGAAACGACTACGTTAACGATTTATTTAATAAATTAATATTCTGCACCCTTTAAAAAAACAAATTAGAAGCTAAAGAGAGCTGTTCATAACACGACCACGGACACAACAATAATACGATTTAAATAAATTAAAAATCTAGAAAGTTTCCAAACACACAATCCGCAATCGCTATTTTTTGACCCCCGATAAAATACACGGAAACCAGCAGCGCTTCGAGCCATAGCAAAACTTAATCATTTTTCACCTTGAATTTATTCTTTAAATCAAAAAATTAATAAACGGTTTTAAAATAAGCAACAAAGGATTACAAAAGACTTGGTACAGATCGTATAAAAAAAAAAAATATTGAACCCCCAAGTGACACCATCAAATTACAAAAAATGACACCCAATTTTGAAAGGTTCAAAAATTCAATAACACCCCAAACTATTTTTTGATTGAATAAATACAAATTTGATTAAACTACAAAACCACAAAATTCGAGGTATTTTTCTAAAATTCGATGGGAGCGCATTTTTTTCTCAAAAACCACCAAAGGCATTACAAATTTTTTTTAACCACATAATTAGCATAAAAATGTAAGAAGACCGTTTTGAGCTAACCGCTCTAAAATTAAAAATAACGTCGCAATTAATTTTTTTCGCAAATTCAAAAACCAGCGTAAATGCATTATTCAAAGCAACCCTTATCTTGGATAGTTGTTTATAACAGAAAAACAAAAAGTGGAATTTAGATGGCGTTTTCACCGATCGAAAGAAGACTAAATCCAGGTACTTTGGTGTGTATGTAATTATTTTTAAACAACCCTTCGTTAATTCACAAGCGCGCGTAATTCAAATTTCCGACTCAACCTTGCAACGTAAGCCTTTCGCTCATTCTTTCAGAAGAACATTTCCCATTTTTACATAAAAATCATTAGTTGTTGTATTTTAACCGAGATTAAACGGTGTTTCAATAGCTTTATTCGTTTTCAAAAAAATTATTTTTTTTCCAGAAACCTTTTAACCCACCACAAAAAGTACGCATCACTACGACAAATTGTTTATAAATCGAAAACGAATAATCTGATTTAAATGCGGTTTTCGCTAATCAATAAAGAATTAAATGTAAGTAAATAGGTGTCTCGGCGATTTTTTTTTAAACAATTTTTGAATTTTTTACGAGCGCTCCAAATTTAAAGTTAAAGTTCAACCTTGTGTAGGCCGTCATTCAGTTAACCCTTGCCAAAATCCCGCCAAATTTGCACAAAGTATATGTTAGGCAATCGAGTTCAAAGCCCGTTAAGACATCTGGATCGGTTCTCGAAAATACATGTTTACGTAAGGCAAAATACGTCATCGTTGATGTTCGAACAAAGCGCTCAATAGCAAGCGACGAATTGTTTATAACAAGAAAAATAATATCGCGATTTAAATGGGGTTTGCGCCGCTCAAAAAACAATTAAATTTTAGAAAATAGGGGTCCTTGCAATTTTTTTTAAACCCCCCAACAATTTTTTGCAACCTCCCAAAGCTTCAAGAATACATTTCGGATTAAATATAAGTGTCGATTTAACTACCCTAAAAATAATCAAAAAAAAAACGACTCACCGAAGATCACAAAAAACATTGGGGATAACCCTTCGGAAAAAATGCACTGCTTTTTAGAAACGACTATGTTAACGATTTATTTATTAAATTAATATTCTGCACCCTTTAAAAAAAAAGCTAAAGAGAGCTGTTCATAACACGACCACGGACACAAAATTACTACGATTTAAATAAATTAAAAATTTAGAAAGTTCCACCACACACAAGCTGCAATCGCTATCTTTTGACCCCCGATAAAATACACGGGAAACCAGCAGCGCTTCGAGCCATAGCAAAACTTAATAATTTTTCACCTTGAATTTCTTCTTTAAATCAAAAAATCAATAAACGCTTTTAAAATACGCAACAAATAGTTACAAAAAACTTAGTACAGGTTCCATTACAAAAATTCAATTATTAAACCCCCAAGTAACACCCGCAAATTACAAAAAAATAACACCTCAATTTTGAAAGGTACAAATATTAATCTTTGTTTGCCAAAATTTATCTTACAATGCAAGGACGTTTGCTTGTTGGTCTGGCCTTTTTATTTATTATTTTTTTGCAAGTCTAAAACGTGTTAGAGTAAAACGCCCAGTGAATGACCGTTACCAAACATAATGTTTATAACAAATAAAAAAAAAATTTATATTTAGGATATATTTATTTGTGTAATCTTCTATGACTTCTTTTTTATTTTAGCAAAAGAAATAAAAGTAATAATGAGGTGGATAGCAAAAATAATTAAATTTGTACACGGTGTTTAAAATACATTTTACAAAATTTTTATGAATTACACGAATTAAGTAATCAGTTATTGACTGGCCTATACGGCGGTCAATATTTGTACGAAAAGGTCATTTACTGAGCATCTCATTTTATACGCTTCATAGTTTACTAACTTCTCTTTGGATAAGTGAACAGTAAATTATTATTTCTCTTAATTTTAGTTGAAATAAATACATTTTATAACAATTTAAAAAATACTAAAACCAAATTATTTAATTCTAAATCTAATAAAAGTTTTAATTAACATCAAAGCAAGCGTTTTAATTAAATTTATTACGTCTGTACGAACACTATTTTTGCATTTCGCTTTCAGGACAAGAAACAATTATTTCTGACTGTCGTATTTAATTTTTTTCGTTGTGCAATAAAATATGTAAATTCTTCAACAGGTTTCAACAAAAAAATTCAATTAATTAAAATGTTATTCTCGCAAACCGTGAACCTATTCAAATCTTCGGATTTTAATTGTTCTTAAAAAAAGAACCGGTGTGCAGAAATAAAAATGATTTCTTGAGGGTTCGCTGTCTTTTAGGGGCGTTAGAAATGCTTCGGCCGTGATATATTAAGTCAACAAGCGCTCCTAAAAAGTAACACGTGTTCTTTGACGAACTATCAGAACGAGCACTTGTAGCTGGTCTTTGATACCATGATTCATTACCCCCGAAATGCGGTGTCCGACCGGGAGGGTTGTAATAGGGTTCGAGATGTTAGATGGATTACAGCAGTTGAGCAAAAAGGACGAAATGTCTCCTAAGTGGCTACGCCTTTGGCGGACAGATAGTCACTTCTATCTTTCCGCTTTCTTCGACTTCCCGTCATTTATCGCTTCTCCTTTTGTCTTTCCGGACAATTGTATTCCGTAGACTGAAATCGGCCCTCTAATGGGACCATACGAGGAATCGAGAATCAGTGGCTGTATAAAGCTTTTAGTGCACCCTTTTACAGCACATATTCTTTGTCGTCTTCCTTGTTATTATTTCAGCTTTTAAATTTACAAGAACTGATCGCTTTTCTTTAACCTTCCGTGTACTAGGTGGGGTATAACTATCGTGAACAATTTTTTTTGTTAAAACCGCATGTTTGGTAATCGAGCTTACAATCGAGTGTGCACATTCGAGCTCAAAGTGGCACATTTCCGATCTCGGGAAAATGAAGCGCGCCGCTCCGCGTCGCGCTTCATTTGCCTCCCTCGCTCGGAAATGTGCCACTTTTCGCTCGAACGTGTACATCCTCGTATTTATTGAATTGCCTTAATTAATCTTTTCACTTTCAAATCAAAAAATTAAAAGTAAATATAAATTTTGTGTTCAACAAACGTATTTATCATAGTAATGAGTGGAAGTGAGCAAAAAGATACAAGAATTTAGTAGGTGCAAGTGAGAGAAAACGATTAAGTTATTTATTTAATTTTTTGAATAATTTATTGGCCTAAATTTTGTGAATGGCGCTTAAAATCGAGTGTGCACATTCGAGCTCAAAGTGGCACATTTCCGATCTCAGGAAAATAAAGCGCGCCGCTCCGCGTCGCGCTTCATTTGCCTCCCTCGCTCGGAAATGTGCCACTTTTCGCTCGAATGCGCACATTCTGGTATTTATTGAATTGTCTAAATTAAACTTTCTCCTCAATCAACAAATTTAATTTAGTTCAGTAAATATATCGATTTTATATTCAAAAAACGTATTTTTACCATAGCAATGAGTGAGAGCGAGCGAAAAGATACGATAAATTCATAAGTCCGAGTGAGAAGGAATAATAAAAATGATTTACTAATTTTTCCTTGACAAAATTATTGCGAATAATGCTTAAAACCGGGTGTGCACATTTGAGCTCAAAGTGGCACATTCCGATCTCGGGAAAATGAAGCGCGCCGCTCCGCGTCGCGCTTCATTTGCCTCCCTCGCTCGGAAATGTGCCACTTTTCGCTCGAATGCGCACATCCTCGTATTTATTACATTAGTGTAATTTACCGTGCGCGCCTTCAAACCAAACTTTTTAATTCAATTTAGTAAATATCGATTTTATATTCGAAGAACGCATTTGCCATAGCAATGAGTGGAAGGGAGCGAGAAGATACGATAATCTTGTCAATGCAAGTGAGAGGAAACGATTGAAATTATTCAATTAATTTTTCGTGAAATTGATTGGTCTAAATTATTGGGAATCATTAAGAAATTGCCGTGAAATTAATTTGTATTGCAATAAGGAGGCAAGAATGAAATTCTTGTTAGGTTTTCTTAATATTCGGTATCGTAATTGACACGTGTCATTGGAATTTAGTACTCAATGGTTTATAAGTTGAAGAAAAAGTTAAGTTTTTCTATTTTTATTAATAAAAGTTTATTCTAATGCATAAATAAATGTGTGTTTTACTTAAACCTATTCATTATTGGTTATTAAAATATATTTCTTATCATTTAAGTGTCATAAAGTACAATTTTGTGGATTTTATTTCATTATATTTTCGGGGTATGGCAAACCCTACCTAGTGCGGAGGGTTAAGGTAATTTCGCTATTGAGTGATCTCAAATTTTGCGGCATTCGATAATTAAAACCAGGGCTGTACAATTTGGCAGGCTGAACCGGCCATAAAGTTTAAGCCAGTTCGCTTCTTCTCTACTTTTTAAAACGGATTTTCCATCTTGTACAGTAGCACCTCGATCGAATACAACTCGAGGTATCAAAAAGTACTTTTTAAAAATTCCGCCACAAATTAGAGATTGTGATTGGCTCATTTTTAATATGCCATCATGGCTGCTCATTAACGAGCCAATTGGAGAGACTTTATTACTTCGTAACTATGGTTACATTATAATTGCTGTATAATTTGGCCGAGCAAACCGGCCATAGCATTTAACTGTTAATTGGTTAAATTAGTTAACCAGCTAAATGGTTAATTGTTTAAATAATTTAATTTAGATTTTTTTCATATATAGCGCAGATATTATTCATAAATTACCGATTTGACCGGTTAATTTATCTTGGCCGATTAGTTAATAAATAAATTAATCCAGTTAAACTTTTTGGACGGTTTAGTCAGTCAAATTGTACAACACTAATTAAAACATTTTAGAAAAAAAATAACAACAAAAGACTACTCTATTAAAAGTCGTTTGAAACGAAAAAAATAAATTAACCGATGCGCACATTTGACTTAACAAAGCTAGGGCCGAAATTAAAACATTTTAAAGTCCAAATTTTTTTTTGAGTGCACCATTCTAATGTGCGCAGTAAAGTGTCTTACGAAAGTGTTTTCAAAATTATTAAAGAATGTTATCGACTTTTCTTTTAGCTGGAAATTCGCCACAATTAATATTTTCGTGGTTCTTTAAAAATTTTCCAAACTATTATATATCATTGGAATCGAAAAAAAAATTTATAAAATGGTAAAACGATAAAAGAACTCGCTTATTTTATTTTAACATGTTCCGTTGCCTTTTTGGGGAGACAAAATTATTTTTTGGTTTCCCCGTCGTGAGTAAATGTGAAAATGCTTTAAAATAATGTTTTAAAAAATTTCTTATTTCAATTAATAAAAAAATTAAAACTTGTTTGAATTGAAAATGCCGTTATTTTATTATGAATAATTTTTATTAATGTTTCTTTTTTCCTAGCAATTTTATTAAAAAAACTTTTCACCAGAAAATTTAATAGCATAATGTAAAACGAACCACAAATGTCCATAATTATTTACCATAGCTAGAATGCAATAGTTAACAGAAACGTCGATTGCTTTTCGTACAAAAAAAAATTGGCGGTACCATTTTGGCAAATTTACTTCGCACAAAAGACCATCTTAAAATTCTCAAAATCGCACAGGACCCTTTAGAAATATATTATTCATTCCGAGAAAGAAATTTCGGTTTTATGCGTGACACGTGTTCGGTTTTTGCATAATAACGATTTAATTAAGTCCTTTTATTAGAGCTCGGCTTCTTTACGACAAAGAAACAAAACTAGAACACTCGAGGCCGAAAAAAAAACTTGGCCAATTTACATATTATTAGATGATAGAAATTCAATCGAATCCCTCCGATTGTTACTTTGCCGAAATAGAACCGGCAATATTATTATTTTCTTGTTTGTTATTTCGTCCTTCCGCTGATGGTTAAGTGCGCCGTCGCTTATAATTTTTTCCCTCCTTAACGCCGGGCCCTTTCGGGCAACATTTTACGATTCGCAAGCAATAGAATTAAGATGAGTTCGAAGAAAACGTCAATTTGCTCCAATCTGCAGCCGAGATAATAAAGTTCAGAACCGCCATAAAGAAATTTATGCGCGAATGCGACACTTGTTTTCAGTTTTCAGGGCTGGCAGAACTGCGATCGCCCGTCTTTACGAGTATATAAAACCCATCCACTTGTTCCCAAAGTGTCATATAAAAACAACCACCGAAAGTAAATATCATAGACTCGAAACCGCATCATTTGCTTAATGGCGCGGGACGAAGAGGCATTAAAGCCGCAGGATTCGGCTTATAAACTATTTTCGCAAGAAAAAATGTTAGCGCGCTCCGCCGATTCGCCCCCCTTTCGCAAAATCCAAAATCGAACCTCCTCGGCAACCCCCAAAAAAAATGGCCCAAATACGCGGCGGCGACAATTTTCCTGTAAGTGCACGCGAGGGCGAAATACTAATACAAAGAGCGTTAAAAGTTGGCCAATGTCTCATTATTTTTTTGTAGCGCCTTCGAGAGAATGATAATGTTTGTTTTTTATTCGGGCCGAACGGTCGGGACGCAGACATTTGCATTTTTATGCGAGTTTTTCTTTTTGCGGGCGCAACTACACTGTTATTTTAAATTAAGATAGATTTGCCAACTTTTTTATTACTTATAGCTTTGTTTGCTAGCAAACAAGTAAAGTTTTCTTTTCTTTTCCCCCTTTTTTTTCGTTCCCTGCTCCTCTTCTTATAAAAGTTGCACGCTATAATAAAACAGCAATAAGTCTGCGAAAGAAACGAAAATATATCTTCCAACTTATATTTATTTATGCATGCCCTCTATTAAATATTAACGATGCCGCTTGAAATATTTATCGAGAGATGGGGCAAATTTAAATAGCGCCACTTTTATTTCGAGTCGCCTGACTGTACTTTGCGTTGACTGGGCGACTGAAGAAAATACGGAAAGACTTTTCTGGAAATATGGTGAAAAATCCATTAGGAATTGTTTTTAAATCGTAATTTTCAAGTTAAATAGGACTAAATTATAATTCCTGATAAGAAATACGGTCCTGTAATGACAATTTTCTAAATATTTTAATTTTTAACATTGTCTACCTGGAAAAGGTTAATAAAATATTTTGAAAAAAATCGCTGAAACACGTGTTTGGTTATATTTAGTGCTTTTTCGATTGGTCAAAAGCGCAATTCAATCGGACTAGCCGTTTTCCGATTGTCAATAATTTTTCATCTGAATATGAGTTTTTCCGACGGATTTAGTCGCCAATTTGAGAGCGCTTCAGAAAAAAAATTATTTCTTCAAAACCAGTTGAGATTTTTAAATGCGGTTTACACTAAATTAAAAAGCGGCAATGGCCTTAGATTACTACCAAATTTGATAGATATTCCTTAAAAGATGAGGGGTTGACGAATTTTCCAATTGCAATTTTTTAAATATTTTGATTTTCAATATTGTGTGCTTATAAATAATTAATAAGTTTTTAAAAAAAATTCCGAACCGCCTATTTGATTAAATTTAGTCCTTTTTCGATTGGTAAAACATGGAGTTCGATCGCACTAGTCGTTTTCTTATTGTCAGTGATTTTTCAATTGAATTTGAGTTTTTCCGGCAAATTTGGCAACAAATTTCATCTTCAGAAAAAACATTATCTCTTCAAGACTAATAAAGATTTTTTAATGCAACTTTCATGAAATTGAAAAGTATTGTTACGCGTTCACTAGGGTTCGAACTAGGGTTGAAAATATTGACAGTCGGTCACTTATTTGAAGAAATTTGAAAGACATTTTTGTGGACTACAGTTTATCAAAGCATTATTTTGTATAATTATCATGGTGTTATTTTGAAACTCGTTTTTCACTTGGTGACATTCCATTGTAAGTACCATTCTCGCATGGTTCTGATTCCCATGCACTATGGGCCAGGGTCGACCAAAACAACTTTTATTCTAAAACGGAAAAAAATTGACAAAAACGGGTATTTTTGAAAAATCATATCTCCGAAACCGTATTGATTTTCCTCAAGAGTATTTTTTATAATTTAAAGAAACACTTCAACTTTCAAACAAAAAAATGAAATTTAGTTTTAACTCGGAATTTTTAAAATACGAATTTATGAATTATTTATCGAAAATAAGAAAAATATGGGGGGAGAATAAAACCGCAATTACCAAATAATGAACAAACGTTTCAGTTAGCAGATGATGAACTTGAAAATAAAAATACTTGGAATTTAAATCTATTGATAATTTAAACTATATTAATTTTTTTGATTAAATTTACAAGTTTACCTAAAAAATATGAATTAATTTAGAAAAGTTTATGCATTAATTCAATTAATTTTTATTAAGACGCAAAACAATGTTCTAAATGAAATATCAAACTCCAATTTAAGTTTGGATTCCCCCCCCTCCCATATTTTTCATATTTTCAATAAATAATTATTAAATCGTATTTTAAAAATTCCGAGTGTAAAACTCAATTTTATTTTTTTGTTTGAAAGTTGAAGTGTTTTTTTAAATTATAAAAAATACTCTTAAGAAAAATCAATACCGTCAATACCATTAACTAAAGAACCACTTAACCAATTTTGACAAATACAGACGAACCTCGATGAGTCGAAGTCGAAGGGACACCAAAATTAATTCGAATTATCAATAATTCGAGTTATTAAAAAAGCTTAAAAATTAAATATATATTTGTGTATGTATATATCTTTTATGTGAAATGGTATTTTATATAACGTAATTAGAACTGTAAGTGGTTTAAAGCATACTTTAAAAATCCCGCTTTAAATAAGTCACTGTGATTGGCTTATTTTTGATACACCATTATGGCCGTTAGCTAATTGACCAATCAGAAAGGTTAGTCACTTCGTAACCATAGTTATATTAGAATAGTTTCAATTCTACCTTTTTGAAATAGGCATTTTGTCGAGAAACACTTTCCAACTTCAGTTATCAAAGAATTCGAGTTGTGGAGTTATTAAAGTTAACTGTGTATAAAATTTATTAAAGTGGTTAAGCTGAAAATGTTCATATTACTTACAACAATTGTTAAATGACAAAGGAAGGTGCGTGTACTTATGCACGCCCGTGAGAAGTTATACTTCTTGGCATAACTAAATTAAATGTAAATAAATACCAGGATGTGCACATTCGAGCGAAAAGTGGCACATTTCCGAGCGAGGGAGGCAAATGAAGCGCGACGCGGAGCGGCGCGCTTCATTTTCCCGAGATCGGAATGTGCCACTTTGAGCTCGAATGTGCACACTCGATTTTAAACACCATTCACAAAATTTAAACCAATAAATTATTGAAAAATTAAATAAATAATTTAATCGTTTTCTCTCACTCGCATCTACTAAATTCTGGTATCTTTTCGCCCACTTACACTCATTACTATGGCAAATACGTTTCTTGAACATAAAATTCATGTTTAATTTTAATTTTTTGATTTGAAAGTGAAAAGATTAATTAAGGCAAATGAATAAATACGAGGATGTGCACGTTCGAGCGAAAAGTGGCACATTTCCGAGCGAGGGAAGCAAATGAAGCGCGACGCGGAGCGGCGCGCTTTATTTTCCCGAGATCGGAATGTGCCACTTTGAGCTCGAATGTGCACACTCGATTTTAAGCACCATTCACAAAATTTAAACTAATAAATTATTCAAAAATTAAATAAATAATTTAATCGCTTTCTCTCACTCGCATCTACTAAATTCTTGTATCTTTTCGCTCACTTCCACTCATTACTATAGTAAATACATTTCTTGAACATAAAATTCATATTTACTTTTAATTTTTTGAATTGAAAGTGTAAAGATTAATTAAGGCAAATCAATAAATACGAGGATGTGCACGTTCGAGCGAAAAGTGGCACATTTCCGAGCGAGGGAAGCAAATGAAGCGCGACGCGGAGCGGCGCGCTTCATTTTCCCGAGATCGGAATGTGCCACTTTGAGCTCGAATGTGCACACTTCACATTAAGCACGATTCACAATACTTAACTTATTTGCTAAAAAAATTGAATTATCCTAACTAATATTATAAAAGCGAAAGTAACTCTGGCTGTCTGTCTATCTGTCTGTTACCTTTTCACGCCTAAACATAAATTAGTTTTTAAATCCAATTGAAGTGCCGCCGTCAAAACAGCTTGTAGTATAAAACCTTTTCATAGAATAGACCTTTTAAGCAGCAGTAACACCGAACCGCACCCGTCCTTAATCCTCTCTCAGGTGGCGTAATTTTTAGAAAAGTTGTAAAATTTAACTTCGAGTCATCGACCTATTTACTAATGGAAATTTAAATTTAAAGAACTGTAAAACGCTTCGACTTATTAAATAATTCAATTTATAAAAATTCGATTTATTGACATAAAAATATTAACGTTGAAATAGGCAAATCTTAGAGAAACAGGTTCGAGTTCGAGCTATCAAAAATTCGTCTTATCGACGTTCGACTTATGGAAGTTCGACTGTAAATACATTCTAAAATCAGTAAAACAATCCTAAACATAGTAGGACCATAGATTTTTTAAAGTCTTGCTAAATCCGAAATTTAGGGTTTTTCGATTTTTCGAAATTACATTAAAAACTAACTCACCGATTTCAAAAATTCTTTCCAAATCAGGTTCCTCGAAGCCAAATACATAGAAATAACTATGTTTTTGAATAAAAGTTGTTTTGGTCGACCCTGGCCCATAGTGCCATATTACAAAGTAATATTTACTACACACATGGCCACTATGTACCATGGTGGGGAAATCACTAGTAACTCCATGCTACATAGTGATATATTCAATTTCGGGCTACCATATTGCACTCTAATAATTCCCATGCTACCTAACGAGAATTACCATGCTCTTCTCCCCGTCTAATTTAATCATAAATAATCAATGTTAAAAATTAGTTTTGAAATCAGAAACGAAGACGTGAGTAGTCGAAGCCCGCAGAAACGCGAAGGAATATAAAATTTCGCGAAACGATATTAAATAACGCCTAACGAAGTACGTAGCAACAATTCGACGCTAAAACGTAGCCTCGCGACACAAAACATTCCTAGTTTCGTAGAAAATATGCAAATGACATCGGATTATGTAATCAGCAGACAAGCGGGACTCATTTGGACATTGAGAGCAGCTGACGTTTCGCTATACCTCTCCCAACGTACATATCTATATACGTACGCTCGAGCCGAAACTTAATATTTTCGAAATAATTTACTATACATTCAACACTTTCGCAGCTTCCGAGCGCGCAAGAGGGACGGGGCTTGGCGAAACAAATTAAGGAGGACGTAGAATTAACGTCTCGAGTTTTAGACATTGCACAAACGGATACAAGTACATAAAACGAGAAAACTAGTAAGCAGCTTTTCGCTTCGCTTGGCAAAGGGATGGTGGTGCCTTTTAAGATGCCATCTGTACTACTAATTATTTTTACTCGTTCCGTCTGCGCAAATTATCGACGGCCGTAAAGCATAGCGCTTCGCGAGGAGGGAAAGTGGATCGGGAAAAAGGGCAAACATGTATAAAACGAATTAAATTTCGATCTGGTTTCGGGATTCGTCCGGCCCAACGTGATGGGAAAGCTCAGTGAATGCTGCAAATCTAATCTGACAAGTGATGGTTGTAACAAAACGAGGAAACTTTGTGCATGTCCCGAATTCATTCCGTTCCACGTTAATATTACGTACGAGTAGAAAAGGACGAAGGGAGCCGACTAGTTTCTGTACAACGGGAGGAAGGGTTTCTATTAAGGCCGCGAATGCATATTGCGAACTAACTGTTATGAAATTTCCGCCGAGATAGGTATTTCTTATTTAATATTTAAACTACAAAGTTGCTTCATAGAATTCTGCAAATTGTAATTTTATTACCTTCTCTTTAGCTTTATTAGTTTCCGCGTTGGTGGCACGGATCTCGTCGGAAAAAAAGTTACAGTGGAACCTCGGTTATCCGGACTAACTATTGTTGCAGCTCGTTCGGATAATCGAAATTTCGGTTAATTGAATGTATAGAAAAAAAACGCATTTTAGCTATATACAATGTGACCATATTTCCTGTTTTGAATGGATTGTCCCGTTGTTCCTAAATAATCATTCGGAATGTCAATAAGTCCCGTTTTCAAAAAATTGTCAATTACGATATCGAATATTAAGAAAGCCTAACAAGAATTTTGTTATTGCCTCCTTATTTAAATACAAATTAATTTCACGGCAATTTCGCAATGAAAAAAGTAAAAAATTATGAAAAATAAGCGAAGCCCAAAGGACATTTTGAGAGCGCAACTACGGTTTTAGATTACTTGAATTTTTTTAAGGTAAATTGATCATTGTTAATCGTGGCGAAAGGGGTGACATTCGAGCTCAAAGTGGCACATTCCGATCTCGGGAAAATGAAGCGCGCCGCTCCGCGTCGCGCTTCATTTGCCTCCTCGCTCGGAAATGTGCCACTTTTCGCTCGAATGCGCACATCTTCGTGTTAATTGGATTCGACTATATTAATAACAAATAAGGTACTTGCAGGTAATAAGCCTGTCGGCTAATAAGGCCTAATTAACAAAAATCGTATTTAAAATAACCGCTTTTTCTTAAACGAAGCCCTTCTGGGGCCGGCCGGAATTAAATTAATTTTATTTTGAGACGTCGCAGCAATTAATTTTGTATTTAAAAAATTTCGTACACGCGTTAGAAGTTGTACTTCTTTGGCGTGAATTAATTAAATATATCCACGTGTAGAAATTAATATAAATAAGTTCGATAAATACGAGGATGTGCGCATTCGAGCGAAAAGTGGCACATTTCCGAGCGAGGGAGGCAAATGAAGCGCGACGCGGAGCGGCGCGCTTCATTTTCCCGAGATCGGAATGTGCCACTTTGAGCTCGAATGCGCGCACTCGGTTTTAAGCGCGATTCGCAATAATTTTAGTGACGAAAAATTGATAAATAGTTTTTATCGTTCCCTCTCACTCGGACTCAAGTGTGTGTCGTATCTTTTCGCTCGCTCCCACTCATTGCTATGGTAAAAATACGTTTTTAGAACATATAATCGATATTTACAGAACTAAATTAAAAATGTAAAAGAGCAATTGTGTAAAACAAGTCGCGTATAAATTTCGTTTTTAATCAAAGTAAGGTACTTGCGGGTAATAAGGCCTGTCGGATAATAAGGCCTAATTAACAAAAATCGTATTTAAAATAACCGCTTTGGCTTAAGGCCACACACACAAACACCTATTGAACGAAGATGTCTCTACAAGTTTGTGGAGGCGGCATATTCCGCTTCCTGCCCCAAATGTAGCATCATATATCGTAAAACGCGGCCAGGCAACACGAATAATAAAAATCGGTCCGAATCAATTGTTAGTATTTTTTGAAATATTACACTTAGCTATGTAAAATCACATTTATTTTCTTTATTCGTTCAAGCTTCGATGATTTTAAATATTTGAATGACGTATCATGGACCAAATATTTTTTATTTTGATTTTCTTACATACGTGGTCGGCGGTTATTAAAGCCTACTAAATTTAACCATAGGCCGTATTATACTCCTACTTTTTGTATCAAAGTTTAATTGTTTTTCTAATGGATTTTACATTACTTTTAAGGTTTTATGTATATAAATATGTAAAGAAACTTGTTGTACCTTGACTCTTTTTTTATTTGTAATTTTTTTCAAAATGTATATGTAACAATGTGTTAATAAAATAATTTGCACCGTATTGGGGCACTAATAAGGTGCACTTAATAAAAACAATTAAAAGCATTAGCAACTGCTTATGCACATTGCTTTAAGATTTAAAAATTCGTGGAACTATGGCTTAGGTATAACAGGGGGATGTACCTAGACCCGTCTCATGAAAAGTATATATTTATTATTTATTTTTAAATTATACGAATTATTAATGTCCTTCTTAGATATAACACTAAAATTGTTTCAAAAATTAACAAAACCTCTCTCCTATACTGAAATTTAACTATCCAAAAACTTAAAAAAATTTTAACTTTTGATTTGACTTGTTAGGCACTTTTTCTGAAGCAAAATAAAATAAAATAAAGAAGAATATATAACAAATATACTTCTACATTTTTATTTTTTACACATTGATCCTAGAGTCAAGATATCAATTGATCGACAATGACCGATGTACATCACACCGGCCCTTGATGTTTAATCATCACAAGAACAAAATTAAAGATTATGTTGTGTTAAAATCAGACTACTACTATGCAAACGTTAATAAATAATCTTCCTGCTTATGATAAGTCAATATTAGGTAATAAAAATTATGGGCAGTGGATTATATTACTGACTTTGAGTGCGCTAATGACTGTTAGGAGAGGCAATTTGTAATTTTTTTTTAAATTTTTATTCCAATTGCTGTATTCATGTATTTATTAAACATAGTTATCAAATATATTATGTCTAGTTTGATTACTTAAATGTTTTAAAGCTGTAGGCCTTATTACTCTTAAGTAGCATAATAAGGCCTACTGGCAAGGTTTTTAAAATGTTAATTTTTGGTTTTGTTTATGGTGAAAATTGCCATTTTTCCTTTATATTTTATAGTAACTGAATCTTAAAAATGATTACTATTAAAACCAGTTGATTAAATTCGATGTTTTTTCATTTAATTTCCAATTTCTCTTAGCTAGGCATTATTACCTGCAGTTGCCTTACACGAAAAATTAATTGAATAAATTTAATCGTCCCCTCTCACTTGCATTGACGAGATTATCGTATCTTCTCGCTCCCTGCCACTCATTGCTATGGTAAATACGTTTTGCGGTGTATGAAATCGATATTTACTACATTAAATTAAAATTTTTGATTTGAAGGAGCGCACAGTAAATCATACTAATATAATAAACACGATGATGTGCGCATTCGAGCGAAAAGTGGCACATTTCCGAGCGAGGGAGGCAAATGAAGCGCGACGCGAAGCGGCGCGCTTCATTTTCCCGAGATCGGAATGTGCCACTTTGAGCTCGAATGTGCACACTCGGTTTTAAGCTCCATTACCAAACGTCACGTTTTAACAAAAAAAGAATTTGGTCACTTTAGTTATACCACACATCGTACACGGAAGGTTAAGACTCCGTCCGACGTACAAACACAAATCATTTTACCGAAGAACAAATAAAGAATACGATTTTTTAATAAAGACTAAGTAAATCGATTTTTTTAATGTTTTAATTTAATGTGTTTCATTTCTTGAAAACCGCGGACGACGAAATGGTTGTTCCGGATGCAATTTATTTCTTTAAGAGCTTTCAGATATAAAAATCTATTAGGTGTAAAAAAAATGCATTATATAAATTGAAAAAACCGTAATTATCAGACGCCCCTTTCGGAGGAGGCATCTGGTGCCGACGTCCCCATTGCCGATCCCCCTAAAAATGCATTTTCCGCAGGAAAATTGCCCGAATGAAATACGCATCTCGTTTGCTTACGCAAAAGGTTCAAGTAGTTTGTGCACTTTTTTGATGAATTTTTAAACGGTTAAAGTGGCTAGGCAGCGTGTTGGTATTTTATGGCAAAATCGCATGTGAGTTTAAATTTTTAAAGTTTATTGATTTTAAGCAATGTCGTTAGAAGAAAAAAGAAATAGAATTTTTTTTATGGGCGCGTTCAGCTTCAAATTAAAAATGTTAAATTTGGTATTTCGTTATTCCTTCAAGAAAACCTTTCAAATTTTGAAAATTATATTAGTCATTTTTTTAATTTCAACTCCATGTAAATATCTATATTAAATTTTAAATAATAATAATTTTTTTTGAGTAAAAAAAAACTGTGTTTGAAGATTTTCAGATTATAGGCAGATAATTACAACAAATTGTTTATAATAAGGCTATTTCCCTATTATAAACAATTATGATTCAAATGAAATTTTTAAGAATCAAAAAATAATTAAATTATAATAAATAGATGTCTGTGTAATTTTTGTAAAATTAATTTCATAATTTTTTACTAGTGCCCCAAAATTTAAGCATAAAAATCTTCAAAATTTTAAACTTTGTTATTTATGAACAAATCCACTTCAAATTTGAATAAAATACGTCTCAGATAATCTTTGATTTAAAACAAGTTTAATTATTTCGATTGATTTTTGAAAAATCATTTTTTCATCAAAATTTCTTACATCACAAATTGCTTCTAACAATAAAACAAATATGTTGATTAAAATGCGGCTTTCAAATAATCAAAAAAGGGTTAAATTTACGTAAACAAGCGTCCCAGCAATTTTTTTAAAACTATTTTGTAATTGTTTACGAGCACGCCAAATTTAAAGCTAATAATTAAATTGGAAAAACTTCTAATTATTTTATCCTTCCACGAATTTTTGAAAAATTTCAATAAAGAACGTTTAAGTTAATGTTTGTACGACGGACCAAATTGTATTTAAATATCTTAATTAGTTTCTACAAAATTACAATTTTTTAAACTATAAAACATTCTTACATTCTCACATCAAATACAGATGGACGTCAGAAATTGTTTATAACTAGAGAAAAAAATATCTGATTTAAATGCGGTTTTAAAAAATCAAAAGAGAACTAAATTTAAGCAAATAGGTGTCTCGTCGAATTTTTTTAAAATTATTTTTTAATTATTTGAAAAGCGCGCCAAGTTTAAAACTATAAATGTAAGTGTAGATGCTCGCTACTTTAATATACTGTGATGAATTCGTTTCTAATTTGGATATTATTTGCCACAAATAAAATTTTATTTTTACTAGAAATCGTATTCAAAAATCTCTATTGGTTTTGAAATAAAAAATGTACAATTTAAGAATGTTGCGTTTCAAATTTGTTACATCAAAACGCACAAATGCTGGTGATAAACTGTTTATAACCCGAAAATCAGTACTTCGATTTAAATGAGGTTTTCAGCAATTAAAAAATAAGCAAATTTCAGTACATAAGTGTCCTAGCGTTTTTTTTTTAATAATTTAACATCAAATAAGCGGTCCAAGTTTTAAGTTGCAATTTTCTTCGAGAAAACTTAATAGTTCATATAATTTTTTTTTAATAAGTTGGTTTAAGTTTTAATTAACCCCTTCGCCCAGATATCTGCAACTATGCTAATTGTTTTAAGCGCCTTAACTCAAAAAAATAATCACAGCCCAGATTTCCGTCTTTTGACTTTTCGCGTTCGACGCAATCCATTTTTAAAATTCGCAATAACCTTTTTTTAATATATCCTTCAGGATCCTTGAGTGAAATAAATTACACAACAATCCATCTTAATATTTTGATAGATCAGCACTGACGTTTGTTAAAAACTCCCTTTTTTAAGTTCGTTAAATAACATAATAAGCCGCCCCTTTCCAACTTTGAAGTATCAACTTTTCGACGTCGTTTTTTTTAACACTTGTAAGATTCGTGCGATAGAAACGCAAACTTTCTTTATAAAGCACGTTACAACTTATTTGAGTTGTTTAGCAATGTGTTCAACTAAAATAACTTACAACAGCGTCGTATATTATTTCCTTGGCTGCGATGCTTTTCGTAAACAAAGTTTCGTTTAGAACAAAAAAAAACCAACCAAAAAATCGATTGTCGGTGTCTGCTCGCGAAAAAAGCACAAAAATCGACCAACTCTACCAATTAAAAAAATTAAACAATGTCCTTCGTACTTTTAGTTTTTCAATTAAACTCGTACAAAATTAGTTGTTAATTTAAATCGAGTTAAAAGTCTTTAAAAGAATAAGACCGAAGTTTAATTAAAGCGAATCTTCGTCGTTAAAAACGGTGACGTGATTATCCATGCTCTTCTTAACCTTCTCCCAGATCTCCTCCTGGCCGTTGCTGTAGAAGGAATGGAAGACGCCCATGTCCTTGTAAAAGTGCTCCATGGTCTTGTTCGTCTTGACGTGCTTCTCCAGGACCTGGTGCGAGTGGAGCAGCCTCTGCGCTTTGGGCTCGTCGGCGTCCTCTTCGGGCACTTCCATGTTCGCCAGCATGGTTTGAATGACCATGTCGGTGGGATAGGTCAGATTTACGACCATGTGCAGTTTGAATTCGGACCAGAACATTCTCGCCTGATTGAACGTCTTGGGAAAGCCGGTGACGAGCCACGAACGCCTTTCCTCCAGCAACGCAATCTCTTTGCAGAGGAACTTGACCAGAACCGAATCGGGTATCGGCCGCTTCTTCCTTATGCAAAGCTTTATTTCTTTGCCCACTTGCGTGTCCAGTTTTATGTTGTCGGCGAGGAGCGTCGGCATCGATAAATGAACGAGATTAAATGTTTTACCTGTTCTTTCGGCTATTTCCTTCTGGAAGCCGCCCGGCGGCGATAGCATTACCACTTTGAATATTTTGTCGGTGTGCAGCGTATGCAATTTCACATGGATTCGGCTTATTGTTCGCATGACACGTGTTTGACATTTTGCTTTTCGTCAGTTTGAGGTTAGTTTTGGCGCGGCTTCAAACGGCGCCCGTTGGGTTTATGAATCGTTCAAAAATCAAAGCAGTTTTGTTCGAAAGAATTTCTTGCGTTTTTTTTTCAATTACAACAATCGAGAAATTAAAAAAATTCGAAAATCCCTTAGACACTGACTAAAATTTGGTTATTTTGCTTTTACTGAAAATCTTATTCGAATATTCAGTTGTTTGTGAATGAAGCCATACTTTAATTTATTTTTGAGCTTTTTTTTTAATTACTACGAAGTGTAGCGGTTTTGACTGCTGCTGCCGTTTAATTTACTGCGACTGTAGTAAAATAATGTTTTATAACTTCATGCTAACGATGTCATGTAGTGCCATCTATTATTAAGTAGCTGATATTAGATCAGTGTTTCCCAACGTGGGTCGCACGCCCCACATGGGGGCAATTTAAATGTTAAGGGGGTAATGTCATTATTCATTTTGAAAACGTATTTGTTGAAAATTAATTTATTGTTTTTTTCTTAATAATTTCATAGTGATTTCTTTCTAAAACCTAAATCTTGTCTTGAACAAGATATAATTAGGCTTCATATATAGAATCATTCAATTTTTAAATACAAAATTAACCCTTAGTTACTCGCGCAGTTTACCGTAACGCAATTACTCGCGCAGTGCTTTTTAGGCATCACATAGAAAATGACTTGCTTTTAAGGATTTTGAAGGTGTTTTGCCAATTTTTCAATTTCATTCACATTATGCACTATTGATTTCCCAACAACAACAACAAAAATTAATACCCAACTTAAAATTAAGTGCAAAAAGAAAATTAACTAAAATCAATGTAACAAAGTCTATAAAACTGTTCAATAATCATCTTCTATTTTTTCAATTTGCAATAAATTAATGTAAAATTAACAATTGACAATAGCCCATTCTTTTTTATTGGTTCTTTTAAAGTTTAATTTTTTCTTTGAATTTTGACAACAAAAACTTAATTCTAGTTAGTAAATTTTCTAATTTGGCTGTTTTGATAGGACGTGTTTCCATCCGCATCACCGTTAAAGTTTTTTTCAAAATCGTTCATAGTTTCGAAAACTGATCACAAAAATGTGTTGCCTTATATATTTGTGCGTTAGTTCCAGTTAGATTGAGCAAGTGAAAAAGAAACAATAAGTAAATTTTAAAAACATAAACTAAAAAATATTTTTATATCGATAGCTCGAATTTTTAGTAACGCGAATTATTTTTAGTTTCTCTTCAACTTCGACCTATCGAGGTTTGACTGTATTTAATTTTATAAATTTAATATTTCTGAACAATTAAGATAATTTATTTATTGAGTTTTCTCCAATATTAATTTTATTTGAGTAAATTAATGATCTTCAAAGTTTTTTGAAAAACCACAAATTCTGTATTTACTCTATTTGAGTTTTCTGAAAATATATAATAATTTTTTCATCAAAATTTCCTTTTAAATTTACCGAATAAAGTTTTGTTTTATTCAATTTGTGTTATACAAAAAAAATTGATAATTAAAAATTTCTAAAGTTCTTAAATATATTTTAAAAATTTTCCAAGTTATTAATTTATTTAATTTGAGTTGTCTAAAAACTTAAAATAATTTATTCTTCGAGTTTACTTTAATAATTTTGCTAAATGTTTAAAACTGAATTTCATTCTATGTAAAAAAACCGGTGCATGTACTTATGTACGCACGTTAGAAGTAATACTTTTTGGCGCGACTAAATTAAATATAACAACGCGCTATGTTGCGCTTGTGTATAGCTAGACCAGTGGTTGTCAAACTATATGTTACTGCGCATATGTCGTTTTATTTGAATACATTGCTATTTTCTTTTTAAATCCAAAAAGTAATTTAAACAAATTGAATAAATACGAAGATGTGCGCGTTCGAGCGAAAAGTGGCACATTTTCGAGCGAGGGAAGCAAATGAAGCGCGACGCGGAGCGGCGCGCTTCATTTTCCCGAGATCGGAAATGTGCCACTTTGAGCTCGAACGCGCACACTCGGCTTTAAGCACACTTTACAAGAATTAATTTACTCTCTGACAATTCGCAATTAAATATTACAAAATTATATTAATAACAAAATTCCCAAATCGCTAATTTTGTGCCTTTTAACAAAATTATTGTTGAAAACAAACCTTTTTCGGAACATAAAATTGAATACATTTTAATCGGTCCTTCTCACTCGCACTGACAAGATTTTCGTATCTTTTCGCTCCCTTCCACTCATTCGCTATGGTAAATACATTTTTCCAATATAATATCGATATTTACTAAACTAAATTAAAATTATTGATTTGAAAGAGCGAAGAATACATTATATAAATGTAATAAATGCGAGGATGTGCGCGTTCGAGCGAAAAGTGGCACATTTCCGAGCGAGGGAGGCAAATGAAGCGCGACGCGGAGCGGCGCGCTTCATTTTCCCGAGATCGGAATGTGCCACTTTGAGCTCGAACGTGCACACTCTGTTTTAAGCCTCATTCACAAGTATTAATTTACTTTCTTATTTGAACTGTCGAATTTTCTTTACCAGTGCTAATATTTTACTCTCAACGCGTCAAAAGAAGTATAACTTCAAACCATTTATGTTACATAAGGGGGCATTTAAATTTTACAATGACATAGGTGGGGCATGTTAAAAAAAAGTATGGGAAACACTGTATTAGATATTTTAACCTACTGGTACCCCAATATTGCTTTAGAAAAAATCTTTACTAATGTGCGACAACGAATTAGTCGGGGACAGTAAATTTTTTTCTAAAAAGGGTCCAAAAATTCATTCAATACAAATTTTTACAATGCGGCACATGTAAAATTCAAAAAAAACTCAATTCTTCCTCTCGCTATTATTTTTTAAACATTTTATTTTGCAAACAATAATTTACGCGTTCGAAAACGGTTCGGAGTGTACGAAGGCCGCATAAAAACGGTTAAAATTCGAACCCTCTCTTCGATAAGGAAACCGTAACCATGAAACTAAGACTAGAAATTGTGCGTTTCGTTGTAAGAAAGTGCGAACGTTTTCAGCCCTCGCCCGTTCCTTTAAAAAGGGAACGAAATTGATATAAATCCTGACGAGAATTGCTTATGTTCGATTAGACATTAGGAAGATCCTCATAAACGAATAGCAGGATGCTTTCTGAATGCCTCTTTACGCTCGTCAGAAATCCTTTTATGGTTGTTGATCGAAATATTATTTACTGCTAACGTTTCGTTAAGTATTTTACGCGCTGATCGATCCGTTTATTTTTTTCTTCGCACGAAACCAAAAGGCGATTGTTTTAATTCCATTTGAGATGAAATGAAAATCGAGTATTTTAATTATTTACTCTTTTTAAAGCCGACCCCGCGCTTTTGGGAGAACGAAAACAATTTAAAAAAATTTAATACTGATTTAATTTACAATTGCTTTTTTTAAGATTATTGAAGAAATGTTAGGTACGCATTTTACCGCATAGTTATATTTAATTAAATTACGCCAAAGAAGTATGACTTCTAACGCGCGTACTTAAGTACCCGCACGGGTTTTTTTATATAGGCTCTTGCCCGTTCGCAATCCGTTATTATAAAAAATTAATAATGGCCCAAAATATTTATTAAAGTGCTTAAAAAACAATAAATAAAGCAATAGATAAGAAAATAGCGATACAAAGCGAAATGAACTTTTTAACTAATAATCTTCACGATTCTTTTTTGCGATTTAATTAATTTGTTATGGAACCGAGAAAAAAACGCGTTTATAACAATTTTGGGCACTTGGACCCCCACAAAATAATTTTTTTTAAATAGAATTATTAATTTTATATTTCTTCTAATATTTTAGCAAACGTTCGAAAGAAAAACAAATCGAAAAAAGAATATTTTTTGCAATCGTTTGTTTACACTTCTTCCCCCATACAATTAAGACGTTCGGAAAAGTTTGTATCGGATACAATAAAAATCAACACAACAAAAGAGGCGCATAAAATAAATTAAAAGTCCTACCTTTTTTTTGAAGTATTAATCTTTGGTCCTTCGGAGCTCCTTCTCTCCCTGCCTCGCGAAGTGTCCGGAACTGAAAGAAAAACATTATTGTAGAAAATCTTTCGGATACTTTAATGATATCGTTAAAAAATCTATATTAAACTTAATGATAATGTTCACGTCCAATATTTTTTAATATTATTTAAAGTTAAGAGGAAATGAACATTGAATAAAACAACTCTTGTTAAATATGCAACGTTTCGTTCTTTTTTTGAAACTTTTTCAGCAACTTAGCATTTCAAAAAAGTGTTAACCATCAAAACTCAAAATTGTACAATTTTTGGTGGGCAACACATTTTTGAGACGTTAAGTTGCTCGAAAAAGTTTCAACAGAGAAACGAAACGTTGCATATTTAACAAAAGTTGTTTTATTGGCACTCCAATTCCTGTTACCTTTCAATAATATCTATATTAAACATTTAGGGCTATTATCAGTAGAATAAATTCAGAAAATCAAATGAAATAATGAAAAAAAAATAATAAAAAAATAATCTGTTATTTTTATAAACACTAATAATTTTTTATATCTGTGGTGCCCCACTCAAATTAATTAATGTTTGTCTTAAAGTGTGTTTAAACCAATTTTATTTCTTTCCCTTTAAACACAAACAAATATTGATAGAAATTAAAAAGATAAACACTAGTAGACATATAATTAACCCGCATTTTGATTAACAAAAATGAAATATTTAAAGCGCGGCGCGAGCATTACGAACAATCACCATTCAAAGTGCCAGAGTTGGTGTGCAAAGCATCCATTTGGGACTTTCGCATAATAACCACTTTGCAGAAATACAACTAAGAATTCAATTAATATAAATTACACATTTGTTGCGCGCATTTCGGGCGTCGCGTCCACGACGCCTAATCGCGCCCGCAACTTTTTGCGCGACCATCTTCGAGCCGAAACTTGGGCGAGCCGCTGCTGCGAGGATTACGTTTTTGAAGGTGGCGGACGGAAACGGTCTTCGTAGTGGGCAGATCGAGTATAAGCCGATTATACTAAATATTAGATACAATTTGTTCGGGATTAGGGTGGCCCTAAGCCGCCCGAATTCGTTCGTGATCCAACTAATAATCACGTCCTCATAACACTAATTAACAAGTTCGACGTCGGAAAAGATCGAAGGGATCTTTGATATTCCTCTTGGCGGAATCCCAACGCCGCAGAAGACACAACTTAAAACCGTAAAATACAATTCGTTTAAATTCGATGAGCGCTGGATTTTTACTTTTTAATTGCATGGTTCAAGTAGAACCGTTGGGTGTGTTTTATAGAATTTTTTTTGTTTTAAAGCGGGTATAGATGTCTTAAGAATTTGTAAACGACGCTGTGTTGCCATTTACCGTAAAATTGATTTAAATTTTTCTCGAAACACTTTAGATTTAGGACATAGTGTATATCAACAGTTATTGATTAGATTGGTGTCAGGTATCGCGCGGTTAAGTGTCAGTAGGGGAACCTGTTGTACCTTGGCCCATTTTCCACTTGTAATTTTATTTTAAATGAGCCGTTTATTTTGAAAGTGGCCCAAGTCCATTTTTGTTCTTTTTTCAAGTTAACTGTGGTGACATTTATAATTTATGCTAAACTATCAAAAAAATAAATCGGCATTGAAATATATTTAATACATTTGAAAATTTTGTAACACGTACATTTTCATAATAATACATATAAATACTGAAAATCATAATTTTGAAAGTGACCTAAGTCCAATTTTTATTGATAATGTCAAAAAGTGCGGCCCAAAATCTTGAAAGCCGTGATGAAGGTAATTTAAATTACATTATAATATTGAATTAAATTTTAAAGAATAATATTTAATTAAAAAATTTATTAAACCTATGGGAAAGGATAAAATCACAAGATTCCTTGGTTCTGAAAGTGAAGAAGAATTAAAATCATACAACAAATAGAGAAAAAGAAAGAGAATTTTAGAACTTCATTCTTCAACAGAGGAAGAGGAACTAATTGAGAATGAGAATTTACAAAACAGCTTCAGAGAAGGATTCAGAGAAAACAGAAGTGATACTTATATTCGGAAACTTCGTAAAATTAAACGAAATTCGGGAAAAAGATACGATACACAAACGGGAAAAATTATACCTGCCAAAGTTTTTCAAAATAAAGATTGCCAATGTCGAAAATACTGATTAAAAAATTGCCTCGTCAGGGTAGACCTAAAAAATTTGGAAATATTGTATTGCCATCATTATACAAACGTATAAGAAGCATCACATCACTAAAATACCGACACATGATGGCCTTACTGCGATATATACCTCCGGAACACCATAACTACTTTAAATCCCTTCCGCATACTGAGAATGTTAACGAATAACTTGTTATTAAATTTAATTTTTTACTTCTAAAAATATAAAGTAAATTAAATGGTTTTTTAAAATTTTTTAAGCTATATGTAACAGTCTTAAGCTCTTTCACATTTTATAACAAAACAAATTTTTATTTTGAAAGTGACCTAAGTCCTTTCAAGGTAAGCAAAGACATATTATACACCTAATAATAGCGATTTTTTAATAGAAATTATAAAATTAACTCCCTTAAATACGATTTAGCATTGCGAGTCAACCATATACCCTACGTATATTTTTAATTTTGTAAAAACGCAAACCCTTAAATATTTCAAATTAAAGATAAATGGACTTAGGCCACTTTTAAAATAAACGGCTCAAATTGTATACGTAACAATTTGTTGATAAAATGAATTGCATCGTAGTGGGGCACTAATAAAGTATTCATCATAAAATATTTGAAAGCATTACCAACCGTTTACTCAAATTGCCATAAGATTTCGAAATTAGTGGATTTATGGCCTAGGTACAACAGAGATGATGTACCTTGACTCTATTCACATTAAGCAAAATAAAACCCATTGTTCTATGAAAACTATATATTTATTTTTGGATTATAAGAACTACTAATGTTCTTCTTTGAGATGATACTAAAATTGTTTCAAAACTTAACAAAACATTTGTCGTTTTCTAAAATTTCACATACTTAATGGTTAACTTTGCAAAAATTTAAATTTTTCATTAGACTTGCGAAGCATATTATCTGAAGCAAAAATTAAAAAAAATAAGAATTTATCACAAAGGTATATCTAAATTTGTATTTATTGCACGTTGATCTTAGGACCAAGGTACAATTTATTGACAGTGACCGAGGTACAACACACCGACCCTTGATGTTTAAACTCAAAAATATAAATTAAAGATTATTTTGTGCCAAAATCAGATCACTACAATGCAAACATTAATAAACAATCTTTTATTACGATGAGTTATTTGCTATTAGGTAATAAACAACAATAAGATATTTAACACGTTGGCTGCCGTGGGGGTCACCGGTGACCGGCGACGCATCAAATAATAAAAGTACATAATTATAGTAAATATAAATACTGAGAAATTTTTCAATATTACCATGGTTATTATAATGGTTTGAAGAAATTAATGCCATATAGAACATACAAAAAGAATTTTATTATTACATGAAAAATATACATTTTATCAGTGCATATTGGGATGAGTCGGTTGAAGCACTGAAGGCAAAGAAAAGGTGAATCAACGCAATCGGAACAATGTATCACCACTTTTTTAGTCAAATTCTTTGCTGTAGTTCTTCCTAGTTGCTTTGAATTTTTTGTTATAGCACGCCTTACAAAATCGATTTATATTTTGTGAATTTCCCGGCATTTTTTTTAATTTATGACGAGCTCAGCTCGGTAAGCACTTACTTGCTTGTAGAACACACTGAATAAGACTAAAGAATGAGAGTAATCACTTAGCAATCGAAGCACGATTTTTGGAAAAAGGGACAATCGTAAGATTTGCCTACCGCGCCGTGGGGGTCACCGGTGACCCCCATCACGAAAAATGCATAAAACAAGTTTATACAACTAAACTTATCTGCTGTAAATAATATTTCAACTAATATGCATCGGATAATGAAAAATTCATGTTAGCGCTTTGGGCAAGTCAACGAAAATTCGCGCGGCAGCCAACGTGTTAAGTAAAACAATATAAAAAAATTTACTTTTCTTCAATTAAAAATTTCAATTGGTCTCATACATTAACAAAGTACATTGGTCAGCTGCTGCTAACTTTACGTCAATGTCTGTCAGTGTGGCATTTGAAATGTCAAAAATTATGGGTCACGAAAGTCCGCAAATATTAAAAAAAATAAAGTTGCCCTAGGTACAAAGGGACCAAGATACAACAGGTTTTCCTATAAGTTGTAGGCTACAAAAATTATGGCTTGACACCGTCACTGCGTAGGAAAAATTGAGCAAATGTAATAAATACGAGGATGTGCGCATTCGAGCGAAAAGTGGCACATTGCCGAGCGAGGGAGGCAAATAAAGCGCGACGCGGAGCGGCGCGCTTTATTTTCCCGAGAACGGAATGTGCCACTTTGAGCTCGAATGTGCACACTCGGTTTTAAGCACGATGCACAATAATTAATTTACTTTCTTAGACAACTAACTTCATACTGTCGAATTTTCATTAAAGGAGCGCGCGCAACTTCCGTGGCCTTTTTTTCGATTAAAAATTTCAATTGATCTCATACATTAACAATGTCCATTGGCCACCTGCTGCTAACTTTACGTTAATGTCTGTCAATGTGGCATTTGAAATATCAAAAATTATGGGTCACGAAAGTCCGCAAATATTAAAAAAAATAAAGTTGCCCTAGGTACAAAGGGACCAAGATACAACAGGTTTTCCTATAAGTTGTAGGCTACAAAAATTATGGTTTGACACCGTCACTGCGTTGGAAAAATTGAGCAAATGTAATAAATACGAGGATGTGCGCATTCGAGCGAAAAGTGGCACATTGCCGAGCGAGGGAGGCAAATAAAGCGCGACGCGGAGCGGCGCGCTTTATTTTCCCGAGATCGGAATGTGCCACTTTGAGCTCGAATGTGCACACTCGGTTTTAAGCACGATGCACAATAATTAATTTACTTTCTTAGACAACTAACTTCATACTGTCGAATTTTTATTAAATGAGCGCGCGCAACTTCCGTGGCCTTTTTTTCGATTAAAAATTTCAATTGATCTCATACATTAACAATGTCCATTGGCCACCTGCTGCTAACTTTACGTTAATGTCTGTCAATGTGGCATTTGAAATATCAAAAATTATGGGTCACGAAAGTCCGCAAATATTAAAAAAAATAAAGTTGCCCTAGGTACAAAGGGACCAAGATACAACAGGTTTTCCTATAAGTTGTAGGCTACAAAAATTATGGCTTGACACCGTCACTGCGTTGGAAAAATTGAGCAAATGTAATAAATACGAGGATGTGCGCATTCGAGCGAAAAGTGGCACATTGCCGAGCGAGGGAGGCAAATAAAGCGCGACGCGGAGCGGCGCGCTTTATTTTCCCGAGATCGGAATGTGCCACTTTGAGCTCGAATGTGCACATCGGTTTTAAGCACGATGCACAATAATTAATTTACTTTCTTAGACAACTAACTTCATACTGTCGAATTTTCATTAAATGAGCGCGCGCAACTTCCGTGGCCTTTTTTTCGGTTAAAAATTTCAATTAATCTCGTACATTAACAAAGTCCATTGGCCACCTGCTGCTAACTTTACGTTAATGTCTGTCAATGTGGCATTTGAAATATCGAAAATTGTGGGTCACAAAAGCCCGCAACTATTAAAAAAAAAATAAAGTTGCCTTAGGTACAAAGGGACCAAGATACAACAGGTTTTCCTATAAGTTGTAGGCTACAAAAATTATGGCTTGACACCGTCACTGCGTAGGAAAAATTGAGCAAATGTAATAAATACGAGGATGTGCGCATTCGAGCGAAAAGTGGCACATTGCCGAGCGAGGGAGGCAAATAAAGCGCGACGCGGAGCGGCGCGCTTCATTTTCCCGAGATCGGAATGTGCCACTTTGAGCTCGAATGTGCACACTCGGTTTTAAGCACGATGCACCATAATTAATTTACTTTCTTAGACAACTAACTTCATACTGTCGAATTTTCATTAAATGAGCGCGCGCAACTTCCGTGGCCTTTTTTTCGGTTAAAAATTTCAATTAATCTCGTACATTAACAAAGTCCATTGGCCACCTGCTGCTAACTTTACGTTAATGTCTGTCAATGTGGCATTTGAAATATCGAAAATTGTGGGTCACAAAAGCCCGCAACTATTAAAAAAAAAATAAAGTTGCCTTAGGTACAAAGGGACCAAGATACAACAGGTTTTCCTATAAGTTGTAGGCTACAAAAATTATGGTTTGACACCGTCACTGCGTTGGAAAAATTGAGCAAATGTAATAAATACGAGGATGTGCGCATTCGAGCGAAAAGTGGCACATTGCCGAGCGAGGGAGGCAAATGAAGCGCGACGCGGAGCGGCGCGCTTCATTTTCCCGAGATCGGAATGTGCCACTTTGAGCTCGAATGTGCACACTCGGTTTTAAGCACGATGCACAATAATTAATTTACTTTCTTAGACAACTAACTTCATACTGTCGAATTTTCATTAAATGAGCGCGCGCAACTTCCGTGGCCTTTTTTTCGATTAAAAATTTCAATTGATCTCATACATTAACAAAGTACATTGGCCACCTGCTGCTAACTTTACGTTAATGTCTGTCAATGTGGCATTTGAAATATCGAAAATTATGGGTCACGAAAGCCCGCAACTATTAAAAAAAAATAAAGTTGCCCTAGGTACAAAAGGACCAAGGTACAACAGATTCCGCTACCTATTCGTGTGACACCCTGTATGCACCAATTTAGCAATTAAAGCCAAAAAATGCTGTAATGCATATGATTTAATTACAAATTCTACTTATGTGAGCGAGGCCCACCCGTTTTTTCTTTTGGTCGCCCCCATCTTCGACCGCGTCTCAATTACGGCCCGGTCCGTGAAAGTAAACCGAGCCACTTAAACGGTGAAGTGTCTCAGACTCGAAAAACAAAACTTCGCAAAATAATAATAAGTCTACGGCTGTAAGATGGTCTCGTTAAATTTATTAAGTAATATTCCGACGATGAAAGTTTGAGAGATAAGTGGCTTGCGCCATAAGAAACGTCTAGAACGATCGTTACGTCCGCGGAAAGGCAGGCGTTCTCCTTTACGGGTCTCCCGACATCGTCGCGGGATAAAGAAGGACCCAAAGTCGAGCTCCGAGGAGGAAGCGATACAATGGCGGGTTTCTTCCATTTCGACAACACACACCACTTTGTCTGATCGTAAACTGCGGCCTGGAAGCACGTACACATCGAGAGAAACTGCGTAAACGTGACCACCTTTTATTCAGTAACAATACTCCTCGACTCTGCCCCCAAAAAAGCCCTGCTTTAAAAACGCACGAAATTTACCTACCCGCCCCCTCCCCCGTCCGCGTCTCTTCCACGTCCGCAATTAATTCGGACGGACGTCGGACGTCGCGAGCGGAGCGTGTGAAGGTGGCGCGACGTTTTCATGATTTCATTTTGGGGGCCGTTATGGGGCCGTATTTCAGGAATTCGGCGGTCGATTGTGTTTTCATTGGGCCATCGGCCTGTCAACGATTCACTCCACTTTCGTCTATCTTTTGTGCGCGACTTTCGTAAATCTTTTCGAACGGCGATTTGCGCCCCCGCATTAGAAAATTAATTAAAAGCCAAAGAAAATCGAATAATTTTCCGCATAGCTCGGACGGACCCGGCTATGATGGTATTCGGTTATTGCGGCCACTACATACACACCTTTCGCGAAATTATTTCGAAACTTGCGTGCCGCATACCTTCGTCTCACATCGTAAAATAATTAAGGCCGAAAGGCGCAGGCAAAAAAATTAATAATTAATATAGAGATACGGGAAGAATTTATGTTTTATTGAAAAGGCTGTTATTGATATTCGATGAGCGATTTATCAATTTCGTTACACTCAAATTTGATAACTTTTTTTTGAAGTTATACTTCTTTTGGCGTGTTGAGAGTGAAATTTTAGCGGGAAACGGAAGTTGCGCGCGCACAGCTAACAAATTTTGAGCAGTTAGCCATTTAAGAGAGTAAATTCTTATTGTGAAGCGTGCTTAAAGCCGATTGTGCGCATAACACTAAAAATAGGCATATGGGTGATTCCGTTCCAACTGTTACTTTTTTGATTAAAAATTTTGAATTCTATAACTAAACATTTTTTGTTTTTTCATGCATATTATTACTCTATTTTATAGTAAAAATGAAAGTGCGAGAGGATTTTGCTACAATTTAAGAATATCGAGAATGAGAATCATATTTTATCATTTCCAAGCCACGGTACTGACATAAAATAAATTTGGTAGACATTCTTCAGAAAAATTATTAAATTCATCTATGAATTGTATTGTAACATTTTAAAACTTTTTTTTATTGATTATTTAACATTTCAATAATCCATAGTAACTTATCTATAACAAATAATACATTATAATTTATATCACACATTAATCAACTCAAATCTAACACATTTCACAAAAATTAACTTAACTAATTTTTTTTTTTGTTTTCATCACAGCATTTTTAATTCTTAAACTTCTACACAGTGATACAGTTTCAGTCATCTTTTTGAACTTCTTGCGATGAATTCTCAGATTTTTTTGTTTTTTGGGTCATTCTGTATTTATTTTTCCCACATTATCATTTGAAGAATAATCAATTTTTTTCATAGAAAAGTGTCTGCATACATTCTTATTAGAGCAGTAAAAGCAACTTAACGGATTGGATAAAATACAATTACGTTGTAATTTATTCCACGTATATACTTTCATTGTGCCTACAAAAGGCTTAAAATTGTCTGGTAATTTGGAAAAATTGTACTCTACTACCCCCAAAATGTACCTACTGACTGAACCTCTGTTTCATATTTACATGAATAATTTTCAGTGAAGTCAATATTATTTATCAACAATTAAATTTTTTTTTTATTATTTTTTGACACGGTACTGACATTTTAAATTAAAATAGCAACTGTAATTTTTTGATTATGAATTTGGTACTATCCTTTTACCCTATAACTTAGGTTAGTAATAATTACAGAAATTCATTATTTATGAAAAAAAAAATTAATCGTTAATTAAGTTTACCAATACCACGGTACTGACAAGTACATTTATGACATCATCTTTTTTAAAATGACACAAACTCGCTTGAGAATTTCACTTGTGTTATGTTTGTAAACATAACTCAGCTAACGTACTTTCAATATGGCTTATTAGTTGTTTCCTTAATTTCGAGGTAAATGCCGCACGAGTCATAGAAATTCAAATTTAAAAATTTGCTTAAATCTGAGGCCAAAAGTTATTAAGACTTATTGCAACAAAAAAAATAACCGATTTATAGGTAAATTCTAGAAAAGGACATGACACGGTACTGACATTTAAGTGACATTGCAAGTTTTCTTTGGACTGCGCCTTATATTCTACAAGAAAAGTGATGAAATATGTTCGTGATGATCGTATTGCTACAAAAATTCATTAATATATTTATAATGTATGACCAGTGAGAGCAAACAGTATAGGACACAAAAAATAACAGTTAGAATGGAATCGCCCTCGTTTTTCAAATTCAACTTCATTTCAAATACAATTAGTTTAAATTTATTCGAGACGTTTTTCTAAGAGGTCAATCATAAATAAAACTCACCTATTTGTTATTTTAAGTAACACCCTATTTTAGTTTTTTTATTCGTTAAAGCACGGATTGTTAATTAGAATACTTTTAAACTCGAATTATTTACGCACGCCAACACCTTAGAAAGACTGCATTAAAACTGACAGAAAAAGAGTGAAATATAATCAAATTTAAAGCAAAGATAAGCGGCACACAACACAATAAAATAATAATTGCTAGTGGGCTACAATTTGACCGACTAGATCCGCCATAAAGTTTAACTGTGTTAATTAGTTCGTCAGTCAATCATCTTAGCTATTTAATCGGTTAAATCAGTTAATCGCTTAAATTAGCTAAGCGGTTAACTGGTTAAATCAATTAACTAGCCAAAGTAGTTAACCATTTAACTAGTCAAATTAGTTAAGTGGCTATTTGATTAAATTAGTTAATCAATTAACATGTTAATCGAATAAATATGTTCTTTTTCATATACTACAAAGTAGCTATGAGTCGGTTAAAAAATATTATAGAAAACTGGATAACTAATTTAACTAGTTAACCAGTTAACTCATTTAACTTAGCCGATTAGCTGATGCACTAATTAACCATGTTAAACTTTATAGCCGGCTTGGTCGGCAAAATTGCACACGATCGAATTGTACGTCTAAAAATGTGCCTCCTTGCTTTTACTGTGGAACGCGATTATAGTTCTAGAACGCCTTCTGCGATAAGAAAAACTGGATATTTCCATTCTACGCGTGACCAACTTTTATGCAATCATTTAAAAAAAATCCGCTTCAAATAAAATCGATTTTAAAAAAAATCTAAAAAGTAAAACGCCAGCCTAACTAATTAATACTAAAAGCTCGCAATAATTGCGCGAGCTTTAAACGAAGCTAGAACACAATAAAAGCTACAAAACTAGATGTACCTTTTTTTAAATTCGAAACTATAACTTAAGATCTCGCCGTATTTACTTGAACGCACAAAAATGCAAAAATCTTTTAACTAACCACTTGAAATTGTGCATTTGCTATGAATTGCATTTATTCGAATTCGTCAGACCGTTAAAAGCGAGCCACTCCCGAAGAAGATAATAAGCCTGCTTACATCGAAAAGTTTTTGAATTTAATTTGTTATCGTTTTTTTAAATTACTAATTTCAAACGGACACGTTCTTCTTTAAATAAGTATAGAAGACTGTACACAGTTCCGATTGACTTAAATAATTTTTTTTTGTTAATTAAAAGTTGATTACTAGCGATACTTAAAAATTAACAATTCACTTCCATTTATTGGAAATGTTAATTAAATTAATTGGACTACCTGTGTACAGTATTAAACAAATACTTTTTAAATTACTAATCCGTTTATCTCTTATAGTTTTATCTGTAATTAATGAAAGTTCGAACTAAGCAAATCCAATTTGCTTAATTAAATGATATCGTTGTTAGGGAGCTTATTTCGATTTAATACGGACGGAAGAACGAAAAAAAAACCCGTAAATTTTCCAAACGTTTTCGATAGATTCTGGCGCAAAAATAATAGAGAAAGAGAAATTCTGTGATGCTGCGAGTTATAGTAACTAAGGCAATTATTACGTCCCGGAAATACTGATACAGCCATATCTTTTAGGTGCAGATCTTGTTATATTCGATTTATAGAAAACAGCGAATGTAATACATGTTTTATTTATTAATTTCGTTAGTTTAGGTGTTTCTGTTCTCTTCCCAAAATCGTTCCATTATTATCGGATATTATCAACCTTCTTCGCGCGCGCGCGCGCCCACGCACTTAAAATCTGAGCCGCAAAGACCTTTTTATGTTTAATCAAAAATGAAATATTTGTGAAAAGTTTTAACTCACAGCGTCGGCGATTTTTCGTAGGTAATTAACCCAATATCAATTTTTCGCAAGAAAAAGATTTTCGCAACTAAGCGTCTTGTATTAAACCGAATCTTGTAAATCAGATATATTTGAAAAGTTGGTGGAAAGCTCCTCAACTTTTGTTCGAGTTTTTTTTTATTAATGAGAATTTCGGTGACTCTCAAAAGATTTCGTTTCGAAAGTTAAAGCAATTATTTGCGGTTTTTTAAATTGTCGACGTCGTGCGCTAATTTTTATAGATTTTTTCGTTTCTGCGCCCTTTCTTCCGGCGTCCGATGAGGTTTCGGGCGCGGATAAGAAATGTAATACTACAAACACAGAGTCTAAAGCGATTTGCCGTGTTATATCAAGGGGTTTGGTGCCTCTTCGGGCTTACACTATCGACATTTTTATTGAAATTGATGTCTGTGTTGAATGGGATATCGGAGGTTTGCTGATCCCTCCACTTCTTCTCTCGATTATTGAGGGATTTTGTATATTTCGCAAACAGATGCTTTTTCTTACGTTATTAATATAAACAGGTGTCCCTCGGAATAATACACTCGCAAATAAAGGCGAATTTGTTAGAAAATAAAATCGAAGTTAAAAGTATTGCATTTCTACTTGAATTAAGGCCTGCTCTGCTTTGTTAAGGGTAGTTAGAATTTTTTAATTATTTTTCCGGTTTATTATAAACCATAATAAACAACCTCCATGCATTAGTTTCTCGGATTTCGCGATTTTAGAAAATTGTGTGTTTTACCTAAGGCAAAGTTAAAAGTATTACATTTCTACTTGAATTAAGGCATTCCCTGTTTTGTTAGGAGTAGTTAGAATTTTTTAATTATTTTTTTGGTTTATTATAAACTATAATAAACAACCTCCCTGCATTAGTTTCCCTGGTTTCGCGATTTTAAAAAATTGTATGTTTTACCTAAGGCAAAATTAAATGTATTGCATTTGTACTTAAACTAAAGCCACTCCTGTTTTTTAGGAGTAATTAGAATTTTTTAAGTATTTTTCTGGTTTATTATAAGCTATAATAAACAACCCCTATGTATTAGTTTTCTCTATTAGACGATTTTCGAAAATTGTGTTTTTTACCTAAGGCGAACTTAAAAGTATTGCATATCTACTTGAATTAAAACCTCCCCTTCTTTTTAGGCTTAGTTAGAATTTTTTAATTATTTACATGGTTTATTATAAACTATAATATACAACCTCCATACATTAGTTCCCCCGATTTCGCGATTTTAGAAAATTGTGTGTTTTACCTAAAGCGAACATAACAGAATTGCATATCTATTTGAATTAAAACCTCCCCTTCTTTTTTAAAGTTAGTTAGAATTTTTTAATTATTTTTTGGTTTATTATAAACATTAATAAACAACCTGCATGCATTAGTTTTCCCAATTTCGCGATTTTCGAAAATTGTGTGTTTTACCTAAGGCGAACTTAAAAGAATTGCATATCTATTTTAATTAAAACCTCCCCTTCTTTTTTAGGGTTAGTTAGAATTTTTTAATTATTTTTCTGGTTATAATAAACTATAATAAACAACCTCCATTCATTAATTCCCCAAATTCTGGATTTTTTAAAATTATGTTTTTTATCTAAGGCAAATTTAAAAGTATTGCAATTCTACTTGAATTAAGCCCTGCCCTGTTTTGTTAAGGGTAGTTAAAATTTTTTAGTTATTTTTATGGTTTATTATAAATTATAATAAATAACTCCTATGTATTAATTTATCCAATTTCGCGATTTTAAAAATTATGATTTTTACCTTAGGCGTTGTTAAAAGTATTGCATTTCTACTTAAATTAAGGCCTGTCCTGCTTTGTTAGGGGTGGTTAAATTTTTTCTTGCTTTTTATGGTTTATTATAAACTACAACAAACAACGTCCATGCATAAATTTCTCCAATTTCGCGATTTAAAAAATTATGATTTTTATCTAAGGCGAAATTACAAGTATTGCGAATTAAAGCCTCCCCTGCTTTTTGTAAGATGCAAATGCAAATTCTAATTCAAAGATCAAGAGTTGCCATACACGAAGGAAAAGCAGCACTATTATTAAACTACGTTAAAATCTCGCATTGCTTAAAAGGATTAAAATGTGGTGCTAAAACGAGGGTGCCAAAATCCTTCAACTTTATCTTCAAAACAGTTCAAGAGCGCGGCCTGCAAATTAGGCTACTACCTTCTAATTTTTTTCGTCGCGCATTAATTACCAAAAAAAATCATTTAAACTAATTTCGTAATCATAAAAACGTATTAAATTTAAGAAGCTTACGCGTTTTGGAGACGCGAAATAAATCCGCATTATGTTTTAGTTTAGAGACTAATCTGGGAGCTTTTGTCATCTCAAAACAAGGTTAATGTGTAAGAATAGGAAATGTGCTGCCTAATAACCCAGTAAATACTTTAAGTAATTTTCCTTAACCTTAGAAGCAGTCGTGAAACTTAATTCTTGTAATTTCAACTCGAAAGATTTGAAGAAAAAATTTATCTCGATTGATTCGTACGCAACAAACTAAATGTTTCAACTATTTTACAGTAGAACCTCTATTCAACGGGCAGTCGCGGGACCAACGGTTATTGGCCGTTGTAGAGAGGTGTTCGCTGAGAAGAGGGTCTAAATACATTTTTAAATTTAAAATTTATAGTAAAAGCACAATTTTTTAAGCGAAAAACATGCATATAATTAATTTTTGAAGAATTATTTACAATATTTTAATTTATGGGAACGAGAAGTCAATTTCGTTAGAGTACACCCCCGATATTTTGTTAGATTGCACTCCTTCCATTTCTTTCTTTCAGTTATTTTATTCATAATCAAAAATATTTTAACGAAAACACATTGCTTTATATGAAAACGTATATACAATTCATTTAAGAATTCCTAAATGCCCAAAGAACAAAACTAATAATAATAAAGGCCCAAAAGTGCACAGTTGACTTAATTTCTTTAAAAACTCTACCCAAATATCAAAACAAACTAAAGACCGATTCACACCTCTGAAATGACATAGAAAAAATTAAGTTAAATTTCGAATTAATTAAAATATATTGAGTGCGATGCAGAAGTAATTAGAGGGTTAAAATTGGCGTTAAAATGGCGACGAGTTGATTAGATTGATTAACCCAGTTCGGCACTTTTTTGCACTTTCCATCTATGCTTAGAAATATTATCAGAATCAATCAAGCGCTCTTTGAGGGCATCATATAATATGCACATAATTTCACATCACAGAATTCGACAAGAAATTTGATCAGAAGGAATGCAAAATACCTCTTTTAGATTTAGAGGCGGAATATCAACGATCCACATTATAACTTCCCCGACGAATTCGTTCGTAATTTCAAAAAGGGAGCGCCGCGAGAAAAAAAAAGTTGCCAAGTGCTTCGGCGGTAAAATATTAAATTTAACGGTTATCGCTAATTATGAAATCCTCTGAGCGGCCTTACGCCAAAAAGCCGGGCCCCCGAAACAAAGCGCAACGTTGGGCCGAAGTAAAACTTTATTGGTTCCGGATACGGATTCACTTACACGGTTCACTCATTAAGGAGGAAAAGTTAAGGAGAAAAAGAAAACGACTCTAAGAGGCTGCTAATGTTCGAGGTCGATAAAAAACTACGATACGTACTTAGCAATCGCCAAGAACTTTTTTAAAGCGCAAATATCTTATTCGACAAAGCGCTTTTCTAAGTACTTTTATTTTATTCAAAGCGAACTGCGCTTTTTTTGCAATTTAAGAAACCGCAGAATTTTTAAAAAATAATATCCACTAATTGTGTACGAGCACCTGTTACATGACCGCACGCGCAATCGAGTTCGCCTTTTTCTAAGGAAATTGTTCTTTAGCGAGATTAAAATGTTGTTTTGCAGGTACAGTGGACCCTCGTTACAGAAGCTCTGATAATTGGTACCGAGACACAGATATAAGCGTAGCCGACTCCCGTAATAAGCAGTATAAGACTAAGTGTCGTGCGTTCAGTTGGTTCTCGGTGAAATTCAAGGTAATCTCTAATGTGTGGTGAAGATAAATTTGTAAATAAATACGAGTGTAAATCAATTAGTTTAGTGTATTAAAACTGTAAGCAAATTAAATAATTATTAAGTAAAAATACTAGTATTTAAGTTATTGGTTAATTATTTTGTTTTATAAATAGTAATTGTTGTTAAAATAAGTGAGCGACTATTAATATTTGCAACCTTAATTCGAACTCTAATAAAAAACGTTACAGTATCTATTTTCATAAATAAATAAATAATTTTTAATAATCTCATTGAAAATTAATTAGTTAAATTCAATAAGAAAGTTACAAATTTTTTTTCTTTGATGACAGTTTTTTTTTTAAACGAAATATTGGTTTTTTAATGTAGGTATCTTTTTTATTCCCAAAAATTTTTCTAGACTATTATACACCGTTGAAAAAAGAAAAATAAGAATAAGAAAATAAAGAATTAGTAGGGATAAAAAAAAATAAACTACGCATAGGTTTGATTTAACAAAACGTAGAAAAAGTGCCTTAACACTAAAACCGCGGCAATTTTGAACTTACTACAACCGCGGTTACCGGTCAATTAGACCTTTAAGAAAAAATAGGTCTTTTAACAATTAAATATTTATTGCAACACATTTAATGCTTTTGAACAGTTTTTAAAAACTATAAATGCCATAACTTTCACCGAATATAAAATTAAATTTGATTGAAATTTTAATTGGTTGATTTGAAAAAAAACGATTCGTGTAAAAATCTAATAAAAACGAAGATGTGCGCATTCGAGCGAAAAGTGGCACATTTCCGAGCGAGGGAGGCAAATGAAGCGCGACGCGGAGCGGCGCGCTTCATTTTCCCGAGATCGGAATGTGCCACTTTGAGCTCGAATGTGCACACTCGGTTTTAAGCACCATTCACAAAATTTAGGCCAATAAATTATTCAAAAAATTAAATAAATAACTTAATCGTTTCCTCTCACTCGCACCTACTAAATTCTTGTATCTTTTCGCTCACTTCCACTCATTACTATGGTAAATACGTTTGTTGAACATAAAATTCATATTTACTTTTAATTTTTTGATTTGAAAGTGAAAAGATTAATTAAGGCAAATCAATAAATACGAGAATGTGCACGTTCGAGCGAAAAGTGGCACATTTCCGAGCGAGGGAAGCAAATGAAGCGCGACGCGGAGCGGCGCGCTTCATTTTCCCGAGATCGGAATGTGCCACTTTGAGCTCGAATGTGCACACTCCACTTTAAGCACGATCCACAATACTTAATTTATTTTCTAAAAAAAAATTAATTACCCAAACTAATATTAGAAAAGCGATAGTAAGTCTGTCTGTCTGTCGGTCTGTCTGTCTGTTACATTTTCACGCCTAAACCACTGAACCAATTTTGATAAATTTTGGTATAGAGATAGCTTGAACCTTGAACAAGAACATGGGTTACTGGTTTTGACTTGTTATATTCAAAATCCTAAAAACAACCATCTTCAAGAACCTGCCTTTACATAATAAGTAAAAATTTTGTTTTTCTGCCGAAATGCCCATTGCTTAAATATCTCGAACATTTTCTCAATTTTCCTAGACTGTTACATACTTAATTAACAAAAAAATTCGACCTTTTTTAAATAATAAATTCCGTTTTAATTATTTAATTAATATCGGCGTTGTTTATGAAATATTTCCCGAACTTCTTACATATCGTTGTATTCGAAAAAAAAATAAGTCAGTGCCTAACTTGATTTAACAAAGTTCGCGTTTACTACAGCACATAATTTCCAATAAAATACATATTAAAATATTTAATTGATCTTTTTATCGAACTATCTCGTTCTAAAAACGCTAATCCAAAGATTCGATCGAAACAAACAGATTGTCCCGCCATCCCGTGCCATAAAAAACGATTTTATTTCTTTGCCCCATCTTTCTCCCGAGTTTGCATCGAAAATTAGAAGTAAACAATTTTACGAAGCCCTTAAAAAGTCTTTTATTTTGCAGCAAAGTTCGCTCATTACCGGACAAAAATTTATGGCGGCAGCACGCTAAGGTAAAAGCCATGCAGATAGGAAAAATGCATAAAAATGGCAATATGCGAAGATCCCTAATGATTTATTTATGGTTCGTACTTCTAACGCGCCGAGAACTTATATAAATTGTTCGGACGAAGTTTTAATCGAAAATATATCATAACCGACGATTTCGGACGGATCGCTTTCGAGTTTTAATGCGGCTACTCGCGGCCTCGTCCCTCGAATTTAATTGCCTCCGCGAAAAAAAGACGAAATATCGCGTCCGCTCGGCTTCCTAGTTTAATAGCTTATTTAAGATATTCCATAATGTTCGCTATATATTGCAAGATGCAGGGCAATTTAAATTTAGAGACTACATTTAGGGTGTAATTGATATTCAGATGGTAGCTTTTGCTACGCCGCGGCAACTCTAACTTTATTAGCTACGAAATTGTGTCACATTAGAAATAGCTCGTTTCCGAAATGATTACTACAACTTCGTACAAACAGCTTAGAATTTAATTTTAACGTTTTCGGCTCGCGAAATTCGCCAATTAATCGCTTTTCCGCATGCAATTCGATCGGCAGTAAAACGGGCATTAGCGGAACGGTAACCGCTGCGGTCCACGACGCGAAGGAGCGTATGTGCTTTCGGGGGAAGATGGCGAGCGGAAGCAAGAAGGGCGCCCGGAAGTAATTAGGGGCCCCACGGGCGATCATTTCCGCGCTCTTCTGCTTATTAGGCGACGGCGCCTCTCCGCCCCCTGCGCCTACAGATGGATGTGTATCGTCTTGTATTAAGTTATGTGTAAGTTGTAACTGAAAGCCTAAATCGTATTTGAGTTTAGTTGAGTGGAAACTGCTGTATAATTAGTTTATTAAATTTGCGCGATATGCGAATCACAAAGACTACACGCCAAATTTCTAGTTTCAAAGACACGACTATCACTTTATGATAGTTGAAATTCCTGCATTTATAATCCTTCCAGCGGGCTTCCCTTTCGCTCCACTTAAACGACTTCCTTCTAATTAAACCGACGTTTCTTCTTATCCACTTTTCTTCTAGATTATTGCTGGGTGTCCTCGACTTATTTTTATCGAAGCAGTTCCCCGACTCTTTCCTCAATTAATTTAATAAAACTAGTCGATTCGTTTCAAAATAAAAGTTATTGAGCCGCAAAATCAGCACAACGTTGGAAATAAATAAGAATTGCATTAAAGCGAACCGGTGATAGATTTTTCGAACTGTTTTGCGTCGACGAATCATCTTTTTATTAGGAATGAGCTCGAAATTTGGAGTAAGCAATTAATTGTGCGAAATGAAATGAAATGTGCAAAGAGATACTTTCGGTACGTATGCGTAAAGTTAGGGGTTTCGCTGGGCTCGGATTTGAGCACGCGAGGGCGAGATTGTGAAGCGTTCGTTACGGGATCGAGTACGCAGAGCACACATGCGGACCGAAGGGTCGCTAGGTGTCAACGTTGCCGTTGTGATTGTACCATAACCTAAGACGAATGTTGTGAATTCTAGTCTGCCGGGTCTCGCGTTTTACGCACACATATATCGAACAGTATTTTTTGTAAAAGCTGCTGAAGAGATTTGAATTGAGAGAAAGAATGGCACTATTGCAGAAAATAATCGAAATTTTTTGTTTTTACAGCAAAAAAAATGAATGGAATGTCCAAGGAAAAAATTTAAATAAAGAAATTTTTAATTTAATAAATTTGTTTGTAAGTTCGTCATGTACCTACTAGGTGGGGTATAACTAACGTGAACAATTTTTTTTTTAAATGGGACGTTTGGCAATCGAGCTTAAAACCGAGTGTGCACATTCGAGCTCAAAGTGGCACATTCCGATCTCGGGAAAATGAAGCGCGCCGCTCGCGTCGCGCTTCATTTGCCTCCCTCGCTCGGAAATGTGCCACTTTTCGCTCGAATGCGCACATCTTCGTATTTATTGAATTTTGTAAATTAAACTTTCTCTTCAATCAACAAATTTAATTTAGTTCAGTAAATATATCGATTATATATTCAAAAAATGTATTTTTACCATAGCAATGAGTGGAAGCGAGCGAAAAGATACTACAAACCCATAAGTGCGACAGAGAGGGATCGATAAAAATTGTTTACTAAATTTTCGTGATCAAAATTTTTGCGAATCGTGCTTAAAACCGAGTGTGCGCATTCGAGCTCAAAGTGGCACATTCCGATCTCGGGAAAATGAAGCGCGCCGCTCCGCGTCGCGCTTCATTTGCCTCCCTCGCTCGGAAATGTGCCACTTTTCGCTCGAACGCGCACAGCCTCGTATTTATTGGATTTTCTTTAATTAATCTTTTCACTTTCAACTCATAAAATTTAAAATTCAGTAAATTTATGTTCAAAAAATGTATTTACCATAGCAATGAGTGGAAGCCAGCGAAAAGATACAGAAATCTCATAAGTGCAAGTGAGAGAGAATGATCAAAATTGTCTCAATAAGTATTTAGTAGCATTTTTAACTAATAATTAATTTTATGAACATATACGATTGTTTTTCAAGTTCATTATTGCGAATCGTGCTTAAAACCGAGTGTGCACATTCGAGCTCAAAGTGGCACATTCCGATCTCGGGAAAATGAAGCGCGCCGCTCCGCGTCGCGCTTCATTTGCTTCCCTCGCTCGGAAATGTGCCACTTTTCGCTCGAATGCGCACGTCCTCGTATTTATTGCATTTTTTCTACTTATTCTTAGCTCTCTTAAATCATAAATCGCAATTTAGTGTAGTAAATATCGATTATATATTCGAAAAACGTATTTACCATAGCAATGAGTGGAAGGGAGCGAAAAGATAGGATAATTTCGTCGGTGCAAGTGAGTGAGACCGATTAAAATTATTCAACGGATTTTCGTCTAATTTATTGGCCTAAATTATTGTGAATCGTGCTTAAAACCGAGTGTGAATTCGAGTCAAGTGGCACATTCCGATCTCGGAAAATGAAGCGCGCCGCTCCGCGTCGCGCTTCATTTGCTTCCCTCGCTCGGAAATGTGCCACTTTTCGCTCGAATGCGCACATCTTCGTGCTTATTATATTAGTATAATTTACCGTGTGCTCGTTCAAATCAAAAATTTTAATTTAATTCAGTAAACATCGATTTTATATTAAAAAAATGCATTTACCATAGCAATGAGTGGAAGGGAGCGAGAAGATACGATAATCTTGTTAATGGAAGTGAGAGGGAACTATAAAAAGTATTCAATTAATTTTTCGTGTAATTAATTGATCTAAATGTTTGCGAATCATTAAGAAATTGCCGTAAAATTAATTTGTATTTCAATAAGAAGGCACAAATGAATTTCTTGTTAGGATTTTTTAATATTCGGTATCGTAATTGACACGTGCCATTGGAATTTAGTACTCAAGAAAAAATTCAATAGTTTATAAGGTGAAGAAAAAGTTAAGTTTTTGTATTTTTATTAATAAAAGTCTATTCTAAAGCAAAAATAAATATGTTGTATACTTAACACTAGATTTACGAGGGTTGATTATATACCTATTTTTAGTGAAGTGAGCCAATTTGACTCATACAACAAAATTGAAGTTTTTTGCAAAAAAAACAGTTCCAAATTATTGAAATAAAAGATTTATTATTAAAAACTTCATTGAAAACATTGAAAACTCTGTTTTTGAAATACATTTTCCGCAAACAGAAATAATCCTGGCTTTTTTTTGCTATAGGTATATAGCAATAAAATTTTAAATGAGTCAAATTGGCTCAGTCCGTAAATCTAGTGTTAAACCTATTCATTATTGGTTATTAAAAGTAATTTCTTATCATTTAACTGCCATAAAGTACAATTTTGTGGATTTTATTTCATTTTATTTTCGGGGTATGGCAAACCCCACCTAGTATGGCATTTAGTCATCTAGTATGCGAAGGGTTAAACATAAAAAGCTGTGTTTCAAATTGAGAATTTAACCCTTTCTGATTTAGAAAAAGCAAGCTACTATTTTTTTAATTTTAACGATTCTTAAAGTTATTAATCTTTTAAGTTGTACAACAAATAATGGAAAATTGTGCGGAACTCTTACAATTAAAACCGATGTAACGCCAGCAAACCACACGGATCGACAATTCTGCAACCAACTTTGAGTCAACAGAGCTTATAATCAAAGCTATCAGTAAATACCCAAACGATTCCACGAAGATTGCTTGCAACAATAGCAATCAACAATATTTTCCTAAGCCATTAACTAACCCACCATTTGTTACAACAAATTGCCCTTTTTAATGACCAATAAAAATCCTAACCCAATTAAATACACAATACGAAAGATAAAAATCGTTTGGGAAAGCTCGCGATTTAAAGTAATTTTCGCTTCAAAGAAAAACATCAAATTGTAACTATGGTTACGAACTAATTAAACCTTTTCTATTTGTTAATAAGTTAGCGGCCATAGTAGCGTAACAAAAATGGGCCAATCACGGCGGCTAATTTACAGCGGGTTTTTTGAAAGTCGTTTTTGATGATCGCAAATTAATTTTAATTGTTTCTAGGGTCCGATTGATCGAGGATCGACTGCATTACGTAAGAAAAATTAAACAGCGCAAATCGGCATAGAAAAGTTGGTGAATGAGAGTGCTTAAGAAGCGGTTTTTGTATATTCAGCGACGTCAGTGTCTGCCGGAGCGGAGGAAGGACGCAACGTTTTTCGAATAGCTCTTTAGATAATACCCTAAAAACGAAAATTTTCCCATAAAATATCCTGCAAAATAAAATAGGAAAACCAACAGAGCTAAGCGCGGAAAATATATCAATGCTTATTGGTAATAAATGTCACGAATTCGCCCGTGCCCTCCACCGCGTGTGCATTAGTATAATACGGCCATATATTACGGTCTGTCCGTATCTTTGAGACATATCCGACGAACGGCCCACCAACAAACGAAAAAATTATACTGTTATGATAATATGCACTCCATCTTTTGTCTCGCTCCTAATAAATTTCAGGACGGCCCTGCCTCCTGGAAGTCCTTTCCCATTTCCTCGACGACATTCAAACGAGGACCGATTAAGTGTATTTTTGCCGGAAACGCACCTCGCACTTTTCGACGAAGCAATCAGCAGCGTTTTTACCCTTTTCATATGTCAGAACTAACAATTCGTTTAATATCAATACTCTCAGTCAGCGGTTTTACAATTGGACAAATTAGGAAGGACTGGTGCGCGTCCACGCCGGGCGGTGGTCCTGAAGGCTCCGGAGCCCCCCAGCTGTCAGGCTGCCCCGTGATATATGCCCGCCTTTCATCTGGCCACATGTGCTGAGCGCACGCGACTTCTGACATCTTAGTTTATTTGCTCTCCGAGATCTAAGATTTTCTGCTGCGAAAATGCTGACGGGAAAAACGGCGAGAGGAAAACTGCATATACACTTCATCTTTCGACTTTGATAACCGAATAGCGCTTGTTTTAGTCCCAAAGGAACGCAGAGAAAGAAAAACTTTATCAAGATCCATTGAGTACTCCACTCTGATGGTTCTCGGTGAAACACGAGGTAATCGCTAACAGGCGGCGAAGATAAATAATATAAATAAATATATATTAGACTGGGCCAAAAAAATCTACAATTTTTTTTTAATGGGACACCGAAAATATTATTTAAGATGACAAAGAAAAGTTAACGTAGGTACCTATTATTTATATTTTTCAGGTATATTGTTAAGAAGATTTGAGCGAAACATGCATGTGATGTAAAAAAATTATAATTTTTGATAATAGACCACTTAATAATGAAATTAAGGGCTCCAATTTTGACGTTAACTTTTTTTTATCACCCTAAATAATATTTTTGGCGTCCCATTCAAAGAAAATTAATACTCGATTTTTTTGGCCCAGTTTAATATACATACATTGTAAATAAATACGAGTGTAAGTCAATTAGTTTAGTGCATAAAGCTCTTAGTAAATTAGTTAGTAAATTAAATAATTATTAAGTAAATGTTGTAGTACTATCCAAGTTATTGGCGCAGGCACATTAGTTAATTCCTTCGTTAAATAAATTGTAATTGTTATTAAAATAAGTGACCGACTATTAATATTTGCAACCCTAGTTCGTACCCCAATGAAAACGTTACACCATGTTACTGCGTTTCTTAAAAAAATCTAGTTTTTGCACCTCCTCACTGTACACCTATTCCCGGTTTACCATGTGAATTAAAATCATAATTTTTCATATGGGAATTTTTTTTAATCAAAGTATTTAAAGCAACTCGTCAGAAATCAATTTTATACATGTTTTAACTTTTTGTAACCTCTTTGATTAATAATAAAATATATACCACTCTAAACAAATAAAGGAGGGTGTACGCCAATGGTATTAATTTTGTTGTTTAATCAAAGTATTTAAGGCTACTCGGCAGAAATCAATTCTATAAATATTTTAACTTAAGAAATTATGTTTTCTTGTAACCTCTTTGATTAATAATAAAATGTATACTGCCCTAAACAAATAAGCGGGAGTGTACGCAAAATTTTAAATGGGTGTACAGTAGGGTGGAGCAAAAAAAATGTTGTTTACTCAACGTCTTGAGGTGGCCCACTGATTTTTTAAATTAAATTCAAGTTGAAAATTCTTTTGAAACAAAAAAATTTTTGCCTTGTAATCTTCAAATTTATCTAAAAATGAACAAATTTGATCGTTTTTAACTCAAAATTCACTTTAATGCCTAAGAAAAGTATGTTATTGTTTCGGAATTTTTTTGAAAACTGCAATAATGGCAATAGAAATTTTTTTTTTAATTAATAATTGTTAATGGGCACGAAAGAAGACACTTCGCAGCTTCTGGAACAGATAAATTTGAAGATTACAAGCCAAGAAATTTTTTTTGTTTCAAAAGAATTTTAACTTATATTTAATTTAAAAAATCGGTGGGCCACCTCAAGATGTTGAATAAAAAATTTTTTTTTTCGCTCCACCCTAGTGTACAGTTAAACTTTATTCTATTCAACACCGTCTAAACCACTTATAGTGATCGAGCTATTCCAAGAGACCTTACCAACATCAAACTTGAATTTTCTTTCAACCATGTAGCACCCGATTTTGTCTCTTAGAATAGCTCGATTACTATAAGTGGTTTAGACGGTGTTGAATAGAATAAAGTTTAACTGTACATCAATAATTTTAATTTTCGTTTTTAATCAAAGTATTCTATCTATGTTTTAACTTATTATTTAGATACATTACTCTTTTCTCTTTAAATCCAAAAATTCATGTAAGTAAATTCAATAAATACGAAGATGTGCGCATTCGAGCGAAAAGTGGCACATTTCCGAGCGAGGGAAGCAAATGAAGCGCGACGCGGAGCGGCGCGCTTCATTTTCCCGAGATCGGAATGTGCCACTTTGAGCTCGAATGTGCACACTCGGTTTTAAGCACGATTCACAATAATTTAGGCCAATAAATTAGACGAAAAATCCGTTGAATAATTTTAATCGGTCTCACTCACTTGCACCGACGAAATTATCCTATCTTTTCGCTCCCTTCCACTCATTGCTATGGTAAATACGTTTTTCGAATATAGAATCGATATTTACTACATTAAATTGCGATTTATAATTTAAGAGAGCTAAGAATAAGTAGAAAAAATGCAATAAATACGAGGATGTGCGCATTCGAGCGAAAAGTGGCACATTTCCGAGCGAGGAAGCAAATGAAGCGCGACGCGGAGCGGCGCGCTTCATTTTCCCGAGATCGGAATGTGCTACTTTGAGCTCGAATGTGCACACTCGGTTTTAAGCACGATTCGCAATAATGAACTTGAAGAACAATCGTATATGTTCATAAAATTAATTATTAGTTAAAAATGCTACTAAATACTTATTGAGACAATTTTGATCATTCTCTCTCACTTGCACTTATGAGATTTCTGTATCTTTTCGCTGGCTTCCACTCATTGCTATGGTAAATACATTTTTTGAACATAAATTTACTGAATTTTGAATTTTATGAGTTGAAAGTGAAAAGATTAATTAAAGAAAATCCAATAAATACGAGGCTGTGCGCGTTCGAGCGAAAAGTGGCACATTTCCGAGCGAGGGAGGCAAATAAAGCGCGACGCGGAGCGGCGCGCTTCATTTTCCCGAGATCGGAATGTGCCACTTTGAGCTCGAATGCGCACACTCGGCTTTAAGCATGGTTCACAATAATTTATTTACTTTCTTAGACGGCTAACTTCAACTGCCGACCTTTTGCTAGTTGTGCATTCACAAATTTCGTTGCCTACTATAATTTCACTTTCAAAAACGAATTGCTCGAATTTTTTTTTCTTTCTTCGAGTCAGATAATTAAATTAGGTTGGCACGTCGTAAGTTGAGCAAAACGGAATGCATAAACATGTAATGACTGATAACCTTCGGCCGAGACTTGTATTGTCTAAAAGTTAACGTAATACAAGTTGATTTATCAAAGGCAGGAGGCAAACTTTGCAGAAGTAAACAGTTGTGCTGTTACGCCATATACCAAGTAAATCTAAGGTAGCAAGCCTCTGGAGAATTGTGGCAACTTCCAACTTCCGGCGCTTTTGTAATTATTGACCGAACTCCATCAGGAGAATACCCATTAACTAAATTTACAAAAACGGTCACTTCATTATTCTTATTATTTATAGTGATCATTTTATTGGCGGCCTTTGGGAGTTTCCTATCCCGTTTTCGTTTTGATAATGCGTTTCCAAAATTGAACGTTAAACATGAAAATATGTTTATTCGTTTTCCAAATAATAACTTTTGTATTATCAAGGATTTATTATGTTAAATTATTTGTATTTATATCACCAGCACAGTACCGGACTTTAATTATTACAATTCTTTAATAAAATACATTGTTAAATATTGCCGTAGCTGGCCGAAAAGAATGGATCTTTAGTGATCGCAGAATCAAGACATTTTTCCGGATCCACGGCAAAGAACTCGCTTAAATTAATTATTTAGGGTTGCTGATTTTTAATTTAATTAGTAATTAGTTGGTCAGCTGACCAATCAAGCTAAATTAACCGGTTTAATCAGGTATCCCGGTTAACTGGTTAAATTAGTTAACCGGTTAAATGGCTAAATTGATTAACTAGTTAAAATAGTTACACGGTTAACTAATTAATTAATTATCTGGTTAACCAATTAACTTATGTAACGGGTTAGCTAATTAGCTAATTAAATCGTGAACCAAGTAACTAATTTAACCGGTTAAATGGCTAAATTGGTTAACTGGTTAAAGTAGTTACCCAGTTAACTAATTAATTAATTATCTGGTTAACCAATTAACCAATTAACTAATTTACCAGGTTAACTAATTAAACGGTTAACCAAGTAACTAATTTAACCGGTTAACCAATTAACTAATTTAACATTTTAACTGATTTAACTAGTTAATTCAGTTTTACTAATTACTTAACAAAATTTTAAAGCTGTTAAACTTAATGGCCAGATTAGATGACCAAATTGTAGAGCACTAATTGTTAATGCCCCAATGTAAAAATTAAATATTACAATATAATAAGTTATCTATTCAAATATAAAATTGAGCTAATTAATTACTTTTATAGCTCGATGATTTTCCGGAAAACTCTCGGCCTATTTCAAATTAGATTATTAACTATCCTTAATTTAATTCTGCTCTTTTATAAAATATGCGTAGAATAAAAAATCACATGCGTGAACTAGATTAAAGAGACAAAAACAAGAAAAATCCTTTTGCTTTATAAACAGGCCTGACAACTGGAGTATATTGCGTGAGAATCGCAGCATCTACGCCCTGCATCTCGAAAAATCGGAAAGGACCCGGCATCCGTAATCTCGGACGTCTCTTTCGCGCCCCCTTTCGCTGGAAAAGGACGCGGATAGGCCACGCAAAGTGCGGCCGCCACGCACGAGACATAAAAACCGTGAATGATATTAGAATACGCACTGACTTGTATTAAAACGGAACGAAAAGACGCGAAAAGAACTTTTACATGAATTTATGTGATATCTGTGTATGCATCGCGTATTCTCTTTAATTTACCCTTTGCCCATTTTTTATTAGAGTACGTTTTCTGTGCGTAATGGAGGCGGTTGTGTAAGCGAGAAAAGCTGAGATCCTTCCTTATTATAAGGCAGGGGATTAATTATGCAATATTTTGTCATTGTGTTTAGAAAGGAGCGAGAATGAATGCTTCTGATATTGCTAAGTAAGAAAAAGGAAGAGCTTCGCTTTGCATAACAAAACAGCGTTTTCATATTCAACATTTTTTATTTTTTAATTAGCCATACAAAATTTATAAGGGCAACGAAATATTTTTAGTCCGAAACAAACACTTCCATTATTCACATTCAAATTGCACATTTCGCGTTGTATACTAAAGAATTGAAACGTGTACCGAGAATTCGGTTAATTGAATGTATAGGATAAAACGAAATTTAGCTATATATGACCATACAAGGATGTGCGCGTTCGAGCGAAAAGTGGCACATTTCCGAGCGAGGGAGGCAAATGAAGCGCGACGCGGAGCGGCGCGCATCATTTTCCCGAGATCGGAATGTGCCACTTTGAGCTCGAATGTGCACACCCGGTTTTAAGCATTATTCGCAATAATTTTGTCAACGAAAAATCAGTAAATAATTTTTATCGTTCCCTCTCACTCGTACTTATGAGTTTATCGTATCTTTTCGCTCCCTCCCACTCATTGCTATAGTAAAAATAGGTTTTTGAATATATAATCGATATATTTACTGAACTAAATTTAATTTGTTGATTGAAGAGAAAGTTTAATTTACAAAATTCAATAAATACCAAGATGTGCGCGTTCGAGCGAAAAGTGGCACATTTTCGAGCGAGGGAGGCAAATGAAGCGCCACGCGAAGCGGCGCGTTTTATTTTCCCGGGATCGGAATGTGCCACTTTGAGCTCGAATGTGCACACCCGGTTTTAAGCATTATTCGCAATAATTTTGTCAACGAAAAATCAGTAAATAATTTTTATCGTTCCCTCTCACTCGTACTTATGAATTTATCGTATCTTTTCGCTTCCTCCCACTCATTGCTATAGTAAAAATAGGTTTTTGAATATATAATCGATATATTTACTGAACTAAATTTAATTTGTTGATTGAAGAGAAAGTTTAATTAACAAAATTCAATAAATACCAGGATGTGCGCGTTCGAGCGAAAAGTGGCACATTTCCGAGCGAGGAGGCAAATGAAGCGCGAGCGAGCGCGCTTCATTTACCGAGATCGAATGTGCCACTTGAGCTGAATCCACACTCGGTCTTAAGCACGATTACGAAGCGTCCCGTTTTAACAGGAAAAAACTTGGTCAAATTGTTACATTGCAACAAATATTAATCACTAAATAAAACAGTCGCTCATTATCTTAAAATCAACAAAGCAAAAAAACACTGTTTAGTGCCAAATACAAAATAAAATATTTAGAAAGCGGTTGACAATCCGGATAATCGCGAATCCGTATAACTGAGGTCCGGATAATAGAGGTTTTACTGTATCGAATTAGATTGAGCGTCCGGGAAAGGGGAAAATTTTTAAAAAGTTTCGTCGATTTCGCTCTAATTTATGTCAAAGATTTGATCTAAAGTTGGAAGTGGACAGGAAAGTCACGATTTCGAGTGTACGTTTCCAGGTAAGGGGAATAGTTGCCGGATTTCGAAATGTTGAATTGGAATATAGCGTATTTCTCTCTTGGCTAACGTTAGATATCTATCCAATCTTACGGATAAGTTCCTTCAGAGAATTGGGAGTACCGGATTATACTTATAAAGTAACTGTTGCAACCCGCTATATTATCAAGTGAATTACTCTTGCACTTTGCCATCGAATTCCCCGTCTCGTTTCATCAAAACTTGTTGGGATTTACTCAATTTTGTTTGGTCATTGATTGTCTACAGTTTGTGTAAAAAATTTATGAGATTTACTCGTCATTACTTTGTTAGTAGTTAATTTAAAAAATATAAGTGGCCTAAAAATATTTTTTGGAACTTCTGGTTTAGATCTAAAGTTCATATTTTTTTTCCTAACATATTATACTATACAAATAACCTAACTAAATATCAAGACCGTACCAAGACCGATTCTAAATTTATGAATTTTTTAATTGTGTTGTTTAAAATACAAAAATATTCAAGTCTTAAAAAAACACGAAAACGCGAAAACGAGCAACTTAAAGAAATTGTCGACAGATTTCTAGATCTAATTCATAATATTTTTCTTAATACGTAAAAGGCATATAATTAAAATATTAAGATTTCAGGCCCGTATTATAGGTAAATCGAATTCTATGTCCTATTTAAATGTATAGTTTTTAATACAAAATACACAAGTCCTAAAAATATTCTGGTGGTACTTATGTTTGAGGTATAAAGCCCTTTATTTTTTTCTTAATATTTAAAAGATATAGCAATAACATACAAAAATTTCAGAACCATACTAGCATCCAATCAAAATTAATAATGATTTTAAATGTATGGTTTTAAATAAAAAATACACATGTTCTAAAAATATTGCAGGGGCACTTTTGGGTAGCAAATAAAGCCCTCCGTTTTTTCTCGAATATTTAAAAGGTTAATTAATAACATATTAAAATTTCAGAACCGTATTGACACCCAATTAAAATCTACGATTTTTTTAATTGTATAGTTTTAAATACAAAAACAAAAATACACTTATCCTAAAAATATTACGGGGAGACTTTTGATTAGCAAACAAAGCCCTCAATTTTTCTTCTAATATTTAAAAAGCTTAGAAATAACATACTAAAATTTCAGAACCGTATTGTACCCAATCAAAATCTATCTTTTTTTTAATTGTATAGTTTTAAATACAAAAATATATATGTGCTAAAATTATTACAGGGGGACTTCTGAGTAGCAAATCAATCCCTCAGATTTTTTCCTAATATTTAAAAGGATTATTAATAACATACTAAAATTTCAGAGCCGTATTGGCACCCAATTAAAAACTACGATTTTTTTAATTGTATAGTTTTAAATACAAAAATAAACTTGTCCTAAAAATATTACGACAAGACTTCTGTTTAATAAACTAAATTGTCAATTTTTATCCTAACAGATGAAAGGTTTAAAAATAACATAATAAAATTTCAGGACCGTATTAGCACCCAATCAAAATCTATGATTTTTTAAATGTATATTTTTAAATACAAAAATACACATGTTCAAAAAATATTGCAGAGGGATTTCTGGGTAGCAATACAGCCCTCAAATTATTCCCTAATATTTAAAAGACTTATCAATAACATATTGAAATTTCGAAACCGTATTAGTACCCAATCAAAATCTATCATTTTTTTTATTGTGTAGTTTTAAATACAAAAATATATATGTGCTAAAAATATTACAGGGGCACTTTTGAGTAGCAAATCAAGCCCTCAGATTTTTTCCTAATATTTAAAAGGATTATTAATAACATACTAAAATTTCAGAGCGTATTGGCACCCAATTAAAATCTACGATTTTTTTAATTGTATAGTTTTAAATACAAAAATAAACTTCGGCTTAAAATATTACGAAAAGACTTCTGTTTAATAAACTAAACCGTCGATTTTTTTCCTAACAGTTAAAGGGTTTAAAAATAACCTGATAAAATTTCAGGACCGTATTAGCAGCCAATCAAAATCTATGATTTTTTTAAATGTTAATTTTTAAATACAAAAATACACATATGCTAAAAATATTATAAGGGGAACTTCTGTGTACCCAATAAAGCCCTCAAATTTTTCTCTAATATTTAAAAGCTTAGAATTAACATACTAAAATATCAGAGCTGTATTTGTACTCAATCAAAATCTATGGTTTTTTTAATTGTATAGTTTTAAATACAAAAATACACATGTCCTAAAAATGTTACGAGAAGACTTCTGTTTAGTTAACGAAGCCGTCAATTTTATTTTTAATATTTAAAAGGTTTAACAATAGCATAATAAAACTTCAGGACCGTACTATTACTGAATTATAATTTATGATTTTTTTAAATGTTTAGTTTTAAATACAAGTGCTAAACATTTTACGAGAGGACTTCTGTCTAATTAACAAAGCCACCAATTTTTTTCCTAATATTTGAAGGCGTTTCCAATAACATACTAAAATTTCAAGACCGTATTAGCACCAAATCAATATCTACGAATTTTTAAAAATATATAATTTTTGTAGAAAAATAGAAACATAACTTAACACTCCAATTTTGATTGAGCAAAAATTGCTGTTTTCTTCCTCGAGCACTTTGATACAAAACACCCCTCAGACACTGTCATTACAGTGTACCTATACAATGCCAAAATTCATATTTGTATTTTAGTTATTCAAATTTCCACTCGTTATGCTAGTTCCAAATTACTTACAAAACATTGACTCGTTACGAAACGCGAATAACAAGGCGATCCGAATGCAAATAGCGAAAGAAGAAAATTCCGACCGGATCAACTTTCCGCACCTTATATTCGTAAGCGAAAAATTCTATTTATCAGCGCAAAACGTACAAGTCGGGCCGGAGGTAAAGGTGTATAAAGCAGAAACGTGTAAGGACGTCTATGTGTCGATATAAATTTGCCAGCGAGCACGAAACAAAAACAACTTTCTTAGGGACGAATTCGTCTCATCCATCTCGGCTCTTCTCTATATTTCCACTATTTTAAAATTCAGATAGAGATAGCTTCTCACAATACCTTCCATGCAAATCGGATTGCGAATTCCAGCGGAACTGCGCCCGCACACTTTTATCCTTCGCCGCCAAGTCGAAAGAATAATTAAATCTTAGAGATGTATTTACATTGCTTCAGGTTTCGCGGAGCGAGAAAAACTACAAAAAAAAAGGTGGGCGAGCCGACGAATATTGCTTAATTCCAGTTTTAAATTTGCGAGGAAGATTTTCGAGTACGTTCTCTTGCATAATCTTGACTCCGACCCAAAGCCCCATCAAATATTCAGTTCCTAATCCTAGCAAAGTCCGTCCTATCCCTTCTAATACGCTTCCCGTCTTCGTCGTCCTCTTGTACGCCCGAAGGACTCGTATTGTCCTTGCTATATATTCAGTTATTATACGGTTTACATTATTAAATCTGAGGCTAAACAATAACTTAGCTCGCAGTCCACCTCCCCGTTATTTATCGATGTTGCGAACGCGTATCGACGTCTTCTTAGGTGTTCATTTTAACCTTTCCTCATAATTTACGCGTTTCCTCCTCGCAATTTATGTATCTCTTCAAACCGAAACGTAAATGAAGATGTATTATGAGCGGGGGCGAATGCGAAGAGCGGCCATCGGCTGGGGCGCATCAAAATAGACACTTTTCGCAGATTATTTTAGTTGTACCTGCCGTGTAATTAATCTAGTTCAAATTAACTTTTAGTTTGTCGAAAGTTTGTTAGCCGACACCGGCAACTAGCTAAACACGTCTAGTTGTACTTTTTGCTTGGCGCAACTTGCTAATTATTCGAATAAAATCGCGTTGCATCTTCAGCAGTTCTTACTTTGTTATAATTAGTGGGGGTTTTTTCTTTATTAAAAAAAAATTGATCAAATTTGAGGAGCTTAAGAAATTGTTGATGGACATTTTCGAAAAGTTACCTTTTAAATACATAGAAATCCATGAATAAAAAAAAGCAGTTGTTAAATGAGAAGTTTTTGATACAACTTAATATCATATTTGATTAAAGGGTCCAATGGATCGAGTAGGTAACTACCAAATTTGTTAAAATTGAGATTTTAGTATGAATAAAAATTATATGTGACAGTGTTTCTATAACCCACTAATATTCAACCAAAAATGAGGCTTTATAATATACTTAATACAACTATTAATGTTTTACTAAGGAAAGTTTATAAAAAGTTGTTAGAAACAAAATTTAAACTTAATTTTTTCCAAATCCGATTTTTTTTAGTTACTTACTTCGTCCATCTGACCCTTCAATTATTTTCAAAGTTTAAATTAATGGTTTTGGTTGATTATTGAAGAATGTGGTGAAAAACCGAGTGTGCAATTCAAGTTCATAATGACACATGTGATCTAAAGATATTCCCGTGTGATTTTTGGTAAAAACAGAAGTCCATAATTTTTTCCTAATATTCAAAAGACATGTTAATAACATATTTAAAACTTAAAGATGCATTAGCACAGAATCAAAATCTACGATTATTTAAAGTTAATAGTTTTTCATACAAAAATAAGATTTAAAAAAATTCCCGCAGGGCTGCCGATTTAGGAAAAGGACCTTAATTTTTTTTATAACATCTAACGGTTATATTAATAAGATAATCAAGTTTCAGAGTCGAATTAGCACCCAATCAAAATTTATGAATTTTTAATTGTATAGTTTTAAGTACAAAAATACATCATGTCCTAAAGATATTACGGGGAGACTTCTATTTAGCAAACAAAGCCGTCAATTTTTTTCCTAATATTTAAAAGACTTAGCAATAACATACTAAAATTTCAGAACCGTATTAGCACTCAATCAAAATCTATGATTTTTTTAAATGTATATTTTTATATTTAAAAATACACATGTTCTAAAAATATTACGGAGAGATTTCTGGATACCGAATAAAGCTTTCAATTTTTTCCTAATATTTAAAAGGTTTTCCAATAACATACTAGAATATCAGAGCCGTATTAGTACACAATAAATATCTATAATTTTTTTAATTGTATGGTTTTAAATACAAAAATATACATGTGCTAAAAATTTTATGGGCGAATTTCTGTGTACCGAATAAAGCCCTTAATTTATTCCCAAATATATAAAGGGCTTAGCAATAACATACTAAAATTTCAGGCCCGTATTAGTACCCAATCAAAATCTATGAATTTTTTAATTGTATAGTTTTAAATACAAAAATATACATGTCTTAAAAATATTACGGGGAGACTTCTATTTAGCGAACAATGGCGTTAATTTTTTTTCTAATGTTTAAAAGACTTAGCAATAATATACTAAAATTTCGAAACCGTATTCGCACTCAATCAAAATTTATGATTTTTTTAAATGTATAGTTTTAATTTAAAAATACACATGTTCTAAAAATATTACAGGGGTACTTTTCTGGGTAGCGAATAAAGCCCTTAATTTTTCCCTAATATTTAAAAAGTTTATTAATAACATACTGAAATTTCAGAGCCGTATTAGTACACAATAAAGATCTATAATTTTTTTAATTGTGTGGTTTTAAATACAAAAATATATATGTGCTAAAAATTTTATGGGAGGACTTCTGTGTACCGAACAAAAGGCTTAAAAATAACATACTACAATTTCAGGACCGTATTGGTACCAAATCAAAATCTATGAATTTTTTAATTGTATAGTTTTAAATACAGAAATTTATATGTGCTAAAAATTTTATGGGGGGGACTTCTGTGTAGCGAATAAAGCCGCCAATTTTTTCCCTAACATGTAAAGGACTTAGCAATAATATACTAAAATTCCAGGACCCTATTAGTAGCCAATCAAAATCAATTATTTTTTTAATTGTAGCTATAGTTTTAAATACAAAAATACACATGTCCTAAATATATTACCGTGGGACTTCTGTTTAGCTAACAAAACCGTCAAAAATTGCAAATCTCGAAACACGTCGACTTTTTTGTAGAGACTTTGATATGAGATAAAACAGCCATTCGTATTCCGCATTTATCATCCTCATGCTAAAATTTTATCTTTTCAAACGCACTATTCCGTCGTCCATCTTTAAACGGCGATGCGTTGCAATTAGATAATTGGTTAAGAATTTGAAAAAAAAGTCGAAACTAAAAAATAGCCGCAAACAGAAGCGTTAACTTAAATTTTGCAAACGGAGAGTGCGGTATAAAATTGCAATAAGCCGTGACAATTGTCAGATCGTAAAACACAGGCACAGCCTTTTGGACATAAACAGAGGCGATATGGCCTAAGTTTTCAAATAAAAGATAAGAGAAGTAGTGTAGTTCCCTTCGATTATTACCCTCAATATGCATATCAGAAAAGTTGCACGCTTTTTCTTTCTTCCATGTTTGTATAGTCCACACTTCTCCTTCCGAATATGAGCTTTCGCATCCCGAGCTTTTTCTACGCGTCCTTATAAATATCGGGAAGTTTTCGAGTGGCGGGACGTTTTCGAGACGGGGAACTGGCAAAGTGGATTAAGATTCTAAATCGCATAAAAGGCAATAGAGAAACTTAAACTAAATCAGTTGATGGAGAAATAAGCAGCGAATAGTAGCATTATAATGATATTGTGAAACTATTTAATGCACTTCGCATAGAGAAACCACAACTTAAACTGAAATGTAGATCTGTTCCCACTGTCTGTAAGTTTATAATTCAATCAAGACAACTCAGGCTTCTACTTCATTAGTTGTAGTTCCAACTTCACAGATTAAATAGTTTTACTTTTAGAATGCATTGTCGCAAAACCATTTGTACGTTAATTTAATTACAATTTTGCTTTTTTGATTATTGTAGAATTTTTCTAATTATTTTATATTTTTGAATTTGCAAAAAAATTGCAATGAAAATTTTGAAATTTACAAAAATTATTGTGCATAATTGTTTACAAACAATTATTTTACACGAAAAAAATATTTAAAAAATTCTTCGATACCTATCAAAGCAGGGAAGACTTTTCTTCCTATTAGATTTGCTGGTAATTGCACTGCTAAAAATGAAATTTTTGAAATTTACGAAAACTGCCATTTTAATGCTTTATAATTGTTTATAAACAATTACTATATACCGCAAAAATATTTAAAAAACTCCTCCATGGCTATCAAAGCAGGGAAGAATTTTTTTCCTATTGGATTTGCTTGAAAATGAAATTTTTGAGATTTACGAAAACTATTGTTTTAATACTTTATAATTGTTTATAAACAATTGCTGTACATCAAAAAAACTTTTAAAAAATTCCTCGTTACCTATAAAAGTAGGGAACAAATTTCATCCTATTAGATTTGATGTAAATGAACTGCTAAAAATGAAATTTTTAAGATTTATGAAAACTACCGTTTAAATGCTTTATAATTGTCTATAAACAATTACTGTACACCAAAACAATTTTTAAAAAATTCCTCGGTACCTATCAAAGCAGAAAAAAAAATTTTCCTACTAGATTTGGTGGTAAATTAATTGCTAAAAATGAAATTTTTGTAATTTATGAAAACCACCGTTTTAATGCTTTATAATTGTTTATAAACAATTACTATATACCACAAAAATATTTAAAAAATTCCTCTATGGCTATCAAAGCAGGAAAGAATTTTAATCCTATTAGATTTGCTTGAAAATGAACTGCAACAAATAAAATTTTTGAGATTTACTAAAACTATTGTTTTAATGCTTTATAATTGTTTATAAATAATTACTGTACTCCAAAAAAATACGTAAAAAATTCCTGGATACCTATGAAAGCAGGGAAAATTTTTTTCCTATTGGATTTGCTTGAAAATGAACTGCTAAAAATGAAATTTTTGAGATTTACGAAAACTATTGTTTTAATACTTTATAATTGTTTATAAACAATTGCTGTACATCAAAAAAACTTTTAAAAAATTCCTCGTTACCTATAAAAGTAGGGAACAAATTTTATCCTATTAGATTTGATGTAAATGAACTGCTAAAAATGAAATTTTTGAGATTTATGAAAACTACCGTTTAAATGCTTTATAATTGTCTATAAACAATTACTGTACACCAAAACAATTTTTAAAAAATTCCTCGGTACCTATCAAAGCAGAAAAAAAAATTTTCCTACTAGATTTGGTGGTAAATTAATTGCTAAAAATGAAATTTTTGTAATTTATGAAAACCACCGTTTTAATGCTTTATAATTGTTTATAAACAATTACTATATACCACAAAAATATTTAAAAAATTCCTCTATGGCTATCAAAGCAGGAAAGAATTTTTTTCCTATTAGATTTGCTTGAAAATGAACTCCAGAAAATAAAATTGTTGAGATTTACTAAAACTATTGTTTTAATGCTTTATAATTGTTTATAAATAATTACTGTACTCCAAAAAAATACGTAAAAAATTCCTGGATACCTATGAAAGCAGGGAAAATTTTTTTCCTATTGGATTTTCTTAAAAATGAACTGCTAAAAATGAAATTTTTGAGATTTACGAAAACTATTGTTTTAATGCTTTTTGATTGTTTATAAATAATTACTGTACTCCAAAAAAATATTTAAAAAATTCTTCGATACCTATGAAAGCAGGGAGAAATTTTTTCCCTATTAGATTTGCTTGAAAATGAAATTTTTGAGATTTACAAAAACTATTGTTTTAATGCTTTATAATTGTTTGTAAATAATTACTGTACTCCAAAAAAATACTTAAAAAATTCCTGGATACCTATCAAAGCAGGGAAAAATTTTGTTCCTATTGGATATACTTGAAAATAAACTGCTAAAACAGAAATTTTTGAAATTTACAAAAAGTGTCGTTTTAATGCTTTATAATTGTTTATAAACAATTACTATAAACCAAAAAATACTTAAAAAATTCATGCATGACTATCAAAGCAGGGAAGAATTTTCTTCCTATTAGATTTGCTTGAAACTGAACGACTAAAAATGAAATTTTGATATTTATGAAAACTGTCGTTTTAATGCTTTATAATTGTTTATAAACAATTACTGTACACCAATAAAATTCCTCCATGACTATCAAAGCAGGGAAATTTTTTTTTCCTATTGGATTTGCTTTAAAATAAACTGCTAAAAATGAAATTTTTGAGATTTACGAAAACTATTGTTTCAATACTTTACAATTGTTTATAAATAATTATTATAAACCAAAAAAATATTGAAAAAATCCCTACTACCCATCAAAGCAGGGAAGCATTTTTTTATGAGATTTGCTGTGAAATCATTTGCTATAAATGAAATTTTTAAATTTGTTAAAATGGTTGTTCTAATGCTTCTGAATTGTTTATAACAAATCAATACACCCACAAAAAAAATAAACAAATCCCGGATTGTTACCCCATCAGGAAATAATTATTTTCATCTTAGATTAACTTTTTTAAAAACTATTCAACGTAAGATTTTGGTAACTCGCCAATACGGCCAATTTGATGCTTTATAAATATTTAATAACAGTCATTATACAGCAAAAAAATAATTTAAAAATTCTAGATAACACAATTCTTAAATATTGAATTTGATACGCCGAAAACTCCTAATTTGTAATCATTGAAGTTTTTTGCTAAGAATTTTTTCTTAAATGGCTAATCCTAAATACCAAATAAAACAATTAAAAGTCGCGGCTAAAATAAAAAGCCTAGTTGGTCATTTTCAGATGTAGCCATCATGACTGATTGAATGAACCAATCAGAATCTGATTTAATGCTAATTTGTAATATTTGATTACAGAGTCTATTTATCGATATGTTTCCATATGAAAATGATTTTAATTTAAATTTGCGCTATTTAATACTTGGCTTAGCATAACGTAGGCTTAACAATTCAATTTAGATTTTACATTGCAAAATTATTAACTTAGGTAATCCTTTAAGGAATTTACATTATGTCTATTATTGATTACACCATTTGTTGTAATCCCATACTAAAAATAGACGACCGCATTTTATCCGGATACAAATTTTCATTGTGTTTTAGTTATTTGCCTAATGTAAATATTTGGTTTTATAGCCGCCTGTAATTAGTAAAATAACCTTCGTAATTAATTTACTAATAAATCATTAAACAGATACATTAACGTAATTCAATTTTAAGCAAAACGCACGTTCGATTTGGCCGCTCTTTTTTTAAAAACCTCGTCAAATAATAAAATCCGGTTTAAGGCGAAGGACTTTTTGTGCGCCTCTTCTCCCGCAGAAATTTGCGTGGCGTCCTAATGTAATTAAAGTGCGCCCCAAATTCCGGGTTCAGTGGAACACGCATAAATTCCGTACCGATTTCGTTACCTCAAAACACACCTTTCATATTTCTGCTAGTTGTACGCATTTAACGAGACGACTCACCCTCTTACTGCACCCTAAATTCGGCGTAGAGCCATAATAAATAACGTACTCGAGTCGATGTGTTTGCTATACGTAAGTAAAGCAATTCACGAGCGCCCTTGTGTTCTGTCGCCGATCAATTAATTAGCTTCTAAAACACAATGGGGGTGGTTTTTGAGCGCCTGTTTAAATTTTTGCGGCTTGTACTTAACCTAACATCCGATATTTATTACATTTGGATTAACATAAAGGCAAGTTGTTCGAAAATTTCTCGATTTCTCGGCGGAACTTTCGGCGGCCGTTTTGGCCGAAGGTGCAATTCGTTTTTTGTCTAGATCAATTCAGAAATTTGAAATCGGGTTTTATAAATACCTAACACAAAAATTTTCGCCCATTTGAAAAATTAAATTTGGCTTTAAATGAAACTTTTAAAACGCAATAACTTTTTTATCTTTGAGAAGCGCCCGGAAATCTTTTGTTCTCGAATGTATTAGGCCTTAATGCGCCAGAAGCCGGTGCTAACTCAAAACCCCCAAAATCGGCCAAAATCGCCAAAGAAAAACGTTTTTCTCAAAACTTTGAAATAGCACGCCTATTGGTTCTTAGGCTTATCTGAAGTCAAAAAGGCTGCCAAATCCGAATCTGTATAATTTTTAAATATAGGTCCGTAAATAATGGCGCTACAATTTTTTTAACGTAAAATTCTATGCCACAAACTTCAACCTTTAATTACTCAAAAAATTAACATTGCGCCATATGCCGATTTTGCATGTATCTTGTGTAAAAAAGTCTCGTAATTCAGAATTTTGCCGTTTTTAATAATAAAATCGAAAATGAGGGCGCTACGATCATTTTTGTGAGTCGAAGTGTATCTTTTAGAATTTACTTAGTTCTCTCCAAAATTTTGGTGATTAAATCAATTTACTTTGAATGATTTTTAAAAACCCATATTTATTAAAAAAGATTAACATTTCAAAACGCATCAATCAATTACGAAAACGCAGTTCATTAAAATCCGGTTTTGTAACGAACCTTCGATTAACATAAAATTATATCAAAATATTATTTAAGCGTTGATGAATTTCGAAAACGCAATAAAGCACGCGTTTCTATCGACGTGCACATAAAAGTCGGACGAAATCAGGGGGACAAGAATAAGATGTAACAATAGGGGGAATCAAATGACCCAAACTCAATCCGATTCATAAATTGGGAACATTCTTTTATGTGTAATGGCCGATCTTCTTGACTATTTGTTTGTTTTAAAACGAAATCGAACTTTGCGGGATTACGTTTTCGGTATGCCCCGTGTTTTTTTCCTTAAATACGTTTCGCTTACCGCAGAAGAATGCAAAATTAGAAATTCGAGATGAACAAATTAAAAAACGAAGAAGCGAATGAAATGGAAATAGTTTTTCTTCCTTCGACGAACTTATTAATATTTATTATTCGACGTAAATAAATTTTTGGATTATTTTCAAACGTCGTATCTGATTTATTTATTTTTAGCTAATGATTTATTGAGCGGTCCAGAAAGACTTTGGAATGTTTCGTATTAAGTTATTTCGGTGGATTCGTAGTTTTGCTGCAAATATTAATGGCGACGAGAGTCGATCTAATAAAGCTGCCAACGATGCACGAAATTAATACACATATTTACTTTTACGACCTTCTGCGCTTAAGATAATTTCTTTCAAGAATGGCCGGTTTTGTTTTTTCGTAGTAATCATTTCGTTTGTGACGGGGTCGTTTTAAAGCGAGCTTTTTCTACGAAGGTTAACCAATTAACTGGCGAACTAATTTAATCGGTTAACCAATTAACTAATTTAACCTATTAACCGATCATTTGTTTAACTAATTTAAGCAGTTTACCGGTTATATAATTTAACGAGCCAATAACCGATTAACTAATTTAACCAATTAAACGATTAACCAATTTAACCAGTTACCCGGTTAACTAAATTAACTAATTAACTGGCTAACCAATTTAACCAGTTAACTGGTTAACTAAATTAACTAATTAACCGGTTAACCAATTTAACCAGTTACCCGGTTAATTAAATTTACTAATTATCCGGTTAACTAATTTAACGAGTTAATTTACCTTGGCTTTTAACATCATGACCGGTTTAATCGGCCAAATTGTACAGCACTAGTAATTATTAATTAATGTTGGACACTAAATTAATTTTTGGCGATTTTACATTTAGCACTAATTACTGTTGTAAGCTTGTGTTAAAATTATAAGGCGCAGATTTGACACAACATAAAGAAAAGTACAGAATAATCTTTAAATGACTCACCGAAGAAGCATCTTTATTTTCTTCAAAAATTTCCTTAACGATTGCCGGCTCCAGCGTTGCACGCCATCTTTGGTCAGACTTCCGAGTTCCACACTCCCGCACTATGTTCAAACGAAACGTTATTGTTATTAAAATCCACCGCAATACGTTAACCGGTAGCTTAAGACTCCCGAAATTCTTATTTAAGCGGCTTAACACTGGCCGAAAACGAAACCGTTTCGGAATTGCGAATTTTTCAAAGCGGAAAAAAATTGGCAGTCCGCACGACGCGCGAAAATCGCGATTAGAGAAGCCGGCGTCGACGCCAAAGTAAAGGTCTTAATTTCCCGTGAAACGGTGGCACCTTTTTCCGGGGCATTTCGTTGCGAAAGTAAATCCGACACTCGGTTGCCAAATCTTAATTATCGCGGCCGGCGGGCACGATTATTATTTATCGAAAAGCGCGAATTCGATGAGAGATCTGTAACAAAAGGTTCAATTAATTTCATGGGATAAATTAAGAAAAAAAATAAAACACACTTGAAGTTATACTTGTTTTGGCGTGTTGATAGTAAAATTTGCGTTGGCAACGGAAGTTGCGCGCGCACAACTATTTTTTCAAGTTAGCCGTGTAAAAAAAACGTATTTTCACCGTAGCAAATGAATGATAAAAATTATTTACTAATTTTTCGTGACAAAAATTAATGTGAATCACGCTTAAAACGGAGTGTGCGCATTTGAGCTCAAAGTGGCACATTCCGATCTCGGGAAAATGAAGCGCGCCGCTCCGCGTCGCGCTTCATTTGCCTCCCTCGCTCGGAAATGTGCCACTTTTCGCTCAAATGCGCACATCCTCGTATTTATTAAATTTATTTATATTAATTTAGTCACGCCAAAAAAGTAAAACTTCTAAATTCGCGTACAGTTAAACTTTATTCTATTCAACACCCTCTAAAGCATTTATAGTGATCAAGCTATTCCAAGAGACCTTACCAAGATCAAACTTGAATTTTTTTTCAACCATCCAGCACCAGATTTTGTCTCTTAGAATAGCTCGATCACTAAAAGTGGTTTAGAGGGTGTTGAATAGAATAAAGTTTAACTGTACACGCACGGATTTTTTTAATTCTTAGAAATATAAAAGATAATTCTTAATACAATTATTTAAAGATTTTTTTAAGAATTAACTTCTTGAAGAGCTTCGATGATGAATAGTTTAAAGAAGTTTAATTGTATTTTTATGGCTTTCCTTATACCATTTTTAATTATTTTTTTTGTTAAATTAAAGACGTAGTAATTCTTTATTGCTAATCATTATAATTAAGAATTTCTTTTGAACGGTTTATTATATCATTTACTAATTATTTTACTTTGTGTTTTGATTTAAAAAAAATGTATTATGAATCATTGATAATATGCAAATCAACGTACACAAAAGTTAAAATTGTGGGCCATTCAATATTATTAAAAGCAATAGTTTTTTGTACATTTGTTTCTATTTTATATTTTTCACGAAAATATGTAAATAGATTTGATGAATTGAAAGTTTGCAAAAATAACTCTTTTATTGCTTGTTACTCTTAAAACGGTCCATATTTGTTTAACGAAAAATTATGTGTATACTCCGCTCACGAAATTTCGAAGAAAAAACTATTCAAACAATAAGCAACAAAAACGACTCGTTTTAAATTCGAATAAAAATTATAGCAATAGCTGAATTGATTTTTTTAAGGATTCAATGATGTTGCACAATACTAAATTTCCCGACAAAAGACTATACGGTCATATTAATTTTTAATACGTAATACAAATTGCAAGGTTTCAATTTAATTGAAGCCTAAGCAATTCAATGGGAAATTTAATATACAGTGGGCCCCCCGTTATCCGGGGTTCTATTATCTGTGGTCCCAATCAACCGGGGTCCATATTATTATTAAAAACACATACAATACTGTCAATAAGTGATTAAAAATGCTTCCTAGAACACTTAAATCAGCAAAATAGTACCTAAAGTGTGTTTATAGTAGTAAATTTGTTTGTTATTTGTTCGATGAATTATTCGTCTACACGATTTATTTATTTTGATTACAATTTAACTAAAAATGTTTACGCAAATAAAATGTGAAACACAAACACATTGAAATATGCTGTGAAAAAGTTCTTAGAAATTACAATAAGCATTTAGATAAAAATGTGCAAGATATAATAAAAATGCAATATTATTATTTCAAAAATACACTACTGGCTGTTATGGTAAGGTAGATTGTTTTTGTAATTAATGCGACGAGAAATATTTATTCAAACTGTGTTAAAAAAAATAAAACGATTATTACCGTCACTACTAACTAAAGTGCATAGAAACAAGAGGCTGCAATTTGCTAAAAAAATACGTAAATAAAGATATCAAATTTTGGAAAAAAGTTATTTTTATAGACAAAAGAAAGTTTTATGTATACAAAATTATATGCGACGCAAGAGTAAAAAAAAATTAAATACTGCCCTAAATTTAAAAAATATTAGCGCAAACAATTAAGCATGGAGCTAAGAACGTTATGGTGTGGGGCTCTTTGAATTACAATGGGGTTGGTAATTTAGTTTTTATAAACGAAATACTTAATAAATATGGTTATCTGACTATTTTGAAAAAATAATGTAAATCATCGGCCCTAAAACTAACCAATCAAGAGGTTTTTTAATTTTATCAAATTAATAATCTCGAGCATAAAGCTTGGCAAGTTGGAATGGGGTTGTTATATAATTGCTCAGATACACTCAGAATACAGATCTTAACCTCATCGAGCATCTTTGGATTAATTTTGAAAAAAAATTCGAAAATATAATAATCAAACATTTATAGAAAAAGAATGAAATAAAATATCTAATTTTATTACTAAAAAATTGGAATGAATCCATACTAAAGCGATTAAGGGATGTAATTAAACATAAGGGATATCACACTAAGCATTAGGTAAAATTTTGCTAAATTTTTAAAAATTATTTACTAATTTTTATACTAGTTTAGAAGAGAACAACGTAGATTTCCAAAAACTTTTTCACACCTGTTCAAGCAACACTTAAACTTAATATTTCATTTTGCAATAATAGTTTAATAATTTGTTTACATTATTAGTGTAATATGTTTAATATTATTAATCCATCAATAGGTATATAATAAGAATATATTTTTAAATTATTTTTTTCTTAGCGTTTTTCTAACTGGATTTGTAATTTCTATTTACTCCTTCACAGTATTGTATATATTTGGATACTTTACTCTTTTCTTCTCAAATCCAAATATTTATGTAAACAAATACATTAAATACGAAGATGTGCGCATTCGAGCGAAAAGTGGCACATTACCGAGCGAGGGAGGCAAATGAAGCGCGACGCGGAGCGGCGCGCTTCATTTTCCCGAGATCGGAAATGTGCCACTTTGAGCTCGAATGTGCACACTCGGTTTTCAGCACGATTCACAATAATTTAGGCCAATAAATTACAAGAAAACTAATAAATAATTTTAGTCGTTCCCTCTCACTTGCATTGACTAGAATACCATATCTTCTCGCTTCCTTCCACTCATTGCTATGGTAAATACGTTTTTCGAATACAAAATCGATTTTTACTAAATCAAATTAAAATTATTGATTTGAAGGAGCGCACCGTAAATTATACTAATATAATAAATACAAAGATGTGCGCATTCGAGCGAAAAGTGGCACATTTCCGAGCGAGGGAGGCAAATGAAGCGCGACGCGGAGCGGCGCGCTTCATTTTCCCGAGATCGGAATGTGCCACTTTGAGCTCGAATGTGCACACTCGGTTTTAAGCACGATTCACAATAATTTAGGCCAATAAATTAGACGAAAAATCCGTTGAATAACTTTAATCGGTCTCTCTCACTTGCACCGAAGAAAGTATCGTATCTTTTCGCTCCCTTCCACTCATTGATATGGTAAATACGTTTTTCGAATATAAAATCGATATTTACTAAATTAAATTAAAATTTTTGATTTGAAGGAGCGCACGGCAAATTACACTAATATAATAAACACGGGGATGTGCGCATTCGAGCGAAAAGTGGCACATTTCCGAGCGAGGGAGGCAAATGAAGCGCGACGCGGAGCGGCGCGCTTCATTTTCCCGAGATCGGAATGTGCCACTTTGAGCTCGAATGTGCGCACTCGGTTTTAAGCACGATTCACAACGATTAAGTTATTTATTTAAAAATTACCAAAGTATTTCTACCGGGAACCAAATCTATGTATGTACAGTCAAACCAACAAGTAATCAACACCCTAGAAACAGAACTACAGTAATTTTCTAATTTTTTGTAATTTTAGTACCTTTAGTTCTAGGTACTAAAATTACAAAAATCAACCTTAATTGTTTTTTAACCATGCAGCGCCAAATTTTGTCTCTTGGAATAGTACGTTTACTGTAGGTCTGTTTCTAGGGTGTTGATTACTTCTTAGTTTGACTGTACGTATTTGTGTTTATGTACATATTGTTAATTAGTGTAAAACTTTTGTTTGTTAATAAAAATTATATCTTTTACACAGTTCATCTTAATTAACCTTCTTAACTAGCACACTTAGTCAATAAAAAATTGTTATTTATTTATTGGGGGGGTTTCGATCATTTCTGAACGCCCCCCATTACTCCGGATAATAGGGGTCCCACTGTAATGACTCTTTTACCACTCCAACCATTATTATCATACTAAACCAATGCAAAACGCTGGTTGGCACATCCAACCTTACAAACCGATATCTTTTTTCGACTTGCGAAAAAATCACTGAAAAAAACGATTCGCCCGGCGCATTCCGCAAATTCGAGAAACAATACGGGGGGCTCGAAGCGGTACCCAATAAAACCGTAGGTACCTGAAAGAAGATAGTCCGAAAGACATTTGACAAGTTTAAATATTCATCCCTTCGACGTTGAGGGTGACTAGATAATGAGGACCGAAGCATGCGTACCGGCGAGTAGCGCTCCAAGAGTTAAACGGCGCTCAGTTCTTCCGCGCTTTTCGGTTGTGGAAGTCGACGTACCTCGACCAGCCCCACAGTTACGCATTCTCTCGCAAACCGAACACCTGAGTTGCACAAGTACGCGATTTTTTCCCCCGATTTTTTTTTTGCGCCCGCAAAAAATTTATTGGACCCGACCTTTCCGTTCCGTTCCCATCAAAGTCTTTTCGAATGCGGAGGTGACTGTAGTCGTCATTTTTTTTTTGTACGTGGACGATTAGGTTTCGTCCTGGCCCAAAAAAAAAATAACGAGCACGAAACCTAATAAAATGTAATTGTAATTAATCGTCGGGAGCCGCCGTAAAAAGTTGAAAATTTCGCACAAACGAATTCGGCAAGTCAAAGGAATCTGTTCACTTAAAATTAAATGGTTTTCTGTTGAAGCAATTCAGGGGAGTAATACACCTCCAAAGCATTACGAAAAGCCTTTCATTTTCAATTCAAAAGGAAAATACCGTAGCCATTTCCCTCTTCCGACTAAACTGTTGTATGTGTTTTTCGCATTTTCCAAACGCATTTACCCGACACTATTTTTAGGTCGCCCGATGGACCGCTAATAACAAGATTAAAGAGAACGAAAGTGTCGCCCTTAAAAAAAGTATGCTTCGAACGGGGGGAGACGCTCGCATTTGGAACTTGTAAAAGGTGTGCGTCGCGAAATTTGAAGGAAACGAATGTGTCGCCAATTAAAAATTCACGAGTGACTTCTTTCTTCGCCTGCATTTTTAGTGAGCAAATGAATAAGTAAATAATAGTGAGCGTCAGAGAGACGATTCGTTGCTCGAAAATGCTTCAAGCGATTCTCTGCATTTTTCTGGTCGCTCTTATAAAAGGTAAGGGTGTTTCGCTTGAATTTTCGAAGTGATTGTTGGAAGAGCTCGACTTGTGACGTTCCTGTTTATCTTTCGCCCTTGTATCAGTTCAAGTACATTCCCAAACAAATTTTACACCATATAAAACGTTGGCGATTTAATAACGTCGTCTAATTTCGACGTTAAACAAGTCCGAAAAGTAAGAAATTTTGACCTACATTATTTTTGCGCTCTATTTGTCTTTAAATTCAATTTGCAACCGGTTGGAATTGCTCGTTTTTAATGGTCGAAGATTTTTTAATTTTTAATTCCAAAAGTTTAGGAAAAGAAATCGTACGGCAGACAAGGACGACGACAAAAATTCAAATTTTAAATTTAAAGCCACAATTAAAAAATTAAAAATGTTAAAGTTGAGACAACGTAGTACGTCGCTAATAGAAACGTTTTTTTTTGGTAACTTGAAGAAATTAAAAACCATGCTGTTGTTATTTTAAAAAAAATATATTATTTTAAATAAAATTAGACATAAAATAGTGGTCAAATAACAAAAATTCCGACAGAGCTAAATTTTGGTTGGGACCCTGGGTAAACACCATTAGAAATAAATTGTCAAAAGTCCCCATCGATCCCATGTGTGCTAAAAAAGTTATTCGGGCCTCAAAGGTCAAAATTTGAGGCTTTTTGGATTTTTTTCGAAAACGGCAAGTTTTATTAAAAAAGTAGCTCAGACAAAAATTATACATCTTATAATTATCTACAAAAATGGTCCTTATACTTTTTTTTCTAAGTATCACCATTCGTGAGGTATCGCGATTCTACACTAAAGGAAATAATTAAAGGGTCAAGAAAGTTTTCTAAATCTTTTAGTGATTTTTGACAGGCCGTATTGCTTAAGATTGCGTGATACCGGTGGCTCCTAAAAATTTTCGACTAACAGATCTGAAAACTAGAATCTTGGAACTTTAAAACGCTTTTTTTTAAATTTTGGATACTACCATTTTTCACTGAAATACAGCCCGTTCAATATCACCAAAAGATTTAAAAATATTCTTGACCCTTTAATTTTTTCGCTTAGTGTAGAATCGCGATATCTAACGAATGGTGATTAAAAAAAGTACAAGGACCATTTTTGTAGATAATTTTAAGATCTATAGTTTGTCTAAACTACTTTTTTGATAAAACTTAGCGTTTTCAAAAAAAAACAAAAAACCTCAAATTTTGACTTTGCCCCCGAATAACTTTTTTAGCACACATGGGATCGATGGGGACTTTTGACACTTTATTTCTAATGGTGTACCCAAGGTCTCAACCAAAATTCAGCTCTGTCGGAATTTTTGTTATTTGAAATGTCTATTTTGACCGGACTATAAACCTTATTTATGATATGTGCAAGATAATATTTTTTTTAGTTTTACTTAGTAATAACCAAAAATAATTAAAATGTTAAATTTTTTAAAGCATGTTATTAGTTCGTTTACAGATCGTTTCTTTAAATTAACTAATGTGTTGAGCTTTGAGCTCGTCTAGTATCGCGTTTTTCAAGAGTTTGTATTATTAATATACATATTCTTGGTAATTTTGTATTGTACAAGGTTGCAGACGAATAGGTACCAAAACTTTACCCACTTATAAACTGCACAAAAACATACCCTAAGTTAAATGGTTTGTGACGAATATTTTTGAGTTATGGTATTGTAAACTTCAATTTAAAAATCTGTAATAAATACCTTATTATATGGCATATTTTGAAAATTTTTGTTCAAACTATTGTCAAACTATTTTTTTTTAAATCAAAACCACCATAGAAATCGCATACGAAATACATACGTCGCTAATAGAAACGTTTTTTTGGTAACTTGAAGAAATTAACAACCCAGATGTAGTTATTTAAAAAAAAATTATTATTTTTAATAAACATTATTTATGATATCTGCAAGACAATATTTTATTTAAGTTAGTAGTAACCAAAAATAATTAGAATGTTGTTAAATTTGCTTAAATCATGTTATTAGTTCGTTTACAGGTCGTTTCTTTGAATTAACTAATGCGTTGAGCTTTGAACTCGTCTAGTATCGCATTTTTCGAGAGTTTATATTATTATTATGCATATTCTTGGTAATTTCGTATTATACAAGCTTGCAGACGAATAGGTACTGAAACTTTATCCACTTATAAACTGAACAAAATCATACCCAAAGTTAAATGGTTTGTGAGGTATATTTTTGAGTTATAGTATTGTAAACTTTAATTTAAAAATTTTTAATAAATGTCTTATTTAGAATATTTCGAAAATTTTTGTTCAAGTCTGTTTTTAGAGCAATAAATAACACGAAAAATTAATTGAATAATTTTAATCGTTTCCTCTCACTTGCATTGACAAGATTATCGTATTTTCTCGCTCCCTTCCACTCATTGCTATGGTAAATACGTTTTTCGAATATAAAATCGATATTTACTAATTTAAATTAAAATTTTTAATTTGAAGGAGCGCACGGTAAATTACACTAAAATAATAAACACGAGGATGTGCGCATTCGAGCGAAAAGTGGCACATTTCCGAGCGAGGGAGGCAAATGAAGCGCGACGCGGAGCGGCGCGCTTCATTTTCCCGAGATCGGAATGTGCCACTTTGAGCTCGAATGTGCACACTCGGTTTTAAGCACGATTCACAATAATTTAAGCCCATAAATTAGACGAAAAATCTGTTGAATAACTTTAATCGGTCTCTCTCACTTGCACCGAGGAAAGTATCGTATCTTTTCGCTCCCTTCCACTCATTGCTATGGTAAATACGTTTTTCGAATATAAAATCGATATTTACTAAATTGAATTAAAATTTTTGATTTCAAGGAGCGCACGGCAAATTACACTAAAATAATAAACACGAGGATGTGCGCATTCGAGCGAAAAGTGGCACATTTCCGAGCGAGGAGGCAAATGAAGCGCGACGCGGAGCGGCGCGCTTCATTTTCCGAGATCGGAATGTGCCACTTTGAGCTCGAATGTGCACACTCGATTTTAAGCACGATTACAATAATTTGTCATAAAATTTGACAAAAATCCGTTGTAATAACCCTTTTAAACGGTTCTTCACTTGCACCAGGAAAGTATCATATCTTTTTCAGCTCCTTCCAAATCAAATTTCTATGTAAATACGTTTCTCCCAATATTAAACATCGAAAAATTTAACTAAATTTTAAAATTTAAAATTTTTCAATTTCGAAGGAAACGCACGTAATTACACTAATATAATAAACACAATGTGACGATTCGAGATGCCAAAAGTGTCACATTTTTCAGCAGAAGAAATGAAGCGCGATACGGATCGCGCTCTTCATTTTCCTGAGATCGGAATGTCCCCTTTGCAGCTCGAATGTGCACACTCGATTTTAAGCTCGATTACCAAATGTGCCGTTATAACAAAAAAAATCACGTTAGTTATACCCCACCTAGTACACGGAAGGTTAACTATGCCATTAAAGTCACATGTAAAACAATTTTTTTTTAAATCAAAACCACCATAGAAATCGCATACACAATGTGTATTTAAATGGGAAGCGATACGCTTGGCAACAATGCCTAAAAATTGAAACGTGAAATAAATTTGTTACATCTTTTTTTTGTTATTTTAATGTAACTCTTTTTCTCTCTTTACCCGCAAAGAAGTCGATAAACTACGAAGACACTTAAATAAATTAAGAAACAATGTTTTAACAGAAATAATTCTTTTTTTCGAAGATTGCCAACTTAAGCGTAATTTTGCATGCTAATAATAAAAAAATAAGAAAAAAGAACCGCCAAATAAAATAACATTTTTTTCGCCTATCTGATCATTTGCGATCCTCGAGTGACTGCACAGTCATCTCTTGTTTCAGGCTTCGTTATCTTTTAGGCACCTAATCTATCCCGAATTTTTTTTTGCGATCTCGCGTCGGGCAGAAACTGGCTCGGATTAGAACAAGGCGGTGGGATTTTCGTGTGATCGACTCGCACAGCATCCACATCGCACTTAGTGGCCACTTTTTCGAAGGAATTAACCGTTGACCCATCTCGTATTTATCAAAGCGCAAAATTCGTTAACCCACATTTATTTTGAAAATAAATGTGCAATAAAAAAAATTATTGTGAAACATAATATGGAAATAAAATAAATTAGAAATGAAATACGTCCTAAACGTTTTCACTCTCTTTTAAGATCACATGAAGACGATGCTGTGTTGCCATTTATTGGTAAATTAAAATGGATTTGTTTCGAAACACTTTAAATTTAGTACATATTGCGTACAAAAATTTCATTGTGTAGATTGGTGTTCAAGTTTCAGTACCTATACGTCTGACACACTGTTGGAAACAAAGTCACGTCAAAATCATGCCAAAAACTTCTCACAACTATAATTTCTTTGGGTGATTTTTAAATTTAAATTTAGTCGTGGGATCGTTAAAGTTGGAATTTAAGCAAATAGAAGAAGTAACCATGGCGACGAGCAATGTTTGAGCGGCACATTCGAATTCTGTCGTGCGCCCATTTCGTCGGGCACGTTTTAAAGGACCAACTCGAAGCGAAAGTTTGATTTTAATTACATAGAAAAAGTTTTTAATTGAATTCCTCTTTAATGTATATAGCTTTAACTGAAATGGATATTAAATTAATACAAACTCAAGTTTAAATTTTGTAATGTGTTGTATGGAGCACAACAGACGACGTGCAGCGAGATTAGATAAAGAAAGTTTACTGTTTTCGGTTTAATATTTCTAATTGAAAAGCGACGCAGCCGACAGTTAATAATGGATAACTTTAAAATAAAATTAAAAGCGAAATGCATTACCGCGAAATGTCATTTTCAGTGTACGAATCCGACGTTCGAATCGCCTTTTTCCAAACGAATTTTTTTTCGTGCTTTAGACAAACGTTCCCGGCATTATTAACGCTCAAAATCCTTTTTAATAAGTGCGACGTTAATTTCGCAGATTTTCTAATCGGGTTAGAAATTCCAAAATGGACGAAGTGGGCCACAAAGGACGCGTGTTGTGTGTGTGCCTTTTCAACTCCCTTCACGCGACCATCAATTTAATTGAAATCGAAGCCGTGACTAAGAAAGTAAATTACGACCCCCTCGCACCGTAAATTCTGATGGTTTCATTAATTTTTATTTCCAAATTAAAGGTTCGAAGGTGTGTAAGGGGATACCTGACGCTAATGAATGAGTTTCTTGTTTAATATTTATAATCCGAAAGTTTTTAAGATTCTTAAACGAAGCCGTTCTGGGGGAGCCGGCCGGAATATAATTAATTTTATTTTGAAACGTCGCAGCAATTAATTTTGTATTAAAAAAATTTTGTACGCGCGTTAGAAGTTGTACTTCTTTGGCGTGGATTAATTAAATATAGGCCACGTGTGGAAATTAACATAAATAAGTTCGATGAATGCGAGGATGTGCGCATTCGAGCGAAAAGTGGCACATTTCCGAGCGAGGGAGGCAAATGAAGCGCGACGCGGAGCGGCGCGCTTCATTTTCCCGAGATCGGAATGTGCCACTTTGAGCTCGAATGTGCGCACTCGGTTTTAAGCGCGATTCGCAATAATTTTCGTGCCGAAAACTTAGTAAATAATTTTTATCGTTCCCTCTCGCTCGGACTTATGAGTTTGTTGTATCTTTTCGCTCGCTCCCACTCATTGCTATGGTAAAAATACGTTTTTTCGAACATATAATCGATATTTACAGAACTGAATTGAAGCATCAAAAGAAGTAGGGGAACCTCTTGTACCTTGGTCTTTTTGTACCCAAGCAACTTTATTTTGTTAATTTTTTATTACCATTCGGGACCCCGGATTGATTGGAATCGCGGATAATAGAGCCCCGGATAACGGGGGGCCTACTGTATATTAAATTTCCAATTGAATTGCTTAGGCTTCAATTAAATTGAAACCTTGCAATTTTTATTACGTATTAAAAATTAATATGACCGTATAGTCTTTTGTCGGGAAATTTAGTATTGCGAAACGTCATTGAATCCTTAAAAAAATCAATTCAGCTATTGCTATAATTATTATTCGAATTTAAAACGAGTCGTTTTTGTTGGAACAAGCAATCAAATAGTTATTTTGTAAACTTTCAATTCGTCAAATCTATTTACATATTTTCGTGAAAAATATAAAAATAAATTTTCCCGGGATCGGAAATGTGCCACTTTGAGCTCGAATGTGCGCACTCGGTTTTAAGCGCGATTCGCAATAATTTTCGTGTCGAAAAATTGGTAAATAATTGATATCGTTCCCTCTCGCTCGGACTTATGAGTTTGTCGTATCTTTTCGCTCGCTCCCACTCATTGCTATGGTAAAATACGTTTTTTCGAACATATAATCGATATTTACAGAACTGAATTGAAGCATCAAAAGAAGTAGGGAACCTTTTGTACCTTGGTCTTTTTGTACATATTACACATTTTATATTTTTAATTAAATAATTCCATATAATTAATTTGATGCGGAATGGAATTTTAGCCATCTCGGAAACGGGGCCTACTGTATATTAAATTTTCTTGAATTCTTGGATTAATTAAATTGAAACCTGCAATTTTATTACGTATTAAAAATTAATATGACCGTATAGTCTTTGTCGGAAATTTAGTATTCGAAACGTCATTGAATCCTTAAAAATCAATTCAGCTATTGTTATAATTATTATTTGAATTTAAAACGATGTTTTTGTTGGAACAAGCAATCAAATAGTTATTTTGTAAACTTTCATTCGTCAAATCTATTTACATATTTTCGTGAAAAATATAAAATAAATTTTCCGAGATCGGAAATGTGCCACTTTGAGCTCGAATGTGCGCACTCAGTTTTAAGCCGATTCGCAATATTTTCGTGTCGAAAAATTGTAAATAATTGAATCGTTCCTCTCGCTCGGACTTATAGTTTGTCGTATCTTTCGCTCGCTCCCACTCATTGCTATGGTAAAATACGTTTTTCGAACATAATCGATATTTACAGACTGAATTGAAGCATCAAAAGAATGGAACTATTTTCACTTGATCATATCGTGTGTCGAATACTTTTTCGAATAACTTTTCTAATAATTAAAATAATTCCTATAATTAAATATTGATGCGGAATGGAAAATTTTTGTGCCACATCTAATGGAAATTAATGTGTGGTATCAAAGCTGTTTATCTTGTAACTTTTGATTATAGATAAATTTCTACTAAATCAAAAAATTAGAAATAAATTTACATCAATAATTTTAATTTTGGTTTTTAATCAAAGTATTCTATCTATGTTTTAACTTATTATTTAGATACATTCTTTTTCTCTTAAAATCCAAAAATTCATGTAAACAAATTCAACGAATACGAAGATGTGCGCATTCGAGCGAAAAGTGGCACATTTCCGAGCGAGGGAGGCAAATGAAGCGCGACGCGGAGCGGCGCGCTTCATTTTCCCGAGATCGGAATGTGCCACTTTGAGCTCGAATGTGCGCACTCGGTTTTAAGCACGATTCGCAATATTTTTCGTGCCAAAAAATTAATAAATAGTTTTAATCGTTCCCTCTCACTCGGACTTATAAGTTTGTCGTATCTTTTCGCTCGCTCCCACTCATTGCTATGGTAAATATACGTTTTTTTCGAATATTTACAGAACTAAATTAAAGCATCAAAAGAAGCACAACTTCAAAAATTTTCTAATGGGAGGACACATTTCTGAACGAGATGCGTACAAAAAAAACAATTTATAACAGAATTTCGACAACGGTAATTGAAGACCATCGATCATTTTACTTATGACATAACGCAAAGCCGGATGGAGTACATCAAAAAGTTTCTTCAAATCGAAATATGTTTTAAGATGCAAATTTTATTTTCGTGTTTGTATGAACCGGAGTAAAAAAAAAGGACGTAGTGAAGCTATATGTATGTAAATTTTTCGTAATAATAAGTTTTTTCGCGTAGAAATAATAGCTAGTGGAAAAAATGATAAGTATTCGCGGGTGCGGGTGCGGGTGGCCGTTATCAATGGGTGCGTTTGCGAGCCGCACGCGGGCGAGAAGGCATCCCCAAAAATAAACATTCTATAATTGCTCATCCCTTGTTTATGGATGGGGCTTTAGTATGCCAATTAAGCTTTGTATCGATTTCAACGAAATTAGACGCGGCGTTACAGGTGTATTTTAATGCGCTTTTCTCGTTCGGAAAACTCGAAATCTATTATACACGAAATGTCCAAATAAATAATTTTACTGCGGACCCGAAAACACAGATAACGTTGATTAAATTCATCACTGAAACGCGCCCTTAATTTTTTATTTCGTGAATTCCTTAACGAGGCCCTTATTACCTGGCTCATTCGACATTTTTAATTTTAGACGGGTCTGGGTTGTTTTTGGGCGCAAATTAAAAATTATAAATTGCTTTTTAAACAAAAATCTAGAGCTCATTTAGATCGCATTCTGCGGTTAGTTAATACCGATTTGTTGTTTGATAAATTTTCCAATTATTTGATTGATCCCGATTAGTTGAAAACTGTGAACTAACAGCAGAAATATTATTTACTGATAATGCTATACATAATTGCTTTTATTGAGGTTTTAATTTAAATATATTGTGAGCAATTAAACGAATAATAAAATTGTTTGGCGTAGATCCACAACTATTAATAAATTTTAAAGTAAGAAAGTAGCAGAAAAAAAAACGTTTCAAAGAAAAATCATTTTAAATTGATAAAATTGAAAAAAGGGAGGGGGAAACGCTCAGTGAGTGTCCGCTTTGTTGCATGGAGAGCCATTTCGATGTAAAAAAATAACGAACAAATTAATAAACCCAAAACAACTGTTACGGTCCTGTGAATTAACGAAAACATTATTGAAATTTGATCAAACGCTTAGTACAATAACCATAAAGTGTATAAAATCAGTAAATGACCTTTTCGTGCAAATATTGACCGGGCTATAGCCCAGTGAATGACTGATTACTAAATTCGCCCATTAAAAACGAATAATTCATTAAATTTTGTAAAAACCAACGAGCTCGCAAAAGACACAACAAAGCTCTTCTAATTCTTCCTTTTGAACGTACAAAACTTTTCGAAAAACTCGATTTCACCTCGAGACGTTGCGTTCAGAAATTGCTTCGATTTAATGTGCTACTTAAATAACTAATAAGGAAAGTTGGTGATTTTTTTTGAGCAATTAATTCCGATGTTAATGGACACAATAATTTTTTCAAACTACTTAGCGTGCACATAAATCATTACATTACGTACACGCAAAACATCATGTCGGAGGGCATTTATAACTTTTCTCCCGTACTTTGTCTTTTTTTATTATTAAAGAAAAAAAGAATTGTTCGCATGTATCTGATCGTATTGTAAATAATAAAAGGGTACGTTGCGTACGTGACAACTTAATAACGCAAACAATTTCGTTAAATTATTTATCCCGCTTCCTCAACGATCGGGATCAATATTTAATTCGTAAATGCCAAACGTAAAACGGATTTGTTTGACGAAAGCTTTTTGCTACCCTTTAAGATGTTTTACATTTAATAACACAACAATTCGGATTCGAGAAATAAACAGAACTCGTGTCGGGCGAACTTTAGATCAGCCCCGGGCGCCAAAAGATTTTTCGGCCTAGCTTTATAAAAGGCCCACGAAAAATGTATTTAGCTTTTCTTTTGCAAAACTAAATTAATTAAGGGCTTATGCCTACTTTTTAATCTTAAGAATATTTCTCCAACATTATATAAAAATTGGAGCACACGTTCAAAAGTTATAAGTTAAAAAAAAAATAGTTTTAACACTAGAACTACCAACCGGTCAAAATGACCGGTTTCAAAATTTCATCACAAGATTTTTATGTAAAACCTTACTTATTATTTTTTGAATATGTCATGACTTTCTAAATATATGTATTCAATAACACCATACATTTCTTTTTTCCCCTGCGTATGCAACATACCTAAATATACCAACCGGTCATTTCGACATTTTGAAGAGATTTTCAAAAGAAACGTCAAATGTCAATATGATAAGATTACACAAAATTTTGGGAATTCACCAAAATTAGTATATTCTGCGTATATTTGTGGTTTTCAGCTTAGTAGTCATTGCGTTTTAGTATATTATTGACTATTATTGTAAACAGTTCAAATTACTATTATTACATTGTTATTGTTTAGTTTAGCTATTCAGTGAAATAAATATAACTCCTTACAACTATACATTCTTGCTGATGTTTGAAAGTATACTTGGAATAAGTATTTTGATTATTTTATATCGAAAAAATATATTTCGTATATTCTTCTTCAGTTATAAAATTAGCCCAATATTCAAAACAATACCACTCTGTAAGCATTGCGTTGAGAAACATAAAATCTGAATAATAAAAAATAAAAATATTATTCCTAATAATAAGAATCAATAATTGAACTTGTTACTTTTATTTTTGTATAATTTAATTAATTTTTATATTTTTCCGAAAATTTTTAATAAAAATTACCTGTGTTCACAATAAATGTAAGAAATAAACGTTATTTTTTGTAAACGATTCTATTTTTTTTAAACAATTAATTTATTGAATTTAAAATAAGCAGCATTTTGACCGGTTTAAAAATGCAGTTCAACGTGTATTTTCCAGTATTTACAAAAATTTCAGTCTTAGAGTCAACTTGCACTCGTTTTATGTGTTTACAAAAAATAAATTTTTTTTGAAGAGTAGATTTCAATCCATTAAGACGAAATTTATGTAAAAATTTATTTTGAAAATAATTTGAATTTTACAAATTTTTCCGATTAGTGATAACGCTAATACATATTTGAAACAAATTTAATAAAACGTAAGATTCAAGTTCTGACAAAATTAATTTTGCGATTTCAAGTGAGAAATGAGTGCAAAACCATAAAACGAAGATGGGCATTCTAGCGAAAGTGCAATTCGGTTTAAGCGCGATTACCATTATTTTTTCTGAGATGGAATGTGACTTGAGTCAACTAACTCTTTTAAGCACGAACAATAAATACGAAATTCGACGTATGCAGAAAAAATTTAAGCAAATTTCTTTGGAAAATATAATTTGATTTCTTGGAAACACTTAATTTTCCGATTTAAGTAGGACAATTAATAAACCAATTAAACAAATTTACTTGAAAAAGTATAGCATCATTTTTTTTATTTTGCGATTTGAAAGTGAGAAAATTGGTGCAAAAAATCCAATAAAACGAAGATGGGCACGTTCGAGCGAAAAGTGGCACATTTCCGAGCGAGGGAGGCAAATGAAGCGCGACGCGGAGCGGCGCGCTTCATTTTCCCGAGATCGGAATGTGCCACTTCGAGCTCGAACGTGCACACTCGGTTTTAAGCACGATTCACAATAAATAATTTTTTTTCTTAGACGGCTAACTTCAACTATGAGCCACGAAAAAATTAACGTGCAAATTTGCGCTGGCTTTGACAAATAAATTTGATTTTCTTTTCGAAAATCACGTAATTTTCTCGATTCCAAGTGGGCATAACCCCTTAAGCATCTGCGCCAAAATAAAATAGTTCCGACCGAAAGCTCAAAGCTCAATCTTTGGGCACGAAGAAGGCGAATTTCGTATGCAGGTGGAAGGTAGGCCCTTTTGGGCTTATCTCGCAACTTATAACCTTCATTAAGGAAGTTTATCGAAAAACTTTAAAGCGAAATTAGCAGGTCTGAAAGTTTCAAGGTCGGCCCTAAATTTGACTCTTTGCTCGCCTAATTAGTTCTTGAGTCGAGAGCTTAAAAATTTATTAAGCCTCCGAGCTTGTGTTCCGTTCGATTTTTTACCCGAGTATTCCTTTAATTTAATTAGTCGCAGTTGCGAAAAGCGATTTTTTAATAAGCTCAACTTCGCCCCGTTCCCATTCGCGAAATCATTTTTAGCGATTTCGACTTTGCGCAACTTCTTTTTTCCGAAAAGGGGAAAACTCGGACGCATTAATATAAAATACCGAGCTCTTTCGCCGAGTTTAAAAAGTCTTAAACATTTTTCTGAGATCTTTATGTATCGCAAGAGATTCGATTTCGCAAAACTTGATGCGTTAGATAAAATTATTTCGGCATCGATCCTTGCGAAAGTTTCGCATGTATTAACTTACACATTCGTGGGGTAGGTTTGCCATTTAATATTTATTGCCGAAACTCGCAAGTTCGCAAGACTATGATTTCGTCCGAAAAAGAGGAAAAGTTGGTGCGGCGGGGTTTCGCTTGCAAATTCTGTTAGTATTTTGCAAATCGTAGGGGAATTAATTGCCGGAATAAATTATGCTGTAAGGGCGCCCTCCCCAACGATGTTGTGCGTCAAAGTAGTCGCCACTCGGGGTGGTTTTATTCTTTTTTTTTTCTCTTTCCAAATGGGGGCTTTGATGATGGCGAATTTACTATTTTGGTAGATCTGCGAGGATTGAAGGAATGACTCGACAAATTGAATTACAAAACGTAGTGATTGTGCAAATTTAATTGTGTCGGTCGATTTGTTTTTTGTGGGGGGGTGAAAATGTGAATAGAATCGTTTTTTGAGATTGTATGTCTTAGTTATACTAACAAATTTAATTTAGTTCAGTATATATTCAGTATATGTTCGAAAAAACGTATTTTTACTATAGCAATGAGTGGGAGCGAGCGAAAAGATACGAAAAATTCATAAGTACGAGTGAGAAGAACCGAAAAAAAATATTTATTAATTTTTCGTCAGCGAAATTATTGCAAATCATGCTTAAAACCGAGTGCGCACATTCGAGCTCAAAGTGGCACATTCCGATCTCGGGAAAATGAAGCGCGCCGCTCCGCGTCGCGCTTCATTTGCCTCCCTCGCTCGGAAATGTGCCACTTTTCGCTCGAATGCGCACATCTTCGTATTTATTGAATTTGTTTACATGAATTTTTGGATTAAAAGAGAAAAGAGTAATATATCTAAATAATAAGTTAAAACAGATAGAAAACATTGATTAAAAACCAAAATTAAAATTATTGATGTACCCCCATTTAAAAATTTTGCGTACGCTCCCGCTTATTTGTTTAGGGTAGTATATATATTATTATTAATGAAAGAGGTTACAAGAAAAATAATTTCTGGTCTAGAAATGTAAAAAAATCGAAATTTTTTTTTCATATTTCCGAAGTTTGGACATTCAAAAATATGCTCTTAAAAGGATTTTTCAAAATTTCAATTATGTAAAAAGTTACAGCTATTATAAAATATAAGTATAGCGTATCATTTTATGAGTAAAATCTCCGGAACGCGTTTTTCTCGAAACTGTTTTTTCGAAACGATACCCACGATTTCTCAAGTTCTACTGGACCGATTTACCTAAATTTTTGAAAGTCTTTTTATAAACTTCTCTATATCTGGAACCATCCTCATCCCCAAATTTCAATTTTTCTATTTTAAAATGGAAAAATTCAAAAAAAGTGGTACAAAAATTGGTTTTTTTTCAGGCAGTCGCCATTTTGAGAAAATTTTTTCAACTTTTCTGTAGTTCCAGACATTGCGACATTATTCTAGATTAATAATTTTTTTTTTTTTGTTTGAGATTGTTAGGAGGGTTGGAATCGTGGGTATGGTCACGTACGAATTTTTTGAGAACCCCCACTTTTTCAGCTACTAATTTTTTGAATTTTTAACTTTTATATGTATTCTTGTAATGTTAATAAATAACTTATGAAAAAATGGATAGTAAAAATTTGATTGCCTTTTTTTTACGGCCCCTCAAAAATTACCTGAAATTCATGCCTCTACACCAGAATACCCCCGTAAGTTAAAATATTTATAGAATTGATTTCTGCCGAGTTGCTTTGAATACTTTGATTAAACAACAAAATTAATACCATTGGCGTACACCCTCCTTTATTTGTTTAGAGTAGTATATATTTCATTATTAATCAAAGAGGTTCCAAAAAGTTGAAACATGTATAAAATTGATTGAAAGTTGCTTTAAATACTTTGATTAAAAAACGAAATTTATACGTCACTTGTTTTACACAATGGCTCTTTTACACGGTTTACAAAAATAATAATTTAAAAAATTTTTAATAATAAAAGCTATTTTACGTAAAAAAATAAATAAATTTCTAAAAGTAACTGACCAATTTATGTATATTTTGCTTTGTTTTGCATTAACACGGTTTCCCAAACGAAAAAATCACGATTTTGATTTACACGGTTCTCTGTGGAACGTATCTAAAGTGTAAATCAGCGGATATATTTTTTTAAAGGAGGCGCAATAACATAGTTTTGAAACCACTGGTCTAGCTATACACAAAAGGAAGATAACACGCGGTTATATTGAATTTAATTACGCCACAGAAGTATAACTTCTAACACGGAGTTTTTTTATATTCCGTTTCACAATGTCTTAGTTACTAAATAATAATTTTTAAATAATAATAACGTTGCAAAATAATTAAATAGAACAAAGTTTGTATGTAATGAACATGGGCGTAGCTGGAGAGCTTTCAGGAGGGAAGCGGGTGTTTTCCTAAGGAGAATAACAGGAGTTTTCCTAGGGGTAAAGGACGGGATTTTTAGGGGTAAAGAACAGGAGTTTTGCGGAGGGGTGAAGACCAGAAATTTTCCTAGGGGGAAGAACGGGAGTCTTCGTAGGGGGGAGGTCGGCCAGCAGATGAACCACCACAAGCTTTTTATTTTGGTAATCCGAATACTATCGAATTTTCTAGGACTGCCTACCCTTCGTGCCCCTCCAGCTACGCCCATGGTGATTAAATTTTTAAAGCGAGCATCTTTTTAATTGCAACAAATTTAATCTGTATTTTGTATAAAAAATTATTAGCAAGTATACGTACAAACTTTTGTAAATTAATTAAAATTGATTTCCACAGAGGAAATTGTATGAATTTCTTTAAAATGAATTTTTTAAGTGGAAATTCGTTTTTAAACAATTAATTTCTGTACATTTTAATTTTAGACAGTTTTAAATAAAGCCAATAAGTGTTAACCGTCTAAATAAGTATTTGTAATAAAATGCATTATTTCTATTTGGTTCAAAAAATATTTTTCAGCAACTGTAATAACCAATTTTAGGTTTTTCTTTTACGAAATTCGATAATTATTGCTAAAAACAAACAGATCGATTTTTATTGTCTCAAAAAACATAAACGCAAAATATAAGTAATTAATTTAAAGAAATATTGTGTGATTTTGTATTAAACCCGGAGCTTTGTCAAAATAAAATCAATTTTAACCTGAGGAGCTATTTCGAAATAAAATATCGCCAAACTTGGGACGTTATCAGTCGTCGAAACATCTTCATCCCCATCGAAAACTATTGAGTAAAATAGTAACAGAAATGTAATAAGAAAACCTTTCAGGTCAACGTCCTTATTTCTAAGGAGATATCCAAAACTTTCCGACATGTCTTGAATTTTCCTTCAGAATTTAAAATTTGTTTCAATTTTCGTCGTGCCGTACTAAATAAGTTGTTTTTCCTCCCTGTTTTTTTTTTCTCTTCTGCGAGAAAGAGGAATATTGTTGCAGTAAAGATTTATATATTTTTTTTTCCGTAGAATTTCCACCTTCGTTTTATCCGTTTATGTTATTATAAAGCTTCGCATTTTCCGGTTTGTTTATATCGAGCAGCACGTGTAGATTCGTTTAGAATACTAACTAAAGCCTCCTCTCTAATTCTGTCCACCCTTTCGCCCCTTATCATTCAATCCACTTCTGGCTCGGTTCTTTTTTGCATCTCCCTGGTCTAGTTTCTCTCACCCTTGTCATTCCTTCTTGATCTCTCCCGGTTTTATTACATTTCCGTATCGATTTACTTTCCTTTCCAGACAGAGCAAGTATTAATATTCCATAATGGAGTATTTTAGGCGAGTAGGTGTGTTAAGGCCCAGTCACTTTGCATTGTAAATTCGGCTTTTTTTTTAATAATTTTGTTTTTTAATTTTTGAAAAAATTCCAAAGTCCTCGTCGCTCCACAAAGATATTTGGAGGCAAAAGGGTCGCACAAGTTTAAAATGACACTTATTGAGCCAACCAAATGCTACGCCAATGATTTTTTCAAATATCCAAAAACAATCTCTCTTTGAGACCAAACACATTTTTCGTTAACCCTCCGCATACTAGGTGATTAATTGTCACATGCCATACTAGGTGGGGTTTGTCATACCCCGAAAATAAAATTAAATACAATCCACAAAATTGTACTTTATTAAAGTTAAATGATAAGAAATATATTTCAATAACCAATAATGAATAGGTTTAAGTAAAACACATACATATCTATTTATGCATTAGAATCGACTTTTATTAATAAAAATACTAGAACTTTACTTTTTCTTCAACTTATAAACTATCGAGTCTTTTCTTGAGTACTAAATTCCAATGACACGTATCAATTACGATACCGAATATTAAGAAAACCTAACAAGAATTTCATTCTGGCTCCTTATTGAAATACAAATTAATTACACGGCTCTTTCTTAATGATTCGCAATAATTTAGACCAATAAATTACACGAAAAATTAATTGAATAATTTTAATCGTTCCCTCTCACTTGCACTGACAAGATTATCGTATCTTCTCGCTCCTTCCACTCATTGCTATGGTAAACACATTTTTTGAATATAAAATCGATATTTACTAAATTAAATTAATATTTGTGATTTGAAAGAGCGCACGGTAAATTACACTAATATAATAAACACGAGGATGTGCGCATTCGAGCGAAAAGTGGCACATTTCCGAGCGAGGGAGGCAAATGAAGCGCGACGCGGAGCGGCGCGCTTCATTTTCCCGAGATCGGAATGTGCCACTTTGAGCTCGAATGTGCACACTCGGTTTTAAGAACGATTACCAAACGTGCCCTTTTTTCCAAAAAAAATTGTTCACGTTAGTTATACCCCACCTAGTACACGGAAGGTTAAACAATTTTTTATACAAATTTCACTTTTCAGTTTTAATAAAATTAGAACGCATTTTTGTAGTTTTTAATGTTTTTAGTTTTAAAAGCGTTGTTTCTCGTGTTTTTTTTTAAGGCGTTTTCTATATTAATTTACAGTTCCCACAATTTTGCATGTATTTTAAACTAGCAAGACAATTTTTTAATACATATTATATTAGTTATCTTGGCCTCGATTCGCGTGGTTAATCGGAGGTCCACTGTAATGTACAGAATTAAATATATTTAATTTGGTGAAAATGTTCTTTAATTACTTTTATTAGTTTTCAAAAAATTTATTTATTTTTACCAATTAATAAAATAATCAAGGATCTACTGTGATATGCAAAATTAAATATATTTAATTTTTTAAATTTAAACAAAATCCAATTAAAATGATAAACGCCATCAATTATTCCGAAATTTGGTTTATTTTTCGTCCAAAGTGACTGGGCTGAGATAACATAAATAGAAATCATCCGAGGATTCTTCGTCTCGATTGTCTTAGGTTTGACTTTTTTATCTGGGATTTAATTCTGCCCTTTTTCCTTTAATAACTATCGTTTGGAGGCTCTTAAAGGGCTTTATGTTGGAGCATTAAGTTTAAATAGACGATTTTAATGTGGCATAATGTTCTCATCCTAAATAAACTTGGGTGGAATATCTACAACAGCTGACAAACTCGTTGGAATATGAAATATCGATGGCGTTTCCACTTACTGGAAAATCATGGCAAATAAAGCTCGACGTTTATCGGCACGAAGAGAAATGCGTTTTAATAATTGCATAAGTTTATGTGTTTTACTAATTAAGCAACAAGTGGACTTTTTAAATTTAATAAACGCAATGAAAGCTCATTATTTTGTAGTCTTTTTAAAAAAAAAAACTCTTTAATTTTAATATACCGAACCCGAGTAAAAATAAAAATTTATTTAGCTTTAATAATTTGTTTTTAATTTAGTATACAGTAAGGCCTCAATTAGCAAGCCGCTCCAAGCCTCAAAACAATTCAAAATTTACATTGATTCGACTTATTGCAGTATTTCCAAATTACCTCGTTTAACGCTGTTTCGTTTAGCGCTCTGTCGCCTAGGAATGCATGCTCACCACTAAACGAGGACTTACTGTATTTCATTATAAGAAACGTCTTATTTATTTTTACAAGCGTTGTACGTTGCACAAAAATGTTTAATTTAACAATGGATATGATCGAAGAGATTTAAAAAAAATCTATTTTCGAAAGCATCGGATATGTATCTCGGTCAGAGTGCGTTAAATTTGATATTCTGTTGAATAATGAAATCGGGCACAGCAAAATAATTATTACGTATTGGATTCGGCATTTTTCCCTCACATTTTTGGATTTAATAAGGGCGTGTATTCCACTTTCCTCCCGGTTAATGCATCTTTGCTTTTTAAAAGCATTAATCGAAATCGAAACATTTTAATTTGTGTCGGGATTATTTTTTTTTCTCGTTTTGAATACAATCCCTAAATCGCAGCTAAAAGTTACCTTTAAAAAATCACACAATATTTCTACCAGTCCCCATCAAAAATAAATTATAAATGATCTGTTACGTTTTCTTTTTTAATTTGCGAATTTCCTTTTAAATAGATTTTTTTCAAACAACCACTAATAACTAATTAATTTGGACACCAACCATCAATAAAAAAAATATGCATCGTTAAACACACATAAAATGATAACAAATCTAGATTTTTCGTCCCCTAAAATAAAAATCAAAATGGTAGAACAACAAAGGACGACCGAACTTATAAAAGGGAATAAAGAGAATAATAAAAACGAAATCAAAGAAAGATTGAATTTAGGCACAAAGGCAAACAGATGTACAGGAAAAGTACGCCATTACACCAACCTTATAATTAAGGGGTTGTTAAATTTTAAAACGGAAGCAAAGGATTGGTCAGCAACCCTTCACCTTTAAAGGGCGCCCGCAAAGAAATGGTGGATCGAAAACGGCTCTTAATTTTTTAAATGTGCTTTTCAACAAGGCGCAAAGATGCCATTAAAAATTTCAAACGCGCCGGAAAAAAAAGCGGGATAAAAGAGCTGCGGGGGCAGGTTAAATATTAGCACATCAAAGTTTCACTTTTGGGAAGCCCATTGCAATTTCTGCAAAGTTGCTTTCACATTTAATTTTCAGTTTGTGTTGAAAGTAGAAATTAATTTTCGGCGAAATTCGAAACTTCCCACTTGTAATTCTGCGGTTTTGTACCTCCATTAAAACAGATCGATATTAATTATCAGTATCTGCAACTTTTGTTTGATATTTTTGTTGAAATTGCCGTTAGATTTGCGAGTTTCGATTTCGGGCAACGAAAACAGACGGCGCTGCGAAGGGGGAGCGCCACCGCCGCAAAAAAAATAATGCGACGCGTTTTCTGGATTTTCGAATTTACGAATGCAGGCAACACGAAACGAATAATAAAGAAGTAGTTATAAAAGAGCTGTAATGTATACGAAAAATGATTTTAAAACACCGACTGGAAAAAAATGTTTGAACATGCAAATTGGCTTTTAGAGTTTGGTTTAGACATTCGCTTAGCGAATATTTCGAAAACTTTCAAAGCGCCGCTTCGCCCCGACCTGCGACCTTTCAGGGGTGAAAGCATAATGTATCGCCGAATCTTTAATATTTGCTTTGCTTTTAATATACGTGCAAATCTAGGTTTTATATTAACCGAAATTTTGCTCTATTTTATTGGGCGCAACTTTCTTCCTCGATAAAAAAATGTATCCCATTTATTTACAACAACATCCTGTATTGTTTCGAACGGATCACCAACTTCGTATTTAAAAAATTTAAACAATTAATTGTTTATACCCTCCGACCAAAATGATTATGTTTTCTTTAATTTTAAATAAATAAATATTTAATTGTAAAAACCTGATTTAATATCATTTCTAAATGTATGATTCCGATAATTACAATGTAACCATGGCTGCAAAGTAATTAAAGACTTCTGATTGGCTAATTAATGAGCGGCCATCATTTAAAATAAAAATAGGCCAATCAGAGTTGGTTATTTAAAGCGGAATTTTTAAAAATGTGTTTTTAATTTTAAAAAAACAATTTTTTGATTTTTGAGTTTTACTGATAACTCCAATTGTTTTTAATTTCCATCAACCTTAGCTTTTCGAGACTTGACTGTTATTTATACAAGAAGCGTGAATACGTTTATCGTCGCTTTAATATTTAATTTAATTTAAATAGCCGCAACATGAGCCAATATTGCACAAACACCCTGTATAAGCACGCCAAAACGTATATTCAGTCGTTTCCTAACCAAATACACACAAAAATAGGAACAAAAAAAAAAAAAGCCACTGTAATTAGACAAAATCTGATTGCATGTAATTAATAAAAGGTAGAATGCATTTTTGTTACTACAGGGGCCTTTTTCCTAAAAAGCAAAATGTTTTCTCCTACCTTTAAGATCTTGTGGTTGGCTCGAGAGGACCGTTCAGCTGCACTCCCGATTTTAACACTCCCGGGCCGACTTTTTTTTTAAATTACTTTAAAGACAATCGAATAGAAAAAGCAAAACACGATTTTTTTAAACGAACGAGTAAGCTATTATTAAAAGGGACAGCACTTTTACTGGGAGGACTTGAAACGGTTTTAAGACTACGAACAAAACGCGATTATCCCGAAAACGGTTTCAAAAACGAACACCTTAAAAACTGATCTGCTTCAAACAAAAAAAAACATTTTTAGAACAATTAAGAAACAAATATAATAATAAGCATAAATTATTTTCTTCTGATTTATGATTTTGTAATCATGTAAAAAAAATTCAAAAATATTTAAAGGCTTAGAAAAATTACAAGCTCAATCAAATTTAATAAAATTAAAGCTGTAGTTTTTTAATTTTACATTTTTGAGTATGAAATTTTGATTGTATTTGATAATTAATTTCTGATGGGAACTCTCACCCTTTGTGTGGTTACATTTTCGGATCTGCACCGCAGTTTTGTAATGGACCAACAGTGCAATCCTGTAAAAAAATTTAAAAAACCATTAATTTTATAAACATCAACAAATTGTTGTTACAATAAATTAGTTTTCTTAAGCATTTGTTGCTATTTAAAATCGTTTCATTCAATTATTTTTCAACGAGTACCATCGCTTTGGCCTCTTTTTGGCAAAGATTTCTCACCTCTTTTTCGATTGGGCAAACAAGCTGTGTTTCTAATTAATTTCAGTTTAATTCAGCGCAATATTTTGGAAACGTTGTAATTGTTGTAATGCTACTGTTAAACTAACGTCTTTGCACGAACGAAAACGTTGGAACACTAAAAAGTATTGCTATCAATACAACGTGGAGACCTATAATAAACGTTTGCTGCGAAAGTCATCCTTATTCGTAAAGGCTTTACGAACCGATTTGGTATCAAATGAACCATATGCGAAAACTTTATCATATCAGGTGGGCCCCGATTACTTTAATTTATTCTTAAAGCCGTAAGCCAACTAACAACTGATAATCGGATCGAAAATTTAATGCAGAGAATGCAAAAGTTTGATCGACTATTTTTAACCTTGTAACAAATTGAGGCATTGTTGTAAATTGTTTAAATCCTTTAATGCAGTGGTTTCAAAACTTTATGTAACTGTACATCCCTTCAAAAAATCAAATCTTGGCGTTTCTCCACTGGTCGTCTATACCCTGATTTGCACGGTAGATAGATTTGAAAAAACCGTGTAAATCGATAGCATACTTCTTTGTATGGAAAACCGTGTAAATCGAAAACAACGTTGTTTGTGTAATAATTAAGTAAAAAGCAAAAAATCGGATCCGCAATTTTTCGGCCCATGACCGTGGTGTATTTTTTTTAACTAATGACCGATTGCGATTTAATATAACGTACAATGTTAAAAATGACCCCATTTAGCCCCATAGGACAGAAAAAAAAATTGTTAAAGAACGATTGCTTGGGATCCTTGAAAATATAAAAGTGTATTAATATTGGCCGAAACAGAAGAAAGCGGTTTTTTTCTGAATTTTCTAATTTTTGATTTTTTTCTGAATTTTTCTGGCATTCAATGTGCTCAAAGAAAAAAATATTGTCTTCTGTTTCGGACAATGTTAGTACATTTTTATGTTTTTTAAGGATGCCCAACAATCGATTTTTAAAATAATGGTCATTATTAACATTTACCTTTTATAGAAGCAATTTAATATTTCTTACGTAAAAAACTATTCCTTCCAAATTTTTTTGTTATGTTAGCTCTATCAATAAATATATTGAGTACTGCTCTGATATTAACCCATGGTACAAAATGAGGAAAAAAATAGTTCAACTGTAAAAAAATGTAGCAACCCGAAATAAATTTCTATATCCAAGAATAAATTGAAAATAGCTTCCAAAAAAATCCCATTTCACATCCAGGGCCGAAAATAAATTTGTTTTTGTATATTGTACAGAGTACAAATAAATATAATTTACTGTAAAAATTTTCAGCCCCCAAAAAGTGCCGCACCCACCGCCCCGCTGTAAAGCACCACCCCATATCTCAAAAATATTACTTGCTTGCAGCGACGAAAGCGGAGGTTTCAGCCGTCTGGGGGCGTAGGCCAAATATGCCGCCACTTTATTTCAGAATTTAAATTCAAAAGCTTTAAATTTAAAGAAATACATATTTTATTATGATATTATGCCACCTCCAAAATAATGCTACTCCCAAAATAGTACCATCTCCAAATAAGTGGCACCCCCAAGAAAGTGCTGCTCGCACCGCCCCCGCTCCGCTCTGCTAATGCTTTAAGGCACCGACTAATTTTAACAAAAAAAAGTTACTTATTTGGGGTGGCGTTGCGTGGGTGCAAGTCAAAATTTACCGCCCCCTTATTTACATATTTAAATCTGAATGTTTCCAAAATTTATAGAGCTGCAGAAATCCTTGTAAAAATTTTGCCACCCCCCCAAAAGTGCCTCCCCAGCTACGCTACTGATGGTTTTGTATACTTTCAAATTAAATAAGGCTTCATTTTTGATTTGGGACCCACCCCTCTATCCTTTTGTATTCCATCTCATTTCATTCATCACACAAACGGAATATATGCGTATTAAATAAAGACACAAATATTTTTATTGCAATACAATATTAAAATCTACCTTATACATCTCCCGGTTCCATTTTCGTAAGTCCGAGGGAACGCGCATCGGGAACGAAGGACCATCCGCAAAGCTGGCAACGACGGGCGAAAGCAGGAAAATTTGCACGGCACACCGTAATCAATCTACTTTGAAATACGCCAACGTACTGAGTGGGGATGAAGTAAGTTAGCGAAACTGCGACACGTGAAGTCGCTCAGCCAATGGGAAGCGCTTAGCAACATCCGAACACCGTAAATTGTAACACTTTCGCCGATTTAAGCACCTTTAATAATTTTTACATGCAACGAGTGGGAGCGAGAGGGAAATAGGTTTCGGCGATTCCACATACACATGCGAATATAAGGCGATTTTAGCATTGGAAATTTCGACCAAAATTATAAGCAAATGAATTTATAAATTAACAGCATTTTTTTAATGTAGAATTGTATATTGGGCAAGCTCATTTTGGGCACCAAGTCCCGTAAATTAATTCAACTCTATTTGAGGAATAATTATTTTTGGGTAAAAAGGCCTTGGTCGATCGAAAGCTATTGATTTTTACCCTGTTTTGGTTAATTAATTCATTTAAGATGGAAGGAAGGATATGTGTAACGCATCCTCACTAACATATCCTTCTCTGGGCCCCGTTTAAATTAGTTATGTACCCAAAAACAAATAAAATCGGTACTTTTGCACCCTTTTGCCTCTTTCAAACAATATTCTGTTAGGTTTTCAATAAGAACGAATCTATATTTTAGAAAACCGATTTAATATTTATTATTTAGTATTTATTCATAACAATTTTGGCCGAATAACAGTATTTAGTAACAATCCAACATTTTCACAGTGAATTTGCATTAAAATTGGGCAAAAGAGATTGAACGCAACTGCAAAAAAATTTGGAGCCGCGACCAATATTTGATATGCCAAAGTAGACTTTGAAATGGTTTGGAAAATAATTCTATTTCCAAGTCCGCAGTTCCAGAAAAAAGAAATTATATAATGTCACCTCAGAATATTTTCATCTTGCCCAAAAACCTTAAGGCATCCCCCAAAATATCATTAAACGAACACCACTTCCCGTATTCCAAAAAAAAAAATGCTTAATTTTCAATTTGCTGAGGACCACGGCCATATTCTAAGATTGTATTAAGTCCCGGTAATTCTCTTCGCACATTTTTTTATTGCATAGTGTAAAACGGGCATTGTACAGCCCAAAAGCGAAACGGTCCATATTTATAAGAAACAGATACAGATATTTTTGCTTTGATCCAAAAAATTGTTAGCCGTGTTGAAAATCATAGGTAAATATTCGCGGTCCCATATCCCGAAATTTGCGAAAATTCGCATCGCAAACGAGGGACCACCCACGAAGCCTCGAACGGCGGGCTGAAACGTGAATTTGTGACGTCACAAACACATAAGCGAAATTCAAATAAAAATTATTTGCAAACTAATTGTATTGTTATATATATTTTTTTTGAATGCATGTATGTAGCCATATCAAGCATTTCTATTGTAGGCACTAGGTCCTTGAAAACAATTAAGCAATTTCAATTTTTAATTATAAACACATTATAGATCATTAAAGGAGCAAACATCACTGCAATAGATCACAAACCTTTGCATCGGGGGTGCCCAAAATTTGTGCTACTGCGCCTCCCTTACAAAAATCGAATCTTGATGCCTCCCTCACTATATACACCTGTTCCCCGATTTACACGGTAGATAGATACACGTCTTGCATAGCACAACTGTGTCTTTTAAATAGTTCTCATTCTTTTAAACCTTTTAGAATTTTTGTTTTTGTGAACCGTGTAAAAAAATACCGTGTAAATGGAGGATTGGGTATATCGTATTAAAAACAATACAGCACGTTTCTGAATGGAAAAAAAAACGTAATAAAGCAACGAAATACATTTTTGTTGATCTTTTTGTGTCCCACAGTTTGGAAATCACTGCTTTGATGTTTAAAAACTTACACAACTCTTACTATTAAACTATAATACATTGAACCCGTTACTAAAAATAATCTAATAAGTGAATAAATAATTTAATAGAATTAAAGCAATAAGCAAAATACTAAATTGATTTTTTTCTATTACAGTAAAACCTCAGTTATACGGATTTGCGATTATGCGGATTGTCAACCGTGTGTGCGACTGTTTTATTTAGTGATTCATATTTCTTGCGTTTTTTGTAAACATATACCTAACAATTTGACCAAATTTTTTCCTGTTAAAACGGGACGCTTCGTAATCGTGCTTAAAGCCGAGTGTGCACATTCGAGCTCAAAGTGGCACATTCCGATCTCGGGAAAATGAAGCGCGCCGCTCCGCGTCGCGCTTCATTTGCCTCCCTCGCTCGGAAATGTGCCACTTTTCGCTCGAATGCGCACATCCTGGTATTTGTTGAGTTTGTTTACATTCATTTCTAAAAATGACTGATCAACTTCTGCATATTATGTTTTGTTTTTAATTTACTACGAAAAATTATGATTTCGATTTACACGGTTTTCTCTGGAAGCTATGTATTGTTTAAATCGGAGAGTAAATATACAGTGGGAAGGCTCCAAGACTAGATTTTTTTAAAGATGGCGTAATAACATATAATTTGGGGCTAGTGGTCTAGCTATACATAAACGCGTTGTTATATTTAATTTAGTTATGCCAAAGAAGTATTACTTGTATCGCGCGTACATAAGGACACGGGTTTTTTTATAATACTGCTCTTTGTAATTAATTTTTAATAATTAACTAGATTTATTTTAATTAAATCAAAAGACTAAGGTATTTAGTTTCGCTAATAAGGAAATGGTTCTCAAAATAAGTATAACGGTGTTGCATATACAAAAATAGGCAAAAACTAATCACAAAAGTTAATTTCGTTTCCTTCGATTGTTCTATTTAAATTAAAAATTAAAATATATGGTTTTTAAATGTTTTTTCAAGTTTCAAAACGAAAAACGTATGGGTGTTTTTTTTGCATTTTTAATAGTTGAACTTTTGGTGCTTGAGAAATTTGGGCATTGATTTTGAGTTTTGATTTGTGTTCATACCTAAAATTGGTTCCAATTTGTTAAATTTAAAAAGAAGCCCGTCTTTCGTTAAATTTTCGCAATTCGACTCGTATTATCGTAAATATTAATCAAAAATTAAATTTTTCACTACAAAGAAAATTAATCAAATGCCTCAAAGAAGAAATTTCAATAAAGAAATGTTTCATTCGACACTCTGATTATTATTTTTATTCAAATTGTTTATTAATTATATAAATAAACTGAAAATAAATACTAAAATAAATTATCGTGTTTAAGAATACAGAAAAATACAAACGTGCAGAAAAAAACGACGAAAATTAACTAAAATTGTATATGAGTCAAATTTTCTGAAGTGGGCCACTCAAAATCGTGATTAATATATGTTGCAATGTAACAATTTGACCAAGTTTTTTCTTGTTAAAACGGGACGCTTCGTAATCGTGCTTAAAGCCGAGTGTGCACATTCGAGCTCAAAGTGGCACATTCCGATCTCGGGAAAATGAAGCGCGCCGCTCCGCGTCGCGCTTTATTTGCCTCCCTCGCTCGGAAATGTGCCACTTTTCGCTCGAATGCGCACATCGTCGTATTTATCGGATTTGCCTATTTTATTATTTTATTCTTTAATTCAAACAATTAAAAGACGAATAAATTAGATCTATTTTGTTTTGAAAAAGGTTAGATATTTTATTCCTCTTGATAAGTTATCATGGTGCTCTTCCGCACGCCTAATTATAGCGAGCTTGCCAAAAATATTTTCAGGTGTACTTTGGAATGTTTACTAATTCGCATTTTTGATTAATTAAAATTGTATATGAGTCAAATTTTCTGAAGTGGGCCACTAAAAATCAACTAGTTGATTTTCATATCATCTTTTGCAGATTGTTGAAGGTTTATATGTCAAAATACATGTCTCCAAATATTTTTGGGTAATTTTCATTTTTCTGAAAATTATAAACAAATTAGTTTTAAGACACATTTTGTATACACTGTTGTAATTAGACTTCATTATATATACCTATTCGTGTATTTATGATGTTTAAGATATGTTTCATGATATCATTATATGGTTTTTTAAATGACCATTGAATTAAATTTATTTTGGGAGTTTTAATTGTCTAAAATTGTTTTGGAAGGTTGTCTAAAGTTAGCGGGGCTAGTAGTCACAAGCAACCATAAATATGTGCGGCCTTTTATTGTTTCTAGGGTTTTATACATAAAATTGGCTGTAATTATACATTTGTCATTTTTGTTTTAATTTATTGGCCTAAATTATTGTGAATCGTGTTAAAGTGAATTCGAGCTCAAAGTGGCACATTCCGATCTCGGAAAATAAAGCGCGCCGCCCGCGTCGCGCTTCATTTGCCCCCTCGCTCGGAAATGTGCCACTTTTCGCTGAATGCGCACATCTTCGTTTTATTGGATTTGTCTACTTTATCCTTGGCTCTTTCAAATCATAAATTTAAATTTTGGTTAGTAAATATCGATTTTATATTCGAAAATGTATTTACCATAGCAACGAGTGGAAGAGAGAAAAGATAGGAAAATTTAGTCGACTCGGGAGAGGAACGATTAAAATTATTTAACTGATTTTTTCTTTAATTTATTGGCCTAAATTATTGTGAATCGTGCTTAAAGAGTGCGCACATTCGAGTCAAAGTGGACATTCCGATCTCGAAAAAGCGCGCCGCCCGCGTCGCGCTTCATTTGCCTCCTCGCTCGGAAATGTGCCACTTTTCCTCGAATGCGCACATCGTCATTTATCGGATTTTCCTATTTTATTATTTTATTCTTTAATTCAAACAATTAAAAGAAATAAATTAGATCTATTTTGTTTTGAAAAGGTTAGATATTTTATTCCTCTTGATAAGTTATCATGGTGCTCTTCCGCACGCCTAATTATAGCGAGCTTGCCAAAATATTTTCAGGTGTACTTTGGAATGTTTACTAATTCGCATTTTGATTAATTAAAATTGTTTATAAATTTTGAAGTCCAAAAATCAACTAGTTGATTTTCATATCATCTTTTTCAGATTGTTGAAGGTTTATATGTTCATGTCTCCAAATATTTTGGGTTTTAAAAATTATAAACAAATTAGTTTTAAGACACATTTTGTATACACTGTTGTAATTAGACTTCATTATATATACCTATTCGTGTATTTATGATGTTTAAGATATGTTTCATGATATCATTATATGGTTTTTTAAATGACCATTGAATTAAATTTATTTTGGGAGTTTTAATTGTCTAAAATTGTTTTGGGGAAGGTTGTCTAAAGTTAGCGGGGGCTAGTAGTCACAAGCAACCATAAATATGTGCGGCCTTTTTTATTAGTTTCTAGGGGTTTTATGACATAAACGATTGGCTGTAATTATACATTTGTCATTTTTGTTACCATAACCTAAGTTCGTTAGATAGAATAAGTTAGAATAGAATAGATAGGGATAAACAGTACAGTTGTTGGCCAGTCGACAATGATTGGCCATATTTAGAAAATCATATAATAATAAATCTATATTTCCTAATATATAGTTTCTAATAAATGGTTCGTTTTTTTTGGTAAATTACTATATCTTATTTTAATTAGAAAATATTGGCCAATCACTGGAAATTCACTGATCTATTACTATATTTATATGGCCAATAACTATGTTTATTAATAAAAGGGCCAATCACTGTACTGTTTACCCCTATTTGTTTTCTCGTTTTGTATTTTAACTTTTATTTAACGTCTGACAACCATCCCTGACACGGAGTTAAAACTCACACTTTTCTTTTTTCATAAAAATTATAATATGTTCTCTTTTAATAATGGTAGAGAAAAAGCCTTTATTTTTTCTTAAACTAGAATAAATACACTATCTATTAATATATAGATGTCATTAATAAATTAAGACCGTGGGCTGTATAAATGCAAAAGAAAAATATTGTGACTTCCAACCCCGGTCTCCCCTACATTCAATTAACCGAATTTTCGATTATCCGAATGAACTGCAACAATAATTAGTCCGGATAACCGAGTTTCCACTGTACTTCGTTCGTAATGTTTTTAATACCGACACAAGGGACGGCCGTTTTACGCAAATAACGACGCATCTTCAAATATTCTCTAATTAATTCGCGCCATTTGCCATTAGAAGGATTTTATTTGAATATTTGAATTGGAACCGAATAATAATATTGGCGATTAATAATAATTTTAATGACTTCCCTACGATGTTAAATTCCAATGATGGATATTAGAACGAAGTTCTCAAGTCAAGCAACAATTCAAATTATAAAGTGTAACTGATTCTAAAGTGTACACGAAACGTAACAATTCCTCCTCTAAAATCACATCTGCAGCTTCATTGTGCCGGCTCCTGAAAGTTGTAGATAAACGGTAACTTCTCCCCCATTTAAGTTTGTAGCTTTACTGTTCACTGTCTCCGCACTATTGTACCTTTTAAAATATAACCCCCATCTTCCTCCTCGTGTTGTAAACAAAAAGTTAACATCGATATTAAAGAATAATCGCGGGCGCCCAGCTTCCGCACCACTCGAACAGAGATTACGCTTATTTTACAGCTGGGCTCACAGCAAGTATGGAAAATTAAGCGCACGCGAGCGCCAATCGAAAAACTGATCGATCGCTTTTCAAAGCTGTCTTTCCGAGTTAATCTTTTCCTGCTCGAGTTACGTTCGAGGGGTAGTTCTTACGATCGACATTACCTTGTAAAGCAATAAACTTCGAAAGTGAAACCTTATTATAGGATTTCGGTACATAAACGTTAAAATTTTAGCTCTTTTATACTGAAACATTCATTTCGATAAAACAGTTACGAGAAAATTAAATGCTTTCTAAGAGCATTAAAACGATTTAAGGTTTTTACTGGAGGCAGTAAAAGAATGGTCCCTTTAAAGCGAAACGTACCTATACAATAATTGATTGTAATTTTGATTTTGGGGAATTTTTATGGGGTTTTCAGTGTTTTGGGACAGGCACTATAAATAAAGTTATACAAAATGTTGGGTTGGCAACATGTCATCAACACGGAGATGTAATGCATGATAAAACAGCTTTAAAAAAAATATAGAATTGCCAAATTTATTTTGCAGAGTCTCCGGACTATAAACAATAACGTGTAAAAATATTATTCAATATAATTAACAATAACCGTCTTAAACAATATTTCGAATTTGTTAATTGGAAGCAAAAGCAAAGAATGAAAATGCACTTTATATCTCCCTTATAAAAAAATTTAGAATGGCCAAATTTATTTTACAGTGTCTCAGGACTATAAACAATAACGTGTAAAAATATTATTCAATATAATTAACAATAACCGTCTTAAACAATATTCCGAATTTGTTAATTGGAAGCAAAAGGAAAGAATTCAAATGCACTTTATATCTCCCTTAAAAAAAAATACAGAATTGCCAAATTTATTTTACAGAGTCTCCGGACTATAAACAATAACTTGTATAAATATTATTAAATATAATTAACAATAACCGGATTAAACAATTTTTCAAAGTTAAATATAGAAGCAAAAGCAAAGGGTTGAAATGCACTTCATATCTCTTTTAAAAAAAATATAGAATCTTGAAATTTATTTTACAGAGTCTCAGGACTATAAACAATAACATGTAAAAATATTATTCAATATAATTAACGAAATCCGTCTTAAACAATTTTCCGAATTTGTTAATTGGAAGCAAAAGCAAAGAATTCAAATGAACTTTATATCTCCCTTAAAAAAAAATATTAAATCGCCAAATTTATTTTACAGAGTCACAGGAGTGTAAACAATAACGTGTAAAAAAATTATTTAATATAATTAACCAGAACCGTATTAAACAATATTTTTTTGTTAAACTTAGAAGCAAAAACATGGAGGTGCAATTCATTTTATATCTCCCTTAAAAAAAAATATAGGATAGCCAAATTTATTTTGCAAAGTCTCAGGACTATAAACAATAACGTGTAAAAATATTCTTCAATATAATTAACAATAACCGTCTTAAACAATTTTCCGAATTTGTTAATTAGAAGCAAAAGCAAAGAATTAAAATGCACTTTATATCTCCCTTGTAAAAAAATATAGAATGGCCAAAATTATTTTACAGTGTCTTGGGACTATAAACAATAACGTGTAAATATATTATTCAATATAATTAACAATAACCGTCTTAAACAATTTTCCGAATATGTTAATTAGAAGCAAAAGCAAAGAATTAAAATGCACTTTATATCTCCCTTATAAAAAAATATAGAATGGCCAAAATTATTTTACAGTGTTTTAGGACTATAAACAATAACGTGTAAAAATATTATTCAATATAATGAACAATAACCGTCTTAAACAATATTTCGAATTTGTTAATTGGAAGCAAAAGCAAAGAATGAAAATGCATTTTATATCTCCCTTATAAAAAAATATAGAATGGCCAAATTTATTTTACAGTGTCTCAGGACTATAAACAATAACGTGTAAAAATATTATTCAATATAATTAACAATAACCGTCTTAAACAATATTCCGAATTTGTTAATTGGAAGCAAAAGCAAAGAATTAAAATGCACTTTATATCTCCCTTATAAAAAAATATAGAATCTCCAAATTTATTTTACAGTGTCTCAGGACTATAAACAATAACGTGTAAAAATATTATTCAATATAATTAACAATAACCGTTTTAAACAATTTTCCGAATTTGTTAATTGGAAGCAAAAGCAAATAATTCAAATGCACTTTATATCTCCCTTAAAAAAAATACAGAATTGCCCAAATTTATTTTACAGTGTCTCAGGACTATAAACAATAACTTGTAAAAATATTATTCAATATAATTAACAAAAACCGTTTTAAACAATTTTCCGAATTTGTTAATTGGAACCAAAAGCAAAGAATTTAAATGCACTTACTATCTCCCTTAAAAAAAATATAGAATCGCCAAATTTATTTTACAGAGTCCCAGGAGTATAAACAATAACGTGTAAAAAAATTATGTAATATAATTAACCAGAACCGTATTAAACAATATTTTTTGTTAAACTTAGAAGCAAAAACACGGAGGTGCAATTCATTTTATATCTCCCTTAAAAAAAAATATAGAATAACCAAATTTATTTTGCAGAGTTTCAGGACTATAAACAATAACGTGTAAAAAAATTGTTTAATATTATTAACCAGAACTGTATTAAACAATATTAAACGTTTGTTAAATTTAGAAGGCAAAACATGGAGCTGTAATGTATTGTAAAACACCTTTAAAAAAAATATAGAAACGCCAAATTTATTTTGGGAAGTCTCAGGGCTATAAGCAATAACATGTATAAAAATTGTTTAATATAATTAACCAGAACCGTATTAAACAATATTTAAATTTTGCAACCTATAAGCCATAACATGGACTTGAAATGCACTTCATATCTCCCTTCAAAAAATTTATAGAACCGCCAAATATATTTTGCAAAGTCTCAAGACTATAAACAATCTCGTGTATAAAAATTGTTTAATATAATTAACCACAACCGTATTAAACTTCTAAGCAAAAACATGGAGTTAAAGTGCACTTCATATCTCTCTTAAAAAAATATATAGAATTGCCCAATTTATTTTGCACATCATCAAAACTATAAACAATCATGTGTATAAAAATTATTTAAACCAATACATAAAAAATTATTTAGTCAACAACATAATTTATTATTTCTTTTGGTAGGAAATATCTTTCTTTACATTTCTGTCAGTAAATGTAAACAAACCTCTTGACATAAGAATAAAATTATTGTAATCCCCCTACAATTTTTTTTTATATTACTACTTCATATTTTATGACACTTGTACCTTTTCTATTTACGTCCATTTCAATTTAGAATTCGTTCCTTGTTCCACTACGAATTCGTCACATAAATCACAGAGAAGCGCGCTTTTAAACAACAAAATAGAAAAGAAGCTACATATTTTATTCGGCTAAAGAACAATATTAAATAAATCATCTCCCTCGGCGAAAAAAAAGGGCCCGACCATCCAACGCTAAAGAAAACGTTAGAAAAATGTCATTCCATATGTTGCACTTGCACGACTCCGATCCTAAGCCTTTTTATATCGCGAAAATGTACGTCTTGCTTTGTCCCCCACGAACTCGGTCTCGTTTCGGAATTTGTTACGAACTACGATTTGCGCAAATTGAACATTTTTGGGCGAATTAAAGTCGAATTAAATGAAACGAGAGCAACGAGGATTCGAACCGCAAAATTTCTTGCGAGACCGCCACCGAAATACTTAGAAATTTCCTAATTTATAAACACAGGTAACATAAATTCACGAACTATAAACTGGGAAATGTTTAAAAGGGCATCGCAACCGCACTTACAACGTTAAAGGGGCCGAACGAAAACGCTTTAAAATCATTTTACGATTGTATTTTACGAGATGCATTAATTAAAGGGCCGCCACTTTTGGCTTTTTAATATTATTATTTCGCCTAAATGGATTCGTCTGAATACCTGGCGAGAGGTTCGTTTCGTACAAAAATCTACGATTTGGAAACGTAGAGGGCGCCCTTGTTGTTTTTTTTTAATTTAAACATTTTATTTTTGCGTTTTTATTTAATAATAAATTTAGTAGATAAATGACATCTTTACGAAGTGAAATACATTCAATTCTACATATTACAGTAGACCCCCGATAATTTTATAAAGTAATAAAAATCGATTAATTTAAAAAAAATAGTAATAAAGCCAATTAAGTAGCGTCTTTCAAAGTGAACGGTTTTTAGTACTGCCTACTACAGTAGCCCTCCGATAATTTTGTAAAGTTCTAAAAATAAATAAATTATTTAGAAACTAATAGGCAAACGAAAAAAGGGCTAGCTTCCGAATTGTTTACATGTGCCCATCGGCTTGCAATTTTTCAACAAATCAACAACTTTGCCAATTAATTCGCAAAATTTGTAATTTTGTAAATAGTAAAGTTCGCTCGTGCGATTAATCAATTATTTAACGAACATCAAAACTGAAGATAACATTTTTTTTTGGAATTCCCTTCGGTCGCAATTTTTGAGGTCGATAATTACCGATGAATTAAATTCGAAAAAGCATTCCGAATTTAAAAACGAGATGAAATAAAATGTTTGCAACTCTAATTTGAATTCGAGAAAGGGTGTGTGCGCCTCTGTGTATGTAGCAGCTACATTAATTAAAGAAGCAGGTAATTAGGCAACAACTTCACAACTTCTAAGCGTGGATGCAGCTATTTCGAAATGAAACTTACGATTTGAAACACATAAATTACTTTTTCGTACTCGACGAAACAACAAATACTCGCAATTAGTCGAATGTAGTGGCGTTTCGAGAAAAAAACCAAAAATTGTCTTAATCTGGAGCCAATCAAATAAATAATGTGAGGCATCGTGGAAATTTTCGATGAAATGTTTTTTTTTGCTCAAATAAAATTATTTAAGTTTTTTTTGTGTACGAAGATATCTAGGGGAGACGGCGTCTCACAATCAAAAATCTAATGCATACGATTCCATCGAAAGAACAACTTGAATTTTTTTCTAACATTTTTTTCGACTTCAAAGCTCCTTGTTAGGGCGCAATAACATTTAATAAACGTCTTCGAAATAACTGCATGCATCAAGTTCTTTTCGCGTCGGTATTTGGATGCGTGTTGTATAATTTATGGAAAGGAAGGATGTAAGAGATGTCTTCAAAAACAACGTTAAAGGTAGATTTGCAAGAATGTAATAAATTTTTAAATTGCTCAGATTTTACTTTTTTCATATATCAGTTTTTGTTGAAATTTCAAGAGTTTTTTGCGAAATTGAAAATTGATTTTATCGTATTTGTCGTTCTATTGCTTTTTTGGCTCAAAATCGTGCTGCTATGGGACGTTAATTATTACTAAAAGAAATCTCTTGAAAATTTTTGAAAACGTATTTTTTTTTTGATTAATTCTCAATTACTAAAAGGCTATTAAAAACGACGCGGCTGTACCATTTGAAAACCCAGTAATCTTCAAAAATATTTTTTTTAGGGCAACGACAAACCATATAATAGATTGAAATTTTTAGTTAACTAGTTCAGGCCTATTTGCAATATTTAAAAAAAAATTGTTTATATAAAAACTTTTCCATACACTCTATTAAACAACCCTTCCAATGGATTTTAATAATTTTCAAAATTTTTTGAAAAAAGCTTCGGCTAGAAATCATTTTGGGCATGCCCTAAGTATCTATCTAGGGCCCATTGGGTTCCAGTAGGTCATGCCCGAAAAGGCAACTCAGTTAGGACCTTACAAGGCACATTAAAAATTTTGTAGTCGTGGCAGACCCGATCATAATTTTTAGTTAACTTTTTCGGGCTTATTTGCAATATTTAAAAAACCTTTATTTAAATAAAATGAGTGCCAAACAACCCATGCATTAAATTTAAATAATTAGGAAAAATAATATTTTGATTTTTATTTCAAACACAAAACAGACTGAAATCTATATTAATATTTTTCGGGCTTATTAACGCCGATACAACAAAAAAATATTTTGTTAAAGTATTTGTTAAAGTCTGTCTTAAACAGCCCTCACCTTAGATTTAAATAATTTGAAAAAAAATATTTGGATTTGTATTTCTCAAACGTAGAACGAATTGGAATCTTCACTAATCGTGCGGGTGCTTATTGGCACTGATACAAGAAAAAAAATTATTTAAATAAAGTGCTTACTAAGCCCTCGCGTTAGCTTTAACTAATTTTGAATTTTTAAATGACGAGCACGAAGGACCAAAAATAATAAAGCCACTTCTCCACAACTCCCCACCTTTTTACAAACTTCCAAAAGCAAATTATTGAAAAAAGGCACACGCACGCATAATACAAACACTTTTTTTTTATCAAAACAATAAAAAGAGATATAAAAGTTTTTAAAACCGAAACGAAATATAAATAATTTCGTTCCGTAATTTTTCGGCTAACAAAAAGCTTCCTTTTTTAAGAGATTTCCTAAACACCCGTTTACAATTGGGATAAAAATTTTAATGTTTATTAAATCTGTTAAACCCTTCACGGATAAAATAGCCTTTCATTTTATGAGCGAGCTTTTCAGATTTTAAATTTAAACTTTAAGTAAGTAGAAACACATTTTAATGGAGCTCATTAAAAGTGCGCGCTGCCTGTTAAAAATTAATGCTAAACGAAATAAATAAAAATCCACCTACAATGTCACTTTTATTATCTCCACTTTTAATCTTTTTTTTTCCTCCTCCTCCTCTAAATTTTGATTAAGCTCCGAATTTTTAAGCTTGTTTTTCGCACGTTTCGAATAAATGTAAAGTTTTAAATTAAATTATCCGAATAAAGCTATTTTAACGTCCACAAAAGTTTCGTTGCACAATACACGTGAGCATTGAAACTTTGCAAAGTTCCACTCAATTTTTTTTAGTTTTTTTTTAGAGGGCAACTTTCACTGTGCAAAACAAGCAACGTTTTCCCTTTGTTTATTTCGCAATTCGTAATTGTGTTGGGCGTCACTTAAAACAATTTAGGGGGTTGCTTTTTAATATTTGAGTACATAAATTGCGAGGCCGCAGAAGTAGTTGATATTTGCTTTGAGGTTATACTTCTTTTGGCACGTTGATAGTAAAATTTTAGTGGGTACCGTAAGTTGTGCTCGCACAGCTAGCGAAAATTGGTCGGTAAGGAATTAAAAATCTAACAAAGTAAATGAATTATTGTGAATCACGCTTAAAACCGAGTGTGCGCATTCGAGCTCAAAGTGGCACATTTCAGATCTCGGGAAAATGAAGCGCGCCGCTCCGCGTCGCGCTTCATTTGCTTCCCTCGCCCGGAAATGTGCCACTTTTCGCTCGAATGCGCACATTCTCGTATTCATTGATTTTTTTAAACTGCAATGCTTACATTTAATTTAGTTACGCCAAAGAAGTATAACTTTTAACGCACCAAATTTTTTTTAACATTAATTTCACTTAGAATTTAGCTTGAAGTACAGTCGAGAGCAAAATAATTCGGCATTATTAGTTTTCAAAATTGGTTGTTGTTTATTGAATTAAAATTCTATTATAAATTCGAAAATGTATTTTTACCATAGCAATGAGTAGAAGTGAGCGAAAAGATACGACAAACGCATAAATGCAAGTGAGAGGGAATGTTAAAAATTATTCACCAATTTTTCGTCGCCAAAATTATTGTGAATCTAGCTTAAAACCGAGTGTGCACATTCGAGCTCAAAGTGGCACATTCCGATCTCGGGAAAATGAAGCGCGCCGCTCCGCGTCGCGCTTCATTTGCATCCCTCGCTCGGAAATGTGCCACTTTTCGCTCGAATGCGCACATCCTCGTATTCATTAATTTTTCTAAACTGCAATACTCACATTTAATAAAGTCACGCCAAAGAAGTATAACTTCTAACGCACCAAATTTTTTTTAACATTAATTTGTACTTAGAATTAAGCTTGAAGTACAGTCGAGAGCAAAATAATTCGACAGTTCTAGTTTTCAAAATAGGTTATTTATCGAATTAAAATTCTATTATAAATTCGAAAAATGTATTTGCCAAATATGGAATCGTACAGGTGCAACCACTGTAATTTTTTTGAAATGACGTAACTACCTGTTTTGCAAATCTAAAAATCAATACTTTGAAGGCTTTATGAAAAATCAATACATAAACTCCGCCAATTTACTTAAGAATTTTATGGGCGAAAATTTGCCTTAACATATAGGCAGCTCTAATGTTTCTAAATTTCTCTTTATTAAATTTTGTAAAAAATAAAACAGGAAAGTGTTGTCATTAATTCCAGTTTTTTATGTGCGACCATCGTATCGCATGAGAGCGGCCGTTTAGCCATTTTTCAAAAATCTAGAGTTTTGCACAATTTAATTTGGCAATTCCAATAGTAAAAAAAAATATTTCTCTCTCTGATAGCTATGCTGCAATTTTTTAAACATGTTCTGGGGGTATAATAAATAATAACAAATAATTGTATCGCATGAGAACGGCCGTTTAATCATTTTTCAAAAGTCTCCAATTTTACAATATTTAATTTGGCAAATCTTATGGAAAAAAGATATATTTCCTTCTTTGATAGCTACCCTGGATTTTTTAAAACATTTTTTGAGGTTATAATAAACAATAATAAATAATTGTATAAAAAAGGAACGGCTGTTTTGCTATTTTTCAAACATCTCGAGTTTTAAGGTATTTAATTTGGCAATTCTAATAAGAAAAAAAATTATTTCCTTCTTTGACAGCTACCCTGGAATTTTTTTGACATTTTTAGGGGTTACAATAAACAATATTAAATAATTGTACAGCATAAATACGCCTATTTCTCAAAAATCTCAAATTTTACAGTATTTAATTCAACTTCGAAGCATTGCAGTCATTGCAAGACGTACTGTTTTAAATATTCTATTAAACACCCTTTTTTTTATTTAAATTAACCACAATTACTTTCATTGCTGGGCCAACCAATAATATTAAACACGGCGAAAAACAATTATCCAATTTTGATAATACGTTAATTAAAAAGTAATTAATATCCAACAATTTTTATGAATCTACAGCAAACACGGTTTCAAACATTTAAACAAGGAACGCGTCTTTAAATTTTTTAATTTTTGAGACCGAAATCGACCAGAAATAAGTTCTCGTTCGGTCAGTTTTTAAAAACCCGCTGCGAATACGATTTAAAAAAAATTTAAAAAAGAAATTGCCTTCTAATTTTGCCGGCGTGTACGACTGAAAGCGCCCCGAAAAAGTCCGTCGCTCGGTCAACTTTTACGCACCCACGGCTTATACGGTTTCATAACTTAAATATTAACTTCTCCGATTTAACAAAATCAACAATTTTTTTTCTGCCAGGAATGAATTTTCAATTTCTCTGCGCTAAGAAATCCCCGACTAAAACTGTTTGATTTATTTAAAATCGTATGACGCCCGTGCAAGATTAAAATGAAGGGTTGTTGTTTTTTTGATTGTCGACCTCTTCCCTTTTTTTTATTGCAAAACGAGGGACCTAAGTGGCTTTAAATAATTTAGCAAACCTTGATTTTCACCTACATTCGGCACGACCTTTGGCATATTTAAACAGAACTGGAAATCCTACTTCGGTATTTACCTAAAGGTTGAATAATTTCGGAACAACGACCTAATACAAATATACACCGGCATTACAGAGCCGTTGTATAATTATTCCAACAATAACATCGTCCCGAAGAAATTCGCTTGTTGCGATGTGCTACGCACACGGGGGTTACGGTTATATGTTTTGGGGTTCATTATTTATTATCATTTAAATTAAAATAATTGATTCATAAAAATTGTTGAATTATGAGTATGGGCTCGGCTGTCATATGTTGAAACGTGAATTTTTGCTCTTGCCCATGTAGGAGCCCGCGGGCTTGGACAACGGGGCCAACCATAGGCCAGTATTAGCAAACTCAGCTTGGGCACACCAATGTTGGCCCAAATCCGAATCAATGATAGATATTTATCCAAACTGGCTAATCCGACACTGGATAATCCAGATATTGGTCATTCCAATGGCTGCTCAAGCTTGGTTCAACACTGGGGAACGCAGCCTTCGTTCAAATTTCATTACCACAGTAGCCATCACAAGACTTTAGTATTTATTGTCAACATTGGCCCTAATCTAAAATTGGATTCAAGACCAACGTTGATAATTAATCAGTTAAGCTTCAGATTTGGAGCACCGCCTTGGTCCAAGGTTGCAGACCAATATTGGGCCAAATTTGGCTATCAAGCTTGGGCTGGTCTTGACTGCCAAGCGAGGCCAAATCTTCATCAAAGGTGAATTGCAAGCTTGGACCAAAGTTCTACACATTTGACCCAAGCCTGTGCTTATGCTGGGCCCATTGTAATTTTCTGTATGGGTAATGGGGCCTCCCACTCAGTGTCCTGCCTTTATTTTATGGTAATTGAATTTTTTTTTCTTAAAAACCAAGCAACGGCATTTTTTTCTATTCTACAAATTCATAACACAGTAAAAAAGAAGAGGACCATAAATTATTGCAAATCAGCCCAAAAAAATTAGTAAAACTCCAATCGGCCCAGCGTTTAAAAAATAAATCCAAAATTTTTTTTTGAAAATTACTTAAATCTAAGGCAAAGAGCTAAGATTAATAAGAAACGTCGTTTCTAAATAAACTTTCTTTCTACCACCGCTAATGCACTCAGAAACGATATCAATCGGCTTCAGTGAGCATCAGCAAAAAGGGAAAAAATCATTTTCAATGTTAACAACGGAAATAATAGATGTAAAATAAATTAAAACAATGAGTTCCGTTATCCACTAAAGAGGGGAAATATCAAGTAATAAATATAATGCTGAGCGGTACCGGAAATTTACTTTGGAAAGTTTTATTGAACAGGTTATTAATTTTGCTCGCTGTAAAGTTTTAGGGAGCCTCTAAGTCGCAGTCGAGTTGGGGTCAAAGCATTCCGAAGAGTGAGTATACATCTGCCTATAATCGCAACCGATTTGTCATTATTACAATTTAATGATCCGTCTCGCGATTCCCGTAGAATCCAATAAAGAAAACTTCGCCCGACGTTGTTACTCCGAAATTCGTTTTCCTCTAACGGATTCTCGTCCGCCCCCGCCCCGCCCGCGCGAAAAAGAAAATGCATCGGCGGAGCGTATTGTGCGGCGAGTTTTCGCTCCGCAAATAACTTCTTCAAAACTTTACATACGCTCGACATTCCTGTAAATATATAAACTTCGATACACATTTGTCAGATTTCGAAGTTCAAATCAGATTTTCCGAGTACACACGTCAGAAAGTTAGATGTAGGTTATTTCAATCATAACCATAGAAAAGACGTGCAACTTTCGCAAATTTGTAACATCTCCGACGTCCCACCTATTTTATATCGACGATCCCTTGCTGGGGCCGCAATCTTCCCGACGTATTTGGTCATTTTACTTTTATTCAATATTGCTTGGGAAAATGCTATTTTCCCTGCGTCCGCACAAGATTTTTTTTTTTTTGGTTAAAACTTATTTAAAATTGGAAATATTCGGATTCTGGCTCTTCTTCTTACGAACCATTTCAAATACGGTTTCAAAAATCAAAGTCCTTTGGCGTTTACCTTTGAATGTTAATAATTAATTAATTTAAATGGTCGAGGGACGTTTTCTTCTATTTGCTCGTAATGCGGAGAACGGATAGCGTCAGCTTTAATTAAATTTATTAAATATTTTTATAAAATTATATGTAAAAGTGTAAAATAAATATGCCCAAAATGAGTGTTGAGAGGTCTGCATGAAATGCACGAACGGTTTTATAATTTTACATTAGAATCGTCCATTTTTGTTAGCTGCGAATTTTTTGAATGGTTTTTAAGAAATACAATTTACAGAGCTTCGATAAAATACACATCAGAAACCCAAAAAATCTATATTTTTAGAAATAAAAAAACAAATCTTTATTAATATCGAATTGCAAATTAAACCAAGCTAAATAAAGAAAATTGCTTTTTATTTGCTCCGTCCAGAAATAAATGTGGGATTCCTGATTTTATATAAGATTGAAAAAAGAACATGTCTTACATATCGATCTCATAGTTAGATTTAACCTCAAAACAGATATTAATAATTCGTAAATGAAAAAAATTGCACGAAAAGTGGCCCGAGAAATTTTCGCGGTTCGGAACCCACGTGAAGATGTAGGTCCCTCGCACCTCCGAAACACTATGTCATTCGTAACAAAGATGCGAGCGGGGATTGTAGCCCAAACCCGACTACAGGTGCACAAAAGGCATATAGAAGAAATTAAATTAATTTATTATGGCTTCAAATAGCCCTTTTTTCGAAAATCGGGACATTTTGATAATCCGGGCGGGCTCTGGTCACAATTAATTCGGATTATTGACGTTCTACTGTACCATATCTTTAGTATGATGGTTAGTACGATTTGCTCCCAGACTAAAAGATTTAATTTATATATTTTTTTAAAAAAGCGCTCTAATTAAACCTCTGTAATTTTTGAAAAAATGAACACGTATTTGTGGACACAAAAAATTTACAATTAGACACTTATTTCTGGACGAAGAGGGTATTATTTAATTCAAATACGGTGTCGTAGTACGGTCGATTTTTTACTAAAGATCTGCTTATTAAAAGGCCTTTATATTAAGTGGTACCAAATAGCATAACAGTATAATATTTCACTTTTGTAATTCACAAAGCACTGACTCGGCCGTTCTCATGTGATACAATTATTTGTTATTATTTATTTTACCCCCAAAAAATGTTTAAAAAATTTCAGCATAGCTATCAGAGAGAGAAATTTTTTTTTACTATTAGAATTGCCAAATTAAATTGTGTAAAACTCGAGATTTTTGAAAAATGGCTAAACGGCCGTTCTCATGCGATAGAATGGTCGCACATAAAAAACTGGAATTAATGACAACACTTTCCCGTTTTATTTTTTGCAAAATTTAATAAAGGGAAATTTAGAAATATTAGAGCTGCCTATATGTTAAGGCAAATTTTCGCCCATAAAATTCTTAAGTCAATAGGCGGAGTTTATGTATTGATTTTTCATAAAGCCTTCAAAGTATTGATTTTTAGATTTGCAAAACAGGTAGTTACGTCATTTCAAAAAAATTACAGTGGTTGCACCTGTACGATTGCATATTTGGCAAAAACATTTTTCGAATTTATAATAGAATTTTAATTCGATAAATAACCTATTTTGAAAATTAGAAATGTCGAATTATTTTGCTCTCGACTGTACTTCAAGCTTAATTCTAAGTACAAATTAATGTTAAAAAAAATTTGGTGCGTTAGAAGTTATACTTCTTTGGCGTGACTAAATTAAATGTGAGCATTGCAGTTAAAAAAATCAATGAATACGAATATGTGCGCATTCGAGCGAAAAGTGGCACATTTCCGAGCGAGGGAGGCAAATGAAGCGCGACGCGGAGCGGCGCGCTTTATTTTCCCGAGATCGGAATGTGCCACTTTGAGCTCGAATGCGCACACTCGGTTTTAAGCACGATTCGCAATAATTTTGACCACGAAAAATTAGTAAATAATTTTTATCATTCCCTCTCACTCGTACCTGTGCATTCGTCGTATCTTTTCGCTCACTCCCACTCATTGCTATGGTAAAAATACATTTTTCGAATTTATAATAGAATTTTAATTCAATAAACAACAACTAATTTTGAAAACTAGAAATATCGAATTATTTTGCTCTCGACTGTACTTCAAGCTAAATTCTAAATGCAAAATAATGTTAAAAAAAATTTGGTGCGTTAGAAGTTATACTTCTTTGGCATGACTAAATTAAATGTGAGCATTGCAGTTTAAAAAAAATCAATGAATACGAGGATGTGCGCATTCGAGCGAAAAGTGGCACATTTCCAAGCGAGGGAGGCAAATGAAGCGCGACGCGGAGCGGCGCGCTTCATTTTCCCGAGATCGGAATGTGCCACTTTGAGCTCGAATGCGCACACTCGGTTTTAAGCACGATTCGCAATAATTTTGACCACGAAAAATTAGTAAATAATTTTTATCATTCCCTCTCACTCGTACCTGTGCATTCGTCGTATCTTTTCGCTCACTCCCACTCATTGCTATGGTAAAAATACATTTTTCGAATTTATAATAGAATTTTAATTCAATAAACAACAACTAATTTTGAAAACTAGAAATAACGAATCATTTTGCTCTCGACTGTACTTCAAGCTAAATTCTAAGTGCAAATTAATGTTAAAAAAAAAATTGGTGCGTTAGAAGTTATACTTCTTTGGCGTGACTAAATTAAATGTGAGCATTGCAGTTTAAAAAAATGAATGAATACGAGGATGTGCGCATTCGAGCGAAAAGTGGCACATTTCCGAGCGAGGGAGGCAAATGAAGCGCGACGCGGAGCGGCGCGCTTCATTTTCCCGAGATCGGAATGTGCCACTTTGAGCTCGAATGTGCACACTCGGTTTTAAGCTCGATTCACAATAATTTTGGCGACGAAAAATTAGTGAATAATTTTTAACATTCCCTCTCACTCGCATTTATGCGTTTGTCGTATCTTTTCGCTCGCTCCCACTCATTGCTATGGTAAAAATACGTGTTTCAAACATATAATCGATATTTACCGAACCAAAATAAATTTGTTGTTCGGAAACAAGTTTAATTTCTAAAATTCAATGAACACGAGAAAATTGCACTTTCAACGCGCCAAAAGAAGTATAACTTCGATAAATAAATAAACGGAATTTTCGGGGAGAAAGTAAGCGAAGAATACGAAATGAAATTTCTAAAAATAAACGATCGAAGCATAAAAATCCTCATCAAATTTTAGTTGTGCCAACAACAGGTACCCATCTATAATAATTTGTCCTGGACAGATTTATGTCGGGCAATAAAAGCCAAACTGTCGAGCGTTTTGTCCGAAATTCTCCATTCGATATTTGATCGAAAGTGCGGCTCATAAACCGACTCCGACCACTGTGTACGTATCGGACGCATTCGCACAGCGCAAACAACAAAAATACGTACGCAGAAACCCGCTTTCATAAATTTAAATAAAGCTTCCCTCTCGTCTTTGTCGCTCGTTCGTTCGCCGGCGATGCAAAGCTACAAATGCCTCGCAACATCTTGAGAAACGTCGCCGCTATTTTCCCCTTTAACGACCATGATTTGTTTGAATGTTGTCTTGTAATGTGAGACCGCAAAACCGACGCTAAACGTTCGCGGCGCGATTTGTTTTGCTTCGCGCGAACTCTTACCCGCCGAACGTACGTAGCGCTCGCGTCCCTCGATCGACTCGTTTATTTTCCTAATTATTTCGCTTTGAAGCCGCCCCGAGAAACTGACAAACGAATCGACCCGGCTCGTAATTTCGGGAATAATAATTAATTACGTGATCGCGAAGCGTCTCGGACGTCGAAAATGCCCCGCCTGTCCCTTAATACAATGTTGTAAAGAAGTAAATAAAAATTACAAATCCAGTTAGAAAAACGTTAATAATAAAATAATTACAAAATATCAAAAAAATATTTTTATTATACATATAGGTATATAAATATCACTTTGCTTGGAAAATTAGGCCTCTTTGGTTAAATTGACTTTGTAAAATATTTATTGCAAAACTCGAAATGCATTTGCTTTGTTCTGACTTTGATTACGCGCTTTCGGCTATTTGCCGGTTCACGTTATCGCACTTTTTGTGATACCATGCATTCGAGTTTTAAAATGTTTACACGTTTATTTATTCGTTATAGCATTGCTTTTTAAATAATTATAAAACATCGTTACGGCCGTTTAGGATAGTTTCCAATTCTTTGCATTTAACATAATTTTTAATTGTATAGCAATAAGTCACTCACCGGCTTTGATGAGTGCACGTCGATGTTCGGTCGTTTCACCCACGCAAAGTAGACGTACCGCGAACTGAATCTTTCGCTTGGCTGGAAGCCCGTAATCCGACGCTGCGATCGCACTAAGGCACCCTTGCGCAGTGGTCGGGCGAATGCCGGCGCTCCGGCGACCGTCTCGAATTCGGAACTTTGTGCGAACTTTCATTCTAAACCGATTCCGACGCTCTTTCGCACTCGTAAACAATTAAAACACTAATTAAACACAGTTAAAACACTAAATTGTGCCGTTTTGCGTGACAGCGAGCGACGAATGCAGGTTTATTTATGAGCAACGCACAGGTCAGTGGCCTTAAACATAACGTAACTACTGGAAATTGTTGGCGATGTCGCTACCTGTTTGGCATTTCTAAAAATCAATACTTTGTCGGCTGAGTGAAAAATCAATACATAAACTCCGCCCTTTACTGCGCAAATGTGCCTTAACTTATACGAAACTTCAATACGAAGTGCTTTGTGAACGGCTTCGTGTAAAATCAATACATAAACTACGCCCTTTACTTAACCCAAATTTTCCATAACTTATACATAGGCAGCTTGAATACAACGTGCTTTGAATGTCACATATGTGCTTCAAAGAATAATTAGGACATTTAAATTATATCAGTTGTTAAAACATTTTTTTAAACGACTTTAATACATTACTTCTTCTTCTTCTTCTTTGCCCATCCCTTATACCCTAAGGTGTCGGGTCCTCTATCCATTTTCGAAATCTCTTTCTGTCCATAGCGATTTGTTTAGCTTCTGCCATGCTTTTCCCCCTCTTTTCCACTTCCTTCTTGATAGCTTCCATCCATGTTAGCCTTGGCCTTCCTCTTCCTCTTTTTCCTTCTCTTCTTCGAATGCGCGCACTCGGTTTTAAGCACGATTTTTAACAATTTAATCTAAGAAATTCGACATAAAATTAGTTAATTAAATTTAATTGTTTCATCTCGCTTGCACTTACGAAATTTTCGTATTTTTTCACTCGCTCGCACTCATTGCTATGGTGAAAATACGTTTTTCGAATATAAAATCGATATTTACTAAATTAAATTAATTTTTTTGATTTGTAGGAGCGAAAAATAAAGTAGACGAATTTATATATACGAAGATGTGCGCGTTCGAGCGAAAAGTGGCACATTTCCGAGCGAGGAAGGCAAATAAAGCGCGACGCGGAGCGGCGCGCTTTATTTTTCCGAGATCGGAATGTGCCACTTTGAGCTCGAATGCGCGCACTCGGTTTTAAGCACGATTTTTAACAATTTAAACTAAGAAATTCGACGAAAAATTAATTAATTAAATTTAATCGTTTCATCTTGCTTGCACTTACGAAATTTTCGTATTTTTTCACTCGCTCGCACTCATTGCTATGGTGAAAATACGTTTTTCGAATATAAAATCGATATTTACTAAATTAAATTAATTTTTTTTGATTTGTAGGAGCGAAAAATAAAGTAGACGAATTTATATATACGAAGATGTGCGCGTTCGAGCGAAAAGTGGCACATTTCCGAGCGAGGAAGGCAAATAAAGCGCGACGCGGAGCGGCGCGCTTTATTTTTCCGAGATCGGAATGTGCCACTTTGAGCTCGAATGCGCACACTCGGTTTTAAGCACGATTTTTAACAATTTAAACTAAGAAATTCGACGAAAAATTAATTAATTAAATTTAATCGTTTCATCTTGCTTGCACTTACGAAATTTTCGTATTTTTTCACTCGCTCGCACTCATTGCTATGGTGAAAATACGTTTTTCGAATATAAAATCGATATTTACTAAATTAAATTAATTTTTTTTGATTTGTAGGAGCGAAAAATAAAGTAGACGAATTTATATATACGAAGATGTGCGCGTTCGAGCGAAAAGTGGCACATTTCCGAGCGAGGAAGACAAATAAAGCGCGACGCGGAGCGGCGCGCTTTATTTTTCCGAGATCGGAATGTGCCACTTTGAGCTCGAATGCGCGCACTCGGTTTTAAGCACGATTTTTAACAATTTAAACTAAGAAATTCGACGAAAAATTAATTAATTGAATTTAATCGTTCCATCTCGTTTGCACCTACGAGGGTGTCGTATCTTTTCGCTCGCTCCCACTCATTGCTATACTAAATGTGTTTTTCAAACATAAAATCGATATTTTTTAAACTGAATTTAATTAGTTCTTGGGGTATTTTAAAAAACTAAATTTAAAATCATGGGGGGTAGGGCTTTTTACACAAGTTGTGTTTAGTAAAATCGCCCAATAATCGCACAATTTTTTTTCTTTGAACTTAAAGCGCTTTTATTGCCATTTAGGGTTTGCTAAGGTTGTTTTTTTTGGACCGAAGGTCTTTAAATTAAAAAAAAAACTTTGAAAATAACGTGTACGATGCCCTTTTAAAAAATCGTTTAAGTATAACACGTAGTTTTTGAGTTATAATGGTTTTTAAATAAACGTCGTTTCAATTGTTGTTAATTATTGTTTAATTTTGTTACCGTCGATCGCCAAAAAAAAATATATTGCCTATTTTGCGCTGAAATAGCAGTTGCGTGCGTTTTGCGAATAATTTAGACCGAGAAATTAGACGAAAAGTTATTTAAATTACTTAAGTCGTTCCCTCTCGCTTGCACCTATGAGATTGTCGTATCTTTTCGATCGCTCCCACTCATTGCTATGCTAAATATGTTTTTCAAACGTAAAATAGGCATTAACTAAACTAAATCTAATTTTTTATTCGAAAGGGCGTAATTTGAATTAGAATTGAAATTTGAATTTAAATTTAAAAATTACCAAGTGTGCCAGGTCGCCGACTACAATTTTACTCTCATCGCGCCAAAAAGAAGTATAACTTCAAAACTCTTTATTTTTATTTACATTTTTATTTATATTTATGTATTTCACATTTAGTTATTTGTATATTTTTAATTCTACCCCTATTTTCCAATGCACAGAAATAATTAGAAGCCCATGCTGTTTTGCGCCATCTTATTTTTTTTGCGGAAAACCCGTCAACTTATCAAAAATTCCAAATCGCGTTTGTTTAAAGACGGATGATCGCCAGTTCCAAAAAAAAATTCAAGGTTTTATCTTCGAAAATACGGCGGTGCCACCGAAACGGAATTTACATTTAAAATACATAGGACGAACCTCGTTGATCGCCACCCTTAATTAATTCTAGGGGTATTTTGAAAAACTAAATTTAAAATAACCGGGGCTAGGGCTTTCTACACAAGTTGTGTTTAGTAGGATCGCCCAATAATGGCACAATTTTTTTTCCTTTAGCTTAAAGCGCTTTTATTGCCATTTAGGGGCTGCTAATTTTGTTCTTTTTGGACCGAAGGTCCTTAAATTAAAAAAAAACTTCGAAAATAACGTGTACGAAGCGCTCACAAAAAATCGTTTACGTCGAACACGTAGTTTTTGAGTTATAATGGTTTTTGAATGATTTTGAATGAACGTCGTTTTAATTGTTGTTAATTATTGTTTAAATTGCGTTAACGTCGATCGCAAAAATAATATATCGCTTCCTGGGCGGTAAAATAGGCGTTGTGTACTTGTTGCGAACACGGGCTCGTTCAAATATAGAAGAAAAAAAATATGTTCGGCTCCCGCTATTATTTTTTCGATTTTGAAATTGCAATAACTTTTTATTTAAACAAAATAAATAAAAGTTACTCTACAGTTATGTTTTGATTACCATGCTTGATTTTTGTGTGCAAAGAAAAATTATGTACCTTTGATATTGGGTGAATTAGAATGTGACAAATGTTTTTGTAAGCCATGACCGGCAAAAAACTTGACTCGCTATATATACAAATTTCACTTTCTATATACTTAAGTGTGTCGGCTCCGGTCGATATCCTATAATACCTGAGAAGGTGTTATCATTGAGGCAGCAGGAATGCTGCTAGTCCGTCAGTGCTTGAGTGCGTATTCCTCCCTGACGGACATGCCAATGACTACATCTGATCAGTTATGTTAGGCTTCTCATGCTGCACTAATACTATCCAGCCCAGGATAATATAAGTTCACCGTGGAAGCCTATATATAGGATGGAGAAATCCACCGACACACATTTTTGATATTTTTTTCAAAAAAATTTCTAACTCAAGTAACATTCTTCAACAACAAACTGTATTGCTTGTTGTACAGTACAGTAGACCCCCGATAATTTTGAAAGCTGTTAGAAATCCGTAAAATTTAGGAAAAACATAAAGCTAGTTAAATAAAATCATTACCAAGTGAAATATACTCAATTCAGCGTACTACAGTAGACCCCCGATAATTTTGAAAGTTGTTAGAAATCTATAAAATTCAGGAAAAACATTAAGCTAGTTAAATGACATCATTACCAAGTGAAATATACTCAATTCAGCGTACTACAGTAGACCCCCGATAATATTAAAAGCTGTTAGAAATCCGTAAAATTTAGGAAAAACATAAAGCTAGTTAAATAAAATCATTACCAAGTGAAATATACTCAATTCAGCGTACTACAGTAGACCCCCGATAATTTTGAAAGTTGTTAGAAATCTATAAAATTCAGGAAAAACATTATGCTAGATAAATGACATTATTACCAAGTGAAATATACTCAATTCAGCGTACTACAGTAGACCCCCGATAATATTAAAAGCTGTTAGAAATCCATAAAATTCAGGAAAAACATAAAGCTAGTTAAATGACATAATTATCAAGTGAAATATACTTAATTCAGCGTACTACAGTAGACCCCCGATAATTTTGAAAGTTGTTATAAATCCATAAAATTCAGGAAAAACATAAAGCTAGTTAAATGACATAATTACCAAGTGAAATAGACTTAATTTAGCGTACTACAGTAGACCCCCGATAATTTTGAAAGCTGTTAGAAATCCATAAAATTTAGGAAAAACATTAAGCTAGTTAAATGACATCATTACCAAGTGAAATATACTCAATTCAGCGTACTACAGTAGACCCCCGATAATATTAAAAGCTCTTATAAATCCATAAAATTTAGGAAAAACATAAAGCTAGTTAAATAACATCATTACCAAGTAAAATATACTCAATTCAACGTACTACAGTAGACCCCCGATAATATTAAAAGCTGTTAGAAATCCATATAATTCAGGAAAAACATAAAGCTAGTTAAATAAAATCATTACCAAGTGAAATATACTCAATTCAGCGTACTACAGTAGACCCCCGATAATATTAATAGCTGTTAGAAATCCATATAATTTAGGAAAAACATAAAGCTAGGTAAATGACATCATTACCAAGTGAAATATACTTAATTCAGCGTACTACAGTGGACCCCCGATAATTTTGAAAGTTGTTATAAATCCATAAAATTCAGGAAAAACATAAAGCTAGTTAAATGACATAATTACCAAGTGAAATAGACTTAATTTAGCGTACTACAGTAGACCCCCGATAATTTTGAAAGCTGTTAGAAATCCATATAATTCAGGAAAAACATAAAGCTAGTTAAATGACATAATTACCAAGTGAAATAGACTTAATTTAGCGTACTACAGTAGACCCCCGATAATTTTGAAAGCTGTTAGAAATCCATAAAATTTAGGAAAAACATAAAGCTAGTTAAATGACATCATTACCAAGCAAATTATACTTAATTCAACGTATTACAGTAAACCCCGATAATTTTAAAAGTTGTTAGAAATCCATAAAATTCAGGAAAAACAAAGATAGTTAAATGTGCCACTTTGGGCTCGAATGTGCACACTCGGTTTTCAGCACGATTCACAATAATTTAGGCCAATAAATTAGACGAAAAATTCGTTGAATAATTTTAATCGGTCTCTCTCACTTGCACCGAGGAAAGTATCGTATCTTTTTCCTCCCTTTCACTCATTGCTATGGTAAATACGTTTTTCGAATATAAAATCCTAATTTACTACATTAAATTTGCTTTTGTGATTTAAAAGAGCCAAGAATAAGTAGACAAATTCAATAAACACGAGGATGTGCGCGTTTGAGCGAAAAGTGGCACATTTCCGAGCGAGGGAGGCAAATGAAGCGCGACGCGGAGCGGCGCGCTTCATTTTCCCGAGATCGGAATGTGCCACTTTGAGCTCAAATGCGCACACTCCGTTTTAAGCGTAATTCACAATAGTTTTTTGTTAAATTGTAATCAAAATAAATAAATCGTGTAGACGAATAATTCATCTAACATATAATAAACAAATTTTACTACTATAAACACACTTTAGGTACTATTTTGCTGATTTAATCGTTCTAGGAAGCATTTTTAATCACTTATTCACAGCATTCTCAAAAATCGCCTTTTGAAAGTTGTTCTTCGAAGTCGGCCGTCGAACGCGACTTATTGGATCCTCCGCATTGCAATACTTTGAAGATCTGCTTTGATTTCGTTTTAATTAATTTCGCTTTGTACAGCAGGAATATCGTCTTACTTCCTTCCGCCTTCGAGCCCGACGAAAAATATTCGGCTCGAGCGTTTTTGAGGACATTAAATTCGCTCACGTTTGCGCGCGAAGCGAAAGAAGAAAAAAAAATAAAAACAAGGAATTAACTGTTTGCGGGAGAATAATAAATTGATTTCCAATATCGATGGTGTGTGCACTTTGGACAATAAATTATATATGTCGCATGCCGGCATTTCTTTCGCATTCAATACACTTTTCCTAATGGAGGCGAGGAAGAAAGTGTGCGAAGGGGGCTCGAGAAGAATTTAGTCGGATTTAAAATTCCGAGCTCGAAGGAAATAATATATCACTCTCAGGTGTTTCGCAGTTCAAGACAATAAGTAAACGTTTAGCGGTTCGGTAATTGAAATTTATTTCGATACGAAAAATAATTTCCGCCAACTATGTTCATCAATCTGGAATTAATCCGCTTTGAATTACTATCGGCGATATTTCGAAGAGAATTATTAATGTTTAATGTTTACTCCGGCGTTCTGCGATTACAATTAAAATGTTTGTAAACACGGTCGTACGTTATTGCGTGTTTTTGTATAAATATTTGGGGGCACTATGTCAATTATATGTTAACTAGTTTTGGACGGGTGACGGACTAGCCTCAATTTATAATATTTTAGAAATTTAATTTGCTTTGGTTAATTCTGACAAAATTTAATGAATTTCGCGAGATATAATTTTACGTGGTAAAGTTAGAAGAGATTGTCCTCTTCTTTCTTTCTTCGTCTAATTTTTTTTAGAGAAAGAAAAATCAATTTCTTTTAAGCCGATTTTAATTAATTCGCAAAAATGAACAATCTGCATAAGTTGCATGGACACTGCAAATTCAAGTGTGTTATTTCAAAACGTTAAAAATTGGAAATGTGTTTATATTAACACGTCTGTTTCTTGCGATGCGTTAACACAACACATATAATACAAGAAACGTGTTATTTTGACTATGTCACTATAAAATATATAAAAAAAGTAATTAATATTAACTTTTTATTCATGTGACCGTTTATAAAGATATTTTCTACAATTTTTTTAAATATTTTGATTGCTCTTCAAGTTTTTTAGATAATATATTTTTTTTATTGAAACGTGTAATATTTGGTTAATTATTGCAAAAATGTAAATTAAAATTTAAATCATTTTTTTAACCCTCCGCATATTAGGTGACTAAATGCTACATGCCATACTAGGTGGGGTTTGCCATACCCCGAAAATAAAATGAAATAAAATCCAAAAAATTGTACTTTATGACAGTTCGATGATAAGAAATATATTTTAATAACCAATAACGAATAGATTTAAGTAAACACAAAGAGGAAGGTGGCCTAAAGCGGGTAGGTTAAGGTTCTTCAATTAATATGAATCACTTCGGCTAAAAAAAAAGTGTTTCTTTTTTAGATTTGCGTAATACAATTATTAAACTTTAATTTTATAAAAAAAATAATTACATTTTAGCTTTAATTGTAGAAATAAATTCAAAAATATAAAATGTCAGAAATTAACCGCTTTGGCCGATAGTGGGGCGTAAAATTAAATTAAAATTAAATATATAAATTTGAGTTAATATATAACATATCCATATAAGGGCCGTTACCCGCTTTGGGCTACCTACCCGCTTTAGAATAGACTTTTATTAATAAAAATACTAAAACTTAACTTTTTTATTTAACTTATAAACTATTCAGTCTTTTCTTCCAATGACACGTGTCAGTTAGGATACCGAATATTAAGAAAACTTAACAAGAATTTCGTTCTTGCCTCCTTATTGAAATACAAATTAATTTCATGGCAATTTTTTAATGATTCGCAATCATTTAGACCAATAAATTACACGAAAAATTAATTGAATAATTTTAATCGTTTCCTCTCACTTGAATTGACAAGATTATCGTATCTTCTCGCTCCCTTTCACTCATTGCTATGGTAAATACATTTTTTAAATATAAACTCGATATTTACTCAATTAAATGTAAATTTTTGATTTGAAGTTGCGCAGGATAAATTAGACAAATGTAATAAATACGAAGATGTGCGCATTCGAGCGAAAAGTGGCACATTTCCGAGCGAGGGAGGCAAATGAAGCGCGACGCGGAGCGGCGCGCTTCATTTTCCCGAGATCGGAATGTGCCACTTTGAGCTCGAATGTGCACACTCGGTTTTAAGCGCGATTGCCAAACGTCCCATTTTAACAAAAAAAATTGTTTATGTTAGTTATACCCCACCTAGTACACGGAAGGTTAATAATAATAAATAAATAAATACTACAATAATTAAAAAAATAATTAATTGGTTAATTTATTATATTTTAGACCAATAGATTTCATAGAGCTATGGTATAACACAAACAAGTGTTAATACATATAGGACACTTGCATTTGCAGTGAAAGATAACGACTAGAGGTAATTTATAAAAAAAATTAAATTTTCAAAAACCGTTGGAAATATTTAAAAGCCCTTTAAGTCGAAGCACGACCAATAATTAGTGCATTCAATTTTCAAATTTGGAACGATTTCCTTCGTAGATAACTAAATAGCGATTTATTGCGCGTTGTATTTAAAATAAAATTTGGGGCGCTTACATAGAAATAAAAATAATTTTTTTAAAAATCGCCGAGACTCCTATTAACCAAAATTTAATGTGTTTTCTAATGGTGAAAACCGATTTTTAATTGAACTCTTCGTTTTCGAGTTATTAACAAATTGTCAGTCCTATCTGTATTTAATAAAATTAATTCTAAAATTTTTTATCACAAATAATATTAAAATTAATATTTTCAAAAACTAAACAAAAATTCCTAAGTGTGGTTTGGGCCAAAGTAAAACAATTAATTTATAATTGCAAAATTAAATTAAAATTTGAAGCGGTTTTTTCAATCGACAACGAAATAATATATTTTGAATATTGTATTTCAATTTTAAATTAGCCGCGCTTGCCTAAGATTAAAAAGTGATTTATTTATAAATCGCCGAAACACCTATTAGTTAAAATTTATTGTAATATTTAATGGTCAAAATCGATTTCAAATAGGACTTTTCGTTTTCGAGTTATAAACCATTTCTCAATCCCATCTGTATTTCATAAGATTAATTCTAAAAATTTTTTGATCTCAAATAACATTAAAAATTAAAAAACTAACAGCGATACTTAAAAGCGATTTGGCGCAAAATAAAGCCATTAATTTATAATTACACATTCTAAATTTGAACCTATTTTTTCAAAGGACAACAAAATAAAATGTGTTTCAAATATTGCATTTAAATTTTAAATTTGGCGCGCTTGCAGAAACCGACAAAATGCTTTTATAAAAAATTCCCGAGACACCTATTCGCTTAAATTTCAGTTCTCTTTCGACCAGTGAAAACCGTATTCAAATCGATCTCCTAATTTTATTTTTATAAACAATTCGTTCCGCCCGCCTGTATTTAAGCAAGTCGCGAACCTTAACAGCGGCGTTCGTCAAAAAATACGATGCCACGACGTGTAAACGTCCCACTAATGTTTATTTTTAATTTTCTAAGAATGTAAATGGGAGCAAAAAAAAAGCAACACATAATTTAACTTTTAAATTATTTCCCTTGAAAAATGGCTCGACTTTCCTGCGCGCAAAATTCGGAAAATCAAAAGCGGTATCGACTAATAGCTCGACACTGCGATCCCTTTCATGTTATAATTTTCTTTTAAATTAAATTTTCGAAGCGTTCCACGTGTAATCTCGCTTTATCTCTTTTAAGGAAACATTAAAGAACTTGCTTTCGCTTAATTTATACGAGATTTAAAGGTGGCGTAAGCCCAAATTTCCTGACATTTCCTTGCTCGTTATTGCTCGGAGGGAGCAATGTGTTTCGAAGCAAACCTCAAAATTAGAGTTGCGTACGTCTAATTAAATTTCGTATAATTAAAACATCCCACATGTTCGACGGGGGCGGCGAGGGGGCGAAGAAGTTGACAGTGTTCGCGCGTTCGTCTGGTTATTCGAAGAGCAACTTTTTCATTTCCCGAATATTTCCTTTTCAAGATTACGTTCCTGTTATTTTCGTACCGATTTTATTGACTCGAGGAGAGCGAATTCTTTGAATTTTATCGATAAATTAGAGTATGAAGATGCCTTCTGGGGTTTGGTTCGGTCTGCGTTCTAGATGAAATTCCCCGAGTGATTTTTTTTAAGTAATAAATTAATAATTTCGACCGCTTTATCGCTCGTAAATATGTTCGATTTATGCGCACTGCTTAAACGTTTTAGAATTTCCACACAAAAAAAAAAGGTTAAAGTGTGTTTCTTTTTTAACCCTTATGTCAATAACCAAAGTTGTTTACGTTGTTCAATAACCGGAGAGTGCACTGTCTACATAATAAATCATTCAAATATTAATTTTTGAAAAAAAGGTCATACCGTATCGTTTAATGCTGAAAATCTTTTACAATTTGCAAATTTGTGTAACTGACGATAAAACAACAATTATAAAAAATAAAAATGTAGAGTTAGTACACTTAATAACATTTTTTTTAAAGGAAGTCAAGTGACTTGTTACCCGTGAAGTGATTAAACTGCGAAACTTTATTTCACGTCTCAATTTTGAGGTATTGTAGCCAAAGACCTCTTCTCCCCTATTTCAACCCATATTTTGTATACAATTTCTAGGGCTTCTTTGATTTAAATAAAAGTTCTACAGAGTTAATTAAAAATTTTCAAAAAACTCTAAATGGTAAAGTATTTTTACACATTTTTGAATTAAAGTTACCGAAACCTTATCTCAAAAATATTAGACACAAGGCCACTTGACTTGGGGTCTATTTTCGCTCTTTTCAAGGACATTAATGAGCGGGTTAAGTTCCAGTGCGTATTTGTTCGACAAACCCGTACGTAGATACCTAAATAAATGATTTTTAATTGACCAAACATCTTTATTTATTTGCTAAAAAATGCTTGTCAAAATTATTCTTTTAAGCTACTAGCTTGTAGGGGAGACCGGGGTTGGAAGTCACAATTATTTCTTTTGTACTTATAGAGCCCATGGTCTTAATTTATCAATGACATTTATATATCAATAGATAGTGTAATTATTCTAGTTTAAGAAAAAATAAATACTTTTTCTCTACCATTATCTAATGAGAACATATTATAATTATTCTGAAAAAAGGAAAGTGTGACTTTTAACCACGTGTCAGGGATGGTTGTCACAGTGTCAGGGGTAGGTAGTCACATACTGAATAAAAGGTAAAATACAAAACGATAAAACAAATGCCTATTTTTATTAAAGATAAAATGCTGTATGTAACAAATTTTACCTAAGAAATGAACGAAAAATATCTTATTCATAATTAAAAAAAATAAAAAATATTTGCTGTGAGCGAATAGTAACCTTCTATCTAACGAACTTAGGTTATGGTAACAAAAATAATAAAAATATAATTACAGTCAATCTTTTATGTAGAAACCAATAAAAAAAACCGGACATATTCATGGTGCTGCTTTGCACTTATGACTACTAGCCCCCGCTAACTTGAGACAACCTTCCCCAAAACAGTTTTAGACAATTAACTCCCAAAATAAATTTAAATCAATGGTCATTTAATAAACCATATAATGATATCATGAAACATATCTTAAACATCATAAATACACGAATAGGTATATCACTATGCAAAATTTAATTATACTTATGAGACTCAACAGAGATGCACAAAAAATTACTTTCACTGTCCAAAAAACAAACGCATATATTTCTTATACGGTATTTCAGAGCGAACTGAAGTGAAGTACGCAAGGAGGTATTGTGCTCGGGCTTCTTTGACACGGGTAAACAAATTTATTAAATTATTAGGTTTTTTGTTATTGTTGTTGTGACAACCTACCCGTGAGACAACCATACCCGGTCTCCTCTACATTGAAAATCAGCAAAACATCCTGTATTTTGTCCAAGCGTATTGTTGACTTTAACAAATTAAGTTTTGCACTTATTTGTATTTTATTTCAAAAGTAACGTTGTTGCCAAATTGATCAAATAACGTACTTAAAATATTGCCGTGGCAGATTAACCCGTTCTACTTTAAAAGTACCCGGTTACTCGATTATTGACGCAAGCGTTAATCGAACGGCGGAAATCTATCTTCGATGCGAGTAGTCGACTTTAGTTGTACATCAAATCATAACAATAAGCTCGCAAGGAAATTCAATCTGTCCTGCCGATTCAAATCCCAGTTCGGAGTATTATTGCAAGTTCGCAGATCACGAAAGTGCAATTGCATTTACTGCAGTAGTTACCGCCGACATTTCGGCGTGCCTTCTTATTTCGCTCATTCGAAACGATCAAATGAAAGCGTTACCGAAGACTAACATCTCTTTTATTTACATTGTACTAAAGCCGTTCTGGTTTTATTGAAATTGTCAGAAAAATTTGTATTATGCATGAGCGCTCGCAGAAAATTGTCTTTGACAAAGTGGAAGGAGGCAAGAAGAGTTATCAAATTTTGCTCGGAAGGAAACCTACGTTTTTTTGGATTATTTTTTTAGGGCGAACAAATAATCTTGTTAGGAAACGTTCGTTTTTTGGTACTTTTATGCGAATTGTTGTATAAAAATCAACGGTGGCTAACTGTGCAAAGGTTTTAAAGTCAAAAACCAACTAATAAAAAAAATTCAGTTCCAAATCAATCATTGTAAATAATTTATGATGGGCATCGGACTCCCTGTCTGCTATTTTCTAAAAAGATTTCCTCAATAATTTCTAATTATTTATTTAAGAATGGGTGGACGTTTTTAAATAATAATATTATTAAAAAAATCAATGATTGGGGAAGAAAAACTGTCTAAACGAACATTTGAATTCTTCAATTCAGATAAGTGTACCATTCTGGTAACTTCGTGATTCGCCGTTCGTCGAATTTCTGGTTCTTATCAGCAAAAAAATGAACGTAGTGTGATTTCAGATCATCATTAGCGAAGGAGTTTTGTAAAATCGAAATAAATAATAATCTGATGGCGGATCGCGGATGCGACATCGGTTCCCTACCGCGTTTCAATAGTTATTGACGAGTTACTAAAGATGTGTGAGGTCGAGCGTTGTCATGGTGCAGCAAAATACCGAAATTGCTCGTTTTAGCGCTCCATGTTAAATTTCACACTGAACTAACCAATGTAAACCAAATACCAAGAATTTTTTTTCTAAAATAAAATAGGGGGGTCTACTGTATACGTTTACTTCAGACGTTTAAAAACAGCATCAAATGCAATAACTTGTTAGAAAAATAATAAAAAAAAGTACATCTGAATCAAATTAAAATTAAGAAGTATCGTATCGATTTCCGCGCATGAAAGATCCCAAATATCGTTTTCAATCGGACCCCCTAAAGGTACATCGGGCACGTCCAATAACAAAAAAGAATAAATAATTGCAAGAACCGATTGGAAAATTATCAATCCCCAAAAGCGAGTAATAAATAAACAACGTGCTCCACATAAATAACATAATAGAACACGAGATAACGTTTATAGGACTTTAAATCATTTGCTAACATTTTGTCGCATCCACTCGGGACGTCCTTAAGGCCGAGCCCGGCTCCCTATACAAATATTACCGCGCAATTAAAACATTGAACGGAAAATTCTTTATTGTGCTTTATGTGTGTGGAGTGGCGTCCCCAAATCTTTTTGTTTATTTGCTCGAAAGGGCATAATGAGGGTAATTATTATTTAGTACGTCTCCGAGGAACGCAATAAACGCCGAGCCTCCTTCCGAAAGCCTCGAATTCTTTTCTCCAATTTCGACTTTGGCGAAAAGATTCTTAAAAACAAGCGGGCGCTTTCCGGTCGAGCGAAAACGAAAAGAAGAGATAGAACGGGACCGTAATTTAGATATGCTGAAGGTTAACAATGACTAAAGGAATGCGTTATGCGTGGGCGTGAAATAATGAAGTGATTTATACGAAACTAGTCATTAAAACTTGATTATTATTTGTAAAAGGAAAGGTTATCGAAGCTTCGACGGGATTTTAACAAAACGCGAACTGAAACCTAATAATATATTGATTTATCTGCGTTGTATAATTGCTTTGTATTTGCAGGGATTGGAGTTGTTAATCTGAAATTTGCAGCAATTAAAAAATAATTAACGAATTATAGTTTAATTTGATTTTTTTAGAGCCGCCGAAAAATTACTTTTATTGCGTTTTGTTTCGTTTCAAAAAAAAAAGCCAATATAATTTTTTGAAATTCGCAAAACACAACTTCCAGTTTTTAATTATTTTTTTTGGAAGATACAAAGGTTTGATGATTTATAAAAGTTGTTAAAAAACATGAATTTAGAATTCTCCTATTGGTTGCACTTAATTACTAAATGTGACGTGATCTCAAATTTATCGTAAAAAGACTTTGTTAAATATTTTGGGTGTACTTTCCCAGTTTGTTGTTTTATAATTTTTTTAAGTATTTTTTTTAATAAAATGATTTCTTTAGAGCTGCCGAAAAATTACATTTATTGCGTTTTGTTTCGCTTCCAAAAAAAAGCGGTTATTATTTTTTGAAATTCACAAAATACAACTTCCAGATTTTAATTATTTTTTTAGAAGACACAAAGGTTTGATGATTTATAAAAGTTGTTAAAAAACAGGAATTTAGGATTCTTCTATTGGTTGCACTTAATTACTCAATGTGACGTCATCTCAAATTTATCGTAAAAATACTATATTAAATATTTTGGGTTTACTTTCACGTTTTATATTTTTTTAAGTATTTTTTTTAAATAAAACACAGAAAGTTGTAACCAAAAAATTGATAATTCATCGTAGAAGAATAAACACGAAGAAATTTGGCACGAAATTGAATAGAACCAATAAAACCTGCAATTATTATATTTATATCGGCCACGTCCACGCAATAAACAATAAAAAGATAATCTACGGAATAAATAATGGGGGTTTTATTTATGCTGGTCGAATACATATTAATAATCTACGGTTTATAGTAATTGACAAGAATCGATAGACGGCCGCTGTCGTTTTTGATTATAAATTGCTTTAAATTAAAAATTATTGCGCGCCCATAATTTAAATAAAACCACCCTCTCGCCCCGATTTGTACTTTAACGTTTCTTAAGTGCATCTCATAATGGTTTATTTTTTCTGTAAATAAGCAAAAACGTTTGTCCGAACGGAATCGATAAAACCTCAGCCCAAATTTGGAATAAACAGCAGGTGCGTTCGTTGTGTACCATTCAATTATTTGCATTTAAAATTAAATAACGTTGTTAAGTATTAATTGGTATTTGAATGCGATTAATTACTAATTATTTGTAATTGAACTAGTGCCCGATTTTAAATTCGACGACCGCTCATGAATATTGCGCAAAATTGGGTATTTAATTATTGCAAATTTAATCGGGCAATTTTTTACATCGTGCGTTCCAAATGGCCGGTAAATTTTTTTTAAATGTATTTGCGCGTAATTGCAAAAGAGCTTTGTTTACTACATATATATATGTGGTTAAGAGCAAAAGTGTCGGATTTAAATAAATATTTGTTGTTATCGCAAGCTCTCCTGTTCTCTAAATGATTAAACTTAGGAGCGCTTAAAAAGCCTAAATATTTATGTTTTTGATTCCGATCGTTTTCGTTTTTGGGTTCAAATAAATTGTATTTTAACATTTAGTAATATAATAGGGGGTCTACTGTAGTAAGCAAAATTGAAGATAGTTTACTTCGTAAAAATGCCATTTAATTATCTCGTTTTTTTTCAGAAAATGTTTTAATTTCTAACATTTAAAATAATTAATCGAGGGTCTACTGTATTAAATAATTTAATATATTTATTTTATTAATTGCTCCCAGAATGGATTAAATTCATTATTAAAAAAATCAAAGAATAATGCGTTTATTATTTGACTTTTAAAATTGGACATAGGGTTCGTCGCTTGTTGAGCATTGGTATCTCTTTTGGGGTCGCAAGAAAAAAATGGTATCTCCCTTATCGCGTATTTAATTTTGATTGATTTTTTCCACAACCATACTTAAGGGATGTATCTAAAAGCTCGCGCAAGAATTTTTGAAATATCTCTTTAAATTACTGTAGGGCACCCCTTCAAACTTTAACGTTTTTCAAATCGAAATAAACCCTCGAATGTTTGCAAAAGAATATGACGAAAGCGGTTAGAACAACGAAAATAATAGAGATAAATAAAAAAGTTTTTTAATTAAAGTTGGAGATATTTTTGAACGCAATTCGCATGCAAAACTTGAAACACATAGGCGTACGTTTGGGTGGGGTCCAAATTTTTCAAAAAAATTAATTAAATACTTTATTAATATTTTTTTGCGTTTTGGACGTTAAAAATTTAAGGGACCCGTTTCCTTTATTCAATTTTGAAAAGAGATTAAATTAGAAGCAAATATCGGAGAGGGATTAAGTTGTGTCGTTAATAAAAATGATTCGAAAATAGGAGTAAAATGTTTCGGTTCTCATTATGTAAGTTTAAGAACATAATCGGGTTTACTATTACGTCCTTATTTATAAGTTTGGAAGTACTAATAATTGTTAATTAGATTTCTAATGTAATAATTAGTTTAATTAAATTCTGTACAGTCTACGTCATAATGGCACAATCTCGTGCTCTTTATTAACCAGATTACATACATAAAGGTAAACTTTTAGGAATTTAATAACTCTCTAAAACCTTCGAAGTTTGTAATATTAATCTATTATGCAAACGTAAAGCGATTAAACAAGTTAATTGCAAGCGAACTTATTTAAAAATGATTAACTCGCCCAGAAGACGACGAGGAAATGATTTAAACGACTTTCGCGCAACAACTACCGTTTCGCAATAAACGTTTTTAGTATTAATTATCGACAATAAGGGCACTCGGAACGAGCAAAATGAAGTGGTCCTGGACGAGCGAGGACAAAGTCCTTCTAAGCAAAATCGCGCAATTTCCGAGAGTTTATGAGTTCGCAAAGTGAACATCCTTATCGCGGCCCCCCATCCGGCCGAGGGGGGGTCACTCGGTTTGATTGGATTTGGATAACGGCCGTCGGTAGTGTCGTAAATTGGACGTCAATCGGCCCTTTACTACAAAAACCTTTAGATTATTTTCCGTTTTGATGGCCATTATCGGAATTATTTCCTTTGGGTTATCAGTTATGCATAGGAAAAGTCAATCTGGCATTGCTGCGAAGAGCGTCCTCCTCCTACGTGTTAATTTTTGCTCCGTCGACTTCAAAATTAGAAGCTAAGAGATAAAAATCGTTCGCGTCGAGGTGGGGCCCTTGCGCCTGCTTTTAATGTAATTAAATTCGGCGATTTAAAATTTCAACGACGGTTTATTTCTTGCTTCGACACATTCGACGAATGGTAGGGGGACGCGATTCTTTATTCTTCCCGTTTAAAATATTTTTTTTTCAATTAATATTTAATAATAAATAAATTGGGCTAGATGCGATACAACTTTGACACATAACTTTACTAATTTCGAAAATATTTATTAAAAAATAATGCTTCAGGCATAAAAAATGGATAATTTAATACCGTAAAAACAATATTTGTTGTAAACCCGGGTAAAAATAAAATATAACCTCATCACCGCTGCCACAGCACCGCCCCACCGTTGCGCCACTGCTGTAATATGTGAAAAATAGTCTGAGCGCCCCAGCAGCGCCGCAACTCCACCTTCTGATAAGAATACGAATAAAAAAACTTTAATTGTAACTAATTTCTAGAACAGAGTAGCAGAATAGCATAAACTAATACAGTAGAGTCTCGATAATTCGGCCGCCAAAATTAAATTTCAGCAAATTATTTAAATTATTAGTTAAGTAAATTTTTATTTCAGTATTTTTTTTATACAACATGAAATTTTCAATAAAAATGTGCATTTGACTAATTTATAGGTCAAACCCTTTACAAAAAAAAAAATACCAAAATAATCCAATTTTTTTACATATAACTTATAAAAAAACATGACAAAAATAAAATAGGCAGCGCGAAATATCCATATTAAGAGCTCATATTTGACAGATAAATTGCTTGAGATTCTCTACCGAAAATTTGAAAAAAAAATTGTTTTACAATACCCCTATATACCGGGTGTTTCTTTTAAAGTGGTACGAGCTTATGACTCCTAAACTAATAAAAATTTCAAAAAAAGGACAAATATAAAAGTGTTTTTAATTTATTTGATCTATGCAATGGCATAAATATAAATTTTTTTCTACTACCGGTTTAACCGGAAACGGTGTTAAGTTCCTTATCTTAAATAGTAGGATATTTATTTTTTTATTAATTGGATAGAGCTCATTGAGTGCTTTCCAAAATTGTATAACAAGTTAACATTTTATTAATAAATAATTTCAAAAAAAATAAATATCCTTCTATTTAAGATAATAAAATTGACACCGTTTTCAGTTAAACCGGAAGTAATACAAAATTTATATTTAAACCGGTAGAGAATTTTTATACTTTTACTTTTTTTGAAATTTTTATTATTTTACGAATTATAAACTTAAAGGTACTTTACTGTAACGATACAATTTCAAATAAAAATTAATTTTTTTTGACCAATTGGTAACTTCTTATCTTTTTTTGGAAATCCCTCGACGAGCTCTATCCAATTATAAAAAAATAAATACCCTTCTATTTAACATAAGAAAGTTGACACCATTTCCGGTTAAAGTGGAAATAATAGAAAAATTTATATTTATGCCATTGCATAGATCAAATAAATAAAAGACACTTTTATACTTGTACATTTTTTGAAATTTTTATTTATTTTAGGAATTATAAGCTTGTGACACTTTAAATAAAACACCCGGTATATAACGCGCAGCTGTGGTGCGGTAATAGTGCCGCTACGGTACCGAAAAATGTGCCAAACGGCTGCGCTGCAACAGTAAATAAAATTTAATAATTTTTTTTATTGAAAAATTAACTTTTTGTTTTTACTCGGGAGCCGATTTATTTTAAAACATTTTCCGTCGACCCTACCGAAGGAGAGTCCTACCGGTTACTTCCGATTCGAAAACTTCGTTCGGCTTTTTGGGACGGGAAGGCCGAAACACGGAATTTTATTAATCGATATGTCACATCTTTAACGTCTGTTTCACGAGAGCGGTTTTCTGCGTGCTTTTTGCCGTTCGTTCTGTCGAAATTAAAACGTGACGCGGCGATATTTGTTTCCAACGTAGAAGTTTTGTTTGTCTTTGCAGCACGACAAAGCGTCGAACATTGTTCCCCGCGACTGACCGGAAATTCTGGCGCAGAGGAAAAGAGATCGCTAAAAACTGCGGGTAATTTGTAAGCAACTAATTAGCGACTGTGATCAGCGGCCGAGCCCGCCGTACCTGCGAACTTTTAACTGGTACATTGGTATTCTGGCCCAGACGCGGGGACCGAGATTCGAATCGGTGACCTATGAGCCTGTCACGCGTCGAACTTTATTCTACGGTTGTCGCTTTCGCGAAATCAAATCACACAGTTCGCCTAATTACCTGATTACTAACGATTTAAGCTCGAGAAATCTCTTGTACTCCGAGAGATAATTGGCGAAGAGCTTTGGGTTTTGCTTTTGAAAAAAATTACGTTTTGAGGTAGCCGTGGGATGGCAAGAAGTTATTTCGGTTTTCACAGATCAACCAGTGACGACATTGGAGAAGGCAATCAATGATAAACGGGTGCGATTTTTCGTGATGTATTGAGATATGAGTGGGCTAACATTTACTGTTGGTTGGATTTAAATCGATTGACAAATACAAAATAAGGTACTTGCGGGTAATAAAGCCTGTCGGCTAATAAGGCCTAATTAACAAAAATCGTATTTAAAATAACCGCTTTGGCTTAAAGTCACACACACAAACACCTATTGAACGAAGATGTCTCTACAAGTTTGTGGAGGCGGCATATTCCGCTTCCTGCCCCAAATGTAGCATCATATATCGTAAAACGCGGACAGGCAACACGAATAATAAAAATTGATCCGGATCAATTGTTAGTATTTTTTGAAATCTTACACTTAGCTATGTACAATCACATTTATTTTCTTTATTCATTCAAGCTTCGATGATTTTAAATATTTGAATGACGTGTCATGAACCAAATATATTTTATTTTGATTTTTTTACATACGTGGTCGGCGGTTATTAAAGCCTACTAAATTTAACCACAGGCCTTATTATACTCATACTTTTTGTATTAAAGTTTAATTGTTTTCTAATGCATTTTACATTACTTTTAACGTCTTACGGATATAAATATGTTAAGAAACTTGTTGTGCGTGGACTCTTTTTTTATTTGTAATTTTTTTCAAAATGTATGTAACAATTTGTTAATAAAATAATTTTCACCGTATTGGGGCACTAAAAAGGTGCACTTCATAAAAAAATTTAAAAGCATTAGCAACTGCTTGTTTACATTGCTTTAAGATTTAAAAATTCGTGGAACTATGGGTTAGGTATAACAGGGGTGATGTACCTAGACCCGTCTCATGAAAAGTATATATTTATTATTTATTTTTAGATTATACGAACTATTAATGTTCTTCTTTTATATAACACTAAAATTGTTTTAAAAATTAACAAAGCATTTCTCGTATACTGAAATTTAACTATTCAAAAACTTAAAAAAATTTTAATTTTTGATTTGACCTGCTAGGCATGTATCTGATGCAAAATAACATAAAGAAAAATATATAACAAATATACTCTTCAATTTTTATTTATTACACGTTGATCCTAGAGTCAAGATACAACTGATCGACTATGGCCGAGATACATCACACGGGCCCTTGATGTTTATTCATCACAAGAACAAAATTAAAGATTATGTTGTGTTAAAATCAGACTACTACTATGCAAACGTTAATAAATAATCTTCCTGCTTACGATAAATCATTATTAGGCAATAAAAATTATGTCAGTGGATTATACTAATGACTTTGAGTGCACTAATGACTGTTAGGAGAGGCAATTTTTAATTTTTTTTTTTTTAAATTTATTCCAATTGCTGTATTTATGTATTTATTAAACTTAGTTATCAAATATATTATGTCCAGTTTGATTACTTAAATTTTTTAAGGCTGTAGATCTTGTTTCCCTTCTGTAGTATAATAAGGCTTACTGGCAAGGTTTTTAAAAATGTTAATTTTTGGTTTTGTTTATGGTGAAAGTTGCCATTTTTCCTTTATATTTTATAGTAACTGAATCTTAAAAATAATAATTATTAAAACCTGTTGATTAAATTTTGTTTTTTCATTTAATTTCCAATTTCCCTTAGCTAGGCTTTATTACCCGCAGTTACCTTATTTAAAGCAACTTGTCAGAAATCAATTCTATAAATATTTGAACTTAACAAATTATGTTTTTTTGTAACCTTTTGATTAATAATAAAATGTATACTACCCTAAACAAATAAGCGGGAGCGTACTCAAATTTTTATATGGGTGTACATCAATAATTTTAATTTTGATTTTTAATCAAACTATTCTATCAATGTTTTAACTTATTATTTTGACACATTATTCTTTTCTCTTGAAATCCATAAATTCATGTAAACAAAATCAATAAACACGAAGATGTGCGCATTCGAGCGAAAAGTGGCACATTTCCGAGCGAGGGAGACAAATTAAGCGCGACGCGGAGCGGCGCGCTTCATTTTCCCGAGATCGGAATGTGCCACTTTGAGCTCGAATGCGTGCACTCGGTTTTAAGCACGATTCGCAATAATTTTGTCAACGAAAAATTAATAAATAATTTTTATCATTCTTCTCCCTCGTACTTATGAGTTTATCGTATCTTTTCGCTCGCTCCCACTCATTGGTATGGTAAAAATACGTTTTTTGAATATATAATCGATATATTTACTGAATTAAATTAAATTTGTTGATTGAAGAGAAAGTTTAATTTACAAAATTCAATAAATACGAGGATGTGCGCATTCGAGCGAAAAGTGGCACATTTCCGAGCGAGGGAGGCAAATGAAGCGCGACGCGGAGCGGCGCGCTTCATTTTCCCGAGATCGGAATGTGCCACTTTGAGCTCGAATGCGCGCACTCGGTTTTAAGCACGATTCGCAATAATTTTCGTGCCAAAAAATTATTAAATAATTTTTATCGGTGACTGTTGATTAAATTCGATGTTTTTTCATTTAATTTCCAATTTCTCTTAGCTACGCCTTATTACCCGCTATTACCTTATATGTATGGCAATTTTTAAATACGTAAGCGGTGTTTTTATACCCAAGTAGTGCTTGAAGAGTTTTTAAAGATGCGTTCACAAATAACCGAGCCATAACTTTTCAAAATGGAAATTTAGAAAAAATTACATGTGTGACTTTTCGAACTCGTTTTTTTCGAAAATTTCAAACACACGCCTATGGTTTTGTGGTCCTATCCCGCGCCAAAAAGTCTGGCAAATTCAAATTTGTATAGTTTTTAAAGATCCGTTCACAAATAACGGCTATACAATTTTTTGAACACAAAATTTTGTGCTAAAATTTTATTAATAAATTTTTTTGTTAATATTGTTTTATAAAATGTGGGGGGATGTGATATGATTCAATATTTTTAAGGGAGGCGCGGTTACTTACAGTTGGGAAACCGCTGGCTTAATACAAAGATTAAATTTATAAAGTTGGCTCGGTTTCTTCTCAAACAAAGGATTTATATTACAAGAGCTTATAGATTGTTGTCTATTATTAACTCCTGTGTTAGCACTACCTTGATAACTATTATTAAATGTTGAGTATAGGTTTAAGTCGAGAAATTAATATTTGATAATTTATAACGAGAGAAGAGATAAAGAGGGTTACGGTGATAGCGTTCTAATCGCTCCTTCGCGTTGCTTTGTAATAAAGTCTCTTATTACATAGACTTTCCTTTAAACAAGAAAAGATGCGTTCCACTTTGTTGCGAACTTCTCCATTAAAATTAATATTTATTATTAGTCGACGAAATGAAAAAATACCGAGGCACTAAGGGCGCCACTTCCTTTCGACGAGCTTATCGAAATTGTGCATCGCTGCGTTGCGTTTTTGAATTGATGCCCGAAGAATTTTAATAACGAACTTTAACTAATGAAAATCATATAAAAGGTTGTTGCACTGGCTTTCGATTCTATTTTATATAAAGTACGTCCAAAACTCTCAAGCGCCCTTAGAATCAATTTTGAAAACACATTTCTAAAGAAAAATTAACAATTTTGGTTATGTTGTAAAATATTTATTAAAAAGGTGGGAGCTCGATACCTCCCTTAATATAAAAGATTTTTGTACTGGATTTTGATTTTTTTTTATATAAAGTACGTCCAAAAATCTCAAATGCCCTTAGGACTAATTTTGAAAACAGATTACTAAAGAAAAATTAACAATTTTTGTGTTATGTTGTAAAATATTTATTAAAAAGGTGGGAGCTCGATACCTCCCTTAATATAAGAGATTTTTGTACTGAATTTCGATTTTTTTTTATATAAAGTACGTCCAAAAATCTCAAATGCCTTTAGGACCAATTTTGAAAACATATTACTAAAGAAAAATTAACAATTTTTGTGTTATGTTGTTAAATATTTATTAAAAAGGTGGGAGCTCGATACCTCCCTTAATATAAGAGATTTTTGTACTGGATTTCGATTTTTTTTTATATAAGGTATGTCCAAAAATCTCAAATGCCTTTAGGGCCAATTTTGAAAACATATTACTAAAGAAAAGTTAACAATTTTGGTGTTATGTTGTAAAATATTTATTAAAAAGGTGGGAGCTGGATACCTCCCTTAAAATAAAAGATTTTTGTACTGTATTTCAATTTTTTTTATATAAAGTACGTCCAAAAATCTCAAATGCCCTTAGGACCAATTTTGAAAACGGATTACTAAAGAAAAATTAACAATTTTGGTGTTATGTTGTAAAATATTTATTAAAAAGTTGGGAGCTCGATACCTCCCTTAATGTGCTTTGATTAATAGTACAATTGCGCTTTAAATATGACGAATTAAAAATGATTATGGTAAAACGTGCAGTGAATGACCGATTTGTTGCATCGAGAGTTATTTTAATATAAAAAAAAATAGTAAACAAAATAACGTTGTTCGTTAATTAATGAAAACATTATCGCAATTTGGTCATAAACTTTATTATAAAATGAATAGTCCAGTAAATGACCCTTTCGTCTAAACAATGACTGATGTATAGCTCAGTAAATAATTGATTAATTGATTTGCGCATTAAAAACGAGTAATTTATAAATTTTTGTAAAATGACAAAATACTAATTGAAAGTCAAAAAAAAACTCACTGCCAATATGGTAAGTTGGTCGACCTTTGCAGCACAGATTTCTCTTTCACTTAAATGCATTTTTACGCTTCAACAACCCCCGAAAGAATTAATTATTTACGACGTTAACCTTAAAACAGGACCGCCGCAAATTAAAATCGACACTCGACTGGCCTTACGCTTTCTTCGATAACAGCTACGGCCATTCTATCTTATCAGCAGTCCCTCTTTTTGCGAAATTGAACAATCGGCTGCGCAAAATAAAAATTCTAACAGCACCGTATTAAGAAAATTATCAGCAACCTACTTTCGGAAAATATTCGCGCGCCAAAAGCACGCCACTTTCTTTTAACTAATAAAGTTCTCGATCGTGAAACCGCGGCGGAAGTAAACAACAAGCTTTTGGAAGTTTAATATCCTTTAAAAAAATCCAAGTCGGAAAGGATCTTTTCGAGTAGGCCATTTAGCGTTGAAACTTTAGCACGACACGCCAATAAGTCGAGTGTTCAATACGAAGATTGCGTCTGGATTGGACAAATCAAAACCGCGGCCCGGAAATGATAGCATTCGATAATTCGGAAACGCGTCCAGAATTTCGTTCGGGAGGAAAAAAAAATGTCGACGCAAAAAAGCCGAGTTTCCATTACAAACGGAGCGTCTCGAAAACGGATATTCCTCGAGAGAAAAGCGGATGAAAAATCTTTATCTAAATGTTTATTTAAAATGCAAAACGAAGATTCTAATAAAAAGAAATATTAGGTGGGTCGTATTTTGTTCGTGTCTCTTTGTATTATTAATAAAACACATCCATATCAAAGGACCGATCGTATGTCAGCATAACGAACAATGTCGACGCAGCATTTGTGTCTGCTTTCCTTTTTATAGATTAAGGAGGTCTTTACGGCTGATAATCGTGTCCTTTTTTCCTTCCTTTTGTTTCTACTTGTAAATAAAAGACCAACAAAACATTCTATATTATTGTTTTCGTCCTCATTAAGGAAACTAGTGAATGCTTTATTCTTGTTTTTCGGGACTAAACGCGCCTCGCTTTTATATCGTATTTTTTCGAAAAAGCGCTCGATATTTTACCGTCCGAGCTCGACCCCCCAGAGCAAGAATGGTATCGTTTAACACCAGAATCGCCGCACCGGGCGTTTCGACCGGTTCGCATTTTTATTTTCTAAAGCCGCGCGTACACGTACAATATTATCGAGCAATAAAGTTGATCGTGTGTGGATGATATCGAAAGGACGTGCAATATATTGTGTAAAAGATTGTAGCAATCGTGTAAAAAAAGTACGATCTATGCGCATTTTCCAGCTTTGAAATAAATAAAATATATTTTTTTTATATAATTAGGGGAGACCGGGTATGGTTGTCTCACGGGTAAGTTGTCACAAAAGCCATAACAGCAAACCTAATGTCATTTTTGTTACCATAACCTAAGTTCGTTAGATAGAAGTCACTATTCGCTCACAGCAAATTTTTTTAATTTTTTTTTAATAATGAATAAGATATTTTTCGTTCTTTTCTTAGGTAAAATTTCTTACAAATAACATTTTACGTGTAATAAAAATAAGCAATTGTTTTGTCGTTTTGTATTTTACCTTTTATTTAGTAATACTTACCCCAGACACGGGGTTCATAGTCACACTTTTCTTTTTTCATGAAAACTATAATATGTTCTCATTAGATAATGGTAGAGAAAAAATCTTTATTTTTTCTTAAACTAGAATAAATGCACTATCTATTGATATATAAATGTCATTGATAAATTAAGACCATGGGCTCTATAAATGCAAAAGAACAAAAATTGTGATTTCTAACCCCGGTCGCCCCTACTTATTTGTAATTTGTATTGACAGGTACTGTTTATAAAATTAAATTAAATCCACCACCGCGCGCAATCGCCCTATTGCCGTTTTGAGACAAGGGACCGTAAGCGGGGGAAAAAATGAACGCGGCGCGCAGTTGACCAACGCCCAAAATTCTTTACGTTTATTAGCGCCGGTGAAAATGGCCGGTTCTGGTAATTATAATTTTGGCGGTTCTAGTGTTAAAAAACAAGAGCGGGAAAAAGCTTCGATCGAATTTCCACCACTACAAGAATCGTCTATTTCAATAACGTACACTGGCTCGGTTTTTTTCCTTTGCAACTCCTGCGACAACATCGACAAAAAAATTCCTACAAACTTCGCGGCTCGTTCTTCCGGCCTTCCGCGAAGATTAATCGAAAAAAATTACTTCGCCGACACTAATTGTATAACTTAGCGTTTTCGACTTAGAAAAATATCTCGTTTTCCATTCGAGGGGGGCTCGAGGAACTTGCGATCGAATTTTTTTGTGTGCATCGAAAAAATATAAATAGATTTCTCTACGATTAGCGCGCGGCATAAATCTGTAGATATTTGGGGGTTTATTATTTAGGGTAGAAGGGTCTTTATCTGATTAAACTTCACGAGCTCTTTATTGTAAGAAATACGGGATTAAAGATAGTAATGTTCGGACAATAATAAGGTATATATATCTAGTGCGGTTGCATTATAAAAGATGCTTTGAATATTGCCTTCCATTCTTTGCGGGCGAGCTTTAAAATGTCAAATAACGGATTTATGAGTCCGCTCATTTTATATTTTCATCAGATTAGTCTGCAGTCGATGGACGATTTCGAGTGTTTTTCTTTGTGAGCAGAAAAGTTCATTTTGATGTACAGTCGAGAGCAAAATAATTCGACATTACTAGTTTTCAAAATAAATTCTATTATAAATTCGACAAATGTATTTTTACCATAGCAATGAGTGGGAGCGTGCGAAAAGATACGACAAACGCATAAGTACGAGTGAGAGGGAATGATAAAAATTATTTACTAATTTTTCGTGGCCAAAATTATTGCGAATCGTGCTTAAAACCGAGTGTACGCATTCGAGCTCAAAGTGGCACATTTCCGATCTCGGGAAAATGAAGCGCGCCGCTCCGCGTCGCGCTTCATTTGCTTCCCTCGCTCGGAAATGTGCCACTTTTCGCTCGAATGCGCACATCCTCGTATTTATTGATTTTTTTAAACTGCAATGCTCACATTTAATTAAGTCACGCCAAAGAAGTATAACTTCTAACGCACCAATTTTTTTTTCCATTAATTTGTACTTAGAATTAAGCTTGAAGTACCTACAGTCGAGGGCAAATTAATTCGACATTTCTAGTTTTGAAAAAAATTGTTGTTTATTGAATAACAATTCTATTATAAATTCGAAAAATGTATTTTTACCATAGCAATGAGTGGGAGTGAGCAAAAAGATACGACAAACGCATAAATGCAAGTGAGAGGGAATGTTAAAAATTATTTACCAATTTTTCGTCGCCAAAGTTATTGTGAATCTAGCTTAAAACCGAGTGTGCACATTCGAGCTCAAAGTGGCACATTCCGATCTCGGGAAAATGAAGCGCGCCGCTCCGCGTCGCGCTTCATTTGCATCCCTCGCTCGGAAATGTGCCACTTTTCGCTCGAATGCGCACATCCTCGTATTCATTGATTTTTTTAAACAGAAATGCTCACATTTAATAAAGTCACGCCAAAGAAGTATAACTTCTAACACACCAAATTTTTTTTAACATTAATTTGTACTTAGAATTAAGCTTGAAGTACAGTCGAGAGCAAAAGAATTCGACAGTTTTAGTTTTCAAAATAGGTTGTTTATCGAATTAAAATTCTATTATAAATTCCAAAAATGTATTTGCCAAATATGGAATCGTACAGGTGCAGCCACTGTAAATTTTTTGAAATGACGTAACTACCTGTTTTGCAAATCTAAAAATCAATACTTTGAAGGCTTTATGAAAAATCAATACATAAACTCCGCCTATTGACTTAAGAATTTTATGGGCGAAAATTTGCCTTAACATATAGGCAGCTCTAATATTTCTAAATTTCCCTTTATTAAATTTTGTAAAAAATAAAACACGAAAGTGTTGTCATTAATTCAGTTTTTTATGTGCGACCATTGTATCGCATGAGAGCGGCCGTTTAGCCATTTTCAAAAATTTCGAGTTTTACACAATTTAATTTGGCAATTCTAATAGTAAAAAAAAATATTTCTCTCTCTGATAGCTATGCTGCATTTTTAAACATTTTTTAGCGGTATAATAAATAGTAGCAAATAATTGTATCGCATGAGAACGGCCGTTTAATCATTTTTCAAAAATCTCCAATTTTACAATTATTAATTTGGCAAATCTTAGAGAAAAAAGATATATTTCCTTCTGTGATAGCCCTGGAATTTTTTAGACATTTTTTGAGGTTATAATAAACAATAATAAATAATTGTATAACAAAGGAACGGCTGTTTTGCTATTTTTTAAACATCTCGAGTTTTAAGGTATTTAATTTGGCAATTCTAATAAGAAAAAAAGTTATTTCCTTTTTGACAGAAACCCTGGAATTTTTTTAACATTTTCCGAGGTTATAATAAACAATAATAAATAATTGTATAGCATAAATACGCCCATTTCTCAAAAATCTCAAATTTTACAGTATTTAATTCAACTTCGAAGCATTGCAGTCATTCCAAAACGTACTGTTTTACATATTCCATTAAACACCCTTTTTTTATTTAGATTAAGAACAATTACTTTATGAAACCTAGTAACTTTTATATTAAACATTTTTTTGTCAATTTTATAATTACAAAGTTATTTGGCATTAAAGAAAATAACGATTTTCAATTTTTTGACGATAACTTCGAAACTATTTGAGATTATTAAAATTTTCTTAACGGAATCTGAATCGTCACCTAAAACTGCAAAACATGGCCCTTTTAACCAAACTTCTATCCCCATTAATAAAAAAGATACCCATGTTAGCCTGCTCAATTTGGCACACCCTGTATAGTTTTCATAGAACAATGGGTTTCATTTTGCTTAATGCTAATAGAGCCAAGGTACATCACCTCTGTTGTACCTAGGCCATAGATCCACTAATTTTTAAATCTTATAGCAATTTGAGTAAACGGTTGGTAATGCTTTCAAATATTTTATAATGAATGCCTTATTAGTGCTCCACTACGATGCAATTCATTTTATGGACAAATTGTTTAATATACAATTTAAAAAAAAATTACAAGTGAAAAAAGGGCCGAGGTACAACAGGTTCCCCAAACTTCTAAGTACACGCACCGGTTTTTTGTTATTTATCTGGCCCAAAGTGATCACGTTAAGCGGATTTGACTGTATTATTCCGACAGGTACAAAACGAATGAACACTGAAAGAAGTTCGTTAAGCTTTTTTACAAAACGCTCTCTAAATTTAATAAAGCCAAAGTAGAGGAGGTAATTAATATTAAAAGTAGGTAAGGACATTTTTATTAAAGTAGATTTTCTCATTTTTTATCAATTCAGGTTTAATAAAATCGCTCTATATAAAGTTTCGCCGGAGCGAAAGGGAACAAAGGACGAGGACGAAGGGATGATTCGACTTCTTCAAAATTCCTATATCGTATATGTCATTATTAATGTGACAACTAAGTTATAAGTGAAATATTGATTAATAGGCGGCGTGTGTGTATTTTGCGAGGAGGCGCAGAGTTTTCAGTCTTCAAAATGAAGACGCACGATATTACCGAAAGCTCTCAAACTTTCGAATTATTGATGAAGTCTCAAACTTAACACACATACACGGGCCCAACTTTAAAGCATTGCCGCTTTAATAATAAATGGATTCAATTTCATGTATGCGATACTTTAGGTTGATGTTCGTTCATAGTTATCGGCGATGCGACGGTTTGTTTAAAAAAAGCTCTTTGTTTTGCCATAACCATCGTTGAGCTCTTCTTCTGGCGTTTATCGATCCCGCTTGGTGCACTTTTAAGTGTTTACTTTGTATCGCTAATCCGGATATACTTCATTTCTTTGTAGACAAATGCTTTTGTGAATCTTCTGATGGAGGGTAAAATAGTACAAAAAACGCACAACAGCAGAAGGAAAAGAACGAGTTTTAATGTGGTCTTCCGATTAGAACTAGTCAATATAATTGTTTTATTTTTATCGTTACTAATTGCCGGAGTACCTGCGTACCCTCTTGGTAAATACATAAAACTTGCTAGACTGGAAATTAACGCACTTGCAAATGACCCTAAACTGGACAAAAACGTACCCTAAGTGAAGTGGCTTTATGCGGAATATTTATGCGTTATGGTATGGTGAATTTATGGATATAATCGGTACGGGCCGCTCCCGCTGCCCCGCTTTACGCTACGCTACTGCTCGTTTGTGTATTCCTAAATAATGCGTAATTTACAATTTGTTTAAAACGTCTTGAGTACAACTGTATTATTTTGGCTGTGAATAGCTCTTTATTCATAAATAAGAAAACAAATAGCTTGTTAAAAAAACAGAGATTTTGAAAAAGACGAATTAGAAAAAATTATTGTACGTAGACTATTAATTGATCTTTATAAAGAACCGGAAAAATAATTAAAAAAATTTAACCACCCCCCGAAGACCAGGGGAGCTCCGAATGCAAGTGCAAATGTATGACTTAATTTCTTATGTTAAAAAACAGAGATTTTCAAAAACGCGAATTAAAAAAATTATTGTACGTAGACTATTAATTGATCTTTATAAACAACTGGAAAAATAGTTAAAAAAATCTAACTTCCCCTCGAAGAGCAGGGGAGCTCTGAATGGAAGTGCAAATGTAGGACTTAATTTCTTATGTTAAAAACAGAGATTTTAAAACGCGAATTAAAAAAATTATTGTACGTAGACTGTTAATTGATCTTTATAAACAACTGGAAAAATAGTTAAAAAAATCTAACTACCCCCCGAAGACCAGGGGAGCTCCGAATGCAAGTGCAAATGTATGACTTAATTTCTTATGTTAAAAAACAGAGATTTTCAAAAACGCGAATTAAAAAAAATTATTGTACGTAGACTGTTAATTGATCTTTATAAACAACTGGAAAAATAGTTAAAAAAATCTAACTACCCCCCGAAGACCAGGGGAGCTCCGAATGCAAGTGCAAATGTATGACTTTTAATTTTTTATTTTAAAAAACAGAGATTTTAAAAAACGCGAATTAAAAAAAATATTATATGTAGATTATTAATTGGTTTTTATAAACAACCAGAAAAATAATTAAAAAATTCTAACTTCCCTCGAAGAGCAGGGGAGCTCCGAATGGAAGTGCAAATGTAGGACGTTTAATTTACCATGTTAAAAAAAGAGATTTTTAAAAACGCAAATTAAAAAAAATTATTCCACGTAGACTATTAATTGGTCTTTATGAACAACTGGAAAAATAGTTAAAAAATTCTAACTTCCTCTCTAAGAGCAGGGGAGCTCCGAATGCAAGTGCAAATGTACGACATTTAATTTGCCTTGTTAAAAACAGAGATTTTGAAAAACGCGAATTAAAAAAAATTATTGTACGTAGACTATTAATTGGTCCTTATAAACAACCGGAAAAATAGTTAAAAAATTCTAACTTCAGTAAGCCAAAATGTAAATTACCACCCCAGCAGTAACTGTCTGAAAATGTTTAACACTTCTTACTCTTCATTGTAATTGTTGTTAATGTTATTATAAAAATAGTGCGGAAAATATTTATAAAAAACACGTTAAACTTGGTCTTAATAAAGTGATTTAATATGTTTTATAACTCCATATTTATTTATACCTATTTTTAACCTATGTTTTAGGCAACATCTTTTTGTAAATTATTTTATTAAATTTTTTCGTTCAATTAGCTCCGTTAAAAAAATGCAGAGCTCCTTGTCTCTCTCGTTCGACCCTAAAAAGTGAAGAGGAGTGTAAATAAGAATTTCTAATGTGGGCAAATACGTGTATCGGTATCGCAAAGTTAATTAGTTATGCACCCCCGTCTCCCAGTAATTCATAAAGCCATTCGAGGCCCCCATTCACGGAACACTTGGCTGTCTAAACGATATTAGTAATTAATAACCAATTAGAGCGAAACGTTTTGATTCCTATTTGTATCAACATTCGAATGTAACCCTTTGCCTTTCTATCTATCCGTTTGCACACAAAGGTGTGTGCGTTATCGCGATATCGACAAACAATACGCAAAAGCGGACGCAAAAATCGAAACGAGCCGGGCCCATCTTTTTCGCAAAAAGTCGCAAAACGCTCCGCTCCTCTTTTATTCTAACATTCTTATTACGAGCACATTCAAATTCTAATTTAGGTATTCGCCCGAAAAACAGAAACAGATTACTGCAGAAGTCCTGAATAATTTAAGTGCTTAAAAATATGGCGAAATTAGAAAATATTATTTTGCTTTCATTTTCTTAGCGCTTAATTCCCAGCACGCCCCCGCAAAATGTCGAGCCGCAATCTTCTGATATAATCGTCTGTTATTTTTGAAATGTACTTTGGACAAATAGAATTTTTGAGGTCTGTTTATTCTAGTTTGGAAAATCGTTCCTCTCGCTGCGTAATCCCCCACGAAACTAAACCACGTTTTTAATTATACGTTCGAATAGTAAGCTTTTATGTATCTTTCGAAATTAACGGCTTCCTCGTTTTTGTGGGAACGGGATTTTTCGACAATAAATGTAGCATAGGAATTATTACCATGTAACCAAAAAAAACAGGATGTATTTTTATGTCGCATGGGCCTCATTGCTATCCTACTAGTGATTTTTAAAATCGCCCGAAATTGAGAAAAAACATGGATTAACCCCTTTGCTTTTTTTTGCGGTATTTTTCTATAGATCCCAAACCGACATAACCGGAGCTATTCTTTTCTGCTCCCCCTTCAACCCCAAATTTTTCGAGAAAACATAAATAAATCGAAAAAATACATTTTGCCTCACGAAAACGATCGTAGGGCCCTCATTCTCGATTTGATCAATAAAAACAAAAAAGATTTGGAATTCTGAGACTTTTTTACATAAGATGCGTGCTAAATCGACATAAGGCACAACGTTAATTTTTTGAGTAATTAAGGGTTTAAGTTTGAGATTCATATTTGGAGCATTTATAAAAATTGTAACGCCGTTATTTGTAGAGAGATCTTTATAAACTATACAGATTCAAATTTTCCGGACTTTTTGGCGTCGGATAAGCCTAAAAAACCATAGGCGTGCTATTTGAAATTTTCGGGAAAAACGGGTTCGAAGAGTTCGACTTGTAATTAATTTTTTACAAGTTTTTACTTTGAAAAATCGTAGCTCGGTCATTTGTGAACCGATCTTTAAAAACTTTTCAGATTGTGAAAGCCCGTTTATCTGAGCGTAAGACCAGTCAAAAAAATCAACAGAACCCAATGTTAAGTCTAGGAGAAAATTTATGCTACATGATAAAGATTCTCTGCTCTCCGTGTATACAGTGTGTTTTTTTTACAATGTGTGTTAGAAACACATTTGCATCTTATTTAATTTAATTCTAATTGTGGGTATTGAAAATTCCAGTTGTAATCTGCACTTATTGTGATATGATATTTATAAGTTTCTTTTTGATTACGAAATATAATCTAACACTTGTATTTTTCTTTGCAGGTAAGCCGAATTTAGTACATTCCTGGATCTTGTGAAAAGTGAACGAATTTACAATAAAAATTTAGTCCTTCAAAGAACCAATCTTAAAAAAGTAATAGTAAGTAAATTGTGCTATCTTTGTTATTAACTAAATAAAACATGAATCATTTTATTAAATTCCCAAAGATTATTTCTATTATAAATTCATTTTAACCCTCCGCATACTAGGTGACTAAATGTCACATGCCATACTAGGTGGAGTTTGCCATACCCCGAAAATAAAATGAAATAAAATCCACAAAATTGTACTTTATAACAGTTAAATGACAAGAAATATATTTTAAAAACCAATAATTAATAGGTTTAAGTAAAACACATATTTATTTATGCATTAGAATACACTTTTATTAATAAAAACACAAAAACTTAACCATTCCCTTCAAATTATAAACTATTGAGTTTTTTCTTGAGTAGGGCAGAGTGAGGTAATTACGGACACATAAGGAAAAAAGTAAATATTAAAAATACTAAATAAAAACTCTGTTAATTTATTGATTAATAACAAAGATGAAGGTTTTATTTATTACTTTTAATCATAATATTTAATTAAATTTGAAAATTAAGTACTTTTTTGTCAAAAAAAGAAAAGTGTCATTTTCGTGATCTTCTCAAATCTGTGGGGTAGGTAATCCCGGACAGTGGTGGGGTAATTGCGGACAGTACATATTAAGTAATAACGAGTAGAATAATTTAAGATAAATAAATAGTTTCAACTTATTTTTAACACAAGAAATTAAAATTTTTAAATAAAATCATCTTGAACAGTACGTATATAAATCATTTGTTAATAGATAAGTTAAAGATAAATATTTAATAAAAATAAATTTGAATTAATCTCTACATAAATCACAGAGGAACCATTTTGCTTGTGCCTTCACCATCACTGCATTCTTCATGTGCCCATAAATTGCATACATAGCACATTATCCATTCTTCAGTGGGTGCTTCTTCATATTTTCCCGCACAAAAAATACAATAATACTCATTTTGAGTTTGTTTATTTTCTTTGTTTTCTTTCTTTTCGATTTTCGTTTTTTTTGGTTTTTCAAAATTATCAAAAAATATTGATAGTTCATCTGGATTAAAAGCAGTTATTCTATTTAAGAAAGTAGCTTTTGATAAATCCATAATACCAGTATTTACCTGTCATTTGAGAGTTCTTATTAAATTTGTGATTTAATTAATTTTTTTTGCTAACTTATAAGCAATCTTCCGTACAGCTTCAACAGTCAATCCATAGAATAGTTTACTGCATTTGATAATATGCTCTGCTAATTCTTTTTCTTGTGCTTCAGAAAATATAGATTTTCTTCCACTTTTTGGCTGAACTAAAACTTCTTTTTTTAAATGATCATGTACTATAATTGACTTTGGTATAGAATAATTTTTAGCTGCTTTTCCTATAGTTAACTGTTTACTTCTCACATCTCATATTGTTTAAATCGTATTATTTTTCAATTTTCTTTTTATATTTTCGAGCCATCTGGAAAAAAGCAAAATTAAAATTAAAAATTGTACAGTATAATTATCGATGGGGGGCAATTGCGAACGTCCGAGATTACCCCACTCAATTCGTCAGCCATTGCCCCACAACGTTAAAAAATAAATTTCACGGCAATTTCTTAATGATTCGCAATCATTTAGACCAATAAATTACACGAAAAATTAAATGAATAATATTAATCGTTCCCTCTCACTTGCATTGACAAGATTATCGTATTTTCTCGCTCCCTTCCACTCATTGCTATGGTAAATACGTTTTTAGAATATAAAATCGATATTTATTAAATTAAATTATAATTTTTTATTTGAAGGAGCGCACGGTAAATTATACTAATGTAATAAACACGAGGATGTGCGCATTCGAGCGAAAAGTGGCACATTTCCGAGCGAGGGAGGCAAATGAAGCGCGACGCGGAGCGGCGCGCTTCATTTTCCCGAGATCGGAATGTGCCACTTTGAGCTCGAATGCGCACACTCGGTTTTAAGCACGATTCGCAATAATTTTGGCCACGAAAAATTAGTAAATCATTTTTATCAATCCCTCTCACTCGTACTTATGCGTTTGTCGTATCTTTTCGCTCGCTCCCACTCATTTGCTATGGTAAAAATACATTTTTCGAATTTATAAAGAAATTTTAATTCGACCTATTTTGAAAACTAGAAATGTCGAATTATTTTGCTCTCGACTGTACTTCAAGCTTAATTCTAAGTACAAATTATTGTTAAAAAAAATTTTTTGGTGCGTTAGAAATTATACTTAAAAAAACCAACCCGATCACTTGCAAATAAATAGATAAACACACAGCCCAATCTTTCGAGCAATAATACAACGAGTTTTACTAAAAAAATTTCGAGAGCAAAACCGGGCATTAATTGGACGGAAAAATAAAAGCCGACAAGTTCGGAAAAAGCGCTTTTAACAACAGCTTTTAAAAGTTTGACGACCGGGCGAGGGAAATAACAATGAAACGATGGGCCATTAATAATTGCCATTAAACGAGAGAAGAGGAGCACAAAAGCACGTGTAATAGTGTTGTATCCAAATTAATCGGCAAATCCAGTTGTATCGGTGCGGAGTCATAATTACCTCTGTCGTTGCCAGAATGCGAAGGCTTTCGGAGGTGAAAGCCCGCGGTGCTTCAGCCACGAAAGCTCCGGAGAGAGCTCAACCCCCGAGAGCCCTTGCTGTAATTGCTGCGTTATGTTAACACAGTGTGGACAGCATTTCACATTGTTACAATTCTCTGTCAACCGAACTCTGGTAATTTCGCGTTTAGTTTGTTTGTTTGGCGAGGCTGCAATCAAATCTCGATGCCGATCAAAATTGCTTCTTCTTCGTTCGAATTGGTTTTCCTTCAATCAAACATACCTGATAACCATGGCCTCTGCTTGATTGCGATTTTATTAATTTCGGACGCGTGTAGTTTTTTCGTTTCGATTTTGAATTTCCAATATGGAATTTAATTGGAATGTCTTGAGATAGTTATGCATTAAAAACGGTCGTGGACGATCGAGGAATGCATTTTCCTTGAAAAATTTAAATATTGCTTAGTTGAAATGCAATAAGCAATCGTATTTTTTGAGGCGACGACATAACCCTTTCTCGAAGTTATTAATTGGAATTTTTTACGTTCTGTTAGTAATTTAGTGATTTACATATTTGATAGGTGTATTTTATTTCTAATAAATACGTTCCTGAATTTAAAAAAGGCATTTAAAAACCAGTGCCAAAGACACTTGTGATTTTACTAAGAAAAGTATGGTTTCTGTTTTTGTCAATGATAATTTTTTAAATTATTTAAAATTAGTGCTTATTTTAAGTACAGTTTAACAAAATATGCATTATTTTTATAATGCATTATTATTTTAATAAGCCTTAATTTTTTTCTTTTCTTAATTTTATATTTTTAACGAGTTATAAATTAATTTCCATCAATTTTTTATTAATGAGTGGTGTATGGTTTTATAATACTCATTAATTCTTTTAATGATCTATGAAATATTTTTCATCAACAATTTTTTTTACTGAAAATTAGACCAAAATCTCATTCTCATTAAAAAAACTACTTTTGCATTATTTTTCACATTGTAATTTTTACAACTATGCATTTAAATTTCGATACGCCAAAGCTGAGGAACAACCAAAAATAATTCAAACGTCAAAAAAGTTGAAAAAATTGAATACCGATACGAAAATTGATTTTAAAAAGTCCGCTTTAAATGAGCTCCTGTAATTGGCCCATTTTTAATAAACCATTATGGCCGCTAATAAATTAACCAATCGGAAAGGCTTAATTACTTCGTATCCATAGCTACATTATAAATATCAGCAATATTTAAAGAATTTTTAAATTAAATGTTAAATACAGTAGACTCTCGATAATTTAAAGCTGAAGCAAAACCAAAAATCATTTCAGTTACAAAAAAAACGCAAAAAATTAAATATAAGGGCACGTATTATAATTTATAAGCACATTGCAATTAGGAATTTTAATTATGAGATTATTTTAGTATAAAAGGGAAGCCCTTTTGCATTTATTTGACTTTGGAAGTGACAATTAAACAATTTACATACAGAAGCTTGTTGCATCTTATTATATAAGGGGAAGCCTTAAGTTAAATGCCAAATATATTGAATAGCATGTTTCAGATACGTTAGCTTCATTTCTAGAAACCACTACAAAGCCAAATTAGGCACTCAATTTAAATGCAAAAGCGACGATGTAAATTTCCATCAATATAAACACGAAATTAACCTTGCCCTTTTCGATTATTCATCTCCCAAGATCAAACTGCATTAAAATCTTCAAACTTCCCTTCGAATGCGCGGCCGAGCTCCACTTAAAAAAATATTTATTTTCGATAATTTCGGCGGCAAAGGAAAAGCATTGGTCATTGCGTCTTGCCACTTTATTTGTCGAAAGACAAATTTTTTGCAATAAAATTTCGACCCATTTCAAGTATATGTAAATTCGCACCCTTGTACCTTCGAAATCCAAACATATATCACAACAGCAAAAACCTTTTCTAACTGGTTTTGTTCTTTGCCTACAATTCGCATTAAGTATGACCTGCATTCCCTTCCATAAATAGTTCGGGCCTAATTCGCTCCAGAAATGAATTAATACCTGAAGGACGCCCTTTGGCATTTAAAATGCTAGTTCGTTTTTGAAAAAGCAAACGGTATTATTCGGTGGCAAAAAGAGATTCGGCCAAGATTAATAGTAAAAGTGGAATTTCGGTCGTATTACAATTTGGAATAAATTTGTAGCAGTTTTCCACATCGGTTTTGGATCATTTATCATACCGGTTAAAGGTTTTCCAATAGCTCTGCGTTATTGAATGTTCTATATTTAAAGAATAGTATCGAAAAGGTTGTGTGAGAACTTCATAGAAAATAATGGCCATTCTCGAACTGTCGATGATATCAAATTTAATAACCCTCCTCCCCCCACCCCACTTTTTATTTAAAACTTACAATGGAAAAGTTTATCAAATGGTATACTTCCAATTTAATGTTTGAAATACAAATGACTATATTAAGAAGTTTTTTTTTCTAACAGAATCAAATTTAAGAATTTTAACCCCGCTCGTACTCAAGATTAGATAAATAATTAAATTTGTCTTCACCTATCTATTAAATAAATTTATTATTTAGTGAATTTCTTTAATGAACAAGTGATTATGAATACCAAAAATCAGGCTATAATTAAAAAAATCATAACTCTGTAAATCGAAGAGATATCAATATGCGGTTTTTAAATTTTGTTTTCTGAAGCCATTTTACATAAGTTTCGTCATTTTGAGCAAAAAATTTTGGTCAGAAATAAATTCGATATTAGGTGTCCAGAAATCGTATATAGTTTTAACTGCGATTTGCCAAAAAGGCCGTTATGATGCTAAATAATGGTTTATAATATATTATTATAAACGGGAAAAATAATTGAAAAAATCCGGGATAGCTATCGAAGAAAATATTAATTATTTTCCTAAAAGATATGTTGAAAATCAAACTGCAAAATTGGTAATTTCTGAAATTTGTCAAAACGGCCGTTCTGATGCTACATAATTGTTTATAATATATTATTATAAACGGAAAAATAATTAAAAAAATCCGGGATAGTTAGCAAAGAAAATATTAATTTATTTCCTATAAGATATGTTGAAAATCAAACTGCAAAATTGGTAATTTATGAAATTTGTAAAAACGGCCGTTCTGATGCTAAATAATTGTTTATAATTAATTATTATAAACGGGAAAAGTAATTTAAAAAATCTGGGATAGCTATCAAATAAAATATTAATTATTTGCCTATAAGATATGTTGAAATCAAACTGCAAAAATAAGATTTTCTTATATTTGCCAAAAAGGCCGTTCTGATAGTAAATAATTGTTTATAATATATTATTATAAACGGGAAAAATAATTAAAAAAATCTGGGCTAGCTATCGAAGAAAATATTAATTATTTTCCTAAAAGATATGTTGAAAATCAAACTGCAAAATTGGTAATTTCTGAAATTTGTCAAAACGGCCGTTCTGATAGTAAATAATTGTTTATAATATATTATTATAAACGGAAAATACTTAAAAAAATCCGGGATAGCTATCGAAGAAAATATTAATTATTTTCTTATAAGACATTTAGAAATAGAAAAATAATGAAAAAAAATCATAACTCTGTAAATCGAAGAGATATCAATATGCGGTTTTCAAATTTTGTTTTCCGAAGCCATTTTATATAAGTGTGGACATTTTGAGCAAAAAATTCCAACCAAAACTAATTAGCTATTGGGTGTCCAAAAATCGTATATATTTTTAATATAAAAATAATTAAAAAAATCATAACTCTGTAAATCGAAGAGATATCAATATGCGGTTTTTAAATTTCGTTTTCTGAAACTATTTTTCATGTGTATACTCATTTTGAGCAGAAAAATCCAGCCATGTCCAGTTATTTTGAGCAATTTAATCATCTGACCCGATCTACGGGATCCGATCTGATTACATATGGTCAGATCTAAACTTTTTTCCCGAGTACCTTCTTAAAATTGACTTAAATCTGTGCAAAAGTTTTCATTTACTAATCTTTGTTAATACGAACTACGATTTAAGAATTCCACCCAACTTTGACAATCGAATCCTCGCACATCAAAACCACAATACAACAGTCATCCAGATGTAAATACAAAGTGCTTTAAATCATTCACAGTACAGTGAATACGCATTAGGATGGCATAGGCGTCCTACACGAAAAATAAATAAACATGTGTATGCGTCGAATAAAGCAGTTTTACTTTTTTTTTATCGCACATTAAAGCATACTAATGTATGAGTAAACCGAAGTGAAACTTTCCGGCTGTAAAGTAGGGTTCTTAAAAACTTTTCCAAGTAGCTGTCTTTCCATTACTTTATTTAGTTCTTACCTAAAGCCAATACTGAAAAACTATTTAAACTTTATCAAAAAACTTTCGCATGTGATAGATCTTGTTTATCTTTATATATTTTAGCGTTCTGTTTTCCTTTTATTTAATTTATTAACTTTTAATATTTCTTCGAAGCGAGTTGTTCTTTTTGTAGGATAAAATATTCGGTAGTAATTGAATTTGTAGGCAGCCATTCCGATAAATTGAAGAGGTCAAGCCCTTTTGCTTATTTTATTCGAAAAAACATGTGTAGTTAAATTAAAGTAATTATTTCGAATAATTTGCATATACTTTCCGGCTTTGCGAATAATATATTAGGGCGCTTCCGAAGCTTAATGAAATCTAAGTGGATTTCAAAAGAGCATAAAATAAATTTTCCTTTTTTTCGAAAAAATGCGCGACGCATATTTTTATTTAGGCGTACTTACTTATCCGGCGAAGAAAAACATAAAATTACATTAGAGAAAATGGGTATCCTTTTCAGCAAATAAACGTTTTCTTTTAACGGAGCCACATGTCAATATAAAATATAAAAGGCACTGCCTTTAATGTATTTATTACTTTAAATTTAGTTTTACTTATTTTCTTCTTTTTTTTTCGGCGAGGAGAGACGGCAGCGACTTTGAGTGCGACGAAATTTATTTATAGATACCTATTTGCATTTTGAAATAATTTCATATATTTAAAAGGTTTGCGGAAGTTGAATTTTGTTTCGAAATAAGTCGTCCTGTCTTTTTTGATTATTTGATTTTGATGTTTTAACTTTGTACTTTTGTACAGGGGCGTAGTAGATTTTTTTGTTTGCCCCAATCGCTGCCAAATTTCTCTTTTCACATCAATCTGATTTTGGGGGGCGATTTAAAAAATTCCAGATTTGGAGTTTTCGAATTGTTTTCGGCTTCAGATGGGCTTAAAAACCCGAAGCTTATCTACCGTTTAAAATTTTTGAAAAAAATGGGGGCGAAGATATTGAATTGAATTTCTTAATTTTTTAAAGTTGCAACTTTGATTATTTGTATTTCAGCTCTTTAAAGCCACAATTTATAATAAGCATCCTTTAATAAAATAAAACAAATTGCATACATAATTTAATAAAAAGAATTTTTTTTTAATTTTTAAAAAGATGCCTTCGTAGCTCGTCGTAAATCCATTCAACCTTAAATGGTCCCCTTTTCATAACAAATAAAAAAAGAGGAGTTCGAAAGAGTTGCCGGATTAGTTTCGACAAAAAGTTTCGTTAATCCCGCTCCGGTGTGCACTTAATTAATAAATAATTAAGCAAACGTAAAATATCCGTCTTTTAAAGCTGACGTTTTAATATACGTGCACTTGAAGCACTAATTCCGGGTTTCCACTCAATAAAGTCGCAAAGCAGATCCATTTAATTGCTAGTGCAGTGGTCTAGGTCTACACCACTAATTTTCAGAAGATCTCTTTAAAGATTCCGGTGATTATCAAACTGTGGGGCGCGCCCGCTTGAGGGGCCGCGGACTAATGCTAAAAATGTAATTTATTGTCTCAATACATTTTTTCATTTAGAAATGTGCTGTATTGTTTTATGAAATACGCTTATTTCTTTATTTACACGGTTCTTGTTTTACGCGAAAATATTTAAAAAAATATTTAACATATAAATTTTTGGAAAAAAATTGGTTTCTGGTAGAAATACGGTTTAGCAACTTTTAATTCAAAACTTTTATAAATTTTAAATAAATTAATTCCTACACAGAAAAAAAAATATCTTGGCTCAAGTGAGAAATTTTTTTTGTTATTATTCTCTTGAACTAAAATAAAAAATTGCACTTGAATTGAATTAAACAAAAATAAAGTGAGTATATTTCCCTACAAAAAAAAATTGTATTAATAAATGTACATTTTCCTCATAAGAAATTGTATTGTTGAACCAAGTATGACGAAATTTTTGAATTAAGAAATTTTTTCTCAATTCAATATTCAAATTTTTGGTTTTTTCCCTAAAAAAAATATCCATCCTAAAAAAAACTCTTAGTTTTCAAATTAAACCATGCCGAAAGCATGTTACATTTCCCATTTAAATACAATGGGAATTTCGGATTTTATGCATTTAATTTTTTTTTCTCTGAAACAAATAATAATACGGCACTGACTATATATATTTTTATAGAGAATTGGGCACTCTACAAAAAAGGTATCTTATGATTTTTTGATAATTTCACTCCTTCGAAAGTTATTCAAGATTAAAGTCGGGTTCATGGTTAATTTTATAATTTTTATGATTCTCTTTACTTTCAAGAACCATTTGTGGTACTTGAATGCCGAAACTGCTGCTTTGGCTATTTTTGATCCGAATGTGTCATCTCCCATAGAACGTAAAACGATTAAAGCATTAAAAACTAATGAAGATTTAGATTTCGATTGCCTTAAACCAGGGGTCGGCAACCTGTGGCTCCGGACCCGCATGGGGCTCTTTTAGAAAAGTTTGTGGCTCCCTGAATATTAAATATTTCTGTATAAAACCTTCATGTTTTTATTTTTTTTATTCAATATAGATTTGGTTCTTTGTCACTGAAATAAATCTTTATTTAATATTATTTACAATGTATTGTTTACGTTATTGTAGCTATTGAGCTTTTTTAATTATTATAGATTAGTGGAATGATTTTATTAAAAAGAATCGTAGCAAAACTTAAAAACTGTGATATTCACTATGGACAAAACTTTAATTTTAAATAACTTCCGAAGGAGTGAAATTATGAAAATATCATAAGAGACCTTTTTTGTAGAGCGTTTAATTATCTATAAAATATGTCTGGCTCATTGCCGTATTGTTATTTGTTTCAGAGAACAAAAAATGAAATGCAAAAAGTCTGAAATTCCCATGTTATTTAAATGGGAAATGTAACAAGCTTTCGGCACAGTTTAATTTAAAACCTAAGAGTTTTTTTTGAGATGGATATTTTTTTTAGGGAAAAAACTATAAATTTATGGGGCGGCAGCAAAAAAAAATCAACTTGGGAAATAACGGACACCCTAGTGTGCAGTGGGCAGGCGCCAAGATTAGATTAGATTTTTCTTAAGGGAGGCGCACTTACATAAATTTTGGAAACCACTGCATTGAAGTGTTTAAACAATTTATAAATAATGTCTCAAGGTTAAAAATATTCGATCAAACTTTTGCATTTCCTATATAAAATTTTCGGTCTGCTTATCGGTTGTGAGTTGGCCGGAGGTGTTATGAATAAATTAAAGTAATCGGGGCCCACCTGATACGACGAAGTGTGCAAAACATTGCCTTAACGCACTTTGATATTCGATTTCTAAAATCAAAATTTCCAAGTTAAATAAAAAGAGCGCTTATATACGACTCTGTTTTATTGTTAGTTATTAAAAAGGAAGCCCGTAAACAATTTCTAATTAGTTTAACGTTAGTTTGCTCGTGCAGCAATTAAATTCTAATTGGGCTAATCCAAAGTCGGCCAAAGATTTCCGTTTCGGGGGTTAATTCGGCAGCGTCATCATCGGAAAAGCAGATGAACTTATTCCATTCAATTATTCGCGGAGAAAAGTGGCCCAAAGGTTAATTTAAAAGCGAACCGTCGACGTTTAAAGTTTCGCCGAAATGGAAAAGTTTTAGGCAAGGTTATAAATATGTGTTGTCAGTTCTTTTACGACTTTTCTTGCCTTCATCCCGCCCCATTTTTTAAGGATTGTTACTTTGACGGTAGACCGGAGAAACGATTGCTTCTTTGATGTTTTTGTTGGCGGAGCAACAGTGCCTTTCGATTCTATAATTTATAAAGTTTGCCGAACAAAGTAGGTAGATATTGCTTCGCTCTTCTTATTCAAATATCGCCGAGGAAAAAAGTAGGTGAGCAGAAGGAATTCGCGTGCCGATGGCTCGTCGATTTTCCTTGTCGCTCCGGCGAAAGGGCCCCGGTCCGGCTCCCTCTTGCTCACTTTATCGCGGGCTCCTTATTGAATTCCGAATATAAGCAAAGCAATAAACCCATTGCCAGAATCTCAATGCGATCGTTTGTTGATCAACGAACTCGCCCTTCGCTTTTATTGCGCCGGATTTTCGATATTTGTTATTACGAACTGTTCTTTTTCGATAACCGGCGAGCCCCTTCACCTTTTTTTCCAAGTTTTAAATGCCCCTTTAAAAGACTTGATTAAACGCTTAAGTTGGTCGAGGACGTGCGAACCATAATAACAATAAAAAAATGTTTGCACAAGGGCTGTTTAGTAGGGACTTTCGGGACGATATTATTTAGACGGGGTTGTGTTGTAGCTCTCTTTATGAACTTGTAAAAAGTTAATTACCGTTGCTATATATTTTTCAATATGCAAAAGTCCGAAAATTATTTTGCCAAATTATAGACAGCTTACACAAGGACTGTTTAGCAGGGACTTTCAGGACAATTTTATATAGACAGGGTTTTGTTGTAACTTTTTTTATAAGACCGTAAAAATTTATTTACCCTTGCTACCTGTTTTTGAAATAATACAATAAGGCGAAAATAATTTTTCGAAATTATTTAAATCTAACACAACGACTGTTTATAAGGAACTTTCTGGACTATTTTATATCGATTACGTTTTTTCTGTGGCTTGCCTTATAAGCCCGTAAAAAATTAATTACCGTTCCTACCTGTTTTTGAAATAATACAAAAAGTCGAAAATTACTTTTCGAAATTATTTAAATCTAACACAGGAGCTGTTTAGAGGGGACCTTCTGGACCATTTTATATTGATTACGTTTTTTTGTAGCTTGCTTTATAAGCCCGTGAAAAATTAATTACCGTTCCTACCTGTTTTTGAAATAATACAAGAAGCCGAAAATTATTTTTCGAAATTATTTAAATCTAACACAAGGGCTGTTTAGAGGGGACCTTCAGGACCATTTTATTTTGATTACGTTTTTTTTGTAGCTTGTTTTATAAGCCCGTGAAAAATTAATTACCGTTTCTACCTGTATTTGAAATAATACAAAAAACCGAAAATTAATTTTCAAAATTATTTAAATCTAACACAAGGGCTGTTTAGAAGGTACTCTCGAGACCATTTTATATTGATTACGTTTTTTATGTAGCTTGCCTTATAAGCTGGTAAAAAATTAATTACCGTTCCTTTATGTTTTTGAAATAATACGAAAAGTCGAAAATTATTTTTCAAAATTATTTAAATCTAACACAAGGGCTGTTTAGAGGGGACCTTCAGGACCATTTTATTTTGATTACGTTTTTTTTGTAGCTTGTTTTATAAGCCCGTGAAAAATTAATTACCGTTTCTACCTGTATTTGAAATAATACAAAAAACCGAAAATTAATTTTCAAAATTATTTAAATCTAACACAAGGGCTGTTTAATGGGGACCTTGCGGAGTATTTTATTTTTATAGCAATTTGTTGTAACTACCCTAATAAATCCAGAAAAAATTAATAAACTTTTCTACTTGTTCTAAATCATTTCCAAAAACTCAAAAATATTTTTTTAGAATTAATAAAGACTAATGCAAGGGTTTGTATAATGGGGATCTTCAAGAGCATTTTATTTACATTGCAATTTGTTGTAATTTTATGACATTGTTAAAGTTACAGTTTTTTCATAGTTACACTTACATAAAAATGTTCAAGACCCGCGTGTCGGCCACCCCTGGTTTACACGACATTCAAATTTTCGAATTTTTGTTACCCGTGTGCCCGCCAAAAAATTTCCTCTCAACGCCCCAAAAGAAGTACAACGTCGAAAATATCAATAGAAGTCCATCGCGAACGATCGGTGAGAAAATTTCTTCTTGAACAGCTGTCGAGGGTTTTCTTCGTTCATGTTAGGTTGTATCCGATATAAATTCATCCTTGATTACCGTCGGGAGGGTGAAATGTGGGGGCAGCTTCGGGTTCTCTGGTTATGGCCCGGATTACCGCTAACGACATCCAAGTTAGAATTGTGCTGCGACCCCCCGACACAACCTTATTAACTTATTTATGTTACAACGTGCCCCCTTTCCGCTGCACTTCCTAATAACGTCCGTTTAGCTCCTTCTAATCTCTGGCCCGCTTTTTCCTTAATAATCTTCGAAAATAAAGAGATCCGCGCCGTGGACATTAAAGATGTATTAACGATTCGTTGGAGAAGAAGGATTTCTGGGCGCAGTGCCTTTTAGGAAAATAACTAAAGCACGGCTTGAATAATGCATTTTTCCGGCGTTTAGTCTTATTTATTCCTTTGCAAATAAATAGTAAAGAATATTAAGTAAGTCTAAATTAAATTCTGTTCGGACGGAGCGAACGGCGCTTCGGCGGCGGGAAATAAGGAAATAGCAGTCCTTTTAAAATTTTAATTACGTAAAATTCTAAATTAAGAGTTTAATGATATTTGAGAATGTAGCCGAGCAACTGGAACGAGCTCAGACATTTTTATACCGAGATTTTAATAATTTTGTCACTTCGGCTGCGCCAGCCTTTATTCAAATTTGCATCGACAAATACAATTAGTGGCGTTTTTAAAGGCACTTTAAAATCTCTTTAGGTGTTACTTTGCATTACTATCCCTTTCCACCCGCCGAGCTTAGTCGGACCCGCACTATTATCGCCGCCGCCGCCGCCGCCGCCTTTTTTTTTCTTCGTTCGCCCAAGAGATGAGCGCGGACGCCGAGAGCGACGAAATTAAATTTCTAATTTACTTTCTTACGATTATTTCCATTACAAAATACGACCATTAACAATACATCACATCACAAAAAGGGTGAAACAGGTTTCATTAACGAATTTTCGGTCCCTTATCGCTGGGAGTCGGCGTTACGCGCAACCTCATTAGAAGTAAATGGAGGTTTTTTTGTAAATTAGGCCGCCGCTAATAGTATCCCTTTTTCAGATGATCTTTAAAAATTATACACGTATAATTTCCGGGAGAAAAACAACGGCGGCCGGGCCCAGAAAATGCGAGGAAATTAAAAGGGAGTGACTTTTAAACGGACAAAAACAAGTCCTTGCACGTGCCGTTTTAATTCAGTTTGCTTCCAAAAACAATTTGTAAATTAGTTTCGATGTTAGTGCCCTTAGAGGACGTGACGATGGGGGCCATTGGGCCCCCATCCCATGGGGATTTAAATCCTCAAAAACACTATTTATTGAAATAGTTTTTGGGGATCTTCGGGTCGAGAGGCTGCATCCATAACCACTGAGCTGCGACGCCATCTCAAACATTTTCTTTTTAATATAATGCCAATTTTTTCGATCTTTCTGGGGCTCCATTCCGTCTGGGCCCGTGCACTTGTTGCCTCTGCCTATTTAAGGCCCAGCCAATTAAGTTTCGAAAAAGTCGAATTGTGAATAACAAATAAGCTGACTTTAGAACGAAATTTCATCAACTAAGAGTTGTCAGTTGAGCATTGGCCGGCTCTTGGACCAAGACTAATAAACCAACACTTGGTCGAAATGTTTTGGGTGGGTCTTGGGCCAAAATTAACAGGAAGAGACTGGGCATTCCAATATTGTGCCAAAACAAGCCCCGTTGTTAATAATTTTTTTTCCACGATAGCAAACCACAATCGCCAATTGTCGATACTTTTAATTGTGATTTAAAAAACGCAATAAAGGCAAGCGTGGACTTCGTAAAAGCTATTTTAGGAGCAAAGGTAAATTTGGATGTCTTTTATTGCGTATAATTAACCCGTAAATTATATTAAATTTATATCCGAGGGCTAGCTGTATCTTTTCTTATCTTCCGTTGTAAATTTTATCGTACAACATAAGGGGCTCATTAAATTACCTTCTAATTTGTTAGCCTTGTGATATATGAAGTTTTAAAAATGGGGACACGCTTGTCCTTTAATTGCTTTCCCTGTAATTATTTTTCTTTTGATTTACTTTGCGGTTCGGATCGATTCGGTTTTATTTTTGTCTTGCGACCAATTAAAATTATCAACTCTTTAAAAATAGGCATTACGACGATATGTTTTAAAGTAAAACGTGTGCGTTTAACGAACATTAAATAAAATAATTAAATAAATTAATTAATTTACGGTTCTTATTTATTAAAATCAATGATTTACTTTTCGTTCTAAATTCGAAATTAAATGCACTTGTATGAAATAAAAATAACGTTAGTCGAGTCTATCGTATACACAAGCACAGCTGCAAATTAAGATAAGAAGTCGTCCGATTGCCCGAAACCCATTTCTTGTAGATCTACGTCATTATTGCGTAAAATAACTTTTACTTTTGCTTTTAAAATGTGTGACCGGTCAGCAGTAAACCAGGTATTCTTTAAGGAAACGGACGAGTTAGAATTGTGCTTCGTTCGAGGTGTGTTTTGTGTTTAAAATGACTAAATAAATAATTAATTGGTTGCGTGTGTATAAATAAATCGTGCATCGATCGATTGGCTGGCAGGAGTTATGGATCGAAAGGTAGATCTTTAAAATTTTATTTAATCTACTATTAAAATAGTTCTTTTGCTTTTTCAAAGACAATTTTTTGGAAAAATTTCGATTATCATGGATGGTCTTGGACATTTTTTTTGAGAAATGTTTTTTTTTAACATTTAATTAAATAAGTGGGGGTCTACTGCGGTACAGAAAATTGAATTAATTTTTCTTTGCGAAAACCCCATTTAATTCGCTTTATTTCTTTTTTTTAAATTCATTAATTTTTAACAACGCACAAAATTATCGGGGGTTTATTGTAGCAAGTAAAATTAAATATATATCGCTTTGTAAAGATGCCAATCGATTAGTTTTTTTTTAGAGAAATTCATTAATTTTTAACACTTCTTAAAATTACCTGCGGTCTACTGTGCTAGGCTCAAATGAATATAATTTATTAATTTTTAACAATAAATAAAATAAGCCGGGGTGTGCTGTAATACGCATAATTAAATATATTTCTATTGTTCTGTTGTAAAATGTTATTTAAAATGTTCTGGTCCGATCACAGCAAAATATTAGGCATTTAAGAAAATTAAAGTAACCCCTTGACATACAATGACGTCTAGGAGACGTCAATCGTTTAGGGTGTCATTGTAGATTTTAACGTCTCTAAGATGTCAAGAACTGTATTGAATTTTATGTTCCGAAAAAGGTTTGTTTTCAACAATAATTTTGTTAAAAGGCACAAAATTGGCGATTTGGGAATTTTGTTATTAATGTAATTCTGTAATATTTAATTGCGAATTGTCCAGAAAGTAAATTAATTCTTGTAAAGTGTGCTTAAAGCCGAGTGTGCGCATTCGAGCTCAAAGTGGCACATTTCCGATCTCGGGAAAATGAAGCGCGCCGCTCCGCGTCGCGCTTCATTTGCTTCCCTCGCTCGAAAATGTGCCACTTTTCGCTCGAACGCGCACATCTTCGTATTTATTCAATTTATTCAATTTGTTTAAATTACTTTTTGGATTTAAAAAGGCAATAGCAATGCATTCAAATAAAACGACATATGCGCAGTAACATATAGTTTGATAACCACTGATCTAGCTATACACAAGCGCAACATAGCGCGTTATTATATTTAATTTAGTCGTGCCAAAGAAGTATTACTTCTAACGTGCGTACATAAGTACATGCACCGATTTTTTTTACATAGAATGATATTCAGTTTTAAACATTTAACAAAATTATTAAAGTAAACTCGAAGATGAAATTATTTTAAGTTTTTAGACAACTCAAATTAAATAAATTAATAACTTGGAAAATTTTTAAAATATATTTAAGAACTTTAGAAATTTTTAATTATCAATTTTTTTTGTATAACACAAATTGAATAAAACAAAACTTTATTCGGCAAATTTAAAAGGAAATTTTGATGAAAAAATTATTATGTATTTTCAGAAAATTCAAATAAAGTAAATACAGAATTTGTGGTTTTTCAAAAAACTTTGAAGATCATTAATTTACGCAAATAAAATTAATATTGGAGAAAACTCAATAAATAAATTATCTTAATTGTTCAGAAATATTAAATTTACAAAATTAAATACAGTCAAACCTCGATAGGTCGAAGTTGAAGAGAAACTAAAAATAAATCATGTTTTTCAAAAATGCGAGCTATCGATATAAAAATATTTTTTAGTTTATGTTTTTAACATTTACTTATTGTTTCTTTTTCTTAATAATTTCCTAATGATTTCTTGCTAAAACCTAAATCTTGTGTCTTGAACACGTTGTAATTAGGCGTCATTTATGGAATAATTCAATTTTTAAATATAAAAAAATATTTATATATTATATATTATATGTATCAAAATTTTAAAATGACTTAGGTGGGGAATGTTAAAAAAAGATTGGGAAACACTGCTCTACATATTTCAAAATATTTTAAAATGATTAATTATTTATTTTATGTTATTTGTGTATGTTCATAACAGTTGAGTTGAGCCAAATTAATAGTTTTTTTCGGACTCATCAAATTCGGTTTTTTTTGTATGTCAAGGGGTTAAAAGGAATATCTTATTTTAAATTATTTAATTTTTTTTTTGACATCGAAATATCATTCGCAAAATCATAAATCATTTACTAAAAAAAAAAAAATTGGGCACTTCTAATCTTTTAATGTAATTTTTAAGGATAAAGAACTTAGTCCCAAATTAAGCATTAAGCGTTCCCCAAACCAATTATTTTTAAAGGCTTACGTAAAGCTCTATTTTAGATCTTTAACAATTTATTATAATGCATTATATTAAATCATAAACCGAAGGTGCCTCGTTCGGAGATTTCCACCCTTTTTCAGTTGTAAATCAATCTGGCATTAACCGACCTTTTTAGACTTAGAATAAATGCAATTAATTCGACCCAATAAATTGAAATAAAGATTTAAAGTGCTTCGCTCTAATTATCCGAATAGATTGCTACAAAAAAAATTATATAATAATTTTTCTTTGTCTCGCAGAGATTTTCTCGATTTATTTTTAGGGATTTTCTTTGAATAATTTGAATTACAGTCGGTTTGGGTGACTTTGAATCCTGTTGAAAAAATAAAAGTATTGCCGAATTATTTTTAACAAAACCAAATTGACAATATTATTATTAAATTTAAAAAAAAAAATTTTTCGGACAATCAAAATAAAACGATGGACAAATTCTAAGGCGAGCACTCTAAATCTGACGAGAAAACTAATGATAAAAATTTAAAAGCAACAGAAGCAATTCGGGCCAAAGATAATGTAAAACATTCAAAATTAATTAACGACGATTTCGGACAAACGACGGTTTAATATAATCGTGCATTAGGGAAGTAATTAAAGTTAATTAATAAAGAAAATAGAATTTATAACGAGGCGCGTTGCTTTTCGTTTAATGACGTCCGCGCAACGGGCTCGTCGTCTTTTTCGATATGAAGCGAGCTCCTGCAAATAAATAGCAAATACCGAAATTGACCCCTATTCCACTCAACATCCTTTTAAGAAAGAGTCCTGCGGGATGCCCGGATAGTGGAGTCGAAGCTCGTTCCCGAGAGACGCTCTGAAGGGCCGCCGTGATGAATCGGGCCCCAATATTCAGTTGTTACTTCTGTATCCTGGTATTCCTAATGGAACTGGATATTTTTATGTTCTGATAAAGTGTGTTCGGATAAAATGGCTTTTGTATGGCTCCGATGTCTATTCAGTAATATGAATTGGACGATGGCCACTCGAAAGATAAAAACTTGACACCGCATTCGGAGGAAAGAGGACGAGATATTTACGCAATTTTCTATGTCTCCTATGACACACAATACATAAAAACGAAAAGGAAATTGCTGAGGGATGTTTATGTTTCCATTAATGGCGTTTCGAGGTAAATTATATTGACGACTAAAACGACATAACGTTACTTTTATGTTGGGCGGAATAAAAAAAAATAAAAAAATACTCTCCCAGCAATCGCTATCAATAATTCATTTTAACGGATACACTTTACTGGAAGATAATACTCGCTTTACGTTTACAACCTTTTTATAATAAATGCCAATTTTATAACATCTCGTTATTAAGTTATTAGAACTTATTGAACGACATCGGTAAACTTTAATTAAACCCTTTTCTAAATTTTATTGTTCTAAGGGGGTTATGTGCGGCCCCAAGTTGTTATGTCAGCGTCAAAGTTGTTATATCCGATCATTTGACGATATCATTAATTTTAAAAAGTAATGTGTAAGTCTGAAAAGGTTGGTTAAGTACGGATTGATTTACAATATAAAAAGTGTAATGCCTGTCCTGCTTTTTTAGACGTGGTTAGAATTTTTTTAATTATTTTTTTTATGTTATTGTTAATTTTAATTAATGATATCAATGCAATAATAGCGACTTTTTGCGAATTTTAATAATTGTATTTTTTAATAAAGGCGCAGTCGACGGTTTTACTTTTTTTAGTTGAGTTAATGCCTACCCTTCTGATTTAGGGGTAGCTAGAATTTTTTGTCTATCTTTGTGTGGTTTATAAAGTCCAAAGAATAGCCTACATACATTAGTTTCCTTAAATTGCCATTTCAAGAAAGATTGTTTTTTAACTGCATTACATTTTTACTTCCATTCGGAGCTCCCCTGCTCTTCGAGGGACAGTAAGAATTTTTTATTTATTTTTTTGGTTGTTTATAAAGACCAATTAATAGTTTACGTACAATATTTTTTTTAATTCGCGTTTTTAAAAATCTCTGATTTTAACATAGGTGAATTAAAAGTCCTACATTTGCACTTGCATTCGGAGCTCCCCTTCTCTTCGAGGGGAAGTTAAAATTTTTTTTATTATTTTTCCCGTTGTTTATAAAGACCAATTAATAGTCAACGTACAATATATTTTTTTAATTCGCGTTTTTCAAAATCTCTCTTTTTTAACATAGGCGAATTAAACGTCGTACATTTGCACTTGGATTCGGAGCTCCCCTGCTCTTTGAGGAGAAGTTGGAATTTTTTTATTATTTTTCTGGTTGTTTATAAAGACCAATTAATAGTCTACGTACAATATTTTTATTTAATTTGCGTTTTTCAAAATCTCTTTTTTTTAACATAGGCGAATTAAACGTCGTACATTTGCACTTGCATTCGGAGCTCCCCTGCTCTTTGAGGGGAAGTTGGAATTTTTTTATTATTTTTCTGGTTGTTTAGAAAGACCAATTAATAGTCTACGTACAATATTTTTATTTAATTTGCGTTTTTCAAAATCTCTTTTTTTTAACATAGGCGAATTAAACGTCGTACATTTGCACTTGCATTCGGAGCTCCCCTGCTCTTCGAGGGGAAGTTAGATTTTTTAACTATTTTTCTGGTTGTTTATAAACTCCAACTAATGGTCTCCATACAATAATTTTTTTTAATTTGCGTTTTAAAAATCTCTGGTTTTTATCATAGGTGAAATAAACGTTCTACATTTGCACTTGCATTCGGAGCTCCCCTGCTCTTTGAGGGGAAGTTGGAATTTTTTTATTATTTTTCTGGTTGTTTAGAAAGACCAATTAATAGTTTACGTACAATATTTTTATTTAATTCGCGTTTTTCAAAATCTCTTTTTTTTAACATAGGCGAATTAAACGTCGTACATTTGCACTTGCATTCGGAGCTCCCCTGCTCTTCGAGGGGAAGTTAGAATTTTTAACTATTTTTCTGGTTGTTTATAAACTCCAACTAATGGTCTCCATACAATAATTTTTTTAATTTGCGTTTTAAAAATCTCTGGTTTTTATCATAGGTGAAATAAACGTTCTACATTTGCACTTGCATTCGGAGCTCCCCTGCTCTTTGAGGGGAAGTTGGAATTTTTTTATTATTTTTCTGGTTGTTTAGAAAGACCAATTAATAGTCTACGTACAATATTTTTATTTAATTCGCGTTTTTCAAAATCTCTTTTTTTTAACATAGGCGAATTAAACGTCGTACATTTGCACTTGCATTCGGAGCTCCCCTGCTCTTCGAGGGGAAGTTAGAATTTTTTAACTATTTTTCTGGTTGTTTATAAACTCCAACTAATGGTCTCCATACAAAAATTTTTTTTAATTCGCGTTTTAAAAATCTCTAGTTTTTATCATAGGTGAAATAAACGTCTTACATTTGCAGTTGCATTCGGAGCTCCCTTCTCTTGGAGGGGAAGTTGGAATTTTTTTATTATTTTTCTGGTTGTTTATAAAGGCCAATTAATAGTTTACGTATATATTTTTTTTTAATTTGCGTTTTTAAAAATCTCTTTTGTTAACATGTAGAAATTAAAAGTCTTACCTTCATTAAGAGCTACCTTGTTCTTTTAGGGGTAGTCAAAATTTTTTTAACTATTTTTCTGGTTTATTGTGAACTTTAAATGATAACTTCGATACAATAGTTTTCCGGAATTTGCGAATTTAAAAAGTCGTGATTTTTTAACATAAGGAAAATCAGTTTTACATTTGCAATACATTAAATGCCTACATTTTTGATAGGATTAATGTCTGCGCTGGTTTTTTAGGATTCGTTAGATTTTTCATTTTTTTTATTTAGTATAAACTCTAGTTAATAACTACATGCAATAATTTCTCAAATTTTAGGTATTCAATAATTATCTTTTTTAATAAAATAGTAAATCATTTAGAAGTGGATGTTCCTTTTTCTCCCGTTTTAAAAAAAACGCACTTACGTTCAAAAGTACAAAGCTCTTTAAGAAAGCTTATACCTTATGGCAGAAAAAAAACCATTTAATTTCATTATTGTTTTATTAGAAAAAATGTTTCACCAACTTTCCATAATGACATAAAATTGTTATTAGCGTAATGGAAAGACAGGTAAAATCTCATTTGGAATAAAAGCCAATTCACAAGTTTCCGCGTAAACTTTCCTAATCTCTGTTATTACGGAAATTGTCCTGCGTTATATATTATTCAATCTTCGTTATCATAATAACAGTAAAAAAGAAACAGTACCCAGCGTAAGCCCTACGGCTCTGACGAATTTAAAAACGGGAATAATAAAAGCGCTCGTTCCTTTCGGCAATTGTGCTTATCGATATTAGCGAAGAAAGGAGCAAGATGATTAGGTTTTCTTGCACAATATCGAAGTTCTTAAGCCAATCGAATATCCAGGTCACTAGAAAAAATTGCAATAGAAGTCTTTTAAAAGTAAAAGTCTGCCAAAGTTCAGAATGAAATTCTGAACAACTTTTCTAAATAACTTTTCTTTGTATCTCTTCAAATAAGGGCTCTTCTTTTCAAATATGTGGTATTTAATTTGATAGGTTTTTTCTTATATATGTGGGACGTTACATGTTGTTTTTTTTTCTCATAGGAGGCACTTTTAAAATAAGTTTTTTGCCCTTAATCAATTTTCGAATCGGTCAGGACCGGCTTTGGCGATAAATTAAGCCAGATCGAACGGGCCAATTTGCGGGGAGCAAAATCAGAATGCGAAAGCTCGGAAAAAAATCGTATTTAGTGCCGGATTGATGAGGAATTAGGGTAGTAATTGTCCGAGCAAAAAGTTTTAATCAAGCGAGGGCGAGGGTTCGTTATTCGGAACGGGAAAAAAAAAGGGGAAAGAAGTGCGCGCCGATATCGAAACACACGTTACACCTCGCGAATAATTCTCGTTCAAAATGCAAAACAGGAGGGTCAGTGGAATGAAGAGAGAGTTTCCGCAATCTGAATGCTGTAACAAGGCTTGGGAAATGAAGCCACGATTCTTTATACCGTGTAATCATCGCGAGCCACGGGTACCGCCTTCCGGTTAAAACCCACCGTAATCCTGGCCTTATCTACCTCAATATCGCCCGCTGCTTTATAACGTGTCTTCGTTGCGCTCTAATCGTCGACGTTCATGTCTTTCATATGCGAAAAATTGCTACGATCTTGCATCTTAATTAAATGCACCGGGAAAATGCGCTTTCCACTTTGCATAACGGTTTCATTAAACTTACATTGACCACGATATTTCACTTCTGCTCGTTTACGGCGAAGCGTTTAAAAATTGCATAAAACTGCTAAATTTAATTAATAAATAAACAATATTATTACATTTATATGACCTAATTTTCAAGAACACGCAACTTTAGTTTTTCTATGATAAAAAAATTAAGAACCGATGTTTAGATGTTCTTCTCGGTTAAATACGGTCCTGGTACTTGAGTATGTTTCCAATAAAGCTTTGTTTTAGCAAGAAAAAAATCGCTGTGTTTGGCACTAAAGCGAAAAGGCTTAAATTATTTTTTTGACAGATATCGGTTGTAAATTTATAAAGTGTAATCTTAAAAAAATCAGTTAGGTGCCTTTGTGTTTAATTACGGTCCTGATATTTTGGTATGTTATTTGTAACACTTTATTTTAGCAGGAAAAAAATCAAGATTATTGTCAGTAAAGGAAAAGGTGTTTAATTATTTTTTTTTGACGGTTCGTCATTTTTGAAAAGTTTTAAAAAAATTTCTTTGGGTGTTTTTCTGTTTAAATACGGTCCTGCTATTTGAGTATATTTTTAATAAAGATTTGTTTTAAAGGAAAAAAAATTACCGTAATTGTCAGTAAAGCAGAAGGACTTATTTAATTGTTACAGAATATTGTTTTTTTGAATTTATTAACTGCAGTTTAAAAAAAAATTAATTACCTTCCTGTTTAAATTTGGTCCTGCAATTTTAGTATGTTATTAATAAAGCTTTATTATGATAGGAAAAAAGACAAGGTAGCTGTAACTAAAACAGAAGGACTTTAATTATTTTTTTCGACAAATATCGTATTTAAATTTATAGACCGTAATTTAAAAAAAATCAGTTAGGTGCTTTTGTGTTTAATTACGGTCCTGATATTTTGGTATGTTATTAATAACACTTTATTTTAGCAGGAAAAAAATCAAGATTATTGCCAGTAAAGGAAACGGGCTTTAATTATTTTTTTGACGGTGCATCGTTTTTGACAAGTTTTGCAAAATTTTCTTTGGGCGTTTTTCTGTTTAAATACGGTCCTGCTATTTGAGTATATTTTTAATAAAAATTTGTTTTAAAGAAAAAAAAGTACCGTAAATGTCAGTAAAGTAAAAAGACTTATTTAATTTTTACAAAATATTGTTTTTTTGAATTTATTAACTGCAGTTTAAAAAAAATATTTAATTACCTTCCTGTATAAATTTGCTCCTGCAATTTTAGTATGTTATTACTAAAGCCTTATTATGATAGGAAAAAGACAAGGTAGCTGTCACTAAAACAGAAGGGCTTTAATTTTTTTTTCACAAATATCGATTTTAAATTTATAGACTGTAATTTAAAAAAAAATCAGTTTTGCACCTTTGTGTTTTAATTACGGTCCTGTAAGTTGAGTAGGTTTTTAATAAAGCTTTATGCTAAAAAGGATAATTGATACCAAAGGAAAAAGGCTTTAATTATTTTTTGACGTGACATCGTTTTTGAATTTACTAACGGCAGTCTTTAAAAAATCATTTAGTTGTCTTCGTGTCTAAATAGACCTGTATTTTAGTACGAAAAAAATCACAGTAATTTTAAGTAAAATCGGAAAACCTTTAATTATTCTTTTATCGAACACCATTTCTGGACTTACATTTTTTAAACCTTCACTTAACCGTTTTTATTTGTTTAAATAAAGGCCTGAAATTTCGATATATTTCTTAATAAACCTTTATTTTAACAGAAGAGGAAGTTATGGTAATTGTTACTAACAGAAGAACCACAATTATTTTAATTGAAGAAACATTATTTTTTAATTTGCTAATCAAAGGGAAATAATTTAGTTCTTTTTGCCTTTGAGCACGGTCCTGAAAAATTTAATATAGCTTTATTTTAGTTTACACAAAAACCGGTTCGTGTACTTATGTACGCGCGTTGGAAGTTATACTTCTTTGGCGCAACTAAATTAAATATAACCTCGTGTTATGTTGCAAATTTTGCGTTTGTGTACAGCTAGAATAATACGCATATGCCCTTTGGGCCCTACCACGTTCACAGTCTAGGCCTCTTATGAGTTAACTTAAAACATAGAATTAATTTTCTACGACTGCTAACTTCATGTTGTGATGTGCGCACGCAACCGCCGTTGGCTACGAATCTTTTAATTTCAACGTGCCAAAAGAAGTATTACGTCAAAAATCATGATAATTGTCACTAAACCCAGAAGTATTTAAATATATTTTTAGAAAGGCACTATTAAAATTATAGTTGTTAGTCTTGCAAATTCTTATCTCGATACAATTTTAATATGTTATGAATGGTGCCCCAAAATAAACAAAATTATAATAAAACTCACTAAAACCAAAAATATTACCTCCCTTAATAAAAACACCCCTATCAAAGTAATTCTTGCTAGTTTTACTACGTAGAAAATTGGAGTTCGAAAACGGTTTAAGTACAAAGTAAAACTACGTGGTATGTGTAAGTAAAAAGCACTTCGAGTACCGATAGAGGCGATAAAGGGGTAGTAGTCGCCCGGAAACATCCCCTGAATTACAACGCACATCGAACCGATTCGAAATTAAAGCGGCGGGTTCAAAGGGCGCCCTTAAATAGATGAGACATTAAGCTCGTTCCGTTATTAATTTTTCAAGAAGCCTTCGGATCAATTATGTCCGTTCGGCATCGAGCGGCGCCCGTAAAAAAAAAGGTAAACATATCTTATACGTTCGGATGAGCTGGTGAATAAAATATAAAAAGAGGTCGATTGGCGGGATCAGGTTCAAAATCCAATCAGTGTTCTGCAATCAACGGTAATGGCTATGTTTCGGTCCCTTGTTCGGCGGATTGCGTGCCATCGAATGATACTTCTCTATTTGATCCCATTTGCCGTACAATTTCCAACGAAACTCCATATCATCTCTTCGGCATTATGCGCAATTAAATTTCGCCCATATTTTTTTTTTTGGTTGGCGGCCCTGCGCGTTTTGACGTTGGTAAATTAGGCGCGCGTCGGGCAATGCCGAACGGGCGGCATTGTTTCGGCCGGGATTGTCTTTTTAGCCGGCGGCCAAAAGCCTCTTTTGTTTTCTTTGGAAAAGAGTTGTTTTTCCACTTTGTTTACATTCTTAAAGCGGTCCATCAATCAACGTTCCTTAAACTGATGTAGTGAGGCATCCCTTCGTGCAGTTTTGACGCTTTACAACTTTTCCCTTTTTCGCGCGGGTTCGCCCGCCTCCTCCGATCGCGAGATTTCCGAAAATAAAGACGATAATAACAAAAATAACGCGACCTCCGTGCCCGATTTAATTAGCGCTAATATAATTAGGCGCTTAATGAAATTAATCTTGTAATTGAATTTAATTATTTCATTAGCTTAATTCGCCGCCCGCCCTCTTCTTCTTCTGCGACGTTCTCCAACTGCTTCATTTTGATAATGAACTATTGTCACGTCTCCATCCGTCCCTTCTTTACGTCTTGGGACACTTTCGATCATCTCCGCGATCTTGTATTTTAATCACATTTCCTCTCCAAATCTCGCTACTTTCTTTAGAAGGGCCGCCTCTGCGACCTTTGAAAGAAAACCGCGATCCCTTCGACGTTCATTAGGAAAACAAGCCTCGCAAATTTAGTTTTGCACATTTTTTACTTTACACTTCGTTTGGCTCGGCGAGAGCAAAATTTTGCATAGCGACATATCTTTTTTTGTTTGTCAACCGATTTAAATGAAACAAAGTCTATATGTTAGCCCGAGCTTATCTCAATACATCACTAAAAATCGTGCAACTGTTGGTCTAGCTAGACACAAGGGCAAGGTACGCAAACAAAGAAGTATTTAACTTCTAACTCGCGTACATAAGTAAGGTAACTGCGGGTAATAAGGCCTAGTTAAGGAAAATTGGAAATTAAATGAAAAAACATCTAATTTAATACTAATCATTTTTAAAATTCAGTTACTATAAAATATAAAAGAAAAATGGCAACTTTACCATAAATAAAACCAATTAAACAATTAAACTTTGATACAAAAAGTAGGATTATAATAGGGCCTATGGTTAAATTTAGTAGGCTTTAATAACCGCCGACCACGTATGTAAGAAAATCAAAATAAAAAATATTTGGTCCATGATACGTAATTCAAATATTTAAAATCATCGAAGCTTGAATGAATAAAGAAAATAAATGTGATTTTACATAGCTAAGTGTAATATTTCAAAAAATACTAACAATTGATTCGGACCGATTTTTATTATTCATGTTGCCTGGCCGCGTTTTTCGAAATATGATGCTACATTTGGGGCAGGAAGCGGAATATGCCGCCTCCACAAACTTGTAGAGACATCTTCGTTCAATAGGTGTTTGTGTGTGTTGGCCTTAAGCCAAAGCGGTTATTTTAAATACGATTTTTGTTAATTAGGCCTTATTAGCCGACAGGCCTTATTACCCGCAAGTACCTTACACGAACCGGCATTTTTTTGTGTTAAAAACGATTAGTCCTGTATTTTTGGCGAACGGCTTCCTCTTCGTTGTTAATTTCGTTGCACGCGATTTTACAGATTGTGATTTATGGTGTTTTTTAAATAAGGCAACTTTGATGTTTGAATAATTAGCGAATCGCAGAAGAAATAAAACACATCATTATTTATACCTAACGAACGCACACACACACACGCGTACTTACATAAATAATTTCGAAAACGAACGTTGATAAATCGTCTTCGGAAGTTAGTTTGATTTTGCAAAGTAATTCCGAGAGCTCTGCGTCGCCGATTATTCGAAAAACGACGCGTAGAAGCGGAAAAGAAGAAATATTAATGTCTGTATGCCGTCGGTGTTGTTCTCCCAAAAGGATACGACGCTGATTTTTCTTCTGCCGTAACATCTCGAAGGGCCAAATTGAAAATGCGATTATTGATGCCGGTGTATTTCGCGCGAAATTATTCGCTTATTTATGTTTTTGTGATTCGAGGACATTGGCTTTGCGGTTTTGTTTGCGGCCCTTCGGAGAGTTGCGAGGTGTTTAATAAGTCTAAATCGAAGAGCCGTTTGGGCGAGATTATTTTTTTGAACGACGACGGAGCTGGCGCAAAAGTGAAGAGATAAATTTCTAGTGGAACGGAATCGAATGCTTATATTACTATTATTTCGAGGCGAATAAAATATTCATTACACGAAAGCGCGTAATAAGGCTTGAATTACAATACTTCGGGTAGTAATACAATTTTTATTGTTTATTTCTTTTACGGTTTTATTTCGAGGGGCCGTGACAAGTTTTACACTTGTCTTTCAATGGAATTAACAATAGAACTATATTTATAATATGAATTCGAAGTTAATTTATTTTATTTAAAAAACGATCTTGTCCTATCAATTGTGAAACTTGGAAAATTATTAATAAAAGAGCTACTAATATAAAATCAATCAATACAGTCGAGAGCAAAATAATTCGACATTTCTAGTTTTCAAAATAGGTCGAATTAAAATTCTATTATAAATGCGAAAAATGTATTTTTACCATAGCAATGAGTGGGAGCGAGCGAAAAGATACGACAAACGCATAAGTACGAGTGAGAGGGAATGATAAAATTTGTTCACTAATTTTTCGTTGCCAAAATTATTGCGAATCGTGCTTAAAATCAAGTGTGCGCATTTGAGCTCAAAGTGGCACATTCCGATCTCGGGAAAATGAAGCGCGCCGCTCCGCGTCGCGCTTCAATTGCCTCCCTCGCTCGGAAATGTGCCACTTTTCGCTCGAATGCGCATATCCTCGTGTTTATTATATTAGCATAATTTACCGTGCGCCCCTTCAAATGAACAATTTTAATTTAATTTAGTAAATATCGATTTTATATTCGAAAAACGTATTTACCATAGCAATGAGTGGAAGGGAGCGAGAAGATACATAAATTTCGTCAAAGAAAGTGAGAGGGAACGATTAAAATTACTCTATTAATTTTTTGTCTAATTTATTGGCTTAAAATATTGTGAATCATGCTTAAAACCGAGTGTGCACATTCGAGCTCAAAGTGGCACATTCCGATCTCGGGAAAATGAAGCGCGCCGCTCCGCGTCGCGCTTCATTTGCCTCCCTCGCTCGGAAATGTGCCACTTTTCGCTCGAATGCGCACATCCTCGTATTTATTATATTAGTATTATTTACCGTGCGGTCTCTCAAATCATATATTTTAATTTAATTTAGTAAATGGGCGATTCCATTCTAACTGTGATTTTTTGTGTCCTATACTGTTTGCTCTAACTGGTCATACATTATAAATCTAATAATGAAGTTTTTGTATCAATACGATAATCATGAACATATTTCATCACTTTTCCTGTAGAATATAAGTTGCAGTCTAAAGAACACTTGCAATATGTCACTTAAATGTCAGTACCGTGTCATGTCCATTTCTAGAATTTACCTATAAATCGGTTATTTTTTTTGTTGCAATAAGTAATTCAAACCAATTAACTGATAAATCTTATTGTATATAATCAAACTTAAAAGAAATTAACGATTTTTATTTTAATACATCAATTTAAGATTGAATTCCGGCTTAATAACTTTTGTCCTCAGATTTAAGCAAATTTTTAAATTTGAATGTGTATGACTCGTGCGGCATTTACCTCGAAATTAATGAAACAACTAATACGCCATATTGAAAGTACGTTAACCGAGTTATATTTACAAACATAACACAAGTGAAATTCTCAAGCGAGTTTGTGTCATTTTAAAACTCAATTTTTAAAAGATGATGTCATAAATGTACTTGTCAGTACCGGGGTATTGGTAAACTTAATTAACGATTAATTTTTCCCTCATAAATAATGAATTTCTGTACTTATTACTGACCTAAGTTATAAGGTAAAAGAATATTACCAAATTCATAATCAAAAATTTACAGTTGCTATTTTAATTTAAAATGTCAGTACCGTGTCAAAAAATAATAAAAATATATTTAATTGTTAATAAATAATATTGACTTCACTGAAAATTATTTATGTAAATATGAAACAGAAGTTCAGTCAGTAGGTACACTTTGGGGCTAGTAGAGTACAATTTTTCCAAATTACCAGACAATATTAAGCCTTTTGTAGGCACAATAAAAGTATATACGTGGAATAAATTACAACGTAATTGTATTTTATCCAATCCGTTAGTTGCTTTTATTGCTCTAATAAGAATGTATGCAGACACTTTTCTATGAGAAAAATTGATTATTCTTCAAATGATAAGGTGGGAAAAATAAATAACAGAATGACGCAAAAAACAAAAAAATCTGAGAATTCATCGCAAGAAGTTCAAAAATTGCCAAAGATGACTGAAACTGTATCAGTGTGTAGAAGTTTCAGAATTATAAATGCTGTGATGAAAACCAAAAAAAATTTTAGTTAAGTTAATTTTTGTGAAATGTGTTAGATTTGAGTTGATTAATGTTTGATATAAATTATAACGTATTATTTGTTATAAATAAGTTACTATGGATTATTGAAATGTTAAATAATCAATAAAAAACAGTTTTAAAATGTTACTATACAATTCATAAATGAATTTAATATTTTTTCTGAAGAATGTCTATCAAATTAATTTTATGTCAGTACCGTGGCATGGAAATGATAAAATATGATTCTCATTCTCGATATTCTAAAGTTGTAGCAAAATCCTCTCGCACTTTCATTTTTACTATAAAATAGAGTAATAATATGCACGAAAAAACAAAAAATGTTTAGTTACAGAATTCAAAAATTTTTAATCAAAAAAGTAACAGTTAGAACGAAATCACCCACTTATACAATTTAAAAAAAATTCCAAATGAGAAAAGGGCCAAGGTACAACACATTTCCTACATTAAAATTATAAAAAGCTCAATAGTCATCTTTTTTTTATTTTAACTATTCATCTACAGTTCCATCTCTATTTATTTTTCAATCTACGGTAACGCACTTAAATTGGAGCAAATTGCCCCCCGGCAAACTTGCATGTTTTTCTTTTTGGACCAAGCGACGAATTGTTATTATTAAATAAAAATAATCAAATGAAACAAAGCGAAATTGGAACAAACACCTTCTAATTACATTCAATTTCGTTCGCAGCAAAAGAAACGCAAGGAATTTTCTTTGCTCGCTTCTAATTTGAAAGCTCACTAAATTGGGATAGGCATAATGACACGGACGTGTGCGTAAACATTATTCGAAGTACATTGAATAATTTATCCGCAAATATAATTTGGAATATTCGCACATAATGGAGTTGGAAGATCTGCCTAATATATGTTTGAGCTTAATCGATTATAGTGTATTAGTTATTTACAAATTAATTACAATGTCGAGTCAAGTTAAACCGGGGCGCAGGTAGAAAGTTGGATCGGAATTACCCCGAAAACATTAAACTCGAATTATATATCATGCACGTAAGTACGTCGACCGAATTTCAAGTTTTAATCAAATTTAAAGTCGGAAATCTCTGTAACAATTCGTATCAATGCAGCGTAATCCTTGTCCGGAAGATTAAATCTTATTACTCTGCATTTCGACCGATCTTTCGCAAGGTCCACACACAGATTTATATGGACCGTTTCCTTAAGTTATCGCTGCAAACCTGGCTTATTTTGATGTCGATTCCCAACTGCGCTAGTACACAAATTAGGGACGGTTAAATTTTTGTATTTCTCTTCTGGCAATTAAATCGTCCCTTTACAGTTCAAAATTAATCTTTAAAAAGTGGGATTTTGTTATTTAAATTGCAACCCGCCATTAAACATTGAAGAAAGTTCTCTGCGAAGAAAAAAAGTAAACAAATAAAAAGGGGCATCCATTTGTGTCGCAACTTTCCCCCAATTTCCACCTTTTTTTTATGGTAAATATTTTTAAAATTTTATCTGCGTTTCGTTTGGTTTTTATTTGTATTTCGGTCGTCGTACAAAGAGAAAAGTTATCCCTGAATACTCGAATAAAAATAAAATATGGGGGTACCGCTGCACGACCGCTGCACCACTGCTGCACGACCGCTGCATTACTGCTGGACCACCGTTGTACCACTGCTGATTAGATGAAACAAATATAATTTTAATTCATTGGATAGGAGAAATATTAGAGAATTTTTTTTATAGAACTGGAAATTTCCTATAAGAATCTATATTTGAATAATTTATATGTCCTTTACACAAAAAACAATACAGACACTTTTCAATGTTTTATCTAAAAGGATAATAGAATAAATAAATGGGGCACCCCTAAATATCAACATTAAGAGTTCATAGTTGACCGAGATAAATTGGTTTGAAAAAAAAATGATTTGGAATACCACATATATAATATAAAATAAGGGGCAGCTGTGGCACGGCGGTGGTACAGCGGTGGTGCAGCAGTCGTGCAGATATGCTATGGAAAAATAAGATTTCTGGCGTGCAGCGACAACGTACTAACTAAAATTTACTAAATTCTTATTTAACCCTTTGACATACAAAAAAACCGAATTTTCCGAAAAAAACTATTAATTTGACTCGACTTAACTGTTATGAGCATACACAAATAACATAAAATAAATAATTAATAGTTTTACAATATTTTGAAATATGTAGAGCAGTGTTTCCCAATCTTTTTTTAACATTCTTCTACCTAAAACACAAGATTTAGGTTTTAGCAAGAAATCACTAGAAAATTATTAAGAAAAAGAAACAATAAGTAAATTTTAAAAACATAAACTAAAAAATATAGTTTTATATGGATAGCTCGATTTTTTGATAACGCGAATTATTTTTAGTTTTTCTTCAACTTCGACCTATCGAGGTTTGACTGTATTTAATTTTGTTAATTTAATATTTCTGAACAATTAAGATAATTTATTTATTGAGTTTTCTCCAATATTAATTTTAGTTGCGTAAATTAATGATCTTCAAAGTTTTTTGAAAAACCACAAATTCTGTATTTACTCTATTTGAGTTTTCTGAAAATACATAATAATTTTTTCATCAAAATTTCCTTTTAAATTTACCGAATAAAGTTTTGTTTTATTCAATTTGTGTTATACAAAAAAAATTGATAATTAAAAATTTCTAAAGTTCTTAAATATATTTTAAAAATTTTCCAAGTTATTAATTTATTTAATTTGAGTTGTCTAAAAACTTAAAATAATTTTTTCTTCGAGTTTACTTTAATAATTTTACTAAATGTTTAAAACTGAATTTCATTCTATGAAAAAAAAAACCGGTGCATGTACTTATGTACGCACGTTAGAAGTAATACTTCTTTGGCGCGACTAAATTAAATATAACAACGGGCTATGTTGCGCTTGTGTATAGCTAGACCAGTGGTTATCAAACTATATGTTACTGCGCATATGTCGTTTTATTTGAATACATTGCTATTTCCTTTTTAAATCCAAAAAGTAATTTAAACAAATTGAATAAATACGAAGATGTGCGCGTTCGAGCGAAAAGTGGCACATTTTTGAGCGAGGGAGGCAAATGAAGCGCGACACGGAGCGGCGCGCTTCATTTTCCCGAGATCGGAAATGTGCCACTTTGAGCTCGAATGCGCACACTCGGCTTTAAGCACACTTTACAAGAATTAATTTACTCTCTGACAAATTAAATATTAAATTAAATTAAATTAAATTAAATTAAATTAAATTAAATTAAATTAAATTAAATTAAATTAAATTAAATTACAGAATTATATTAATAACAAAATTCCCAAATCGCCAATTTTGTGCCTTTTAACAAAATTATTGTTGAAAACAAACCTTTTTCGGAACATAAAATCGAATACAGTTCTTGACGTCTTAGAGACGTCAAAATCTACAATGACACCCTAAACGATTGACGTCTCCTAGACGTCATTGTATGCCAAGGGGTTAAAAATTCAATTTTCATTTTTACGCGGGTTAATTGTGCCCTTCTTAGTTTCCGATTTCGTTTTACGTCTTTAGCAAAAAACCATCGATCGATTTTCGTACCGCGCGGTATTCAAATTTAAGAAGAAAAAAATTACACGATATTTTTGGAGATATAATCAGCATCCGTCGCGTTCCACCTTTCGAAAAGAAAATTAGGTTTGAAAGTCGCGTAACCGGAACGACCTCTTTTTCCAATAATCATTATTTTTTATGCGAATATTATGAGACAAAGACGTCGCCGAAATGTGTTTGTAAGTTGGGCCAAAGCCGGCTCGAGCGCATCGGGCGCCATTAGCATTTTTATAGGGCCTTTTGAATAAGAAACTAAAACATATAACGCTTATTGAAATATCTTCGTATCATCCGTCTGAATTATGGTCCATAAAGGCACCAATTCCTCCGCCGCCTAAGGAATTATAGTTTTCAATTGCTGTTTTAGATAAATCAAAATTGCGTCGGGGCCAATTTCCTTCCGCATTTGCCGCCGCGACGCAGAAGTTGGTAATTCTCGTCGGCCTTGCACCTCGACGTCGATAGATATGATGAAGGGTACTTTTAACACTTTTAGTTGCGTGATGTTTCCCATCCTCGCGTCGTTCAGTTTACATCACATAAATTATGCCAAGTTTTCATTTATATGTAAATTCAATGAGTGAGCGTCTCGGCGCACCACTTCGAGATACACCAGCACGCTCTTATTCTAGGGGATGTTCTTCTGCTATAAAGGTCCTGTTTCAATCTATCCATAATAAGAATTCGAAAATATGCCTCTTTCCTACCTGTAGATGTACCTAAATTTATTCCTCTTCCACCCCCTACGGCAGTTTCCCGAATCCATTTTCAAATATTCTTTAAAAAAAATGTAATGGGATTCAACAAAAAGCAAAAACGTTACATCAAAATGGAAATTAAATATTTATGTATTTTACTTGCGTACTTCTTTATACGTTTATTTATTAGTTAAATTATTTTTGGAAAACTTTTGATCTAAGCGTACTTTTACACATTTTTTTAATATAGTGTAAAACAGTTTTTTTAATGACGTGGCCAGAAAGTAATTGTGATTTTCATAGTTCGATGGCGTAATTATTTTTTTTGAATCGCTTCGGTCAATGTCATAATGTTTTCCGATTGACAGTAATTACTTGACTTAATTACTTAATTACTTGGTATTTGGTTTACATTTGTTAATTCATGGTTAGATTTAGCATGGACCGCAAAAACGAACATATTCGGCGTTATGTTCCGCCATGACAACGCTCGACTTCGCACATCATTAGCAGCCCATCAAAAATTATAGTTGATCGTAATCCATTCCTCGTATAAAAAAATTGAGCTTTATTTCGAAGTAAAAAAGCGAAATTACTTTCTTGCCTACCTGATAATTATATTGTTAAACGTAATTTATTTTCTCCAACGTTAAAGCAGTGTATTTTTACTTAGAAAAAACATGTACTAATAAATTATTCTTTTTGTTGCAGGTAAGCCGAATTCAGATTATTTGTGGGTCTTGTGGGATGTGATTGGATTTACAAAAGGAATCGGTTTTTAAAAGATAAATGGAAAAAGCGACGTAAGCTTCTATTTATTCTCTTATCTGTTTAAGTTTTTTTAAATGTTGTGCATTAGAATAACTAATTAGAAGGTGATTGCGTCGAGAAAATCATTAGCAATCTCTAATATTGAAAATCGACCGATAATTAAACGAACTTCGGAACGGAATATACTTTAGCTATTTCTTTTTTAATAATTGAAGACTCGAAATTATAATTAGTTATTTATGATTGAGTCGGAAAGGTGCGCCGATATAAATTTTCAAGAAGTATTTCTTTGAAAAACATAATTATTTTAGCTTTATTTTTTTTGTACTTTCTTCGTTTCATATCTCTATTATTATTACCGCATATTGTAAGGTGTTTTAAAATAGCAACAACAGAGGTCGGCGCTTGTATTAAAACCTTAAAGCCTTTTAGAATCTGAAAGGTTTTTAAAGATCCGTTCACAAAAAACCGAGCTACGATTTTTCAAAGTGAAAATTTGAAAAAAATTAATTCAAGTCGGACTCTTCAAACCCATTGGTCTAAGAAACCATAGGCGTGCTATTTCAAAGCTTTAAGAAAAACGATTTTCTTTTTTTGGCAAAAAATGAAAAAAATAGAATTGCTTTATATTGCAAGGGGATGTTCCTACGTACCCCTAGCAGCTATAGCCGGTGTCATTTCCTGGCGCTCTCGCTCTAAAATAAAAATTTTGAAAAATCACATTTGGCTTTAAAATGAAACTTTTAATACCCAATAACTTTTTTATTTTTTAGAAGTCCACCGAAAGCATTCATTATCGAAAGTATTAATACTTTGTTTCGGAACACCCTATATACATATAATATATAAAATAGCGTGCAGCTGTGGTACAGCTAAGGTGCCACAACGTAAACAAAATTTAATAAATTTTTAATTAAAAATTAAATTTCTATTTTTACACGAACAATTTGTTTTCAAAATTAATTCTTTTGTAAAATTCAATATTACCGATTTGATTTACAAAAATTCGTCGGCGAATCATTTAAAAAGGAAATTGATTCAAAATCTCGTTTAGCACACAGAATTTACCGTACCTAAATTTGGCGAAAACTGCCTCTCATTATTTCTCTTTGATTTCCACGAAATTATGTATTTTTTTCCGAAATTGGAAGAGACAGCTTCTCAAATTGTTAGTGCTCCAAAACGAACGATCTCATTTAAATAAGGCCCTCATTAATCAAAAGCGAATTAAGTTTTAGTAAGAAAAAAGTAAGCTCTAAGCGATTTTTGCGAAGAACTTTCCGACTTGCTTTCAGTCGAGTTCTGTGTGCGCGCCAGTTCTTGCGGAAAATTTTCGAAAATCGGGCGCAATATTAATGTTTCGAGTGGGACAAAGTAAATTTGATTGCGGAAATTTCTGTCGGAACGGTTAATTGATAGATAATCGCGGGTATTTGGATTGATTATTTAGGATCCTGATTATGCGGTTTTGGTAAACGAACGTGGTCGTCGAGCGTTACGTAACGGTGGCAAAGTACAAACTACGTTGGCGACATATTAAGCTATTTAATGTTTGTTAATAGCCCGAGTTCGCACATAAATTTGTAGTAAACACCGCGCCAGGTAGTTTCGTGGATAAACCGACCGTCATGGGGACGGTTTTTCGGGAACGATAAGAAGGCCAACATTGCGGCGACGTTTTATCGCGCCAACTCAACTTTCCTCCTTTTTTTTTCTTCGTCTTCGGCCTCTCTCAACTCGAAGGGCAATTTCGCGCATATCTTAACGTTTTAAGGGAGCTTCTTTGGAGGCCTAGTAATGGTCTATTAGCAATTAACTCTTGATTTAAGGAGGAAGCGCCATGCAAGCTCTTGTTCCCGCTCTTATTAGCATTTGCAAGGAATTATGGCTAATTTATATGAACATTAAGTGTCACCGTTTATTACCTGCCGCTGCTGCTTCTTTATTCATAAGACTCTTAAATTACGGTTAAATACCCTCCCGTAATTGCTTTATTTGCTTTTCTAATATTCATTAACCGAAACGAAAATTCAGCGGCTTTCGCACTTCGCTTAACTTTTACTTTATTTTGCACACTTGATGTTGCTTGATATTTTTTGCTTTGAAATTGCTTGAAGTTCAATTTAAAAAAATTATAATTAAAAGGAAAATTGTTTCAATTACTTCACTTGAAATTTGATAAGGTAGAATAACAAAAATTTATTTTTGATTATTGGAAAAAAATGATTTTATATATTTGTGCCAATTTTTAAAATTTTTTATTAGAGCGCGAGCCCTATCCATCGACATTAAATGTTACTAAAATACGAAAAAAAATATTTTCCCATTGAACCATATTTTCTAGTCGGGACGATTTCATTTGGCTTCAATCGTAGACATTTTTGGATGGTTTTTGACGAAGTCCAATGCCACAATTTTGTACGAAGTACGTTCCTTTTTAAAAAATTACGATGCGCTTAAAAATCCTCTCAAGAACAACAAATTTATTAATTTTGCAAAAGCAACGTCTCTTCGACACAAAACCGTTGATGTTTTTAGACGAGATTTTTTCTAAATTATTTAAAGGGTCTAAACTCATGTTTTATGCACTTTCATATTTGATGGGCACATCTTTTTAATAAATTAAACTCTGCTTCAAAATTCCTACGGCCAACAATTTGATTGGGTTCAAAAAAAATAACATTTTTTTATTTGACACGCCGACCTTCTTCAAGGCAATTTTTTAACAGGTCTAGATTTCGTATTTAAAAGCCCTCCTCTTCCATAAAATTTGAATCCTGTTTGAATATTTTTAAAATTAAAAATCTTAGTCTTTAAAATTTGAAAAAAATTAGGGTAAACCGTCCAGTCTGTGACCAACCTACCAGTGACTGACCGTTACGAGAAATAAAAGTTATAGCAATTTAATAAATTAATTTATATTTATGATACATTTATTTATGCAAGCTTTTATGTTTTCTTTTTCATTTAATTGAAAACAACAGTAATAAAGAGGTGTATCTATAACTAAAATAATTTAATTTATAAAGTCATACATAAAGTCGTACATTTGCACTTGCATTCGGAGCTCCCCTGGCCTTCGGGGGCTGGTTAGATTTTTTTAATTATTTTTTCGGTTGTTTACAAAGATCAATTAATAGTCTACGTACAGTATTTTTTTAATTCGCCTTTTTAAAAATCTTTGTTTTTTAACATAAAAAATTAAAAGTCGTACATTTGCACTTGCATTCGAGCCTCCCTTGACCTTCGGGGGGTGGTTAAATTTTTTAAATTATTTTTTAGGTTGTTTACAAAGATCAATTAATAGTCTACGTACAATAATTGTTTTTAATTCGCGTTTTTGAAAATCGTTGTTTTTTAACATAAGAAATTAAAAGTCATACATTTGCACTTGCATTCGGGGCTCCCCTTGTCTTTGGGGGGTGGTTAGATTTTTTTAATTATTTTTTTGGTTGTTTATAAAAACCAATTAATAGTCTACGTAAAATATATATTTTTAATTTGCGTTTTTGAAAATCTCTGTTTTTTAACATAAGAAATTAAACGTCGTACGTTTTCAGTTCAATTCGCAGCTTCCCTGTTCTTTGAGGGGTAGTTAGAATTTTTTTATTAAACTATAGAAAAAGTCTCATTTCAACTGTAACGCATATTTTGAGTTTATTAATTTTTTTACTTCTAAAGTAGCTATCGATACATTTTGGTCATTCACTGGACGTTTTGCCCTAGTTGTATTCTATTTGACCTAAAAAGATCAATATATTTAAATCAGTTTTTATTAAATTTTATTTGATAGGGCTATAGTCCCCAATTTCGTTTTTTTTTCATACAAAGAACAACAGTTTTTCCAAAATTGAAAACGTAGCTAAATTGGCCTTGAAAATATCGACTCCTCTTCTATTATTATGGAACCCCCGAGCGTGTCTTCTGCACCATCTACTCGTATTTCGTTTTAGGCCTTATACACCTACTATTTTCGTTTGTCAGTAAATCTGAAAAACTCGATCAATCATTTTGTCGCTATAAATCTGTTGCTGGTAGACTTTGCCTGGACAAAACGCGCACCGAGCTCAGACGAAATTAACGCACACACACGACACAATATCATTTCGCTTCGAAAAATGCAGTTCGACTACATCAAACTATAATTTCGCGCAGAAAATAAAGCATTAAGCATTTTGACAGATAAATGGAATCAGTTTCGCACTCGAGGGAAAGCTTTGAAATATAATCTGCTGAAAATAAAATTAGACGAGAGCTGTTTGTGTATTTTTCTTGGAGCAAAGCGAGACCCGCACGAGACGATTCGAATGTATGAAAATTCTACTGCGCAACTATCATAAATCAAACAAAAAGTTCGCTTATAAAATTAGGAGAACAATTCGGACGATACCGATCGCGCTCCAAAAAATGGAATTGGCATTTTAAACGAAAGACATCGAGATTATAAGCCCGGACTGCTCTCCCATACATTTCATAACGCTCGCAGATAGATAGGTTAAGTCGTTTTCATTATCTCTTCAATTATCAAAAAACGAAATTTATTTGCAGCAACACAAAAAAAGGATACCCTCGTGATATTTCCATTTGTCATGGCCTTTTGATAAATTACAAGGGCGAACATTTTTTTTTGACGCAGAACTCGGAGCGGACAAAGACGGATGATAAATTTCCGGAACTGACACGAGCACAAACTTTTATTTAATGACAATTTGCATATTAAAAGAATCGTCTTTGGGCGAGGCGAAGATATTCGTAGGTGGCCGCTCCGGACGGTCGGAGGCGACCCGGTCGAGACGTAGAACGGATTTAATTTAGTCCTTTCCACTAATTTATCCATTGCAAAATTGACATACAGGTCACACTTGACCGCACCACTTGTCAGGTTCACTGGACCTCGACTGCTTTTCACTGACAAGGGCCTCCGAGTAATTCTATCGTTCTGCACCGACGGTAAATACCTGCACACGAATTATTTCCAACGAAATTTCTATTAAATCGACCTCCGAAACCAATATCGGAAGATATTTCTATAAACACATTTAATTATCGCGTTTTCCAATTAGTGACCGTCGGGCGTGCTTGCCGATCGATTTTTTCGCAAGAAAGATGCATGTATTGAGTTGGAAAGAAAGTACGTTCGGTTTGCACAAATTGATGACGTCACAATTTTTTTGAATCGCTACAAAAGATGTATAAAATTTATTTCTGATTTCTTGCAATATTTCGATTAATAAATAGGTTGGATTTTATAGGTGGATAACACTTTGAATTATTAAACGTACACCCCCTCTATTTTTTTTTTTTTTGGTGCAGTTTGAAGTTTATTTATAATCATAAAGGTTTCAACGAAGCTATAGGTATTAATTAATGTAAAACATGTATAGAATTTATTTCTTTGGAAATTTTCCAATATTTTGACTAAAAAAAAAGGTTAGATGTGATAGACGTACAACTCTTTAAACCAGGGATGAGTAACATGCGGCCCGCGGGCCGCTTGTGGCCCGTTAAACAACATTATGCGGCTCGCTAAGCATTTCTAAAATTGAATTCATTTTTTTAAATTTTATATTTTTTTATTCTAATGTTTATTATAAATAAAGTTTTGTAATATATTAATAAGTGTTACTTTATGTACGGCCCGCCAAAAAATTTTAAAATTTAAATTAAAATTTTTAATTTGAAGGAGCGCACGGTAAATCATACTAATGTAATAAACACGAGGATGTGCGCATTCGAGCGAAAAGTGGCACATTTCCGAGCGAGGGAGGCAAATGAAGCGCGACGCGGAGCGGCGCGCTTCATTTTCCGAGATCGGAAATGTGCCACTTTGAGCTCGAATGTGCACACTCGGTTGTAAGCACGATTCACAATAAATTAACTCCAAAATTAATTGAATAATATTAATCGTTCCTCTCACTTGCATTGACAAGTTTATCGTATCTTCTCGCTCCCTTCCACTCATTGCTATGGTAAATACGTTTTCGAATATAAAATCGATATTTACTAAATTAAATTAATATTTTTGGTCTGAAGGAGCGCACGAAAAATTATACTAATGTAATAAATAAGAAGATGTGCGCATTCGAGCGAAAAGTGGCACATTTCCGAGCGAGGAGGCAAATGAAGCGCGACGCGGAGCGGCGCGCTTCATTTTCCGAGATCGGAAATGTGCCACTTTGAGCTCGAATGTGCACACTCGGTTGTAAGCACGATTCACAATAAATTAGCTCCAAAAATTAATTGAATAATATTAATCGTTCCTCTCACTTGCATTGACAAGTTTATCGTATCTTCTCGCTCCCTTCCACTCATTGCTATGGTAAATACGTTTTCGAATATAAAATCGATATTTACTAAATTAAATTAATATTTTTGGTCTGAAGGAGCGCACGAAAAATTATACTAATGTAATAAATAAGATGTGCGCATTGAGCGAAAAGTGGCACATTTCCGAGCGAGGAGGCAAATGAAGCGCGACGCGGAGCGGCGCGCTTCATTTTCCGAGATCGGAATGTGCCACTTTGAGCTCGAATGTGCACACTCGGTTGTAAGCACGATTCACAATAAATTAGCTCCAAAAATTAATTGAATAATATTAATCGTTCCCTCTCACTTGCATTGACAAGTTTATCGTATCTTCTCGCTCCCTTCCACTCATTGCTATGGTAAATACGTTTTTCGAATATAAAATCGATATTTACTAAATTAAATTAATATTTTTGGTCTGAAGGAGCGCACGAAAAATTATACTAATGTAATAAATAAGATGTGCGCATTCGAGCGAAAAGTGGCACATTTCCGAGCGAGGGAGGCAAATGAAGCGCGACGCGGAGCGGCGCGCTTCATTTTCCCGAGATCGGAAATGTGCCACTTTGAGCTCGAATGTGCACACTCGGTTGTAAGCACGATTCACAATAAATTAGCTCCAAAAATTAATTGAATAATATTAATCGTTCCCTCTCACTTGCATTGACAAGTTTATCGTATCTTCTCGCTCCCTTCCACTCATTGCTATGGTAAATACGTTTTTCGAATATAAAATCGATATTTACTAAATTAAATTAATATTTTTGGTCTGAAGGAGCGCACGAAAAATTATACTAATGTAATAAATAAGATGTGCGCATTCGAGCGAAAAGTGGCACATTTCCGAGCGAGGGAGGCAAATGAAGCGCGACGCGGAGCGGCGCGCTTCATTTTCCGAGATCGGAAATGTGCCACTTTGTGCTCGAATGTGCACACTCGGTTGTAAGCACGATTCACAATAAATTAGCTCCAAAAATTAATTGAATAATATTAATCGTTCCCTCTCACTTGCATTGACAAGTTTATCGTATCTTCTCGCTCCCTTCCACTCATTGCTATGGTAAATACGTTTTTCGAATATAAAATCGATATTTACTAAATTAAATTAATATTTTTGGTCTGAAGGAGCGCACGAAAAATTATACTAATGTAATAAATAAGATGTGCGCATTCGAGCGAAAAGTGGCACATTTCGAGCGAGGAGGCAAATGAAGCGCGACGCGGAGCGGCGCGCTTCATTTTCCGAGATCGGAAATGTGCCACTTTGAGCTCGAATGTGCACACTCGGTTGTAAGCACGATTCACAATAAATTAGCTCCAAAAATTAATTGAATAATATTAATCGTTCCCTCTCACTTGCATTGACAAGTTTATCGTATCTTCTCGCTCCCTTCCACTCATTGCTATGGTAAATACGTTTTTCGAATATAAAATCGATATTTACTAAATTAAATTAATATTTTTGGTCTGAAGGAGCGCACGAAAAATTATACTAATGTAATAAATAAGAAGATGTGCGCATTCGAGCGAAAAGTGGCACATTTCCGAGCGAGGGAGGCAAATGAAGCGCGACGCGGCGCGGCGCGCTTCATTTTCCCGAGATCGGAATGTGCCACTTTGAGCTCAAATGTGCACACTCTATTTTAAGCATGATTCACAATCATTTATGCCAGGGATGAGCAACACGCGGCCCGCGGGCCGTCTGTGGCCCATTAAACATGATTATGCGGCCCGCCAAGAATTTCTAAAATTGAATTTATTTTTTTAAATTTTATATTTTTTATTCTAATGTTTATTTTAAATAAAGTTTTGTAATATATTAATAAGTGTTACTTTATGTGCGGCCCGCCAAAAAATTTTAAAATTTAAATTAGCCCGTTGATTAAAAAGGTTGCTCACCCCTGCTTTAAACTAATAAATGTAGACGCCCTTCTATTTTTTTTGGGGGTAGTTTAAATTTTATTTATATTCAAAAAGGCTTCAATGAAACGAAATTAATTAATGTAAAACATGTATAGAGTTTATTTTTGAGGAGTTTTGACAATATTTTGATTTAAAAAGCCCTTTAAACTAATAGAAGTACACCACCTTTATTATTTTTTCTGTAGTTTATATAATCTAGTTTATATAATCAAAAAATTTTCTATGAAGCGAAATTAATTTTTCTAAAACATGTATAAAGTTTATTTCTGAGGAGTTTTTTTAATACTTTGATTTACAAAAAAGCATTAAACTTGATAAACGTATAACACTTTAAACTAATGCACGTACACCCCTCTCTATTTTTTTAGGGTAGTTTAAAAAATTTTTATAATCAAAAAGGTTTCAACAAAGCTAAATTAATAATGTTTATAATTTATAAATTTTATTACTTAGGAGTTTTTCCAATATTTTCACTAAAACAAAAAGGTTAGTTGTGATAGACGTACACACCCCTTTAAACTAATAAATGTGTACTCCTTTTATTTTTTTCGGGGTAGTTTAAATTTTATTTATAATCAAAAATGATTCAATGAAACGAAATTAATTAATGTAACATGATAGAGTTTGTTTCTGAGGAGTTTTTCCAATACTTTGATTTACAAAAAAAAAGTTAAACTTGATAAACGTATAACGCTTTAAACTAATGAACGTACAGTCAAACTAAGAAGTAATCAACACCCTAGAAACAGATCTACAGTAAACGTACTATTCCAAGAGACAAAATCTGGCGCTGCATGGTTAAAAAACAATTAAGATTGATCTTTGTAATTTTAATACCTTTAGTTCTAGGTACTAAAATTGCAAAAATTACAAAGATTTTGTCTTTTGGAATAGTACGTTTACTGTAGGTCTGTTTTTAGGGTGTTGATTACTTCTTAGTTTGACTGTACATCCCCTTTATTTTTCTTAGGGTAGTTTAAAGTTTATTTATAATCAAAACGGTGTCAACGAAACTAAATTAATAGAGTTTATAATTTATAGAGTTTATTTCCTAGAAGTTTTCCCAATATTTTGACTGAAACAAATAGGTTAGTTGTGATAGACTTACACACCCTTTAAACTAATAAATGTATTATATATCTCTTCTATTTTTTTCGGGGTAGTTTATATTTTATTTATAATCAAAAAGTTTTTAACGAAGCTAAATTTTCTAATATAAAACATGTATAGAATTTTTTTTTTGCGATTTGTTTACTGTCGCGCTTTTCTGTCGTCCTATCTGTCTGTACAGGTTAATCTCAAAAACTACTGAAGGGATTTTGATAACTTGAACGATTTAAACAGCGCACGTCCGGAAAGCTCTCGGGAAACATGCTTTGTTTTCGACTTGATCGACAAACATCGTCATTCTTCAGTCAATTTGCACAAAAAATATATAAATAATATACACAAACTATCCTCGTGAATCAGTCTATCTACTTGCCAAAACCACTTCAAAGTCCCTAGAGTACTTTCCGAAATTAGCCCATACAGACAGACAGCACGACAGAAAAACGCGACATGGGACTTCAATTAATAATATGTAGTGATTAATAGAACAGAACAGAAAGGCCGAAAAGCACACTTCTATAATTTTTTTTCCGACAAGGGTAGTAAATTAATACGCCAAACGTTCGTGTCGACTTGAACGCAAAATAATTAAAAATTCTCCATAAGCAAACTTAATTAGAAAACATTCCCGAGCCGGCTTACACAACACACGACATTAATTTAATTACCAATTTAAAATTAAAAACTTTTGTAATCCGACTAGTAAAAAAACGAGTAAAAGGAGAAAACGCAAACAGTAGTTCCTTTTGTGCGGGAGATGATAAATTCCGCGGACGGACGCCGAGCAGAATTAAAGTGCAGAAACCCTATAACTTCCGCTAAATAAATGTAAAGTTGGCTAATGAGTCGGACATACCATCCGGGAAGAGCAAAGCTTCCAGGACGCCGACGGGGAATTAGTGGTCGGATGCATACGTGGAAATATATGTCACACATAGCTGTGCAACTAAGCTTCGGATCGAGCTTAAAACTTTAAAGCGCCCGCGAATTATGTCGAGGAAGAGAGGATCCGAGCTTCTGCATATTTTAAATAGTTCCTGCCGCCGACTTTTTATCGTACTCGGTCGGCCGTAATCGTTTTTAATTGCGTTTTTCTTTCCGCCCGAATTCGAAGGGGGCGAGGACGTCTTTGGTTCGCACGAACCTCGAGGAACGAAAAGGGCGATTTTTTTTCGCCGCGAAAAAAACGCCGTAAAAAGAAAATAGGAGATACATAAAATAGCTGTCACCCATAAGGCACCCACCTGTTGATAATCACCTACATTATACTTACCTTTCGGCGGTACTCGTAAACGCTGCAACCGGTGCTAACAGTTAATCTGTATTATGGCGAGGAATAATCCTCAACAGCTGATGCATTATATTTAATTACGAAGCGAAAAAAAAACGCGAAGATATTTTACAACGTAACGCGCTGATCCCCGATGAAATAGATCCTCGTAAAATTATTATCTGCGAAGGGGCTCCGGCAATAAATAAAAGCTCGTTTGCCCCGCACAAAGGAAAGATGATCTTTAAATACAAGAATAATTATCCGATTACATCTTATGAGGTGCATGGTGATGCATCGCTCGGCTTTTACGAACCACTTTGCTTTGATTATTAAGCTCGAAAGCGTTCGGACGATTAATTGGTTCTTCTTCGTTTTGTCGAAACTTCTTGTGTCGATGTTGCTTAGTTTAAAGCTCGTTCGAATTGCAATTTAAGTACATACTTGCCCAACTGCAGTATTTACTTTGAGTGCAGCTCTATGTCGTGGCGAATTGTTTGTATTTAGCCATTTTGAGTTCGGTTAATGTCAATTAAATGATCTTATTGATGTTTAATTTAATATGGATCATTTTTAATCTTTGGCATACTATAGGTGATTAAATGTCACATGCCATACTAGGTGGGGTTTGCTATACCCCGAAAATAAAATAAAATCCACAAAATTGTACTTTATGACAGTTCAATGATAAGAAATATATTTTAATCACCAATAATGAATAGGTTTAAGTAAAACACATATCTATTTATGCATTAGAATACACTTTTATTAATAAAAATACAAAAACTTAACTTTTTCTTCAACTTATTGAAATACAAATTAATTTACGGCGATTTCTTAACGATTCGCAATAATTTAGAGCAATAAATTACACGAAAAATTAATTGAATAATTTTTATCGTTCCTTCTCACTTGCATTAACAAGATTATCGTATCTTCTCGCTCTCTTCCACTCATTGCTATGGTAAATACGTTTTCGAATATAAAATCGATATCTACTAAATTTAATTAAAATTTTTGATTTGAAGTAGCGCACGGTAAATCATACTAATGTAATAAACACGAGGATGTGCGCATTCGAGCGAAAAGTGGCACATTTCCGAGCGAGGGAAGCAAATGAAGCGCGACGCGGAGCGGCGCGCTTCATTTTCCCGAGATCGGAATGTGCCACTTTGAGCTCGAATGTGCACACTCGGTTTTAAGCATAATTCACAATATTTTAAGCCAATAAATTAGACAAAAAATTAATTGAGTAATTTTAATCGTTCCCTCTCACTTCCTTTGACAAAATTATTGTATCTTTTTGCTCCCTTCCACTCATTGCTATGGTAAATACGTTTTCGAATATAAAATCGATATCTACTAAATTTAATTAAAATTTTTGATTTGAAGTAGCGCACGGTAAATCATACTAATGTAATAAACACGAGGATGTGCGCATTCGAGCGAAAAGTGGCACATTTCCGAGCGAGGGAGGCAAATGAAGCGCGACGCGGAGCGGCGCGCTTCATTTTCCCGAGATCGGAATGTGCCACTTTGAGCTCGAATGTGCACACTCGGTTTTAAGCATGATTCACAATATTTTAAGCCAATAAATTAGACAAAAAATTAATTGAGTAATTTTAATCGTTCCCTCTCACTTTCTTTCACAAAATTATTGTATCTTTTCGCTCCCTTCTACTCATTGCTATGGCAAATACGTTTTTCGAATATAAAATCGATATTTACTAAATTAAATTAAAATTTTTGATTTAAAGGAGCGCACGGTAAATCATACTAATGTAATAAACACGAGGATGTGCGCATTCGAGCGAAAAGTGGCACATTTCCGAGCGAGGGAGGCAAATGAAGCGCGACGCGGAGCGGCGCGCTTCATTTTCCCGAGATCGGAATGTGCCACTTTGAGCTCGAATGTGCACACTCGATTTTAAGCACGATTCACAATAATTTTGGTAACGAAAAAGTGGTAAATAATTTGTATCATTCCTCTCACTCATACTTATGAGTTTGTTGTATCCTTTCGCTCTCTCCCACTCATTGCTATGGTAAAAATACGTTTTTCGAACATATCAGCAATATTTACTGAAATAAATTGAATTTGTTGATTGTAAAGAAAGTTTAATTTTTCCGAGATCGGAAATGTGCCACTTTGAGCTCGAATGTGCACACTCGGTTTTAAGCTCGATTACCAAACGTCCCCTTCTAACAAAAAAAAATTGTTCACGTTAATTATACTCCACCTAGTACGCGAAAAGTTAATACAGAAAATATGGGAAGAAATTCTTCGGAAATAAATTCTATGGGTCGTTTTACATACAAAAATATTAATTGTTTGGATTAAAATTGAATATAAATGCTGCTTCGCCCCACTTCTAAGAAATATTTTGAAAAATAGGGGTGTACTGTCGGAAATATGCATGAATCTTTTTTATTATGTAAAATATTGCCGAAAACTCTTCAGAAATGCATTGTAGGGGTCATTTTACATATGGATCTGTTAATTGCTTAAAAGAAAATTGATTATCAATAAAACGTCAATCAAATTTCAAAAAATATTGTGAAAATACTGATGTCCTTTTGGAAATATGCTTTTTTTTTTATTAGTAAAAGTATGGGAACAAATTCTTCAGAAATAGATTCTGGGGGTCATTCTACATAGGGAAATATTAATTGTTTATAATAAAATTAAATATAAATGGCACTTCACTCTGTTTCTGAAAAATATTTTGAAAAATAGGGGTGTACATTGGTAAATAAGCATGTATATTATTAAATAATTAAAATATTGGGGCAAACTCTTCAGAAATGCATTTAAGGGTCATTTTACATACGGAAATGTTAATTGTTATTAACAAAATTGAAAATAAATGACGTTTCACTTCGCTTCTGAGAAATATTTTGAAAATAGGTGTATAGTGTGTTAAATATGTATGGATCTTTTTTATTACTTAAAAAATGGCCGATAGGTGTTCGGAAATGAATTCTAAGGGTCATTTTACATATGGATCTGTTAATTGCTTAAAAGAAAATTGATTATCAATAAAACGACAATCAAATTTTAAGAAATATTGTGAAAATACCGATGCACTTTTGAAAATATGCCTCTATTTTTTTATTAGTAAAAGTATGGGAACAAATTCTTCAGAAATAGATTCTGGGGGTCATGCTACATACGAAAATATTTATTGTTTATAATAAAATTGAATATAAATGGCACTTTGCTCCGCTTCTGAAAAATATTTTGAAAAAAATGAGTGTACTTCAGTAATTAGTCATGGATTTTATTCAATACTCAAAATATTAGGGTAAATTCTTCAGAAATAAATTCTACGGGTCATTTTACATACGAAAATTTTAATTGTTTATAATAAAATTGAATATACATGGTGCTTCGCCCCACTTGCAAGAAATATTTTGAAAAATAGGGGTGTGCTGTGTTAAAAATGCATGGATCTTTTTTATTACTTAATATATTGTCGAAAGGCCTTCGGAAATGCTTTCTAGGGGTCACATATGAATCTGTTAATTGTTTATAAGAAAATTAATTATCAGTAAAACGTCGAACCGATTTCAAGAAATATATTAAATAATACTGATGTGTTTTTGGAAATATGCCTCTATCTCTTTTATTAGTAAAAGTATTGGAACAAGCTTTTTAAAAATTTATTCTGGGGGTCATTCTACATACGAAAATATTAATTGTTTATAATAAAATTTAATATAAATCGCATTTTTCTCCGCTTCTGAGAAATATTTTTAAAAATGGGGGTGGACAGTGGTAAATATGCATTTATCTTATTCAACACTCAAAATATTGGGACAAGCTCGTCAGAAATGCATTCAGGGGGTCATTTTACATACGGAAATGTCAATTCTTATTAATAAAATTATTTTGAACAAGTATTTTGAACAATTTGAGTTTTATCCGAGTCATAAGCCATGGACACCTATGCCATATTAAATTATCTAGATTTATTGTTGTCGAATTTAATTAACATCTTATTAAATAATGAATTATTATTTTGGGTTTTTAAACTTTTAAAAACTTCACCCCATTAAAAAATGTAAATTAAAACAACTTAAAAAAAAAGCAACACTTTAAATCATTTTATCGATGGGGAGCCGAAAGTTGTACCTTTTCTGGGGCACTATATCACAAAACATAAATCCAACTCATTCAAAGTTCCTCGTAGCGAATTCACCGCGGGGAAAAATCGGAACGAATGTTTTACCGAAAGAAAAAAAAAGGGAGGCTTTTATAGGGATCAAAGTTATAACGACAAATCTCATGATTGAGTTTCGAGGACTTTTATGTAATTGCTCGATTATTTTTTAGTATTGAGTTTATTGGAGGAAGCGAAATCTTCGGAAATTACTTTTATTTATTTATTTTTTGTTTTCCGATTCGTCTAATTGTTGGCAAACTTTATGCGCGAAGTTTCGCTTCCTCGAAGATCGTTATTTTTCGATTGGGGGCCGTTTGGAGATTTTTGAATATTAAGGCGCTAGTTAGAAAATCCTCGGGCCGGCAATAAAAAATCAAACTCCTCTGTATGCAGTGGGACGCCGTTAACGACTGCAGATTTATTGGAGTTCCTTGTTCGAAAAGTTTTGCCCCGGCTCTTACAAGAGATTTTAGTACAGTTTCATCGAAAAGTTTCTTCGATATGGTCGACGTTCAGTTATGGACCGTGAAATTTGATCAGAATTTTATTTAACATTCCCGAATTACGTCTTCGAGCATTTAGAGGGACGCGACATAGACAGAGAAAAAATCTAATTTCTTAGAGCCCCTCCCCTCGTTTTTGTTTGATAAAAAACGCGACGCACTTTAGAAGGAAATAAGCCGCTTATAAAATGTAAATAAGGGCGCTACATATACACCCTTCGTGTCAGATACCATAATTTATTGTAATTTAAGTGATATAAATATGTTTTCGAGCGTGTTGCAGTTTTTTATTCTTTGTGTCATAAAAGAGAAATAGTTATGAAAGTCTAATGCTGTTCGGCGTTACATAAAAAAAAATTTAATGCGAAAAAGTCGACGGAGAACGTTCGAAATTTATTTATAACAACATCGAGTTTGCTTAGTTTTTTTGTAAAATTTCGTCGGATTAATCCACGCATCAATTTGAATTTGTTTCGGGTAGTTATTCGAAGAGAAATTAAATTAAGTAAGGCAATAGATCCAAAAATGCGTTTTGAAAATATATTAAAAAATATTATGGTCAACTTATAAGTTTATAATAGCAACTCGATTTAAATATCGCGCTATTCTTGTAACCCAGGGGTTCCCAATCTTTTTTATACTTAAACTTCCTTAGAGTTTGTAATTTTTTTTGGGACGCCTTCTAACAGAATATATTTATTTATTGCTCTAGTAGATATTAATATTAATTAATTAATTAAATTATTTTTGAATTTAATAAATACTATTTTAAATAAATAATTAAATTAAACTATGTCGGTTTATAAAAATATTTTCTAGTGATCGGGTACTGGGTATATACTGATCGACTACTAATGCTCTTGATTCATCATTTGTAATTTTATTAATTTTTTTTCTGAAAACTCTTATTAATCAACTTAAAAAAAAGAAAAATCAGTTCTAGGGTATAGAATTATTTTCGTGGCTGTTTTTCGTTTGACACGACAAAATAGTGAGCAGGTATTGCATCTCTAACCTTAAATCTAATATAGAACGCGATTGGTTCATTTATTTAGTAACCATAGTTGCATCGGAAATCGCCCAATGAAACCTTTCGTTTCGGGCGCGCTTATTTAAATCGTTCGAAAGGGCTTACACGATTCTTATCCAAGATTTCTTGAAGATAAATCAGGAAAGAAGCGGCAATAAATAAAAATTTCATGCGTCGTTATTCAAAGAAAGGCCCTAAGACAGTTGGTGTGTGCACACACCTAAAAGTGATCGAGCAAAAAATGCTCCTGTCAACAGCTTTGATGAATTGTGTTTCTTGTAACGTTAAGTCGATGCTCGGATACAAATGTAAAAGTCATGCGAGTTTCGGCAGAGATTTGTTTATAATTCGATCGAAAGTTGGCTCGCAACTCGGCAATATTTACATAATGTGCAGTGTATTTACATTATGCACGTACTTCCCCGTTTAATATTCCACTATAACATTTTAGTAGTTATTCGCACTGTTTACTTTAAATCGATATTAATTTACTAATATATTGTCGAAAGGCCTTCGGAAATGCTTTCTAGGGTCATCATATGAATCTGTTAATTGTTTATAAGAAAATTAATTATCAGTAAAACGTCGAACCGATTTCAAGAAATATATTAAATAATACTGATGTGTTTTTGGAAATATGCCTCTATCTCTTTTATTAGTAAAAGTATTGGAACAAGCTTTTTAAAAATTTATTCTGGGGGTCATTCTACATACGAAAATATTAATTGTTTATAATAAAATTTAATATAAATCGCATTTTTCTCCGCTTCTGAGAAATATTTTTAAAAATGGGGGTGGACAGTGGTAAATATGCATTTATCTTATTCAACACTCAAAATATTGGGACAAGCTCGTCAGAAATCATTGTCATTTACAGGAAATGTCAATTTTATAATAAAATTGATAATATTATTTTACACCGCTTGAAAATATTTTAAAAAACCGCTAAGTATTTTGAACAATTTGAGTTTTATCCGAGTCATAAGCCATGGACACCTATGCCATATTAAATTATCTAGATTTATTGTTGTCGAATTTAATTAACATCTTATTAAATAATGAATTATTATTTTGGGTTTTTTAAAATTTTAAAAAATTCACCCCATTAAAAATGTAAATTAAAACAACTTAAAAAAAAAGCAACACTTTAAATCATTTTATCGATGGGGAGCCGAAAGTTGTACCTTTTCTGGGGCACTATATCACAAAACATAAATCCAACTCATTCAAAGTTCCTCGTAGCGAATTCACCGCGGGGAAAAATCGGAACGAATGTTTTACCGAAAGAAAAAAAAAGAGAGGCTTTTATAGGGATCAAAGTTATAACGACAAATCTCATGATTGAGTTTCGAGGACTTTTATGTAATTGCTCGATTATTTTTTAGTATTGAGTTTATTGGAGGAAGCGAAATCTTCGGAAATTACTTTTATTTATTTATTTTTTGTTTTCCGATTCGTCTAATTGTTGGCAAACTTTATGCGCGAAGTTTCGCTTCCTCGAAGATCGTTATTTTCGATTGGGGCCGTTTGGAGATTTTTGAATATTAAGGCGCTAGTTAGAAAATCCTCGGGCCGGCAATAAAAATCAAACTCCTCTGTATGCAGTGGGACGCCGTTAACGACTGCAGATTTATTGGAGTTCCTTGTTCGAAAAGTTTTGCCCGGCTCTTACAAGAGATTTTAGTACAGTTTCATCGTAAAGTTTCTTCGATATGGTCGACGTTCAGTTATGGACCGTGAAATTTGATCAGAATTTTATTTAACATTCAAATTACGTCTTCGAGCTTTAGAGACGCGAAATAGACAGAAAAAATCTAATTTCTTAGAGCCCCTCCCCTCGTTTTTGTTTGATAAAAAACGCGACGCACTTTAGAAGGAAATAAGCCGCTTATAAAATGTAAATAAGGGCGCTACATATACACCCTTCGTGTCAGATACCATAATTTATTGTAATTTAAGTGATATAAATATGTTTTCGAGCGTGTTGCAGTTTTTATTCTTTGTGTCATAAAGAGAAATAGTTATGAAAGTCTAATGCTGTTCGGCGTTACATAAAAAAAATTTAATGCGAAAAGTGACGGAGAACGTTCGAAATTTATTTATAACAACATCGAGTTTGCTTAGTTTTTTGTAAAATTTCATCGGATTAATCACGCATCAATTTGAATTTGTTTCGGTAGTTATTCGAAGAGAAATTAAATTAAGTAAGGCAATAAATCAAAAAAAGCGTTTCGAAAATATATTAAAAAATATTATGACCAACTTGTAAGTTTATAACAGCAACTCGATTTAAATATCGCGCCATTCTTGTAACCCAGGGGTTCCCAATCCTTTTTATACTTAGACTTCCTTAGAGTTTGTAATTTTTTTCGGGACGCCTTTCTAACAGAATCTATTTATTTATTGCTCTAGTAGATATTAATATTAATTAATTAATTTAATTATTTTTGAATTTAATAAATACTATTTTAAGTAAATAAATAATTAAATTAAACTATGTCGGTTTATAAAAATATTTTCTAGTGATCGGGTACTGGGTATATACTGATCGACTACTAATGCTCTTGATTTATTATTTGTAATTTTATTAATTTTTTTCTGAAAACTCTTATTAATCTACTTAAAAAAAAAGAAAAATCAGTTCTAGGGTATAGAATTATTTTTGTGGCTGTTTTTCGTTTGACACGACAAAATAGTGATCAGGTATTGCATCTCTAACCTTAAATCTAATATAGAACGCGATTGGTTCATTTATTTAGTAACCATAGTTGCATCGGAAATCGCCCAATGAAACCTTTCGTTTCGGGCGCGCTTATTTAAATCGTTCGAAAGGGCTTACACGATTCTTATCCAAGATTTCTTGAAGATAAATCAGGAAAGAAGCGGCAATAAATAAAAATTTCATGCGTCGTTATTCAAAGAAAGGCCCTAAGACAGTTGGTGTGTGCACACACCTAAAAGTGATCGAGCAAAAAATGCTCCTGTCAACAGCTTTGATGAATTGTGTTTCTTGTAACGTTAAGTCGATGCTCGGATACAAATGTAAAAGTCATGCGAGTTTCGGCAGAGATTTGTTTATAATTCGATCGAAAGTTGGCTCGCAACTCGGCAATATTTACATAATGTGCAGTGTATTTACATTATGCACGTACTTCCCCGTTTAATATTCCACTATAACATTTTAGTAGTTATTCGCACTGTTTACTTTAAATCGATATTAATTTACTCTACGGAACGAGTGCCTACAAAAACATGTTTGTCGAAAATTGCAACAACTACACTTTATTAAAATTTTGTTTGCTTTTTCTGTGTGAGAGCTATGCGGGAATTTTTTTATTATTTTTCTGGTTTATAGTAATTACCAATAAACAATTATAAACTATAAGAACGGCCGTTTTGAGAAATTTTTGAAATTTCATTTTTTGCAGTTTCATTTCTAACAAATCCAATGTGAAATAAATAATTTCTGTCTTTCAGAGTTATGCAAAAATTTTTTATTATTTTTTTGGTTTATAGTAATTACCAATAAACAATTATAATGCATAAGAACGGCGGTTTTGGCAAATTTTTTAAATCATATATTTTGCAGTTTGACTTCTAACAAATCCAATTGAAAATAAATAATTTCTGTGTGTGAGAGCTATGCAGGAATTTTTTTATTATTTTTCTGGTTTATAGTAATTACCAATAAACAATTATAAACTATAAGAACGGCCGTTTTGAGAAATTTTTGATATTTCATTTTTTGCAGTTTCATTTCTAACAAATCCAATGTGAAATAAATAATTTCTGTCTTTCAGAGTTATGCAAAAATTTTTTATTATTTTTTTGGTTTATAGTAATTACCAATAAACAATTATAATGCATAAGAACGGCGGTTTTGGCAAATTTTTTAAATCATATATTTTGCAGTTTGACTTCTAACAAATCCAATTGAAAATAAATAATTTCTGTGTGAGAGCTATGCGGAAATTTTTTTATTATTTTTCTGGTTTATAGTAATTACCAATAAACAATTATAAACTATAAGAACGGCCGTTTTGAGAAATTTTTGAAATTTCATTTTTTGCAGTTTCATTTCTAACAAATCCAATGTGAAATAAATAATTTCTGTCTTTCAGAGTTATGCAAAAATTTTTTATTATTTTTTTGGTTTATAGTAATTACCAATAAACAATTATAATGCATAAGAACGGCCGTTTTGGCAAATTTTTTAAATCATATATTTTGCAGTTTGACTTCTAACAAATCCAATTGAAAATAAATAATTTCTGTGTGAGAGCTATGCGGAAATTTTTTTATTATTTTTCTGGTTTATAGTAATTACCAATAAACAATTATAAACTATAAGAACGGCCGTTTTGAGAAATTTTTGAAATTTCATTTTTTGCAGTTTCATTTCTAACAAATCCAATGTGAAATAAATAATTTCTGTCTTTCAGAGTTATGCAAAAATTTTTTTATTATTTTTTTGGTTTATAGTAATTACCAATAAACAATTATAATGCATAAGAACGGCCGTTTTGGCAAATTTTTTAAATCATATATTTTGCAGTTTGACTTCTAACAAATCCAATTGAAAATAAATAATTTCTGTGTGAGAGCTATGCGGAAATTTTTTTATTATTTTTCTGGTTTATAGTAATTACCAATAAACAATTATAAACTATAAGAACGGCCGTTTTGAGAAATTTTTGAAATTTCATTTTTTGCAGTTTCATTTCTAACAAATCCAATGTGAAATAAATAATTTCTGTCTTTCAGAGTTATGCAAAATTTTTTTTTATTTTTTTGGGTTTTAGTAAATTTCCAATAAAAAATTTAACATAAAAACCGTTTTCAAATTTTTTAAAATTTTTTGGGTTTACTTTAAAAATCCAATTAAAAAAAATAACTTTCTAAGAAATTTTTTTTAGGTTTTTAAATTTTTTTATAAAATTTTAAAAATTTTAAAATTTTATTTTTGGGTTTATTTTAAAAAACCCAATTTAAAAAATAATTTTTGTTTTAATTTAAAAAATTTTTTTTTATTTTTCTGGTTTTAAATTACCTAAACAAATTTAAATAAAAGGGGTTTTTGAAATTTTTTAAATTTTATTTTTAGTTTGATTCTAAAAATCCCAAATTAAAAAAAATAAATTTTTTCTTTAATATGAAAATTTTTTTTTATTTTTTTTTAAAATTCCAAAAACAAATAAAATAAGAACGGCCTTTTAAAAATTTTAAATTTTTTTTATTTATTTTTAAAAATCCAATTGAAAAAAATAATTTCTGTTTTTGAGTTTTGCAAAATTTTTTTATTTTTTTGGTTTATAGTAATTACCAATAAACAATTATAAAGCATAAGAACGGCCGTTTTGAGAAATTTTTGAAATTTCATTTTTGCAGTTTCATTTCTAACAAATCCAATTGAAATAAATAATTTCTGTCTTTCAGAGTTATGCAAAATTTTTTATTATTTTTCTGGTTTATAGTAATTACCAATAAACAATTATAAACATAAGAACGGCCGTTTTGGCAAATTTTTGATATTTCATTTTTTACAGTTTCATTTCTAACAAATCCAATGTGAAATAAATAATTTCTGTCTTTCAGAGTTATGCAATAATTTTTTTATTATTTTTCTGGTTTATAGTAATTACCAATAAACAATTATAAACTATAAGAACGGCCGTTTTGAGAAATTTTTGATATTTCATTTTTTACAGTTTCATTTCTAACAAATCCAATGTGAAATAAATAATTTCTGTCTTTCAGAGTTATGCAAATTTTTATTATTTTTCTGGTTTATAGTAATTACCAATAAACAATTATAAAGCATAAGAACGGCCGTTTTGGAAATTTTTGAAATTTTATATTTTGCAGTTTCATTTCTAACAAATCCAATTGAAAAAAAATAATTTCTGCTTTCAGAGTTATGCAAAATTTTTTATTATTTTTCTGGTTTATAGTAATTACCAATAAACAATTATAAAGCATAAGAACGGCGGTTTTGCCAAATTTTTGATATTTCATTTTTTGCAGTTTCATTTCTAACAAATCCAATGTGAAATAAATAATTTCTGTCTTTCAGAGCTATGCAAGAATTTTTTTATTATTTTTTTGGTTTATAGTAATTATCAATAAACAATTATAAATCATAAAAACGCCCGTTTTGGCAAATTTTTTAAATCGCATATTTTGCAGTTTCACTTCTAACAAATCCGATGTGAAATAAATAATTTCTGTCTTTCAGAGCTATGCAAGAATTTTTTTATTATTTTTCTGGTTTATAGTAATTACCAATAAACAATTATAAACTATAAGAACGGCCGTTTTGAGAAATTTTTGATATTTCATTTTTTGCAGTTTCATTTCTAACAAATCCAATGTGAAATAAATAATTTCTGTCTTTCAGAGTTATGCAAAATTTTTTATTATTTTTTGGTTTATAGTAATTACCAATAAACAATTATAAAGCATAAGAACGGCCGTTTTGGAAATTTTTAAATCATATATTTTGCAGTTTGACTTCTAACAAATCCAATTGAAAAAAAATAATTTCTGTTTTCAGAGTTATGCAAAATTTTTTATTATTTTTCTGGTTTATAGTAATTACCAATAAACAATTATAAACTATAAGAACGGCCGTTTTGAGAAATTTTTGATATTTCATTTTTTACAGTTTCATTTCTAACAAATCCAATGTGAAATAAATAATTTCTGTCTTTCAGAGTTATGCAATAATTTTTTTATTATTTTTCTGGTTTATAGTAATTACCAATAAACAATTATAAACTATAAGAACGGCCGTTTTGAGAAATTTTAAATTCATATTTTGCAGTTTCATTTCTAACAAATCCAATTGAAATAAATAATTTCTGTCTTTCAGAGTTATGCAAAATTTTTTATTATTTTTCTGGTTTATAGTAATTACCAATAAACAATTATAAAGCATAAGAACGGCGGTTTTGCCAAATTTTTGATATTTCATTTTTTGCAGTTTCATTTCTAACAAATCCAATGTGAAATAAATAATTTCTGTCTTTCAGAGTTATGCAATAATTTTTTTATTATTTTTCTGGTTTATAGTAATTACCAATAAACAATTATAAAGCATAAGAACGGCCGTTTTGGAAATTTTTAAATCTCATTTTTGCAGTTTGACTTTTTAACAAATCCAATTGAAATAAATAATTTCTGTCTTTCAGAGTATGCAAAATTTTTTATTATTTTTCTGGTTTATAGTAATTACCAATAAACAATTATAAAGCATAAGAACGGCGGTTTTGCCAAATTTTTTAAATTTCATTTTTTGCTGTTTTATTTCTAACAAAATCAATGTGAAATAAATAATTTCTGCCTTTCAGAGTTATGCAAAAATTTTTTTATTATTTTTTTGGTTTACAGTAGTTACCAATAAACAATTATAAAGCATAAAAACGGCCGTTTTCGCAAATTTTTTAAATCACATATTTTGCAGTTTGACATTTAACAAATCCAATGTGAAATAAACAATTTCTGTCTTTCAGAGCTATGCAAGAATTTTTTTATTATTTTTCTGGTTTATAGTAATTACCAATAAACAATTATAAAGCATAAGAACGGCCGTTTTGGAAATTTTTAAATTTCATTTTTGCAGTTTATTTCTAACAAATCCAATGTGAAATAAACAATTTCTGTCTTTCAGAGCTATGCAAGAATTTTTTTATTATTTTTTTGGTTTATAGTAATTATCAATAAACAATTATAAATCATAAGAACGCCCGTTTTGGCAAATTTTTTAAATCGAATATTTTGCAGTTTGACTTTAACAAATCCAATTGAAATAAATAATTTCTGTTTGAGAGCTATGCAGAATTTTTTATTATTTTTCTGGTTTATAGTAATTACCAATAAACAATTATAAACATAAGAACGGCCGTTTTGGAAATTTTTAAATTCATATTTTGCAGTTTCACTTCTAACAAATCCGATGTGAAATAAATAATTTCTGTCTTTCAGAGCTATGCAAGAATTTTTTTATTATTTTTCGGGTTTATAGTAATTACCAATCGATAATTATAAAGCATAAGAACGGCCGTTTTGGCAAATTTTTTAAATCGCATATTTTACAGTTTGACTTTTAACAAATCCAATTGAAAATAACTAATTTCTGTGTGTGAGAGCTATGCAGGAATTTTTTTATTATTTTTATGGTTTATAGTAATTACCAATAAACAATTATAAACTATAAGAACGGCCGTTTTGAGATATTTTTGAAATTTCATTATTTGCAGTTTTATTTCTAACAAATCCAATGTGAAATAAATAATTTCTGTCTTTCAGAGCTATGCAAGAATTTTTTTATTACTTTTTTGGTTTATAGTAATTACCAATAAACAATTATAAAGCATAAGAACGGCCGTTTTGGCAAATTTTTTAAATCGCATATATACTTAACAAATCCATTGACAATAAATAATCTTTAACTTTCAGAATTTATTAGTTAATTTTTCTGGTTTATAGAATTTATAAACTTAAGAATTGTGCAGCAAAGACAATTTCATTATTTGAGTTTTATTTCTAACAAAGTCAATGTGAAATAAATATTTTAGTCTTAAATCAGAGCTAAAGAATTTTAATTACTGTTTTGTTTCTAGAGCCACTTACCAATAATACAATTATAAAGCATAGGAAGCGTTGATTGGCATTTTTAAAGATATTACTTAAATATTTTTTTAATTCAATATTATCGTTAATTGTTTTTGGACTTGCGATTTTGTATTAGCAGCCAAAAAGCCTTAAGTGAATACTGCGTCATTTATTTAATTAAATCTTTTAATGTTGTTTATTTTCTTGTAGAGCCAATTCTTCATGATATAATAAATATGGGCATTAAAGAATACGATGAATATAATTCAACAACTATGTCTAGTAATTTAATGCGACTGGGGCGCGTTTGACACCACCCAAAAGCACAGCTTAAAATCCGTCCGCACAAAACTTATTTTATTGAATTAATGGAGAAATTTTTTGTAACTAATCGCAAAAATAACAGATGGAAATGCGAATTCGCATGCACTATCATAAATAAAACTTCAGCTAATAAAAAGCTACAGGTGTTGGAACGTTATGCGTCCTTACGAAAAGCACACTTCCACACAACTCCGAAAAAATTCTATTAATCAAATTGTATTTGCAACTTCGCAAAGTGACGTGTATATGGCAAAAGTTCGACTTAGCATTGAAACTCTCGCTAAGAGAGCTTTTTCAGGTGTTGGAACTAGGGCTCGTTAATTGGGCCGAATTTAACAACACCTAAAAATTAAAGGAAACCCCGTTAGGACAAGGGACTTAGCGCCTCGCCGCTAAAATGCCCCTTTTTCTCTTAAAAATGCGTATAAGAGGCCGAAATTTTCCGAGGTTTAATAAATAGCGTCGAAGGAAAGAGAAAGGGTTGGATTTAAACCCCTTTCCCCATACCCCAAAAGGGCGAACTTCGAGTTGTTAAAAATTGGGGCCTCTAGGTGGGGTTTTAAACCCTCCGCAAAATAAAAATGAAAATTTTAAAAATCTACAAAATTATACTTTATGACAGTTAAATGATAAGAAACATAATGTTTAATGTTCACTGGAATTGGACACTCAATAAAACAACAATTGTTAAACTTGCAACGTTTCGTTTCTTTTATTGAAACTTTATCAAGCAACTGAAAATTAACAAAGTATAAGAACAATAACTACAAGTAAATAAATATAAATTATAAAATACCTTAACAACACAAAAAGGAATATAACCATCAAAACTCAAAAATTCTATTTCGTCAAACATCAAAGATTGTAAATACCCCTATGTAACTTTGTAAATATGTTACTATGGTGCTAAATAGTTACATGAAAGATTGCAACTATGATTCTAAATAGAGATTATTTGTAGTTGTATGATTTTGATTTTATTTTATTTAAGATGTCATTATATATTAAACTAAGGCCTTGAGTATCTGAACGTAAATTTACAGTTTTATTAATTTTGATATAAACCATTTCATTTAAATTTTTTTATTTTATTTTGTTACGATGTAAATGGAAACTTTTCAAATTGGAATTGATGTCCAACATCAAAATGGTGAATAGCTAATGCTGTTTTGTTTGGTTTAACATAATTTATATTTTTACAATCATTTTTATGTTGTTTTAATCTTTCTTCAAGTCTTTGATTTGTTTGACCAATGTAACTACTTCCACAGACTACATGGGATTTTATAAATCAAACCAGATTGTTGAAGAAGAGGAATTGGATCTTTTAATTTGCTATAAACTGTATTAATTATTTTTAGTATTATAAAATGCTAGTTTTCCACCTCTTGGTCTAATAAAACGATCATACTACTGGACAATTCTTTGATGTAAGGAAATTTAAAGTATGTTGTTATTTGTTGGACATCTTTTTGTTATTTACCAATTTATAATTATTTATAAATCGATTAATGAGTTTTATAGGGTAATTATTATTAATAAGAAGATTTTTCATGCGTAGTATATTAAATCTTCATGGCTTAACGTAAACTCTATCCATAAGACCTTTAATTACACCTATCTTTTGACTCATTGGGTGATTAGAATAGTAGTTTAATAATCGCCCTGAACTGGTAGGCTTTTGATACCAATTCGTTTTTAATTTTCCATCTGAACTCTATTTATTTTTACATCTAAAAAACAAAGAGAACAATTATCTTCAATTTCAATGGTAAATTGAATTCTTGGATGGAAGTTGTTGAAACTTGATAATGTGAGATCAACTTTATCTTCAGGAATAGCCATAAAACTATCATCTACATAAAGTTTTAAAATTGGAATTTTAAAAGGTAAAGTTCTTAAAACTTTTTTAACAATATAATTCATCACTAAATCAGCTATCGCTGGGCTGACTGGGTTACCCATACTACTTCCATCACATTGAAGATAATATTTACCATCAAATAATAGACAACTGGAATCAAAATAAAATTTGATAAGTTCAATAAGCATATTTTTTGACATTGTTAGAACTTCAGACAAAATATCCTAATCTTTGTCAACTATATCCAGTACAAGTGTCTGTGGAGTATTGGTGAATAGGGATACCACATCTAACGATACCAAAACGTAATTTGGTGTTAAAACTATATTTTTAATTTGATCTACGAGTTCAAATGAATTTTTTGATCTAAATTCGTTATTATAGGTGTTAATAAACGATGAAATAATTAAGATATCTTGTAACTAGGAGAACCAATATTTTCAGTTGCTTGATAAAGTTTCAATAAAAGAAACGCAACGTTGCAAGTTTAACAATTGTTGTCCAATTCCAGTAAAGATTAAACATTTTTAAAAGATATTGGACGTGAACATTATGATTAATAAGAAATATATTTTAATAACCAATAATGAATAGGTTTAAGTAAAACACATATTTATTTATGCATTAAAATAGACTTTTATTAATAAAAATACAATAACTTAACTTTTTCTTCGACTTATAAACTATTGAATCTTTTCTTGATTACTAAATTCCAATGGCACGTGTCAATGACGATACCTAATATTAAGAAAACCTAACAAGAATATCTTTCTTGCCTCCTTATTGAAATACAAATTAATTTCACGGCAATTTCTTAACGATTCGCAATAATTTAGACCAATAAATTATACGAAAACTTAATTGAATAATTTTGTTGTTTTCTCTCACTTGCATTAATAAGATTAACGTATCTTCGCGCTCCCTTGCACTCATTGCTATGGTAAATACGTTCTTCGAATATAAAATCAATATTTACTAAATTAAATTAAAATTTTTGATTTGAAGAAGCGCACGGTAAATTATACTAATGTAATAAACACGATGATGTGCGCATTCGAGCGAAAAGTGGCACATTTCCGAGCGAGGGAGGCAAATGAAGCGCGACGCGGAGCGGCGCGCTTCATTTTCCCGAGATCGGAATGTGCCACTTTGAGCTCGAATGTGCACACTCGGTTTTAAGCATTATTCGCAATAATTTTGTCAACGAAAAATTAGTAAATAATTTTTATCATTCCTCTCACTCGTACTTATGAGTTTATCGTATCTTTTCGCTCGCTTCCACTCATTGCTATGGTAAAAATAGGTTTTTTGAATATATAATCGATAAATTTACTGCACTAAATTAAATTTGTTGATTGAAGAGAAAGTTTAATTTACAAAATGCAACAAATACGAGGATGTGCGCATTCGAGCGAAAAGTGGCACATTTCCGAGCGAGGGAGGCAAATGAAGCGCGACGCGGAGCGGCGCGCTTCATTTTCCCGAGATCGGAATGTGCCACTTTGAGCTCGAATGTGCACACTCGCTTTTAAACTCGATTACCAAACGTCCCGTTTTAACAAAAAAAAAATTGTTCACTTTAGTTATACCCCCCCTAGTACACGGAAGGTTAAAACAATTTTTTTTGCGTCGGGCAAATTTGCCCCCGAGTTTTATTTTTATTGGTAGGAGCAAGGGTGGTAAAATGGGCTCCCTCTTGCGTTCTTTCAAATAGCTTAAATTTTATTAACCCATTAAAATTAAATTTTATTCAAAAAAAATCGTAACGCCATCGATTCGTCCAAAACCGAAATTACTTTCTTGCCAACTCAATATTTCCAGTGCATTTTCGCCTCGGGATCTTCCTTCCTTTTAATCCAAGGCGAAATCCAAAGAAACGAATTTAAATTAAGCAGTCAACAAAAGCCGAAATTAAGTAATTAATTTCCTAGGCCTTGATTCTTAAATAATTCACCAACCCCAAAATTACGCGAGCATTAGAATATCTCGTTCTTTTTCTGTCGTACAAGAATTAATGACGGCCATTCGTGCGCGGAAGGGAAAAAAATTAATTATTTATGGTTTTTTGTTATTTTCGTTTAATCTTACAGCGTTATTGATGGAAAAAGATACAGCCTTTCCCCCGTTTAATGTTTAACAAGTTTTAATAAAATAATTAGTCGTTAATTAATGGAAAGCTTTCGCGTTTCCATCAATTTAATTAAAAAAAATGGGATTAAAAGGAAAATTCGATTTGATACCGTTAAATAGGCGGAATTTTGCGCTTTAATAAATAATATGTATCTATACGTTCGTTATTGTCAACTTACATTCAATAGGATTTATTTTGCAGAATCGAATTAATTAATTAAATGAGAGAATTTTTTTTAAATTAATTTCCACTACAATCTGGCCATTTTTGTTAAGGGATTAAAACGGAGGTGTGTCGAGGGTTTATTAAAAACCACCCGCGGATTTATTCGCTTTGTGAGTGCGTTACATTAATTCGATGAAATAGATTTGTTATTAATTAATTACACTGTCCGTCATACAAAAGTAACAATGCAATTCTAGGGTAAAACGCCCAGTCGGTGACCACCTATCAGTGAATGACCGTTACGAGAAATAATGTTTATAACAATTAAACAAATTAATTTATATTTGTGATATATTTATTTATGCAAGCTGTGTGTCTCCTTTTTCATTTAACTGCAAGAAATAAAAGTAATAAAGAAGTGTGTAGCTAAAATAATTCAATTTATTGAATACCAAAAGGAACTTTAATTAAAAAACTACACTAAAGTACATCTAACAATAAGCCTAGCATTTAAAATAAATTTTGTAACATTTTATGAGTTACTCGTTATTAATTAATCGGTCATTCACTAGGCTATGCCCGGTCATGTTTTAGGTTTACTATTTTTTTGCATCAAAATAGCTCTCGATTTAACAAATCGGTCATTCGCTGGACGACTTGTCCCACTAAAAGTTATAAAACAAATACTAAAACGACGGAAGTGCCATTAAACGACCGCAATGTGTTTTTTTCTTTCTGAATAATTAATCGCGTTTGCCCGCCGGTCATTTATAGGTGTTATTTTTTAATATCAGAAAATATTACCGTCAATTTGGAGCAATTACATTCGGACAACAAACATAATTACTCGCTTAATAAAAATGAGGACGGATAGGACGCGTTTGTCTACAAGACTATGTTTTTAATTTATTTGCTTTTCATTAGCTTTTATCAATGTTAAAAATGATTATCGTCTTACTAATAACTCTAAAAGGGTTCCTAATTATGTTTACTTTTATTTATATAACTGGGGCTCCTCTGTTTGGATAAGCTCTATTGACATATTATGTAAGTAATTACGGCCTAAATTCCCTCCCCCCAAAAAAAAAGCAAAAGCTCAAATATTGAAACTTCTGATTCGTTTACGCGTATTGTAATTCGAATTATTGTCGGGATCGACGGACAAACAACATTTGCATAAGGGCGGGCGTCGGTCGATCGAAATTACTTGAAACTTTTCTGAAAAAATTGATTTTTAAAACCGCCAAATGGGCGTGGGTCTTATAAGGAGCTTTTCGATCACGATTAATTAATAATTAAATGTTATAACTCGATTAGATTAAAAAGGAAACAGGAAGGACCCATTTTAATAATTAAAAGGCGTTCGTAATTCTACATTCGTCGAAGTTTCAATCAAATTATTTTTCAATAAACAAATAAAAATTTTGAAATTAAGATTTCTGCAGTTGAACGAAGAGAAAACGGTGTTGCGGTTGGTTGAGAAGCTGCCGGTCAATTTTTTTCTTTTTGGTTATTCAATTAGTACAGGTAACCCTCCTATAACACGGTAGATAGGTTTCTAGTAAATGTCGTGTTGTGAGAAACCGCGTTATATGCGACCCAGAGCCAGCACAAAAAGAGAGTTACGTTTCGAAAATCTATTAAAAACGTACATTAATTTATGAAGCGTGTTATAGCGAAACCGTGTTATATGAATTTGTGCTGTAGGGGGCGACATGTAATTTAATGTTTAAATATATTTAACAAAAATCATATTATCTAGTGCTGTAGTAGTACAGTGTTTTCAAAGGTTTTTGCAAATTTCTTATCATGTTATAGCGAAACCGTGTTATAGGAAGTCGTGTTGTAGAAGGCGACATGTAATTTAATGTTTAAATATGATATGTTCAAAAAAATCATATTATTTTGTACTGTAGAAGTACAGTGTTTTCAAAGGTTTTTGCAAATTTTTTTATCGTGCTATAGCAAAACCGCGTTATAGGACACCGTTTTATAGGAGGGCTACCCGTATAAGATTCTCGAAGGGTATGTTGTCAAGGATTATTAAACGTATTAGTTCTTTATTCTTATAACAAAAAAAGAATGTAAATGCGAGTAGTTTTTTGGTCCACTGCAATGGGGTGTTCTCCTGTAATGATTTCTAATGTGTTTATTTAAGATTAAAAATTACCCAAATAAAATTAAAATTATTTAATTGATTGATAAGGACATGGTGCCTAAAATACGATTGATTAATATACCTACATATATGCTTTCAAAAAAAATATATTTTTGAATTTAAATTTCTTTTCTAGATAAAATACATGTGAAATAAGTATAGGGCGCAACGTAAATTGTTCGAATAATTAAAAATTGCAATTTTAAGTCCACTTTTTGCACTAAATTTCACTTTAAAAAATTGTAGCGCCGTTATTTGTGGACGGATCTTTAAAAACTATACAGATTCAGATTCGCCAGACTTTTGGGCTTCGGATAGGGTCAGAAAACTATAGGCGTGCTATTTTAAAGCTTTGAGAAAAACCGAGTTTTCTTTCGCTTGTAGAAAGGAAACGGTAAAACTTATAAAGCTGCGATTCAGGCAGTTCGTTGAAAATTTTATAAAAATGCGTGTTCATCCTATTTAGAGGCGTAACCGTTCATGATTGATAAAAAATGTGAATCACAGTTTCGTAGGGAATTTTGTGCCCTACAAATTTGTTTCGAAACATTTTTCCGTATCACTCATAGTTTAGATACTGCAGCCTCTTAAATTGGTAATTTTATTAAAATTGTTATTTCTGCAGTTTTAAATCAAAATTAAGAGCTCAAAAGTAGCTCAATTTTTGTTTTTTTATCTACTACAAGGTGTTTGGGTGGCCAAAAAAATGTTTTTTTGGTACATTTAATTTTATTTTTTTTAACTGTGGAATTTTTTTCGAAATTATTCGCAACGAACTTTCGAATATAAACAATTATTCGCGGTTCTAAATTTTTGTACGGTCGCATTGAATCACTTCTGCCCAATTTAACGCAAATTCACGGTCAAAATGTTGGCACCGGCCACAAATGGCTTTATTAATTTTTTATCGAAAAATTGTTCATGCAAAACCATACGTATATAAAGCCTATTATTTACGACAAAGATAGAGTTATTAGATTTAAGTGAAACCGGGAGCACTTTTATGGGACGCAGACATGAAAACAGCATATATCGACGTGTTCCACGCTCAAATTTCGAAATATGTTTGTATTGAGCCGGCCCACAGATTTTACCGATAACTCGACGAAAAATGCTCGCTTTTAGGCGCAATAATTTCGTAAAAATCATCCCTCATTTTATTTAATACGACGCTCGACGATAATCGTATCTGATTTGTATCGTTCGCCGCCCTTCCATAATTTATTAAACAATTCTCGAGGAATAAAGTGGTAACTCTTTTTGTGCGTTGCGAAAAATAGAATTTAAAATCGATGAGGAGGTGAGCACGCATAATTTTGCAATCCTTTGGAAAAGCAACAGAAAAAAAATTGGCGCGAGAGAGAAGGCGAGCGGGCGAGCAAAATAGATTTTAATACATTTTAATGAAAGTGCTGAAAGGTTTCCTAATGGTTTCTTTCGGAGTTAATTTCACTTTATTGTGGTCATTTTAGTATATTGTTGCGTATACGAGACAATATGCGATTACAGGAGCTTCTCGGTAATTTAGTGTGCGACCTTTTAAACGAAACCGGAATCAATGTTGAATCAATAATGGGCCGCTTTTAAGCCTTCAACGTCTCCAATTTATATTCGCATTTACTTTTAACTACGACCTGCTTGCTCCGGTAGGTCGCCTTTATGCGGACCATTCGAAAGCACTTTGTTTAGGGTCGACTTTAACCTTGCCTCTAAATGAGACCTACTTATCACCCGAAACGAGGCCCGAAGACGAAATGCTTAACGTCGACTTGCGCGCCAATTACGCCCGGGCTCGTTCTTTTTCGAAATCGCGCAGCTCCCCCTCGTTATTTTGAAGAAATTTGGGGACTGTTGGCCGCCGCTTTAATGGCATTCCTGAAAATTGAGGGTGGTCCAAAATGTTAGAACGGTAAATGGAAAAATCGCATCCTGATTGAAAAAACGGGTCTGAACCTAAAAAAATATTGGGGAATCTGTTGTACCTTGGCCCTTTTTTTACGTGTAATTTTTTTTTAATTGTATATGTAACAATTTGTTGATAAAACGAATTGCATCGTAGTGGGGCACTAATAATGTATTCATCATAAAATATATGAAAGCATTACTAACCGTTTACCACAATTTGCTATAATATTTAAAAATTAGTGGATCTATGGCCTAGGTACAACAGAGGTGATGTACCTTGGCTCCATTCGTATTAAGCAAAATAAAACACATTGTTCTATAAAAACTATATATTTATTTTTGGATTATAAGAACTACTAATGTTCTTCTTTGAGATGACACTAAAATTGTTTCAATAATTAACAAAACTTTTCTCGTATACTAAAATTTCACATACTTAATGGTTAACTTTGCAAAATGTAAATTTTTCGTTAGACTTGCGAGGCATATTATCTGAAGCAAAATAATAAAAAAATAAGAATTTATTTAAAAAAATAAAGTTGTTCTAAGTACAAAGGGACCAAGGTACAATAGGTTCTCCTATAGTTTTTTAGCGTAACTAAATTAATTAAAATAAGATCAATAAATACGAAGATGTGCGCATTCGAGCGAAAAGTGGCACATTTCCGAGCGAGGGAGGCAAATGAAGCGCGACGCGGAGCGGCGCGCTTCATTTTCCCGAGATCGGAATGTGCCACTTTGAGCTCGAATGCGCACACTCGATTTTAAGTACGATTCGCAATAATTTTGGCAACGAAAAATTAGTGAACAATTTTTATCGTTCCCTATCACTCGGACTTATGCGTTTGTCGTATCTTTTCGCTCGCTCCCACTAAATAAGATTTTATAACAATTACGACGAGTCATTTGTTATTAGGTAATAAAAATCAATAAGATATTTAAGTAAAAAGAATATAAAAAGTCTTACTTTTTTTCGATTAACAATTTCAATTGATCTCATACATTAACAAAGTACATTGGCCAGCTGCTGCCAACTTTACGTTAAGGTCTGTCAATGTGGCATTTGAAATATCGTAAATTATAGGCCACGGAAGGCCGCAAATATTAAAAAAATAAAGTTGCCCTAGGTACAAAGAAACCAAGGTACAACAGGTCCCCCTACACACTTTTATATGATACAGTCCTTGGTCAAATTATTAGAAACACTATAGATTTTTAGGTTATTATATTTTTCAATTAATTGTATTATTTTATTCATGATAATACCTAAGCAATGTGCAATCTACACATTCAGACTACATTTATGATAATTAAATGTTCGAAAAGTAAATTTTAAATGTTTATAATTAAGATTATGTATAAAACCCAAAGTGCGTCTAATAATTTGGCCTGGAACTGTACATACGTAGTATTTTTATTTATATAGAGAAGTAGTAAAAAAAAATACAACAAATTGCATAAAAAAAATTATTAATTTTTAAAAATAACTGACCAATTTTTCATAGTTTGCTTTGTTTTCGATTTACACGGTTTTTAACGTGTAAATCCAAAAATAGGTGTACGGCGGAAGGGGCCACAAGATTATTAATTTTAGCGTAGCTATTAAAAACTTTTAAATAATGCAAAAATATCGACAATATTTAATTAAAAGAAAATCAACAAAGTGTTATAATTTAAAAGAATTTTCACCACTAATGTTGAATTAAGTATGCTTGGCACGTATGTCACGAAATTTTCGGCGTCGCGACGCACTTTGACATACAGTACTACCTCTGCACGTTACAAGGCTTTGGGAAACACGTAAAATTAAGAAGGGGAGTATAAAAATTAGGTTCGGTCGAGGTATTAGTGTGAAGGTTTGTAAGTGTGCATGTAAAAGTAGGTAAAACGTATAATAAAAAAAGCTGGCAGCAGTAAAACGCTTCGAGCAGCCAGAAATATGTTTTTCGGGCTTTCGTCTTGAGCAAAAACCGTAAAAATGAGAAAACTAGTAAGATTCTGGGGTGGTAACACCCAGAGGTACGTCCCAAACATCTTTAATTCAACATTCTTTGTAAAATTTCTTATTATCTTTTTAATTATATAGTTTTGTTAGTATTGGCCCTATTTATTTACTTCGTGACATACAAGAAAACGTAGATATTCAAGAATTTTTAATTTTCGGTACTTTTGCCCCACACTGTACCTCCCATACATCCTTCCGCGAAATTTTTACGTTTTTTATTATATGCGGTTGATTTTGGTGGGTGGCTTCGTTTTTAAGCCGTTATATTATTTTAAAAGTCGATTTAAAAGAAAATATGTAAAAGGTGCGCTCACAAAAATTATTTCACACGTGATCCAACGCCCTTAAATAATTCACTTCGCAGCGTAACATTAGCAATTTTATAAAACGCAAGGTATGATACATATTTTAGGAGCGCGCACAGGAAACCCTACAATATAATCCAAGGGTTCATTTAGAACAAGCGTAACTTTCCTCATAAATTTCGAAATATTAAGAACTAGTGCTGGAAGTACCCATAAGGTGCGCAATCTTGTTCTGGGGTAACATTAAGTTTAACTAAGACAAAAGTGCAGGAAGCTCGCCCCCTTTTCGATTCGCTTCCCTAATAACGATCAAGTAAAACGTAACCTAACTTCGTAAATGGCGTTATTGGCCCCCCCGCACTTGCCTATTCTATCGGAAAACAACTCGTTAGTTGTCTCTTTTTTTGCGTTCTGTTGCTTCGCCGGCGGTAGTGCGAATTGCTGCAGCCAAACGTAATTTTATGTTCGCCGGCTTTTTCCCCGTTTTTTCGCTCCTCTTCGCGTTTTGCCTTGTTGCACGTCGAAAACTTTACGAAATAATTACATTTTATGACTTCGCTTCGATGCTTATGAAATCAAGCTACGTTTTATTGTCGGCTTCGCAACGAGTTTTGTAAGGCGAAGGGACCGCCTGTTTTGAAAGAAGTGTCGGGAAATTCGCCCAATTTGTTTGCAGGCGATTTTTTTCGCGTTTTGTTAATTAAATCGAGTTTAATGGAAGCGCATTTCCTTCCCCCGCCCTCCACACACACGCTAATTTTTAAATCTTTCGAACGCATTTTTAATTTATTGAAGTTATACTTCTTGTGGGGCGGCGAGCGTAAAAGTTTAGCGGGCGAGGGAAGTTCCGCGCGCCCATCCGACGAAAAATCGACAGTATGAAGTTAGCCGTCTAAGAAAGTAAATTAATTATTGTGAATCGCGTTTAAAACCGAGTGCGCGCATTCGAGCTCAAAGTGGCACATTTCGATCTCGGGAAAATGAAGCGCGCCGCTCCGCGTCGCGCTTCATTTGCCTCCCTCGCTCGGAAATGTGCCACTTTTCGCTCGAATGCGCACATCCTCGTATTCATTGATTTTTTTAAACTGCAATGCTCACATTTAATTTAGTCGCCCCAAAGAAGTATAACTTCTAACGCACCAAATTTTTTTTAACATTAATTTGTACTTAGAATTAAGGTTGAAGTACAGTCGAGAGCAAAATAATTCGACATTTCTAGTTTTCAAAATAGATTATTGTTTATTGAATTAAAATTTTATTATAAATTGGAAAATGTATTTTTACCATAGCAATGAGTGGGAGTGAGCGAAAAATACGACAAACGCATAAATGCGAGTGAGAGGGAATGTTAAAAATTATTCACTAATTTTTCATTGCCAAAATTATTGTGAATCGAGCTTAAAACCGAGTGTGCACATTCGAGCTCAAAGTGGCACATTTCGATCTCGGGAAAATGAAGCGCGCCGCTCCGCGTCGCGCTTCATTTGCCTCCCTCGCTCGGAAATGTGCCACTTTTCGCTCGAATGCGCACATCCTCGTATTCGTTGAATTTATTTGTATGAATTTAATTTAGTTACGCTAATTGAAAAAATTATATTACACAAACTTTGTTGTTAATCGAGTTAAATAGGTGTAGTTTTGAAAAAAAATACTTTTAGGTCTTTTAGCGTAAAAATTTCTTTACATCTATTGATATTACAAGAAAATTCAGTCTTTTGACTTTAATTTAAAAAAAAATTCATTTAATTCCGACAATCAGAACCGGAGATACGATTTTTTTAAAAACACCCTCGCTTGGAGACTCTAAGGCCGAGAAGCGACGAACCCTCGAATTCGCACGTCCTCGTATTTATCGAATTAATTTATAAGGTACTGGAGGGTAATAAGGCTCACTTAGTGTTAAATATTTTTTATTAAATAAACTAAGACAACTCATAACATAATATGAATTCTAAGTGATTTTTACATATTTGTTTCCGAAAATAATGTATATTTAAAAAAAAAAAATGAAAAGTCATTTTTAAAAAGCAAAAACATATACACTGGTGTTTGGGCTTTGTTAAACGAACAGGCAGATAATAAGGCCCGCCTTAAAATACAATGGCAGATATTAAGTCCCGAATAAAGTATTCAATTCAGGGGTAGCAACTTTGGCATATAAAAGGTGCTTGGTCATCTTTCATTAGTCCAACACATTCTTCACTCAAGTGTTACATAACGTACAAGATCTCATATCAGCTACAAAATCATGGTTGAATACAGAACATATCCAAGATTGTTTTGAGGAGCCAGCAATATTGTATTTTTATCTAACCCTGATTTTGATTGTAAGTCACGACCCTCAAGCATTTGCCTTTTATTAAAATATTAAGGCCCGGGCCTTATTACCTGAGTAGTACATTTTTCCTTTTTTAAGATTATCTTTTTGTCTGATTAAATAAATCAAGTCAACTACAGAAGAAGCTTCCCTCTTTGTATATAATTTTGCTCCCGTTAAATATTCACACGATAGCACTAATTGAAAGTTAATTTGGCAGAGATACATTTATAAATTGCACATAATGTTGGGGTAGATTCACTAAATCGAGGTTTCCGCGCGTTAGTTAAAACCCAGAAAATTTTCCAACCCAGAGGTGATATGTTTTAGATGTTTCTCGCTCGCCGATGGCCCTAAATAAGCGATTTCGATTATAGTTTTTATTTAATGGCTTCTGGGCTCTATTACCTGGTGGGCCTTATTACCCTTCGATATCTTAATAATTTTTAATTAAGTGACGCCAAAGAAGTATAACTTCCAACACGCGTACAAAAGTACACGCACCGGTTTTTTTCCCGTACGTAAGTACGCGCATCTTTTTTTTACTCTGGAGCATCTAATCTTAATTAATAACGTTTTATATAACAAAGCATAAAACGAAAATTGCCTTTGAGTAAGAAGGAAAGGGGGGGACGCGGAAGTAAATTTAATGGCTTCATCAACAGTTAAAGCAAAATTAAAAGACGAAAATGTTTTAAGGCGGATTATATTAAATTAACCGAACGCACAACGCCCAGCTCCAAATTTTGCGCTTTTCTAAAGTTAGTTTTGATCATTAAAAAATTCGTAATTAGTGGCTTACGTGCCTAGTTTAAATATCGCGTTTAATCGTGGAAAATTGAAGGTTTTGCGTCGATCTAATTGGGTTTCTTTGGTCGCAATCAGGACTCGAACTATTCATCAAATAGTTGGGTAACTAAATGCGCAAGGAGTGAAGGGAATGGTAATTCTTACTGTGTAGCATGGGGAATCATTACCATGTCGCATGGCGACAAAGATTTTTTCTACAAATTTTTTTTGATTTTTTTTTAATGGTAGGACTGGTCAAGCCGTATAGGAATAATTCCCATGTTACATGGTAATTGTTCCCATGTTACATGGGGGATTCCCATCTAGCATAACTAGCTCTTTAACGTAAATACAGTAGAACGTGGAAAAGATTATATTCCATATGTATTTTTATGTAATAAATAATGGTATGTACTTACATTATTTACTTTCTTTAATTTCAATTTTTAATTTATATTGTACGTTGTTTTTTTGACGTTAAAAACTTTTTTTATACACTCACCACCTGCTGAAGGTGACCATTTTGGACTAAACCTTTGGGTGGTCACTTTATGCAAGTTCTACTGTTTTTATACTTGTGAGAGTTAGGTTATTAATTAAAGAAGTTATATTATTCGCAATATAACAACTAGACTAATAGTTAAATGAATTTCTAAAATATTTACTATACAGGGTGTCCCACTATTAGGTACTGAAAATTAACCGGGTGATACCCGACAACAATAAAACTTTATATTTTCTAGATATGGACCTAATGGCATCATCATAACAGACTTCAACAAAAAAATTTCAAACTTAGCAAACAACATTTAATTTATTCAACTTTTGGTCACGCCGAAAAAAACGATACGGACTTGCTAAATTCGTAAGCGCGTCGTCGTCCCTTCCCACAACGAATAATTTAATATCGAGCTGACGTATAGGCCCGACAAAAGCAGAATATTAAAAAGTTTTATACCTTAGATGGGCTATTTTTTACTTAACCCGATCCTTTTAAAAGTCCTCCATTAGCCAAAATAGATGACCCTTGTCTAAGTTGTTCCCTCTTGTTTTATCCTTCGTTTCCTAACGTCATATTTTATAATCCGACATTTTTCATTGAAAGCCATCAGCCACAGGAAAATTTTTTCTCCGTCCGGCCGAAATTTACACATATTTGTTTTTAAGTAAAATAACCATCAATAATTTGGACGTTTCCTTTTTGCTGGCGCAAACGAGGGTTCGCGTTATTTATCACAGTCGAAATTTAAGACTCGGCTTAAAAAAAAAATTAATAATCGAAAGGAGCGCCTCGAACATTTATTAACTCCTTGACATACAAAAAAAACCGAATTTGATGAGTCCGAAAAAAAGTATTAATTTGGCTCAACTTAACTGTTATGAGCATACACAAATAACATAAAATAAATAATTAATAGTTTTAAAATATTATGAAATATGTAGAGCAGTGTTTCCCAATCTTTTTTTAACATTCCCCACCTAAGTCATTCTAAAATTTTGATGCATATAATATATAACATATAAATATTTTTTTATATTTAAAAATTGAATTATTCCATAAATGAAGCCTAATTACAACTTGTTCAAGACACAAGATTTAGGTTTTAGCAAAAAATCACTAAGAAATTATTAAGAAAAAAAAACAATAAGTAAATTTTCAAAACATAAACTAAAAAATATTTTTATATCGATAGCTCGAATTTTTGATAACGCGAATTATTTTTAGTTTCTCTTCAACTTCGACCTATCGAGGTTTGACTGTATTTAATTTTATAAATTTAATATTTCTGAACAATTAAGATAATTTATTTATTGAGTTTTCTCCAATATTAATTTTATTTGCGTAAATTAATGATCTTCAAAGTTTTTTGAAAAACCACAAATTCTGTATTTACTCTATTTGAGTTTTCTGAAAATACATAATAATTTTTCATCAAAATTTCCTTTTAAATTTACCGAATAAAGTTTTGTTTTATTCAATTTGTGTTATACAAAAAAAATTGATAATTAAAAATTTCTAAAGTTCTTAAATATATTTTAAAAATTTTCCAAGTTATTAATTTATTTAATTTGAGTTGTGTAAAAACTTAAAATAATTTATTCTTCGAGTTTATTTTAATAATTTTGCTAAATGTTTAAAACTGAATTTCATTCTATGTAAAAAAAACCGGTGCATTTACTTATGTACGCACGTTAGAAGTAATACTTCTTTGGCGCGACTATATTAAATATAACAACGCGCTATGTTGCGCTTGTGTATAGCTAGACCAGTGGTTATCAAACTCTATGTTACTGGGCATATGTCGGTTTATTTGAATACATTGTTATTTCCTTTTTAAATCCAAAAAGTAATCAAACAAATTGAATAAATACGAAGATGTGCGCGTTCGAGCGAAAAGTGGCACATTTTCGAGCGAGGGAAGCAAATGAAGCGCGACGCGGAGCGGCGCGCTTCATTTTCCCGAGATCGGAAATGTGCCACTTTGAGCTCGAATGCGCACACTCGGCTTTAAGCACACTTTACAAGAATTAATTTACTCTCTGACAATTCGCAATTAAATATTACAGAATTATATTAATAACAAAATTCCCAAATCGCCAATTTTGTGCCTTTTAACAAAATTATTGTTAAAAACAAACCTTTTTCGGAACATAAAATTGAATACTGTTCTTGACGTCTTAGAGACGTCAGAATCTACAATGACACCCCAAACGATTGACGTCTCCTAGACGTCATGGTATGTCAAGGGGTTAAGAAGAGCTCGAAAAACGCAGCAACAAATTAAACATAATTTTATCTGTTTTTTCGTTTTAATAACAAAACGAACCGAATTAGAAAACGTAAAAAGATTTCGGATCGTGTATTGGCTTCGGGCCCTTCTCGAATTGGATTAGTTTTCTTGTAATACTTTATCCGGCTTTAAAAACTCAGTGGCTCGAACCAATTTTACGAGGGCAAGAAAAAAAAGTCGCAACTAAAAAAGAATAAAACTTAATTCGCTTCAATTTGTGTTTGAATCGCGGAAATGGAGAGAAACAGATCCAAATTAAACGTCAAAAATCTGTGGCGGGAGTGTCGCGTGATTTTTCGAAGCGTTTCGCTGCGAGAAACCGATCCTGCTTCGGTACACGTTTCATTTTAATTCGGTCCGTGCGAACTACATATAAATAATCTTTATGGCGCGATTTATAATAAACAGAACGATTTGTTATTTGAAGTACTTTATATGGAATTAAATCCTCTCAATATCGGAACGATACATCTCAGATTATTGTCTTTATTTCAGATATGAAACAACATAAATCCGGTAAAAATGATTTAGTAAAACACGAAAGTGCTACAACGCCAAATGAAATAATAAAATTGATATATTTCGGTTTCTAGTTTTTTAAGGGTATCGGAAAATGATATTTATTAAGTGCGTTATATATAAAAAAAGTAAAGTACTGCTGCAGTTGATGATGTATGATTAAAGGGAATAAAAGGTTATCTTACTTTATAGTCCTAATGATGTATGGCATCCCAAAGGGTACATTAAAACGACATCCGACATAATTTATGAAACATTATTCCGTACACGAACGGAGATATAAAAATATAACAATCATGCAATGAACTTTAAATTTACGTTTTTGCTTTACTACATAAAAAAAAGGCTCGACCTTAATCATCTTTTATGCGACTGAGAAAATTTTTAAATTGTTCCGGTGAGTTACCACGACCGACTTTTCGTATCGATACGGTAATGAAAGGAGCTAATTTTAGAGCCTAACAAATCTAATAGTAAAAAAAAATTTCTTTTGTTGAAGGTTGTTCAAGAACTTTTTTCTTATTTTTTCGGTTTATGATTATTAGTTATGAATAATTAGGACGTATCAAAAGAACCGTTTTGGCAATTTTTTAAATCTCATTTAAGTAGTTTAGCAAATCGAATAAGAAAAAAATATTCCCTGCTTTGATACGTATCGAGGATTATTTTAAGTATTTTTTTGGTGTATAATAATTGTTTATAAACAATTATAAAGCGTCAAAATGGCAGTTTTCATAAATTTCAAAAATGTGACTTCTAGCAGTATATTTACCACCAAATCTGATATGAAAAAAAAGTATCCCTGCTTTGATACGTATCAAGGATTTTTTGAAGTATTTTTCTGGTGTATAATAATTGTTTATAAACAATTATAAAGCGTCAAAATGGCAGTTTTCGTAAATTTTAAAAATTTATTTTAGCAGTATATTTACCACAAATCTAATAGGAAAAAAATTTCCCTGCTTTGATACGTATCGAGGATTTTTAAGTATTTTTCGGTGTATATTAATTGTTTATAAACAATTATAAAGCATCAAAAAGGCAGTTTTCGTAAATTTCAAAATTTGACTTTTAGCAGTATATTTACCACCAAATCTGAAAAGGAAAAAATTTCTCCTGCTTTGATACGTATCGAGGATTTTTTAAGTATTTTTTCGGTGTATATTAATTGTTTATAAACAATTACAAAGCGTCAAAATGGCAGTTTTCGTAAATTTCAAAAATTTGACTTCTAGCAGTATATTTACCACCAAATCTGATACGAAAAAAATTTTCCTGCTTTGATAGGTATGGAGGATTTTTTTAAGTATTTTTTCAGTAAATATTAATTGTTTATAAACAATTACAAAGCGTCAAAATGGCAGTTTTCGTTAATTTCAAAAATTTTATTTTTAGCAATTTATTTACAAGCAAATCTAATAGGAAAAAAAAACTTCCCTGCTTTGATACGTATCGAGGATTTTTTTAAGTATTTTTCTGGTGTATAATAATTGTTTATAAACAATAATAAAGCATCAAAACGCCAGTTTTCGTAAAATTGAAAAATTTCATTTTTAGCAGTTCATTTACCAGCAAATCCAATAGGAAAAAAATTTCTCCCTGCTTTGATACGTATCGAGGATTTTTTTAAGTATTTTTTCGGTGTATATTAATTGATTATAAACAATTATAAAGCGTCAAAATGGCAGTGTTGGTAGATTTCAAAAATTTGACTTCTAGCAGTATATTTACCACTAAATCTGATACGAAAAAATTCTCCCTGCTTTGATAGGTATCGAGGATTTTTTTAAGTATTTTTTCGGTGTATATTAATTGTTTATAAACAATTATAAAGCGTCAAAAAGGCAGTTTTCGTAAATTTCAAAAATTTGACTTTTTAGCAATACATTTACTAGCAAATCTAATAGGAAAAAAAATTTCCCTGCTTTGATACGTATCGAGGATTTTTTTAAGTATTTTTCTGGTGTATAATAATTGTTTATAAACAATAATAAAGCATCAAAACGCCAGTTTTCGTAAAATTGAAAAATTTCATTTTTAGCAGTTCATTTACCAGCAAATCCAATAGGAAAAAAATTTCTCCCTGCTTTGATACATATCGAGGATTTTTTTAAGTATTTTTTCGGTGTATATTAATTGTTTATAAATAATTATAAAGCGTCAAAATGGCAGTTTTCGTAAATTTCAAAAATTTGACTACTAGCGGTATATTTACCACCAAATCTGATACGAAAAAATTTTTTCCCTGCTTTGATACGTATCGAGGATTTTTTTAAGTATTTTTCTGGTGTATAATAATTGTTTATAAACAATAATAAAGCATCAAAACGCCAGTTTTCGTAAAATTGAAAAATTTCATTTTTAGCAGTTCATTTACCAGCTAATCTAATAGGAAAAAAATTTCTCCCTGCTTTGATACGTATCGAGGATTTTTTTTAAGTATTTTTTCGGTGAATATTAATTGTTTATAAACAATTATAAAGCGTCTAAATGGCAGTTTTCGTAAATTTCAAGAATTTGACTTCTAGCAGTATATTTACCACCAAATCTGATATGAAAAAAATTTTTTCCTGCTTTGATAGGTATGGAGGATTTTTTTAAGTATTTTTTCGGTGTGTATTAATTGTTTATAAACAATAACGAGGCATCAAAACGGCAGTTTTCGTAAATTACATTTTTAGCAATTCACTTACCATCAAATCTAATAGGAAAAAAAATCTTCCCTACTTTGATAGCAATAGAAAAAACTTGTAATATATTTTCGGTGTATAATAATTGTTTTGAAATAGTATGCATTGCATAAGAACGGCCATTGCGACAATTTTCAAAAATCCAAAACCCGATAGACTTAGAAATCTTAGTTTTCGATGAAGTAAGCACACAGAAGGAGAAAGGCAATCGAAAAAACTAGTAAAAGGTAACAGCAAACGCTTGACTAAACAAATAGGTCCAAAAACGTGATGGACGGACGTGAACAAGCGGTGTACAAAAGCTGAAGAGCGTGTTACAGAAGAGAGGTGCATAATTTAACGCGGTGACATATCGGTTTTTCGCAAGTCCGACGCCCGTGTTGACAGCTGCCGCCGCTGGAGGTGCAGCGAAAGTGCTCACACTCCGGGGCACCGGAGCCCCCGGCATTCCGGAAACAGTGCCGACAAACTACCGATAATTATAACGATTAACTTCGCACTTGATTGATATGCCGAATGACGATTTCGACTCTCAAAATGCGATGTCCGTAGCAGATCATTGTTTTTAGCGGTTTGCGATTCGAGTTAATTATTTTATTTGTATTTAGCATTTCGATTGTGTGCGGTTTTCGTTTTGACCGTCTACTCTTTTTACCTCCAATTGCGAATTTATTTACATTTCTGTTTAACTGATTGCTATTTGTGCTTAATGAATACTAAATAAATTGACGAATTATTTCAATTTGTTATCTTTATGAAAGAGAAGCGCGTTCGATTTTGTATTTTGTTACTTTCATTATTCGCTTTCAAACGAATTTCCTTCTATTCATATTTCTAAATCTAAATTATGGCAATTGTGTCTTTCTTTAACTTTAGTTGTAAAAATATCTTTGTAAACAGATTCTTTCGAAAGCATTTTCGGCAGCTTTTCGCTAAAATAAGGGATGGAGGATATAATATTGCTAATTGTTTTTCTAATTTACTTGTAATAATTTCAAGACATAATTATTTAAAGCTCGGAGAAAGTAGTTTCTTAACCCCTTGACATACAAAAAAACCGAATTTGATGAGGCCGAAAAAAACTATTAATTTGGCTCAACTTAACTGTTATGAGCATACACAAATAACATAAAATAAATAATTAATAGTTTTAAAATATTATGAAATATGTAGAGCAGTGTTTCCCAATCTTTTTTTAACATTCCCCACTTAAGTTATTTTAAAATTTTGATGCATATAATATATAACATATAAATATTTTTTTATATTTAAAAATTGAATTATTCCATAAATGAAGCCTAATTACAACTTGTTCAAGACACAAGATTTAGGTTTTAGCAAGAAATCACTAGGAAATTATTAAGAAAAAGAAACAATAAGTAAATTTTAAAAACATAAACTAAAAAATATTTTTATATAGACAGCTTGAATTTTTGATAACGCGAATTATTTTTAGTTTCTCATCAACTTTGACCTATCGAGGTTTGACTGAATTTAATTTTATAAATTTAATATTTCTGAACAATTAAGATAATTTATTTATTGATTTTTCTCCAGTATTAATTTTATTTGCGTATATTAATGGTCTTCAAAGTTTTTTGAAAAACCACAAATTTTGTATTTACTCTATTTGAGTCTTCTGAAAATACACAATGATTTTTTCATCAAAATTTTCTTTTAAATTTATTGAATAAAGTTTTTTTTGATTCAATTTGTGTTATACAAAAAAAATTGATAATTAAAAATTTCTAAAGTTCTTAAATATATTTTAAAAATTTTCCAAGTTATTAATTTATTTAATTTGAGTTGTCTAAAAACTTAAAATAATTTATTCTTCGAGTTTACTTTAATAATTTTGCTAAATGTTTAAAACTGAATTTCATTCTATGTAAAAAAAATGTACTTATGTACGCACGTTAGAAGTGATACTTCTTTGGCACGACTAAATTAAATATAACAACGCGCAATGTTGCGCTTGTGTATAGCTAGACCAGTGGTTATCAAACTATATGTTACTGCGCATATGTCGTTTTATTTGAATACATTGCTATTACCTTTTTTAATCCAAAAAGTAATTTAAACAAATTGAATAAATACAAAGATGTGCGCGTTCGAGCGAAAAGTGGCACATTTTCGAGCGAGGGAAGCAAATGAAGCGCGACGCGGAGCGGCGCGCTTCATTTTCCCGAGATCGGAAATGTGCCACTTTGAGCTCGAACGCGCACACTCGGCTTTAAGCACACTTTACAAGAATTAATTTACTCTCTAACAATTCGCAATGAAATATTACAGAATTATATAAATAATAAAATTCCCAAATCGCCAGTTTTGTGCCTTTTAACAAAATTATTGCTGAAAACAAACCTTTTTCGGAACATAAAATTCAATACAGTTCTTGACGTCTTAGAGACGTCAAAATCTACAATAACACCCTAAACGATTGACGTCTCCTAGACGTCATTGTATGTCAAGGGGTTAATATAAATGTTTAATTTTAATTTTCAAACTAATTACGGTACTGGATTTGTAACAATTTAATTAACTCCGTTTTAAATTTTTAGACAACGATTTTATTTGAAGCGAAATTTCTTCGAAGGTCTTTTATTTTCATATAACACCTGGCCATCCGTAGATTAGATATATGCAGTTTTTATTATCGCAGAACGCGTTCTAGAAGTATAATCGCTTGCCACACTAAAAGCAAAGCGGCCAGTTTTCGCACATTTTGCAATAAACATTTTCTTTATTGAATCGTGTGCCGCTTATTTCTACTTTAAATTGCATTACTTGTTCTGGAATATTCGTATCAGTTTTGATGCGATCGTTCTAAAGTGTTGTAGTGCCTAAATAGATCCGTGTATAAACAGTTTTAATTAACAATTAGTGCTTAAATACATTTGAAAAAATTGTTATAAGTGGTCTGCTAAAGATTTCAAGTAGTGAGTACTCTGTTTTTATACTTTCAAATTAAAAAGAGACACAAAGAATCTTCCACATTTTTTTTTCGAAATATTTTGAATTCAATAAATCAAAAATAGATGTGTTTTAAAAACAATTAATTCGATTAAAGTCTTTTAAGGTAGTTCACTCGTAAATTTATTTTACTTACGAATTTGATGCAATTGAGATATATGGTATTGAACCAAATGTCAAATATTCCATTTAAAAAAAAAACAAATTTATTAAACGATTCTAAAACCAGATATCATTACTTCAATTGTACATAATTAACATGCAATAGGTCAGAGGTGTACATAAAGAAGACATAGGTTCGTATACAGCCTGTCAGACGAATAAGTACCGCAACAAAGACAATGATAGTGTACCTATCGATTCGGTCGATATGGGACTAAAAAATATTAGAAATTAACGGCCATAATGAGTTGTAATATACTAATTAACGGAAAGAGATTAAACAATGTAATTAAACATAAAATTAGATCTATATTAGTACCCAATATCATCGAAGTTCAGTATTAGTAAGTATTCGTCTGACACCCTGTATATACCATACATCTATAGAGCATTCGGTATAAGCATTGACAGCGTTGTCACATTTACTTTCTTTAAAAGTGTGATTGCATTAGTGTTGTTCTGCACACAAACGTTTTTTTTTATCAAGTACAGCCTTGGGCAAAAATAAAACACTCGACCATTGAATGTACTCAAATGTACTCAAAGTACTTTTAGCTCTAAGTGTTACGAGTGACCCACCTTAAGAAAACGATTCGATTCATTTTGAGAATAATCATAAATGGCAACTTTTGGAACGTTGGTGCTTTGATATTTACCTACGTTCATTAAAATTTGTTAAGCCAAAGGAGAAAACGTTATCAAATAATAATGTAGGCTTATCTCGTTGTTGTTTTCAAGATTAATGAGCACGAATTACTATTTAGATTTAAACTGAATATATTCCAAAGGCAACTACAAAGTTTATTAATATTACCCTACCGAAAAGTCTATGTCAAACCTTTATCGCTATAAACATCAGTGGCTTTATTAAATTTAATGCCTGCCAGAGTGATTCAAATAAGTAACTCGCAGTTAAGTTTACAACTCGCAAAATCGCAAATATTTTCGAAGTCGGCGAGGCGTTAACGCGCCCCAAAAGTTTCGGATCGCATTTAAACGGGGCCGATCTTTTCTTCTTATAAATGTTTATTTCTCGGCGATATTATTTAAAAGCGAACTTCGCGAGGGCGAAAGAAGAGGGGAAAAAAGGAACAATTTAAATGTAAAGAGGGAACCGAAAGCGCGCAATCGGGACGAAAATGGTGGCCGGAACATCAAAGCTGCAACTGCGGAAACGGAATAGTTATTTTCATAGCGGCAAACAAGACAACTACCATTATACGTCCAGAAGGAAAATAAAGTTTTCGTGGAACAATTTGGGGTTTTCTAAACGGAGTGCAGGGAGGGTGGCGGACGGGGCTGGACGTCGGTCGGCGAAATTTCCACTTGGGAAATCCTCAGGAATGCCAAATTATATTTATTTCGATTACCGAACGTCTTTCCTCCCATTCACTTCTGCATTTTACATTAGATTGTTCATGTTTTTTGAAGCGAGTAACTCCGATAACGTTAGTCTTTCTTCGACCCTGCCGAAAGACATAACTAAATTGGGGCAGGGGGGCGATGTTTTATTAAATAGTATCTTAGGGAGTTTTAATCGGATAAAATTAATTAAAAATGAAAATAAGTATTCATAATTATATTTTTTTTAAATTTTGCTTGCCGGGGGGCGGGGGCTTACTGTTATTTCAAATTAAACGCTTTCTCTCAGAATGAAACAGATTTTAAAGTTAAATTTTAAATTATATTTGTTTTTAAATTAAATTTTCGTTTAAGGTTGTTAGGGGGACTAACAAAGAGACTTTTTTATTTGGTTCACTCAATTTTAATTTTTTAGAAAATCAAAATAGTTGCATTATTAATTTGAAACTGAATTCGTGGGTTTTCTAAAGAGATTTAAAGGAATTTTTGTGTTTAAAATTTACAAAGTCAAAAAAAATATCTATTACTAATTTAAATGTAAATTGCGATATAAATTATGATCAGGGCCGGATTAAGATTTCGGGGGGTCCTGTAGTCATTACAAATTAAAATGTTGCTCTCAAAATAAAACACAGCTTTTATATTGTCAATTTGAATTACATATTATTATTTTTTATTAAATTTTAGTTTGTGGTTTTTAAGCTGTGACTTACAAAGGCCTTCTTTATTTGGTACACGCAATTAATAATTTTTAAAAATTAAAATAATTGTATTATTAAATTGAAAAAACCGAATCTTTTGTTGAAGAGCTTTAAATGACTTTTTTTGTTTAAAAGTTACAAAGAAAAAAAAATAGTTTTGTAATTTAATTTAAAATTTTGATATAAATTATTATGCGGGCTGGCTTAAAATTTGGGGGCCCTTAAGTCATTACAAATTTAAAAAAATCTCTCAGAAGAAAACATAGCTTTTACATTTTAAATTTTAATATACAATATTTTTTTAATTAAATTTTGAGTTAAGGTCTTTAGCTTGTGATTTCTTTATTTGGGTCACTCAATTTTAATTATTTTTTTTAACTAAAATGATTGCATTATTAAATTGAAAACTGTATCTTAAATTCATACAGATTTTTTTAGTTTTAAAGGAATTTTCGTGTTTATACACTTTACAAGACCAAAAAAAAATTATAATTAAATTAATTTTAAATTACAATATAAAGTATGTTCAAAACCGTATTAAGATTTCGGGGGCCTTTAGAACATTGCAAATTAAAAGCTTGTTAAGAGAAGGAAATGTCTCATTTTCTTTTATACCTTATAGCAGTATTATTTATCTTTTTTTTCTTCGCAAGTTTGATTTGGGGGTTTTGTACCCCAACTTATAAAAATACTTCTTGTGGGATGCAATTAAATTTTTATTTTCTTTTTAATAAAAGTTGATGCGTTATTAAATTAATAACAGTACCCTTTTAAGGGTTTTCATTAATTAATTAAACATTAACAAAGTCCAGTAATTTGAAAAAATATAATTTAAAAACTCATTTAATGTTAAATTTACTTTTGTTATTATGGTCTTTTTAAAAATGTTCTTTAAATCAAAAAATGTGGTTCCCATGAATTTACTTATCGGGTTTTCTAGAAAAAATCGATGGACCAAAAAAGTCTCTTTTTTAAAGAACCAAATCGTTCCACCAAAAATTCAATGTAATTAAACAAGAAGCCCAAGAACGGCAATTTAAAGCGATTTTTCGAAAATATTCCGTTTGGGATGAAACCTAATGGCTAATAGTGTAGAAATTTAGTAGTAAAACGTAATGCGGGGGTAAAATAAAGTGGAAAAGCTGAGTGTAGCTCCTGTTTTAGGACATAGATTGGTGGAGGGTTGTCAGATACAAGGATTCTCGATTAAACGTCCATTTGAGAGCTCGGGCCCCACCTGAACATCTGTATCTTTAAATGTACTCCCATAACGTGGATGCGTTAAAAATTCAAGAGCACTTACGCACTACCGAACTGTTACTACCATTTAGAGCCATACTTTATTGCGCATAACCGATTTTTTGAGCGAATTTTTCCCCGAAAATTATTCATTAAGTTATAAAAGAAAAGTTTAACCGAGTCCAACTTGAACTTTATTACCCCTTTTTTTTGCCTCCTTCAAGGTTTAATGAAAAATTATTTATGGGGTTGCGATTTCGCTCCTTCTTGCTTAACTTTTTACGGCTTAAAAGCTTTTTAAATTTAACCGCGGCGCTTAATTGAAAATTTTAAAATACAACCGAGTGTTTGCTTTGAGATCCGTTTCTTCGGGAGGGTTGTTTGCGAAAATGTGTTTCTTGTAAAAATCTGATCGCTATGATCTCTAATGTAATAAATCCCGAGCTATATTTCTATCTCCGGGAACAACACTACTGGAATTGATGTCTGAAAACCGTATTTTCTAAAATAACTGCGCTCTTAGGACTCTAAAACTCGAGCTTTTCTTATAAAAGAACCGTTTTCTCTTTTTCGAACTTGAAAAAATCGAAGCTTTAGTATTTTCTATTGGTTCGTTTTAAGGGCCAAGTCTGCCAAATGTAAATTACAAATTTAATTTTTTTTTTGGTGATAATTTTTATTATTAAATAGTTATAAACAATTAAAGTATGGCAATTTTTGAAGAAATTTTGTATGAACCAGACTTTTTTCCGTTTTTTACCGCTTCCCATCGCATATTTCATTTGGAACTGGATATAATAATAGGTTTTCAAATATGGTTATGGCAACTAACCTTTTCAAATTATTTGCTATATTTAACCCCTTGACATGCAAAAAACCGAATTTGATGAGTCCGAAAAAAACTATTAATTTGGCTCAACTTAACTGTTATGAGCATACACAAATAACATAAAATAAATAATTAATAGTTTTGAAATATTTTGAAATATGTAGAGCAGTGTTTCCCAATCTTTTTAACATTTCCCACCTAAGTCATTCTATAATTTTGATTCATATAATATATAACATATAAATATTTTTTTATATTTAAAAATTGAATTATTCCATAAATGAAGCCTAATTACAACTTGTTCAAGACACAAGATTTAGGTTTTAGCAAGAAATCACTAGGAAATTATTAAGAAAAAGAAACAATAAGTAAATTTTAAAACATAAACTAAAAATATTTTTATATCGATAGCTCGGATTTTTGATAACGCGAATTATTTTTAGTTTTCTTCAACTTCGACCTATCGAGGTTTGACTGTATTTAATTTTATAAATTTAATATTTCTGAACAATTAAGATAATTTATTTATTGAGTTTTCTCCAATATTAATTTTATTTGCGTAAATTAATGATCTTCAAAGTTTTTTTGAAAAACCACAAATTCTGTATTTACTCTATTTGAGTTTTCTGAAAATACATAATGATTTTTTCATCAAAATTTCCTTTTAAATTTACCGAATAAAGTTTTGTTTTATTCAATTTGTGTTATACAAAAAAAATTGATAATTAAAAATTTCTAAAGTTCTTAAATATATTTTAAAAATTTTCCAAGTTATTAATTTATTTAATTTGAGTTGTCTAAAAACTTAAAATAATTTATTCTTCGAGTTTACTTTAATAATTTTGCTAATTGTTTAAAACTGAATTTCATTCTATGTAAAAAAAGCGGTGCATGTACTAATGTACGCACGTTAGAAGTAATACTTCTTTGGCGCGACTAAATTAAATATAACAACGCGCTATGTTGCGCTTGTGTATAGCTAGACCAGTGGTTATCAAACTATATGTTACTGCGCATATGTCGTTTTATTTGAATACATTGCTATTTCCTTTTTAAATCCAAAAAGTAATTTAAACAAATTGAATAAATACGAAGATGTGCGCGTTCGAGCGAAAAGTGGCACATTTTCGAGCGAGGGAGGCAAATGAAGCGCGACGCGAAGCGGCGCGCTTCATTTTCTTCCCGAGATCGGAAATGTGCCACTTTGAGCTCGAATGCGCACACTCGGCTTTAAGCAAACTTTACAAGAATTAATTTACTCTCTGGACAAATCGCAATTAAATATTACAGAATTATATTAATAAAAAAATTCCCAAATCGCTTATCATTAAATTAATTTAACCACGTCGAAAAAAACAGTTTAGATCTACGTAGATCTAATTTACTCATATTTAGATCAAATTAGATCTACATAGATCAAATTTATTAAGTTCCACGTTGCGTTCTCTCAATCAAACCCCACATAGATCCCAATTGGGAAAAACTGACGGTGCTTTATTAATTTTTGCGTTGGTAGAATTGACCTTTAATAAATCACCTTTGCATTTTATTATTTTTTTCAAATAATTTGGCAACGAGAAGAAAACCTTAGAAAACAAAATTAATGAAATAAGTTTCTGCAATTAATAAATAATTTTATAGCCAAAATATAATTATTGCCCGAATGCCTTCGCGAATTCTAGTCGGTTTAATCTAAAATTAGTAAAATTTAATAAGAAACGTGCTTGCGGTTCAAAGGCCCGCTCTATTTGAATTTAATAAGGCGCCCTTCTATGCCCTCTCGCAAGATTTCGAAAAATTCGAGACGAGAGCCCCGCGATTTCCATAAACGAAAGTTTCCGACATTTAAACGCAAAGACAACTCGCAGAGAAAAAAATTATGCAGATCGGGCCGTTAGAATTACGAACGATGTCGGGAGGAAAGATTTACCAAGTACCATTTTTCCTTTAATTTATCGAACAAATATTTAGATATCCCTCGAAGTAAAACCTAGAAGTTGGCAAATTATTTTTTTACAAAAGAAACTCGAACGATTTTTTTTAATGAAAACAACTTCTGAGCCTCTTAGAAAATTTCGAGATCGTATTATTTAAATGTAAGAGTTTTTTTTTAAAAACATTCTTTAATTTAATTAGAATTTCCAATTAATTTTTCGTAAATTATTTACAGGAGAAAATTTATCGCGATTTTTTTTTGCGTCGCTCCCGCTCCCGATCTCGGATTTATTTCGACGTCTGGTTTTGTAATTTTTTTATTGGGGAGGATTTAATTATCTCTTTCGTTTTATTGGATCGGGGAAGAAAGCTTTTAGTGTTTTTGAGGAAGTATCGGAAAAGCCGAACGTGCCGGAGAAACATTAACCGAAACTATTTGAATACGTTTTGTAGGTCAATAGTTCACGTTTGACCAAGTAATTTAATTCTCGTGCATGCTAAGCAGAAGTGAATACACTTTGCAGAATGGAGTTGTCTTTCCTTAAAACCGCTTTCTATAAGGCCATAAATTAAATGCTCGTAGATAATGTCGTAAATGTATGAAGAGTTTGCTTTTATGGGGGATCGCATGCATTTTTCTTGTGAAATATAGGCGTGATTAGCTATTGGATACATAAATAGTCGTTTGCCATATATAAATCATTGCTTTTTATATAAAAAAAAATATAAACAATAATAATTTCTGATATAGCACATAGTTTGCGAGATATTGAATTTTTACGTTTAGGGATAAAATCTACTTCATCGTAGTATTAAATTATAAATCTGTGGTTTTACAAAAATTGAATAGGGCGTCGCCTATTCAAAATTAGTCTATCTTTTAGCGAAAAGTCTATATTATACGTATATGTAAAGCGTCCCTACCGACGCCGGCGTAATTTCTGAAATAACACCCTCTAAAGTTTCGGAATAGTAATACAGGGTTTTATTTATACATTTGCTCACATCTCGAAAACTAAGCATCTTATAAAAAACATTTTCGTATTAAATTGGCGTCATTTTGAAGGCGCTAAAAGAAAGGTAGATCTATTTTGTTGTAAATGGCGCCGTTGTCGACAAACCGTGACTAACTTTGTTTTTTTAAATACGAACCCCTAGTTTTCTATTTTTTTTATTAAACTAAAGGCTTAAATAAAAAAAATTTATATCTACTAATTTTTTGATATAACGCATAGTTTGCGAGATATTGAATATTTTACGTGAATTCATCAAATCCACTTCATTGAGAGTGTTAATTTAGAAATCGGTAGTTTTCAAAAAATTTAATAGGGCGTCGCCTACTCAAAACTAGTCTATCTTTTAGCTAAAAGTCTATATTATACGAATATGTAAAGCGTCCCTACCGACGCCGCCCTAATTTCTGAAATAACACCCTTTAGAGCTTCAGAAACTTATTACAAGGGTTTGTTTATACATTTGCTGGTATCTCGAAAACTAAGCATCCTACAAAAAAAATTGTGGTATCAAAACTTTAGTAATTTTAAAGGGACTAAAAGGTGGACAGATCAATTTTGTTGTAGAGGGCGCCGTTATCAATAAAACGTAGCCAACTTTTTTTTTTAAATACAAAAATGAATTTAATCTATTACATCGGTTTGTTAAATTATAAATCTGTAGTTTAAAAAAAATAATAGGACGTCGTCTATTCAAAATCTATCTATCTTTTAGCTAAGAGTCTATATTATACGAATATGCAAAGCGTTCCCCACCGACGACGGTCTAAGTTCCGAAATAACACCCTTTAAAACTTTGAATAGTTATTATAAGGGTTTGTTTATACATTTGCTGATATCTCGAAAACTGAGCATCCCACAGAAAAATTGTTGTATCAAACTCTCATAGTATTAAAGGGATTAAAAGGTGGATTAATCAATTTTGCTGTAGATGGCGCTGTTATCAACGAAACGTAGCCAACTTTGGTTTTTTACATACGAACCCCTATCTCCGTATTTTTTTTATTAAAATAGACTGAAAAATAATATTTTTGTGTGTTTGCATAACGCATAGTTCACGAGGTATTGAATATTTTACGTACATGCATTAATCAATTATTTTTTGTTAATTTAGAAATAATATTCGCTTTAATCACTTTCGGTAATAAATCGGGTAATTAAAGCGAAACGAAAAAATCACTTAAAAAAAATCGTGCACCACAAACAAGATTTATTAATGGGTTTCCTTGTAGAACAAAGGGCGTTAATGATATTCACTCAAATTGGACTCTGGGTTCTCATCATAATTTCTATTATTATAAAGTGGCATTATTGTAACGGTTTCAGGTAAATAACACGTGATGTAACAACCCAAGGGATGGGATTGTTACAATAAACCGTATTTGGGTATTAAACTCATAGTTGGGATCGTTTGTCTTAGTTTAGTTGCTTCACAGTTTGCGACATTTCCAATATCTGAAGTTTTAGTGAACTCTACATGTACGTTCGATGGTTTGAGTGTGCTCCCCGCCCCCGCCCCTCGCGCTATTAGAACACAAAGTTACAAATCAAGTTTTGCCTGAACGTTCCCTTCAAATACGATAATTCAACGAGAAACGAAGTAGAGACATTGATATTCAAGTGCCGATCCATTTTTCTCTTTTTACAATCAGAATTAAAGATGACACTGAACTTTTATGCCTCCGCCTGCAGTAAAACAGAAGTTCTCTGATTGTGTTTGAAAAAGTTTTCGCGAGATCTCTATTACCTTCCTTCTTCATTGTCTTTGACTCGATAGAGAATTTGTTAAAAACGACAAAGGCAGCAACGTACAGAAAGTTTCTCTTAAATACAGATCCCCGACGCCGTCTTGCAGGCGGAAATATTCCGCGACATGTGTTACAATAATAAAAAAAAACAATAAATTTTTATTTCTTCGGTGAATTATTTAATAAATCATCTTTAAACATCTGAGGCCGTTTTTGATACGGAAATGTTGCGTTTTTTTCGGGCGCGCAAATTCCGCAAGGCGTTCGCTTTGCGAAATTAAGCAAAGCCAATATTGTTTCAAACCAAAAATAAAATAAGGACGTTGCAAACGAAGAAAATTTGAGGTTATGTTAAGACAACTGCGTTCGTTTACGTTGCGTTGTTGTTTCAACTTGGAAATTTTAAAGTGCACATCTTTACATATAAAATAACAGCAGTTGTGGAATTTTTGCGTTAATTAAAGCTGTTTCTATTTTTTAATGTATTTTTCCCAGCGTTTCGAAACTAAATTAAAAGCAACTCAATTTAAATATTGCGCCTTTCTGGTAACCAATCGGATGACTTGTTTACTTATATAACTATGGTAACATCGCAAATTAATTATTTAAAAACGGAGGTAATGGGAGAGACCCAGTGCCCGATCAGGACCCTATACCCGATCACTTGCGATATTTTTCGCATTTATAAAATAATTTATGTGAAGACTGTTGGAGAAAAAAATTACTATACAGTCGACCCGCGGTACACCGACAAATGTTTTGTAAGACGGTGTTGCATTATTAATTTTGTAGGGTTATAGAGGGCTGCCACTGGCCCCTTGCAGCCCGGAACTTTTTAAAAAGTAGTACCTTATAATTCGACAAATCACTATATAATTGGCATGTCGGATTACGAAGGGCACCGAATAAGCTAGAGGTCGGATTACCGCGGGTCTACTGTAATATTAATAAATTATTTCTGCAGTTTTTATTAAGTAACTACTGCTTGCTTCTCGAAACCGCTTTCGTCGCCCTTTTTTTTGAGGATTGATTCGGGGAACATTTTTTGGAAAGTCAGTTATATAATGAAGCGCGCACTCAATTTTTATTTAATTTTGTTGAAGTTATACTTCTTTTTGGGCGTAGAGAGTAAAATATTAGCTGGCAACGGAAGTTGCGCGCGCACAGCGTGCAAGAAAGTAAATTGATGATTGTGAAACGTGCTTAAAACCGAGTGCGCACATTCGAGCTCAAAGTGGCACATTCCGATCTCGGGAAAATGAAGCGCGCCGCTCCGCGTCGCGCTTCATTTGCCTCCCTCGCTCGGAAATGTGCCACTTTTCGCTCGAATGCGCACATCCTGGTATTTATTGAATTTGTTTACGTTAATTTTTGTATTTAAAAAGAAAATAGTAATGTAGCTTAATTCCGCGGAAAAATTAAATCATATATGGTCATATATATTTTTTGAATGATTCCATATATAACTATACATAACTATATATAGGCATATATGGTTATATATATAGTCATATACGAAAGTTTACTACTTATTTTTGTATTACCTTACGTATTATATATGGCCATATATAGTTTGATCAGGCACATATACTTTTTGAACACCTATATATAGCAGTATTTCCCAATGTGAGGCCTATGCCCCACAGAGAGGCAATTCGTTTTGGTCAAGGGGGCAATTGAAAAAATGAACTTTTCCAGAATGTAAATTTAACGATATTGCGATTCTTAGCCGCCCCCATGGATTAGTAAACGTCCAGTATGGAGTGCAAATAATCTTCCAATAATGACTAATAATTATTTTTGAATTTATTAAATATTATTTTAAATAGATAAAACGTTCCTTTTTTTACAGCAGTAGGTACTTATTACAAATTAGATTTTATTTAGAACTAAATTTTACTGGGGGTGTATAACTGTAAGGGGGGCTAGAACTTTTTTATTTTTGACAATAATCACCTTTTCTTTTTCTTTAAATAGATAATAAAATTAAATCAAAATTCTGTGTCGGTTTATAAAAATACTTTGTATTGATCGGGTACTGGGGTATAAAACAAATCGACTACTAATTCTCTTGTTTTTAATGTGATCGGGTATTGGGGTAGCCACGCAATTATTTTGATAAATCAATTATACTAATTACTATTGATTTGTTACTTGAAATTTTATTAATTTTATATCTGAAAACACTAAAAAAGGAATTTTAATAGAAAGAAATATTTTTATAGCTTTATTACGTTCAACACGACACAATAGCGATCGGCTATTGGGTCTCTCACCTTATCGCATAAATAAAACGGATTCCAGGAGCTAAAACGGAAACCACAAAAATAGATACATTTCCCCCGACAAAAAAAAAGTTATTTCGAAGTGGTGTTCTTTGAAAACGAAATGTTATTAGGGCAATAATCACAGTATTCGCAATATAGAGTGGAGATATGCGAGTTATTGAATAAAACCGCGTATATTTTGAAAGCTCCTATTACGCTCGTAAATAGAAAGTATGTCGAAACCAATACAGAATATTCCCGTTTTCCCTACAAACGCGATTAGTTCCCGAACGCCCCCATAAAACAACATCGATTGCATTCCAGTCGGAGAGAGTTCATTACTATTTAAACGTGGTTTTGGAATATTACTTGTATGCAAAGTAAATCGTATGTATCGAGCCATCTCCCAATATATCTTTTATTCGGCAGAAATTCTATTAAGCTTCCTGCCAATTTATTTAAAAACATTGTTTTCGTGCCATTGTTTGTAAGTCAAAAAAATTTTATTTATCCAGCTTTCGTTTTCGATACAAGTCAATACACAATACGTGAGAGGAGCAGAATTGTATTGTATTGTATTTCGTAGGGATCAAAATGTCTATAGATGTTTTTGTGATATTGCTAAATAAGTCTTAATTTGTTTTATACAAAAGTATAAATTATATAGTTGTATAGTTTTTGGTGTTGCTTCATTAATTTTTTAAAATAATGTATTTTTGCAATGAGATTTTTAACTTTAAATTTTGCGCCTTTGTTACATACTAAAGAATTTTTTTTGAGAAAATCGCCGGGACACCTATTTGCTCAAATTTAATTCTCTTTCGAATAAAAAAAAACTCGCTTAAATCGGATTCTTTGTTTTCCTGTTATAAGCCATTCGTTGTCTCGTTCTGTTTAGTTTGGTAAAACTTTAAGTTTTTTATTATACCTACCTAATTAAAAATAAAAAATATTTTGAAAACACGCAAAGATATTTAAATGCCATTTGCACCAAAGGAAAGGCACTTATTTCCCAAATTTGAAGTCACGTGCTTTATTAACGAGACTAAAATGGGGAATTTTTAAAGACGAAGTTGTAACTTGTAATTTGGCACGCTTGTTGTATGATAAAAACTAATTTTTTTTAAAATTGCTGGGACACCTATTTACTCAAAATTAACTCGTTTTTGATTAAACAACCCCCCATTTAAATCGGATGATTAGTTTTTTCGTTATAAACAATTTGTTGCTTAATTTGTATTTTGTGGGATAATTATAGAAAAATCATATTACAATTTAAAAAAATATGTTTCTAAAAAACACATTGAGATATTTTAATGCGATTTAATTCAAACTACAAAAAATTAATTTGTACCAACATTTCGCAAATTAGAACGGTTTTCTTTCGCGGGTTTTAGAGCAAGTAATTTTTGTAATATTTTTTTTTAAAGTTAAACCGTAGATAAATTTAAAAAAAAATTGAATCTTTATTTTAAATATTCTTAATCATACCAACCAATCAGTGTTTAACATATTTAATTATACATTTTTTTTTAATAACAATCACAAAGCAATAATTATTTTTTTTTAATTGTGATCTGAGAATTAATCGAATACCTCTATATAAAACCCTTAGTGTTGCGGTAAACTTTTAGAATTAAACGAGGGGTTCATTAAAATTTCTTTATTTCAAATTGAATAATAAATTACTTCCTTAATTTAAGGTCGTACCCCTTACGGAAAAAAATTAGGGAGTCTTAGTTTAGAAACAATTAAAATGGTAACATTTATTTGTTAAACTTACATAAAAATTCATGTACTCATTATTTTATATTTTTAGTCAATTAAATACAACGTATTTAGTTAAACGAAAAATTCGGGATGTTAATTCTTTAATACAACGACCATTCGAATATGATAGAAGCAAAATAAAAACTCTATTAATATCATTAAAGCTAATTATTAATAATAATGGACGCAACTAATTAATTTCGATGCATAATTTAAAATAGTTGACAACATTTGATTTGAGCTTTTAGTTTCTAATTAAGGGATGCAAGCAAGGGATTTGCCAAACCCGATTTGTAGTCGTAGCATACCAAACTATAATTCAATTTCCCTTTATCCAATTCGTTCTGTTTTATTAAAATTAAACGCAAAAGCGAATTTAAACTCTTAAAGCATCGGCAGCTCCCTCTTCATTCAACATAACTACTAGTCGATTTTTTTTTGCCCGAAACGTACGTTTCGCGAGCGTTTGATGTGAATGCATGGGAACGACTAGAATTGATTAAAATTTACACATAATGCAGGCCGGCGTATTCATTTAAAATGAAGTGGATGCTTTTCAGCGGGGGGGTTGCCGCTCTTTGGTTCGTGTATGACAACTAAAGAGTAATAAACACGAGGCCCGGGGGTTGCTTTGCGGAGGTGAATGAAAATTACCAACCGGAAAAAGTAGGAAATAATTAGCGAATGGCCGCGGGGAATGCATAATAGAAAAATACAGTCCCTTTTTGGAATAATGCAAATTTGAGCGCGCCCATGAGATGAGAGGAATGTTGACTTGTCAGTGGCGCGCACCGAGGCAGGGCTGTGGGGCATCAGACCTCTCTTTCGGAAACGTCTATTTAACTGCATGGTGCACGAAGGGATAAAAGGCTAGGAAACTTAAGAAAAATAACGAAAACGCCTTTTTTGCTGTACTAAAGACTTCAATAAAGAATTATAAAGCATCAGAACGGCCATTTTGAAAAATTTTGAAATTCACATATTTTGGACTTTAAATTTATACAAATCTGATATGAAAAAAAATATTTATTTTGTTGATAGACACCCAGGATTTTTTTAATTATTTTTTTGGTGTACTAAAGACTTAAATAAAAAATTATAAAGCATCAGAACGACCATTTTGACAAATTTCGAAAATCACATATTTGGGACTTTAAATGCATACAAATCTCATAGGAAAAAAAATATTTCCTTTATTGATAGACACCCAGGATTTTTTAAAATATTTTTTCGGTGTATTAAAGACTCAAATATAGAATTATGAAGCATCAGAATGGCCATTTTGACAAATTTTGTAAATTACATATTTTGGACTTTGAATGCATACAAATCTGATAGGAAAAAAAATTTCTTTTGTTGATAGACATTCAGGATTTTTTCTATTATTTTTTCGGTGTACTAAAGACTTAAATAAAGAATTATAAAGCATCAGAATGTCCGTTTTGACAAATTTTGAAAATCATATATTTTGTACTTAGAATGCATACAAATCTCATAGGAAAAAAATTATTTCTCTTGTTGGTAGACACCCAGGACTTTTTTAATTATTTTTTTGGTGTACTAAAGACTTATATAAAAAATTATAAAGCATCAGAACGACCATTTTGACAAATTTCGAAAATCACATATTTGGGACTTTAAATGCATATAAATCTCATAGGAAAAAAAATATTTCTTTTATTGATAGACACCCAGGATTTTTTAAAATATTTTTTTGGTGTACTAAAGACTCAAATATAGAATTATAAAGCATCAGAATGGCCGTTTTGACAAATTTTGAAACTCACATATTTTGGGCTTTGAATGCATACAAATCTCATAGGAAAAAAATTATTTGCGTTATTGATAGACACCCAGGATTTTTTAAATTATTTTTTAGGTGTACTAAAGACTTCAATAAAGAATTATAAAGCATCAGAATGGCCATTTTGACAAATTTTGAAAATCACATATTTTGGACTTTGAATGCATACAAATCTCATAGGAAAAAAATTATTTCTCTTGTTGGTAGACACCCAGAATTTTTTTAATTATTTTTTCGGTGTTCTAAAGACTTAAATAAAGAATTATAAAGCATCAGATTGGCCAGTTTGACAAATTTTGTAAATTACTTATTTTGGACTTTGAATGCATACAAATCTGATTGAAAAAAAATTTTTTTTTCGTTGATAGACACCTAAGATTTTTAAATTATTTTTTGGTGTACTAAGGACTTAAATAAAGAATTATAAAGCATCAGAATGACCATTTTGACAAATTTCGAAAATCACAAATTTTGGACTTTGAATGCATACAAATCTCATAGGAAAAAAATTATTTATTTTGTTGATAGACACCCAGGATTTTTTTAATTATATTTTCCTTGTACTAAAGATTTAAATAAAGAATTATAAAGCATCAGAACGGCCATTTTGACAAATTTTGAAAATCACATATTTTAGACTAAATGTATACAAATCTGATAGGAAAGAAATTATTTCTCTTGTTGGTAGACACCCAGGATTTTTTTAATTATTTTTTCGGTGTACTAAAGACTTAAATAAAGAATTATGAAGCATCAGAATGGCCATTTTGACAAATTTTGTAAATCACATATTTTGGATATTAAATGTATACAAATCTGATAGGAAAAAAATAGTTATTTTGTTGATTGACACCGAGAATTTTTTTAATTATTTTTTCGGTGTACTAAAGACTTAAATAAAGAATTATAAACCATCAGAACGGCCATTTTGACAAATTTCGAAAATCACATATTTTGGACTTTAAATGTACCTACTCATTTTTTCAGATATTTTGATCGAAAACTAACAGCCGCATTTCCACACAACAATTAAATCAAAATTAATTGCAAGATCGATCCGTTAACGAAAATAGATCGAAGCAAAAGCGAAAAAGGGCGCGTTTCTACCCCGAGCAGGGGTCGTGGGTGCGCCACATTTATTCCTTATGTATAAAGAGGCACCCGAAGCCCCGGGTTGTCGATCGGTTTATAGACTACGAACATGGTAGTGTTGATTGCTCTCAGCAGGTCGTTCTTATGTGCCACCATTAGCATCAATTTGACTTCAAGCTGGGCCCCGCATCATCATTATTCATCTCATGTTGCTTTTATACGTTTTACACTTTGCTGCGAGTTGAAAATTGGAGTTAAACGAAGATGACATAAGTTTAATGTAAATACAAAAACCCACCATTATAATAATGTTAATATTATACACAAAAGAATACACACACACACACGCACGCACACGCAAGTCATGAACGATGAAAGGGGAAGCATTACCGAAATTTATGACCCGAGCAAGATGGATATATAATTTTCTATGACATACATAAAAGAAAAATGCACGCGTTAGACTTATTAAAAATTCTTTATAAATTATGATAAATCGTGGGTAGTTTTGTATTTTTAAACGTTTCGTGGGTCGCTTTTGTGAAAAAAATTTACAAGCCTCGCTTTTAAGCGCGTTAAGAAAATTAGAATTATTACGTCTTCTCTTCTTCTTCATTTTCATATAATCTTTGCCATCTATTAATGTCTATCTTTTCTTTTGCAGGTCAGTCTTAGCCTAATTCGATCGCCCGTCGACATTTTCGAGTGAGTCCATTTTTTAAATTTATTTAAAACGACAAATCTTGTGAGATAAAACTTAAATAGTCGATATTCACTGCGAAGCCATAAAAATCTAAAATTAAATTTAAGTTTTCTATTTGCGTATAGATGTCCTCTTCTCCGAGTTACATAAAACGTAACTGTCTGCATTAAAAAGTTCTCGTAATGCGAAAAACCTATAACCACTTTCGAAGACCATTTAAGAACTTAGTTTGCTCAGTTTTGTTGCCTTTTTTCCTCTTATTCAAAGCCAATTTTAATTCGTAATTTGATCGCGAAGATTCAAATTCGTCCGAGTCCGCATACGCTTTATTCGAAATTTGCTTATAACGAAATTTTATTAAGTGTGTCTTACAAAAACTTCGAATACGAAACAAACAAATCGAAGTTACAATGTAAACTCATTAGTGCCGCGGCCGAAATCAAAAAGCCCTTTGTGTGCCTGTAATTGTTTAAGAACTAAAGCGTTTAAGAAGTAAAACCTTACATTAAAGCCAATCAATCCCGAAAATTAATTAAAAAAGTTTCCTCATGTTGACTTTTAGAATTGGATGAATAATTAAACGATTAGATATAAAAGAATTAAGAGGACGGGCGCGCGGAGCACTTCAATTTTTAAACGCCCATTGAACATTCGGACAATTCTTATTATTTATAATTCAAATGCTTCGTAAATGATTTTTTTTCCTTTAACCCAATAATCACGGTTTTTGAATAATTAAAATCTGAATTAATTATATTTTTCGCTTATTTATTAAGATTCGGGGCTTTTTTATTCGATTCGAACGACCGATTTATGAAAACTTAATTAGGAGCAAGCCGGCTGCTTCGAAATCTCGGAGAATTGGTTTATTTTTGACGTAACTGTGGTTACTCGTGTTGTTAACCAATCGAAAGAGTTGTTTAGCGCGTTTAGTTTAAATTGCGCCCATACCTCACTTTACGGCCTACTATCGAGGTAAAAAATATTGATGTCTCGCTTTAAAAGGTCGTAATCTAATTAAAAAAAAACTTGTAAACTAAAGCTACGGTATTTAACAATAATTGTTTTATTTTGCTAACCTATATAATTTTTTATTATTGTTTTATGGCAAATTTAAGGGTAAGTCATTATTATAGCGGGATGAGTATAGTGCCGCTCTCTTTATCCGTACTATGCTACGCGGTTAGCGGCAAATTACATACAGAATTGTATATCACTTTTATTTTCAAAAAAATTTTTGCAATTAGTTATCCCTTTGATATAGCCCTTGTTAAAGAGTTTTGCTAAATTTCAGAAATTTTTATTTTTGCAATTCGATTTCAATATATCTTATAGGAAAATAATTAATATTTTCTTCGATAGCTATCCCAGATTTTTTTAATTATTTTTTTGTTTATAATAATATATTATAAACAATTATTTAGCAACAGAACGGCCGTTTTGACAAATTTTAGAAATTACTAATTTTGCAGTTTGATTTTCAACATATCTTATAGGAAAATAATTAATATTTTTTTCGATAGCTATCCCTGATTTTTTAAATTATTTTTTCCGTTTATATTAATATATTATAAACAATTATTTGGCATTAGAACGGCCGTTTTGACAAATTTCGGAAATTACCAATTTTGCGGTTTAATTTTCAACATATCTTATAGGAAAATAATTAATATTTTCTTCGATAGCTATTCCTGATTTTTTTAATTATTTATTCCGTTTATAATACTATATTATAACCAATTATTTGGCATCAGAACGGCCGTTTTGCCAAATTTTGGAAATTACCAATTTTGCGGTTTGGTTTTCAACATACTCTATAGGAAAATAATTAATATTTTTTTCGATAGCTATCCGGGAATTTTTTAATTAGTTTTTGCGTGTTTAGTAATATATTATAAACAATTATTGAGCATTAGAACTGCCGTTTTGTCAAATTTCAGAAATGCCTATTTTTGCAGTTTGATTTTCTACAAGTCTTATAGGAAAATAATTAATATTTTCTGCGATACGTATCCCGGATTTTTTTAATTATTTTTTTCGTGTATAATAATGTATTATAAACAATTATTTAGCATCAGAACGGCCGTTTTGGCAAATTTCAGATTTTCCCATTTTTGTACTTTGGTTTTCAACATATCTTATAGGAAAATAATTAATATTTTCTTCGATAGCTATCCGGGAATTTTTTAATTATTTTTTGCGTGTTTAGTAATATATTATAAACAATTATTGAGCATTAGAACTGCCGTTTTGTCAAATTTCAGAAATGCCCATTTTTGCAGTTTGATTTTCTACAAGTCTTATAGGAAAATAATTAATATTTTCTTCGATAGCTATCCGGGAATTTTTTAATTATTTTTTGCGTGTTTAGTAATATATTATAAACAATTATTTAGCATGAGAACTGCCGTGTTGCCAAATTTCAGAAATGATTATTTTTTCAGTTTGATTTTCAACAAGTCTTATAGGAAAATAAGTAATATTTTATGTGATAGCTATCCCGGATTTTTTAAATTATTTTTCCCGTTTATAATAATATATTATAAATAATTATTTAGCATCAGATCGGCCGTTTTGTCAAATTTCAGAAATTACCAATTTTGAAGTTTGATTTTCAACACGTCTTATTGGAAAATAATTAATATTTTCTTCGAAAACTATCCCTGATTTTTTTAATTATTTTGGCCGTTTATAATAATATATTATAAACAATTATTTAGCATCAGAACGGCCGTTTTGACAAATTTCAGAAATTACCAATTTTGCAGTTTAATTTTCAACATATCTTATAGAAAAATAATTAATATATTTTTCGATAGCTATCACGGATTTTTTAAATTATTTTTCTCGTTTATAATAATGAGTTATAAACAATTATTTAGCATCAGAACGGCCTTTTTGACAAATTGCAGAAAATCTTATTTTTGCAGTTTGATTTCCAACATACATATCTTATAGGAAAATAATTAATTTGCTTAAAAATTGTTTCTATAAAATTATTTATGGACGTCTAAAAATAAATTGTCTATAATTCAAATTTAGTTTGATTAAAATTCATTGAGCATTTTTCGAGCACTGATCTTTGAAAATGAGGTAAGAATACGTTTTACCTCGATAGTACATGCTTTCCAAAAAACTTTGTTGTAAAGCAAAAAGTCACATAACGAATCAATTATTTTGAGCCGAAACCAAACAGAATCAGTACCATATTATTTTTTTGGGCCGTATAACGAAACATTGCGCGCCATAAAATCAAAAAAAAATTTAAAAAGACCGTTATAGCAAAATCTCATATAAAGAGCGGCCGTATACCGAGGTGTCGGCGTTTTTTCTTATTTAACACCCTCATTAGGTTTGCGTACGAAAACAACGTAATCGCCCGACCAAAATTTTACACAAACGAAACTTTTGGAAGTGGTCCCTCCGAAAAAGAGACGTAAAAATTAAATTTTACGATACATAAATTTAAAATTTGTGTACTCAAAGCACTCGCAACGAATTCGTCGCAAAAGCTTTCCGATAATATCAGTTTCCCGAGTGCCAAGAAAATCTCATTAGTTTAAAGAACGGGGGGCTCGTGCAAGAGCAACAAAAGTCCTTGCGTTCGAACCGCTTTTTATCGGCGTCTCGTAGGTGTCAGAAATCTAGCTATGAAAATATTATTTGGCGGGAGGGGCTGGTCGAATTAGATTCGAAAAGAGAAAGAAAGCGCTCTCGAAGCGGCGTTGAAGAGGAAATTAGTGGAAATGTCACAACAAATACAGAAATGGGGTGGCGCAGATTATTACCTGCCAATGTCAGGACCAAAACGAGGGGTGTTTCGTTTGAGCAATTGCATAAGTGGCGGGCCATTGTACGGGCAACTGTTGACAATACTTGGGATTAAATCGGCCTATGATTACGCCGATGAATGCAGTTGTCGTTGCGGAACATTTCTGCATCTGTTGTAATGGGACACCGCACCCGGCGAGGGACAATCGCGACGTAATTTCTATTCACGAGAAGAGACGTCGAAGGAACTGCTGCGGAGAAACTACTAGATGTTTGTTGTGATAGGATTTTTTTCTCTCATGGAGATTTAGTTACATCGCGTCCTCTCAGATAAAATAACAGCCTTCTGCCTCTTTCTACCTTCGCTGAATCCGAAATCGCTAGGGTTAACAATTCGGCCGGAATTTTTAAAGTTTTGTTCTTCTCCTCCTGACTAACCACCACACAGAAAATGAATACGTAAATAAGAGCCAGCCGTGCGTAAATTTTCTATCAAAATTTCTGCATTGAATACCAATCGCAACTAAATTCATTTTATTTAAATCGAACTCGAAATTTTTTTCAAAAATAAATCATGTTTGGTTTATTTCCGTTTATTAAGGTTGCAAGGTCTTTTTTTTAATTTGGCACACTCCCCAAGATTTATTTTGCATTTTTTTGACTAAAAAATCGAAATCGTTATAAACATGGACAAAGCTATTTGTATAAAATTGCGCGATGAGCGCGATTTTTGTAAATTTGGGTGACACTGGGACCCGTGCAGAAATTGTGTCAGGGTTTTAATAGTGCCCTTTAAGGATTTCCCTTACACTTTAAGGGACCGCTTCGTAAAAATGGGCCTTTAAGGGAAATGTAATGGGGGCCTTTAAGGGCAAGGTAATAAGGTCCCTTAAAGTTTTCCCTTACATTTAATTTTTTTTTCCTGGTGTATAATAAGAAAATCAATTTTCTTAGAATGTTACAAAAGCTTAATTAAACATAAAGCAATATTCAGCTGAGGTAAAAGACAACAAAAGATATTTTTCTATTGTTAGTTCTGTATTTGTTAAAATTAAAAATAATTAATCTCTTTTTGGTTTTGGAAACCTGTTAGGATATATGTATATAACTTCAAAACTTTTTTTTTAAACAAATAATGAATTTTTAACGAAAGATTGATTTGGGTTTTGTGGGCCCCTACCACTGTTGGGGCATCCATAGTAAATTTCTGCACGGGTTGCTATGGTAAATACGTTTTTCGAATATAAAATCGATATTTACTAAACTAAACTAAAATTTTTGTTTTGAAGGAGCTCACGGTAAATTATACTAATATAATAAACACGAGGATGTGCGCATTCGAGCGAAAAGTGGCACATTTCCGAGCGAGGGAGGCAAATGAAGCGCGACGCGAAGCGGCGCGCTTCATTTTCCCGAGATCGGAATGTGCCACTTTGAGCTCGAATGTGCACACTCGGTTTTAAGCACCATTCACAATAATTTAGGCCGAAAAATTAATTAAACAATTTTAATCGTTCCCTCTCACTTGCACTTACGAGATTCTTGTATCTTTTCGGTTCCTTCCACTCATTGCTATTGTAAATACGTTTTTTGAATATAAAATCGATATTTACTAAATTAAATTAAAATTTTTGGTTTGAAGGAGCGCACGGTAAATTACACTAATATAATAAACACAAAGATGTGCGCATTCGAGCGAAAAGTGGCACATTTCCGAGCGAGGGAGGCAAATGAAGCGCGACGCGGAGCGGCGCGCTTCATTTTCCCGAGATCGGAATGTGCCACTTTGAGCTCGAATGTGCACACTCGGTTTTGAGCTCGATTACCAAACGTCCCGTTTTAACAAAAAAAAATTTGTTTACGTTAGTTATACCCCACCTAGTACACGGAAAGTTAAATCGAACTCGAAATTTTTTTAAAAATAAATTTGGTTCTTTTTCGTCCTATCAAGGTTGCATGGTCGTTTTTTAATTTTACGCACTCCCCAAGATTCATTTTGCATTTTTTTGACTAAAAAATCGAAATCGTTATAAACATGAGCAAAGCTATTTGTATAAAATTGCGTGAACCGTAGCCAGCGCGATTTTTAAAAATTTGGGTGACACTGGGAGCGGCTTACACCTCGAAATTTTGTTAAAAATAAATTATGTTTGGTTCATTTTCGTCCTATCAAGGTTGCATGGTCGTTTTTTTAATTTTACGCACTCCCCAAGATTAATTTTGCATTTTTTTGACTAAAAAATCGAAATCGTTATAAACATGGGCAAAGCTATTTGTATAAAATTGCGTGAACCGTAGCCAGCGCGATTTTTAAAAATTTGTGTGACCCTGGGAGCGGCTTACAAACTCGAAATTTTTTTTGAAAATAAATTTTGTTTGGTTCATTTTCGTTTATCAAGGTTGCATGGTCTTTTTTTTAATTTTACACAGCCCACAAGATTCATTTTGCATTTTTTTGACTAAAAATCGAAATCGTTATAAACATGGGCAAAGCTATTTGTATAAAATTGCGTGAACCGTACACAGCGCGAATTTTGAAAATTTGGGTGACGCTGGGAGCGGCTTACGAGCTCGATATTTTGACGGAAAACTTTGCCACCACTAAAATTTGCCCTAAATCGAACTTAGGATAAACATTCCGCTATTTTCTATGTGCCTAAATGTGGAGATCCGTTTGGAAAGTTGGAGCTTAAGGGTTTCCGTAAAAAAAAGAATTTTTCGTGACTCGATCGGAAAAAAAATTTATTCGATACGCTGGTGTGTGGCTTTACGTAGTTTGTTTTGCAAGCTGAAATTTTTTAAATTAATTAACCGTCAAATTGTTGTTTTTAAATTGAAGCTTGTTTGTTATCGTAGATTGAGCGTGCGAATCGAGGAAAGTGGCACAATGTCACTTCCGACTGAAAATTCCGACGGAATTAATTTTATGCTTACGAAATTAAAAAAATTGCTAAAAATATTTTGATTATTTTTTGGATTATTTGTGTAAATGCAAAGCCTCGAAAAAAAAACCCGTTGCGTGTAGGTACTTATATAGGCGCGTTGGAAGTTATACTTCTTTGGTGTAATTAAATTAATTTTAATCTCCCACTCAAATTGACAAATAAATAATACTAATAATTAAGATGAAAAAAAATCTTTTAATGAATTGTTTAATTATTATGTGGGTTACCACTTATTCATTGCTGCTACATATGATTTGAGGTGCTACAAGATAGAGAAAAAATTAAGTTAATTTTAGAGAAATGATTAGTTTTATTATTTTAAAATTAGAAATTTTTAAGTCGCAGTTTAACATAACTAATTATAATTGTTTCTTTAATTTAGATTAATTTTTATTTTTGTATCTTTAACATTGCTTTTAGTTTTTTTATCGTTGTTTTATTTTCTGTTTTTCTTCTTCTTTTAACTTCAGGTATAGCCTAAATAGTTTTTTATGTTTACCATAAAATGCAGACAATCGAATTAATTAAATAATCATAAATTATGTACTACAAGCAAAGAAGAAATATAAAAAAATATTTATAATTACCTTTATGCTCATTTTATTAATTTTTTTATTAAATTCAACTTAAAACTTAAAACGTACGAATGTGGGATACGACATATTAGAATATTTATTTAAAAATAGTAAATAAACAATTCGACTTCTAAAATTTTTACATTAGTTGCACAATGTTATTATTATTCCATTTTTCAAAATAAGTTAAAATGATTTTTTGGATATAAATACGATACCTATATTTTAGGGGGTGGTTTATACACATATTAGTTTTTTGGAAAAACCATTGGTGTTGTGTTTTTTCATAGGAATTCTCCAGTAATTCATTTTTCATTTCAAATTTGATGTGGATAGGGCGTTATGAAGTCACAAAATCTTTTAGGGGTGCGCTTACGGTATTGCTATTTCAAAATGGGGTTGTGTCTCTAATAGGAATGTACCAGTATTTTTTTAAAATACTTTGTACTTAAAAATTCGGTGTGGGAAGGGCTAATAAATCATAACATTATTTAGGGGTGTACATATAGGGTGTACCTATAGCATTCCCATTTCAAAAGATTTTTTTTTCATTTAAATCGAAATCGATTTCGGAATGTTTATTGTGAATCGCATTATCGAAAATTCTGGAACTTTGATATGCCGGTAAAAAGCTAGATAAGCTTCGACGAGGAAACAACAAGGTGGATGACCTCGTGCGTTGCAAGCGACGTATTCAGTGCACGTGCACTTGAAATGCACTTGCCAAATAAAGTGAACGTGGATTCGGCAATACGATTGGCACATATTTGCACGCGATTTTATTTAGCCAATGGGAATTGCGCAGGCGAGAATGCCTTTACTTAAGCAGTGGCGGCCGGGCGTTCGAAGTGTGCACGTGCTCATAAACTTTTATGCTATTTTTGTGATTTGTGGTCCCGATGTCGGAAAATTTTGCGAATACCGGCAGCCCTTAGGGTTTGACTTTTGTCCTAAGGTAGGATTTTTCGATTACTTTTGATTTTTTTGCGTTTTCTTTTACTGGCAAATGCGATTAATTTGATTATGATATGGTGGCACTTGCAATTAAAATAAACGGTTAGGGCTTTTGATTACGAAAGAATTATTATTGTAGAAAGCAAATGTGGTACCAAAACAATTTAAATTAGATCTTTTTTTTTATTAGCTTTGCGACTGTTGCTCACAGGCCTTGAACGTATGCGAATAATTGTTAGACCGAGGTCAGAATTTTTTGGTTTATCCTTTCACCTCAACATTATCGTAATTTGATTAAAAATCAGCAAATTTCGTATTTTTCTTTAATTGGGACACCTGGTCAACTCGCACGCTTTATATAATCGTTCCTCTCACTTGCATTGACAAGATTGTCGTATCTTCTCGCTCCCTTCCACTACTTGCTATGGTAAATATCTGTTTCTAATATAAATTCGATCTTTACTAAATTAAGTGCAAATTTTTGATTCGAAGGAGCGTAGGATAAATTATACAAATGTATTAAATGCGAAGATGTGCGCATTCGAGCGAAAAGTGGCACATTTCCGAGCGAGGGAGGCAAATGAAGCGCGACGCGGAGCGGCGCGCTTCATTTTCCCGAGATCGGAAATGTGCCACTTTGAGCTCGAATGGGCACACTCGGTTTTCAACACGATTCGCAATAATTTTGATCACGAAAATTTAGTAAACAATTTTTATCGTTTCCTTTCACTCGTACTTATGGGTTTGTCGTATCTTTTCCCTCCCTTTCACTCATTGCTATGGTAAATACCTTTTTCCAATATAAATTCGATATTTACTAAATTAAGTTCAAATTTTTGATTCGAAGGAGCGTAAGATAAATTATACAAATGTATTAAATACGAGGATGTGCGCATTCGAGCGAAAAGTGGCACATTTCCGAGCGAGGGAGGCAAATGAAGCGCGACGCGGAGCGGCGCGCTTCATTTTCCCGAGATCGGAATGTGCCACTTTGAGCTCGAATGTGCACACTCGGTTTTCAACACGATTCGCAATAATTTTGATCACGAAAATTTAGTAAACAATTTTATCGTTTCCTCTCACTCGTACTTATGGGTTTGTCGTATCTTTTCCCTCCCTTCCACTCATTGCTATGGTAAATACCTTTTTCCAATATAAAGATATTTATTAAATTGTTAAAATTTGACTCTCAACTCGCCAAAGAAGTATAACCTCAAAAACAAATCATCGAATACATTCGCCAATTGCCCAATTTTTTTTAAAGGCCATAAACAAATTGTTTCCTCAATTTCTAGTGCGAATTGCAAATAATTCGTCTGCGGTGCGACGCATTTTAATCCGTTTATATTTTTTTTTCGTCTTGAAGTATGTAAATTTAGCATATTTCTTTATCGAGACCAGGAAACAGAATAAAGACATGCGAGCATTAACATATCTCCCACATTATGCAAAATGAATCCCTAAGGAGGAACGGTATGAAAATAAACGATCTACATGCATAATATTTCCTCGCCACTATTAAACCCAACAAATCATATGTAAATCGTATAAATATCGGTCTGCGTTTTTCTAAATTGTCGCACTTTTTTCCTTTAAATAAATAAATTAAAAATGTCTCGGTGGGAGAAATGCAAAAGTTGCTCTTTTAATATTGCGTTGCACCCCACCACAAGCACACACCACCATTTCTTGTCACAAAGAATCGCTTTTTAATTAAAAACATAAAAGCCTTTTCGTTCCCCTTATTGAAGATGTTATCCATCTGACGACATTTATTGCGCGAAATTCGAATCTCGAGATGGAGAACCGCGTTTCTGATGGAATTCGAATTGAATAATCAAAATCAAAATTAATAAACGAGGAGTATCAAAAAAAAATTTTTTTTTAAGCGTTTCGTTTATTCTTGACTAATCGTTCAATGCTAGTTTCGGGCTTTGATTAATATCGGCAAAAAACGTCGGTCTTTCGGTAACAAGAAAAGATTTATGCATTAATTCGTTGACAAATTGTGAATAGCTGCTTATTTTGTATTCGGGAAATCTTTTTCTATATTTTATTATGACCGGGGGGATTATAATAAATTTGCATGTTATCTGAAGTTGAAAATGGAAAGGGGGCAAATATATTAAATAGAAAAATTACTTGAATTTATGCCGAGTATAAAATATGCATTAAGTATTAAGTATATGGAGCAAACCTATTTATTATAATTTTGGACGGTTTATATTTTTTTTTTCGCTTTTTGCGCATTTGTGAGCGTTCGTGAGTTGCCGTAATTAAATCAAATCGGAAGTAAACGCACAATTTTTGAAGTTATACTTCTTTTGGCGCGTCGAGAGTAAAGTTCTGCCAGCTAAGTTGGTGTTATCAATATATCTTCTTTTCTTCTTCTTCTTCTTTTTTCTTCTTCTTCTTCTTTTCTCTACGAGCTAATAGATTGTTGTACGCCAGCACATCTTTTCAACTGTGTTTTGGCCTACCCAATGGTGTTCTACGCCTGGGTGATAGGTCTCAAGCTTTCTTCACTATTCTGGTACTATTCATCTTCAATATATGGCTATTTCTTTCTGGTCTTTTTTTCTTGGCCGACTCTTCTATTTTCCGTGATTCGCAGCCACGTCTAATTCCCTCACTCTGTATGTGATCTCTTTTTGGCACCCCCCTTATTATTTTCCCCTTAAAATCATAATTTTTGATCATCTCTTGCGCAATACCTTCGCCATTTGGTCAAAAAAAATTTTTGCCACTCATAAAAAAACCACATTTTGCCAATTAGATGGGGGGCGCACCAGCGAACGGTTCCGCGCCTTTCGCAACGTGGAAGCGGTTCGCGAAAAAGGGTTCGCCGGAAAATCGTCGGCGACCGTAAAATGGGACCGGCCAATTCGATTTAATAGGTAATCAGATTGCCGAGCGAACTCAATAATACAAAGGTGGAGACAATGAAACTTCTGGAAAATTCGCTTCCTGGCCGGGAAATGGCCTGAAAAAGAATTCCATTCGCAGAGGAAACCTTATCTATCCATCATAAAATTGGCATTTTGATAAATTCCGGACGTCTTTTTTTCGACGTCTCCTCGGAGCGCGGTTCGACAAAGACAAGGACCGGAGATGGCGTCCCCGAAGGACGCACGCAGATATACGCCGGACACAATAGTTCGAGCTTGAAAGGACAAAGCGCCCGCAATTACGGTTAGAATAATCAAAGTCTACATCCTGTAATGGGCCGAAGACTGGCGTTCTTCTCTCTTGCGCCGCCCGCTCCCGAGGTTACATTCATTTTTGTTATGAAAGAAACCGCTATTAAAGTTTCATTTCTGCTCCAGATTGAATATGTAGACAGTTCTGAAAGGGTATTCTTCTTTTATCGTTTCAAATTCTTACGGGGGCATTTTTCTTTGCTTTTGAAGTTATACTTCATGCTTAAAGTCGTTTGATTCGAAAAATTTAATTTAGTTCATTAAATATCGATTATATCTTCGAAAAATGTATTTTTACCATAGCAATGAGTGGAAGCGAGCGAAAAGATACGACAAACCCATAAGTACGAGTGAGAGGAACGATGAAAATTGTTTACTAAATTTTTGTGATCAAAATTATTGCGAATCGTGCTTAAAATCGAGTGTGCGCATTCGAGCTCAAAGTGGCACATTCCGATCTCGGGAAAATGGAGCGCGCCGCTCCGCGTCGCGCTCCATTTGCCTCCCTCGCTCGGAAATGTGCCACTTTTCGCTCGAATGCGCACATCCTCGTGTTTATTGAAAATTTGTATACTAAACTTACCTTCAAATCAAAAAATTTATTAAAATATCGATTATATTTTCGAAAAACGTATTTTTACCATAGCAATGAGTGGAAACGAGCGAAAAGATATAAAAAACTCATAAGTACGAGTGAGAGGGAACGATGTTATCTAATATTTTGTCTATGTTATTGTGAATCGTGCTTAAAACCGAGTGTGCGCATTCGAGCTCAAAGTGGCACATTCCGATCTCGGGAAAATGGAGCGCGCCGCTCCGCGTCGCGCTCCATTTGCCTCCCTCGCTCGGAAATGTGCCACTTTTCGCTCGAATGCGCACATCCTCGCATTTATCGAATTTAATTATATCTAATTTAGGCACGCCAAAGAAGTATAACTTCTAACGCACGCACCGCTTTTTTTTAATGTGTGCGTTTTTAATCGTGTGAGAGAAAGAGGTCATGTTGATCTTGTCCGCCGAAATCCATTGTTGGCACGTTTACATACAACGTGCTTAATTGGAGAGTGATTGCTCTAATTGATTATTAGCTGTCGAGACACGTGCAGGTTAATAATTTGCTCAATTTGATTATAACAATTCGGCCAGATTATGGAGTAATTTAAGCCAAAAAGAGTACTTTAAGTAATTACCATCAAGCGTTGAAATAAGCCTTTCACTATGTAAGTCAAACTAGTGTTACATAAATAAGTGCGCTGGAAGATTAATTTTTCGGTCTTGCAGAAGAAGTTATCGCATTTATCGAATTTAATTATATCTAATTTAGGCACGCCAAAGAAGTATAACTTCTAACGCACGCACCGCTTTTTTTTAATGTGTGCGTTTTTAATCGTGTGAGAGAAAGGGGTCATGTTGATCTTGTCCGCCGAAATCCATTGTTGGCACGTTTACATACAACGTGCTTAATTGGAGAGTGATTGCTCTAATTGATTATTAGCTGTCGAGACACGTGCAGGTTAATAATTTGCTCAATTTGATTATAACAATTCGGCCAGATTATGGAGTAATTTAAGCCAAAAAGAGTACTTTAAGTAATTACCATCAAGCGTTGAAATAAGCCTTTCACTATGTAAGTCAAACTAGTGTTACATAAATAAGTGCGCGTGGAAGATTAATTTTTTCGGGTCTTGCAGAAGAAGTTATTGGGTTATTTTTTCAAAATTGCCGGGACACCTTTTGGCTTAAATGTAATCATATTTCGATTAAAAGAAGATCCCTTTAAATTGCAATTTTTGTTCTCTTGTCGTAAGGAGTTCGTTGTCTCATGTGATAATTTTGGGATTTTTTATAATTAATTTTTTTTTTTAAAAACGGACACATATTTACATGCAATTTAAGCTGAAATAAAAGCAATAACATATCTATTTAGTTTTTAAATTTCGAATGATTTTCTCTAAGTATACTGAAACAGCGACTAATTTAAGATCGACTTTAAATTTTAAAATTGGCGCCCTTGTGGAATATTAAATAACGGTTTTTTTAAAAATCGCAGAGACACCTATTGGCTTAAATTTAATCTTATTTCGATTAAAAAAAACTGCATTTAAATTGCATGTTTTGTTCTCTTGGTATAAGCGATTGGTTGTCTCATTCTGTATTTGTTGTGACGATTTTAAGAGTTTTGGTATTGACTAAATTAAAAAATATATTTTTTTAAAACGACGAGTGGTATTTTAATACAATTTAGGCCCAAATAAATTCAATAACATATGTACTCAGTTTTTAAATTTCAAGTGATGTTCTCTAAGGATACTAAAATAGCGATTTTTTGAAATATAGTTACAATTTTAAAATTGGCGCCTTTGTGTAATATTAAAAAACGGTTTCTAAAAAAATCGCTGAAACACCTGTTTGCTTAAATTTAATGTTCTTTCGATTAAAAAAAAATTATGTAATTCGGACTCTTTGTTTTTCAGTTATAAGCCATTCGTTGCTTCGTTCTGTATTTCTTGTAATAATTTTCGAAATGAGTAAATCAAAAATTTTTTTTTAAAATGGACAAAAATATTTTAGTGCAATTTAGGCCTAAATAAAAGCAATATTATATGTACCCAGATTTTAAATTTCAAGTGATTTTCTCCAAGGATACCGAAGCAGCGATTTTTTTAAAAACAAGTTTACATTTTAAAATTGGCGCCTTTGTGAAATATTAAATAACGTTTTTTAAAAAAATCGCTGAGACACCTATTTGCTTAAATTTAGTCCTCTTTCGATTAAAATAAATTTCATTTAAATCGGGCTTTTTGTTTTTTAGTTATAAGCGACGGGTTGCATTGTTCTGCATTTGATGGGGCGAACTCGAGATTTTCTATTGTAAACAAATGAAAATAATACTTATTACTTTGAAAATAGATACAAAAGTACATCTAATCCTAGTGCTTAAAATAAATTTTACAAAATTTTATGTATTACTCGTTGTTAATAGACGAATCAATTAATCAGTGATTTGCTGAGCTATACCCCGGTCAAAATTTAGACGAAAAGGCCATTTACTGGACTAAATGTTTTCATTAATTTGGAAAGAAAAATATCATTTCATTTCAACTGTAACGGTTGTTTTGGTTTTATTAATTTAGTATTTTTTTTATATCAAAATATCTCTCGATACAACAAATCGGTCATTCACTGGACGTTTTACCCTAAAACTTATTTTAATTTTCAAAATTAAAACGTTTTTAATTTGTGAAGTCATCGTAAGGAACTCAATAATTAAAATCCGATCGATGACCAAATTGAAAATTAACTCGCCTACAAATTGTTATCGAAATTTTTTTGACAAATTAATATTGCACAAGTCGAGCTTTTGAAGAGCAACATTTCACGTCTTGTTTTATTAAAAGAGCACAAAAAGGCAATGAATACCATAGTTAAAATTTATTGTTAGAACAACCTTTTAGGGCTTAGTTTTTGGCGCGATCAATCTCTATCAACGCCTTTCTGTGTTAACATCGCATGTTTAAATGATTGCCGGCAGTTCGGCAACAAAATATGAAAGTAACGGAATTTAATAATATTTTTTACACTCGTTCTCGCTAAGAAATTACTTCCTCCCGTTTTTTTTTCTCCTTTAATACTCATCCAGATGTTAACTTCTTCGGTTAATCCCGAAATTTAATCAATCGACGAGGCAAACGCGACTTAAAACGCTAATAGCCTTATCGTAGTTGGAGGGAGTCTTTGATCAAATTTAATTCAATAGAAAAAAAAAATAATGCCAATCCTCTTTTTTTCTAAACTTGCTGGGTTTCTGATCTAACTCACAATGTTTCTTAAAGGAGATGTCTTCTCTTTAGCCTTTCGTGTACTAGGCGGGGCATAACTAATGTGAACAATTTTTTTTTTGCTAAAACGAGACGTTTGGTAATCGAGCTTAAAACCAAGTGTGCACATTTGAGCTCAAAGTGGCACATTTCAGATCTCGGGAAAATGAAGCGCGCCGCTCCGCGTCGCGCTTCATTTGCTTCCCTCGCTCGGAAATGTGCCACTTTTCGCTCGAATGCGCACATCCTCGTATTCATTGATTTTTTTAAACTGCAATGCTCACATTTAATTTAGTCGCGCCAAAGAAGTATAACTTCTAACGCACCAAATTTTGTACTTAGAATTAAGCTTGAAGTACAGTCGAGAGCAAAATAATTCGACAGTTCTAGTTTTCAAAATTGGTTGTTTATCGAATTAAAATTCCATTATAAATTCGAAAAATGTATTTTTACCATAGCAATGAGTGGGTGTGAGCGAAAAGATACGACGAATACATAGGTACGAGTGAGAGGGAATGATAAAAATTATTTACTAATAATTCGTGGCCTAAATTATTGCGAATCGTGCTTAAAACCGAGTGTGCATTCGAGCTCAAAGTGGCACATTTCGATCTCGGAATGAAGCGCGCCGCCCGCGTCGCGCTTCATTTGCCTCCCTCGCTCGGAAATGTGCCACTTTTCGCTCGAATGCGCACATCGTCGTATTCATTGATTTTTTTAAACTGCAATGCTCACATTTAATTTTGTCGCGCCAAAGAAGTATAACTTCCAACGCACCAAATTTGTACTTAGAATTAAGCTTGAAGTACAGTCGAGTGCAAAAGAATTCGACAGTTATAGTTTTCAAAATAGGTCCGTTTATCGAATTAAAATTCTATTATGAATTGGAAAAATGGATTTGCCAAATATGGAATCGTACAGGTGCAACCACTGTAAATTTTTTGAAATGACTTAACTACCTGTTTTGCAAATATAAAAATCAATACTTTGAAGGCTTTATGAAAAATCAATACATAAACTCCGCCTATTTACTTAAGAATTTTATGGGCGAAAATTTGCCTTAACATATAGGCAGCTCTAATATTTCTAAATTTCCCTTTATTAAATTTTGCAAAAAATAAAACAGGAAAGTGTTGTCATTAATTCCAGTTTTTTATGTGCGACCATTCTATCGCATGAGAACGGCCGTTTAGCCATTTTTCTAAAATCTCGAGTTTTACACAATTTAATTTGGCAATTCTAATAGTAAAATAAAATATTTCTTTCTCTGATAGCTATGCTGCAATTTTTTAAACAATTTTTGGGGGTGTAATAAATAATAACAAATAATTGTATCGCATGAGAATGGCCGTTTAATCATTTTTCAAAAATCTTTAATTTTACAATATTTAATTTGGCAAATCTTACAGAAAAAAGATATATTTCCTTCTTTGATAGCTACCCCGGAATTTTTTTAACAATTTTCGGGGTTATAATAAACAATAATAAATAATTGTATAAAAAAGGAACGGCTGTTTTGCTATTTTTCAAACATCTCGAGTTTTAAGGTGTTTAATTTGGCAATTCTAATAAGAAAAAAAATTATTTCTTATTTTGACAGCTACCCTGGAATATTTTTAACATTTTTCGGGGTTATAATGAACAATAATAAATAATTGTATAGCATGAATACACCCATTTCTCAAAAATCTCAAATTTTACAGTATTTAATTCGACTTCGAAGCATTGCAGTAATTGCAAGACGTACTGTTTTACTTATTCTATTAAACACCCTTTTTTTATTTAAATTAACAACAATTACTTTCATTGCTGGGCCAACCAATAATATTAAATACGGCGAAAAACGATTATTCAATTTTAATATTGCGTGAATTAAAAAGTAATTAACATCCAACAATTTTTACGGATCTACAGCGAAAACGGTTTCAAAAATTTAAACAAGGAACGCGCCTTTAAATTTTTATTTTTTGAGACCGAAATCGACCAGGAATAAGTTCTCGTTTGGTCAATTGTGAAAAACTCGCTGCAAATACGATTAAAAAAAAAAAAAAAAAAAGAAATTGCCTTCTAATTTCGCCGGCGATTACAACTGAAAGCGCCCCGAAAAAGTGCCTCGCTCGGTCAACTTTTACGCACCCACGGCTTATACGGTTTCATAGCTTAAATATAAACTTCTCCGATTTAACAAAATCAACAATTTTTTTTCTACAGTATTGTTTTAAATGATTAGAATAGTGATCCATTTGAAAAGCGGTCGCTCAAGTTTGACGTTGCGTTAATTAAAATGAATTTTCAAGTGACAAGTCGAGGTCAGCGAAAAAATGATCGCGACATAAATAGACCTTTCAATTTTATACAAGAGTGGTTGGACTTGTTCACCTCATAATACCTGAGAAGGTGTTATCATTGAGGCAGCAGGAATGCTGCTAGTCCGTCAGTGTTTGAGTGCGTATTCCTCCCTGACGGACATGCCAATGTGTACATCTGATCAGTTATGTTAGACTTCTCATGCTGCACTAATACTATCCAGCCCAGGATAATATAAGTTCACCGTGGAAGTCTATATATGAGTTGACAAGTTCGAACATTTTGTTTTTTTAAAAAAAAAAATCTTTCTAACTCGAGCAATATTCTCTGTGTACTACAGTAGACCCTCAATTACATTCTTAAGAGTTAAATTAATAAATTTTGCGCAAATTAATCAAGTTAATTAAATGGAATTTGTACACAATAAAATGCGATTAATTCTGCGTACTACAGTACACCCCCGATAATTTTATCAAGTATTAATAATTAAATAATTTCAAAAAATAAAAACCACTAATTAAGTGGCGCTCTAACGATATGAAATATATTGAATTGTGTGTACTACAGTAGACCCCCGATTACTTTTTTACGTGTTAGATTAATAAATTTTTCCAAAACTAAAAATTTAATGAATTGGCATCTTTACACGATAAAATACATAAAATACATATTCTATTAAACACCCTTCTTTTATTTAAATTAACAATTACTTTCATTGTTAAGTTTGTGTATTTTTATTAATAAAAGTCTATTCTAATGCATAAATAGATATGTGTTTTAAATAAACCTATTAATTATTAATTATTAAAATATAAATTTCTTATCATTTAACTGCCATAAAGTACAATTTTGGTGATTTTATTTTATTTTTGGGGTATAACAAACCCCACCTAGTATGGCATATGACATTTAGTCACCTAGTATGTGGAAGGTAAAAAAATACGTTTCGTCGCATTTGTTCTCTCTTCGCTGTACGTTTTTCTTCCAACAACACACAAGTAATTTTTACATAAATCTACCCAGCAAAATTTGTCGAGCTTCACCCTAAAACAACGTACATTTGTTAAAACTTTTACGGGGTGTTATTTTCGAAAGTAATTAATCGAAAACAATAAAAGGGAAGATTAGTTTCTGGGAACAAATTCAATGAGCGTCGCGTGACTTCCATAATTCTTAATATATGCGGCAATAAAACGACTGCTAATGAACTATAAAATGGTAACCAATTTCGTAATGAAGTAAATATATAATAAAAGAGCAGATCGATGCGGGAATTTTCGATATTAAGACGTAAACGTTTCCGGCGCTCGAAGGCCCCCCGTTTTATTCTAACCAAATAATTGCGTTAAATATTGACGAGCAATCGGTCGAGATTCCCACAATTATTATTTATTTTCGTCTTAACTATGCATTATCTTTAATGGTGGGCCTAGCAATAATTGTAACAGCTTGCGGTAGTTATCGATACTTTACACTGTGTTTACCGGTGCCATTATTTATTTCTCGTGTTGTTCGCGTTCGTTCCACAAATTCGACGACTTCGTTCCTAAATATTACATTTCCTTCCACGTTGCAAAGGGTTCAAGTCGAAGTGGACGCCCTTGTTAACATTTTTAATTCGGAAACGCTTTGGGTTAAATAAAAACTAAGCATTTGAATTGTAAATAAGTGTGGCCGGCTTTAAAAGCGCTTAAGTGTTTGGGTAATAATTTTTAGTGGTTATTTAATTCTGGAGTAGTTAATTTTTGATGAGTGGGCTAGGGTGCGACAAGTTGACGACCTTAAGGAAAAAATAGTGATTCACAAAAAATATTTATATTAATAAATAAATATACATATATGTATGACAGTTGCAATTTGTCATCTTGCCCCACTCGCCCCCACCAAAGGGGTGGACGCCATGGTACTATTTAGCTTTGAAAAAATCTTCGAGAAGGGTCGAGAATCGATTAGATTCGGAATTAATCGAGAGATTTTTTAAAATAACGATTTCTCGGTGAAATATAACAATTTCTTTTCTATATTTGTCCATCGTAAACGAAACCACAATTTTAATTTGTTAAAATGGACATTTGCGGAATCGATTTAGAAGTTTTTAGAGAAAAAATTGGGGCGTTTATTTGTAAAGAATTACATTTTTAATGGCTATTGTTTTAATTCGATATTTACAGGACTTGGCCGAAAAAATGATACATTCTTTTTCAAAATTATTTTAATCTTAGGTGTGGTATGTTTGATACAATGGTTAACAAACACTTTATTTAAATAAATGTTTGTTGTATCAGGGCTAATAGGCCCAGAAAAAATTGATTAATGTTTCAATAGGTTTTTCGATTTTTAATTATTTAATTTTAACGCAAGATCAATGTGATTATTACCAAATATTTCGTTTAAATAAACGATTGCTAATAAGTCGGATAAAATTAATAAAGAGTCGAATGTGTTTTGCCTTTGAGAAATAAATGCAATTCTTTTTAAGTTACTAAATTTAAGGCAGGGGCTGTTTAATATAATTTTGAACAAAACTTTTATTTAAATAAATGTTAGGCGTACCATTGGTAATAAGCTCGGAAAAAAATTAATAAAAATGGTTTGCTTTTAATAATTAAATGCAAATTATTTTTTTTTTCAAATTTAATATGATTCTTAATACAAACTGTTTTATTTAATTTTTCTTTTTGACTTATAATCTAGGTTAAAATTAATTAAGATTGCAATCTGTCCTAAGTTTAGAATTTCTTAATGATTCGAAATAATTTAGATTAATACATTACACGAAAAATTAATTGAATAATTTTAATCGTTTTCTCTCACTTGCATTGACAAGATTATCGTATCTTCTCGCTCCCTTCCACTCATTGCTATGGTAAATACATTTTTCGAATATAAAATCGATAATAACTAAATTAAATTAAAATTTTTGATTTGAAGGAGCGCACGGTAAATTATACTAATATAATAAACACGAAGATGTGCGCATTCGAGCGAAAAGTGGCACATTTCCGAGCGAGGGAGGCAAATGAAGCGCGACGCGGAGCGGCGCGCTTCATTTTCCCGAGATCGGAATGTGCCACTTTGAGCTCGAATGTGCACACTCGGTTTGAAGCACGATTCGCAATAATTTTGATCACAAAAATTTAGTATCGTTCCATCTCACTCGTACTTATGGGTTTGTCGTATCTTTTCGCTCGCTTCCACTCATTGCTATGGTAAAAATACGTTTTTCGAAGATATAATCGATATTAACTAAATTGAATTAAAATTTTTGATTTGAAGAAGCGCACGGTAAATTATACTAATATAATAAACACGAAGATGTGCGCATTCGAGCGAAAAGTGGCACATTTCCGAGCGAGGGAGGCAAATGAAGCGCGACGCGGAGCGGCGCGCTTCATTTTCCCGAGATCGGAATGTGCCACTTTGAGCTCGAATGTGCACACTCGGTTTGAAGCACGATTCGCAATAATTTTGATCACAAAAATTTAGTATCGTTCCATCTCACTCGTACTTATGGGTTTGTCGTATCTTTTCGCTCGCTTCCACTCATTGCTATGGTAAAAATACGTTTTTCGAAGATATAATCTATATTTAATGAACTAAATTTAAGTTCGATTGCCAAACGCCTATTTTTAACAAAAAAAAAATTGTTCGCGTCAGCTATACCCCACCTAGTGCACGGAAGGTTAAATGAAATAAAAAAAATAACAAAATTGATGTACTTTTATGTCTATTTTGCGGTACATTGTGCTCTATAATTGTCAAAGGGTGTCCAACCTAAAATATCTGTTTCATTTCCACCGACAAATTGCATTCGGCTAAAGATATAAGCGAAGATAAATGTGCAATTTTCATCATCAAGTTCAACAACTTTAGATCTAGTCTGCTTTAATTCCGCACTCGAGTCGTTTCTCAAATTTGTCTGTGTTGTTGGAATGTAAAAGCTAACTTATCGTTGCATTTTCCTGCAGGTGCACGGGATACGTACGAATGCAAAACTTTAAATTTAAATTATGTGTAATGTAATAAAGGGCTTTGCCAAGTTTCGCCCTCGTAAAACTTCGCAACTTTTCCGATTCGAAATGCTTTATAAAGGCTTCGATTATTGCGTACGAAGCGCGTTAATTTACTCGTCTGACTAATTCTTTGAATAATTTGATGTTGCCCCCCTCCCGAACGTGTCCGATGCGATTATTACAATGTTTTTCTAAAGTGTAATTAAAGATTTTTGGCGCCGTTTTTTGACGATAAAAACAATCACGTTTTGCATCGATTTTAAGGTTGTTCGCTCGGGACAGTCGGAGATAAAAGTACTGGCGTACAGTTAGTACAAAAAGTTCAATATATTTAGTGGTTGAGTATTTTATTTTTGTCAGAGATTGTACTTGATGCATGGCATACAGAATGCACCAATACAATTAATGAAAGTAGATGTGGCACCGCTGTAAATGCTTATACCGCATGTGCTATAGATGTATAGATCCATAGATGTAGGGTAAACGTTCAGTGAATGACCGATTTGTTGCACGGAGAGCTATTTTGATGTAAAAAAAAACAAATTAATAAACACATCATATCCAAGAATAAACTTTTTAATTATAATCGAAGATCTATTGTCAAATTGCATTAAAAGTTATAAAAGATTATATTCTAGGTTATTTTTTCAAATAATAGTCGCGGATATATTCGCAAATTATAAGCTTGAATGCATTTTCGACTTATATATTTGCAGATTTATCGCCACATTGTAAGTTAAATTATAATAAATTATTTTGCACCAAAAAAAAAAATTTAATAAAGTCCAAAAGGGCATGTAATTTAAAAGACGTTTTTTTTTGGTATTAACTATTGAGCCCAAAGGCATACGTATAATTGTAGACCTTTTGGGCTTCAATTTTGTCTCTCATCAGTGTATTCATTTGCTGCTAGCTTATTCTGATTGAGCCAAAAAAATTATATGCCTTTTTGACAGTACAATATGTTTAAATATGAGATTAACGTACAATCTAGTTGTATTATAATTTAAAATTAAATCTTGAATTTTATAATCTAACTTACAATTGAAAGTAAGTGGGGTAAAACGTCCAGTAAATGACCGATTTGTGGCATCTGAAGCTATTTTGATATTAAAAAAAAAAGAAAACAAATTAATAGATCTAAAATAACCGTTACAGTTAAAATGAGATATTATTTATGTTTATTAACAAAAATATTATCGCAATTTGGTAGCTATGAAGAGTATAAAATGAGACTCCAATAAATGACCACTTTTATCTAAAGTATGACCGGGTATAGCCTACGTGTAATTTTTTAAATTTCTCGGTCATTTATTGGTGGGTGGCCAGAGGCTGGACGTTATATGTTATACACATCCCTAATCTATTTAATTAATATCTCGGTGAAAAAAAAATTGATTTTTTTAATGAAATAAATGACACCATACAATATCCTATTTCAATTTCATCGAATTGGCAAAAAATTAATATACGAGCGATCAAAAACGACTGTGCTCAAAAAAATTCCAAAAAGCGAACAGTTCCTCATCAATTCGCCCGTTAGTTTTAATATTTTCTACATTAATGCACTCTTCTGGGCGAAGGGAGGAAATAAATTGTACTAATTCTTATTACCACTTCACACAAAGAGCTTATACTTTCTTTCCCGAGGAAAAATTTAATTAATTTTCTTGGCAAAGATAAAGTACATCTATCATTCTTAATTTGGAACACACTTTTTCCTGTAAAACATTTTGCCCGAAATTATTATTATTGCGGCGCATTAGTGGAGTGTACGATTCGAGTTTCTTTTTTGCTCTTCGATCGCATCGAGCGGCTTTTAAAATAGCGGAAAGCTCCAATAAATCTCGTTTTAAAGCGAAAATATGGATTAAACGAGCGGCGGAGGACGTCCATCTAATTTTTAACCGGAAATAATATTTGCGTTAAATGGCAGCTTCTGGCCGCGTACGGCCCCATCAGATTCAGAAAACCGCATAACTTTATTAATTCGAACGCAGCGGCCTATTAACTCATTTTCGAATGCGACACATAAATTAAAACGGCCGCGTTTTCGTGTTTTTTTTCTGCTGTATGTGAAATAGTTGGTATTTAAACACGCACATAAAATAATTGGGGTAGAAAAATTGGGTCGTAATTTTCCGATTTGACAAACGCCTCAAATATTTACTGCACGTTGAAGTTTGATTAGGGCGTTCGAGACATGCGAGTGGCCCCGTTTTAAATTTCGAAAGAGGTTTATTTTCTTGCGCTTTTCACGTGGAAGGCGTTTCGGTAAACAGAATTTACGTTTTAACGTTAATTATTAATTTTACTTATACGGGTAGCACGTCTTTAACTAATTTCAGTTAAATTTCTACAAAGGAAGGCCTTTCTGTAAGTCTCCAAAGAAATTAGGACGTCCTAATTGAAATTGTTTCCCTTCTTGTCATTGCCAAATGCCCAAAATATTCTTCTTTTTTTTCCGTACTACAGAAATCAATTTCCCAAAGATTTTTTTTTTCAATTTACATAAAGTAACGGGACCAATAGATGGGAGCTCCCCAATAGATGGATAAACATTTTTTTAATAACTAATTACATTAAATTTAAGTATAAAAGTGTAAAATAAATTTTCTGTTCAACATATCTTATAGGAAAATAATTAATATCTTCTTCGATAGCTGTCCGAAATTTTTTTAATTATTTTTTACGTGTTTAGTAATATGTTATAAATAATTATGTAGCCCCATAACGGCCGTTTTGGCAAATTTCAGAAATTTTCATTTTTGCAGTTTGATTTCAACAAGTCTTATAGGAAAATAATTAATGTTTTCTTCGATAGCTATCCGGGAATTTTTTTAATTATTTTTTAGATGTTTAGTAATATATTATAAACAATTATTTAGCATCAGAACGGCCGTTTTGTCAAATTTCAGAAATTACCAATTTTGCAGTTTGATTTTCAACATATCTTATAGGAAAATAATTAATATTTTCTTCGATAGCAATCCCAGATTTTTTAAATTATTTTTGCCGTTTATACTAATCTATTATAAACAAAATTGCAGAAAATCTTATTTTTGCCATTTGATTTCAACATTAATTATAGAAAAATAATTAATATTTTCTTCCATGGCTATCCGGGATTTTTTTTATTATTTTTTATGTGTTTAGTAATATATTATAAACAATTATTTAGCATTGTAACAGTCTTTTTGGCAAATGTCAGAAAATTCCATTCTTACAGTTTGATATTCAACATATCTGGTAGGAAAATAATTAATATTTTCTTCGATAGCTATCCCAGATTTTTTAATTGTTTTTCCGTGTATAATAATATATTATAAACAATTATTTAGCATCGTAACAGTCTTTTGGCAAATTTCAGAAATTACTAATTTTGCAGTTAGATTTTCAACATATCTTATAGGAAAATAATTAATATTTTCATTGATAGCTATCCCAGATTTTTTAAATATTTTTCCCATGTATAATAATAAATTATAAACAATTATTTAAAATCAAAACTGCCGTTTTGCCTAATTTCAGAAATTTTCATTTTTCCAGTTTGAGTTTCAATTTTATAATCTAACTTACAATTGAAAGTAAGTGGGGTAAAACGTCCAGTAAATGACCGATTTGTTGCATCTGAAGCTATTTTGATATTAAAAAAAAAAGAAAACAAATTAATAGATCTAAAATAACCGTTACAGTTAAAATGAGATATTATTTATGTTTATTAACGAAAATATTATCGCAATTTGGTAACTATGAAGAGTATAAAATGAGACTCCAGTAAATGACCACTTTTATCTAAAGAATGACCGGGTATAGCCTACGTGTATTTTTTAAATTTTTCGGTCATTTATTGGTGGGTGGCCAGAGACTGGACGTTATTTTTTATATACATCCCTAATCTATTTAATTAATATCTCGGTGAAAAAAAAATTGATTTTTTTAATGAAATAAATGACACCATACAATATCCTATTTCAATTTCATCGAATTGGCAAAAAATGAATATACGAGCGATCAAAAACGACTGTGCTCAAAAAAATTCCAAAAAGCGAACAGTTCCTCATCAATTCGCCCGTTAGTTTTAATATTTTCTACATTAATGCACTCTTCTGGGCGAAGGGAGGAAATAAATTGTACTAATTCTTATTACCACTTCACACAAAGAGCTTATACTTTCTTTCCCGAGGAAAAATTTAATTAATTTTCTTGGCAAAGATAAAGTACATCTATCATTCTTAATTTGGAACACACTTTTTCCTGTAAAACATTTTGCCCGAAATTATTATTATTGCGGCGCATTAGTGGAGTGTACGATTCGAGTTTCTTTTTTGCTCTTCGATCGCATCGAGCGGCTTTTAAAATAGCGGAAAGCTCCAATAAATCTCGTTTTAAAGCGAAAATATGGATTAAACGAGCGGCGGAGGACGTCCATCTAATTTTTAACCGGAAATAATATTTGCGCTAAATGGCAGCTTCTGGCCGCGTACGGCCCCATCAGATTCAGAAAACCGCATAACTTTATTAATTCGAACGCAGCGGCCTATTAACTCATTTTCGAATGCGACACATAAATTAAAACGGCGGCGTTTTCGTGTTTTTTTCTGCTGTATGTGAAATAGTTGGTATTTAAACACGCACATAAAATAATTGGGGTAGAAAAATTGGGTCGTAATTTTCCGATTTGACAAACGCCTCAAATATTTACTGCACGTTGAAGTTTGATTAGGGCGTTCGAGACATGCGAGTGGCCCCGTTTTAAATTTCGAAAGAGGTTTATTTTCTTGCGCTTTTCACGTGGAAGGCGTTTCGGTAAACAGAATTTACGTTTTAACGTTAATTATTAATTTTACTTATACGGGTAGCACGTCTTTAACTAATTTCAGTTAAATTTCTACAAAGGAAGGCCTTTCTGTAAGTCTCCAAAGAAATTAGGACGTCCTAATTGAAATTGTTTCCCTTCTTGTCATTGCCAAATGCCCAAAATATTCTTCTCTTTTTTTTCCGTACTACAGAAATCAATTTCCCAAAGATTTTTTTCAATTTACATAAAGTAACGGGACCAATAGATGGGAGCTCCCCAATAGATGGATAAACATTTTTTTAATAACTAATTACATTAAATTTAAGTATAAAAGTGTAAAATAAATTTTCTGTTCAACATATCTTATAGGAAAATAATTAATATCTTCTTCGATAGCTGTCCGAAATTTTTTTTAATTATTTTTTACGTGTTTAGTAATATGTTATAAATAATTATGTAGCCCCATAACGGCCGTTTTGGCAAATTTCAGAAATTTTCATTTTTGCAGTTTGATTTCAACAAGTCTTATAGGAAAATAATTAATGTTTTCTTCGATAGTTATCCGGGAATTTTTTTAATTATTTTTTAGATGTTTAGTAATATATTATAAACAATTATTTAGCATCAGAACGGCCGTTTTGTCAAATTTCAGAAATTACCAATTTTGCAGTTTGATTTTCAACATATCTTATAGGAAAATAATTAATATTTTATTCGATAGCAATCCCAGATTTTTTAAATAATTTTTGCCGTTTATACTAATCTATTATAAACAAAATTGCAGAAAATCTTATTTTTGCCATTTGATTTCAACATTAATTATAGAAAAATAATTAATATTTTCTTCCATGGCTATCCGGGATTTTTTTTATTATTTTTTATGTGTTTAGTAATATATTATAAACAATTATTTAGCATTGTAACAGTCTTTTTGGCAAATGTCAGAAAATTCCATTCTTACAGTTTGATATTCAACATATCTGGTAGGAAAATAATTAATATTTTCTTCGATAGCTATCCCAGATTTTTTTAATTGTTTTTTCCGTGTATAATAATATATTATAAACAATTATTTAGCATCGTAACAGTCTTTTTGGCAAATTTCAGAAATTACTAATTTTGCAGTTAGATTTTCAACATATCTTATAGGAAAATAATTAATATTTTCATTGATAGCTATCCCAGATTTTTTTAAATATTTTTCCCATGTATAATAATAAATTATAAACAATTATTTAAAATCAAAACTGCCGTTTTGCCTAATTTCAGAAATTTTCATTTTTCCAGTTTGAGTTTCAACATATCTTATAGGAAAATAATTAATATTTTATTCGATAGCTATCCCGGATTTTTTAAATTATTTTTCCCGCTTATAATAATATATTAGAAACAATTATTTAGCATCGTAACAGCGTTTTTGGCGAATTTCAGAAATTACTAATTTTGCAGTTTGATTTCCAATAAATCTTATAGGAAAATAATTAATATTTTTTTCGATTGCTATCCCAGATATTTTAATTATTTTTTTCGTTGTACAAATATACATATTTATGATTACATAATATTTTTTTGCTTATTTACTTATTATTATCATAAAAAAAGTATTTTCGTTCGACATGACAATGTTTTGCTTCACGAGCGCATCTGACGGACTCCGTGTATACTTTATTTGTTATAATTAATACATTTAAATGAAATAATACGGAATGTATTATATGATTTTGTTTATATACGAATAACAATGCTAGAAATTGAGCTATTTAATAATAAAATCAAAAAAATATAATACAATTTTCTGTTCAATTATTGGTGAGAAATTTTTTTATCTCGCAAATTTTCTCACCCAATTATTTTGAAACCTAAACCACCTTTTGCGAACGCGCAAAAGTGAGCGAGCAACTTTACCGGCAATTAGAAAATTATAGTAATTTGTACGAAATAAACTCGGGGATCGAATAAAACTGCAATCATCGCGTTAGTTCGGCGTCGCAATTAGCCAACTAGATTTCCGCGGGGCGATAAAAACACCAGCCGAAACATACAATCCATCACATTAAACATGTTGAGTTGTGAATTCGCCTTTTCGAGATATATATTTTTATGAAATGCCTCCTAGAAATTTATACGAAAATTGAACGCGATATTAATTTTCGAGTATTTTTCTCGTGTCACTTATGCGTGACGTGTCGGCGAACGTTTCGTTTCGAAATACGGTTCCCAAAATTATATCTACACGAATTCATATCATCCGCCGACGAAAATAGAATTTTTCTAATGAAAACTGTCGCACCTAAAACGAACTCGGCTTGGCGGCGGCATTCCCGATTAGAAATAATTTTGGGGGGCGCATAAATTTCGGGCAATTTCGAAAAAGGGTGAAACGCGTGGCTTCCCCGATGGGACCGTTTAAAATATGTGGTGCGAACTAAGAAATAAGTTAATTGTCATTCATTAGTAATAATAGTAATGTGTTCACAAAGTATAAACTGATTAAACAAAGAGGGTGCCTTAATTGGCTTAATTGAGACTAAATTTAGGTTTGTAGATTATTTGTATTAGAGTTAGTGTTAAAAGTGACGTTAATTTTGGTAAGTTTAGGCTTTTGGGGGTTTTGCACGTTTCCATTTTCCTATTTCCTGAATACTAAATCACATCTCGTTTAATTATTCGTCCACCTATTTTCACACTATATTTCACGCCGATATCGCAATTCTTATCTCTGCTTCTGTTTAGATTCGCCGATATCGGGCTACGTTTTACTCGGCTTTCCTGCGTTAATCACCAAACGCACACACACACACACAATAATACATAAATCGAAAGATTTATAACGCCCTTAGAAATTAAGTTCGACCATTGTAAACGTTCATTAACGCCGAGCCGCCGAAATTATAAAAAACGAATTAATAAAAGACCTACGGGTATTGTTCTTATCATACACGTAAAATTTTAATTCCCTCTCACTTATTTGTGTTGCTAATTTTCGAAATAAAATAAAGGCTAAAATTGAGAAAAATTTCATATTTTGCTAAGCAAAACTGTGTCTTTTCCCCGCGCTTCCCCTCTAAAATAAAAATTTTCGATACAAACTAAATGAATAGAAATACGTACCCCTTGATTCACAAAAAAAATCGTAGCGCCCTTATTTTCGATCCAATCATTACAAACGACACGGATTCGGAATCCTGAGGCCTTTATACATAAGATACATGTATAATATGTATAGGGTGCGACGTTAATTTTTCGAAAATAAAAAATTGCGATTTTTAGCGCTCATTTTGAGCCAATTTTGAACTTTCAAAAAATTGTAGCGCCGTTATTTGTGGACGGATCTTTAAAAACTATTCAGAATCGGATTGGGCAGCCTTTTTGGCTTCGGATAGGTTTAAGGAACCGTAGGCGTGCTATTCCAGAGCTTTGGGAAAACGTTTTGAAAATTCAAAATCGATGGGTTTTAACCCATGTATTTTGGATAAAAAATGAAAAAAATAGAATTGCTTTATATTGCGAGGGGACGTTCCTACGTACCCCTAGTGACTATAACCGGTGTCATTTCCCCGCGCTTCCCCTCTAAAATTAAATTTTCGATACAAACTAAATCAATAGAAATACGTACCCCTTGATTTACAAAAAAAATCGTAGTGCCCTTATTTTCGATCCAATCATTACAAACGACACGGATTCGGAATCGTGAGGCTTTTTTACATAAGATACATGTATAATATGTATAGGGTGCGACGTTAATTTTTCGAAAATAAAAAATTGCGATTTTTAGCGCTCATTTTGAGCCAATTTTGAACCTTCAAAAAATTGTAGCGCCGTTATTTGTGGACGGATCTTTAAAACTATTCAGAATCGGATTTGGCAGCCTTTTGGCTTCGGATAGGCCTAAGAAACCGTAGGCGTGCTATTCCAGAGCTTTGGGAAAACGTTTTGAAAATTCAAAATCGATGGGTTTTAACCCATGTATTTTGATAAAAATGAAAAAATAGAATTGCTTTATATTGCGAGGGACGTTCCTACGTACCCCTAGTGACTATACCCGGTGTCTTTTCTCCGCGCTTCCCTCTAAAATAAAAATTTTCGATACAAACTAAATCAATAGAAATACGTACCCTTGATTCACAAAAAAATCGTAGCGCCCTTATTTTCGATCCAATCATTACAAACGACACGGATTCGGAATCGTGAGGCTTTTTACATAAGATACATGTATAATATGTATAGGGTGCGACGTTAATTTTCGAAATTAAAAATTGCTATTTTAGAGCTCTTTTGAGCCAATTTTGAACTTTCAAAAATTGTAGCGCCGTTATTTGTGGACGGATCTTTAAAACTATTCAGAATCGGATTTGGCAGCCTTTTTGGCTTCGGATAGGCCTAAGAAACCGTAGGCGTTCTATTCCAGAGCTTTGGGAAAACGTTTTGAAAATTCAAAATCGATGGGTTTTAACCCATGTATTTTGAATAAAAAATGAAAAAAATAGAATTGCTTTATATTGCGAGGGGACGTTCCTACGTACCCCTAGTGACTATAACCGGTGTCATTTCCCCGCGCTTCCCCTCTAAAATTAAATTTTCGATACAAACTAAATCAATAGAAATACGTACCCCTTGATTTACAAAAAAAATCGTAGCGCCCTTATTTTCGATCCAATCATTACAAACGACACGGATTCGGAATCGTGAGGCTTTTTTACATAAGATACATGTATAATATGTATAGGGTGCGACGTTAATTTTTCGAAAATAAAAAATTGCGATTTTTAGCGCTCATTTTGAGCCAATTTTGAACCTTCAAAAAATTGTAGCGCCGTTATTTGTGGACGGATCTTTAAAAACTATTCAGAATCGGATTTGGCAGCCTTTTTGGCTTCGGATAGGCCTAAGGAACCGTAGGCGTGCTATTCCAGAGCTTTGGGAAAACGTTTTGAAAATTCAAAATCGATGGGTTTTAACCCATGTATTTTTGATAAAACATGAAAAAAATAGAATTGCTTTATATTGCGAGGGGACGTTCCTACGTACCCCTAGTGACTATACCCGGTGTCTTTTCCCCGCGCTTTCCCTCTAAAATAAAATTTTTGATACAAACTAAATGAATAGAAATACGTACCCCTTGATTCACAAAAAAAATCGTAGCGCCCTTATTTTCGATCCAATCATTACAAACGACACGGATTCGGAATCGTGAGGCTTTTTTACATAAGATACATGTATAATATGTATAGGGTGCGACGTTAATTTTTCGAAAATAAAAAATTGCGATTTTTAGCGCTCATTTTGAGCCAATTTTGAACTTTCAAAAAATTGTAGCGCCGTTATTTGTGGACGGATCTTTAAAAACTATTCAGAATCGGATTTGGCAGCCTTTTTGGCTTCGGATAGGTCCAAGAAACCGTAGGCGTGCTATTCCAGAGCTTTGGGAAAACGTTTTGAAAATTCAAAATCGATGGGTTTTAACCCATGTATTTTTGATAAAACATGAAAAAAATAGAATTGCTTTATATTGCGAGGGGACGTTCCTACGTACCCCTAGTGACTATACCCGGTGTCTTTTCTCCGCGCTTCCCCTCTAAAATAAAAATTTTCGATACAAACTAAATCAATAGAAATACGTACTCCTTGATTCACAAAAAAAATCGTAGCGCCCTTATTTTCGATCCAATCATTACAAACGACACGGATTCGGAATCGTGAGGCTTTTTTACATAAGATACATGTGTAATATGTATAGGGTGCGACGTTAATTTTTCGAAATTAAAAAATTGCTATTTTTAGAGCTCTTTTTGGGCCAATTTTGAACTTTCAAAAAATTGTAGCGCCGTTATTTGTGGACGGATCTTTAAAAACTATTCAGAATCGGATTTGGCAGCCTTTTTGGCTTCGGATAGGCCTAAGAAACCGTAGGCGTGCTATTCCAGAGCTTTGGGAAAACGTTTTGAAAATTCAAAATCGATGGGTTTTAACCCATGTATTTTTGATAAAACATGAAAAAAATAGAATTGCTTTATATTGCGAGGGGACGTTCCTACGTACCCCTAGTGACTATACCCGGTGTCTTTTCCCCGCGCTTTCCCTCTAAAATAAAATTTTTGATACAAACTAAATGAATAGAAATACGTACCCCTTGATTCACAAAAAAAATCGTAGCGCCCTTATTTTCGATCCAATCATTACAAACGACACGGATTCGGAATCCTGAGGCCTTTTTACATAAGATACATGTATAATATGTATAGGGTGCGACGTTAATTTTTCGAAAATAAAAAATTGCGATTTTTAGCGCTCATTTTGAGCCAATTTTGAACTTTCAAGAAATTGTAGCGCCGTTATTTGTGGACGGATCTTTAAAAACTATTCAGATTCGGATTTGGCAGCATTTTTGGCTTCGGATAGGCCTAAGAAACCATAGGCGTGCTTTTTCAAAGCTTTAAGAAAAACTTTTTTCTTTTTGAAAAAACATGTTTTTTTGGCAAAAAATGAAAAAAATAGAGTTACTTTATTTTGCAAGGGGATGTTCCTACGTATCCCTAGCGACTATGGCCGGTGTCATTTCCTGGCGCTCTCGCTCTAAAATAATACATAATTAGTTTTGGTTTCGATTTACATGGTTTCCCACACAAAAAAAATAAAAATTTTGATTTACACGGTTTACCGTGTACGCAAACAACATAACACGTAGTTAAATTTAATTTATTCGCGTCAAAGAAATATAACTTCTACCTCGCGTTTTTTCATTAGAATATAGCAAGAAAATAAATCATTTAATTTGCGAACCATTAATCCCATTATTGTTTTGCTGATTAGAAATTTTCAATTCCATCTACATAATTCATCGATAGAAACGCACTAATTCGTAGATACAAATTGAGCATTAGTCTCGCGCATAATTTAAAGTTTGTCGTACAATAAATACGAGAATTAATCGTCTCGAATTCAAAACTAAAAGTGGATTTAGTCGACGACCCCATAGATCGGCAATAAATTCGCTGCGAAAAACCTATGTAATAGAATTTTGCTCAATATTTTCGACAATGTAACGCGGCAGCAGCACAGCAGCGGTCGAGAGTAATAAAATTGAGTACTTTATTTAATGGTATATATCTACGGCGTGACCATTCAATTGTAAAATTTGCACCCTTGTTTGTACTATAAATGCCCTCTTAAACGCAGCTATTACTTCCGGTGATTGTTCTGATAACATTTTATTTGAATGGGTTTCCTTTGCAATCTTTCAGTTTCAGGTTACATTTTCTTTGTTGTCCTTCAGTTATGTTACGCGGCCCAATAAAAACTTGGAATTTATTTGCATCAATCTCTCTAATTTGTGGACTTTCGCGTTCTTTGTTTGCGTTTGCTTAAAGCGGCCTCGCCACCCTAAATAGATTTCTTTTCCTCGCAAAAGAGTTGCTTGTTGAGCGACAGTTTTGCGACGAGCCGCTTTTTAATTGCAGTAAAACCTCAGTTATACCGATTCGCGATTATTCGGATTGTCGACTGCTTGCGAAAATTTAACCTCGTTATTTCTTAGTAAAGATTTGATTAATTTATTTTGTATTTCGCACTAAAAAGTGTTTTTTTTGGCTTTGTTGATTTTAAGATGTTTTATTTAGTGATTAATATTTGTTGCGTTTTTTGTAAACATATACCTAACAATTTGACCAAGTTTTTTCTGTTAAAACGGGACGTTTCGTAATTGTGCTTAAAACCGAGTGTGCACATTCGAGCTCAAAGTGGCACATTTCCGATCTCGGGAAAATGAAGCGCGCCGCTCCGCGTCGCGCTTCATTTGCCTCCCTCGCTCGGAAATGTACCACTTTTCGCTCGAATGCGCACATCCTCGTATTTATTGGATTTGCCTATATTATTATTTTACTCTTCAATTCAAAAAATTAAGGCACATTTTGTAGACACTGTTGTAATGAGACTTCATTTATGGATTAATTCAATTTTTAAATGTAAAACAATATTTATATGTTACATAGGGGGTGCATAAAAAATTTTAGAATGACTTGGGTAGGGTATGTTAAAAAAAATTGAGAAATAAGTCAAAATTCGGAAAAAGTTAAAATATTGTTTTTTCATGTACGATGAAGTCTCCCAGCTAGTCTAGTTTAAAAGTACTAAATTAGAAATGTGGTTTTTAGTAAAAATACCCTACTGTAATTTTTAATTAAAAAAAATGCGAAAACTGGTACACTTAATTCAGTTTGATTTAATTAATATTATTTGTGACAGAGAAGAATATGATAGGCAAATTCTATTATTAAGGAGTATGTGCACTTTCAAGCGAAAACTTTTTCCGAATAGAAAATCTGGATTTAAAGGATTTGTTATTAATATAGTCGAATCCAATTAACACGAAGATGTGCGCGTTCGAGCGAAAAGTGGCACATTTCCGAGCGAGGGAGGCAAATGAAGCGCGACGCGGAGCGGCGCGCTTCATTTTCCCGAGATCGGAAATGTGCCACTTTGAGCTCGAATGTGCACACTCCGCTTTTCGCCTCGAATAACAATGATCAATATACTTTAAAAAAATTCAAGTAGTTTTAAAACCGTAGTTGCGCTCTCAAAATGTCACATTATAAATAGCTAAAATTCGTTTTTTTCTATACATTTAATTAATCGAATTTTCGATTATCGGAATGAGCTAAAACAATAATTAGTCCGGATTACCGAGTTTCCACTGTAATAAAAACAATATTTTTAGTTATGTAATTCGAATGGTCGCACTAACAATTCTTTAACCTTTTCATAAAAAAAAACTCATTCAAGACAGTAATCAAAAATTAAAAAAATAAAGAAATGTAGATCTGTTATTTTATTGGGTTGACAAGAAAATAATTTAGGTTCCCTACAAACACAATATTTAAAAAAAAAATAATATATTATTATGACAATGGTAAATTTTAATAAAACCAACGAAATAACAGATTGCTACCATTTAAAACACGCAAAGTTACGTGTCGTTAACTTTTCTAAAACCAAAAACGAATCTTCTTTAATCAACATTAATTATGAATGTGGCAAGATCGAAAAACAATTCGGCGTTAATTGATTTATCGATGGTAATCCTTTAATCGAATCGCCTTATTAAATGCGCAAACCTCGCGCGAGAAATTAATCAAAATTTTATTTCGTTTATTTAAGGCCGATGCTAATCTGAAAACTGGCAAGTTGCGTTTTAATTTTCGAAAATAGTTTCCTTTTAATTGTGGTACTTCTAAAAAAAATTCGGTTGTAATTGCGTTTCTTATAACTTATAATTTTTTTTCAAAAAATTGTAGATTAAATTGGGGTGCGAATACGGCTGTGTTATTGTAGGGGTTTCTTGGGGCATGTTGTTAATTTCGGTATGCCAAATATCAATAATGTGGATCGAATAGTTTTTTAGTTAATCGCAATTGTATGAATTAACCCTTATTTTAGGTTCTTGGGGGCTTTAAAGGCGTATATCTCGAAAAATAGGCCGACGTCGTTAGGGATGTTTTACGTTTTTGAAAAATATAGACTTTTAACTAAAATATAGGGGTGGATGGAATAGGCGACGTCGTGTTAATTTTTTGTGAATTTACAATTGAAATTTTTAAGTGCTGCTATTTATTTTTTTTTGTATGTGATTTCGTTTTACGATCGATGATATTTAAAATACTGTTTACAGTATTTAAACCCACAACGTATTTTAATACGTTGGGGGTTTATATACGGCTATGATGTTTTAGAGGGCGGTTTACGGACTTATTAATTACATAAAAAAAATCGCGAATGTCTCGCGTCAAACGGAAAGCCTTCCGTAAGTTTTTTATTTGAGTAGTTTAGATTTAGAATGATTTAAAAAAATCGTTTGATCTGTTGGAATGTAAATACGACCCTGAAATTCTAGAAGGTGGTAGTTAAAATTATCCAACACCCAAAGAAAAAAAACAGGGTAGTTTTCCCTTACGTAAGATCCAAGTAATTTTTAATAAAATTTTCTTAGATCGTTGTTCAGTTCTTATATAATTTAGAAAATCGTAGAATTCATCGGAATGTAAATGCGACTCTTATATATGTGGGGGGGGGGGGACTGATTAATATTCTTATTAATTATTTTGAAAAAAATTGTGGTTGTTCTGCTTTGAACTGAAAGGCACTCCGATTTTTTTTATATTTGTAGATCAGTTTTGGGATAATTTAAAAATTTCTAGAAGTTACGATTTTAAGGGCTGTCTTAACTACTAGGAAAAAAATTAGGGCTACTTTAGCAGAACCGTTTGGGTATTTTTTCAAAGCAATTTGCGTTAATGGCTTTGCTATCTAAAATTTTCAAAATTCGCATAGACTTTTTGGATATAAATACGATTCGTATATTTTAGGGGGTGGTTTATACACATATTAGTTAGTTGGAAAAACATTGGTGTTGTGTTTTTTAATAGGAATTCTTCAATAATTAATTTTTCTTTTCAAATTTGATGTAGATAGGGTGTCATTAAGTCACAAAATCTTTTAGGGTGCGCCTTACGGTATTGCTATTTCAAAATGGGGTTGTGTCTCTAATAGGAATGTCCCAGTATTTTTTTTTTAATACTTTGTACTAAGAAATTCGGTGTAGGAAGGGTTAATAAATCATAACATTATTTAGGGGTGTACATATAGGGTGTACCTATAGCATTGCCATTTTCAAAGATTTTTTCATTTAAATTTAAATCGATTTCGGAATGGTTATTGTGAATCGCATTATCGAAAATTCTGGAACATTGATATGCCGGTAAAAAGCTAGATAAGCTTCGACGAGTAAACAACAATGTGGGTGGTCTCGTGCATTGCATGTGCCGTATTCAGTGCACGTGCACTTGAAATGCACTTGCCGAACATAGTGGACGTAAATTCGGCAATACGATTGGCTAATTTTTGCACGCGATTTTATTTAGCCAATGGGAATTGCGCAGGCGAGAATGCCTTTACTTAAGCAGTGGCGGCCGGGCGTTCGAAGTGTGCACGTGCTCATAAACTTTTGTGCTATTTTTGTGATTTGTGGTCCCGATGTCGGAAAATTTTGGGAATATCGACGGCCCTTAGGGTTCGACTGTTGTCCTAAGGTAGGATTTTTTGATTTACTATTGATTTTTCTTGCGTTTTCTTCTACTGGCAAATGCGATTAATTTGATTATTTTACGCTGGCACTTGCAATTAAAATAAACTGTTAGGGCTTTTGATTACGCAAGAATTATTATTGCAGAAAGCAAATGTGGGACCGAAACAATTTAAATTGCATCATTTTTTTTATTAGCTTTGCGACTGTTGCTCACAGAACTTGAACGTATGCGAATAATTGTTAGACCGAGGTCAGAATTTTTTGGTTTATCCTTTCACCTCAACATTATCGTAATTTGATTAAAAATCAGCAAATTTCGTCTTTTGCTTTAATTGGGACACCTGGTCAATTCGCACGTTTTATATAATCGTTCCCTCTCACTTGCCTTGACGAGATTGTCGTATCTTCTCGCTCCCTTCCACTCATTGCTATGGTAAATACCTTTTTCCAATATAAATTCGATATTTACTAAATTAACCCCTTGACATACAATGACATCTGGGAGACGTCAATCATTTAGGGTGACATTGTAGATTTTGACGTCTCTAAGACGTCAAGAACTGTATTGAATAAATAGGAAAAAAAAGAGGCCAGGGAGAATATGTTTTAAAATGTTTAAAAAATGCCTCGTTACTCTATATCAGTGTTTCCCAACGCGCCACATGGGGCAATTTAAATGTTTGGGGGGGGCAATATCATTATTCAAGGGCACAATTTGAAAACGTACTTGATTTTTAGTTTATGTTTTGAAAATTTACTTATTTTTTTTTTTCTTAATAGTTTCCTAGCGATTTCTTGCTAAAACCTAAATCTTGTGTCTTGAACAAGTTGTAATTAGGCTTCATTTATGGAATAATTCAATTTTTAAATACAAAAAAAAAATATTTATATGTTACACAGGGGGGCATCAAAATTTTAGAATGACTTAGGTGGGGAATGTTAAAAAGGTTGGGAAACACTGCTCTACATATTTCAAAATGTTTTAAAACTATTTATTATTTATTTTATGTTACTTGTGAAGGGGTAAACAGTACAGCGATTGGCCCTTTTAGAAACTGAACAATTAAAATATTAAATTTCATACTTCTATAAAATGTATTTATGATTTTTTAATGTGCTAGTAGCCGTATAATACGATATTTTTCAATATAAATAATAGTTTGAATAAAAAATTTAACGTTTTATATAAAATAAAAATAAAAATATTTGGTTTATCAAAAAACATAGTTAATGGCCATATAAATATAGTAATTGACTAGTGAATTTACAGTGATTGGCCAATATTTTCTAATTAAGATAAGATATCGTAAATTAGCAAAAAACAAGGAACCATTTATGAGAAAATAAATTATTTTATTTCCCACATACTCAACAAAAGATAATTATAAATTTGTATAAGTACTTATTTAAAAAAAAGCAATTTAAATATGAATTTAATAATTAACTTTATGATATTTACGAAGGCATATGGTCGCAGCGAAGTCAAAACCTCGTATTTCAAAATTCGAAACATTTTAGGAAACAAAAAGAACTATAATAATTTTCTATTATAATTTTGATTTAAGTTACAGTCATGCTGGAAATAATCTCAAAATAAAAAAATTAATGCAAGTGAAATAGGTTTTTAACTTTTAATTATTTGAATTAAATATTAAATATTTTACTAATGATATAAATAGAATTCATATTTTAACCTAAACAAAACTGTTTATCTTCTTCTGCTCTTATATGTTACTTAAAATATACTGCCAATAACCGTCATATAGTCACTCTAACCTTAGAATAGTAATTGGCCGCATGGCTAATTACTGTCGATACCGTTGATCGCGCGATATTTATTGGCCTTTAATTTTTTTTGTAATCTTTGCTTTATTTTAATTTAAATAATTTTTTTTTACAGAATTTAAACCTTTATTGATTTATAATTCTTAATCATTTGTACCAAAAGCTTTTTTTAAGCATAAAAAAATCTAAGAATAGTAAGGTAAATTTGAAAGAATTACGCCCTGGTCATTTTAATGATTGAATATACTCACAAAACAGGAAATTATAAAAAAATGACTAGTTATATCTAGTACAGAGAGGAATAAAGAATTTTCTAGTATTGATGAAAAATTATCTCGCTAAAATATAGATTTACAATCATATAATTTTTTAAATATGGCCAATCATTGTCGTCTGGCCAACAACTGTACTATTTACTTCTATACTCATAACAGTTTAGTTGATCCAAATTAATAGTTTTTTTTCGGACTCATCAAAATCGTTTTTTTTTGTATGTCAAGGGGTTAAGTTCAAATGTTTGATTTGAAGGAGCGTAGGATAAATTATAAAAAAGGAATAAATACGAGGATGTGCGCATTCGAGCGAAAAGTGGCACATTTCCGAGCGAGGGAGGCAAATGAAGCGCGACGCGGAGCGGCGCGCTTCATTTTCCCGAGATCGGAATGTGCCACTTTGAGCTCGAATGTGCACACTCCGTTTTAAGCACGATTCACAATAATTTAAGCCAATTAATTAAACGAAATATCAGTTGAATAATTCTAGTCGTTCCCTCTCACTCGCATCGATGAGATTGTCGTATCTTTTCGCTCTCTTCCACTCATTGCTATGGTAAATACATTTTTTGAACATATAATCGATATTTACTACACTAAATTTCGATTTATGATTTGAAAGAACAAAGAATAAGAAGACAATTTCAATGAATACGAGGATGTGCGCATTCGAGCGAAAAGTGGCACATTTCTGAGCGAGGGAGGCAAATGAAGCGCGACGCGGAGCGGCGCGCTTCATTTTCCCGAGATCGGAATGTGCCACTTTGAGCTCGAATGTGCACACTCGGTTTTAAGCATGATTCACAATAATTAGCTTATTCTCGATATAATACTACTTTATTTAAAACTTTGATTTGATAACAATATGATTCTGATAAATAATAACTGCATTTAATCTAATTTGTTTATTGTCTATCTTTGTCTTTCTCTCTTGAACAAGAACCGTCGCCGGTCGCGTTAGAGAGCTTTTACTGTATTAAATATTTTCGTATTAAATTTAACTTTGGGCTTTAATTGATTTGGAAGAGCAAAACATCGAGGACGAAATACATTCGAAAAAAAGGGGGAAGTGCTCGAATTTGCAACGTTCCAAATTTTAAGCGGAGATGCTATCGAGGGCAATTCTTTATGCTAAAACGGTTGTAATGTTGCAAACCTTACTCTCGTAGCTTCTGCACGTGTGGTATTAATGGTAATTAAATGGACGTTCTACCAAAATCCCTCAGTAAGTCCTCTATTTTAGATAGCTATTGAACCGGCTCCGAGCTCTTTCCTTGTTAACTTTCAGATAAACAATATTTAAAACGACACGAACCGCTTACCCCCTAATTTTCGACCCGAATTTCCCAGCTCTCCGGCCTAATTCCCGAAAACCCCTTTAAAAATGTAAACATTAGAAAAATATGCCGTCGGCAGAAAGGAGTAGTTCGGTGCGCTCAAACAAATTTCGCGAAAAAAACATAATATCGAGGGAGAGGAAAAAAAAGGAGCGAAATGCAGAATATACATAAATATAAATTGAGTCGATCGTATAAATGCAAAACATTGAAATAAAAGCGTATGGAGAGGACTCGATAAATGCTTCGGATCTCGCTTTTAAAGTAGTTCCGTGAATATTTTGGAGGGTTGTCGCCGCGCGCCCCCTTTTCCGTTTTCCGCAAATAATTAGACCAATCGGTCAAACGCGCGTTCTCGCTAAAGGAGATCATTATTTAGAAAAACGAATCCATCTCTTTGTGAACCGCATTTTAATGCATCGAAATTATTCTCTAGACTGTATTGCGACATTTTAGACACCTATTTTTCTGTTATTATCTGAAAAGGTAGGTACAGTCGAACCTCGATAAGTCCCAAGTTGAAGGGAAACTGAAAATAATTCGAGTTATCGATATAAAATTATTAACCTTGAAATATGAAAGTCTTTGCGAAACAGGTTTGAGTTCGGCTTATCGGGGTTCGACTGTATATATACTTATATTATAGAAGTGATTTTCAAAATATGCGCTCGAACAAGTACAACTGTAAAATTAATTTGCTAATTGAATTAAATTCGATAAATAAAAAATAAGCTATTTGCGATTTTAAGGAATTTAAGTTTTATGTCAATCGTAGAAAAATATCAATAATAACAAGTTTTTCTTTTAAAATACTGACTAAAATAAATCAGATTTTTTATTGCCAAAATTAAAAAAAATATATATTTTAAAAACGATTCGGGATTTGCTTTAAATTTTTGCGGCACCCCAAACCGAGACAGCCGAATCCATTATTCCCTGCTCCACCTTTAACCCCCAAAATTTTTGAATAAAAATAAATAACTCGAAAAAAATACACTTTGACTCACAAAAACGATAGTAGCGCCCTCAGTTTTGATCCCATCATTGAAAACGACCAGTATTCGGAATTCTGAGACTTTTTTCAATAAGATACGTTTAAAATCCATATAGGGCGCAATGTTAATTTTTCGAGTAATTAAGGGTTGAAGTTTTAGATTCATTTTAGTAGCAATAAAGTTTACGTTAAAAATATTGTAGCGCATTTATTTGTGGACGGATCTTTAAAAACTATACAGATTCGGATTCTCCAGACCTTTTGACTTCGCATAGGTTGAAAAAACCATAGGCGTGCTATTTGAAATTTTTGAGAAAAACGTGTTCGAAAAGTTCAACTTGTAATTAAATTTTTCTAAATTTCCATTTTGAAAAATTTTAGGTAATGGATTTGCTTTCAATTTTTGTGGGGCGTTCCTATGAACCTCAAACCTATATGTCCGGAACCATTCTTCCCTGCTCTCTTCAACCCCCAAATTTTTGGGAAAACTAAATAATTCGAAAAAACTACGCTTTGACTCACAAAAACGATCGTAGCGCCCTCATTTTCTATCCGATCATTAAAAACGACCCCGATTCAGAATTCTAAGACTTGTTCCTATAAGATACGTGCAAAATTGGTATAGGGTGCAATGTTAAGTTTTCGAGTAATTAAGGGTTGACGTTTTTGGTTCATTTTAGCAGCACAAAATTGTACGTTAAAAAATTGTAGCGCCGTTATTTGTGGAGGGATGTTTAAAAATTATACAAATTCGTATTCGCCATACTTTTTGACTTTGGATAAACTTAAAAAACCATAGGCGTGCCATTTAAAATTTTCGAGAAAAACGGGCCCAAAAGTCGGACTTATAATTAAACCTAAGGGAATAATCGCGCGCTTTAACGAAAAGCTAAAATCCACAAACACAAGTAGTTTTTATGAAGAATTAACATAAAGTCATTGGTAAAACTGCTAACGTGACTCTTAAGTATCGTGTTACGAGTCCATAAATTACAACGTCGTTCCATTCGAGTCCCACACCATAAATTTGACCGATAAACGAAAGCATGTTTAATATATCGCCGTATTTATTTCTTAAATTCACGAATATAAGCTCTCTCTACGAGCTTAAAAGCTCCGGTTATTATTTATAAGCGCGAGCAGCCCAGTCTCCTTTCCCTCGAACGTTGTCAAATCCGCTTTTTTGTCTTACTCCGCGCCGCTAATGCCGCGATTTTTATAAATGATAAACCGCGCCGGCGATCATTTTTCATAGACCTTCGCTAATTGATTCAAATATGGAAATTTTGTTCGTCGCCCTTTTAAAAGTACGAGCCCTTCTCCTTGTTCGATCCTTCCGCTTTTTTCAATGTTTTCTACGCACTTGTGCCCCCCTTTTTTTCTTGCGCCGAAATTATTTTTGAAAAGCGTAATTTAGCAATCGATAAAATAAAAAAAGGGGCTTGTGTCATCAATAACTTTGTCTATTGGCATTTTCATTATTCGCTCTGAATTAAGTTTGACAAGCAGATTTGTGTTGGTAATAAATTACAAGTGTTGTCAAACATTTTGAGTGAATCTCCTAAATATTTTGCTTATTTTATCGATTTATTTTCATACAGTATCGAATCAAAGATTTAAGTACAGTTGAACCCGTTTAAATCGATTTTTTTGGCTGTTTAAATTAGAAGCCATCTTCTTATTAATTAAAAAAATTTTTTTTTGGTTATTTGAATTGAGGATCGACTGTATTAAATATTTAATTTTAACACAAAGATTTAAAATTCATTCAAAAATATGTGATTCTGATATTTATAATGTAACTATGGTTATGAAGTAATCAAGTGCTTCTGATTGGCTAATTAACTGTCGGCCATGATGGTTGATCAAAAAAGAGCCAATCACAGCGATTCATTTAAAGCGGAACTTTCAAAAGTTTATTTAAATTTAAATTTTATTAAGTTAGCTTTTCTCTCAACTTCGGGTTATCGAGGTTCAACTGTACTTTGATCGAAAAATGAAAAACTCGCAAATCAAACGTAAACAAGTTATGGTGGGTGGGAAAAGCAACGATTAAACAATAAATTACGTAGGCAAATCATAAATTTAGAAAATTCCAAATTAGATCAAAATAGAAGCGGAAAAGAAGGAGATCGCCCACAAAAGTTTCCTCCAAGTTTGGCGCGATATTAAAAGTGGCTTCTTAATATTCATGAACCACACTTACTAACATTCTAATTACCCATAAAATTAATGTGGGTTACGGCACCTATATTTCAAACTTCTTCGCTAACTGCTGCCCCGAGGATTCCACTTTTAAGATTCGTTCTGCGCGGTCACTTCGAAGAAGTGCGGCGGCCCTAATATACAGCGAAAACTCGGTTATCCGGACTAATTATTGTTGCAGCTCATTCGGATAATCGAAACTTCGGTTAATTGCACGTATGGAAAAAACGAATTTTAACTATAGTATATAATGTGACCATACTTCCTGTTTTGAATGGGATAGTAAAAAAAATATGAAAAATAAGCGAAGCTCAAAGACATTTTCAGAGCGCAACTACGGTTTTAGAATTACTTGAATTTTTTTAAAGTAAATTGATCATTGTTAATCGTGGCGAAAGCGGAGTGTGCACATTCGAGCTCAAAGTGGCACATTCCGATCTCGGGAAAATGAAGCGCGCCGCTCCGCGTCGCGCTTCATTTGCCTCCCTCGCTCGGAAATGTGCCACTTTTCGCTCGAACGCGCACATCTTTGTTATAATTGGATTCGAAATAATTACTCGCCATAGAACTGACATTTTGTCTGGCACTGCACGTGCTTACACGATAATTGAATTTGAAAGAATAATTTTTTGAGTTTAATAACCCTTAGTTACTCGCGTGGATGCTATTCAGGCACCAGCGCCACAGTTTTTGTAATGCTACATGTTACATTGATTTTATTTAATTGTCTTTTTGCACTTAATTTTAAGTTGGGTATTAATTTTTTTGTTGTTGGGAAATCAATAGTGCATAATGTGAATGACATTAAATAATTGGCAAAATACCTTCAAAATCCTTAGAACCAAGTCATTTTCTAAGTGGTGCCTGAAAAGCACCGCGCGAGTAATTGCGTTACGGTAAACCGCGCGAGTAACTAAGGGTTAAATTTTGAAGCGCTCCCGAAAAATTAAGTCTTTGTTCGAAAAACCCAAAAGACTGTTTTTGTCTAAATTTAATAGGCTTTCGTCTGGTAAAAACCCCATCTGAATCGGCCCAGCCGTTTTCCCGGTTTTTCTAAAATAAGACGTTAGAGTGTATATTTTTTCGAAATGTTTTTTCGGTGCTTTTGGAAAAAAGCTATTTAGAGCGAAAGTAACAGAGATATTTGAGTGGGGTTTAAATTACATTAAATTAGGATCAATGAAGTGCCTTTTGGGTTAATTCGAATTTTCTTTTGCAAAAGATGGCGGAATGGCCAAATTTTCAAAAATTTATTGGATGAATTTTATATTATTATTTTGGGAGCTAGTTATTGTACTTGGGGCAAAGTTTAAAAGAACTGTAATTACACTTTTTCGAAGTAAAATTTAGTCCTTTTTTTATTGGTAAATAATCTGGGAAAAATTTGCCTCCCTCGCTCGGAAATGTGCCACTTTTCGCTCGAATGCGCACATCTTTGTGTTAATTGGATTCGAAATAATTACTCACCATAGAACTGACATTTTGTCTGGAACTGCACGTGCTTACACGATAATTGAATTTGAAAGAATAATTTTTTGAGTTTTATTAACCCTTAGTTACTCGCGTGGATGCTTTTCAGGCACCAGCGCCACAGTTTTTGTAATACTACATGTTACATTGATTTTATTTAATTGTCTTTTTGCACTTAATTTTAAGTTGGGTATTAATTTTTTTGTTGTTGGGAAATCAATAGTGCATAATGTGAATGACATTAAATAATTGGCAAAATACCTTCAAAATCCTTAGAACCAAGTCATTTTCTAAGTGGTGCCTGAAAAGCACCGCGCGAGTAATTGCGTTACGGTAAACCGCGCGAGTAACTAAGGGTTAAATTTTGAAGCGCTCCCGAAAAATTAAGTCTTTTTTCGAAAAACCCAAAAGACTGTTTTCGTCTAAATTTAATAGGCTTTCGACTGGTTAAAACCCCATCTGAATCTGCCCAGCCGTTTTCCCGGTTTTTCTAAAATAAGACGTTAGAGTGTATATTTTTTTTAAATGTTTTTTCGGTGCTTGTGGAAAAAAGCTATTTAGAGCGAAAGTAACAGAGATATTTGAGTGGGGTTTAAATTACATTAAATTAGGATCAATGAAGTGCCTTTTGGGTTAATTCGAATTTTCTTTTGCAAAAGATGGCGTAATGGCCAAATTTTCAAAAATTTATTGGATGAATTTTATATTATTATTTTGGGAGCTAGTTATTGTACTTGGGGCAATGTTTAAAAGAACTGTAATTACACTTTTTCGAAGTAAAATTTAGTCCTTTTTTTATTGGTAAATAATCTGGGAAAAATTTGCCTCCCTCGCTCGGAAATGTGCCACTTTTCGCTCGAATGCGCACATCCTCGTATTTATTCATATTAATTTCTTCACGTGGTTATATTTAATCTATTTACTCCAATAGAAGTATAACTTCTGACGCGCGTATAAAAGTACAGGCACCGGTTTTTTTAATTGATAGCGTAAAACGTGTGTATTACGAAAAATAATGTTTATAACAATTAAATAAAATAATTTATATTCGTGATATATTTATTTATGCATGCTTGCATGTCTGCTTTTTCATACCCCGGTCTTTACTTAGATGAAACGGTCATTAACTGAACTCCTACCTTTTTACACTTTATAATTAACTTTATAAAGTTTATGACCAAATTGCGTTATTGTTTTCATTAATTAATTAAACCATAACGGTTGTTTTGGAGTTTATTAATATTTTTACATCTAAATACCTCTAAATACAACAAAACGGTCATTCACTGGACGTTTTACCCTATTAAATTTATTTCCTTTTTTAGTTAATAGCATTATTCGTTTTCTTCTTATATTCAATTACCTGCAGACTTTAAATCAATTTCTTTCATAACTATGGATAAATAATTATCGAAATAAAACTAAATAAATTTGAATGGCCTTTGTGCAAAATCAAATTGCAATTCATTTCGTAAAAAAATCTTGCAAAACAACAGATCGGCAAATGGCACATTTTTAAGATTGTTCGAAACAGAATCGATGGACCTTTTTTCATCAAAAGACGACATATCTTCCGCCACCAAAATAAAAAACACTCGCAAGTGGCTATATCAAAAATCAATATTTCTTTTTAATAATTATGAGAGCCCTAATAACTTTTAACCGCAAGAAGTCTTACTTTTTTGATCCTTAACTTAACGAATCGTTTTTTCGGAGCGCGAGCGAACTTTTTAATTATGATTGCGGTTAATTAATAGTGGTAATAAAATTCTTAATTAAAATGCAAATTGCGAATAAATTTCTCGCGTACTCTTCTCCGTCAGCTCGTCTCGTCCGAGGTGCAAAAATTAATTGCAGCTGGTAAATCGCGAAATTAACGAAATCAGCAAGAATATTCGACGTTTCCGTCGAGCACTGGCAAGAACGTAAATAGTACACGGTCGAGGAATGCAGATCCGGCGAATTGCAGTCTTAAAAGCGATTTCTTGCCGCAGAGCAGCGCGATTTGACGCTTCGGATGCTTGTTTAGCTCGAAATGTCACACAGTAGCAGAATAATGCGGCTTAGCTCCACACATTTGCATATAATAACGTATTTACCGGCTTGGCTTCATTAGCTAAATGAAGTTATAACGTGGCGGACCCCGGAGAAATCCCTTTACATATGTACAAACACGGCCCCGCACTGCAACCAACACGAACCCGATTTTTTTCCAACCCCAACTCCGCATCGACCCGAACTTGTTACATTTTTTTGCTCCCCGAGCCGGTTGAAATCTAAACCCGACTCTGCGAAATCAAAAATTGCATTTATTCGCACACCACTTTATACCTTCGTGTCGCCTTCCAGAACAAAGCACTCAACATAAGCCGAAAAGTAAACATGAGCCGAAAAGACAGACAGATGCAACGCAAATACGGAGCTTAACAAGCCGTGAAAAGTGGTCTCTATCTGTTTTTGGCGAGAATGGGATTTCGGAATGTCAACCGAGCGGCCCCCGAAATCGTACGCAAAAAATCTGCGAAGAAATAGTTTTAATCCGGGCCGGGAGGAAATCGAGAAGTGAATAAAGAAAGAGACTTTGGGGCAATTAAAGCGGGCCGAAACGGAAAATTGTTCCAAGTACAGTAAAACCTCAATTATCCGGACCTCAGTTATACCGATTCGCGATTATTTGGATTGTTAACTGGTTGCGAAAATTTAACCTCGTTATTTCTTAGTAAATATTTTATTTTGTATTTCGCACTAAATAGTGTTTTTTTGCTTTGTTGATTTTAAGATAATGTGCAACTGGTTTATTTAGTGATTAATATTTGTTGCGTTTTTTGTAAACATATACCTAACAATTTGACCAAGTTTTTTCCTGTTAAAACGGGACGCTTCGTAATTGTGCTTAAAACCGAGTGTGCGCATTCGAGCTCAAAGTGGCACATTCCGATCTGGAATGAAGCGCGCCGCCCGCGTCGCGCTTCATTTGCCTCCCTCGCTCGGAAATGTGCCACTTTTCGCTCGAATGCGCACATCCTCGTATTTATTGGATTTGCCTATATTATTATTTTATTCTTCAATTCAAAAAATTAAAAGTCGAATAAATTAGATCGATTTTTTGTTTGAAAAAGGTTAGATATTTTATTCTTTTTGACAAGTTATCGTGGTGCTCTTCCGCACGCCTAATTGTAGCAAGCTTGATAAAAATATTATTAGGTGTACTTTCGAATGTTTACTAATTCACATTTTTTTTAAAATAATCACGCAATTTCAATGTTTAACATACTTCAATTTCGTATTAATAGTATAATGGTAGATTAATCTTTTCTTTTTAAATTCAAAATTTTATGTAGCTATTTATCAATAAATACGACGATGTGCGCATTCGAGCGAAAAATTAGTAAATAATTTTTATCATTCCCTCTCACTCGTACTTATGAGTTTAACGTATCTTTTCGCTCGCTCCCACTCATTGCTATGGTAAAAATACGTTTTTTGAATATATAGGGGAAAAGTGGCATGAAACAGCCAAGTTTTGAAAAAGCCATTATCAATTACGCGGTAGTTTTCATACGAATCGTTTATGTATTATTATTTTAAGATAGCAACACTAGCCAGATATCCCCCACAAAAATTTGAACGTTCACCGTCAATAAACGGCGCCGATACGACGTATTGAAGATTTTGTCGTCGAAAAGTAAGGTTTTGAGTTCAGTTTATTTGTTTTCTAACGCCTATACGTACAAAACTAATAATAATATGATTACACTATAATTTTATAGATATATTAGGCCTTCTAATAACGTTTATATTTTGTAGACTAATCTTTGATTTCATAGTAATTTTCGAGATTTTGTTTCTTGAGAGAATATGTTTTGAAATAGCCGGACTGCAGTGTAATGAAAAGCCACCTTTTTAAATTTCATAAAATGCAATAATAATTGTAGTAACAGCAATCAAGAGTGGTACCGATGCAAAGTTGTAATGGTTGGGCATATAAATCCTGTGGCGTAAAAGGGAAATTGCATTATTTTTGCTAAAAACGTTTTTAAGTTTTTGCAATGTTTGATCTCAAACGTCAAATTTTTTGACAGTTTCTTAGATTTATGTAAGTAAATATTTTATCGAGAGTTTGCGTTATTTAAAACGTTTTATAATTATATAAGATCTAAAATTATAGCTTAAGATTATTATTAAATAATATCTTCGTTAATGTGCAGTTTTAATCTTGTAATAAGAACATGGCTTTTTCAAAACTTGGGTTGGCTGTTTCAATACCTTTAGGTTATGAAAAAGCCAAATTATATTTTTTTTATAAATGATTAGAAGTCGAAAAATATCGTTAATTTTGAAAAATGTTTTATGACATTACGTACATAAATGCATGAACAATTACAGATTTAAAAAAAAAATTCATTTATTTATGTCCTTGTATATTATTTATCCCTTTTTTTAAAACTGGCTGTTTTATGCCATTTTCCCCCTACCTAATCGATATATTTACTGAACTAAATTAAATTTGTTGATTGAAGAGAAAGTTTAATTTACAAAATTCAATAAATACCAGGATGTGCGCATTCGAGCGAAAAGTGGCACATTTCCGAGCGAGGGAGGCAAATGAAGCGCGACGCGGAGCGGCGCGCTTCATTTTCCCGAGATCGGAATGTGCCACTTTGAGCTCGAATGTGCACACTCGGTTTTAAGCATGATTCACAATATTTTAAGCCAATAAATTAGACAAAAAATTAATTGAGTAATTTTAATCGTTCCCTCTCACTTCCTTTGACAAAATTATTGTATCTTTTCACTCCCTTCCACTCATTGCTATGGTACATACGTTTTTCGAATATAAAATTGATATTTACTAAATTAAATTAAAATTTTTGATTTGAAGTAGCGCACGGTAAATCATACTAATGTAATAAACACGAGGATGTGCGCATTCGAGCGAAAAGTGGCACATTTCCGAGCGAGGGAGGCAAATGAAGCGCGACGCGGAGCGGCGCGCTTCATTTTCCCGAGATCGGAATGTGCCACTTTGAGCTCGAATGTGCACACTCGGTTTTAAGCATGATTCACAATATTTTAAGCCAATAAATTAGACAAAAAATTAATTGAGTAATTTTAATCGTTCCCTCTCACTTCCTTTGACAAAATTATTGTATCTTTTCACTCCCTTCCACTCATTGCTATGGTAAATACGTTTTTCGAATATAAAATCGATATTTACTAAATTAAATTAAAATTTTTGATTTGAAGTAGCGCACGGTAAATCATACCGATGTAATAAACACGAGGATGTGCGCATTCGAGCGAAAAGTGGCACATTTCCGAGCGAGGGAGGCAAATGAAGCGCGACGCGGAGCGGCGCGCTTCATTTTCCCGAGATCGGAAATGTGCCACTTTGAGCTCGAATGTGCACACTCGGTTTTAAGCGTGATTCACAATAATTAATTTACTGCATAAATTAACTTCATACTGCTGAACGCGCGCAACTTCCGTTGCCTGCTAAAATTTGACCATCCAAGCGCCAAAAGAAGTATAACTTTCGTTCGTGTTGGAAAAACATTGTTTGAGCTGCTCTTTGTTTGCGAAAAATTCGTACTCGGAAAGCAGGTTCTACAGCATTTTGAAAAATTACAGTATCACCAAATAAAGATATGAGAAAAGCCCTTTAAAAAAAATTCGAGTTAAAATTAATGACCATCTTCTATTTCGAAGAAGAACGCAATTAAATATAAAGTACTCCTTAGATGTGTGGTCTATTTCGAGAAGATAAAGCGCGCTCGAGCGGTTTTAAAAATTGCAACAACTCGGTCAGTTTTAAAAATTTTTAAAGCATCTGTTATGCGTTTTCGCAATGTCCGCCAACACAAAAGAAACGGCGTTTTATTTAATACGAGCGCATTACTTCCGGCCGGATAAATATTCGTGCGCGAAACTTGAAAATATTAGGCGTTCTTTTGCCGTCCTTCCCCGCGGGTTCGAATTGTCATTAAAATAGTATTGTGCGACGGGGGAATGCAAATTATCTATTTTGGAAGCTCATGTTTCAGTTTACGGTTCATTCCATATACTCAGACTTTGTCTTATGATCTATTCATAAAACACAACATTCTCTGCTTGCTCGGTGCCGGAAAATTAGTTTAGTTTAGTATTAATAATTAATGATCGCTTCCTTTACGCATATAATGCGTTTAACTGTTGCTTTTGAAGCACGAAACACGAATATCCTAATCACCCCATCCAACTTTTTTCATTCGCATTAAAACTTTTAATAATGTTTATTATGTATTTACGCAACTCTTCTATTATTGATCATTAATGTATTATATTACGCGACATAGAATATTTAAATTTTTTTTAATAAGTGCAACCGATGTCAAAATGTATAATTTATATTCAAAGAAATTCTATATAAAGTCGTTACGAAAAAAATAATTTAAAAAATTCGGGATAGCTATCGAAGAAAATATCTATTAATTATTTTCTATAAGATATGTTGGAAATCAAACTGCAAAATTGGTAATTTCTGAAATTTGTCAAAGCGGCCGTTCTAATGCTAAATAATTGTTTATAATATATTATTATAAACGGCAAAAATAATGAAAAAAATCTGGGGTAACTATCGAAGAAAATATTAATTATTTTCCTATAAGATATGTTGGAAATCAAACTGCAAAAATAGGATTTTCTGAAATTTGCCAAAAAGGCCGTTGTGATGCTAAATAATTGTTTATAATATATTATTATTAACGGGAAAAATAATTTAAAAAATCTGGGATAGCTATCGAAGAAAATATTAATTATTTGCCTATAAGATATGTTGAAATCAAAATGCAAAAATGAAAATTTCTGAAATTTGGCAAAACGGCAGTTCTGATCCTAAATAATTGTTTAAAATATATTACTAAACACGTACAAAATAATAAAAAAATTCTCGAATAGCTATCGAAGAAAATATTAATAATTTTCTTATAAGATATGTTGAAAATCAAAGTGCAAAATTGATAATTTCTGAAATTTGTCAAAACGGCCGTTCTGATGCTAAATAATTGTTTATAATATATTATTATATACGAGAAAAATAATTAAAAAAATCCGGGATAGCTATCCAAGAAAATATTAATTATTTTCCTATACGACTTGTTGAAAATCAAACTGAAAAATTGGTAATGTTTGAAATTTTACTAAACGGCCATTCTGATGCTATATAATTTTTTACAATACATTATTATACACGGGAAAAATAATTTAAAAATCCGAGATAGCTATCGAAGAAAATATTAATTATTTGCCTATAAGATATGTTGAAATCAAAATGCAAATATAAGATTTTCTGTAATTTGTTAAAACGGCCGTTTGATGCTAAATAATTGTTTATAATATATTATTATTAACGGGAAAAATAATTTAAAAAATCTGGGATAGCTATCGAAGAAAATATTAATTATTTGTCTATAAGATATGTTGAAATCAAAATGCAAAAATGAAAATTTCTGAAATTTGGCAAAACGGCAGTTCTGATCCTAAATAATTGTTTAAAATATATTACTAAACACGTGCAAAATAATAAAAAAATTCTCGGATAGCTATCGAAGAAAATATTAATTATTTTCTTATAAGATATGTTGAAAATCAAAGTGCAAAATTGATAATTTCTGAAATTTGGCAAAACAGCCGTTCTGATGCTAAATAACTGTTTATAATATATTATTATATACGAGAAAAATAATTAAAAAAATCCGAGATAGCTATCCAAGAAAATATTAATTATTTTCCTATACGACTTGTTGAAAATCAAACTACAAAATTGGTAATTTTCTGAAATTTTACTAAACGGCCATTCTGATGCTATATAATTGTTTATAATACATTATTATTTCACGGAAAAATAATTTAAAAATCCGGGATAGCTATCGAAGAAAATATTAATTATTTTCCTATAAGATATGTTGAAATCAAATGCAAATATAAGATTTCTGAAATTTGCAAAAGGCAGTTCTGATGCTAAATAATTGTTTATAATATATTATTAAACGGGAAAAATAATTTAAAAATTCTGGGATAGCTATCGAAGAAAATATTAATTATTTTCCTATAAGATATGTTGAAATCAAAATGCAAAATTGAAAATTTCTGAAATTTGGCAAAACGGCAGTTCTGATGCTAAATAATTGTTTATAATATATTATTATAACGAGAAAATAATTAAAAAATCTCCGATAGCTATCAAGAAAATATTAATTATTTTCCTATAAGATATGTTGAAAATCAAACTGCAAAATTGGTAATTTCTGAAATTTTCAAACGGCCATTCTGATGCTAAATAATTGTTTATAATATATTATTATATACGAGAAAAATAATTAAAAATCCGGGATAGCTATCGAAGAAAATATTAATTATTTTCCTATAAGATATGTTGAAAATCAAACTGCAAAATTTGTAATTTTCTGAAATTTTACTAAACGGCCATTCTGATGCTATATAATTTTTTACAATTATTAACGGGAAAAATAATTTAAAAAATCTGGGATAGCTATCGAAGAAAATATTAATTATTTGCCTATAAGATATGTTGAAATCAAAATGCAAAAATGAAAATTTCCGAAATTTGGTAAAACGGCAGTTCTGATCCTTAATAATTGTTTATAATATATTACTAAACACGTAAAACTTAGTAAAAAAATTCTCGGATAGCTATCGAAGAAAATATTAATTATTTTCTTATAAGATATGTCGAAAATCAAAGTGCAAAATTGGTAATTTCTGAAATTTGTCAAAACGGCCGTTCTGATGCTAAATAATTGTTTATAATATATTATTATATACGAGAAAAATAATTTAAAAAATCCGAGATAGCTATCCAAGAAAATATTAATATTTTTCCAATAACATATGTTGGAAAACAAACTGAAAAAAAAGTATTTTCTGAAATTTGCCAAAAAGCCCATCACGATGCTAAACAATTGTTCATAACATATTAGTAAACACGTAAAAAATAATAAAAAAATTCCCGGACAGCTATAAAAGAAAATTTTAATTATTTTCCTGTAAGATATGTTGAACTTTGTGTAAAAACACGTCTGGAATTAATTTCTGAATAATTTTCTTTAATAATTTAGATTGATTACGGCCCACCCCTTGCATTTATTTATCGGGATTGACTGTAATATAATTTATAATCAACGACGTCCTAAACAAACCACATTTCTTTAAAAAAAAATAATTTTAGAAGACATTTCTTTTCTATCATTATAAATAAGAAAGTTAGAAACATTTGCTTCGAGTAACCACCCAATATTTTCTAATGAGAGTACACCCCTTGCATTTCTTCGTTTGGGGGGTGGCCGCAATGTAATTTACAACCAAAAGCGTTCTAAATAAACCACATTTCTTTAATTAAAATCGCGTTCAGAATTAATTTCTGATGACTTTTCTTACTAATAGAGTTCGGAAAATTTGATTACAGCATACTCCCTATATTTATCGATTAAAGTGCACTCCTTCTTCGGGGTGGTTGCAATATAATTTATAATCAAAAACGATCTTAAGAAATTTAGCAAATCTAATGTGAACAAAAATGATTTCTTCTTCGATAGTCGACCAAGAATTTTTAATTATTTTTTTGTTTGTTCAGTAATCGGTTATAAACAGTAATTAAGCATGAGCACGGCCGTTTTAGCAATTGTCCAAAATGATATATTTTGAAACTTTTGGAAATCTTAAAACGAAAAAATTAATTTCTCGTCACTTTTACCCAATATTTAATTTTGTACAAATCAATTTCCATTAGTGGTACTACAATCGAGGGTTTATTAAAAGCACACACACAAAACATGGACGTAAAAATAAGCTTTTATACGTTTGAGAGGATTTCTATCATAATTTTTGTGATCCCGGCAGCAAACATCGATACAAAGGTAATGTTTTATCCCCAAAGATCGCGAAGAACAGAGCATTATATTGTTGGAAGCAATTCTTTTGTCGTTAGTGCGTTGCGTAGAATAGAAAAAAGCCCGATTCTATAAAATTTCAGAAGGGATACTTTTAATGAACAACTTATTTACGAATTAAGTTATTGTCGGTGATTTTTTTAAATTTTTGTGCACACGCACACACGTACAAACACTTATATGCGCGCTGAATAATTAAATAAGCCATATAATTAAAAGATATTTTTGCGGGTTTTAAGCTGCCCGATAAAAGGTTGCCGAGAATTATCAAAAATAATTTACCATAATCCGTATTAGCAGATATACATATTTAATAACGTCATAAATCAGTTCTGTGTTAAAACCGGAATATCAAAATGTGCCTTTCTGTGAGTCATCAGCGCGGGCTGAAATAGGGGTTGTCATCAATGCGGAATTTACATTTTAAATTTATTTAAATACAGGCATTGATGCAACAAAATTTCAATTTTTTCTTTCTTTTAATAAGCACAAAGCGAATTTTAGAATTAGGCCGGGTTTTTTTTTTTCGCGAATTTTTATCAATCGAGTATTTATTTGCGTTTTTTTTGTCTTTAGTGCGACTTTAAAATTAAGCTCGTAAGATAAAACAATCTTAAAATTAATTTAGCTTTTTAAGTTTGAATTACAGTGGAAACTCGATTATCCGGATTAATTATTGTTGCAGCTCATTCGGATGATCGAAAATTCGGTTAATTGAATGTATAGCAAAAAAACGAATTTTAGCTATAATGTGGCTTTATAAAATATATATAGAATGTGACATTTTGAGAGCGCAACTACGGTTTTTGAATTACTTGAATTGTTTTAAAGTAAATCGTGCTTAAAACCGAGTGTGCACATTCGAGCTCAAAGTGGCACATTCCGATCTCGGGAAAATGAAGCGCGCCGCTCCGCGTCGCGCTTCATTTGCCTCCCTCGCTCGGAAATGTGCCACTTTTCGCTCGAATGCGCACATCTTCGTGTTAATTTGAATTCTACTATATTAATAACAAATCCTTCAAATCCAAATTTTCTATTCGGAAAAAGTTTACACTTGAAAGTGCACGTACTCCTTAATAATTGAATTTGCCTATCTTATTCTTCTCTTTTACAAATAATATTAATTAAATCAAACTGAACTAAATGTACCACTTTTCGCTTTTCTTTTAATTAAAAATTACAGTAGGGTATTTTTATCAAAAACCACATTTCTAATTTAGTACTTTTAAACTAGACTAGATGGGAGACTGCATCGTACATGAAACAACAATATTTTAACTTTTTCCGAATTTTGACTTTTATTTCTCAACCTTTTTTTTAACATACCCTACCCAAATCATTCTAAAATTTTGATGTATCTTTGATGTACTCAATAATAAACATATTTTTAACAATAGTCAAATTTTTTATTAATTATTTTATCATTTTTTTATGAATTAAACGTTTTTGACTCTCCTGAAAAATTTACAAAAATGGAGTTAGACAATTCGCTAATTAGAGCGTCGATTTCTAATTTAGTACTTTTACGGTAGACTAGATGGGAGACTTCATCGTACATGAAAAAAAATACTTTAATTCTTTCCGAATTTTGACTTTATTTCCCCACCTTTTTTTAACATATCCCACCCAAGTCATTCTAAAATTGTGATGCACCACCTATGTAACATATAAATATTGTTTTATATTTAAAAATTGAATTAATCCATAAATGAAGTCTAATTACAACAGTGTCTACAAAATGTGCCTTAAAACTAATTTGTTTATAATTTTCAGAAAAATGAAAATTACCCAAAAATATTTAGAGACATTATTTTGACGTATAAACCTATCAACAATCTACAAAAGATGATATAAAAATCAACTAGTTGATTTTCAGTGGCCCACTTCAGAAAATTTGACTCATATACAATTTTAATTAATCAAAAACGCGAATTAGTAAACATTCGAAAGTACACCTGAAAATATTTTTATCAAGTTCGCTACAATTAGGCGTGCGGAAGAGCACCATGATAAATTATCAAAAGGAATAAAATATCTAACCTTTTTCAAACAAAAAGTAGATCTAATTTATTCAACTTTTAATTTTTTGAATTCAAGAATAAAATAATAATATAGGCAAATCCGATAAATACGAGGATGTGCGCATTCGAGCGAAAAGTGGCACATTTCGAGCGAGGGAGGCAAATGAAGCGCGACGCGGAGCGGCGCGCTTCATTTTCCCGAGATCGGAAATGTGCCACTTTGAGCTCGAATGTGCACACTCGGTTTTAAGCACAATTACGAAGCGTCCCTTTTAACACGAAAAAACTTGGTCAAATTGTTAGGTATATGTTTACAAAAAACGCTACAAATATTAATCACTAAATAAAACAGTCGCACATTATCTTAAAATCAACAAAACAAAAAATACTGTTTAGTACGAAATACAAAATAAAATAATAAAATATTTAGTAAGAAATGCCGAGGTTTAATTTTCGCGACGGGTCCAAACGCGGTTGACAATCCGGATAATCGCGCATCCGTATAACTTAGCTCCGAATAATTGAGGTTTTACTGTATATTAAATAAAATTTTTAAAAAAATTATATCTTATATTACTGGGGGGTGGGGTTACGATTTTCTTGCAATTATTAATGAAGGGTTTAAAATCGTTAAAAGTTTTTTGGAGTTCACTACTCTTCTTATCGTTATAGCTCGCTGCTGATTACACTGGCACACAAAAAAAGTACCGACCACTTTTCTTTTTTTTTGTGTGCCAGTGTTATCTATCAAAATTAATTAATAACTCAATATCTGTACGTTAAGTGCAAAACGCTAAGGACTTTTCCTCTCACATTTTCATTCTTTATCAACCCCTTAATGTTTAATCTCCTACTTTTGGGACACCCTGTATACAAGTTGGTGTTTAAAAAAATTAATTAGACTGTATCTAATACCGAATAATGTCGAGGATCTCAGATCTGAAAGGTTTTTAATAATTTTTTCGGAAATAAGTAAGATATATTTTTTCTTCAGAAAAATTTACACTATTTATGGAAATGGTACAGAGGTTAATAGATTTTAATTACTTTTTCGACGCAATATCACAAAATTATCTTTCTAAATCCAAAAATGTTTCAACTCGACATTTCATTTTCCAAAATGTGTTCTACTCGCAACCTTCAAAATTCTAAAAGTTAAAATTAAAAGCGGCCCGATTTAAAGAATAAGGTCGCTCGCACAAAAAAGGTCGAAGAAAAAGCGAAAACAAATAAAACGAGTCCAATATGTACCTAAGTAGTATAAATAAAAAAATTTTATTCAAAGGTGAATGCGAAATAAACCCTAATAAATAAATAGAAGCAATCAAATATTGAAGAATCGATATAAAGCAGTTGCGCTAAAAGCATCCCCCCACGTTTTTTGCTTCCCTCTCCGGTTTTATAACATTCTTTATTCCTTCCACAAGTCCGCAAATAAACTGACCTTTTCTAAATAGGATGGCAGTAACATAAGTCGTATAGTACTGTTAAGTCTTCGGGTTCGATGCGTAAATTTCAATTGAAACGACCATCAGCGGCGGCGGCGGACCTTCTTCCTCTTCGGCCCTTCTTTTTCTATCCCTCGCTCTATGTTTATACAAGCCGTTATGTTTTTCTGCTTTTCCCTTGAGCTACGAAACGTCAAAATTGTCAGGCTCGTGCGCTTATAACGAAAAGAAGGAAACGCGGCCCAATGTTTATATAAACTTTCTATTTCAAATTGTATTACTCCATATATTTTTCGGGATAAGCTCGCGACGCAAGGGGACGCGCGCCTATTTTTTTTTTCGGGCGACGCCGTCGGAAATCTAAAATGGAATCGAATGCACACGTGTTTGGGAGGAGGTGCGGTGCGTAAGTTAGTCGGGCGCTTCTTCCGTGAAGTGGACCGTTCGCGAAGGGCCCTCGGAGGTCCTTCAGGACGTGCACACCTTCCACCTATAATGCTGCATCCGCGGTCTCTTTCAAATCCATCGGCGCGGAATGGTCGTTGACATTCTTTCGTGACATAATGAAATTCTGTGCATTTTTAAATGGCAGCACAAACAACGATTCGCAAAAAAATAAATTCTGAATGGCTAAGCACTTCATTAAGCGTGCCGAGCTGCTCTTGTATTGTGTTTTTTCGTTTTTGAAAGCGCGCAAGTTTGCGATCGAAGATTAAACGAATTAACACTAGTTTAAAACGAGAAATTCCAAGAATTATTAAAGATTTAATTTTGTCATGTTTTTCGTTCGCTAAATTTCTTACGATTTTTTCGCGTTTGTTTTGTGCGAAATAAATGTGAGTACAGTAAGACCTCGTTTAACGCGGTCCGCTCGAAGTCTCGAAACAGCTCAAATTTGTGCTCATTCGACTTAGTGCGGCATTTCACAATGACCCCGTGTGTAATAATATATTATAAACAATTATTTAGCATCAAAACTGCCGTTTTGTCAATTTTCAGAAATTAGCAATTTTGTACTTTGATTTTCAACATATCTTATAGGAAAATAATTAATAATTTCTTCGATAGCTATCTCGGATTTTTTTAATTATTTTTTCCGTTTATAATAATATATTATAAACAATTATTTAGCATCAGAACGGCCGTTTTGTCAAATTTTAGAAATTACCAATTTTACAGTTTGATTTTCAACATATCTGATAGGAAAATAATTAATATTTTCTTCGATAGCTCTTCCGGAATTTTTTAATTATTTTTTACGTGTATAGTAATATATTATAAACAATTATTTAGCATCAAAACTGCCGTTTTGTCAATTTTCAGAAATTAGCAATTTTGTACTTTGATTTTCAACATATCTTATAGGAAAATAATTAATAATTTCTTCGATAGCTATCTCGGATTTTTTTAATTATTTTTTCCGTTTATAATAATATATTATAAACAATTATTTAGCATCAGAACGGCCGTTTTGTCAAATTTTAGAAATTACCAATTTTACAGTTTGATTTTCAACATATCTGATAGGAAAATAATTAATATTTTCTTCGATAGCTCTTCCGGAATTTTTTAATTATTTTTTACGTGTATAGTAATATATTATAAACAATTATTTAGCATCAAAACTGCCGTTTTGTCAATTTTCAGAAATTAGCAATTTTGTACTTTGATTTTCAACATATCTTATAGGAAAATAATTAATAATTTCTTCGATAGCTATCTCGGATTTTTTTAATTATTTTTCGTTTATAATAATATATTATAAACAATTATTTAGCATCAGAACGGCCGTTTTGTCAAATTTTAGAAATTACCAATTTTACAGTTTGATTTTCAACATATCTGATAGGAAAATAATTAATATTTTCTTCGATAGCTCTTCCGGAATTTTTAATTATTTTTTGCGTGTATAGTAATATATTATAAATAATTATTTAGCATCATAACAGTCTTTTTGGCAAATTTTAGAAATTACCAATTTTACAGTTTGATTTTCAACATATCTGATAGGAAAATAATTAATGTTTTCTTCGATAGGTAGTCCGGAATTTTTTTATTATTTTTTACGTGTATAGTAATATATTATAAACAATTATTTACCATCAGAACTGCCGTTTTGTCAATTTTACAAATTAGCAATTTTTTACACTTTGATTTTCAACATATCTTATAGGAAAATAATTAATATTTTCTTCTATAGCTATCCCTGATTTTTTTAATTATTTTTTGCGTGTATAGTAATATATTATAAATAATTATTTAGCATCATAACAGTCTTTTTGGCAAATTTTAGAAATTACAATTTTCAGTTTGATTTTCAACATATCTTATAGAAAAATAATTAATATTTTCTTCTATAGCTATCCCTGATTTTTTTAATTATTTTTTGCGTGTATAGTAATATATTATAAATAATTATTTAGCATCATAACAGTCTTTTTGGCAAATTTTAGAAAATCTTAATTTTGCAGTTTGAAATTCAACATATCTGATAGAACATAATTAATATTTTCATGCATAGCTATCCGGGAATTTTTTAATCATTTTTTGGGTGTTTAGTAATATATTATAAACAATTATTTAGTATCAGAATGGCCGTTTTGTCAAATTTCGGAAATTATCCATTTTACAGTTTGATTTTCAACATATGATATAGGGTAATAATTAATATTTTCTTTGATAGCTATCCGGGATTTTTTTATTATTGTTTACATGTTTAGTAACATATTATTAACAATTATTTAGCATCACAACTGCCGTTTGGACAAATTTCATAAATTTTCATTTTTGCTTTTTGAATTTCAACATATCTTATAGGAAAACAAATTAATATTTTATATATAATGTGAGTACAGTAAGACCTCGTTTAACGCGGTCTGCCCAAAGTCTCGAAACAGCTCAAAATTTACGTTTATTCGACTTATTGCGGCATTTCACAATGACATCGTTTAGTTTATCCCTTAAACTCTGAAACGTATCCCACGCGTTAAACGGGGTCTTACTGTAGATTTTTCGACGAAATTCGTTTGTGTTGCCGCTAGAAATTAATTTAGCTTTATTAAAATTTTATTTTAGTGTTTATAATTATCAAAAGGGCGCTCGGCGAATTTATTAGATTTAATTTAAGCGAAATTCGGATTTAACGAATAAATAAAACAGGTAGTAGTGTTTCGTAGCTACAAAGAAAACTATTTTCCGCTCGACTGAATCATATGAAAGGATTTAATGTTTTTATTAGAACAACTTTTGTTACGGATTTGCAGAGCGCAAAGCTGCGCGTAATTCTTCTATTTTGAGAAATCAAATTTCTGCGCGATTTTCCCTCTGATGTTCTTCGAAAGGCGTTAGGTGATTTGTTGCGCGGAGAATCGACATCGGTTTAATTGAATTGAAATTTTGAAAGGTTTAGTATTAAGCGTGCGAAAACTTTTGTGAGCGACAAGGACAAATCTAATTCGCTTCGAACCTTGCACGAAACTATTAATAACAGAAAAAATAACTATATTTAAGTGTGGCTTCCGCCAAATTTAAAAAAAAAGAACGAATTCAATTTAAAAAAAAAATTTAACCAGTCTTATTAAATTTTTAGTTTCACTTTTGAAACAACGTTTATTGAGTTGTTTTTGATATAAGGTTTTTAGACCTTTAACAGAATTTAATTTTTTTGATTTAGTTAAAACGTAAATTACATATGATGTGCAGTATTTTAAAAATATTTTTTTTAATTATTTACATTAATTTTAAAATAATCAATTTTTTCAAAAAATTACATGTAACTGTATGAAAGCAATAATTAATAATAATGAAACGACTGTTTCACTAGAAGTGTGTTTTTCACTACTTGAAAAAGGAGTAGGGTAAACCGCTCAGTATCTGACCCGCTACCAGTGAATGACCGATACGAGATATAATGCTTCGAACAATTAAACAAATTAATTTATTTTTATGATATATTTATTTATGCAATCTTGTATGTCTTTTTTTTATTTAAGTGCAAGAAATAAAAGTGGTAAGAATGTGGATAGTTACAACAATTCAATACATATTACGATTTGCAAGATTTCAATATAATGTTGAAGTTTTGAAGGGCACAATTAAAAAGGCCTGTGATTTGTAAAATATCAAAAGAAGCTTTAATAAAAAAAAACTACCCAAATCAAATAAATTTTACAAAATTTTATGAGTTATTTGTTAGGCGAATTAATTAATCAGTCATTCAATGAGCTATACCGCGGTCAATATTTGAACGAAAAGGTCATTTACTGAACTTTTCATTTTATCTCAAGTTAATATTTCAAATTTAAAACTTTTTAACATAATTCAATGTATTTTCATTGAGTGAAAACCCTACGTATTCATTTCTTTTTGATCAATTCATTTTTTTATGATTACCAGCAAAGAAAAACAGATTTATCAATAAATTACATGTGTAAAAATGTTAATTTTAATAACAAAAAAATTAATGTTGATTAAAACTACATTTAATTCGTAAAATGTGCTTTAAAGAATTTTTTTCTAAACAAAACCACGTCGAGTTTCCGACTTATTAAAAATAATGAAGTTTTTCGCTCAAACCAAAAAGGGTCTCCTTGTGTCTCGGACTTTTACCACCTGCTCGCCCTTGTTTATAGCACGGTCTTAGATTTCCTTCAAAACAACATCGCCATATAATATTCGCGTGTGCATTTTAGAAGCGAATAACCAATTAACATTCATTGTACTTAAAGGCATAAAATACGAGGCCATTAAGTTCTGCGCTTCTAAATAACGCTAAGGAGAGTGCAAGCAACAAGCAATTAAATTTAAACATACGCTGCAGCGCTGGAAACGAAACGTTCAAGCCAAAATAACGTCTGCAGCCAAATGTGTTCTGATACGTAATTGTCTTTCGCAGAGTCCTGGCAAGCCAGCCAAATGAAAGTTAATCCTGCGGATCTGCCGACGTTCCTGACTTCCAGCCAAGTGTTTAAGGTCACCGAAAAGGACTCGGTCATCCTTCCCTGCGAAGTCACCAATCCAGGTAGGGTTCTCTCTGTGATTTTTTTTAAAATGTTTTGCGCCTCGCATCAAATCTTCTCGCGAAGTCGAAGAGATGGACGATTCAATTAGCGAAATTAAAGTTTGCGGTTTGCCCCGTCGGATTTTGCGATTCAAATCGCAATATCGTATGGAGAGCAGACAGTATTTTAGCGTTTCGTCGATATTAGTTTATTAGGTTTTCTATATTGAAGCAATTCGTGACGTAAATGCTGTAATATTTCATCTGCCAGCAAAACTATTTAGAAGTGCTTTCAATATGCTCTATTCATATGCTTTCACCTCGGATGGCAATATGAATGTTATAAGTTTCGGCTCTTGGATGGCTTTTAATCGTTCTTAGAGCTTTTATGTCTGCGGTCAATGTTTATAAAGGCGACTATTAGAGGATTATTGCCTGCTTTTATTAAATCAATCCTGCGCGGCTGAACCCCCCAATATTTATTGTTGAATTTTTTTATTAATTTTTACGTGTTTAGTAATATGTTATAAACAATTATTTAGCATCATAACGGTTTTTTTGGGAAATTTCAGGAAATCTTATTTTTTCAGTTTGATTTCAACATATCTTATAGGCAAATAAATAATATTTTCTTCGATAGCTATCCGGGATTTTTTTTATTATTTTTTACTGGTTTAGTAATATATTATAAACAATTATTTAGCATCAGAATGACTTTTTTGGCAAATTTCAGAAATGCCCATTTTAGCAGTATGATTTTCAACAAGTCTTATAGGAAAATAATTAATATTTTCTTCGATAGCTATCCCGGATTTTTTTAATTACTTTTCTCGTTTATACTAATGTATTATAAACAATTATTTAGCATCAGAATGGCCGATTTGTCAAATTTCTAAAAATTAACAATTTTCTAGTTTGATTTTCAATATATTTGATAGGAAAATAATTAATATTTTCTTTGATAGCTATCCGGGAGTTTTTTTATTATTTTTTACGTGTTTAGTAATTTATTATAAACAATTATTTAGCATCAGAACGGCCGTTTTGTCAAATTTCAGATATTACTAATTTTTCAGTTTGATTTTCAACATGTCTTATAGGAAAATAATTAATATTTTCTTCGATAGCTATCTGGGAATTTTTTATTATTTTTTACCTGTTTAGTAATATATTATAAACAATTATTTAGCATCAGAACGGCCGTTTTGCCAAATTTCAGAAATGCGCATTTTACCAGTTTGATTTTCAACAAGTCTTATAGGAAAATAATTAATATTTTCTTCGATAGCTATCCCGGATTTTTTTAATTACTTTTCTCGTTTATACTAATGTATTATAAACAATTATTTAGCATCAGAATGGCCGATTTGTCAAATTTCAAAATTAACAATTTTCCAGTTTGATTTTCAATATATTTGATAGGAAAATAATTAATATTTTCTTTGATAGCTATCCGGGAGTTTTTTTATTATTTTTTACGTGTTTAGTAATTTATTATAAACAATTATTTAGCATCAGAACGACCGTTTTGTCAAATTTCAGACATTACCAATTTTTCAGTTTGAATTTCAACATGTGTTATAGGAAAATAATGAATTTTTTTTTCGATAGCTATCCGGGAATTTTTTTATTATTTTTTACGTGTTTAGTAATATATTATAAACAATTATTTAGTATCAGAACGGCCGTTTTGCCAAATTTCAGAAATGCCTATATTTCCAGTTTGATTTCAACATATCTTATAAGAAAATAATTAATATTGTCTTCGATAGCTATCTCGGATTTTTTCAATTATTTTTTTCGTTTATAATAATATATTTTAAACAATTATTTAGTATCAGAACAGCCGTTTTGTCAAATTTCAGAAATTACCAATTTTACAGTTTGATTTTCAACACGTCTGATAGGAAAATAATTAATATTTTCTTCAATAGCTATCCCAGATTTTTTAAATTATTTTTGCAGTTTATAATAATATATTATAAATAATTATTTAGCATCAGAACGACCGTTTTGACAAATTTCAGAAAATTTCATTTTTGCAGTTTTATTTTCAACAAGTCTTGGTGGAAAATAATTAATATTTTCTTCAATAGCTATCCGGGAATTTTTTTATTATTTTTTGCGTGTTGAGTAACATATTATAAATAATTATTTAGCATCATAATGGCCGTTTTGCCAAATTTCAGAAATGCCCAATTTTGCAGTTTGAGGTTCAACACATCCTATAGGAAAATAATTAATATTTTCTTCGACAGCTATCCCAGATTTTTTTAATTATTTTTCTGGTTTACAATAATATATTATAAACACTAATTTAGTATCAGATCGGCCGTTTTAACAAATTTCAGAAATTACCAATTTTGCAATTTGAATATTTTGTGTTATAACGGAAAACGCTTGTCGATCATGAAATAAATAATTTATGGGCGAATTAAGTGCATTAAATGCAGCCGTCGATAATTTCGAAATCGATGGGGGTCGTTGCAACGCGCGTTGCACAGCCGCGTCGGTTACGAATTGAATTTGCAACTTTCGAAATTAAAATTAGGTAAATCCCCAAAGTTAGAAAATCTTCTCGCAATGAATCATTCGAAGATAATTCTCGGTGTATAATACCCGCAGCTTCTTGTGCTCTCGGTAATCTGTTATACAGAACTACTAAAGTCGTATTTCTTGCTTGTTTGATACAATTTGTTACAACACACTTTATCAGATGTCTTGCTTTTTATCCTATTTTATCTCCACTTCCACCTAATTATTATATAAATCAAGACACTTACATTTCTATAGAAAACTCGTCGACAATTAATGTTGCTATCAATTAAAAAGTATACGAAATGTAACGAATTTAATACAAAAACAAATTTACAATTCTTATACAGGGTGGCCAAAAAGTTTTCGGCCAAGTTTCGGCATCCGTGATCAAAAGTCCCAAAATTCTCTCATCTCGTTTCAGCACAACTTTGCAAGTAGACGAAACAACGAAGGAAATTAACAAATAAAAAAAAAGGGCTCACTAAAATTAGAGGGAACGTTTTAAAACGTCTCAAGTAGCGCTCGAGATGTGGATTCGCACCTACATGGTACGCGACTATAACAATAAACAGGGTGATAATTTCTTGGTGTCTTGAATTGTTATCATTTATGAGCTCCTAAAACTTTTACGACACTTCCTCGCTTTAATATTAGCGAAATATATGCACCCAGACGGTTGGATGCTGCAGAAATTGTCTCGTTCTAATTACTTACCCCGGAAAGATAATCTTATTAAATTTCTCCTTTAATTGTTTTCAATTAATAATGGATTCCTTCTGCGACCATTTTTAAATTGAAATTTTGGTTATTTTCAAAAGCCCAAACGTTGCCTTTGAACGTGATTTTCTGCAATTAATATTATAAATTAATTATTTAATTCTTGGAGGAACAATGGTGGCAGCCTAACGATAAAGCTCTTATTATTAATTTGCCATAAAGCATCTTCGGTCTTTGTTCGGCACTAATTTGAGCGAACCGTTGTTGTTATTTCTAATACGCAAATTATTCATTACCGAAACGTCGGTACGTGTTCTCCGATCCGAAACAGCTACAGTAAAACCTCGATTATCCGGACCTCAGTTATACGGATTTGCGATTTTCTGGATTGTCAAACGCGTTCGTTTTTTCCCGTTAAAACGGGACACTTCGTAATCGTGCTTAAAACCGAGTGTGCGCATTCGAGCTCAAAGTGGCACATTCCGATCTCGGGAAAATGAAGCGCGCCGCTCCGCGTCGCGCTTCATTTGCCTCCCTCGCTCGGAAATGTGCCACTTTTCACTCGAATGCGCCCATCCTCGTATTTATTGGATTTGCCTATATTGTTAGTTTATTCTTCAATTGAAAACATTTAAAGTCGAATAAATTAGATCTATTTTTTGTTTGAAAAAGGTTAGATATTTTATTTCTTTTTGATAAGTTATCGTGGTGCTCTTTCGCACGCCTAATTGTAGCGAGCTTGATAAAAATATTTTTGGGTGTACTTTAGAATGTTTACTAATTCGCGTTTTTGATTAATTAAAATTGTATATGAGTCAAATTTTCTGAATTGGGCCACTGAAAATCAACTAGTTGATTTTTATATCATCTTTTATAGATTGTTGAAGGTTTATATGTCAAAATTAATGTCTCCAAATATTTTTGGGTAATTTTATTTTTCTGAAAATTATAAACAAATTAGTTTTAAGGCGCATTTTGTATACACTGTTGTAATTAGACTTCATTTATGGATTAATTCAATTTTAAAATCTAAAAAAAATATTTATATGTTACATAGGTGGTGCATCACAATTTTAAAATGACTTGGATGGGATATGTTAATAAAAAGGTGGGGAAAAATGAATCAAAATTCGGAAAGAGTTAAAGTATTTTTTTTCATGTACGATGAAGTCTCCCATCTAGCTTAAAAGTACTGAATTAGAAATGTGGTTTTTGGTAAAAATACCCAACTGTAATTTTTAATTAAAAGAAAAGCGAAAAGTGGTACGTTTAGTTCAGTTTGATTTAATTAATATTATTTGCAAGAGAGAAGAATAAGATAGGCAAATTCAATTATTAAGGAGTATGTGCACTTTCAAGCGAAAATTTTCTCCGAATAGAAAATCTGGATTTGAAGGATTTGTTATTAACCCCTTGACATACAAAAAAAACCGAATTTGATGAGTCCGAAAAAAACTATTAATTTGGCTCAACTTAACTGTTATGAGCATACACAAATAATATAAAATAAATAATTAATAGTTTTAAAATATTTTGAAATATGTAGAGCAGTGTTTCCCAAACTTTTTTTAACATTCCCCACCTAAGTCATTCTAAAATTTTGATGCATATAATATATAACATATAAATATTTTTTTATATTTAAAAATTCAATTATTCCATAAATGAAGCCTAATTACAACTTGTTCAAGACACAAGATTTAGGTTTTAGCAAGAAATCACTAGGAAATTATTAAGAATTAGAAACAATAAGTAAATTTTAAAAACATAAACTAAAAAATATTTTTATATCGATAGCTCGAATTTTTGATAACGCGAATTATTTTTAGTTTCTCTTCAACTTCGACCTATCGAGGTTTGACTGTATTTAATTTTATAAATTTAATATTTCTGAACAATTAAGATAATTTATTTATTGAGATTTCTCCAATATTAATTTTATTTGCGTAAATTAATGATCTTCAAAGTTTTTGAAAACCACAAATTCTGTATTTACTCTATTTGAGTTTTCTGAAAATACATAATAATTTTTTCATCAAAATTTCCTTTTAAATTTACCGAATAAAGTTTTGTTTTATTCAATTTGTGTTATACAAAAAAAAATTGATAATTAAAAATTTCTAAAGTTTTTAAATATATTTTAAAAATTTTCCAAGTTATTAATTTATTTAATTTGAGTTGTCTAAAAACTTAAAATAATTTATTCTTCGAGGTTACTTTAATAATTTTGCTAACTGTTTAAAACTGAATTTCATTCTATGTAAAAAAAAACCGGTGCATGGACTTATGTACGCACGTTAGAAGTAATACTTCTTTGGCGCGACTAAATTAAATATAACAACGCGCTATGTTGCGCTTGTGTATAGCTAGACCAGTGGTTATCAAAATATATGTTACTGCGCATATGTCGTTTTATTTGAATACATTGCTATTTCCTTTTTAAATCCAAAAAGTAATTTAAACAAATTGAATAAATACGAAGATGTGCGCGTTCGAGCGAAAAGTGGCACATTTATGAGCGAGGGAAGCAAATGAAGCGCGACGCGGAGCGGCGCGCTTCATTTTCCCGAGATCGGAAATGTGCCACTTTGAGCTCGAATGTGCACACTCCGCTTTTCGCCACGATTAACAATGATCAATTTACTTTTAATTTTACCTAAACATTTTATGATTCTATTTGGTATTTTTTACTGTTGATTTTATAATTAATAATTATTTGTTTCGTTTTTTTTGTAAATAAATACCTAACAAGGTAAAATTGTTTTTTTTTCAATTATCCGGATGAGCTGCAACATTAATTAGTCCGGATAACAGAGTTTCCACTGTAATTTGAATTAAGTTAGTGTTCGTGTTGTCTGCGAAAAATTTCTAAAGGACGAAAAGTTGAATTGTTAAAGTCGGTGGCCGACGCAAAAATCGTAATGTTGGGAAGCTCTTCGGCAAACGTGTGCAGTGGAGACATATTTTGCGAAGGGAAAAATGGGGGCGATGCATAAAATTGCCATATATCCTTTAAAAGAGACGGTTGTTCAATAAGGGATGCTTATTCGTACAGAAAGCACGTACAATATTTCGGTCTATCTAAAACGTTCCCAAAGAAGGTACATAATATTCAAAGGCTTTCCTTGTACTTCAACAAACAGGAATTTTACAAGTGAAAAGTGCAAATATTATGAGCATAAAGTTGTTAGTACGTCGCAGAAGCTCGACTTTGCAAATGTACACTTTTATTGCATAACTCAAAACTAGTTCAAAGAAAACGTGAGTAAACATCTTTCGCTTTTGCGATTAGCTTCACTTGGAATTATTTATAAAACTGATTACGTTAGAAATGACAAGTACGTTAGACGTTCGTATGCGATTTAATAAAATATCGATAGAAGCAATTCGTAACGATGTAGATGATTGAAATGCTTAATACATACTAAAAAAAAATTAATAACTTGAAAAATCAAAAAGTTATATTTGTGGGGTTTGAAAATTTGAATTTTTTAGATTGTTTTACATAGGGGTAGTGTTTTCGTTAAAATTTTCTGGCCAGAATACGACTTGATAATTATCTTTTCAAAAATTTCGTAAATTTTAAAGGAAAAAATTTATAACTCAAAAAATCAAAGAAAAATTTTGACTCGGTTTAAAAATTTAGATTTTTAAAGGTTTTTTACATAGGGGTAGTAATTTTTATTAAAATATTTCAATTGAAAATTAGTTTGAGACATATGCTTTTAGAAATCGTATTAGTTTGGAAAATAAAAATATTAAAAAAATTATAATTTTTAAAATCTAAGAAATATTTCGATCTAGTTTAACAAATTTTATTTTTGGGGTTGTTTAGCATAAGGGTGGTCATTTTCATTAAATTATTTTAACAATAAATCAAATTAACAGATTTGTTCCCAGAAGTTGTATTAATTTTGAAGGTAAAAATACCAGAAAAAATGTGAACTCCAAAATTTTATAGAGATATTTAAATAGAATTTTTACATTTGGTTTTTTAAATTGTTTTACATAAGGGTAGTCATTTTTAATAAGATCTTTTAATGGTAAATTAAATCTAGAAGTATGCTTTCAGAAATCTTAATAGTTTCGAAAATAAAATGTCAAAAAAATTCATATGTTTAAAATTCATTAAAATACTTTGATGTAGTTTAGAAATTTGGCTTTATTGGGTTGTTTTACATAGGGGTAGTCATTTTTATTAAAATATTTTAATCAGAAATCAAATTAACGAATCTCTTTCTAGAAATTGTATTAATTTTGATGTAAAAAAATCAAAAACAAAATACAACTCTAAGATTTAAAGAGATATTGAAATGCATTTTTCAAATTTGTATTTATGAGGGTGTTTGACATAAGGATAGTAATTTCTAGCAAAATATTTCAACCGGAAATCAAATCAACAAACACACCTTCGGAAATCGAATCAGTTTTATAATAAAAACCCTAAAAAAATTTAGACATCAATCAAATATTATTAAATGGTTACAAAATTTTAATTTCTAACGCTCTTTTACATAGGGGTGGTAATTTTGAATTAAGTATTTAGTTCAGAAATCAAATCGACTATTTTACTTTCATTAATTTTACAGGTTTTTAAGTAAAACATATTTTAAAAATTTATAGCTGTATAAATGAACAAAATATCTTTATGCAGTTTAAAAATTTAAATGTCTAGGACCTTCTCACATAATTGTAGTACCTTTGAATACATTATTTAGCTCAGAAACAAAGTTAAGCCATTTTATGTCAGAAACTTTAAACGCTTCAAATTTGAAAAAAAATTAAAAAATTCGAACCATTAAAAATCGAAAAAATATCGTGGTATCGTTTGAAAATTTTGGTTTATGGGACTAAATTACACAGTAAAAGATAAAATAATTTTTTCAAAAACCAAGTCGATTTAAAACACCACAAAGAAGTACATATAACCTCAAAAAAATAGACACTAAACCTCTTAAAACTAGATTCCATCAATTGCAACGTCAATAATCGTTTGTATCGATGCTTCACGTACAAAAATACAAAAAAAAAGGGGGGCAGCAATCGAAATCGAGAAACCCCACGACCGACTCCCCAAAAGCGGGACGCTAATTGGGCGCGCGCTAACTGTTTTTTCTTTTTAATAAAATAAAAATTAATGATGTATGTCGAAAAGTATTCCCAGTTTAAAATCTCAATTCTAAATCAGCGCCTTTCGTCCTTAGAGAGATAGGAGCAATTGCGAAGTGGAAATAACTAGAATATCCTGAATAAAATATAGAGTTCCGCTCAGTCAGTAAGTGAGATAATAATCCGATGGCTTCGTCGACCCACTTCCGCAGAAAAGTCAATGATCGATACACCAAATTCACGACCTTTCTCCCGACCCGATCCCGAAACCCTTTAAATATGTCCACGGATGATTGATACGTACGAAGATTATTGCGTAGAATGCAAAAATGATAATCGGTTCCGGCTTCGGTAATGATTTATTTGTGCGACCGACGTCGCGCCGAACTCCCGCAGGATTTTTTGCCCTTAAGAGAAAAGGGCTGCGACCCTCCTTCCTCCTCTTTCGCTTGTTTAAAATGTGTGAAAATGCGAGTTAAAGTGAAGTGGAAAATCGGAGAGTCGAAAGAATTTAAGTAGCTGATTTATTGATTGACTTCTTCTCCCCGGCTCTCTTAAGCTAAAAAGATTATTTGGATAACAAATTTAATCTCGAGGATTTCGAATCACAAAGCTTTGATTGGCTTTGAAGTGAGTCGCAGCGATTCATCAAAAAAAAAAAAGGAAAAATATCGTTTCTTTCGGGAGCGCGAGTGGCGCTCCCTTTGCGCTTTGAATATCGCCCCAAAACGTCATTGTCGCGTTTCTTTTTGCCCCCGAAGAAATTGCTAATTAAAGACCCACTTTGTGCCGGTTCGAGTTGGACTCATTAAACGTACGAAACGTACTGCTTATTTAGCAGCAAACAACTTCCGTTTTAATTTATTGGGACAATTTAAAGAAAGGATCCCCCGCCGCCGCCCGCTCGCCTCCTCGCGAATAATTTTGCGCGCGATACGAATATCTGGCCGAAAAGTTAAAATTGAAAATTCCTCGAGGAACGGCAATTAAAACTCTTTGAATTTATATGCCATCGACTAGGAATCGTTCAAAATTAAAATTGCGTGTTTCGAAATTAAAAAAGAAAAGCTTCCCGCGGGAGGAAATTGGGAGTTCGGACGTGCACAAGTGCGGTGTTAACGTATGACGTTAAAAAAAATGGGGTGGAAGCGGCCCGAAGAGAAATAATTAAACCAATCAATTTTTATTTAATTGTTCGTTCTTTTGAATTAAAATAAAAAATTTAATTTTTAACGCACTGTGAATTTATGTCGTCGACTAAAAATCATTCAAAATGAAAATTGGGTGTTTCGAAAATGAAAAAAAATGTTTTCAATAGGAGAAATTAAAAATTCGCACGTGCAATGTATGACATTAAAAAAAGGGAGAAATGGCTGGAAGAGAAATAATTAAAATAAGTCAATCCATTTTTGTAATATCCACTGCGAAAGTTTGGTTTTCGAGCACCGTGCGGTGATAGTAAAGTGGTCGATTTCTTCCTGTCGAAATGTAGTATAGTTTCGTCGTTCCTTTCTGCACGTGTGTGGAAAGAGCGTACGTTGGCCCTTCTTCTTCCCTTTTTTGGATTCTAATAACAAAACTTGATTCTCAACACCATCTGAAGTTATGCCATCGACTAAAAGAGATTAGAAATTAAAATTAAACTCTTTCAAAATTAAAATTGCGTGTTTCGACATTAAAAAAGAAATCTTCTCGAGGGAAGAAATTGAGAATTCGGACGTGCACAAGTGCGGTGTTAACGTATGACGTTCAAAAAAGGGGAAACGGTTTGCAGACAAATAATTAAAGCAATCAATTTTTATTTAATTGTTCGTTCTTTTGAATTAATAAATTTAATTTTTAACGCACTGTGAATTTATGCCGTCCACTAAAAATCAACCAAAATTAAAATTGGGTGTTTCGAAAATGAAAAAAAATGTTTTCAATAGGAGTCATTTAAAATTCGCACGTGCACAAGTGCGGTGTCAATGTATGACATTAAAAAAAGGGAGAAAACACTAGAAGAGAAATAATTAAACTAATCAATTTATATTTAATGATTCATTCTTTTTTTGAATTAAAATAAATCAATCAATTTTGGTAATATCCAGTGCGAAAGTTTGATTTTCGAGTGCAGTGCGGTGGTAGTAAAGTGGTCGATTTCTTCCTGTCGAAATAGAGTATAGTTTCGTCGTTCTTTCTGCACTCGTGTGGAAAGTGCGTACTTTGGCCTTTCTCCTCTCCTCTTTTTTGGATTTTAATAAAAAAACTTGATTCTTAACACCATATGAAGTTATGCCATCGACTAAAAGATTTAAAAAAAAATCTTTTCAAGCAAATACATTTAATATCGCACGTGCCAAGTGTGATGTCGATTCGTAACAATAAAAAAAGGTTAAAGGCTCCAAGAGAAATAATTAATTAAACCATTAAATTTGTATTTAATTAATTGTGCTCCCCGATTTAAAAAAAAAATTAATCCTTTAATTTAATTTTTTTGTGAGCTCTCTTGCATTAGAAAGAACTTTTTGAAGCTCTCAATCAGACAAACTACTTTGACTTTTTGAGTGCGAAGAGATTCTCGGAAGCATTTTTGAAAAGCAACTAATAGACCAGTTATCTTTATAAAATCATAGAAAGATTAATGAAAGACGCCTGAATGCGGCGTACGTCAGCAATCCTCGACACTTTTTAAAGAAATGTGTGCGGAACGTTTTTTAATTCGCTTTTCCATAAATGCGGAGCGAATTTTCTCGCGCAATAAAACGAAATTTCACTCTTAACGGGCGCAAAATTTTACTTCTGGCGGTGCTCGAGAAGGCCTTTCTTTTAATTACAATAAAATTGGATTTTTCGTGCCGAAAATTTTGGCGGCTCGACTTATTGTTATTTTTTTTTAGTTTACGCGACCTTTATTTGTGGCCTATGCGCGACGCAAGGCGGCGGGAAAGGGAAAAAACAATTACAAAATTTAATTAAAAATTTTCATTTAGTACAGGGAATTTATTTTTAAAATTTATTATGAGTTTGCGTAATTCTATATAACGCGATACAATTAAATTGTGCTTTTTAAACCAAAACTCACAGACACATTTTCAATTACTGCTATGAAACTAAATTGGGCGCTTGCAACATTTTTCAGTAAATCATAGGTTTTATAAAGTGCGACTACAATTTACGGGCGCCTCTATTTTAATTTAACGGAATTCGATTCCGTAGTTCGGACATCGTTTTTGGGGATTAACGGACGAAAGATTAATTTTTTCGGTACGCGTAAATCCACTTGTGCAGTTGGACAATTGTAAATTAATGTTTGCTTTTCTTTCCTTTTTTTAAATGACTGATTCGTTTTTCGTACTGGTTTTTTGAGTATTTGCGATTTTTAACGTATTTTCTTCAAAGTTTTATGGTCTTTTTATATTTTGCCGTACGCGAACCTATTAAATTTTTTTTTTAAATTCAGACATTTTAATTAATTCAAAAATCGGTGCGTAGGTGCGTTAGAGGTTATGCGTACTTCTCTGCAGGGTTGTCAAAAAAAATTTCATTTACGTTGTTCCATCTATGATTAACAATCGCCCAATTAGGTATATTATTAATTAGTTTTCAGACCTAAGAAAAAAACAGCACATGGTAGATTTTTACGCGGAATAGTTATATATCATAATAAATACATCTCGGGAAAAACGAATGATATATGGTCATATACCATTTTTCTATATATGACCATATATGGAAATTGGCAACATATGGCAATATATGCCCATATATAGCAATATATAATTATCTATAGTCATATATGAAATCATTAAAAAAGTATATATGTTTATATAGGACCGTATATGCTCCATATAAGGCCATATATGGTTAGTTTTTCCCAAGATAGTAAAATAATATATTTTGTAATATTTAGTTTTATAGTTCTACATTGCTGTCAATGCCAAGGAATAAAAAGAGCCGAATTTTTTAATTTAGCAGCATATGTAAGTAATAAATCGCCCAATTCGCGATAAATCGCCCAATCTGGCAACCCTGCTTCTTTGGCGTAACAAAATTACCTACTCCCGTACCGAATTATTTAGATAGAACAAAAAATCAAAATCTCCACTTTTATTTAATTTTTTTTTCAAATTAGAAAACGTTGAATTTTTTTCAAAGCACTTCAACTATGGGCTTCTTCTTTCTTTCCTCTCTGTACTTTTTGGAACGCGCAAATTTTTAACCGGTTAGTTTAATTAAAACAGAATGTAGAGTGCGGTATAAATTTCCAAGCGGAATGAAACGTTAATTTTTAGTGTAAATGAATTTTTATTTTATCAGATTTAATTCGAGAGGCACGTGAAACGCCAATTAATTCTTTAATATCTTTGCATCGGGGCAGAACGGTACGAAAAAAAATGTGGCAATAAAGAAAACCGGTTCGTGTACTTTTTGTACGCGCGTCAGAAGTCATACTTCTTTGGCGTGACTAGATTAAATATAACCACGTGTAGAAATTAATATGAATAAATACACACGCGGTAAAGTATATTAATGTAATAAATACGAGGATGTGCGCATTCGAGCGAAAAGTGGCACATTTCCGAGCGAGGGAGGCAAATGAAGCGCGACGCGGAGCGGCGCGCTTCATTTTCCCGAGATCGGAATGTGCCACTTTGAGCTCGAATGCGCACACTCGGTTTTAAGCACGATTCACAATAAATTGGACCTAAAAATTAGTGGAACAATTTTAATCGATCCCTCTCACTCTCATTGACGAGATTGTCCTATCTTTTCGCTCCTTTCCACTCATTGCTATGGTACATACATTTTTCGAACATAAAATCGAAATTTATTAAATTATATTTATATTTATGATTTTAATCTCAACGCGCCAAAAAAGTATAACTTCAAAATCCAGTCTTAGAGCCTTCCGCATTGTACACCTTCCCCCGATTTACACGGTAGATAGGTTCGGGATAAAACCGTGTAAATCAAATCGAAAATTAGAAATTTATTTTTTAGCATAAAATAGTTGTAAATTCTTTTAGTGCAACCTTTTGTCAAAAAAATACTACATATTTCGATTGTTGAATATCGCCATCTGAAAAACAAAAATTCGTCCGGTCAAGTTGCATTTCCAAAAAAAAATACCAAATGGCTTTAATTCAATGTTCAAGCTCAACGTATTGAAACGCCCTGTACAATGTTCTAGAATGGTTTTCGTTAAATTGCATTTATTTAAGGTTGAATTAAATCTTATCAAAACACATGAAAGTCGACCGGATGTCTTATCGACGCCTTTTTACCTGCAATTATCATACGGTCGACTATAGAAAATTCCAGAATGACATGACTAATTCCTTTAGTATTATTCGTGTGTTCCTAGTATCGAGGTGTGCGGGAAAAGTGTTCATCCAAAAATTAAAAAAAGGGGCCCCGGACTCGTGATTTGTGAACTATGATCGATCCGACAGTCTTCAATATCATCCCTTAAGGTAGATTAATATTTTTTTTTGATTACGACTTTTCGCAATTATTTATTGTGGAAAATTCCAAAATCATAAACGTATTATCCAGTGGTTTCCAAACTTTGTGTTACTGCGCCTCCCTTAAAAACCTTAATCTTGCCGGCCTCCCCGCTGTACACCTATTTTCCGATTTATACGGTAGATAGCTTCCGGAGAAAACCGTGTAAATCAAAAACAAAGCCAAATCCGCATAAATTGGTCGCTTACTTTTAGAAATTATTTTTTTACGTAAAATCTGTACAGCACAAGTCGTCATCTAATAAATTGACGAGCATTTAATTTATTTCATGAACTAGTTAGGTTTTTGCGAAATTTCGTCGTGGGGGCACCGGATCCGTGACCCCACTTGACTTATTTATTAATTCTGCTTACAATTCGATTTCGTCGTTATAAATGTATAAACATACTAATCCTTATTACTTTTAGCTTATTCTTGTTACTTTGTAAAAACTGGTTTTTAAAAAATCTCAGTGGGTCGTAGTCCTTGGAAAGCATTGCTATAGAAAAACAAAATTAATTTAATTTTATCTTTAATACTGCGAAAAATATGTAATTCAAAACGAATTAATTTCGATTAACATTTCATCTGAAAGTTTTAATATTTAAAATTAATTCGCTTTGTAGAAAAAACTCGATATAGGTGCATTATTTTCGCTTAACAGATTGCAGAAGTCAAAGATCATCAGCATAAAAATAATTTACGAAATTATGAAGCTTAGTGTGCGAATAAAACTAATATAACTAATGTAATAAAAACGATGATGTGCGCATTCGAGCGATAAGTGGCACATTTCCGAGCGAGGGAGGCAAATGAAGCGCGACGCGGAGCGGCGCGCTTTATTTTCCCGAGATCGGAATGTGCCACTTTGAGCTCGAATGCGTACACTCGGTTTTAAGCTCAATTCACAATAATTTTGGCGACGAACAATTAGTGAATAATTTTTAACATTCCCTCTCACTCGCATTTATGCGTTTGTCGTATCTTTTCGCTCACTCCCACTCATTGCTATGGTAAAAATACATTTTTCGAATTTATAATAGAATTTTAATTCAATAATCAATAATCTATTTTGAAAACTAGAAATGTCGAACTATTTTGCTCTCGACTGTACTTCAAGCTTAATTCTAAGTACAAATTAATGTTAAAAAAAATTCGGTGCGTTAGAAGTTATACTTCTTTGGCGTGACTAAATTAATTGTGAGCATTGCAGTTTAAAAAAATCAATGAATACGAGGATGTGCGCGTTCGAGCGAAAAGTGGCACATTTCCGAGCGAGGGAGGCAAATGAAGCGCGACGCGGAGCGGCGCGCTTCATTTTCCCGAGATCGGAATGTGCCACTTTGAGCTCGAATGTGCACACTCAGTTTAAAGCATGATTCACAATAATTTAAGCCAATAAATTGGACGAAAAATCAGTTGAATAATTTTACTCGTTCCCTCTCACTCGCATTCACGAGATGATCGTATCTTTTTGCTCCCTTCCACTCATTGCTATGGCAGAAACATTATTCGAACATAAATTCGACACTTTCTTAGTCGACTAACTTCATGCCGCCGAATTTTTGTTAGCTGCGCGCGCTCAACTTCCGTTGCCTGCTAAAATTTTACTTTAACGCGCCAAAAGAGGTATAGCTTCAAAAATGGCCCCCAAAAAAAAAACAGCTAACACAAACTATTAAACATCAAAAATAAAAACCAACAGATACGCGACGTCCGTCAGCTTTCGGCGGTGGAAACGGAGGCGGAAGCGTCGGCGTGTGTTCGGACGAGCCGAAAACGTAGAAAAATTAGAAAGCGACGTCATTTGTGTTTTACCGCAAGGGACCCACAAAAGCGAGCAACTTTTTTAATTATAAACTGCCAAACTAATTTAATAGCGAAGCAACTTTATTAGGCAGAATATTACGACAGGTAATATTATAAAGTACTCGAGCGTGTCAAGGCCCCCGCAGCCCAGGTATTTGTGTACACACTAACGAAATTTAGTTCGTATTCATTTATGCGTCCCTTTATTAAATTTTTAGCCGAAATGCTTTACATTATATATTTTTTTTTCTCTGTGCCGGGGCGCATTGTTCCTTGAGAATACGAGCGCGCCGAAATTATGGTCATAACGCAAAAGTATAAAAACAGGCAGCGGAATGGCTACACGAAAAAGCTTTCCCTTCCTATGTTAAACATTTATCATACGACAAAGCTCTGCGAAATATGAACTTTTCATTATAGACGCCCGCCGTCGTCGTCTTTGCGAGACCTAACTGTATTTAATTCGATCTCTGCTCTCTCCTTCTTTTTTTTTTTTTTTGAAAAGCGTAATGGTTTAACCTTTCAAAGTAAAAAATCGCCGACTTCATCAAGTTTTTTATTAAATCCTATTTGTCTTCAAAGAAATCACATATAAATACGCAAGTTAAAAAGTCCGCCACTTTGGATTGGACTATTTTCTCTGGCGGAGTCGTTTCCGCGTCGGCGAACTTCGAATCGTCCGCAAATCTCGAGCCGCACACATAATCCTTTTTTATTTTTTTTTGAAAATTCAGCAACACTATTCAATTCGGTTTCGTTTCGGGCCGAACCCCGAACGAATAATCTTTCCTCTATAGGAAAACTATAAATACATTTATGTATCTTGGAAATGACGTTCCTTTGATTTTAAATTGGGAAAGTGAATCGCATTTCATATCTCATACTCTGACGTTTGGCTGGAATTGGTTTTGAAATTGTGAATAACGTTTTATGGCAAAGCTTGAGCTTTATTTTACTTTGCTTCGGCCGTATCGACGGCGCGCCGTAAAAAATTGCGCTCTAAGTAGAAATTTAGCGGTTCGCTTTTGTGTCGGCGCGCGTTTTTTTTTTTTTTTCTTTTTTTGAAGTTGTACTTCTTTTGTGCGCGTTGCGGATTGGAATTTCGGCGGACGACGGTGGTTGCGCGCGCGCTCCGCCGACGAAAATTCGACGGTATGAAGTTAGCCGTCTAAGAAATTAATTAATTATTTTCGGACGCTGCGTTTCAACCGAATTGAACGTGGATTACTTTAAATCGAATGATTTTCCGGCCGATTTCTGATACTTTTCATATTTTGTAATTTCCATGCCACGGTACTGACATAAAATAAATTTGGTAGACATTCTTCATAAAAATTATTAAATTCATTTATGAATTGTATTTTAACATTTTAAAACTCTTTTTTATTGATTATTTAACATTTCAATAATCCATAGTAACTTATCTATAACAAATAATACATTATAATTTATATTAAACATTAATCAACTCAAATCTAACACATTTCACAAAAATTAACTTAACTAAAATTTTTTTATGGTTTTTATTACAGCATTTTTAATTCTTAAACTTCTACACATTGATACAGTTTCAGTCATCTTTGGCAATTTTTGAACTTCTTGCGATGAATTCTCAGATTTTTTTGTTTTTTGCGTCATTCTGTTATTTATTTTCCCACCTTATCATTTGAAGAATAATCAATTTTTCTCATAGAAAAGTGTCTGCATACATTCTTATTAGAGCAATAAAAGCAACTTAACGGATTGGATAAAATACAATTACGTTGTAATTTATTCCACGTATATACTTTCATTGTGCCTACAAAAGGCTTAAAATTGTCTGGTAATTTGGAAAAATTGTACTCTACTAGCCCCAAAGTGTACCTACTAACTGAACTTCTGTTTCATATTTACATGAATAGTTTTCAGTGAAGTCAATATTATTTTTTAACAATTAAATATATTTTTATTATTTTTTGATACGGTACTAACCGCCACGGTACTGACATTTTAAATTAAAATAGCAACTGTAAATTTTTGATTATGAATTTGGTAATATCTTATTACCCTATAATTTAGGTTAGTAATAAGTACAGAAATTTATTATTTATGAGGAAAAAAATTAATCGTTATTTAAGTTTTCCAATACCACGGTACTGACAAGTAAATTTATGACATCATCTTTTAAAAATTGAGTTTTAAAATGACACAAACTCGCTTGAGCATTTCACTTGTGTTATGTTTGTAAACATAACTCTATTAACGTACTTTTAATATGGTTTATTAGTTGTTTTATTAATTTCGAGGTAAATGGCGCACGAGTCGTACAAATTCAAATTTAAAAAATTGCTTAAATCTGAGGACAAAAGTTATTAAGCCGAAATTCAATCTTAACTTGATGTATTAAAAAAAAATTGTTAATTTCTCTTAAGTTTGATTATATACATTAAGATTTATCAGTTAATTGGTTTGAATTATTTATTGCAACAAAAAAAATAACCGATTTATAGGTAAATTTTAGAAAAGGACATGACACGGTACTGACATTTAAGTAACATATTGCAAGTTTTCTTTGGACTGCAACTTATATTCTACAAGAAAAGTGATGAAATATGTTCATGATGATCGTATTGATACAAAAATTTCATTAATCGATTTATAATGTATGACCAGTGAGAGCAAACAGTATAGGACACAAAAAAATCACAGTTAGAATGGAATCACCCATTTACTAAATTAAATTAAAATTTTTGAGTTGAAGGTAAATTATATTAATGTAATAAATACGAGGATGTGCGCATTCGAGCGAAAAGTGGCACATTTCCGAGCGAGGGAGGCAAATGAAGCGCGACGCGGAGCGGCGCGCTTCATTTTCCCGAGATCGGAATGTGCCACTTTGAGCTCGAACGCGCACACTCGGTTTTAAGCACGATAACCAAGCGTTCCGTTTTAACAAGAAAAAAATTTGTCACGTTAGTTATACCCGACCTCGTACACGGAAGGTTAATAAAAAAATCGGGGGTCTACTGTAACACGCAGAATTGACTATATTTAATTATCGTTTTGGAAAATTTTAATTAATTTAGAACTTTTAATAAAATAATTTGGGCTCTCGAGAGGTTAATTTTTCTAAATTGACAAACTTAATTTTTTGTAAATTCCACAAGACAAAAATAAAAAAAGAAAACCCCACACGGGTTAACGATTTTTTATACGCGATGTTTTGAAACGTAGAACTAATAATAATATTTTCGAAGACCAAAAAAAAATACCAAATACCAAATACCAACTCGTTTCAATAAAAAAAAAAAACGAATATATGTAGTAGAAAAAATCAGTTTCCAGAAGAACGAAAACGAAAGAAAAAACAGAATAATATCATTTCAATTCACCAAACGATTAAAATTATTTTTTAAGGTACTTTTTCGGATGGGGTGCCCATTATAATTTTTCTGGTATATCGCCACATTTTTTTTACATCGATATTCTTAGCTTAAAGTTCACGATTTATTTTTTTTGAATGACTTTTTATACAAAAGATTTCTCAATTTATAATATTTAAGGACAATAAAAAAAAAACAAATAGAAAAAACGAACTTAGCTAAATTACGGCCTCTTTAACCGGCAATTCAATTTAAAACTAAAAATTGCGTCTCGAAAACTTCGGCGCGCGGCAAACATAAAAAATAAGGGGAAGAAGCAGAAGAAGGAGAGTTGTCTGTTTCGAGGAAATTAAGGGCCTTTTACATAAACATGCGCAACTAAGAAAAGTTTCAAGAAATAATTCCAGTAAATTTTAATAAAGCGCGTTAAACTTTTTTCCCGAGTCCCTTTCGCTTAAAATTGCATCAGAGTTTATAATGAAACTTTTAGAACTGTTGTTTATACATTTTCTGACAATTACTGCCTTGGGATAACTCATTACCAAAACTTGCCCGCCCTCCGCTTACCGCCCGCCGCCGAAAACGGCTCCCAAGCTCCGAGGGCGATTGCATCAAATTATCTCAAAACGGCCGGAGAAGAACTTTTCGAATTCGCGAGGCCCCGTTAAAATAAGCTGCACGTGAAAGACGCGAAATCCTTCGCGCGAAAGAAGTAGGCCGCCAATTTTGGTATCAGAAACACGGCCGTTACGCTCTCAATCTGCCCTTTTCGTAAATCAGCAACCCTCTTTAGATTAGAGCCAGTGGCGGCGAATTTTGCGCCCGATTCTCGCCGCGGACGCTTTCGCCTCCCCCACCGCAGCTCGTCGTAAATAACGCAACAACCTTGCATTTTTTTTTTTTTGAAATTTGTATAATTAATAATTAACGCCGATTCCGTTTCGAAAGGGGGGTTGGTTAAACATGACAAATCACTTTACGTTTGGTTTTCATGCGGGGAAATAATTAAACGGAAACTTAATTAATTACTTTTGCTTGTTGTAAACGTTTTAATTAAATTAAAAACGTGCAATTTTTACGGTTTTCGACGCCTAATTAATTTTGTAAATTTTTCGGTGAAAGCTCAAAAATACGAAAGCTTTGTTTCGTCTTAATGTGAAATTTAAACAACGCGCCTTTTGTTGTTGATAATTTTTAATAACGTATCTATGGTTCTGTTACTAAGCAACTAATCGGAATAGTGGTTTGACACACGAAACTAAATTCTTCTGGATTTATTTTACTAACTTCAGATTTTTGTAGGTTATAATTTTTAATAACGTATCTATGGCGAATTAATAAAATTAACCAATCAGAATGATGATAGAGCATATGAATTTAAATTCTTTTGGATCTATTGATTTAGTAATGTCAGATTTTTGTTGGTTATAATTTTTAATAACGTGTCCATGGTGATGTAACCACAATAACCAATCAGAATGACGATTTAGCACAAAAAATTAAATACTTGGGGATTTTTTTATTTACTGTTAGGTTCTTGTTGGTTATGTTTTTTAATAACGTATCTATGGTGATGTAACCAAACTAACCATTCAGAATGCCGATTTGACATATGAAATTAAATTCTTTCAAATTGATTTTAGTTATTTATTCAATTATGTCGGATTTTTCTAGGTTATAATTTTTAATAACGTATCTATGGCGAATTAATCAAATTAACCAATCAGACTGCCGATATAGCATATGAATTTAAATTTTTCTGGATCTATTGATTTAGTAATGTCGGATTTTTGTTAGTTATAATTTTTAATATCGTATCCATGGTGATGTAACCACAATAACCGATCAGAATGACGATTTAGCACAAGAAATTTAATTCTTGGGGATTTTTTTATTTACTAATGTTAGGTTCTTGTTGGTTATGATTTTTAATAACGTATCTATGGTGATGTAGCCAAACTAACCATTCAGAAAGCCGATTTGACAAATGAAATTAAATTCTTTTACATTGATTTTAGTTATTTATTCAATGATGTCAGATTTTTCTTGGTTATAATTTTTAATAACGTATCTATGGTGATACAACCAAAATAACCAATCGGAGACACGATGCCAAGCGCAATATTTAAATTCCTTACGGGATTTATTTTATTAATTTTTCGTGCAACGAATTTTATTAATTAAAAAAAAAAGTACATTTGTTAAAGAGCCATAAACAGGGGAAAGAATGAATAGAATCAAATTAAATGAGACGAAATAAAACAAAGAGCCGGTTAGTAATCAGCCTGAAAGCTTAATATGAATCGGCGAGGTATTTAATTTTTTTTGTGCGTTTTAATGGAGACGCCACTGCCCGCAGGGGTATCGTTGTATTCTCTTCGCGTGTTCGCTTCTCTTGTGTTGTTCCGCGTAACTTGTGTTTTGATTTTAAACAAACTTCTTAAAGGCCCTTGCGTTGTGATACGGAAATTTATAACCCTCATTGTTACCAACTCCCATTACGCCTGAGAAAATTATTAAACCGAGGTTCTTTATGTAACTTTCCTATTTGGAAACATCCTTTTCATATTCTAATCAAATTATCAAAAAAAATAGCAAAGAATTTAATTTGTTTTTTTTTTAAAGAGGCCGATTTAAAAAATTGACTGTATTTATTGGAAAAGTGGCTTGGCTTTTATTCAGCGAAATAAAATTATTTGATTTGCTTTTAAAATAAATTAGAAATTAGAAATTACAGTCGAACCTCGATAAGTCGAAGTCGAAGGGACAGCAAAAATAATTCGAATTATCAAAAACTCGAGTTACCAAAAGAAGTTCAGTTAAATACTTCCGTATATATATATCATTCATTTTTTATAGAAAATAACCAAAATTGATCTACAATCATTAACATTATTTATTTTTATTAAGACCCTAAAAAATATAGTTATTTACATATTATTTACTGTTAAATTGAAAGTAATCTAAAATTGTCTTTTGCTTCATTGCTCCAAAATGTTGCGTTTCTACAAATTTTTCCAATGATCTTACCGATAATAATATATCTGTAGGAACATCTTCTTGAGCACATAGGAATAGAGAAATAGTATCTATTGCATTGTAAACTTGAGTTGTTGAAGGGATGTTTACTGTAACATCTGTATCACTTTCATATTCACTTTCACTTTCACAGTTTTTCTTATTTTCTTCTAGCACTTTACTTATAATGCTTTCATCGCTAGGAATTTCAGCAACTTCCAAATCTTTATCAACGTTGAAATTTGTCATTTGTATCTTCAGCAGCTACAATTAGGTCTCTGTTTTTTAAAATGGTTGATAAAGTGTTTGCCGGAATACCAAAATTTTTAGCTATATCCTTTTTCCTTTTGAGTCCACGTTCCACTTCTTTTATAAGATTAATTTTCTCCTTTATGGTTAAACTTTTTAATTTTCGTTTACACCGCATGTTAATACGTAAATAATTTTAGAAAAAGTATTAAACTTTTTTAGATTTTCTGTTATATTCTGTTACAAGCTATAAAGAATGTAAAACACATTTCTTCGGCGTCGTACGAACTGAAAAATAAAATGTAAAAATTGTTCCTTTTGTTGTAAAAGAAACGGTAAAACCATCTTAAAAGTTTTCTAACTGTTCATAAGGCATTTAAACATAAATTAGTTTTTAAATCCAAACAAAACATTCTTCTAGTATAAAACCTTTTATTCGTAGTTAACAATAGAGCTTTTAAAGCATCAATAACACCAAACCAAGCCGTCCTTAATCCTCTCTCAGGTAGCGAAATTTTTAGAAAAGTTGTAAAATTTAACTTTGAGTCATAGACCTATTTACTAAAGGAAACTTGAATTTAATGATTTGTAAAACGTTTCGACTTATTAAATAATTTGATTTATTAAATTTCGACTTATTGACATAAAAATATTAACGCTGAGATAGGCAAGTCCTAGGGAAACTGGTTCGAATTCGAGCTACCAAAAATTCGGCTTATCGGCGTTCGACTTATGGAAGTTCGACTGTAGATTAATTTATTTCGATGAAATTATCTGATAGTTTTCTTTTCGGGCCGGCCCTACCCGTAAGTTAAACCAAATTACCGGCGATAAAGTACGGAGAATTGAAATACCGACGTTATCTTTGTTTCCCTTTTTTTTTAAACAAGCCGGTTTAAAAACTCCATTTTTACACAGATTATGAACATAACTCATCCCCTTTAATTGGTCGCTCTATCCCTTTTTCCCAAACGCCTGAAGTCCTCGTTAAACCACATGCTAGAGCGGGTTGTTTGTGAAATAATGAACTTCATAAATTTACCTTTCGCCCGAAAAAATGATTATCCGACTTTGCAAAAATCACTGCATAAATTCCCAGCCCTTTACTTTCGGAATTTTTATATTAATAACTCAATTCGAGGAAGAGGAAGAGGAAGGCGGAGGCGCGGTTCCTCCCTTTCTCTTCCGCACAATTAAATCTAAGTCTTCGAGCGTGGAGAAAAGGTATCGCATCTCTAAACGTGTGCTTTTCTTGTGCGTTTCAGGGCACTACGTGCTGGCATGGAAAAGGGGCATAGCGGTGCTCTCGGCAGGAAACGTAAAGGTCTCCCCTGACCCTCGTATCAGTTTGGTAAACGGATACAGCCTCGAGATCAAGGATGCAGGACCGCAGGATGCCGGGGACTACGTCTGCCAGATTGGAACGTTGGAACCGCGGGAAATCACGCATACGGTGGAAATTCTAGGTAAGGAATTAAGCTCGGACTCACAATTCTACCTTCCGCCCTATCTGACACGTCCTAATAAAATAAAATCCTAACCCCTTCTTCTCGTAAAACAACAACGTAATGTTCCGAAAATTATATCTGCGCGCTCGTTCAACCTGATTTCGGAGCTCGAGCTAATAAAATTTAATACACGTATAAATTTATTATGGCCCTTTTGAAATATTGCTTTTTTTTTCTCCGCCGGAGAAAACAAAAATAAAGTCGGTCCCCCGAACGCACACAACGGCGCCCCCGCGCGCGCGCGCCCCCGCCCCGAAAAACGTAAACAAAACTAAAGAAATAAATAATACACTTGGCGTCCTTAAATAAAATGCGCCGTTAAAACTTCCACAAAATAAAACTTTAAAGGTACACGGCGCTTAATCGCATTATAAAAAATAATGTTCGACAATAAAAGGGATTTGTGTTTTTAGAAAAAAACGGGCCATGGATGCTTCGAAATTGCTCAGATTTAATTAGAATTAATTAAACGAAGTGTGCGTGTGTGCATGGGTTTTTACCCTTCGTAAAAATCATAATCTTAAGTCTTTCCCCCAATATTTTTGTGTCAATATTTTGTTGGGCGTTGGACAAGAGCAAAACGCGATGATTTCGTTCGCGATTTTAGCCCCACGGCTCTCGAAATGTTGAGGGGGGTGGGGGATTCGGTTTTGTTTGTGAATTATGTCCACGATTTAAATAACTTCGAACTTTGAGGCATTTGGGCGCGATTGTGCAAAAAAGAATCAAGTTATTAGTTGTTTCAACGTTTCGTCGATTATATTTTGACTTCCTCAGGACAACTTAATAGATAATTCTTTGTGTTAAGCGGCGTGCACGCGACTTTTGTTTTTCTGCTTGATTGCACGATGGAACTTGTTATGGCAACTTCGCTGACTGCTATGAAATTATTAAATACTTATAAATTGTTAATCTGTAATTGGTAGAACTGTAAATTTGTAATTTTTTTAACTCGATATAAAATTTAATCGAGTATTTTTATAATTTCTGAAGGGTATTTATCGTTTTTAATTTTAATTTAGGTACTAGATAAAACTAATGGTGAAAAAAAATTATAGGGGAACTTGTTGTACCTTGGTCACTTTGTACCTAGGGCAATTTGATTTTTTGTAATATATGCGCACATTTGTGACCCATAATTTTCGATATTAATTAAATTAATTGTTGTGAATCGTGCTTAAAACCGAGTGTGCGCATTCGAGCTCAAAGTGGCACATTCCGATCTCGGGAAAATGAAGCGCGCCGCTCCGCGTCGCGCTTCATTTGCCTCCCTCGCTCGGAAATGTGCCACTTTTCGCTCGAATGCGCACATCCTCGTAATTATTACATTAATATAATTTACAAATATAATGTACCTTCAAATCAAAAACTTTAATTCAATTTAGTAAATATCGATTTTATATTCGAAAAACGTATTTACCATAGCAATGAGTGGAAGCGAGCGAAAAGATACGACAAACCCGTAAGTACGAGTGAGAGGGATTGATAAAAATTGTTTACTAAATTTTGTGATCAAAATTATTGCGAATCGTGCTTAAAACCGAGTGTGCACATTCGAGCTCAAAGTGGCACATTCCGATCTCGGGAAAATGAAGCGCGCCGCTCCGCGTCGCGCTTCATTTGCCTCCCTCGCTCGGAAATGTGCCACTTTTCGCTCGAATGCGCACATTTTCGTATTTATTCAAATTAATTTCTTTACGGGGTTATATTTAATCTATAACTGCCAATAGAAGTATAACTTCTGACGTGCGTACAAAAGTACAGGCACCGGTTTTTTTTAATCGATGGCGTAAAACGTCCAGCCTGTGTCTGTTACGAAAAATAATGTTTATTCCAATTAAATCAAATTATTTATATTTGTATTACCTATATTCTCGCATTTATTGCATTTATTAATATTAATTTTTACATGTGGTTATATTTAATTTTGTTACGCCAAAGAAATATAACTTCTAACCCGCGTACAAAATTAGGGGAACCTGTTGTACCTTGACTCCTTATACCTAGGGCAATTTTATTTATTTTAATATTTGCGGGCTTTCACGATCCATAATTTATGATATTTCAAATGCCACATTGACAGCCATTAAGGTGAAGTTAGCAGCAACCTGGGCAATGTACTTTTTTAATGTATGAGATCAATTGAAATTTTTAATCGAAAAAAAGTAAGTCTTTTTATATTCTTTTTACTTAATTATCTTCTTGGTTTTTATTACCTAATAACAAATGACTCATCGCAATAGAAAGATTATTTATTAATGTTTGCATAGTAGTGGTCCGATTTTGGCACAGCATAATCTTTAATTTTATTTTTGAGTTTAAACATCAAGGGTCGGTGTGTTGTACCTCGGTCACTGTCAATAAATTGTACCTTGGCCCTAAGATCAACGTGCAATAAATAAAAATTTAGATATACCTTTGTTATAAATTCTTTTTTTTTTTTTATTTTGCTTCAGATAATAGGGGAAGGTGGCCTAAAGCGGGTAGGTTAAGGTTCATCGATTAATATGAACCACTTCGGCTAAAAAAAAAGTGTTTCTTTTTTAGATTTACGTAATACAATTATTAAACTTTAATTTTATAAAAAAAAATAATTACATTTTTGCTTTAATTGTAGAAATAAATTCAAAAATATAAAATGTCAGAAATTAACCGCTTTGCCCGTCAGTGGGGCCTAAAGCGGGTAGGCTCTCATAAACCAATCGGATTAATCAAAACCTTTGAAAAAAATTATCTACACTTGACATGTTCTTGACAGTAACATTAGTATTAAGTTATATTAAGCATTTTCATATTATAACTGCTAATTTGTTCCAATCTTAATATTACTTCGGTTTACCATTGTTTTTAAATCTTAATTGCTTCAACGCTTTAAATCACTTATTTTTAATACCAATTTATTCATATCAACTAGTTCCTATCAATTATAATAAAATTACTCCTTCTGGTACAAGCAAAGAGGGTACCTACCCGCTTTGCCCAAACACACATTTCTTAGTTTTGATACATTAACGTAAAAAATAATGGATGGATATTAAAATATTTAGTCAAATAATAAAACTAGTTTATTGTAAAAAAAAACCCCATTATAAAAAATGGGTTAATGTGAAGGGTTTTAGTAGCAATTGAAGTTAAATTAATTTCAAACATTTTACAAAATTATTAAATTTTTTGTTTTTTAATTTTTTGACGTTATTAAGCAACTTAGGTGTCAAAAGTAGTATGACACCAATAGGGCTGGATACTGGCATTGTAAATAAATATATAAATTTCAGCTAATATAGAACATATTCATATAAGGGCCGTTACCCGCTTTGGGCTACCTACCCGCTTTAGGCCACCCTTCCCTATGCCTCGCAAATCGAATGAAAAATTTAAATTTTTCCAAAGTTAATCATTAAATATGTAAAATTTTAGTATACGAGAAAAGTTTCGTTAATTTTTGAAACAATTTTAGTGTCATCTCAAAGAAGAACATTAGTAGTTCTTATAATCCAAAAATAAATATATAGTTTTCATAGAACAATGGGTTTTATTTTGCTTAACGTGAATAGAGCCAAGGTACATTACCTCTGTTGTACCTAGGCCATAGATCCACTAATTTTTAAATCTTATAGTAATTTGTGTAATGCTTTCAAATATTTTATGATGAATATCTTATTAGTGCCCTACTACGATGAAATTCATTTTATCAACAAAATGTTACATATACCTACACTTTAGTAAAAATTTGATTTCTTTTAACGAACAAAAAGTGACACTCAGCTCAATATCATATTTCAATTTCACCAAATTCGTACAAAAATGAGTCGACGAGTGACCTACCCTAAATAATATAGTATTTCATAATTTCGTCGACGCTTTAACAATAGTTAGAGTTGATAAATCGAAAGATCTAATTAAAAATCTATTTCGAAAATACTCGCTCACGTTTCGCCGGAGTTGTCAAACGTGAAAACCTATGATTTCCCTAAATGAAACGTCCAAATTCAATTTTCCTACGATTTTCGTAATTGATACAACAAAAAAAAAAGGAGGCGAATCTGGAAGCTTTCATAAAATATAATATCGCAACAGTAATCCGTCGATCAGTCAAATAAAATTTACTACGTCCCTAAAATAAATTTTTGTATTTCGCTAAAAGCTTTTATACGGCTTCCTTAATTTGTTGCAGCATAAAATATTAATAACGAAGGGCCCCAATATAAAAACGCTGTAAACTTTTTTTTGTTATCGCAACGTTAGCTACTTAGTTCCTCATTATGAGGATAGATAAAAAAATGATTTACTTCACTTACTAACAATTTGGGGCCACTTAGAAAACGTTTCCTGGTTCGCCTTAAAACTTTCGCTCGCCCCTTCTTCGGCTGGGGCATGAAACTTTTTAAATTTACAGACTACGACGACCTACTTTACACTCGATATATCCACTACTGAAATACACCGAAATTGCGAAATTGCTTTTTGCCTCTGTTTATTTAATTTAATTGTTTTGGAGTTATTAAAGTATTAAAGAGCGAACCTTTTTTTCTCGATTTTCGCCGATTTTGGGAGTTTTTTTAATGTACAAGAAAGTTGCTTAGTGCTAATGTAACTCAAAAGAATAAAAACGTGTCTTTGTGTACGCCATATCTGCAGAATCGTAAACGGAACATTTTTTTTTACCAAACAATAAACAAAATGACTTCTCTGATAAATATACAAAACACAATTAACTCTATTTCATAAACCGAGTATCTATAAATAAATTTCGCTGACGCAAATTTTAATAAACTCTCGAATTGTGAACGACAAACTTTTCTTAAATTTTTTTTTAAATGAAGTCATTAAAAACCTAAAATAAACGCCATTGAACTAGTGTTCGGCGGGCAACGTTCGCCGCTTTAAAGTGTTTTAACGTAACTCGAAAAAAAAAAGAGTAGACGAGGGAAAGTGGGTTGTTGTTATTGTTAAAGACTCCAAAAAGTCTGAATTTTATTTAGAATGGGCCGCTGTGGCCTCTCATGCATGTGCAAAAAATGTAACATTTCATAGGCGACCGAATTTTCGATCGGGGTTCGGCTGTACAATATCACACCTCGCCGCACATTGTCAAAGCTTCGAAAGCTGTCTTTTGATATTTCGCCAACGATAGAATGTGTAGTTTATACGGCATCCCATACTACTTCCACTTTACGTTCGCTACCCTTATCGTCACTTTTCAGTTGCGTAAAAGGGGTGTGCTGTCGGTCCGATATCGTAAAGAAAATATCGCCCCATCCACTTCGCATTACTGCGGCAGCAATGCCGCAACAGAAGAGGAGGACCGACGAAAATTGATCATCTCTTTTGTAAGTTTAAATAATAAATTGTGCGATAACTTAAGGCGAGGTTCGCACGACGCTCGATCGGTTGCCGGATTGCATGCTAGATGGCGTCGCTGGGTTTGAAGATTTCTGTTGCGCCGGGTGCTGCGACGGCGCCGTTCGACTGCATTTGTAGATGTGACCGTTCGGATATGTGTAGGGAAATCTGTTGTACTTTGGCCCTTTTTTCACCGGTAATTTTTTTTAAATTGTAGGTGGGTATATAATTAACAGAGATGTGTATAAAAAAAGATATCGTTTTGTCTATATCTTAAAAAATTGTCTTATCGATTTTATTAAACAAATAGAAATATTGAAAATTAATTTTTTTAATATAATACTAGAGTAGTGGAAGGATAGACATCATAGCTTGGCAACGCTGTATGTCTTCATGTTTTATTTTGCAATTGATTATGATAAAATGGCATTTGCAAATTATTTATATTTTTAATATTTTCAAACAGCAGAAACATAGATAAAAGGACCTATATATACAAAGCATCATATATGTATAATACATCTATAGCGCATTTGGTATAAGCATTGGCCGCGTTGCCACATTTACTCTATTTAAGAGTGTTATTGTATATCGAGTACACTATCTGAGAAAAATAAAATATATTAAATTTTTTGTGCTCACTGTAGGCCATTACTTTTGCCCCTTAGGCAAATTAATTCATTAAACTAAAAATAAATAATTTGAGAAAACCTCGAAACAAGATGTTCCAATTAAAATGAGAAAATTGGTATCGATTTCTCGCCATGCCCAAAAGTCCTATTAATTTTTGATTAATTAGTGTCGTGTTGCAAAATTTAAAAGTGCAAACGCGGGACAATAACTGATAAAAAGCAATCAAAGCCAAATTTGGGCGGACTCCTTTCTTCTTAATTAATTGTAAATCGAAACGTCTTCGTGGGGAGGAAACGTCCAAAGTCAAGATCGATTATATATTTTCGATAAAGGGGGCGACATGTTGTCGTTCTGTTCGACACGAAGCAACAAATTACTGGAGTTCTAACTGTTCAATAGAATATGACCCAATAATTAAACAGGGGATTGTGTATGCGGTAACTTAACTTTCGAGCAAAAACTTGTAACTACAACTTATTAGGGTCGTTGAAGTTCCAAGTTCCGGCAGTTGTAGTCAACAACTTAAAACTATTAGGACTTGAATGCGCCGTACAACAAAGAGTTTCCAGTAACAAATGTTGGCGAAATAAGAACACGTCCTGAAAACTTTTCTCGGCTCCACGGCCCCTCCGCTTTAAGTATTTTTAAAGAATAACCGTTTATACCTTTTTCTATATTTTTTTATATGTGAACCGATAGATTTTGAAGTGTCTTTTTTTTTGGAAAATGCAGCTCCGCCCGAGCGCCGCTTCCCATTCGACATTTAATTGAAAACAGTTTCTTTAAAATTACCTCGTTTTTGCGGCGCACTCGAGCTCTTGTCAATATTTTCATTCAATCTTCTTTAAAAGGGGGATTCGACGCGTTAAACTGTTTTCTTTTCCCCCCGTTCTTTTACTTGATTTCTTGATCCGAAAGGTTTACAAATACACAATTAATGTTGCTTTTTGCGCACGCAAAAGTTTTACTTTTCGAACCGGCTCGCCTCGCGGATTTTTCATCGCGAATTGATCGTGTCGGACGAAGATCGCAAAAGGGGAGAACCGCCCTTCAATTAAACTGCCATAGTTACAAGTGTTGCACAGCAAATGCTTTAGTTTCGTCATAAACTAAAAGTTAGGTCAAGTTATAACATTTAACCAAACTATCCGAAACCGTGAATAACTCTCAAAGTGTAGGTTGAAGGCATTCGGGAAGTTTCCCTGTTAGTTTTAGACTTTAAGTTCGGAAAAAAGTTATTTTGGCAGTTATTTATTGTTTTCGTTTAATATTTTCGTTTCGTTATTACGAAAAATTTTTGAAATGTTCGCGTCGCTTCGCAAAAAGTGTTCGGCGTCAAGAATTAAATATTAAAAGAGCAATAAGTACGAGGATGTGCGCGTTCGAGCGAAAAGTGGCACATTTCCGAGCGAGGGAGGCAAATGAAGCGCGAAGCGGAGCGGCGCGCTTCATTTTCCCGAGATCGGAATGTGCCACTTTGAGCTCGAATGCGCGCACTCGGTTTTAAGCATGATTCACAATATTTTAGGGCAATAAATTAGACAAAAAATTAATTGAGTAATTTTAATCGTTCTCTCTCACTTCCTTTGATAAAATTATTGTATCTTTTCGCTCCCTTCCACTCATTGCTATGGTAAATACGTTTTTCGAATATAAAATCGATATTTACTAAATTAAATTAAAATTTTTGATTTGAAGTAGCGCACGGTAAATCATACTAATGTAATACACACGAGGATGTGCGCATTCTAGCGAAAAGTGGCACATTTCCGAGCGAGGGAGGCAAATGAAGCGCGACGCGGAGCGGCGCGCTTCATTTTCCCGAGATCGGAATGTGCCACTTTGAGCTCAAATGCGCGCACTCGGTTTTAAGCATGATTCACAATATTTTAGGGCAATAAATTAGACAAAAAATTAATTGAGTAATTTTAATCGTTCTCTCTCACTTCCTTTGATAAAATTATTGTATCTTTTCACTCCCTTCCACTCATTGCTATGGTAAATACGTTTTTCGAATATAAAATTGATATTTACTAAATTAAATTAAAATTTTTGATTTGAAGTAGCGCACGGTAAATCATACTAATGTAATACACACGAGGATGTGCGCATTCGAGCGAAAAGTGGCACATTTCCGAGCGAGGGAGGCAAATGAAGCGCGACGCGGAGCGGCGCGCTTCATTTTCCCGAGATCGGAATGTGCCACTTTGAGCTCGAATGCGCGCACTCGGTTTTAAGCATGATTCACAATATTTGAGGGCATTAAATTAGACAAAAAATTAATTGAGTAATTTTAATCGTTTTTTTTCACTTCCTTTGACAAAATTATTGTATCTTTTCGCTCCCTTCCACTCATTGCTATGGTAAATAAATTTTTAGAATATAAAATCGATATTTACTAAATTAAATTAAAATTTTTGATTTGAAGTAGCGCACGGTAAATCATACTAATGTAATAAACACGAGGATGTGCGCATTCGAGCGAAAAGTGGCACATTTCCGAGCGAGGGAGGCAAATGAAGCGCGACGCGGAGCGGCGCGCTTCATTTTCCCGAGATCGGAATGTGCCACTTTGAGCTCGAATGTGCACACTCGATTTTAAGCACGATTCACAATAATTTTAGTAACGAAAAAGTGGTAAATAATGTGTATCATTTCCTCTCACTCATACTTATGAGTTTGTTGTATTTTTTCGCTCTCTCCCACTCATTGCTATGGTAAATACCTTTTTCGAACATAGAATCGATATTTATTAAACTATATTTAAATTTATGATTCTAATCTCAACGCGCCAAAAAAGTGTAACTTCAAAAATCCAGTCTTAGAGCCTTCCTCATTGTACACTCATCCCCCGATTTACACGGCAGATAGGTTCGGGATAAAACCGTGTAAATCAAAACAAAAATTAGAAACTAATTTTTTTGCATTAAATAGTTGTAAATTTTTTTTTAGTGCAACCTTTTGTCAAAAAAAATACTACATTTTTCGATTGTTGAATATCGCCATGTGAAAAACCAAAATTCGTCCGGTCAAGTTGCATTTCCAAAAAAAAAATACCAAAAGGCTTTATTTTAATGTTGAAGCTCAACGTATTGAAACGCCCTGTACAATGTTCTAGAATCGTTTTCGTTAAATTGCATTTGTTCAATGTCGAATTAAATCTTATCAAAACACATGAAAGTCGACCGGATGTCTTATCGACGCGTTTTTACCTGCAATTATCATACGGTCGACTATGGAAAATTCCAGAATGACATGACTAATTCCTTTAGTATTATTCGTGTGTTCGTAGTGTCGAGGTGTGCGGGAAAAGTGTTCATCCAAAAATTAAAAAAAGGGGCCCCGGACTCGTGATTTGTGAACTATGATCGATCCGACAGTCTTCAATATCATCCCTTAAGGTAGATTAAAAATTTTTTTTGATTACGACTTTTTGCAATTATTTATTGTGAAAACTTCCAAAATCATAAACGCATAATCCAGTGGTTTCCAAAATTTGTGTTACTGCGCCTCCCTTAAAAACTCCAATCTTGCCGGCCCCCCCGTCGTGCATCTATTCTCCGATTTACACGGTAGATAGCTTCCGGAGAAAACCGTGTAAATCGAAAACAAAGCCAAATCGGCATAAATTGGTCGCTTACTTTTAGAAATTATTTTTTTACGTAAAATCGGTACAGCACAAGTCGTTATCGAATAAATCGACGAGCATTTAATTTATTTCATTAACTAGTTAGGTTTTTGCGAAATTTCGTCGTGGGGGCACCGGATCCGTGACCCCACTCGACTTATTTATAAATTCTTCTTACAATTCGGTTTCGTCGTTATAAATGTATAAACATACTAAATCTTATTACTTTTAGCTTATTCTTGTTACTTTGTAAAAACTGGCTTTTAAAAAATCTCAGTGGGTCGTACTTCTTGGAAAGCATTGCTATAGAAAAAAACAAAATTAATTTAATTTAATCTTTAATACTGCGAAAAAGATGTAGTTCAAAACGAATTAATTTCGATCAACATTTTATCTAAAAGTTTTAATAATTAAAATTAACTTGCTTCGTAGAAAAAACTTGATATAGGTGCATTATTTTCGCTTAGCAGATTGCACAAGTCAAAGATCATCAGCATAAAAATAAATTACGAAATTATCAAGCTTAGTGTGCGAATAAAACTAATATAACTATTATAATAAACACGAGGATGTGCGCATTCGAGCGAAAAGTGGCACATTTCCGAGCGAGGGAGGCAAATGAAGCGCGACGCGGAGCGGCGCGCTTCATTTTCCCGAGATCGAAATGTGCCACTTTGAGCTCGAATGCGCGCACTCGGTTTTAAGCGTGATTCACAACAATTAATTTACTTTTATGGACTGCTAACTGCAACTGTCAAATTTTCGTTTAATGTGCGCGCGCATTTTTGCTCTCAACGTATCTAAAGAAGTATAACTTCAAAGCTAATATTTTATTTTATCAAAATTTCAGTACGTATAAAATTAAAATTTCTAAAAGTTTTAATATTTAAAATTAATTCGCTTTGTAGAAAAAACTTGATATAGGTGCATTATATTTGCTTAACAGATTGCACAAGTCAAAGATCATCAGCATAAAAATAAATTACGAAATTATGAAGCTTAGTGTGCGAATAAAACATGTCAAAGATGGGCGTTTTTCCAAGTGTATTTATTTTTGTATTTTGCACGTTATTTTTTCCTAATTATGGATTTACACATGGTAAGCCTTATTTAAATTTAATGTTTTACAAAAACTGCATTTCCACCGGGAACCAAATCTCCGGCAAAAATGTATATTAAATAATTTCCATTCTTGAAAAAACTTAGGGAAACGTTAAACGAGGTCTTACTGTATTTCATATAAATTACAGCACATTTCTAAATGGAAAAAATTATTAATACAAAAAAATACATTTTTGGCAAACTTTTTGCACCCCCTTTTTCTGCACTAGTCAGCAAATCACCAGGTAACTCCCTCGTCCCCCCAACTTTGGAAATCACTGGATCAGAAGCTCGATAAAGTGCGTCATAGTTTCATGTGGAAACGCTAATTAATTATTAACAAACCGATATTATTAGAATAGATTAGGGCATAAATTAAATGTATCTTTCTCGCCACGAAATTTATCATAAATTGTTATGTGCGGTTCGAATATTTCGATCTCGTTTCGAATTAATCGGATAATGTTTTCAATTACGAACAAAGACCTTTTTCGAAAAAGAAAACCTATTACGGGCGCTTACGCGCGTACAGTTTAATTATCGATAGTTATTATTAATGTAATTCCGTAGCTGCGATTGTCGATTTGACGATAAAAAAAAAGACATTAACATGTTTCGGTCGGCCGTAAATCGCGTTTTATGCGGCTCAATTATTAATCGTCGAAAACGAGGTCGAAAAAGCGGAGCGAAAAAGAAGTCGGGAGGCGATCTTTTTGAATTATATTCGCGACTTATTGGTTCGGTAAAAACAATGGTAAATTATTGTTTTTGTCTTTCGCTAATTCTATGCCATTTAGTTAAAATGCGGTGATTGATTGCTTTTAGTCAGTTCTCGATGGTAGTTTTCCGTCACTTCCTCCCCAAAACTTGTCAGTTTTTATACAATTTATCACGCTAATAGGTGACCGAAAAGCTTTATATAAATTTCAGTTAAACGTGGGGAATTTATTAAAAAAAAAAGAACTACGTGCGGCCCCGCATTTGTCCCCGAATCCTCACAATAAATTTGATTTTTTTCGATGTATGTTGTGCGACGAGTAAAATTAACAAAATCGGCGAACGCGGCAAAAAAAAAGTGATTTGTAAGGAAGGAGACCCAATACCCGACCGGGACCCAGTACTCGATCGTTTGTAGTATTGTTCGTATTTATAAGATAATTATGTTTTTTTTTAAAGTACATACTTTAAGGGGATTTAGGGGATGCTTATTTTAATTTGTGGTACTGTTTTTGATTTTATTTTGGCATACAATGGTCATTTTGAGTGTCTTAGAATTTTGTACTGAGTTTTAAAAATGTGTTTTTTATTTTATTTAGAGGCTCTTTTCTTAATTGCGGTTTTTCAAAAAATTTGTGGTTTTAAAAATCGATTTTGTTCGAAGGAAATATTAAACATTAGGGGAGACCGGGGCTAGAAGTCACAATGTTTGTTCTTTTGCATTTATAGAGCTCATGGTCTTAATTTATTATAGACATTTATATATCAATAGATAGTGTATTTATTCTAGTTTAAGAACAAATAAAGACTTTTTTTCTCCATTATCTAAAGAGAACATATTATAATTTTTATGAAAAAAGAGAAATGTGACTTTTAACCTCGTGTCTGGGGTAAGTAGTCACATACTAAATGAAAGGCAAAATACAAAACGACAAAACAAATGCCTATTTTTATTAAAGATAAAATGTTGTTTGTAAGAAATTTTACCTAAGAAAGGAACGAAAAATATCTTATTCATAATTAAAAAAAATAAAAAATATTTGCTGTGAGCAAATAGTAAACAAATAGTAAACAAATTTATTAATTCATTAGGTTTGCTGTTATGGCTTTTGTGACAACTTACCCGTGAGACAACTATACCCGGTCTCCCCTACCTGTTTATTGTTTTTCGCTTTTCAAAAAAGGGTGTTCGTAAAATTAATCGGGATGCGTTACATATTAAAAAAATACAAATTTTTGGCTAAAAGATAGTATAAAAATATTGCAAACTCCAATATAAATTTAATTATTTTATTTATATACTTTTTTATTACATTTATTTCCTGCACTTAAACGAAAAAGAAGACGTACAAGATTGCATAAATAATACAAATCAATTTTTTTATTTTTCGTAACGGTCATTCACTGGTGGGGCTCAATTCGCCGCCCGTTTTACCCCACCAATTTAATTGGAAATTTATTAATTATACTAAATCTTAAAGTTTAATCGAATGGAAGTGCGAATCGGAAGCTGTTAAATTCTCAAATTAAAATAAATTAGAAATTGCATTAGTGCACGTGCAATAAGATAATGAATCTGTAATTAGGATGCCATTAAATTTCTCGCTCGAGGGCATCTCAATCCGTAATAAGATTACCGGATGGGATGTCGAGAATTGTTTTCCTCTTTGCAAGCGATCCGTGGAAGCGTGTTTCTCGTAATTCTGATAATGTTTTTCGCAATTTATGAATATCTCATCTGCAGTGGCACTTCTGGTCCGCTTTATTAAATAATGAATAGCGAACGAGTCTAAACGTAACGACTGGCAATGATGTAAGAGCAGTTAATAAAGTGCCCGATGCGTAACTCCGAGTACTTCCCCTTAAATGCGCTAGTTTACTAGTCTCTTTACTTATGATCCCGAATAACCCCTTTAGTAAATAGTTACTAAAGTAATTCCCCAGCGATTATGCGCTCTATTCGGGATTAAAGCCCCGTCGGTTTTTTTGGGGACCGTCACTTCTAAATTTTAACGACGTTACGCGCCGGGAAGAGCTTCCTGCGAAAGGTCCTCAACGTATGCGCCAAATTGCCAGGCGAAAATGCGGGATTAAGGCGGGGCAGGAGCGAAAATTTTTAGCCGAGCGGATTATGTACTCTTTCACTAAATTCTATGGTAAAAGAAAATTAGAGAATTCTGCTTTCAAACCAACACTTTTTGAAGTTATACTTCTTTTGGCGCGTTGAGGGTAAAAGTTTAGTAGGCAATGGAAGTTGCGCGCCCACAGCTAACGAAAATGCGACAGTATGAAGTTAGCCGTCTAAGAAACTAAATTAATAATGTGAATTGTGCTTAAAACCGAGTGTGCGCATTCGAGCTCAAAGTGGCACATTCCGATCTCGGGAAAATGAAGCGCGCCGCTCCGCGTCGCGCTTCATTTGCCTCCCTCGCTCGGAAATGTGCCACTTTTCGCTCGAATGCGCACATCTTCGTGTTTATTACATTAGTATGATTTACCGTGCGCTACTTCAAATCAAAAATTTTAATTTAATTTAGTAAATATCGATTTTATATTCGAAAAACGTATTTACCGTAGCAATGAGTGGAAGGGAGCGAAAAGATACAATAATTTTGTCAAAGGAAGTGAGAGGGAACGATTAAAATTACTCAATTAATTTTTTGTCTAATTTATTGCCCTAAAATATTGTGAATCATGCTTAAAACCGAGTGCGCGCATTCGAGCTCAAAGTGGCACATTCCGATCTCGGGAAAATGAAGCGCGCCGCTCCGCGTCGCGCTTCATTTGCCTCCCTCGCTCGGAAATGTGCCACTTTTCGCTCGAATGCGCACATCTTCGTATTTATTGATAAATAGCTACACTGATAAAAAAAGTATCTTCATTCAAGAAAAATAGTCTTGATCCAAGAAAATTATTTTGAAGACAACTAGTTGTTTTGCTTCAAGAATTTCTTGTCTTGAATTCATGTTTCTTGGATGGAGAGGTCGAATCACTCCGATCGATAACATTTTTACTTGGTTCAAGACTATATTATCTTCGATCGATACAAGTGAATTCTTCCTTCAAAAATTATTTATTGTTGATTCAAGAACAAATTTTTTTATTTAGAATGTTATAAGTTTAAGTCAGAAAAAAACTTAGAATGAAAGAAATTTTTGTTTCATTGTATGCCGAAAAATATTTATACCTTATATTTTATTAATACAGTCGGTAGCATCTTGAACCAATGTTACCGTCTATCTTAATCCAAGAGAAAGAAATTTTTAGGCGAAATTGTATATATCTTATTTGAAAACAACCAAGTTCCTTGATTCAAGAATCAATTTCTTAAGTTAAGAGAATTGAACTACTTAAAACAAGAATGACATTTTGAAAAAAACATTTTCTTGAATCAAGTCATTTTTTTATCAGTGTACATAAAATTTTGGATTTAAAAAGAAAAGATTAATCTACCATTATACCATTAATACGAAATTCAATTATGTTGAACATTGAAATTACCTGATTATTTTTAAAAAAAAATTAATTTAATTAGGAAGCTTTACTCTTACGAAAAATAACAATTATTAGGGGTACCTACTTCTGAATGATTTACATTTAATGTTAAAAGTCTTTGAAAACAAATTTTGTGTTTATGCAATACGTACAGTTCTGTAATGTTTAATTAAAAATGTATAGAAAATAAATTAGTTGTCAATCTAAGTGGCAAAAAGAATTTTTCAAAATTGAATTTGAAAGAATAATTTTTTGAGCAAGAGTTTTCTTAAATTTTGAAGCGCTCCCGAAAAATTAAGTTTTTTTTCGAAAAACCCAAAAGACTGTTTTGTCTAAATTTAATAGGCTTTCGACTGGTAAAAACCCCGTTTGAATCGGACCAGCCGTTTTCCCGGTTTTTCTAAAATAAGACGTGAGAGTGTATATTTTTTCGAAATGTTGTTTCGGCGCTTTTGGAAAAAAGCTATTTAGGGCGAAAATAACAGAGATATTTGAGTGGGGTTTAAATTGCATTAAATTAGGATCAATGAAGTGCCTTTTGGGTTAATTCAATTTTCTTTTGCAAAAGATGGCGTAATGGCCAAATTTTCAAAAATTTCTTGGATGAATTTTATATTATTATTTTGGGAGCTAGTTATTGTACTTGGGGCAATGTTTAAAAAAACTGTAATTACACTTTTTGAAGCAAAATTTAGTCCTTTTTTTATTGGTAAATAATTTGGGCAAAATTTGCCTCCCTCGCTCGGAAATGTGCCACTTTTCGCTCGAATGCGCACATCCTCGTATTTATTCATATTAATTTCTTTACGTGGTTATATTTAATCTATTCACGCCAATAGAAGTGTAACTTCTGACGCGCGTACAAAAGTACAAACACCGGTTTTTTTAATTGATAGCGTAAAACGTCCAGTCTGTGTCTGTTACGAAAAATACTGTTTATAACAATTAAATAAAATTATTTTTATTTGTGATATATCCTCGAATTTATTGAATTTATTAATATTAATTTTTACACGTGGTTATATTTGATTTTGTTATGCCAAAGAAATATAACTTCTAACGCGCGTACAAAAGTAGGGAAACCTGTTGTACTTTGGTCCCTTTGTACCTAGGGTAACTTTTTTTAAATATTTTTTATAAAATTTATTTATTTAAAAAAATTCTTTTAAATATTTTAGGGATTAAAAAAGAATCGATAATGTAATTAGAGTACACCCCTTCAATTTGATTATAATACACCCCAGGGCTCTTATTTTTTTTTGAGGGGTACCGTATTTCAATTTACAACTAAGAATCTTACACACTAACAATATTTGTTAATGTAAAATAATGCGTACTTACTATTAATTTTTCAAGATATCTCTTAAATAACTTAAGTCTCAAGAAAGACGCATCAATTTGATTACAGCTCATCTCCGGACGTTTTTTTTTGCTTTGGGGTGGCCGTAATCCAATTTACAATCAAGAATGTAACATACAAACGGCGTTAAAATATCAACAAATTGTTGCATATACAATTTAAAAAAAAATACAAGTGTAAAACGGGCCAAGGTACAACAGGTTCCCCTACACACACCGGGTCTTTTACAAAAATAAGTTCAACCCAAAACAGTTTAGATAAATATTTCTACCTTTCTTACAGAAATTATTAATAAGAAATTAAATATGTGAATAAATTTGTAAGTCATTGAATTTACTAAATTCATCTAACTCAAAACAATATTAAAAATAAAAACTTCTCTATTTTACGCATTATTAAACTATTTATTAAAATTAAAATTAAACATCTACAATTGATAATATAATGTTTAAAACCTTTAAAAATTATATAAAATTTATATGGAATTATAAACATAAATAACTTGAAACTACAACGTCGCGCACATAAGCGTATCAAATTTTGAAAATTTTTGTTACTTATAATCACGTTTTTTTTTCGGAAAGAATAATTTGCAATACGGATTTAAATAGACATTTCAAAAATACAATACCTATATTTCTTTTTTTTTAAATGAGCATTTTCAAAAACTTGTTCGTTAGTAATAAATTAAACATCCAAAATGGTCGCTTTATTAATAAGACCTGTTGTAGTTATTTTTATTTTTGTTCAAGTTTGACATGGTTTTAAGAAAAGTTTATATTTATCTATAGTTAGTTGGATTTTGAAAAAATTTTCAGTAAATTAATTATTGTAAATAGTTCAACCGATAATTTTGTCTTTTAATTAAAAATTTGTTATACTATTTGATTTTTTTAACTCTATGCAAACGTGAATATTACTTTTGCATTACTTAATTTTTAAATAGGATGGCCATATCTCTACATAAGGTATAAGTAAATGCATTAAAATTATTTTGTAATGATTTTGTCTGTACTAATATTCCTGTTTTATTAAACACGTGGCTGTTTTATTTTATGAAACATACAAATAGATCTCTTAAAATCTCTTAAAATTTTGGTTTTATAGCTAGCTTTAAATTATCAAAATAAATAAAATTATTTTAACAATAACTGGGTATAAGCAAAACTGGCAAGGCCTTTTATTAACACACAACCAGGCTTGAAATGCATTTAAGTACGTTCGAACGATTTACTTCTTGGGTTATGCCCAACACAACTATCCAAATAAATCGCCATCGAATAAAATTTTTCACTTCTCCCGTGTTTCCGCATTAATTTATAGCGATATGCAATTTTTTTTCCGGCAATGTAATTGTATGACAGTTTTAAAGGGACGTCTCGAGTTAGAATTTTGAAAATCGATCCATTTCGAGTAGTTGCATCTTCATCATCAAAAAAAAACTAACTTAAAAAGCTAAATTCGAAAAAGTACCTCGATACATCCCTAGAAATTTGCCTAAATTTTTTTTTTATAATTTCTTATAGTTTGGCCGGACACAGGGGCGCAATTAACATTGTTTTTCTTGTGGACCGATTCTCAAAGTTGAGAAATTAATGCGACGCTAATTCGGGCACCCGCAAAACCTACGACGCCCATCTTCGTTTCGCGTCGAAAAAAAACATTTTTGCGCGCGTATGAAACATTCGATCTCGTCCCTCATAAGCTTGCGAAAATGAAAAATAATAACGGGACCGGCACATATATCGAAGCCGACCGCCATTCTTCGAGCTTTGCTCCGCTCGTCGGGCCTTCGAATAAGCTCTTAAGCTTGCACATTTTTCTTATTAATTTTTTGTCGGGTCTCGGCGAAATTGATTAGAGTTTAAAATCGAGATCGGGCGAAATTAGTTCGGTTCGCGCAGTTCAAGACACCCGGAAGAGCTACCAATCACTCGTTTTCCTAATTAAAACGAGTCCCATTGATGAATGGCAGACGATTTAGCACCTTCTAAACGAATTTAAAGTAACTCGCAGAGAGACGAATGGGAGCCAAATATGTGCGAGTTAACAACCTACCGAACCGAGTTTGTCAAGTTGTTTATCTGATGTGTGGTTTGTTTATGAACTGCTTGCCTTAATACGCGCCGAGCTTTGTACACTTCGGTAATGAACTTTCGTTCTACACAATGGCTCGGAGGGAGCTTACAAAGTTTGATGGAAACCGATAAAAGTCTTTTTTAATTTTCTTTGCTTAGTGCTCGTTTACTGCAACGATTATGACATTACATCTTTTCAAAGCGTTCGTCTGGTAAATATTTTAAAAAAAGTAGCCGTTTATTTTTGAAATATGTTTCAGAACTAGCGAAAACAAAGGTTTACTAATAAAGTCCATTAGTATTAATTAGAATTTCAAAATAAATTTTGTTAAACAATAAAAAAATTGATTGGGTAACTAAATACATTCGTAACGTGTTTTTTTAGTTTTAAAATATAACGTAGACACAGAAAAAAATTAATAAACGTAGTGTTTTGTTTAAAATAACAAAGGTACCATTAACTTCCGGTCGAACCGAAAGCAATGGAACAACGACACTGTCATAAATCGAGACCCAACAACTCAATACTTATAAATCCAAAATTTTGTTTCAAAATTCCAATCGGTTCAAAAATTAAATAAGAATCATGGGGTAAAATACCATCTTTTTATAAAAAAAGACTATAAAATATTTTTTTCTTCAAAAACTATTAACTTTACGGGTATAAAACCTTATATAAAATTGACGCAGAATTTAATTCCGATGCGGAAAAAAAATTAAAAAATATAGTGTTCCATTTAAAATAACGAAGTTACTATCGACTTCCGGTAGAACCGGAAGTAATAGAACAACGGCGTTTTTATAAATCGAAAGACCATAAGTCACAACCCCAGGTACCAAATTTCATCTAAATATTTCAAACGGTTCCAAAACGACAGCTAAATTACATAAAAAAGCTCTACAAAAAAGCTCCAAGAAAAAAGCTCTTCCGCTTCAAATAAAACATAGATTATTTATTTCTGAACAAACCGTTCACTTTAGAGGTACACAACCTTATATATAATTTGCCTAAAATTTTATGCGGATTCACAAAAAAAAATAAAAAATGGGGTGTTCTATTTAAAATAAGAAAGTTACTAGCGATTTGCGGTATAACCGGGAGCGGCGCGCGCACCAAAACTATTTCAATCGAAAGAACGCACGCTAAAACCTTTAAAAGTCAAATTTCGTCTTAATAACTATAAGCGTTCTCAAGAAGTAAATTTATAAAATGTACTTATAACGCATAAAATAAAGTGTGACGTCACAAACTCAACGAACAAAGCGATTTTAACGTAGGAAACAATTTAGTGCCATGTTTATTTAATTTCCTTTTTATAACTCACTATTAAATAAAACAAAAATGTTTTATACATATTTAAATTTATATAAAATTAATTATTAACAACAATGCTTTAAATGAATTATTTAATCCGTTTCAAAAGGTTTGCTTTCTGCGTAAATTACTCATATTTTTAACAAATAATTGTTGTTTAATTTATAAAGGTACATTTTTAAAAAAAGTGCTCTTAGCCTACGGGATAAAATTACATGTTGTTTTATTAACTAGTCGTTTGGCAAATAAATCGACCAGAACTAACTAAACGCAAAACAATTAAAGTTCAACTCTTTTAATAGAAAAATAAATCATTAACGATTTCCTTTTTTTGTAATATGTGGAAATTTTTAGCCATCAAAGAAACGATTCTTTTTTTTTTGGGTACCTACAAAGTTTACTAAAACTTGCCAACTTTGTCGGAAGCTTAGATTCTATCTACTAAATACGTTCTGATTTTTTTTGCGACTTCCTTCGCAAATTATAAAAGACGTTGATTAATTATACGTTCAAGCTAAAATAGTTTATTACTCCTCGAACAAAGTAAGTTCTCTTCGATGGCACTTTAAGAAATAAATCAATACGGAGACGAGAACTTTTACTTGTTTTTGAATTTTTTTTTTCCTTTTCATTTCTTTTAACCCCTTGACATAGAAAAAAAACCGAATTTTATGAGTCCGAAAAAAAACTATTAATTTGGCTTAACTTAACTGTTATGAGCATACACAAATAACATAAAATAAATAATTAATAGTTTTAAAATATTTTGAAATATGTAGAGCAGTGTTTCCCAATCTTTTTTTAACATTCCCCACCTAAGTCATTCTAAAATTTTGATGCATATAATATATAACATATAAATATTTTTTTATATTTAAAAATTGAATTATTCCATAAAAATGAAGCCTAATTACAACTTGTTCAAGACACAAGATTTAGGTTTTAGCAAGAAATCACGAGGAAATTATTAAGAAAAAAAACAATAAGTAAATTTTCAAAACATAAACTAAAAAATATTTTTATATCGATAGCTCGAATTTTTGATAACGCGAATTATTTTTAGTTTCTCTTCAACTTCGACCTATCGAGGTTTGACTGTATTTAATTTTATAAATTTAATATTTCTGAACAATTAAGATAATTTATTTATTGAGTTTTCTCCAATATTAATTTTATTTGCGTAAATTAATGATCTTCAAAGTTTTTTGAAAAACCACAAATTCTGTATTTACTCTATTTGAGTTTTCTGAAAATACATAATAATTTTTTCATCAAAATTTCCTTTTAAATTTACCGAATAAAGTTTTGTTTTATTCAATTTGTGTTATACAAAAAAAATTGATAATTAAAAATTTCTAAAGTTCTTAAATATATTTTAAAAATTTTCCAAGTTATTAATTTATTTAATTTGAGTTGTCTAAAAACTTAAAATAATTTATTCTTCGAGTTTACTTTAATAATTTTGCTAAATGTTTAAAACTGAATTTCATTCTATGTAAAAAAACCGGTGCATGTACTTATGTACGCACGTTAGAAGTAATACTTCTTTGGCGCGACTAAATTAAATATAACAACGCGCTATGTTGCGCTTGTGTATAGCTAGACCAGTGGTTATCAAACTATATGTTACTGCGCATATGTCGTTTTATTTGAATACATTGCTATTTCCTTTTAAATCCAAAAAGTAATTTAAACAAATTGAATAAATACGAAGATGTGCGCGTTCGAGCGAAAAGTGGCACATTTTCGAGCGAGGAAGCAAATGAAGCGCGACGCGGAGCGCGCGCTTCATTTTCCCGAGATCGGAAATGTGCCACTTTGAGCTCGAATGCGCACACTCGGCTTTAAGCACACTTTACAAGAATTAATTTACTCTCTGGACAATTCGCAATTAAATATTACAGAATTATATTAATAACAAAATTCCCAAATCGCCAATTTTGTGCCTTTTAACAAAATTATTGTTGAAAACAAACCTTTTTCGGAACATAAAATTGAATACAGTTCTCGACGTCTTAGAGACGTCAAAATCTACAATGACACCCTAAACGATTGACGTCTCCCAGACGTCATTGTATGTCAAGGGTTAACGAACTTTAAGCGAAATGCAGGAGAGCGACAAAAACGTCCGTTCTCCTCCAAAAAAAGCCCCGCCGTTTGACGAATTTATCTTGTTCCAGTGCCCCCCAGAATCCATTATGTGACATCGAACGGCCGAGTGGAAGTTAAAAAGGGCACGTCGGTCCGATTGGAATGCAAGGCCTCCGGCAACCCTGTACCAAAAGTGACGTGGTCGCGCCGAAATAATCTGCTGCCGGGGGGCGAGCAGACCCTAATTGCGCCCATACTCAACTTGGAGAGGGTGGACAGGCATCAGGCGGGCGTTTACCAGTGCACGGCCAGCAATGGGGTCGGCGAAGACGTCACTCAACAGATCGTTCTGCACGTCCTATGTGAGTACACCTTTTTGCACTTATTTTTTCCCGCAGAGGCAAGGCCAATTGTGTAAATAGAAAGCTCGCCGATTTTCTAATCAAGTCGGCCGCGGTCGAGATGCGGTTTTAATTAAAAAAATTCGCCAGATTCCTCGACGTGCCGTGGCACGGCGAAGATGTCCGTAAAATCGAGACTTTTGACGAAAACTCGATTAACATCATGCTCGGCAATTTGATATATTGAAAGTTCTCTGCGAAGTGCGTCGCGGCGCTCTTTGGCTGCGAGTAAGTCGTTAGTCGGCGCGTTTTCGCGAGGAAAGCTTTGGGGGATGAAGCGCGCCCCCGTGTTAGGGTGCCGTTAATCATCCGTCTGCCGGCTTTAATTTGGCGAGGCCATAAACCAGATTGAGTGGTGAGCAGCGTTATGCACACCTTGGGGCCCCTTAAGTTACTACTTCGCCTTACCTTCGCACTTACCACCCCCTCGACTCCTTATATATTGACCACTTTATTCAAATACGGCAACTAAACGCTTCTTCGGGCTTTCTTACGTTCTGTTTACGCTTATTTCGTCAATTATGGGGGCCGAACGGTTTTTTTTTACTAAATTAGTTTTGGTGGTCCGACTTTGTGTTAGGTTCGAGTGTAATTTGGGGGCGGTAGAGGAAATAACCTCAATAATTGTTTGGAATTGTTCACAAATAAATCGTTTGGTTAAATTATACGTGGATTGATCGTAATTACAGATGAAAATGATTGGAGGCGGCTTTGTTTCAAAAAAAAGTTGAGTTTTATGATTCTTTTACATTTAGTGATTTTTTTTGCAATTGGACGTTGTTTCGAACTTTTTTCTGATCTAGGTACTGTAGTGCCTAAGTCAGCACGTTTTTACAAAGTTAATTTATCACAATTAATAAGGTAATTACAAAAAAAAAGGATTTTATTAATAATTTCGATTCTTTTGTGAATAACTCCGTTCTTTTTCGAAATAATTTTAGACATTTATATATCTTCGAATTCAGTAAAAAATAAGCTCTCAATTTCTGCAAAAATAAAATAGGGTTCCCATTTAAAATAACAATGTTGGTGCCGAAACGGGGACAAAAAAGGGCCCTAAAATTTTTTCGACCTCGCCATCGTAAAGCACGCAAGAAAGTGCCTCGAGAAAGTTTTTACAGAATTAATTTATCTCGCCTATTAAGAAAGTTAGCAAAAAGGGTTTTCCGCGAAAAACCCCTTCTGCGGTGGAAACTCTTTTAAACGTAAAAATGTATTTTATCAAATATCTTCGTTGTTTTTAAAGATTTTCCTAGACTGTTTGGTATCGTTGGAATCGTAAAGAAATAAGCTTCTTAACGAGCGCAATATCAAATACGCCGCCTACTTGATTTAATGAAGTTGGTGTCAATAGGGGCGCAATTAAACGCCGAGCAATAAAATTTAATTCGCCATCACAAAGAGCGGACAAAAGTGCCTTAAGAAAGTGCTTTTATATTGAATTTATTTTAATAAATAACAAAGTTACAGTTACTTAAAGTTTGACGAGGTTCGAATGCAATGCGTTTTTTCCACAAATCGTTCTCTTTTTTAATATAAAATTTTGGGGTACGTATAGAATTGTAAAAAATAAGCTTTTTAATGAACAATTTAAGTATATCAATTAAATGTTATTGAGTAACTTTTAATTATCGGAAGTCCTCAAGATAACAACCGTATAATCCATAACTTCCTTTCTTCTTATTATTGTACAGAATCGGCCACCATCACAATAACAATCCTCCGGGTAGCAGAGCAGTAAAATTTTAGTATTTCTATCGCAAACACTATTCGTACACTAAAATTCAATACTAAAACGGGACGACGCTAATAGGATTACATCTCCACCTCAAACGGAATCGTTCGATTATTCTGCAAAGCTGAGCTAGGTGTCTGCCTAAATTTGAATTATATCTCCCAGATACATTCTGTAAATATTAACCCGAATTCTGACCACCTCCATAATCGCGCCCATTAAGACGCCCGAAATTTCCGAAATAAGGTCGGCGGTTGTTAAAATGCTCGACGACTTCAGCTTAAAATAATATAGTTGCGTAAAGTTTATGGGGAAAGCGAAAGGCGCAGCACTAAACGTGTAATTAAAAGAGTTAAAACGTTTAATGGCGTAATTAAAGGGTCTATTTACAATCTGCTCGCGAAAAAGTGATCGCGAAGAGAATTTCAAAGAAATCGGGGGGTCGAACTTTGGGAACATGAAATCGCCGAGGTCGATCGCGTCCAAATTCGACGCATGAGAAAAAATCGTTTCGATTTAAGCTTCCACATGCTAGGTGACTAAATGTCACGTGCCGTACTAGGTGGGGTTTGGCATACCCCGAAAATAAAATCCACAAAATTGTACTTTATGACAGTTAAATGATACGAAATATATTTTAAAAACCAATAATGAATGGGTTTAAGCAAAACATATTTATTTATGCACTAGAATAGAATTCTATTAATAAAAATACAAAAACTTAATTTTTTCTTCAATTTATAAATAAAGACTGGAAAATATGCACTTAAAAATGTCCAATATATGCATGCAATATGCGCTAAAGATTGCCTAAATATGCAGTAAAATATTCAAAAAGCATTAATAATATGCAATTTAGTTTTTTTGAAAATAAAATACATTCGCAAATATTAACAAATTATTTATTATAACAATATATAATCATATATTTTTCAACATTTGCAATTGTTAAATTATACCTACAATTATTTAAAATATATTTGTACGATGAAAATGATCTTTTCCACATCGCAAGATGTTATCGCTGTATATTTAAAACTGGTGACTATAGCAGGTCTTATAGGTATACTTTTATTAACATTGTCATTTAAAACTTTGTTAGCCAATTTTCAAATATGAATCCTTTATTTTTATTTAAAATATCCATCAATTTATTTTTAATGTTGTTCCCAACTAATCCCGCAATGGCTCCTATTTTTCTTCAATCCCGTTGACAATGTAATACTATTGTTTAATGATAATTTTGGATCTTCTAACTGTACAATCCCTTCTCCAATTATTTCAAAATGTGCTTTTATAAATAGTAATTATTTTTGAATTAAAATGGGTATTTTGTAACGGTTTAATTGCTAAATACTACTTCTTTAAATATAAATTCGTCCGGTCAAGTTGCATTTCCAAAAAAAAAAAAATACCAAATGGCTTTAATTCAATGTTCAAGCTCAACGTATTGAAACGCCCTGTACAATGTTCTAGAATGGTTTTTGTTAAATTGCATTTATTTAAGGTTGAATTAAATCTTATCAAAACACATGAAAGTCGACCGGATGTCTTATCGACGCCTTTTTACCTGCAATTATCATACGGTCGATTATAGAAAATTCCAGAATGACATGACTAATTCCTTTAGTATTATTCGTGTGTTCGTAGTGTCGAGGTGTGCGGAAAAGTGTTCATCCAAAAATTAAAAAAAGGGGCCCCGGACTCGTGATTTGTGAACTATGATCGATCCGACAGTCTTCAATATCATCCCTTAAGGTAGATTAATCTTTTTTTTTTTGATTACGACTTTTCGCAATTATTTATTGAGGAAAATTCCAAAATCATAAACGTATAATCCAGTGGTTTCCAAACTTTGTGTTACTGCGCCTCCCTTAAAAACCTTAATCTTGCCGGCCTCTCCGCTGTACACCTATATTCCGATTTATACGGTAGATAGCTTCCGGAGAAAACCGTGTAAATCAAAAACAAAGCCAAATCTGCATAAATTGGTCGCTTACTTTTAGAAATTATTTTTTTACGTAAAATCTGTACAGCACAAGTTGTCATCGAATAAATTGACGAGCATTTAATTTATTTCATGAACTAGTTAGGTTTTTGCGAAATTTCGTCGTGGGGGCACCGGATCCGTGACCCCACTCGACTTATTTATAAATTCTTCTTACAATTCGGTTTCGTCGTTATAAATGTATAAACATACTAATCCTTATTACTTTTAGCTTATTCTTGTTACTTTGTAAAAACTGGCTTTTAAAAAATCTCAGTGGGTCGTACTTCTTGGAAAGCATTGCTATAGAAAAAAACAAAATTAATTTAATTTAATCTTTAATACTGCGAAAAATATGTAATTCAAAACGAATTAATTTCGATCAACATTTCATCTGAAAGTTTTAATATTTAAAATTAATTCGCTTTGTAGAAAAAACTCCATATAGGTGCATTATTTTCGCTTAACAGATTGCACAAGTCAAAGATCATCAGCATAAAAATAAATTACGAAATTATAAAGCTTAGTGTGCGAATAAAACTAATATAACTAATGTAATAAAAACGAAGATGTGCGCATTCGAGCGAAAAGTGGCACATTTCCGAGCGAGGGAGGCAAATGAAGCGCGACGCGTAGCGGCGCGCTTCATTCCGAGATCGAAATGTGCCACTTTGAGCTCGAATGTGCACACTCGGTTTTAAGCACGATTCACAATAATTTTGGCTACGAAAAATTAGTAAATAATTTTTATCGTTCCCTCTCACTCGTAATTATGAAATTATTGTATCTTTTCGCTCGCTCCCACTCATTGCTATGGTAAAAATACGTTTTTCGAATATATAATTCGATATTTTATAAAAATTTTTGATTAGACAGAAAGTTAAGTATACAAAATTCAATAAATACGAAGATGTGCGCGTTCGAGCGAAAAGTGGCACATTTCCGAGCGAGGGAGGCAAATGAAGCGCGGCGCGGAGCGGCGCGCTTCATTTTCCCGAGATCGGAAATGTGCCACTTTGAGCTCGAATGCGCACACTCGGTTTTAAGCTCGATTACCAAACTTCCCGTTCTAACAAAAAAAAATTAGTTATACCCCAACGAGTACACGGAAGGATACGACTTTAATTTGCAATCGGACGATTTCGTTTAATTCGTAACGTTGGGGTTGGCACCCGAAAAAAAAACACGAGAAGAAAAATGAAACAAAGAGAAGGGCGGAATTGTATAGGGGGCGATAAGACATTTTAGGTGTGGACTGCGCGGCACATGCTTTACAACGTTTGTATGGGGCCGTTTCTAAAGATCAACGTTCGCATTCAGCGCGTTATCAGTTTTCCCTGATTTCGAGCCCGTTGTCTCTAAACGCAGAAACGTTCTTAATATATTTCGTTCTCATTTCGCTTTGTTTTATTGCACTTACAACTAGAAGCTTATCGTACACTTACCTTCCTGGTAGGTTTCGCTTAAAGAGGAAATATCGTGCCGGGCTCGTAATGAATATTTTACGTTTTGAATGACAACAGCGCGTGTTATGTATTAAATACTAATTGTTTCTGATGTTCCATTTTATAACCCAGTAACAAACAAAAAGAAACTTTTTCGGGAAAGCAACAAAACGTATGTTGGTCGAGGCGTACTAATTGGGAACGTATTAGGGGAAAATGATTATTTAACTAAAAAGAAGGTACCGAAAATAATTATTTTATAGGACTTCCGAGTTATTGAGAACCACCCCAATTTTTCTACAGTTATTAGAAAGGTGTATAAATAACATATTAAAAATGCAGGGCCGTATTTTATAACAAAGACTGTTTGGCGATTTTTTAAAAATTTGTATTTATTTAACTAAAAAGGAGGTGCCGAAAATAATTATTTTATAGGACTTCCGAGTTATTGACAAGCACGTTAGTTTTTTGGCCGTTAATAGAAAAGCATATAAATTACATATTAAAAATACAGGACCGTATTTAAATAAGAAGACAGATTGTCAATTTTTTAAAAATTAATATTTATTTAACTAAAAAGGAGGTACCAAAAATAATTATTTTCGAGTTATTGACAAGCACCTTGATTTTTTTATGGTTAATAGAAAGGTATATACATAACAAATTCAAAGTACAGAATTGTATTTAAATACGGAGACTGTTTCTCGATTTTTTAAAAATTAATATTTATGTAACTAAAAAGGAGGTACGGAAAATAATTATTTTATATAACTTCCGAGTTATTGACAAACATCTGGATTTTTTTACGGTTAATAGAATAGTATACAAATAACATATTAAAAATACAAGATCGTATTTAAATACAAAGACTGTTTGGCAATTTTTTGACAATTAGTATTTGTTTAACTAAAAAGGAGGCACCGAAAATAATTATTTTATAGGACTTCCGAGTTATTGACAACCACCTCAATTTTTTTACGGTTAATAAAAAGTTTTATAAATAACATATTAAAAATACAGGGCCGTATTTTAATACAAAGACCGTTTGGCGATTTTTTAAAACTTATTATTTATTTAACTAAAAAGGAAGTACGAAAAATAATTATTTTATAGGACTTCCGAGTTTTTGACAAGCACCTTAATTTTTTTGCCGTTAATAGAAAAACATATAAATTACATATTAAAAATACAGGACCGTATTTAAATAAGAAAACTCTTTGGCGATTTTTTAAAAATTAATATTTATTTAACTAAAAAGGAGGCATCGAAAATAATTATTTTCTACTACTTTCGAATTATTGACAAGCACCTTGATTTTTTTACGGTTAATAGAATAGTATACAAATAACATATTAAAAATACAAGACCGTATTTATATACGAAAACTGTTTGGAGATCTTTTTGAAAATTATTATTCATTTAACTAATAAAAAGGTTTCGAAAATAATTATTTTTTGGGTCTTCCGAGTTATTGACAAACACCTTGATTTTTTAACAGTTATTAGATTGGTATATAAATAACATATTAACAATACAGGATCGTAATTAAATAAGAAGATTCTTTGGCCATTTTTTAAAAATTAATATTTATTTAAATAAAAAGGAGGTACCGGAAATAAATATTTTCTACAATTTTCGAGTTATTCACAACAATCTTGATTTTTTTTATGGTTAATAGAAAAGTATAGACATAACAAATTTAAAATACAGGACTGTATTTAAATACGAAGACTGTTTGGCAATTTTCTAAAAATTAATATTTATATAACTGAAAAGGAGGTACTGAAAATAATTATTTTATAAGACTTTCTAGTTATTGATAAGTATCCTGATTTTTTTACGGTTAATAGAAAGATATATAATTAACATATTAAAAATACAGCACCATATTTAAATACGAAGACTGTTTAGCGATTTTTTAAAAATTAGTATTTATTTAACTAAAAAGGAAGAGCCGAAAATAATTATTTTCTTGACCTTCCAAGTTATTAACAAGCACTTTACTTTTTTTTCGGACATATATATAACATATTAATAATACAGGACCGTATTTAAATACGAAGACTGTTTGGCGATTTTTTGAATATTAGTATTTAATTAACTAAAAAAGATGTACCGAAAATAATTATTTTATAGGACTTCCGAGTTATTGACAACCACCCCAATTTTTCTACAGTTATTAGAAAGGTGTATAAATAACATATTAAAAATGCAGGACCGTATTTTATAACAAAAACTGTTTGACGATTTTTTAAAAATTACTTTTCTCGTGTCGTCGAATCCGAGCCCACCGAAACTCCTCACTTTACGCACACGTATCGAAAAAATATATATTTAGAGCGCAATCAATTTTCCCACAATTTTTCTGTTACGAATTGATTATACATATATCGGACCGAAATTAAATTAATTTCGCGCAGCCCTTAAAGCTGCATCGTTCAAACGCTATTGGCCCTTTACGGAAAGCTCGTCGAACAAGTTTTTAAGGTGCTCGACGGAATTTTCTTCGGATCTAAATAGTAGCAAACAAGTTTAAATTGAACTTAATTGTTGTTGACTAAGTTCGGATACAGTGTCGGCATAACTTCGTGCAATAAGCGCTGTTTAGGAGAAGCAAAAGGGGCCATTGCCTCTCTACATTTTAATTTGCATAGTATTTGTTGAGACAATGAAACGGTGCACTTAATCCCCTGATAATGCAATATCGAGCAACTGCAAGCAGTTTCTGTTGGTAATACAAGTTGCTCAGATTAGGACGACGGGACACGAAACACCTAAGGGACCGTTGAATTAAAAGTACCTACGACTAGTTTTTGTAGGGGACGAGGCGAGGGGACAGCGGGGGCCACCTGCGAAATTGCGTTAAATAAACACTTTTCGAAATGAACGCATTAAACATTTACGAAAACAGAATTTGTGAGATTTATTGCGCGACTTTTAACGTAAACTTGCATAAACGATGAGAAGAGGAATCTTAGAATTTCAAACCGAGTTAGGAAGCGTTCGTAACCTTGTCAGACGCTAATTATCTGCAGGTATAATTATTTTAAAATCAATTAGGAGCTCCCAGTGCGAAAAACTTATTACCTGGTAAATTATACGAGTGCTTTGGGCGTGCGTTTATTTTCTAATTAGAGGCGCTTTCCATAAATTAAATATGTTGTTGTTGTTTTTTTAAGACAATAATTAAAATGCCAAAGGGCCGATCGTTTATTTGTGCCGTCAGAATTCGAAAAATCGAACGGGTCGAATCGGCTAAGAAGTTTTTTATAACACAATAGCTCACATTAAGCTTTATTATTTTTTTTAATGAAAAATTTGTATGGTTCTCGAAGAGAAGAAAATTAAGTGTTCGCACTATGCTAATTTTCAAATTATTTTGAGATTAAATATGATTTTCTAAAAGTGTACAGTAGGACCTCGTTTAACGCTGATTCGATAAAACACTGTTTCGTTTAGCGCTTGAACTCGTTGGAACTTATTCCCTGCGTTAAACGGGGTTTTACTGTACAGGAAAAAATGTTGTATCATAAAATGTTGTGGTATTACTGTAACGTTGAACTATTTTGGCCTTAAATCGTTATAGAAATATACTAAGACAAAAATTGTAAAATAATTTTAATTTTTTGAACAATTCAAAACAGTATTTAACCCTTGGCATACAATGACGTCTAGGAGACGTCAATCGTTTAGGGTGTCTTTGTAGATTTTACCGTCTCTAATACGTCAAGAACTGTATTCAATTTTATGTTCCGAAAAAGGTTTGTTTTCGACAATAATTTTGTTAAAAAGCACAAAATTGGCGATTTGGGAATTTTGTTATTAATATAATTTTGTATTATTTAATTGCGAATTGTCCAGAGAGTAAATTAATTCTTGTAAAGTGTGCTTAAAGCCGAGTGTGCGCGTTCGAGCTCAAAGTGGCACATTTCCGATCTCGGGAAAATGAAGCGCGCCGCTTCGCGTCGCGCTTCATTTGCTTCCCTCGCTCGAAAATGTGCCACTTTTCGCTCGAACGCGCACATCTTCGTATTTATTCAATTTGTTAGTCGCGCCAAAGAAGTATTACTTCTAACGTGCGTACATAAGTAAATGCACCGGTTTTTTTACATAGAATGAAATTCAGTTTTAAACATTTAGCAAAATTATTAAAGTAAACTCGAAGAATAAATTATTTTAAGTTTTTAGACAACTCAAATTAAATAAATTAATAACTTGGAAAATTTTTTAAAATATATTTAAGAACTTTAGAAATTTTTAATTATCAATTTTTTTTGTATAACACAAATTGAATAAAACAAAACTTTATTCGGTAAAATTAAAAGGAAATTTTGATGAAAAAATTATTATCTATTTTCAGAAAACTCGAATAGAGTAAATACAGAATTTGTGGTTTTTCAAAAAACTTTGAAGATCATTAATTTACGCAAATAAAATTAATATTGGAGAAAACTCAATAAATAAATTATCTTAATTGTTCAGAAATATTAAATTTATAAAATTAAATACAGTCAAACCTCGATAGGTCGAAATTGAAGAGAAACTAAAAATAATTCGCGTTATCAAAAATTTGCGCTATCGATATAAAAATATTTTTTAGTTTATGTTTTTAAAATTTACTTATTGTTTCTTTTCTTAATAATTTCCTAGTGATTTCTTGCTAAAACCTAAATCTTGTGTCTTGAACAAGTTGTAATTAGGCTTCATTTATGGAATAATTCAATTTTTAAATATAAAAAAATATTTATATGTTATATATTATATGCATCAAAATTTTAGAATGACTTAGGTGGGGAATGTTAAAAAAGATTGGGAAACACTGCTCTACATATTTCAAAATATTTTAAAACTATTAATTATTTATTTTATGTTATTTGTGTATGCTCATAACAGTTAAGTTGAGCCAAATTAATAGTTTTTTTCGGACTCATCAAATTTGGGTTTTTTTGTATGTGAAGGGGTTAAATCGGGCCCATTGACAATTCGAATAAAAATACTTTACAATACATTTTTCTTCTCTTCGTGAACGATATTATTTTTTCCTTCTCTAAAACGCATAATTTTTAAATTATTCAAATCTGGCACCCCATTTATAATACGAAAAAAAATAGTTCGCAAACGTCCACATTTTTTTTTAAAGAAAATACACCCAAGATTTATAGTTTCGCTAAAAGGAAGCATTTCCGATCGAGAAGTTATTTACAAATATTTTTTTTTGCCGAAGCCCTCGTCGTAACTGACTGATCAAAATTTCATGTAGAAGTAATCGTTAGCTCTAAGGTTATGTGAATCTAAAGATAACAACTTTTCTCATAACATTAAGGGCGCTTCCCGCTCTCCCTTAAAAAATCCCAGGGGAATATTTCGACTGATAATAAATTTTTTATTTATACGAACGTCGGCGAATAAAAACTTTTTTTTTTCAACCAACGCCAAGTAAAACTCAACAACACGTTCAACTAAAGTGTCGATTTTAATAATACATAAGTAGTTCCAGAATAAATAATTATTTTGAAAAAAATTATTAAAAGTGCAGAAAACTTTTTAAAGACTATATATTCGTGAATATTGGTTTTTAAATTAAAAAAACATTTATGACGCGTTTTGTACCCCTATCCGCGTTTAGGAAATTAAAGAAAATTAATTAATTTCAAATTTTAAAAAGTACACCTTTAATAATGCATAAAAAATTAAGATAACGTTACTAATCTATAAATCTTTCAAATTTTGAAAATGATTTGGCCATCTTTAGTCTCCGCTTATTATTTTTATAATTAATTCAAAACAATCTTAAATTTAATTTAACATTTGTGGCACTGCGGATAAATGTAAACTAATTTATTTATACGGTGCGCAAGACAAATAGGCACCGAGACCTAACATTGATAAGTGGGTTTCGGTACTTATTCGTCCGACAGGCTGTATTTACGATACGAAAACGTGCAATATTATCGAAAACTTTCCCCATAATTTTTTTTACAAGAATTCCTTTTGAGCGAAACTACCCGACGTAATGAAGCGGCCCTTCATTTTGCGCGGCCCCTTCTCCACGCAAAAAAAAGTATCAAAAGCAACAGAACTCCACTAAATTCTATAAAAATATAACACAAATGAATTGTAAATAAATCGTTAGCGCGCCCTTGCGCCCTCAGTTGATACAGGGCGAGCAGCGCGCGTTTTATCTATAAAATCGGTGAAAACGCAGGAGGAAAAGTCGTTCGGCGAAAAGCGGGCGAAATTATTTAACGCGCGCGCGCGCGCCACAAAATTTTAAACAAAATTACGGCGTTATTAAATTTAAAGCATTCATCATGGGCCTCTAAACTCTTTCGCGCGATTCAATTAGTTTGGAAGCAATTATTTATAATTACGCGATAGCAATATGTGGAATACGTCAGAATGGGAAGAGAAATTGTTAGAAGACGTGCTTTGCGAGAATTCGCCTAATTGCGTGAACAAAGCTCGCACATTATTAAAACATGAAGCACTTCTCTTAGTCTCAACAATGTCCTACCCTATTGCCCTTCTGAGATACAGCTCGACCTTTGTAAGGAAAATCAGGTGCCGCGTCGAAAGGGGGAAAATCTTCTATTGTCAAACTTGCAAGTGGGAAAATCGTTACCGGTCCAAATTTCGAACCCCGTCCCTTTGTTACTTTTCAATTGCACGACCCACTGATCTAATTAAAGGCCGAGGGGGGCGCGTGGTACGAAGGGCCGATCTTCTCCATTTCCTTCTTCTTCGCCCTTTCGACTTGCGCCAGTTTACACTTGTAGTCGCTCCGCTTTGCTCTTCTCGTAAATATTAAAGAATGTAAGTGCGACAGCTGAGATAACTCGAAACTACCCCGGACGGTGTCAGTTAATAAAGTAATAACGCACCTCGAGGGATTACACCGCCGTTGCTTGCAAGAACTTCCTGCTTGATGTCTGTCGGCTCTCCGGCTAACGTTTCATCTTTTGGATAAAGCTGCGACAGCTCATCCTTTTAACTTTTCTACGATGTAGTAGTTTGGGGGAAGGGTTGCCTAAATTTAGCATGTGATTATTGATTTTTGAAATTGCGATTTGGAAAATTTATTTGCGGAGATATTTTTAATAGCTTTTGGGATTCTGAGAGTTTGTTTGTCGAAGCAGAAGAATGGCCAAAAAAATTGTTAGGGCCCAATGTTAAATTATGAAGAAAAACGCGCTTGAAACATACGAAGTGTAAATTTATCGTAGAATTTTATTTTTCGAGTCCAGAAAATGACCGAGTTGTTTTAGTCCATTAAATGACCTTGTCGTGTAAATATTGACCGGGCTGTGGCCCAGTGAATGACTGATTAATTGATTCGTCTATAAAAAACGAGTAATTGGTAAAATTGTGTAAAACTTATTTTAACCGCTTCTTTCTGTAATTTTTTTTTAATTTATTCCATTGGTATTCTATAAATTGCGCCCATCTTTTTCAATTGCGTGCTTTAAAGCTTTAACATTGTATTTAAATCTTGCAAACTGCAAAAAAAATTTAATTATTTTAGCTATACATTTTGTTGTTTTCTTTCATTTCTTTCACTTAAATGATAAAGAAGACATACAACATTGCACAAATAGATATATCAATATAAATAAAGTTTTTTTAATTGTTAGGCGTGCTATTTGAAATTTTTGAGAAAATCGAGGTTAAATACCCGTGTTTGGCCTTTTTAAAATTTCGGATTTGAAAACAATATTTAAAAATGGGCGCTACGGATCGGTGCTGAGCCATGTCCTTATAAGATTATGTATTTAAAGCAGAAAGAAAAACTACTTAAATCGATTATTGCTTTTAATTGCCATCAGTGCAAATTATATCTGATATTTATTTCTAAAAAATACGTATTAGGTATCTGTTTTTAATCGTGCGAAAAGTTAGAGATGTTGGCTTTTCGAATTGTTGGGGTAAAACTACCAAAAACTAAGAAAAATCTACAATGCACCAAAAGTATAAATTAATTTTATACAAACTTGATAGGGTAAAACGCCAGTCTGTGAGCACCCGACAGTGAATGACCGTTACGAGAAATAATATTTAAAACAATTAAAAAAAATAATATATTCATCTTATATTTCTTTATACAATCTCGTATATCTTCTTTTTTTTTCATTTAAGTGAAAGAAGTAAAAGTAATACTAAAGTGGACAGCTAAAATAATTTTTATATTTCAGTTTGCAAGATTTAAATACAATGATAAAGCTTTGAAGGACGCAATTAAAAAAAATGAGCGCAACCTCTTAAAGCGCAAACAAAACCTGTGATATATTGAATACCAAAAATAACTTTAATGAGAAAACTACACGATGCTACATTTAAATAAATATTACAAAATTTTATCAATTATTCGTTTGTAATAGGCGAATGAATCAATCAGTTATTCGCTTGATTGTACCTCAATCATTCTTTAGTCCAAAGTGGTCATTTACTGGGTTCCTCACTTTATACTCTTTATAATTAAATAAAATTAAATTAATTCACAAAAACAAAAATATTGTCTCATTTCAACTGTAACGGTTGTTTTGTGTTTATTAGTTTTGTTTACTATTTTTTCATATGAAAGTAGTTCTTGATACAACAAATCGGTCATTCACTAAACGTTTTACCCTAACAGTTGCTAAAATTCGAGCTCATTCAATCTAAATCAACAAATTTTAGTTTCTATTAAATTTTGTATCGAGCCCCCCTCCGCCCGTTTTCCTTTTCCACGATTCGATCTTCTCCTAATTTTAACGGTCCTAAAATCTGCAAAATAATCTCATGGGCCAAAGTCAAAGGCACGGGGTGTAATGCTCCCAAATCACATGAAACGGGGCACATAAGATAAAATATGGAAAGTTGATTAAAATCCGAATGCGTAATCGTAGAGATAGAAAATAATCGAATTAAAGCAAACCACTTCTCGGGAGGATTTAAAGTCCTTCAGCAACATTGCTTTTTGTTGCTGTTGCCGGTAATTGGTTTAGAGTTGGTGTGCTTGCAGCGAACGCGTCGGGGTGACGAATTTTGATGATCTGGCGAGTTTCGGAGTGACAGAGGAATACAACTAAGGTCGAAATTTACATGTTTATTCAGTTAGGTGCAGGTAAATTAGATTATAAGCGGCTGGGACATTGTTCACAGATTCAAGGCGTGATTATCAAGGACCCTGATAACAGCAGTGATAAGCCGTCATTTGCATTTATATTTGAATTTTGATACGTACAACGGTGCTACATGAAACTATTACGTATTTTCCTTGTCGAGCTCGGATTTAGTACTTTAAAACGAGCCCGGTTTTAAAGCGATTCTTCCGAGATTTCGAATTAACGCGCACCCAAAAACGTTCGCTTACACGCGCAACCCTACAAATTTTCCTAATTCGCAACGTTCACTTAATTAGGGCTCGAAACAATGTTGCCTAAGTCGTACTTTTCAAATTTTGAAAATACCCAGTGGTAGGTAAAAATCAATCTATGTATAGGGGAAGCTGTTGTACCTTGGTTCCTTTGTACCTAGGGCAACTTTATTTTTTTTAATATTTGCGGACTTTCGTGACCCATCATTTTCGATATTTCAAATGCCACGTTGACAGACATTAACGTAAAGTTAGCAGCAGCTGGCCAATGTACTTTGTTAATGTATGAGATCAATTGAAATTTTTAATCGAAAAAAAGTAAGTCTTTTTATATTCTTTTTACTTAAATATCTTATTGATTTTTATTACCTAATAACAAATGACTCATCGTAATAGAAATATTATTTATTAATGTTTGCATAGTAGTGGTCCGATTTTGGCACAGCATAATCTTTAATTTTATTTTTGAGTTTAAACATCGAGGGTCGGTGTGTTGTACCTCGGTCGCGGTCAATAAATTGTACCTTGGCCCTAAGATCAACGTGCAATAAATAAAAATTTAGATATACCTTTGTTATAAATTCTTATATTTTTTCTTATTTTGCTTCACATAATATGCCTCCCAAGTCGAACGAAAAATTTAAATTTTTGCAAAGTTAACCATTAAGTATGCGAAATTTTAGTATACGAGAAAAATTTTGTTAATTTTTGAAACAATTTTAGTGTCATCTCAAGGAAGAACATCAGTAGTTCCTATAATCCAAAAATAAATATATGGGTGATTCTATAAAAGTTGAGCAACTTTTGACCTAATTTTGTTTGTATAGTTTTAGGTGAAAATTTTCTAGTATTTTATTATAAAGATATAGGTAATCTAATAAATACACTGTTCCAAACAGGGTCAGTCACTTTTTCAAACAATTTTTGAGATATTTGAATTTTTCTAAATTTGATTGCCAGGGAACCTGCGAGGTTGCCAAGGTACAAATTAAATATATCATTTATTAAACGATACAAGATTTATTGCGACTTTGATACAACTATCTTAAAATTTTACAATGCAAACAATTTTATGAATAAAATCATATTAGAAAGAATTATTAATTATATTAGAAAGTATTAAAATTAATGGATGAATGTATGTACTATATATCAGTACCATGGTAATACGTCTTCTGTCAAAATTTCGGACATGGAAATGACGACACGGAACTGATGAACGAGACACAATTTTAATATTATAATTCAAAGTAAAATTTCTACCGGAGTTTCCATTAATTGGATGATATATTTTAACAAATCACATTTTGTCATAAATAAATCACAACGAAATATATTTACGTAAAGAAATAATTACTCGCCATAGAACTGACATTTTGTCTGAAACTGCACGTGCTTACACGATAATAACGCCGTTTGAATTTCTCTAATTGGGGGCAATTTCAAATTTATAAACTGGACACCGGACTGACTGATAAAAGTGAACACAGAGTTCATAATTTTTTTTTTTAATTACTGTATTCGATTTTATGAGAAAATATGGTAAATTAATTAGTTAATACTTCATAATTTATAGTAGAATAGTAAAATTTACAATTAATCAAATATATTTTAACATACAATCACTCAATTATGGAATTCGGGAGTTGTGACACGCCAAGGTACTGACGTTTTGAACATTTAAAGTGTTATTTTACAAACTCGCCGTTAAAAAAATACATCCAAATTGGGTGAGAAGGCAAAAGGACCATTGGTTTTTTGGAATGTAATGAAATATTTGCAAAAAATGATAAAATTCTTTCTCTATTGAATGATGACATCAAGTTGCCCAACTTTTGTAGAATCACCCATATAGTTTTCATAGAATAATGGCTTTTATTTTGCTTAATGTGAATAGAGCCAAGGTACATCACCTCTGTTGTACCTAGGCCATAGATCCACTAATTTTGAAATCCTATAGCAATTTGAGTAAACGGTTGGTAATGCTTTCAAATAATTTATGATGAATGCCTTATTAGTGCCCCACTACGATGCAATTCATTTTATCGACAAGTTGTTACATATAGACTTTAAAAAAAATTACAAGTGAAAAAAGGGCCAAGATACAACACGATCCCCTAATCATAATATTCGGGAAATCCGTGTAATAATGATTTGATTAAATTTAAGTGACAACCCGACAGACAGACCAACATTTCTCAATAATTTAGTCCGCTTCCCGTCAATCCCGAACTAATTCGTTAATCTCAATCTGCGCGCTTGATATTTGCCATTTTCGCGAATCGCGGCCGCAAGTAGTCGGTCGGGGGGGTCGGCGGCAGCGAACGCTTGCAAAAGACATTCGGAAGCAGATAACTTGAAAATTAAACGCGGAACGGAGGGGGGCGCCGCCGCCATCCGCATTGAGTATCAAAAAAAAAGCCATTTCCCGTTTCACTCCGTTCTTCGCAATCAGAATAGATAAATGAGGCACTTCAAAAACATTCCCCGACGAGTGACGATCTCGTGCAGACCCAGGTGCTTCCACGTGAAAACCTGATAACTGTGATCTGAACCAATAATGAGCTGTCAATGGCAGGGCCGCTTTGTTCTGGCCGACAACTCTTGTCTCCTCGTCCTTTGAAACAAATCCCAGACTCCCGTCGAGAGGATGGCGCATTCGAGTCGAATCAATTGCCCAATTACACGCTTTTATAAATCCCAATAAATGTAAGGATAAGTAAATTTTCCGAAAAGAAAACGTCGCAATCGGTTACGCTCCCGACGCAAATATTTCCTCTTCGATTCGGAAACTTCGTTTGCATTAATGGAATTAATCGCCTTCATAAACTCTACGCCGAAGTTTGTTTATATTAAAGTTTGCCCCCCCTTCCTCCTCCCTCTCGAAGAAAGTTGGCGATATTTTATTTTCATCCAACTTTTCGCTCGCTATTTACATTTTCGAATGCAAACGTGCGCTCTCGTGTAGGCACTTCGCTTTATGAAATTGAGCTATCGTATGACGTGTTTTAATCAAGGGCCCAAAGTCGGTCGCTTTTAATGGAAAGGGGGCCTGTCGGACGTTTGATTTTGCCGTGTGCTAAAATGTCAGACGAAACGCGCGAATATAAATAATTCGCCGGCCTGGAAAGGTCGACCCAAGATGTTGTCGTTTTGCCACTGTTCTATGAAGTTTGTTAATTAGATTTTCGAGTCAATTAAATTATTCTGTATATTCACAATTATATTTCCATTGTTTTAAGTGTTCGACGGCCCTCGGCCCCGAGAGACCCAAAACTAAATTAATTATTTATTATCGAAATCTAATTCTGGGCTTCGTGCATACTTCGGGGGCGTTTTTGAGCGATGGTTTTTTGATGAGCCTTAATTGTGCGCTCCTTAAAGTTTTAATTGATTTTTGCCGATGTTTTTTTTTAATTTCGGGGTCCTGGGTACTAAATTTCGTAAAATTAATATGGCTCTTCGGGCCTCACTTTTGACGATGGAGAGCTATACAATTATACATGGGTAGCTTAAAGCGAATATGGATTTGATTTTTTTTAATTTGGTAATTTCTCAAAAAATACAAAAAAAATACAAATCAATCGATAATTTTTATATTTTTATTCTTTTTTGACACCAAAAGACTATAGGGGGATAAGCATGGTAAAAATGCCTCTTGTAAATATCTTAATGATATTCTATGGATATGTAGACACTTTTTTTATGTAAATAACTATAAATTATACTATTACTATTACATAAATAATACGCTGAAATATAATTTTAATAAAGTTCAGTTACAAATTATTTCAAATTATATTTTCATTAAATTTTAATAGGCGTTATATTTAATTGTGAGAACAATTTTTTAAATTTCTAATGTAAGAGACTTATTTTAGCTTATTATTTATGTAATAATAATAGTATAATTTTTAATTATTTAGGTAGAATTTATTAAAAAAATTGATTTATTTAGTAATAAAAATAGATTTATTTTTTTTAACATTGGCGGACACTTAAAAAAATTTTGAAAAAACTCTGAGTGATTATAGGTCTATTAAAAAATGTAAAAATAGTAGAATCATAATTTTGCTCAAAAAGTATCATAATAAAAATTGAAAAAGTAAGAGAAATTCATTTTTTTGATCATCAATTTATTAAGTTAAAAATTAGTCCATGGTGTCCGTAAAAGCTTTCTATCGCCTGCATTATATACTAAATTTTCAAAATAATTGATTCACTCAATCCAAAGAAAAAATTATTTTCCAACTAACCGATAAAAATTAAGGCCTAAAATTTTTAGGATTTTTATATTTTTATAGTGTCTACATATCCATAGAATATCGTTAAGATATTGATAAAAGGCATTTGTACCATGCTTATCCCCCTATGGTCTTTGATTTTTTTGTATTAATTTTAAACTCGACTACCATTAAAGCGGCTTTTGTTTTATAGTGTGCTTTAATTTAATTATTTCTCTTTAAATTTAATCAAAATGTCCTGTGAGTGCAAATAAATTATTTATAAGCATTTATCGACCGATTTTTTTTTCAATAAATACTTAACTGATTTCTTTGATTAGAATTTAAATTTAAAAACTGTCTAAATCAAAAATTAAACGTCCGATCTAGTGTTAAGCGAAGTTATTAATAAAAATTAACACTGTTTAAAAAAAAACAAATCCAAAGTGTTTATTAAAATTGGCGCTTCGATTCCGTCACCCCAAACGTTCCCCAAACCGCCCAACCATAGAAAACCCAGCACCTTTTTTTTCTCTAAGAAAACGAGCTTTATGAAAATCGTAGATTTATTTAGGATTCGCAGCGACCTTTTAAATGATTAAACGTCTCTAGTTTGGCGTTCGATGTTTTAGTTTTAGATTTTTTTCTCGTCCGAACGCTTTCAGGAATAATTAATTCGTGCGCAAAATTCCCGAAGGATTGGACCCTTTAATGTTAAATTATTCAAAAAAATCCGTCCGACCGCCGAACGCGAGCTTTTCGGCGACAATTAAAGCGAACCACCTACACAAGTTGCCGTTTATTATTTCGTACGAATTTAAATCCGCTCTTTATCCCTTAGCGGGGGCCCGGAGCCCCGATAGTTTAAAACGTAAGCTCGGACCGTGCGAGGATCGGGTCATTAGCGTTCTTATGCAATTACGGGCCATATTTAAAGCGGTCCCTAAACTAAACGATAAGTGTTAAGCTAGACGTGACTCGAAATTTAGGATTTCGAAAGCGCACTAACCGTAAATCCGAAGGAGATTCCATCTTAGAAACCATTAACTGCATGTACTGAATGCAATGAATAGTTACGGCCCTAAAATAAACATGCTACAAGATAAATTGCGGTGCTAGCACTTCGCAAAGAAACCTGTGAATGGAATACTAATTACTTACTACCTTTTGATAATGGGGAAAAAGCTGAAACTTTTAACGATCCCCCGATATCAAATGCATAACGACTTATCTGGTTTTTCTTTTGCTTTTTAATCCACTTACGTTAGTTATTTCGAGCTTAAACGAACGCGTAGAATTTTTCCGACATGGTCGTAATTTATCGGGTTGACGGGAAAACGTAATTTTTTTATACACACAGAATGGATTTTAATATGTACCATTTTGTTCAATGACTTTTTGCCATCTATCTGGGCTCTTCATGATTAGTAGAGCTTCTGGTTCTTATCACAAAAAAAAATTATCAAGTACGATTTTAGGTCATATAAAGATCTATAGGGGAACCTGTTGCACCTTGGTCCCTATGTACCTTGGGCTAAGAAAGTAAATTAATTATTGTGAATCATGCTTAAAACCGAGTGCGCACATTCGAGCTCAAGTGGCACATTCCGATCTCGGGAAAATGAAGCGCGCCGCTCCGCGTCGCGCTTCATTTGCCTCCCTCGCTCGGAAATGTGCCACTTTTCGCTCGAATGCGCACATCCTCGTATTTATTCATATTAATTTCTACACGTGGTCTTTGGCTAAACACAATTTTCTAAAATTGCGAATTCGGGGAAAATAATGGGTGGAAGTTGTTTACTATAGTTTACAACAAACCAGAAAAATAATTAAAAAATTCCAGCCCACCCCAAAAAGGCAGGGGAAATTTTTATTTAAGTCGAAATGCAATGCTTTTAAATTCGCCTTTGACTAAACACAATTTTCTAAAATCGCGAATTCGGGGAAAATAATGCGTGGATGTTGTTTACTATAGTTTACAACAAACCAGAAAAATAATTAAAAAATTCCAGCCCACCCCAAAAAGGCAGGGGAAATTTTTATTTAAGTCGAAATGCAATGCTTTTAAATTCGCCTTTGACTAAACACAATTTTCTAAAATCGCGAATTCGGGGAAAATAATGCGTGGATGTTGTTTACTATAGTTTACAACAAACCAGAAAAATAATTAAAAAATTCCAGCCCACCCCAAAAAGGCAGGGGAAATTTTTATTTAAGTCGAAATGCAATGCTTTTAAATTCGCCTTTGACTAAACACAATTTTCTAAAATCGCGAATTCGAGGAAAATAATGCGTGGATGTTGTTTACTATAGTTTACAACAAACCAGAAAAATAATTAAAAAATTCCAGCCCACCCCAAAAGGCAGGGAAATTTTTATTTAAGTCGAAATGCAATGCTTTTAAATTCGCCTTTGACTAAACACAATTTTCTAAAATCGCGAATTCGGGGAAAATAATGCGTGGATGTTGTTTACTATAGTTTACAACAAACCAGAAAAATAATTAAAAAATTCCAGCCCACCCCAAAAGGCAGGGGAAATTTTATTTAAGTCGAAAGTGCAATGCTTTTAAATTCGCCTTTGGCTAAACACAATTTTCTAAAATCGCGAATTCGGGAAAATAATGCGTGGAAGTTGTTTACTATAGTTTACAACAAACCAGAAAATAATTAAAAATTCCAGCCCACCCCAAAAGGCAGGAAATTTTTATTTAAGTCGAAATGCAATGCTTTTAAATTCGCCTTTGGCTAAACACAATTTTCTAAAATCGCGAATTCAGGAAAATAATGCGTGGAAGTTGTTTACTATAGTTTACAACAAACCAGAAAAAAAATTAAAAATTCCAGCCCACCCCAAAAGGCAGGGAAATTTTTATTTAAGTCGAAATGCAATGCTTTTAAATTCGCCTTTGGCTAAACACAATTTTCTAAAATCGCGAATTCAGGGAAAATAATGCGTGGAGTTGTTTACTATAGTTTACAACAAACCAGAAAAATAATTAAAAATTCAGCCCACCCCAAAAGGCAGGGGAAATTTTATTTAAGTCGAAATGCAATGCTTTTAAATTCGCCTTTGACTAAACACAATTTTCTAAAATCGCGAATTCGGGGAAAATAATGCGTGGATGTTGTTTACTATAGTTTACAACAAACCAGAAAAATAATTAAAAAATTTCAGCCCACCCCAAAAGGCAGGAAATTTTTATTTAAGTCGAAATGCAATGCTTTTAAATTCGCCTTTGACTAAACACAATTTTCTAAAATCGCGAATTCGGGGAAAATAATGCGTGGATGTTGTTTACTATAGTTTACAACAAACCAGAAAAATAATTAAAAAATTCCAGCCCACCCCAAAAAGGCAGGGAAATTTTTATTTAAGTCGAAATGCAATGCTTTTAAATTCGCCTATGGCAAAACACAATTTTCTAAAATCGCGAATTCGGGAAAATAATGCGTGGAGTTGTTTACTATAGTTTACAACAAACCAGAAAAATAATTAAAAAATTCCAGCCCACCCCAAAAGGCAGGGGAAATTTTTATTTAAGTCGAAATGCAATGCTTTTAAATTCGCCTTTGACTAAACACAATTTTCTAAAATCGCGAATTCGGGGAAAATAATGCGTGGATGTTGTTTACTATAGTTTACAACAAACCAGAAAATAATTAAAAATTCAGCCCACCCCAAAAGGCAGGGAAATTTTTATTTAAGTCGAAATGCAATGCTTTTAAATTCGCCTTTGACTAAACACAATTTTCTAAAATCGCGAATTCGGGGAAAATAATGCATGGAAGTTGTTTACTATAGTTTACAACAAACCAGAAAAATAATTAAAAAATTTCAGCCCACCCCAAAAAGGCAGGGGAAATTTTTATTTAAGTCGAAATGCAATGCTTTTAAATTCGCCTTTGACTAAACACAATTTTCTAAAATCGCGAATTCGGGGAAAATAATGCGTGGATGTTGTTTACTATAGTTTACAACAAACCAGAAAATAATTAAAAATTCCAGCCCACCCCAAAAGGCAGGGAAATTTTTATTTAAGTCGAAATGCAATGCTTTTAAATTCGCCTTTGGCTAAACACAATTTTCTAAAATCGCGAATTCGGGAAAATAATGCGTGGAAGTTGTTTACTATAGTTTACAACAAACCAGAAAATAATTAAAAATTCCAGCCCACCCCAAAAGGCAGGGAAATTTTTATTTAAGTCGAAATGCAATGCTTTTAAATTCGCCTATGGCAAAACACAATTTTCTAAAATCGCGAATTCGGGGAAAATAATGCGTGGAAGTTGTTTACTATAGTTTACAACAAACCAGAAAATAATTAAAAATTCCAGCCCACCCCAAAAGGCAGGGAAATTTTTATTTAAGTCGAAATGCAATGCTTTTAAATTCGCCTATGGCTAAACACAATTTTCTAAAATCGCGAATTCGGGAAAATAATGCGTGGAAGTTGTTTACTATAGTTTACAACAAACCAGAAAAATAATTAAAAATTCCAGCCCACCCCAAAAGGCAGGGGAAATTTTTTTTTAAGTCGAAATGCAATGCTTTTAAATTCGCCTTTGGCTAAACACAATTTTCTAAAATCGCGAATTCGGGGAAAATAATGCATGGAAGTTGTTTACTATAGTTTACAACAAACCAGAAAAATAATTAAAAAATTTCAGCCCACCCCAAAAAGGCAGGGGAAATTTTTATTTAAGTCGAAATGCAATGCTTTTAAATTCGCCTTTGACTAAACACAATTTTCTAAAATCGCGAATTCGGGGAAAATAATGCGTGGATGTTGTTTACTATAGTTTACAACAAACCAGAAAATAATTAAAAATTCCAGCCCACCCCAAAAGGCAGGGAAATTTTTATTTAAGTCGAAATGCAATGCTTTTAAATTCGCCTATGGCAAAACACAATTTTCTAAAATCGCGAATTCGGGAAAATAATGCGTGGAAGTTGTTTACTATAGTTTACAACAAACCAGAAAATAATTAAAAATTCCAGCCCACCCCAAAAGGCAGGGGAAATTTTTATTTAAGTCGAAATGCAATGCTTTTAAATTCGCCTTGGCAAAACACAATTTTCTAAAATCGCGAATTCGGGAAAATAATGCGTGGAGTTGTTTACTATAGTTTACAACAAACCAGAAAATAATTAAAAATTCCAGCCCACCCCAAAAGGCAGGGAAATTTTTATTTAAGTCGAAATGCAATGCTTTTAAATTCGTCTTTGGCTAAACTCAATTTTCTAAAATCGCGAATTCTGGGAAAATAATGCGTGGAAGTAGTTTACTATAGTTTACAACAAACCAGAAAAATAATTAAAAAATTCCAGCCCACCCCAAAAGGCAGGGAAATTTTTATTTAAGTCGAAATGCAATGCTTTTAAATTCGCCTATGGCAAAAAACAATTTTCTAAAATCGCGAATTCGGGGAAAATAATGCGTGGAAGTTGTTTACTATAGTTTACAACAAACCAGAAAAATAATTAAAAAATTCCAGCCCACCCCAAAAAGGCAGGGGAAATTTTTATTTAAGTCGAAATGCAATGCTTTTAAATTCGCCTATGGCTAAACACAATTTTCTAAAATCGCGAATTCGGGAAAATAATGCGTGGAAGTTGTTTACTATAGTTTACAACAAACCAGAAAAATAATTAAAAATTCCAGCCCACCCCAAAAGGCAGGGAAATTTTATTTAAGTCGAAATGCAATGCTTTTAAATTCGCCTATGGCAAACACAATTTTCTAAAATCGCGAATTCGGGGAAAATAATGCGTGGAAGTTGTTTACTATAGTTTACAACAAACCAGAAAATAATTAAAAATTCCAGCCCACCCCAAAAGGCAGGGAAATTTTTATTTAAGTCGAAATGCAATGCTTTTAAATTCGCCTATGGCTAAACACAATTTTCTAAAATCGCGAATTCGGGAAAATAATGCGTGGAAGTTGTTTACTATAGTTTACAACAAACCAGAAAAATAATTAAAAATTCCAGCCCACCCCAAAAGGCAGGGAAATTTTTATTTAAGTCGAAATGCAATGCTTTTAAATTCGCCTATGGCAAAACACAATTTTCTAAAATCGCGAATTCGGGAAAATAATGCGTGGAGTTGTTTACTATAGTTTACAACAAACCAGAAAATAATTAAAAATTCCAGCCCACCCCAAAAGGCAGGGGAAATTTTTATTTAAGTCGAAATGCAATGCTTTTAAATTCGCCTATGGCAAAACACAATTTTCTAAAATCGCGAATTCGGAAAATAATGCGTGGAGTTGTTTACTATAGTTTACAACAAACCAGAAAATAATTAAAAATTCCAGCCCACCCCAAAAGGCAGGGAAATTTTTATTTAAGTCGAAATGCAATGCTTTTAAATTCGCCTATGGCAAAACACAATTTTCTAAAATCGCGAATTCGGGAAAATAATGCGTGGATGTTGTTTACTATAGTTTACAACAAACCAGAAAATAATTAAAAATTCCAGCCCACCCCAAAAGGCAGGGAAATTTTTATTTAAGTCGAAATGCAATGCTTTTAAATTCGCCTTTTGGCAAAACACAATTTTCTAAAATCGCGAATTCAGGAAAATAATGCGTGGAGTTGTTTACTATAGTTTACAACAAACCAGAAAAATAATTAAAAAATTCCAGCCCACCCCAAAAAGGCAGGGGAAATTTTTATTTAAGTCGAAATGCAATGCTTTTAAATTCGCCTATGGCAAAACACAATTTTCTAAAATCGCGAATTCAGGAAAATAATGCGTGGATGTTGTTTACTATAGTTTACAACAAACCAGAAAAATAATTAAAAAATTCCAGCCCACCCCAAAAAGGCAGGGGAAATTTTTATTTAAGTCGAAATGCAATGCTTTTAAATTCGCCTATGGCAAAACACAATTTTCTAAAATCGCGAATTCGGGGAAAATAATGCGTGGAGTTGTTTACTATAGTTTACAACAAACCAGAAAAATAATTAAAAATTCCAGCCCACCCCAAAAGGCAGGGAAATTTTTATTTAAGTCGAAATGCAATGCTTTTAAATTCGCCTATGGCAAAACACAATTTTCTAAAATCGCGAATTCAGGGAAAATAATGCGTGGAGTTGTTTACTATAGTTTACAACAAACCAGAAAAATAATTAAAAATTCCAGCCCACCCCAAAAGGCAGGGAAATTTTTATTTAAGTCGAAATGCAATGCTTTTAAATTCGCCTTGGCAAAACACAATTTTCTAAAATCGCGAATTCAGGGAAAATAATGCGTGGAAGTTGTTTACTATAGTTTACAACAAACCAGAAAATAATTAAAAATTCCAGCCCACCCCAAAAGGCAGGGAAATTTTTATTTAAGTCGAAATGCAATGCTTTTAAATTCGCCTATGGCAAAACACAATTTTCTAAAATCGCGAATTCGGGAAAATAATGCGTGGAAGTTGTTTACTATAGTTTACAACAAACCAGAAAAAAAATTAAAAATTCCAGCCCACCCCAAAAGGCAGGGAAATTTTTATTTAAGTCGAAATGCAATGCTTTTAAATTCGCCTATGGCAAAACACAATTTTCTAAAATCGCGAATTCGGGAAAATAATGCGTGGAAGTTGTTTACTATAGTTTACAACAAACCAGAAAAATAATTAAAAATTCCAGCCCACCCCAAAAGGCAGGGAAATTTTTATTTAAGTCGAAATGCAATGCTTTTAAATTCGCCTATGGCAAAACACAATTTTCTAAAATCGCGAATTCAGGGAAAATAATGCGTGGAAGTTGTTTACTATAGTTTACAACAAACCAGAAAATAATTAAAAATTCCAGCCCACCCCAAAAGGCAGGGGGAAATTTTATTTAAGTCGAAATGCAATGCTTTTAAATTCGCCTATGGCAAAACACAATTTTCTAAAATCGCGAATTCAGGGAAAATAATGCGTGGAGTTGTTTACTATAGTTTACAACAAACCAGAAAATAATTAAAAATTCCAGCCCACCCCAAAAGGCAGGGAAATTTTTATTTAAGTCGAAATGCAATGCTTTTAAATTCGCCTATGGCAAAACACAATTTTCTAAAATCGCGAATTCAGGAAAATAATGCGTGGAAGTTGTTTACTATAGTTTACAACAAACCAGAAAAAAAATTAAAAATTCCAGCCCACCCCAAAAGGCAGGGGAAATTTTTATTTAAGTCGAAATGCAATGCTTTTAAATTCGCCTATGGCAAAACACAATTTTCTAAAATCGCGAATTCAGGGAAAATAATGCGTGGAAGTTGTTTACTATAGTTTACAACAAACCAGAAAAATAATTAAAAATTCCAGCCCACCCCAAAAGGCAGGGAAATTTTTATTTAAGTCGAAATGCAATGCTTTTAAATTCGCCTATGGCAAAACACAATTTTCTAAAATCGCGAATTCAGGAAAATAATGCGTGGAAGTTGTTTACTATAGTTTACAACAAACCAGAAAATAATTAAAAATTCCAGCCCACCCCAAAAGGCAGGGGAAATTTTTATTTAAGTCGAAATGCAATGCTTTTAAATTCGCCTATGGCAAAACACAATTTTCTAAAATCGCGAATTCGGGAAAATAATGCGTGGAAGTTGTTTACTATAGTTTACAACAAACCAGAAAATAATTAAAAATTCCAGCCCACCCCAAAAGGCAGGGAAATTTTTATTTAAGTCGAAGTGCAATGCTTTTAAATTCGCCTATGGCAAAACACAATTTTCTAAAATCGCGAATTCGGGGAAAATAATGCGTGGAAGTTGTTTACTATAGTTTACAACAAACCAGAAAATAATTAAAAATTCCAGCCCACCCCAAAAGGCAGGGGAAATTTTTTTTTAAGTCGAAGTGCAATGCTTTTAAATTCGCCTATGGCAAAACACAATTTTCTAAAATCGCGAATTGGGGAAAATAATGCGTGGAAGTTGTTTACTATAGTTTACAACAAACCAGAAAATAATTAAAAATTCCAGCCCACCCCAAAAGGCAGGGGAAATTTTTTTTTAAGTCGAAGTGCAATGCTTTTAAATTCGCCTATGGCAAAACACAATTTTCTAAAATCGCGAATTCGGGGAAAATAATGCGTGGAAGTTGTTTACTATAGTTTACAACAAACCAGAAAAATAATTAAAAAATTCCAGCCCACCCCAAAAAGGCAGGGGAAATTTTTATTTAAGTTGAAGTGCAATGCTTTTAAATTCGCCTATGGCAAAACACAATTTTCTAAAATCGCGAATTCGGGGAAAATAATGCGTGGAAGTTGTTTACTATAGTTTACAACAAACCAGAAAATAATTAAAAAATTCCAGCCCACCCCAAAAAGGCAGGGGAAATTTTTATTTAAGTTGAAGTGCAATGCTTTTAAATTCGCCTATGGCAAAACACAATTTTCTAAAATCGCGAATTCGGGGAAAATAATGCGTGGAAGTTGTTTACTATAGTTTACAACAAACCAGAAAATAATTAAAAATTCCAGCCCACCCCAAAAAGGCAGGGGAAATTTTTATTTAAGTTGAAGTGCAATGCTTTTAAATTCGCCTATGGCAAAACACAATTTTCTAAAATCGCGAATTCGGGGAAAATAATGCGTGGAAGTTGTTTACTATAGTTTACAACAAACCAGAAAATAATTAAAAATTCCAGCCCACCCCAAAAGGCAGGGAAATTTTATTTAAGTCGAAGTGCAATGCTTTTAAATTCGCCTATGGCAAAACACAATTTTCTAAAATCGCGAATTCGGGAAAATAATGCGTGGAAGTTGTTTACTATAGTTTACAACAAACCAGAAAATAATTAAAAATTCCAGCCCACCCCAAAAGGCAGGGGAAATTTTTATTTAAGTCGAAGTGCAATGCTTTTAAATTCGCCTATGGCAAAACACAATTTTCTAAAATCGCGAATTCGGGAAAATAATGCGTGGAAGTTGTTTACTATAGTTTACAACAAACCAGAAAATAATTAAAAATTCCAGCCCACCCCAAAAGGCAGGGAAATTTTATTTAAGTCGAAATGCAATGCTTTTAAATTCGCCTATGGCAAAACACAATTTTCTAAAATCGCGAATTCGGGGAAAATAATGCGTGGAGTTGTTTACTATAGTTTACAACAAACCAGAAAAATAATTAAAAATTCCAGCCCACCCCAAAAGGCAGGGAAATTTTTATTTAAGTCGAAATGCAATGCTTTTAAATTCGCCTATGGCAAAACACAATTTTCTAAAATCGCGAATTCGGGAAAATAATGCGTGGAGTTGTTTACTATAGTTTACAACAAACCAGAAAAATAATTAAAAATTCCAGCCCACCCCAAAAGGCAGGGAAATTTTATTTAAGTCGAAGTGCAATGCTTTTAAATTCGCCTATGGCAAAACACAATTTTCTAAAATCGCGAATTCAGGGAAAATAATGCGTGGAAGTTGTTTACTATAGTTTACAACAAACCAGAAAATAATTAAAAATTCCAGCCCACCCCAAAAGGCAGGGAAATTTTTATTTAAGTCGAAATGCAATGCTTTTAAATTCGCCTATGGCAAAACACAATTTTCTAAAATCGCGAATTCGGGAAAATAATGCGTGGAAGTTGTTTACTATAGTTTACAACAAACCAGAAAATAATTAAAAATTCCAGCCCACCCCAAAAGGCAGGGAAATTTTTATTTAAGTCGAAGTGCAATGCTTTTAAATTCGCCTATGGCAAAACACAATTTTCTAAAATCGCGAATTCGGGGAAAATAATGCGTGGAAGTTGTTTACTATAGTTTACAACAAACCAGAAAATAATTAAAAATTCCAGCCCACCCCAAAAGGCAGGGAAATTTTTATTTAAGTCGAAAGTGCAATGCTTTTAAATTCGCCTATGGCAAAACACAATTTTCTAAAATCGCGAATTCGGGAAAATAATGCGTGGAAGTTGTTTACTATAGTTTACAACAAACCAGAAAATAATTAAAAATTCCAGCCCACCCCAAAAGGCAGGGAAATTTTATTTAAGTCGAAATGCAATGCTTTTAAATTCGCCTATGGCAAAACACAATTTTCTAAAATCGCGAATTCGGGAAAATAATGCGTGGAAGTTGTTTACTATAGTTTACAACAAACCAGAAAAAAAATTAAAAATTCCAGCCCACCCCAAAAGGCAGGGAAATTTTTATTTAAGTCGAAATGCAATGCTTTTAAATTCGCCTATGGCAAAACACAATTTTCTAAAATCGCGAATTCGGGAAAATAATGCGTGGAAGTTGTTTACTATAGTTTACAACAAACCAGAAAAATAATTAAAAATTCCAGCCCACCCCAAAAGGCAGGGAAATTTTTATTTAAGTCGAAAATGCAATGCTTTTAAATTCGCCTATGGCAAAACACAATTTTCTAAAATCGCGAATTCGGGAAAATAATGCGTGGAAGTTGTTTACTATAGTTTACAACAAACCAGAAAATAATTAAAAATTCCAGCCCACCCCAAAAGGCAGGGAAATTTTATTTAAGTCGAAGTGCAATGCTTTTAAATTCGCCTATGGCAAAACACAATTTTCTAAAATCGCGAATTCAGGAAAATAATGCGTGGAGTTGTTTACTATAGTTTACAACAAACCAGAAAATAATTAAAAATTCCAGCCCACCCCAAAAGGCAGGGAAATTTTTATTTAAGTCGAAAGTGCAATGCTTTTAAATTCGCCTATGGCAAAACACAATTTTCTAAAATCGCGAATTCAGGGAAAATAATGCGTGGAGTTGTTTACTATAGTTTACAACAAACCAGAAAAAAAATTAAAAATTCCAGCCCCCCCCAAAAGGCAGGGAAATTTTTATTTAAGTCGAAAATGCAATGCTTTTAAATTCGCCTATGGCAAAACACAATTTTCTAAAATCGCGAATTCAGGGAAAATAATGCGTGGAGTTGTTTACTATAGTTTACAACAAACCAGAAAATAATTAAAAATTCCAGCCCACCCCAAAAGGCAGGGAAATTTTTATTTAAGTCGAAGTGCAATGCTTTTAAATTCGCCTATGGCAAAACACAATTTTCTAAAATCGCGAATTCAGGGAAAATAATGCGTGGAGTTGTTTACTATAGTTTACAACAAACCAGAAAATAATTAAAAATTCCAGCCCACCCCAAAAGGCAGGGAAATTTTATTTAAGTCGAAGTGCAATGCTTTTAAATTCGCCTATGGCAAAACACAATTTTCTAAAATCGCGAATTCAGGGAAAATAATGCGTGGAGTTGTTTACTATAGTTTACAACAAACCAGAAAATAATTAAAAATTCCAGCCCCCCCCAAAAGGCAGGGAAATTTTTATTTAAGTCGAAGTGCAATGCTTTTAAATTCGCCTATGGCAAAACACAATTTTCTAAAATCGCGAATTCAGGGAAAATAATGCGTGGAAGTTGTTTACTATAGTTTACAACAAACCAGAAAATAATTAAAAATTCCAGCCCACCCCAAAAGGCAGGGGAAATTTTTATTTAAGTCGAAAGTGCAATGCTTTTAAATTCGCCTATGGCAAAACACAATTTTCTAAAATCGCGAATTCGGGAAAATAATGCGTGGAAGTTGTTTACTATAGTTTACAACAAACCAGAAAAATAATTAAAAATTCCAGCCCACCCCAAAAGGCAGGGAAATTTTTATTTAAGTCGAAGTGCAATGCTTTTAAATTCGCCTATGGCAAAACACAATTTTCTAAAATCGCGAATTCGGGAAAATAATGCGTGGAGTTGTTTACTATAGTTTACAACAAACCAGAAAATAATTAAAAATTCCAGCCCACCCCAAAAGGCAGGGGAAATTTTATTTAAGTCGAAGTGCAATGCTTTTAAATTCGCCTATGGCAAAACACAATTTTCTAAAATCGCGAATTCGGGAAAATAATGCGTGGAAGTTGTTTACTATAGTTTACAACAAACCAGAAAATAATTAAAAATTCCAGCCCACCCCAAAAGGCAGGGGAAATTTTTATTTAAGTCGAAGTGCAATGCTTTTAAATTCGCCTATGGCAAAACACAATTTTCTAAAATCGCGAATTCGGGAAAATAATGCGTGGAAGTTGTTTACTATAGTTTACAACAAACCAGAAAAAAAATTAAAAATTCCAGCCCACCCCAAAAGGCAGGGGAAATTTTTATTTAAGTCGAAGTGCAATGCTTTTAAATTCGCCTATGGCAAAACACAATTTTCTAAAATCGCGAATTCGGGAAAATAATGCGTGGAAGTTGTTTACTATAGTTTACAACAAACCAGAAAAATAATTAAAAATTCCAGCCCACCCCAAAAGGCAGGGAAATTTTTATTTAAGTCGAAATGCAATGCTTTTAAATTCGCCTATGGCAAAACACAATTTTCTAAAATCGCGAATTCGGGGAAAATAATGCGTGGAAGTTGTTTACTATAGTTTACAACAAACCAGAAAAATAATTAAAAAATTCCAGCCCACCCCAAAAAGGCAGGGGAAATTTTTATTTAAGTTGAAGTGCAATGCTTTTAAATTCGCCTATGGCAAAACACAATTTTCTAAAATCGCGAATTCGGGAAAATAATGCGTGGAAGTTGTTTACTATAGTTTACAACAAACCAGAAAAAAAATTAAAAATTCCAGCCCACCCCAAAAGGCAGGGAAATTTTTATTTAAGTCGAAGTGCAATGCTTTTAAATTCGCCTATGGCAAAACACAATTTTCTAAAATCGCGAATTCGGGAAAATAATGCGTGGAAGTTGTTTACTATAGTTTACAACAAACCAGAAAATAATTAAAAATTCCAGCCCACCCCAAAAGGCAGGGAAATTTTTATTTAAGTCGAAGTGCAATGCTTTTAAATTCGCCTATGGCAAAACACAATTTTCTAAAATCGCGAATTCGGGAAAATAATGCGTGGAAGTTGTTTACTATAGTTTACAACAAACCAGAAAATAATTAAAAATTCCAGCCCACCCCAAAAGGCAGGGAAATTTTTATTTAAGTCGAAGTGCAATGCTTTTAAATTCGCCTATGGCAAAACACAATTTTCTAAAATCGCGAATTCGGGAAAATAATGCGTGGAAGTTGTTTACTATAGTTTACAACAAACCAGAAAATAATTAAAAATTCCAGCCCACCCCAAAAGGCAGGGAAATTTTATTTAAGTCGAAGTGCAATGCTTTTAAATTCGCCTATGGCAAAACACAATTTTCTAAAATCGCGAATTCGGGGAAAATAATGCGTGGAAGTTGTTTACTATAGTTTACAACAAACCAGAAAATAATTAAAAATTCCAGCCCACCCCAAAAGGCAGGGAAATTTTATTTAAGTCGAAGTGCAATGCTTTTAAATTCGCCTATGGCAAAACACAATTTTTTAAAATCGCGAATTCGGGGAAAATAATGTGTGGAAGTTGTTTACTATAGTTTACAACAAACCAGAAAAATAATTAAAAAATTCCAGCCTACCCCAAAAAGGCAGGGGAAGTTTTTATTTAAGTCGAAGTGCAATGCTTTTAAATTCGCCTATGGCAAAACACAATTTTTTAAAATCGCGAATTCGGGGAAAATAATGCGTGGAAGTTGTTTACTATAGTTTACAACAAACCAGAAAATAATTAAAAATTCCAGCCTACCCCAAAAAGGCAGGGGAAGTTTTTATTTAAGTCGAAGTGCAATGCTTTTAAATTCGCCTATGGCAAAACACAATTTTTTAAAATCGCGAATTCGGGGAAAATAATGTGTGGAAGTTGTTTACTATAGTTTACAACAAACCAGAAAATAATTAAAAATTCCAGCCCACCCCAAAAGGCAGGGAAATTTTTATTTAAGTCGAAGTGCAATGCTTTTAAATTCGCCTATGGCAAAACACAATTTTCTAAAATCGCGAATTCGGGGAAAATAATGCGTGGAAGTTGTTTACTATAGTTTACAACAAACCAGAAAATAATTAAAAATTCCAGCCCACCCCAAAAGGCAGGGGAAATTTTTATTTAAGTCGAAGTGCAATGCTTTTAAATTCGCCTATGGCAAAACACAATTTTCTAAAATCGCGAATTCGGGAAAATAATGCGTGGAAGTTGTTTACTATAGTTTACAACAAACCAGAAAATAATTAAAAATTCCAGCCCACCCCAAAAGGCAGGGGAAATTTTATTTAAGTCGAAGTGCAATGCTTTTAAATTCGCCTATGGCAAAACACAATTTTCTAAAATCGCGAATTCGGGAAAATAATGCGTGGAAGTTGTTTACTATAGTTTACAACAAACCAGAAAAATAATTAAAAATTCCAGCCCACCCCAAAAGGCAGGGAAATTTTTTTTTAAGTCGAAGTGCAATGCTTTTAAATTCGCCTATGGCAAAACACAATTTTCTAAAATCGCGAATTCGGGAAAATAATGCGTGGAAGTTGTTTACTATAGTTTACAACAAACCAGAAAATAATTAAAAATTCCAGCCCACCCCAAAAGGCAGGGGAAATTTTTATTTAAGTCGAAGTGCAATGCTTTTAAATTCGCCTATGGCAAAACACAATTTTCTAAAATCGCGAATTCGGGGAAAATAATGCGTGGAAGTTGTTTACTATAGTTTACAACAAACCAGAAAATAATTAAAAATTCCAGCCCACCCCAAAAGGCAGGGGAAATTTTTATTTAAGTCGAAGTGCAATGCTTTTAAATTCGCCTATGGCAAAACACAATTTTCTAAAATCGCGAATTCGGGAAAATAATGCGTGGAAGTTGTTTACTATAGTTTACAACAAACCAGAAAATAATTAAAAATTCCAGCCCACCCCAAAAGGCAGGGAAATTTTTATTTAAGTCGAAGTGCAATGCTTTTAAATTCGCCTATGGCAAAACACAATTTTCTAAAATCGCGAATTCGGGAAAATAATGCGTGGAAGTTGTTTACTATAGTTTACAACAAACCAGAAAATAATTAAAAATTCCAGCCCACCCCAAAAGGCAGGGAAATTTTTATTTAAGTTGAAGTGCAATGCTTTTAAATTCGCCTATGGCAAAACACAATTTTCTAAAATCGCGAATTCGGGGAAAATAATGCGTGGAAGTTGTTTACTATAGTTTACAACAAACCAGAAAAATAATTAAAAAATTCCAGCCCACCCCAAAAAGGCAGGGGGAAATTTTATTTAAGTCGAAATGCAATGCTTTTAAATTCGCCTATGGCAAAACACAATTTTCTAAAATCGCGAATTCGGGGAAAATAATGCGTGGAAGTTGTTTACTATAGTTTACAACAAACCAGAAAAATAATTAAAAAATTCCAGCCCACCCCAAAAAGGCAGGGGAAATTTTTATTTAAGTTGAAGTGCAATGCTTTTAAATTCGCCTATGGCAAAACACAATTTTCTAAAATCGCGAATTCGGGGAAAATAATGCGTGGAAGTTGTTTACTATAGTTTACAACAAACCAGAAAAATAATTAAAAAATTCCAGCCCACCCCAAAAAGGCAGGGGAAATTTTTATTTAAGTTGAAGTGCAATGCTTTTAAATTCGCCTATGGCAAAACACAATTTTCTAAAATCGCGAATTCGGGAAAATAATGCGTGGAAGTTGTTTACTATAGTTTACAACAAACCAGAAAATAATTAAAAATTCCAGCCCACCCCAAAAGGCAGGGAAATTTTTATTTAAGTCGAAATGCAATGCTTTTAAATTCGCCTATGGCAAAACACAATTTTCTAAAATCGCGAATTCGGGAAAATAATGCGTGGAAGTTGTTTACTATAGTTTACAACAAACCAGAAAATAATTAAAAATTCCAGCCCACCCCAAAAGGCAGGGAAATTTTATTTAAGTCGAAATGCAATGCTTTTAAATTCGCCTATGGCAAAACACAATTTTCTAAAATCGCGAATTCAGGGAAAATAATGCGTGGAAGTTGTTTACTATAGTTTACAACAAACCAGAAAAATAATTAAAAATTCCAGCCCACCCCAAAAGGCAGGGAAATTTTATTTAAGTCGAAATGCAATGCTTTTAAATTCGCCTATGGCAAAACACAATTTTCTAAAATCGCGAATTCGGGAAAATAATGCGTGGAAGTTGTTTACTATAGTTTACAACAAACCAGAAAAATAATTAAAAAATTCCAGCCCACCCCAAAAAGGCAGGGGAAATTTTTATTTAAGTCGAAATGCAATGCTTTTAAATTCGCCTATGGCAAAACACAATTTTCTAAAATCGCGAATTCGGGGAAAATAATGCGTGGAAGTTGTTTACTATAGTTTACAACAAACCAGAAAATAATTAAAAATTCCAGCCCACCCCAAAAGGCAGGGAAATTTTATTTAAGTCGAAATGCAATGCTTTTAAATTCGCCTATGGCAAAACACAATTTTCTAAAATCGCGAATTCGGGGAAAATAATGCGTGGAAGTTGTTTACTATAGTTTACAACAAACCAGAAAAATAATTAAAAAATTCCAGCCCACCCCAAAAAGGCAGGGGAAATTTTATTTAAGTCGAAATGCAATGCTTTTAAATTCGCCTATGGCAAAACACAATTTTCTAAAATCGCGAATTCAGGAAAATAATGCGTGGAAGTTGTTTACTATAGTTTACAACAAACCAGAAAATAATTAAAAATTCCAGCCCACCCCAAAAGGCAGGGAAATTTTATTTAAGTCGAAATGCAATGCTTTTAAATTCGCCTATGGCAAAACACAATTTTCTAAAATCGCGAATTCGGGAAAATAATGCGTGGAAGTTGTTTACTATAGTTTACAACAAACCAGAAAAATAATTAAAAATTCCAGCCCACCCCAAAAGGCAGGGAAATTTTTATTTAAGTCGAAATGCAATGCTTTTAAATTCGCCTATGGCAAAACACAATTTTCTAAAATCGCGAATTCAGGAAAATAATGCGTGGAAGTTGTTTACTATAGTTTACAACAAACCAGAAAAAAAATTAAAAATTCCAGCCCACCCCAAAAGGCAGGGGAAATTTTTATTTAAGTCGAAAATGCAATGCTTTTAAATTCGCCTATGGCAAAACACAATTTTCTAAAATCGCGAATTCGGGAAAATAATGCGTGGAAGTTGTTTACTATAGTTTACAACAAACCAGAAAAATAATTAAAAATTCCAGCCCACCCCAAAAGGCAGGGGAAATTTTATTTAAGTCGAATGCAATGCTTTTAAATTCGCCTATGGCAAAACACAATTTTCTAAAATCGCGAATTCGGGAAAATAATGCGTGGAAGTTGTTTACTATAGTTTACAACAAACCAGAAAAAAAATTAAAAATTCCAGCCCACCCCAAAAGGCAGGGAAATTTTATTTAAGTCGAAGTGCAATGCTTTTAAATTCGCCTATGGCAAAACACAATTTTCTAAAATCGCGAATTCAGGGAAAATAATGCGTGGAAGTTGTTTACTATAGTTTACAACAAACCAGAAAATAATTAAAAATTCCAGCCCACCCCAAAAGGCAGGGAAATTTTTATTTAAGTCGAAATGCAATGCTTTTAAATTCGCCTATGGCAAAACACAATTTTCTAAAATCGCGAATTCGGGAAAATAATGCGTGGAAGTTGTTTACTATAGTTTACAACAAACCAGAAAATAATTAAAAATTCCAGCCCACCCCAAAAGGCAGGGAAATTTTTATTTAAGTCGAAATGCAATGCTTTTAAATTCGCCTATGGCAAAACACAATTTTCTAAAATCGCGAATTCAGGAAAATAATGCGTGGAAGTTGTTTACTATAGTTTACAACAAACCAGAAAATAATTAAAAATTCCAGCCCACCCCAAAAGGCAGGGGAAATTTTTATTTAAGTCGAAATGCAATGCTTTTAAATTCGCCTATGGCAAAACACAATTTTCTAAAATCGCGAATTCGGGAAAATAATGCGTGGAAGTTGTTTACTATAGTTTACAACAAACCAGAAAAATAATTAAAAATTCCAGCCCACCCCAAAAGGCAGGGAAATTTTTATTTAAGTCGAAAGTGCAATGCTTTTAAATTCGCCTATGGCAAAACACAATTTTCTAAAATCGCGAATTCGAGGAAAATAATGCGTGGAAGTTGTTTACTATAGTTTACAACAAACCAGAAAAATAATTAAAAAATTCCAGCCCACCCCAAAAAGGCAGGGGAAATTTTTATTTAAGTCGAAATGCAATGCTTTTAAATTCGCCTATGGCAAAACACAATTTTCTAAAATCGCGAATTCGGGGAAAATAATGCGTGGAAGTTGTTTACTATAGTTTACAACAAACCAGAAAATAATTAAAAATTCCAGCCCACCCCAAAAAGGCAGGGGAAATTTTTATTTAAGTCGAAATGCAATGCTTTTAAATTCGCCTATGGCAAAACACAATTTTCTAAAATCGCGAATTCGGGGAAAATAATGCGTGGAAGTTGTTTACTATAGTTTACAACAAACCAGAAAAATAATTAAAAAATTCCAGCCCACCCCAAAAAGGCAGGGGAAATTTTTATTTAAGTCGAAATGCAATGCTTTTAAATTCGCCTATGGCAAAACACAATTTTCTAAAATCGCGAATTCGGGGAAAATAATGCGTGGAAGTTGTTTACTATAGTTTACAACAAACCAGAAAAATAATTAAAAAATTCCAGCCCACCCCAAAAAGGCAGGGGAAATTTTTATTTAAGTCGAAATGCAATGCTTTTAAATTCGCCTATGGCAAAACACAATTTTCTAAAATCGCGAATTGGGAAAATAATGCGTGGAAGTTGTTTACTATAGTTTACAACAAACCAGAAAATAATTAAAAATTCCAGCCCACCCCAAAAGGCAGGGAAATTTTTATTTAAGTCGAAATGCAATGCTTTTAAATTCGCCTATGGCAAAACACAATTTTCTAAAATCGCGAATTCGGGAAAATAATGCGTGGAAGTTGTTTACTATAGTTTACAACAAACCAGAAAAATAATTAAAAATTCCAGCGCACCCCAAAAAGGCAGGGGAAATTTTTATTTAAGTCGAAGTGCAATGCTTTTAAATTCGCCTATGGCAAAACACAATTTTCTAAAATTGCGAATTCGGGGAAAATACTGCGTGGATGTTGTTTACTATAGTTTACAACAAACCAAAAAAATAATTAAAAAATTCCAACCCACCCCAAAAAGGCAGGGGAAATTTTTATTTAAGTCGAATGCAATGCTTTTAAATTCGCCTTTGACTAAACACAATTTTCTAAAATCGCGAATTCGAAGAAAATAATGGGTCGAAGTTGTTAGGTACATCACCTCTGTGGTACCTAGGCCATAGATCCACTAATTTTAAATCTTATAGCAATTTGAGTAAACGGCCTGTAATGCTTTCAAATATTTTATGATGAATACCTTATGAATGCCCCACTACGATACAATTCATTTTATCAACAAATTGATTCATATACAATTGAAAAAAAAAATACAACTAAAAAAGGGCCAAGGTCCAACTGGTTGCCGTATGAGTGATCTGAAAGTGCAAAAATTTTCTACCAGCCAATTAAAGCCCCATCAAAATCATTTACCAGTTTCGGAAATACATTGGACAAACAAACAGACAGACAGAAGTTTGAAAAACGCGTATTTGGCTTTTGGTAAAGTGCAAATAACCATATGGGCTTAAGAAAAAGGCTTTTAATTCAAAATCACAGACGGACACTTTAATTTCATTACTATGTATAGGCCTCCCAAGGGCTTCCCTTGCTAATTTTAATTCTAGGCTGTAGGTTTGCCTTTTGCACGGTATTGCCTATTGTCAGTGTCCACTTTTTTGACTTCTTCGTCTCCTACCTGCATTCTAACGTCATTTTGCTTTGAAGATCTGTACATCATTTTGGTCTTGGTCTTGTTTATTGTCAATCCAATTCCTTCTGATTTTTCTAAAAGTTCCTCTAGGTCAGCTTATTGACAACCACATTGTCTGTATATCTTAGGCTGTTTACTCTTTGTTTTTCTCACCATATCTGCCATCATTAGGGTAAATAGTTCTGGGAAAATTAAATCCCCCTGATGTGTACCTCGTTCTACAAAACCCTCATTTCAAAAAATAACAAGCTCATACCCTAAATCTAACGAAATAAACAACCGTAACCCCAACAAATTGTTTTAATTCAAAAAAATTTAGTAATGCCATCAGGAAATTTCTTCGGATCAAAATGAGCGGAGTGCGAAGTAAAATCCCCAAAATTTCGGAGGGCGCATTAACGAGTCGGAAGGGGGGATTTTAAGGGACGGCTCGATAATAATCATAATCGGCGCCTTTCCGCCTGTCGTTTAATTAGCGAAAAACAAGCAGACATTTAAAACAAAGCTCGGCTTTCGGGGCTGCGAAAATGGCGTAGAGGCATTTAACTATAATATTATTGCGGGCCCGCGCGGAGCGGCTTAGGAGGAAGTATGTTGATCTGTGCAGTCGTCGGTAGTTTTCAGTCGGACTAGTTTTTCGGGCTAATTAAATTGCGCTTTGGCGCGCTCGAACCCGAATCCCATTAAATAAATAAATCTGGTTTACGGGGCGTAGCTGCCGTTTAAAATCGCATCAATTAATATTAACAGTAATGCAGACCCGTGTTTACATACGAGTGGTCTTTGATCGCGTTTTATAGATCGTTAATAATCATTGCTCTCGGTGCCCGAGCCGTTATTATTGTCGAAAGCATTATTAGTCCCGGATATGATAATGTTGCTCCGATGCATCAGGATTAATAGACGTGCATTTGCCCTCCCATAAATTTGTACTTCCAAGAACACCTAATTGATTCATGCACATAATTTGTTTTAATGTTGCAAAGGTTATTAATATTTATATCTTTTTCGGGCCGCGATACCAGACCAAGTACCATCTCTACCGGGACTCGGCGAGATCTATTTTTTCTTTTTGTTTGCGGTAAACGCGATCTCGAATTTTATTATTCTTAAACGGAATTTCGAATCAGCCCGAAGGCTTTTTTGCTTGGGCTAAAACGTAAATGCGTAATGCGGAAAGAGATTAAAAGATAATACGTTCGCTAAGAGAAATAAGGCCGGACGAAAAAAATGTATGAAGAGCAGCACTTTAATGAGCTTGAAGATAGTTACAGTACAGGCCCACATCGAGTGCAAAAAGTTTAATATATTCTATGGCCCTAGTATTTTATTTTTGGCCGAGACTGTACTCGATACATAGGCAGAGCACGCTATTGATGCTTGTAGCGAACGCTTTGTAGATGTATGCTATATACAGGGTGTTTACGAACTATGGAATCAAACTTTTAGGAGTTACGTACACAATTTGTGTATAAAAACCTATGGCCAAAAATGGCGCTGCGGCCCCATGGCGTTTTAACCCTTGACATACAATGACGTCTAGGAGACGTCAATCGTTTAGGGTGTCATTGTAGATTTTGACGTCTCTAAGACGTCAAGAACTGTATTTAATTTTATGTTCCGAAAAAGGTGTTAATTTTGTTAAAAGGCACAAAATTGGCGATTTGAAATTTTTGTTAGTAATATAATTCTGTAATATTTAATTGCGAATTATCCAGAGAGTAAATTAATTCTTGTAAAGTGTGCTTAAAGCCGAGTGTGGTTCGAGCTCAGTGGCACATTTCCGATCTCGGAAAATGAAGCGCGCCGCTTCGCGTCGCGCTTCATTTGCTTCCCTCGCTCGAAAATGTGCCACTTTTCGCTCGAACGCGCACATCTTCGTATTTATTCAATTTGTTTCAATTACTTTTTGGATTTAAAAAGGAAATAGCAATGTATTCAAATAAAACGACATATGCGCAGTAACATATAGTTTGATAACCACTGGTCTAGCTATACACAAGCGCAACATAGCGCGTTGTTATATTTAATTTAGTCGCGCCAAAGAAGTATTACTTCTAACGTGCGTACATAAGTACATGCACCGGTTTTTTTACATAGAATGAAATTCAGTTTTAAACATTTAGCAAAATTATTAAAGTAAACTCGAAGAATAAATTATTTTAAGTTTTTAGACAACTCAAATTAAATAAATTAATAACTTGGAAAATTTTAAAAATATATTTAAGAACTTTAGAAATTTTTAATTATCAATTTTTTTTGTATAACACAAATTGAATAAAACAAAACTTTATTCGGTAAATTTAAAAGGAAATTTTGATGAAAAAATTATTATGTATTTTCAGAAAACTTAAATAGAGTAAATACCGAATTTGTGGTTTTTCAAAAAACTTTGAAGATTATTAATTTACGCAAATAAAATTAATATTGGAGAAAACTCAATAAATAAATTATTTTAATTGTTCAGAAATGTTAAATTTATAAAATTAAATACAGTCAAACCTCGATAGGTTGAAGTTGAAGAGAAAGTAAAAATAATTCGCGTTATCAAAAATTCGAGCTATCGATATAAAAATATTTTTTAGTTTATGTTTTTAAAATTTACTTATTGTTTCTTTTTCTTAATAATTTCCTACTGATTTCTTGCTAAAACCTAAATCTTGTGTCTTGAACAAGTTGTAATTAGGCTTCATTTATGGAATAATTCAATTTTTAAATATAAAAAAATATTAATATATTATATGCATCAAAATTTTAGAATGACTTAGGTGGGGAATGTTAAAAAAAGATTGGGAAACACTGCTCTACATATTTTAAAACTATTAATTATTTATTTTATGTTATTTGTGTATGCTCATAACGGTAAAGTTGATCCAAATTAATAGTTTTTTTCAGACTCATCAAATTCGTTTTTTTGTATGTCAAGGGGTTAGGACAGTCGTGCGCAAAAATGAGTTTTTCCAGCGTTGGTGCATTTTATTTTATTGTTTTTGTACATAGTAACGCGACAGGGATCGTTCAAAATGCCGTTCTTGAATTTGGGTGAGTTCAAAACGATTATCCAAGTTTTGGTCAAGTTCGTAAAAGAAAATTACGTTTTTTGAATAAGTGCATTGGGGTTCAAGGGCGACATTTTGAACAGTTTGTTGGTGTAATATTATTATGTACAACAAAATTAAAAAGAAATGCACCTAAGTGTTTTAAAGAGTCATAGAGTCGTAGTGCCTTAGGGAGACATTTTTGGGCATCAGTTTTTATACTCAAATGTTTTCTATTGTTGCGTTGTACAACCCTTAGAAGTTTGATATATTATTTTTCATTTCGATTGCTGATGTATATATGAGGAAAAAATAGTTCTGGATCACTCTGCATATTAAGCTCTCTATATTTTTTTTTTTGAAAGCGAATCACACTATTGCAATGGGCGAAAAGTACTAATTTAATTTTTTTCTTGGTTATCCAGTTAATTTGTATACGATTGAGGGCAGAACATGTTAAGCAAGACAATATTTTTTTAATCTTATAACAAAAATTAATATGAGGCTTTGTAGTTTTTTGATTCACTACAATGGTGTGTTTTCCTTTAATGATTTAAGATTAACAATTACTTAAGTATAATTCAAAGTATTTCATTGTTTTATTAGGGCCTAGTGCCTAAATTAGCAATTCAAAAAAACTTATATCGAAATAGAGATCCATTTGCAAATAATTTATATTTTATTTTGCAACGTCCAAGTCGCATAATATTCGTATTAGGCTTTATGGGTGGAAGCGAGAGGGAAATACTCATGTTTTCCTCGCACTCCCACTCATTGCAGCCGAAAATTATTTGAAGGTCCCAAAATCGGTGCAACTATTGCAAGGTTACCCGTACTCCGGTGTTCGTAAGCGCTTCCCATTGGTTGAGCGACGTAGGCGCGACTTTCGCTTGCTCACTTAAGCCCCCACTCCGATGCGTTCGACGCTTACACAATTGTGACGTCACAAATTCCTATTTCTGCCGGTCGTTCGCCGAACTCGCTCGTTCCCACCCGTTGCAGGTGCTTAAATCGGCGAAAGTATTGCAAATTTACGGAGCTCGAGCGTTGCTACGCGCTTCCCATTGGTTGAGCGATGTCACGCGCCACAATTTGGCTAACTTAAACCCTTCGCAGTACGTCGGCGTATTTCAAGGTGAAACGATTGCAGTGTGCCGTGCTTTTTTCCTCCATTTTGGAACTGCGCTGGTGGTCCATCGTTTTCAATGCGCACTTCCTCGGACTTAAGAAAACTCAAACGGCAGATGTTCAAGGTAGGATTTTTGAAAATTTTGAATCGTAATAAAAATATTTGTGTGTTTATTTAATATGTATATATCTCGTTTTTTCTTCGGGTTGTTGTACTTTAAGCGTTTTGTTCTATGATTTGCGATAAATAAATTTGTGGGCCTAAATAAATCAAAAACGAAGCGTTTCTTGGGTGTATACAAAACGAGCAGTGGCGTATGTGGGGAGGGAGCGGTGGCGGCGGCCCGCACCCGGCGGCACTTTTTGGGGGCGGAAGAATTTCACGATGTTTTTTGTATTTCTGAAAAATTAGGAGTTTTTCAGTTTTAAATACCTAAATGGGGGAGGGGGGCAAATGTGACCTACGCCTCGGGCTGCTGTACTCCGCATTACTTCGACTTATTTTTCGAAAGCAATTTATGAGAAATTAGTTGCGAAATTCAATCTAAATATTTTGTTAAAGTTGCAACCGAATCCGTTTTAAAATTTGCTTAAAAGTAATTCGATTTTCAAATATCGAGCGAGGCACATATTTTTATATGGAACGAGATGTTTTCGAGAACTTGGTAGTTTGAAAGAATAATAATTTTATTTCTCTTGAAAGGTTTCGAATTTCCGTTTTGTTGGTCCTGAGTGTTTATGTCTGACAATGAAACTGTGGTACATGGAGCTATCCTTTTAATTGTTCGCTTTTCTAAAAGTAATTTGTTTACTTTTTTTGGAAATTTAAAATTGCGTTATGAAAATGAATTTTTCGCAAATAAATTGAAATGTTACGATACAAGGTCTTTCGATTATAGCTCCGATTTATTTATTTATGAAGAATAGCCATGGTTACGATGAAATTAAACCAATCACGAATCACAAAATGGGGCGCCACTTTTAAATTGTTTATTCTAAAAAGTATAATTTTGAGTTAACGATTAATTTTTTGTTTAAATCGAAATTTACTGCAGTTGGGGTTTTTCTACTATTAAAAAGTTTTGATTGACATTATATCTCGTAACGGTCATTCACTGGTCACATACTGGGCGGTTTATCCTATTCCTTTTTCAATTCACACAAAATTTTTACGTTAATAAAATTAAAATATATATTTTCGAAAAGTAAACAGTGCAATAAATTCGATCGTCCGGCAGCCATCGTTTTCCGAAATAAGAGACAAACAAAACGGAAATTTGAAAACTCCTCCAAGTGAAATAAAATTATTATTCTTTGAAACAACGTATATGCACTTCTCGAAACTTGTAAAAATATGGTCTTTGCTCGATATCTTCGACTTGACTCGCTCTTAGGGCAAAACGATTCGATCGCAATAAAATTAAATTAAATTTCGAAATTGATTTTGAATAAACGGAAAAAAGGGGGGTGGAAGGAAAATTCTGCAAACGCGAAACTCGGCCGATGGGCCCTTCGAGAAAGTTTGTCGACATCTTTGGGTAATATATGTAATTATTTACAAGGCACCCGAAAGCAAAAGCGTACTTAAACACAACTTATTAATTAAATATTAACACCGAAATTGGGGTTGTTACAAAAGTACATTATAGTTAAAGGGAAACCCACACCTAGTTTGAAGTTAAGAGAAAAGCTTAATAGATTTGTTAGCCTTGTAATCCTATCCGTACAAGCTTTCGTTTTAAACCCAAAATTTGCACCTATTGATTCCGAAAGGTCCGAACATGTTTCTCGCTTTATTTGAAATACTTTTTTTTTCGAGGTGTAGTTATTTGAAATTTTGATAAAATAAAATATTGGCTTTGAAGATATACTTCTTTAGGTGCGACAGTTGGAGTTAGCAGTCTAAGAAAGTAAATTAATGATTGTGAATCGTGCTTAAAACCGAGTGTGCATTCGAGCTCAAAGTGGCACATTTCCGATCTCGGGAAAATGAAGCGCGCCGCTCCGCGTCGCGCTTCATTTGCCTCCCTCGCTCGAAAATGTGCCACTTTTCGCTCGAACGCGCACATCTTCGTATTTATTCAATTTAATTATATTAATTTTGACACCTGGTTATATTTAATTTATTTACGCCACAGAAGTATAACTTCTAGCCCAGGTAAAAAACTTTTTTTCTAAATTTATATAAATTTATATAAACTTGACAATGTCGAAGAAGTTAATTTTGTCAAGTTGTCTTTCAAATTTCATGTAGTGTCAGTAAAAATTATATGGTGAGAAAAAGCTATAGCACGAAATTACAGATTTAGTATATGTGTTGTGAATACGGTCCTGCAATTTTAAATTAATTCTCAGAAACTAAATTAATTAATGTGAATTATGCTTAAAACCGAGTGCGCACATTCGAGCTCAAAGTGGCACATTCCGATCTCGGGAAAATGAAGCGCGCCGCTCCGCGTCGCGCTTCATTTGCCTCCCTCGCTCGGAAATGTGCCACTTTTCGCTCGAATGCGCACATCTTCGTATTTATTGATAAATAGCTGCATAAAATTTTGGATTTAAAAAGAAAAGTGCAATCTACCATTATACCTTTAATACGAAATTGAATTATGTTGAACATTGAAAGAGGATTGTCCATACGAGGCGTCAAATCCCCCCGATTTGCGCAGAAAGGACTTGTCCCAGTTTGGATAAAACTCTTCAGATTTAATTTAAATGTTGTAAACTGATTTTATTTATTCTTAAACATAATTTGAGGGAAAAGAATTAATAAGTTTCAAAAACGAGAAGTTATAACCATTTAAAAATTGCCTTTTTCTCTCTCTTCAGTATAGCAATTCTCACATTTTGCAGTTTTTTCAACAAATCTTCAGTGTTCACTTTTCTTAAACAGTTTTTATTAACTTTATTAAAATTTATTTGGCAACAGCAACATTTTTTCAAACTCAAATAAGACATTTTAAATTTAAGAAAAAATGCAACTTTGAAAATCGACTTATTATACTCGGGTAACCAAAACTTTAAAAATGTTATTAATTTAAGAATTTAAATGTCTATCAATTGTGTCAATAAAATTATTGGTTACTCTCGTATAACGTTATCAAATTTTCAAATTAATATTTTAAATGAAGTTTTTAGTTTGTAAAACTCATGTTTAAAAAATTAGATATAATTTTTTAGAGGCTTTCATTAACTATAAACAGCAATTTGAAAAAAAATCAATTATCTCTGTTAACAAAAAAGTTATAATTTTCATTTTTAATTCGATATGCTCTTGCTCATTTCCCTTTTTATCAATAAACAATTTTTTTGTGTTATTCATCATGATATTTAGTCCCCATTTGATGATTCAAATTTCAATAAGATCAAAGAAAATTATTTCAAACTGGGACGTCTCCTTTGATTACAGAATAAAATAGAAGCATAATAAGTGAGTTAAAAAGTGGTGTAAGAAAAGATTTGGGACATCGGGGACATGGCGAAAAAATGCATTGAAAATTTTTCAAAACGGCTATTAGAAATAACTGAAATAATTTAAAATTAATCTGAATTTAAAAAATAAATGAGCAAATAAATACGAAAAATTCATTTGCTTATCCGAAAGTCGTAAAATCGAAAATTCTATCGATGCAGACACTTTAAAACTACAAAATCCCGTCCCTTCGACTTTTTAATTTTATACATACATTTTTGGATTAGATATCGTATAATTACTCAAAAAAAAAATTAGTTTTGATTTTTTTGGCATTAAGTTGTTTGTACAATGCAATTAATTATTGTGAATCATGCTTAAAACCGAGTGTGCACATTCGAGCTCAAAGTGGCACATTTCCGATCTCGGGAAAATGAAGCGCGCCGCTCCGCGTCGCGCTTCATTTGCCTCTCGCTCGGAAATGTGCCACTTTTCGCTCGAATGCGCACATCTTCGTATGTATTGATAAATAGCTACAATTTTGGATTTAAAAAAAAAGATTAATCTACCATTATACCATTAATACGAAATTGAATTATGTTGAACATTGAAATTTTGTGATTATTTTAAAAAAAATTATAATTTAATTAGGAAGCTTGAACCTTACGAAAAATAACAATTATTAGGGGTACTTGTGAATGATTTACATTTAATGTTAAAAGTTTGCGAAAAAAATTTTTGTGTTTATGCAATACGTACAGTTCTGTAATGTTTAATTAAAAATGTATAGAAAATAAATTAGTTGTCAATCTAAGTGGCAAAAAGAATTTTTCAAAATTGGATTTGAAAGAATAATTTTTTGAGCAAGAGTTTTATTAAATTTTGAAGCGCTCCCGAAAAATTAAGTCTTTTTTCGAAAAACCCAAAAGACTGTTTTTGCCTAAATTTAATAGGCTTTCGACTGGTAAAACCCCGTTTGAATCGGCCCAGCCGTTTTCCCGGTTTTTCTAAAATAAGACGTTAGAGTGTATATTTTTTCGAAATGTTGTTTCGGTGCTTTTGGAAAAAAGCTACTTAGGGCGAAAACAACAGAGATATTTGAGTGGGGTTTAAATTGCATTAAATTAGGACCAATGAAGTGCCTTTTGGGTTAATTCCAATTTTCTTTTGCAAAAGATGGGGTAATGGCCAAATTTTCAAAAATATATTGGATCAATTTTCGCTCGAATTCGCACATTCCCGTATTTATTATATTTTTTTCTTTCAAACAAAAATTACACTATAAATTAATATTATTTTGACGTATGTAAATGTCAGATAAAAACCGACTGGGCCTAATAAATGCGTACCAAGTTAGGGAACGCGAGCAACGTATCGGGCCAAACCTCGAAATACTTGAGAAGTAGGTATTAACATAAAGGGGGTGTGGAATAATGGAGGAAATACGTTCTCTGTGGTGTGAAATGTGACACTTGTGATAATATTAAATTACTTCGAACCACCAACGACGTGCTGATGTCAGGTGATTGACGTAAACCTTTGATTATCGTATTATTTAGTAACGCATCCCCTAAGCCCGACAGAAGATCGAATTAATTTTGCATCGTTCTAATGAATCGATTTTTTTCCGGCTGCGATCCGCACGCGGGCGAGCCAAACGTACAAACTATCGAAAAATCGATCGGTAAATCTGCGCGCGGTCGCAAAACGCGCACAAACGGAAATTGCGCTTAATATTTCGAATTAAAAAGCACAATATAATCCTGCAACCCCTGAGGAAAACTTTCGTTGAATTTCAGTGATGGAATTGCGTCGAGGGCTTTTTGAATTCTAAATTATATACGTCGCGACGTTAAGCCCTTTTTTCAAGTTGCGAGCGAGTTCGGAAAGAAGCTGCAAAGAGCCGGAGCGAAATAATTATGAAAAAGAAAATCTGGGGGGATAATTAAGATCTTAATATGGGTTCGTTCCGTATCGACTTTCGAATTGTGGGCCAGATCAAGTAATTTGTAGAGCTTTACAGGCAGAGCTTTCAATTTCCTCATTTGGATGAAGGAAACGCTTTCCTATGTCAGTTTACTCGTTAGTGTGGAGGTTTAAAATTTATTTAATTGCGTTACTATTTCGAATTACTTCCTAAATTTCCAGTAATTTCCCACCGGCTCCTAAAATGAAGTCTCTGGAATTGAACGAAAATTCTCATATTGCTATAGTCGAACCAAAATCATAATAGTTTTTAAAAATTTAGATTTTTTTTGAAAACAAGCTCAGGAAAGAAGTAAAACCTCTTTGATAATTTCTGATCCACAAGTAGGCGGTGATAATGGTGTTGAGTACTCTCTAAATTATATTGCTGAACTTTTCGACACTCCCCAGTTAAAGAAGTTTCACTTCAAAATTTTTTTCTGAAATAGTAATAATTTTTAAATAATTTAATTAAATCGAAATTTAAGTTGATTTAAAGCACGATTCACAATAATTTTAGGCCAATAAATTGAACGAAAAATCAGTTGAATAATCCTAATCGTTCCCTCTCACTCGCACTGACGAAGTTGTCGTATCTTTTCGCTCCCTTCCACTCATTGCTATGGTAAAAATACGTTTTTCGAACATAAAATCGATATTTATTAAACTCGGCTTGATTCGCATTAATTAATTTACTGAAAAAAAAGTTGCTCGTGAACAACGGGAGAGACGATCTAAAAGCGGGACGGCCCCATCCAAAACAAGATTTTTCAATTTGGAAACCACGACCCAAAAAAAAATTAGTCGATCGAACGCGGACGCCTCGAATTCTATTCCCGTTATTCGAAAAAAGGGGTTGGGGGACGGGTCGAGTACGTTTGTGCATAATATTTTAGCAAATATCGTTCCGAATGACCTAACAGGAATTTTAAGCGAAACATAAAGGGAGATCGGCGATAACTTTATTCGCTCTGCTTATTACGAGTGCATATTTCACGTGCATTTTCGCGTTTCGCCGGAAAATATGCATTCGCAAACAACAAAGTTCCACGCTTATATAGTTTCGTTAAATTTGTGCACTGGAAACCTAACGCGTGCGAAATACAGTTTGAAAGGGGTGCATTTTATTTTGCCGTACGATCGCATCCAATAAGACGCGTTTTCATCCCTTCGTTTTGTCGCGTCAAAAAATTTCGAATTGGCGCTCTTTAAATTTTTATAATCGATTTTTGCGAAAGCCAAATGGCCCAAAGGTCGTTTCGTAAACTTCGACTATCGTTGATTAGAACCATCCGGTTGTTCTTATCGCAAAAGGCGTTCTGGAAGTATAATCGGGCTCTTCGTTAAAAGTAACGGCACACATTTAAATAATTTTGCAATAAACAATTCTTTGGTTAAACCACGTGCCGCATATCTCTACTTTAAATTCGATTACATTGCAATTGTACATATTTCCTTTTAGTTTCGCTATAGCCTTTCGAACGTGTTGAAGTGTTTAAACAACTCGGTGTTTTTAATAATCGGGGATTAAATTTTTTTAAACATTTAAAAATAGAGTGTCTTATTGAGGAATGAAGGCGGGTGAGTTTTTTTTAGAGATTATTGTTATTTTACACTATCAAATTATTTAATTGCTGCTCTTTAAATTTTTGTTAAATCACACTGCTTTGAAGGGTGTTTTGTAGTTACGTGAAAACTTTGTCATTCGTTGATTAGAAATATCCAGTTTTTTTATCGCAGAAGGCGTTGTAGAAGTATAATCCGGCTCTTTGTTAAAAATAACGGCACACGTCTTAATAATTGGGCAATAAACAATTTCTTTGTTCAACCATGTGCTGCATATCTCTTTTTTAATTTCGATTAGATTGCAATTGTATTTCTTTTAGTTTTGATTTAGCTTTTCGAAGGTGTTGAAGTTTTTAAACAATTCGGTGTTTTTAACAGTTTCAATTAACAATCGGTGCTTATATTTTTTTAAACGACTACTAATAAAGTGGCTAATAGAGCGATGAAAGCGGGTGAGTTTTTTCGCCGCTATTTGTATTTTTAAACTCTATCGAATTATTTAATTGGTGCATTTTAAATGCTTAAAATCAATTTTTGTTAAAGCACCTTGCGTTGAAGGGTGATTTGTAGTTACGTAACACTTCGTCGGTCATTAATTGGAATTATTCAGTGTTTCTCACAAAAACGACCAGAGCGCTCTCATTATCCCTCCGATGCTTAAAAACGACCCGGATTCAGATTCTTGAGACTTTTCTCTATGAGACACGTGCATAATTGGCATAGGGCGCAATGTTAATTTTTCGAGGAATTAAGGGTTGAAGTTTTAGATTCATTTTAGCAATAAAGTTTACGTTAAAAATATTGTAGCGCTTTTATTTGTGGACGGATACTTAAAAACTATTCAGATTCGGTTTCTCCAGACCTTTTGACTTCGGATAGGCTCAAAAAACCATAGGCGTGCTATTTAAAATTTCTAAGAAAAACGTGTTCGAAGAGTCCAACTTGTAATTAAATTTTTCTAAATTTCCAGTTTGAAAAATCGTAGCTCAGTTATTAGTAAACGGATTTCTAAAAACGTTTTAGATTCTGAAAGCCCATTTATCTGAGCGTAAGATCAGCTAAAAAAATCAACATGGCGCAATGTTAAATATGGGAGAAAAACGCGCTGAAGGTTTCAAAATGTAAATTTTGCTAAAATTTTTAATTTTCAAAATGCTGTGACTGGCGGTCTTTGCGAATTTTGTCAAATCCTTTCATTTTGCACGTTCTCAACCCCAACACGTCGAAATCCGATCCTAACTCAAAACCCCCAAAATCGGCCAAAGGTTATAGATTTGCTTTAAATTTTTGAGGGACGTTTCTATGGAGCTCAAACCGACATATCCGGGAGCCATTCTTCTTTGTTCCCCCTTCATCCCTTAAAATTTTCAAGAAAACTAAGTAAATCCAAGAAAATACACTTTGACTCACGAAAACGATCGTAACTTCCTCATTTTCGATCTCATCATTAAAAACGACCCGGATTCGGAATCCTGAGATTTTTCCCCATTAGATACGTGCAAAATCGGTATAGGGCGCAATGTTAATTTTTTGAGTAATTGAGGGCTGAAGTTTTAGGTTTATTTTTATAGCACAAAATTTTAGGTTAAAAAAATTGTAGCGCTGTTATTTGGTAACGGATCGTTAAAAACTATACAGATTCGGATTTAGAAGATTTTTTGGCTTGGGATAGGCCCAAAAAAACATAGGCGTGCTATTTGAAATTTTTGAGAAAAACGGGTTCGAAAAGTTCAACTTGTAATTATTTTTTTCTAAATTTCCGCCTTAAAAAATTCTACCCCGGTTATTTGTGAACAGATTTTTAAAAACCTTTCAGATTATGAAAGCCCGTTTATCGGAGCGTAAAATAGGCCAAAAAAATCAACATGGTCCAATGTTAAATTTGGGAAAAAAACGCGTTCGAATCTTTCAGAATGTAAATTTTGCCAAAATTTTCAAAACAATTCGAAAATAAACCAAAAACGGACAAACATACAACCTTAATAATTTTAATTAAACTTAAAACCGAAAATTTCGACATTTCTAACTCGAACGCTTTTAATGGCCGGTAAAAAATTACAGTGCTTGTAAAGTTGGGGAGTTTATCCTCGGAGTTTTAAGAAAGCGAAAAAGAAATGCGAACGAACATAAAATAGTAAATCAGTTAAGAAAGTCTCAGTAGTTCGGAGATAGCTCTTTTTGGCACATTTTTTATTTTCGGCTTTGTTCGAAATGTTGGAGCGACTTCTTAGCGGTCTTAATATATTTGTAATTGTCTCCGATAAAAGGACGCTAAGTGGATAGAACAAGAGGCCATAAATTCCCGATCAAAGATATTGTCACATAAAGTTGGAATCTTGACGGTCGAGTCGTGTTAAAATTGAACTAAATATCCGCAAAGGCTCCCTTTTTTATAAATAGTAGCGATCAATTAAGGGACGTAGGGATTGCGTAATCGCGTTCGACTTGCAGGATCGTCCCATACCTGTCCCCGGGAGGACGGGGCCGCTTTTCCCGGCGTGTGTTTACTCCGCCGGAGAGTCGTAAATCAGGAAGGTTTTTGCCGCGACGGGAGTATCGCGAACTAACCGCTCCCGTGGGCCGCGATTAGTCCCGATAAACTGATCCACTCTCCGCCGCCGCCGACCGCCGCCCGCCAACCCTTTTACCTGCCGGTCGCCGGCGCGCCCTTTCCCGCACGTACGTCAAAACGCCGCGAAGGGCGGCGGAGACGCGGCCCGACGTCGGGGGTGGTCTCATTAGTCCTGGACGGGCGGGAGATTAAACGAGCTTTTCCGTTGTTCCGTTTATTTTGACCCGTTCCGGGGCCGATATCGATGCAGACACTTTAAAACTACAAAATCCCGTCCCTTCGACTTTTTAATTTTATACATACATTTTTGGATTAGATAACGTATAATTACTAAAAAAAAATTAGTTTGATTTTTTTGGCATTAAGTTGGTTGTACAATGCAATTAATTATTGTGAATCATGCTTAAAACCGAGTGTGCACATTCGAGCTCAAAGTGGCACATTTCCGATCTCGGGAAAATGAAGCGCGCCGCTCCGCGTCGCGCTTCATTTGCCTCCCTCGCTCGGAAATGTGCCACTTTTCGCTCGAATGCGCACATCTTCGTATGTATTGATAAATAGCTACATACAATTTTGGATTTAAAAAAGATTAATCTACCATTATACCATTAATACGAAATTGAATTATGTTGAACATTGAAATTTCGTGATTATTTAAAAAAAAAATTTAATTTAATTAGGAAGTTTTAACCTTACGAAAATAACAATTATTAGGGTACTTGTGAATGATTTACATTTAATGTTAAAAGTTTGCGAAAATTTTTTTTGTTTTTATGCAATAAGTACAGTTCTGTAATGTTTAATTAAAAATGTATAGAAAATAAATTAGTTGTCAATCTAAGTGGCAAAAATAATTTTTCAAAATTGAATTTGAAAGAATAATTGTTTGAGCAAGAGTTTTATTAAATTTTGAAGCGCTCCCGAAAAATTAAGTCTTTTTTCGAAAAACCCAAAAGACTATTTTCGTCTAAATTTAATAGGCTTTCGACTGGTAAAAACCCCGTTTGAATCGGCCCAGCCGTTTTCCCGGTTTTTCTAAAATAAGCCGTTAGAGTGTATATTTTTTCGAAATGTTGTTTCGGCGCTTTGGAAAAAAGCTATTTAGGGCGAAAATAACAGAGATATTTGAGTGGGGTTTAAATGGCATTAAATTAGGATCAATGAAGTGCCTTTTGGGTTAATTCGAATTTTCTTTTGCAAAAGATGGCGTAATGGCCAAATTTTCAAAAATTTATTGGATGAATTTTATATTATTATTTTGGAAGCCAGTTAATGTACTTGGGGCAATGTTTAAAAAAAATGTAATTACACTTTTTTGCAGCAAAATTTGGTCCTTTTTTTATTGGTAAAAAATCTGGGCAGAAATTTGCCTCCCTCGCTCGGAAATGTGCCACTTTTTGCTCGAATGCGCACATTCTCGTATTTATTGAATTTGTTTACATTTTTTTTGCATATTTTGCTTGATTTTCGATTTAAACGGTTTCCCATACAAAAAATTATGTTTTTGATTTACTAGCTTTTCATCAAAACGCCCATTTTTCAAATATCTCCGTTATTATTTAAGATTTTTCCAAACTGTTACGAATCGTTGAATTTTAAATATATTATTTTTGTTCATATAACTTTTATGGTTACTAAAAGCAATCGATTAATAAATTCAGTTTTACAAATAGTAAGTTAAAACTTATTTTTTGGAATTTCAAAATCGCTGCACCCTTACCATTAATAATAAATTATTTTAGGTAAAAAGTTACATGCGAAAGACATTGCGCTTAAAATTTGGAAAAACCGAAACGGAAAATTTCTTTGGAGCTCTTTAACGATCGACTTAGACCCAATTCTTAAAATTGCGACCCTTCACCAAATTTCTCTCTTTGTTTCGAGTGCTTATTTATTGTTACAATAAATAGGTCAGACCTAATGGGGTTTTTTTTCTTGCGGGCCAATTAAATCCCAAAAAAATTTAGTTTTCTGACGAATTAAAAAAATATTATGTTGGGCCGCAACCAAAGTGCATAAAACATTAATTTTTAATATTATTTAAAGTTGACAGGAATTGAACTCTTGTTAAATATGCCACTGTTCGTTTTTTTTATTAATAGTTGCAATCTTTCACGATTGGCACATGTACAATTTTTGAGTTTTGATGGTTACCACATTTTTGAGATGTTGAGCTACTCGTAAAAAGGTTCAATAAAGAAACGAAACGTTGCATATTTAACAAGTGTTGTTTTATTGTTGTCTAACTTGTTGCTCAACTTGTTGCCCAACTTTAAATAATATTAAAAGATATTGGATGTTAACAATATGATTAAATTTTTAATTTAAAAAAAAACTACAACAATATCTTAAATGATTTCAAAAAGACACACATTCCACAAGATAATTAATGACAAGTGTTTACAGATCGCTTTAACTGAACGCTTTTCGAGTCTCATTCTGACTGATAAAGTTTTATTGTTTTATGCACTTCGGTAATTATAATCTCCTTTATGCAAGTCTCACCTTATTAACTTGCTAGCGTAAGAAGCTCTCTCGGTCTGATTGTAAGCTTTGATCTGCATTTTGGAATTTGCTCGAGTTTATCTTCCTTTCTTGTCTTATTGTTGAACGGTCGGAATTCGCCTTTATCTCTATTAATAATGGCCGGTTAAATTAATCATTTTCCGGGCACAAACGCTACGAAATTAATTTCGGTTTTTAACGCGCGTTCGAAGTCGCCTCGACACCCTTTCGCATCAAGATAAAAACGCAAAACAATACTTTTACATCTCGGTCGTCCATTTTCGGCGATTAAAATACATTGAGAATTTATTTAGACGAAAATTAATTGACGGGGGCCTTAGAAATTAAATCTTGCGACTTTTAAATTTAAAAAAAATTGTGGAGCGGCTGTTTTTTTGGGATATTTTCAAAAATTACAAGTAGATGGATTTCTGGGGCTCAGCGGCAGAAAATAAAATTTAAAAGGGGGGAACGTAATAAAAATTTGGTTGTAAATCGGTGGCCAAACGTTCGATTCGTTTTACTGGTATAAAACGTCGTTTGCTCACATTTATTTATTTTTTCGAGAATCTTATTTCTGAAAATGGTATGGGGTGTCGGACGAATAGGTACTGAAACTGGACCCTGCGATATCTGACACTAATTCAAACAATTAACGGATTTTTGTAATAGGTATGTTCGAAATCTAAAGAATTTTGAGAAAAATACATTTTAATTTTGTAGTAAATGGCAACATAGTATCGTCTTAAAAGAGAGCTTTATTGTTAATTAATTAAATTGTTTAAATATAATGTTTTAGAATAATTGTGCGGAACTTTGTTATTATAAACGTCTTATGTTACCCGCGAAGTGATTAATATAAGCAACTTTATTTTACGTCTCAATTTTGAGACATTGTTGCCAAGTCTATCTCCTCCATTTCAATACATATGAATTTTCTATGATTTATTAAATTTAAAAAAAACATTTTTACGTATGGCTTTAATGGCATCATTATAACAGATTTTTCAAAATATTTTAAATAATTAGGGATGTATTACACATTTTTGAATTTACCATAACATAACTTGATTTGGGGTATTTTTAATTTCAGTTTTGGGTCATTTATAAGTGGGCTATGTTTCAGTACTTATTTGTCCGACAGCCTGTATAAAACTGGCGCCCGTTTCCATAATTCTAAGGTGAACATAATAAACGGAACGAACTACATAAATAAGCGTTTCTTGCACTATCGGCGCCCCAATTTTATTTTCAAAATAAGAAAAGTTTGCAACAAAATGCACAACCGTTTTAAATGCAGCGCACGACGCCCGAGAAACGTTTCACGTTTTGCCGTGTTTTTTGCGACGATTCCTATACTTTGCGGAAAATATGGGGGGCGGCGCCCCTAATTTCTTCGTCTCACATTTTTAATTGCGAATCGCGCGCCGAAATGGCCGGCTTTATGTGTTTGTTCTGAAAATAGGGAAGTCCCAATTTGCGAGATGAAATTTCTGATTGCGCCCTCGGATATTTCCCCGTTTCGTATGTGGAATTTCGAGAAGGGTACGCAGATCAGGTGCGACCCGTAAGCACTGTATAATTCAAATGTATGCCATTAACTATGCGTGATTACATTATACTGGAACGGGCCTTGCACCACGAATATTTAATGAATTGAATGCAGTTTAGTCGGGCTTTCGCCGAACGAACCCCTAATGCCTTCAATATATTCCGGCAATTTTCTATTTTCGTTAATAATTCATTTTTCGACGTCGCCTCCATTCACTTATCTTTATAGTTTGGTGCTCTCGAGAAACATCGGAAATTACTTTAGAGTTGCGGAAAGTTTTCGGTAAAGGGCAAAAATGACCCCGACCCCTGCTCCTTCGATGGGACGAAATTATTATTATTAAAAATCTATTGTTTAGGACTTTCAAAATAAAAAAATTAATTGACATTGTTCGTAATTTTTATAATTTATGGGCAGTTACGATTCGTTTTGGGCCCCATAGACCCGAACAGAACAACATGGTTAAAACAAGAAAATTGATACCACTTTTAATTAAATCCAAAAACGAAAAATTAGATAAAATTAAATACCTTTTACGCTTAAACTTTTTTCGAAATTTCTGTTCGTTTTCGAGTTATGAACACCGTGCCACTTTGCTGCAACCTTTTGGTTTTTAGAAGAAAAAGAAATATTTATTTGTTTTTAAATTATTTTTCCTAACCAAACGAACACCGATTTTACATTTTTAGAAAACCCTTCTTCAGCGTTATACAATTACGAAAAAAGACATCTTTTTTTAAATAAGATTAAAAATATTTTTTTTGAGGTCCTAAACAAACGATTTTCAACAATATTTACTTTCGATCGACTGGCCAAAAACCGGACCGTTCTTAACATCGTCCTTTAAGCGCAAAAATTAATTAAATCAAAATTTCGCAATACTTATTTGCAAAAAGCTCAAGTTTCTTGTCTTTCGCACACCTTTTCCGAGCGGCTCGATGGCCTCCGACGAAAGATTAGAAGATTCAATTAATTATTTACATCAAAAACGTTTTGAAAAGAAACATTACAATAATTAGAAGACTTATTGCACAAAGGAAGACAACAAACTTAAGACTTATTGTGAAGGCTAAAGCCTTTCGCAAGCATAACTTTACATCTGCACCGTACATTTAATTAATTAAACCTAATTCGAATCCGAAAACTTTCATCTACGTAATTTTCTGAGACACGTCGGGCCCCGAAACTTGGCGAAACGTCGTCGAGGAGGGCATTTTAAATACTGATTCAAAGGACTTTGTGCGTGCGTTTCTTAACGACGATAAGTTAATGAAAAATGAAAGCGGAAATTTTTGGTGGATGCGAGCCCCATTTTAAGATATCCGATAGCAATTTTAGATGTGGAAGTTGGGAAACGTAAAGCTTAGATGGTTTATCAAAATTCCACCCATGTAAGGGTTGGCCACTATAAAACAACCAACTTCAAAGCTGTTTAGTTTTATTACCCCATCATGGCACTCATATTACGTTCCACCATAAAAATAATTAAATACCGATTCGGCTCTCCGAATGCGACTCTAAAAAGATACTTACAACTACACATTCCGTTCTACGATTTAATCGACGGATTGATATCTTAATCTTAATCAAACTTTAAGGCAACTTTTACGTCTTTTATATTTGCTCGAATTTTTTTTGCTTTGTTCGGCTTCCTTATTATTAATCTTCCGCGTACTAGGTGACTAAATGTCACATGCCATACTAGGTGGGCCTTGTCATACCCCGAAAATAAAATGAAATAAAATAAAAAAATTATACTTTATGACGGTTACATGATGAAGAAAATAAATTCGATATTTGCTAAAGTAAATTTTAAATGATTTGAAAAAGCGAAAAGAACAAAGTAGACAAATCTTTAAATACGAAGATGTGCGCATTCGAGCGAAAAGTGGCACATTTCCGAGCGAGTGAGACAAATTTTTGCCCAGATTTTTTACCAATAAAAAACGGACTAAATTTTGCTTCAAAAAAGTGTAATTACAGTTTTTTTAAACATTGCCCCCAAGCACATTAACTAGCTCCCAAAATAATAATATAAAATTCATTCAATAAATTTTTGAAAATTTGGCCATTACGCCATCTTTTGCAAAAGTAAATTCGAATTAACCCAAAAGGCACTTCATTTATCCTAATTTAACCCAATTTAAACCCCATTCAAATATCTCTGTTATTTTTGCCCTAACTAGCTTTTTTCCAAAAGCGCCGAATCAACATTTCGAAAAAATATACACTCTAACGTCTTATTTTAGAAAAACCGGGAAAACGGCTGGGCCGATTCAAACGGGGTTTTTACCAGTCGAAAACCTATTAAATTTGGACGAAAACAGTCTTTTGGGTTTTTCGAAAAAAGACTTAATTTTTTGGGGGCGCTTTAAAATTTAATAAAACTCTTGCTCAAAAAATTATTTTTTCAAATTCAATTTTGAAAAATTCTTTTTGCCATTTGGATTGACAACTAATTTATTTTCTATACATTTTTAATTAAACATTACAGAACTGTACTTATTGCATAAAACATTAAAATTTCATTTAAAAATAAAAATAAAATTAAATTTTTTTTAAAATTAAAAAATTACATTTAAAACGTTTTATGATTTAAATCAAATTGAAATTTTTTATAATAAATTTTAAATTTATTTTTTAATATAATTAAAAATCTTTAAATACAAATTCCATAAAATTAATGAATTACGCGTGAAAATTTTCCGATTTTTACCAAAAAAGGACTAAATTTTGCTTAAAAATGTAATTCAGTTTTAACATTACTATCATAATGTCCAAATAATAATTCAAATTCATCAATAAATTTTTGAAAATTGACCTTAGCCATTTTTCAAAAAATTCAATTAACCCAAAAGACTTCATTTATCCTAATTTAACCATTTAAACCCATTAAAATCTATTTTTTTGCCTAAAAGTTTTCAAAGGCCGATAAATTTAAAAAATAAACTAACGTCTTATTTTAAAAACGGAAAATGATGGGCATTTCAAAGGGTTTTACAGTGAAAACCTATTAAATTTGGACGAAAACAGTCTTTTGGGTTTTTCGAAAAAGACTTAATTTTTGGGGGCGCTTTAAAATTTAATAAAACTCTTGCTCAAAAATTATTTTTCAAATTCAATTTTGAAAAATTCTTTTGCCATTTGGATTGACAACTAATTTATTTTCTATACATTTTTATTAACTATATAAATTTAACATAAATAAATAGAAACATATCAATATTTAATGTAATTTTTCGATAGTAAGAAAATAAATGATTTTCAAAAGTAATTCTAATATTAAAAATAAATAAAATTTGATTTTCATAAATACTAGTAATGTGCAGCATTACGAATGAAAAAGCCATTTCTATACAGATTAAACTGACATTACGAGATTTATTTAAAATAAACTTAAGCTAAATTTTGATTTCATAATAATTATTAACAAGTTTTGAAAAACCAATTTTATTCAAATTAAAATTTAATTACAGTATTAAAATTAAAAAATTGACGTTTTGAGATCATTAAATATAAAACTTTTACGCAAATAATCAATAAAGCCATTTTATCAAATTTAGATGCAAAATTGCACTTTGAGACTCAATATTCAATGATTTAAACATTCAAATACTCATTAATGTCTTTTAACTATAAATTATCCAACGTTGAATCAACATTATCAAATATACACTTATAGATGCTTTATCTATTATATATAATCATATTATTATAATTAAATAGGTGGCTTGAAAACAATTAAACTGACTGCAAAACATTTTCTGAAAATCTTCGAATAGCGTATGCAATGTTATTGGACGCAAATTTATATAGTTATTAAATAATATATCTGATAAAATTATGTTCAAATCTTTTAAAATTCTTTTTGCCATTATGATTGAAAACAAATAATTTTGCAAACTTTTTTAATTAAATCATTACAGATAACTATTTTATTGCGTAAGTAAAGTCAAAAATTGAATTTTTTTAATAATCACGAAATTTAATTTCAAATATCATTTACGATAATGTATGAATGAAGATCGTAATTTTGCTTTAATCAAAATTGTTTTGCATTTTCTAAATAATTGCATACGAAAATGGCAATTTCGAACATAACCGAATCATTGTTAATAATGTCATTGAGTAAATTAACTCCTTTACATTTATAATAATCATGAAATTTAATGCTCAAACTAATTTAATTATACGATATTAATGGTATAAATGCGAAGGGACGGATTTTGTAGTTTAAAAGTGGCATCATATTCAGAGCCCCGGACGGGCAAAATGAATCCGAACAACGGAGCGGCGCCTTCATTTTCCGAGATCGAAATGTGCCACTTTGATGAACACACCGGCTTTAAGCTGATTCACAATAATTAATTTCATTTCAACCAAGTTAATGCCCAAAAAACAAAAAATTTTTTTTTAAATTATACGATATCAAACCAAAAGGGATGTTAAAATTAAAAAGTCGAAGGGGCGGGATTTTGTAGTTTTAAAGTGTCTGCATATATTCCCCGGGAAAGGGGCAAAAAGAACAACAACAACGGCGCATTATTTTTGGAAGAAATGTGCCCTTTGAATCCAAAATTTTATGTAGCTATTTATCAATAAATACGAAGATGTGCGCATTCGAGCGAAAAGTGGCACATTTCCGAGCGAGGGAGGCAAATGAAGCGCGACGCGGAGCGGCGCGCTTCATTTTCCCGAGATCGGAAATGTGCCACTTTGAGCTCGAATGTGCACACTCGGCTTTAAGCATGATTCACAATAATTAATTGCATTGTACAACCAAGTTAATGCCAAAAAAATCAAAACTAATTTTTTTTTTGAGTAATTATACGATATCTAATCCAAAAAGGTATGTATAAAATTAAAAAGTCGAAGGGACGGGATTTTGTAGTTTTAAAGTGTCTGCATCGATATTGGCCCCGGAACGGGTCAAAATGAACGAACAACGGAACGGCGCACTTCATTTTTCCGAGATCAGAAATGTGCCACTTTGAGCTCGAATGTGCACACTCGGTTTTAAGCTCGAATACCAAACGTCCCGTTTTAACAAAAAAAAATTGGTCACGTTAGGTTGCCGTTTTGCGATTACAGTACTGCCTCAGCACGTTACGAGGGTTTGGGGAATTCGTAAAATCTTGAGCAGCAGCATAAAAATTAGGTTTTTGTCTAATTATTCGTGTGAAGGTTTGTAAGTGTGAATGTAAAAGTATGTAAAACGTATAATATAGAAAAGTTGAGGTTGGGGGTTAAGCGAAGATCGTAAAAATGGGAAAATTTGTTATAGTCTGAGGTCGTAACATGCAGAGGTAGTACTGTATTTACATTTGTAAAAAGTTTTAATTATATCGTTAGGGTGGGCGAAATGGGGAGTTCGGGCGAGGTCGCCTAAATCGCATCACTTTTGGGTTTTTATTTTTAATTTAAAACTCGACGAGAAAATATTATTTGTAAATATAATTAGCGGAGTTTGGAGATTTAACTAGAATATATTTTTTTTAACTGTATATTTTCTTATTTGTGGTTTTTATAGTATTTTTTTTAAATTTTATAATTAGTAACATTTCAAAAAACCGTTTTTTAAATCTCGTTGTTGTTTATATTATGCAAAAATTGGAAATTATAAAAGTATAACGTTCAAATTTTCTATTGAACATTTTTTTTTCTTTGATAATAAAAAAAGAATAGACCATTCTCGTAATAAAATCTTTAACTAAAGATCTACGCGTTCGGTAATTTGCTTTTCTTCTTTCAAATAAATTTCTTTTGAGGTTTTTCTCTTGTTACAGATTTTTTAGTTTTGTTCTTCTTCGAATGTAAGTTTCATATCGAGTCTTTCACAATCTGCATAGTTAGGACTTTTTCTAAGGTGTTTATCTAAATTTGTTCTTCTTTGCTTTACTCTTAATTAAAACTTTGTTCAAATATTAAATTTATAACTTGCCGAAATCCAAAAGGCAACTATGTGCGAAATGTTCTCTAAAATTTATCCACTAAAATTCTAAATTAGTTTCAATTTGAAACTCATTTCCTAACAATTCGAGAACAAACAAACTTTTAACAATTTTTTAAGCTAATTTGTTCGTCCGGAAGGAAACAATAAATTTATTTGCGTTTTACACTTTTATAAAATACCAAATATTCGGCAGAATAGTTTTTAATTTTTTTTATAAAAACGTAAGTACGATTTAGCCCCCCCGCACACTTTTACATAAAAAATCGTGGGGGGCGTATCTTAAAATTTTGGTTTTTTAGTTTTAAATAAAAATTAATTTTTTTTTAATGAAAAGCATGCATTTTGATTAACATTAAATTTAGCATTTTGTTCAACGACCTTTTGTCGTCTTTCTTGTCGAGTGCCATTGTCATTAGTAAAATTTTAAACATTTAAAGAGTTTTCTAAAAATCGAGTTAAATGGTAACCCGTTGGTGCAAAGTCAGGCCCGTATGGTGGATATAACATCAGTTTCAAATCAAGCTCAATAAATCTTGACGAGTTACTAAGAATGTGCGAGGTCGAGCGTTGCCATGGCGGAACATTCGCCATAAACGTCTTTGCGAGCCTCGGATGCTTTCTGCCCTTTACAAAAATCAAAAAAACCATGTACCAACTATTTTTTTTTATAAACCAAGTTAAGTCACTACTGTGAAACAAAAAAAATAATATTAGCATTGACCGAAGCGACTCAAAAAAATTGTAACACCGTCGATTTGCTAAAACCAAAAATACATTCTTGCCAACCCAATGTTGAAAATTTTTCTTTGTGATCACGTATTTATTGTTTGGTCTTGTCGCGATGAAAATGACCATTACGAGTCCCATCCAGCTTTGCGATTTTCTTAACAGAAAACTTCACGGTCTAATGACCAACGTGAACGGCGGTCCATATCGAGCCATCCATCAAAACGAATCGAAAAATTTAATCGAAAGAAAGCCGACGCATTACACTTTATTACGGTTCATTCTCGCGTTGTCACATATAGATGACGTTTTATTGTGCTCGCAAAGTTGCCGCGTTATTTTTTTCATATATAAGCGTTCCCGATGGACATTTGGGGGCGGCCAAAGTGCGGTAACCAGAACACAATAAGTTCAATGTTGCGAAAAGATAGGTGGTGTAAATGTTTTAGTGGTTGTATTGTGGGGGAGGCATTTTCCACGTTTCATCCGAAACGTGCGCCATTTGCGGCAAAGTGGCGATAACTAGCGCGAACGTCTATCCGTCGCGCCCGGCGGCGATGCGAAAGGGCCGCCGGATTTCGAGTTCGATGCGGAAAGGGCGCATTTCGAGCGTGGTCTTGCTTTTAGCTACCAATCACGGCCCTAATACGTTTACGGGCCCCGATAAAAGCTTCTTTTATCAAATATGAATGAGTGAATGCGCTCGCCGTTCCACATTCGCAACAAACAAAACGGAATTGCTCGAATTACTTTCCGCGAACCAATTTCCAATGGAAACGTCACGTGCAGTAATAAGAATTCGATGAGAAAGAGAAACGTACGCTGAACATACTTTTTTATTCGTCTTTGATCCTTCCGCTTCGATATTTATTAAGGGCACTTATTCAAAGGGCCTTTTGCGGATTTTTGACCGGTCGACCTCTCCTCGCTAAATCCCTTGCAATTTTTTAAAAGTTTTTTGAGGTTACATTTCTTTCGGCGCGTTGCAAGTAAAATGTTAGCAGACATCGGAAGATGCGCGCGCATTGCCAACGAAAATTTTACACTTATCCAAATAAATTATGAAAACGGCGACAAAAGGGCGAAAACAATTGAAAAAATGAAATTTCAATTAAAATAATTACTTTTTTCGCAATTAAAGACAAATTATATATAATTTTTATTTTTCTGCTAGGGATAGTAGGCTGATTTTCAAACGCGTTTTTAACAATGTTCCCATTATCCGATAAGAAAAATTCTTTCACTACTACAGTTGATTTTTGATGCTCTTTTATAAAAACTTAGTCATTAATTTTTCCATCAACATTTGGCGAATGGAGGCAGTTTCTGATCAAACCGGCTTTCGTTCTTTCATACTTTTGAAAAATATGTAAAAATCATCAAAAAGATAGCCAAAATCATTAATTTTTCCTGATTAAAACTTACTATAGCGTGTCACAGTTTTAACTTCTGCTGTGGTTCAATTTATTGCAACTTTATTTTTTTTCTTAAATTAAATGCCAAATGGAAGTAAAGATTAAAACTAGGCGCTCTTCTAAATCAATTAAAAAATGTTTTAAAAGAAATCAGTCCAACTCTCATTAACCTTCCGTGTACGAGGTGGGGTATAACTAACGTGACCAATTTTTCAGATTTGCCGTTCGAAAAATGTTGTTTAATGCATTAATAACTGTTTCGAAGCACTAAATCGATTTATTTTGAGTGGGGGTGTACGTTAACAAATTTCGGGGGTGTACTACAATTAAATTTACAAGTCTATTTATTCGAATCGAAAGAACAGGTTAAAATGACAGTTTCTTGTTATAGAAATTTTTTTTCTAAGTCGCGTAGTTTTGGAGATGGAAAGAGTTAAAAAGAATGGGAACGTTAGGCATTTAATTGAAGTTTTACAAAAATCTAAGTAGGCGTCGGATATTCTTTTCCGCTTTAACTTATGGCCCAAAGTTTGACTTATGTAAAAATGTGAGGCGTCCCCTAGTGACGCCTTTTAGAAAAAAAGTTACGCGACTTTTAAAACTAAAAACGTTAAAAACTCTAGAACAACGCGTTTTAATTTTTATTTGAAATAGAGTTTGTACAAAAAAAATGTTTAAAGCAGTGATTTCCAAACTGGGGGGGAACTCTGGGAAATGTTTATCAAAAATGTAATTTTATGTATAATTACATTTTGTTTTTTTTTTCAAATATAAATTCAGTTTTTAATTTTTACTTAAAATTAATTAGAAAACAAATTAATCGTTCTGAATTATGCTTAAAACCGAGTGTGCACATTCGAGCTCAAAGTGGCACATTCCGATCTGGAAATGAAGCGCGCGCTCCGCGTCGCGCTTCATTTGCCTCCCTCGCTCGGAAATGTGCCACTTTTCGCTCGAATGCGCCCATCCTTGTATTTATCGATTTTGCTATATTCATTTTTAAATTTCGTTTACTAAATATCGATTTTATATTCGAAAAACCTATTCACTATAGCAATGAGCGGAAGGGAGCGAAAAGATAAGACAATCTCGTCGAAGCGAGCGAGAAGAAACGATTAAAATTAATTTTGTTGCGCCCTACATAAGTACACGCACCGGGTTTTTTTTTGTGGGGTGCAATTTTAATTACGCGGCTGATTAATGATCCGCTTCTGTCGTCGTGATCGAAGATGCTCGAAGCACGGGCTCTTCTTTTCGCTCCTTCCACGAATTTTTAATATGCAAGCGCGCTTAATAATTAAAATACAAGACATTATGTCTGTTTGCCGAGTTAATGACTGGCGTCGAAACACACAAAGCTGCTAATTTAATAATTTAATAACGAAATATCTTTGCGCAAATATTTCAACGTGGATTTTGATGAAACGAAATTTGGAGGCGGTCGTGAAATCGAAAGCGCACGGGGGCGAGGTGGAATTTTGTAAAAATTATAGTTTTATAGCAAAAAAAAGTTATATATAATTATATAAAAAAAATTACCACATATAATTACTATATATAATGCTGGTTTTTACCCGCGGCTTTGCTCCCGTGGCTTAAGTTTGAATACCACTGGTACCGTGCATTTTTCCGGCATAAAAAGTAGTCTACATCACTTTCAGGCTAATAAACTATCTCTATGCAAAATATCACATCGATATAATGATTTTTAATTAATTATATCGCGAAATTTTTTATACACCCGGGAAAAAAATTATTTATAATTATATATTAGAAATGGTTCGATATAATTAATTATATCGATGTGATTTTTTGCATAAAAATAGTTTAGGGGAGGAAAAGTGCCATAATAGGCTACTTTTTGTTCCGGAGAAATGCATGGTTCTTGTGAGCTTCAAGCTTATCCCACAGGGGCGAAATGGGGGGTCAAAACAAGTATTATATATAATTATATCGGGCCATATTTTATATATAATTACATTTTAATTATATATTAATTATATATCAGTATACAAAAATTATATATAATTACATAAATTTTTCCGGGCTTATATTATTTTCAAATTAAATTAAAAACTGATTCAAGATTCCCTTTGTCTAATTTGCGGACCACCCTGTATTTAGAGGTCGTATTTAAGAACGGCAAAATTGTCGAACTAAAAATAAACAAACCTATTTTTGAAAACCCTTGTACGTTTAGTTATGATTTAAAGCAGAAACGTCGAAAACAATTTTATTACGCATGAAATGAGATATTGCCAATTACTTCGTCTAGACTCTTTAAAAAAAACAAACAAGACCGAGACAATAACATCATTTCTGGCAGAAAGACGTTTGTACATGTAAAACTTGTTGCCCAACGAATAATAACAATAAAAAGCTTTTTTCAATTTTAAATAAGGCGTCAAAAGTTCGTTGTGCTTAATTAAAAAGCGTTTTTTCCGTGTGTTAACAACTTTAATTTAATTTAAAACATAAAACTTTTGTTTAGTGCTCTTTTTTAACATTACACGACCCGGTTTAATTCTTATATCTATTATTTTTTGATTAATACTCCTTTTTGTGACGGTACGAGGCATCGCGACAAGTTGTCCGCATTGGCACACGTCGAAATCCAAAAACTGGGGCTACAAAATTACAAAAATGCGTCCAAACCTCGAAACTTGCAGAAACGCAGCGATTCAATTTTAAATTTTAAAAAACTATTACTCGGTGTATAATCTCGGAGCGATAAATTATGTAAAATCCCATTTGCATTAATCTTGAGCAAAAGAGACTATTTATCTTGCGAGAAATTTCGCATTGAATAAACCGGCAATTAAAGTAAGTAAATTCGCTTTTTATTTCTAATTAAATTAATTTTTCCAAAAGCCGAACTATCGCAAACTGAGCCTGATTAATTCTGTTATAAAGCAACCGACTTTTTTCACTTTAATTAATTCGAATTGATAGGACATGAATTGGGGAATTTTCAGTTTCGATCGTTCGCGCGAAAACATAGGAAAATGCGAGGGTGGCCCTTTGCTCCCTTCGAGTTCGAATAGCTAGCGGGCCGGCGTTTTAATTGCACAAAAGATTTCGCGGTATTTAATTGTTCGGTGCGTTTGTGTTTTGGAAAATACATAAACGCGAAATATTTCCGTACTAAATGTTTACATCGGCGTTTTCCTTCACGCATGGAGGACGGTAAAAGGTAATTATAATAAATGTAAGTAGAGCATTTAATTAAAGCAACCTTTTGAGAGCTAAAAACGATATTATCCGAAGAACGTGTGATCTATTAACTGCGTTACTATAAAGGGTGACCTGCGGACCTTATTAAGCTCTTTAAGGGCTCGCTGTTACTAATAGGTTTATGGCCAATACGACAAATTAAAGGCAGTAAATTATAATGCTCTTTAATAACGTTATTAATTGAAGTCAAAGAGATATTGGGACAGTTTAATGGCCCGAAATTAAGTTTTTTTTCTTTTGCTCTGTCACTTTTTATTTTCTTACAGAATTTAGTGCATTTTAATCGAGCGAAAACTGCATTCGACTTTGGGAAAACTAAATAAATAAACAAAATACACTTCGACTCACAAAAACGGTAGTAGCGTCTTCATTTTTGATCTTATCATTAAAAACAATCTGGATTCGGAATTTTGAGACTTTTTTCCATAAGATACATGCAAAATCGGAATAAGGCGCAATGTTAATTTTTCTTCTCTCTTCAACCCACAAAATTTTTGGGAAAACTAAATAATTCGAAAAAAATACACTTTGACTCCCAAAAACAATCGTAGCGCCCTCATTTTTTATCCGAACATTAAAAACGACCCCGATTCAGAATCCTGAGACTTTTTCCTATAAGATACGTGCAAAATTGCCATAGGACGCAATGTTAATTTTTCGAGTAATTAAGGATTGAAATTTTAGGTTCATTTTTGTAGCACAAAATCGTACGTTAAAAAATTGTAGCGCCGTTATTTGTGGAGGGATCTTTAAAAATTATACAAATTCGGATTCGCCAGGCTTTTTGGCTTGCGATAGGCCCAAAAAACCATAGGCGTGCTATTTGAAATTTTCGAGAAAAACGGGTTCGACGAATTCAACTTGTAATTATTTTTTTTTTAATTTTTAGTTTGAAAAATCGTAGCTCGGTTATTAGTTATTAGGTTCATAAAACCTTTTCAGATTCTGAAAGCCCATTTATCGGAACATAAAATGAGCCAAGAAATTTAACATGGCCCAATGTTAAGTCTGGGAGAAAAACGCGTTCGAATCTTTTAAAATGTAAATTTGTTAAAATTTTTAATTTTCAGAAGCTTTAACTCTGCAGGAAAAATTATAAGATTGACAGTGTTTAAGAAAAACCATTGAAACCCCAAAATTACTTGCTCGCCAACCCGAAACTTGTTCAAATAAATTCCGTTTTAAATTAGAAATTAATTAAAGATCCGAGTGTATTAATTTTAATAGAACACAAAAGCTTAACGAAGAGTAAGTAGAAAATAAGTGGCGCTGATGTGTCAGCAAACGTATGTATATTTGAAAGTGCCGGAGGTAATCTAATTTTAGAGCCGAAATAAACAGTTAACCCTATTAAATCATTATTATCAATTTCGGTAAATACGATTGATTAAAATAAATGGATTTAACGGGCGACAGTGCCGCATGCGAGTTTAATGTATTCACGAACACACTCGCATAATGTGTCCCCATCACAGATTTAGTAGCTATTCAATAGTCGGTAGATAATGGTGTCAGAAGGGCCTCCTCATTATTACTATTATTGTTATTATTATTATTAGATCGTGGGCGAACGGTACGCTTTGATACATTCTATTATGGCCGTTGCCCCTTCAACTATTTGATTAACCCGGGCCCGGCAATAATTAGATTTTATCTAAACTATCTAGCAAGAGGCGAAGGTGAAAATGAAATTGTAGAGGACCGAAAATGCCCCTGCCATTCAGATACCGCACAAAAGACCCGTCTCAATCTCTCTCTCGAAGAGCTTCACATGTCAGAGCATGTGCCTCTTTTCCCACACCAGTTATACCACTACAACTTGATTCTGGCGACGCGCTCTTCCGTCCGTTCGGCGGCCCGACCCGCGCTCGAACCACCTTTCCAAGAAATTAGAATAAGGGACGACGACGTTCGAGTAAAAACCGAATCACCTTCTAATCCGTTTTAATTGCCCCCGACTCCACGGTTGACCGCCCCCGCGAAATTGCTTCCTCGCCGCCGACTCTTCTGACGTTTTGCCACTACGAAATCGTTTCATAATCTGCCTTCGCTCGCCCTCGGAAAAATCGCGTCGAAGGGCTCAGGTTTCGCTGAACGTAATAGGGCTGGTTATCACCGCAAAACATGAACCGGCGAGGATCGTCGATTCGTGGAAAACGTGCTCTTAAACATTTACGATTTGCAGCTGCGCTTTTCCTTCGCGATACAATGCCAAGTTTTACATGATATTTCAATTTGATGAGTTTCTAATTAGGCTTAGGAAGGACGGGGAACGAAGCAAGACGAGATCGTTCAGTTTTCTCAGTTTAATCGATTGCTTTTAGTAACCATAAAAGTTATATGAGCAAAAATAATATATTGTAATTCAACGATTCGTAACAGTTTGGAGAAATCTTAAATAATAACGGAGATATTTGAAAAATGGGCGTTTTGATGAAAAGCGTGTAAATCGAAATCATAATTTTGTGTATGGGAAACCGTGTAAATCGAAAACCAAGCGCAATATGCAAAAAAAATGTAAACAAATTCAATAAATACGAGGATGTGCGCATTCGAGCGAAAAGTGGCACATTTCCGAGCGAGGGAGGCAAATGAAGCGCGACGCGGAGCGGCGCGCTTCATTTTCCCGAGATCGGAATGTGCCACTTTGAGCTCGAATGTGCGCACTCGATTTTGAGCATGATGCACATTAATTAATTTAGTTTCTGAAAATTAATTTAAAATTGCAGGACCGTATTTATAACATAAATACTAAATATGCAATTACGTGCTATAGCTTTTTCCCACCATATAATTTTTTACTGACACTACATGAAATTTGAAAGAGAAAAGATCAATGTTACAAATAAAATCAATAAATGCGAGGATGCGCGCGTTCGAGCGAAAAGTGGCACATTTCCGAGCGAGGGAGGCAAATGAAGCGCGACGCGGAGCGGCGCGCTTCATTTTCCCGAGATCGGAATGTGCCACTTTGAGCTCGAATGTGCGCACTCGATTTTAAGCATGATGCACATTAATTAATTTAGTTTCTGAGAATTAATTTAAAATTGCAGGACCGTATTTATAACATAAATACTAAATCTGCAATTTCGTGCTATAGCTTTTTCCCACCATATAATTTTTTACTGACACTACATGAAATTTGAAAGAGAAAACATCAATGATACAAATAAAATTAATAAATGCGAGGATGCGCGCGTTCGAGCGAAAAGTGGCACATTTCCGAGCGAGGGAGGCAAATGAAGCGCGACGCGGAGCGGCGCGCTTCATTTTCCCGAGATCGGAATGTGCCACTTTGAGCTCGAATGTGCGCACTCGATTTTAGAGCATGATGCACATTAATTAATTTAGTTTCTGAAAATTAATTTAAAATTGCAGGACCGTATTTATAACACAAATATTAAATCTGCAATTTCGTGCTATAGCTCCTTCCCACCATATAATTTTTTACTGACACTACGCGAAATTTGAAAGAGAAAAGATCAATGTTACAAATAAAATCAATAAATACGAGGATGCGCGCGTTCGAGCGAAAAGTGGCACATTTCCGAGCGAGGGAGGCAAATGAAGCGCGACGCGGAGCGGCGCGCTTCATTTTCCCGAGATCGGAATGTGCCACTTTGAGCTCGAATGCGCACACTCGGCTTTAAGCACAATTCACAACAATTAATTTACTTTCTTAGACTGCTAACTCCAACGGTCGAATTTTCGTTTGATGTGCGCGCGCATCTTTACTCTCAACGCACCTAAAGAAGTATAACTTCATAGCTAATATATTATTTTATCAAAATTTCAAATAATCACACCTCGTACGTATAAAATTAAAAAATCGCGATTTTGTAGCTTTAAAGTATTGTTTGTCGAGGGGTTCAACTGGGGGGCGAAACGTACGGAGGAAGCGTTTCGATTTTTCGGTCGTTTGTTTTAGATTTTCTGGCGGCGGTTCGGTGCAACGTTTCGCCGCTCGAAAGTGCAAATGAAGCGCGACGCGGAGCGGCGCGCTTCATTTTCCCGAGATCGGAATGTGCCACTTTGAGCTCGAATGCGCACACTCGGCTTTAAGCACAATTCACAACAATTAATTTACTTTCTTAGACTGCTAACTCCAACGGTCGAATTTTCGTTTGATGTGCGCGCGCATCTTTACTCTCAACGCACCTAAAGAAGTATAACTTCATAGCTAATATATTATTTTATCAAAATTTCAAATAATCACACCTCGTACGTATAAAATTAAAAAATCGCGATTTTGTAGCTTTAAAGTATTGTTTGTCGAGGGGTTCAACTGGGGGGCGAAACGTACGGAGAAAGCGTTTCGATTTTTCGGTCGTTTGTTTTAGATTTTCTGGCGGCGGTTCGGTGCAACGTTTCGCCGCTCGAAAGTGGCCATGAATTTTTAGCAAATCTCGGAAAGGCCGCCGGACGCATTTACATAATATCCCATTTATGTTTATTTTATGCGTTTCCAGTTTTATTTATTTCCTTACAAATGCGAAATTTATAATCGGTTTCCGACGTTTCGGTTTGCTGTTTAATGAGAAATTTTTTTCGAATCGCGTTAAACGCGTTCGTTTTTAATTTAAAAAATAATACTATTTTAGTGCGTTTTATTGCACATAATTGAAAATCGTGAAAGAGATGCGAGCACTTGGTGCTTTTTGATGGGTGCCAATTTTGTCACTCGATTCGGCTTTACAATGCCAACTTAAAAGTGTAGTTCCACAACTTCTAGATTTTTTTTTTGGTTATTTCATTTTTTTCACATTAATAACAGGTCACGTTCTGGTTGTTTTTCATCTAATTTTTGAGTTTTGACAGTAAATAAGCCCGAAATTCTTATTTATTATTATTATTATTATTAACGTGATGAATTTTTAAAAAATTCAGTTTGACAAGTTGGCAGAGGTTGTTCCGAGCGAACTTAGTCTAGTTTGTCACCCAATAGAGGGTGCTGTTACTAGTGAATTACTATAAGCTGTGAAAACATGAACCTGTGAAACCATGAACCTGACTTTAATCTTTAATAACTTTCGAAGGAGTAAAATTATCAAAAAATCATAAGAGACCTTTTTGTAGAGCGCCCAATTCTCTATAAAAATATATATAGTCAGTGCCGTATTATTATTTGTTTCAGAGGAAAAAAATTAAATGCATAAAGTCCGAAATTCCCATGGTATTTAAATAGGAAATGTAACATGCTTTCGGCACGGTTTAATTTGAAAACTAAGAGTTTTTTTTGGGATGGATATTTTTTTTAGGGAAAAACCAAAAATTTATGGGGCGGCAGCAGAAAAAAATCAATTTGGGAATTAACGGACACCCTAATAACCAGGTGTAAAAACGAATATAATTAAATTCGATAAATACGAGGATGTGCGCATTCGAGCGAAAAGTGGCACATTACCGAGCGAGGGAGGCAAATGAAGCGCGACGCGGAGCGGCGCGCTTCATTTTCCCGAGATCGGAATGTGCCACTTTGAGCTCGAATGCGCGCACTCGGTTTTAAGCACGATTTACAATAATTAATTTACTTTCTTAGACGGCTAACTTCACACTCTACAATTTACGTGCGCGCGCAATTTCCGTTGGGCGCCAAAAGAAGTATCACTTCACAAATTTTAAAAACTTAATGTAGGGTTTTTAAGGTGTGACGTACGTTCTATTTGAAATTAGTATTTTGGATTTGCGACCGCAAACGAATAAACTGATGTACAATTTAATGCAGGCACAATTACTGTAAACAATGGGCGTTGTAAAATTACCATATATGGTTGTAAATTTTTTCTTCAAACTGGCTAATTGCACTTTAATAATACCCAGTTCTCGGAGTCGCTTTTAATAACAATTTATCAAATTGCATGCGGCGACTTTGAACAGTGCCTTTTTAAGTAACGATGGGCAATAAAGGCAGAAACGTTATTCGGGTTTGGCAAGGTAATTGCATTCCAACATGCACGAATTCCCTTCAAACGGTCGAGCAAAGTACACAACTGCACATGCACTAACCTTCCTACAATGTGTATCACTCACTATCAGTTTACTGTCCAGAACATCCCCAACTTTGGCTGACTAATAGCCCTTTACGAGACTCATCAGCGGCCATCGTCCAATAAGTGGTTTTATGTTACCTTAATGGCCGAAATTCCCCCCTAAGAAACTATTAGCTTTCTTCATTAGTCCTCTTAACAAAAAAAAAGCCAAAATAAAATCGTTATTTATCTAATAACTGCTTTTCGGCGAAGAGGTGTAGCGCGGCCTCGGATTTCGAAACGTGCGCACTCTTTTCCGCCGCTCGCGAATAATCGAAAAGGATCCGCGCGAACGAGTCGCGAAAGGGATTTTAATAGATTTCGGAGAATTTAAGATCTCTTTATGTGGACTTGTTGATATTATACGAGCCTCGTAAAGATATAAGTAAGTGCTTGTTAAATCCATAAAAAAACGGCATAAAGTCAGATCTCGAAATTTTTATTTCGCCCCACCTGCCCGCAACTGTTGCTTTAATGCCGGAGCCCAAAAATAATTAATCCCGCAACGAAAAAATTTAAACGTTATTATTTTACTTTTTGTTCGCGAGACGAAAGAGAATTTTTATCTAATGATCTCTTATAGACACTTCATTTTGGAGCCAGCTATGCATAAAATGTAATACGAAGGCAGCAAATTTGAAAATATTTTTTCGATGGGAATTTTTTCTCTCCAGGGGGAGCGAAAGAGGGAGAGAGAGAGGCGCGATCGCGAATTCCTTGCTCGTAGATTTTCTTATCGAAAACGCACGCTTCTGTTCCACGTTAAATTTATTACACATTGCGCTCGGAAGTTTAAGAAGCGCTTCGGAGGAAAAAAAACGGTCGCTAATTTTTACCCATCTTTCTAATTTTCTAGGTAGAGAAAAAGAAAACAATCGTGTATCATAAAGTGGCTTGAACGAAAGCTCTTTAAGACTTTCAACAATTGCGTTCGTATTTAATTTTTTTAATTCCTGCAGCTTTCGTGTTCGATTTAGAAATTTTGGCGGTTTCTTATTTTTAAATTATTAAGAATTATTGAGTTTTTTCGCATTTTAAATTGGAATCTGCGTTTTACCTCTGCACAACGAAGTTTTAAGAATGAAATCAAAGGTAAAAATTGTGATTCTGATTTTTTTATATTAAAATATAAAAAAATCGTGCTCCCTAAATACGAACGAGTGAAAAATCACTGTTTGCTAGTGAATATTTACTATTTGCAATAGTTAAAAATATATATACCACCGACAATTAGTGAATATTGACTTATTGGCATTCAGGAATTCGAAATTGTAAATAACTGATGGTATATGGGTGATTCCATTCTAACTGTTACTTTTTTGATTAAGAATTTTTCAATTCTATGACTAAACATTTTTTGTTTTTTTATGCATATTATTACTCTATTTTATAGTAAAATGAAAGTGCGAGAGGATTTTGCTACAACTTTAGAATATCGAGAATGAGAATCATATTTTATAATTTCTATGCCACGGTACTAACATAAAATAAATTTGGTAGACATTCTTCAGAAAAATTATTAAATTCATTTATGAATTGTATTGTAACATTTTAAAACTTTTTTTTATTGATTATTTTACATTTCAATAATTCATAGTAAATTATCTATAACAAATGATATATTATAATTTATATCAAACGTTAATCAACTCAAATCTAGCACATTTCACAAAAATTAACAAAACTAATTTTTTTTTTGGTTTCTATCACAGCATTTTTAATTCTTAAACTTCTACGCAGTGATACAGTTTCAGTAATCTTTGGCAATTTTTGAACTTCTTGCGATGAATTCTCAGATTTTTTTGTTTTTTGCGTCATTCTGTTATTTATTTTTCCCACCTTAACATTTGAAGAATAATCAATTTTTCGCATAGAAAAGTGTCTGCATACATTCTTATTAGAGCAATAAAAGCAACTTAACGGATTGAATAAAATACAATTACGTTGTAATTTATTCCACGTATATACTTTCATTGTGCCTACAAAAGGCTTAAAATTGTCTGGTAATTTGGAAAAATTGTACTCTACTAGCCCCAAAGTGTACCTACTGACTGAACTTCTGTTTCATATTTACATGAATAATTTTCAGTGAAGTCAATATTCTTTATTAACAATTAAATATATTTTTATTATTTTTTGACACGGTACTGACATTTTAAATTGAAATAGCAACTGTAATTTTTTGATTATGAATTTGATAATATCTTATTACCCTATAATTTAGGTTAGTAATAAGTACAGAAATTCATTATTTACGAGGAAAAAAATTAATTGATAATTAAGTTTACCAATACCAGGGTACTAACAAGTAAATTTATGACATCATCTTTTAAAAATTGAATTTTAAAATGACACAAACTTGCTTGAGAATTTCACTTGTGTTATGTTTGTAAACATAACTCAGTTAACGTACTTTCAATATGGCTTATTAGTTGTTTCATTAATTTCGAGGTAAATGGCGCACGAGTCGTACAAATTCAAATTTAAAAATTTGCTTAAATCTGAGGACAAAAGTTATTAAGCCGAAATAAATCTTAAATTGATGTATTAAAAAAAATTCGTTAATTTCTTTTAAGTTTGATTATATACATTAAGATTTATCAGTTAATTGATTTGAATTACTTATTGCAACAAAAAAAATAACCGATTTTTAGGTAATTTCTAGAAAAGGACATGACACGGTACTGACATTTGAGTGACATATTGCAAGTTTTCTTTGGACTGCGACTTATATTCTACAAGAAAAGTGATGAAATATGTTCATGATGATCGTATTGCTACAAAAACTTAATTAATAGATTTATAATGTATGACCAGTGAGAGAAAACAGTATAGGACACAAAAAATCACAGTTAGAATGGAATCATCCATATATAAATAGTTATAATTATAAATAAATAAATTCTAATAAAATAAATTCTAATATTATTTATGCAGTGGAGACTAAATTACCACTATGCACACGACAACTTCAGGGGGGCCCCACAAGCAACTGTGTTCATAAATAAGAGAATCCCCATTCTGACAGTAAATTTTATCCGAATTCACTATTTTGAGGGTGAATTTCGAAGTCGCTATTTCAAATAGTGAATTTTTCACTATCTCAGTTTTATAGAGCGTGAACTTAATTTTTCTATTTGTTGTTTTCGCTTAGTTCCCAAAACTTTTATTAGTTGGGAATTTTCTAATTTTTAAAATGTATTTTTCTGTTTTTATTTAAAATTGCAGTAAAAAGAAAGCTTGAGAAATCTTTCTCAATTTGGCCCAAAAAAACATATAATTTTGATTTTTGTCATCGTCTAAACGATTTTTTATTTATCGAATCGGCGCCCCCACAGAAAACCGTCGAACGAGGTGTCCCCTGCGTTCGGCCGGGCCCCAGATGGACGCACAAAAGAGGAAACGTGTGTAATTAACGCAAATCTGCACAATTTGGAAACCGAACAACCGCACGTAACGATAAATCATAAATTCCAATCTGTTCGGAGGATAAGCGGCCGGGGGATCGTGTTCATAATTAGTCCGGCGGTTCCAATAACACCCCCGACCGCCGTGTAAGAGCGCTTTTAATGTTGCAAATGAAGAGATAAGGGGCGGCGCCGATAAAGCACGCAGAAAGGGTTGGTTTTCTAATAAAAACGCGAAAATTTATCGTCTCGCGCGCGACGAAAAAAACCGAAAAAAATCCAGCGGAAGGAACGTAAAAAAAGACGTCGCCTTAGCACTTACAGGTAGATGGAGCTTTATTCGAGCGGTAATAGCGAAGGCACAATAAAATAGCTTGTGTACGAATTTAAATGTTTTTCTTTATTTTCAGATCCGCCTGAAATCTCTGTTGAAAGACCCGTGGTACATTCTGGAGAAGGGTACGAAGCGCAACTCGTATGCATTGTTCATGGAGAAAGTCAACCCGAGGTAGGAGATTTAAACTTTTATTTCGTCTGCGTACTTTTATTGCAAATACTCGTTAAATTTAGTTCGATGGGGATTTATCCTGAGGGCCGTTAAATATGCAGTCGAAAACTGCAAGGGCTTACGACATCCATGCGCGGGGCGCTCGACTTTTAGTTTTAACAGTGACATAATTAAATGTGCGCGCCCCCCACGTCTTAATTTGGTTATTTTCGGTTTTTCGGGTCGTTTGGATTTTGGGGGTGGTTGAATCCGATTTATTTCCTTTGCTTGCCTTCGAAATTTTGATAAATTTTAGTCAATTTTGCGATGTTCAGAAAGAAGGGGGTTCCCTGTATTTACCTTTTTTTTATTTAAATAATTATTTTCGAATTGTGGTTCGTTTCGTGTGATTGATTCGGCTTTAGTTAAATTTGAAGTTTAAATCGGCTTAGAAATATTTTTTTTAAATTAAAAAAAAAATTATAACATATAGGTATTTACAGTGGAACTCGGTTATCCGGACTAATTATTATTGCAGCTCATTCGGATAATTGAAAATTCGGTTAATTGAATGTAGTATAGGAAAAAAAAACTAATTTTAGCACAGCTAACGAAAATAGAACAGTCGAAGTCCGCCGTCTAAGAAAATAAGTTAATAATTGTGAATCGTGCTTAAAACCGAGTGTGCACATTCGAGCTCAAAGTGGCACATTTCCGATCTCGGGAAAATGAAGCGCGCCGCTCCGCGTCGCGCTTCATTTGCCTCCCTCGCTCGAAAATGTGCCACTTTTCGCTCGAATGCGCACATCTTCGCATTTATTGATAAATAGCTACATAAAATTTTGGATTTAAAAAGAAAAGATTAACCTACCATTATACCATTAATACGAAATTGAATTATGTTGAACATTGAAATTTTGAGATTATTTTAAAAAAAAATTTAATTTAATTAGGAAGCTTTAACCTTACGAAAAATAATAATTATTAGGGGTACCTGTGAAGGATTTACATTTAATATTAAAAGTTTGCGAAAAAAATTTTGTGCTTATAGTAAATAAATTAGTTGTCAATCTAAGTGGCAAAAAGAATTTTTCAAAATTGAATTTGAAAGAATAATTTTTTGAGCAAGAGTTTTATTACATTTTGAAGCGCTCCCGAAAAATTAAGTCTTTTTTCGAAAAACCCAAAAGACTGTTTTGTCTAAATTTAATACGCTTTCGACTGGTAGAAACCCCGCTCGAATCGGCCTAGCCGTTTTTCCGGTTTTTCTAAAATAAGACGTTAGAGTGTATAGTTTTTCGTAATGTTGTTTCAGTGCTTTTGGAAAAAAGCTATTTAGGGCGACAATAACAGAGATATTTGAGTGGGGTTTAAATTGCATTAAATTAGGATCAAAGAAGTGCCTTTTGGGTTAATTCGAATTTTATATTATTATTATCCGTATAACTGAGGTCCGGATAATTGAGGTTTTACTGTAGTTAGTTTTTATTTGATGTTTTTTCTTTCGTTAAATTGTAAATTAATTTTTAAACAAAATTATGTATTAACGTTCTTTTGAAGTTCAAGTACCCTTGTACGGCCTTTCATTATATGGCATTTTGCACTTTATCAATTTACGGCCACGATGTTTCGTTATACGGCCAATTTTTCCGGAACGTATATAAGCTATAAAACGAGGTATTGGGTGTATTAAAAATTGTAGATCTCACTGTTAAGGGTGCCGTTTGAACATATTCCTTCGCCTTTTTTAAATTAATTAATTTGATATGTTTGTTTGGGCTAAATCCTAAACTAAAATTGTTTTTAATCATTTAAAATTTTTCGAATTTACGTCCTTAATTATTTTTAATTGTGGATCGTTTAACTTTTTTAAATTTCTTATTTCAAATGCTTTCTAGTCAAAAAATATTAAAAACTTTAAAACAAATAATTAATTAGAAGGGGTTGCTCGAATAGAAAAGCCATCTTGATTCGCTTTAAACAATTCTTCAACAAAATCTTCCAAAATCCGCCCCTAAGCCCGTCGAATTAATTCGCTTATTAAAATGTTGTTAAGAACGTAATTAAAGATCATCAAAATAATTGAGATTTAACGAAAACTTTTCTATGTAATTTAGCAGGACGATATTAAAGCTTTAAAGGTAGGTGCTCAATTTGTTGGCAAGAAACTAATTCGGCTTCTCACAAATCGTTGGCGTTACCATTTTTTTTAATCGCTTCGCTCAATGCGCAATTTTCTATTTCCGCGATGGGAAAAAAGCATTTGGGACTCACAAAGACTTATGGTATTAAAAATATTTTGTTTTGGTTAATTTTCACTTAAAGTTGACCAACGTCCAGGTCGATCAAAAGATCACTTCAGTTGTTTACTATCAACAACTGTTGTAATCAAAAATAAACGGCCAAAATTTGATAATCGTAAAGGCATTATGTTCCACCATGACAACGCTCGACCCCACACATCTTTAGTTGCTGGTCAATAATTATTGGAGCTGGATTGGGAACTGATGTCACATCTACCTCGATTAAAATTTATTCTACGTATAAAAATTGATTTCTATTTTATTTTTTTAACCTAAAAAAACCGCAATTACTTTCTTGCCAATCCGATCCGTACACATTAACAATAAGTAGGCCTCCAGAAAATACGCCTTATTATTTCCGAAAGCTCCTTAACGGTGCCGAGTGTTTGCCATAACAAAGAATTTACCGTTCGCTTTCGTACAACTTTTCGAGTTTGATTTGCACTCGTAGTTTTAAATCAAAGAGCAAACGGCACTACTTTCGCCCATAAAACGTGTTTTCCTTTCGCGATGCGATGTTAATGACGTACATTTCTTCCTGCGGACGTTATTGTCAAAGACAAACGAAGCATTTTCATATAAACGATCGATTCGTTTCGTACAAATAAGCTTTAATCGAATACCAACAACAACAACAACGACGAAAAGAAAGGAAATAAAGAAGGGTCGATTTTGAAAATGGGAAAGGAATTGCGGCTTCCGTTTTAACAGTCTTGATGTACGTAAATCTTGAACGCTAATGATCTCGGCTCTCCTGAGAGATTTTATTTCTTGATTTGCTCGTTTTTTTTTCTGCAGCCGGAATTTTACACCTCTTGCGATGTTTTAAATCTGCCTTAATATATGTGGAAAGTTTCGGTAGGCGAGATTGTATATCACATGCGAGCTCCATTTTCCGCAAGTGTGAACACATTCCTTGAATTATTGACTTCATATATCCTGCGTCCATAAACATCTTACCTTTTTCGCTTTTATTGACTTCAAAGGACCCTGTAGAACATATTTTAGAACGAACCTCGTTTCGAATTAATCAAATCTCGAAAATAAATTTAAAAAAGTAAATTAATTAATTGAAATTGAACTGTTAAAAAATTGTGCGCTGCCTTTTATTCTTTTTTGAAAATTTAGAAAGTTTTAGAACTCGCATAAATTTAATTTGAACGAGTTATGGGGGTTTCTATTTAAATTTGGGAAATTACAATCGAAAAAGTTTTGTTCAAAATTTTATTTGTAATAAATTCGTGGTTTTAGTTGTTAATTAAGCTAATGATTTCACTTCGGAGGCACATTCGTCAAAGCTTTGCACTTCAAAATATTTTTTAAGTGGTTTTAATTAGTTTTTTTTAATTTTTAACACAAATCGAATTCGTTTTGAGAAAATTTTATTTCTTTAATAATATTATTGAGATTACCTTAATTTTTTTAATACTGATGGTATTTTCTAAAATAAGCCCGGTTTGTTACACAGGCTGTCCCAAAAGTTAGGGACCATATTTTTGGGGTAGATAGGTGACGAAATTCTAAGACGAAGACATTTTTGGAGCTTTCGCACCTGGCGCACATGTGCTGAATTATTAATTAAATTTTATTATCAATTAGAATCAAGCTACAGGGGTAAGAAGGGAATAGGGGGTGTTCGAGTATTACGTAAGCAGACTTACGGGAAGTGGTACAATGTTTTTTAACTTTTGCTGTCAAAGGAATGGAGGATATTATTAATATTATCTAAGATAAAAAAACTTAAAAATAATTAAAATTTTTATATTTAATAAGTTTTGAAAAGGAGAAGGGTTCATGGAAAATTGAAAACCCTGGGCAAACGAATCACAATTCTTTATTCACTAAATGTGCTAATTAAAAAAACTGCAAAAATATTATTTTTATTAAGAAACAAACGTTTTACATTAATTTACAATATGTACCTATACATAAAGACATACATATATATATATTTAATAAATGGTGTCAATAATAAAAGACATTATATAAAAAAACATTGACTACTTGGGACCTCGGTTAATTGCAACCCCGGATAACGGAGGTCCTACTGTATGACTTATTTAAATTATTAATTCCTTGTGGACCGTCACGACTTTTGGGACACACCGTAATTTAATTATCTATTTCGAACCCATTTCATTTCTGACTTTAATCTTAATTAATCTTCTACTATTTTGTTGTTCTCTTTTCATATTAAATTGTAGAGCGTAGGATTACCGTTGGCGAAGCACTTTTTAAAATAAAATCAGAAAAGAGTATTACATCCCGAATAAGTCATATTTCAAGATTAATACGTCTCATAACTAAAACATGGTCGTCCGGTAAACAACTTCCTAAGAACGAAAGCAAATATAAAGATGTCACTCCAATGTAATGTGTTGACTTCGTGATGGCGCACTCAAAAAAAAACTTTGGGCATTTTGTTCGATGAAAAAGTCCTAATCCAAAAATTACTTCCAAATCGAAACTTATAAAAGAGCGCGCCTTCCGAACTAATCTCGAAAGACCGATTTTTATATCCGTGTTTATTCGGAAAGGACTGCCCGTAAAAATTCTCGTTAAAATAAAAATAAAAAATAGAAATCAAACTTGAAAGGATTCAAAAACGCGGCCCCGAACTTGCTTTCGTCTTTTTTTTTATTAAATAGTTTAATGTCGGCAAAGAAAAAAGTTTGAATTAGGGCACTTAAATAAATGAATCGGCTTTCGGGGGAGAAAGCATAAAAAGGCGAACCTTCGGGCGGCCCTTAAAGTAACCAACAATGGGACTCCTGTAAAATATGACGTCTCTAGCTAAACCCTATTTTCCCTTTCATTTCTCATATAGCGTCGCTCATAAATAACGTCCTTGTTTCTCTCTTATTCTTGAATAAAGCTCGCCGAGTGCGGTCGTCTTCGTTTTCCTTAAAATAACTTGTATATTGTGCTGGGACTCTTTTGTGGCTGACAAAAGCTATTTTTTATTAATTCGGAAGTTTTTCTCTTAGGCCGAGCACCGCCAAAGCGGAGGACGCGCGGTGGAATGGGTTTTATTTAAACAAAAAAAAAAAAATCCGGGGTAAGGAGGCGAAATAATAAACGAGAAGAGGAGACGCTTCCTTTCTACATAATCCCTATCTTTTCGACCGGCTTAAAAAACGATAAATTTCATATTGAATTCGCAATTCACAAAAAAATTGATTAAGATTAATGACGACGTTACCGTCGAGCGGCGCGCCCCCGCTCGCAAAATGCGAACCTTTTTAAGTGCAAGCGGCCGACCTTGATTCGGGCTCCGGAAAAAACGCGCTTTTTCGAATCCGAAAAGTTTTTCGGCTATCGCGCTTAGACATCTTGCCGGAGATGACGAAGAGCTTTCGTCGGAACGCCGATACGTGGCACTATTACTGTTATTCGCACCTATTTCATCTTGCATTTTAGGCACGACCTCTTTTATATTTGCGCTTTTAAATAAATGGAAATTTGCGTCAAAGCCCCCCAATAAGATATGCCGGCCGATTTTTAGCTCGGCTTCGATCTTTTTCAAGATCTCTACGAAAAAATACGCTCCACCGATTAAATCAAAATGAAATTACGTCGACGACATAAAGGACATAGTGGGATATATACCGGGTGTTTCATTTAAAGTGCCACGAGCTTATAACTCCTAAACTAATAAAAATTTCGAAAAAAGTATAAGTATAAAAGTGTCTTTAATTTATTCGATCTATACAATGGCATAAATATAAATTTTGTTCTACTTCCGGTTCAACAGGTAACGGTGTCAACTTCCTTATCTTAAATAGAAGGGTATTTATTTTTTTTATAATTGGATAGAGCTCCTCGGGGCTTTCCAAATATGTATAACAAGTGACCATTTTCTCAAAAAAAAATCGGTATAAACGAAAACGTATAGTGTAAACGTAAAATTATTTCCGAGATTGTTTTCTTATTTATGGATCATATAGTAACTTGTTATACAGTTGTGGTAAGGTTTAAAAACTCTATTTAATTGTTATGAAATTGTTTTTTTTTTGTTTACGATAAGAAAATTTCTAAAATATCCAGTTAAACAAAACTAGAACAAAATATGATTTTTTATCCAGCGACAGAATAAATAAAAAAATGAAAAAAATATTTAACTATATACTTTTTTTGGAATTCGTGACAATATGATAAAATTATAAGTAATTTATCAACTCAATGATAACTTGTCATACATTTTTCAGAAAAAAATTAATACCTTACTATTTAAATTAAGAAAGATGACACTTTTTTCGATTAACTCGGCAGTGAAAGAACATTTCCGTTTTTCCAGCACATAGAGCGTATAAATAAAAAAAAAACTTTTCTACTAGCAAGTGTTTTGAAATTCTTATTAGCTTAGAACTTATAAGCTTGTGACACTTCACTGTAACCCTACAATTTGAAATATTTTTTTTTTAAATTATTTATTAATCAAATGGAAACTTGTTATACATTTTTGGAAAGCTCTTGACGGGCTCTATCCAATTATAGAAAAAAATAAATACCCTTCTATTTAAGATAGGGAAGTTGACACCGTTTCGGTTAAACCGGAAGTAGAACAAAATTTATATTTATGTTATTGTATAGATCGAATAAATTAAAGACACTTATACTTGTACTTTTTTTGAAATTTTTATTAGTTTAGGAGTTATAAACTCGTAGCACTTTAAATAAAACACCCGGTATATAGAATAATTCAATTTTTAAATACAAAATGAAAAAATTCAGTTCGTGTACTTATGTACGCGCATTAGAAGTTATACTTCTTTGGTGTAACTAAATTAAATATAACCACGCGCATAGATAAGTTCAATAAATACGTGATGTGCGCGTTCGAGCGAAAAGTGGCACATTTCCGAGCGAGGGAGGCAAATGAAGCGCGACGCGGAGCGGCGCGCTTCATTTTCCCGAGATCGGAATGTGCCACTTTGAGCTCGAACGTGCACACTCGGTTTTAAGCCTCATTCACAAGTATTAATTTACTTTCTTACTTCAACTCTCGAATTTTCGTTAGCAGTGCTAATATTTTACTCTCAAAGCGCCAAAAGAAGTATAACTTTAAAAATATTTATGTTACATAGGGGGGCATTTAAATTTTAGAATGACTTAAGTGGGGCATGTTAAAAAAAAGGTTGTCTTAATCTATATCGGTCCCTTCAAAAAGTCTAAATAAGTAAAAATTGGAAAATAATTTTTTTCTTTGGATTGCGTGAATCGATTATTTTGAAAATTTAATATATTATGCAGGCGATAGAAAGCTTTTACGGACACCATGGATTAATTTTTAACTTAATAAATTGATGATCAAAAAAATTATTTTTTCTTAGTTTTTAAATTTTCATTATGATACTTTTTGAGCAAAATTATGATTTTATCATTTTTACATTTTTTAGAAGACCTATAATCACTCAGAATTTTTTCAAAATTTTCCTAATGGTACGCCATAGTTAAAAAAAATAAAAACTATTTTTATTACTAAACAAATCGAATTTTTCAACAAATTCTACCTAAATAATTACAAATTATACTATTATTATTACATAAATAATAAGTTGAAATAAATCTTTTACGTTAGAAATTATAAAAAAAAATTGTTTTTACAATGAAATATAACGCCTATTAGAATTTAATAAAAATATAATTTGAAATAATTTGTTACTCAACTTTATTAAAATCAGCGTATTATTTATGTAATAATAATAGTATAATTTGTAGTTATTTAGGTAGAATTTGTTGAAAAATTCAATTTTTTGGTAATAAAAATAGTTTTTATTTTTTTTTGCTATGGCGTACCATTAAGAAAATTTTGAAAAAATTCTGAGTGATCATAGGTCTCATAAGAAATGTAAAAATGATGGAATCATAATTTTGCTGAAAAAGTATCACAATAAAAATTGAAAAAGTAAGAGAAAATAATTTTTTTTATCATCAATTCATTAAGCTAAAAATTAGTCCATGGTGTCCGTAAAAGCTTTCTATCGCCTGCATAATATACTAAATTTTCAAAATAATTGATTTAACCAATCCAAAGAAAAAAATTATTTTCCAATTTTTACTTATTTAGACTTTTGAAGAGACCGATATATATTAAGGCCTAAAATTTTCAGGATCTTTATAATTCTATAGTGTCTACATGTCCATAGAATATCATCAAAAGGCATTTTTACCATGCTGATCCCCCTATGGCCTTTAAGGGCGAAACGCCCGAGCATAATTCTCAACAGAAAGTGGAGAGGGCGCTGTTGTAACCCCATCGCAGAGACATGCGGTATCGTGACAAAGCCCCAGACATCCTTTTTCAATTTTCTTCTCCGACAGGACTCTTACCGGAAATATTGCCGGAAGTCACGTGCACTTTACTAAATTAAATTTTAGTTAGCGGTGTAGGGATTAAATTTTGCAGGTACGAGAGCAATGCCTCGTCTGTCTGTCTGTCTATCTGTTCTTCTGCAGTTTCGCTTAACATATTTTCAAGGTGGGCGTAATTTGTATTTCCTTAACTCGCGAGTTTTGCGCTCCTCCTCAAACAAAATTATTTCCCCAGTTAAAAGTTACCCCTTTCGCATTATAAAGCTCGATTTATATTCCTTTCGCTGCCTTAATTTAAATATTTAATTATGGCACAAACGATCTGTTTATTAGTTAGGAATGATTGCTTTTAATGCAATCAAATTTGCTTTATTTAATTGCGCCCTCTTTTAGTTTTAATTTTCAAAAAATAATGAGCTATGTTTCGAATTAAATTAGAGCTTTGTAAGTTACGGGCGCGGAGTTTTCTTAGGCGGGGCTGGAGTTTTCCTAAGGGGGCTAAAAAGCTCGCGAACCTCCAATTTAAATCGGCTCACTTTTTAAATACTTAAAAGAAAGACTTTATTAGATAATGCCCTCGAAGAGTACGTCGCGTTAATAAATTGCCCAGGAAGGGCCTTATTGATTTAGCTTTAAAAACAGAGCAGGTGATAACGACACAAAATTGATGTTAATTGTTGGCGCTAAGTGTTATTAAATTAAGCGAATAAAGACGCTTTAACCTGGCTTTACGGGAACGGATTAAAGAAGGCTTCCTCTTTTGAATAACTTGCAAGATTGAAATTGGGAATTTTTAATGCGAGACACCTTCTTTACATAAATCCAATAACGTTATTGCTTATGGATCATACTAAAATTTTCTTTTGCGAGGAAAGAAATTAGAAAAACAATTTGTTTTTTGTTGCGCACTTTAGTTGTACCTACGTTTTTTTGTTGTCAATTAAAATTTGTCTAACTTTACTTTGAGCGAGTGCCATTCGATCGGTTGTCTTTTTTTGTCCCCATTTTATTATCGCGTTAAAAGTCGAATGACAATAATAGTTGGTAATTGCGAAAGTGGTGTCGTGCTGTTTCGAAAGAAAAAAAACTACGTTAACTTAATTGCTTTGCTGCTGATGGAAAGTTATACAATAAAGTACTACACCGTAAAATAATAATGTTTGAGAAAAAGGTCAACGTTTATTTGATATCTTCGGCACTCGTTTTACTTCTAATGTATCCAGAATCGAAGATGTTTGTTTTCTTTAAATGAGTTTTCGAAGTTATACTTCGTTGGGCGCGTCGCGAGCAAAATTTTGGCAGAGAAGGAAAAAAGAGCGCACACCGTCACCGAAAATTCGATATTTGATGTTAGTCTTGTGAGAAAGCGAATTAATTATTGTGAATCACGCTTAAAACCGAGCGCGCGCATTTATTGCTTTTATTTGTAACATTAATCTTTTCTTTTTCAAATTTCATGTAGTGTTAGTAAAAAATTATATGGTGGGGAAAAAGCTATAGCAAGAAATTACAGATTTAGTATTTGTGTTATAAATACGGTCCTGCAATTTTAAATTAATTTTCAGAAACTAAATTAATTAATGTGCATCATGCTTAAAATCGAGTGTGCGCGTTCGAGCTCAAAGTGGCACATTCCCGATCTCGGGAAAATGAAGCGCGCCGCTCCGCGTCGCGCTTCATTTGCCTCCCTCGCTCGGAAATGTGCCACTTTTCGCTCGAACGCGCGCATCCTCGCATTTATTGATTTTATTTGTAACATTAATCTTTTCTCTTTCAAATTTCATGTAGTGTTAGTAAAAAATTATATGGTGGGAAAAAGCTATAGCAAGAAATTACAGATTTAGTATTTGTGTTATAAATACGGTTCTGCAATTTTAAATTAATGTTCAGAAACTAAATTAATTAATGTGCACCATGCTTAAATCAGTGTGGTTCGAGCTCAATGCACATTCCGATCTCGAAAATGAAGCGCGCCCGCGTCGCGCTTCATTTGCTCTCGCTCGGAAATGTGCCACTTTTCGCTCGAATGCGCACATCTTCGTATTTATTGATAAATAGCTACATAAAATTTTGGATTTAAAAAGAAAAGATTAATCTACCATTATACCATTAATACGAAATTGAATTATGTTGAACATTGAAATTTCGTGATTATTTTAAAAAATTTTAATTTAATTAGGAAGCTTTAACCTTACGAAAAATAACAATTATTAGGGGTACTTGTGAATGATTTACATTTAATGTTAAAAGTTTGCGAAAAAAATTTTTGTGTTTATGCAATACGTACAGTTCTGTAATGTTTAATTAAAAATCTATAGAAAATAAATTAGTTGTCAATCTAAGTGGCAAAAAGAATTTTTCAAAATTAAATTTGAAAGAATAATCTTTTGAGCAAGGGTTTTATTAAATTTTGAAGCGCTCCCGAAAAATTAAGTCTTTTTTCGTAAAACCCAAAAGACTGTTTTCGTTCAAATTTAACAGGCTTGCGACTGGTAAAAACCCTGTTTGAATCGGCCCAGCCGTTTTCTCGGTTTTTCTAAAATAAGACGTGAGAGTGTATATTTTTTCGAAATGTTGTTTCGGTGCTTTTGGAAAAAAGCTATTTTGGGCGAAAATAACAGAGATATTTGAGTGGGGTTTAAATTGCATTAAATTAGGATCAATGAAGTGCCTGTTGGGTTAATTCGAATTTTGTTTTGCAAAAGATGGCAAAGAAGTAGAACTTCTAACGACGTTTTTAATGTAAAACAAATTTCGGCACTTCTAAATTTTTATGATTGTGTCAAAATTGTATTTTAAACTTTCCAAGTGAGTATTTCTTAATAACTTAAATATTGTGATCTATTTATTTTTATGAATTGTTTCTGTAAAGTTCTTAATCATTTGTTCGAAAATAACGGAACTGCGATTTTTTTGTTGAATGTTTTGTCGCTAAAGTCACCCCTTAATTACTTGAACAATTAACAGCAAGTCTTATGACGATTTTGTCTTACGATTCGAAACTTGAGCCATCTTTAATGATTGTACCAAAAATAAACGTTGTACATTTTTATTTTCGGACACAGTGAAAATTTTGTGGACAATTTTGGCAGTCTTTAGGTAGCACCGGTTTCTGATAGAATAAGGTCCAATATGTTCAGAAATAAAACGATTTCGGGATATAACAAAAATTAAAAAGGTAGTGCAATTTAAAATTTATTTTTTAAATTGACTAAAATTATGGGCACACCGAAAATGGCAAATTTAACAAGAACTATTTTTAAGCACAAAAGGCACTCTAAATACTCAATACAGCGGTCTTTAACATTACTAAAATATAGCAATATTTAATTTAAGTGTTTACAAATTTATTTAATTTGTATTGTTGTAAAAATTTAATAACTATAAAGCGTTGATTTATAAGGAAATTAAAAGATAAAATATTGCTTTGTTTCGTGATTTATAAAAAGTGCTTACATTTACTATTAATCGTGCGATTTTGGACGCCACTGACTGTAGATTAAAAATCAGAGATATCGACTGTTCCATTCTAAAACCTAGCAACCGCAAAAATATATTTTTTTTATTAATTTATTAATTTTTTATTAATAGGGGTAAACAGTACAGTGATTGGCCCTTTTATTAAACAACATAGTTATTGGCCATATAAATATAGTAATTGACTAGTGACTTTACAGTGATCGGCCAATATTTTCTAATTAAAATAAGAGATAGTAAATTAGCAAAAAAAAAACGAACCATTTATTAGAAATTATATATTAGGAAATATAGATTTATTATTAAATAATTTTTTAAATATGGCCAATCATTGTCGACTGGCCAACAACTGTACTGTTTACCCCTATAAAGATATAGAGTAAAAAACCCGCACTGGAGGAGTACATATGGAAGCCCGGTTAGGTCCTCACTGGGCTGCCTTATTCGGAAATGTAACGCAAAACGACCAGGCAATCTAAATTAGATCCCAATGAGGCAATTGCAATTAGATCTCACTAAAACGGTTTTAAGCCGGTTCCGTTAGGGCATTCCTTACCATTAAATTAATACAACCATTTAAGAAAAAATGGTATAGCGCTGCGAAGATCTAATTTACCTATTTTAGATATCAAATTAATTAATTATTACGTTGGAATTTTGTTATTTGGCATGCCCCATTGAAACCCAACGTGGCCCAGACAAGTACTTAGGGCATTCCCGAAGTAACTTCTAGCCGAGTAGTTCTTACCGTGTTTCGAACTTAATTGCCATGTCAAGAAATCTATTTTTAATAATTTGGTTGCTGAGTGTTAAAATGAGACAACGAACATTTCTTTAGCAAAATTTTTCGAGATTTGGAGATTTCATCGTAAAGAAGTTCGACCGTAGTCGTCGGGACATATTTCTAGACGGCAGACGTGCCTTTTTCGAACGACATTTAGGCGCAAAAAAAAATAAAAATCGTGTCGCAATATTAAATGGATAGAATGAGAAATGAGAAGGAGAAACGTTACAAGTGTCTGAATTTTGACAGGCGATAATCTATATCAAGCGGTTGCTTTTCTTTCACAGGTCAATTTAAACTTGTCAAGCTCAACATCAGATTTTGTTTTATGGGGCGGCTAACACAGTTTTCCCATCTTCCGTGCAATCTTTCCCCAGCTGTTCCTTCGCCCGCCGTCACTCCCTTACGACGTTTCACCCTTCTGGCTTCCTCCCATACTTTTACTCGCCTCCTAAAAGAAAAATCGGCGCTGCCGTTTTTCTTTATGTCCGCGCGCCGCACACACGCACACCGAAACCCGGTTAAGAGACGGGAAAAAAAGCACTTTCGTTCCCTTTTTTCGTGCGCTTTGAGTTGACGAAACTCGAGCGTTGTTTTTAAACGGAAGACCATTAACACGTACTTTCGGGAACCCTTTAATCGCTTTTCTGATTGTTTTTAAATTGGTTACACTGTTCCTCTTTTTAATTGCGGCTCGTGTTTGCTTTGGATGACAGGTAGAACGGCTCGGGCCTTTTGAAAAATACTAAAAGAGGAGAAAACGGTTTCTCTTTATCGGTGCTAAACCTTTAGTTCCTCAACAAGCACTAAAAGAGCTGTTTCGTTTTCTTTTTTCGTTCGGAAGAGTAACGTAAATTTAATTTGTAATGTCAATTTGCGGAGGAAATTAAGAGACACGACTTTCCTCTAACTCGAACTTCCACCGATTTAGACAATAAGTAATTCGGATAAATGCCGAGTCTAGTTTTAGAAAGGTCGATGGAAACGTAAAAGATTTCCCTTTTCTTTCTTGGAAAATTGAAAAAAATTTAGATTTGCTTTTATTTTTTTGGGGGACGTTCTTATGGGTTCATGGTGTTTATAGCCGATGCATTTTGGTCGGCTTCCCCGTTAACGCAAAAAAATTTCCATATTTTTTACTTGTTCTAAATTATTCTTAAAAAAAAAATTATTTTTTGGAATTTAATAAAACTAATGCAAGGGCTGTTTAATGGGGACTTTTGGAAGCATTTTATATATACAGCAATTAGTTGTAACTCCACTAATTAGCGCAGAAAAAATTAATAACTTTTCTGCCTGTTCTAAAATATTCTCAAAAAAGCAAAATATTATTTTTTGGAATTTAATAAAACTAATGCAAGGGCCGTTTAATGGGGACTTTTGGGAGCATTTTATATATACAGCAATTTGTTGTAACTCCACTAATTAGCGCAGAAAAAATTAATAACTTTTCTGCCTGTTCTAAAATATTCTCAAAAAAGCAAAATATTATTTTTTGGAATTTAATAAAACTAATGCAAGGGCTGTTTAATGGGGACTTTTGGAAGCATTTTATATATACAGCAATTAGTTGTAACTCCACTAATTAGCGCAGAAAAAATTAATAACTTTTCTGCCTGTTCTAAAATATTCTCAAAAAAGCAAAATATTATTTTTTGGAATTTAATAAAACTAATGCAAGGGCCGTTTAATGGGGACTTTTGGGAGCATTTTATATATACAGCAATTTGTTGTAACTCCACTAATTAGCGCAGAAAAAATTAATAACTTTTCTGCCTGTTCTAAAATATTTTTAAAAAAGCAAAATATTATTTTTTGGAATTTAATAAAACTAATAGAAGGGCTGTTTAATTGGGTCTTTCGGAAGCATTTTTTATACAGAGCAATTTGATGTAACTCCACTAATTAGCGCAGAAAAAAATAATAACTTTTATACTTGTTCTAAAATATTCTTAAAAAAGTAAACTATTTTTTTTTGGAATTTAATAAAACTAATGGAAGGGCTGTTTAATGGGGACTTTCGGGAACATTTTATATATAGAGCAATTTGTTGTAACTCCACTAATAAGCCCAGAAAAAATTAATAAGTTTTCTACCTGTTTAAAATTATTCTTCAAAAAGCAAAAAATTATTTTTTGGAATTTAATAAAACTAATGCAAGGGCCGTTTAATTGGGACTTTCGGAAGCATTTTTTATATAGAGCAATTTGATGTAACTCCACTAATAAGCGCAGAAAAAATTAATAATATTTTTACTTGTTCTAAATTATTAGCAAAAAAGCAAAATTTTTTTTTAAATTTAATAAAATTAATTTAGTGACTGTTTAACGGGGACTTTCTGGAGCATTTTATTTATATAGTAATTTGTTGTAACTTTTTTCATATCCGCAGAAAAATTATCTTAAAACCGGTGCTAGCTCAAAACCCCCAAAATGCAAATAAAAAAAAACATAGGTGTACCCTTTTGCCTTTTTTCGAAAAATTGAAAATAATAGATTTGCTTTATATTTTAAGGCGAGGTACTTATGGGCTCATAGTGTTTATAGCCGGATCCATTTTTCTCTGCTACCCCTTTAACGCGAAAAACTATCGACATTTCATAGCGTCAATTTTTCTATGAAAAAAAAAACTCTTAACGAACTACAGCGATAAATTAAGCTGAGAATATTTTAAATCTTTCCAGCGTAAGAAGGAACGAGAGAAAAAAAACTTTCTCCACTTTTTTCTTTCCGGCCGAATTAATTCCGTTATGATAATTTTATCATCTCGATTTATGAGTGCCAGTGATGCGTATTATATCTCGCTATCAATTACAGGAAAAGTTTTGTTTGACCATTAAGTTTTTGCAAAGGGAACAGTTAAATGCGAATTAGGGACGAGGTTTTTGCGGGCCGGGAAAGCGCGAAAATAAAAACCGGGGAGATCAAATTGCGGGCGGCGAGCGATGCAAGGGACGCGGCTCGCGTTTTTCTTTTTGCCCGCATTTGCGGGCCCGCCTTTATTTGGCTCTCTCGCGCGCAGTTAATTGAATGTTTGTTTTTGTAATTAATTAAGAATACCTGCACTAACTTTATTTAATTGTTGGGAGTTTTTGTTGCGACTGGTCTACCGACTTTATCGTCCTTCGGGAACCGTTACGCCGCGTAATTTGTATAAAATTGTCTAAAAACGAAGCGTGGGGCGATAGTAATCGGGCGATCTCTAAAATTGTTTGATTTTGGGGGCGCAATTCGGTTTGATTTATAAAATTTTTGGGCGATTTTTAATAAAATTAATTGCACACAATATTGATTTAGAAAATTAATGTTTTAAGGTGTGGTAACAAACCAATAAAAAAATACTGGAATTTAATGTTAATTTTTTTCTTCGCAAATTATTTACCAAAAATCGGATTTTGTTCTTCAAACCGATCTCTGGGAATCGCGAATATTGCTAGTTTGACACAAAGTTAGCAGAAAAATCGTAAAATTGGCCCTATCGTAATTACGTTGTGAGATATTGTAATATGCATATTTCATCTGTGGGCAGCGGTTCCCAACGTGCGACCTGCGCCCTCATGGGAGCAAGTTCAAAATGTATTCGAGTGATTCTATAAAAGTTGGGCAACTTTTGACCTAATTTTGTTTTTATAGTTTTAGGTGAAAATTTTCTAGTATTTTATTATAAAGATAATAGGTAATCTAATAAATACACTGTTCCAAACAGGGCCAGTCACTTTTTCAAACAATTTTTGAGAACAAACGTGTTTTTTTTTCGATTTCGTTTTTATTGTTCTGCAGCGGCAAATTGGCAACAATTTTCTGCACAATTATCGATAGAACCATTGCCAATTTTCCAATTTTTCCTCTATCTTTATGTGGGGCTGGCAGCGTTTGCGATTCCCGGAGATTGGTTTCGGCAACAAAATCGGTTTTTCTTTGGTTAACTAATTAGCAACAAATTTCATTAATTTTTAATTGATTTCAGCCGACTTTCCACCACTAGCTCGATGGACTTATTTGAATTTTTACTAAATAATTCTACAGTGCCTTGATTTGTTTAATTCCATTAAGTTGTTTCCCTTTCGATCTGAATTAAAGCAATTAAAAACTTGGCAATGGTTTCTAATGTTAATTAATTGAAAAAGTTCGTTAAAAATCGAATTTATTCGAAGCAATATTTCTTTGAAGTTACACAAAACATTAGATTAGCAATATCAGGTGTTGTCTTATCGGCAAAGGCCTTCGAGAATTATAATCGAGACCGGCAATGAAAATAAGCGGCACGTTACAAAACACCATAAATTTAAACAATTTCGTTGATAAACCATATGTGGCTTACCTTATCTCTAAATTCGACTAAACTTTCATATTTTCAAATCAGTTTGCATTCGGTCTTTGTAAAGCGTGGATGTGCTGCGTTTTAAATTAACAATCGGTGCTCGAATTAATTTAAAAAAACTAAAATTATTGTGACTTGTGGAACGGGGAAGGGCCGAGCGCTCTCTTCGACCAATTTCAGGTGAAAATTTTTTAAATATACAATAACCAAACGGTAGCTTTAAAAAAGGCTTTTCTAAAGCTTCAAAAAAAAATTTAATTCGTTTCGTCAGTTCGAAATTGATTTTTTTGCGCATTTCTTTAAATTAATTTCTATAAAACTTTTTTTTTCGAAGACTTTATCAAACAAAAGTTTGAATTAATTGAAAATAGGACCCGGTCGAGGGTGTACACGAAATTAATCTCCGATAACCCATTTCGATAAACGGCCAAATCGGTCACAATTATAGCCATTAAATATTAAAATGGAAAAAATAACGGCTCGAATCAGATTTCGTTGTTTGTTCGCTTTCCTCGAAATTAATTTCTTTCGTTTCTTTCCTAATAAAAAATTGCGTGATTTGGGAAATAGTCGTGCTTTTTATTTGAGGACTTTGCGAGAGTGGCTTTAATTAGTTGCCTTCTTTATTCGGTCGAAATTAGCGAAACGAATCGCAAGTCGAAAGGGCGTTCGTGTTTTGGCTGCCGAATTTTTTTGCTCGTCGCTCGAAATGGAAACGGCAGAAATTTAAAGTTTCCGCTTTAAAATTTCGTTGTTTGCGTTGTATTATTTTATATCGGAATAAATGGAAAGCTCGAGCTTTAATCTATTCTTGTGTAAACTCCTTCAACAAGCAACATTGCATGCCGAACAAGCTTTTTATGTATTTAGGTAATATTCTTAGGAAAACGAAAACATATCAGATGAAAATACGAAATTTGACTATGAAGTATTTTCTATTATTAACACGAGTAAACTTTGACATAAATTATTCATTTTCCTGGCGAGCGCTTTTCAATTTCGAGTTGAAGGTCAATTTTGTGTGTTGCGTTCTTTTTCGCTTCTTTGTTGAACAGAAAAAAAAACTATTTTAGAATACGGTTACATTTTTTTTCGATGTTGCGCCAAGATTGCATGCGAAAGTCGTGCAAACGGAAGAGATACGATGAGAAGAAAACTATTTGATTAATTCGTTCGCGCTTTTTAAATTTTTAAAGGAAATCGGCGGGGCGAAAATCTTTTTAAATAAATTGTTTGTTTTTATTTCGGTTTTTTTTTCAAAGTTATTTTAAAAAAAGAACATACAAACTTAATGTTTTAATTTTGAGCTTCGGATGGGATACTTTCAATTAAAATTTTTACGATCTTAACTCGTCTAAAGTTGTCCAAAGAGTTGGACAAGTGTAATTTTTACTTACAATACAAATTGTTTTGTTTTTGAAAATTTTAATAGGATTATTTCTGAATTAGTGGCCGACTTTTTCTAAATTTAAACTTGATTACGATTGACTGATTAACAGAATTTAATCCAAGACGAGTAGACGTACAAATTTTAAATTAGAATCGAACAACCAAATCTCATTTTTAAAATTTTAATTATATTTAAAACTACGCTTTTAATTATAGATCCAAATAAAAACAGACAATAATAAAAATAGAATAGTCCGTACCGAACAAAAAGAGGCACAACATTTTGACCTTTCATTTATAACGATGCATTTTGAGATATTTTTTTTTAGAAATTTTAAGTTCATACAATCTTAACCGATCGACTTAAACCGATCAAATATAAGTGTATTTTTTGAATTACAATTCAAAATTTTACTCTTGGAAATTTTAGTTAGATTCAAATACAGTAGACGCCGCCTAATGTGATCACGGTTAATGTTAACATAAACAAAAATTTACGTTAAAAAAATTATAACTTCGTTATTTGTGGTTGAATCTTTAAAAACTATACAGATGCGTATTTTTGAGGAAAAAAAATTTTAGGCAATGGATTTGGTACGTTCCTATGGACCCCAAATCGACATAGCCGGAGCCATTCTTCCCTGCTCCTTTTTCAACCCCTAAAACTTGTGAGAAAACTAAATAAATTGAAAAAAATACACTTCGAGTCAGAAAAATGATTGTAGCGCCCTCATTTTTGAAGCGATCATTAAAAACGACACGGATTAGGAATTCTAAGACTTTTTCCCTTAAGATAGAAGCAAAATTGGCATATGACGAAATGTTAATTTTTCGAGTAATTAAGGGTTGAAGTTTTAGGTTAATTTTTTTGCACAAAATTTTACGTAAAAAAAATTGTAGCGCCGTTATTTGTGGACCGATCTCTAAAAACTATACAGATTCGAATTTCCCAGTTTTTTTGGCTTCGGATAGAATTAAAAAACTATAGGCGTACTATTTAAAAATTTTGTGAAAAACGGGTTCGAAGAGTCCGACTTGTAATAATTTTTTTCTAAATTTTACTTTGAAAAATCGAAGCTCGATTATTTGTGAACGGATCTTTAAAAGCCTTTTGGATTCTCAAAGACCATTTATCTGAGCGTAAGACCAGCCAAAAAATCAACAAGTCCTAATGTTAAGTCTGGGAGAAAAACGCGCTTGAAGCTTTCAAAATGTAAATTTAGCTAAAATTTTTAATTTTCAAAACGCTGTAACTCCGCCGTCTTTGCGAATTTCGTGAAATACCTTCATTTCTGCACGTTCCCAACCCCAACACGTCGGAATCCGGTCCTAATTCAAAACCCCCAAAATCGGCCAAAATCGAGAAAAAACATGGATTAACCCCTTGCGTATTTTTGAGGAAAAAAAAATTTAGGTAATGGATTTGCTTTAAATTTTTGTGGAACGTTTCTATGGATCCCAAACCAACATATCTGGGAGCCATTCTTCCCTGTTCCCTCGTTAACCCGCAAAATTTTCCAGAAAACTAAAGAACTCGAAAAAAATACACTTCGACTCACAAAAACGGTCGTAGGGCCCTCATTTTTGATCCGATTATTAAAAACGACCCGGATTCGGAACCCTGAGACTTTTTTCTATAAGATACGTGCAAAATTGGTATAGGGCGCAATGTTAATTTTTCGAGTAATTAAGGGTTGAAGTTTTACCTTTATTTTTGTAGCACAAAATTGTACGTTAAAAAATTGTAGCGCCGTTATTTGCGGAGGGATCTTTGAAAATTATACAAATTCGGATTCGCCAGACTTTTTGGCTTCGAATAGGCCTATAAAACCATAGGCGTGCCATTTGAAATTCTCGAGAAAAACGAACTCGAATGGTCTGACTTGTAAATATATTTTTTTTAATTTCCACTTTGAAAAATTGTAGCGCGGCTATTTGCGAACGGATCTTTACAAACTTTGAAGATTCTGAAAGGCTATTTATCGGAGCGTAAGATAAACTAAAAAAGTCATTAGCGCCCAATGTTAAGTCTCGGAGAAAAACGCATTCGAAACTTTCAAAACGTACGTTTTACCTTCTTCGCTGGCGTCTTGCGCTTATTGTTAACAGTCGTGTAATATAATCACTTTATCCAGGTCCCAAAGTGATCACATTAAGCGGCGTCTCCTGTAATTATTTTTTTTTTAAAATAAGACCCAATTGAAAGAGCCAAAAACAACTCTAAATACCGATTTAAAACAAACAGAACCCTTTGGTTAATTGTTAAATTCTTTAATCGTTTCGGAATTTGCGGAGAACTACGACTCGCAAAATTACCTCAAATTCTATTCGAAAATTTGTTTTTAAAATGCATCTGGCAAGGTTTACTTTGGCGAGCTCTTCACTGGTAGCCGTATAAATTTAATTAGAATCCTTATATTTAATATAAATGTAAATATTTACATCAACCTTTTGGAAAATACCTACCATAAAACCAAAACCCAAAAGCTTTATGGACGTGGAAACGTTCTAAGTCTTTTATTACGGCCTCCCATTTGTATCGCGAAATACTTATTTTTTTAGACAAAGCGCGAAAAGCTTTAATAAAGCGAACAACCAAAAAAAAAAAACAGCGGGCGAGGCGCCGCCAGTTTTTTTTTCAATATTTTACAAGGACGGCTTCTTAAAAGGGGAAAAGGGCGCATTATTCATGCGAATGCAAGACAATGAGCGCATCAAGGCGCTATCATAAACCCGAAGAAATAAAAAAGCCAATTATATTTGCAAATTGCAGAAGCGTGTGCTCGTAATGTTGTACACGGGCAAATGAAAGGGAAAGATTGCATCTGTTGTCGGCGTGCCCGATATGAAATTGCGGCCGTAAAAACTACACAATGCCGAGACCCGCATGCTCTGTTTAACATAAATGCAACTGCATATTACACCTGATTACCTATTTGTTGGCGCTCGTTCGCCCGTAACTCTTTATTGTTCGCGTTAAATAACGTAACTTCGTGCAAAAGTCACCGGGATCCATCGCGCCTAGGGTTTCGGACTTCTATATTTGGTTTTTTTCCCGGGAATCGAGATTTCTCGACTGGGATTGCCCGGTAGTTGTCGAGAACTAGCTGAAACGTTTGAAGAAATGGTAAAATTGTTGAATAAATGGAAAATAGAAGTAGATTTATTAATAGTTATTAATGATGTCTAAGATAGTAAATTAATTATTGTGAATCACGCTTAAAACCGAGTGTGCACATTCGAGCTCAAAGTGGCACATTCCGATCTCGGGAAAATGAAGCGCGCCGCTCCGCGTCGCGCTTCATTTGCCTCCCTCGCTCGGAAATGTGCCACTTTTCGCTCGAATGCGCACATCCTCGTATTTATTGTTAAATAGCTACATCAAATTTTGGATTTAAAAAGAAAAGATTAATCTACCATTATACCATTAATATGAACATTGAAATTTCGTGATTATTTTAAAAAAAAAATTAATAATTAGGAAGCTTTAACCTTACAAAAATTAACAATTATTAGGGGTTCTTGTGAATGATTTACATTTAATGTTAAAAGTTTGCATAAATTTTTTGTGTTTATGCAATACGTACAGTTCTGTAATGTTTAATTAAAAATGTATAGAAAATAAATTAGTTGTCAATCTAAGTGGCAAAAAGAATTTTTCAAAATTGAATTTGAAAAAATAATTTTTTGAGCAAGAGTTTTATTAAATTTTGAAGCGCTCTCGAAAAATTAAGTCTTTTTTCGAAAAACCCAAAAGACTGTTTTTGTCTAAATTTAATAGGCTTTCGACTGGTAAAAACCCCGTTTGAATCGGCCCAGCCGTTTTCCCGGTTTTTCTAAAATAAGACGTTAGAGTGTATATTTTTTCGAAATGTTGTTTCGGTGCTTTTGGAAAAAAGCTATTTAGGGCGAAAATAACAGAGATATTTGAGTGGGGTTTAAATTGCATTAAATTAGGATCAATGAAGTGCCTTTTGGGTTAATTCGAATTTTCTTTTGCAAAAGATGGCGTAATGGCCAAATTTTCAAAAATTTATTGGATGAATTTTATATTATTATTTTGGGAGCTAGTTATTGTACTTGGGGCAATGTTTAAAAAAACTGTAATTACACTTTTTTGAAGCAAAATTTAGTCCTTTTTTTATTGGTAAATAATCTGGGAAAAATTTGCCTTTCTCGCTCGGAAATGTGCCACTTTTCGCTCGAATGCGCACATTTTCGTGTTAATTGGATTCGACTATATTAATAACAAATCCTTCTAATCCAGATTTTCTATTCGGAAAAGTTTTCGCTTGAAAGTGCACATACTCCTTAATAATTTAATTTGCCTATTTTATTCTTCTCTCTTACAAATAATATTAATTAAATCAATCTGAACTAAATGTACCACTTCTCGCTTTTCTTTTAATTAAAAATTACAGTGGGGTATTTTTACCAAAAAACACATTTCTAATTTAGTACTTTTAAACTAGACTAGCTGGGAGACTTCATCGTACATGAAAAAAAAATACTTTAACTTTTTCTGAATTTTGACTCTTATTTCGCAACCTTTTTTTTAACATACCCCACCCAAGTGATTCTAAAATTTTGATGCACCCCCTATGTAACATATAAATATTTTTTATATTTAAAAATTGAATTAATCCATAAATGAAATCTAATTACAGCAGTGTATACAAAATGTGCCTTAAAACTAATTTGTTTATAATTTTTACAGAAATGAAAATTACCAAAAAAATTTTGGAGACATTAATTTTTACATATAAATCTTCAACAATCTGCAAAAGATGATATAAGAATCAACTAGTTGATTTTTAGTGGCCCACTTCAGAAAATTTGACTCATACAATTTTAATTAATAAAAAATGCGAATTAGTAAACATTCTAAAGTACACCCGAAAATATTTTTTGAATTGAAGAATAATATAATAATATAGGCAAATCCGATAAATACGAGGATGTGCGCATTCGAGCGAAAAGTGGCACATTTCCGAGCGAGGGAGGCAAATGAAGCGCGACGCGGAGCGGCGCGCTTCATTTTCCCGAGATCGGAATGTGCCACTTTGAGCTCGAATGTGCACACTGGGTTTTAAGCACGATTACGAAGCGTCCCGTTTTAACAAGAAAAAACTTGGTCAAATTCTTAGGTATATGTTTAGAAAAAACAGTCGCACATTATCTTAAAATTAACAAAGCAAAAGAAAAACACTGTTTAGTGCGACGTACAAAATAAAATAAGAAATTCAAAGGGTGAATTTTCGCAACAAGTCCGAACGCGGTTGACAATCCGGGTAATCGCAAATCCGTATAACTGAGGTCTGGATAATTGAGGTTTTACTGTAGGTAAGGAGATAAATTGAATTATGTTGAACATTGAAATTTCGTGATTATTTTTAAAAAAATTTTAATAATTAGGAAGCTTTAACCTTACGAAAAATAACAATTATTAGGGGTTCTTGTGAATGATTTACATTTAATGTTAAAAGTTTTTGCGAAAAAATTTTTGTGTTTATGCAATACGTACAGTTCTGTAATGTTTAATTAAAAATGTATAGAAAATAAATTAGTTGTCAATCTAAGTGGCAAAAAGAATTTTTCAAAATTGAATTTGAAAAAATAATTTTTTGAGCAAGAGTTTTATTACATTTTGAAGCGCTCTCGAAAAATTAAGTCTTTTTTCGAAAAACCCAAAAGACTGTTTTTGTCTAAATTTAATAGGCTTTTGACTGGTAAAAACCCCGTTTAAATCGGCCAAGCCGTTTCCCCGGTTTTTCTAAAATAAGACGTTAGAGCGTATATTTTTTCGAAATGTTGTTTCGGTGCTTTTGGAAAAAAGCAATTTAGGGCGAAAATAACAGAGATATTTGAGTGGGGTTTAAATTGCATTAAATTAGGATCAATGAAGTGCCTTTTGGGTTAATTGGAATTTTCGTTTGCAAAAGATGGCGTAATGGCCAAATTTTCAAAAATTTATTGGATGAATTTTATATTATTATTTTGGGAGCTAGTTATTGTACTTGGGGCAATGTTTAGAAAAACTGTAATTACACTTTTTTGAAGCAAAATTTAGTCCTTTTTTTATTGGTAAATAATCTGGGAAAAATTTGCCTTTCTCGCTCGGAAATGTGCCACTTTTCACTCGAATGCGCACATTTTCGTGTTAATTGGATTCGACTATATTAATAACAAATCCTTCTAATCCAGATTTTCTATTCGGAAAAAGTTTTCGCTTGAAAGTGCACATACTCCTTAATAATTCAATTTGCCTATCTTATTCTTCTCTCTCACAAATAATATTAATTAAATCAATCTGAACTAAATGTACCACTTCTCGCTTTTCTTTTAATTAAAAATTACAGTGGGGTATTTTTACCAAAAAACACATTTCTAATTTAGTACTTTTAAACTAGACTAGCTGGGAGACTTCATCGTACATGAAAAAAAAAATACTTTAACTTTTTCCGAATTTTGACTCTTATTTCGCAACCTTTTTTTTAACATACCCCACCCAAGTGATTCTAAAATTTTGATGCACCCCCTATGTAACATATAAATATTTTTTATATTTAAAAATTGAATTAATCCATAAATGAAATCTAATTACAGCAGTGTATACAAAATGTGCCTTAAAACTAATTTGTTTATAATTTTACAGAAATGAAAATTACCAAAAAATTTTGGAGACATTAATTTTACATATAAATCTTCAACAATCTGCAAAAGATGATATAAGAATCAACTAGTTGATTTTTAGTGGCCCACTTCAGAAAATTTGACTCATACAATTTTAATTAATCAAAAATGCGAATTAGTAAACATTCTAAAGTACACCCGAAAATATTTTTTGAATTGAAGAATAATATAATAATATAGGCAAATCCGATAAATACGAGGATGTGCGCATTCGAGCGAAAAGTGGCACATTTCCGAGCGAGGGAGGCAAATGAAGCGCGACGCGGAGCGGCGCGCTTCATTTTCCCGAGATCGGAATGTGCCACTTTGAGCTCGAATGTGCACACTGGGTTTTAAGCACGATTACGAAGCGTCCCGTTTTAACAGGAAAAAACTTTGTCAAATTCTTAGGTATATGTTTACAAAAAGCAGTCGCACATTATCTTAAAATTAACAAACCAAAAAAAAACACTGTTTAGTGCGACGTACAAAATAAAATAAGAAATTAATAAGAAATAGAGGTTAAATTTTCGCAACGAGTCCGAACGCGGTTGACAATCCGGGTAATCGCAAATCCGTATAACTGAGCTCTGGATAATTGAGGTTTTACTGTAGGTAAGGAGGTAAATTGAATTATGTTGAACATTGAAATTTCGTGATTATTTTTAAAAAAATTTTAATAATTAGGAAGCTTTAACCTTACGAAAAATAACAATTATTAGGGGTTCTTGTGAATGATTTACATTTAATGTTAAAAGTTTGCGAAAAAATGTTTGTGTTTATGCAATACGTACAGTTCTGTAATGTTTAATTAAAAATGTATAGAAAATAAATTAGTTGTCAATCTAAGTGGCAAAAAGAATTTTTCAAAATTGAATTTGAAAAAATAATTTTTTGAGCAAGAGTTTTATTACATTTTGAAGCGCTCTCGAAAAATCAAGTCTTTTTTCGAAAAACCCAAAAGACTGTTTTTGTCTAAATTTAATAGGCTTTTGACTGGTAAAAACCCCGTTTAAATCGGCCAAGCCGTTTCCCCGGTTTTTCTAAAATAAGACGTTAGAGCGTATATTTTTTCGAAATGTTGTTTCGGTGCTTTTGGAAAAAAGCAATTTAGGGCGAAAATAACAGAGATATTTGAGTGGGGTTTAAATTGCATTAAATTAGGATCAATGAAGTGCCTTTTGGGTTAATTGGAATTTTCGTTTGCAAAAGATGGCGTAATGGCCAAATTTTCAAAAATTTATTGGATGAATTTTATATTATTATTTTGGGAGCTAGTTATTGTACTTGGGGCAATGTTTAGAAAAACTGTAATTACACTTTTTTGAAGCAAAATTTAGTCCTTTTTTTATTGGTAAATAATCTGGGAAAAATTTGCCCCCCTCGCTCAGAAATGTGCCACTTTTCGCTCGAATGCGAAGGCGAGAGAAGATTCGATTTTTTTAAGGGAGGCGTAGTAACATATACAGTAGACGCCACTTAATGTAATCACTTTGGGACCTAGGTAAAGTGATTGCAATAACTGACTTATAACAATAAGCGCAAGACATCAGCGAAGAAGGTAAAACATACGTTTTGAAAGATTCTAACGCGTTTTTCTCCCAAACTTAACATAGGACTCTGTTTATTTCTTTTGCTGGTCTTACGCTCGGATAAACGGAATTTCAGAATCTGAAAAGTATTTAAAGATCCGTTCATAAATAACCGAGCTACGATTTTTCAAAGTGGAAACTTAGAAAAAATTAATTACATGTCGGACTCTTCGAACTCGTTTTTGTAAAAAATTTCAAAAGCACGCCTATGGTTTTTTGAGTCTATCCGAAGCCAAAAAGTATGGCAAATCGAATTTATGTCGATTTTAATGATCCCTCCACAATTAACGGCGCTGCAATTTTTTTAACGTAAAATTTTGTAATGTTTAATGTTCATTGTAATGGACACTCAATAAAACAACAATTGTTAAATTAAACAATTGTTGTTTTATTGAGTGTCGAATTCCAGTAAATATTAAACATTATTAAAAAATATTGGACGTGAACATTATGATTAGTAAATTGTTGTGCTACCAATAAAATTTCAACCTTTAATTACTCAAGAAATTAACATTGCGACCTATGCAGATTTTGTATGAATCTTGTGGAAAAAAATCTCAGAATTCCGAATCTGGGTCGTTTTTAATAATCAGATTGAAAATGGGGGCTATGATCGTTTTTGTGAGTCGAAGTTTAATTTTGTCAAGTTTCATTTTAAAGCCAAATTTAATTTTTCAAAAAGGCGAAAAATTTTATTTTAGAGCGAGAGCGCCAGGAAATGGCACAGGCTATAGTCGCTAGGGGTACGTAGGAACATCCCTTTGGAATATAAAGCAATTCTATTTATATTATTTTTTGCCAAAAAAACATCCATGTTTTTTGCTCGATTTTGCCCGATTTTGGGCGTTTTGAGTTAGCACCTGTTTTAGGCGGTTATATTTAGTTTAGCAACAACAAAGAAGTATAACTTCTTACGCGCGCTTTTTATTTTAATTAAAATTTTAATTACCTACACATTTTTGATAAAACGAAATTAAACGAGTAATTACCTAAGAGGGGGTAACATCGACTTACACCAATATATTTTAAGGTAACGCTTAAAAAAGTTCTCCGGCCGCTGAACTAACGAAACAGGAACTACCCTTAAATTCAATCACAGAATCTACTTAAGTATCTGCCAACAAAACTTTTGACTACACAATCTTTTAATTAGATTCATAAAAGCACCATGAGAATGTTCAAAGTAAACTAGCCTATTAGCTTTAAAAACATAGGATAAAATAAACAGAAGCGCACAAGCACAATCAATTTCTCGTCTCGAGTAAGGCGAGATTTCCCGGGAAACCGTCCATTACTGATAGACCTTCGCATTCTAATCAGATCCAATTTTTTCCTTCTTCCGCAGGTGCTTTGGTATCGGGACACGATGCAACTGGACACCACGGAACGCAGGATCATGGAGTCGCGAGGGTCCAGGCACACTTTGGTCATCAGGAAGGTGCATCGTTCCGATTTCGGCAATTACACCTGCGTCGCCGACAACCAGTTAGGAAAAACTAGGAAAAGCGTCCAACTAACCGGTTCGTAATGTTCTTATTTCGAGCCTTTTAGAAATTAATTCCGCAATGGCTACGGCGTGCGGTTAATTTAGGTAAACCTAATCCTGCTAAGTTTAGCAGCGCCTCCAGGGGCCAATGGAGGGACAGTTATAACATTACATGGGCTGTAGAATCGTTAAGTCCTATCGAGGAATTTAAATTGCTCTACAGACGATTACCTGATGCGAGCGGAAATGCTGAAGATGGACATCCTAGACCTTTGCAGCATCAAGCTTCAAAAAAGGTACACGATTATTATCCTTTATGCCAATTCGCAAATTTTAAATTGTTTTTATTTAAAGCCCATGTCTAAAAGCAAGCGAAAGTTATTGTCTTTTTATTTTATTAGGGGTAATTTAATTAATTTATAAGAAGGGGCTTTGAAAATTTTTTTTTTATTATCTGTTGAGGTTCGAATAAAAAACACAAGTAAAATTCCCGGGAACGGGCTTCAAAGCAAAAATCGTAAGTCCGATCGGAACGGGGTTTTGCTAATTGAAAACTAATTAAATTTTGGTCATAGGTGTTTTGGTAATTTTTTTGGAGAAAATTATTAACGGTTTCCCAAGTGCTCAAGATCAAAATTAAAATTTTGTGTTGGCTGGGCTATTGCTTTACTATTTCTTGCTTTAAAATTTTTCAAAATTTTATCAGACCTAACTCATCTGATGAGGTTTGATTTATTTTAAATGGCACAAAATTATATCTTAAAATGTTAAAAAATTGTGCGAAAACCCGATTGATGTTTAGTGTTTATTAAAAACACAACTTAAAGCCGGGAATTGTTTATAACGAAAAAACTACAAGTTAAATTGAAACGGGGATTTTTTTAATCGAAAGGTGATTAAATTTTAATCAATAGGTGGTCGGCGATTTTTTGAAAAAAATTATTAGCGGTTTCCCAAGTGCTCAAAATTAAAATTGAAATTTTGCGTTGACCGGGGTATTATTTTACTATTTCTTGCTTTAAAATTTTCAAAATTGTATCAGACCTAACTCATCGGATGATATTTGATTTATTTTAAATGGCACAAAATTATATCTTGGAATTTTCTCAAAAAAAAAATTGTGCGAAAAACCGATTGATGTTTAATGTTTATTAACAACACAACTTAGAGCCGGGAATTGTTTATAACGAAAAAACTACAAGTTAAATTCAAACAGGGATTTTTTTAATCGAAAGGTAATTAAATTTTAATCAATAGGTGGTTCGGCGATTTTTTAAAAAATTCTTAGCGGTTTTCCAAGTGCTTAAGATTAAATTAAAATTTTGCGTTGACCGGGCTATTACTTTACTATTTCTTGCTTTAATATTTTCAAAATTGTATCACACCTAACTCATCGGATGAGATTTGATTTATTTTAAATGGCTCAAAATTATATATTAGCATTTTCTCAAAAAAAAAATTGTGCGAAAAACCGATTGATGTTTAATGTTTATTAACAACACAACTTAAAGCCGGGAATTGTTTATAACGAAAAAACTACAAGTTAAATTCAAACAGGGATTTTTTTAATCGAAAGGTAATTAAATTTTAATCAATAGGTGGTTCGGCGATTTTTTTTTTAAATATTAGCGGTTTTCCAAGTGCTTAAGATTAAATTAAAATTTTGCGTTGACCGGGCTATTACTTTACTATTTCTTGCTTTAAAATTTTCAAAATTGTATCACACCTAACTCATCGGATGAGATTTGATTTATTTTAAATGGCACAAAATTACATCTTGGAATTTTCTAAAAAAAAAAAATTGTGCGAAAAACCGATTGATGTTTAATGTTTATTAACAACACAACTTAAAGCCGGGAATTATTTATAACGAAAAAACTACAAGTTAAATTGAAACAGGGATTTTTTTAATCGAAAGGTGATTAAATTTTAATCAATAGGTGGTTCAGCGATTTTTGGAAAAAATTATTAAGCGCAACGCAAGCGCGCCAAGCTCAAAATTGAAATATCGTCCTGACGACTCTGTAACTTAGCAATTTTTCGCTTTGAGATTTTCAAAATTGAACTCATCCGATGAGTTTTGATTTATTTCAAACCGCAATAAATTATCTCCCATAGTTCTTCCAAAGGAATTCTTTTTTTATACTGTGATTTTTTTTTATTAAAAAAAAATTAAAGCAAGGAATTGTTTATAACGCAAAAACCATAAGTTAGATGGAAACGCGCCTTGCACCAAACGAAAATAATAAAATTTCGTCCAACGGGTGTTTTTGAAAAATTCTTACAAGTTTTAAACGCTCCCCAAAGAAAATATTTATATTCTTCGGGAGTTTTGTAATTCCTCCGAGGAAATGGGCCTGTAACATTTCTTCTTCCTTTTTTAACCCTCCGCATACTAGGTGACTAAATTTCACATGCCATACTAGGTGGGGTTTGCGATACCCCAAAAACAAAATTGTACTTTATTACAGTTAAATGATAAGAAATATATTTTAATAACTAATAAGTAAAAAATATTAAGAAAATCTAACAAGAATTTCATTTTTGCCTCCTTATTGAAATACAAATTAATTTGACGGCAATTTCTTAATGATTCGCAATAGTTTAGAGCGATAAATTACACGAAATATTAATTGAATAATTTTAATCGTTTCCTCTCACTTGCATTGACAAGATTATCGTATCTTCTCGCTCCCTTCCACTCATTGCTATGGTAAATACGTTTTTCGAATATAAAATCGATATTTACTAAATTAAATTAAAGTTTTTGATTTGAAAGAGCACACGGTAAATTATACTAATGTAATAAATACGAGGATGTGCGCATTCGAGCGAAAAGTGGCACATTTCCGAGCGAGGGAGGCAAATGAAGCGCGACGCGGAGCGGCGCGCTTCATTTTCCCGAGATCGGAATGTGCCACTTTGAGCTCGAATGTGCACACTCGGTTTTAAGCGCGATTCACAAAATTTTGCCTAACAAATTAGCCAAAATTTTAATTAAATAATTTAATCGTTTTCTCTCACTCGCACCTACGAAATGGTCGTATCTTTTCGCTCGCTTCCACTCATTGCTATGGTAAATATGTTTTTTAAAGATAAAATTCATATTTATTGAACTTTTAAGTTGTTCCCGAGATCGGAAATGTGCCACTTTGAGCACGAACAACAAACGTCCCGTTTTAACAAAAAAAAATTTTTTTCACGTTAGTTATACCCCACCTAGTACACGGAAGGTTAATTAAGAAGAAACATCAAGTTATTTACATGTGAAATAAGTTAAACTTTTCGAACATTTAATTTTTCAAAAAATACTGCTTAAATAGTTTTTTTTAACAAATCACGCGCCCGAGCGGCTTTTTACCGATACAATTTTAAATGCAATTCGATGCATCGAAATCGCAAAAGTTTGCCGAACGAGCCGCGGGGAATAGATGCGTCGCAAGTCGGCGAAGGATTTTAAAAAGAATAGATTAATAATAACATTAAAGTTGGAGAGTTCCGAAAGCAAAGAACGTAGGAAGGATGTTTCCGCATCGGTCGTCCCAAAGGTGGAAATATACCGACGAGATCAGTACATTATAAAATAAATACTTCACCAGAAACATCTAAGGAATTTTCCATTTCCTTTTTTCACTGCTTTTTCCACTCAAACTATTAAATTATTTATTACTGCCTCGCGAAGAATTTCATTAGGAATTTTATCAATTTGTTAAGCCGGCTCTTTTTTAATTCTTCTTTAATAACTAGGCGATTTTTTTAAAAAAAAATTAGATCTATTTTTGTAACGGAATCTCGCTTTACTTTTCGAAATTGAAATCCTTTTTTTGCGAAGTAAAATTATTTATTACTGAAGAACTATTATTTGTAATGTATTGATTGTAATGTCCGAGACCAATACCGAAATAATTTATTAATGAAGCAATTTTGTTATAAAAATAACATATAATTTTCAAAATAACTGGATCGCATGAAATTCAGATAATCGCCCACAATTTTGATAAGACGGATTGCATTAAGGATTAAAAAAAAATGAGAATTAAAACCTAAGATTGAAAATCTTCAATTACCAGTGACCATTTGTGCAGTTCGCACGCTTTTAATTATCGTTTGTATCGCATTAATAAAAATTGTATGGTCGTTTTTAATTATTTTTAAAGACCATGAAGTTTATCAACAATTTACAAGATCATGAAAATTTTTATTATTTTATTACGATCAAAAATAATTTAATTAACGAATACTGGCCAAAACGGCGTTCGTTGTTTTTTTTTCTTTCAGAAAACAATAAATTTATTAATTCCGAGGACCAGGTCCTGGTGTTGCAGAGCTTTCCTAAACAGCTCGAATTTATTCATAAGAAACAAGTAAATCTTGTTATTCAGACTGCGTTTTTATGCAAAGTTGAATTAAACTTTGAAAATGTCCATTTACTCGATCCCTCGCTGCCTATTGACCCTACTTTTCCGTTTAACGCATTATCCTCCGAATTCTTATCTATCCTTGCTTCACTCATTTCTTTCGAATCCTAAGTTATTTCGACTATGGACACGCTCGAGCGTTCTCAAAATCGGAGAATTAAAACGTCCGGTAATTTCGGGCTGTCCTTTTCCCCATAAAACAATTAATTTTTATGTTGGTGCTTTTTTCTTTAAATTGATAGTTTTTCGCACGAGAAAAATGGCAAAGTGATTGGTTTAGGGACGAAAAAATTTGGATCAGAGAAGCGGTTCTTCGAAACGATAAGAAATTAAATTAATATTTTGCTGGACCTTTAATTTGGGGTCCAAATTGGTTGAAATTTGAAGAATGTTAAATACTGGTGCCGCACAATTTGGTCATAAGGGCGAATCGGGTCAATTGGTCGTCCACTCACCGGCCAGGCTAAATTAATCAGTAGGGCAACCTGTTGTACCTTGGTCTCTTTGTAGTCTTCTGAGAAAGCGAATTGATTATTGTGAATCGCGCTTAAAACCGAGCGCACGCATTCGAGCTCAAAGTGGCACATTTCGGATCTCGGGAAAATGAAGCGCGCCGCTCCGCGTCGCGCTTCATTTGCCTCCCTCGCTCGGAAATGTGCCACTTTAGCTCGAATGCGCGCGTCCTCGTATTTATTTAAATTTATATGAATCTTTAGACGTTTTTCATGTAAAACAAAATTCAGAACTTCTAAATTTTTATGATTTTGTCAAAATTGTATTTATATTTTTCAAGTGAGTAGGGGCTTTATCAAAATAATAATAATTAAATAACTAAAATCAACTCTATATTCTGCATTTAAATTATTAATTATTGTGAATTGTGCTTAGTGGAGTGTGATTCGAGCTCAAAGTGGCACATTCCGATCTCGGAATGAAGCGCGCCGCCCGCGTCGCGCTTCATTTGCCTCCCTCGCTCGGAAATGTGCCACTTTTCGCTCGAATGCGCACGTCTTCGTATTTATTTAAATTTATATGAATCTTTAGACGTTTTTCATGTAAAACAAAATTCAGAACTTCTAAATTTTTATGATTTTGTCAAAATTGTATTTATATTTTTCAAGTGAGTAGGGGCTTTATCAAAATAATAATAATTAAATAACTAAAATCAACTCTATATTCTGCATTTAAATTATTAATTATTGTGAATTGTGCTTAAAGCGGAGTGTGCACATTCGAGCTCAAAGTGGCACATTCCGATCTCGGGAAAATGAAGCGCGCCGCTCCGCGTCGCGCTTCATTTGCCTCCCTCGCTCGGAAATGTGCCACTTTTCGCTCGAATGCGCACATCTTCGTATTTATCGAGTTTATTTATGTTAATTTTTGAGCGTGGTTACATTGAATTTAGTCACGCCAAAGAAGTAGGGGAACTTATTGTACCTTGGTCTCTTTGTACCTAGGGCAACTTTATTTTTTTTAATATTTGCGGGCTTTCGTGACCCGTAATTTTCGATATTTGAAATGCCACATTGACAGACATTAACGTAAAGTTAGCAGCAGCTGGCCAATGTACTTTGTTAATGTATGAGATCAATTGAAATTTTTAATCGACAAAAAGTAAGTATTTTTATATTCTTTTTACTTAAATATCTTATTGATTTTAATTACCTAATAACAAACGACTCATCGCAATAGAAAGATTATTTATTAATGTTTGCATAGTAGTGGTCCGATTTTGGCATAGCATAATCTTTAATTTTATTTTTGAGTTTAAACAGTAAGGGTCGGTGTGTTGTACCTCGGTCGCTGTCAATAAATTGTACTTTGGCCCTATGATCAACGTGCAATAAATAAAAATTTAGATATGCCTTTGTTATAAATTCTTATTTTTTTTTTATTTTGCTTCAGATGACATGCCTCGCAAGTCTAACGAAAAATTTAAATTTTTGCACAAGTTAACCATTAAGTATGTGAAATTTTAGTATACGAGAAAAGTATTGTTAATTTTTGAAACAATTTTAGTGTCATCTCAAAGAAGAATATTAGTAGTTCTTATAATCCAAAAATAAATATATAGTTTTCATAGAACAATGGGTTTTATATGTTTAATGTTCACTGGATTTGGACACAATAAAACAACAATTGTTAAACTTGCAACGTTTCGTTTCTTTTAATGAAATTTTATCGAGCAACCGAAAATTAACAAAGTATAACAACAATAACTACAAGTATTTTATAAATAAAATATAAATTATAAAATACCTTAACAACACAAGAAGGTCTATAACCATTACTTACAACTCAAAAATTCTACATGCATCAAACATGAAAGATTGTAAATATGTAACTATGATTCTAAAAAGAGATTATTTGTAGTTTTATAATTTTGAATTTGAATTTTTTGATTTGATTTTATTTAAGATGTCATTATATATTAAACTAAGGCCTTGAGTATCTGAACGTAAATTTACAGTTTTATTAATTCTGATCTAAACCATTTCACTTAAATTTCTTTTATGTTTATTTTGTTCGCGATGTAAAATAGAAACTTTTTCAAATTGGAATTTATGTCCAACATCAAAATGGTGAATAGCTAATGCTGTTTTGTTTGGTTTAACATAATTTATGTTTTTACAACCGTTTTTATGTTGTTTTAATCTTTCTTCAAGTCTTTGATTCGTTTGACCAATGTAACTACTTCCACAACTACATGGGATTTTATAAATCAAACCAGATTGTCGAAGAAGAGGAATTGGATCTTTTAATTTACTATAAACTGTATTAATTGTTTTTAGATTATAAAATGCTAATTTTCCGCCTCTTGGTCTAATAAAACGATCAATACTACTGGACAATTCTTCGATGTAAGGAAATTTAAAGTATGTTGTTACTTGTTGGACATCTTTTTTGTTATCTACCATTTTATAACTATTTATAAAACGATTAATGAGTTTTATAGGGTAATTATTATTAATAAGAAGATTTTTCATGCGTAGTATATTATCATCATAAAAATCTTCATGGCTTAAACGTAAAGCTCTGTCCATAAGACCTTTAATTACACCTATCTTTTGACTCATTGGGTGATTAGAATAGTAGTTTAATAATCGCCCTGAACTGGTAGGCTTTTGATACTAATTCGTTTTTAAGTTTCCATCTGAACATCTATTTATTTTTACATCTAAAAACAAAGAGAACAGTTATCTTCAATTTCCATGGTAAATTGAATTCTTGGATGGAAGTTGTTGAAACTTGATAACGTGAGATCAATTTTATCTTTAGGAATAGCCATAAAACTATCATCTACATAAAGTTTTAAAATTGGAATTTTAAAAGGTAAAGTTGTTAAAACGTTTTTAACAATATGATTCATCACTAAATCGGCTATGGCTGGGCTGGCTGGGTTACCCATACTACTTCCATCACATTGAAGATAATATTTACCATCAAATAATAGGTAACTGGAATCAAAATAAAATTTTATAAGTTCAATAAGCATATTTCTTGATACTGTTAGAACTTCAGACAAAATATCCCAATCTGTATCAATTATATCCAGTACAAGTGCTTGTGGAATATTAGTGAATAAGGATACCACATCTAACGATACCAAAACATGATTTGGTGGTAAAACTTAATTTTTAACAATGATTGTTTTATTGTGTCCAATTCCAGTGAACATTAAACATATTATAAGCAATTGGACGTGAACATTATGATTAGTGGGTTTTATTTTGCTTAATGTGAATAGAGCCAAGGTACATCACCTCTGTTGTACCTAGGCCATAGATCCACTAATTTTGAAATCTTATAGCAATTTGAATAAACGGTTGGTAATACGTTCAAATATTTTATGATGAATACCTTATTAGTGCCCCACTACGATGCAATTCATTTTATCAACAAATTGTTACATATACCATTTAAAAAAAAATTACAAGTGAAAAAAGGGCCAAGGTACAACAACTTCCTGTAAATCAGTTAACCAGTCAACTGGTTAATGGGGTCACTAATTTAAGCAGTTAATTGGTCAACTAATTTCATCCGTTAACTTGGTTAACTTGCTTAAACTTTACGGCCGACTTAGTCTGCCACTAAATACCTAAATGTTGTTGCATTGGAAAACAAAATTGAAGCACCCTGTATTTCAGGAGAACAAAACCTTTACTGCGACGGGATATTATAACATGGGGTACGGTCGCCAGTACATCGACCGAAGATCAGATTGGCGCGACGTGATCTTGCCCGCGATGCCCACCCAAGCCCCGGGTCTGCAGACGATGAGCTACGTGATAAGGGCCTTGGAACCGGCCCAGATCTACGAGGCCAAGGTGCAGTCGCGGAACAAGTTCGGCTGGAGCCCCGTCTCCGAGGCGTTCACGTTTCAGACAACGGACACCGGTAAGTACTGCAGCAAAAACGTCGCCCTTTCGCTATCTGCATTGTGCCCTTGCACTTTTCTAACGAGAAAATTTCTTTCCATGCACTCCTCCAACCTTTTCTCGCGATTTGGTTTATTTCGGAAAGCAGATTTGACTTTTCCCGATAGACCTCAGTCACCAAGGCATGTTTACGACGGTGAGTGACTTCCATTCGAAAAGAATTAACACATGTGATCGAACCGAAAGCGAAAGCACGTCGTTTTGGCGGCGTCTTTTGCCAAATAACTTGAACCATTACTGACTTGGTTTCATTTCAGAGAACGAAGTGCGAGATTTGGGGATTAGGATATACAATTCGAAGAGCACCAGATGGGCACTTTCCGATTTCCTGTTAGCAATCTGCGTCGTCTTAAAAACTGTAACATAATTAAAAGAAGAGTGCTCTCGTTTTTATTTTGGGTAACGATCTGTTTTTTTTTCAACATAATTCAAAGGAATCACTGGATGGTAATTACACCAAAACTAGGACGGCTACATTTCGCGCTTTTCTTCTGATCATTTGGAAAAGCTTTGAATGTAGCTCCATTACACACCTATTTTGCTATTGAATGTGCACTTACTGTGTTGTATAACGCTCTTTCGTCTATCCACTTCAACATTTTTAATCTGTAATTGTGTTTAGCCCCTAAGTAAGGGGATGGAACGTGCGTTTCGAAGTCGCAAAGGTCCGTTTTCGTTTCGCGAACCTTTTATCAATTTGGGTGTCTGCGTGCGCATGAAATATTTTGCATTTTTTTACAATTCGATATAGAATTTTTTTTTTGTGGTCGACGGTGAAACGGACGTTCCATCCCCTTTGTCGGCTTTGCAAAATAATTAACGGTCAGATTGGCGATCGTTGCGCTCCGAAGGGGTTGCGATTTTAAGTCGTTGGATTTTTGGGGGTGGCAAATCCCGAAAATTGCTAGTTTCCGAGCGACCCTTCGGCCCACTAACGGCAATCGATCGGTTAAGAGAAGAAACGGAACGATATGGAAATGTATTTAAATGCATTTTCGGGATTATTTCAAATATTAGCTGTGCGTATAATTAAATTTTATTATCGGCTTCGATTATTAATTTTGGAGCGGAAATTAACGAGATTTTCATTTCGTTTATTGGTGCACGTATACGCCAATACTGAATTCTATTAAAATAATTCCTGTGTTAAAATTATAACATAGTGCCATACGAACAAAGCAATTTAGCTGTTAAATAATCCCACAAATTAATTAATTGATTACCAGTTAATAGTTGAACGTTTATTATATAGATTTTAATGTATAGATTTATTTATATGTCTGTTTGTCTAAAAAAAAAAATAACGTTCTCATGTACGATACTATAGCTGTATACAGAAGAGTATGTTAAAACACCGGCTAGAATGTTTTATCATTGCAAAGTTTATTTTTGGGAAAATGTGTACGCTTAAATATAAAAAGAGGTGACAAATGTCTTGTCCGTTCAGCCCGAAGTAAAGTTACGGTGTTTTAACAAGGTTGTTTTCCTTGGTTGATTTTTTGTGAAAGGGTCCAAATAGCCTAACAAACTTAACTTTAATTTTCTATTCGTTTCCTTTACGATTATGATCTTGTAACAAGTTTCATACAAAATTATCGGTCGAGTGCCCCCTTCGGAAATGGAACGCTCGATGGCATATCGTCTTCATTCTTGGTGGTGACATTTCAATACCATTGGGAATTGTTTCGAATCGACTTTAACGGAAATCGGAGGATTTGTGGCGGTCCACTGTGTAGAAGAGCAATCAAAATTGTTAATTTTTTGTATTTGGGGTTGGTTTTTATTGGTGATATGCAATTTGACCAGTCAGAAAGTTCGTCAGGTAACCATCCACGCTAAATTGGCTGGTTAAATTAGGTCAGTTAACTGTTTAATCGGTTAAATAGTTAAGTTTGTCCTTTTTCATATATAAAAAGTAGATATTAATTAGAAGTTACATATGGTTAACTAATGTAACCAGATATTTAACCAGTTAATTTAGTGTGCTGACCAACTTATTAAACCGGTCAATGTGGCCAAATTGTCCAGCATTAATTTAAATTATTTAGGCATTGTAATATTAACCCCTTGACATACAATGACGTCTAGGAGACGTCAATCGTTTAGGGTGTCATTGTAGATTTTGACGTCCCTAAGACGTCAAGAACTGTATTCAATTTTATGTTCCGAAAAAGGTTTGTTTTCAACAATAATTTTGTTAAAAGGCACAAAATTGGCGATTTGGGAATTTGGTTATTAATATAATTCTGTAATATTTAATTGCGAATTGTCAGAGAGTAAATTAATTCTTGTAAAGTGTGCTTAAAGCCGAGTGTGCGTTCGAGCTCAGTGGCACATTTCCGATCTCGGAAAATGAAGCGCGCGCCCGCGTCGCGCTTCATTTGCTTCCCTCGCTCGAAAATGTGCCACTTTTCGCTCGAACGCGCACATCTTCGTATTTATTCAATTTGTTTAAATTACTTTTTGGATTTAAAAAGGAAATAGCAATGTATTCAAATAAAACGACATATGCGCAGTAACATATAGTTTGATAACCACTGGTCTAGCTATACACAAGCACAACATAGCGCGTTGTTATATTTAATATAGTCGCGCCAAAGAAGTATTACTTCTAACGTGCGTACATAAGTATATGCACCGGTTTTTTTACATAGAATGAATTTCAGTTTTAAACATTTACCAAAATTATTAAAGTAAACTCGAAGAATAAATTATTTTAAGTTTTTAGACAACTCAAATTAAATAAATTAATAACTTGGAAAATTTTTAACATATATTTAACAACTTTAGAAATTTTTAATTATCAATTTTTTTGTATAACACATTGAATAAAACAAAACTTTATTCGGTAAATTTAAAAGAAAATTTTGATGAAAAAATTATTATGTATTTTCAGAAAACTCAAATAGAGTAAATACAGAATTTGTGGTTTTTCAAAAAACTTTGAAGATCATTAATTTACGCAAATAAAATTAATATTGGAGAAAACTCAATAAATAAATTATCTTAATTGTTCAGAAATATTAAATTTATAAAATTAAATACAGTCAAACCTCGATAGGTCGAAGTTGAAGAGAAACTAAAAATAATTCGCGTTATCAAAAATTCCAGCTATCGATGTAAAAATACTTTTTAGTTTATGTTGTCAAAATTTACTTATTGTTTCTTTTTCTTAATAATTTCCTAGTGATTTCTTGCTAAAACCTAAATCTTGTGTCTTGAACAAGTTGTAATTGGGCTTCATTTATGGAATAATTCAATTTTTAAATATAAAAAAACAATTATATGTTATATATTATATGCATCAAAATTTTAGAATGACTTAGGTGGGGAATGTTAAAAAAAGATTGGCAAACACTGCTCTACATATTTCAAAATATTTTAAAACTATTAATTGTTTATTTTTTGTTATTTGTGTATGCTCATAACAGTTAAGTTGAGCCAAATTAATAGTTTTTTTCGGACTCAGCAAATTCGGTTTTTTTTTGTATGTCATGGGGTTAAAAAGTAAAAAAATTAACTTCATTAGGGCCAAATTATGATCATTCTTTAAAACCTGTAAATAACGCATTTATGAATCGCGAAAATAAAAAGTAATGGAGCTTGTTAGAAGATCATAGCAATAAAATTAGAAAATTAACTTTACCTTGTCTAAATAAAAGAATCCCTTAAATGTAAACCTGCCATTAATACGTATGATCGCTATTTTTGAATGTAAATAATAATCTAGCATAGAAGCTTTCAAGATATTTCTACTTACCTATTATTATACTTATACAGTATTATTGTAAATATTTATAAGTGTATTTTAAGATGTGGATTATTACTAACGTGGACTAAAAAGGTTTTAAAAAGGGGCTTAATTTTAAAAGTATGTTCTGTTTTAAGTGTGAGGCCAACGTGCGCGTCGGGAATGGATGATTTAGGGAAAAGCTCTCTTAAATGTCTAATTAGGAAAAATTATTTTTGTTATGTAAAGTAAGCAGCTTTTAAATGTCGTGATATATAAACATGATAATCAATTTATCCAATGTCCGAGGCACAGGTTTGTCGCTGGAAACGTGTGCTTCGGACCTTGCGTCCATGTATTAACACCCAGAATTGGATAGGATCATTCTGTATAAAACACGTAGTCGTTCACTAACAGTTACTTTCAGCCCAGTTGAACATCTTCGATATTTTCGTAAGGCGCAATTCGCCAGAGATTTGCGATCGTGCAAAATTAATAATTACGAATTGAGACGTTTGGAAAGTCGATGTGAACTGCTAACGTGGTTTCTGACTGCGTTTTAAATGCGAATTACGAAAATATATTTTAATTGGATTTACTGCTAGTGAATAGCAGAAAACAATATACGCCCAAGCATTGGTTTTAAATTGAATGTCGAATTACGGGACTGAATCTAATACTGATATACCTAGTGTATAAATAAACCATGTTTATATTACAATAATTTTCTTATTTTTCAGTTTCGTTGTGCTTTTTGCTTTATTGCCTAAACTAGCAGAAAGCGTTCTCACGATCTCTTATAAAGTAATTAAATTAACATCTTCTTCTTCTTCTTCTTTTGGTGCTTATCCTGTTGGGAAGTTGGCGATCATTCTGGCTATTGCAAATTGATTTAATGCTACTCTAAAAATAGGGGTAGTTGTTAAGGAAAGTCATATTCTAAGAATTTTCAACCAAGATTCTTCAGCGACCTGGTCCACGTTTGCCTATAATTTTTCCTTGTAATATTTGTTGTGGAAAAACCTATCTCGCGTTACGTGGCCCAGGTATTCTAGCTTAAAAGTCTTCATGGCGGTTATTATTCTTGTGGTTTTATTAATTCTACGAAGAACCTCTTCGCTGGTTAGGGGATCTGTCGAAGGACTCCTGAGGGTTCTGCGATACGGCCACATTGCGAATGCTGTTAGTTTTTTTATGCTGGCTTCGGTTAAAGTTGAAGATTCTGCTTCATGGAGTAAGACGGAGAAAACATAACAACGAAGAAGTCTTATTTTAAACGTAATAGTGAGAGTCTTGCTTTTAAAAAATTATGTCATTCTAATATGAATGGTTCTTGCCTTTTCGATGTAACATCGGATTTCTTGGGAATGGTCCCACTGGACGCTCAGGTATGCATATTAACTGTTTCGTTGAATTAAGAATTTAACAATAAATGATTTTCAGAAACGTAAGAAAAACAATAATGATATACACTCTTTGAAGAGCTACCAAAAGTATTACATTCGGACCTGACGAAATGAAGGAAATATTTGGAAAACTAAATTTTAAATTACTGAAGAATGGTTTGAACAAATATCTTATTTTTAATTTTTCAATTGAAGGATTTGGTTTTCAATTCCCTGAAGAGATTACTGCGTTTTAGATCTTTCACAAACAGTTTTATTTTCCAATTTATGAAGGGTTGCTTTTAATGTTACTACTGCACGAACGAATTTAAAATTTGTAAGTTTTATTGTATTGATAACTATTGATAAAATATTAATTACATTTGTCTTTAAGAAATTTTGATGGTATTTCGTTAATTCATCGATGGACTATTAGAAGTTTCTTAAACTATACTAAAACGATATATTTATTGAAAGCGTTTGGGAAGATCCAGATTGATGATTCTACTAAGAATAACGTGATGACAAACAGCATTGAATAAAGTAAAATTGCATTTACATTAATAATTGCTCATATTAGGAGAATTGTTATAATTTTTGTAGATATTTATTTGTATATTGTTTTTTTTGTACTTTTTGTATAGCCTCTGATTAGTTTGTTTTGTTGTCGAGATCATTCGATGATTGATTTTGAGCCTTAGTTGTTAGTTCGTTCTATTTTTGAATACTCATTCCAATTTACCTTTTTTTTGGGTTAAGCAAATCTTATATGAGCATAACGTGATTTGTTAAATAGGGACAGAAATTGTAGTCGTTTAGCTCAATCGTGTACATATGAATACTTGCTAAGTTTTCTATATTTATTAGGAAACACTGTTTCGACTATTGTGTAAAGAATTTTTTAAGTCTTAACGAATAGCAATATTTATAAAACTTTGTGATTGTAAAAATATATGCCTAATTAATTTTCAGAATGTTAAGTTCATTTATTTGAATATGATAGGTTTTTTAGTTAAGATGCACTTTTGGAAGGTTTGTTAATTGTAATATTTTCTGTTTTAATTTCTAACTTGGAATGTTTTTAGATTTTGATACGTCGTAAAATTAAGCCCAACAGATATTCATAATTTTAGAGTTTAGGGAAAAATTAAATAATAGTCCACATAGAGGATGAACCTTTCTTTTTTCACAAGTAAGAGTGTAATAAATAATGAGATAAAACAGAATTTTAAATACCGAATTTATATTTTTCAGGATTTAGATGGTTTTTGGGATACTTCTGATTTTAGGGATTTCAAAATCCAAGCTTATGCTTCGTCTTTAAATCCAGGATAAGGATTCTTAAAATGATTTATAATTTTTTAATTTGTTCAAATAATTTTATAGATTCATCGCGATTCGGGACTTGTTTTTTTACAAAGGTATGAGAATTAAACTTTTCATAGCTCTATCATTGAATATTTTTTCTTTGTAGATCATTTATGGGGATTACTCCTTCTGGTGTAATTCCCATAAATAACGATGTTCTCATCATTCCAGTTTCATTTTCTGGAAGTACCATAATTGTTTTGAACCAGGATGTGCTCTTTTTAAAGTAGATAAGTTGCGTTTAATATTGTTTTTTTTTATAATACATTTATTTAAGGATTAATAAATTTAATTTTTGCAGCATGTGGAATCGAATTGATGTTATTCCAATGCCCAGTTTAAAGACCTTTTCTTGAAATTCAACAATAAATTAATGTAAGTTTAGTAATTTTATTAATACGTAACTGAACACATTTTATTCATTTCTGTTCTGACTTTCGTACAGTATAAATGTGTTTTGAATTCAGATGTTGGATTCAGGATTCTTCAATTATGAATGCTCGCTTTGTTTTTGTCAATGCGTAGTTTAAAACCGTCTTAATGCTCTCCAGTCATGCACGATGTACTGTAAATAAAAATAATCGTTCGATTTAATACAAACGGTGTGTCTTCAAAAAACGCAACGAGTGAGTTGCTCTTTGATCAAAGAAGTCCCCAACGTAGAAGACATGTAAATGGATTCACTAATGCTTCAGAAAACCAGCAACTTATTATATACTGAGTGAGTATTTTAATTTTTCTCATGCTACTAAGGATACCATGACAAAGAGCATTGAATAAAGCTGGTCGTTTGGTAATTTTTGAAATGCTCAATCCTTTCTCGTTTATAAAGTAAAAATTAATGATTTCATTAATATAAAGTACGAACAAATACGTTCGCAATACCCTGTATTGTTTTTTTTTTAACAAAATTAATCAATAATTTTATTTAAAATAATCAAGGCTCTTTTAGTTATCTTTATCGCTTTTGATATCAGGTAACATAGATTTGAGGTCTGAGGATATGACGTATATCAGCACTTCTTACATAAAACTTTCGATTTCTGAATCATTTTTCAATGTACAACGAAGTCGAACGGTTGTGTCTTATTACTCGGGTATTATTACTGCAAATTATTAATAATTAGTGCATTTAATTCTCATTAGAACTCTTTATTTAAGGTAAATACTAATTCCAACAATTTCTTTCTAAATTCGAAAACTTTGTAAAGTATTTCAGCGAATAATGTTTTTCTTTATTTTACAGAAACGAATTTATATGAAGAGGAGCCCTGCATTAACCACCACCCCCTTCAGGCCTCTGCAGATGATTACCATTGTAAATGGCCAACCTACCAAAACTATTCCCATTTTAAAATGATGTAAGTATCTGTTTTATTTTTTTTTCCACATAGAAAACAATTTTTTAAATTTTGGATTGTCAGTATTGATAGTGGGTTAATTAATATTATTCTTATTTTTTTATGATTTTAGAAGCAGCAGAATTTCACCGCCTATATCTCGAAGGGAATTGTGATTGAGTCAAGTAGAGATATCGGGCCCAGCCTGCTCTTTAAAGCTGGGACTTGTTTCAGTTGGATCGACAATTGGTTCTTTCCGGCAATTTCTAAAGGCTAAAGGTAGGTTCAAGATAGTTGGGTTTTTAATATCTCGTTTGTTATGGGATTGTATTTATTTAAAACACCAACATTACATCTCTACGGCCACACTTGTAAATTTGTCATTAATTTGTTAAAATCTTCGACAACAGAGATTTTCAAATATTATCTTATGTCTGGGTTAGCTTACTATTACTATTGTTGTTCTTGTGCATGTAACACTTTGTAAAAATATTTCCATCTACATCATAGGTCAAGCTTTAAATGCAACTCCTGAAAAGCAATTTCAAATTTATAAATCTTAAATTATATGAATCAAAGCTACTTACTGGTTCTTTATATTACACTATCAGTTCTGTATTTGTATAATTATTTATATTTATATGGTTCAATGAGTAAAATATAATAGAAAATTTGAATTAATTAAATTGCATTGCTACTTCATATAAGCGTTAATAATTTAATTATTCTTTGGTTACTCTAAAAATTACATTTTTGCTTCAACTCCATTTATGTTTGACTTATATAAAGATCCAATATTTGTCCATAGATTAATCCATATACATTTAATAGTTCATAATTAACTAAAAGCAAGTAATTGAATTATAAATGTTTCATCTCCCGATGTACTGCTTATACATACACAAAACAAGGAGTAAAAGAATGCCATATTTTATAATAGTTAATAGTTGTAACACTTTGTAAATATTTCCATCTACATCGTACGTCAAGCTTTAAAACTTTTAAATGCAGTGCCTAAAAAGCAATTTCAAATTTATAAATGAATCTTACATTATATGAATCAAAGCTACTTACTGGTTCGACGAGTAAAATATAATAGAAAATTTGAATTAATTAAATTGCATTGCTACTTCATATAAGCGTTAATAATTTAGTTTTTGATTTATATAAAGATCCAATAATATTTGTCCATAGATTAATCCATATACATTTAACAGTTCTATAATTAACTAAAAGCAAGTAACTGAATTATAAATGTTTCATCTCCGTATGTACTGCTTATACATACACAAAACAAGGATTACAAGAATGCCATATTTTATGATGGCTAAATAATAACGAAGAAGTCCAATGAAAGGTATATATTGAATTAAATCTTCATACCATGGATATACATTTAACGTTCTATATTAAGTATATCTACAATAATCATTAATAGAATGACAAGTGTGGTTAAAAGCTAACTATTAATTTCTGTTTGCACTTGAAGGGTTTTGTTTTTAGGGTAGAAAACATACATCGGTTGTATGTTTAATGTCCTTCAAACCTTGTTCCACTTAAGTTTACGTTACGTATTTTAAATTATAAAATATAATTTTAATTCTTACATTTCTATTTCAATACTTTTCAAATATTATCTTATGTCATTATTGCAATAACATATTTATACACATTAGTTAGTTTAATATTAAACAAACTCTTGTAGCAATTTTATTGTTATATCTACAGGGAAACTATCCTTACCGACCACATATAAAATGCCATTGTAATTCTTACATTTCTATTTCAATATTTTTCAAATATTATCTTATGTCTTTATTGTAATAACAAATTTATTCACAATGGTTAGCTTACTAGTAAACAAATCCTGGTGATGAATTATAATGTTATACCTCTGGGAAAACTACATCTAGCAATTACATATAAAATTGTTGTTCTTGTGCATGTATCACTTTGTAAATATTTCTATCTACATCACAGGTCAAGCTTTAAGTTTTAAATGGAGTGCCTAAAAAGCAATTTCAAATTTATAAATTAATCTTACATTATATGTATCAAAGCTACTTATTGGTCCTTTATATTATACTATCAGTTCTATATTTGTATAATTATTTATTTTTATATGGTTCGACGAGTAAAATATAATAGCAAATTTTAATTAATTAAATTGCATTGCTACTTCATATAAGAGTTGAAAATTTAGTTATTCTTTGGTTACACTAAGTCATATTTTCGCTTCAATTCCATTTATGTGTGATTTCTATAAAGATCCACTATTTGTCCATAAATTAATCCATATACATTTAATAGTTCTTAAATTAACTAAAAGCAAGTAATTGAATTATAAATGTTTCATCTCCCGATGTACTGCTTATACATACACTAAATATTTGTTAATTATGTTTATTGTTCTTAATATTTGAATGTGCCTTTATTTATATTTTCTACTTGTGAATTGTTGTTCTTATGCATGTAACACTATAAATATTTCCATCTACATCATAGGTCAAGCGTTAAATGTAATTCCTAAAAAGCAATTTCAAATTTATAAATTAATCTTACATTATATGAATCAAAGCTACTTACTGGTTCGACGAGTAAAATATAATTTTGAATTAATTAAATTGCATTGCTAGTTCATATAAGCGTTGATAATTTAGTTATTCTTTGGTTACATTAAAAATTATATTTGTCCATAGATTAATCCATATACATTTAACAGTTCTAAAATTAACTAAAAGTAAGTAATTGAATTATAAATGTTTCATCTCCCGATGTACTGCTTATACATACACAAAGCAAGGATTAAAAGAATGCCATATTTTATGATGGTTAAATAATAACGAAGAAGTCCAATGGAGGGTATATATTCAATTAAATCTTCATACCATGGATATACATTTAACGTTCTATATTAAGTATATCTACAATAATAATTATTAGAATGATAAGTGTGGTTATAAGCTTCGCTATTAATTTCTGTTTGCATTTGAAGGGTTTTGTTTTTAGGGTAAAAACCATACATCGGTTGTATATTTAATGTCCTACAAACCTTGTTCCATTTAAGTTTACGTTACGTATTTTAAATTATAAAATGTAATTTTAATTCTTACATTTCTATTTCAATACTTTTCAAATATTATCTTATGTCATTATTGCAATAACAAATTTATACACATTAGTTAGTTTAATATTAAACAAACTCTTGTAGCAATTTTATTGTTATATCTACAGGGAAACTATCCTTAGCGACCACATATAAAATGCAATTGTAATTCTTACATTTCTATTTTCAATACTTTTCAAATATTGTCTTATGTCTTGATTGTAATAACAAATTTATTCACAATGGTTAGCTTACTAGTAAACAAATCCTGGTGGTGAATTATAATGTTATACCTCTGGGGAAACTACCTCTAGCAATTACATATAAAATTGTTGTTCTTGTGCATGTATCACTTTGTAAATATTTCTATCTACATCATATGTCAAGCTTTAAGTTTTAAATGCAGTGCCTAAAAAGCAATTTCAAATTTATGAATTAATCCTTCATTATATAAATTAAATCTACTTACTGGTTCTTTATATTATACTATCAATTCTTTATTAGTATAATTGTTTATGATTATATGCTTAACGAGTAAAATATAATAGAAAATTTGAATTAATTAAATAGCATTGCAAATTCATTTAATATTTTATAATTTACTTATTCTTTGGTTAAACTAAGTCACATTTTTGCTTCAACTCCACTTATGTGTGATTTATATAAAGATCAATAATATTCGTCCATAGATTAATCCATATACATTTAACAGTTCTATAATTAACTAAAAGCAAGTAATTGAATTATAAATGTTTCATCTCCCGATGTACTGCTTATACATACACAAAATATTTGTTAATTATGTTTATTGTTCTTCTTAGAATTTTAGTGTGCCTTTATTTATATTTTCCACTTGTGAATTCTTGTTCTTATGCATATAACACTTTATAAATATTTCCATCTACATCATAGGTCAAGCGTTAAGTATTAGATGCAGTACCTAAAAACCAATTTCAAATTTATGAATTAATCTTACATTATATGAATCACAGCTACTTACTGGTTCTTTATATTATACTATCAGTTCTATATTTGTATAATTATCTATAATTATATGGTTGGACGAGTAAAATATAATAGAGAATTTCAATTAATTAAATTGCATTGCTACTTCATATAAGAGTTGATAATTTAGTTATTCTTTGGTTACACTAAAAATTACATTGTTGCTTCAACTCCATTTTTGTTTGATTTATAATGATATTATAATAATATTTGTCCATAGATTAATCCATATACATTTGGTTCATTGATGAACGATGAGCCCATGAAGGATATTACTGGGCCAGGGATGACATCACCAGAAGAAGAGAGGAGATCTCCCAACACGTGGAAAGAAAATCACCAAAGCAATATCCGAAAGGAACCTGTAAGGCAGAGATTGGGAGAACCGGGAGGCCTGGAGATTGGATGCCGCAAAACGTCGACAGACGTTATAAAAACGGCTTTATTTATGTATAGATATATTCCTTAGCTTGTAAGAATTTGTTATTTAGTTGTTGGTTCCTTTGGGTGTTATCGAGATATGATGTATCGTTTGGTTCAAAATTTAGTTTGGGTAGTCATACCCTTCCAAGACATACTAATGCGGTGTTTTTATTTTGATTAAAAATAGAATAATATAGGAACATGGTTTATAAAATAAATTCTGATGTGTTCTTAGACATTATTTCTTCGTAGATGTAAGTGAGCTGATAACAGCAAAGGTTTCTTGTGCTGTGCACGAGTCCTTGCTGTTTGACCCATTGTGTTAGGATAATTTTTAAGTTCCCACATACACAGATACACACATTTGTAGCTTCAATTTCTTATTTGTTTGATTTTTAAATATTGAATTAGCATTACATTTTCAAATTCTACATTTTAATTCAAACTCTTAATAACATTAAAAAAACAACAATTTTTTTTGAAAATAATTTTTTATTAAAAATGATTAAATATATTTGGAGTAAAACATTATTATCAATAATAATCAATCAATAATTGCATTTAAATTACATTTTTAAATTAAAAATTTAATACTACATTTTTTTCGATTGTTTAGAACTGGGTTTTTAATAAACATTTTTTTACATATATTAATTTATGGAAGTTAATAAAATAAAAATTCAAATTAAACAAATGAACACAACCCACATAATTACAGAAGGTGGGAAAAGTATTAAAATGTGTATAAAGAGAAAAAAATAAACTAAAAGGATCATTTTACTTTATAATAAATCTTAAGATATAATGTCTAAGAAATATCACGGTTTTTTTGATACACAAAGGGGAACTTTTTGTCCCAAATTTAGAGCAAATAAAAGAAGGTTTTCAAAGGGTAGCGAAAAAAAAAATACACCACTACTTCTGCAGTTTATTCGTACACGTGCACATATACTTTTATAAATTAAGACTTGTATCTTTCAACATTTTAAATTGCTTCATCATCAGGGATGGCTTTAAACATTTCTAAATTAATTTAAAATATCTTGCATAGTGATAATTATTGTTTTTATTAGATCTTTGTGCAACAAACAACATGTTTTTATTTTCTTAAATTAATTACTTTGGATTTTATTTGAAATTTAAATACGGTGTAATTTTACGGAATTTTTTTCGCAGTTTCAATCACACTTTAGTCACTTATTACTTTTACATTATTTTCTTATTTTGATGAGGTTTTAATTTTACTTTTTACTTTCAAATTATTTATATTAAATTTATTTTAGTCTTCTTTTTACATCTAAACTTAATTTATTTGCTTTACTAAAATGTTTATGTGTTAAATTTATATTAACTTTTTTTTTACATTATTTTTATTTTTGATTTACCTCATTTTCTTAAGATTTTACATACTGCTCTACATCATTTGCATTTAGTTTTTCTCCTACTTTTAAAAACATTATTAGATATTAAACTTATTGTATTTAATTCATTTTTTTACATAAAATTGTTTATTTATATTAAATTTTGTGAAAACTTAATTATTTGGAGTAACTGGGATGGTATTGCCTTTTGGAAATTTTTTTTATTCGAATCAGCTATGAGCTATCGTTTAATAATAAGTCTATGCTGTAGTAGATGCTAAGATTATTATTTATAATTCTATTTTATGCTTATATTAATTTTATAGTTAGTAAGTAAGTTGTTTTTTGTAACTATTTGTTTCTTTGTTGAAAAAGATCCGGGGTTAGTTCTTTAAAAATGTAAGTCGAAGTGTAATTGCTCTTTGAAATCGTTTAAGAAAAGGTCATTTCATTTTAACTAAAGAAAATGTATAATACGGTATGTAAATAAGGTCATGGTATATTCTTAGATGTTGTTTCTTTTTAGCTGAAGACAGTCGTGGCTACCTGTGCTGTGCACGGGGGACCCACTGTTTGATGCATTGTTTTAGGGTAATTCATAAGTTTCTTGCACACCACACTTTTAAAATGCTTATGATTATGTTCGTATTAATTTATTTTTCTAAATTGTTTTCTTTTAATTGAAAGTAGACGTATTCAGTTTACTTAATTATTTTTTTTGGAATTTGTCAAAAATTACCACTTCTAATACTTTTCGTTTTCTTTTTATTTAATTTATTATTTTTTGGACTTTCTTTTTTAATATTTCACTTTTTTATCTTTTAAATACTTACCTTTCTTCTTTGTTGTCTTCCCTTTGATTTATGTAGCACTTTGAAAAACATTTGACTTTTATTTATTATTATTACTTTTATAAAATAATAACGCCACTCCACACACATATTATTATTTTATCTTTTCACACACACTTAAAACACCTTCCTTTTCCCTTTTATTTATAGTGTGCAATTAATAAACAATTGTAAAAAAAGTTGCAATCCCAAGATTGACGTGCAAATCACTCTTAGTTTACACATTACTCATAAGGTTTCATCTTAATTCATTACAATAAAAACAATCGTAAGGGTTGCAACTTTTTATTATGATAAAACTTGGTTATTTTAATTAATTATAATAATTATTACAATTTATATTAATTAATTATTAAATGAATATAAAATAAATAATTATATTAATAATGTACTTATAATTTAAAACAGATAAGAAGTTTTAATTATCTATTTTTGAAGTCCGCGGCTTCAAAAATAAATAATTCAACCATTTAAAGATTTTCGCACAGATCAGGAACTTTAAATGGTTTAATTATTTATTATTGAAGTCGCGCACTTGAAAAATGTGTAATTCAAACTTCTTAACTGTTAAATGTAAGCTCTGTAAAACAAGTTGTATGTACACATTATTATATAAAATAAAGAGTCTTTATCGTTACTTGAGATTTAATAAATTTAATAAATGTAAGCAAGAGCAAGAGCAAGAGTCAGGTGGGCTTTTACATGTAAAACTTGAACATTTAAAATAAAAATTAAATTAATAGTGTATAAACATTACTATTTATACAATTTAAAACACAGATAAAGCATATAGCTTGGTAGCTCAGTGGTAAAATACCGTTGTTTGATAGCAACGGTTTGCCACGGTCTGGGGTTCGATTCCCAAACAAGGCAAGGAAATTAAATTTTTAAAAATCTCTAAGAAATATCCAACGAGCAACGAGCCGAACGAGACGAATGACGAATGACGAATGACCGTAGGATCCTCGTGATTCAAAAAATATTTTTAAAAATCTCTAAGATAAACCCTCGGCCGACTCGGCCGACTCGGCCGACTGTCAATCGCGATTTGCGAAATTATATTTTGAAAACATTGGCAAAACGACTTAAAAATTTTTATAGCCCGAGGCTACAAAGATTTTCGCAAAGATAAGAGGCTTTATTTTATTGCGTGGGCCGGTCCACGCTCCAGCGCGTTTTGAAAACATTGGCAAAACGATTTAAAAACTTTTATAGCCCGAGGCTACAAAGATTTTCGCAAAGATAAGAGGCTTCTTTTTATTGCTTGGGCCGTTTTACGCTCCAGCGCGTTTGGAAAACATTGGCAAAACGACTTAAAAATTTTTATAGCCCGAGGCTACAAAGATTTTCGCAAAGATAAGAGGCTTTATTTTATTGCGTGGGCGGTCCACGCTCCAGCGCGTTTGAAAACATTGGCAAAACGTTTACTTTATAGCGGGCTAAAGATTTTGCAAGATAAGAGGCTTTTTATTGCTTCCAATGTTTTCCAAACGCGCTGGAGCGTAAAACGGCCCAAGCAATAAAAAGAAGCCTCTTATCTTTGCGAAAATCTTTGTAGCCTCGGGCTATAAAAATTTTTAAGTCGTTTTGCCAATGTTTTCAAAATATAATTTCGCAAATCGCGATTGACAGTCGGCCGAGTCGGCCGAGTCGGCCGAGGGTTTATCTTAGAGATTTTTAAAAATATTTTTTGAATCACGAGGATCCTACGGTCATTCGTCATTCGTCATTCGTCTCGTTCGGCTCGTTGCTCGTTGGATATTTCTTAGAGATTTTTAAAAAATTTTTAATTTTTGCCTATGTTTGTCAATAACGTGCAAATCGCGATTGCTCAACGGTCCAGAGCTACAAGTATGCTTTATCTTGTAAATTTGTAATAAATATTAATGTTTATCCATATGTATTTCATTTAAATTGTTCAACGTTTTACTGAGCTACCGCTTTGCTCTGTTTGTTAATTTATTAGAATTTTTAAAATTTAATTATCCTAAATGCCTTAGTTTTAATGAACCCCAGACTGCACGTTGCTACAAACAACGTTTTTACACTGAGCTACTAAGCTACTTTATCTGTTTATAAATTGTGTAAATACAATGTTTATACGACTTAATTAAATTTAATTTTTATTTTAAATGTTCAATTTTACATTTAAAGTTCCTGATCTGTGCGAAAATCTTTAAATGGTTGAATTATTTATTTTTAAGACTTCAAAATAGATAATTAAAACTTTTTATCTGTTTTAAATTATAAGTACATTATTAATATAATTATTTATTTTATATTCATTTAATAATTTTAATTAAATTGTAATAATTATTATAATTAATTAAAATAACCAAGTTTTATCATAATAAAAAGTTGCAACCTTACGATTGTTTTTATTGTAATGAATTAAGATGAAACCTTATGAGTAATGTGTAAACTAAGAGTGATTTGCACGTCAATCTTGGGATTGCAACTTTTTTTACAATTGTTTATTAATTGCACACTATAAATAAAAGGGAAAAGGAAGGTGTTTTAATGTTGTGAAAAGATAAAATAATAATATGTGTGTGGAGTGGCGTTATTATTTTATAAAAGTAATAATAATAAATAAAAGTCAAATGTTTTTCAAAGTGCTACATAAATCAAAGGGAAGACAACAAAGAAGAAAGGTAAGTATTTAAAAGATAAAAAAGTGAAATATTAAAAAAGAAAGTCCAAAAAATAATAAATTAAATAAAAAGAAAACGAAAAGTATTAGAAGTGGTAATTTTTGACAAATTCCAAAAAAAATAATTAAGTAAACTGAATACGTCTACTTTCAATTAAAAGAAAACAATTTAGAAAAATAAATTAATACGAACATAATCATAAGCATTTTAAAAGTGTGGTGTGCAAGAAACTTATGAATTACCCTAAAACAATGCATCAAACAGTGGGTCCCCCGTGCACAGCACAGGTAGCCACGACTGTCTTCAGCTAAAAAGAAACAACATCTAAGAATATACCATGACCTTATTTACATACCGTATTATACATTTTCTTTAGTTAAAATGAAATGACCTTTTCTTAAACGATTTCAAAGAGCAATTACACTTCGACTTACATTTTTAAAGAACTAACCCCGGATCTTTTTCAACAAAGAAACAAATAGTTACAAAAAACAACTTACTTACTAACTATAAAATTAATATAAGCATAAAATAGAATTATAAATAATAATCTTAGCATCTACTACAGCATAGACTTATTATTAAACGATAGCTCATAGCTGATTCGAATAAAAAAAATTTCCAAAAGGCAATACCATCCCAGTTACTCCAAATAATTAAGTTTTCACAAAATTTAATATAAATAAACAATTTTATGTAAAAAAATGAATTAAATACAATAAGTTTAATATCTAATAATGTTTTTAAAAGTAGGAGAAAACTAAATGCAAATGATGTAGAGCAGTATGTAAAATCTTAAGAAAATGAGGTAAATCAAAAATAAAAATAATGTAAAAAAAAAGTTAATATAAATTTAACACATAAACATTTTAGTAAAGCAAATAAATTAAGTTTAGATGTAAAAAGAAGACTAAAATAAATTTAATATAAATAATTTGAAAGTAAAAAGTAAAATTAAAACCTCATCAAAATAAGAAAATAATGTAAAAGTAATAAGTGACTAAAGTGTGATTGAAACTGCGAAAAAAATTCCGTAAAATTACACCGTATTTAAATTTCAAATAAAATCCAAAGTAATTAATTTAAGAAAATAAAAACATGTTGTTTGTTGCACAAAGATCTAATAAAAAAACAATAATTATCACTATGCAAGATATTTTAAATTAATTTAGAAATGTTTAAAGCCATCCCTGATGATGAAGCAATTTAAAAATGTTGAAAGATACAAGTCTTAATTTATAAAAAGTATATGTGCACGTGTACGAATAAACTGCAGAAGTAGTGGTGTATTTTATTTTTCGCTACCCTTTTGAAAACCTTCTTTTATTTGCTCTAAATTTGGGACAAAAAGTTCCCCTTTGTGTATCAAAAAAACCGTGATATTTCTTAGACATTATATCTTAAGATTTATTATAAAGTAAAATGATCCTTTTAGTTTATTTTTTTCTCTTTATACACATTTTAATACTTTTCCCACCTTCTGTAATTATGTGGGTTGTGTTCATTTGTTTAATTTGAATTTTTATTTTATTAACTTCCATAAATTAATATATGTAAAAAAATGTTTATTAAAAACCCAGTTCTAAACAATCGAAAAAAATGTAGTATTAAATTTTTAATTTAAAAATGTAATTTAAATGCAATTATTGATTGATTATTATTGATAATAATGTTTTACTCCAAATATATTTAATCATTTTTAATAAAAAATTATTTTCAAAAAATTGTTTTTTTAATGTTATTAAGAGTTTGAATTAAAATGTAGAATTTGAAAATGTAATGCTAATTCAATATTTAAAAATCAAACAAATAAGAAATTGAAGCTACAAATGTGTGTATCTGTGTATGTGGGAACTTAAAAATTATCCTAACACAATGGGTCAAACAGCAAGGACTCGTGCACAGCACAAGAAACCTTTGCTGTTATCAGCTCACTTACATCTACGAAGAAATAATGTCTAAGAACACATCAGAATTTATTTTATAAACCATGTTCCTATATTATTCTATTTTTAATCAAAATAAAAACACCGCATTAGTATGTCTTGGAAGGGTATGACTACCCAAACTAAATTTTGAACCAAACGATACATCATATCTCGATAACACCCAAAGGAACCAACAACTAAATAACAAATTCTTACAAGCTAAGGAATATATCTATACATAAATAAAGCCGTTTTTATAACGTCTGTCGACGTTTTGCGGCATCCAATCTCCAGGCCTCCCGGTTCTCCCAATCTCTGCCTTACAGGTTCCTTTCGGATATTGCTTTGGTGATTTTTCTTTTCCACGTGTTGGGAGATCTCCCTCTCTTTCTTCTGGTGATGTCATCCCTGGCCCAGTAATATCCTTCATGGGCTCATCGTTCATCAATGAACCAAATGTATATGGATTAATCTATGGACAAATATTATTATAATATCATTATAAATCAAACAAAAATGGAGTTGAAGCAACAATGTAATTTTTAGTGTAACCAAAGAATAACTAAATTATCAACTCTTATATGAAGTAGCAATGCAATTTAATTAATTGAAATTCTCTATTATATTTTACTCGTCCAACCATATAATTATAGATAATTATACAAATATAGAACTGATAGTATAATATAAAGAACCAGTAAGTAGCTGTGATTCATATAATGTAAGATTAATTCATAAATTTGAAATTGGTTTTTAGGTACTGCATCTAATACTTAACGCTTGACCTATGATGTAGATGGAAATATTTATAAAGTGTTATATGCATAAGAACAAGAATTCACAAGTGGAAAATATAAATAAAGGCACACTAAAATTCTAAGAAGAACAATAAACATAATTAACAAATATTTTGTGTATGTATAAGCAGTACATCGGGAGATGAAACATTTATAATTCAATTACTTGCTTTTAGTTAATTATAGAACTGTTAAATGTATATGGATTAATCTATGGACGAATATTATTGGATCTTTATATAAATCACACATAAGTGGAGTTGAAGCAAAAATGTGACTTAGTTTAACCAAAGAATAAGTAAATTATAAAATATTAAATGAATTTGCAATGCTATTTAATTAATTCAAATTTTCTATTATATTTTACTCGTTAAGCATATAATCATAAACAATTATACTAATAAAGAATTGATAGTATAATATAAAGAACCAGTAAGTAGATTTAATTTATATAATGAAGGATTAATTCATAAATTTGAAATTGCTTTTTAGGCACTGCATTTAAAACTTAAAGCTTGACATATGATGTAGATAGAAATATTTACAAAGTGATACATGCACAAGAACAACAATTTTATATGTAATTGCTAGAGGTAGTTTCCCCAGAGGTATAACATTATAATTCACCACCAGGATTTGTTTACTAGTAAGCTAACCATTGTGAATAAATTTGTTATTACAATCAAGACATAAGACAATATTTGAAAAGTATTGAAAATAGAAATGTAAGAATTACAATTGCATTTTATATGTGGTCGCTAAGGATAGTTTCCCTGTAGATATAACAATAAAATTGCTACAAGAGTTTGTTTAATATTAAACTAACTAATGTGTATAAATTTGTTATTGCAATAATGACATAAGATAATATTTGAAAAGTATTGAAATAGAAATGTAAGAATTAAAATTACATTTTATAATTTAAAATACGTAACGTAAACTTAAATGGAACAAGGTTTGTAGGACATTAAATATACAACCGATGTATGGTTTTTACCCTAAAAACAAAACCCTTCAAATGCAAACAGAAATTAATAGCGAAGCTTATAACCACACTTATCATTCTAATAATTATTATTGTAGATATACTTAATATAGAACGTTAAATGTATATCCATGGTATGAAGATTTAATTGAATATATACCCTCCATTGGACTTCTTCGTTATTATTTAACCATCATAAAATATGGCATTCTTTTAATCCTTGCTTTGTGTATGTATAAGCAGTACATCGGGAGATGAAACATTTATAATTCAATTACTTACTTTTAGTTAATTTTAGAACTGTTAAATGTATATGGATTAATCTATGGACAAATATTGGATCTTTATATAAGTCAAACATAAATGGAGTTGAAGCACAAATATAATTTTTAGTGTCACCAAAGAATAACTAGATTATTAACGCTTATATGAAGTAGCAATAGAATTTAATCAATTCAAATTTTCAATTATATTTTACTCATCGAACCATATAAATATAAATAATTATATAAATATAGAACTGACAATATACTATAAAGAACCAGTAAGTAGCTTTGATTCATATAATGTAAGATTAATTTATAAATTTGAAATTGCTTTTTAGGCACTGCCTTTAAAACTTTTAAAGCTTGACCTATGATGTAGATGGAAATATTTACAAAGTGTTACAACTATTAACTATTATAGAATATAGCATTCTTTTACTCCTTGTTTTGTGTATGTATAAGCAGTACATCGGGAGATGAAACATTTATAATTTAATTACTTGCTTTTAGTTAATTAAGAGCTATTAAATGTATATGGATTAATCTATGGACAAATATTGGATCTTTATATAAGTCAAACATAAATGGAGTTGAAGCACAAATATAATTTTTAGTGTAACCAAAGAATAACTAAATTATTAACGCTTATATGAAGTAGCAATGCAATTTAATTAATTCAAATTTTCTATTATATTTTACTCATTGAACCATATAAATATAAATAATTATACAAATACAGAACTGATAGTATAATATAAAGAACCAGTAAGTAGCTTTGATTCATATAATTTAAGATTTATAAATTTGAAATTGCATTTAAAGCTTGACCTATGATGTAGATGGAAATATTTTTACAAAGTGTTACATGCACAAGAACAACAATTTTATATGTAATTGCTAAGGGTAGTTTCCCTGTATGTGTAACATTATAATTCACCACCAGGATTTGTTTAATAGTAAGCTAACCCAGACATAAGATAATATTTGAAAAGTATTGAAATAGAAATGTAAGAATTATAATTGCATTTTATATGTGGATCTCTGTTTTCGAAGATTTTAACAAATTAATGACAAATTTACAAGTGTGGCGGTAGAGATGTAATGTTGGTGTTTTAAATAAATACAATCCCATAAGAAAACGAGATATTAAAAACCCAACTATCTTGAACCTACCTTTAGCCTTTAGAAATTGCCGGGAAGAACCAATTGTCGATCCAACTGAAACAAGTCCCAGCTTTAAAGAGCAGGCTGGGCCCGATATCTCTACTTGACTCAATCACAATTCCCTTCGAGCTATAGGCGGTGAAATTCTGCTGCTTCTAAAATCATAAAGAAATAAGATTAATATTAATTAACCCACTATCAATACTAACAATCCAAAATTTAAAAAATTGTTATCTATGTGGAAAAAAAATAAAACTGAAACTTACATCATTTTAAAATGGGAATAGTTTTGGTAGGTTGGACATTTACAATGGTAATCATCTGCAGAGGCCTGAAGGGGGTGGTGGTTAATGCAGGGCTCCTCTTCATATAAATTCGTTTCTGTAAAATAAAGAAAAACATTATTCGCTGAAATACTTTACAAAGTTTTCGAATTTAGAAAGAAATTGTTGGAATTAGTATTTACCTTAAATAAAAAGTTCTAATGAGAATTAAATGCACTAATTATTAATAATTTGCAGTAATAATACCCGAGTAATAAGACACAACCGTTCGACTTCGTTGTACATTGAAAAATGATTCAGAAATCGAAAGTTTTATGTAAGAAGTGCTGATATACGTCATATCCTCAGACCTCAAATCTATGTTACCTGATATCAAAAGCGATAAAGATAACTAAAAGAGCCTCGATTATTTTAAATAAAATTATTGATTAATTTTGTTAAAAGAAAAACATAATACATGGTATTGCGAACGTATTTGTTCGTACTTTATATTAATGAAATCATTAATTTTTACTTTATAAACGAGAAAGGATTGAGCCTTTCAAAAATTACCAAACGACCAGCTTTATTCAACGCTCTTTGTCATGGTATCCTTAGTAGCATGAGAAAAATTAAATTACTTACTCAGTATATAATAAGTTGCTGGTTTTCTGAAGCATTAGTGAATCCATTTACATGTCTTCTACGTTGGGGACTTCTTTGATCAAAGAGCAACTCACTCGTTGCGTTTTTTGAAGACACACCTTTTGTATTAAATCGAACGATTATTTTTATTTATAGTACATCGTGAATTACTGGAGAGCATTAAGACGGTTTTAAACTACGCATTGACAAAAACAACGCGAGCATTCATAATTGAAGAATCCTGCATCCAACATCTGAAATCAAAACACATTTATAATGTACAATAGTCAGAACAGAAATGAATAAAATGTGTTCAGCTGGGTATTTATAAAATTACTAAACTTACCTACCTTAATTGATTGTTGAATTTCAAGAAAAGGTCTTTAAACTGGGCATTGGAATAACATCAATTCGATTCCACATGCTGCAAAAATTAAATTTATTAATCCTTAAATAAATCTATTATAAAAAAACAATATTAAATGCAACTTATCTACTTTAAAAAAAGCACGTCCTGGTTCAAAACAATTATGGTACTTCCAGAAAATGAAACTGGAACGATGAGAACATCGTTATTTATGGGAATTACACCAGAAGGAGTAATCCCCATAAATGATCTACAAAGAAAAAATATTCAATGATAGAGCTATGAAAAGTTTAATTCTCATACCTTTGTAAAAAAACAAGTTCCGAATCGCGATGAATCTATAAAATTATTTTAACAATTAAAAAATTATAAATAATTTTAATAATCCTTATCTTGGATTTAAAGACGAAGCATAAGCTTAGATTTTGAAATCCCTAAAATCAGAAGTATCCCAAAAACCATCTAAATCCTGAAAAATATAAATTCGGTATTTACAATTGTGTTTTATCTCATTATTTATTACACTCTTACTTGTGAAAAAAAAGGTTCATCCTCTATGTGGACTATTATTTAATTTTTCCCTAAACTCTAAAATTATGAATATCTGTTGGGCTTAATTTTACGACGTATCAAAATCTGAAAAAATTCCAAGTTAGAAATTAAAACAGAAAATATTACAATTAACAAACCTTGCAAAAGTGCATCTTAACTAAAAAACCTATCATATTCAAATAAATGAACTTAACATTCTGAAAATTAATTAGGCATATATTTTTACAATCACAAAGTTTTATAAATATTGCTATTCGTTAAGACTTAAAAAATTCTTTACACAATAGTCGAAACAGTGTTTTCTAATAAATATAGAAAACTTAGCAAGTATTCATATGTACACGATTGAGCTAAACGACTACAATTTCTGTCCCTATTTAACAAATCACGTTATGCTCATATAAGATTTGCTTAACGCAAAAAAAGGTAAATTGGAATGAGTATTCAAAAATAGAACGAACTAACAACTAAGGCTCAAAATCAATCATCGAATGATCTCGACAACAAAACAAACTAATCGGAGTCTATACAAAAAGTACAAAGAAACAATATACAAATAAATATCTACAAAAATTATAACAATTCTCCTAATATGAGCAAGTATTAATGTAAATGCAATTTTTACATCATTTTATAAAGCAGAAATCGCACATGTAACAAGATTTAGTACATACAAAATGGCAAAGAAACATTTCGTTTGTAACCCAACAATTAGGCCAACGAATCACCTTCGTCGATATTTATGAACAAAAAATATAAAAATATATATTTTATCTTATTCTTTAACTACTCATATAATATCTTTGGTATAATATAATAATCAGATCCTCTCGTCGATTTAAGAAAGAATACTTTAAGCAACTTAAGCAACTTCGTTTAGTTCTGGAAGCTCACGATTGATTCAATTCAACAAATTTTCTCTACTATTTTCGAAATGAATAGGACCAAAAATTATGTTTCTAACTCGTTCCGGAAAGCAAACTAACATATTACCAATAATAAATTTTCCTAATTTAGTACGTAAGTAATTTTCTTCAAGAATTGACGTTCAAAAATCGGCATCAAAGAGCCCAAAACACACACACAGAAAAACCTGATATGTACAGACACAATCAAGCTCATTAATGTAACAGTACTCTTTGATTAATTTTTAATCAGATAATTCGGTCAATTAATTTAATTGTCTAAATTTACAATAAGACATGTTTGTTTCGGCGTTTAAAAAACCATTCCGTTCGTCAACAAACGCGTTTTCAAAGTAGAAAAAAATACCTAACGGGGGTATGTATTGATTTAATCGATTGATATATTAGTCAGTCTTTTCGTATCCCTTCAATTCACATTATATAAGCGGCCAATCTATTTACATCGTTATTATACGTGAGTTGCCATCGTGCCCCTTTTGATCGTCGAAATATTCGAATTGGGCACGATGTATTGACTTGTAGGCGAGTTGGGCAATCTCGACACCTGCGGAACGGCACCGTTAGCACCATTGCTGAAAATCGGGTTAGCACTCGAAGTCACCAAGCCGACACTCGAATTTATAAAACTCCTCGACGAGTCCCTGGAATAAGGCGGAGGCGCGGGCGTCGCCGCCGGATTCGCGGTGTTGGGAGGCGCCGGCAGCCCAATATTCGGATTCCTCAAGTACGGGTTCCCGTACGTAGCACTGAATCGCGGGTCTATCGCGCCCATGCCCGGCAAGCTTCCGTTCGGAATGTTTTGTGGATTCAAGTGAATGTCTGTGAGATCGCTGAGCGGCAGGCTCGTCCCGCTCACCACGTTCTGCGCTTGCAAGGAGTTCAATTGGAGGCGGGTCGACTGAAGACTTTCTCGATTCGGATCTAAGGAAGATGATATGGGAGGCTGCATGATGGGTGGATTGTAATCTCTCGCGTAATCCACGTAAGGAACGTAACCGTTGTTATTCTGACCGTCCTACAAGTAAATAGTTAGATCTGTTCGTCCACCGAAAAGAAGGGCAAGTACCTTTGGCGGGAACGTCGGTTCTGTGTAGTCGGCGGAATAGCGGTAGACGTCTTGTCCTGGAACGTTGACGGGTCCAGCAAGAGGAACTCCTATCCTAGTAATAACAGATTCGCTTCCGGTCTCGGATTCGGCCCCAGGAACGTAATCATCACAATGAACATTGCTATGAGATGAGCCTGTTCGTAAGTCTAATTTTAAATCAGAAATGTTTGAACTACGATCAGACTCCTTACATTGTTTCTCGATAGTATTAGCGTCAGCTGCAATCAGAAAAACGATTAGCGGTTCGTGCGAAAGGAGCAAAGCACGACGGTCTTACTCTCAGGGGGTGTTTTTTTGTTGCTCTGTCTGTGCCAAAGAAAGATGAGAAGAATGGCAATGACAAGCACAATAACGGCTACAACGAACCCAATAATGAAGATCAGCATCGGGAAGTTCTCTACGAAAGCAACTTAACAAGTTATTTAAGAAACTTAGTTTTCTAATGTCTTAAAAGGGCTTACTTTGTGGCATTAAATTAATTTCGACGACGTCGGACCCGTACGGATTCGTAACGCTGCAATTGTACATGCCGAAGTGGCGCTCCTGCGATTCGCGAATGATCAGCGTGGACTTTATGCCCTCCGGCAAGGGGTCCTCGAGGATCGAGTAGTCTTGATCGTGGGCATCGACTTCTCGCCCATTAAACGTCCAAATCACGCGCTCTGGGGCCGGGATGGAATAGGCCGTGCACTCGACCCTTACGTTGTCTCCTTCGATGCCGAATTGGGTCCGATGGCTTATAATCGAAGGTGGACCTATATTTGTGATTTATTTTGAATTGCTTTTACGGGCCCTTTCGAACGAACACGCACCTTTTAAGTAGATCGCCGCCTCCGCGCCGATTTCGGGGAAGCCGGGCACGTGCGCCTTGCAATAATATCGGCCGGCCGTTTCGGAGTCCACGCGAAGAGTTAAATTTGGGCTGGTGCTGACTATGCGATTCGTGTCCTCGTGGATCCAGGTGATGTCGGGGAAAGGGTTGCCGTCCACGTCGCAGGCCAGGGTCGCGCTGCCGCCCACGTCGGCCTGGATGGATTTGGGCTTCGTTCGGAATTGGGGACCATCTGAAAAAATGATTTAATTAGCTGGAAAATTTTGGGAAAACGTCCAGATCAAGGATCATAAAAACAAATAGAATACGAATAGTTGCAGAAGGGCGAAGAATGTGGGTCTTCTGACCAATTTGTTTTATGGCGAGTCAAAAATGACGATTTTCATGATGAAGGTACTTACAGCTGATGTCTAAAGTCTCGCTCTCTTCACTTTTCCCTACGGGATTGTGCACTTCGCATTTGACGATGGCGTCGTGATATTTCCTCGTGACGTTGTGGAGGAGAAGTTCGGTTGTGAAATCCCCCACGATGACTTGGTCGTTCATGAACCATCGATATGAGACGTCGGAGGGATTGGCATCCGCGTGACACCCCAATCTGACATCGGCACCCTCAGGAATACGGCCGTTGGACGCGGCCCCAGAGATAATCGAAACTGTTACTTTTGGAGCGTATTTAACCTAAGACCGAAAGAGACGAGTGTAGTATTTTGAGAAACATGTCTAATTAATTGTTTACAAATTTATTAAATGCATCTACCTTCGTAAATAATTAATGTAACTTTAATAAAGAGAAAATTAAGTTGTTAATGTTAACCTTCCGTGTACTAAGTGGGGTATAACTAATGTGAAAAATTTTTTTTGTTAAAACGGCACGTTGGTAATCGAGCTTAAAACCGAGTGTGCACATTCGAGCTCAAAGTGGCACATTTCGATCTCGGGAAAATGAAGCGCGCCGCTCCGCGTCGCGCTTCATTTGCCTCCCTCGCTCGGAAATGTGCCACTTTTCGCTCGAATGCGCACATCTTCGTCTTTATTATATTAGTATAATTTACCGTGCGCTCCTTCAAATCAGAAATTTTAATTTAATTCAGTAAATATCGATTTTATATTCAAAAAATGTATTTACCATAGCAATGAGTGGAAGGGAACGAGAAGATACGATAATCTTGTCAATGCAAGTGAGAGAGAACGATTAAAATTATTGAATTAATTTTTCGTGTAATTTATTGGTCTAAATTATTGCGAATCATTAAGAAATTGCTGTTAAATTAATTTATTTGTCAATAAGGAGACAAGAATGAAATTCTTGTTAGGTTTTCTTAATATTCGGTATTGTAATTGACATTGTCATTGGAATTTTGTACTCAAGAAATGACTCAATAGTTTATAAGTTAAAGAAAAAGTTAAGTTTTTGTATTTTTATTAATAAAAGTCTATTCTAATGCATAAATAAATATGTGTTTTACTTAAATTTATTAATTATTGGTTATTAATATATATTCTTATCATTGAACTGTCATAAAGTACAATTTTGTGGATTTTATTTTATTTTACTTTCGGGGTATGGCAAACCCCACCTAGCATGTGACATTTAGTCACCTAGTATGCGGAGGATTAATAAAAAATGTTTTTCTTCAATAATTTTTTTTTCATCATATGAATTTTGTTATATCTAAAACGTTTCGGAGACAATTGCATATTACATATCACTGTAAACAGAAATAAATAAGCCATTTAAAGGTGGAAAGATCGAACTATGCAGAAATTTCATTCAACAAAGTTAGGACCAAATTAGAAAAAATTGAGGTTGAAAAAAAATGTAAAAGAACGTTCAAAAGTGAATTAACAAAATGTTAAATGAAATGATTTCGTCGCAATTAATAAGCAAGGAGAGCCCATTATTTATTGAAAATTTTGTGTTTTTACCATACACATGGGAGTGTCCCTGGGACAGAAAAGGGCAATTTTTTTCCAGGCAGTGAGAGTTTTCCCAGGGAAACAATTCCTCGGGGGGTTCCAATAGGTGTCTTCCTAAGTATTACAAAAGGTTTTTTAGGGGTCAGGAGTTTACCTGGGAAGGATTTTAGTAGAAGAAAAAGTTGTCCATAGACAGGAATTTTCTGAAGGGGAGTTTTCCTAGCGGGGGCAGCAACCCAGCTGAGCAGTTACTGCAAACTTTCAATTGTCAGTTTTCTAGGATAGGTAGGGCCACCCTTGCCCTTTCGCCCCAAGACCACGCATCATTTTTGGAAAATATCGCAGTTCAATATTCTTGGACGCAAAAAACAATCTACTTTTCCCCAATCAGCGACCTACCTCCAATTTCAATTTGGCCGTCTGATGCGTCCTCTCGGCCGTGTTCTGCGCTTGGCAAGTGAAAGTGGTGTTGTGATGCTCCTTCCTGGGGGTGAGTTTCAGAATGGATTTGGCGGTGAATCTTCGGCCGTCGGGCAGCTCGTCGGTGATGTACTCGATGCCGTTCGTGAGGACGTTCCCGTGCCCATCGATCCAGGTGATTTCGGCCGCAGGCTTCCCCCCATAGCTGATGCATTCCAATTCGATCTCGCGATCTTCGGTCGTGACCAAGTAGTCGCCCTGCACGATCTTCGGAGGATCGGGCGGCACCAGAACGGTGACCGTGGCGAAGTGGCTCCGGATGCCCGGCTGGTTCTGCGGGCCCGGAGACACCTGGCATTGGTACCTCGCGTCGTCGTCCAACATGACGGGGTAGATGTCCAAGGAGTAGTCCCCTAAAAAAAATTTACATCGAGTCAGAAGAGCTGATTAGGATGGTTCGGAGGGTCTCTGCGTGATATCGTTGTCTTTTTCGGCAATTTGAAGGGGAGACCTTTTCCCTTAAAACGAGGTAAGCGTTATTAACCTTTAGAAATCCCAGAAGAACAAAACGCTTTCACAGGACCGTAATAAAGCCTCTCTTTTTATGAACTCGTTACGTGCTCCGCCGTAGGTGCGCCAATCACTTTGGTTTTATGGACACACTCAAACGCACACAGGCACACAGAGTTCCTACTTTTCCGGTATAAATAATATTGTCATCGGAATTTTTATGAAGTAATAAATGTTTTAGATGCTCGCCCGTTATTGATATTTCTTCGACAACAACCCTATTTAGAAATTACATTCGTTCGCACTTCTTTGTGCGCCCCAAATAAAACCCTTGCGAGGGCGCCCTCTGCCGCACGGAAAGTTCGCGTCCTTCGCCCCCCGTTTCCTTTGCAGAAATTATGTTTTTTTGCGGAAATTTAATTAGGGTCGCTCCTGCGGATTTTTCTATAAGGAATATATTCTTGAAAAGAAGTTTCAAAGGTAATATAAAGTTGGAGAATGTTGCTAAACCCCAAAGCTAATCTTAAAACTTTGGAAGTGGATAGATAATAAGTGTACGACTACCAAACACACACTAACGACGAATTCAGATAAGAGCATTTAAATATGAAATGCTGATATAAAACACCATTAGTTCCCAAGGGGGTGCGAAAGTTGCCAAGTAGATATTCTAAATGTTAGAGGGGGCGAAAAGTTTTCGATTGGTTATGTTCTTGTTGCTGTAATCGATGCTTTTGCAAAGTAATAATAAATCTCGTCGGATTATTCGATAGAAGTTGGAATTATAATTTTTTAACGCAAATTCTGGAGTCGCACCCTATACATATTATACATGTATCTTATGTAAAAAAGCCTCAGGATTCCGAATCCGTGTCGTTTGTAATGATTGGATCGAAAATAAGGGCGCTACGATTTTTTTTGTGAATCAAGAGGTACGTATTTCTATTGATTTAGTTTGTAACGAAAATTTTTATTTTAGAGGGGAAGCGCGGGGAAATGACACCAGTTATAGTCACTAGGGGTACGTAGAAACCCCCCCTTGCAATATAAAGCAATTCTATTTTTTTCATTATTTACCCAAAATACATGGACTAAAACCCATCGATTTTGAATTTTCAAAACGTTTTCCCAAAGCTCTGGAATAGCGCGCCTACGGTTTCTTAGGCCTATCCGAAGCCAAAAAGGCAGCCAAATCCGATTCTGAATAGTTTTTAAAGATCCGTCCACAAATAACGGCGCTACAATTTTTTGAAAGTTCAAAATTGGCTCAAAATGAGCGCTAAAAATCGCAATTTTTTATTTTCAAAAAATTAACGTCGCACCCTATACATATTATACATGTATCTTATGTAAAAAGCCTCAGGATTCCGAATCCGTGTCGTTTGTAATGATTGGATCGAAAATAAGGCGCTACGATTTTTTGTGAATCAAGGGGTACGTATTATTAATCATTTAGTTTGTATCGAAAATTTTATTTTAGAGGAAGCGCGGGAAATAACACCGGTTATAGTCACTAGGGTACGTAGGAACCCCCTTGCAATATAAAGCAATTCTATTTTTTCATTATTTACCCAAAATACATGGACTAAAACCCATCGATTTTGAATTTTCAAAACGTTTTCCCAAAGCTCTGGAATAGCACGCCTACGGTTTCTTAGGCCTATCCGAAGCCAAAAGGCAGCCAAATCCGATTCTGAATAGTTTTAAAGATCCGTCCACAAATAACGGCGCTACAATTTTTGAAAGTTCAAAATTGGCTCAAAATGAGCGCTAAAAATCGCAATTTTTATTTTCGAAAAATTAACGTCGCACCCTATACATATTATACATGTATCTTATGTAAAAAGCCTCAGGATTCCGAATCCGTGTCGTTTGTAATGATTGGATCGAAAATAAGGGCGCTACGATTTTTTGTGAATCAAGGGTACGTATTATTAATCATTTAGTTTGTATCGAAAATTTTTTTTTTAGAGGGAAGCGCGGGAAATAACACCGGTTATAGTCACTAGGGTACGTAGGAACCCCCTTGCAATATAAAGCAATTCTATTTTTTCATTATTTACCCAAAATACATGGACTAAAACCCATCGATTTTGAATTTTCAAAACGTTTTCCCAAAGCTCTGGAATAGCACGCCTACGGTTTCTTAGGCCTATCCGAAGCCAAAAGGCAGCCAAATCCGATTCTGAATAGTTTTAAAGATCCGTCCACAAATAACGGCGCTACAATTTTTGAAAGTTCAAAATTGGCTCAAAATGAGCGCTAAAAATCGCAATTTTTATTTTCAAAAATTAACGTCGCACCCTATACATATTATACATGTATCTTATGTAAAAAGCCTCAGGATTCCGAATCCGTGTCGTTTGTAATGATTGGATCGAAAATAAAGGGCGCTACGATTTTTTGTGAATCAAGGGTACGTATTATTAATCATTTAGTTTGTATCGAAAATTTTTATTTTAGAGGGAAGCGCGGGAAATAACACCGGTTATAGTCACTAGGGTACGTAGGAACCCCCTTGCAATATAAAGCAATTCTATTTTTTCATTATTTACCCAAAATACATGGACTAAAACCCATCGATTTTGAATTTTCAAAACGTTTTCCCAAAGCTCTGGAATAGCACGCCTACGGTTTCTTAGGCCTATCCGAAGCCAAAAAGGCAGCCAAATCCGATTCTGAATAGTTTTTAAAGATCCGTCCACAAATAACGGCGCTACAATTTTTTGAAAGTTCAAAATTGGCTCAAAATGAGCGCTAAAAATCGCAATTTTTTATTTTCGAAAAATTAACGTCGCACCCTATACATATTATACATGTATCTTATGTAAAAAAGCCTCAGGATTCCGAATCCGTGTCGTTTGTAATGATTGGATCGAAAATAAGGGCGCTACGATTTTTTTTGTGAATCAAGGGGTACGTATTATTAATCATTTAGTTTGTATCGAAAATTTTTATTTTAGAGGGGAAGCGCGGGGAAATAACACCGGTTATAGTCACTAGGGGTACGTAGGAACCCCCCCTTGCAATATAAAGCAATTCTATTTTTTTCATTATTTACCCAAAATACATGGACTAAAACCCATCGATTTTGAATTTTCAAAACGTTTTCCCAAAGCTCTGGAATAGCACGCCTACGGTTTCTTAGGCCTATCCGAAGCCAAAAAGGCAGCCAAATCCGATTCTGAATAGTTTTAAAGATCCGTCCACAAATAACGGCGCTACAATTTTTGAAAGTTCAAAATTGGCTCAAAATGAGCGCTAAAAAACGCAAAATTTTTTTTTTCGAAAAATTAACGTCGCACCCTATACATATTATACATGTATCTTATGTAAAAAGCCTCAGGATTCCGAATCCGTGTCGTTTGTAATGATTGGATCGAAAATAAAGGGGGCTACGATTTTTTGTGAATCAAGGGTACGTATTATTAATCATTTAGTTTGTATCGAAAATTTTTATTTTAGAGGGAAGCGCGGGAAATAACACCGGTTATAGTCACTAGGGGTACGTAGGAACCCCCTTGCAATATAAAGCAATTCTATTTTTTCATTATTTACCCAAAATACATGGACTAAAACCCATCGATTTTGAATTTTCAAAACGTTTTCCCAAAGCTCTGGAATAGCACGCCTACGGTTTCTTAGGCCTATCCGAAGCCAAAAGGCAGCCAAATCCGATTCTGAATAGTTTTTAAAGATCCGTCCACAAATAACGGCGCTACAATTTTTGAAAGTTCAAAATTGGCTCAAAATGAGCGCTAAAATCGCAATTTTTATTTTCGAAAAATTAACGTCGCACCCTATACATATTATACATGTATCTTATGTAAAAAGCCTCAGGATTCCGAATCCGTGTCGTTTGTAATGATTGGATCGAAAATAAGGCGCTACGATTTTTTGTGAATCAAGGGGGACGTATTATTAATCATTTAGTTTGTATCGAAAATTTTTATTTTAGAGGGAAGCGCGGGGAAATAACACCGGTTATAGTCACTAGGGTACGTAGGAACCCCCTTGCAATATAAAGCAATTCTATTTTTTCATTATTTACCCAAAATACATGGACTAAAACCCATCGATTTTGAATTTTCAAAACGTTTTCCCAAAGCTCTGGAATAGCACGCCTACGGTTTCTTAGGCCTATCCGAAGCCAAAAGGCAGCCAAATCCGATTCTGAATAGTTTTTAAAGATCCGTCCACAAATAACGGCGCTACAATTTTTGAAAGTTCAAAATTGGCTCAAAATGAGCGCTAAAATCGCAAATTTTATTTTCGAAAAATTAACGTCGCACCCTATACATATTATACATGTATCTTATGTAAAAAAGCCTCAGGATTCCGAATCCGTGTCGTTTGTAATGATTGGATCGAAAATAAGGGCGCTACGATTTTTTTTGTGAATCAAGGGGTACGTATTATTAATCATTTAGTTTGTATCGAAAATTTTTATTTTAGAGGGAAGCGCGGGAAATAACACCGGTTATAGTCACTAGGGTACGTAGGAACCCCCTTGCAATATAAAGCAATTCTATTTTTTTCATTATTTACCCAAAATACATGGACTAAAACCCATCGATTTTGAATTTTCAAAACGTTTTCCCAAAGCTCTGGAATAGCACGCCTACGGTTTCTTAGGCCTATCCGAAGCCAAAAAAGGGAGCCAAATCCGATTCTGAATAGTTTTTAAAGATCCGTCCACAAATAACGGCGCTACAATTTTTGAAAGTTCAAAATTGGCTCAAAATGAGCGCTAAAATCGCAATTTTTATTTTCGAAAAATTAACGTCGCACCCTATACATATTATACATGTATCTTATGTAAAAAAGCCTCAGGATTCCGAATCCGTGTCGTTTGTAATGATTGGATCGAAAATAAGGGCGCTACGATTTTTTTTGTGAATCAAGGGGGACGTATTATTAATCATTTAGTTTGTATCGAAAATTTTTATTTTAGAGGGAAGCGCGGGAAATAACACCGGTTATAGTCACTAGGGTACGTAGGAACCCCCTTGCAATATAAAGCAATTCTATTTTTTTCATTTTTTACCCAAAATACATGGACTAAAACCCATCGATTTTGAATTTTCAAAACGTTTTCCCAAAGCTCTGGAATAGCACGCCTACGGTTTCTTAGGCCTATCCGAAGCCAAAAGGCTGCCAAATCCGATTCTGAATAGTTTTTAAAGATCCGTCCACAAATAACGGCGCTACAATTTTTTGAAAGTTCAAAATTGGCTCAAAATGAGCGCTAAAAATAGCAATTTTTTATTTTTGAAAAATTAACGTCGCACCCTATACATATTATACATGTATCTTATGTAAAAAGCCTCAGGATTCCGAATCCGTGTCGTTTGTAATGATTGGATGAAAATAAGGCGCTACGATTTTTTTGTGAATCAAGGGTACGTATTATTAATCATTTAGTTTGTATCGAAAATTTTTATTTTAGAGGGAAGCGCGGGAAATAACACCGGTTATAGTCACTAGGGGTACGTAGGAACCCCCTTGCAATATAAAGCAATTCTATTTTTTCATTTTTACCCAAAATACATGGACTAAAACCCATCGATTTTGAATTTTCAAAACGTTTTCCCAAAGCTCTGGAATAGCACGCCTACGGTTTCTTAGGCCTATCCGAAGCCAAAAGGCAGCCAAATCCGATTCTGAATAGTTTTAAAGATCCGTCCACAAATAACGGCGCTACAATTTTTGAAAGTTCAAAATTGGCTCAAAATGAGCCTAAAATGCAATTTTTAAATTTTTGAAAAATTAACGTCGCACCCTATACATATTATACATGTATCTTATGTAAAAAGCCTCAGGATTCCGAATCCGTGTCGTTTGTAATGATTGGATCGAAAATAAGGCGCTACGATTTTTTTGTGAATCAAGGGGTACGTATTATTAATCATTTAGTTTGTATCGAAAATTTTTATTTTAGAGGGAAGCGCGGGAAATAACACCGGTTATAGTCACTAGGGGGACGTAGGAACCCCCTTGCAATATAAAGCAATTCTATTTTTTCATTATTTACCCAAAATACATGGACTAAAACCCATCGATTTTGAATTTTCAAAACGTTCCCAAAGCTCTGGAATAGCACGCCTACGGTTTCTTAGGCCTATCCGAAGCCAAAAGGCGCCAAATCCGATTCTGAATAGTTTTTAAAGATCCGTCCACAAATAACGGCGCTACAATTTTTGAAAGTTCAAAATTGGCTCAAAATGAGCCTAAAATGCAATTTTTAATTTCGAAAAATTAACGTCGCACCCTATACATATTATACATGTATCTTATGTAAAAAGCCTCAGGATTCCGAATCCGTGTCGTTTGTAATGATTGGATGAAAATAAAGGCGCTACGATTTTTTGTGAATCAAGGGGTACGTATTATTAATCATTTAGTTTGTATCGAAAATTTTTATTTTAGAGGGAAGCGCGGGAAATAACACCGGTTATAGTCACTAGGGTACGTAGGAACCCCCTTGCAATATAAAGCAATTCTATTTTTTTCATTTTTTACCCAAAATACATGGACTAAAACCCATCGATTTTGAATTTTCAAAACGTTTTCCCAAAGCTCTGGAATAGCACGCCTACGGTTTCTTAGGCCTATCCGAAGCCAAAAGGCAGCCAAATCCGATTCTGAATAGTTTTTAAAGATCCGTCCACAAATAACGGCGCTACAATTTTTTGAAAGTTCAAAATTGGCTCAAAATGAGCGCTAAAAATCGCAATTTTTTATTTTCGAAAAATTAACGTCGCACCCTATACATATTATACATGTATCTTATGTAAAAAAGCCTCAGGATTCCGAATCCGTGTCGTTTGTAATGATTGGATCGAAAATAAGGCGCTACGATTTTTTTGTGAATCAAGAGGTACGTATTATTAATCATTTAGTTTGTATCGAAAATTTTTATTTTAGAGGGGAAGCGCGGGGAAATAACACCGGTTATAGTCACTAGGGGTACGTAGGAACCCCCCCTTGCAATATAAAGCAATTCTATTTTTTTCATTTTTTACCCAAAATACATGGACTAAAACCCATCGATTTTGAATTTTCAAAACGTTTTCCCAAAGCTCTGGAATAGCACGCCTACGGTTTCTTAGGCCTATCCGAAGCCAAAAGGCAGCCAAATCCGATTCTGAATAGTTTTAAAGATCCGTCCACAAATAACGGCGCTACAATTTTTGAAAGTTCAAAATTGGCTCAAAATGAGCGCTAAAATCGCAATTTTTATTTTCGAAAAATTAACGTCGCACCCTATACATATTATACATGTATCTTATGTAAAAAGCCTCAGGATTCCGAATCCGTGTCGTTTGTAATGATTGGATGGAAAATAAGGCGCTACGATTTTTTTTTGAATCAAGGGGGACGTATTATTAATCATTTAGTTTGTATCGAAAATTTTTATTTTAGAGGGGAAGCGCGGGGAAATAACACCGGTTATAGTCACTAGGGGTACGTAGGAACCCCCCCTTGCAATATAAAGCAATTCTATTTTTTTCATTATTTACCCAAAATACATGGACTAAAACCCATCGATTTTGAATTTTCAAAACGTTTTCCCAAAGCTCTGGAATAGCACGCCTACGGTTTCTTAGGCCTATCCGAAGCCAAAAAGGCAGCCAAATCCGATTCTGAATAGTTTTTAAAGATCCGTCCACAAATAACGGCGCTACAATTTTTTGAAAGTTCAAAATTGGCTCAAAATGAGCGCTAAAAATCGCAATTTTTTATTTTCAAAAAATTAACGTCGCACCCTATACATATTATACATGTATCTTATGTAAAAAAGCCTCAGGATTCCGAATCCGTGTCGTTTGTAATGATTGGATGAAAATAAGGCGCTACGATTTTTTGTGAATCAAGGGGTACGTATTATTAATCATTTAGTTTGTATCGAAAATTTTTATTTTAGAGGGAAGCGCGGGGGAAAAAACACCGGTTATAGTCACTAGGGTACGTAGGAACCCCCTTGCAATATAAAGCAATTCTATTTTTTCATTTTTACCCAAAATACATGGACTAAAACCCATCGATTTTGAATTTTCAAAACGTTTTCCCAAAGCTCTGGAATAGCACGCCTACGGTTTCTTAGGCCTATCCGAAGCCAAAAGGCAGCCAAATCCGATTCTGAATAGTTTTTAAAGATCCGTCCACAAATAACGGCGCTACAATTTTTGAAAGTTCAAAATTGGCTCAAAATGAGCGCTAAAAAACGCAAATTTTATTTTCGAAAAATTAACGTCGCACCCTATACATATTATACATGTATCTTATGTAAAAAGCCTCAGGATTCCGAATCCGTGTCGTTTGTAATGATTGGATCGAAAATAAGGCGCTACGATTTTTTTGTGAATCAAGGGTACGTATTATTAATCATTTAGTTTGTATCGAAAATTTTTATTTTAGAGGGAAGCGCGGGAAATAACACCGGTTATAGTCACTAGGGGTACGTAGGAACCCCCCCTTGCAATATAAAGCAATTCTATTTTTTTCATTATTTACCCAAAATACATGGACTAAAACCCATCGATTTTGAATTTTCAAAACGTTTTCCCAAAGCTCTGGAATAGCACGCCTACGGTTTCTTAGGCCTATCCGAAGCCAAAAGGCAGCCAAATCCGATTCTGAATAGTTTTTAAAGATCCGTCCACAAATAACGGCGCTACAATTTTTTGAAAGTTCAAAATTGGCTCAAAATGAGCGCTAAAAATCGCAATTTTTTATTTTCAAAAAATTAACGTCGCACCCTATACATATTATACATGTATCTTATGTAAAAAAGCCTCAGGATTCCGAATCCGTGTCGTTTGTAATGATTGGATCGAAAATAAGGGCGCTACGATTTTTTTTGTGAATCAAGGGGTACGTATTATTAATCATTTAGTTTGTATCGAAAATTTTTATTTTAGAGGGGAAGCGCGGGAAATAACACCGGTTATAGTCACTAGGGGTACGTAGGAACCCCCTTGCAATATAAAGCAATTCTATTTTTTCATTTTTACCCAAAATACATGGACTAAAACCCATCGATTTTGAATTTTCAAAACGTTTTCCCAAAGCTCTGGAATAGCACGCCTACGGTTTCTTAGGCCTATCCGAAGCCAAAAGGCAGCCAAATCCGATTCTGAATAGTTTTAAAGATCCGTCCACAAATAACGGCGCTACAATTTTTGAAAGTTCAAAATTGGCTCAAAATGAGCCTAAAATCGCAATTTTTAATTTCGAAAAATTAACGTCGCACCCTATACATATTATACATGTATCTTATGTAAAAAGCCTCAGGATTCCGAATCCGTGTCGTTTGTAATGATTGGATGAAAATAAAGGCGCTACGATTTTTTTGTGAATCAAGGGGTACGTATTATTAATCATTTAGTTTGTATCGAAAATTTTTATTTTAGAGGGAAGCGCGGGAAAAAACACCGGTTATAGTCACTAGGGGTACGTAGGAACCCCCCCTTGCAATATAAAGCAATTCTATTTTTTTCATTTTTTACCCAAAATACATGGACTAAAACCCATCGATTTTGAATTTTCAAAACGTTTTCCCAAAGCTCTGGAATAGCACGCCTACGGTTTCTTAGGCCTATCCGAAGCCAAAAGGCAGCCAAATCCGATTCTGAATAGTTTTTAAAGATCCGTCCACAAATAACGGCGCTACAATTTTTTGAAAGTTCAAAATTGGCTCAAAATGAGCTCTAAAAATAGCAATTTTTAATTTCGAAAAATTAACGTCGCACCCTATACATATTATACATGTATCTTATGTAAAAAGCCTCAGGATTCCGAATCCGTGTCGTTTGTAATGATTGGATGAAAATAAAGGCGCTACGATTTTTTTGTGAATCAAGGGGTACGTATTATTAATCATTTAGTTTGTATCGAAAATTTTTATTTTAGAGGGAAGCGCGGGAAATAACACCGGTTATAGTCACTAGGGTACGTAGGAACCCCCTTGCAATATAAAGCAATTCTATTTTTTCATTTTTACCCAAAATACATGGACTAAAACCCATCGATTTTGAATTTTCAAAACGTTTTCCCAAAGCTCTGGAATAGCACGCCTACGGTTTCTTAGGCCTATCCGAAGCCAAAAGGCAGCCAAATCCGATTCTGAATAGTTTTAAAGATCCGTCCACAAATAACGGCGCTACAATTTTTGAAAGTTCAAAATTGGCTCAAAATGAGCTCTAAAATAGCAATTTTTAATTTCGAAAAAATTTAAAGTCGCACCCTATACATATTATACATGTATCTTATGTAAAAAAGCCTCAGGATTCCGAATCCGTGTCGTTTGTAATGATTGGATCGAAAATAAGGGCGCTACGATTTTTTTTGTGAATCAAGGGGTACGTATTATTAATCATTTAGTTTGTATCGAAAATTTTTATTTTAGAGGGGAAGCGCGGGGAAATAACACCGGTGATAGTCACTAGGGGTACGTAGGAACCCCCACTTGCAATATAAAGCAATTCTATTTTTTTCATTTTTACCCAAAATACATGGACTAAAACCCATCGATTTTGAATTTTCAAAACGTTTTCCCAAAGCTCTGGAATAGCACGCCTACGGTTTCTTAGGCCTATCCGAAGCCAAAAGGCAGCCAAATCCGATTCTGAATAGTTTTAAAGATCCGTCCACAAATAACGGCGCTACAATTTTTGAAAGTTCAAAATTGGCTCAAAATGAGCTCTAAAAATGCAATTTTTAATTTCGAAAAATTAACGTCGCACCCTATACATATTATACATGTATCTTATGTAAAAAGCCTCAGGATTCCGAATCCGTGTCGTTTGTAATGATTGGATGAAAATAAGGCGCTACGATTTTTTTGTGAATCAAGGGGTACGTATTATTAATCATTTAGTTTGTATCGAAAATTTTTATTTTAGAGGAAGCGCGGGAAATAACACCGGTTATAGTCACTAGGGTACGTAGGAACCCCCTTGCAATATAAAGCAATTCTATTTTTTCATTTTTACCCAAAATACATGGACTAAAACCCATCGATTTTGAATTTTCAAAACGTTTTCCCAAAGCTCTGGAATAGCACGCCTACGGTTTCTTAGGCCTATCCGAAGCCAAAAAGGCTGCCAAATCCGATTCTGAATAGTTTTAAAGATCCGTCCACAAATAACGGCGCTACAATTTTTGAAAGTTCAAAATTGGTCGGAAAAAAATTTTTTTTAAAAAAAAGTCGCACCCTATACATATTATACATGTATCTTATGTAAAAAGCCTCAGGATTCCGAATCCGTGTCGTTTGTAATGATTGGATCGAAAATAAAGGCGCTACGATTTTTTTTTGAATCAAGGGGTACGTATTATTCATTTAGTTTGTATCGAAAATTTTTATTTTAGAGGAAGCGCGGGAAATAACACCGGTTATAGTCACTAGGGTACGTAGGAACCCCCTTGCAATATAAAGCAATTCTATTTTTTCATTTTTACCCAAAATACATGGACTAAAACCCATCGATTTTGAATTTTCAAAACGTTTTCCCAAAGCTCTGGAATAGCACGCCTACGGTTTCTTAGGCCTATCCGAAGCCAAAAGGCAGCCAAATCCGATTCTGAATAGTTTTAAAGATCCGTCCACAAATAACGGCGCTACAATTTTTGAAAGTTCAAAATTGGCTCAAAATGAGCCTAAAATCGCAAATTTTTATTTTCGAAAAATTAACGTCGCACCCTATACATATTATACATGTATCTTATGTAAAAAGCCTCAGGATTCCGAATCCGTGTCGTTTGTAATGATTGGATGGAAAATAAGGGGGCTACGATTTTTTGTGAATCAAGGGGTACGTATTATTAATCATTTAGTTTGTATCGAAAATTTTTATTTTAGAGGGAAGCGCGGGAAATAACACCGGTTATAGTCACTAGGGTACGTAGGAACCCCCTTGCAATATAAAGCAATTCTATTTTTTCATTATTTACCCAAAATACATGGACTAAAACCCATCGATTTTGAATTTTCAAAACGTTTTCCCAAAGCTCTGGAATAGCACGCCTACGGTTTCTTAGGCCTATCCGAAGCCAAAAGGCAGCCAAATCCGATTCTGAATAGTTTTAAAGATCCGTCCACAAATAACGGCGCTACAATTTTTGAAAGTTCAAAATTGGCTCAAAATGAGCGCTAAAATCGCAAAATTTTTATTTTCGAAAAATTAACGTCGCACCCTATACATATTATACATGTATCTTATGTAAAAAAGCCTCAGGATTCCGAATCCGTGTCGTTTGTAATGATTGGATCGAAAATAAGGGCGCTACGATTTTTTTTGTGAATCAAGGGGTACGTATTATTAATCATTTAGTTTGTATCGAAAATTTTTATTTTAGAGGGGAAGCGCGGGAAATAACACCGGTTATAGTCACTAGGGTACGTAGGAACCCCCTTGCAATATAAAGCAATTCTATTTTTTTCATTTTTTACCCAAAATACATGGACTAAAACCCATCGATTTTGAATTTTCAAAACGTTTTCCCAAAGCTCTGGAATAGCACGCCTACGGTTTCTTAGGCCTATCCGAAGCCAAAAAGGCAGCCAAATCCGATTCTGAATAGTTTTTAAAGATCCGTCCACAAATAACGGCGCTACAATTTTTTGAAAGTTCAAAATTGGCTCAAAATGAGCTCTAAAACATGCAATTTTTATTTTTGAAAAATTAACGTCGCACCCTATATATATTATACATGTATCTTATGTAAAAAAACCCCAGGATTCCGAATCCGTGTCGTTTGTAATGATTGGATCGAAAATAAGGGCGCTACGATTTTTTTTGTGAATCAAGGGGTACGTATTATTAATCATTTAGTTTGTATCGAAAATTTTTATTTTAGAGGGAAGCGCGGAAATAACACCGGTTATAGTCACTAGGGGTACGTAGGAACCCCCCCTTGCAATATAAAGCAATTCTATTTTTTTCATTTTTTACCCAAAATACATGGACTAAAACCCATCGATTTTGAATTTTCAAAACGTTTTCCCAAAGCTCTGGAATAGCACGCCTACGGTTTCTTAGGCCTATCCGAAGCCAAAAGGCAGCCAAATCCGATTCTGAATAGTTTTTTAAAAATCCGTCCACAAATAACGGCGCTACAATTTTTGAAAGTTCAAAATTGGCTCAAAATGAGCGCTAAAATCGCAAATTTTTATTTTCGAAAATTAACGTCGCACCCTATACATATTATACATGTATCTTATGTAAAAAGCCTCAGGATTCCGAATCCGTGTCGTTTGTAATGATTGGATGGAAAATAAGGCGCTACGATTTTTTTGTGAATCAAGGGGTACGTATTATTAATCATTTAGTTTGTATCGAAAATTTTTATTTTAGAGGGAAGCGCGGGAAATAACACCGGTTATAGTCACTAGGGTACGTAGGAACCCCCTTGCAATATAAAGCAATTCTATTTTTTCATTATTTACCCAAAATACATGGACTAAAACCCATCGATTTTGAATTTTCAAAACGTTTTCCCAAAGCTCTGGAATAGCACGCCTACGGTTTCTTAGGCCTATCCGAAGCCAAAAGGCAGCCAAATCCGATTCTGAATAGTTTTTTAAAAATCCGTCCACAAATAACGGCGCTACAATTTTTGAAAGTTCAAAATTGGCTCAAAATGAGCGCTAAAATCGCAAATTTTTATTTTCGAAAAATTAACGTCGCACCCTATACATATTATACATGTATCTTATGTAAAAAGCCTCAGGATTCCGAATCCGTGTCGTTTGTAATGATTGGATGGAAAATACAGGCGCTACGATTTTTTTTGTGAATCAAGGGGTACGTATTATTAATCATTTAGTTTGTATCGAAAATTTTTATTTTAGAGGGAAGCGCGGGAAATAACACCGGTTATAGTCACTAGGGTACGTAGGAACCCCCTTGCAATATAAAGCAATTCTATTTTTTTCATTTTTTACCCAAAATACATGGACTAAAACCCATCGATTTTGAATTTTCAAAACGTTTTCCCAAAGCTCTGGAATAGCACGCCTACGGTTTCTTAGGCCTATCCGAAGCCAAAAAGGCAGCCAAATCCGATTCTGAATAGTTTTTAAAGATCCGTCCACAAATAACGGCGCTACAATTTTTTGAAAGTTCAAAATTGGCTCAAAATAAGCGCTAAAATCGCAATTTTTTATTTTCGAAAAATTAACGTCGCACCCTATACATATTATACATGTATCTTATGTAAAAAAGCCTCAGAATTCCGAATCCGTGTCGTTTGTAATGATTGGATGGAAAATACAGGCGCTACGATTTTTTTTGTGAATCAAGGGGTACGTATTATTAATCATTTAGTTTGTATCGAAAATTCTTATTTTAGAGGGGAAGCGCGGGGAAATAACACCGGTTATAGTCACTAGGGGTACGTAGGAACCCCCCCTTGCAATATAAAGCAATTCTATTTTTTTCATTATTTACCCAAAATACATGGACTAAAACCCATCGATTTTGAATTTTCAAAACGTTTTCCCAAAGCTCTGGAATAGCACGCCTACGGTTTCTTAGGCCTATCCGAAGCCAAAAAGGCAGCCAAATCCGATTCTGAATAGTTTTTAAAGATCCGTCCACAAATAACGGCGCTACAATTTTTTGAAAGTTCAAAATTGGCTCAAAATGAGCGCTAAAAATCGCAAATTTTTATTTTCGAAAAATTAACGTCGCACCCTATACATATTATACATGTATCTTATGTAAAAAAGCCTCAGGATTCCGAATCCGTGTCGTTTGTAATGATTGGATGGAAAATACAGGCGCTACGATTTTTTTTGTGAATCAAGGGGTACGTATTATTAATCATTTAGTTTGTATCGAAAATTCTTATTTTAGAGGGGAAGCGCGGGAAATAACACCGGTTATAGTCACTAGGGTACGTAGGAACCCCCTTGCAATATAAAGCAATTCTATTTTTTTCATTATTTACCCAAAATACATGGACTAAAACCCATCGATTTTGAATTTTCAAAACGTTTTCCCAAAGCTCTGGAATAGCACGCCTACGGTTTCTTAGGCCTATCCGAAGCCAAAAAGGCAGCCAAATCCGATTCTGAATAGTTTTAAAGATCCGTCCACAAATAACGGCGCTACAATTTTTGAAAGTTCAAAATTGGCTCAAAATGAGCGCTAAAATCGCAATTTTTATTTTCGAAAAATTAACGTCGCACCCTATACATATTATACATGTATCTTATGTAAAAAGCCTCAGGATTCCGAATCCGTGTCGTTTGTAATGATTGGATGGAAAATAAGGCGCTACGATTTTTTGTGAATCAAGGGGTACGTATTATTAATCATTTAGTTTGTATCGAAAATTTTTATTTTAGAGGGAAGCGCGGGAAATAACACCGGTTATAGTCACTAGGGTACGTAGGAACCCCCTTGCAATATAAAGCAATTCTATTTTTTCATTATTTACCCAAAATACATGGACTAAAACCCATCGATTTTGAATTTTCAAAACGTTTTCCCAAAGCTCTGGAATAGCACGCCTACGGTTTCTTAGGCCTATCCGAAGCCAAAAGGCAGCCAAATCCGATTCTGAATAGTTTTAAAGATCCGTCCACAAATAACGGCGCTACAATTTTTGAAAGTTCAAAATTGGCTCAAAATGAGCGCTAAAATGCAATTTTTATTTTCGAAAAATTAACGTCGCACCCTATACATATTATACATGTATCTTATGTAAAAAGCCTCAGGATTCCGAATCCGTGTCGTTTGTAATGATTGGATGGAAAATAAGGCGCTACGATTTTTTGTGAATCAAGGGGTACGTATTATTAATCATTTAGTTTGTATCGAAAATTTTTATTTTAGAGGGGAAGCGCGGGGAAATGACACCGGTTATAGTCACTAGGGGTACGTAGGAACCCCCCCTTGCAATATAAAGCAATTCTATTTTTTTCATTTTTTACCCAAAATACATGGACTAAAACCCATCGATTTTGAATTTTCAAAACGTTTTCCCAAAGCTCTGGAATAGCACGCCTACGGTTTCTTAGGCCTATCCGAAGCCAAAAAGGCAGCCAAATCCGATTCTGAATAGTTTTTAAAGATCCGTCCACAAATAACGGCGCTACAATTTTTTGAAAGTTCAAAATTGGCTCAAAATGAGCGCTAAAAATCGCAATTTTTTAATTTCGAAAAATTAACGTCGCACCCTATACATATTATACATGTATCTTATGTAAAAAAGCCTCAGGATTCCGAAACCGTGTCGTTTGTAATGATTGGATGGAAAATACAGGCGCTACGATTTTTTTTGTGAATCAAGGGGTACGTATTATTAATCATTTAGTTTGTATCGAAAATTCTTATTTTAGAGGGGAAGCGCGGGGAAATAACACCGGTTATAGTCACTAGGGGTACGTAGGAACCCCTCCTTGCAATATAAAGCAATTCTATTTTTTTCATTATTTACCCAAAATACATGGACTAAAACCCATCGATTTTGAATTTTCAAAACGTTTTCCCAAAGCTCTGGAATAGCACGCCTACGGTTTCTTAGGCCTATCCGAAGCCAAAAAGGCAGCCAAATCCGATTCTGAATAGTTTTTAAAGATCCGTCCACAAATAACGGCGCTACAATTTTTGAAAGTTCAAAATTGGCTCAAAATGAGCGCTAAAATCGCAAATTTTTATTTTCGAAAAATTAACGTCGCACCCTATACATATTATACATGTATCTTATGTAAAAAAGCCTCAGGATTCCGAAACCGTGTCGTTTGTAATGATTGGATGGAAAATACAGGCGCTACGATTTTTTTTGTGAATCAAGGGGTACGTATTATTAATCATTTAGTTTGTATCGAAAATTTTTTTTTTAGAGGGAAGCGCGGGAAATAACACCGGTTATAGTCACTAGGGGGACGTAGGAACCCCCTTGCAATATAAAGCAATTCTATTTTTTCATTATTTACCCAAAATACATGGACTAAAACCCATCGATTTTGAATTTTCAAAACGTTTTCCCAAAGCTCTGGAATAGCACGCCTACGGTTTCTTAGGCCTATCCGAAGCCAAAAGGCAGCCAAATCCGATTCTGAATAGTTTTAAAGATCCGTCCACAAATAACGGCGCTACAATTTTTGAAAGTTCAAAATTGGCTCAAAATGAGCGCTAAAATCGCAAATTTTATTTTCGAAAAATTAACGTCGCACCCTATACATATTATACATGTATCTTATGTAAAAAGCCTCAGGATTCCGAATCCGTGTCGTTTGTAATGATTGGATGGAAAATAAGGCGCTACGATTTTTTTGTGAATCAAGGGGTACGTATTATTAATCATTTAGTTTGTATCGAAAATTTTTATTTTAGAGGGAAGCGCGGGAAATAACACCGGTTATAGTCACTAGGGTACGTAGGAACCCCCTTGCAATATAAAGCAATTCTATTTTTTCATTTTTTACCCAAAATACATGGACTAAAACCCATCGATTTTGAATTTTCAAAACGTTTTCCCAAAGCTCTGGAATAGCACGCCTACGGTTTCTTAGGCCTATCCGAAGCCAAAAAGGCAGCCAAATCCGATTCTGAATAGTTTTTTAAAAATCCGTCCACAAATAACGGCGCTACAATTTTTGAAAGTTCAAAATTGGCTCAAAATGAGCGCTAAAATCGCAAATTTTTATTTTCGAAAAATTAACGTCGCACCCTATACATATTATACATGTATCTTATGTAAAAAGCCTCAGGATTCCGAATCCGTGTCGTTTGTAATGATTGGATGGAAAATAAGGCGCTACGATTTTTTGTGAATCAAGGGGTACGTATTATTAATCATTTAGTTTGTATCGAAAATTTTTATTTTAGAGGGAAGCGCGGGAAATAACACCGGTTATAGTCACTAGGGTACGTAGGAACCCCCCCTTGCAATATAAAGCAATTCTATTTTTTTCATTTTTTACCCAAAATACATGGACTAAAACCCATCGATTTTGAATTTTCAAAACGTTTTCCCAAAGCTCTGGAATAGCACGCCTACGGTTTCTTAGGCCTATCCGAAGCCAAAAAAGGGAGCCAAATCCGATTCTGAATAGTTTTTAAAGATCCGTCCACAAATAACGGCGCTACAATTTTTTGAAAGTTCAAAATTGGCTCAAAATGAGCTCTAAAAATAGCAATTTTTTAATTTCGAAAAATTAACGTCGCACCCTATACATATTATACATGTATCTTATGTAAAAAGCCTCAGGATTCCGAATCCGTGTCGTTTGTAATGATTGGATGGAAAATAAGGCGCTACGATTTTTTGTGAATCAAGGGGTACGTATTATTAATCATTTAGTTTGTATCGAAAATTTTTATTTTAGAGGGAAGCGCGGGAAATAACACCGGTTATAGTCACTAGGGTACGTAGGAACCCCCTTGCAATATAAAGCAATTCTATTTTTTTCATTTTTTACCCAAAATACATGGACTAAAACCCATCGATTTTGAATTTTCAAAACGTTTTCCCAAAGCTCTGGAATAGCACGCCTACGGTTTCTTAGGCCTATCCGAAGCCAAAAAGGCAGCCAAATCCGATTCTGAATAGTTTTTAAAGATCCGTCCACAAATAACGGCGCTACAATTTTTTGAAAGTTCAAAATTGGCTCAAAATGAGCTCTAAAAATAGCAATTTTTTAATTTCGAAAAATTAACGTCGCACCCTATACATATTATACATGTATCTTATGTAAAAAAGCCTCAGGATTCCGAATCCGTGTCGTTTGTAATGATTGGATCGAAAATAAGGGCGCTACGATTTTTTTTGTGAATCAAGGGGTACGTATTATTAATCATTTAGTTTGTATCGAAAATTTTTATTTTAGAGGGGAAGCGCGGGGAAATAACACCGGTTATAGTCACTAGGGTACGTAGGAACCCCCTTGCAATATAAAGCAATTCTATTTTTTCATTTTTTACCCAAAATACATGGACTAAAACCCATCGATTTTGAATTTTCAAAACGTTTTCCCAAAGCTCTGGAATAGCACGCCTACGGTTTCTTAGGCCTATCCGAAGCCAAAAAGGCAGCCAAATCCGATTCTGAATAGTTTTAAAGATCCGTCCACAAATAACGGCGCTACAATTTTTGAAAGTTCAAAATTGGCTCAAAATGAGCTCTAAAAATGCAATTTTTAATTTCGAAAAATTAACGTCGCACCCTATACATATTATACATGTATCTTATGTAAAAAGCCTCAGGATTCCGAATCCGTGTCGTTTGTAATGATTGGATGGAAAATAAGGGGGCTACGATTTTTTGTGAATCAAGGGGTACGTATTATTAATCATTTAGTTTGTATCGAAAATTTTTATTTTAGAGGGAAGCGCGGGAAATAACACCGGTTATAGTCACTAGGGTACGTAGGAACCCCCTTGCAATATAAAGCAATTCTATTTTTTTCATTTTTTACCCAAAATACATGGACTAAAACCCATCGATTTTGAATTTTCAAAACGTTTTCCCAAAGCTCTGGAATAGCACGCCTACGGTTTCTTAGGCCTATCCGAAGCCAAAAAGGCAGCCAAATCCGATTCTAAATAGTTTTTTAAAAATCCGTCCACAAATAACGGCGCTACAATTTTTGAAAGTTCAAAATTGGCTCAAAATGAGCGCTAAAATCGCAAATTTTTATTTTCGAAAAATTAACGTCGCACCCTATACATATTATACATGTATCTTATGTAAAAAAGCCTCAGGATTCCGAATTCGTGTCGTTTGTAATGATTGGATGGAAAATAAAGGCGCTACGATTTTTTTTGTGAATCAAGGGGGACGTATTATTAATCATTTAGTTTGTATCGAAAATTTTTATTTTAGAGGGAAGCGCGGGAAATAACACCGGTTATAGTCACTAGGGTACGTAGGAACCCCCTTGCAATATAAAGCAATTCTATTTTTTTCATTTTTTACCCAAAATACATGGACTAAAACCCATCGATTTTGAATTTTCAAAACGTTTTCCCAAAGCTCTGGAATAGCACGCCTACGGTTTCTTAGGCCTATCCGAAGCCAAAAAGGCAGCCAAATCCGATTCTGAATAGTTTTTAAAGATCCGTCCACAAATAACGGCGCTACAATTTTTTGAAAGTTCAAAATTGGCTCAAAATGAGCTCTAAAAATCGCAAATTTTTATTTTCGAAAAATTAACGTCGCACCCTATACATATTATACATGTATCTTATGTAAAAAAGCCTCAGGATTCCGAATCCGTGTCGTTTGTAATGATTGGATGGAAAATAAAGGCGCTACGATTTTTTTTGTGAATCAAGGGGTACGTATTATTAATCATTTAGTTTGTATCGAAAATTTTTATTTTAGAGGGGAAGCGCGGGGAAATAACACCGGTTATAGTCACTAGGGGTACGTAGGAACCCCCCCTTGCAATATAAAGCAATTCTATTTTTTTCATTTTTTACCCAAAATACATGGACTAAAACCCATCGATTTTGAATTTTCAAAACGTTTTCCCAAAGCTCTGGAATAGCACGCCTACGGTTTTGTAGGCCTATCCGAAGCCAAAAAAGCAGCCAAATCCGATTCTGAATAGTTTTTAAAGATCCGTCCACAAATAACGGCGCTACAATTTTTTGAAAGTTCAAAATTGGCTCAAAATGAGCGCTAAAAATCGCAAATTTTTATTTTCGAAAAATTAACGTCGCACCCTATACATATTATACATGTATCTTATGTAAAAAAGCCTCAGGATTCCGAATCCGTGTCGTTTGTAATGATTGGATGGAAAATACAGGCGCTACGATTTTTTTTGTGAATCAAGGGGTACGTATTATTAATCATTTAGTTTGTATCGAAAATTTTTATTTTAGAGGGGAAGCGCGGGGAAATAACACCGGTTATAGTCACTAGGGGTACGTAGGAACCCCCCCTTGCAATATAAAGCAATTCTATTTTTTTCATTTTTTACCCAAAATACATGGACTAAAACCCATCGATTTTGAATTTTCAAAACGTTTTCCCAAAGCTCTGGAATAGCACGCCTACGGTTTCTTAGGCCTATCCGAAGCCAAAAGGCAGCCAAATCCGATTCTGAATAGTTTTTTAAAAATCCGTCCACAAATAACGGCGCTACAATTTTTTGAAAGTTCAAAATTGGCTCAAAATGAGCGCTAAAAAAGGCAATTTTTTATTTTCGAAAAATTAACGTCGCACCCTATACATATTATACATGTATCTTATGTAAAAAAGCCTCAGGATTCCGAATCCGTGTCGTTTGTAATGATTGGATCGAAAATAAGGGCGCTACGATTTTTTTTGTGAATCAAGGGGTACGTATTATTAATCATTTAGTTTGTATCGAAAATTTTTATTTTAGAGGGGAAGCGCGGGAAATAACACTGGTTATAGTCACTAGGGTACGTAGGAACCCCCTTGCAATATAAAGCAATTCTATTTTTTTCATTATTTACCCAAAATACATGGACTAAAACCCATCGATTTTGAATTTTCAAAACGTTTTCCCAAAGCTCTGGAATAGCACGCCTACGGTTTCTTAGGCCTATCCGAAGCCAAAAGGCAGCCAAATCCGATTCTGAATAGTTTTTAAAGATCCGTCCACAAATAACGGCGCTACAATTTTTTGAAAGTTCAAAATTGGCTCAAAATGAGCGCTAAAAATCGCAAATTTTTATTTTCGAAAAATTAACGTCGCACCCTATACATATTATACATGTATCTTATGTAAAAAAGCCTCAGGATTCCGAATCCGTGTCGTTTGTAATGATTGGATGGAAAATAAGGCGCTACGATTTTTTGTGAATCAAGGGTACGTATTATTAATCATTTAGTTTGTATCGAAAATTTTTATTTTAGAGGGGAAGCGCGGGGAAATAACACCGGTTATAGTCACTAGGGGTACGTAGGAACCCCCCCTTGCAATATAAAGCAATTCTATTTTTTTCATTATTTACCCAAAATACATGGACTAAAACCCATCGATTTTGAATTTTCAAAACGTTTTCCCAAAGCTCTGGAATAGCACGCCTACGGTTTCTTAGGCCTATCCGAAGCCAAAAGGCAGCCAAATCCGATTCTGAATAGTTTTAAAGATCCGTCCACAAATAACGGCGCTACAATTTTTGAAAGTTCAAAATTGGCTCAAAATGAGCGCTAAAATCGCAAATTTTTATTTTCGAAAATTAACGTCGCACCCTATACATATTATACATGTATCTTATGTAAAAAAGCCTCAGGATTCCGAATCCGTGTCGTTTGTAATGATTGGATCGAAAATAAGGGCGCTACGATTTTTTTTGTGAATCAAGGGGTACGTATTATTAATCATTTAGTTTGTATCGAAAATTTTTATTTTAGAGGGGAAGCGCGGGGAAATAACACCGGTTATAGTCACTAGGGGTACGTAGGAACCCCCCCTTGCAATATAAAGCAATTCTATTTTTTTCATTATTTACCCAAAATACATGGACTAAAACCCATCGATTTTGAATTTTCAAAACGTTTTCCCAAAGCTCTGGAATAGCACGCCTACGGTTTCTTAGGCCTATCCGAAGCCAAAAAGGCAGCCAAATCCGATTCTGAATAGTTTTTAAAGATCCGTCCACAAATAACGGCGCTACAATTTTTTGAAAGTTCAAAATTGGCTCAAAATGAGCGCTAAAAATCGCAAATTTTTATTTTCGAAAAATTAACGTCGCACCCTATACATATTATACATGTATCTTATGTAAAAAAGCCTCAGGATTCCGAATCCGTGTCGTTTGTAATGATTGGATCGAAAATAAGGGCGCTACGATTTTTTTTGTGAATCAAGGGGTACGTATTATTAATCATTTAGTTTGTATCGAAAATTTTATTTTAGAGGGAAGCGCGGGGAAATAACACCGGTTATAGTCACTAGGGGTACGTAGGAACCCCCCCTTGCAATATAAAGCAATTCTATTTTTTTCATTATTTACCCAAAATACATGGACTAAAACCCATCGATTTTGAATTTTCAAAACGTTTTCCCAAAGCTCTGGAATAGCACGCCTACGGTTTCTTAGGCCTATCCGAAGCCAAAAGGCAGCCAAATCCGATTCTGAATAGTTTTAAAGATCCGTCCACAAATAACGGCGCTACAATTTTTTGAAAGTTCAAAATTGGCTCAAAATGAGCGCTAAAAATCGCAAATTTTTATTTTCGAAAAATTAACGTCGCACCCTATACATATTATACATGTATCTTATGTAAAAAAGCCTCAGGATTCCGAATCCGTGTCGTTTGTAATGATTGGATCGAAAATAAGGGCGCTACGATTTTTTGTGAATCAAGGGGTACGTATTATTAATCATTTAGTTTGTATCGAAAATTCTTATTTTAGAGGGGAAGCGCGGGGAAATAACACCGGTTATAGTCACTAGGGGTACGTAGGAACCCCTCCTTGCAATATAAAGCAATTCTATTTTTTTCATTATTTACCCAAAATACATGGACTAAAACCCATCGATTTTGAATTTTCAAAACGTTTTCCCAAAGCTCTGGAATAGCACGCCTACGGTTTCTTAGGCCTATCCGAAGCCAAAAAGGCAGCCAAATCCGATTCTGAATAGTTTTTAAAGATCCGTCCACAAATAACGGCGCTACAATTTTTTGAAAGTTCAAAATTGGCTCAAAATGAGCGCTAAAAATCGCAAATTTTTATTTTCGAAAAATTAACGTCGCACCCTATACATATTATACATGTATCTTATGTAAAAAAGCCTCAGGATTCCGAATCCGTGTCGTTTGTAATGATTGGATCGAAAATAAGGGCGCTACGATTTTTTGTGAATCAAGGGTACGTATTATTAATCATTTAGTTTGTATCGAAAATTTTTATTTTAGAGGGGAAGCGCGGGGAAATAACACCGGTTATAGTCACTAGGGGTACGTAGGAACCCCCCCTTGCAATATAAAGCAATTCTATTTTTTTCATTATTTACCCAAAATACATGGACTAAAACCCATCGATTTTGAATTTTCAAAACGTTTTCCCAAAGCTCTGGAATAGCACGCCTACGGTTTCTTAGGCCTATCCGAAGCCAAAAGGCAGCCAAATCCGATTCTGAATAGTTTTTAAAGATCCGTCCACAAATAACGGCGCTACAATTTTTGAAAGTTCAAAATAACTCGCACCCATCATTTTAATTTTTAAAAAATTTTAAAAAGCTCAGGAAATTTCCCAAACCTGGTTTGTAATGGGTTATGGAAAAAAAGGCGCCTACGAAAATTTTTTTGTGAAAAAAAGGGGTACAATTTTTGTTTGTTCAAAATTTTTTTTTAGAGGGAAGCGCGGGAAATAACACCGGTTATAGTCACTAGGGGTACGTAGGAACCCCCCCTTGCAATATAAAGCAATTCTATTTTTTTCATTATTTACCCAAAATACATGGACTAAAACCCATCGATTTTGAATTTTCAAAACGTTTTCCCAAAGCTCTGGAATAGCACGCCTACGGTTTCTTAGGCCTATCCGAAGCCAAAAAGGCAGCCAAATCCGATTCTGAATAGTTTTTAAAGATCCGTCCACAAATAACGGCGCTACAATTTTTTGAAAGTTCAAAATTGGCTCAAAATGAGCGCTAAAAATCGCAAATTTTTATTTTCGAAAAATTAACGTCGCACCCTATACATATTATACATGTATCTTATGTAAAAAAGCCTCAGGATTCCGAATCCGTGTCGTTTGTAATGATTGGATGGAAAATACAGGCGCTACGATTTTTTTTGTGAATCAAGGGGTACGTATTATTAATCATTTAGTTTGTATCGAAAATTCTTATTTTAGAGGGGAAGCGCGGGGAAATAACACCGGTTATAGTCACTAGGGGTACGTAGGAACCCCTCCTTGCAATATAAAGCAATTCTATTTTTTTCATTATTTACCCAAAATACATGCAAAATACATGCAAATACATGCAAAATACATGCAACGATCGTTCTAATCGAATTTTTCAAAACCCATTTCCAAAACGTCGTATACCTAATAAATTTTAACTTAACACTTTCGCCGATTCATAGTAAAGTTTTAGAAGCTTCACGAAAATAAACAAATCAATTCGAAAAGTCGAGCTGGCACGTGACGACTAACTCGAAAAGTAAATATCAAGAAGCAAAACTTCAAGTCCGATTCCAATTAGAACTGTTTTAGTTAATCTCCAAAATACACATTTATTTTACACACATTTAAATTCGAAGAACTTTCCGCTTCAAATCGAATCGGTGGCTGAAGAGTTCTGAAGAGCTTTGCGACGAAGAAAAAAAAAGGAAAGGAATAATGTACAATGCATTTACCTCATGTTTTAGCTGATATTTTGTTTTTAGATTTATGTGCAGTATTCTAGTCGGTTCGTGCACTTAAACTTTAAGCTTCTTAGACTTGTTCAATGTTGCAGTTACAAAGTTATGCGTCTTACATTTTCAGTATCATGTAAAGGGCTTATGGAATGGAAGGTTGGGGGTGTGTGTGGCTGGCGAGAAGTCGGTTTCAGTTTTGCTATCGATTACTACGTTTTAAATTTAGTAAAGTATTAAGCATTATTCTATTGTGCTTGCTAAGGGTTGATTCATACAAACGCTTTCCCCAACGGATTGAGAGTACTTAGGGAGCACTCTTATGATTCATGCAACCATCTTTGTTAACATTCTCCTCCATTTGTAGTCGGACGGAGATAATAAATAACTAGCACCGAAGAGGGTCCTCGAGTCTAGGGCAGGTCGTATGTGCAAAGGGCATCTTTGACATTAAGACGAGAGAAACGCTCCCTCCGTACGCTTCGGCCGACACTTGTCATCCCCTTTGTTTCGATTAGCAATTACGCTTTATTTTTTTCGGATTTCGCTCCGTGGAGTGCCCAATTTCGCGAAACGTACGCCACCCATAGGAGCTTTTCGGCTTGAGAGGTCGTTAAAAAAATATTTGCAAACGATGTGTTAATAAAATTTGTGTTGAAGAGAGCAAAGTTGAGTTATCAAAAAATTTGGAAGATTTGGGAAGCTTTAGGTAAAATAGTTTTAGAATAAAATTATTAAAGATTGATGTGAATGTAGAAAAATTTCAAATGTACTATTTTTTACGTTTGAAACCGGTGGTAACTCATAACGCCCAAAATCGGCCAAAATAAAATTTTCGATAAAACTAAATAAATCGAAAAAAATATACCTTGACTCACAAAAACAATAGTAGCGCCCTCATTTTCGATGCAATCTTTACAAGCGAAACGGATTCGGAACTCTGAGATTTTTCTACATAAGATACATGTAAAAAAAGTATAGGCGCAACGTTAATTTTTTGAGTAATTAAAAATTGCCATTTTAGGTCCACTTTTTTGGCTAATTTTGAACTTTAAAAAAATTGTAGCGCCGTTATTTGTGGACGGATCTTTAAAAACTATTCGATTCGGATTTGGCAGCCGTTTTGGCTTCGGATAAGCCTAAGAAACCATAGGCGTGCTATTCCAGAGCGTTGGGAAAACGTTTTGAAAATTCAAAATCGATGGGTTTTAAACCCATGTATTTTCGATAAAAAATGAAAAAAATAAAATTGCTTTATATTGCGAGGGACGTTCTACGTACCCTAGTGACTATAACCGGTGTCTTTTCCCGCGCTCCTCTAAAATAAAAATTTTCGATACAAACTAAATGAATAGAAATACGAACCCTTGATTCACAAAAAATCGTAGCGCCCTTATTTTCGATCCAATCATTACAAACGACACGGATTCGGAATCCTGAGGCTTTTTTACATAAGATACATGTATAATATGTATAGGTTGCGACGTTAATTTTTCGAAAATAAAAAATTGCGATTTTTAGCTCTCATTTTGAGCCAATTTTGAACTTTCAAAAAATTGTAGCGCCGTTATTTGTGAACAGATCTTTAAAAACTATTCAGAATCGGATTTGGCAGCCTTTTTGGCTTCGGATAGGCCTAAGAAACCGTAGGCGTGCTATTCCAGAGCTTTGGGAAAACGTTTTGAAAATTCAAAATCGATGGGTTTTAACCCATGTATTTTAGGCAAAAAATGAAAAAAATAGAATTGCTTTATAATGCAAGGGATCGTTCCTACGTACCCCTAGTAACTATAGCCGGTCCCATTTCCCGGCGCTCTCCCTCTAAAATAAAAATTTTCGCCCTTTTGAAGAATTAAATTTGGCTTTAAAATGAAACTATTAAAACGCAACAACTTTTATTTATTTTTGAGAAGTACGCAGAAAGATTTTATTTTCGAACGCATTAGGCCTTAGTATGTCCGAAACGGGTGGTAACCCAACACCCCCAGAATCGACAAAAAACATGGATGTTAATTCAATAATTTTTTAAGGCACCTCAATAATTATCAAACGAGTACTTTGTTACTTTAAAACCGCTCAAAAAAGCCCAATTAACAGCGCAACTATCTTTTTCAAATAGAACAGAAAAACTCATGGTCAAACTTCGAAAAAAAAATACACAACCACCACTTTTCGAAAGTTCTAATTGAATTAAAAAACAATTTATTAAAAATTATCAGTTAAATCGATCGGCGCCTTTTAAAATTAATTTCGATACAAAACCGCAATTGTAAGTCTGTGAGTGTCTACGATAATTCATATCAGCTTAAATCGATTAACAATAAGCTAAAGAAAAATCCATAATCAACACGACAGTAACACGATTTTATTTAATTAAATATAAAAAATAATAATAAAGCCAACATGGAACACAGCCACTCACAAACCTCAAATAAAAACAGTGTTCAAATTGTACTTACTTTGGAAATTATTTGTCCTCGCAAAAACACCCCATAAAATAATTAATAACAACAATAAACCGCGCACTTTTAATTGGTTCGAAACTAAACACATTTAATTTGCAACAACAACAAAATACGGTCTATTCGCAACGGAAACTTGTTAAAGAATAAAGAAATCGCTTTGTTATCGTTGCTTTGCCGAGTTATCAGAGTTAGGCACACATACACAAAAACCAGATTACTTTCTAATACACCAAATTTTTATAAACGTCCTTACACAACTTAGCAACCCTTAATTTTGGCGCAAGGGACTCCCTTCTTAAGCCGCTTTCCGATTAAGGACTTCCCAATAAAAAAAAATGCAATTTACCGAAAATACAAAACAGAAATAAGTAAGGACGGTAAGACGTGGGCTTGAAGATGATTTAAACCGAAACGTCATTATTTTTTACGACATAATTGGCGTAGATGTGCCCTATTGGCGGTTATCTTGGTTCTGCAGGTCCCAAAGTGGCAGTACAGGCTTGTTACGTTATGGTTTATATTGCAAGCCTTACTAAAGTTCTAGCTTATGTATGACCCGGACACTCAACTAATATCTCCCCAGGCAATGGGGGTGTGCAGTTCGTCCCCCGACACGAACCTTAAGATACGAGAACGAAATATCGCAACTGCGAGATCTATTTTATTCCTCCGAATTAAAACCGCTTCAAAATAATCTCTTATAATGGGACGCATCCATCAAACGGAGCTGCGCCCGCAAAAAAGTGCCGAAACTTCTTCGCCCAACGCCACCCTCTTCTTCTTCTTCTTCGGCAACTTTTCGGCATCGTAATTATGGGCGGATGTAACACATGTTTTATTCATGTTTTGTAAACTTAAATATTTATTTAAGATGTCTTTTATAACAGACTCGACATTTAATTTAAATAATTTCGAAGGCAGCGCAAAAAACGTCGGGCTCGAACAGAACCGGTTTACCGAAACACCCCGACGAATTATTTAAATTAATCAGTATTTTATATCGATACACCTACAGTGGGCGCTCGCTTTCCGCGCCTCAATTAAAACGCACGTTAACTGTTTGGAAGAGTAGGGAAAACCGGGTATGGTTGTCTCACGGGTAGGTTGTCACATTAACCATAACAGAAAACCTAATGAATTAATAAATTTGTTTACCCGTGTCAAAGAAGCCCAAGCACAATACCTCCTTGCGTACTTCACTTCAGTTCGCTCTGAAATACCGTAAAAGAAATATATGCGTTTGTTTTTTTTTGTACAGTGAAAGTAATTTTTTGTGCATCTCTGTTGAGTCTCATAAGTATAATTAAATTTTGCATAGTGATATACCTATTAGTGTATTTATGATGTTTAATATATGTTTCATGATATCATTCTATAGTTTTTTAAATGACAATTGATTTAAATTTATTTTGGGAGTTAATTGTCTAAAATTGTTTTGGGGAAGGTTGTCTAAAGTTAGCGGGGGCTAGTAGTCACACGTGCAAAGCAATCATGAATATGTGCGGCCTTTTTAATTGGTTTCTAGGGTTTTTACTGCATAAACGATTGGTTGTAATTATACATTTGTCATTTTTGTTACCATAACCTAAGTTCGTTAGATAGAATAGGTTAGAATAGAATAGGTATTTGTTTTCTCGTTTTGTATTTTACCTTTTATTCAACGTCTGACAACCATCCCTGACACGGGGTTAAAAGTCACACTTCTCTTTTTTCATAAAAATTATAATATGTTCTCATTAGATAATGGTAGAGAAAAAGTCTTTATTGTTTCTTAAACTAGAATAAATACACTATCTATTGATATATAAATGTCATTGATAAATTAAGACCATGCGCTCTATAAATGCAAAAGAAAAAAATTGTGACTTCCAACCCCGCTCTCCCCTAATTGTTACGTAAACAATCGATCTTTGTTGCACAAAGAAAGGGGGTGTGTGCACCCCCTTATATCATGTCATCTAAACGTTACTCTCCGAACACGAGAAGATTCGTGTGCTCCATCCTGCGCATTTTTCATGTCAGGGAAATATATTATAAATTAAAAAACCTACCCCGGCAACGCGCGTGTACACGGCTGTTACTAGAATTTTCTTTTCCTTTTTTGCAATTCCGTTTTTATTTCGCCGAAACTCTTCTGCTTCAACGACTGCAATACACTTTTACCGACATTTTTTAACGGTCTCGTTCCGCTTTTTTTATTTTCGCCACCCACCCCACCCCCCTTTTTTTTGTTCTTTATCATTTTAATGATTACGAAATTAAAGGCGCTTAGGAGCGGTGGATTTTGATTTTTAGCGGTGTTGCGCACGCCGATCTGCGTATACGTTTTTTTTTGCGTTTTGGAAAATTCGAAACAATGAATACTTTAATAATTCATTTTACGAATTCGAGCACATTAAAATATTTCCCTCGTGAATACGTCTATAAAAGAGAACGTAACAGAATTGATATAATAAAGATATTTTTATGGTTACTTTTATATTTTATAGCCGTAATTATGTCTGCTAAGGTTTTTAAAAGATTACTTACAAAAACATCATATTTCCTCTTCGATTATTAATTTTGGGAGCGCGATTCGAATGGAGCGGGCCGTTCGGCAGTAAATACGGCCCCGCGGACCCCCAAATCGCATCTCCGCTTTTAAATTGGAAAATTTCGAAATTAAAAGCTCGTGTTTTTGAGAGCGGAGAAATAAATGTAAGGGACACGTGGAAAGGTGAAATATCTGTACGTTTCACCCTTTGGACACTGACATGGGTAAAAGGCAAAGAGAGAGTGTACAAAAACAGGTCTTTTACCCGAATTAACCGTCGGACTAAGGGGAATGTTTCAATTTCTATAATGCGCCAGCTACACCGCACCGGAATCGAGTTAATTAATTTCTTATCTAAAATATTAATCAAATTACGATGTACTTGCGTTTTTTTTTTTCGTATTTAGCTTAATAACAATTTTTGATTAAAACGGTTTGATTGTTGTAAAAGTGGGAAGGGAGCAATGATTGGATTACTGCGGATTTTAGAAAAGCGGTTGGGTTTTTGGAAAAACTGTAATTTTTCGAAAACCAGCCGAGATAATCGAACGCCTTTCGATTTAACGTAAAATTTGCTAATTTATAGTTAGTTAATTTTATCATTTTTTGAGTTAATAATAAATGTTTAAAGTTTGCGACTTAAAATGGTTTTAAATAAAATTTAGTCTTCTTAGAACAGTTAACATTAGATTTTTTAGATTTTATTATTATAAGCCATTATTTGTTTTCAATTAAAATAAATTTTGTGGCAGTTTGAAAAGTACAATAATTTCTAGAAACCTAAAAAAAAATATTTGAATATCCTTTGAACTGAATAAAAATGTATTAATTGCACGTGCTTTTTTTGTATTTGAGACTTTTTCGACGAGCAAAAAATTTTTGAATACTGAATTGTTACTTAAAGAACGAAAGCCGGTTTACCTGAAGCCTGTCTAGTTTTTGGAAAAATTTGTGACCCCACTCATTTTGTTAAGAAGACCATTTCGGATTCATTTCTGTCAAAAAAAAAGTTAAAAAAGGTATTGGGAACGTGAAGTTTTTTGACTTTTGACGTTTGAAAAGTTTTTTAAGTGATTTTATATGCAAATAAATTATGAAAACGGCGACAAAAGAGCGAAAACAATTGAAAAAATGAAATTTCAATTAAAATAATTACTTTTTTCGCAATTAAAGACAAATTATATATAATTTTTATTTTTCTGCTAGGGATAGTAGGCTGATTTTCAAACGCGTTTTTAACAATGTTCCCATTATCCGATAAGAAAAATTCTTTCACTACTACAGTTGATTTTTGATGCTCTTTTATGAAAACTTAGTCATTAATTTTTCCATCAACATTTGGCGAATGGAGGCAGTTTTCTGATCAAACCGGCTTTCGTTCTTTCATACTTTTGAAAAATATGTAAAAATCATCAAAAAGATAGCCAAAATCATTAATTTTTCCTGATTAAAACTTACTATAGCGTGTCACAGTTTTAACTTCTGCTGTGGTTCTATTTACTGCAACTTTATTTTTTTTCTTAAATTAAATGCCAAATGGAAGTAAAGATTAAAACTAGGCGCTCTTCTAAATCAATTAAAAAATGTTTTAAAAGAAATCAGTCCAACTCTCATTAACCTTCCGTGTACGAGGTGGGGTATAACTAACGTGACCAATTTTTCAGATTTGCCGTTCGAAAAATGTTGTTTAATGCATTAATAACTGTTTCGAAGCACTAAATCGATTTATTTTGAGTAGGGGTGTACGTTAACAAATTTCGGGGGTGTACTTCAATTAAATTTACAAGTCTATTTATTCGAATCGAAAGAACACGTTAAAATGACAGTTTCTTGTTATAGAAATTTTTTTTCTAAGTCGCGTAGTTTTGGAGGTGAAGAGTTAAAAAGAATGGGAACGTTAGGCATTTAATTGAAGTTTTACAAAAATCTAAGTAGGCGTCGGATATTCTTTTCCGCTTTAACTTATGGCCCAAAGTTTGACTTATGTAAAAATGTGAGGCGTCCCCTAGTGACGCCTTTTACAAAAAAAGTTACGCGACTTTTAAAACTAAAAACGTTAAAAACTCCAGAACAGTACGTTTTAATTTTTATTTGAACTAGAGTTTGTACAAAAAAAATGTTTAAAGCAGTGATTTCCAAACTGGGGGGGAACTCTGGGAAATGTTTAACAAAAATGTAATTTTATGTATAATTACATTTTGTTTTTTTTCAAATATAAATTTAGTTTTTATTTTTACTTAAAATTAATTAGAAAACAAATTAATCGTTCTGAATTATGCTTAAAACCGAGTGTGCACATTCGAGCTCAAAGTGGCACATTCCGATCTCGGGAAAATGAAGCGCGCCGCTCCGCGTCGCGCTTCATTTGCCTCCCTCGCTCGGAAATGTGCCACTTTTCGCTCGAATGCGCACATCCCCGTATTTATCGCATTTGCCTATATTAATCCTTCCATTTTCAAATAAAAAAATATCGATTTTATGTTAAAAAACGTATTTACCATAGCAATAAGTGGAAGCGAGCGAAAAGATACGACAATTTCGTAGGTGCGAGTGAAAAAAAACGATTAAATTATTTAATTAATTTTTTGCCTAATTTATTGAGCTAAACTTTGTGAATTATGCTTAAAACCGAGTGTGCTTTCGAGCTCAAAGTGGCACATTCCGATCTCGGGAAAATGAAGCGCGCCGCTCCGCGTCGCGCTTCATTTGCCTCCCTCGCTCGGAAATGTGCCACTTTTCGCTCGAATGCGCACATCCTCGTATTTATTACATTAATATAATTTACCATAAGCTCCTTCAAATCAAAAATTTTAATTTAATTTATTAAATATCGATTTTATATTCGAAAAACGTATTTACCATAGCAATAAGTGGAAGGGAGCGAGAAGATACAATGTGTTTTACTTAAACCTATTTATTATTAATTATTAAAACATATTTCTTATCATTGAACTGTCATAAAATACAATTTTGTGGATTTTATTTCATTTTATTTTCGGGGTATGGTAAACCCCACCTAGTATGGCATATAACATTTAGTCACCTAGTCTGCGGAAGGTTAAGCTAAATTTCTTTCTATTTGGATTATTAAAAATCGCAATTAAATTATATCAAAAATTTCCTTTTTATAAACACTTTTATTAGTAGTTTTGTTGATGACGCAATATATATAAAACTATATATAATATATATAATTATAAGAAAAGTTCTATTATATTTTTTTATTTTAAATCCCTAACATTATTTATATGTTCAGCTTACGATTAAGAACCGGTGGCTTAAAAGGAGATGAATGTAACATAGCAATTAGTTTATGTTGTTAAAATTTGAGGGCACAACATTAAACATTATCAGCACGTGCAATATAATATTAATTACACATATTAATTCAATGGCGTTATAATAATAATTCTAAAGCATAAACTATCAAATTGTATGTGCGTACCGTGTGTTGATTCAATTCTAATTAGTTCATAGATATCGCATTTTAGTTGTTCTAATTCGATATTTGGCTTCTAAATTAGTCCCGCAATCAAAACCCCCCAAAGAGAAACATAATTGATTTTATACAAAAAAAAATCGTCATCGAAATAAAACCTCAAGCGATCTCAAAGAAGGGACCTCAGAAATGGATTTTTGAAAACAACTTCCTGCAAAGTTTGTTTGTATATAAATAAGGAAGCGACCCTTGTTCTGTTCACCTAAATTTATAGTAAAACATTATATTGGTCAACCTAAACCCAAATAACTTCCGGGTGCGCCGATCATAGCCGGCCCCAACTTCGAGCTCACACAAGAGCTTATAAAATGTCATTTTAGCCCCGCACGAAATCGCTTTAAGAAAAACCGAACGAAATTTCGGCGCGTCTTGGCAGTAAATAAATAGTAAAAGCACTCACCCTCTTCGTCGCTGCCCACCATCGAGTACCTATCGAAGCCGCTCAAATTTCGATGGGTCCCAAGCCCGAAGTCGTCCTTGGTCCATTGCAAAATCCCAGTCTTGCCTATCACTCTGCAAGGTAAGGTGACTCTCGAATTTACGACGGCCGTTTGGTCTTGCGGCTCCATTGCGAACTTCTGTTCTTTGTAGGAGGCCACCGAGGACATTAAGCCTCCTAACCGAAGCAGAAGAAGAAGAAATTTGTAGCCGGACATGGTGGCGGTGGTCGTCTTCGTCGACACTTTATTAGCTCCAAATCCTGCAAGAACAATTGTATGTTAAAAATCGATTTTTTTTTGGGGAAAAAGTGACTTAAATGGGTTTTGAGTTGATCGAAAATGACCGTTTTAATTCACGGAAATCCGGACGTTGTTAGAGCCATTGTTAAGGAATTGCAATAATGTCGGACGTTAACAATGCAAGTGTCACGAGTTTAACAATCGATGCACTCCTCTAATTTTCCCGAAGGGACTGGTTTTTAACCAGTGCCGGACCGAAGATAAAAAGGTTCCGCGAATCTCATAAAAAATTTGGAAAAAGTAATTAAATGTAGGCAGTTTTGCTTCATTTTCAAATCTGATTCGAAAATGTACGATTCTGATATTTATAATGTAACGATGGTTACGAAGTAATAAAGTCCTTCCGATTGGGTAATTAATTAGAAGCCATAATGGAATTTAAATATGCGCCAATCACAGTTACCCATTTGAAACGGGACTTTTGAATATCTCAAATTATTTTTGGTTTCTTCTCAACTTTGACTTATTAAGGTTCGATGTATTTCTATTTATTTTGAATCTTTAATTTAAAAATTTCTTAAAATATTTTTATATGTCTACCATTTAATATAGAAATTAAATATTATTTTGAGTCACCCCAACTTTAAATAAAACGACTCAAAAGCGTCAACGTTTCCTATTCAATGTAGTACAGTAAAACCTCTCTTCAACGAACAGTCGCGAAACCAAAATTCCGTTTTAGAGGGATGTCCGCTGAGAAGGGGACCTAAATACGTTATTTCTCATACTTCTCTCAGCCGGTACCTTTTAAAATTGTCCCTCGAAGAAGAATGTTCGTTAAAGAGAGGTTTTACTGTACATATTCTATTTTAATTTACAGTAAAACGAATTTAAAAGCACGAGAGGCTAATACGGCCCTGCCTTTTCCAACGAGCCGATAAATTTAAAATTCTCCTTTCGAAGCAACACGTGAGAGCCAAGAAAGCCCGTAATTTCGTACCTTTGTTGTTTTCAAACACGACATTTCAGTGCCGATTTGCTCCGACAATAATGGGCACCTCGAAAAAAAAACAACAACTCCGAAGCCCTATTAAGAAATAAATCCCATCCGCCAACAATGGGAAGGAAAAGATTAATCGAACTTATTCGAAATAAAATATTCGAGTAAATTTGGTAAGCAAACAGGGAACAATGCTGTAAGCTAGTGAGATTGTAATATTCCATATATCGAAAAGTAAACAGGGCTCGAACGGGACCTGAATTCAGATTTGCACACTTGATTTATACACATGTAATGCTTTGGGCGCTCGAAAACATGACCTATCAGGGTTGACATTTGATTTACCTTTGTCTCCATAATTCAAATTTAATGTCGACACTAACTAAATAACTTCCATAAAACCCCCTTTACGCCACTCACTTTAGACAAACAAATAAGTAAAAGTTCTCGATAAAAATAAAACTAATAAACAAACGTCATCCATATTAGTACCTTTTCTTGTATTATTAGGAACAATTAACGTCTCCGTATGGAAAAAGAACTAAAAAATTTGATTTATCAATTTTATAAAAAATATACGTTCATATTTCCCCAAAAGTACATTCTATTTTTCAAAATATTTCTTAAAAGTGTCATTTTTAATCTGAATTATTATAAACAATTAATATAAAGGGTTTGTAAACATTGCCGTATGTAAAATGACCCCCAAAATCCATTCCTGAAGAGTTTGTTCAAATATTTTTAGCAATAAAAAAGATACATGCATTTTTCCCAAAATACACCCCTATTTATCAAGAGATTTCTTGGAAGCAGGGTGAAGTGTCATTTCTAATCGGTATTACAATAAACAATTAACATTTTTGTATGTAAAATGACACCCAGAATCAATTTTTGAAGAGTTTGTTTCAATATTTTAGTAATAAAAAAGATACATGCAAATTTCCCAAAATACACCCTTATTTATCAAAAGATTTCTTAGAAGCAGGGTGCATTGTCATTTCTAATGCGCATTACAATAAACAATTATCATTTCCGTATGTAAAATGACCCCCAGAATCCATTTCGGAAGAGTTTGTTCCAATATTTTCACTAATAAAGGAAATAGAGGCATATTTCCCAAAGTTCAATAGTTTTTGTTTAATATATTTTTCAGGGACATTTGTAATCAATTTTATTATAAACAATTAACATATCCAAAAGTAAAACGACCCATATACAGTTGAACCTCGATAAGCCGAATTTTTGATAACTCGAACCTGTTTCCCTAGGACTTGCCTATTTCAAAGTTAATATTTATATATAGCTAACTCGAATTTTTGATTACTCGAATTATTTTTAATTTCCCTTCAACTTTGACTTATCGAGGTTTGACTGTAATTAGTTTCTCAACAGTTTGTTCGAATAACATTAAGGATTCTATTTTCCGTTGTGTACATGTGTTTTTGTGCAAAGGCAACCTTAGTAGTTACCTTCATCGATCGAAATCTTGTAAAATTTCTAAAGTAGCTCTAAAACAAGTTAACTAATTAGTAATTAGTATACTGGAAGGTGGCAGTTAAACCGATATTCAAGTTCTTAGACTTCGGATAAGTCAAACACTATCTTAATTGGGCTTGAGAGATATGCATAAGGACCGAATTTCCAACTTCCCAGCAATTTATTTCTTCTTACGTCAAAAGTGCTTGTTTTATTCCATTCGACCGAGATTTGGCTTAATTTGAAACCGTTCCGCCGCTTATTTCGCGATTTTTTCTTATTATCATCATCGTCGTCGTCAGTGGTAAGCGTCTACTAAAAGGAGATGCGGATCTAATTTCATCAATCCCAGCACATTTTAATAAAGCCCCAATCTTCCGAGGAAAAAGGTCGATTTTTAATAAAGGTGTGTTTGTGTGTGTGTGTGTGTTGTGTGCGCGAAAAATGAGCTTGCAAGATTTTAAGTCGCTAATTAAGGAGCTTTGCCTCATCAGCGGCTCTTTTTTAACAAATTGCTTCGATTACGAAGGAAGTAAATTACGGGTCGAGTGCCGTTTTGCCCGGCTTAGGTCTAGACCGGTCAAGAAACGAAACGAATAAGATTCTTGATGCAGCTTTCTGGAATTAAATTAGGAAGCTCGGCTAAATCAGAGTCTTGCGTTGTTTATTAAGCGTCGAATTACCGTTCGATTTATAAAACCTAAAGGTCTTTAGGAATCTTTTAATATTTGATTTGGCAAAGGTTGAAAAATAGGTTCGATCACATTAAATCGGTTTTTTCCCTCGCTTTATAACTGATTTAAATACAGCCTGTCAGACAAATAAGTACTGGAACTTAACCCACTTATAAACGACTCTAAACCGAATAAAAAAATACCCCAAGTCAAGTGCCCTTTTGAGTTTTAGTTTAATTTAAAAATGTGTAATAACTACCCTATTATTTAGAAAATGTTTATTCAACTCGGTTATAAGGATGCCATTCAACCCATATGTAAAAAACCTTTTTTTGAAAAAAATTAAAAAGTATAAAAATTGCATAGGAGTAAATAGTACAGTTGTTGGCCAGTCGACGATAATTGGCCCTATTTAGAAAATTATACTTATAATAATAAATCTATATTTCCTAAAAAGTTTCGAATTTTGAGATACGAGATTTTGACTTCGCAGCGACGATATGCCTTCTTAAATATCATAAAGTTAATTATTAAATTCATAATTAAATTGTTTTTTTTTAATAAGTATACAAAATTATAATTATCTTTGGTTTGGTACGTGGGAAATAAAATAATTTTTTTTTCTAATAAATGGTTCGTTTTTTTTGCTAATTTACTATATCTTATTTTAATTAGAAAATATTGGCCAATGACTGTAAATTCACTGGTCAATTACTATATTTATATAGTCAATAACTATGTTGTTTAATAAAAGGGCCAATCACTGTACTGTTTACCCCTATAAAATATGCATTGAAATAAGGGAGGAAGCCTTGGTAACAATGGCTCAAAATTAAAACGTGAGATAAAGTTGCTTATCTTAATCACTTCACGGGTAACATAAAATCTTTCTAATGACAAAATTTTAGAAAAGAATTTTTTCTAACGACTTTTATAAAAAAATGAAATCGACCTTTATTGTGAAACATCATATCCAAACGATCCTTATTTGTCTGACACCCTGTATATGTCCAAGTGTGTAGGGCAAAGTTGCCAAAATAGCATAATTACCATTTTTTTACACAAAATAATTTAATAAATACTGAATTTGTATAAATTTGGATTTAACGAATAATAAATGTGGCCGTTTGTTTCTAAGCAATTAATTTGGAACAAAATTGTTTTGATTTATGAAAAAAAAACCAAAATTGGTACGATTCAAAGAACTTTGCCCTAATTAAAAGTTGTTAGTTTCGAAATTCGTAAAAAAAAAGGGACCAGACTTTGTCTCAGAAATCATTTATGGAATTCCGCGATGCAAAAGCCAAACACACAAAGGCAAACCGAACTTGTAACTTTGAAGAAGTTCGATTTAAAAAGCAAACAAGAGCAAAGCTAATTTCCGGAATATTTGCAGAGGTCAACTCCTTGATCTGTCTTGTGTACGTAAAGAAGGTCCGAGAGAGAAGGAAGCGAATTGATAAAACTCTTGTGTTTTTGGCCGAGGGCGAAATCGTTTAGGATTCGACAAAATAAGATCGATTTTGCTACTAAGAATTCTGCGCTAGTTCTCTACTATAACTTTTAGTTTTAATTCTGGACGTGTCCCGTGCCGAATAATCGACCAGAATAGAGCTATAATTTATAAAATATTTCGCCGTTTGTGAAATTAAATTTGATGCGGCTCCAGAACCCGGAGCGCTTTCTTTTTTTGCGATCGAGGAGCTTCGCGAAGATTTGTTGGTTGATCTTTGGACCATTACGAGTTGTGATGTATGCGAAGGTCCCTGTGTAAAGCTTGTTAATTAGGAGCTTTACCACAACCAGACAAGGAAATGTCATGGGTGGGTTCCAATTTGTAAACTTGTTGCCGCTTTTCCTTTGAGCTCGCCAAAAATTAGCGAAAGATTTCGATCGATTTTCTTTTAAAAAAATGCTCGGCGATCGTAAAATAAGTTAGGAACGTTTCTAAAAAAAAATTCTGGCGAAATTGCAGGGAAGCAACGGGCCATATAAACTTTGCACTTATAACTTTCGTTAATGGCTCTATAAACAAATCTAAACGAAAAGTACGTACGTTGTTACGTAACAAATAAATCAAAAGTAGACACGTTAACTACAATAAAATGCCATTTAAACTTTTAAGCAAAAAGCAAGCCCCCAACTTTGTACCATGCACCACACACCATACCCCCGTCGTTTCGAGCAATAAAAATGTTAAACTCCAAATGTAAAACTCTTATAAATGTTTCTAAAAATATAAATTTTAAAACTCGACAATTACAAGTTAAAATAATTTTCAAAGGAGATGCGAAAAGAATTATCATTGAACCATTATTCTTGAAAAAATCGATTTTTATGGCTACTCTTTTAAATCTCGAATTTTTTGACCCCCTACTGTATTTATGATGTAAAAAGAAATTGTGAGGTTCTAAAGCAGCGTTTTCCGAACTGGGTATTTTTAAAATCAAAAGTTTGAGCAAAATTTACATTTTGAAAGCTTCGGGCGCGTTTTTCTACCAGACTTAACATTGGGTTCTGTTGATTTTTTTAGCCAGTCTTACGCTACGATAAACGGGCTTTCAGAATCTGGAAAGTTTTTAAAGATCTGTTCACAAATAACCGCGCTACGATTTTTTAAAGCGGAAAATTATAAAAAATTAATTACAAGTCCGGACTCTTCGAACATGTTTTTCTCGAAAATTTCAAATAGCATGCCTATGATTTTTTAGGCCTCTCCGAAGCCAAAAAGTCTGAAAAATTCGAATCTGTATAGACTTTAAAGATCCGTCTACAAATAACGGCGCTCTAATTTTTTTAACGTAACCTTTCGTGTTACAAAAATGAATCTAAAATTTCAACCCTTAATTACTCGAAAAATTAACATTGCGTTCTATGCCGATTTTGGCCGTATCTAATGAAAAAAAGTCTCGGGATTCCGAATTCGGAACGTATTTAATGATGGGATCGAAAATGAGGGCGCTACCATCACTTTTGTGAGCCAAAGTGTATTTTTTTCGAGTTATTTAGTTTTCTTGAAAATTTTTATTTCAGAGCGTGAGCGCCAGAAAATAACACCGGCTATAGTTGCTAGGGGTACGTAGGAACATCCCCTTGCAATATAAAGCCAAAAAATATAATGCCAAAAAAACATGGCTTAAAATCTATGTTTTTTCAAAAATGTTTGCTAAAATTTTATAATTAAAATGGAGGGAACGTCATATGCCGTCATATGATTAAATATTTTTAAGGAAGGCGCGGTTACATACAGTTTGGAAACCACTCTTCTAAAGAGTGGAAGAAGGGGTTGTTCCGGTGTGCTCCGCGGACGACCACGACAGAGACCCAAATCGCTAAGACGAACTTAGTAATAAGACCTAATATTTATGGGACGCCGAACAGGAAAGCTCATAATCGGTAGGAAAGGCATCGGAATAAATGAGGACGTTATTGCAACATAATTTCGGGCCCCAATTCAGAAACTCCACCTGAGTGTCGTTACATCGGGCATATTTCACGATGGCGTCGACAGTTCGCGATTAGACCCCGCAGGAATGTTCCCTTGTTTGTTGGATAGACACCGTGGAATTCAATTGTACATCTAATTAATTAGTCAGAGTTCTCCTATATACGGCATAGGTGTCGGGAGTCATGCCGTAATTAAAGATTCCGGCGGTTCAATGTAATGTTTCTTTTCAAAGTTATGGATTGGTGAGCGCGAATAATGAGAAGTCGAATACGGTACGAGCGATCCTAATACGTTGCGGATTCGGATTCGAGAAGTACCATTAAAGTGACACTCTAATGCACTTATCCTGTCGATGCAATGCTTTGTTTCAAAGCTGATACTAATGATTAGAAATTTACTCTCGATTGCTAGGTGTGCGGGGGGGAAGGGGGGGCACCAGGCTCCCTTAACCCCTTGACATACAAAAAAAACCGAATTTGACGAGTCCGAAAAAAACTATTAATTTGGCTCAACTTAACTGTTATGAGCATACACAAATAACATAAAATAAATAATTAATAGTTTTAAAATATTTTGAAATATGTAGAGCAGTGTTTCTCAACAATTTTTTTAACATTCCCCACCTAAGTCATTCTAAAATTTTGATGCATACAATATATAACATATAAATATTTTTTTATATTTAAAAATTGAATTATTCCATAAATGAAGCCTAATTACAACTTGTTCAAGACACAAGATTTAGGTTTTAGCAAGAAATCACTAGAAAATTATTAAGAAAAAGGAACAATAAGTAAATTTTAAAAACATAAACTAAAAAATATTTTTATATCAATAGCTCGAATTTTTTATAACGCGAATTATTTTTAGTTTCTCTTCAACTTCGACCTATCGAGGTTTGACTGTATTTAATTTTATAAATTTAATATTTCTGAACAATTAAGATAATTTATTTATTGAGTTTTCTCCAATATTAATTTTATTTGCGTAAATTAATGATCTTCAAAGTTTTTGAAAACCACAAATTCTGTATTTACTCTATTTGAGTTTTCTGAAAATACATAATAATTTTTTCATCAAAATTTCCTTTTAAATTTACTGAATAAAGTTTTGTTTTATTCAATTTGTGTTATACAAAAAATTGATAATTAAAAATTTCTAAAGTTCTTAAATATATTTTAAAAATTTTCCAAGTTATTAATTTATTTAATTTGAGTTGTCTAAAACTTAAAATAATTTATTCTTCGAGTTTACTTTAATAATTTTGCTAAATGTTTAAAACTGAATTTCATTCTATGTAAAAAACCGGTGCATGTACTTATGTACGCACGTTAGAAGTAATACTTTTTGGCGCGACTAAATTAAATATAACAACGCGCTATGTTGCGCTTGTGTATAGCTAGACCAGTGGTTATCAAACTATATGTTACTGCGCATATGTCGTTTTATTTGAATACATTGCTATTTCCTTTTTAAATCCAAAAAGTAATTTAAACAAATTGAATAAATACGAAGATGTGCGCGTTCGAGCGAAAAGTGGCACATTTTCGAGCGAGGGAAGCAAATGAAGCGCGACGCGGAGCGGCGCGCTTCATTTTCCCGAGATCGGAAATGTGCCACTTTGAGCTCGAATGCGCACACTCGGCTTTAAGCACACTTTACAAGAATTAATTTACTCTCTGACAATTCGCAATTAAATATTACAGAATTATATTAATAACAAAATTTCCAAATCGCCAATTTTGTGCCTTTTAACAAAATTATTGTTGAAAACAAACCTTTTTCGGAAAATAAAATTAAATACAGTTCTTGACGTCTTAGGGACGTCAAAATCTACAATAACACCCTAAACAAATGACGTCTCCTAGACGTCATTGTATGTCAAGGGGTTAAAAAAATTACCCTGGAGTTGTTCTTTGAATTTGACGGTGTTGTTCCCGTTCTCGTCAAAATGAAGAGAAGGATGGTGGCGGACCATCGTTAAGGCGTTGTTTCGTTGTGATTTTATATTTTTGATAGTTTCAATCTATTCGGATTTCAAAAATCGATGACTTTACAATTGTTCTGAATAAATTAAATGAGATTCATTTAACACAACTAATGAGTAGTTGTGATATACGTTTCAACCACAACGAAATCGATTCTTTTTTGAAACAAAATCATCACCGGTGATGAAAAATGGAAAAAATAGTCTTAATCAAAAACGATCAAGGTCCTAGCGCGATAAACCAGCATCAAAAGGTGAACTGCATCAAAAAATCGAGCTTTCCGCTTGTGTCTGATAACTGAGTATAGTCCAGTGAATGACCGACATAAAATTAATCGAAACTAAATATTTAATAAAGTTAAAATTATTTAAAGTCAATTTAAATAATTATCCATTTAATTAAATGATCATAAATGAAGTGACCGATAATATGCAATTTAATAAAATCGCCATATTTCATTTTTAATTAAATTTCATCAATAATCAAGTAACAAGCAAACTGTCGATATAAATTTAATTATTTTTAGCATAGCACACTATTTTTATTACCTTCATTCTTTCCACATTAACAAAACAATAACTTATAAGATTTCATAAATAAATCTATCATGATTATGAATTATTTTTTTTTAATTGTTATAAACTTAATTGTTCGTAACGGTCATTTACTGGCTAGTGGTCGCGAACTGGACGTTCCAACCGACTTGAAAAGCAAGAAACAACAAATTTTTCATAAATTTTCCATATGGCGTTACCGCAACCCCGTCGCAATTGACCAATTGCGAAATTAATCATTTCTAAGTCGTTCCCAACAACAAAGTTCGCACGTGTATGTGTGTGTGTGTAATTCTCGTGTCGCAAAATGCAATTTAACGGGGAGCGCAAAAAATTTACAGCAGATGCTCCGATAAATTTATTAGGGGCGGTGTGGCTGCTTGTATGAACAGTGTCTAAGTTTATAATGGTAAACTTTCATCACATACGAGCACGACATATCACTGTAGTAAACTTGAAGTGACTCGTAAAAAGTTTACGGTGTATCAAGTTGAAGTTCTATTGAAAACTATGTGCTGCTCCGATCTTAACAACTCATAAAAAAACTAGCGATATACTGGGTTACATCCAGAATGCTAAAGCTTGGTGCTTGATTCGATCTTTTACGATCCTACAATACAAAGTAACGAGCCCGGAAATTTCTTTTTGCAAAAGGAACGGATTGCGCGCCTTCGAATGCACGTTTGCCACATGCCAAATATGCACCGCTTCCCCTTTCACTTGAATTTTTCTTCGAAAATCGACAATCGCAGCGAGAGCAAGATTTAATTTTTTTTTGGGGGCGGACATAATGTGGTTGTGATCTGTTTTCGTTAAATTGACATTAACCAACGCAGACGCGCTTATTTACAGTTGGAAATCGTTAAAGACCATGCAACTAGCAGTTTCCGATTTCAAAAAATGCAGTGCAAGAAGGTTCTAAAAATTGAGAAGCTTTGGCTTAATCAATTCGACCATTAAAAGCTTCACGGGTGCGCCTTTGGAAATTTGTGGTCGTTATAAATGTATATATTGGGGGTCGTGGTTACCAAATTTTTTGCAAAATAACTTAATATGACGCTCACGGTCCAATTTTTGATGAGAACGAGCGGAAAATCTTCGCATTGGTCGAGACCATCAAAGCTTGCAAAATATGCGCAACTTTTTCGAATTTTCGATAGCTATTTTTATTAATAAGTTATAAACAATTAAAATATATAAATTTTAGAAGAAGTTGCGCAAAAAATGTGCAACGTTTTCACAGGTTCTAAATAACCCATCCGTTATAATCTAAAATGCGTTTGAAAACTCCAAATACCACAAGGTTGTCGAGAAGGGTTAAAAATGGTAATGTTCTAACGACCAACTTTTTCAAATTATTTTATCTAAATTAATAAGATATGTTTACACAAAATGACGAAACTTTCTGTTGGTAGATTGTTAAAATTTTAGGTCTTACTTTACCTTCAAAACTGATATGCTCTATTAAAAGGTTTAGCAATTAAAAAATTAAAATAATGTCAACTATTATTTACTAATGTACACAGCATACGGTTTTATAATTTTTGCAAAGATGAAAAAAGTTGTCAATTAAGTACTAATATCTGTTCAAGTTTGCTAGAACTTGAACAGCTAGCTATAGCGATAAATGTACATACAATTTTCATTTATTAATTAATGCCAACTTTTAAATAGAGCATTTCACTCCGTGTAAATATATTTTTCTAATTTAGGTATACTATGTAACAAATAAATTTGGATATGAATCAATGTTATTCTTCCGACCGTCTTTACTACTTTATATACAAATGTTTGCGTGGTTAACAAAGTACACTAACAACTTCGAAAATGAAGAAGTCTGACTATTTCGATTTCACCAGATCTGTGTACAAAATACTGTATTCTTTTGATACCAGAAATTACATCAGCTACAGAGTGAAGTGAAATATTTACCATAAGGTTTTTTAGACCTTTATTGGTATTAGTCATACCCAAATTTATTTGCTATAGACTACCCAAACCAAAACAATTTTGTAAATATTATGTGTGGCCAATATCCTTGTCTATATGGTAATGAAAATAAGATCAAAGCCTTCAAAATGTGGACATACCGGAAAATGATGGAGGCATCATGGACCAGCCACACATCTAGTGACCAAGTGCTGCGAATGGTCGAGAAAGTGAAAAGTGGATTTAATATTACCAGGAAAAAAAACATAGCATACTTTGGATCATATAATGGGGGCAAAGTACCCACACCTGCGTCTAATCCCGAATAGAAAAATATAGGCAAAAATGGCTGGAGTAAAAAAAACTTTCACAACTTCGACACGTCAGGCAATAGAGCGGACTTAGAAGAGAACAACTTTTTTACACCCTCTAGACCAGTGGTTCCCAACCTTTTTTCGCCCTGGGACCACTTTGATTTCGTTATTATTAGCAGGGACCGTATCAATCTAAAAATCGAAACATTTAACCTAAGCAAATCGTAAAATTCAACGTTTTTAAATCTTTTGCGGACCATATTTTAGCTCTTGCGGATCACTGGTTGGGAAGCACTGCTCTAGAAAGCAATCATTACTAGGATCTAATCGCTATAGCAGTCGCCAAAACCAAATAGCAAAAAGAATTTAGGTAAAATAATTCAAAAAACTTGGTCGGTAGAATATTGGCACTTTTAACCCTTCTCAACGACCTTTTATCACAAGTCACATGGCCTCTACGGCACGAAATTTGGCAACTACGACCCCTAAACCCCAATTTTTCCCAAAACTAATTGTAAGAAGAGCGCGAAAAACAAACCAACAATTTCATTTCAATAGAAAACATGTCGGAAGTGCTTCAGCGACTTAGAAGTCGGATAAAGCAATTAATTTTGTGGTTTTTTAAAATAAAATTTGATAAAACCGAAAACGCAACCGTCGAATGCCCGATCACTTACTCGACCCGTATAAATATTGAATACTTCACAGAGAGGCGATAAAAGCTTTTGATTTTTATGTTTACTTTCGGCTTTCAACGGAAGCGAAGACGGATGCCACGCTAATGTTTTAAGTCGACGATGCTCCAAACAATTATCACCGTCGGCGGGCTCGCAACCTTCCCGAAAAAAATGGCCCGCCCCCAAAAAAATACATCCCCGAAGCGTGTTTGTTTAAATTCGAAAAAAAGAAAACGAATCCAAATCGACTAATGGCTTGAGCGAATTAGAAATTCGTAAAATATGAAGAAGCTTTAAGAAATACAAAACAAAATAATGAACGGTGCTCATCTTTGGAGAGGAAATTACATATTACTTCGTTTTCCGTTTTCCGGTGCTTTCGTATTTCCTTGAAAATGAAAAGGATCTCTTGTTAGGTCTATAAAACCCGATGTTATTTTTGTTTAAGGGCGAAATTAATGGGGGACTGCGTTACAATTTCGTTTTTGTAGTTTGCTTTTTTTGAAAACGTAAATAGACCTAATAATAATGATAAAACCACTCACGTAACTACAAAGGCACGACACAAGTTTTAATTAAACCTATTTACGGACCGACACGTTTCGTTTTTCGATCTCGACTAAATCTCGCACGAGTTGTTGTAAAAATCAGCAGAAAAAAGAATGCAATTTAAATGTAAACAAAACCTGCATAATCGTAAAAATGGCGATACGCTTTTTATTAAGCAATGATGAGCGACTCGGGAGATAAAATTAATGAAATCGTAAAAAGTAAAGTGAAGCAAGAATGCGACACACGACTCAATAAGTGGCATCATTATAATAAAATTGCTTAAAATAAATTTTTAATAATAATGGCAACGATTAAGATTTTTACGATTAGAGCGTTTTGATTGTTCGTGTTTTTATTGAGATCTTTAATTTTCGATTAAGCGTTCTCGTCTGCCGGGGGTGCTTCTTCTTTATTGGAGGAAAAAACAGGGGTGTATTTAGTTTGTATATGAAAAATTTTATTATTATGTAAGGTGCATCGAAAAATTGATGTCTAATGTTTTGGATTTATGAAAAATAATCACTTCTTAAAAACAAGTAGGGGAACCTGTTGTACCTTGGCCCTTTTTTCATTTGTAATTTTTTTTAAATTGTATATGTAACGATTTGTTGATAAAATGAATTGCATTGTAGTGGGGCACTAATTAAGGTATTCATCATAAAATATTTGAAAGCATTACCAACCGTTTACTCAAATTGCTATAAGATTTAAAAATTAGTGGATCTATGGCCTAGGTACAACGGAGGTGATGTACCTTGGCTCTATTCACATTAAGCAAAATAAAACCCATTGTTCTATGAAAACTATATATTTATTTTTGATTATAAGAACTACTAATGTTCTTCTTTGAGATGATACTAAAAATGTTTCAAAAATTAACGAAACTTTTCTAGTATACTAAAATTTTACATAGTTAATGGTTAACTTTAAAAAAATTTAAATTTTTCGTTAGACTTGCGAGGCATATTGTCTCAAGCAAAATAAAAAAAAAATAAGAATTTATAACAAAGGTATATCTAAATTTTTATTTTTTGCACGTCGATCTTAGGGCCAAGGTACAATTTATTGACAATGACCGAGGTACAACACAACGATCCTTGATGTTTAAACTCAAAAATAAAATTAAAAATTATGTTGTTCCAAAATCAAACCACTACTATGCAAACATTAATAAATAACCTTTCTATTACGAATAAATAAATTTGATAAATACAAAGATGTGCGCGTTCGAGCGAAAAGTGGCACATTTCCGAGCGAGGGAGGCAAATGAAGCGCGACGCGGAGCGGCGCGCTTCATTTTCCCGAGATCGGAATGTGCCACTTTGAGCTCGAATGTGCACACTCGGCTTTAAGCACAATTCACAATAATTAATAATCTAAATGCAGAATATAGAGTTGATTTTAGTTATTTAATTATTATTATTTTGATAAAGCCAGTTGCTGCTAACTTTACGTTAATGTCTGTCAATGTGGCATTTGAAATATCGAAAATTATGGGTCACGAAAGTTCGCAAATATTAAAAAAATGTTGCAATAGGCACAAAGGACCAAGGTACAATAGGTTCCCCTACTTCTTTGGCGTGACTAAATTCAATGTAACCACGCGCAAAAATTAACAAAAATAAATTCGATAAAATTTATTGATTTTCTAAGGCCTTATCATTGCTATGGTAAATACCTTTTTCCAATATAAATTCGATATTTACTAAATTAAGTTAAAATTTTTTCAAAAATAGAGAATTAATTCAAAATAAAGTTTAAACTTGAAAAATTCTTTTGTGCCATTTAAATGCATTAAAGAAAATATCGAAAAGACCTAAAAAATTAGTTCCCAAAAAGACAAAGTACTAAAACGACTAAGTTGACTAAAGATTTCCAAGTAGAACATAGAAAATCCTATATAACATTTTATTTTATACAAAAACACATCTAAAACTTAATAAAACAATATTCGATTACTCAAAAAAAATTAATTAAAGCCTCGCTTTAAAATTATAAAATTTTGATATAGGTTTTAATTGAAAACAAATCGAACACTTTTAATTTTGCAAAAATAAAGACAAACCCAAAATTAAACATATAATTACAAGTGTAAATATAAAAAATAATGAATATAAAAAAATCGTCGAGATCTCTCTCAAAAAAATCACCAAAATGTCTAAGCTTATTATAAATTAATTATTAATTTAAAATCGCTATGGGAAATACCATTTTAGGCTGGCCTTATTTAAAAAAAAATAAATAAATAAACATGTTCCAAAAAACAAACAGAAAATTAAATAAATCACATAAAAAAATTAAAAAATAACCTTGTGCTGATTTTTTCAAACAAGTACATAAAGGATTTTTGGAAAAATATTATTAAAAATCAATTTATTATTTAAAATTTTGAACAAAAATAACTATTAGGCTCATCTTATTTAATGAACAATTAGTTGAATAATTTTAATCGTTCCCTCTCACTCGCATTCACGAACGCGTCGATTTTTTTGCACTCCCTTCCGCTCGTTGCTATGGTAAACAGGTTTTTCGAACACAAAATCGATATTTACCTAATTTAATTTAATTTTTTGATTTGTAATAGCGGGGGATAAAGTAAAAAAATCGAATAAACACGAAGATGTGCGCATTCGAGCGAAAAGTGGCACATTTCCGAGCGAGGGAGGCAAATGAAGCGCGACGCGGAGCGGCGCGCTTCATTTTCCCGAGATCGGAAATGTGCCACTTTGAGCTCGAATGTGCACACTAGGCTTTAAGCACAATTCACAATAATTAATAATTGAAATGTAGAATATAGAGTTGATTTTAGTTATTTAATTATTATTTTTTTTTGACAAAGCGAGCTGCTGCCAACTTTACATTAATGTCTGTCAATGTGGCATTTGAAATATCGAAAATTATGGGTCACGAAAGCCCGTAAATATTAAAAAAATAATGTTGCTCCAAGTACAAAAAGACCAAGGTACAACAGGCTCCCCTACAATATTCCAAATAACTAAGAAAATAAAATTTTCAATTTCTCAGAATCGAAAATAAAGCGAAAATCGTTCGAAGAAGAGCAAAAGCACCCCGAGTAATAATTCTTATTTTTTTTTCTCAACAATCCGAAATCTGCTGGATCTATTAGACGGACATCGTATCGCGTTAGTCGCGCGTCATTAAATAAAAAACGAAATATTCGAATTATGGACAACATGTAAAAGCTGATAACGTAAAAAACGAGGCGCAAATCCGCGGTGCACTACATTAAGCATCAGAAAGAGCGGCCAATAAATCGCGATCGACAAAAACCGGCAAAATTCGCATTCATTTAGCGCTGACCGGTGATGTATGCGTTGTCAATGGGCCCATAATCCTCCGGGACCGGGCCCTTTATTTTATTTCGCCAACACGATCACTCTCCGCCCACCATATATTTATTTATTTCGAAATTTCCAAAATCCGCAAAAGGATCACCTTTTTTTTTCCGCGCCCCTTTGCCCGTCATTTATTAAATTATGTGGCAGCAACAGTCGATAAAGAAGAATTCGCGCCACAAATAGCAAAGCTCCACGTTTTTCTAATATGAAATGAAATTCGGGCGATGCGAAGTACTTTATGGTAATCTCTTGCATCAAAACAGGAAGCGCATGGTCCATAATGGACGTTCTAAATTCATATCGCCCCCACACACTTCGGGGGTTAATTTTTCTTCCTCCCCCTCTCTCGCGCTCTTCTCCGTCCCATTTCGCGAAATACAATTTTGCTTAGCAAAATTCCCCGAGGACAATTAAATGACGCTAAATTATTATTCTTTGTTTTTCTTTAAGGCTTCAGCTCATCACTGAGGGGACTGCGTGTGCATTGATCGCCCGGACTCCACACCGGAAAAACTCCGGCTATATTCACAGCCGTAGCCCTCCCGAAAGTAGGTCCGTGTTGTTTTAGCCTTTCGCTCCGATCCCTCGTCGCTAGCGAGCGGCCTTTCACTTTTCGCCCCCGACGAAAAAAACAACCGTTTCCTCGAGTTTTTTTTCGTTCGCTCGCCGGACGAAGTCGCAATTAACGGATAAATCGACGGGAAATGCTCGATTGCAATTACGAATTAATTTAATCGAAAAATGAGAGATTCGAATCGTTCGATCTTTCGCAAAAAAGCGCCAACGGAAACGCGTCCGCTTCGTTCTGTTTTTTTTTTTGATCTTTTTGGCGCGACGAAAATATCGCGCTCGTTACGGAGGGGCGCTGGGAGATATTCGAAAAAGCTCAATACGTTGTCATCTGGCCAATTAAAATTCCGATAAAATGTTGGTTTTAAAGGAACTGGTTTGGTGGGCAAAGTTGCTCGATTAACTATCCCAAAAACTCTGCAATTACCATTCGTTAGCGGCGTACATGTGGCTTTTTAATAGCAATTTTGTTATTGAACACATAATTTCCGTTTTATCCGATTTTTGGTAGTAAACTGTTGGGAGAGGTAATGATTGTTTTTATTTTTATTTTTTTTTATATTTTGGTTTTGATTCGCATCGAATTCGGTTTTCGAGCGAAGCTTTGTTATAATTAAACGCTTTTTGTTGTACTTTCTTTTAGGGGAGAAAAATTTGAAAAAAAAGGGCGAACGTGGGCGTGAGTAAATGTGTATGAATTAATGATTGCAAATCGATGCTTGAAAATTGGAAATTCGTGTAGAAATACTTATTGGGGGCACGATGGAGCTATGAATAAAGGAGCGTCCTGTATATTTCGAGTGCCGCGCTTAGTATTATTTAATTTCGCCCAAAAAGCAATTGTGTGTCATTGATTAAAAAGATTACAATCCAAAAGTTTACGATAATGGCGCGTGTTTAAATATGCTCTGTGTGTGTGTGTCTTGTGTGCGTTTTTTATCTTTATATCTCTTTTCGTTTGCCGTCAAACTAATGCGTAGTCCATCGATTTTTGTTGTTAATCATTTTGTTAAGGGATGTTTGTTTTTTGAACTTTTCTCTTTCTTAGATTTATGTAGATGGTTATGATGTCTTTTTAAATTACGGTGTTTCAGGGTTGTCCAACGAGCTGCTTTAGTGGAATTTCGTATTTCATGAAATTAAATGTGACAGCAATAAATTGTTTATAACGAGAAAATCGATGGTCGATTTAAATGCAGTTTTTGGTAATTGTACGAAAAGGAAATTTAAGTAAATTAATGAGTGGGAAATTTATATTTAACGATTTAGAAGAATTTTTTTGAGAACGTACGAATTACGCTATTGAAACTTAAAATACTTTGTTATTCATCGAAAAAAAATTCTCAAATTTAAGAATACGTTTTTAAGTAATGTATTTTCATTTAATTGTAAAGGCATTTATTTATCTTCGTTTGTTATTAAGAAATTAAGTTTTCTTCGCAAATTGCAGCCAAAAAAATTATAACCACTCAAAAAAATACATTTTACAACAAGTAATTACTTATATCATGAAAAAAGTCAGATTTAAATACGGTTTTCATCAGTCAAAAGACAAAAAAAATAAGTAAATAGGCGAAACCGTAGTTATTAAAATTAATTTACAATAGAGCAAAATTTACACTAAAAATTCAAGACTGAAAATTTGCTATTTCGTTATTCGAAGAAAAAAATATTTTCAGATATAAATAAAATACCCTTAATTGTTATATTTTAATTTCAATAAAGAGAGCTGTAAATATTTCTGCTCGTTTTCAATAAATTAATTTTTTTCTGTAAAATGTAACCCATAACAACTAGAAAGTAGTCTAAGTATTTTTTTTTCGTTTAAAATATGGTCCCCAGGGTGCCATAATACCCTCATTGTATTTCAAGTTAATTTTTTGTCTATTTCCAGAATAAAGACGGTTTTGAAAAATCTATAGTACATGGAAAGAAATGTATGGCATTCGACCCCGTACTGATCGTGCACTCTAGCGGCGTCTGCCATAACAATTGTCGTAAACAGATATATTTGAAATAATCTGGTAATAGATACAAAATTTTATATGTTAAAACATTGACCAGAAACGGGAAACAAAAATTAAGAGCCATAATTTTACCTTCCCTTTTATTTAAAAAATTGAAATACTGAAGATTTTAAGTTTTAATACTGACTTCTTTATATACACACTGTCTCTTGATGAAATTTATAAATGATTAATGTACTTTTTACAGCATTAATTATTTAATTAATTTCAAAGTAAAAAAACCCGTATCTAGTTTTTTAAAATATAAAAAAAAATTAAATAAGACAATAATTGGCTAAGAAAAAATACCAAAAATAATAGTCAGATTTAAATGCGGTTTTCACCAAGCGAAATACAATAAAATTTGATTAAATTGGTGTTTCAACGATTTTTTAAAAAACGATTATTAATTATTTTACGAGAGCGCGAATTTTAAATTACCAATTCAAATCTTAATAAATTAATTTCGTCAAGTACTAAAAACACACTATTGCAGAAAAAATTGTTTATACCACGAAAACCAAAAGACCTATTTAAAAACCGCGTGCACAATCTCAAATTAATTAAATTTAAGCCAATAGGTGTCCCAACGTTTTTCTGTAAACTAATTCTCTCCATCATTTTATTGAAGCGCGAAATTCGAACGTGCAACCCGATTTTTCGATGGAATTAATTCGTTCAAAATCAATCCCAAAATTGGAGTAGGCATTACATAATGGCACACAATAATTATATTGAATATGTACAAAGCAAATATTTTAACTATGAGAAGTACACATAGATGAAAGTAGAAACACACAATTAAGTTATAATTTAACCGGATTTACAAGGGTGAATACATGCTCTAATCTTGGTAATATTGCTGTGTAAACATCCCTTAACACTACTGTTATATTATAAAATTATATTTACGTTGTAATATCGCAAACAGAGCCGTATTTAATTTGAATAATGACGCACAAGAGTTTTTCGTTCGCCATCCATTCGGATCTCGACAATTCGTTCGATTTAAGGGCGATTTTTTTATTAAGCCACGTCCCGATTTTTATTCGTTACCCAAACATGTCATAAAATTGTGCCGCTCGATCGCAACGAGAAAAGAAACAGGAATATATTTTTTTGATGCGGAAAACATGAAAAAATAATCTTAAACAGTGTGCGTGCGTGATCGATACGAAAGCCATAAGAAAAGAGTTCCACGCTCTCTCGTACAAGTGCAAGTTAGGTTTTTTTTTTTTAGTTTTTTTCCGAGGGGCAATTTGAATTTTTTTATTTCGTCGCGGCACATGAGCCGACCTTTAGAAGAATCGGAATATTGTTCTTCATGGCTGATGCAATCAGCCGTTCCGCTTTCTTTGTTAGCGTACCTGGGCTCGGTATATTTGAATTTTATATGCGAAATAAATAAAGGTCCGCTTGTTTGTTTCTGATGGTATTTTGTGTTTTATTTGAAAATTTGATTGAACTGCTATAGCGCCGCGGGCGGGGCATTTGAAGCCGAATTCACGTCGGATATCCGCTTTTCTTAAACAAATTACGGACGAAAATATTCGCAGAGTCTGTTCCGCACAGCATCCCCAAGAATCGCAAATGACGCTTTGATAATCCTTCATCGATTCGCTCCAGAATTTGTATTTTAAATAAAAAAAAAAAATAGATATACAGTGGAACCTCAATAACTCACACCTCGTTAAGTCGTAATGCTCAATAAAAGGTAAAAAACCCATTATCTTTTTTTGAAGCCCTAAATACGCGAAATCTCAAATGATTTAGATGTAACTCGAAGAAAATATTTTTTCCCGATGAAGTAGTACGTATTAATACATATTTATATTCCATAACACGGTCAAAATTGTAGTCGTAAAATTTTTGTATTTCGCAAAACTCGAAAAGGCCGAAAACTCATTACCCGGCTCGAAATTCGAGTTATCGAGATTCCCCTGTACATACAAAATATGGCGTCGCGCTTTTCCGCCCCATTTTTCGGCTAAATTATAAGCAACGCAATTTTGGGACATAAATTTTAATTCGTGCACTTCGTGAGAAATGATCAAACCATTTTTCGAAGGCAAACGCACCTTTGCGACTTATTAAAATCATTTATAAAGTTTTGTCAGAAGATGGCTTCGAAGCAAAACTTGATATCACTCCCTTAGGCTCTATTTTCCGATGCAACGGGACGCAAACTTGGGACTAAGTATAAAGATATATTGTTGTTTTTAAGAAAGTATATATCAGAAATGTTTTTATTTCCTTTTTGCAAAAGATCCATTTTTCTAAAGCGCGCACGCCCGATTTGCGATCGTCAAATTTGGCTCTAGAAACGAGTTCCCGTCGTTTTAAATGCAACAACCCTTTTTAGCGGGTCCCCGTCGAGGCGAAATTAAATAAAAGCTCTCGCAGGAAGAAAAACTTTCTATTTCTTTCATTTACATCGAGGGTGGTGTGTGTGTGTGGGTGTGTTTCTGTGGCTCGCTGTGTGTGTTGCAAAGGGTTCCGAATGAGAAAACATTACAACGACACTTGTAAAAAAATACATTAAATTAGGGTGTCTTTTTTGAACACCCTTTTGTGTGGAAGTGAGTTTTTAGACTCATAAATTTGTTTGTGATTTATTGAGAGTTATAATGGGGAGATGTTTATGTGCTTTTAAATTTTTTTAAAGTGGACTCATCATCAAAGATGTACAAAATAAAGCCCTTAAAATTTATTTCTAAAGTCAAAAAAAAAATACAAAGTTGAAATAATTAATTTAGTAAATATACCTGATTGCTATTATTGGTTTTTTATGTTTAAAGTAGAGTTTTATTAAATTTTTCTTATAAAGATGGAATAAAAATAAAGCTAATAAAATTAAAAACCACCCTTGTTAAATTTTCCAAGGGCCGACTTGCGATTAAAAAAAAAACTTTAACATATTGTCGGGAATGGAAGGTTTTGCGTTAAATGCGGGTTCGTCGCTTGTTCGACCTTAGAGTCTCTTTTAGCGTTCGCGAAAAAAATTCATATCGCCCTTGTTTCGCGTCCGATTTCGAAATTTTTTTTTTAGTTCGAACGATGAAGGATTGATCTAAAGCCCCATGTCAAAATTTTGGATGTGCCAGCGCTAATTTTTTTTTTAAACTTGCTCAAACTTAAGTGTTGTAATTGTGATGTTTTATACAACTTTTAATACAAATTATTAAAATACATCAAAAATTTTCAAAAAAATAAATAAGCATTTTAATGTAAAAACAATAGAAATTTTAATCATAGGCGTTCGTCAGTAAGAGAGACTGTACTACTATTAAATTACCAACTCCTATAATTTTTCTCTTTATTTTAAATTGTAAAATATTCCTTAACCAGGAAACAGCTTGTATTAAAAACCAAAGACAAAGATGAAAAGAAAGATCGATAAAAATTAAATCTGTGATTTTTTTTAAATTTTAAATTAACCACGATTAATGTTATTCTGTGACCGAAATAAATTAAATGCTCTCAAAATGTTATAAAAAAATTAATTCTTATGTAAGTATGTAAAAATAAAAAGTAGGACCGCTGGTTTTTTGTAATCATTAATAAGCAGCCCGTCGGTGGTTACCACTTTTTTTTTAGGGCGATTCGATCGCTTTGTAAGCGAAACAAATCGTAGTGCACGATCATAATTTAATTGAATGTTACAAATAAATCACTTTCTAAAGCTATATATGATATTGGTTTTACAAAACTGCTGTGTGAGTATGCGTGTGTGTTTGTACGTGTGGTAAATTCATTATTTTGCATGAACAATGCATTTGTAAAATAGGAAACGAAACGAACACATGTCCATTAACTTAGTTTAATCGATTTCGTTTAACAAATAAGTCTCAAAAGGCGCACACGGTCACGAATTTTCAATTTTCACTCGCCCAAATTCAAAGATTTTTATCTGCCTTTTAATTGAATTTTGGCCGAAAGCTTAATGATTTACCACAAAAACGACCCCGATCGATTGTTATTTTTTTTATGGATGACATGCACCTTGGCAAGGATTCTTGGATTTTATGCTACTAATTAATACTGATTAATTGGTATAAAGCAATAAAAAAAATTCACAAAAAAGATAAAAACATATTAATTTAATTTTTAAACTTTTTTGCTATCAAGAATTACTTTTAGTTTACCCTCAACCTTAATTAATCGAGGCTCGACTGTACGATTTAACTTTAAAATTATTTCAAAATTATAATACGATCCTGTAACCTTAGTTACAAAGTAATCAAGACCTTCTGATTGGGTAATTAATTAGCGGCCATTATGTTCTATCAAAAATGGACCAATCACAGTGTTTCGTTTATACCACGATTTTTAAAATATTTAATTGTTGAATAACTCGAATTATTTTTGAATTCCCCTTAGTTTAGCTTTGAATTACGAAAATACCTTTTTGGTAAATCACAAAAAAAAAGAATCTAGTCGTTTAAGGCCAAGAACCCCTGCCAAGAAAATGAAGAAATGAAAAGCTGAAAATTACAAACAAACATTAGCATGTAAATGTTAATTATTTTCGTGCGAGTTGAAGCAAAAGTAAAATAAATTTCGGAAAATACACTCCGGCGCGAAACAAGGGCGTTAAAACAGTAAAAGTAACTTGTTTAAGTTAACCCGCATAAAACTAAAATCGTTTCCAGTAACAAAGTTACTCGCGAACTCCTCCCAAGCCGTTCTTTCGTAGGGCTCATTAACATTTAGCCGAAGACTAATTGAATAAAAATATCCTAATTACGCGTGTGTGCGCGTTCCGAGACACCTTTCGAAAGGGCCATTAATAATATTCGTCACAAAGCCTTCGGTAATTAGAATTCTTCGCGAATTTTCCGACCCCTGCGTATTTAATTACAAGGAACTCGGATGCCGCCCCGGAAAAACAAACATAGTGGATAAAAGGGAAAATAAAATTATATTAGTGCGTTCGCAACTAATTAGCGACGGGGGTATTTTAAATATTAATTCGGCTAAGGCAGCTGCTGGTGGCGCAGGGGCGTAGGTGAAAAGGTTCCGCAGGTCTCAAGAGGGTTACCGGAAATTGTCAAAGTTATTATGCGTGGCGGTTTACACCGGCACACCCGCGCCAAGGGATTACGAAATCTCTTCCTTTGTTGCCCCCTCGGCTTATTTTAACAACCAGAAATTACCACTAAACAAAGAGCGCGCGTTCCTGTATTTCTAATCATTTTTCAATTACTAGTTCAACATTAATTTGGCAAAGCAGTACGACCAATTATTCACAACTTGAAAAAAACGGCTTTAATGTTTTTGTGGGCGTAGGAAGCAACTCGCTACTCGAAGGGTTAACACAACTAGCTAGTTGTATTAACCCTTCGACCACGAAGCAGCGGGTTTTTCGTTGATGTATTGCAGAATGCTGTTTTTTCCCATTATTTGAAATACAAATTTTTTTTAATTTGTACATAAATATTTTGAATCACGTGGTATTTAAATAATATTATAATTTGTTGTAAAATAAAGTATTATCATTATTTGTTCAGTGATTCAATAATTTAATGACGTATTAGCATCCATAATTTATAATCAACAAAGTAAATTTGCAGAATTTTGGACACTCAATATAAAGAGAACGAAACGTTTCTGATTTACTAAGTTTTTATATTGAGTGTCCAATTTCCTGCTAATTTGTCTTATTGATTAAATATAATTTTTGCCAATATAATAGTTATTTTGTCTTTTACTGAACGGGTTTCCTTTTGTACTTAAATTTAATTTTTCATCAATATTGATTTTAAAAAACAATTTGAAACACAAAGAACGATTAACAAATAGTAATTAAAAACAATAAAGGAGTATTTTTTAATTGAACATGATAGGAAAAAACAGTATTCAGCGAGACTCGCACCACACACCTACTCTTAGTTGCGTTAACCTTTCGGCTACAGAGTTGCTTCCTACGAGCACAGATATTTACGGAGAAATCAACCACTCAGCCAACTTTGACGATTTTTTTTTTAGTTTTTCTAAATAGTGTGTCGTATTGCTTAGGAAAATTAATACTATAAATATAAGCACGTTTAGGAGCCGATCGAATTTTCCCTTTCGAAAAATCAAAAAGCCCGCGCACACCAAAAATCGAAAGAACAACAATAGCGCACCCCCAAATGATGTATCGTCACTCAATAAATAAAAGGCTTGAGGAACGAAAAAGATTATTGGAGAGCTTTTTTAAATTTCGCAGGGAAGAGCTGGAACTTGTTCGTTTCGCCGTTTCTAATATTTAAGTCACGTTTTGAAATAACGATTGATAACAAAAAACATTGGCTATTTTTATGAAGCCGTAAAAAGAGAATGGTATTTTGCAGAAACTGAATAAAATATTCGGATCCGGGAGAAAGATAGGACGAGTAAACGATTCAGGTTTAGGTAAAATTAGATTTTGCTGTGGAGGCGCCTCCCGTTCGAAATTTTATGAATAACTACAATCGTAAAAGCATAATTTTCATTTTATGTTTTCAATGATAAAATATAATGCGGTCGTAACTTATTAAATTTTGAATTTTAAATGAGCTACTTTAATTTCTAAGGCGACATAAAAGAAGCGTAAATTTGGTTTTTCGACCTTTGTCGCGCCGTAAAAATGTTTCTGTAAAGGAGCCGATTTTTTAATCAACGGATCTTATTTACCTAATGTGACACAAGTTAACAATCTATTGCGTTTATTAATTTAATGGCTTTTTTGTATTCGAAAAAATGCTGAGAAATTGTAACGAAAGAAATTAAACATGGGTGCCCAAAATTAAAACCAATAATTATTTTCAATTCGCACATAAGCCTTTTTCTTAATGTTAAATTAAAATTGATCCTTTGCGTTTTTATAATTTTTCTTCGAATTAAATTGGAATTAATTGAATTTGAAAAAATCGTTACGTGAAGTACCCAAAAATTAAAAGTAATAATTATTTTAAAATCATATTTAAAATTTTTAAAAAAATTAATTAAAGGCCTTCAAAATTTTGTTCACTATAATTAAAAAAATTATTGGCACTTGCCTCACACTGGCTCATTTAAAAAAGCTAAAAATTATTTAAAAAAATTGATTCGTCGGGAAATTGAATTATTTAAAAATCTTCAACCAACGAATTCATTAAAAAAAAAATATTTCGTTAATAGCAACAACTAACAAAGAACACATATATTTATTATTATTGGGGGAGATGACGATTTTAAACTTGTTCAAATTTTTGCCACATCCCTGGCACATAAATATAAATTATTTTTTTCCTACTTACTAAATTTCTTTCATATTAAATAGGTATATTGTTTTATTTGTTTAAAATTAAATAAAATTCTTTTTTTACTTTTTAACCCCTTGACAAACCGAAGTTTATGAGGCCGAAAAAAACTATTAATTTGGCTCAACTTAACTGTTATGAGCATACACAAATAACATAAAATAAATAATTAATAGTTTTAAAATATGTAGAGCAGTGTTTCCCAATCTTTTTTTAACATTCCCCACCTAAAGTCATTCTAAAATTTTGATGCATATAATATATAACATTTAAATCTTTTTTATATTTAAAAATTGAATTATTACATAAATGAAGCCTAATTACAACTTGTTCAAGACACAAGATTTAGGTTTTAGCAAGAAATCACTAGGAAATTATTAAGAAAAAGAAACAATAAGTAAATTTTAAAAACATAAACTAAAAAATATTTTTATATCGATAGCTCAAATTTTTGATAACGCGAATAATTTTTAGTTTCTCTTCAACTTCGACCTATCGAGGTTTGACTGTATTTAATTTTGTAAATTTAATATTTCTGAACAATTAAGATAATTTATTTATTGAGTTTTCTCCAATATTAATTTTATTTGCGTAAATTAATGATCTTTAAAGTTTTTTGAAAAACCATAAATTCTGTATTTACTCTATTTGAGTTTTCTGAAAATACATAATAATTTTTTCATCAAAATTTCCTTTTAAATTTACCGAATAAAGTTTTGTTTTATTCAATTTGTGTTATACAAAAAAAATTGATAATTAAAAATTTCTAAAGTTCTTAAATATATTTTAAAAATTTTCCAAGTTATTAATTTATTTAATTTGAGTTGTCTAAAAACTTAAAATAATTTATTCTTCGTGTTTACTTTAATAATTTTGCTAAATGTTTAAAACTGAATTTCATTCTATGTAAAAAAACCGGTGCATGTACTTATGTACGCACGTTAGAAGTAATACTTCTTTGGCGCGACTAAATTAAATATAACAACGCACTATGTTGCGCTTGTGTATAGCTAGACCAGTGGTTATCAAACTATATGTTACTGCGCATATGTCGTTTTATTTGAATACATTGCTATTTACTTTTTAAATCCAAAAAATAATTTAAACAAATTGAATAAATGCGAAGATGTGCGCGTTCGAGCGAAAAGTGGCACATTTTCGAGCGAGGGAAGCAAATGAAGCGCGACGCGGAGCGGCGCGCTTCATTTTCCCGAGATCGGAAATGTGCCACTTTGAGCTCGAACGCGCACACTCGGCTTTAAGCACACTTTACAAGAATTAAATTACTCTCTGGACAATTCGCAATTAAATATTACAGAATTATATTAATAACAAAATTCCCAAATCGCCAATTTTGTGCCTTTTAACAAAATTATTGTTGAAAACAAACCTTTTTCGGAACATAAAATTGAATACAGTTCTTGACTTCAAAATCTACAATGACACCTTAAACGATTGACGTCTCCTAGACGTCATTGTAGTCAAGGGGTTAATTGTCCTCGTCTCCCGATGCGTCTATTATTTTTAATTTAATTTTTTTTGGTTTTAATAATAATAAAACTTTAAAAAGTAATATGTTTAGCCCCCCGCCGAGAAAACAAATCCTGGCTACGCCAAGTTTCGACACAAAAATTAGAAAAAAAAGTACGCAACGCATTATTTGAAAAATCTACCGAAAAGTGGTTGTTTTTAATCTTCGAGATAGTTCTTTTTACAATGTAGTTTTTCATAAGATTTCAAAGAATTTAATTCTGCAGCAAAACAAAAAGAGAAATAGCATTTTAAGGTCCGTACGTTGTATTTTAATGTCCGAGATGCGGTTTGACGCAAAAGTTATGGAACGCGGAAGGCTTTTAAAGCAGCCTTGCTCGCGTAGTTTAACAGTGCACAAAAAATACAAAAAACACACACACACACGTACAAAGAACGAGTAAAATACGTTGGTCTCAATGAAAACAGGTATCAAAAGAACTCGCGCTCGCTTTTATGAATAATGCTTTTCCAACAAGTTACTCATACGGAAAATGGATATGTTCCTATTTTACACGAAACAGAGCTCTAAAATACAAGCAAAAATTGTCGGCTAAGAGTTCCTCTCATAAATTATTCCAAGTCGAGCTTTTGAAGTACACGGCGTAGAACTAGCCCCATTAAGCTTAATGCCGAATTTAATTACACGAAAGTAAGAGATGTATTCAAAAAGTTAAAAACTCACCCCCCCCTAGTGTCAAAAATGCTCCTCTCACACCGCCATTTCGAAATTCCTTCGTTGCATTTCACAGCTCGCAGAATCCAGGTATTTAATCTGTAACAAAAGATAAGAATTTCAAACATTTTACCCTTGCATTTTTTTCGATGCCGAAGGGACGCACTTTGCGATTAAAAATCGCGCCGGCATAATTAAAAAAAAAATAATAACCGCGTTAAATGGCCGCGCATAAGGGCAAAAAGCGGATTGATGAAAAATGGGGAAGAGATACAAAGGACAAACCGGCCCATTGAAATTACGAAATCGATGGCGCACGCTTTACGCACAACAAAAGTGCGTCCCCGATAAAAAAGTTTGACGGCTCGGAACGCTTCTAAATTATTTTCGAGAAATTGCCGGCAATAAAAAGCTTACGCAAACAGATTGAAGGTGCGCGTTTGTGCGTGTGTGCGCGTGTTTTGGCGGAGGAGGCGCCCCAAAACTGGAAACGTTCCATTTTAAGACAAAGACACGCGGACATAAACAATTCCTCTTCCTATGTCAACTTAATATGCAATTTAAATTGTTCGTACTTTCGGCATAAAATGTACGCAGAGAACAACGCGCTCTTCCTACTACTATAAATTTCTCAAAAATTCCCTCCTCACCTAAAAGTTTAATAAAAGCTCTCTTTGTTTTCTTTTGAATGAGAATTCCCTTTTTTTTTGTTGCTTTTGCTTTAATTAACATTTTTCCCTCTTTTTTTTTTAAAGGTAACTTGAATAGGAGTCAAGTCGAGCCGAAGAATTTATTGTTTGTGTTTGAAAATATTCCTCTTTGTAACTCTTAATATTGAAGAAGAAAAATTGCTGGGAAATCTTGCCTTTTGGATTGAATTTTTTTTTTGGAATGTAATAATGTTAAATTTATTAAACTTGTATCTCATAATTTTCCGTGTACGAGGTGGGGTATAACTAACGTGACCAATTTTTTTCTTGTTAAATCGGGACGCTTCGTAATCGTGCTTAAAACCGAGTGTGCACATTCGAGCTCAAAGTGGCACATTCCGATCTCGGGAAAATGAAGCGCGCCGCTCCGCGTCGCGCTTCATTTGCCTCCCTCGCTCGGAAATGTGCCACTTTTCGCTCGAATGCGCACATCCTCGTATTTATTACATTTTATAATTTATCCTACGCTCCTTCACCTCAAAAATTTTAATTTAATTTATTAAACATCGATTTTATATTCAAAAAACGTTTTTACCATAGCAATGAGTGGAAGGGAGTAAGAAGATACGATAATCTCGTCAATGCAAGTGAGAGGGCACGATTAAAATTATTCAATTAGTTTATTGTCTTAAATTATTGTGAATTGTGCTTAAAACCGAGTGTGCACATTCGAGCTCAAAGTGGCACATTCCGATCTCGGGAAAATGAAGCGCGCCGCTCCGCGTCGCGCTTCATTTGCCTCCCTCGCTCGGAAATGTGCCACTTTTCGCTCGAATGCGCACATCCCCGTATTTATTACATTAATATAATTTACATAAGCTCCTTCAAATCAAAAATTTTAATTTAATTTAGTAAATATCGATTTTATATTCGAAAAACGTATTTACCATAGCAATGAGTGGAAGGGAGCGAGAAGATACAATGTGTTTTACTTAAACCTATTCATTATTAGTTATTAAAATATATTTCTTTTCATTGAACTATCATAAAGTACAATTTTGTGGATTTTATTTCATTTTATATTCGGGGTATGGCAAACCCCACCTAGTATGCGGATTGTTAAGTTGATCATTTTTCTTTTCCAATTTTTATTTGTCCTAACAAAGTTAGATGTGCTCAAAATCGAATTGTTATTCGATTTTAATAAATGAGCATTGCAAATATTTAAATGTGTTTTTATTTTATTTAAGAATCGTAAAACCGATTGCCTTAAAATACAATCAATTAAAATGGTATCGCGCAAAACATGTGTCGATAACCAAAAGTCAAAAACGCAGCTGTGCGTGAGGCGATTGCAAATTTAATTTTGGGCCTTGCCGATTTTAGCTTTAAACTAACCGATTTTAATTTTTGAACAAATTTCGACAGGCGATCTAAGAAAACGGTAAAAATTAATTTAATGTCGGTTAGAATTTTGACTATTATTTCTAATTCAGTTTGAAACAATTTTGAAATTAATTTATACTACGATTTTAACGATTTTTTTTGGGTTGAATGCTTTTAAAATATCGCGAGCTGTGTGATGCAGCAATGTCGATCTAAATTCGTACGATTTTAATTTTCGAGATACGATATTAATTAATCTGGTCGCTTTTATAAATTTGATTGTTGATAAACTTTTGCAATTTGCATTATTTTAACTACTCGACACGTTTTTTGACGAGCTTCCTATTAATTTAGTTCGCAAATCGCGATTTTGATTGACGGATCGTTAGACTTTTTTTTACCTTTTTGTGATTAATTGCACGACGCACTTTTATTTAGAAACACTAATTTGTATTGATTATGATTTGATTTAAAAACATTAGAAAGCGATTTAACGCGACCGTTTTAAACGAAAGCAAAATTAAAACTAAATATAAAGCGAGCCAAATAATCTTATCGCGCACAAAAACGAGTGCTTATCGGCGGGAGCTCATTTCAAAAGTCACAAACAAATCGTTCATAGTATGTTTCCCCCTTGCATTTTTATATTTTGCTGCAATTCGTTCGGATTAAAACGAATTAATTAGTAAAAACACAATTAAGCCTGCTTCGGTAAGAAGAAAAGCTGCACAAATGTTAATTCAGATTTCCTTCTATTTTTTTTTTCAATTTTTTCTATCACGTTTTTGGTCTTTTGGTGCCAAACGTTTAAAAAATTTGCAATAAACAATCAATATTTAAAACCACAAGAGATGAGTACTCGAGCAAAGAACAGAAAAGTTATTAATATTAATTTTTTTGTACAACTTCAAATTTTAACTTTTTTCAAGCGATTTTTTTTTAAAGAAATATAAGTTTTAGAATTTGGCTATAATGACTTATTGTTTTTACTACAAAACAATTTTTAAGACTACTTTAAAGATTTTGATTGCAACTTTTCAATTTTCAAAAATCAAAAAATCTACGTGTTGCTTTTCTGATCTTTGCTTTGTTGTACACCAAATTAATTTATTTTCAAAGGTAATTCTATCATTTTTTTTGGACGTCCAAAATCTAAGAAATCAAATTTTATACCTCAAAGGACCAAGCGCGAAGCACCGACTGTTAAAACCACAAATCGTTTTAATTGTTCCGAAGAAACACCGTAAACTAATTTAGAACGTATTCAACGAACGAAGGCACATTTACAACTAAAGAAATGTATTTTGTTATCGTAGGTGAAAGCCGGGAATTGCTTATCTATCAATGCCAGGCGGAGTCGTTGAATAACCAAAATCGCTCTGAGGTTATTGTCCGTTGCGTTTTTACATTTAATTTTGCATTAATTAATTGGGGACGCAATAACTCAACTCTCCACCCCCAAGTAAACCGAAAGACGTATCCTACCCGAAATTGCTTTGGGAATGCCCTAAGTGTCCATGTGGACACCGTTTGGTTTACATGGGGTATGCCGAATAAGAAAATTCTCAAAAAAAAACACAACTTGAGAAATAAATCAAGTATTGCCCGATTTTACGAATTGGAATCTGATGGAGATAATTCAACGTGAAAATAAATAAATTTGATCTATGTAGATTTGATTTGATCTCCAAAATGGATCAATTGGATCTACTAAACTATTTTTTCCCACTTGGGCAAATTAATTTAATGGTAACTGGGCCCTGCTGAGGAATCCTACACTGGAACCCAACGAAGATTGCCCCATTGGGATTGCCCGATTAGAACCCGAATATGTTTTGCGTTACATCTCGATGTGCGGCCCCAGTAAGGCAGCCCAATTAAGACCCGACGAGGCTTTATTAAAAATTAAAAAATATCAAAAAATTCTTGGTATTGCTACAAAATAAAATTATTTTTCGGTTATTAGATAAATTCCGTAATCAAAAATTTACAGTAACTCTTTAAAGAGACGTCTCTTTCTGCCTATTTAAATTCCAAAATTTTTTTTATATAAATAAAGAAATCTTATTAAAATAATAATTCAATTGTATACGGCCAAACGAAACAAAAAATCTTTGTTAGGTGTCCCAAATTGGATGTAATAAGATCGAAAATTACAAGTTACATAATGTTCCTCATTACGTAATCAGGACCCACATAAATTTGTTATCGGCAACACTCCCATTTTACGATACACACACACAAACACACACACATACACAACATTATAGTGTTCATAACATTAAAGTACCTAATGTAACTATAAAGTGGTTGCTTATAGCCATCGCAACCCTTTTAATTAGAATTTCACCAAATAATTCCCATTAATAATTCGGTCACTTAATATAACGCCTTTATGACCGAAAGTCCCCTGTTTTTTTTTAAAGCAGATATTAAAAATGGAAGGCGACGAAGAGCACGCCGAAAAAAGAGGCACGCGGAAAGCTTAATAAATTTCCTCTTTCCCAGCATTTGAATTTCGCCAAATTAATGAGCGTACATTTTTTTTTCTACAGTCACTGTCCACACACACACACGTACATTCATTTCAACCGAAATTGAGCCGATAATATACGAGTATCAATTAATTTCAACTTTAACCACCTTTTATTTTACTGTATTTTATATCGGTTTGCTTTTCGTTTGTCGGTTAGTTGATTCATTCCCTTCATGTTTCCTACGATTATTCACAACTCAATTAAAGGGGCCCATTTTTTTACGCCCGATTTTCTTAAAGCGCAAGAAATTAAAGCTTTGCGTATTAAAAAAATGTGCTCTAATTAATTTCTTAACACTAGAACCGCGGCAATTTTGAATTTACTACAACCGCGGTTACCGGTCAATTAGACCTTTAAGAAAAATTGGCCTTTTAACAATTAAATATTTATTGCAACACATTTAATGCTTTCGAACAGTTTTTAAAAACAATAAATACCATAACTTTCGCCGAATATAAAATCAAAATTGATTCAAATTTTAATTGTTTGATTCATATAAAAATTTAATGAAAACGAAGATGTGCGCATTCGAGCGAAAAGTGGCACATTTCCGAGCGAGGGAGGCAAATGAAGCGCGACGCGGAGCGGCGCGCTTCATTTTCCCGAGATCGGAATGTGCCACTTTGAGCTCGAATGTGCACACTCGGTTTTAAACACATTTCACAATAATTTAAGACAATAAACTAATTGAATAATTTTAATCGTGCCCTCTCACTTGCATTGACGAGATTATCGTATCTTCTCGCTCCCTTCCACTCATTGCTATGTTAAAAACGTTTTTTGAATATAAAATCGATGTTTAATCAATTAAATTAAAATTTTTGAGGTGAAGGAGCGTAGGATAAATTATACTAATGTAATAAATACGAGGATGTGCGCATTCGAGCGAAAAGTGGCACATTTCCGAGCGAGGGAGGCAAATGAAGCGCGACGCGGAGCGGCGCGCTTCATTTTCCCGAGATCGGAATGTGCCACTTTGAGCTCGAATGTGCACACTCCACTTTAAGCACAATTCACAATAGTTAATTTATTTTCTAAAAAAATTTAATTATCCAAACTAATATTATAAAAGCGAAAGTAACTCTGTCTGTCTATCTGTCGGTCTGTTACCTTTTCACACCTAAACCGCTGAACTAATTTTGATAAATTTTAATATAGAGATAGCTTGGACCTTGAACAAGGACATGGGCTATTAGTTTTGAGCAAATATAGTGAGTGATTTCTGTTATATTCAAAATGTTAAAAACAACCATCTTCAAGAAGCTGCCTTTACATAATATTATTTGGCCATTTCATCAAAAAGGTCTATATTTATTTAATTTTCGTTATAATAAGGCACCGTTTTCGGTTTCGTTTTTCTATGCAATAAAGCATTTCTCTGCTGCTATAAATAATTAACAATAGAACAGATCAAATAAATAAACGGAAAGAAAAAGTATGTCTTCCATTAAAGGAAAAAAAATACAATTTAAACAAAAACAATTATAGGACAATAATTATCAACTAAAATTAGGAAAAGTCGTGTAGTATGGCAGAAATATATTCAACCAATAAAAAGTAACACGACGATAAAATTGCGAAACGGTCAAAATGACCGATTCCGCGGTTCCAGTGATATGCGCATCAAACGAAGCACAATACGACCGATCCCAAAGAGCAGAATTTGAATAACGAACTACGGAATCCCTCAAAACTTAGGGGCGCACAATTACCCTCCGGCATTCTTAGATAATTTACTTAAAGAAGGGTACATCCATAAAGTTTCTACGAAACCTATTATCAACATGTCGAGGAACTAGACTAAGGTGTACGCCTAATAGGCTTAACCTATTAGAGGTCCATAAACCCCTTAGCTTGAGACCTAATTTTTTTTTTCAAGTTTCCCCAAGAACTTACATAAATTTCGCCCCAAAAAAACTAACTCTCTCCGCCGAGAATTTTTAAATAGCTCTGTTAAATTAATTTTCTGTAAAAGAAAAGCGCTTTAAATGAAAACGTTTTTAAGGATTCTATATTTCAAAAGTCTTTGTCATAAAGTTTAAAATAATTTGAATTACAAACTTGGGGAAAGTCGGGACCGAAAATTAATTCGTTGTTAGCTTAAAGGTTTCCGGATTTTTTAACTTTTCAATTTGTTTCGCGAATGTTCTTCGTTTTTCGCGCGGCCGACAGGAGACAGGCGCAATTACGAGGTAATTGATAGGAAAATAGTGGGGGCTAAAATTAAAAAAAAAACACATAGGAAATGTAATTACTTTAGTTTTGCTCGCTACACTGTACACAAAACTATATGAAGCCATGCACCTTTTGGTAACGTAACACAGAACTTTTGTAAAGCGACACGAGCAACAAGAAACTTCTTGAAAAATCGGAAACTTTGTTTCTAGAAACTAGTCGACAGCGACAAAAGTTGCTAATTGTTGCGCTTTTATGTTACGCCATGACAACGCTCGACCTCACACATCATTAGCAACTCGTCAAAAATTATTGGAGCTTGGTTGAGAACTGATTTCTCATACATCATATAGCTCTAATCGTACACACCATCAGATTACCGATTATTTAGATCATTAACGCGTAAAAAAATCATAAATTCACCGATTATCGACACAAAGTTCCAAGAATTTTTATCTCGGTCCTAAGAACAACGTTATCGAGCTTTTCCATTAGTTTTCCCCCGTGGGATTAATTTAAGGCCCGTCATTTCCGAATATGAATAACGCACGTCGGCTCGAAAAAGTGTTAAAATATATTTTGACAGAGAGCCTATCAAATAATTTAGTGGCTAACTCAATAATTTAGTGCGTTCGAGAAAACCGATACATTTCGTAATCCGAGCATTGGAAAATATAGTGAAGACCCTTGACTTCGCCCTAGTAAATCACGATACTAGTAACCCTAACCCGAATATATGGGTGTCGGAGTAGTTCCGATTGAAATGTCCGGAATTGGCGTGCGTACGGCCAAAATTCTGGGGGCTCGAAAGGGCATAAACTATTTCCGCCGAAAAATACGAACGAAATGCGACAAAAGCGAGCCCGATGAGCCGCAATAAATATTTGTAGATCGAAGAGAGACGCTCGCCGCTTAAAATTTACATTTTTCGTTCTTTTCTTCGGGCCCGGCGAAAAGTGGGCCGATTATGGGCCGCGCAATTAGCGGTCAGATGATTCAAATTGTTACATTAAGTCGGAAGAAGTGATTCGTTTTTTCTGTTGCGCTCGAAAAGTTTACGTCTAAATAATTAGGGAGTTTCGGGGGCAATAACATCAATTATCAAAAAAGGCGGTGCGTGCTTGAGACAGTTCCACTTTTGCAAAATTTAAGAGCATTCGACCTTCTTCAGCTCGTCGATTTTTGGCGTAGGGCACTTGCACTCCTAATTTATGGTTCTAATTTGAGAGTTGTAACTAACGGTGACTTCCTAACTGTAGCAATTAACGAAACAAATTGGATATTTTTAAATGTAAGCTCGCTTCTGAAAAACACCCTTTTTTCGACTTTTCCGAAATTAATTTGTGTGACCGTTTCCTCTCTGCGTTTTATTTCTCGGCGGCGGCCGATATTATGGTTCGATTTTTTGGGAGAAACTTAAATAATTTAATTTAATTTGCGTTTTTTAAAAGAGCGCCCCCAAATTCCAAAATTCGATTTGAGAGTACTGCAAATTTGTGAAAATTTTATTTGTTTTAGTGCGTCAAAGATGAATTTAGTTCTTAGCAACTTTTTTAAGGTTAAATTTATTATAAACAGTTATCGGAATGTTTGAAGCAACCGAAATATTTATTTGGATAGATCTTTGAGCCAGAAAAGTTTAAACATAACTAATATTCGGCAAGCCTTTCGAGAAGTTTTTTTTTTTAGATTTGCCCACATGTTTCAGTTAATTATGGAGCGTTAAAATTACGTCTGACTCAAGTAATTTTTTTAGTTTCACAGATGTAGGAGAATTATAAATTTTTTTAAGCAATGCAAACTTGTTTAAAATGACTTTTGGTAGTTCAAACAATTTTTGGGTTTAGAAAATATTTTTCGAACATGTATTTATTCAGACCAATTAATTTATGGTTTAATTAAATAAAAACATAAAATTTCTAAATGTCAAAGAGTCCCAAAAAAATTGTCAGCGACACCAAATCGTGGGACACAATTTTTAGAAGCGAAAACACGAGGTTCACTAAAAAGTAATTTGTTAAATTCGCAAATCGAAAATTTTATTTTAAAAGTCATTATAAAAAATTTAACTACGCTCTAAATTAAACTTTTTAAGTTTGAAAAGCTCGAAAAAAAAATTAAACAGCTCGAAATCTTGGAAGAACAAATTTATTTAAATCAAATTTGTGAAAAACCTTTTGTTATAAACAATAAAAGCGTGGGCTAAATTAAATGCAAAATAAACATTGACGAATCTCGAAAGACGCAAAGTCAGCGCCTCCAAAACAGTAAAAACTCTTCTGTCTCAATTTTTTTATTAACCGTTCAAACTCCTATCACAAAAGAAAAATTAATTAAAACAAATTTGCCTTTTATACATCTTTGAGGCACTCACAATTTTTTTCTACATCTATAAAGGGTGTCAGACGAATAGGTACTGAGACTTAACCGGGCGGTACCTGACACCAATCCAAACAATACAAATTGGTATACAGGCTGTATTAAAAATGAATGTATGTATGCTTGTTTGTTGATTTTGATCAAAATAATAAAAATTAGTTACTCGAGACTTAACCCTAACCCGAACTTATAATAAACACTCAAAGGGCCCTCAAAAACTAACGAAAATTTCACGCCCAGAAGAGCTTCATTAAAAAAAAAACGCTCGGTGTCAACAAACATTAACTCCCTAAACTGAAAATTCATAACTTCAGATTTCCATCGAGGGAGAAAAGCTTAATTATTTCGCAAACGTTAATTAATTACGTTCCAATAAAAAATTATAACTTAAAATTAATCGGCTTTAATTACGTCGCCGGATCAAAATTGAATTTTTTCTAAAATTCAGCGAGAAGAGTTGTTTATTCGTAAACTGCGACCTTTCACTGCTCGTCCCTTCTTCTTCCTCATATTCCCCGCGTTTAGTTTGGAAATGAAAGCCAAGAGGATTACGTTTTAAAATTCTGGCTTGAGCTTTATTCAAATAAGCGTTTCAAAGTCGAACGGGTCATTCGATCGCGATACGCCACTGTGCCTGCCCGTTCCAATATTTTAGTGCATTTAATCCGAAGAGCTTTCTGGCGGTCGGAAGCTTTGCAATTGCAAATATCTCCACGTGTATCCGCATGTGTAATTCTTGCTAATTGGTGTCCCCCAACTTTGGAAAATCACATCACAGAACACGTTACTCTACCGCACACGACATAATTGAAAGCCGATTTAATGGAGTTCCCTTTAATATCAGACATTTCATGTTTGAAAACATGCATCTCTTTCATATCACTATCATTAAACCTAATTCATGTTTCCCCCACTGAAATATTAAATTTTTCTATTTGGATGGTGATTCGCGCCCAATCCGAACCGATTAGAAATGATTGAGGGCCACTTTTTTAGTTTTTTCGGTTGTGGCCAAAATCGATTTTCGTTCGAATTTTGCCATAATTTTCTTCGACGCACGAAGATCGCTCGTTTCGTTACGAAAATCGTGCGAAGCAATTGCGGAAGGATAATAATAGTGATTATGTAATTTCGTGGCATATCGTTTACGAGAAGTATTCCTTAAAATCGCAGGTGTGGAGTAGGAAATCGAAGAAAAAATAATACGCCTCAATTTGGGCGCCTATTAGATTTAATAAAATGTCCGAATGGAATTGTTCACGATTTACTTCTGATTTGGTCGATCACGAACGCCGTTTTGTCGGTGAGTGGAAGAAGATGTTTTGATGGAACTATTTAAGGTCTTTAATTGATGCGATTTTTGGAATTAATACCGAAAGGCGGAAGGTTGATGAATTGTAATTGTTGCTGCTTCAGATTACTTAAGTTCTTAATTTTAGGTTAATTTTCATGAATTTTGAACCATAGAAAAAATTCAATTAAAAATTTCTTAAATTTAAAAATCCATAAATATAAGCTTTTAATCGAAATTTAAGTATTAAGACAAATAAATAAATTTGACTAGCGTACACCCCCTTCAATTCAATTGCAGTACGTCCCTGGACCCTTATTATTTTTATTTATAATCACGAATATTTTATATAAACAAATTTTATGAATGTAAATTAATTTCTAAAAAGTCTTCTTAAATATTTGAAGTAAAAAAAGCGGTATATAAATTTGATTAACGTACACCTCCTTAAATTTAATTGTAGTACGTCCCTGGATCTTTATTATTTTTATTTATAATCACGAATATTATATATAAACAAATTTTATGAATGTAAATTAATTTCTGAAAAGTCTTCTTAAATATTTCAAGTAAAAAGGGAGATAAATAAATTTGATTAACTTATACCCCCGTCAATTTAATTGTAGTACGTCCCTGAACCTTTATTATTTTTATTTATAATCACGAATATTTTATATAAACAAATTTTATGAATGTAAATTAATTTCTGAAAAGTCTTCTTAAATATTTGAAGTAAAAAAAGAAGTATATAAATTTGATTAACGTACATCCCCTTAAATGTAATTGTAGTACGTCCCTGGACCTTTATTATTTTTATTTATAATCACGAATGTTATATATAAACAAATTTTATGAACGTAAATTAATTTCTAAAAATTCTTCTTAAATATTTTAAGTAAAAGAAGAAATAAATAAATTTGATTAACGTACACCCCCTTCACATTGATCGTAGTACACCTCTGGCCACTTATTTTTTTCTTTAAAGTGACTGTAGTCTAATTTGTACTTAGAAATGTCATGCAATTAATGCAAAACCATAATTTACAAATTTTTGATGATAAGTTTTCTTATGTGACGCCTGGAATAAATTCTATAAAATGGATTAAATGAGACAAAGAAGAGCAAATACTAATCGACCTTTCAGAAACTAGTTTTCATTCAATTTGAATTTACCAAAAAATTATAAACAAATAGTTTTCAACGATTAACATTTCCCACTCTTATTGGATGAATCAATCGAAGCAGAGCAATATTTATGATCAACAAAACAAGTCGAATAGTTTATTACGTTTTTACAAGGCTTTCAGATCCTAATCCCTAAGCGTTTAAGATGAGCTCCAAAGTATGATAAATAGAAGGTAATTGACATCAAATTCTGAGGCCTACATGTACGGATTAAGTAATCGCCGTGTCATTAAATAATGCAGCGGGGTGTACGAAGTTCTATTAGCCACATTACAAGGTAACAAACAGACGAAATTTGTATTATTAAAACGTCCCACGAATTGCATCGCCTTGTCAAGCAAATAAGCAGGTACGAAGCGAATAATGGCGAAGTCACGGACATTTATTTTCTCCAAAGTCTCTGATAGCAGACATGCAAATTAATTTCTGGAATTAAATTCCTAGATTTTCGACGAGCAAACCAGATCGTGTGTAAATAGGAGCGCTTCGTCAAATTCGCATTAAATCAACCGTAAAAAATGCATTGACTTGCATTTCTCTTTCGAATCCGATAATGGCGTTCGTTTCGTTCGACTTTAATTCGCAAAAATCTGATTTTAGACCGATATTTTTGAATTACAAAAAAAAAGATTTTTCGTGCTTTCATCAAAGGATGACCATATGCAAATTTAAAGGAGGCAAATTTTCCACTTAATAAGGAAGTAGGGGAACCTGTTGTACATTGGCCCTTTTTCACATGTAATTTTTTTTTAAATTGTATATGTAACAATTTGTTGATAAAATAAATTGCATCGTAGTGGGGCACTAATAAGGTATTTGTCATAAAATATTTGAAAACATTATCAACCGTTTGCTCATATTGCTATAAGATTTAAAAATTAGTGGATCTATGACACAGGTACAACAGAGGTGATGTACCTTGGCTCTATTCACATTGAGCAAAATAAAACTCATTGTTCTATGAAAACTTTATATTTACTTTTGGATTATAAGAACTACTAATGTTCTTTTCGATTCTAAATTTCAATTGATCTCATACATTAACAAAGTACATTGGCCAGCTGTTGCTAACTTGAAGTTAATGCCTGTCAATGTGGCATTTGATATATCGAAAATTATGGGTCACGAAAGCCCGTAAATATTAAAAAAATAAAGTTTCCCTAGATATAAAGGGACCAAGGTACAATAGGTTTCCCTACTTCTTTGGCGTGACTTAATTTAGTAATATAAATAAATTCGATAAATTTTATTGATTTTCTATTGCTATGGTAAATACCCTTTTCCAATATAAATTCGATATTTACTAAATTAAGTTCATTTTTTTCAAAAATAGACAATTAATTGAAAATAAAGTTTAAACTTGAAAAATTCTTTTGTGCCATTTAAATGCATTAAAGAAAATATTAAAAAGACCTAAAAAATTAGTTCCAAAAAGACAAAGTACTAAAACGACTAAGTTGACTAAAAATTTCCAAGTAGTACATAGAAAATCCTATATAACACTTTATTTTATACAAAACCACATCTAAAACTTAATAAAACAATGTTCGATTACGCAAAAAAAATTAATTAAAGCCTCGCTTTAAAATTATAAAATTTTGATATAGGTTTTAATCGAAAACAAATCGAACACTTTTAATTTTGCAAAAATAAAGACAAACCCAAAATTAAACATATAATTACAAGTGTAAATATAAAAGACATTGACTATAAAAAAATCGTCGAGATCTCTCTCAAAAAAATCACCAAAATGTCTAAGCTTATTACAAATTAATTATTAATTTAAAATCGCTATGAGAAATACCATTGTAGGTTCGCCTTATTTAAAAATAAATAAATAAATAAACATGTTCCAAAAAACAAACAGAAAATTAAATAAATCACATAAAAAAATTAAAAAATAATCTTGTGCTGATTTTTTCAAACAAGTACATAAAGGATTTTTGAAAAAATATTATTAAAAATCAATTTATTATTTAAAATTTTGAATAAAAATAACTATTAGGCTCATCTTATCTAATGAACAATTAGTTGAATAATTTTAATCGTTCCCTCTCACTCGCATTCACGAACTCGTCGATTTTTTAGCACTCCCTTCCACTCGTTGCTATGGTAAACACGTTTTTCGAACACAAAATCGATATTTACCTAATTTAATTTAATTTTTTGATTTGTAATAGCGAGAGATAAAGTAAAAAAATCGAATAAATACGAAGATGTGCGCATTCGAGCGAAAAGTGGCACATTTCCGAGCGAGGGAGGCAAATGAAGCGCGACGCGGAGCGGCGCGCTTCATTTTCCCGAGATCGAAATGTGCCACTTTGAGCTCGAATGTGCACACTCGACTTTAACCACAATTCACAATAATTAATAATTTAAATGTAGAATATAAATTTATTTAATTATTATTATTTTGATAAGGTCAACATTTGTAATTAATTTTTTTTTTTTAGAATTACGTATTTGTTTTTTCATTTTCACTTAACATTAATTTTAATTGTATTTATGGGCCCAGGGGAACATAAGCTTCATGGTCAAAAAACTTTATTAAATAAATAAATAAAATATACCAAAACTGTTAAATAATAATTAAAACTTCCGTTGGCGACCCTCAAAGCGCCAAAAGACGTATAATTTCAAAAAAAGCAATTTCATACAACACTAAATTAGGTAAAATAAATCGAAATAAAGTTGCCCAAGGTACAACAGGTTCCCCTATACGGTAGGTTAATTCCCAAAAATTTGATTTTAGACAGATATTTTCGAGTTACAAAAAAAAAGACTTTCCGCGCCTTCATCAAAGGTTGTCCATATGCAAATTTAAAGGGCGCAAATTGTCCACTTAGCAAGGAAGTACACCTACTTTCGCTAAAACGATAAACTGCTGATCGGACGCCAATATTTTGCCCAAACCATGCTCAATTAATTTTTTCCATAAAAATTAATTTATGCGGACAAAAAACCAGAAGAGATACACAAATAAGTGGAACTGCCTCTTGGTTTTAGGGCAGCACAGCAAGGGAAAACTTTAAAGTGTTTCCTGATTAACGAAAGGCTCCGATAAAGTAAATATCTCCTGTGTTATGATGAAAGCTGAATCGTCTTTTTCGCCGACGAACAGCTTTCTGTTGATTTTAAGTTTATTTCGCGGATCTCGAAGGTTATGGAATACAAACACAGGTGCTTCTCTCTCGACTTCTGTGCGAAGAACGAATTTTTAAAGTCCTTAACGAATTTAAGGGCGAGAACAAAGACGATCCGCAGATTAAGTGCGATCCGCTTTTTTTTTCTGGGTAAAGAAAAAGCGCTTTTTTAAATTGCGTCTGTTGTTCTGTGCAGCTTTAATATTCGACTGTGCATAATAAGCAAACGTTGAGACGCGAGAATTAGTTAATGATTTTATGAATAATGCAAGTGGAAGTAACTGTATTATTCATTCGTGTTACTGATGCAAATATTTGCCGTATCGTAGTCGTTTTGAATTATTATTAAGGTATTTTGTTGCGATTTATTTTCGTTGGCTTTCCAACGGACTGGCTCGTCACAATTTTTTTGCTTTACGTCCGACTTTTCGTTTTAATTACGCGGAAAATAAATTGTAGCTGCTGCCGAAACAGATGTAGTTGAATTTACCGCAGTTGAGTGTAGAAATGTGGCAACACCGGATTGCCGTGCTCTAAACAACAGTAACAAAGTAAAAGTTAGTACAACGCGCGGCAGGCTTAACTTTAGCTGTGGTTCAATTTACCACAACAATGTTAAACAATATGTGATATTGTATATTAATACAAAAATTTTTGTTTAATAAATAATTTTTCATGTTATAATTTAAATTATAATTGACCGAGTAAAGCTCGGTCGCCCATATATTTCAAGATAATCCACTTCGCATTTAATTCCTGTTCACTCAACAAATTTTTTACAGTGTAGGTACAGTTAAACTTTATTGTATTCAACACCCTCTAAACCACTTATAGTGATCGAGCTATTCCAAGAGACAAAATCTGGTGCTGCATGGATGACAGAAAATTCAAGGTTGATCTTGCTAAGGTCTCTTGGAATAGCTCGATCACTATAATTAGTTTAAAGGGTATTGAATAGAATAAATGTTAACTGTACAGTCAGCCTAAGAAGTAATCAACACCCTAGAGCAGCACCTACAGTAACCGTGCTATTTTTAAACAATTAATAGAAAAAAATATTTGTTGTACTTATAAAAGTCGTCATAAATCTCCGTAAACACTATTTTTAACTAAAACCTGTCTCTTGGAATAGCTCGATTACGGTAAGTACTGTTTTTAGGGTGTTGATTACTTCCTAGGCTGACTGTACATATTAATAAAAATAGCTGTTTAATTTATAAAGTTCACTTTTATAAAAATAAATGGTTTAAGCACGTAAAGAAAATAAATTTTGTAAACACAATAAGCAATTAATCTGAATATGGCCTTCTGTGGTGCCCTCTATGGGTCGTAGAAAAAATCACTGTGTAGTAAATAAAACACAATACCAGAGCGAATCTAATTTTGGCTTTGGTAACTTTTTGTACAAATTTATTTGTCATTTCTATTTATGTAATATTTTCTTTACCACAATTTATTTTCCGTGTAAGGGGGCGTCGACATTTTTAGATGGAAATAATTAGCCCGCCATATAATTAGTTAAAAAATAAAAAATTCCTACCTTCAGGTGTGAGAGAGCAGCTTCCTCCAGAATTGGGCGAACGATCCTCCAGATTTGTCCAGAAAACACTTAAGTCCTGCAACAAACGTCACACTGTACACGAAATTCCCAAATCGACGATTTTAGTCAATTTTAAGCTGTGATTTTTTTCGGGGCTTTTAATTATTTTTTTGGCTTAAAATCTGGATGGAAAGATTTCGCAAAAATTGATACCTTACACCTGCCCCGAACAAAAATTAAGTGCCAGAAGAAAATGTGCACCGGCTCCGGATAAATATTGAAATAAATAAGCGACGCTTCAAAAAGAAATTCCTTAAATGAACACGGGGCCCATGCTTTACGCTAATATTTATTTCGTGACTGAATTAATAATTATGTTTTACTGCAGAAAGCTATCCCCTGCATGTTAAAACTGAGAACGAACTGTCGCAGTTCAAAATACAAATTATGTTTGTTATAAAGAGCGTAGAGCTTAGGAAAATGGGGTTGGAATGCTAAAGTTGTGTACTCGTCAGGGTAGTTTACTAAAATAAATAATACCTCCGAGATAAACGCGAAAAGTTCGAAAACGTTTAATTAATTCAAACATTTTTTGTTTAGTAGCCGAGGACGACTAAATAAATGCAACAAAGTTTTAAGCTTATACGGTGTGCTTTCAAAGCTTTTATGACGAGATAAAAACAGCCGTTCGGGCAGAGCGGCAGCTTTCGATTTTCGCGTTTCGCGAAAAAAAATTCGTTTTCTCAAAAACCGGCGCAAATACCCTTTCTGTAAAATTGAATGTTTCTGCGGTAATTTCCACAAATTTTTTTTTTCAAAAACTATACCCACGTGCCTTTCTAAAATTATACCCCTTTATTAAAACAAAGAACCAAATGGTAATTTTTCAATATTGTGCTGATACGCCGACACCAAATTACGCTGGGAATGCCCTAAGTATCTATCTGGCCCCGATTGGGTTTGAACAGGGCATGCCCGATAAGGAAATCCCCGTCGGGACCCAACAAAAACCCAACTTGGAAATTCCCACGTAAAAAGTAATAAAGTACAGTCAGTTTTTCCAAATTGCAACCCACGCAGTATGGGCCAGGATCGACCAAAACAATCTTTATTTTAAAACGTAGTTATTTCTATGTATTTGACCACGAAGAAACTGATTATAAAAATTTTTTTGAAATTTCTGGAAAACCCGAAATTTCGGATTTAGCCAGATTTTAAAAAATCTGAGGTACTACGATGTTTAGGATCGTTTTACTGATTTTAGAATGTATTTATTTGTCAAAATCGGTTAAATGGTTCTTTTTAGTTAATGCAAAAAAACCGAAAAAGATTGACAAAAACGGGTATTTTTGAAAAATCATATCTCCGAAACGGTATTGATTTTTCCTCAAGATTATTTTTTATAATTTAAAGAAACACTTTAACTTTCCAACAAGAAAATAAAATTGAGTTTTTAACTGGGAATTTTTAAAATACGAATTTTTGAATTATTCATCGAAAATATGAAAAATATGGAGATCCAAACTTAAATTGGAGTTTATGCATTAATTAAATTAATTTTTATTAAAACGCAAAACAATGTTCTAAATGAAATATCAAACTCCAATTTAAGTTTTTATGTTTTTTCAGTTTTTTATGGCCCATAGTGCCATGTGGTATTTGATAGGGATAACCCAACGTGAATTAAATTTGATCTGTGTTGGTTTAATTTGTTCTGCAAAACGGGTAAATTAGATCTACGTAGCTCCAAATCATTTTTTCCACGTAAATTAATTTTACGACAACTGAGACCTGCTGGGACAGCGGTTCCCAAAGTGCGCCCCGCGGGCCGGATAAGACCCGCCAGTTATTGCAATCTGGCCCTCGAACTTAATTCGAGCTCGCAAATATTCGATCAAAAAAATTATGGCCCGCTAAAAAAACATTTTTGTAATATTTGGCCGGCCGATGAAAAAGTCTGGGAACCGCTGTGCTGGGGAATGCCCTAACGGATTGCCCGGGTAGGACGTCAATTCTCTTCGTTGCTCGTCGAAGTAAAAAATTAATTGTTCGCAAATAAGTGTGGATATTTAAATGAGGTTAGATGCGCATTAAGAGACCACAAATATGTGGAGGGATGCACCGGCGAAAAAGCGCACTTAAAAATCTATTTCCATTATAAACATGGCGAAAAAAAGAAGGCGAAACGCGAGCGCCCGTACGAATGTTGTGCAAGCGCAATAATTTCCCACACCGAATTTTAATTTATTTCAGGAAATGGATTCTCTTTTAAATTTGCAATTCGCCTCCAAATTACAAAGTGATGGCGGCGAATTAGTTATAAGCGAGCGCTATTTATACATTTTACACTTTGCGACGAGAGTAAAATTAAAACAAAATTTATCAAAAGAGATAGAGAGAAACGGGCGCGCCAAACGCGCAAGAAGAAGACATCAATAAGGGCGGGCATTGTACCGGTATTTAATATGAGCTTCCGACGACGCTTTCATTTTCGTCTCATCCCAATCTCATTGTTTCTAAGCTTATAGAATCCCCGGATTACATCTGGAAGTATTCCTTTGAATGCGTGAACCAAATAATGCAAGTGTGTATTTTCACGGTTCGAAACGTATTAATTTGGACCTTACATTTTAGCAAATGAAATGTCGCAAAGCGTCGAAGGGGGTCGACGCGGCCCAACGAAGTCCTTCTCTTTTGATCGACTTTGCGAATTTCGAAAATAAATTTAGAATAATAATTCGGATGTAATTTGGGTAATGAAATTTAGAGAAAAGTCGTAAAATGAAAGCGATGTGGAATAAATTAAATGTTTTAGCTTTTTTATTAAAATTAAAAAAAATTTCAAAAAACTTTTTTTTAACCTTCCGTGTACTAGGTGGGGTATAACTAACGCGAACAATTTTTTTTGTTGAAACGGGAGATTTGGTGATCGAGCTTAAAACCGAGTGTGCGCATTCGAGCTCAAAGTGGCACATTCCGATCTCGGGAAAATGAAGCGCGCCGCTCCGCGTCGCGCTTCATTTGCCTCCCTCGCTCGGAAATGTGCCACTTTTCGCTCGAATGCGCACATCTTCGTATTCGTTGCATTTATTTGTATAAATTTAATTTAGTTACGCCAGTTGAAAAAATTCTATTACTCAAACTTTCTTGTTAATCGAGTTAAATAGGTGTAGTTTATAAAAAAATTAGTTTTATGACTTTTAGCGTAAAATTTCTTTACATCTATTTATATTAAAAGAAAATTCATTCTTTTGGCTTTAATTTAAAAAAAAATTCATCCAATTCTGACGATCAGAACCGGAGATACGATTTTTTTAAAAACACCCTCGCTTGGAGACTCTAAGGCCGAGAAGCGACGAACCCGATATTCTAAAAATTTGGCCGCCTCGCTCGGAAATGTGCCACTTTTTGCTCGAATGCGCACGTACCCCCATTCATTGAATTTCTAGCCGGGAAATACCCAAAAAATACCCCTAAAGCCCATTTAAAAATTTCTCAAAAAACCCCACCTAGTATGGCATGTGACATTTAGTCACCTAGTAGGCGGAAGGTTAAAGAACTCTTTCAAGTAGTTCATTATAGTGAAATCAGTTAAGCGGTTTATCATTTTGTAGCTTATTTTTTTCCAATTCCGACCATATGTAATATTTAAGAAAAATTTTGAAAAATAACGGAGATATTTAAAAAATGCGAATTTTGGTGAAAAGCCCAAATTTCCACCAAGTGGAAACTCGCTAACTTCTTTATTAATTGAGATAGAAAAATTTTAAAAACACTTTCTTGAAGGACTTTTTTGCGCACCTTGCGATGGTGAACGCAAAAAAAAATTTCGACCTTAAAATGTTCCAATTACGGCCCTAGCCGTGTCAAATCAAATGTGAGCATGGTTTAATTTTTCCATTTTCGAATAACTGTTTTCAACGATAGATAACTCTAGAAAAATATTCAGAAATAACAAAGGTGCATGTAAAAAACCAAAATTGCCCAATTTCATTAAACCTAAAAAATTTCTAATTTGCCTAATAAAGGCCAAAGGGGGATAAGCATGGTAAAAATGCTTTTTGTAAATTTTTAATGATATTTTGTGGATATCTAGACACTATAGAAATATAAAGATTCTGAAAATTTTAGACCTTAATCGAGTGGTTTCCAACCTGTGGGGCGCGCCCCATAGGGGGCGTGAGACTGTTGCAAGAGGGGCATGCAGCTGTTTTCAAAATATCATTTTCGAATACAAACCAAAAAAGTCGAATAGGTATCAAAAAATTTTTATGTATGTTTTTACATAATATGGTATAGGTATTATTTTGTAGCCCATTAAGTATTTATGAAATTAGATTGTTAGAAAAATTAAGAGGGCGCAACAATTTTTTTTTTTAAGTGGGGCGCCGTTGTAATGAGGTTGGAAACCACTGCCTTAATCTATATCGGTCTCTTCAAAAAGTCTAAATAAGTAAAAATTTGAATATAATTTTTTTCCTTGGATTGAGTGAAACAATTATTTTGAAAAATTAGTATATTATGCAGGGATAGAAAGCTTTTATGAACACCATGGAATAATTTTTAGCTTAATAAATTGATGATTTTTATTAAATTCTAATAGGCGTTACATTTAATTATAAGAACAATTTTTTTAATTTCTAATGTAAGAGATTTCTTTCAGCTTATTATTTATGTAATAATAATAGTATAATTTGTAATTATTTAGATAGAATTTGTTGAAAAATTCGATTTGTTTAGTAATAAAAATAGTTTTTATTTTTTTCAACTATGGCACTCCATTAAGAAAATTTTGAAAAAATTCTAAGTGATTATAGGTCTTTTAAAAAATGTAAAAATTATAGAATCTTAATTTTGCTCAAAAAGTATCATCAATTTATTAAGCTGCATAATATACTAAATTTTTAAAATAATCGATTCACTCAATACTAAGAAAAAAATCATTTCCCAATTTTTACTTATTCAGACTTTTCGAAGGGACCGATATAGATTAAGGTCTAAATTTTTCAGGATCTTTATAATTTGTATAGTGTCTACATATCCATAAAATATCATTAAGATATTTACAAAAGGCATTTTTACCATGCTTATCCCCCTATGGCCTTTAGTTAATCAATTCGCATCAAGACCATTAAAGCTAAATCAATTATTTACCAAAGTAGATACATTAAAAGTTTCAACCAAAAATTAGAAACAATAATTGGACGTCTCGAAAACGTAAAGTTCGCTCGCAAAAAAAGTTAATTCAGTCTTTAAAAAAGAAAAACGAATATTTTCGGCGTTCAGGTGAAAGAGCAACCCCTTTACGAGCAAGCCCTTGCTCAAATATTTAATTTCGAAAGTTTAATCGAAAGATTAAGACGTTATAAAAAATTATTTGCTTCGGCAAAGTTTGTTTAAAAAGTTAATGGCTCGTCGGCCTTCGCACTTTGCGGGGAGCGAACGCATTTTTGGGAAAGTCATTGTACTCGTGTTTAAACTGCGACAATGTGGATTAACAAACACATAAGTACGTAACAATAACAAGTACATGGAACGCGAACAGATTTGGGCCCCCGGACCCTTCGCCCCATATAATAAAAATCCAACGCTTTTGGCCCCACGGCCTTTAACAGCGAGCCGAAGCAGGGCGAGAAAGGCGTACGTGGAGCAAATTACGAAAGGGGATTAGATCGCGTACACAAAAATACAGACACATATTTAGTGTGGAACACATGTAGGTTTTTCTAATAATGAAACATGATATAAAAGCGGATGTAAGCGCCGCTATTAAACGGGGATAAAAGTCCGCATCGTTCTGTCGGGGCTAAGTATTTAAATTACGTTCAAACATGGACTATTGAGCCTCAAAAACGGCCCGGAAAATAATAGTAATTTGGCCGCCTTAACTACAAATAAGACTTAAATAGAGCTTTAATTGACTTGAATTATTTCGTGAATGCCCCCCATTCGGAGCCGCCACGCCAGCATCGAAACGGGATAAAAATAAATCTCGTCAATTAAAGAATCGAATTAAGTATGCAGAGTTCTGTTTTTAAATTAGGCGAGCTGCCTTCGGATATTTGCTAATGTTAGTCGTTAACATTTCTTTGGCCTTGCCTCGAATTTGCACGACTCATTTAATTCCGAATCGCAGGTAAAAAATCGCAATAACGATGATAATTTCCATTATGTTTCGGGCCTATCTCAGTCTGAGAAAATTGAGTTCGAAATTCGGACCCATATCGCTCGAAATTAGTCTTTTGAATTTAATTTTTAATTTTAATCAAATTTTGTACTAAAAGTTTTTAAATAGTACTTTATTTTTTAGTATCATTTTACAGCGAATAGAAATTTTTAAAGTTATACTTCTTTTGGCGCGTTGAGAGTAAAATTTTCACAATTTTGAAAGATTTCTTCACAATAAGCGAGTTATGATTTTGTTTAAAAGAAAATTTAGTTTAAAAAAATCCAGATTAGTCTTACACAGAAAATTTCTCAAAATGCTCAAAGAATGCCTTATTAATTTTTTTTAAATTTATTTTATGGAAAAAGAAAGAAAAATTCTACGAATCTTTTAAGCTTTTAAATATATCTCCACAAATAAACAAGTTAAGATTTTCTAGAGTTGGAATTTTGAAAAAATTTGAGAGAAGTCAAAGTTTTTAACCAAAGATTTCTCAAAATTTTAAAATAGTGCTAATTTTATTTAGATTTATTTTCTAAAAGAAAAATAACCAACTATGGAAATCTTCCAGAGCCTAAAAGATATATGCGGAAATAATCAAGTTAAAAATTTGTAAAAACTTACAACAAATCAAAGTTTTTAGTCAAAAATTTTGAAATAGTGCCTTATTAATGGTTTTAGATTTATTTATATAAAAAAAAAATAAATTATGCAAATCGTTAAAGCTTTTAAAGATATCTCCACAAATAACCGAGTTAAGATTTTCAAAAGTTAGAGTTTTGAATAAACTTTAAGGAAGTCGAAGTTTTCAACTAAAGATTGCTCAAAATTTTTAAATAGTGCTTTATTAATTTTTTTTAACTTCGATCTATAGAAGAAAAAATTAACTATGCAAACATTCAAAAGCTTTAAAGGTTCCTTCACGAATAACCGAGTTAAAATTTTCCAAAGTCACAGTTTTGTAAAAACTTTAAAAAAAATTAAAGTCTAACCAAAAATTTTTAAATAATGCCCCATTAATTAATTTTATAGATAAAAAAATATCAACTATGCCTATTTTTAAAGGTTTTACGATTATCTTTACAAACAACCGAGTTAGAATTTTCAGTTTTGTAAAAACGCAAAACAAGCCGAAGTCTTTACCCAAACAATTTGTCAAAATTTCTAAATAGTGCCTTATCAATTTTATAGATTTGTTGCACAAAAAATAACTTGTCAAATCTCGAAGAGTTCGTTATAGAAATAACAACTTTTTTTCAATAACAATATTTTGAAAACCACAAAATAAAAATTTGTGATTTCAAAATAAATCGGAGACTTTAATTGTAACTGTTTCCAGTTTTTTTCGTTTTAATTAAGTCTGACCTTAAAGCACATTTTTTTGCGAAAACCACAAGATTATTTTTAAACCTAATCCCAAAGTTCACCAAACCGCACAACAAAAATAACTTCTACCATCTGCATTCCCTCTGCTTAAGCATAAAGCTATCTGTTTAAGTAATAAAAAGCCTAAGAAGGAAATTAAGTACAGATTGCATACGAGTAACACAATCCGAAGCCCTTTTCCCTGAAATTCGAGCTCACATTTGGCAGATTTCTTAAGGTTTCCCTATCTTTTATTTGAGAAAGCTGTACGCGCGTTAGAAGTTATAGGGGGACCTGTGTATCTTGGCCCTTTTTTCAGTTGTAATTTTTTTTAAATTGTATATGTAACAATTTGTTGATAAAATGAATTGCCTCGTAGTGGGGCACTAATAAGGTGTTCATCATAAAATATTTGAAAGCATTACCAACCGTTTCCTCACATTGCTATAAGATTTAAAAATTAGTGAATCTATGGCCTAGGTACAACGGAGGCGATGTACCTTGGCTCTATTCACATTAAACAAAATAAAACCCATTGTTCTATAAAAACTATATATTTATTTTTGGACTATAAGAACTACTAATGTTCTTCTTTGAGACGATACTAAATTGTTTCAAAAATAGAGAATTCATTCAAAATAAAGTTTAAACTTAAAAAATTCTTTTGTGCCATTTAAATGCATTAAAGAAAATATCAAAAAGACCTAAAAAATTAGTTCCCAAAAAGACAAAGTACTAAAACGACTAAGTTGACTAAAAATTTCCAAGTAGAACATAGAAAGTCCTATATAACATTTTATTTTATACAAAAACACATCTAAAACTTAATAAAACAATGTTCGATTACGCAAAAAAAATTAATTAAAGCCTCGCTTTAAAATTATAAAATTTTGATATAGGTTTTAATCGAAAACAAATCAAACACTTTTAATTTTGCAAAAATAAAGACAAACCCAAAATTAAACATATAATTACAAGTGTAAATATAAAAAATAATGACTATAAAAAAATCGTCGAGATCTCTCTCAAAAAAATCACCAAAATGTCTAAGCTTATTACAAATTAATTATTAATTTAAAATCGCTATGGGAATTACCATTTTAGGCTTGCCTTATTTAAAAAAAAATAAATAAATAAACATGTTCCAAAAAACAAACAGAAAATTAAATAAATCACATAAAAAAATTTAAAAATAATCTTGTGCTAATTGTTTCAAACAAGAACATAGAGGATTTTTGGAAAAATATTATTAAAAATCAATTTATTATTTAAAATTTTAAACATAAATAACTATTAGGTTCATCTTATTTAATGAACAATTAGTTGAATAATTTTAATCGTTCCCTCTCACTCGCATTCACGAACTCGTCGATTTTTTTGCACTCCCTTCCACTCGTTGCTATGGTAAACACGTTTTTCGAACACAAAATCGATATTAACTTAATTTAATTTAATTTTTTGATTTGTAATAGCGCAGGATAAAGTAAAAAAATCGAATAAATACAAAAGATGTGCGCATTCGAGCGAAAAGTGGCACATTTCCGGGCGAGGGATACAAATGAAGCGCGACGCGGAGCGGCGCGCTTCATTTTCCCGAGATCGGAAATGTGCCACTTTGAGCTCGAATGCGCACACTCGGCTTTAAGCACAATTTACAATAATTAATAATTTAAATATAGAAAATGGAGTTATTTAATTATTATTATTTTGATAAAGTCGACAATTATTAACATATGTTAATTAATTTTTTTTTGGAATTGTGTATTTCTTTTTTCAATTTCACTTACATTAATATTAATTGTATTTATGACCCTTAGGGAACATAAGCTTCACTGTTGAAAAATTTCATGAAATAAATAAATAAAATAGACCAAAACTGTTAAACAATAATTTACAACTTCCGTTCACGATTCTCAAAGCGCCAAAAGAAGTATAATTTCAAAAAAAAAGCAATTTCATCCAACACTAAATTAAAATAAATCAAAATCGCCCACCACCCTTTATAAAATAAATAAAACTAAATCATTTGAATAGAACGATGCGACGCTGCTTAAATTTTTCCAACACTACACAATTAAAATAATAAAATGCCAAGTTTATTTTAAAATTGCGAAGCGTCTCCGCGGTACAGGTAGAGATAAATATGCGAAATTATTAAAAACATATTTTTTCCCCGAAAATGTTTCGAGGGATTTCACGGTCGTTTAAAGATGAGAGAAAAAAGGCTCGTGTTTCATTTTCGTTAAAGCAAAGATCCATAAAATTACGACTGCTTTTTCAATTACGTTAAATTGGAAAAATGGAAGAACGAACGAACGGGGAAAAGGTAGTCGAAACGTAGTCGGTCCAGACTTCTTACGGGCGCAAAAAAGGGGCCGTAGCGTTTTTGATAAAGTGTCACGGTGTATTATTGTTGTATAAAATATCTAACTTTTTCTACAACCCAAGTTGAATTTAAACTGACTGAAATAAAGTATTTAGGTAGGAAAAGTTAATAAACGAAGTTTCCTTTTACGTAGCGGCCAGGAGGAGATAAACCGAACGGGGTTCGTTATACGGCAAGTGAGAGGGTCGTAAAAAGTGGCGAAAATGTAGCTAAGACAACTTTCGGAACATATTTTAGACATTCCGGACTCGTATTTTCGTACCTTTGCGACCCCAAAAACATCAATGCTCGTTTCCCACTACGACAGGGCGAGTGTATTGATCGGCAAACTACGGGCTTTCCCGGAAAACTGCGAAAATTTTCGCATCCCCCTTTAATACTTTTTCGTTTACCTTTCGCCTCGGTCGCGCCACTGTATAATTTCGTCGGCGAAGGCAAAACTTTTGCTTTGGGCGCGCAATCGATGCGATTTTTTCGGCGGCGGCGACCCCGCGCCCCCGGCCCTAATAGAAATTAATTAAAATGTTGAGTTGCGGCGAAGAACAGGAGTCGACGAAATGTGTCGCCCGGTACCCTTGTCGCATTCAATTTATGGGCGTAAAAATCCGTCTTTTTGCGCCCCGTGTCACGGCGGAATAAAAATAAATGGTTTATTAATAAGGGAGAGGGATGTTTCCCGATGTTCGAGAAATCCTACACAGGTTCGGTGGCGGGGCGACGAATCATCTCGACCATTTTTCATTGTGCACAAAGAGATACCTCGCACTAAGCATTTCCGTAATCGTCTACGAAAAGAATCGTGTTTTACGTTTATGGCGTTCGGGGGGGTAACTAAGTGGATGCCATCAGTCCAAAATCCATCAAAATCGGAGGATGGAAGGGAGTCGGCGATTATTTCCTTTGGAAATTGATCGGTATACCGGGTGTTCCACGAATAAGTACTTAACCCACTTATGAATTACCCTAAACTCAACGAAAAACTACCCCATATCATATGTGTCATATTTTTCATTTTAAAACCAAATTTAATTTTTCAAAAGAGCGAAAGTTTTTGTTTTAGAGGGGAAGCCCCAGGAAATTACACCAGCTATAGTTACTAGGGGTACGTAGGAACATCCCCTTGCAATATAAAGCAATTCTATTTTTTTCATTTTTTGCCAAAAAAACATGGGTTAAAATCCATGTTTTTTCAAAAAGAAAAACGTTTTTTTCAAAGCTTTGAAATAGCACGCCTATGATTTCTTAGGCCTGTCCGAAGCCAAAATGGCTGCCAAATACGAATCTGAATAGTTTTTAAAGATCCGTCCACAAATAACGGCGGTACAATTTTTTTAAAGTTCAAAATCGTGCAAAAATGAGGCCCAAAAATTGCAATTTTTAACTTTCGAAAAATTTTCGTTGCGCCCTATACTTATTTTACATGTATCTTATGTAAAAACGTCCCAGAATTCCGAATCCGTCTCGTTTGTAATAATTGCATCGAAAATAAGGACGCTACGATTTTTTTTGTGAATCAAGGTATATTTTTTTTGATTTATTTAGTTTTATCGAAAATTTTTATTTTAGAGCGAGAGCGTCAGGAAATGACACCGGCTAGAGTTACTAGGGGTACGTAGGAACATCCCCTTGCAATAGAAAACAATTCTATTTGTTTCATTTTTGCCAAAATAACGGGTTAAAATCCATCTCGGAGAAAAACGTTTTTCTCAAAGCTTTGAAATAGCACGCCTATGGTTTCTTAGGCAATTAAATGGGCCAGCCGCGCATTTACTTCTTATAAATAAATTCTCGCATGGTTAAAATCGACGGTATTTCTTTGAAAAAGGCAAAACTTAATTTCTCAAAAACGAGCAAATATAATTCCACATACTTTCTCCAAAATAATTTTATTTTTCAAAAAATAACGAATCGGTAATTATAACACGTTTAAATAAGCGGTACGAAATTACCGCTAAATAAAAAAAAACTGGAAATTTAAGTAAGAAAGTCGAGCATTATTTTTGTCCCGCGATTTTACATATTTTTTTTTTTTGATTTCTTCCCTGTTTGGAAACGCAATTTTTTTTCTACCAAATTAATTCGTAACGAAACAAACAGCATCAAAAGACGAGTAAACAACAATAATTGTCGTTTTCAAATGGAAACTTGTAGGAAAAGTTGGGGGCGCTTTTTACAAACAATTTGCCACCGTCCCAAGTGGAGGTAGGAAGGAAGCGTTTAATAAAAATGCCCGAAATTCCTCTAACGAATTTATTTTGCGAGTGGCTTGTTTACAAAAATATCCGCTTAGAAGGAATTAAGTTTCGATATTTCCGATCCGTTAATATCGGATATTTTTAATGGGAGCGAGAAAGCGGGCGAGGAAAGAGGGCGAAGAGCCAAAACAGATTTTTCCAATAATGGAAGTTTACTTTCGGCTCGCTTTTATAGCCGATGGTCATTTTTGCGCTATCTACGTTTACAGTTCTTTTAATCTTCCTTATCTCTCGAGAGAATAACATAAAATCTAGGTACACAATCAGATCTTTATCGATAAGCTCTTTGACGCTTTAAACAATCCGCCCGGATTTTCCTCGGATTTCCTTTTATTTTTATAAATCATCACGAGAATCGGAGATTTCCTCTCGATCGCCGGATTTGGGCTGCGAACGCTTATTAAAAGCGCCTAATTAATTTTTTTTGGTCGCTCTAAAACGTTTTTGCTTTTTTTTCGCGGGGGGAAAGAAACACGCGAGCCGCTTATCCGTACACGCAATCGAATTAGCAAAAATTTGCATAAAATTAAGTTCGCGAAAAAAGCGTCCGAAAATCCATTATTAATATTTATTTTTTTTTCGAGGCCCCGGATTTAAAAATAAACAAAAGTGGAAAACTTAAAGCGATTTATTCAAATTTGAAATTCATTCATGTCGCACAATGACTGCGAAAATTTTTCTATATAATAGGATTTCGGATAAATATTGCATCAGAAAGTTATATGAAATCTCGAAAACTTCCTAAAATAAATGTAATATGTTTAACAAGAATAAAACTGCCTAGATACTTGAGCGAACTTTCAAACTTTTATAATTTTTCAATTTTATATATATTTCTTTTGCACGGTATTTATTTCTCGTACGTCTTCCTCTTCGTTCGCGTCGGATTGGCGGCTAACGGCGATTTAACGAGAGTTTTATTTATTTTTATTTTAAACAATTATCGAAAGATTATGCTAATTTCGTTAGGCTCGAAAACGGTTTCGTCGCATATTTATTAGAGGAAATCGACGAATTTTTGTCGAGTCTGCTTTAAACGCTTGTCGAGCGCAAAAACTCAGGTTTAAACAATTTTATTTGTCACATAAATAAGATGTTTTAGGATGGCCGCGAGCAGCGTCTGTCGTCTTAAGAAAAATTAAGATTCAATCGATTTTCGGATATTGCTAGTTTCGTTTTTTTCCTGGTTTGATACAACGAATTTTCGTTTTTTTCAAAAAATAAATAAATTGTTAAAGGTAAATAATTTTTTTTTGACTAATATTTTAATGTGTAAGGGGTATATATAACGTGACCAATTTTTTTTGGTTTTAAAACGGGGCGCTTGGTAGTCGTGCTTAAAACCGAGTGTGCGCATTCGAGCTCAAAGTGGCACATTTCCGATCTCGGGAAAATGAAGCGCGCCGCTCCGCGTCGCGCTTCATTTGCCTCCCTCGCTCGAAAATGTGCCACTTTTCGCTCGAATGCGCACATCCTAGTATTTATTGAATTTATTTATATGAAATTAATTTAGTTACGCCAGTTGAAAAAATTATATTACACAAACGTTCTTGTTAATCGAGTTAAATAGGTGTAGTTTGGAAAAATGTTACTTTTAGAACTTTTACCGCAAAAATTTCTTTACATCTATTTACATTACAGGAAAATTCATTCTTTTGACTTTAATTTAAAAAAAAATTAATTTAATTCTGACGATTAGAACCGAAGATACGATTTTTTTAAAAACACCCTTGCACGGAGACTCTAAGGCCGAGAAGCGACGAACCCGATGTTCTAAAAATTTGCCCGCCTCGCTCGGAAATGTGCCACTCTTCGCTCTCATGCGCACATACCCCGTATAACGCGCCCATCCTCGTATTTATTAATTTGCCTTAATTAATCTTTTCAATTTCAAATCAAAAAATTGAGTTTAGTCCGGTAAATTTTGATTTTATGTTCAAAAAACGTAAGGTAAGTACCACCTCTACCGGCCACTTCGCTAAAAATTCTGAAATGCATTATTACAAGTCAATGAACAACATTTACAACATTATTAAAACATAGCTTATTTAATGAAATATAATATAAATGTTATTTAAATAGTGTAAAACTTGATTTTAAAATCAGAAATATAAAATTTGCTTATCAATTTGCTACCACATTGATTTTGTAAAATGTAGGTTAAGGTTTTTTTTGACAAGTGATATTAAATATAAAAATTTAAATTTAAAAAAACAAATTATTTTTAATATTTTTTATCTAACGTAAGATTTATAATATCTCTCCCGCTCCCTTTGCCAACAGAAGTAGAAATCGTTGCACCCATCTCCTCGGCCCCGAGCCATCTCACGCAATACATAAACACCCCCTTACCCTCTACTTAGCTTGCTTCTGATTGGCTATCAAAATTAATTAATATCTCTGTGCGTCAGTTGTAAAAACGTTAAGACTTTTCATCCCCCATCTGTCCTTAAAATATTGTCCTTTATTTTTGGAACACCCTGTATATACTAGTCAACGCTATATGCTAGTAGGTTTTATTGGTTAATTGTATTTTTTTCTCAACCTTGTGATAGTTTAAAAAAAATATATTCATACTTTCATATATTTTCATATATTCATATTTTTTCCTAAAAGAGTCCCTATACATATACCCCAAACATATTAAAATTTCAGCCATACACATAATATTTACTAATTTATTTTGATTTAATGAAAAAAACGGCATTTAAATACCTTTACCGGTTTTTGGCATATCAAATGTATTATTTCAAATATAATATTTCAAAAATAATTTAATAAAAGCTAAATGCGCTTTCGACCAAGTTCAAAATGCGAAGCATTTTACAAAAAAAAACTACTTCAGGTATCTTTCATCTTAAAATTGGACGAAGGTCTTAGCCCAAAGCTATTAAGTAATTTTGTTATAATCTTCCAAATTGCCGCACACACGGAAAATTGCTAACCCAACAAATTTAGGCGTCAGAGTGTAAATATCCGGGTTGCTAATTGGAGGACAGCTCAAGAAGCTACCAAGAAGCGGATTATAGTCGGGACGTAATTTTAAACTTTACGACTGTGCTCACGAAAGAGTTGCACACTACAAAATTTACGGCCGTCCCCAAGGGATATACCTTCCAAGTACAAACAAATGATCATTAACGTTAGAGTCGGAGGAGAATCGCTTTTGTAGAAGCGATGGGACGTAAAACTCACCCTATGGCGACGATTACATGTCGGCAAAATGGGAGGCGGTGTGTGTGTACACTTCCACATTGTCTCCTCTTTGTCGCCCGGCGGCGCACCGACGCGCGGAACAGGGACGGACGCCTAACCAAAAGCGACCGACCAGGTTATGAATTGCATCTTTCGAGATTATCAGATTAAATTTGATGCTCCAACCGTGATGCGGTTATAAAATCATTAACAGTAAGCTTTTCCTTTAGAAACGGCAACTACATTAACGTGCCAAGTTTAGATTGAGCCCTAAATCCGCATGCAGCGGTACCCAACATGAAAGGCGCCGTCCCTCTTCAATGCGTCTCCAAGCGCGCCCCCGCCCCCGACGGAAACGCAACCAAACGTGGCTCGCAAGTAAATTGAAAAGCAAGCTTAAATTAATCACTTTTGGATTCGGCTCCGGATCTGTTGGGGGTGGGGGTGGGGGCGAAAAGGTGGTAAACCGGGGTACCACGCAATTTAATGGGGCGCCAAAGTTTTTTTACTGAAGCGTCTAGGCATCTCAAGTGCTGGAGCGGAGGGGTGCCAATGTCAAGTTTTTGGCCCGGCCCGAAAAAATCCTAGAGCCGGTCCTGCTCGGATCCATTGCCCGTATCGAAATTTGCAACGCGCGTAAGCAGTTTTGATTATAGAACGCAATCGAAAATGTTCCGGTTGAGTTTTTCGATAATTAACATTTGGCCCGATCTACTGGGAAAAAGTTTGAGGGTCGCTGCTTTAAAATCGGTAGCCAATGGTCATTTTTTTAATTTTCCTGAGAGAGGGACAACGGCCAAAAAATTCTACTTTTCCCAAACATTTTAGTAGTACCGCCAAAAAAATTTATTAACAAATTTTTGGTTTGTATCTTTTTTTTTTAAATTTGTTTAAGCCCTAAAACCCGATTCCAAATCTGTATTATGACCCATCTCATTTCACATTTAATTCTCTCTACGCAAACCATAGAGAAAGAAGCCCATAGCATAATACCATTGTATATACAATGATAATACGAATTAAACACCATTGAATTCCCATTAAATAAAGACACAAATATTTTTATTTCGATAGAATAGTCAAAAAAACAATGATAAATTAATTGGAAAATACATGGTAAATACCTTGGAAAACGATGCCCGAAACTCCGAAGAAATTCATGTCGAAAACGACGGGCCACCGACGAAGTCCAAAACAACACGAATATACAGGAATATGTGACGTCACACTTCGATCGTTTCACTTTGCAATACACCGACAGACTGAGTGGGGATTTAAGTCAGTTGGCGAAGCTATGACGCGTCACGATGCTCAGCCAATGGGACACGCGTAGCAACGCTCGAACACCGCAAATTTGTAACACTTTCGCCGATTTAAGCACCTTCAATAATTTTCGCCTGCAACGAGTGGGAGCGAGAGGGAAATAGCTTTGGCCGATTCTACATACACAAATACATTGCAAGTGGATTTCTGCACCAATGATTAAATTAGAAAATTGTCTTTTTAGACATATAATCCAAAAATTCGATTTTTGAAAAATATTAGAGTAATGTCATTTTGGAATTACGGATAGCCCGCATAGAACACGGCTTACTATGGCACGGTTTCGCTATAGCACGATTCATAAATTGCAAAAAACCTCTTACAACACGGCTTCCTATCATAACACGGTTTTGCTATAACACGATTCATAAATAGCCGAAACCCTCTTCGAACACGACTTCCTATATCACGGTTTCGCTATACCACGATTCATAAAATGCAAAAAACCTCTTAAAACACGGCTTCCTATAACACGATTCATAAATTGCGAAAACCCTCTTAGAACACGACTTCCTATAACACGGTTTTGCTATACCACAATTCATAAATTGCAAAACACCTCTTACATCACGGCTTCCTATAACACGGTTTTACTATAGCACTATTTATAAATTGCGGAAACCCTCTTAGAACACGACTTCCTATATCACGGTTTAGCTATAGCACGATTCAAAAATTGCAAAAAACTTCTTACAACACGGCTTCCTATAGGAAGTTATAACACGGTTTCGCTATAGCACGATTCATAAATTGAGAAAAGCCTCTTAGAACACGACTTCCTCTATCACGGTTTAGCTATAGCGCGATTCATAACTTGCAAAAAACCTCTTACAACACGGCTTCCTATAACACAGTTTGGCTATAAGACGATTCATAAATTGCGAACACTCTCTTAGAACACGATTTCCTATAACACGGTTTCGCTATAGCACGATACATAAATTGCAAAAAACCTCTTACAGCATTGCTTCCTATAACACGGTTTTGCTATAGCACGATTCATAAATTGCGGAAACCCTCTTAGAACACGACTTCCTATATCACGGTTTAGCTATAACACGTCTTATAAACTGCGGAAATAAATATAAATTATGTTAATTGGAATAAATAAAGTTTTTTTAAACAAATTAAGCATTTTAATTTTTAGTACCGACAACGTTAAAAATAAATAGAACCTAGCCAAAAGGAAAATTCAGAATAACAATAAAATCCAAAATTTTTTAACAATTACACCCTTCATTAAATTAAAAAATAAATCGATTTCTCCCTTTTTAAACAACTTGACGAACGCACAAAAAACCCTAAGCAAAGATCCCTCAAATAAATAAGCAAATCTGAAGGAACTTATGCCGATCCCCGAGCAAAAATTTTTTCCCTTTTTTATACAACTAAATCTTCAGCCTTTGTTAAACTTTTTGTGTACCTTTCGCACTAGCCCCCTCCGCTTAAAAACCACCGTCTTGGGCACAAATAAAAAAGCCCCCAATAAAATGTATTTTTACCAAAATTGTTTAATAGAAGATGATTGCGGTAATTACAAGCGTAATTTAGTCTTAATTTCGTAATACAACAATCAAACGAAAACCACTTTTAATATTACAACCCCTCATAAACTTTACGGTCATTTTTAAGTCGGATGTGAATTATTCAGGTCGAAACTTTTTTTTTGTCTAGTTAACCAAGATATCAGTTCTAATTACGATCGTTAAAACTTTATGGTTCCACCTTGTAATCGCCCATTAAAATTAAATAAAGAATCAAACGAGGCCATTTAGGCGAGTTACCCTCTCGAAATTCGATCGAGTCGACGCACGTTTTTTTTTTCCTTCTTATTACCACCGCGAGCCGACGCACAAAGGAACCGTTCCCCCGAAAAAATAGCGGTACTTCGATGAGGTATCAGAAGAAAAAAAATTGGATTAATTCCAAATCCAATCACGCACACCACGAAGCACTAAAATCATTAAATAATTTTGGTGTAGTAGCGCTGTAACACCATAAAAATAAAATGTTTTCGATAATTCAACGCTAATAGCCCTTTCGGACGTGAATTGAATGGGAATCGAAGGGACACTAAAATGTTAATTTTTTTACATCCTAATCATTTACTCTTGCAAGCGTTGCAAGCCTTTTTTTTTAGTGTTGAAAAGGAAAAGTGATCGGAGAAGTATTGTTTCTCTTTTTACACGGCGAACAATTAATTGTGTACAGTATCACCTGTGCATGTTACGAGGTTTTGAGAACTTTGTAAAATCGCGAGGAGCAGTGTAAAAATTAATTACGGTCGCGCCTTGGGCCAAGGTATTAGTGCGAAGGTTTGTAAGTGCGTTTGTCAAAGTAGGTAAAAAGAAATATGTTTTATTAATTAATAATTTATTAATTTTTAATAATTAAAAAATTAATATTATTGATATAATTAATTAATTTATTAATATTTGATTAATATGAAAATTTTCATTGTCATTTAATGTTAATTTGAAGTATTTGATTTGTATTTCAAACACTACAAACTTGGGCCCTAATAAAAAACTTCGAGTAGGCGAAAATAGAGATTCTGGGAAGGTAACATGTAGAGGCAGTACTGTACTCAAACATCTTTAGTTTTTGAGCTTTCGGCTCGGTTTTTTTACTCTAATTAGGTCGAGCGAGACACCCTTTTGTTTGGACTAAAAAAAAATAAGCAGTATTGAAGCGCAATAAAACGGGGACATCGAGGGCCGTCAAAAGACTTGTGTCAAAGTCTGCAAAGTCGAGAAGTTTTTACTTTTATGGCATATCGTAATGGCACATTTGCTGTATTTTATGATGCTTTAGATTTACAATAAGTAATAAAAGTGCAAACACTAAAATACCGTGCCCCTTTTGAAACTTGCAACGTTAGAAAATTTTATAGGCGAAGATGGATCGTAGTCACATACTTTAACATGAAGGAGAAAAAGAAGAAAATGATAATAAAAAAAAACGTGGTGTTTTTGAGTTGTGTGTGAATGTTTCTTTTAATTTTTTAACGCGGCTAAAAGCTTCGCTTAACGTTAAAAATAATAGTTAATCGATACCTTACTTTGAATTAATTATTTTCAGTTTTCCCCATTATTTGACTGGCAGTCATTTAGTTAACCGATGCTTGATTGCCTCAACCAATAAATGTTTACAATTAAAAAAAAATCCCCTAATCGATAGCGTTCTAACTGTTAGGTTTTCTAAATATTAACTGCTTTTTAATGTGTTTGCTTTTAACCCCATATCAAATATTCACGATATTTTATTTTGACTACCCGCCGAAACTAATTTAGTCATTACATACTTTTCGTACAAATTAATTTAGAATAGTTTTTATAAAAAAATCATATTTATTAATTCATAGGCGAATTAATTTGATTTAATCGTAAATAATTAATTCTCTTTGAGTTAAAAAACTCATTTAAATATCGCGTCAAATTGGATTTCTTTTAAAATTTAACCCCCGACACAAATTTCGCAAAGACTTTCGACAAATTATTTATAAAAGGTAACCCCCCCCCCAATTTAAATGCGGTTTTCGCCAATCCAAATTCGTTTCGAGTCTCGCGAAGTTAATGTTTTTTGTCAAACTTTCGAAGTTGCATGCGGGGGCGACTAAAGATAATTTATTGCGGGAAAACGGGGGTTGGATTTTAATAACGTTGCAAGCAATCGAAAAAGGATTAAATTTTAGCAGATATGGACCTAAACAATTTTTTTTTCGTTTTAATTTAGTTATAACATTAATTCAAAATTTAAGTTTGAATTTATTTAGTACAAATATAAAAAAAATTTGCCGTTGAGTTATTTTTGGTAAACTGACGAAATAATTAATTTTTTTTATGCAAAAAATAAATACTTAATCAAATATATCAACTAGTTTTCGCAAAATATTTTTTTTTGTAATTTATTCCAAAGCAACTTAAAGAGAGCGCGATGAAAAATTATTTATAAAAAAACGTGCCCCCCTCCCTAATTTAAATGCGATTTTCACCAATCAAAAAAAGAATAAATATAAGCAGATAGGGTGTCCTAGCAATTATTTTTTAAATCAATTCGTACGACTTATTTGCCCCTCAAAAAAATTACTCGTATTATTTAAAAAAACTTTAAATCGAAAATTCCAGAGCCGTATTATATATCTGGAGCAGCAACAAAGTGAAAAAACCATTAAATCGTTCTTTTACAGAAAATTCAGATCGATATAATTTTGTACGTCTTAACCCTTTGACATACAAAAAAAAACCGAACTTGACGAGTCCAAAAAAAACTATTAATTTGGCTCAACTTAACTGTTATGAGCATACACAAATAACATAAAATAAATAATTAATAGTTTTAAAATATTTTGAAATATGTAGAGCAGTGTTTCCAATTTTTTTAACATTCCCCACCTAAATCATTCTAAAATTTTGATGCATATAATATATAACATATAAATATTTTTTTATATTTAAAATTGAATTATTCCATAAATGAAGCCTAATTACAACTTGTTCAAGACACAAGATTTAGGTTTTAGCAAGAAATCACTAGAAAATTATTAAGAAAAAGAAACAATAAGTAAATTTTGAAAACATAAACTAAAAAAGATTGTTATATCGATAGCTCGAATTTTTGATAACGCGAATTATGTTTAGTTTCTATTCAACTTCGACCTATCGAGGTTTGACTGTACTTAATTTTATAAATTTAATATTTCTGAACAATTAAGATAATTTATTTATTGAGATTTCTCCAATATTAATTTTATTTGCGTAAATTAATGATCTTCAAAGTTTTTTGAAAAACCACAAATTCTGTATTTAGGGGGAAAGTGGCATGAATCAGCCAAGTTTTGAAACAGCCATTATCAATTACGCGGTAGTGTTTGAACGAATTGTGCATATATTATTATTTTAAGATAGTAATACTATCTAGTTGGCGCCCACAAACATTTAACAGTTCACCCTCAACAAACGGCGCAGTTATCACCTGTTGAAGATTTTGTCGTCAAAAAGTAAGTATTTGAGTTCCTTTTATTTGTTTTCTGATGCCTATACGTAAAAAACTAATAGTAATATGATTATACTATAATTTTATAGATATATTAGGCCTTCTAATAATATATATATTTTGCAGGCTAATCTTTGATTTCATACTAATTTTTGAGATTTTATTTCTTGAGAGAATATGTTTTGAAAAAGCCGTGCTGTAGGGTAATGAAAAAGCCAGCCATTTTATGATTGTTTCTTTCAAGGCCTACTTTTCATTCTGTTTTAAAACCTATATTTATTAAAATACACCTTTTTTACAGATAAAATGGCATCTGAAACAGAGAAGAAGAAGCGTAAGAGACCCACAGCATCTACAATAGAGGACGCTGTTAGTGATGTAATCGAGAAAGGGCAGTCTATAAATAAATCTGCCTTATTCTTTAATGTTTCAAGAGCTTACTTAGCTGAAATAGTTAAGAAAGTGAAGTCTTCTGGCGAATCATCATACAAACATAACCCTAATATAGGTAATAAGCGGATCTTTACTGTGGAACAAGAGGATTTGCTAGCAGATTATTTGAAAACTGCATCTAAAATGTGCTATGGGCTTACAAGACAGCAAACCAAAAAACTGGCATTTGATTATGCAAAAGCGAATACTATTTGTGCAGATAAATGGAAGGACTCTCAAAGTGCAAGCGATGATTGGCTGAAAGGATTTATGAATCGACATAAAGAATTAGCCGTTAGAAAACCTGAAAGTACTTCACTTTCTAGAGCAACTAGTTTTAATAAAACGAATGTAAGCGAGTTTTTTAAAAAACTTACTGATGTTTTTTGTAGATTTAAATTTCCGGTGCACATGATATTTAATGCAGATGAAACAGGCTGCAGCACTGTGACGAATCCTCCCAAAGTTATTGCTGAAAGAGGATCAAGACAAATCGGACAAGTGACATCAGGTGAACGAGGAACTTTGGTAACAACCTTGTTTTTTATTAATGCTGCTGGTGGTTTTTTACCACCAATTTTTGTTTTCCCGAGAGTGAATTACAAAGACATTATGTTAGTAAATGGTCCACCAGGAGCTCTTGGAATGGCAAATATTTCTGGATGGATAAATGAAGAATGTTTCATTAAAGCTCTGCAACATTTTGTAGTGCATGTGAAGCCTTCTAAAGAAAATCCGGCATTAATCATCTTGGACAATCATAGTTCACATGTTAACCTCGAGTGGTTCAATTTGCGAGAAAAAATTTATTATAATAGTCACTATTCCACCACACTGTAGCCACAAATTACAGCCCCTTGATGTTACAGTATATGGACCATTCAAAAGTAGATATAGAATTGCTATGAATGAGTGGATGTTGTCAAATCCTGGTAAAACAGTGACCATTTATCAAGTTGCACAGTTTGTGAAAGAGGCATATCTATCAGCTTTTACTCCTCGCAATATTACACAAGGTTTTTTCAAAACAGGTATTTGCCCTTTGAACTCTAATATATTTACAGAAGAAGAGTTTCTACCATCATTTGTGACTGATCGATCTGATCCATCTGCTAAATTCGATAATGATAAAGAAAATAATAATAAAAACGTGATTAAAATCGAAGAGAATTTGCTTCTTCAGCCTTCACCTGCTCGTGTATATTCACATCCAATTTCTGGAAATTCAGAGAAACAAACGGTATCACAGGATAATTTAAAACGTTTTTTTAGCTTTGTATGCTTCAGCACCTATAGTTTCAGTTGTGAGCACATCAGCGCAACTAGATGTATTACCACAAATGATTAGACCATTTTCAAAGGCAGATGCCAGAAAAAATACGATTCGTAAGAATAGGACAATGTCATCTGCTATTGTAACGGATAGTCCTGAAAAAAACAAGATAGCAGAAAAGGAGGCAAATGCAAAGCAAAAGAGAAAGTATGTAAAAAAAACGACTATAAAAGTCGTTAGTAAGAAATCTAAAATAAATCATGAAAGTGGACAGGATAACTGTATTGTGTGCAACAAAAGTTATAATAACAGCATTCAAGAATGGTACCAGTGCAAAATTTGTAGCGGTTGGGCACATGAATCCTGTGGAATAAAAGGGAGGTTACATTATTTTTGCACAAATTGTTTTTAATTTTTTTTGCATTATATATCTTTGTAATTGTTGAATTCGTTTGTACTGTTTTGAATTAAAATTATATTAGTTTTTAAAAAGAACATACTTAGTCTGTTTGCAATGATTGATCTTGAACGGCTAATTTTGTGAGAATTTGTTAGATTTAAGTAAATATTTATATCCATAGTTTGCGTTATTTAAAACGTTTTATAATTATATAATATCTAAATTTATAGCTTAAGATTATTATTAAATAATAACTTCGTTAATGTGCAGTTTTAATCTTGTAATAAGAATATGGCTTTTTCAAAACAGGGGTTGGCTGATTCAATACCTATAGTTTATGAAACAGCCGAATTTCATGTTTTTTATAAATGATTAGAAGTCTAAAAATATCGTTAATTTTGAAAAATGTTGTATGACATTATGTACATAAATGAATAACCAATTACACGTTATAAAAATTTTTTCATTTATTTATGTCCTTCTATATTATTTATCCCTTTTTTTAAAACTGGCTGGTTCATGCCACTTTCCCCCTACTCTATTTGAGTTTTATGAAAATACATAATAATTTTTTCATCAAAATTTCTTTTTAAATTTACCGAATAAAGTTTTGTTTCATTCAATTTGTGTTATACAAAAAAAATGATAATTAAAATTTTCTAAAGTTCTTAAATATATTTTAAAAAATTTCCAAGTTATTAATTTATTTAATTTGAGTTGTCTAAAAGCTTAAAATAATTTATTCTTCGAGTTTGCTTTAATAATTTTGCTAAATGTTTAAAACTGAATTTCATTCTATGTAAAAAAAACCGGTGCATTTACTTATGTACGCACGTTAGAAGTAATACTTCTTTGGCGTGACTCACAAATCGAATAATACAAAGATGTGCGCGTTCGAGCGAAAAGTGGCACATTTTCGAGCGAGGGAAGCAAATGAAGCGCGACGCGAAGCGGCGCGCTTCATTTTCCCGAGATCGGAAATGTGCCACTTTGAGCTCGAACGCGCACACTCGGCTTTAAGCAAACTTTACAAGAATTAATTTACTCTCTGGACAATTTGCAATTAAATATTACAGAATTATATTAATAACAAAATTCTCAAATCGCCATTTTTGTGCCTTTTAACAAAATTATTGTTGAAAACGAACCTTTTTCGGAACATAAAATTGAATACAGTTCTTGACGTCTTAGAGACGTCAAAATCTACAATGACACCCTAAACGATTGACGTCTCCTAGACGTCATTGTATGTCAAGGGGTTAATGCCACCCTAAAGTCCACTATTGCAATATTTTGCAGCGCGCGCTTGAAGTAAACCTTCTTTGGCGAGAGGGCTACAATTTTCGAGCGATCGCACTTTTGAAAAAATTTTAATAAAAAATTCCAGGACCGTATCTTGTCCTTGGAGCAATAAATCTCGCAATTAAAACGTAAAAAATTGTCAGCAACCCGAATATATCGGCGAGTCGTTTTTTCGTAGAGCAAATTCCGATCTATAGGTCTATTTTAGGACTAAAGTGACTGAGATAATATAAATAAGTGGATTAAGTGCTCAATAATGTGTCTTCTACACGACTAAAGGTGTGTAATTGTGATTCCGATAAAAATAGCCCCCATTTTTGGTATTCCTACGTAATTTATAGGCATCGTCGAGTTAATTTCGAATTCGATAAGGCACGTATGTATAGATATTATAATAAAAGGTTTTCGTGGTGATTATCTTTCGAATCGGATAATAATCTTGGCCCTCACAATTTCCATTTGCGTTCAGTTTTAGGTTTTATGGGCTCGCTAAATAGAATTGTTCCTTCCGGTAGGATCAGCATCAAAGATCGATTGCCGAAACTCGCCTCTGCGACGGTGAATAATAAATTGGATTCCTTAATTTAGGAAGTCATCAGATGTTAGAATTCACATTCGATGAACCGCTAACATAGGTTGTTAGATATTGGATTATCGATTCCTCATTACCGGTGCGTGCCTCAATTATTTATTCATCCCATTTTTCAGCCGTTTGAAGTTGTTCGCATTTATCGATTCCCGGCGTCGGGCCGCTTTATGCATTTTGTTTATTGCAATTTGCATACATTAACATCATTCGATAACGTCCATTTAGATACAGGGAGCCCTTCCGCGGCCGAAAAAAAAATGTGCGGGGGCCGAACGCGAGGGAAACGCGCGCTCCCCAGAGAAAAGCGACCGAAAATAGCTTTTTCAGGACGTTTCGGTCGCATTTATAATTAAACAACTCCTGCTCCCGAAATTGTGTACGTTTTATGTGGACATTAAACGAGGATTAAACGGAATCTCGATGCGTTTCAAAGCGAACTGATTTTTTTCGTTGATATCCGCCTGAAATATCGACTCGCTAAATAATAATTTCCTCACGTGCGCCCGACTAGAAGTTGCCTTATAAATTAGCCACGTTACCCCCGTTTCTTAGGACTTGTATTTTTTGCTTTATGGTGTGTTTACAATTGTCGAGTATTTGCATTTTAAATGGAATTAAACGGAACTTATTGTTCTTTGATTTACTCGACGTCTCGTAACTTCTCAACTTTGGAAAAAAAATGTACGGGTCTGTTGTTTGTAAAGATATCATTAAAGAATTTAAAAATTTAAAACTTTTTCGATTTTTTTTTACATGAAACAAGGTCAAAACATTAGGAAGTTTCCGTTTGGAATTATTTTTGAGAAAATTTACGATGAAAATGTTGAAGTGCTTTTTGCGACTCTTAAAAAAATTAATTATGGTACGATTGGGAATGGCACTCATGTGTACAAGAGGACGCATCTTTGATTTTTATTATATATGCCCATCTATTAATATTTTCAACAGTAGATTAAGTTTCATAAATAGTAATCTACAATATCGATTTAATTTTGAAGAAACGAGTGCAAGAAGTTTTCACGTCTTAATTTGTATGAAAATATCTCTTTTATATTTGTTAAAAAATAATGATTTTATTGTTCATCTTTAAATTAATATTCAGAAAACCACATTTGCCCCGAAATATAATAATCTATAGGGCTTCAAACACTAAGCGCATCCTTTTACTCTACAAAATTCAAAATTTTAAGTTTTTTGAACAAAAAATAATGTGCAAGACTCAAAAAGGTTTTGCTGAAAATTTCGCGACAATAAACGACCGAAACTGTTTTCTTATTATCGTAAAAGTTTTCAATAATCTTGTATTAGCAAAATTACAGCGCGGTTGCTCGCAAAGATATCTTTAAAAGCTTTTTAAATCTGAAATTCCGACGTTTCTAACCATCAGCTAAGACCAATGAACTAATAGTGTAGCATAATAAAATCCTGAAAAGAAAAGAACTCGAAGTGCTTTTGTATTCTCTTTAAATATCGCCAATACTTTTGTATTAAAAAAAAAATGTAACTCCATTATTCGTCGAGATATATTTCAAAAGTATTAAATATCAAAATCATCAGTTTTTAGAACTACCCGAAACTCAAAAAATAACAAGGTTTCATAGTAAAATTTAAACCAGCTTTGGTCGAAGACAAGTAGGGGAACGTGTTGTACCTTAGCCCTTTTTTCACTTGTCATTTTTTTTTAATTGTATATGTAAAAATTTGTTGATAAAATGAATTGCATCGTAGTAGGGCACTGATAAGGCATTCATCATAAAATATTTGAAAACATTAGCAACCGTTTACTCAAATTGCTAAAAGATTTAAAAATTAGTGGATCTATGGCCTATGTACAACATAGGTGATGTACCTTGGCTCTATTCACATTAAGCTAAATAAAACCTATTGCACAATGAAAAATATTAATTTATTTTTGGATTATAAGAACTACTAATGTTCTTCTTTAAGATGACACTAAAATTGTTTCAAAAATAAAGTTGCCCTAGATACAAAAGGACCAAGGTACAATAGGTTCCAGTACTTCTTTGGTGTGACTAAATTCAATGTAACCACGCGCGAAAATTAATATAAATAAATTCGATAAACTTTAGTGATTTTCACAAGTCTTATCATTACTATGGTAAATACCTTTTTCCAATATAAATTCGATATTTACTAAATTAAGTTCAAATTTTTTCAAAAATAGAGAATTAATTCCAAATAAAGTTTAAACTTGAAAAATTCTTTTGTGCCATTTAAATGCATTAAAGAAAATATCAAAAAGACCTAAAAAATAGTTCCGAAAAAGACAAGGTACTAAAACGACTAAGTTGACTAAAAATTTCCAAGTAGAACATAGAAAATCCTATATAACATTTTATTTTATACAAAACACATCTAAAACTTAATAAAACAATGTTCGATTACGCAAAAAAATTAATTAAAGCCTCGCTTTAAAATTATAAAATTTTGATATAGGTTTTAATCGAAAACAAATCGAACGCTTGTAATTTTGTAAAAATAAAGACAAACCTAAAATTAAACATATAATTACAAGTGTAAATATAAAAAATAATGACTATAAAAAAATTGTGGAGATCTCTCTCAAAAAAATCACCAAAATGTCTAAGCTTATTACAAATTAATTATTAATTTAAAATCGTTATGAGAAATACCATTTTAGGTTCGCCTTATTTAAAAATAAATAAATAAATAAACATGTTCCAAAAAACAAACAGAAAATTAAATAAATCACATAAAAAAATTTAAAAATAATCTTGTGCTAATTTTTTCAAATAAGCACAGGATTTTTGGAAAAATATTATTAAAAATCAATTTATTATTTAAAATTTTGAACAAAAATAACTATTAGGCTCATCTTATTTAATGAACAATTAATTGAATAATTTTAATCGTTCCTCTCACTCGCATTCACGAACTCGTCGATTTTTTTGCACTCCCTTCCACTCGTTGCTATGGTAAACACGTTTTTCGAACACAAAATCGATATTTACCTAATTTAATTAAATTTTTTGATTTTGTAATAGCGGGAGATAAAGTAAAAAAATCGAATAAATACGAAGATGTGCGCATTCGAGCGAAAAGTGGCACATTTTCGAGCGAGGGAAGCAAATGAAGCGCGACGCGGAGCGGCGCGCTTCATTTTCCCGAGATCGGAAATGTGCCACTTTGAGCTCGAATGTGCACACTCGGCTTTAAGCACAATTCACAATAATTAATAATTGAAATGTAGAATATAAAGTTAGTTAATTATAATTATTTTGATAAACTCAACAAACAGGTTCCCCTACATTTCTCAAACAAATTAAAAAAAAAATTTTTAGTTGAAAAATCTTAATACCAAAACACCAACCCAAAATAAAATTCAAAAACACTCACCGATATTGATTTTGAACGTCGCAATTCACATCATCCCTGCAACAAGAAAAAAATACGTAAAAAAAATTCGAGCAAAACTCAAAAAAATTTGATTTAAAACCCTTTACTGAGAAACTAATAATAACTTAATCGCATCAAATAGTAATAAGTAACACCAAATACGCACAAGCCCATATGCAGATTTATTCAGACACACATAAAGCCGGACTTTATCGGCGAAACCGCAAAAAAAACTACATAATGAGACCCCCGAACAAATGTTTGCTTTTAATTACACGTAAATTATTACTTTTATCATGCAACTCTGTCCGAATACATTTTATTCCGACTAATAACTTTTCTTGAGCAAACCGAATTTTAAATTCGTTCGCAATCGCAAAAAAAGGGCGCATCTCGCGATCGCCTCCAATCGCGCACCGCATCGAAACATTAATTCTTCGCGACGCGGCCCTTTCGCCCCGCAATACAAACATTAATAAATTAAGGCGTCGCTAATTGTTTTCCTGCGAAAAACACCGAAAACCTTTCGCGGCCCTTTTAAATTCGGACGAGACTTTGTCTCGTGCAATTTTCAGTGGCGGCGATAAATCTTTGAGTGGCCCCCTTGTATATTTTAGACTTGGCGACCGCACGAAATGATCTCAAACCGAAATTTTGAGATAGGTAGACCGTTAATTAATTTACAGAGGAGAGAAGTTGCGTTCTGTGCATGTCAGTCAGCGTCGGATATTTAGTTTCAAAAGCTTTAAATTGAACTAGTTAGCGCGAAAAGGGAAAGCCGGAATCTGGGCCGTACGCTGGATGCAGCCCCTAATTGTTTTAAGTTGCACTATCAATTTACAAATCGTCGCGCAATTTTTTCGGCTCGTCTGGGGTAAAATTTTAGCGGGTAGCTGGCCTGCCCCAGCTTCGCAGGGGTATAGTAAATGTTGAGATTGAATATATTATTTTAACAGCTAGCAATAAAACATAATGCTTTTATGACTTTCGTAAATTGCACTACTTAGGCCCAAAAACACCGCTCACTTATTTACATATTAGACATTTTTTTTTATTTAAACGAAACAAACACTAAATGTTAGCCCGATCTTATCTCAATACATCACTGAAAATCGCATCCAATTTTTTTTTGAGTCTCGAATGAAAAAAATGTTTGTTTTTGATGTTTTAGGGGCCACCTCCAAAGGCTGTCTCAAAAAAAATTTTCTAAAAGGTCTCTCAAAATTTTTTAAAATTTTAAAAACCGTCAAAAATCGAATTTTTTTCTCGTTACAGTATAATTTTATAAACAAACAAAAAATAAGTTTCTGAAAGTTTCAATTTCAAATTGGAGGTTTAAAAGGTCACCCAGAATTTTTTTTTATTTATTAGTACATCACTTTGGATTATATCCCAATGCTAATAAAGCAAATTTAATACGCACTTTAACAACACAATAAATGATATTGGTCTAAATAAAGTTAAAACCTTCAAAATTTAAGATTTGTTATTAGAATTAACAACAAAATTTCAATATTGTTAAAATGTTGTAGTTGATTAAATAAAATTATTGAGTTTCAATCAAATTATGTTTTTTTGTCATTTGTTTTATTTTTAGTTCATTTCGTGGTGAAATTTTGTTGATTATTTTATTAAATAATAGAAAAAAAATGTATGAAATTTTAATTTGAATATTAAAATGTCGCTCGAAAAAATCCAAAGTGATGCACTAATAAATAAAAAAAAATTCTGAGCGACCTTTTAAAACTCAAATTTTAAATTGAAACTTTCAGAAACTTATTTTTCGTTTGTCTATAAAATTATACTGTAACGAGAAATAAAATTTAAAAAAATTCGATTTTTGACGAATTTTAAAATTTAAAAAAATTTGAGCAACCTCTAAAAATTTTTTTGTGCGGTCCTTTGGAGGTACCTCTTAAAACATCAAAAACTAACATTTTTTTACTCGAAACTCAAAAAAAAAGTCGGTTTTTGTGCGCCACCCTAAGGTATATAAACCAAAAGCTCTATTCGTTAAAAATTGAAAATCAATTAAATTAATTGTAAAAATTAAATCGTTCGTCACACACGCACACAAACATAGATCGAAATATGTGTGGCAGTGGCCAGAATGGCCTCAACTTTAACTCTATTAAAATGAACAATGGTTCCACATTGAAAGCTGAGCTTTCTGTGCATTGTTCGCGAACAATACAACGTAATTCGGTCGATATGTATCATAATAACAGTTGTTGCCGAATATTGAGATTGGAAGAATAAAAAGATGAGATACAAACACGCACGCATTTTTATCGCATTGTCGGGCCAAGGTCTTAAATCAAATATTGAACGCACTCCGTCGCCGCAAAATACGCGATCCGAGTCTATTTCGCGCCCTCGCCCCCTCTTCCGCAGGCCAATTTTTTTTTTCCCGCTCTATTTTTCGAATTTTAAAAAGTGCGCACGGCGGCGACGGACGATTATTTTATTTTCGTTCGCACGCCCCCGAGTTTCGTATTAAAGGGTTTTGTATCAATAAATTTATTCCTATCACAAGTTCGTGGCGGTGAAATATATCAGGATATCCGTTTCGAAAGGCGGAATTAGAAGTTGGGTGATATGAGTTATGATCTAAAGGTGTTGCTGCTTATTAACTAGGGCTTCCTTTACACCACACCAGATACCCAACACCTTGTCAAATGTAACGCATGTTACGCGAGTCTAACGACACCTCCGAATCCATCTTTGGGGGTGGCAGGTTCCGTAAATAAGATTAGTTCGATCTGGGAAACTTGCACAAATTAGAACGGAGTCGTTTTCGACTTTCGACTTTTAAGCACGACTTATTTGTAATGTATTTATTGATATTTGAAAATGAAATAATAAGATGTACTAAGTTTTTAAGGGTGGTATCATAAAAAGTAGACCATTTTGAAATTTAAAAGAATTAAAAATAGGAGTTTGTATTTAAAAAAACAAAGTTGGCTACTCTATAGTGATAACAGCGCCATCTATAATAAAATTGATAATTCTGTCTTTTAGAACTATTAAAACAAAGTAAATTTTGTTCTTGCAATTTTTTTTCTACAATTCTTAGTTCACCAGTTATTTGCAAATATGTGATTCGTTCCTTATGTAAAGCTCTGAACGCTTTAAAAGGTCGATTTTACAAAAAAATAGACCGACGTCGGTAGAGACGCTTTACATATTCCAAAAATATAGACTTTTAGCTAAAACATAGACCAAAAGCAAGTGGGGGACGCCCTTTTAATTTTTGTAAAAGAGCATATTAATATTTGCCTACGAAAATCAACCCATCTTCACGTTTATGTAAATTATTCATTATCTAGTAAACTAAGCGTTTTATCAAAAAATTAACCGGTATAAAAAAGTGTTTTTTCGTCTCTGCTTTAATAAAAAAAATTAAAAAATGGGGGTTCGTATTTAAAAAAACAAAGTTGGTCGCGGTACAACTACAACAGCGCCATCTGCAGCAAAACTAATTATGTCGTCTTGTACAACTTTTTAAAACTATAAAAAAATGACTCTTACTATTTTTTTGGGCAAAGCATAGTTTTTGAGTTATTGGCAAAAGTGTAATTTATCCCTAGTGTAACGGTTGTACGGCTTCGGCGGGCGATTTTTAAAAAATTACACCGACGTCGGTGGGGACGCTTTACATATTCGAAAAATATGGACTCTCAGCAAAATGATAGGATAAAAGAAAGCAGGGGACGCCCGATTAAATTTTTGTTAAACTCCGAATTAATTTTTGAGAAAAACGATTTACTTAATTTATACGCTTTTTTGCACGGAAAAACATTTCTCGCAGAAAAAAATATGAAAAACGACAAAAGTTTATAATTAGGACTTATCTAAAATTCATTCCCATTCAAAGTTCATCCCTTATCCGATTTAAACATAATCAACCCTTAATTTAATAAGACACACACAAAAATTAATAAAGATACAACATTTTACTGGTGTAAAAGCTTAAAAAACAAGTTTACACCACATTTTTTTAAAGTTAAATGTAATTCTACGTCCTTTTGCTTAAAGTAAACAAAAAAAAAGAAATATGATTCGTTTAAAATTTGTGGAATTACCGATAAAGAATTTCACGAGCATTTATTTACCCTTTATTTTACAAAATTAACCAATACCCAACTGTCAGTCACATTTGCTAATGTTTCTCGTTCCTGACATTGACATTTATTGATTAATTTGGCCGAATAAAACTTTCGGGATCATAAAAAACAAATCATACTTCATTAAACTTAAAAAACGCAAAATCGCCCCTTTCGTCCGCCCATCATTCGCCGAATCGAGCCCTCGCCCCCGCTTCAATTTTAAAAATTATAATCCTCGTTAGATTTCGATCTATTAACAAATCGACCTTTCGTGCACTTCGAAGGGTGGAAAAAAAAAGGGAAAAATGCCACACATCTAATCAGACCGATGCATTTCTTGCGATATCGCGTGCGTACGCCGTGCACTTCATTTTTTCCGAAAGATTGAAGCCACTTTTCTTATTAATAAATCATACCTAATATTCCTAATGCCGAAGAAAATTACTCGGACAAGACCCCATTTTTTTCCTCCTCCCTTTCGAAATTGAATTATTAACAAATCTCGGCTGAATTACGTCGGCCCCGAAACGCGGCGTCTCAAAAAAAATTGAATCGAGTTAAAGAGCTCGATGGTTGTGTAATTAATTTTTTCCTTTCCCAAGTAATTAAAGGCACTTAGGAGCCACTTGTTACAATTTTTTTTGGGAGTGACTTACGACGTGTCTGTTTCTCCTCCGAATAAATGCGTTTTAAGTTCTGAAAGTCCCGAAGTTGGGTTAAAGCAGCGATTTTCAAACTGGGGGACGCGGGGCTTTGGGGGGTTGTAGAGTATAGGGCAATGAGTGGGGGGATTTAACAAAAATATAATTTTTTTGTATTATTTTATAAAAAATTAAAAATTTTTAGAAACGATTTGGTTCCCGGTTGAAATACGGTTTTGTATCATTTAATTAAAAAGTTTTGGAAACTTTAAATGGATTATTTGTTGTGAATCGTGTTTAAAGCCGAGTGTGCGCATTCGAGCTCAAAGTGGCACATTCCGATCTCGGGAAAATGAAGCGCGCCGCTCCGCGTCGCGCTTCATTTGCGTCCTCGCTCGGAAATGTGCCACTTTTCGCTCGAATGCGCACATCTTCGTATTTATTATATTAGTATAATTTACCGCGCTCTTTTTCAAATCAAAAATTATAGTTTAATTTAGTAAATATCGATTTTATATTCAAAAAATGTATTTACCATAGAAATGAGTGGAAGCGAGCAAAAAGATACGAAAATTTTGTAGGTGCGAGTGAGGAAAAACGACTAAATGATATAATTAATTTTTTGAACTAATTTATTAGTCAAAATTTTGTAAATCGTGCTTAAAGCCGAGTGTGCACATTTGAGTTCAAAGTGGCACATTCCGATCTCGGGAAAATGAAGCGCGACGCGGAGCGGCGCGCTTCATTTGCCTCCCTCGCTCGGAAATGTGCCTCTTTTCGCTCAAATGCGCACATCCTCGTATTCATTGAATTTATTTGTATGAATTTAATTTAGTTACGCCAGTTGAAAAAATTATATCACACAAACTTTCTTGTTAATCGAGTTAAATAGGTGAATTTTTTAAAAAAATTACTTTTAGGACTTTTAGCGTAGAAATTTCTTTACATCTCTTTATATTACAAAAAAATCCAATCTTTTGACTTTAATTTAAAAAAAAATTCATCTAATTCTGACGATCAGAACCGGAGATACGATTTTTTTAAAAACACCCTCGCTTGGAGACTCTAAGGCCGAGAAGCGACGAACCCGATATGCTAAAAATTTGCCTGCCTCGCTCGGAAATGTGCCACGTTTTGCTCGAATGCGCACGCACCCTCATTCTCTAAATTTCTGGCAGGGGTATACCCAAAAAATACCCCTAAAACCCATTTAAAAATTTCTCAAAAAACTGCAATCGAATTACACGATTTTCTCCGGGACCCATGTAAATCGGTTAACAGGTGCACGGTGGGAAAACGCCAAGAACGGATTGTTTTTGAGGGAGGCGCACCGACCAAAAGTTTGGAAACCGCTGGCTCAAAGCAAGCGTTTTATATTTTCATTTCTGGTCAGCTTGCTTTTGTAACGAAGTTCTACAGTACCAAAGCGCGCACCCACACATGCACACCCCCGTGTCGAGCAAAGTTAAAGTTTCGCCTCCTTCGGGGAAGAGAGAGAAAGAGAGAGGACGCGCAGAATTCCGGAAACATGAGCCAACATTATTTTAAAACGACATAAACGGAGTCGGGTTTGTGTTGAAAGCTTAGATAAACATTTGTTTAAAATACACAAAGTTTTTTCAGCAATATAGAAGAAAAATTACGACCGAGGGTTATACGTGTGTGTGTGTGTGTGTGTGTTTTGATTTATTTTTAAACACACAAACACACACCTCCGCCTCGTTCCTTGCGTCCTGCCATATTTACCGAAAAACCTCCGCCGCGCTCATGTTCGCCGGCGCTAAAAGGTTGTTAAAATAAAATAAAGCGACCCCCGAAAAGCAAACACGTAATTGTTTCCATTGCAAACAAACGTCTCGAGTTTGTTGTGTTTTTATAATGTCTTCGGAAAATTGTAATTTGCCGCTAAATTGTCTCCGGAACACCTATCTTTGTTAATTAATTTGAAGAACCCTCCGCACGACCCGATTGAATTTATTAGAAAAAATCAAAATTCTTTAAATTGATCCGAAAAAAATTATATATAATTTTTTATGATTACATCGTGATTTTTATATAAAATTATATCAATTTTAATATATTTTTCGCTCGAATGCGCATATCTTCGAGTTTATTGATTTTTGACTTAATTGATCTTTTCACTTTCAAATAAAAAACTTAAAAGTTCAGTAAATATGGATTTTATGTTCAAGAAACGTATTTACCATAGCAACGAGTGAAAGCGAGCGAAAAGATACGAAAATTTCGTAGGTGCGAGTGAGAGAAAGCAATTAAACTGTTTAATTAATTTTTTTTCTAATTTGTTAGTCTAAATTTTGCGAATCATGCTTAAAATCGAGTGTGCATTCGAGCTCAAAGTGGCACATTCCGATCTCGGGAAAATGAAGCGCGCCGCTCCGCGTCGCGCTTCATTTGCCTCCCTCGCTCGGAAATGTGCCACTTTTCGCTCGAATGCGCACATCTTCGAGTTTATTGATTTTTGACTTAATTAATCTTTTCACTTTCAAATAAAAAACTTAAAAGTTCAGTAAATATGGATTTTATGTTCAAGAAACGTATTTACCATAGCAACGAGTGGAAGCGAGCGAAAAGATACGACAATTTTGTAGGTGCGAGTGAGAGAAAGCAATTAAATTGTTTAATTAATTTATTTCTAATTTGTTAGTCTAAATTTTGCGAATCATGCTTAAAACCGAGTGTGCACATTCGAGCTCAAAGTGGCACATTCCGATCTCGGGAAAATGAAGCGCGCCGCTCCGCGTCGCGCTTCATTTGCCTCCCTCGCTCGGAAATGTGCCACTTTTCGCTCGAATGCGCACATCTTCGAGTTTATTGATTTTTGACTTAATTGATCTTTTCACTTTCAAATAAAAAACTTAAAAGTTTAGTAAATATGGATTTTATGTTCAAGAAACGTATTTACCATAGCAACGAGTGGAAGCGAGCGAAAAGATACGACAATTTCGTAGGTGCGAGTGAGAGAAAGCAATTAAACTGTTTAATTAATTTTTTTTCTAATTTGTTAGTCTAAATTTTGTGAATCATGCTTAAAACCGAGTGTGCACATTCGAGCTCAAAGTGGCACATTCCGATCTCGGGAAAATGAAGCGCGCCGCTCCGCGTCGCGCTTCATTTGCCTCCCTCGCTCGGAAATGTGCCACTTTTCGCTCGAATGCGCACATCTTCGAGTTTATTGATTTTTGACTTAATTGATCTTTTCACTTTCAAATAAAAAACTTAAAAGTTTAGTAAATATGGATTTTATGTTCAAGAAACGTATTTACCATAGCAACGAGTGGAAGCGAGCGAAAAGATACGATAATTTCGTAGGTGCGAGTGAGAGAAAGCAATTAATATGTTTAATTAATTTTTTTTCTAATTTGTTAGTCTAAATTTTGCGAATCATGCTTAAAACCGAGTGTGCACATTCGAGCTCAAAGTGGCACATGTCCGATCTCGGGAAAATGAAGCGCGCCGCTCCGCGTCGCGCTTCATTTGCCTCCCTCGCTCGGAAATGTGCCACTTTTCGCTCGAATGCGCACATCTTCGTGTTAATTGGAGTCGACTATATTAATAACAAATTCTTCAAATCCAGATTTTCTATTCAGAAAAAGTTTTTGCTTGAAAGTGCACATACTCCTTAATAATTGAATTTGCTTATCTTATTCTTCTCTTTACAAATAATATTAATTAAATCAAACTGAACTAAATGCGCCACTTCTCGTTCTTCTTTTAACTAAAAATTACAATAGGGCATTTTTACCAAAAACCATATTTCTAATTAAGTAAAGGGTGTTTCAAATTGAGCGCCTTTTTTTAAAAGTAAATAAAACATAGATAGCGCATTGAATTCGTCTGGGCCTTTTAACATTTAAAAAGTGTGATGTATGACATTAATAAAAATGAAGTGGTATACGATAGAAAAGCGCGTTAAAATTGTTGAATTATTTGAAGAAAATCTGCGTTCTGCGAAAAAGATTTTTAGAAAATTACGTGATTTTTATTGTTTACATAATCGTCCATCTGAAAAGACTATTAGTCGAATTGTTCAAAAATTTAAAAAGACTCGTTCTGCAGAAGATAAAAAAACAAAAAATATATAATCTTTTCGGTCGCTCACAAGAGCACATTGATATGGTTCGTGAAAGTGTTGCTGAAAAGCCTGAAATGTCCATTAGTGAACGATCACAACAAGTTGGGCCCAGTAAAACAACAACATGGCATATTTTAAGAAAGGATTTATCTCTAAAGGCATATAAGGTCCAAATAATAATGGAATTAAAGCCTTTGGACGATTCAAAACGTCGTGCATTTGACAATTGGATTACCAGATGATTTTTCTCAAAAAATAATTAATTCGCAGATCATGCTATTTGACATCGTTGGTTATTTTCTTTGGGGCCATGTAAAAAAACAAGTCTGTAGGACCAATCCACAATTGATTCTTGAACTAAAGAATGAAATTATTCGTGTTATTGGTAAAATAGAGCCTCAATTATATCAAAATGGCATTCAAAATTGTGAACGTGTGTGGAACTACAAGAGGTGCTCATTTGACAAATATTATTTTTTGTGTTTAAATGTCATACATTTTACTTCAATTATCAATAAAAAGTTTTTGCAAATCAATGCAAATTATGTGTTTTATTTAGTTTTAAAAAAAGGCGTTCAATATGAAACACTCTTTATATATGTATTTTATATATATATTGGATTTCCTATATTAAATTATATATGCCTTTTTCTCGGAATAAAAGCTCGGTCCACAATAAATTGTAAATAAGATGTTTATTTAAGCGACAGAGGTCTGACATGATCGAAGCTTTCGCAATTTAGACGAGCTCGAAAATGTATCGACAGCTAACGGAATTTATTCAAAAATTAAAGCCGGACCTGTTTCGGCGGGCCCGAATTTCGGATGCCGCGACCGAAACCGAAGGAATCGCTCGAAAACATCCAAATTTGCAAAATTGATTGCAATATCTGCAGCACTACGATCGAACCGTATCGCAAATAATATTAATAGTGATTGGGTTCGCGAGGCAATTGTATTTGAAGTAATTGCGTTCGATGCTTTTATTCGTATGGAAACGACGACTTTATCAAATTTAAAAACGTGATGTATGTGTCTTTTTGTTCATTTAAAACCGACTATTGTTTGTCGAAATTTGTTCGTTTCGGGGAGTGAATTCGAATGACAACGATAAAAAATTATAAATATGTAACGAAAGCGAGACAAAGGGTTTTTGCGAATGCGAAAGTTTCTAAGTTTTTCAATTAGGGTCTCATTTAATTAGGAAAAAAAATTGCTGTCCTTTTTGAACTCAAATTTCGGAATTGCGTGGGTGGAGTTGCTGGATTTTTATTGCGAGATGTAATGTAATAAAAGAATTAATTATTAGAAGAACTTAAAAAAAAATCATTATTTTTAGAGTTTTAAAATTGTTTCTGCTTTGTTATTTGTTTATGCCTTGTTAATAACGCTAAAAAAATTAAATATTTCTTTACAAATTTTAACTAATCAAAAAGTTGTTAGATATGGATGCAATATAAATAAAATAAATATAAGATCTAATTAAAATATTAAAAACAATTATTAATGAAAATATAAATAGTATAAGTAACTAAATTATTAAATAATTTTTGAACTTCGTTATGTGTACATATGTTTTTGCAAATTTTAAATAATCAAAAACTTTAAGATTTTTGGTTGTAAAAAAAAACGAAATTAATGCAAATAAAAATAGTATAACTAAGTTATTAAATATTTTTCTAATTTTATTGTTCGTGCATAATTTATTAAAGACCTTAATTATAAAAAAAAAAAAAATTATTCGTGGCAAGACAAAATGAGTTGAGATTTGAAAGTTTAAAAAAAAAATTAATTAACGTACAATTAGATTTTGTTTGAAAAACTGACGACGATATTAAAAACCACCCCCAAACCAATTTAACGATTAGTAATTAAAGGATCTTCGCAGTGGCACCGGAAGGGCCGTAAAACGAAAACATTGTACGAGGGGACCGATCGCCCCAAAAGAGTGAATATTTCCATAATTGGGGCTACCCTATTAAGCAGGTAGTAACGGTACATTAGCCGAAATTCAGCGTTGTGGATAATGGGCGTCTAACGTTCGCGTACTCCACTCCGGGGGTAGTAACTCTAAAGCAGCTCTAAGACCGAAACTTTGTATCAATAGCAAAGGCGGCACAATTAACTTCTCCGGGTGCCCTAAAGCCGCTCCGCTTTGCTCTTCTCTGCGGTGCGCGCCGTGCATGGGTTTCCGACTTTATGGGATTATATTTTATATTGTGGGGCTTATACCAGATCAAATACGTATGTCATAAGCGAGGGGTTTCGCGTCTTATCCCTGTCCTACAAGTAGCATAATCCCCGATACAGGTTTATAGCTTATGATCCTTTCGTAAATATGCAGGGATTTGCGGGGATATCCCTAATATCCTATTTCGCAAGTTTTCCGCCTCCGTTTTCATTCCCAACCGACTAAAAACAATCGCTTTTTTACGCGGAAGGGGGTGGGGCGGACGGGGGGAAAAACTTTCGCTGCCGCCGAACTAGCAACAAGTTTTCGACTAAATTATTAAGTTATCGGATGAACTATGTTCATAATACGAAAATGTTCAAAATTAATTAAGGTTATGTTACGCGCGCATAGTTTACCTATTTTTTTGAGGAATTTTTGAGGATTTTTTTTCAAATTTTACAAACTTACGTTTGGGATTTTATAGCGATGAATTTTATTTAAATTAAATGACGGATGCTGGAGTAAATTTAAAAATTATTGCAAAGCATGGAGGAGAATCGAGCGTGCGCGTTCGGGCGAGAAGCGGCACATTTCCGAGCGAGGGAACGTTTTACGTTCGTCTCTAATTGATTTATTTTAAACAAAAAAAAAAAGAATTTGATCAGTCCGAAAAAAACTATTAATTTGGCTCAACTGAACTGCTATGTACACAAACAAGTACCATAAAATAAATAATTAATAGTTGTGCAAAGTATCATACATTTTAAAACGTTTTGAAATATGTAGAGCAGTGTTTCCCAACCTTTTTTTAACATGGCCCACCTAAGTCGTTCTAAAATTTTGATGCCCCTCTATGTAACATAAATATTTTAATCTTCTTCTTTATCTTCGCCTTTAATGCATAATATTTTATATAAATGTTTTAATATATTTAAAAATTGAATTATTCCATAAATGAAGCCTAATTACAACTTGTTCAAAATAAAAGATTTAGGTTTTAGCAAGAAATCACTAGGAAATTATTAACCCTCCGCATACTAGGTGGGGTTTCCCATACCCCAAAAATAAAATGAAGTAAAAACCACAAAATTGTACTTTATGACACTTCAATGAAAAGAAATATATATTAATAAGCAATAATGAATAGATTTAAGTAAAATACATATTTATTTATGCGTTAGAATAGATTTTTATTAATAAAAATACAAAAACTTAACTTTTTCTTTCACTTATCTACTATTGAGTCTTTTCTTGAGTACTAAATTCCAATGACACGTGTCAATTAGGATACCGAATTATAAGAAAACCTAAATTACACGAAAAATTAATTAAATCATTTTAATCGTTCCCTCTCACTTGCATTGGCAAGATTATCGTATCTTCTCGCTCCCTTCCACTCATTGCTATGGTAAATACGTTTATCGAATATAAAATCGATATTTACTAAATTAAATTAAAATTTTCGATTTGCAGGAGCGCACGGTAAATTATAATAATATAATAAAGACGAGGATGTGCGCATTCGAGCGAAAAGTGGCACATTTCCGAGCGAGGGAGGCAAATGAAGCGCGACGCGGAGCGGCGCGCTTCATTTTCCCGAGATCGGAATGTGCCACTTTGAGCTCGAATGTGCACACTCGGTGGTAAGCTCGATTACCAAACGTCCCGTTTTAACAAAAAAAAATTGTTTACTTTATTTGTACCCCACCTAGTACACGGAAGGTTAAAAAAAACAATAAGTTTTTCAAAACATATACTAAAAATCAAGCGCGTTTTCAAATCGCTCCCTTGAATAATATTATTGCCCCCCACATTTAAATTGCCCCATGTGGCGCGTTGGGAATAGTGATGAGCAAAATTGGTCTTGGTCTTGCATTTTTGCAAGACCAAGACAGATACCAAGACCATTACAATCGTGGTCTTGGTCTTGCTTTGCATGTATTAGACTAAATGGTTGAGACCAAGACTGAATACGCAAAACCAAGACCAAGACCAAATAAGCAAGACTAAGACCATGACTAGAAACATTTGTGCAAAAACAAGACCAAGACCGAATAAGCAAGACCAAGACCGATACCAAGACTATGGTAGTCTTGGTCTTGGTCTGGCTTTGCTCGTCACTAGTTGGGAAACACTGATATAGAGTAACTAGACATTTTTTATTAACATTTCTTTCCTGGCCTTTTTTTTCCTATATATTGAAGACAGTTCTTGACGTCTTAGGGACGTCAAAATCTACAATTGCACCCTAAATGATTGGCGTCTCACAGACGTCATTGTATGTCAAGGGGTTAATTAAAAAAAAACCTAAAAATTGGAAACGATTAAGTCGCACCTTGCCCTACGTCCTTCGTTTTAAATTATGTCTCATAATCGGAGCAAATTTTTTCATCAAAAAAACTTAAAAGCGCAAAAAATGTTGAAAAGCTGATCGATCAAAAGCTGGAAGCCAAACGACGCCCTAAGCGAATTAAAGAGAGATTATTCTGATTGTGGTCGGGGAGATGCATACGCAGCAAGGAAATTATGCACACGCCACAAATGCAAACCTCTCGCTTAGTTGAAGTCCTGATTAACACTGATTAGTGTTAAAGCTCGTGCAGCAATGTTGACATATGGAATCGGATTCGGCATTATTACTGTCACATTGTTAATGCAGCTAATTATGACGTGGCAAATTCGAAAGGGAACCCGATCCCGTTCGCTCCATAAATCACCGCTACATTTCCCGGAATAAAAAAAGGGGTCCCCAAAATTAAGAAAATCGGCGGCCGGCCCGATTTATGTGGCGCGCAAAAAACAGATAATTAAACTGTAAATTTATTATCATTTACGTGCGCACTTTGGCGACCGCGAAATGTCCGTCAATGGGGGCGGCTATTTATATGGAAACCCAGCAAACGCATTGCTCGCCATCAGGACGGATTGGGTTGTTCGTAAACCGCCGATTAAACGCCAGAATCGTAATCGCCCCTAATCCAAACAGAATCGGATTGATAATGTACAAGGCGAAGGAAAAGTCATTTCGTGGCGCCCGGATCGCAATGCGCAAAAACCCTAGGATTTTCGAAAAAAAAAACGACGAGCTTTAATCTAAAAGTTTCGTACCAAAAGATTGATTCGGATCGAATGGGGCTTTCCTAACAAAAGAAAGCTTAATTGTAACCTTGTCGGGCTCACGTGAGGCAAACCGCAAATTGGCGTCCAAAAAATTTTTAGATTCGGTCGTAATCATGAGACTCATTGGCATTGGAATTTTTCGCTGATATCTAGCTTGCCAAAGTCGAACTAGAGCAAATATAAGAGGGAAGTTCAATTCAGGTTCACATACAGATGTGGTAATCAAACTGTTGCCTAAAGAACAAACTTTTAGAAATTGCGGCGTAGAAAGAAGTCTACTTAAGTGGAGACTCGCGCATACATTACTTTGGCAATAAGGGCCTCTTAGGGCTGCCTCATTTGGCTCGCGTAACGAGGCATGCCCCGTTCCAACCTAACGAAAACCTAACTTCAATTGCTAATGGGGATTTAATTTTTAATTAATTAGTACCGTGTGTTTAGAGTTTTTAACAAGACCAATAAAAGCATCCCCCACCATTTTACAAAAATAAATTCGCCCCTATTCAATGAAATATTTTCGTTTTCGATTTTTAAAAATCAATAACTCTTTTAAGATAGAAAATTTTGGTGTTCCACCTTTAAAGAAAAAAATACATCGAGCTCTTTTGCCCAAATTTTCGCAGAAACTTTAATTTTTTATTCTAACTAGTGCGAACAATTTTCTCTTTTTTAAAAAATAATTAGTAATAAACTTCGATTCAAAAATCGCTAAAGATATTTCAAAAATTAATCAAAGCACGCCTCGTCTACGAAGCGAATAATTTTTTTAACAAAGCAAAACTAAAGCTCGTAGTTTTCTAATAAAACAAGGGCTGTTTACGTGGGGAAATACATTCAAACAGCAAAATGTATGTGTATTGCGAATGTAGAACAAACAGTAATATATCTAAGGACTTAAGCCCCGAAGGTACTTTATGCTTACCGAAATTGTAATAATCTCTAGTTATCTGTTTAGAAAATTAAACTGAGGGTTATTTGTATACGAGTTAATAGAGCTGCCATTATTTACGATTCCCGAACGGAGTTCCACGATTTACGATTTAAAAAAAATTAATTTATGGAAAAATAGAGCCAGAATCGGAACATCAAAAGTTTCCGGAGTAAAAATAAAAATTTCATTTTTTAATAAAGTTTCGCTGAGTTCCATTTACGGTGTTGCAACGCCGCTGCACCACAGCTCTTTGCCGCAGCACTCCGCAAATTTAATTTTTGGGTGGTGCAAGCGCACCACAGCTGCACGCTATTTTATTTTCTAGCTAGCTTGCAGCCGCACCATCGCTGCACTATAGCAGCACGCTTATTCATAGATAGATATTCTTTACACATTTTAACATTAATTAGCACTCAAAAAATTAATTAATTTCTAATTGATTTTTAGTTTAGTGTGGCTGTGCTGCAGTCCTGCTGCTACGATTCATATTTTTAGATATTCAAGCCGTCCCAGAATTATTTTTACAAAACCCTCAGCAGCGGTGCAGCTGCTGTGGCGATCACATCATTTTTCGAACGTCACAACGTCGGTGCGGCCGTGCTGTGCGCAACCAAAGCTTCGTGCGGCTGTGATGCGGCGGCGGTGCGGCTGCTGTGGCTAATTTCAATGCAACAAGTAAATAAATTAAAATTCGCCATTTATTTTTATCGAATCGCTTTATTTTGGCGATCGATCTGATTTGGCATTCAATTTGAGCGATCCCGATAACAATTTAAGTACGATACGGATATAAAATATAACAAACGCAATTATAGCAAATTGGAAAAATGAACGTTTCACTTTAGTCGAGAGCTTTTGCAGCTTATTGACAATAAACTTGATATAATTTTAAGAACGAGTAGCAGTAAAATTTTTATGAGTAATATCCGAGGTAATGTCTACTTGTATAAAGTACCATCTTGTTATTTTGTCGGGTTCTTAATTAAAATTTAAAAAAATAAACGTTCGAGTTGTTAGTTTAGTGTTTGGCAAACAAAGTTGACAAACTCGTTCTTTTTTCTTTCGCTTTTCGGACGAGTGGAAATTAAAAAGCCGCTCGTCGCCGTTTCGAACAATAAAAATAGAGGGGGGAAGGCAAAAGGCCCCGATGCAAATTTCATGTAATAAAGTGTCGCGAAGGCGTCGATTATATAAAAGTTAAAAAAAAAATTCGCATAATTTGAATTGTCGAGCGGAATTAAGTAGACGTGGAGGTGAAGCAATTCCAAATTCTATATTCTGTTTCGGCTTAGTACCACTCATGCTAATGAAGACCGAGGATCCAAGACAACCAGGCTTATTATTAATTTATCAAAACTCGAGGCGATGTTCTGGAAACGCGTGACCTGCGACACAATTTCAGGGAGCGAAGGAGTCGCTTTAAAAATAACATCTCCGAGACGTATCCGTATTAAAACATACATTTTTTCGCAGCTCTACCCCGAAGAAAACACACACACACACCCACCTTCCGAAACAAAGGCGAAGATACCAATTATATTGCGATTAACCCTAAGTCATTTCAAAAATTAAACATGCAAAGTGATAATTAATCGAATTCGATTAAATGGAAAATTATGTGTTGCGCTCCTTCCAAGAACTCCCTCCGCTGTGGGGCACAGAAATCTCCGAATTAATTTAAGTGCCCGGAATTAATGAAAAAATGGATTTAAAATCAAAGATCGTTTGCTGACGCATCGACTTAGTCAAAAATTTATTTAAACTAAACGCTCCCTTCCGTGTTATTCAAAATTCTTCAAGTCGATTATTAAAAAAAATTAAACAAATCGTTTTAAATTGCAAAAAAAAATATTCTGAAAAAACTGAAAAAAATCTTAAAATAAAATTCGAAGCCTATGAGGAGCATTTAAATTAAAAGTGTACAATTTGAATTAAAGAAGATTTTTTCAAAAAAATAGCGGCGCAATAATTTTTCATGAAGTAGTCATTTTAAATATTGGGGTGAAATTGACCCTTAATAAATTAAATTCAAAAAATATTGCACTGATGCGTGACCGGTTAAATTTTGTCTTTTTTTCCATTGCTGAAAACCGCATTTAAATCAGGGGCTCGTTCTCTTTTATAAATAATTTATCGCATGTTGGATTTGATTAAATTAAAATAAAATTAATTTACCAACGCCATTTGATATATTTAATTAAGAATTAATTTTTTACGTAAAGAAAAAATTATTGCAAGAAATAACCCAACGACGATTTTTTTAAAGAACTACACAAATGCAAACTTAAATTTTGAGATTCTGTCGTAACTAAAAAAAACAATTAAAAAAATCATTTGAGCCTCTATCTGCCTAAATTTTAACCTTTTTTGATTGCTTATCACGCCATTAAAATCCAAGCCCCCCGTTTCTCCTTATAAATTATTATTAATAGTCCCCCCGTACAACTCAAAAGGACCGCAGAGGTTTATAAATAATTTCTCGCACCCCTTTCTTTAAGTTGGCTCAATCGCAAAATTAATATTGCAAAAACTTGTCGATATATTGTGAGATTTATTTTTTTTTTAGACAAAAAAAATTAATTTCCCAAAAATGTCGATGGAATGCGAACGTACAAAAATCCGTTTACTTAATTTATTTAAATTATTTCGACGACGGTTAATTTAATACTCGAAAAAATTAATTTAATTGTGGTTTCGTTTAAGAGAACACGTTAGAGAATTTATTTTATGGACAATAACAAATTATTACAAGAATAAAACCCTGCAGTCCCAGAGGCACTTTGTTTAATTAAATGACGTAATTTGTTGTCGCGTTTTAAAGCCGCGTGTGAAACTGTAACAACGTAAGAATCGCTAATTGTTGATGTGTGAATTAGAACGAAGGAATAATTTCTTATGTAAGTGCCTTTGAATATATTTAAATAATTTTCGCGGGAGCAAAGTTGCCGATTTAATTCTCTTAAAATGCTTTTTCGAAAAAGGATTAATTAATGTATTTTTTATTATTATTATTAAAAGCCTCGCTCGGTATTAAAAGTTTCGGTTCAGAAAATTAAGACTTTATACATAAAAAAAAAAAAAAACTAAAATCTCTAAATTTTTAAATAACACGGCCTTAATTTTGAAAAAAATTGTCTGAAAATATTCAGTTTTAGTTTTTTATGGTTCAAATCCCCAAGTTGCTTAATTCCATATAGTTTAAATATTTAATTAAAAGATTTTAAAAATTACCTCAGTCTTTGGGGATGAAAAATTCATAAGCACAGCATTTTCTAATTAACGTAAACAATAAATAACTTATAAAACACTATTGTTTAAACATTGTTCATTGGAGGCACTATTGCAACTAAATGTGATTTAGAAAGCCTAACCGAATAAAATTATTATCTACAATGCTCGAAGCCGAAAAAAGATAAACAAAAATCAATACTTTAAAAATATTTACTAACTATCTGAACAGCAGTTTTATAAATATTTCAATTATAGTCCCTTTAAAAACGTAGACTCTAGATTTTCAATTAATTCGATACTTTTAAATTAAAATGGAAATAGTGTTATGGAAGCACCGTACTATAGTACAAAATATTGATAAATTTATTTATTAATTGAACAAATACGCAAAAATTATTGGGCGGGCAAGAGAAAAATTTCTATTTTCGCAAATCGATGGTACATTGATGGTTGATTAAAATTCATTCTTTGTAGAAAAAATATATTTCAAACTCGAAAAAATCGAAATTACTTTCTTGCCTACCCGCTATCATTTTAAGTAAACGCGGAAAGCGATTTCATCCCTTAAAAATCCAAAACCCAAGAAACCAAATGTAAAAATCATAACGGTTTGTTAACCTCAAAGGCCTTTATAGCCGCCCCAAAAAAATAACAGACGTACTTTTTCGAAATTCAAAATAAACAGAAAATGCGATTTTTATAATTTTAGTAGAAACTATATTTGAGTTATGTTTTGCATCCTATTTAATTATTTTTCTATTAAAAGATTAATTTGAACCCTTTCAATTAAACAAAACCAGCTTATTTAAAATGTCCGACCCGTTAAAAATTTACCACGCTTTTATTTCAGAGAAAAAAATGCATTACGAAGCCGATAATTGTCTAAAAGACAAATTCACTTAGCCTCGCTTTAAAATTCATAGGCAAAGAAGTGTTATCTAGCGATATGCAATAACGGTACGCGTGGTAAACCGTGTACTTTAGTTAATATTTCACGATTCTGATGTATAACCATTAATGTTACACATCCACCCATGTATTTTAGGTTTCAAGTTACTCTTTAATGGATGTGTAATGTTGTGATAGAATATTTATATTTAATGCGTTTTGTAATTTAGAGCGCATGATTATTTAATGTCATTTATCTCTTCGAGTTAATAAAATCGTAAGCTCCTCGAACTTGTGTCAGATTTCTAAAATAAATTCGCACGTAGGCTGGAACAAGATGGACCTTTGTAATTGTAAGGAAGTGCCTACATAATTTGATAAACGCAACTTAAATGTGCGCTACGTCACGAGTGCTTAATTTTTTTAAATTGTCTATAGCCCTTCGCAAAATTATTAATCTGCATTTACTTATAATAGCATTTTAATAAAAGGATTACAATTTAAATTACAAACCGAACTGATTTAAAGCCCGATTTACGTCGCAATAAACTGAAGAGATTTTAAATACAATGATCGATTTTATTACCCATCAAAAGTTCCCAAAATTTTTTCGGAAAAAAATGAGTTAAAAATCAATTATTTACATAATAAAACGTGATTATAATATATTAGCAGAAATGGTTTTTAACCGAACACGTCTACCCCAAGTCGAGAAAAAACTGCATTAAAGACGAAGATAGAAAAGAAGACATAATAAAAATAGAAATTAAAAGAACAAAAATTTTCTTAAAAATAGAATAAAATTAATATTGTTTTTTTTTCATGAAATGTCGACAATTATTTTTTTTAATTAATTGAAATTGTACCATTAAAATTTGTAAACACGAGAAATTAGAAACGAAACATCGAACGAAATTATTCGAAACAAAACGAAATAAAATAGTGCGTCGCTTACTGTTGAAATAGTTCGAGAGACAAATTGTTTGTTATCTAATGCTTTTATGCCTTAATTGAAATTTATTGCTCGAGTGTCCTTTTTAAATGGTTCAATTACAAAGATTTAAGTCCGTTCGTGGGGCATCGCGCACAATTTTTTAATAAATTATTTTCCTGCTCTATTAGAATTTTATAATAATGCTTCGTTTTGTTCTCTCGGTGGAAATAAGTTCTAATAACAGTGCCGAGCAGCCCGTTATCTTAATTTTGGTTAAATTTTAATTGTACCGAAAATAGAACGACCGAAACCGTTTGTTGACGTTCTTTATTTCATTAGTCATGAAGCAAAGCTATTATGCTTTTTTTTTATTGGGAAGGGAACTATGTACATCAAAACTTATCGATTTTCGGAAGACGAGCTAAAAATAATTTAAAAACTCGTGCTTAAATTATAGAAATGTAAAAGTGGGTGTTGGGGGATCGATTACGAATCCGCGTTTTTTTTGGGGCGTTATCGCAAAAAGGTCAAAATGAATCCGATTTTACAATGGAGCCTCTTTAATCGGTGATGTAAATCTTGCATTTATCCGAGTAATGAAAATTTCATGGGCCGCTGAATTTAATTTATAAACAATTTACTCAAGAGTCATCCGCCTTTAATTTTTTGTGCCTTTTTCCCCGATCAAAACAGAACCCAGTTTCTTCTGCGTTTTTCGGTTGCGAAACGGCGCTTTTTGTGAAATTTCAAAAAATTAACAAAGCCGAACGAATTCGAAAAGAAGTCTTTTGTTAAGAGCTATGGCTAAATTAAAAATCGCAAAGCCAAATAAAAAATTCCCAATTAAAAAAAGAACGTTATTAGAAAAAAGGACATGGCCCGTCGATTCTTTTACAATAATGAATTTGCTTTTTAAAAATGTTTAATTTCAAATTCAAAAAACCGTCTTTTAGCGTTACATTTTTTTATTTAAATTTACTGAGCCAAAGGCCCCATTTTTGATTATTACGACTTCTGATCGAGAAATTTTTCAAAAAATAAATAAAATTATTAAAAACCGCCACAACTTCTCCCGAAACTAAAACATATGTAAAAAACGGACGAAAATAAAAGAAAGCGTCCTTCAATTAATAAAAACACAATTTAAAAGTTTAAAATTTCAAAGAGTCCAAGAAACGCTCCCTTTTCCGAATCTTTACGAGAAGAGACCTTAAGTTTTTCCTTCGACATCGAAACGTGTACAGAATTCTTCCACTTTTACTAAAACTCAATAGTCCATGCGAATTTTAAAGATCTCCACGGGGACTCGGAGCCCGTGATAAATTAATTTTGTTACCAATAGTTTTCCCGGCGGTCCCCAAACAAAACTTCGTTTCGAAATTAACATCGACACCGGCGCACGGTTTTATCTTATCTTTTTAATGAACTTCACCCCTAATTTTTCTCGCCCCGTTATCGTGAAGGTCCGACCGCTTCAAAGGCCACGGTCAAAATGCCCCCGAACGATATTTTATTAGGTTCCACGATCGGGACGTGCTCGTACGCTTATCCCTTTTGGTTCTCCGAAAAATAAATAAATTGTAAAAATTAAATTAAATAAAAATTAATTTCGGGAGATTAACTGATTTTAATTGGCTGAAATTTTAATGTGTGTTTGGGGCCTTCTTTAGAAAAAAATAAGAATTTTATAAACACATATCAACTCATTAAAAAAATTATTTTGATAATTTTTTTTTTAATTATGGTATGGTTTAGCGACAATCACAGAATTTTTTTCTAAATCTTACATCTTTTTAATATTTCGCTTATAACGGACATCAGGGACCAAGTAAAATAGTCTATTATTATTATTATTAATTCCACAAATACAAATTTCATTATCTTATTGGTTACTTGTATTTTTTCTCAATGTATAGTTTTTTTGAAATTCCCTGGCGCTATTCAGTGCGCTAACTGCGTAAACTCATTCAACGTTTTCGGCAAGTACCGCGTACAAAACACTGTCTTTGTTTGCTTTTCACGAGTTATTATTTATTTTTAGTATGAAGCGGCACAAAAAAAATTTAAAAAAAAATATATCATTAAATAGGATGTGAGAATTAAAACAAAAATATTTCCGTGATTGATCCTAAACTAAAAAAAATTATTAAATTTTTTTTTTTAATTAATCTATATAACTCATATTTTTTTCTAAACAAGCCCCTAAATTTCAGCCAAAAAAATTCAATCAGTCTCGAAAAATTAATTTTTATTCAATTTTCGCAATTTATTTATTTACTGGAGAACCAAAAGGGCTAAACGTCCGCAACTTCGGCCACACTCATCCGGCTACGGCCTTTTCGATCTTCAAAATAGAAGTGCGACCGTTTTTTCGATTTTAAAAAGCGAGCTTTCGAAGAGAGCAACTGGCGGCGTCCATGCGACAATTTGTATCGTTCAATATATCGTGTTAAAGCTCCACTTGAGTACCGGCTTTAAAATCGTAGCACTCGTCACGATTAGTCGTCAACTTCACGTGTTAATTTTACACGCATATCTATTAATGTTTCGTGCTGGTGGTGCATAATCCTCAGATCTTGATATCGCCGAAGATAGGGCCCGAACGATGCAGGAAAGCATTAAAACGTAAGACCCGTTCCGGGAAGCCTTTATTCGCGCAGAAAAAAAAAATCACGAGATTCGAATCGCCCCCTCGACAATCAAAGTGCACATTTTTCTCTTCAGGAAAAACGGCCATCTCGCCAATCAACATTACGCTGTGCATTTATTTTAATTTTTTTGAATAACGAATGCACGAATTAAAATTATAAAATGTTCGCATGCTTATCGCGCGATAAGTTAAAGGGGGTACTGCGACTTCCCCGACACGTGTGAGCGAAGCGAAATAAATTAAAAACCAACTCACAGAAAAGAGGTTTTAATCCATTAATGTTTCACTAACACACAATCTAATCGGCCGAGCCATAAAAAAAGGATCCTTGCCCGCTTGAAGCACAGAGGCACAGACACTTTAAAAAAAAACACCCAAAAAGGAAGGCACTTTTTTTCGCTCGAAAATCAAATCCTGCACTGGCGCAGGTACCACTTCGTCTTCCCAAAAAAGCGAGCCGGACAGATTCCCCAAAATTGGCACCGTACGAAAATCGACGTAAATCCAGGCGGGCGGCGTACGAAATCTACTTAAAAAAGTACAAAAAGCGAGTTTTTTCGGCGAAAAAGGATAATTCGTGCGCGGTTCACAATCGATGAATAAGCAACAACAGCGCTCCGCAACGTCCGAAACTATACTAAACTCGAAACGGCTATTCTCTGCAGTGAACTGCGCGTGTTGGCAGTCGAAAAGACACTGAGGACTGGTATCCTTCCAGCGGGCGTCGAAGAGAGACGGAAAGGTCCGGCGGGCTTGGCGCTAGAGCGAGAGGACGCGCTGTCGTCCGTAATTATAGGAATCAGAAACAACCTTCTTGTAGAAAATCAAGTAGCACGGTACACTGTTAGCGAGATTGTTGAGTCTTTGACAAAAGGGAACACTTGGATTAATTAGTGTAATTAGTCCGACCTTAGTCGGTTTTTATTGTGCTTGTTAGAGTTGTGCCTCGAAAGCTTTTGTGCGCGACGAAGAATCGAAAATTCCGTGGGTTTTTTTTCGGGAGACGAAAGCGCCGAGATGGAATTGGAGCGAGGCCCATTAATAATATTAGTTCTTCGAGACGAAGAGCTAAGGCGATTTTAAACAAACCGAAAAGGTGGATTCGTAAACTAATTTCGAGGGTAACGTCGTTATTAAAAGCGAAACAAATTTTATTTGGATTTTGCTCATTCGGAAAGGGGTTGCCTTTATTAACCCCTTGACATACAAAAAAAACCGAATTTGATGGGTCCGAAAAAAACTATTAATTTGGCTCAACTTAACTGTTATGAGCATACACAAATAACATAAAATAAATAATTAATAGTTTTAAAATATTTTGAAATATGTAAAGCAGTGTTTCCCAATCTTTTTTTAACATTTCCCACCTAAGTCATTCTAAAATTTTGATGCATATAATATATAACATATAAATATTTTTTTATATTTAAAAATTGAATTATTCCATAAATGAAGCCTAATTACAACTTGTTCAAGACACAAGATTTAGGTTTTAGCAAGAAATCACTAGAAAATTATTAAGAAAAAAAACAATAAGTAAATTTTGAAAACATAAACTAAAAAATATTTTTATATCGATAGCTCGAATTTTTGATAACGCGAATTATTTTTAGTTTCTCTTCAACTTCGACCTATCGAGGTTTGACTGTATTTAATTTTATAAATTTAATATTTCTGAACAATTAAGATAATTTATTTATTGAGTTTTCTCCAATATTAATTTTATTTGCGTAAATTAATGATCTTCAAAGTTTTTTGAAAAACCACAAATTCTGTATTTACTCTATTTGAGTTTTTTGAAAATACATAATAATTTTTTCATCAAAATTTCCTTTTAAATTTAGTGAATAAAGTTTTGTTTTTTTCAATTTGTGTTATACAAAAAATTGATAATTAAAAATTTCTAAAGTTCTTAAATATATTTTAAAAATTTTCCAAGTTATTAATTTATTTAATTTGAGTTGTCTAAAACTTAAAATAATTTATTCTTCGAGTTTACTTTAATAATTTTGCTAAATGTTTAAAACTGAATTTCATTCTATGTAAAAAACCGGTGCATGTACTTATCTACGCACGTTAGAAGTAATACTTCTTTGGCGCGACTAAATTAAATATAACAACGCGCTATGTTGCGCTTGTGTATAGCTAGACCAGTGGTTATCAAACTATATGTTACTGCGCATATGTCGTTTTATTTGAATACATTGCTATTTCCTTTTTAAATCCAAAAAGTAATTTAAACAAATTGAACAAAATACGAAGATGTGCGCGTTCGAGCGAAAAGTGGCACATTTTCGAGCGAGGGAAGCAAATGAAGCGCGACGCGGAGCGGCGCGCTTCATTTTCCCGAGATCGGAAATGTGCCACTTTGAGCTCGAATGCGCACACTCGGCTTTAAGCACACTTTACAAGAATTAATTTGCTCTCTGACAATTCGCAATTAAATATTACAGAATTATATTAATAACAATATTCCCAAATCGCCAATTTTGTGCCTTTTAACAAAATTATTGTTAAAAACAAACCTTTTTCGGAACATAAAATTGAATACAGTTCTTGACGTCTTAGAGACGTCAAAATCTACAATGACACCCTATACGATCGACGTCTCTTTGACGTCATTGTATGTCAAGGGGTTAACAAACCATGAAGTTCGGCCCATTAATTACTTAGTACTTTGAATTTTTCAGATTTTACATATTTTATAATGCGCGGTCTTCATTAAAAATAATGGGGATGAAAGTTTACTGTTGAAATAATGAAAAACATTTAAATATAGTTTTTTTTTAATTTATAAACCCACAGCACGCCCATAGCGCAGCCACAGCGCAGCCACAGCGCGCCCACAGCACGCACGGCACTCTTCTTTCAAAAGCAATGCATCGCCACTTTACCGAATTTTGACGTGCTTGCGCGGTGCGGGCGTGCTGCGCGCTTCCCAAGTGGGTGCGCGCCTCTTGTAGCTGGGCGTGCAGCATTTTTACAAAAAATTCGATTTCTCGCCAACGCAATATAAAATCAATCTCTTTCGGATTTCGAGTTCTTCGAAAGTGTAATTTTGAGAGCGATTTTTGTTTTTAGAAAAATCATATCGGAAGAAGGGGATTAGCTCGAGTGCGTGGTATTTGTTAAAAGTTTGTGAGAAGTCGAGACAAACGCTGGCGTTCTTTTTAATGAGGAGATGGACGTTTTATCCACCAACAAAATTGACACTTAAGCGCAGAGGGATTTTTGCTGACTGGCGTTTGTTATATCTGGAAAGGACGCTAAGAAGAAGCTGGCTTTAATTGCATGTCGACGTTGAGAACATTCTTTCTTTCGTTATTTGTTTAATCTGCACATAAACTATGGGGGAGCCGCACCTTCTGCAATTAATTATTTCTAAACTTTTACTTCTGTCACTATCGTTTAGGCACGGTCGGCCTGAGCGGCCGAACTTGCCTCTTTTCGCGACGAAAATTAAATAACTCAATTTGAAGAAAATTATTTTCGAATGATTAATGGTCCGTTTGCCACTCGGCAATTAGGAGATTTAGAAATTATTTTTTTCGATATGTAAAAGTACTTTCGTTCTATTAGCGACTTTCGGAAGGACGGCGATATTCGGTTATTAGCTCCGAATCGATTTGTTTTTATTTCGTATTAGTTTTTTTTCTTCTATACTGTTATTATTGGCCCATTTACTTCATTCTATCTAATCGGTGCACGCGCACACACACACACACTCGCACGCTTACTTTTATGTTTTCATAATAACATAAATGTGACAAACAATTTGGGGTAGAAATGCTTTTTATTAGTTTTCGTATTTCTTAATTTGAGCTCGAATCTGAAGCCATTTAATTCAGGACAGTAGGGGAACCTGTTGTACCTTGGCCCTTTTTTCAATTGTGATTTTTTTTTATAATAAACACACTTTGTCGTCAAAAATTATTTATTTCTCAAGAACGCCTTTTTCGATTCAAACAGGGTTTTTATTAATTAAAAATACAATAAATTTAAGCAAATAGGTGTCCCGGCGATTTTAAAAAAAAATGGTTTATTAATTTTTTTATAAGCACCCAAAGATTTAGATAGAATTATATTTTGTATAAATTTCTGATAGCTTATTCCGCACAAAATATATTTCAAAATTGGACAAAATGTCTATGCTATAATAATTTTTATTTTGGTCAAAACGGCACTTAAATATCTCTTTTGGTTTTTTAAAATTCATTCTTTTCTGAAATCGCAACCTACTCAAAAGATACAATTCTATAATAAACACACTTTGTTAGCAAAGATTATTCATTTCTCGAAAACGCCTTTTTTGATTTAAACGGGGTTTTTATTAATTGAAAATACATTAAATTTGAGCAAATAGGTGTCTCGGCGATTTTTGAAAAAATGCTTTTTTGATTTTTTGAATAGTGCTTTTGGAATTAGAACTACTTTACTCCAGAACCAAAGCTGTTAATATAAAATTCAATACTTTTTATTCAGGTCCAATTTACACCAAAAAAAATTAAACAAACTCCAGTCAGAAATACCAAACACGTGCGATGGAAGTGATACTTCTTTGGCATAACCGAATTAAATATAACAAGGTGTTCGTGTATAGTTAGCCCACTAGCTCCAAATTATATGTTACTACGCGATCTTTAAAATATCTAGTCGTGAAGGCTTCCCACTGTATATTTATTTCCCGATTTACACGGTAGGTTCCGGAGCCAACCGTGTAAATCGAAGACAAAGCAAAATATGCATAAATTAGTCGGTTAATTTAGAAATGAACGTAAACAAACTCAATAAACGCGAAGATGTGCGCATTCGAGCGAAAAGTGGCACATTTCCGAGCGAGGGAGGCAAATGAAGCGCGACGCGAGCGGCGCGCTTCATTTTCCCGAGATCGGAATGTGCCACTTTGAGCTCGAATGCGCACACTCGGCTTTAAGCACAATTCACAATAATTAATAATTTAAACGTAGAATATAGAGTTGATTTTACTTGTTTAATTAGTATTATTTTGATAAAGTCAACATTTGTTAATTAATTTTTTTTTTTGGAATTGTGTTCTTTTTTTTTTTTTCACGAAAGCCCGCATATATTAAAATAAATAAAGTTGTCCTAGGTACAAAGGGACCAAGGTACAACAAGGTTCCCCTATCCCTCTAGTTTTTTTCGTTTTTTTGCTCATTTTTTAAATTGTTTTAAAACCAAATTTGGCGTTGCTCAGGACTCGAAATTCGAAAAACTGTAAAAGGCACTAGAAAAGAACGATTTGTAAAGTCCATTAAAAAATTTGCTTCCAACTTTGGGGGCAATTCGATAAGAGAAAAAAAACCAAAAAGCTACACTAATTAGTAATAATCGTAATTAAATTGTCGATGGCTCTTTCGTATTGTTTTGAAAGCTTTGCGCAAAAGAATTTTTATTGCTTCGCAAAAAGCCAATTCTCGTAATAAACGCCTAATTGCTTAAATTAACTCGCAACATTTAGTAACGTGAGTCGTCATAAAAATCGTGCAGACTTAACAACATCGCATAATTGTTATTTTATGTTAATAGAGATACATCATTTTATTGCAACAAATGCACACAATTATGCGAAGAGGAGAGAAAGATTTATCTCGCCATTTTTTTCCCACAAAAGAAGTGTACGTACGGGGACGCATGGCGTTTGTAAGTTCGGGCAATAAAACTTTTCGAAAATGACATTAATTTATTGTAATTGGTAAACCGGTAGATACGAGCTTTCCTCAGAGCGCGCCATTAAATTCCATAATTAAGAAGAAATAAGGTCTTTAATAAATATAACACAATATCACCGAAACCGATTCCCTTTTTCACCGAACGGGGACCACACACAAGGACCGTTTTTACGATTTCTGGCGTTATAAATCGCATTCGAATCAATTTCCGTAAAATCACTTTTAATTAAGCAAGTTCGCGATGAGCATTTCGCATAAAATAGACGCAAAATTAGATTCGAGGCGCCGAGAACCGTTACCTTCGGATAACTCAGTAATAGATACAGTAAAGCTCTCTAACGCGACCGCCGCCGGTTCTTGTTCGAATTGCGCTTTTGTAGAGGTCGTCTTGGAGAAAAAGACAAAGATAGAGGATAAAAATTTAATAACGAAAACTATATTAGAATATATCAGAGTAATTATAAATAATGTAGTATTATTTAGGAAGTAAGTTAATTATTGTGAATCACGCTTAAAATGGAGTGTGCACATTCGAGCTCAAAGTGGCACATTTCTATCTCGGGAAAATGAAGCGCGCCGCTCCGCGTCGCGCTTCATTTGCCTCCCTCGCTCGGAAATGTGCCACTTTTCGCTCGAATGCGCACATCTTCGTATTTATTCGAGTTTTTTACTTTATCCCCCGCTATTACAAATCAAAAAATTAAAATAAATTAGGTAAATATCGATTTTGTGTTCGAAAAACGTGTTTACCATAGCAACGGGTGGAAGGGAGTGCAAAAAAATCGACGAGTTCGTGAATGCGAGTGAGAGGGAACGATTAAAATTATTCAACTAATTGTTCATTAAATAAGATGAGCCTAATAGTTATTTTTGTTCACAATTTTAAATAATAAATTGATTTTTAATAATATTTTTCCAAAATCCTTTATGTACTTGTTTGAAAAAATCAGCATAAGATTATTTTTTAATTTTTTTATGTGATTTATTTAATTTTCTGTTTGTTTTTTAGAACATGTTTATTTATTTTTTTTTTTTAATAAGGCGAGCCTAAAATGGTATTTCCCATAGCGATTTTAAAATGAATAATTAATTTGTAATAAGCTTAGACATTTTGGTAATTTTTTTTAGAGAGATCTCGACGATTTTTTTATAGTCATTATTTTTTATATTTACACTTGTAATTATATGTTTAATTTTGGGTTTGTCTTTATTTTTGCAAAACTAAAAGTGTTCGATTTGTTTTCGATTAAAACCTATATCAAAATTTTATAATTTTAAAGCGAGGCTTTAATTAATTTTTTTTGCGTAATCGAACATTGTTTTATTAAGTTTTAGATGTGTTTTTGTATAAAATAAAGTGTTATATAGGATTTTCTATGTTCTACTTGGAAATTTTTAGTCAACTTAGTCGTTTTAGTACTTTGTCTTTTTGGGAACTAATTTTTTAGGTCTTTTTGATATTTTAGTTAATGCGTTTAAATGGCACAAAAGAAATTTTCAAGTTTAAACTTTATTTTGAATTAATTCTCTATTTTTGAAAAAAATTGAATTTGATTTAGTAAATATCGAATTTATATTGGAAACAGTTTTTTACTATTGCAATGATAAGGCCTTAGAAAATCAATACAATTTATCGAATTTATTTATATTAATTTTCGCGCGTGGTTACATTGAATTTAGTCACGCCAAAGAAGTAAGGGAACCTATGGTACCTTGGTTTCTTTGTACCTCGAGCAACTTTATTTTTTTAAATATTTTGCGGGCTTTCGTGACCCATAATTTTCGATATTTCAAATGCCACATTGCCAGACATTAACGTAAAGTTAGCAGCACCTGGCCAATGTACTTTGTTAATGTATGAGATCAATTGAAATTTTTAATCGAAAAAAAGTAAGTCTTTTTATATTGTTTTTACTTAAATATCTTATTGATTTTTATTACCTAATAACCAATGGCTCATTCTAATAGAAAAATTATTTATTAATGTTTGCATAGTAGTGGTCCGATTTTGGCACAGCATAATCTTTAATTTTATTTTTGAGTTTAAACGTCAAGGGTCGGTGTGTTGTACCTCAGTCACTGTCAATAAATTGTACCTTGGCCCTACGATCAACGTGCAATAAATATAAATTTAGATATAGGTACCTTTGTTATTAATTACAGAACAAAAAATTGTTTGTAGAAAAAAAATCAACGAGCACAATGTTTGAAATACGAAATAAAAATTAAAAAAATCGCCTTACATTAGTTCGTTGCAAAAAAAATTAGTATTTGGCTAGAGCATTTCAAACTATTGCAGTTTAATGTGGTTCAAAGGGCATTTAAATATCTCAAATCGTTTTTAAGAAAAAATTGTTTTTTCTACGAATGCTAAAAAATTTAATTTATTTTGCTGAAACATCCACAAATCGCGAAATCATTCTTAAACATTCAGAAATCTCGTTAGAAATTTGATTGTCTCCAGAAAACGCCGTTTCAACACTAAATTATTAACAAAACGACTATTAACATTTGTTACATATACAATTTAAGAACAAAGGGCCAAAGTACAACGGGTTGCCCTACAAATCATTCCAAGTTTGAGTAATTTCGAAAAGTAGCGCTCTCGCCGTTAACGGTCGCGGTCGGGTTAGAGAGTGGTCGTCCTAGAGAAAAATTTATGAGAAGAATTAAATTGCGGCATATCCGTTCCGCTTTTTAACGTGGTCCCTGCGTAGAGAAGGTCGCCACGAGAGGTTCTACTGTATCTCGCCATGAATATTAATCGCAAAGCGCTACGCAACACATCTGTAAATATCGGCAAAGAAATCGTTCGGAGATCGCCTTTTACGGCATCCTACAAAGTTCATTTTCGAAACCGTGTTTGTTTTGTAACACTCCAATTAAGAATGGCATTTGGTCCGCTCGCGATTATTAAGTTGTTCTTCTTCTTGTCGAATTGCAGGCCGGCGCAGGGAGTAGGGCAATAAGTACACAAAATTAAATTTTACCAGTCTTGTCTTAAGCAAATAGATTTTAAGAGGCCGGATGACTAAGGCTTTTTAAGGTGCCACGAGGCCGAGGAGCGATAATTTCTGAAGGCACTAGGAAAGATTGTCTTAAAAGCATGACGAGAATTAGTTAATGTTCTTTACTGTTTCAGACCCATAAACGTTGGTATTTCGACAAAATTCCTCGCTTCAAATTTTTTGGTGGACCGAAAATTTATTTTCTAAGCGCAACGCGTCGTCTTCCATTCCGTCTGCGGCGTCACAGATTAATTTGAGGAAAACAAATCGGATTTAGTAGAGAAATTAACACCCCTCGAACGATTATCGAAAAATTCGTGAAACTAGTTCCAGTTTTGATCAAATCGGAAACGAGCTATTATCGTGGGGCAAAATTTCATACGGGCAAGTGTCGCTGTTGGAATTGTTGTCGGTGTAGATTTTTATCGTACGAAATCAGATCGAAGATAAAATTTATGGTGTCTTGTAAATTAATTAAAAGCGCCTCTAATATACTTGTCAAACTCTTTGATACGCTGGATTAAACTCGGAAAATTTTCGGTTTAGTCACCGTGATTTGGAAAGATAAAAATCGAAAAGGCCAAGACGATCTTTGAATAGGTCCATCTTGTTGAGTGCTTTTTATTATCGAAACTACTCGAAATTAATAAACAAATCAATTAAGACTTTTTTTATGAATAATTCAGCAATTTTCGAGGGCGACGAGCGCGTTCTCTTTTGGAAAAGGACGTTCGATTTTAGAAAAAAATTAATTTTAATTTTTTTTACATTTCCCGATTTTAAGAAAAAAGATTTTTGATTTGTGTTTTGAATTATTGTCTACTAAAAGTGCGCATTTAATGGAAAATAAATCTAGTTATGAGCGAAAGAATTTTTTTGTATTCTAAGAAATACAATTAATTAATCATTTCTTGTAATTTTATAAAAAAAATTCTAATTAGTGCTTCATCGCCTTTCTTTTTCAAAAATTGTGCGCAAATTCCAAATTAAGTTTGGAAATATAGCTTTATAAATGATCCAGTAATGAATAACTTCCGAAAGTGACATTTTGCATTAAAAAAACTTAAGATAATGTTTGCTTCTAATTTGCTCTAAATTTCCCAAAAATTATATGGTCTTCTGGCGATGCCAGGTCAGGGATAATTGGTGGAAGTAACATTAGTGCCCAAACCAAGCTCCAATAATTTTTGACGAGTACCTAGAGATGTGTGTGGTCGAGCGTTGTCATGGTAGACCAAAATACCTCTACGATCAGCCAATTCTGGCCGTTTATCTCCGAATGCGTTCTGCATTTTCATGTTATTAACATTAACCATCCCAATTGATCATTTCCTTCTTCAAAAAGAGCTCAAAACGTACAACACCTTTACAAAGGTGACCAAAGTGATCCAAAAAAAATGTAACGCCATCGATTTGCGAAAATCCAAACGGCTCTCCTGCCGACGCAATAGAACTGTACATTTCGAGGTATTTGAAGAAGAAAAAATCGAAAGGTGTAGAAATACATAAATAATAAGAGCCATCGGTCGCTCGAAAATTAGTTAATTAATTTTTGAAGAAATTAATTGTTGGAAATGGTCGAGATAATTGGTTCGAGGAAGAGATGCCAGCCGAAGCAGCGGACTTAGAGGCTACTTGGCGCGTTCTTTATACGATCTCGGCCTAAGAAGAAGACGATGACCGCAGAAGTTGGCCGCTATTCATTTAACAGTGTACGGCAACAAAATTGAAGCAGGCTCACAAAAAACAATGAATCTGGACCAATGGCGATGTGGAATCGAGACAGGTGGCAGCCGTAAGATTCTTGTTCGGCGTTTATAATCACTCCACTCGCCCAGCAAGGTTTTACATCTACGGATCGACGTTATCCGAACAACTTTACCTGTCCCCGGACGACCTCAGCAATAAAAAGAAATCGCCAGTTTCATTCACGCAACTACTTTCATTGTGTTTCGGTTTAATTCAAAATTTTAAACGAGTTTTGCTCGGGCTCGTATTGTTTCAAACTGCATGCATAATGCGGAGGGCAAAAAGCGCACTAGCATTTCGAAAATTGACGAAGTGGTCGAGTTCAAGGACTTCCCCCGATCTCGCATTTTAAAATGTCCACGATTTACACATACGACGATTTGAATAAGCGTCACGCACAAGGCCGAGATAAGAAATTCAATCGAAACGTTTTAATTTTTCCATTCTCGTGTTACCTACTGTTTACAATTCTTTACGGATAGAGCAGCTGCGATGAGCTATACGTTTTTTTTTACTCGTGGCGAAGTAAAGTGTTGTATGCTTAAAAAAATCTAAGAGGCTTAAAGTAGTTCGTATGCATCTCGTGTGATTTTTTTAGGTGTAATTTATTATTTTCCATTTGCATTTGAAAATAATCTATTCATTTTGGAAACGTTGTATGTAGCACTTTGAAAAAATACATTTTTTAATTCTAAATAGAGTTTTAATTTTTTTTAAATACACGATTGTTGATAAAATTGTAATTTGGTGTTTGAAAATTGTTAATGGACACATCGAAGCAAATAGTAAGCATTTCTGTTGTTTTTTTTAATAAACCGTTTGGACTAAAGCAAAATTTTATAGAATTTGCAATTTAAAAAGTCTTGGTCGATATGCGGACTTATAATTTTATGTTTTAAAGAACCGTTACCTTCGGCTAACACACAAATAGATACAGTATAACCTCTCTAATGCGACCGGCGTCAGTTCTTGTTCACATTGTATTTTTTTGTAGAAGTGGCCGTCTTGGAAAAAACGACAAAAACAATCAAAATTTAATAAAGAATACTATATTAGAATACTACATTAGAATATATCATAATCATATTGTTATCAAATCAAAGTTATTATAAATAAAGTAGTATTATTTAGGATATATGTTAATTATTGTGAATTACGCTTAAAATGGAGTGTGCACATTCGAGCTCAAAGTGGCACATTCCGATCTCGGGAAAATGAAGCGCGCCGCTCCGCGTCGCGCTTCATTTGCCTCCCTCGCTCGGAAATGTGCCACTTATCGCTCGAATGCGCACATCCTTGCATTCATTAAATTCATTTGTATGAATTTAATTTAGTTACGCCAGTTGAAAAAATTATATTACACAAAATTTCTTGTTAATCGAGTTAAATAGATGTAGTTTTTAAAAAAATTACTTTTAAGCCTTTTAGCGTAGAAATTTCTTTATATCTATTTATACTACAAGAAAATTCATTTTTTTGACTTTAATTTAAAAAAAAATTCATCTAATTCTGACGATCAGAACCGGAGATACGATTTTTTTAAAAACACCCTCGCTTGGAGACTCTAAGGCCGAGAAGCGACGAACCCGACGTTCTAAAAATTTGCCAGCCTCCCTCAGAAATGTGCCACTTTTCGCTCGAATGCGCACATACCCCGCAATAACAAAATTTTTCGCCTATATCCTTCGCTCTTTCAAATCGTAAATTAAAATTTAGTTTAGTAAATATCGATTTGATGTTCGAAAAAGATATTTACCATAGCAATGAGTGCATGGGAGCAAAAAGATACGACAATCATGTCAATAAGAGCGAGAGGAAACGATTAAAATTATTCTACTGATTTTTCGTCTAATTTATTGACCTAAATTATTCTGTTGTACTTTGGTCTCTTTGCTCCTAGAGCAACTTTATTTTTTTTTATTTACGATTAGAGCAGCTGCGATGATCTGTACGTTTTTTTTTTAATCATGGCGAAGTAAAGTGTTGTATGCTTAAAACAACCTAAGAGGCTTAAAGTAGTTCGTATGCATCTCGTGTGATTTTTTTAGGTGTAATTTATTATTTTCCATTTGCATTTGAAAATAATCTATTCATTTTGAAAACGTTGTACGTAGCACTTTGAAAAAATACATTTTTTAATCCTAAATAGAGTTTTAATTTTTTTTAAATACACGATTGTTGATAAAATTGTAATTTCGTGTTTGAAAATTGTTAATGGACAAATCGAAGCAAATAGTAAGCATTTATGTTGTTTTTTTTTTAATAAGCCGTAAGGACTAAAGCAAAATTTTTGTAAAATTTGCAATTTAAAAAAGTTTTGGTCGATGTGCGGACTTGTAATATTATGTTTCAATTTCGAAGAAAACTAAAAATTTTAACAAAACAATTGAAAATTTAAATGCCAATTTCAGTAAAGCAAAATATTTTCTAAACTATTGAGCAAATAATTAATTTTCCAAAGAGTTGCTTTTTAAGTTCAATATTTTCACGTTTAAATTTTAAAAAAATCCCAAAAACACTTATTAGTTTAAATTTAATCCTTTTTTCAATTAATAAAACAATTTTTTTTAAGCAAACTGTTAGTTTTTAAGTAACCGTCTATTTGTGATCGAGAAATGTATTTTTTTTCGGCGAACCGGCAATTTATATTGCGATTTTCCAAAAATATTAATTTTTTGGGAACCAATAGAATCTAATTAAATTTATTTCAGACTAAAATAAAATACGACATATTTTTCTCATTATTAATTTTTTTTCTGCAAAATTAACAATTAAAAAAAATTCAAAGGCATATTCGGATTAAGTCCGATAATCCCCGCCCATGCAAAAATTTTAAACTCAATAATACGGTCCTGGGAATCGTATTAAGTTTACATTTAAAGTACATAGCACGAAATTTAGTACCCAGGACACTTAAGTTCAATGCGTGCGCGCTGTTACAAAGTTCAAAAATTATTTTTTTTAAATTCTCAACTCAAATTTAGTTATTTCACGATTAATAAGACCTTCGTTTTGTTCAGACTATTAATTTTTACGTAACAGGCAATTCGTGACCACGAAATGTAATTTTCATTAAGTGTACTTACAATTTTATTTTATTTATAAGTCGGGGGGGGGGCATGCAGGTAATTGATTTTGGTTTTCACTAAAGCAAAATACGTCGCATTCTGTACGCTGCAACAAAATTTGAAGGGCCTTCCTTAACAACTGTGCCAGTAACGAATTTTTCAAGTTTTAAATTAAAACTTTTTACGTCTAACGTTTGTAGAATTTTACAAAGACCATTAAACCTTTTTTAATATTATAGTGCTAATTAATACGTCCATCAGCCAATACAAAATCGTCAGAACCGACTATTTACAAGCGCAGACAGGATAATTTATATTCGTTCCGATCTTAAAAATCAACCTTGATATATTTTCACTGCGAGCTTAAATTATGGGAAAAGCATAAATTAATTCGACCAATGATTTAGTTTTTTTTTGATTTTGCCACATCAAGTTCGCTGCTACTAAGCCAAAGCTGGTTATAATGGTCGCTGTGCACCACATTGAAATAAAATGCCGATCCTCACGCAAACCCTGATTTGCGGTTAATATAATCAACTGCTAATTAAATGCAGTGAAATTCGCAATAAAAATATGAAATATAATGGCTTTAGTATTATTAAGGCGGGGGGGTTACTTTTTATGTGCTTTCGCACCGCATGAAAGTTTTTACAGCCCTCAATTAAAACGTTATTAATAAATACAGGTGTGTGTGTGTATGTGAAAGGCGATTTTTCGCACGTTTCTTTTCAGAGAACGAAAGGCTGATCGAAAATTCGGTCCCGACGTTGCCATATTTTTCGTTCTCTATCGAAAATCATTTCGATTCGAAGAAAAAAGTATGCCGCACGAAATATAACGTAAATATTAAATAAAATATTCAAGGCTTATTTGCCCTAATAAAATAAACGGTAAAGCAATCATATTTGTTTATGTTTAGTAAATAAAATATTAGAAAAAAAAAACTCACCCCCTCCTGAATCAATACGGTCTAAAGCCAAAGTCGGTGGATCTGAAAAAGATAAACATTGTTAGCGTTTGGTTTTCGCTTTGTGAACAAAATAAAAAAAATTTCATTATGGCAAGGCGACTTTTCGCGCACGAGCCGCCGCTGCTTTTGGAAAACGAATTGCGGACCCAGTTACGCCCTTCCATGTAGGGCAAACTTTTTAAATGTTTGCTGAGTAGTGGGATTAAATTTAGGTAATTTATCTTCATTTTTATTATTTTTACCAAAAAAACGACGTCCAGCAATTTTAGCCCTAGAATTAAGTAATCAATCTCCTGCGCGTTATTCTTTTTTAAACGTACCCCAATTATCTGTTATTTTCATAAACTTTGCATAAAAGCTTTTTTTTCGTAAAACAACGCCAACAGACACCCTTTTACCGTTTCGCATTTCCATTTCTACGTTTCCACCTTTCTTTTTTTTCGGGTGTCGTCGCGGTAGAAAAAACGGTCGCCGAAAAAATTACAAAGGCTTTTTAAAATAGTAATTGGGCCAGAACTGTTTTATTTTAAAATGAAGCTCTAATATCTGTTTAACGACCAGTTTTCGGACGTGTTATTTTTTGCAACAGGTACACTACATTTAGCGTCGGCCAGATCCAGAGGCATGCAAAGGAAGACGGAGCAACGACTACTGTGGCCCCGGCTCCTCTCCGTGATGCTGCAGAAGTCGTTTGATCCCTAATTGGATTTTTGAGATAAATAAAGCAAGAGCTAAATTAAAATTAGATTAGTTTTTTAGTTTGCTGACGTTAGCGATTTAATTTTGTTTGTTTTGCTTAAACTGCGCGTTTTTGGTACGAGCGTGGCAAAAAAACGGATCGTTGGGAGGAATTGTTTATAACAAGAAGACGAAGAGTCCGATTTAAATGCGGTTTGGACCGAGCGAAAAAAGAATGAATTTGAGTAAATACGTGTCTGGGCGATTTCTTTTAAAACAGTTTTCAATAGTTTTGTGCGAACACAAACTATTCAAAAATTTATGTAAAATTGATCGCTTTGTTATGCGTTGAGGAAATATCTTCAAATTTGGGAAAAACACGTGATAATAATTTGTGCTAATGGTGTGTAAATGGTATTTAAATATGGCAACTCGTTTTTAAGAAATTAATTTTTTTTCTCCACCTGCTATAAAGCGATTACGTTTTAAAAGAAAAAAAAAATACATATCCAACCGAAAAAACGTTTATAATAAAAAAAAACTAAAAGACCAATTTAAATACGATTTGAATTAACTAAAAAAGGGAGACAATTAATTAAATATTTGTTTCGGCAATTTCTTTTCCACAATTTGCAATAGTTTTGCGAGAACGTTGTTTATAACAAAAAAATTAGAAAGAAGATTTAAGTGCGGTTTAAAATAATCTAAAAAGATACAAGAACTAAATTGGGTTGGAAAATTTTTTTTAAACGATTTTTATTTATTCTATGGAGGTCCCAAACCATAAATTTATAACTCGAACCATAAAAAAGTGCTGTGTTATTTTGCCCTGACTAAGTAACACCAAATTTTGCAAAAATTAATTGACAGAGTGCGCATTATTGTTTAAACATTTAAATAATAAAAGGGGGGAGAATAAAAGGCAAGAAGAAGAAGAATAATATCTATCTATAGATAAGCGTGCAGCAGTAGTGCAGCGGTGGTACAGCGGCAGTGCGGCACCGCAAATTAAACCCAATAAATTTTTCATTTAACACTAGAACCGCGACAATTTTGAATTTACCACAACCGCAGTTACCGGTCAATTAGACCTTTAAGAAAAATTGGTCTTTTAACAATTAAATATTTATTTCAACACATTTAATGCTTTTGAACAGTTTTTAAAAACAATAAATGCCATAACTTGCACCGAATATAAAATCAAAATTGATTGAAATTTTAATTGTTTGATTTGAAAAAAAAATTCATGTAAAAATCTAATAAAAACGAAGATGTGCGCACTCGAGCGAAAAAAATCGTCGAGATCTCTCTCAAAAAAATTACCAAAATGTTTAAGTTTATTACAAATTAATTATTAATTTAAAATCGCTATGGAAATACCATTTTAGGCTCGCCTTATTTAAAAAAAATAAATAAATAAACATGTTCCAAAAAACAAACAGAAAATTAAATAAATCACATAAAAAAATTAAAAAATAATCTTGTGCTGATTTTTTCAAACAAGTACATAAAGAATTTTGGAAAAATATTATTAAAAATCAATTTATTATTTAAAATTTTGAACAAATATAACTATTAGGCTCATAGTATTTAATGAACAATTAGTTGAATAATTTTACTTGTTCCCTCTCACTCGCATTCACGAACTCATCAATTTTTTTGCACCCCTTTCTACTCGTTGCTATGGTAAACACATTTTTCGAACACAAAATCGTTATTTACCTAATTTAATTTAATTTTTTGATTTGTAATAGCGGGGATAAAGTAAAAAAATCAAATAAATACGAAGATGTGCGCATTCGAGCGAAAAGTGGCACATTTCCGAGCGAGGGAAGCAAATGAAGCGCGACGCGGAGCGGCGCGCTTCATTTTCCCGAGATCGGAATGTGCCACTTTGAGCTCGAATGTGCACACTCAATTTACAGCACAATTCACAAAATTAGACTAATAAATTATTCAAAAAATTAGATAAATAACTTAATCGTTTTCTTTCACTCGCACCTACCACATTCTCGTATCTTTTCGCTCGCTTCCACTCATGACTATGCTAAATACGTTTTTTGATCATAAAATTCATATTTATTTTTAATTTTTTGATTTGAAAGCGAAAAGATTAATTAAGGCAAATCAATAAATACGAGGATGTGCACGTTTGAGCGAAAAGTGGCACATTTCCGAGCGAGGGAAGCAAATGAAGCGCGACGCGGAGCGGCGCGCTTCATTTTCCCGAGATCGGAATGTGCCACTTTGAGCTCAAATGTGCACACTCCACTTTAAGAACAAATACTTAATTTATTTTCTAAAAAGAATTAATTATCCAAACTAATATATTATAAAAGCGAAAGTAACTCTGTCTGTCTGTCTGTCTGTCCGTCTGTCTGTTACCATTACCCGCCTAAACCACTGAACCAATTTTGATAAATTTTGATATAGAGATAGCTTGAACCTTGAACAAGGACATGGGTTACTGGTTTCGAGCAAATATAGTAAGTGATTCTTGTTATATTCAAAATGTTAAAAACAACCATCTACTTTTATTTAGTTTTCGTTATAATAAGGCACTGTTTCCTGTTTCTTTTTTCTCTGCTGCCATAAATAATAATTATCGATAGAATAACCGGACAGAAAAAAGTATGTGTCTCCTATTAAAGAAAAATAAATACAATTTAAAAAGAAAAACAATTATAGCACATTAATTATCAACTAAAATTAGGAAAAGACATGTAATATGGCAGAAATATGTTCAACGAATAAAAATTAACAAGCCGATAAAATTGCGAAACGGTCAAAACGACCGATTCCGCGGTTCCAGTGTTAAAAATTAAATTTTCCTTTTTACCCCGCTCGTTCGTGAGAAAATCGCTCTTTTTCCCACGTGGGCAGCCCAAAACCTTTTCGTCCCGTTTTACCGAAGCTCTCAGTGTTAATCACACGCATCTGTCTCAAGATTCAACTCACGTATAATTAAGTTTCTAAATAAATTAACACTCCTAGAACGGTTTGTTCCTAATTTATAATAATTAGTAAATCGTAAAAGAGAGAGTGATGTGATTTGATGGAATTTGCATTAAAATGTTTACGGTCGACAGATTCGCCTGTGAAATGAGACGCGTCCTTTACGTCCACTTTGCGTTTCTCCAAAATCTTCGGCTGCGCCAAAAGGTCCTGGAGAACTTTGCGAAATTTCGACGTCGAAACGAAAAATTTGTATGCAAGAATGTGGCGGTTCGGTATCACATTTTTTCTTCGCATAATTATAATTAAAACAGAAAAAAATTGTAAAGTTTCCAGTTTGGATAAAATAAAGATGGCGTTTTGAAGAAACCACTAAAATCTCCAAGGTCTACATCTGCCCGAACAAATCAGGCAGAGCGAGTCATTGAAATTCCAGTTAAATCAAAGCATAATTTAACAATATAAACTAAACAGGAAATGAGTGATTCTCCTTCTTTTTAATGTGACCACCTATCCATTCCCAAGACTGTACGCGAAGCCTTCTCGGTCAGTGCCTCTAAAGCGACTATGCCCTAAGTGCCTAAATCCCTCGCAACAAAATTTAATACGGACGCGGACAGGTGCAGGAGAGGCTCCTTAAGCAGGAGGCTTATAAAGATTAAATTCGAGCGTTTCGCTTGGCTCCCTCGACAGGTATCTTTGCCAGTAAATTATTTGAGATCTGAAGCAGGTGCAAACTGTTGTTTATATGTCATGGAAGGTTGTGTCTGCTCTGCCCCGGACCGAGGTTGTTATCCGAGATTGCCGCAGATTTGTCTTCGTTTTATTGCCGGTTAATTTCATATTTTTATTTCCGAACCGCAACCGAGGCCCCCCCTAATCAATCGGGCCGGTGTCTTGTAATTTCGAAACGCGATTAAATTATTTCGTCGCCTTTCCGCCGCGTGTTAGCCGAAGTTCTTTGTGCTTCCCATTTGTACAACGTAATAATCACGAAGTATAAATCAAAGCTCCCAAAGAACCCTCAAAATGAATTTATAATCCTGCCCGTGCATTGTTGTAGGGAATATTATTCTAACTGTATTACCACCTAATATTGTTTAGTGTTATTTATGGCGCGTATTGTAAATCGGTGCCTACCAAATTTGGTCAAAATTACTTTTGGTGCTTTCTTATTTAAATTATTTTAAGGTAGTTCGCTTGTAAATTCGTTTTTCTTATGAATTTGATGAAATTGAAATATGATATTAAGCGAAGTCTAATTTATTTCATAAATTTTTTTTTAAACGATTCTAAAGCGAGGTATTGTTAATTAAAGAAGACATAATTAACTTGCAGTGGGCCAGAGATGTATATAAAAAAATATATAGTTTCGTGTATATTTTGGAAACATATTTTATCGATTTTTTTTTAAACAACAAATTAAAACATTTTTAGATTAAACATAAATTTTTATATCGATTGATTAAAACAATGTACAGTTGAACTTCTATAAGTCGAACGCCGATAAGCCGAATTTTTGATAGCCCGAACTCGAACTAGTTTCCCTAGGACTTGCCTATCTCAACGTTAATATTTTTATGTCAATAACTCGAAATTTAATAAATCGAATTATTTAATTAGTCGAAGCGTTTTGCAATTCATTAAATTCAAGTTTCCATTAGTAAATAGGTCGATGACTCGAAGTTAAATTTTACAACTTTTCTAAAAAATTTTGTACCTGAGAGAGGATCAACGACGGCTTGGTTTGGTGTTATTGATGCATTAAAAGCTTTATTGTTAACTACATATAAAAGGTTTATACTACAAGAATGTTTTGACGACGGCACTTCAATTGGATTTAAAAACTAATTTATGTTTAAATGCCTTATGAACAGTTATAAATTTTTGAGATGGTTTTACCGTTTATTATACAAAAAAAAACTATTTTTGCATTTTAGTTTTCAATTTGCTGGTTATTCGTCGACTACGAAGAATAACAAATGTGTTTTACGTTCTTTATAGTTTGTAACAGAGTATAACAGAAAATCTAAAAAAGTTTAATACTTTTTCTAAAATTATTTACGTATTAACATGGAGTGTAAACGAAAATTAAAAGGTTTAACCATAAAGGAAAAAATTAATCTTATAAAAGAAGTGGAACGTGGGCTCAAAAGGAAAAGGAATTATTTTTGCTGTCCCTTCGACTTCGACTTATCGAGGTTCGACTGTATATATTAAAATTTCAAATTATTTAACACAATACCCGACTGTAAATTACTTTGAAAATGCCCTAAGTATTTATCTGGCCGCCCTTGAATTTCAAAGGGGCACTCCCAATGAGAAAATCCCCGTCGAGTTACCACAAAAATAATTTTTTTATAGGCGCAGAGTACGTTCTTTTGGCTTTCGTTCAAAAAAAAATCATCAAAATCCGAGCAGGAATTCCCGAGTTACGATTTCTTTTCTTCGAGCCCTTTAAAAACGCATATATTTTGCATTAAGTAAAAATGCCTGATTTTGCTATTTTTTTTCGAAGAACTGGGCAATCACAGGGCCGTCTTTTTTTGGTAGGCACCTAAATTAATCCTTTGGCTGTCTTTCAAAAAAAAATTGAACAAAATCGGTCGAGTCAAAACCTAGTTATGATTTTTTTCGTGAACCGATAAAAGAGATACCAATGCCCGAACGGCGACGAACCCGCAGGACAAATTTTTTAAACTACATTTTTTCTTAATATTTTTCTTAAAACAATTTATTTATAATAAAATACCTTCAAAATAAATGCTAAAAGTTGGTTTCTAACAGTAAATACAATAAAACTAAATCTTCTGAGGTGTTTATTGCTAATTAATCTTTCGCAACGGATTTGGCCCTAATGTTTAAGGATTTTCGCTCCCATCAAAAAGCAACATTAGCATTAATCTCTAAGAAATTTACAACTAAAACAATTATTTTGAATATTTGAGAAGCTAATTACTGGGACCTAAAATTAACAGAAGTATCCCCGTTTACAATTATTGTTGTACGATTCCAATCTAGATTAAATTCAGTAATTAAATCTAAATGGTAGCTGAAATTGTTATAGCAAAAGTTAGCATAGATAATTTTCAGTTTTAATGATGTAGACAGTCTGAGGGTTGACATAAACAGGGGTCACCCGCCATTCCCTTTTATCCAACGAATTCCGAGCCTCATCCCGTTCCTTATCTCCGCTACGCAAAATCATTAAGCAAAAATTCAATCTCGAATCTTCGACAATTAATAACCGATCGTAAAAAAATAAATGTTACACACACACGCACATAAATATCGGAGCGAGGCATAAGTTACTTTTGCCAACTTTTTCACGACTCGAAAAAGAAACAGGTTTGGACTTACGTAAAAAGCGGTCCAATCATTTAAATTATGAATTTTAATTTTTTTTCTCATTTTACGTGGGAATTTATTTAATTTTTAGGTTTCACACAAAGAAACCTGATATGTCACAGAATGCATGGAAGCTTTTCTGCCAGTGGCGGGGTGGCGATTAATAAATTATTTTTAAAAATCGAAGTGCTGCCCCGAAAAGCCAACTTAAACGAATTTATACGAAGCGCATTAACCCCTTGACATACAATGACGTCTAGGAGACGTCAATCGTTTAGGGTGTCATTGTAGATTTTGACGTCTCTAAGACGTCAAGAACTGTATTCAATTTTATGTTCCGAAAAAGGTTTTAATTTTGTTAAAAGGCACAAAATTGGCGATTTGGGAATTTTGTTATTAATTTAATTCTGTAATATTTAATTGCAAATTGTCAGAGAGTAAATTAATTCTTGTGAAGTGTGCTTAAAGCCGAGTGTGCGCGTTCGAGCTCAAAGTGGCACATTTCCGTTCTCGGAATGAAGCGCGCCGCCCGCGTCGCGCTTCATTTGCTTCCTCGCTCGAAAATGTGCCACTTTTCGCTCGAACGCGCACATCTTCGTATTTATTCAATTTGTTTAAATTACTTTTTAGATTTAAAAAAGAAATAGCAATGTATTCAAATAAAACGACATATGCGCAGTAACATATAGTTTGATAACCACTGGTCTAGCTATACACAAGGGCAACATAGCAGGTTGTTATCTTTAATTTAGTCGCGCCAAAGAAGTATTACTTCTAACGTGCGTACATAAGTAAATGCACCGGTTTTTTACATAGAATGAAATTCAGTTTTAAACATTTAGCAAAATTATTAAAGTAAACTCAAAGAATAAATTATTTTAAGGTTTTAGACAACTCAAATTAAATAAATTAATAACTTGGAAAATTTTAAAAATATATTTAAGAACTTTAGAAATTTTTAATTATCAATTTTTTTTGTATAACACAAATTGAATAAAACAAAACTTTATTCTGTAAATTTAAAAGGAAATTTTGATGAAAAAATTATTATGTATTTTCAGAAAACTCAAATAGAGTAAATACAGAATTTGTGGTTTTTCAAAAACTTTGAAGATCATTAATTTACGCAAATAAAATTAATATTGGAGAAAACTCAATAAATAAATTATCTTAATTGTTCAGAAATATTAAATTTATAAAATTAAATACAGTCAAACCCCGATAGGTCAAAGTTGAAGAGAAACTAAAAATAATTCGCGTTATCAAAAATTCCAGCTATCGATATAAAAATATTTTTTAGTTTATGTTTTCAAAATTTACTTATTGTTTTTTTTTCTTAATAATTTTCTAGTGATTTCTTGCTAAAACCTAAATCTTGTGTCTTGAACAAGTTGTAATTAGGCTTCATTTATAGAATAATTCAATTTTTAAATATAAAAAAATATTTATATGTTATATATTATATGCATCAAAATTTTAGAATGACTTAGGTGGGGAATGTTAAAAAGAGATTGGGAAACACTGCTCTACATATTTTAAAACTATTAATTATTTATTTTATGTTATTTGTGTATGCTCATAACAGTTAAGTTGAGCCAAATTAATAGTTTTTTTCGGACTCATCAAATTCGGTTTTTTTTGTATGTCAAGGGGTTAAAACGAACTTCCTCGCTCGACGATTTCGATAAAAATCAAAGCTTTTAAAATTAGTAAAAAGGGTGCTCGACGAAGTTTTCCCAAAGTAAAAACTTTATTTCCATCTGCCGAGTAATAATCGGAAATTCGTTGATCGAGCAACGATCTCGGAACGTCGGAAGCGGGGCTTAAGAAATTTCGAAGCCCGAATTATTGTGTCGATGCCATAAAAGTCTTATTTCTTTAGGGCTTTTCGGGGTCCCCAAAAACCGAAATTACCAGAACGGTTATATAAACTGACAATCTGATCGTAAACGAGCTCGTATTTATTGCGAAGTTGTTTTTGAAACAGCAGATGTGAACGGAAATGAGAAAGCTCATTTTGTTTCCTCTCGCTTCTGTTGAATCAAGTGATTTCTCGATAAATTGATTCGTGACTGCGTACAAGTGCCACAGGATAAATAACTTTGCCCGAGTTAATGTTGGATCTTCTCGACATTCAAAAAAACCAATAACAAAAATAGCGGAGTCAAGTAGACACGTTTCCTCTCGATTTAAGTGGAAGTATCAATTAAGCCTGTGCCAAAAAGTGCATTACGAGTGTTCTGACTCACTTCGGGAAAAAAGGCTGCATAATTTGGATGAGTCAGGGGGTGAAAACGCCCCGTCGCGCTGATAAAGCGCAGGGTCACATGTGGCTTGCGTGTGTGACAGTTCTCACCCGCTGTTATCTAACTTCCAGATGCTTTCCGTCTTTGTCTTTCGACGGTGAGCGCCTGTGCGCCCTCTCTTTTTAATTTGGAAGTCTTTCCGAGAACATCATATTTTATGCCTCGCTTCGAATGGCTTATTAGCTAAACCTGTATACGACATTGTAATAATTACCTTAATCATAACGTGTTTTATTTTACGGTTATCAAAATCACCCCCTAAAAACGATTATTAATTACTCGCTTTTGTGTGTTTTGCTTTCATTGCGCTGTTAGTTTTTTGGGCATTTCCAAAATTATTTCAGCGCGCTGAATTTTTAAGCTTCACTTTTTGGAAGGTTGCTTTTTTTCGTGGGGGGTTTGTTTATTAATTAGGAACCCTGACTATTCGATAAAAAAAATGGTTTGACACTACAGCCTAAATCCTTTTTAAAATAACGAAATACAAAAATGTTAAAAAAAATTAAAATCAAATATATAATAGTTAAACCTCGACGAGTCGTAAGTTATAAGGCAAGATACAAAAAAACGTAATTAAAATAAAATGGGTCCAAAGGACCCTTCTAAACAGCCCTTGCGTTAGATTAAAATAATTTTGAAAAAAAATTTTGGCTATTTTTGTAAATTGAAATACAGATAGGAACGGTAATTAATTTTTTACGGTCTTATAAGTCGAGCCACAACAAAATGTACTTGAAATAAAATACGTCCGAAAGTCCCTTCTAAACAGGCCTTGCATTAGATTTAAATAATTTAAAAAAAAAGAATTGACTATTTTTGTAAATTGAAAAACAGATAGGAACGCTAATAATTTTTTTACGGGCTTATAAATTAAGCCTCAACAAAACGTACTTGAAATAAAATGCGTCCGAAAGTCCCTTTTAAACAGCCATTGCATTAGATTTAAATAATTTTGAAAACAATTTTTAGCAATTTTTGTAAATTGAAAAACACATAAGAACAGTCATTAATTTTTTACGGGCTTATAAGACAAGCCACAACAAAACGTACTTGAAATAAAATGGGTCCGAAAGCCCCTTCTAAGCAACCCTTGCATTAGATTTAAATAATTTTGAAAAAAATTTGACTATTTTTGTAAATTGAAAAACAGATAGGAACGGTAATTAATTTTTTACGGGCTTATAAGTTAAGCCACAACAAAACGTACTTAAAATAAAATGCGTCCGAAAGTCCCTACTAAACAGCCCTTGCATTAGATTTAAATAATTAAAAAAAAAATTTAGCTATTTTTGTAAATTGAAAAACAGATAGGAACAGTAATTAATTCTAATATATATATTATAACCATAGTTACGAATTAACCGAGCTTTTCTGATTGGCTAATTAATAAGCGGCCATAATGTTATATGAAAAATGAGCCAATCACGGCGACTCATTTCAAGCGGTATATTTAAAACTACATTTTTAAGATACATACACTCGAGTATTTAATTTTTCGATATGTGATTGCAATTCTTATAATAAATTAATATTTTTATTGAAATGTGTCACCCTATGAGCTCACTAGATTTTAATTTATTTACTGCAACCCCTAAGCATTCCAAGAAATTGTGAATCATGTTTTTATTATTCATTCCGTGGGGTATAAGAATTAATTACAAAAAGCCCAAAGAAAAATACTACCAAACATAACTTTTTAGGTCAAACAACTAAGGAATTGGGTGCCAACCCAACTAATTTGAATTTAATACGATTGAAAAGTTTCTCAAACAAAATATAAAAAAGTAAATAAATTATAGTTTAAATATTTAAATCATTTTAATCAAAGGATAAAAATAAAAAGTCTTTCCTTTTACCAACAGACTTAGACAAAATTAGGGTGGACCGTTGCCTGCGAGGGTGTGCATGTGCAAGGAAGAAGAAAAAAGAAAGCAAATCAATCAAATAAAGACGGAAACGTCTGATGAATCACGCGTCTATTTTGAGCGTCGCCACGTGGTCGCACCGAGGACGACGACGGCGACGGCATCGAGGGGTTCCCCGATTTCAAATAAAATTTCCTTCGAGCCTCGTCTAGACTAACTTCGCCTCTTTGTTTCGCTCCCGATTCCGCCTAGAACGTCCCGGATCCCGTGCCGCAAAAGAATCCGCGACGGCACCTCCGCATCAGCTGGCTCCCATTTCCTCGAATTCTTCTTTCCGCCTGCACAATGCATTTTAATCCGTGTTTGTTTAGAGCCATCCTTTTACAAACACACACACTCCCCAATTTGAAAGGTTGTATTTTTAGAGCGTTCGTCGAAAATTTAACCGGCCCCCTTTTTTCTCCGAGATTGTTATAAATTTATACAGTTGCAAGCGAAATACAAAAGTTGGAAACTCTTTGGAGGAGGAGGTTTCAAACGTAAAATTTATCCCGAATTAAACGAACGCGTTCCTTTGATCTTTAATATTTGAATTCTGACTTTAATATGAATCAGTTTACACCTTTGAACGTGACTCGTGTATCCTAATGAGAATCATTCAACTTCTGAGAGAGATTATTATGTGGAACTACTTCTCCAATTGGCGTATGTGTGTGTTTTATTCGCGATGGTTTATTTTTGCGATCGACAACGCTAATTACTAGGTATTCTTGTAAAGAAGCTAAAATACAGTAAGTCCTCGCTTATACATTTGGAGATTCCAAGCAAGAAAGTAGTTTCACGAAGTAAGAAACTTTAATTGTTCAAAAAGGCGAAAATTTGTGTTTTGAAGGGAAAGCGCTGAGAAATGACACCGGCTGTAGTTGCTAGGGGTACGTAGAAACATTCCCTTAAAATATAAAGCAATTCTATTTTTTTCATTTTTTTGTCCATGTTTTTTCAAAAAGAAAAACGTTTTTCTCAAAGCTTTGAAATAGCACGCCTATGGTTTTCTGGGCCTATCCAAAGTCAAAAAAGCTGCCAAATCCGATTCTGTATAGTTTTTAAAGATCCGTCCACACATAACGGCGCTACAATTTTTTGAAAGTTCAAAATCGTGCAAAAAAGGGGACCTAAAATTGAAATTTTTAATTCTCGAAAAATTCACGTTGCGCCCTATACTTAATTTACTTGTATCTTATGTAAAAAAAATCGCAAAATTCCGAATCCGTCTCGTTTGTAACGATTGCTTCGAAAATAAGGGCGCTACGATTTTTTTTGTGAATCAAAAGTATCCGTTTTTTTATTTATTTAGTTTTATCGAAAATTTTATTGTAGAGGGGAAGCGCGGGGAACTGACACCCGTTATAGTTACCAAGGGTACGTAGGAACTCCCCCTTGCAATATAAAGCAATTCTATTTTTTTCATATTTTGCCCAAAATACATGGGTTAAAACCCATCGATTTTGAATTTTCAAAACGTTTTCCCAAAGCTCTGGAATAGCACGCCTACGGTTTCATAGGCCTATCCAAAGCCAAAAAGGCTGCCAAATCCGAATCTGAATAGTTTTTAAAGATCCGTCTACAAATAACGGCGCTACAATTTTTTTAAAGTTCAAAATTGACCTAAAATGAGCGCAAAAAATGGCAATTTTTAATGTTCGAAAAATTAACGTCGTACCCTATACATATTTTACATGTATCTTATGTAAAAAACCCTCAGGATTCCGAATCCGTGTCGTTTGTAATGATTGGATCCAAAATAAAGGCGCTACGATTTTTTTTGTGAATCAAAGGTATCCGTTTTTTTATTTATTTAGTTTTATCGAAAATTTTTATTTTAGAGGGGAAGCGCGGGGAAATGACACCGGTTATAGTCACTAGGGGTACGTAGGAACCCCTCCTTGCAATATAAAGCAATTCTATTTTTTTCATATTTTGCCCAAAATACATGGGTTAAAACCCATCGATTTTGTATTTTCAAAACGTTTTCCCAAAGCTTTGAAATAGCACGCCTTTGGTTTCTTAGGCCTATCCAAAGCTAAAAAGGCTGGCAAATCCGAATCTGAAGAGTTTTTAAAGATCCGTCCACAAATAACGGCGCTACAATTTTTTTAAAGTTCAAAATTGACCTAAAATGAGCGCAAAAAATGGCAATTTTTAATGTTCGAAAAATTAACGTCGTACCCTATAAATATTTTACATGTATCTTATGTAAAAAACCCTCAGGATTCCGAATCCGTGTCGTTTGTAATGATTGGATCCAAAATAAAGGCGCTACGATTTTTTTTGTGAATCAAAGGTATCCGTTTTTTTATTTATTTAGTTTTATCGAAAATTTTTATTTTAGAGGGGAAGCGCGGGGAAATGACACCGGTTATAGTCACTAGGGGTACGTAGGAACCCCCCCTTGCAATATAAAGCAATTCTATTTTTTTCATATTTTGCCCAAAATACATGGGTTAAAACCCATCGATTTTGAATTTTCAAAACGTTTTCCCAAAGCTCTGGAATAGCACGCCTACGGTTTCATAGGCCTATCCAAAGCCAAAAAGGCTGCCAAATCCGAATCTGAATAGTTTTTAAAGATCCGTCCACAAATAACGGCGCTACAATTTTTTTAAAGTTTAAAATTCACCTAAAATGAGCGCAAAAAATGGCAATTTTTAATGTTCGAAAAATTAACGTCGCACCCTATACATATTTTACATGTATCTTATGTAAAAAACCCTCAGGATTCCGAATCCGTGTCGTTTGTAATGATTGGATCCAAAATAAAGGCGCTACGATTTTTTTTGTGAATCAAGGGGTGCATTTTTTTATTTATTTAGTTTTATCGAAAATTTTTATTTTAGAGGGGAAGCGCGAGGAAATGACACCGGTTATAGTTGCTAGGAGTACGTAGGAGTATCCCCGTGCAATATAAAGCAATTCTATTTTTTTCAACATGGATTAAAATCCATGTTTTTTGGCGATTTTGGGGGTTTTGAGTTATCACCAGATTCTGGCGTAATAAGGCCCTCTACATTCGACAATAAAATATTTCCGGACACTTCTCAAAAATAAAAAAGTTATTGCGTTTTAAAAGTTTCATTTTAAAGCCTTTAGTAAGAAATTGCTCATAGCAATAAGAAAACAAACAGTTCGATTTATATTTGGTTTTGATTATTCACGAGCAGTCTAAAAATAATTAAATAGGTGTCTCGAAGATTGATTTAAAAACGCTCGTAAGAAATTCTGGGAGAGCGCTAAGTTGGAACTTAAAAAATTAATTGAATTTGAAGGCATCGAGAAAAAATTAAAATTAACTTTTCTTTCAAAGCAAAACACTAAAAAACTATTTTATAAGCAATTTAAGCAAACGCGAGTATAATTGTAACCTTGTCGGGTCCACATGAGGAAATGTGGCTAGATTTATCCGGAAAAACGTTCTAGATAAAGGTACTACGCCCGCGGCCTAGACAGAACGCATGGAAGGGTGCAAAAAAATTAGTTTAGTGCGTTAAGGTGTAAGTAAATGACTTCTTCGGACTTAATAAAAACCTAACTGATAAGTAATCATTTTTCTTGTATACAAATTGTTATTAAATAATTTCCCAGTTTTTAAAATTAATTTATTTCGAAAATTGCAACAAAAAAAGTTAGTTTTGAAGAGAGAAAAAACGCAAATCGTGACGAAATATTGTTTAAAAAAACCAAACTAAAAGCTCGACAGATTTAGAGAAATACAAAGATTAAATTGTAAAATACGCCGCTTCGTTATGGGCAAAAAAAATTCTTCCTACTTAAAACAAACACGTATAATTAATACATTTTAATGCACTCAAAATTTTATTTAAAGACCGAGAATTTTCTTTTAATTAAATTAATGCCCATCTTCACGCTTACTCCTTAAAATCTCTCATTTAAAAAAAAGGTAAAATTTAAAAATTTATAAAAAGTAACACGAGCTCGCGACTTAATGGAAGATAGAACCCTTTTTACGAATTTAGGTCTTTTCCTGCGCTAATCCGGCACTGCCTTCGAATCGAAGAAGAACGCGAAGCTAATGAGCGGCACCTTTCTATTAGATGTAGATTAAAAGCATCGCCATTAGCGGCGGGGCAACGAATTGACAGAAAAGCGGCATTTTGCTAATTATCATGCACAGAAGCGTCTCGTGTATATATTAAATTTATATTACAAAAGCTCTGCCATCGCACCTCAAGTTATTTTTACATACGTGTCGCTAATTGCCGCAGTTTAACGGTCGCTCGAAGAATTTATAAGTACCCATAATTACGTCGAAAAAGAGAGAAAATTGTATCCAATTTCGAGAAATATTTTTACATTTTTGCGATAATTAGCGAAACTAGTTGCGCGCTTTCTTTCCACCGCGAATAATCAGCGAAAAGCTCGTCTTTTTGATTTCCGATCGCGAATCGCGAATTTCTGATCGCGAATCGCGAATTTCTGATCCGAATCGGGACGAGGACGAGGTCGTTCAATCGCAAACATAGTTGAAAAAATATAAAAAATTGTAGTTTTTTTTTAAATGTGTTTTATAATGTTCCTCGCATTTATATCAATAAGTTGGCGCTGAAAACGCAAATTACGCCCACGAATCACCTGCGAATTTGATTTAAAGTCTAAGTGGCATTTCAATATCCGTGTTCACAAGTCACTAAAGCCGAATTACACGACACGTGCAGGAAATGGCGAGGGTTGACAACTCGATGCGCCCTTTGGGAGTCGGACAGTCCAAGCACTACAAACGCCTCTTGCCCTCAAACCCTGCAAACCCCAGATGTCCTCCACGTTTTGCTAAATGGAATCCTGTTACGTCTACGCCGAACCAAAACCCTTTGTTTCCCCAAAAAAATCGGCCCCAAGAAACGCGTCGTCCGACTCCCGACGAATTCCGAAGAAAAAATATAATAAATGGCTCTTTTATATTCCTCGTCGTGTTTCCCACAAGAGCACAGAAATACCTAAAATTGTGACGAAAGTATTTCGAAAAAAAATTAGACGTACCCTTGGACCGTGGTCTTAAAATTCCTTCGTCCCCTTTCCCAGCCGACTCATTAGTAAAAATAGAATCGGCGGTGTGCGCTTTAAAAATCTTAAATTTGTCGCAAATTGTCTTCATTAAAGCCCATCAAAATTTATTAAAAAATGCAAAGCCCAAAAAAGTCCAAAAAAAAATTAGCACTCGAATCGAACGGAGCGCGTTTTAAGCCGTCAAACACGGATTTAATTAATTTTTGAACGCGAACTAATTAATAATTAAAATGCACCTGTCGATCTAAGTTTTTGCTAATTAAAAAATCAATGGCCACGCAATTTTTAGCGCAAACTTTTATCGTAATTAAAAATGCATGTGCCCCGATTCGAATTAATTTATTTACGTCCGTCAGTCGCATCGGATCGCAATTTAAATGTTTAATCGAAAATCGTCTATTTTACCAAAAAATTTAAATCGATTTGCTTAAAAAAAATTCTCAAAATTAAAACAGTGGGGCACTGCTTAGAATTGTTTTGTTTTTTTTAAATAAATTAGAGCAAGTTTGTCCCCCGTTCTTCGATCGTCGTAAATAAACACGACTTTTTCTGCGAGCCAAATTAGATTTTCATATTTAAAAATACGAAGGGCGCAATTTTTTCGGCGGGCCCTATCTGACGGGAAGCACACGACCGAAATAAAGTAGAGATGAAATATTTTCGACGAAAAATCCTCAGAGATAGGCAATAACAGTAAGGGCAAAGTTAAAATAAAGCTGAGACTTCCAAACAGTTGTCAGAATGTCGAGACAGGCCCTGGGGACTTCGCCATTTGTGCGTACTTATATTCGCAGGAGAGTAATTTGGAACGGAGGAAAAAAAAGAGGACGAATGCAGGTTATATATAAAATAAAAACCTGTGTTCTCCTCCCTTCCTTTCGAAAAGGGCTCGCAATTTATTATTCTATTTATAAGTATCGAACGTTCGCAAGCGCTTCCGAATTAAATTTTATTTTAAGTCCCCTGCGAATTTATAATTCGCTTCTCATTTGTAAATACACCCCCCAACAACCGTTTTAATGCTGCCTGCCCCCCGGTCTCGCGAAAGAGTCCCCCTAATTTATTTAGAGCGTGCACAATTACAATAACAAGCGGCGCGTCGCGACGGTACGCCGAAATAGCTCTCGGACTTTGCGCTTCCGAACTCGACTTTAAAATAGTTTTTCAAAAAAATCGGCGAGACGGCGATTTGACACACATTTAATCGTTTTTCGACCGCACAATGGAGTTGGAAAAAAATCCAATGTCAAAAACGATGCAATTGACATTTTTTTTAATTTTTAATTTTGAACCATTAATAATTAACCTTCCGTGTACTAGGTGGGGTATAATTAACGTGAACACATTTTTTTTTTGTTAAACGGGACGTTTAATTGAATTTTGTAAATTTTCCAATCAACAAATTTAATTTAAATATCGATTATATGTTCGAAAAACTTATTTTTACCATAGCAATGAGTGGGAGCGAGCGAAAAGATACGACAAACTCATAAGTACGAGTGAGAGGGAACGATAAAAATTATTTACTAATTGTTCGTGACTAAAATTATTGTGAATTATGCTTTAAACCGAGTGTGCACATTCGAGCTCAAAGTGGCACATTCCGATCTCGGGAAAATGAAGCGCGCCGCTTCGCGTCGCGCTTCATTTGCTTCCCTCGCTCGGAAATGTGCCACTTTTCGCTCGAATGCGCACATCTTCGTGTTTTTTATATTAGTATAATTTACCGTGCTCTCTTTCAAATCGAAAATTTTAAATTAATTTAGTAAATATCGATTTTATATTCGAACAATGTATTTACCATAGCAATGAGTGGAAGGGAGCGAGAAGATACGATAATCTCGTCAATGCAAATGAGAGGGAACGATTAATATTATTCTATTAATTTTTCGTGTATATTATTCGTCTAAATTATTGAAAATCATTAAGAAATTGCCATGAAAAGACTCCATAGTTCATATGTTGAAGAAAAAGTTAGGTTTTTGTATTTTTATTAATCAAAATCTATTCAAATGCATAAATAAATATACGTTTTACTTAAACCTATTCATTATTGGTTATTAAAATATATTTCTTATTATTTAACTGTCATAAAGTATAATTTTGTGAATTAAATTTTATTTTATTTTTGTGTGTGGCAAACCCCACCTAGTATGGCGTGTGACATTTACGCACCTAGTATGCGGAGGTAAAAAATAATTGTTAATAAAAAATATGGCATTGCTTAAAATATTAATGAGTATTATAGAACAATGCATTACTAATTTTTAAAAAATTAGTACTGTCAAATAATACTTTACTCATTAAAAATAAAAATAAAAAATATTAAAATACAAAGGACGAATAAGAACAATTTACACTTTTCTAGAAGATCTGATAAGTAATACCGAGAGACACATAAAAGGGTAGCCGACTCCCGTAATAAGCAGTTTAAGACTAAGTGTCGTTCCTAGAGTTCAGTGATCTTAAGTCTGCAGTAAAACTCAAGCTAATCCCTGTCAGTTGTAAATAAACATTGTAAGAAAATACGTTTAAGAAAACTCGAAGGAGTTCTTCTCGAAGAACGATCTCCGGCCGATTGTTTCAATATTTGCGCACGACACATGCTTTCGGCCGGGGACGTCGCCCTTCGCAAGCTCACCGAAACCAAACGGCTGAAAATAGAATAAGCGAAGCATGGATGTATCCAATTAATTTCCGCCCTTATTTTGAGATAATCAAACATCGCAACCAAACAGAAGGACCTCGCACAAAGGAGCCCTGAGTTATGTCGCGACAGCCCCGCGCGCTCCGGCCCCCTTTTTTTTCCTGAATAGACGGTCCCCTCACAAAGCAGAAGCGCCCTTCCGTGATTACGCCCGAACGTACTTACTCGAGAAAATAATGTAAGGGCTGTTACTTTGCGTACTTCGGCGTCTTTTTTGTCGCGATGAATTATTTCGGCGGATGTTTCGGCGGTTTCGCTTTTTAAAAGGGGGCGCTTATTTTTCGAAACGCGTTTCGTTTGAATCCCATTAAAATTACGTTAAATTAAATTTTCGTGTAAGCTGCGAATTTATTTTAAACTTAGAACTTGCCGTCAACGAAAATGTCAAACAAGTTTCCGGCGAAAAGTTTTTCGTTTTCAATTAATTTCGGCACAATATTACGTTTTGAATTAAATAAGGGATGCTGGCGACGACGACGACGGCCTCTTGGAGTTATTTTTAAGTAATTAATTAAGCGACTGATTTATTTTCGGGGGAGAAAAAATTTATTCGGTCGCGATTATTGCGAGTTTTGTGCTCCTTTTTTTTTTCGTCTTCCCAACCCTTTGTGCAGGAATGACGAACGGGAGGCACGCGAATTAAATAAAGAGCGATTAAATTAAAGAGGCATTTGCTCAAACGATTCTAGTTAATTATTAAATTTGTAAAACCTATTTAAAGTAAATGTTTTGAAGAAATGCTAATTTAAAGGTGGCTCGCAACAATGGAAGTAAAAGCTTTTAGCACAATGGTCTCGAATTTTTGCTTCTTTTACATGGACGTGTTGCATGTAATAAACACATAAAATAAAAAAGCCAACCGAAATTACATAGGTTTTATTTGAATGTTTTATGTTAAAAACGTACGAAGCTTCCATGTTTATTTATCAACTTAAAGCGAGCACGGTTTTTAATTTATTTCTTGTTAAATTTTTAAAAATTATCCAACAAAAGTTAAGAGTGGCAAAGAAAAGGCAAAAGAAAATGCCAAAAATCATATCAACTGATTTGAACAGATTTTTTTTCTAATTAAAGCCCAACGATCGAATTTGGTGCCGCAAAACATTTTTGGTACCTCTCCAAAAATTTAAACGTGTTTAAATAAAGATATTCCCTATTATAACTGTTTTAATTAATTTTTAAATAAAAATCACAAAATCGAAACGACCAATAAAAAAAAGGCCACTGCAAATTTTTGAGAAAATTCCCCTTTAAGCGTTTTTAACCCCTTGACATACAAAAAAAAACGAATTTGACGAGTCCGAAAAAAACTATTAATTTGGCTCAACTTAACTGTTATGAGCATACACAAATAACATAAAATAAATAATTAATCGTTTTAAAATATTTTGAAATATGTAGAGCAGTGTTTCCCAATCTTTTTTTAACATTTCCCACTTAAGTCATTTTAAAATTTTGATGCATATAATACATAACATATAAATATTTTTTTATATTTAAAAATTGAATTATTCCATAAATGAAGCCTAATTACAACTTGTTCAAGACACAAGATTTAGGTTTTAGCAAGAAATCACTAGGAAATTATTAAGAAAAAGAAACAATAAGTAAATTTTAAAAACATAAACTAAAAAATATTTTTATATCGATAGCTCGAATTTTTGATAACGCGAATTATTTTTAGTTTCTCTTCAACTTCGACCTATCGAGGTTTGACTGTATTTAATTTTATAAATTTAATATTTCTGAACAATTAAGATAATTTATTTATTCAGTTTTCTCCAATATTAATTTTATTTCCGTAAATTAATAATCTTTAAAGTTTTTTGAAAAACCACAAATTCTGTATTTACTCTATTTGAGTTTTCTGAAAATACATAATAATTTTTTCATCAAAATTTCCTTTTAAATTTACCGAATAAAGTTTTGTTTTATTCAATTTGTGTTATACAAAAAAAATTGATAATTAAAAATTTCTAAAGTTCTTAAATATATTTTAAAAATTTTCCAAGTTATTAATTTATTTAATTTGAGTTGTCTAAAAACTTAAAATAATTTATTCTTCGAGTTTACTTTAATAATTTTGCTAAATGTTTAAATTTGAATTTCATTCTATGTAAAAAAAACCGGTGCATGTACTTATGTACGCACGTTAGAAGTAATACTTCTTTGACGCGACTATATTGAATATAACAACGCGCTATGTTGCACTTGTGTATAGCTAGACCAGTGGTTATCAAACTATATGTTACTGCGCATATGTCGTTTTATTTGAATAGATTGCTATTTCCTTTTTAATCCAAAAAGTAATTTAAACAAATTGAATAAATACGAAGATGTGCGCGTTCGAGCGAAAAGTGGCACATTTTCGAGCGAGGGAAGCAAATGAAGCGCGACGCGGAGCGGAGCGCTTCATTTTCCCGAGATCGGAAATGTGCCACTTTGAGCTCGAATGCGCACACTCGGCTTTAAGCACACTTTACAAGAATTAATTTACTCTCTGACAATTCGCAATTAAATATTACAGAATTATATTAATAACAAAATTCCCAAATCGCCAATTTTGTGCCTTTTAACAAAATTATTGTTGAAAACAACTTTTTTCGGAACATAAAATTGAATACAGTTCTTGACGCCTTAGAGACGTCAAAATCTACAATGACACCCTAAACGATTGACGTCTCCTAGACGTCATTGTATGTCAAGGGGTTAAATAAAGCTAAAAACCGTATGATCGTTATAAGAGACAAAGTAAAAAATTGTAGGTCGAGGATTGCTGCTTCAATTTAATTACTTTTTTTTTCAAATAAAAGCTAAATAAACAGATTAAGTGTTTCAAGCGCAATTTCCTTCCATACGACCCCCAATCTTTATATAAAACTCCCTTAAATTACGGGGTCTGTAAACAAAGAAAAAATACGTTTTTTTTTTAAATTTAAATACTTGACCCGTAAATTATAAAAGAATTTTTTAAGGACGAATTTTGAGAACCGATTCGAGCCATATTTAATAAAAAAATTAATCTAACGGTTTTCGACTGGCTTCGACCGAACGCGAAGAGGACCAATTAAAACAAAAAAATTAACAAATGCGAAACTAGCCGAAAGAATTTAAAAAATTTGGCGTAAAAATGTTTAAAAGCATATTTATTGGGCACTTGTGGAAAAAAGTGCACCTGCACGTTTTGCAACGGCTTGAACTCGGATGAACCCCGAAAAGTTGCCGGTTACGGTATTAACCAGTAAGGTCCATTATAAATATAAATGTTAATATTAGCAAACATGACACTAAACAAATTTTATACAGAAAATTATTTAATAGTGGAAAAATTAAAAAAAATCTTGTCCACTTTAAGCGCGCATTAATTTTATTTGCATGGGCGCGACGCGAAGCGGTTCTTTTTAATTTCCAACAATTAGATCGACTTCTTTTTTTCAATTAATCCAAAATTTGAAAAAAACACGAAGACGCCGCCCAGCAAAACCACAACTGCCATGGGCCCGATTAAAGCCGACATAAAAGTCGATTTTGGGAATTTAGGGCTCGAATTCGGAGGCGATGCGCGCCACTGTTCGCTATTGATTTAAGGATTAAATTGCGAACATAATTTTTATCGTGCTTTACATATTAAATAAAACGTATCCGCAATTATTTATGATACGAAATAGTTAAACGCTTTACAAACATTAATCCCTTGTGATTTTATTTAAAATCCGAATGTGTGGGATTAATGGCCGGTTAAAATAAAATAATTACTGCCAGAATAAAGTTGAATTATTCAACAATTGGGCTTGTTATGCATATGGGCGTAATGCACGAAATTACAAAATCTTAGACGTCAAAACGAAACGGTTTCCTAAACACGAAGATAATCCTCAAAGTCCTAAATATGGCGTGTGTGTGTGTGTGTGTGGCAATTTCTTTGTATACGGAAGTTTTCACATATCAGGACCGTATTATAATGTTTGCATAACTATTTTACTAATCTTTTGAAGTATCGTGTAAATATTTGGTGCTTTATGGCGTCGGATAATGGCGGTCGGGCTTCGTATAAGGTGAGAAGCATTTACACTTAATCGGTGCAGAAAAAAAAATCTTTCGGCTTCCACCTACTGGACCGTGCTTTGATCTTATCGATTTGATTAAGCGTCAGGTATCGAAATTGGAATTTTGATTACGGTTGCAGAGTGCACATCTAAGCCTCCATTAAGAGTCCAAAAAGAATCAAAAATTAATACGTTATTGGTTTGGAATTGGTGCTCATTGTTTTGCTAATCAAAAAATTTGGAGGTTTCGAAAAAATACACTTCGACTCGAAAAACGAGCGTACCGCACTCATTTTCGATTCGATCATTAAAAACGACCCGGATTCGGAATCCTGAGGCTTTTCTCCATAGGGTAGGTGCAAAATCGGCATAGAGCGCAATGTTAATTTTTCGAGTAATTAAGGGTTGAAATTCTAAGTTAATTGTAACACAATATTTTACGTTAAAAAAATTGTAGCGCCGTTATTCGTGGACGGATCTTAAAAATTATACAGATTCGGAGTCGCCAGACTTTTTGGCTTCGGATAGGTTTAAAAACCATAGGCGTGCCACTTAATTTTCGAGAAAAACGGGTTTGAAATGTCCGACTTGTAATTAATTTTTTCAAAAATTCCACTTTGAAAAATCGTACCTCGGTTATTTGTGAACAGATCTTTACAAACTTTTTAGATTTTAAAAGTCCCTTTATCGGGGCGTAAGATAGGCTAAAAAAATCAACAGAGTCTAGGGCGAAAACCAAAAAATGTCCAAATGCCCAAACGTAATAAGTAAAAACGCACGAAACGCTTCGACAAAAAAATTAATACAATTAATAAAAACAACAAAGCGCCTTTTGAGACTTTCCCTTTAGAAACTCAAAGAGGAAGATGAACGATAATTTGATGCCGACATTAAAATAAATTAAATCACGATTTGTGATAATTTTAACGGAAAAAAAACTAGATTTATAACCACTTCACTTTCGTGCATCAATAAAAAAGTCCATAATTTATTGTTCGTACTTTCTCTCGGATCGGTCGAAATCGAAAAAATGTAAAAAATATTTCCTAAAATCTTAATTAATTAAACAATAACCTTTCGTTAATTAAGCAATTCGAGATTTCTAATTTTTTTATGGGTCGCGAAGTTCCAAATAAGGAGACGCGATAAATTCCGAGGATCGGCTCTCTCGGCAGCGACTCGTTCTCGTTTTTAAACAAGGACATAATAGTTTTGAGAAAAAAGCATCCCTTCTGCGTTATATAAATTGATGAACTTCGAGATATCGTAAATTTAGTCAATCTCTCGGAATTTCAAAGATAAAGAAGTTTGTGGTGACATTTTATTGGTCTAATATATGTCAACGTCTATAAGGTATATTTTGTTATTCCGAAAGCAAACTCAAAAAAAAAAAAATACGTCGGCAATTTACGCATGTCTTCAGTCCTACCGCATAAAATATTCAAGCGCTGTGAATTTTATAAAGCGAATTTACTGTATTATTATTTATTTATCAGTTTACTTCGTCGATCGCTGGAATGGAGATCAAATTTACTACATTTAAATTTTTTATTTTGCGCAGCGCCGGATTAAACGCGAAAGCCGATACGTTTTGGGACCGTAGCAAAGCGTTGTCGAAATTTGGGATTATTTATTTTTCGAAAATGAGTTATAGTGTTATAGAGTTATAGTATTATTTAGCATATATGTTAATTCTTGTGAATTACGCTTAAAAAGGAGTGTGCACATTCGAGCTCAAAGTGGCACATTCCGATCTCGGGAAAATGAAGCGCGCCGCTCCGCGTCGCGCTTCATTTGCCTCCCTCGCTCGGAAATGTGCCACTTTGAGCTCGAATGCGCACATCCTCGCATTCATTGAATTTATTTGTATGAATTTAATTTAGTTACGCCAGTTGAAAAAATTATATTACACAAACTTTCTTGTTAATCGAGTTAAATAGGTGTAGTTTTAAAAAAATACTTTTAGGCCTTTTAGCGTAGAAATTTTTTACATCTATTTATATTACAAGAAAATTCATTCGTTTGACTTTAATTTAAAAAAAAATTCATTTAATTCTGACGATCAGAACCGGAGATACGATTTTTTTAAAAACGCCCTAGCTTGGAGACTCTAAGGCCGAGAAGCGACGAACCCGATGTTCTAAAAATTTGACCGCTTCGCTCGGAAATGTGCCACTTTTCGCTCGAATGCGCACATACCCCGCAATAACAGAATTTTTCGTCTATTATTCGCTCTTTCAAATCGTAAATTAAAATTTAGTTTAGTAAATATCGATTTTATGTTCGAAAACATATTTACCATAGCAATGAGTGCATGAGAGCGAAAAGATACGACAATCATGTGAATAGGAGCGATAGGGAACGATTAAAATTATTATACTGATTTTCGTCTAATGTATTGACCTAAATTATTCTGTTGTACCTTGTTGAACCTTGGTCCCTTTGTACCTAGAGCAACTTAATTTTTTTTAATATTTGCGGGCTTTCGTGACCCATAATTTTCGATATTTAAAATGCCACATTGACAGACATTAATGTAAAGTTAGCAGCAGCCGGCCAATGTACTTTGTTAATGAATGAGATTAATTGAAAGTTTTATTCGAAAAAAAGTAAGTCTTTTTATATTGTTTTTACTTAAATATCTTATTGATTTTTATTACCTAATAACAAATGACTCATTGTAATAGAAATATTATTTATTAATATTTGCATAATAGTAGTCCGATTTTGGAACAGCATAACCTTTAATTTTATTTTTGAGTGTAAACATCAATGGTCGGTGTGTTGTACCTCGGTCACCGTCAATAAATTGTACCTTGGCCCCAAGATCATCGTACAATAAATAAAATTTTAGATATACCTTTGTTATAAATTCTTATTTTTTTTTATTTTGCTTCAGATAATATGCCTTTCAAGTCTAACGAAAAATTTAAATTTTTGCAAAGTTAACCATTAAGTATGTGAAATTTTAGTATACGAGAAAACTTTTGTTAATTTTTGAAACAATTTTAGTGTCATCTCAAAGAAGAACATTAGTAGTTCTTATAATCCAAAAATAAATATATAGTTTTCATAGAACAATGGATTTTATTTTGCTTAATATGAATAAAGCCAAGGTACATCACCTCGGTTGTACCTAGGCCATTAGATCCATTAATTTTTCAATCTTATAGCAATTTGAGTAAACGGTTGGTAATGTTTTCAAATATTTTATGACGAATACCTTATTAGCGCCCCACTACGATGTAATTCATTTTATCAACAAATTGTTACATATACAATTTAAAAAAAATTACAAATAAAAAAGGGCCAAGGTGCAACAGGTTCTTCTACATTACAGAACAAAAAATTGATTGTAGAAAAAAAATCAACGATCCCAATGTTTGAAGCACAAAATAAAAATTTAAGAAAAAGCTTTACAGTAATTCGTTTGAAAAAAAATTTAATATTTGGCGAGAGCATTTCAAACTATTGTAGTTCAATGTGGTTCAAAGGACATTTAAAAATCTCAAATCGTTTGTAAGAAAATATTTTTTTTCTACAAATGCTACAAAATTAATTTTTTTTGCCGAAACATCCACAAATCGCAAAATCATTCTTAAACAGTCAGTAATCTTATTGGAAATTTGTTTGTATCAAGAAAACTAGTGATGAGCAAAATTGGTCTTGGTCTTGGTCTTGCATTTATGCAAGACCAAGACCAAGACTAATTTATGCTAGCAAGACCAAGACAAGACCGAATAAACAAGACCAAGGTCCATACCAAGACTATTACAGTCTTGGTCTTGGTCTTGCATTGCTCATCACCAAAGAAAACACCGTTTGATCCAATCAAAAATAAACTAAATTATTAACAAAACGATTATTAACATTTTTCGGAGGGCGCCCAGCGTTCGAACCTCAAAAACCAACTTTTCAAACGTCTTCGCTTGCGAGCGAGCGAGAAGGATAATTGCTGTATAGATTCGTACACGACTTGATTACATTAATTTATATAATGGTGTTCTATGCAAATAATTTTAGGAGACTATTTGCGGTAACAATAGGGTGTGTTGTCTACGGCATGCAAATTTGCAGCAGACGGGGGTGTTAACCTGACATGTAAGTAAGCACACTTCCGCCAGCCCCCATTCGCCTAATACCACCTCGTTAAATTATTATCAAAGAGCAAAACGAAAATTCGCAGACCGAATTTCCACGTAGTCGTCGCGAAAAAGCGGCTTTTAGGAGGTTGGGGGCGGAAAAGCGACGCGAATTTCGCAGACATTAGCACCCTTTCCGTTGTTGTTGTTTTAAAGAAACAACGAACTTATCTCCGCAACTGTGGTCGCAGGTATATTGTTATAAAATTAGTGTAAACACAGAACGCGTTCTGAATGCATAATGTTTCAATTCTCGCGTTCAAAAGCCTTTGAAATTAGTTTCGCTTCAAAGTTTTCCTAGATTCGGTAAACAGTCGAGTGGAAAATTCATAAACAGAGAATTATTTAAGCCTCCAGGTTTACAATTTGTATTTTGGAAAGACTTCGAGGAAACTCTCTCGCACATATCTGTGTGTAGGTGTGTGTGTGTGTGTGTGTGTAAGTAGTACATAAATTTTCGTCGGGTCGTTGAAAGGTGCTCCCTATAAATTTTAAAAGCCCCGGGCAACAAGTCCATGCATTGACTGCGGCACACAAAAAGTGATATATAGGTATCAGAAAGCGTTGAAATTCACGGTTTAGGGTGTCAAACGAACGCGAGAATTTCAATCTAAACTTGGCAGGCCTGTCTCATAAACAGAAAATCTGCGTTAGACAGTGTATGCCCGTAAATTACGTTTTTTGTCGGATGACGTGCGGGGGTTTTTAAAATATGAATGGACCGAACGAAGGCTTCGAACGAACGAACCGGGGGTTTTCGGGAAAAACGCCTTCACATGCCCTTCGTCGCGCTCCTTTACTGCGAAGTCGCAAATGTCGTCGCCGGATAGGGACAGCCAGCGAGCGCACTCGTTCTAAATTATTAAATCAAGCTTCCCGCACGAAGAACAAAGGGCTTTACGCTTTCCTGTTGTTTTTATCATAATTACGTTTGAATGTGACGCTATCTATCATTTTTTTTTCCCTCTCCTAGCTCGCATTTTTATGGCCGAGAACCGTGCCATCTTTAAAAAAAAATCAATCTCGAGAAATCTTACGCTTTTGCTCGCACATCTTTGATTGATGATCTTTGTTCTACGATCAGAACCGATTTTTTGGCTTTTCCTTTATAATTAATTTTGTATTAAGGCAAACCTTTAACCCGCGGTTTTTAATGATTGAGAAGCCGACTTTCTGTGTGCATCTTGTCGGTTTTGGTAGAAAAAATTAGCCGAACGTGACCTTCTGTATTTGGTCACTGGTAAACCAAAATAAATTTGATGGTCTTCTACAACTATTGGTTGAACTTTCAGATTTTGTGCTCTTACGGGTACAGTTTATTTTGGACAATCACCATGTCCAAAATAAAAAAAAAATACTAACGATGAAGATATGGATGACCCAGATTGTGACAAGAGAAACTATGTCATTGCAACGATTGGGATGAAATTCTTGAATTCTTATAGACATGGCTAAATATGTGACAAGAAGGAAGTGGAGATGGGCTGGAAATTTGATTAGTCCAGAAGATGATGGACCAAGAAGGTGATAAGGTGGCGACCGTGGACAACCACGACAAGCCCAAGACATGATGGAAGGGTGATATCAGGAAAGTAGACGGAGTGCAATGGATGGTAAAACGAAGAATAAGCATGAGTGGAGAAATATCCATAGATCAAGTGAAACTCACTAAAGATGGTGATAAACAATTAATATATGGTACATAAATTTTCTACTTATCTTAAAATAATAATTTTTTGTTCTATTTGTGTTATTTTAACACCCTTTTAGTAAAGATCCTTTTACTAACTGCAGTTTCTCCCATACATTATTGAATTTTGTTATAAATTTAAGCATAAACTTCTAACAGTTTTTCATGATTTCTGAAAATTACAATAAGTGGACAAAATGCATATGGAAAATTTGCTCCTCGATTCCTTCGTCGTAAAATCTTCAAATACGTTTTGCTCGAATTTTTTAATGTAAACCAATCGGGTTTCTAACGGGGTCTTATCGGAAAAACTCTGAATTTTTTGATTTTTGAACGTTTGTAACGATAAATCAAAAAATGAGCGCGTTATAAATGTTTCTTTTAGCTTAACTCTTGCATAATAAATTTCAATTGGAACTCGGAGTATTAATTTTCATTTTTATTAAATTTATCTAAAAAGTATCTTTACAAGCAATCGAGTTGTAAATTTTTAAAGATCAAATTTTGTGTAAACGTAGTACGTGTCCACCAGACTCGCCCTAATGACTAAAGCCGGTCCTGTCGCAACCCTACTAAAATCTGCATAATGTATTTTGCGACACGGCCTACTAAACTCTTTTATTCGTATGTCAACAAGAAACCAAGATGCAGTGATGGTCAGAAAGGACGAAGTACGTTGTGTTTACATATTTAAAATTGGTTATCAAACGAAAAATGGATTTTTACAATTCGATTCTTAAAAGGCAATTAAAAAACGACCGGCCACAAAATAAAAGCATTAAAAGCAATTTTCAATAAGCGGAAAAAGTTAACCAACCTAAGCATTGTATGTTATTGGGAGAAAAGTACAAAGGAAACTCTTCAGTTGTGGCATATGGCGTAGACGTTTAAAAATAGGTAGTATTTCCCGCAAAAAAAAGTATAAAACCTATAGAAATCTATTTGTGACACAGAAATTACAGGAAATTGTGATCACAAGAGCTTGCGTCCCGAGCAAAAATAAATTAAAATTTTTGATTATAACGCGCATCCGCCTACGGACAATATCTTTTTGTTTTAATATCGATGCGTCAGGAACATTAATCATGGTTTAATTACATTTAAACAGGACGGGAGCGGGGGCACGCCAAACATATAATGAAAAATTCATGTTGCATCTCCTCTAATCATGAATAAGACAACCGCTCCGATCGCACCCTGCAAATTTTGATCCGCCCAATTTAAATACGAAGAGGGACTTTTATCCCGCGTTGTGCGAGCCGGCTAACAACAATTTTTACAACCCCACATCCCATTCCCTCCGCTAAATTTAACGCGTTCACCAATCACCAAACCCATCGAAATCTCAAAGATCCGTTTTAATAATAAAAATATTAAACTATTCCGATTTGATTAATTTATCATAATTAGCAAGCCAAAGAAAATTGATTTTATTTCAAACAGTTTTTGGATGTTAAACCAACTTTTCAAGTTATTTGATTCAGACGAAAACCTTGATGAAGGTTTTTCAATTTTGATTATCTCAAAAAGTATTAGTTCAAATTAAAAACTGTTTGAAATAAAATCGATTTATTACAACGCCTTCTTTCGGACGGCGAAAAAAAAATTTAAATTTGACAAAAAAACAAATTATTTTAACACACGGGCGCCCTCTGTACCAAAAAAAATATCAACAAAAGGAGTTAATTTTAATTCCAAGCAACTTATGTCCGAAACTTTTTTTTCTAAAGTGCGTACTTATTGAGATACAAGTTTCTTTTGGAAACCGTTTGAGTGGCACTGAATGCGACTCATCCATAAAACATCCCTGCGAGTAATGCTCTTCCTTTGACATACCGGGCTATCACTTTATTTAATTGGCAATTTTAATACGTCTCAAAAGACAATAATAGAGAACTTGGAAAATGAAATAAGCTGACGGGGCGGGCCGGGGGCGAATTAGAAGAAGTGCGAGCTTTGATCTGCGACTGCATCTGATCGCGTGAGCTAATTACTTATTAATATTTTATGCAGCCGGTGGAGAGGTGGTGTTTATTAAGTTAATTTCGAGTAAGAATTTTAGTCCGGGCCTTAATTAAGGGGTGAGTTATGTACGTACGGATATTTAGTGCGAGCTTTTGACCCGGCCGCCCAAAAAACAAGGGTTGATATCATAAAACATTTAGTGGAGTCGTAGTAAATTTTTAATAAGTTTAGTGGCGGCGGGTCATAGTTCGTAATTTCGCGTAGAATTGGTGTTGATGTGGAGTAAAAGGTCAACGGCTTCCTATTTTAGCAACGATCTATTTTATATTGGCATATCCTGTCAATAAGGACATCATCCAGCACATGCACAAAACACGCGGGCGGTCTGAGTGGTGTTATAGGCAGCAGACACAGAAAATTTGCAAACATAGAATTTCTCTCTGTATGGAAATTTTTTACAAAAGAAACCTTTCAAGGTGTTTACGTTCAAAGGAACTGACAAGTGACAGTTTCGTTTTTCACTGATAAGCCCACGTTTTTTTTTTCGTTCATTTTCGAAGCTCCGCGCCACTAACAAGACGAATAACGAGTTTTTCATTTACGTTCGTAAGTTATGATGGAAAACGTCACATTTTCTCTCCATTCCGGCTCGTAAGTGCGCGCCCACTAAACAACTTTTACGATTTAATTATATTCACTTAAATTGCACGTTCGCGCTTTTATAATACAATAAAAAACTATTTCAATTCTTGGCTCCATAAAAAAAGATCAACATAATGTGAGAAACAAAAGTAATAAAGCGTTTTTTTCCTTTCAATAAGAAAAGAGAATGGCATATGAAGCATCCTAACGCAGAATTAGATTTTCAAATTTAATAGCTGGGCTCGTTTTTTGTAGAAAAAATTAAATTAATTGACTTTAAGAGACGAAATCGAATTTTGAAGAGTTTCCTATGTTAAATTAAAAAGCTCACCGCCAAAATTTAATTTTGTTTTAATAGAGGAATAATTTTCATCTCCGATACTCGGGGAGTTGCGAAAGAATTTTAATTTAAGCGAATTCATTTTCTCCAAATTGTTATTAATGGAACTCTATCACTTTTATTGATTTCCCAAAAGTAAACAATTTGGGACTGGTAAAAATACCGAACGATTTCCAAAAAAATTTAGTCGTTAATTTTTTTTTGTTTGGTATTAAAAAAAGCACTCGGATCAGAATCTTCTAGTGTGGTTGTTAAAGCCCATCTAATTACAAAAAAATATTGAGATTTTTGTTTTCTAAAGTTTGTAAAGATATCTCTACGAATAATTTAATTTACAAAAAATAAAATAAAACCGTTCGTCTCAATTTTTTCAAAATTTTTTAAAATGTATTGTGTAAGCCTATATTATGCCAAAAATTATTAATATATTTTTTTAAAGCTTTTAACCATGTAATTATAAAAAATGTTGAGTTTTTGTTTTCTAAAGTTTGTAAAGATATCTCTACGAATCATTTAATTTACAAAAAACAAAATACAACCGTTTGTCTCAATTTTTTTAAAAGTATTGTATAAGCCTATATTGTGCCAAAAATTATTAATATATTGTTTTTTTAAAGCTTTTAGCCATCTAATTACAAAAAAATGTTGAGATTTTTGTTTTCTAAAGTTTGTCAAGATATCTCTACGAATAATTTAATATACAAAAAGCAAAATAAAACCGATCGTCTTAATTTTATCAAAAAATTTTTAAAAAGTATTGCGTAAGTCTATGTTATGCCAAAAATTATTAATATATTGTTTTTTTTAAAGCTTTTAAAGGCAGCTCTACAAATTAAGAAGTTACAAATTTTTTTACTAATAATTTTGCTGCACATAAAAAAACAATTAAAACCGTTCTTAATTTTCTCAAAGTTTTCAAAATTTTTTTAAGCCTATCTTAAGTCAAAAACCGTCAGATATTCTATTTTTTTAAAGCCCCCAAACAGCACTAACTCGTAAATTTTTTTCGAAAATACTTTGTACGGTAAAATCGCACCCCATCGCTTCGCCCTCAATTTTTCGCCAAAAATAAATTAATACCGACCTCGTCGATCCCCCCTTTCGCTCAAAACTTTCCCAAACCGTTTCAAAGAATTTGTCAAGCCAAAAAATTCGAACACAATTCATAAAAATGTATAAAATGTACGAAAAAAAAAATCAAAACAGGAATCCGAGCGCCTTGCCAAATATTTTCGTAGTGAATTTGAGAAATTTGGAATCTCATTATTTAGCAAAAAAAAAAACCCAAAGAAATCGCTCGGACGCAAAATTAAACAAATTAGTAGTGGGTGAAAGATAATTCCGAAGAAGTCTCAACTATTTTAAGCAATGCTTTAAGCGTTTCTACCTACGTTCAATTGGTACATTGAATAGGGTGCACCAAAATAGCACATGACTTCCATAAAAATAGAATCGAACTCCCAATAATGTCTACTCCTCTTACTTACAATTAGAAAAAAAAATTTAGAAGAGTTCTATTTCGGAGCGGAGGCACAACATATAATAATAATTATTCCACAACAATGGCCCCCATCGTTTTCGTGTCGAGTCGAAATTGGAAATGTCATTTAACGCTTTTACATCAGAAGAACAAGAAATGACGAACGGAAATGCACAATTACCGACGGACGATTACGGCGTACACGAAGCAAAAAAAAAGGTCGGTACTTCTTGCGTTCTCGGGGTCTTCTACGCGCGGAAAATAATGCCCCGGAATGTCGGCTAAGTGTGCAATAGAATTTAGGAAAAAAAATTAGAAGTATTTTCGAAACTTTGGCCGGCCGCGGGTTAACGACTCGAAAGTTTTAAATGTACTGACTAAAAATATACGTAGACGCATTTAAAACTAAGTAAAGGCTCGTGTGTGCCGTTCGTTTAAGCTCTACGTCAACGCACCCAAATAAAATGATAATATCCGCAATAAAAATGCACGCATTTCCCATCATAAAAATGTGTGCGCTTGTCGGCGTTGTTAATTTTTTTCCTAATTGTGACACCCCCGTTGTTGGTTTTAGGGGGGCAGACGTATTAATCGGACGGCGTGCTTTTCCCCATTCGAAAATTATTTTTGGATCTTCGCTTCGAGTATTTAAAAAAGAAAGATGGGTCGAGTCGAAAGGCATATAAACATTTGCGCAGAAAGACTCGATTCCATTATGGTAACTTTTAAATATTTAGACCAGTGGTTTCCAAACCGTAAGGGGGCGCAAAAAGTTTAATAAAAATGCAATATTTTGTGTTAACGCAAATTTTGGGTGTTTAGAAAAAATTTTGTATGGTAAAATCCGCGAAGTAGATTTTGCTAGTTATAAATATGTAAAAAGCAAAGTAATTATTGTGAATTGCGTTTAAAATCGAGCGCGCACGTTCGAGCTCAAAGTGGCACATTTCCGATCTCGGGAAAATGAAGCGCGCCGCTCCGCGTCGCGCTTCATTTGCCTCCCTCGCTCGGAAATGTGCCACTTTTCGCTCGAACGCGCGCATCCTCGCATTTATTGATTTTACTTGTAACATTAATCTTTTCTCCTTCAAATTTTATGTTGTGTCAGTAAAAAATTATATGGCGGGAAAAAGCTATAGCACGAAATCACAGATTTAGTCTTTGTGTTATAAATACGGTCCTGCAATTTTAAATTAATTCTCAGAAACTAAATTAATTAATGAGTATTATGCTTAGAACCGAGTGTGCGCATTGGAGCTCAAAGTGGCACATTCCGATCTCGCAGAAATGAAAAAAAATATTTTTAGGCCTTTTAGCGTAAAAATTTCATTACATCTATTTATATTACAAGAAAATTCATTCATTTGGCTTTAATTTAAAAAAAAAATTATCTAATTCTGACGATCAGAACCGGAGATACGATTTTTTTAAAAACACCCTCGCTTGGAGACTCTAAGGCCGAGAAGCGACGAACCCGATATTCTAAAAATTTGCCCGCTTCGCTCGGAAATGTGCCACTTTTCGCCCGAACGCGCGCATCTTCATATTTATTTAAATTTAATTTTTACGCGGGCTCATATTTAATTTAGCCATGCCAAAGAAGTATAACTTCTAACGACGTTTTTAATATAAAACAAATTTCAGCACAAAGAGGATTATCCATACGAGGTGTTAAATCCTCCCGATTTGCGCAGTTTGAACATTGATTATGTTAGAACTCGTTTTGAGGTGTTCACCAGTGGTTCCAAAAAGTTTTTACGACGACGGGAACATAGTGATTTTCCACTTACAATCAATAATTACAGTTAATACTGCCAGAATTTTTGATTTTACAACTTTCCGATAAGCAAATGAATTTTTCGTCTTTATTTGCACATTTATTTTTTAAATTCAGATTATTTTTAATCATTTCAGTTAATTTGAATTACCGTTTTGAAAAATTTTCAATGCATTTTTTCACCATGTTCCCGATGTCCTAAATTTTTTCTTAAACCACTTTTAAACACTGATTATGCTTATATTTTATTCCGTAATCAAATTTCTGTGCAAATCGGGGGGATTTAACACCTCGTACGGACAATCTTCTTTCTGATTAAGAAACAACATTCTGAATATAAATTAAGGGTGCAAATTTTTTTACATGTCTTGTCAGTGTTTAATAAAAATCGTACGTTACTAATATTGGACATTAGTAAATCTGGTGTTTTTTTAATGATCCATATCTCTACTGTATTTTGTGCAATCGCCTTGTTCTTTACTGAAAATTGTAGGCAAAATATCAATCTTTAAAAGTGCCCCAAGTGGGATCTTTATAACTTGAACGGTTTCATCCCTAAAAAATGTTAACGTAAATTTATATGGAATTTTCCATTTTTTTCGTAAACAGGTAGACTTATAGCAAAAACGTAAATGACAGTTTTGGAAAAAAAATAATTTGCTTCAAAAAAGGTCGCTAGAGTCCAAGTCGTAAAGCTAATAAATAAACGGTTATTAGAAAATTTAATATGGAATTTTTAATACGATAAACTCGATAATGCAGATACGTATAACTCTTGGCTCTTTTAAAAGATTGATTTTTTACCTAAAATTTGCCGTCAACAACAATACGATTGCAGAAATACAGGAGAGATATAGATAGCTGAAAACAAAGCAATAGATTTACATGTTAAGTCAATGAGAAAATTTTAAAATCAAATAACGACCACTTAGAATTCAAAAAAGGGCCGAAATTTGGTAAGAATTTTTCTTTTCGTCGTTTAAAACATTGTTTTCTTTACATTGGTAGTATTTTTTGATGAAAGGATGCAATAAAAAAAATTACAACTATTGTACGTGAAATAACTAATTCCTTCTTACAAATAGATGACCTGTTTATGCATATTTTGATTTGTTTTCGATTTCCCCCCACAAAAAATGACGATTCCGATTTACACGGTTTTCTCGTAAGCCTATCCATCGTGTAAATCGGGGAGGCACCCAAGACACGATTTTTTTTCAGGGTGGCGCAGTGACACAAAGTTTGGAAACCACTAGGTCTTAGAATTTGCCACTGTAAATGTCGCAATAAAAAGAAAAAATTAAAAATCTACCTTTAAGGATGACATTAAAGACCGTCGAGTCGATCGGCGTTCACAAGTCCCGATTTGGGGTCCCTTTTCTAATTTCTGGATGAACACATTTACCGCACACCTCGACACTACGAATACATGAATAATACTAAAAGAATTACTCATGCCATTCTAGAATTTTCTATAGTCGACCGTATGTTAACTGCAGGTAAAAAGCGCCGATAAGATATCTGGTCGACTGTTAAGTATTTTGATAAGATTTAATTCAACGTTGTCTAAATGCACTTTAAAGCAAACAATTCTGGAACATTCTACAGGGCGTTTCAATACGTTGCCTTAAACATTAAAATAAAGCCTCTTTGTATTTTTTTGGAAATGCAACTCGTTTGACCGAATTTTTGGTTTTCCGATGGCAAAGTGCAACAAACGAAATATGATAAAATCGAAACCATAAAATATTTAAAAAATAAAATATAAGGCCCAATGACATAAAGTTTGAAAACCACTGAATTAAAAAACTAAATTTTTCAATATAATACCCCGTGTAAATTTGTGTGTGTGTGTGTGTGAACGTAGTTTTCGTACAAAACTAAACTTATTTATTTTTACCTCGACTTCGACGTTTGGTCCAGTTTTTTTCTTCGCCCAGAGGATTTTAATTACGAGGGCCGATTGATTGGGAGATTTTGGGCCTGACGGCGTCTTGGGGGGCTACTTTAGAAATTATTTACAATTTAAATTACAACTCAATCAGATATGTGTGCGCGTCTAAGACATGGAAGAAGTTTTAATAATTCATGAAACCGCTTTAATCGTTTTCTTGGGCGCTTAACAAATTGCGTCCGTTTTATCTGATTTTTAAGAATTTTGACTTTTTTTCCGATTTTTTAAATCTCACGCCTCGTTCGTTAAGAGCCCGATTTCGAATGATTTATCATCGGTCCATCTCTTCTCGTCGTACGCATTTACGGTTGTACGCGCGTTTCTTTTTTTACCGAATAGGCGCAAGTGAGAAATCGTAGAAAAATAAAGCAATTTTACTTCTGCTTTGGCATACATAAAACTTAATTTAAAAAATAATTTTCTTGCGAACAATGATGAAGAAATGCAAAACACTCACCCCATTAGAAATCGTAGGAGTACCCACCTGCAAAAAAATAGATTTTATTAATAATTAAACGAACACAAACGCTTATCGTCGAATTAAAATTAATTAAACGTAATCACACACGATTTGTGTGCTTGTAATTGATAAATTAATTATGAATCGTCATTTAAAAGCAACGCTGCTTCGAAATCGACGAAAGAACGGAAACGAAAGGTCGCAGCACAAATATCGACGGCCTCCAAAATGCTGATATCAGTTTTTAAAAATTTAATCGTATTTTGTGTTAAGCATATTCATTTCCTTTACTTTTGTAAGCAATTAAAGAACTAAAAGGTCGGATTAAATACACTTATAATTAAAAACGCTCTGGAATTATCTCATTCGGTTTTTTCAAAATTTTCACGTTACGTTATGGTAGTTTTTTTAATCTTAATCGGTGTAAAAAAATCTAGAATTTTTGAATTTGAATCGTTTTCCAACTTATTATAAAAAATTTATTTAGAAAAATAAGCGACATAGTAATTTTAGCTACAAATAATTTTTCAAAATTTTTGGATAATAGCTTTTCAGTTTTTTAGATGAATTTAGGTACTAAAAAATCTGTAGATTTTAAATCAGTGTCACTTGTAAAGAAAGTAAAAAAAATTAGCCCAATATTAATTTTTGTAACCCTTGGACATAGCTGAGCCAGTTTTCCTGAGAGGGTAGGAGTTTTTTTAGAAAGGGTAAAAGTTTTTCCGGGGCAAGGGGGAGTGCCCCAACTAGTCAGCAACATTTTCATTTGAGTAATCGAAAAATTGTCGATTTCTCTAGGGTGGCCAATGCCCCAAAAAATTATCCCAAAACATTATCCTGAAATATTATCCCAAAACATTCTCAATTTTTTCCCCTCGATTTTATTCAATTTTCTGCACGATGCCTTATTAATTTTTAACAAACTAATGCAAATACAGTTGAACCTCGATAAGCCGAATTTTTGATAACTCGAACCTGTTTCCTAGGACTTGCCCATTTCAACGTTAATATTGTTATATCAATAACTCGATTTTTTTATAATTTGAATTACAGTCGAACCTCGATAAGTCAAAGTGGAAGGGACAGCAAAAATAATTCGTCATATCAAAAACTCGAGTTACAAAAAGAAGTTCAGTTAAATACTTCCGTATATATATATCATTCATTTTTTATAGAAAATAACTAAAATTGATCTACAATCATTAACATTATTTATTTTTATTAAGACCCTAAAAAATATAGTTATTTACATATTATTTACTGTTAAATTGAAAGTAATCTAAAATTGTCTTTTGCTTCATTGCTCCAAAATGTTACGTTTCTACAAATTTTTCCAATGATCTTACCGATAATAATATATCTGTAGGAACATCTTCTTGAGCACATAGGAATAGAGAAATAGTATCTATCGCATTGTAAACTTGAGTTGTTGAAGGGATGTTTACTGTAACATCTGTATTACTTTCACATTCACCTTCACTTTCACAGTTTTTCTTATTTTCTTCTAGCACTTTACTTTTAATGGTTTCATCGCTAGGAATTTCAGCAACTTTTAAATCTTTATCAAAGTTGACATTTATCATTTGTATCTTCAGTAGCTACAATTAAGTCTCTGTTTATTAAAATCGTTGATAAAGTGTTTGCGAGAATACCAAAATCTTTAGCTATATCCTTTTTTCTTTTGAGCCCACGTTCCACTTCTTTTAAAAGATTAATTTTCTCCCTTATGGTTAAACTTTTTAATTTTCGTTTACACTCCATGTTAATACGTAAATAATTTTAGAAAAAGTATTAAACTTTTTTAGATTTTCTGTTATACTCTGTTACAAACTATAAAGAACGTAAAACACATTTGTTAGTCTTCGTAGACGACGAATAACTAGCAAATTGAAAACTAAAATGCAAAAATAGTTTCTTTTTTTTGTAAAATAAACGGTAAAACCATCTCAAAAATTTATAACTGTTCATAATGCATTTAAACATTATTAGTTTTTAAATCCAATTAAAGTGCCGCGGTCAAAACATTCTTGTACTATAAACCTTTTATTCGTAGTTAACAATAGAACTTTTGAAGCATCAATAACACCAAACCAAGCCGTCCTTAATCCTCTCTCAGGTAGAAAAATGTTTAAAAAGTTGTAAAATTTAACTTCGACTCATCGACCTATTTACTAATGGAAACTTGAATTTAATGAATTGTAAAACGCTTCGACTAATTAAATAATTTGATTTATTAAATTTCGAGTTATTGACATAAAAATATTAACGTTGAGATAGGAAAGTCCTAGGGAAACTGGTTCGAGTTCGAACTATCAAAATTTCGGCTTATCGGCGTTCGACTTATGCAAGTTCGACTGTATTTTTAGTTACTCTTCAACTTCGACTTATCGAGGTTTAACTGTAATTCCGAATGTCCTAAATATTGCATCACTTTTAACGATTATCCATAAAATAACATGTGAATTATGAATTTTTAAAACCGTGAGCGAGTAAATAATATTTTCTACGACCTTGGCCTTCACATATTAAAAAGTCCATTAAAAAGTCTTAATAAGCACCTGTTGGAAGCGAAGATCCATCTTCGCCTCTTATAGCAAAAGCAAACACAAGTTCGTCCACACGAAAAAAAACGAGAAAAGGGCGCCACTCGCACATGCACGAATATCTGCAGAGGATTATGAATAGGTGCGCAAAGAGAATTACGAGTGCCAAGTTTAATTCTACGTAATGGAGTGTAAGTCTAGACCGAAGAGGAGCAGATCTCTTGCACGTTTCCCCCTAAAACTTATTACAAGCATTTTACATCCAGCCTCGTCTACTTTATAGTTTGTGTAAACGTGAAAACGCTAGAAAATTGTAAACTCTCCGGGCTTCGTAAAAAATTCATCGCCACTTTCTATCTGCAATGAACACGCTGCAGTAGCCCAGTTTTCGCTCAATTTATACTCAAATTCATGAACTACAACTTCTGCAAATTTAATTAAGGATATCCATCTTAAGTTTCGAGTTCTTCTCTAACATTAAAAACTTTAATTATCTTTCGCTCCTCGTCAAAGCGTGCTGCATGCGCGCAGCGACGCTTTCGGCAGGTAAATGTCGAACTTCAAAAAGTCCAATTTGTTTATTTTAGTTCTTAATTCGTCCAAAAGTAAATTTCGTTCCGATAAATAAATAAAATTCGATTAGGACATGGACGAAAACGGAGGTAGAGTCGAACAAAGAATGCGATCGAGGAAACGGCCAAGGAACGGGCCCCTTTCCCCGTAACACCTTGGTCGTATCCCAGTCGTTTAACCCAGACGTCTGGAATGGATGATATTTTTATCTATCCTGTTTTTAAGCATCCTTTTTTTTGTTGTTTCGTACCCTAGTTTCATGTTACGTTTTTTTTCTCGGCGGGGGTCTCGTCTCTCGCTCCTTTCTCATTCATAATTATTAATAGCGTTGAAAAATTTCGTTGTAGCTTAATTAAAGATGGTCTGTTTTAATGTGCGTTAAAGTCCCTTTGGAAAAATGATTTTGGGCAACGAAAGAATTTGTTATTTGGTTGTCGGTAAAGATATACATTTTTTGAAGTGCAAAAAAGTTTGAAAATGCTCACATCTTTAACGATTGTCTTATAATATTATAATATATTAAAAAAGCTCTTTAAAAATTGCAGACAATTGGACGAATAGTTTTTGAAAAAAGAAATGTTTGAATGTATTGATAAAAAGACAACGCAAAAAAATTCTATCACAAACATGGTGTCTCCTTTATTTGTAGAGGATTTTAAACATTTTACAGATTTGAAATCTTTATTTTTTAGCTTCGGACACGTTTGAGAAACCATTGGCGTGCTATTTAAATTTTTAATAACAACGAGATTAAAGTTCAAAAATGTATTTAATATTTTGAAATTTTGACTTTGAAGATGCGCAATAATTTTTGAAAATGTTTCAGATTATTAAAGCCCGTATATCGCACCATAAGAATAGTTAAAAAAATAATTGGAGCCTAAAATTATCATACCGAAAAACGCGCTTAAAACTTTTAAAGTGTTTTTTTTTCAAAATGCTATAGCTTGCCCATATTTGACAATTTTCCAAAAATCTTTCATTTCTAAACGTATGGAGTCTTAATACACCAGAAACCAGTACTAACTCAAAACCCCCTAAATAGACTAAAATCTAGAAAACACATGGATTAACCCTTTTGCTTTTTTTCGAAAAAAGAAATGGATTTACTTTATATTGCAGGGAAACGTTCCTACGTACCCCTAGTGTCTATAACCGGAGCCATTTTCCCAGCTACCTTTACAACCCTCAAAAATTTTGAAAATTTCAAAGTGCCAATTTGGCTTTAAATCTGAAACTTTAATTGGCTTTAACTCTTTTACCCTTCATAATTGCTCGGGAATCTTTCATTTTTAAACACATCGGACCTTAACACTTCGGAATCCGGTCCCAACTCAAAGCCCCCAAAATCAGTCAAAATCGGAAAAAACATGAACTAAACCCCTTTGATCATATATGTAGGCAATTGTCGTTAATACCCCGTTAATAGCAAAAATTTTGGACATTTATAAGGCGTCAATTTTTCTCTAAAATCAAAACTTTAAATTTGCCTAACTTTTTTATCTTCCATAATTTCGAGAAAACCTTTCATTTCTGATCGTTTGGAGTGTTAAGAAAATCAGAACCCGGTTCTAACTCAAAACCGCGAAAATGGGGCAAAATTTTTGTTAATTGTGCGTGCGCAACTTCCGCTACCTGCTAAAATACTCTCAACGCGCTAAAAGTCATATTAAAAAATTTTCAAAAAAATCACCTTTGTTTTTGCGAAACGTATAGTGGAGAAATAAGTTACGACAAACCATCGAAGTGTTTATACCCGTGTTTCTTGCAGCCATAAAATGTACGACAAACTATTTTAGCTTATTTAAAGATAATTGAAGATCCGGTTATACACATTTCTCTCATTTCAACTTGGCCGCAATAAACACAGGAATGAAGTCATTACTTTTATAAACCAGTCATTTCAGATCTATTTTTTTAGAATACCTTTTCTCAAAATAAAAAAACGGTCAAAATTTGGCTTGCAAAGTGGCACGATATTTGTTTATTTTGAAAGCGCGCGTCACGTTTACAGAATTAAATATCAAACGCAACTGCAACAAGTTAATTAAACAAATTAATTAACATCACAAATGGCCTCGTGCAAAAGCGACCGCAACGAACAATTTGCGGAAAAATGTTTTGACAGGTACTTTGCCGGACGCTCACCAATAGCAAAAAGACATTTCCTATAACGCATGCGAAAGAAAACCGTTTTATTACGTGTGTGAATGAAAACGGGCCTCATGTAATTAATTCCGGTTGATAATGAAACAAATTACTTTAAATTGTCCTCTTAACGGCACACCGAAAACACAATGAACCTTCAAAAATTGATTTAATTGCGAGCCCATTTCCTTTTTCTAAAAATTTTAGTCGGGCGCCCGACACGCAGGTCCTAAAAACTTCGTCTTTCGAGCCAGGTAGTCGAAGAAGCGGTTGTCGTGCATCCGAAAGGTAAATTAGAAAATAATTTTTAATCCGAGAGAGAGACGCGAAGAAAGCAAAAAAATTAAGTTCTTACAACAGGAAGCCATAAAGTGCCACAGAAGCAGATTATGTTCCCTACAAAAACAACTTGATAGGTTTATAAAGTCAGAGAGTTCTTTGCCAGTGCTGTGTTTGTGTAAAGGCACAATTCATTGTAGTTTTCTTTAAAACTTTCCATTCAAAGCCTTAGTACAAAAGCCCTTTGAAGCGCCGAATAACTTGTCCTCGTTGCAACTTTTCCAATCAGAATAATTTGGCGCGCTCGCGGCTCTCGGAAAAAAACCAACAACCCCTTTTTTGTTGGGCCGCTTTTTATGCGAATTCGGAAAAGAACAGAGCTCTCTCGTTAATTTGCAAAGAACTACATAAGGACTATACAATTAGGACTTTTTCTTAAGCCCATATGATTATTTACACTTTAACAAAACCCGAACACGCGTTTTTTAAATTTTTGTCTGTCTGTCTGTGTGTTTGTCGCAGCTAATGTCCGAAACGGGTAAATCGATTTTGACAGGACTTTTCAAGGAGTAGTCTGAACTACCTTTTATTCTGGAAATAGTTTCGGAGATCAAAAATTATCAAAAACGATTCATTTTTATTAGAACTTTTTCGAAAGCTCGCCGTGCCCCGCCCTTTTCAAAACTTCAATTTGCCGACACAAAATAATCCGTTCAAATCAAATTAAACAATTTTTTTGTTACTAAGTTGTTATAACAATTTGATCTATAATAACAATTTTTAACACTCCAATAATTTTAATATTAAAAAGCGCATTAAGAAATCTATACTAATACAGTAAAACCTCAATTATTAACGGAGCGTTTTGTTTTAACTAAAGATGGAGTACTTCTTAGTAAATTAAAAAATTATAACTTATAAAATGACAAAGAATCAGTAAAAATAGATTACACAGTTTTGTAAAATTTATATATAATTATTTGTTAGTTTTCTCTGTCTTAATTAATAAAAAATTACGTTATTTTATTGTTTAATAAATTATATTTAAAAAATTAAATATATTGAATAATGAATATTTTTTATTGTAATTTTTAGTTCCGACCGCCCGGAGTTAGAATCAATTCAGAGGTACTCGGCCGCACGCTACACTGACAGCGCCCGGCGCGCGGTCATAAATAAATTTATATTGTTTAAATTAATAGCGAACAGTAAAAATTTTTTTTTGCATCTTAAACTTAAATGTATAACGCACCAAATCAGTGAAAAAACTTTTTATTTTTCGACCAAGAAGTTATTGAAATTTTCATTTGTTTATTTAAAAATTAAGAAACAATAGGATAATAAATAAATAATTTTGAGTTTTTGCCATTTTAACAAAATATAGGCATTCAACAATAAATCCTGAAAATTTCATCAATTTATCTTTCACGGTTGATATGTAATCGATTTTTTAATTAAAAGTACTCAAAATTTTCATTGTTAAAAAAATTGTTAAAATGAAAATTTCGAAAAACTGTTTTGGGGATTAATTTTTAGTAGTGACTACTTAATAAAAAAAATGCATTAATTTAATTTTCATGATCAAGTGGTAAATGGGGGGTCCACTTGATGTGATCTGACTCAAATTCGATTATTAACCCCTTGACATACAATGGCGTCTAGGAGACGTCAATCGTTTAGGCTGTCATTGTAGATTTTGACGTCTCTAAGACGTCAAGAACTGTATTCAATTTTATGTTCCGAGAAAAGTTTGTTTTCAACAATAATTTTGTTAAAAGGCACAAAATTGGCGATTTGGGAATTCTGTTATTAATATAATTCTGTAATATATAATTGCGAATTCTCAGAAAGTAAATTAATTCTTGTAAAGTGTGCTTAAAGCCGAGTGTGCGCGTTCGAGCTCAAAGTGGCACATTTCCGATCTCGGGAAAATGAAGCGCGCCGCTCCGCGTCGCGCTTTATTTGCTTCCCTCGCTCGAAAATGTGCCACTTTTCGCTCGAACGCGCACATCTTCGTATTTATTCAATTTGTTTAAATTACTTTTTGGATTTAAAAAAGGAAATAGCAATGTATTCAAATAAAACGACATATGCGCAGTAACATATAGTTTGATAACCACTGGTCTAGCTATACACAAGCGCAACATAGCGCGTTGTTATATTTAATTTAGGCGCGCCAAAGAAGTATTACTTCTAACGTGCGTACATAAGTACATGCACCGGTTTTTTTTACATAGAATGAAATTCAGTTTAAACATTTAGCAAAATTATTAAAGTAAACTCGAAGAATAAATTATTTTAAGTTTTTAGACAATTCAAATTAAATAAATTAATAACTTGGAAAATTTTTAAAATATATTTAAGAACTTTAGAAATTTTTAATTAAATTTTTTTTTGTATAACACAAATTGAATAAAACAAAACTTTATTCTGTAAAGTTAAAAGGAAATTTTGGTGAAAAACTTATTATGTATTTTCAAAAAAGTCAAATAGAGTAAATACAGAATTTGTGGTTTTTCAAAAAACTATGAAGATCATTAATTTACTCAAATAAAATTAATATTGGAGAAAACTCAATAAATAATTTATCTTAATTGTTCAGAAATATTAAATTTATAAAATTAAATACAGTCAAACCTCGATAGGTCGAAGTTGAAGAGAAACTAAAAATAATTCGCGTTATCAAAAATTCGAGCTATCGATATAAAAATATTTTTTAGTTTACGTTTTCAAAATTTACTTATTGTTTTTTCTTTCTTAATAATTTTCTAGTGATTTCTTGCTAAAACCTAAATCTTGTGTCTTGAACAAGTTGTAATTAGGCTTCATTTATGGAATAATTCAATTTTTAAATATAAAAAAATATTTATATGTTATATATTATATGCATCAAAATTTTAGAATGACTTAGGTGGGGAATGTTAAAAAAAGGTTGGGAAACACTGCTCTACATATTTCAAAATATTTTAAAACTATTAATTATTTATTTTATGTTATTTGTGTATGATCATAACAGTTAAGTTGAGCCAAATTAATAGTTTTTTTCGGACTCATCAAATTCAGTTTTTTTTGTATGTCAAGGGGTTAAGGAGTATGTGCACTTTCAAGCGAAAACTTTTTCCGAATAGAAAATCTGAATTTGAAGGATTTGTTATTAATATAATCGAATCCAATTAATACGATGATGTGCGCATTCGAGCGAAAAGTGGCACATTTCCGAGCGAGGGAGGCAAATGAAGCGCGACGCGGAGCGGCGCGCTTCATTTTCCCGAGATCGGAATGTGCCACTTTGAGCTCGAATGTGCGCACTCGGCTTTAAGCACAATTTTTTCTATACATTCAATTAACCGAATTTTCGATTATCCGAATGAGCTGCAACAATAATTAGTCCGGATAACCGAGTTTCCACTGTATTATAAAAAAGTAAAATTTGTTTGTTTACATGTAAGAGTAATCTTTGAAACTACCGATCCGATTTCAAAAATTCTTCCAAAAATAAAAAGTCACATTATTTTCGAGTAACATGGGCCATATTTTATTTGGATAAAAAGAAGTTTTCGTTCGAAATTGAACACCGGTGCCGGCCAGTATTATAATAAATGCATCCCTCGAAATGCAACGACCCTAAATCAATTACGGTCCGCGAAAAGTTTTAATTAACTTTTATTCGGGTCGTAAATTCGTTGCACTTTCGAAATTTGAAGAGAATTAACCTGCGTCTCATAAAGTTCTGCGCTTATTAGAAGTGGAAGCGTGTTATTAGATGGTCAATAATTAAAATCGAAAGCAATCAGCGGCGCACATAAATTTCGAACGTCAACACAACCACTCATTTTCTATGTTCTAAATTTTAAGTCGTAAATTAGAGATTTTCTACGAGAGTCGTAGAAATATAGTTATTAGTCTGAAGAGTAATTAATTTCATTTTGGATTTTGGATTTGTGCGAGTTAAAATTTGAACTGAAGAATTCTATAGGGAGGACTGTATTTACACAGTCCGTCAAAATATTTTCAAAAACCACTAAAACTCCAAGACCTTATCAAAAAAATATACAATTTTTTTAGAAAATTAATAACAATAAAAAAATTGACCTTTTATATTAAAAATCTTGAGAAATGTTGTTTTGGAGGGTTGTATTTTTATAACGGGTTGTGATATTATGGAAACTAATTAATAATTAAAATCTTTAGACTTTTTCATTTAACAACTATATCTTAAAATGTAACATTTCTAAAAAAAAAACTAATAAAAATAAAAAATCAACATTTTCTACTAAAAATCGACAAAGGGGTGGTCCCAAAAACATCAATCTTTACAACTCATTGAGATATATCCGAAAACAATTAAAAACCAAATTCTTTAAACCGTTTTGCCATAAAAACCTATCAAAAAAACCATATGTAATATTTTTATAAAATTAACAGCAATCAAAAAAAAAATCAACTGGCCCACTTAAGGATTTAGAAAACGAGGATCTTCAAAGGTTCGTATCTTTACAATTCCGAAAAAACCAACAAATACTCAAAATTCCCCGACTTCTTCCCCACAAAACCAAACAAAAAGAGCGCTCTCGAACGAAGTTCCCGAAGACTTTGGGGTTTTGCAAGTCTGCAGTTTATTTTAAAGTTTACCCTTGTTAATTGTAACGTATGTCCGGCATCAGTTTGAACGGTATTTCAAGTAAGAAGTTGGAGGAGCTCGTATATATTAGAGACTTGTGGCTGCAACTTCCTAAGAGGTGTTAAACAAATGGGTCTACTTAATTCGATGGATCAAGAAAGTTAAGGGCTGGAAATCGACCCCGCGATTGCTAATTTTTTCGTCCCCGTAATTTCGAAAAACCGTTTTTGAGGCTTCATCGATTTTTAGAATTTGGGTCGCCGTTAAATCGGACGAATGCGAAAGGATTTGTGTGTTAGAATAAAAGGAGAGTGAAAAGCGCTATTTAAACCAAAGTAATCACTTATTTGAAAAGATTACACCGAGCAAAGTGTGGGAATTAAAGCAGCTGACAGTTTACAAATTGATATCGAAATCCGCAGTTAAATTTTATAATTTATAACTTTGAGGTGTTCGCGGATAAATGGAAAATCTCGGTTTTTAAATTTTTCGAACCTTCCACCTGTGTTTTCTCTTCTTCTGACAAAGGTCGCCCCGCCAATTATTTTTTTTATGTCGAACAAAAGGTCGAAAAAATCAAATTAGACAAAGTTTAAATTATAGCTTTGTTTTCTTTAAAAAGTTTCTTTGTGAAACGGAAGAAAAAGAGTGTTATTAACGTGGACGTGTAATAACGACGAATTAAGTTTTTTTTTTCGTTATTTGGAAATAATTGGTCGTAGTATTTTAGCGATTTCAAAACTTTAAAAGTGTATACGTAAATACGGCAGATTTGAAATTCTTCAGCGAAGACTGCTGAACAGATATTGATTTTAAAAGGTACAGAATAATAAACACAAATTCCATACCGGCAGGTGCGCTCCATTTAGAACCTGGCAAACCGGACTTTTGTGATCTGTGAGCGTATAAAAAGTGCCAAGATTCTACAATCCTACACATTAACGCACGGTGTTCCGTTTTTACAAAGATTTTTATGAACAATTTTTGAAATTTTTTTAAAAACGACTTTGAATTAAAGGAAAAATACAAATACGAGCGTTCTCCTTCGATTTCTTCAAAATTTTCGAATGGTACCCTATTTTTTTTTAAGTTTATCTTATGGGACAAAGTGCGAGGTTGCCGAATTTCAAACGTTTTTAACAATATCTGATCGATCAAAGGAGTTAGGAATTTTTTAAGATCAAAATTAAATATTTAAAATCAAAAAATGTTTCGATTACTTCGACTGCCCACTTTTCAATAATTTTTTATAGGATTTTATGCGAATTTTAATTTTGGATTGTAGAAAAAAATCTGCAGATTTTGAATATTTAAAGTTTTTAAAGATAGCTCAACAAATAGCCGAGTTAAGAATTGTTTAATAATTAAATACATTAAAACTCGAAATCAAAAAATTTTCATTAACTTTGAACACTACTTTTTCCAAAATTTTCCATAACACCCTATATAAATTTTATTACCAACTCATAGATAAAGGTCTCAGGATTATGGGTTTCAAAATTTTCGAAAATAACTCAACTAATAATCAAGTTATGAATTTTTTAAGAAAAAAATTAAATATTGTAGGAATCGCGATAAATTAATTTAATTGAACGCGAGATTAATGTAAACGAACGCGATACATAAATCTAAACACGCGCTCTCGAAACATCTATCTTACATCACCTTGATTGCCTTACAAAATTTAAAATCAAAAAAATATTTGATTCCTTTAGCTCCAAATTTTTCAATAATTTTCTATGGGGTTTAAGATACGTGAATTTTAACAGATAAGTCTCAAAATTATGATTTTTGAAAGTTTTTGAATATGTTTCAATTAATAACTGAGTTGTTAATTATTTTAAAGCAAAAATTAAATATTCAAAATCCAAAAAAGTATGTATTACTTCAGCCACAAATTTTTCAATCATTTTCTATAGGATTTTATGTGCATTGTAATTTCGCCATCTCGAAACATCTACAGATTTATAATCTCTAAAACTTTTAAAGATATCTCAACAAATAATTGATTTAATTATTATTTATTAATCAAACCTACTAAATTACAAGTCAAATTTTTTTTTATTATCTTCAACCGCCATTTTTATAAAATTTTCCTTGATATTAAACGTGTATCAACCCCATAATTTATGTAAAAAGTCTGTAGAATTCAGCTCCGTGTCACTTCTACGGATATTCCCAAAGACAACAAACATATGAATTTTTCAAAGCGAAGAACTAGCAAATAACGCGTATCGACATCTCCTCTCTCGACTTCTCCGATAATTGCACGATATGTAAAGTGCAACAGCGAAAAAAAAAAGTGGGACAAGCGACTTCGGTAAAGCTCATGATTTTTTTTATTACGGCCATTGCATAAAGTGGAGTACCATAAAACCGACCCCGCAGATATCAGAGCAGGAAACACAGTTACATTTGCATATTAAACCATATTTTATTCAAGAATTCCAAAGTGATTCCCGTATTGAAGTTTTCTGTTGCCTTTGCTTTTTAGCAGTAAAAAAAGCGTTTGAATTTTTTACAAATCCAACTTATTTACTGGACACAGATAACGTTAATTTGCCGGAAAAGGACGATAAGGGGCCGAATTTAATTGCTCCATTGAATTTTCCGATGAAAGCCGGACTCAAATTGCACGCGCCGAAGGCACGACGAAAATATCGTACTTTTTTTGTAAAATTTTGACTTTTCGGTAGTAAAATGGTCGATTTCCCCGTGTCAGAATAGAGTACAGTTTAGTTGTTACTTTCTGCACGTGTGTGGAACATTCGAACTTTCGCTCTTTTTCTCGTTTGTCATCTCTAACACTATACTTTGTTTTAATATCTATTGCCATTTTGTTTCTTTATTTTTATTGCCAACTCAAAAATTAAAGTTCGAGTTAAAAGCATAGGCGTAACGAACATTTATCCGCCAATTACACTTCTTTTGCGCGTTCATCGCGCAAAATTGATTACTGCAATGGTACCGACAAATCGTCAACTTATTCCTCTAACGATCTGGACGAGTTCAGACGTTAAACGAAACCAGATTCGATACAAAACGTTAATTACTTTTCTATGGGCGAACGCATCGACATTGCACACTTTCTACGACTGCGAATTCGCTAAATTTGCGTGTCGAACTCGCGAATCACGAACCTTTCATTAACAGCTTTGAAGGATTACGTTCATAGATCCATAATCAATTTCGTCTCTAATTATTATTTGCCGTGCCATCGATAACTTTTCGCCTGTTACGGATTGTTGAGCGTTTCTTTGGCCGGCCGAATTGCTTTTTAATAAAATTGTTCGAGCGAAACTTCTTCTCGATCGCGCTTAATTAATTTTCGCGACGATCCATATTTTTAAACAAATTCGATTGTTAATAAAACAAACTAGTTCGCCCTTTGGGGAAGCCGCACTTTGGTTTGGACCCGAGACTTAAGTAATTTGATTTTATTTTAGAATTCGATTAAAGTCAAAAGGCGACGCAATAAAATTGGGATTTATATAATTAGCATAAGCGTTTTGAGATATTTTCATTGCGAACGCTTTTAAAAATGGGAGGAATTTTAAATACACCGTAAACACGTCAGTAACTGTCCAATATCGAAGATATTATGTTAAATATATCTTAATTCGTCCTTTGCATTAATGCAATTCGCCGGTTTAATTAGTTTGTATACGGCGAAACGGGAGTTGGTGGACGCGAAGGACATACGAAAGATTATTTTTAGTGCCTATGTTTCCTTAAAATGTGATTATTTTCGAATTATTTTATTGAAATGTTTAGCAGTAGCGACTTTTTTCAGTGCGAGTGTTAAGTGTAATCTTTGTCCGCTTGTAATTGTATTAATTTATTTTTTTGCAATAACCTGCCGAGATACGCATTGACTTAAATTCGGCTCTCTTTCGATTAGTGAAAAGCCCATTTAAATATTTAGGACCTGGCGTTTTTGAAAAAAGCACGTTTTGTGATTGAGAAATGTGATTATTTTGGTCGTTTTTTTATTTTCAGGTGGTTTTTCGATTTCTTGCTTTGTAATTCAGCGGTTATATCAGTGATTTTTAAACTTGGGGGCGCGGCTCCATGGGGAGTCTCGAACTAGTGCGAGGGGGCAAAAAGTTTAAAAAAAATGTATTTTGTATTTATTAATACATTCGTTCCGTTTAAAAATGTGTTCTATTATTTTAGGAAATACACCTTACCCCTCCGTTTACACCAGGGCTTTCCGAACTAGGGTTGAAAACGTTAAGAAATTAAAAAAATTAGCAAAATTTACATTTCGAAAGCTTCAAACGTGTTTTTCTCTTAGACTTAACATTGGGCCCTGTTGATTTTTTTGGCTGATACTACGCTTCGGATAAACGGGCTTTCATAATCTGAAAAGTTTTTAAAGATACGTTCACAATTAATCGAGCTACGATTTTTGAAAATAGAAATTTAGAAAAACTTAATTACAAGTTGGATTCTTCAAGCCCGTTTTTCTCAAAAATTTTAAACAGCACGTCTATGGTTTTTGCTTTACACGAAGCCAAACAATTTGACCAATCCAAATCTGTATGGCTTTTAAAGATCGGTTCGCAAATAACGGCGCTATAATTTTTTTAACGTAAGATTTTGTGCTCAAATATAAATCTAAAACTTCAACCCTTAATTACTTGAAAAATTAACATTGCGCCCTATGCCACTTTTGCACATATCTTATGGAAAAAACGCTCAGAATTCCGAATCCGGGTTGGTTTTAATGATGGGATTTAAAATGAGGCCGTTACGATCGTTTTTTTGAGTCAAAATGTATTTTTTTGGATTTATTTAGTTTTCTCGAAAATTCAGTAATCATTTTTTACTTAACCCAATTATTTTAAAATTAAGACAAAAAAATTAATAAATTATATCTTTTTTGATAAAAAATACTAATAATTTATCGCTCTCTGTACTAAATGAGCAAGTTTCACTTCTGTCGCGCGCTGACTCCACGCACACCCTTTTTTCCCTTTACGACCCTTTTTTTCTAAAATCGCGACCCCTCCTCGCATATCTATCGACGACCCCACTGGGGGGCTCGCGATCCCCCAGATTGAGCAAAGACGCGATGAGTTTTATGGGCTCGTTCGCTCAATTATCTGTGTATCAAAAAAAAAAACCAAAGAGACACGAAACAAACAAAAAAGAAAGACGAAGAGGAACAATTATAACTCTAATATGTGCGTGACCGGAGGGATTTGAAAAAGTAAAGCTTTTTTGCGGCAAAACTAAACAACCTTGGGAAAGGAGCTGCTGTAGGTAAAAGCGTTCATTAAACGCACGGCGCTGCTTTGTACCAAACTACCGTATTTAAAGTTCGAATAGGCATCTGAAGCACCTTCGTGCTTCATTAGCGCGGTTTCATATCTCCCAACCCTACCCTTTTACAATTAATTTCAGCTAAAAGTAATTGATCTAACTTTTAACGCGGCCGACGACAGGTCACTTCCATTAATTCCGAAGGTACGAAATAAATTTCCTAATCAAAAACGAGATGGGAGGGCATAAATCGCAGTCGTACACGCCGTCCGTTTAATATTATCGTGAAGATTTGAAGGAAGGTCGTTTTTTTTTTAAATCCGACCGGCCCATACCCCGAGGGGTGAATATTTACAAGCCCCAGATTAGGAGGCGACGATGAACGGGAATTCTGCTGGCGAACGCTCCGAAGCCGCGATCGTTTACACCCAATATTTGAGATCATCCCCGTCGTATACCGAGATTATCTTTGAGTCAGTGGTGACAAAAATGCCTTTTAAAGCTTTCCCTTATGGATTACATTCAGTCTATTGGATCTCTAATGGAAGCAAAAGAAAGCCTGCGAACGCAATTTTAAACAAGAGTAACAGACGAAATTATTGGGCCCCCCTCGTATCCCAAAAAAAAGAAGATCCTTAAATAAAATCGCTGGTACAGTTTAATATCGTATTTTAACGAGATTCTCCCCCAAACCAAATCTGACGCAGCATATAAAATGTTATTGCATTTAGCAAAACCAATTTATGAATCCGAGCCCCTGTTTCCCGCTTTTTATTTTCATGACATCACTCATCTTCGTTGATATATTAGGCTTAGGGATATGGGAGAAGGAATGCTATCTTAGTAAAATGGCGGAAAACCCTTAAACTTCATTTGAATAGGTTTTAAATTTGGACGGCTCCTATACGAAAAAGTTTCGTTTGCTTCGCGAATTTCGCAAATTGATTTCGATTTATTTTTTCTCCGCCAAAAAATGTCAAATTACGGTATGTTGCTAGTTTTGCTTTGTCGACGGCATGGGCGTAGCTGGGGAATTTTTTGTAGGGGGCAAGAGTTTTCCTAGACTGGACCAGAATTTTTCCTAGAGCAAATAGACGTTTTAATTTCGGTTATCCGAATACTGTCGATTTTTCTATGGCGGACAGTGAGCTTTCTAAGGTGGGTAGTACCCACCCTTGCCCCCCTAGCCAATTGTCAATCGTCAACAGATGAAAAATTTGCATTAAAAACAATGCCATCCAATTAATCTCGTAAAAAAAGGAAATTTGTTTTAAATCACAACGAAAAATATTTATTACCGATTGCCATATTAAAAAGGCCATAGGGGGATCAGCATGGTAAAAATGCTTTTTGTAAATATCTTAATGATATTTTATGGATATGTAGACACTATAAAAATATAAAGATCCTGAAAATTTTAGACTTTAATCTATATCAGTCTCTTTAAAAAGCCTAAATAAGTAAAAATTGGAAAATAATTTTTTTCTTTGGATTGAGTGAATCAATTATTTTGAAAATTTAGTATATTATGCAGGCGATAGAAAGCTTTTACGGACACCATGGACTAATTGGATGGAATTAAGCAATAACGTCGTAACCAACATTTAAAAAAAAATCGAGTTATTATGATGAACGTACTTAGTATTTTATGCTGCAATATATTATATTTAATTTTTCCGCTATACCGACCCTTGTGCCAATTATCTCATTTTGCAAAAACGTCGTACCTACAGTACCCACAATACCAATTATTTATTTACGTTTTGAATAGGTTCACGTTTAAGAAAATATATAAAAGTTCATGTTGATACTTCTGTTAAAGAATTAATTCTCGGGAGTGACTCATGTAGAGGACAAAATCGTAATATTAAAACCGTACTGATGTTAAAATCTATTCTTGAGAATAATAATTGCTTAAAAAGTATTGAATTAAAATTTTTAGTATCAGGTCACAGCTATTTACCAAACGATAGTGATTTTGGCGATGTGGAATGTGCACTCAAAAGACAACAAAAAATTTATACTCCGAAAGATTATGTTGAGGTGATGAGACAGTGTCAAAAAAAATCCGTTCATTATTAATTCATTACAAAAAGAAGATTTTGTTAGTGCTCAATCGATTGAAAAAAAAATTACAAATCGAAAAAAAACATTGGATGGGGAAAAGTAAATTGGTTTAACATAAGACAAATAAAAATTTTTAAGAATGAGCCTTTCAAAATTTTTGTTCAAATGTCATATAATGACACTGATAAGTATAAAAAATTACAATTAAAAAAAAAGGAAAAAATTCACTTGTAAAGAATATTTTTTCTGATAATTTGGAAATATTATGACCCAATGGTAAATCTATAGCTCAAGCTAAATTAAATGATATAAAATCGTATGTGCATCTGATTCCTGAAGTTAACCATGAATTTTACAATGATTTAATTGGTGACAATACAATAGAAGAAGATGTTGATGGATACAATGAATACTTGGATTTTCAAATAGAAGTAACTGGAGTAGCAGATGATATGAACAAAACTTGAATATTAATAACTATTTGTATATTTGTTTAATTGTTGTCTTTCATTTTGAATTATTTTTATCATAGTTAAAACAATTTTAATCAGAAACAAAATCAAAATCAAAAATTATAAAAATTTAACTGAAAATAACCAAAATTAAAATTTATAATTATTAGAGTTTAATTTTTATTTTAGTTAAGACGTTATTGCATAACGCTTTTCAAGGTACGCTCTTTATGCAAAAACGAATTAACTGTTTTTTTAATTAGTCATTTGCTTTTTTTGATATTTTAATAATTTGTACTTCTTTCTTCTAGGAAATAACATTTAAATAATTTTTTTTTATTGTTAAGTTTATTGTCATAGAAAACAAAATTAAATAAATTAAAAAACTCGTGAAATCTCGATTTTTGAATTTTGTTGGTTAAGACGTTATTGTTTAATTCCATTCAATTTTTAGCTTAATAAATTGATGGTCAAAAGAATTCTTTTCTCTTAGTTTTTCAATTTTTATTATGATCCTTTTTGAGCAAAGTTATGATTCTATCATTTTTACATTTCTTAAAAGACCTATAATCACTCAGAATTTTTTTTAATTGTACGCTGTAGTTAAAAAAAATAAAAACTATTTTTATTACTAAACAAATCAAATTTTTCAACAAATTCTACCTAAATAATTTGAAATTATACGATTATTATTACATCAATAATAAGCTGAAATGACTCTTTTACATTAGAAATTAAAAAAAAAATTGTTCTTACAATGAAATATAACCCCTATTAGAATTTAATAAAAATATAATTTGAAATAATTTGTAACTCAACTTTATTAAAATTATATTTCAGCGTATTATTTATGTAATAATAATAGTACAATTTGTAGTTATTTAAGTAGAATATGTTGAAAAATTCGATTTTTTGGTAACAAAAATAGTATTTATTTTTTTCTAACTATGGCGTACCATTAAGAAAATTTTGAAAAAATTCTGAGTGATTATAGGTCTTATGAGAATTGTAAAAATGATGGAACCATAATTTTGCTCTAAAAGTATCATAATAAAAATTGAAAAAGTAAGAGAAAATAATTTTTTTGATCATTAATTTATTAAGCTAAAAATTAGTGCATGGTGTCCGTAAAAGCTTTTTATCGCCTACATAATATACTAAATTTTAAAAATAAATGATTCACTCAATCCAAAAAAAAATTATTTCCCAATTTTTACTTATTTAGACTTTTTGAAGAGACCGATATAGATTAAGGTCTAAAATTTTCAGGATCTTTATATTTCTATAGTCTCTACATATCCATAAAATATCATTAAGATATTTACAAAAGGCATTTTTACCATGCTTATCCCCCTATGGCCTTTATTCGACCTTTAATTTTTTGAATAGAAGATTAATATAGGCAAATCCAATAAATACGACGATGTGCGCGTTCGAGCGAAAAGTGGCACATTTTTGAGCGAGGGAGGCAAATGAAGCGCGACGCGGAGCGGCGCGCTTCATTTTCCCGAGATCGGAAATGTGCCACTTTGAGCTCGAATGCGCACACTCGGTTTTAAGCAGGATTACCAAGCGTCCCGTTTTAAGAGGAAAAAAATTTGCCACGTTATATATACCCCGTACATATAATAAAGGCATTTTTACCATGCTTATCCCCCTATGACCTTTGCGCGAAGCCTTACAAATTTCGTTTGGCGCAGACGCAAAGTAATTTTTAAGCCGGCTTATTATAATTTCGGCTCATCCCCGTATTATTTATAAACGTCGATTTTATTTATGCACATATAAGATGCTCATTTTTAAATTATGGACCCCCATTTATCTCGGTCCTTAAATCGAAGCACGTTGATCTATAATTTAACAATGGAAACCCCTCCGTTCTTGGCCAATTAATCAGGGATAATTTATGATTTTCTCTAAATCGCACTTTACGAAGGCAATTCTGATTTAAACTGACAAGGATCGAAGTTAAAAATGTGGATCAGGTTAAGCGAGTCGAACGGGCACGCCAGTTTCCAAACCGCAAGACGGCGAGTCTTATTTTTCTTAAGTCGGTAGCTCCTTTAATTTGCGCGAAGAAGATGGATGCAAATTTTTCGAAGATAGGAGTATCCAATTTCAGGTTAATCCGTCAAGGTGGCAGACAGAGGCTTTAAAGTTGGATGTAATTTCTTAATCGAACGCGTTGATTAAATAATAAATGCGCTGCTGCATTTTGAACCGAATTTTTTTACGATGTCTTAATCTTATATTTTGAATAATTTTACGAAAGCCTTGGGTGCTTCGGAATTGTATAATAACACGCTGAGGCGATTAAATTTGGAAAATTAGTTTGTGTAACGATTATTTAGAGCGACCACAAAATTGTGGGATTCCAGGGTGTGATTTTCTGCATTTTTTTTTTGTTTGAAATCGACTTGTTTATTTGTTAGCCTAAAAGGTCTAGAAACCGAATTAAATTATTTGGTAAACGTACTTTGCCCATTTTCAAAAAGCCTCAAATTAAAACTACTAATTCGCAATCGAAAATTTTGGTATTTCGCTGTGCGCAGAAAAAAATTTCTCAAAATTAAACTTAGTATGTAAAATTTAATATATTTTAATTATAATCAAAAGCTTAAATAATTATAATGAGTAGTTTTTGAAAAATTAATTTTTTTTCTCGAGATACCATCAAGAGTAATCGTTTTCCCTGGAAGAAAATTCAAATCACATCAACAAATTGTTTATAATCCGAAAACTAAAAGTCCGATTTAAATGCGGTTTGCGGCAATCGAAAGAGAGATAAAATTTAGTAAATAGGTGTCTCAGCGATTTTTATTTTAATAATATTTACCATATTTAAACAAGTCCCAAATTTGTACTTCTATTTCGCAATCGAAAACGCTGCTAAATCTCTGTGCGTTGAGATAAATTTCTTAAAATTAATATTAGTATGTAAAATTTAATGTATTTCAATTAGAATTAAAAATGTAAATAATTATCGCGACTAGTTTTTGAAAAATTAATTTTTTTCTCAAAATACCAGCAAGAGAAATGGTTTTCTCTGGAGCAAATACAAATCACATCCACAAATTGTTTATAATTGGAAAATCAAAACCCCGATTTAAATGCGGTTTGCGGCAATCAAAATAGAGACAAATTTTAGTAAATAGGTGTCTCAGCGATTTTTATTTTAACAATATTTACCGTCTTTAAACAAGGCCCTAATTTATACCTCTAATTCGCAATCAAAAATTCTGCTAAATCGCTGTGATGAGATAAATTTCTCAAAATTAAACGCAGAATGTAAAAATTACATTTCAATTTAATCAAAAATACAAATAATTATCTCCACCGGTTTTCAAAAAATTAATTTTTTTTCTTCAAAATTGTAACAAGAGCAATCGTTTTCCGTGAAACAAATACAAAACCATCGATCCGATTTAAATGCGGTTTGCCCCATTCAAAAGAGTAAAAATTTTAGCAAACAGATGTCTTAAATGTTTTTTTTTTAAACGTTTTCCAATTGTATCACAAGCGCGCGAAGTTTGAACACATAATTAAAAACAAAATTCTTCTGCGCTCTTAAATTACTCGAAATTACGCTGTGTATCCAAGCAGAAAAAATCGAGAAAATTATAATAGCGAACCGATTTTATATTAAAATAGTTTTAAGTAGTATGTATTAAACTTTCCAAAGCCGTCCATTAATTAAGCATTCTTTGGCGCAAGTTCTAAGTGCAGTCTTTTATATGAGAAACTTGATGAACTCATTATTTTTTTCCCATCAGCATTTTTTAGATTACCAAACGTTTATAAACAAATTAAATACGCGAAGAAAAACATTGAAAGTTATTAAATTCCTCTTTTCAAAGGTCGCCCTATTAAATTACAAAATTTTTCGATTTTAATTAAAAGAGCAGCAAAAGAAACTACCTTTCCAGAGTTATTAAAAATGAAACGTGTAGGACATCTCGGGCACAAATATAGAAGAAAATAAATCAAAGGCCAACTTCCATTGTAGAAGAAGAAGAAGTTTTATTAAAAGTGTAACTCATCCCAAGATAACGTAACCTTAGTCTCTTAAGCAATTTGCTGATTCTGGTGTGTTTGTGTCTGCGTCTGCGAAGGTATTGCATTATTCCTGCCAACAAAAGACCTTTTGTAACAGCACACGTGCAATTTTCAATAAAGACGTAATCTCAATTACAAGAAAACGAATAAGATTAATCTTTTATGCGGCGGGCGCTGCCTCCGAGCAAAAAAAATTAATGCTGTTTTGACTACTGAATCACGATTCCTCCTACCTTTTTTGTAAGTTATTGGATGCGCCGATGCAAGATAACAATGTTTCTCTGTGCTGGGTTCTTTACAAAATTCAAAAAAAAAAAAACAACTTAATTGATATCTCGTGTCGGAAGATGTATTTTTAAAACGGTTAAATCATTGTTAAAAAAAAAACCTGTTTTTATATTAACTTTCGGGCGAATAAAAAGAACAATTTTCTGCAAATCTACAGGAGGAACTTTTCTTATTTTTTTATCGTGTTGTAATTCTTTGGCCGTTAAAGTATTTTAATTTTGTCAGTTTTCAAAAATAAATAGTCAAAGAATTTAGTTTACAAAATTAATTTACGATTTAATTAAAAAGAAATTTGGCATTTTGGCTCCAACTGGGTGTAAACAAAAGTGTGTGCAGATTTTGATTCTGCGCCGTTTTTACCGATATTTAAAAAATAAGCGAGATGTGAATTTTTTAAGATTAAATCACGTAAAATAAAAATAAATAAATAATAAAATACATCAAACAGTTTTGAATTTCGTTTTCTCAAAAATTTACCTTATTAGCTTTTTACGTTAGTTTTAGACTCAGTTTATTCAAAAATCTGACGATTTGGATTCTGTGCCATTTTTACTGATATTTCAAAACATAAACAAGTTATGAATATTTTAAGATCAAATAATGTAAAAAAATCCAACGCTTTTTGTCAAAAATCTATGGTTAATTTTGAAAATTAAAAATATTAGCAAAATTTACATTTTGAATGTTTGAAGCGCGTTTTTCTCGCAGGTTTAACATTGGCCCCTATTAATTTTTTGGCTGATTTTACGCTCAGATAAACGAGCTTTCAGAATTCAAAAAGTTTGTAAAGATCCGTTGGCAAATAACCGAGCTACGATTTTTAAATTGAAAATTTAAAAAAAATAAATTACAAATTGGACTCTTCGAACCCGTTTTCTCGAAAATTTCAAATAGCACGTCTATGGTTTTTTCACCCTATCCGAAGCCAAATAAGTCTGGCAAATTGAAATCTGTATAGTTTTTAAAGGTCCGTTTCCACAAATAACGGCGCTACAATTTTTTTTTTTACTAAGCGTTTTTAAGATTTTTCTTCGAACTTGCGCTTTTCGAACGATTCCTAATCAATTGATTTTAATTAAAATTGCTTTCCACGACATTTAAATAAAAATAAAACGGCGGGACACGTGCTCCAAGGACCAACAATTCATATTGTTTACATTCGTTCTAATTTATCAATTAAAGGCAGAACGATAGCTAATTCGTTCTGATTGAATTTAATGCTCAAAGGTCATAAGCCAACTGAAGTTTCTTTTATAGTGTCTGTTGTCGTTACATAAAACTTAGATTTGAATGTCATAAAATCTAAATTAATTTACAGCAAGCGTAAACAAAGCATGGGAATTTTTTTACCTTGGATTGTGTTCGGAATTGGAACACCACGACCACCTGCCTTTTTTTCCTGTTATCTAAACACATTCTTGTGACTTTCTCATTATTGTTGCATTATGCAAGAACATCATTGTGCATCCTAATTCCGGGCATTACCTTATCACATGCGACGTCACAACCGGAGATTTGTGAGAAAACATCGGATAAGCACACCGAACGCCACTTCCAATAAATTTCCAGCTCTCAATTGGATTTTTCGACTTGAGAAGAAGACGAAAAAAGATAATCTTTTTGCAAAAAAAAAATGAAAGCTCAAAGGGAGCATCGGAAGTAGATTCCGTTGTGCGCTCTAATTAAATTAATTTTTATTCACTTCCGTTTGGGCTTTGAAGTGCTCAAAAAGCTACTACCAGCCCGTCCTTTTTTAATTTTACTACAAACTCTACGATTTTCGAGTGCGTTTTCGAAAGTCGCGTTCCGCTCGAAACGATGGTACTCAAAACTAGCGCCCGAAGCGAAACTGGTCTACTTTTTAACATTTCTTGCTCTTAAATCGAGCCGTACATCAGCAAATCGAAGATTCGTTTCATCTCGTTCGGAGGAAGAAGGATGCCAGATCCAGAGCTATAATCGGCCGGATAAAAATGTAAGTCGCAAGTGGATGACCACTTAAGTAATGCAAGCATAATTGACAGGCAGCGGTCCAAAAGAAGGATGTAAACAGCTATGGGTGAGCTCCTCGCTCTCTGTCTCGATCATTACTTGCAAGGACTACACCTCTGCCCCGGTCATATCCTGTTTTTAATTGTAACTTTTCGCTGTCTTTTATTATTTTATCTGAGTTCGTTCGTTCATTAAGCGAATGCCGTTAGTGAATAATTGTCGGGCAGAAAACGAGCTTTTCACGTGGAAAACTTCTAAGAAAAAACTCAGAATGTGATTCGTTCTTTTTTGAATCGTAAACGTTTAATGCTTGTGCCAATAACTACGGTTGAGGCTCGATAACCGGGGCGCCTCGGTACCCTCATGGTAAATACAGTAAAACCTCGATTATCCGGACCTCAGTCATACGGATTCGCGATTATCCGGATTGTCAACCGCGTTCGTTTTTTCCTGTTAAAACAGGACACTTCGTAATCGTGCTTAAAACCGAGTGTGCGCATTCGAGCTCAAAGTGGCACATTCCGATCTCGGGAAAATGAAGCGCGCCGCTTCGCGTCGCGCTTCATTTGCCTCCCTCGCTCGGAAATGTGCCACTTTGAGCTCGAATGCGCACATCCTCGTATTTATCGGATTTGCCTATATTATTATTTTATTCTTCAATTGAAAAAAATTAAAGTCGAATAAATTAGATCTATTTTTTGTTTGAAAAAGGTTAGATATTTTATTCCTTTTGTTAAGTTTTCATGGTGATCTTCGCACGCCTAATTGTAGCGAGCTAAATAAAAATATTTCCGAGTGTACTTTCAAATGTTTACTAATTCGCGTTTTTGATTAATTAAAATTGTATATGAGTCAAATTTTCTGAAGTGGGCCACTGAAAATCAACTAGTTGATTTTTATATCATCTTTTGTATTTTGCTGAAGGTTTATATTTCAAAATTAATGTCTCCAAATATTTTTGGGTAATTTTCATTTTTCTGAAAATTATAAAGAAACTAGTTTTAAGGCGCATTTTGTATACACTGTTGTAATTAGACTTCATTTATAGATTAATTAATTTTTTAAATATAAAAAATATTTATATGTTACATAGGTGGTGCATCACAATTTTAGAATGACTTGGATGGGATATGTTAAAAAAAAGATGGAGAAATAAGAGTCAAAATTCGAAAAAGAGTTAAAGTATTTTTTTTCATGTACGATGAAGTCTCCCTTCTAGTCTAGCTTAAAAGTACTAAATTAAAAATGTGGTTTTTGGTAAAAATACCCTACTGTAATTTTTAATTAAAAGAGAGGCGAGAAGTGGTACATTTAGTTCAGTTTGATTTAATTAATATTATTTGTAAAAGAGAAGAATAAGATAGGCAAATTCAATTATTAAGGAGTATGTGCACTTTCAAGCGAAAACTTTGTCCGAATAAAAAATCTGGATTTGAAGGATTTGTTATTAATATAGTCGAATTCAATTAACACGAAGATGTGCGCATTCGAGCGAAAAGTGGCACATTTCCGAGCGAGGGAGGCAAATGAAGCGCGACGCGGAGCGGCGCGCTTCATTTTCCCGAGATCGGAATGTGCCACTTTGAGCTCGAATGTGCACACTCGGCTTTAAGCACAATTCACAATGATCAATTTACTTTTAATTTTACCTAAACATTTTATGATTCTATTTGGTATTTTTTACTGTTGATTTTATAATTAATAATTATTTATTTCGTTTATTTTGTAAATAAATACCTAAAAAGGTAAAATTGTTTTTTTTTCAATTATCCGGATGAGCTGCAACATTAATTAGTCCGGATAAACGACTTTCCACTGTACATATACAGTAGAACCCCGATTATCCGAACTCCGGCTATCCGGATCGGAAATGTATAAAGTATGTGATAAAAGACAAAAAGACGAGTGAGTGACCGATTTGTTGCATCTAAAGCTATTTTTATATAAAAGAATAGTAAAAATAGAAAAACAAATTAATAAATCAAAAACAACCATTACAGTTGCCATGAGATACTATTTTTGTCTATGAATTAATGCAAATATTATCGCCATTTGGTCATAAGCGTTTGTAAAAGTATAAAATCCAGTAAATGACCTTTTTGTCTAAATGTTGACCGAGGTATAGCCCATTGAATGACCGATTAATTAATGCCCTATTAAAAACAAATTTTGTAATCTTTATTTACTGGCTGAAGTTGTGGCCAAAGCAACTCGATAATTCAAATCGGATTTGAACAATTACTTCTTCGGGTTTTTGATTTATTTGATGTCGCCCTCCGCCGTAGATCTCCCCCGAAGCTCGTAGATTCTAATTTGGTCCGATTTAGCTCGTCGAGATATAAATCATCGGTGCATAAAAATTACCGATACTCGCGTATCGATTGAGCTTATAATTTAGAATGATGGACGAAAGTTAAGTGAAAGCAATAATTTATTAAACATCCACGTCGACGGCGGAAATATGTCAGCTCAATTTTACGTTTTGACGTTGACAATGCGCGTTTTATAATTGGCACGAATCAAAATCGTAGGATTACGCCTTCGACGACGATCCCACGCTAATTTCTTCTCATTTTGACGAAGATCGTCCTTTTTTTGCCTTGTAAATGTCTTTTTAATATTAATCTAAAATGTTTCTTGGGTGCCTTAAGAAAAAATTGGCGATATTCTTGTGCGAATTTGAGCCGAAAATATTCCCCAGTCAAAATAAAAATTTATTACGTTCTATTTACGTAGTATTTACGTTACAGCAACAGTGCTGCATCACAGCCGTTTCGCGGACAACACCGCTGCACCCCAAAATTTAATTTCTTCAATATTAATTTTTCTGTCTAATAAATTAAAATTAAATTTGTGTCATTCGTATTTTTATCAGCTGTGGTGCAGGGATGGTGCAGCTGTGGTGCAGCGGTGGTGCAGCGGTGGTGCAGCGGTGGTGCAGCGGTGGTGCAGCGGTGGTGCAGCTATATATCATTTATACCAACGTTCTTCAGTTTTTTAAAAATAACATTTGTTAGAAAATTAAAATTTTCGATTTTAGAATAAAGATATTGAATGAGCTGAGGTTCGACGACCCGTTACATTATATTGTTATGCGAACTCCGGCAACTGGACCTTCCGGATCGAGTTTTTGACTCGTCCCCATGCACGGGACCAGTTTTTTTCCTATTTTATTGCACATTCGTTTAGAATTCGGCGATTTCGCGAAACGACGAATAGAAACGCGAAAGTTTACTGCACTTTAGGAATTTTTGTCGCCAAAATAGCTGCCAAAAATAAAAACCGGTAAGCCACACGAAGAGACACTCGATTAGCAAAAAATGCATTTCGTTTCGTGGTGTGGGCCGAACCTAGCAAATTCTTTATGCTTAATTAATACTTTTAAAGAATCGATATAAATTGTTAAATTGATGGCACGTGGGGGTACTTAACGAATTTTTGCGGAAGACCCAAAAGAATGGCTTTTCGAGCAGTTTTAATCGATGCATTTCGCTTTCTATTTTAAAACAATTAAAATTAAACTTTCGAGTTACAAAAAAGTTAAATTATAAGAGCCGGACTAAGAATTTACAAGAAGTAAATTGAACGGAAGAATTCGTGACAGAACTTGATTTTCGAAACACATCGAAAGCAAAATAGAGATTTGTAATCCTTAAGACTTTTTTTATAAAACAAATCCCAAATCCACAAATCTCATTTTAGAAGTTTTTTTTTTGAATAAATCGCGCTAAAGGTAAGAGACCCCCCCGCGCATCTTGCTCGCAATATCTTACTTTTAATGGAATTCTTTTGTAAAAGGAAATTCTTGAGATTCTTCGAAAAAAAGAAAAGAAACTAATTGTGCCATTTGTGTCGCAATAAAATCGAGAAAAAATTGTAAAGGACGGACTTGATCTGTTGTCGAATCTTAAATTTGATTGCCTCCAATCTCATTGTTGTTAAAAATGTCGAAAAAAGTAACCATTCTCGTATAAGCCTCGGACCTTTTTATCGGACGAAATTTACATATAATTTAAGATTAGCTAATTCCGTATTCAAATAAAAACCAAACTAGTTTGGTGTAATCTGAATCAATTAAATAAATTACGGAGTCCTAAATCTGATCGATATAAAACTCGGGTCCCCCCAGATTTTTTTTTTTTAAATAATAATTTACAACTAATCTGGGTGCTTATGGAAAACGTACGATTTCCTGTGCACATGCCTAATTTCTTATTTATTTGCCGCGTTTTAAATACGAATCCTTTTCGGCGGTCACGAAATAAATTCTAACGCGCCGCAAATAAAATAAAAATTTTACGTTGTCGTTGTTGGGCGCATCCGGACCTTCGGTTTATTATAATACATTTGTAATTCAATCTCTTCCGTGGGGGGTATTTAAAAGATATTCAGGTTTTTGGGTTAATGCGAAACCACCTTATACGTAGCAAAAGTTGAAAATGTCAACTAAAAATGTAGGAAACATAAAAACTTAACAAATAAGGTTAATGGAGAGCGCAACATACGGAATGCAAATTTCCGCACCGTAAACATACAATCGAAGATGGAAAAAAGCGACATTAATAACGCTTTATTCTAATCGACACGTTGTTTACGCGTAAATTCTTTAATTGTTATTGACGTGGACTTGATGGAATTTTTTTTAATGGGTGACCCTCTCGAAGACACTATTAATTTATCGAGTACCCAAAATGAAGAGCTCGATTTCAAAAAACAAAATAACAACCGCCAATTTGAATACTTTATTAAATGACTTTGGAAGTATTCGAAAAGAATTCTTAAAAGTTTCAGGTCAAGAGTTGATTATTATTGAAACACAAAGAATTTTTATTTACTTTTGTGGTGCTTATGGAAAAAAATAAAAAGTTTTTGGATGATTGGCGTCGTTAAAGGCAAAGTTTCGGGGGTAGGTGTACACTGCTTGATGTTGGAAGTTTTAGAAAATAAACAAATTAGTATTTGATGACATTATATGTGGCATAATTGATCTTAAGAAACTTCATCGTTTACCCTTAATTATCTTCGGCTGATTGCTGTAATGTGCTCTATTAAAGTGCTTCGAACGTATTCGAATGCTTTGCGCGTTATTTAGATACAATTACACTAATATTAAAGAGATTTATTGCTCATTAAATTATACCTGAGGAAGCATCAAACTTTCGTACTTAATTACGAGGGATAAATAAATCAAGCGCTCACGATCTATCTTTGAAAATTACGATTTATTATTTTTTTTTAAAAATAATGTAACTGTACATAGTTTTTACTAAAATGAGATCAATTTGTGTAATTGTTTTATTGGTATAAGTATTTTCTTAGTAACTATTAGAAATCCTACATTTTACGTTAAGAAATTATTTGCCCTTGTGTTATTTTTGATTTTTGGGTCGAAGCTTTTAAGAAAAAAAATCTTAATTGTTTATTGGTAATTACAATAAACAAGAAAAAGAATTAAAAAAATCTTGAATAGCTATCAAAGGCAGAAATTATTTATTTCCCATTCGATTTGTTAGAATTAAAACTGAAAAATATAAGATTTGAAAAATTTAGCAAAACGGCCGTTTTTATAATTTATAATTGTTTATTGGTAAATACTATAAACCAGAAAAATAATAAAAAAATTCTTGTATATCTATCACAGAATGAAATTATTCATTTCCAATTGGATTTGTTAGAATTGAAACTGCAAAATATAAGATTTAAAAAATTTGCCAAAACGGCCGTTCTTTTAATTATAATTGTTTATTAGTAATTACTATAAAGCAGAAAAATATTTAAAAAATTCTAATATAGCTATCACAGATAGAAATTATTCATTTCCAATTGGATTTGTGATAGTTAAAAATGCAAAATATGAGATTTCAAAAATTGGCCAAACTGACCTTTTTTATGCTTTTTAATTGTTTATTGGTAATTACTATAAACCAGAAAAATAATAATATAATTCTTGTATAGCTATCAAAGACAGAAATTATTTATTTCCAATTGGATTTGTTAAAGTTAAAACTGCAAAATATGAGATTAAAAAAAATTGTCAAAACGGCCGTTCTTATTGTGTATAATTGTTTATTGATAAATACTATAAACCAGAAAAATTATAAAAAAATTCTTGTATAGCTATCACAGACTGAAACTATTTATTTCCAATTGGATTTGTTAGAGTTAAAACTGCAAAATATGAGATTTAAAAAATTTGCCAAACCGGCCGTTATTATGCTTTATAATTGTTTATTGGTAATTACTATAAACTAAAAAAATAATAAAAAAATTCTTGCATAGCTATCAAAAGCAGAAATTATTTATTTTCCATTCGATTTGTTAGAATTGAAACTGCAAAATATAAGATTTAAAAAATTTGCCAAAACGGCCGTTCTTTTAGATTATAATTGCTTATTAGTAATAACTATAAAGCAAAAAAATATTTAAAAAATTCTAATACAGCTATCACAGATAGAAATTATTCATTTCCAATTGGATTTGTGATAGTTAAAAATGCAAAATATGAGATTTCAAAAATTTGCCAAACTGACCTTTCTTATGCTTTTTAATTGTTTATTGGTAATTACTATAAACCAGAAAAATAATAAAATAATTCTTGTATAGCTATCAAAGACAGAAATTATTTATTTCTAATTGGATTTGTTAAAGTTAAAACTGCAAAATATGAGATTAAAAAAAATTGTCAAAATAGCCGTTCTTATTGTGTATAATTGTTTATTGATAAATACTATAAACCAGAAAAATTATAAAAAAATTCTTGTATAGCTATCACAGACTGAAACTATTTATTTCCAATTGGATTTGTTAGAGTTAAAACTGCAAAATATGAGATTTAAAAAATTTGCCAAACCGGCCGTTATTATGCTTTATAATTGTTTATTGGTAATTACTATAAACTAAAAAAATAATAAAAAAATTCTTGCATAGCTATCAAAGGCAGAAATTATTTATTTTCCATTCGATTTGTTAGAATTGAAACTGCAAAATATAAGATTTAAAAAATTTACCAAAACGGCCGTTCTTTTAGATTATAATTGCTTATTAGTAATTACTATAAAGCAAAAAAATATTTAAAAAATTCTAATATAGCTATCACAGATAGAAATTATTCATTTCCAATTGGATTTGTGATAGTTAAAAATGCAAAATATGAGATTTCAAAAATTTGCCAAACTGACCTTTCTTATGCTTTTTAATTGTTTATTGGTAATTACTATAAACCAGAAAAATAATAAAATAATTCTTGTATAGCTATCAAAGACAGAAATTATTTATTTCCAATTGGATTTGTTAAAGTTAAAACTGCAAAATATGAGATTAAAAAAAATTGTCAAAATGGCCGTTCTTATTGTGTATAATTGTTTATTGATAAATACTATAAACCAGAAAAATTATAAAAAAATTCTTGTATAGCTATCACAGACTGAAACTATTTATTTCCAATTGGATTTGTTAGAGTTAAAACTGCAAAATATGAGATTTAAAAATTTGCCAAACCGGCCGTTCCTATGCTTTATAATTGCTTATTGGTAATTACTATAAACTAGAAAAATAATATAAAATATTTGCATAGCTATCAAAGACAGAAATTATTTATTTCACATTAGATTTGTTGGAATTGAAACGGTTTTTTTAAATTAATTTTCCAGCGATTTCCAAAAGTGCCAAACACAAACATTCTAAAAACGACGCACATAAAAAAGCACAACACACCTAAAAAACATAAACAATAATCATAAACAGCTCGTCTCGAGCAAAATCAATTTAGCCTAAAAGTGTGATAACCAAAGTACTCCTCTCTTCCCATCAGCGAAAAAAGAAAATTTAATAAGCTATTCCGGGGTCCCACAAAAAATTCCATTAAGTGCCTTAAGAATGAAAAATACCTGTTGATCTCGCTCTTTTAATCAGCAAAAAAACAAAAATCCTTGCAGACGAATTCCTTGTCAGATTAAAACTTTCAGATGTGCAATCGGCAAGATTAATGTCAACATTCAAGAATAAAAACCCATCGACATCGCTGCTCTCGCGACCCAACCATTCGATTGACCCAAATAAAGAAGGGAAGCAATGGTTCGTTCGGAACAATTCGGATAATTGTAACGCATTATCAAAATTTAAATGGTTCGGCGTGTGTGGTGTACACCCCCAAATGTATTTTCCAACATTATTGGAATTCTTGGGCGCATCGTAATAGGGCCTCGATTCGAATACGTATTATCTTAAATTGCTCTTCTACCAACTTACATGACCCCTCTGCCTTTTATTAAACGAATCGTTAATTAGAACTAACCCAAAACGTGAACTTGATCGATCCTCTCACAAATTGATTCGGACTCTGAATTTTTAATTTAGTTTCCTTTCCGTTTTTGACTAATCATTTTTTTTGTCCCACGCACGAAGTTATAATCGAGATATGAATTAAAAAGGTAGCTACCCTAATGATAAGTAGGTTTTTTCTTTGGATTAGCATTCAGCCCGCAGCTCCGTTATTAAGTGTGCGCGAATGACTTGGAGAATGTCTCTTAAACGTATGCAATAAATTAATGGAATAAATGAGAAAATTGTAGAATCGACTAGAACGACATATAGCAATGTCACGTACGTCACGACACGCCCTTACATATTGCTAAAGTAATTATTAGGATACCAACTAAGTAATTAAGCGAGTTTGTGGAAGCAAACACATCTGTTTCAATATGTGAAGTACATAATTTCCGAGTCCATTGTCATACTATAATTTAATAATAAAATCGAGCGATCAACCCCTTCTTCAAATCTGTCGTTTTTTTTTAAATTAGTTAATTGCTCATTTATAACAGGCGAATCAATTAATCGGTCATTCACTGGGCTATACCACGGTCATTATTATTATTTTTTCATCTAAATAGTACTGAATGCAACAAATCGGTCATTCACTAGACGTTTTACGCTATTTTGCTTTAAAAAACTCAATTTCAAAAATACAGGTTTTCTTTTGTGTTTTAAAACCAAAATTTTTAGAAAATAAATCTCGCTGATTGAGCATACATTTTTGAAGTAATCCAACGAAATTTAGATTGATTAGTTTAGTTGACTTTAAATATTTTACGAGCCATTCAATTTCCAAAAAAAATGTGAGATCGAATTTCAAGTTTTCTGCAGCAACAAGATTAAATTTTTGATTTAATTTAAAAAAAAATTTAGGCATCTACTTTTCTTGTTTTCAAAAAAATTTATAATTTGAAAAAAAAACATAATTTTTTCGATTAATTTTATAACAGAAAACTTTTAAATAATTTAATAAAAGAGGCTAAAATTAGAGTTCTCCAATTGTATCCTCGGATTTTTAAATAATTACAGTCGAACCTCGATAAGTTAAACCTAAGGAGACACAAAACAGGATTCGAGTCATCAAAAAGATGTTTTTAAAAATTCCGCTTTAAATAAGTCCCTGCCATTGGCCCATTTTGGATAGATCATAATGGCCGCTAATTAATTAACCAATCAGAACAACTTAATACCTTCATAACCATAGTTACATTATAAATTTCGGAACCATATATTTTGAAACGATTTTAAATCGACGATTTAAATTAAAAAGCTTCAACTGTAATGGTTGTTTTAGCTTTATTAATTTGTTTACTATTTTTTTTTATATTAAAGCAGCTCTCGGTGCGACAAATCGGTCAATCACTGGACGTTTTACCCCTTGCGTTTACCGTTCGGAATTTATTTCGAACTTTTATCTTTCGATATTTAACTTGGAAATAAGCCAAGAAGTTAAAAGTAATTAAAACTAGTCGGATCGTCTTCTGTGCAGAGATCTTAATCCGAATTAAGACGACTCGCTGGGTACATACTGATTTCGAAATTGCATTGCGCCGAGACATAATGAAGCAGTTTCGAATTTTGATTTTTGCGCGGAAAGGGGGAGAAAAAATTAAAATCCTACCTTGGCTGTTGTGGCTCGTAGTTAGATGATTGCTGTTATCCCATTAAGCTCCAAAGGATTAACGAAAAGTTCCGCACTTGAGGTCCTTCACACACACACACTAACACTTTTTCGAGATCCTGCAACAAAAAAATCGATTTAGTTTTAAATACAAAATACAATCAATTTAAAAATTAAAATTTGTTTACAAAAGGAAAAATGTAACATCATTTTTTTGCAAAAAAAATAATGAGCCATCCCAAAATTTGGAATGTTTTTATTGTCACTTAAGAACATTGCAATTTTTTTGATTTTGATTGTATAAAACTTGAAAACTATTTTTTTTTAATTTTTTAGACACGTATTTGGTTATATTTCGTTTTTTTTAGACTAGTGAGAACCGCAATTAAATTATATTTGTAGTTTTTTTGGTATAAACAATTTTCTACCAGAAGCTGTATTTTTTTCAATTAATTTCGGTTCTTTATCGACATTTTAGAAAAAAAATTATTTCTCAAAAACAAACAGCTATATGTAAATGTCCTTTCGTGCAAGGTAGAAGATACTAATTCTACACGTTGTTCCAAAATTTGAAATATATTTATGAAAGCATAAGAGCATGGCAATTTTTTTAATTTTGATTTTGATTTTATAGCTTGAACTTTGCGTTTTTGTAAAACAATTAAAAAGTGCATTGCGACAAAAACGCCAAGACACCTATTTAGTTAAATTTCTTCTTCTTTCGATTCGTCAAAGCCAAATTTAAATTAAATTTATAGCTTTCCCGATATAAACAATTTTTCCGCGAAGTGCTATATTTATTTGCTGAAGGACCGGAATATTTTTACAAAACCATAAGTTCATGGCAACTCTATTTTTTTTATTTTGTTTAAAACTACGTTTTCGTAAATAATTTTAAAAAAATCGTCAAGACACTTATTGACCTAAATTTCCCTCTTTTGCGATTGCCAAAAACCAGATTAAAAATATTTTTTTTAGTTTTCTTGTTATAAACAATTTTTGCATACGATCCGATGTCCATTTAGTGTTTCGACGTTTCGAAAATCAAAGATAGATATAATATTTAATTTAATGAATTGATATTCGATTGGCTGCGAATTGAAAATCGTCAAACGCAACTGAAGAAAAATAATTGCGTTTCATGGAATGCGCTAATTGACCTCGGAAAATTAATTGAATTGTTAAAAGAGCAGTTACGAATTACATTACGACGAAACGGGCGAGTTGTTTTCAAAATTTTATTCCCAATTAAGATCAAAATAGGACTTGGAGCGTTTTTCGTCGTCGTCGTCGTCGTCGCCGAAGAACAACACCAATTTCGTTCGGAGCGTTTTTCGACGAATTTCCAGAAAAGCGATATCGGCGTATACATTTCGCCAAACTTTCCAAATAAAGTTATTCTGTATTATATCGCGACAAGTATTCAATTTAAATTCAATTTCTTATCTTTTTATTTAACGCTTACGTCGCGAGGCCGCGTGTGCGTCTGCAAATTGTTTCCTCGTCAAAGAAACAATTCGTCGTCGAATCTTCAAAAACAATTTCTGCGTTCGCAATAAATCAAATTCGCATGCGGTTTTTATGTGAAAACTTTATATCTTTTCGACACCTGTCATTTGGATATCCATCGATCACGCAACGCACACGCACATACGTCCTTTTTACCGACGGCATACCAAAGAGCTCCAAGTCGAATTTAGGGCGACCGATTTTATGGGAGACACTATTGGGAAGGACCGACAAAGAAAAACTCTTCTCCTAAAAACGCTATTGCGGCCGACTTTGTTCTTTGATTATGAGAACGTCGTACGTGCCTACGAGATTTGTCGCTTTTAAAAGATTTAATGTGAAAATTGCATTCGCCACTTTTTACTGCTGGAATTCCGGTATAAGTGTCAATGCTGTTCTACGGTCAGCTGCTCTTCGATAGTTGTTTATTTTTTATTTTCTTCTCTCGAGCAGCGGGGCACGTAATGGCGCCTTCTTATGCAGAGTTTTTCGGTGAGAAAATCGATTAACGCATTAGATTTTTAAAGTTATACTTCTTGCGAGAAAACTAATAAATCGAAAAAAATACACTTTGACTCACAAAAGTGATCGTAGCGCCCTGATTTACGATCCGATCATTGAAAACGATTCGGATTCGGAATCGCAAGGCTTTTTTCCATAAGACACGTGCAAAATTGGTATAGGGCCCAATGTTAATTTTTCGAGTAATTAAGGAATGAAGATTGAGGTTTATTTTTACGATAAAAAAATTGTAGAGCCGTTTTTTGTGAACGGAGCTTTAAAAACTATAGAGATTTGGATTTTCCAGACATGGATACAATCGACCCCCAAAGTTTACCACCTTAAGGGATGGTTTTAAGGTTTTACATGCTTAACGCTTTCAAATAAAAAATTGTTTGAAAAAATATCCATTGCAAATGTGTGAAACGGTAAAACCATCCCTTAGAAATATTTTTCCAAAAAAACAAATAAATACAGGTATAGGGGTGATCATTTGAGCTACCTCCCTTGTTATTAAACCAAATTGCCATAAGGCCTTGTACATAACAATTTGGATATGCCTTATAGTCGTAAATGCCCTACTAATGCCCTTCAAACTAGACCCAGATTTTTAACATGCATTAAAGCCAGCAAAAAGCGTGACACACGTGTGGCTCACGGACGTTGTAAGACATAGAAATAGTTCTCAACACACCCCAGAAACGCGGCCCACCAGTTTGGGTATCACTGGATTAAAAACTTACATTAAGTCCCGTTCATTCGCATTTAAATCTCTTCGCAAAATTATTTATTGCATAAGACACAGTAAAAATTCAAAAAACAATGGTACATATTCATATTAAATAAAGACACAACAAATTATTTATTATCATTAAATAATAAAAAAAAAAACATTGTAAACTATTTTGAAAATGTATGGTAAATACCTTAGAACAGAAGCCCGCTTCGATTTTCCAAAGTCCGAAGAAACCGGCAATGGCAAGGAGAGACCCCCCACGAAGCCCGGAACGACAGGAAAACACAAATTTGATCGTACCACTTTAAAATGCACCGACGTTCTAAGTAGGGAATTACGTAAGCAGGCGAAAACGATGCGTCACGACGCTCAACCAATAGGAAGCGCTTAGCAACTTCGAACTCATGTAAATATGCAACACTTTCACCGATTTAAGCACCTCTAATAATTTTCGTCTGCAATGAGTGGGAGGGAGAGGGAAATACTTTTAGGCAATTCTGAGTGCGATAGAAGATATTATACGACTTTAACATTGGGAAATGAAATCAAAATTATATGCAAAGCAATTTTTGAATTAATAATAATTTTTTATGATAAATAAAATCTGATTTTTGGTGGATATTTCTACGCACCCCAAACCGACATAACCGGAGCCATTCTTTCCGGCTCCCCCTTCAACCCCCAAAATTTCCGAAAAAACTAAATAAATTGCATAAAATGCACTTTGATCACAAAAACAATAATTGCGCCCTTATTGTCGATCAGATCATTAAAAACGACACGTATTCGGAATCTTGAGGCTTTTTTACATAAGATCCATGCAAAATTGGCATAGGGCACAATGTTAATTTTTCGAGTAATTAAGTGTTGAAGTTTTAGGTTTATATTTGTAGCACAGAATTTGCGTTAAATAAATTGTACCGCCCTTATTTCTATAAGAATCTTTAAAAACTATACAGATTCGGATTTTCCAGACTTTTTGGCTTCGAATAGGACTAAAAGACCATAGGCATACTGTTTTAAATTTACGAGAAAAACGAGTTCGAAGAGTTCGACTTCTAATTAATTGTTTCTAAGTTTCCACTTTGAAAAATCGTAGCTCGATTATTTGTTAACTGATCTTCAAAAACTTTTCAGATTCCAAAAGGCCGTCGATCGGAGCGTAAGATCAATCAAAAAAATCAATAAAGCCCAATGTGAAATCTGTGAGAAAAACGCGTTTGAAACTTTCAACCGGCACAATTTTCGAGGGAACTAAATAAATCGAAAAAAATACACTTCGACTCGCAAAAACAATCGTACCGCCCTCATTTTCAATCCCATAATTAAAAACCACCCAGATTGGAAATCCTGAGACTATTTCCCATAGGATACATGCAAAATGGGCATACGGCACAATGTTAATTTTTCGAGTAATTAAGGGGGGAAATTTTAGATTAATTTTTGAAAACAAAATTTTACGTTAAAATGTAATGCTAAAAGAATCAGTCATGTTATTCTAGAATTTTCTATAATTGACCGTATGATAATGGCAGGTAAAAAGCGTGGATAAGATATTCGGTCGACTTGTGTCTATTTTGATAAGATTTAATTCACCGTTCTATAAATACACATTAAATAAAATGATTCCAGAACATTATACAGGGCGTTCCAATAGTTTGACTCGATCATTAAAATACAGCCTTTTGGTATTTTTTTTTAAATGCAACTATTAAAAATAATTAAATTTGTTTCTCCCACGTTTAAATAAATTGATCCACAAACTCTTATTAAACATTGGGAAATGAAATCAAAATTATGTGCAAAAGAATTTTTGGATTGATCATAATTTTTTATGATAAATAGTATCTGATTTTTGTTGGACGTTTCTATAGACCCCAAACCGACATAGCCGGAGTCATTCTTCCCTGCTCCCTCTTCAACCCCCAAAATTTTCGAGAAAACTAAATAAATCGCCTAAAATGCACTTTGACTTACAAAAACAATCGTAGGGCCCTTATTTTGGTTCCGATCATTAAAAACGACCCCTATTCTGCATCTTGAGGCTTTTTTACATAAGATACATGCAAAATCGGCATAGGGCACAATGTTAATTTTTTGAGTAATTAAGGGTTGAAGTTTATGTTCAAATTTGTAGCACAGAATTTGACGTTAAAAAAATTGTAGCGCCCTTATTTCTTAAAGGATCTTTAAAAACTATACAGATTCGGATTTTCCAGACTTTTTAGCTTCGGATAGGTCCAAAAAACCATAAGAGTGCTGTTTGAAATTGTCGAGAAAAACGGGTTCGAAAAGCCCGACTTGTAATTAATTTTCCCTAAATTTTTATTTTATTTTGATAAATCGTAGCTCGGGGATTTGTGAACCGATCTTTAAAATATTTTCAGATTCTGAAATACCACTTATTGTAGCGTAAGATCAACCAAAAAAATTAACAAGGTCCAATGTTAAGTTTGGAAAAAAACACGGTTGAACTTCTCAAAACGTAAATTTTGGTAAAATTGATAATTTTTAAATTGCTTTAACTCCGCCGTCTTTGGCAACCGCTGGCTTAAATGATATTCATAAAAGTCATTATAAGTGCATAAACTATTATGTACTTGATTTTTAGTGGCCCACTTCATAAAATTTGATACATATATAATTTTAATTAATCAAAAATGCGAATTAGTAAACATTCCAAAGTACACCTAAAAATATTTTTATCAAGCTCGCTACAATTAGGCGTGCGGAAAAGCAACATGATAACTTATCCAAAAGAATAAAATCTATAACCTTTTTCAAACAAAGAATAGATTTAATTTATTCGACTTTTAATTTTTCGAATTGAAGAATAAAATAATAATATAGGCAAATCCAACAAATACGAGGATGTGCGCATTCGAGCGAAAAGTGGCACATTTCCGAGCGAGGGAGGCAAATGAAGCGCGACGCGGAGCGGCGCGCTTCATTTTCCCGAGATCGAATGTGCCACTTTGAGCTCGAATGTGCACACTCGGTTTTAAGCACGATTACGAAGCTTTCCGTTTTAACTAGAAAAAACTTGGTCAAATTGTTAGGTAGGGGAAGGTGGCCTAAAGCGGGTAGGTTAAGGTTCATCGATTAATATGAACCACTTTGGCTAAAAAAAGTGTTTATTTTTTAGATTTACGTAATACAATTATTAAACTTTAATTTAAAAAAAAAAAATTACATTTTTGCTTTAATTGTAGAAATAAATTCAAAAATATAAACTGTCAGAAATTAACCGCTTTTCCCGACAGTGGGGCCTAAAGCGGGTAGGCTCTTATAAACCAATCGGATTAATCAAAACCTTTGAAAAAAATTATCTACACTTGACATGTTCTTGACAGTAACATTAGTATTAAGTTATATTAAGCATTTTCATATTATAACTGCTAATTTGTTCCAATCTTAATAAAACTTCGGTTTGCCATTGTTTTTAAATCTTAATTGCTTCAACGCTTTAAATCACTTATTTTTAATACCAATTTATTCATATCAACTAGTTCCTATCAATTATAATAAAATTACTCCTTTTGGTACAGGCAAAGAGGGTACCTACCCGCTTTGCCCAAACACACATTTCTTAGTTTTGATACATTAACGTAAAAAATAATGGATGGATATTAAAATATTTAGTCAAATAATAAAACTAGTTTATTGTAAATGAAAACCCCATTATAAAAAATGGGTTAATGTGAAGGGTTTTAGTAGCAATTGAAGTTAAATTAATTTCAAACATTTTACAAAATTATTAAATTTTTTGTTTTTTAATTTTTTGAGGTTATTAAGCAACTTAGGTGTCAAAAGTAGTATGACATAAATAGGGCTGGATATTGGCATTGTAAATAAATACATAAATTTCAGCTAATATATATAATATCCATATAAGGACCGTTACCCGCTTTAGGCTACCTACCCGCTTTAGGCCACCCTCCCCTATATGTTTACAAAAACGGCAACAAATATTAATCACTAAATAAAACAGTCGCACATTATCTTAAAATCAACAATGCAAAAAAAACACTGTTTAGTGCGAAATACAAAATAAAAAAATTAAATATTTAGTAAGCAATGCCGAGGTTAAATTTTCGCAACGAGTCCGAACGTGGTTGGCAATCCGGATAATCGCAAATCCGTATAACTGAGGTCCGGATAATTGAGGTTTTACTGTATATTCAAAATTGTGAACAAAAATTATATGGTAAATTTAAATTATAGTCCACAGTAACGGTTCGTCTCAAAGAATCAAATTTGGCATAGGGATTTCCGATATTAGAAAAATTCGACGCGAAAGACATGGTCTCGCCGAAACAACGAGGGCGGTTGTGGGGCTCGTCAAAGCACAAAAGTGGATGTGTCACCGGGTCCTGAGACAATTTAAATTCGAATTTGTAGCTGCAGCAAAAAGATAACAGTTCGGCAGGTTCATTTCGCAATGTCAGCGAGCGTCCCAGAAGCAGGAAAGGTGTATTGGTAAGTAGGGAGCCGAATTTGGTGACCGATTCGTGTTCGAGTTCAACGTTCTACAACGGTATGTCAGTGTCAAGTCGTCGCAGAGTTCGACGAAATGAAAATATTTAAAAGATTACGGGAGTTTTCCTGACGTCGGGGAGCGGCGGCGACGATTACGCGACGTTATTTTCGCCGACGCCGAAATTATTCTTAAACAAAGCGCCCGAGAGCCGGATATAAAATAAATGCGTAAGCCATCGGAACGTGGAAATCTTCCAAGATCAATGGTGTGTCAATCTTGGTCAGAGATTGATCACCGCAAAGACTTCACAATCTGTAACTGTCGACACTCCACTCATCTTCCTCTGCCTTCCTGTGAGCTGCCGATAGTTTGTGCTTCTAAATGACCTTAATAAGGTGAAAATGTCGCGTTATCATTTATCACGGCCCTAATCGCGATTATTAACGCCCCTAATTTTTAATTTTGATGAACCGGGGTTGCTCATGTCCCCCGGCCTTCCCGTTTATTTGTTTGGCGTCCCTTTGTTCCTCTTTCAATAGAGAAAAATTCGTGGGTAATTAATTTTTGTTTCGTCTCCAGGTTTTCTTGGAGGAAATCGCCCGAAAGCCTTTTCTACCGGGTTCCTCGTTTTACGCACACGTAGCGAACAATATTTTTTGTGAAACTCGCCGCAGAAGCTCGATTTGAGAAGAACACTCGCACCATCGTAAATAATAATCGAAAATGAAATTTTTTACAACGCAAAAAATTAATGAAATGCCTCAAAGAGCAAATTTTAATTTAACATGTTAATTACTTTTATTCAAATCGTGCAATTATATAAATAAACTGGCAGTAAATATTAACCCCTTGACATATTAATATAATTCTGTAATATTTAATTGCGAATTGTCCAGAGAGCAAATTAATTCTTGTAAAGTGTGCTTAAGGAGGGTTCGAGCGAAAGTGGCACATTTCCGATCTCGGAAATGAAGCGCGCGCCCGCGTCGCGCTTCATTTGCTTCCTCGCTCGAAAATGTGCCACTTTTCGCTCGAACGCGCACATCTTCGTATTTATTCAATTTGTTGGAATTACTTTTTGGATTTAAAAAGGAAATAGCAATGTATTTAAATAAATGGATTATAAGTTTTAAAGATATCTCTATCAGTAATTAAGTTATTAATTTTTCAAGATGCAATTTTGAGTTAAATTAAACTTAACTAGGTTTTAAAAAAGTTTTCGTTCTTACAGTGCTTTGAATTTGTCAAAAAGAAGATTAAAAAAAATTAATTACTGTATAAAAAAATTAATATCGTTGTAATTGTGTGTAATAGACCGTATTAAGAGCAAAAAATAGCAATACACGAATTTTTAACAATTTGACCGTTACCGGGCTTAAAAATGGGACATCAGCATCTATTGAATATAATTCTATATTAACCCCTTGACATACAATGACGTCTAGGAGACGTCAATCGTTTAGGGTGTCATTGTAGATTATGACGTCTCTAAGACGTCAAGAACTGTATTCAATTTTATGTTCCGAAAAAGGTGCGTTTTCAACAATAATTTTGTTAAAAGGCACAAAATTGGCGATTTGGGAATTTTGTTATTAATATAATTCTGTAATATTTAATTGCGAATTGTCAGAGAGTAAATTAATTCTTGTAAAGTGTGCTTAAGCGAGTGTGCGTTCGAGCTCAAAGTGGCACATTTCCGATCTCGGAATGAAGCGCGCGCCCGCGTCGCGCTTCATTTGCTTCCCTCGCTCGAAAATGTGCCACTTTTCGCTCGAACGCGCACATCTTCGTATTTATTCAATTTGTTTAAATTACTTTTTGGATTTAAAAAGGAAATAGCAATGTATTCAAATAAAACGACATATGCGCAGTAACATATAGTTTGATAACCACTGGTCTAGCTATACACAAGCGCAACATAGCGCGTTGTTATATTTAATTTAGTCGCGCCAAAGAAGTATTACTTCTAACGTGCGTACATAAGTACATGCACCGGTTTTTTTACATAGAATGAAATTCAGTTTTAAACATTTAGCAAAATTATTAAAGTAAACTCGAAGAATAAATTATTTTAAGTTTTTAGACAACTCAAATTAAATAAATTAATAACTTGGAAAATTTTTAAAATATATTTAAGAACTTTAGAAATTTTTAATTATCAATTTTTTTGTATAACACAAATTGAATAAAACAAAACTTTATTCGGTAAATTTAAAAGGAAATTTTGATGAAAAATTATTATGTATTTTCAGAAAACTCAAATAGAGTAAATACAGAATTTGTGGTTTTCAAAAACTTTGAAGATCATTAATTTACGCAAATAAAATTAATATTGGAGAAAACTCAATAAATAAATTATCTTAATTGTTCAGAAATATTAAATTTATAAAATTAAATACAGTCAAACCTCGATAGGTCGAAGTTGAAGAGAAACTAAAAATAATTCGCGTTATCAAAAATTCGAGCTATCGATATAAAAATATTTTTAGTTTATGTTTTAAAATTTACTTATTGTTTCTTTTTCTTAATAATTTCCTAGTGATTTCTTGCTAAAACCTAAATCTTGTGTCTTGAACAAGTTGTAATTAGGCTTCATCTATGGAATAATTCAATTTTTAAATATAAAAAAATATTTATATGTTATATATTATATGCATTAAAATTTTAGAATTACTTAGGTGGGAAAGGTTAAAAAAAGATTGGGAAACACTGCTCTACATATTTCAAAATATTATAAAACTATTAATTATTTATTTTATGTTATTTGTGTATGCTCATAACAGTTAAGTTGAGCCAAATTAATAGTTTTTTTCGGACCCATCAAATTCGGTGTTTTTTGTAAGTCAAGGGGTTAAATCGAACTATAGTGTTTTATAATATGTACAGTAGGAAGAAAAAATGGAAGTGAAAAGAGCGAAAGTACCCACTTTACTACCGCCGCACGGCAGCAGGTATTACAAAAAAATTACTCATTATCGATAATTATTTTTAATTTGTACTGTGAGCTATTTATTGTTAATGTTCAAAAAACATAACGCCATTCCATATGTGACTACTTTCGTTCTACAAATACTATCCTTAAATTAATTCAAAAAAGATAAAGCTATAACTTTTTCCCAACTTTGGTTTACTTTTCGCCCTTTTTTAATTTTGCAAAACCAATAAAGAGTCGTTTATCGCGCAAGTAACTAATTTTCATCTAGAATTTCGCCGATCAATATCGAAAAAATAACCGTCTTGTATTACAACTCGTTTTGGAAGCTTTTCAATGAGCAAATTGCGATCCAATTACAGTGCGTCAATATTGACCCAATAAGCTATTTATCGAATACCTCCAAAATTGTGCTTAATAAAGTCTTTAATACAATCGACTCTTCCTGCTTAATTTATTTGTAGCCCTCCTCTCCGATATTAATTTTTAACGTTCCATTACAAAAGTTAAATAAACAAGACGGAACGCTTTAAATATTTAAAAAGCTTCCTTTTGTTTTTTTTCTTCTCGGGCAAGTAAACTAAAACGAAGGATCGTTAATCTTCGACTAACGGTTCTCTTATTTTATGCAAATTTAATGACGCCTCCAATAAAATTTAAACAAATTCGAGAAATAAAGCTCGCAAATGGACATCCTGCAACAAGCACCGTTTTTCTCGCATAACAATCTAAATATGGACGAAGCACATGTCTTCGAGGAACCAGTAACGAAATTGGATGTAAAGTGATGTTACGCGACGCGTTTAATTTTCGACATAAATTATAATGGAATTTAATACGGCAAGGTTGTCCTCGCCCACGTCCTTCGTCGAGCAAAAAAAGTGGCCGTAAAGAGTCGAAAAGCGAAGAGAAAAAAACATTTTGCAAAAGCGAACGGGAAAGAGTGCGCGCGTGGGTCGCCGTTAATTGTACGAAAGTGGGACAAATAAGTAAGTCTATGGCGATATGCTTTTAATACGAGGATGTGATATGCAAAAAAAAACAATTAACCTTAAGCTGAGAGATTTGAAAAATTAAAATGCGGACGGCTAATTTATATTCGTATCAAACGGGCGACGTAATTGCTTTTCAAAAAGCGATTATATCTGTTTTATTTAAAAAAGACTTAGAGATAGCGACTAATGTAACATAAGTAAGTAAATTTAATGCATCAACCTGGTTTTAATTTTAATTTTTTTTTTTGATGGAGGTGTAACGAAATTAAATCTTTGGATGGCTACACGTGCACACACACACACACAGACACACCACACCCTGTATTAGCATACTCATTAGTCACTTTATAATCGTCAACTCTCATTTAGTGTGACCGTAATTAGCTTGCAAAATAGGACGATATTGGAGTGTGTGCGTGTGTGTGTGTGTTTCAAAATTAAATCCTCGAAATTAAAGTTTCGATTTGAGGAGCGAATTAAATGATAATTTTATTCTTCGATGGCCCATCGTGCGATATAGCCATACAATTAAATTTGAAACGCGGTCCAGGTGCAGCCCAAAAAGTCACAATGGAATTTATAATTTTTCAGGACAAAAATACTAAATTAAACTATTATTGCTTTAATCGAAAACCGATGACGTAAATCAATCGTATAAAATGATATATTAATTTTTAAAAATGTTTTTTGGGACATTTTTAGAAGATTTATTAATTTTTTTGGGATGGGGTATAGAGCTAAATGTATCCTAACTATTATACAAATTGTTTATAACAAGAAAACGAAACATCCAATTTAAGTTCAGTTTTGATTAGTCAAAAGAAGAAGAAAATTCAGTAACTAGGTGTTTCAGCGATTTTTTATTAAATAGTTTATAAGAGCGCGAAATTTAAATTTAAAACACTACAGTGAACACTCGGTTATACGGACTAGAATTACTTGAATTTTTTTAAAGTAAATTGATTATTGTTAATCGTGGCGAAACGCGGAGTGTGCACATTCGAGCTCAAAGTGGCACATTTCCGATCTCGGGAAAATGAAGCGCGCCGCTTCGCGTCGCGCTTCATTTGCCTCCCTCGCTCGGAAATGTGCCACTTTTCGCTCGAATGCGCACATCTTCGTGTTAATTGGATTCGATTATATTAATAACAAATCCAGATTTTTTATTCGAAAAAAGTTTTCGCTTGAAAAGTGCACATACTCCTTAATAATTGAATTTGCCTATCTTATTCTTTTCTCTTACAAATAATATTAATTAAATCAAACTGAATTAAATGTGCTACTTCTTGCTTTTGTTTTAATTAAAAATTACAGTAGGGTATTTTTACCAAAAACCACATTTCTAATTTAGTACTTTTAAACTAGACTAGATGGGAGACTTCATCGTACATGAAAAAAAATACTTTAATTTTTTTCGAATTTTGACTCTTATTTTCCAACTCTTTTTTTACATACCCCACCCAAATCATTCTAAAATTTTGATGCACCCCCTATGTAACATATAAATATTTTTTTATATTTAAAATTAAATTAATCTATAAATAAATTCTAATTAAAACAGTGTATACAAAATGTGCCTTCCAACTAATTTGTTTATAATTTTCAGAAAAATAAAAATTACCCAAAAATATTTGGAGGCGTTAATTTTGACGTATAAGCTTTCAACAATTTGCAAAAAGTGATATAAAAATCAACTAGTTGATTTTTAGTGGTCCACTTAGAAAATTTGAATTATGTACAATTTTAATTAATCAAAAATGCGAATTAGTAAACATTCGAAAGTACACCTGAAAATATTTTTATCAAGCTCACTACAATAAGGCGTGCGGAAAAGCACCATGACAACTTATCAAAAAGAATAAAATATCTAACCTTTTTCAAATAAAAAATAGATCTAATTTATTCGACTTTTAATTTTTTGAATTGAAGGATAAAATAATAATATAGACAAATCCAATAAATACGAGGATGTGCGCATTCGAGCGAAAAGTGGCACATTTCCGAGCGAGGGAGGCAAATGAAGCGCGACGCGGAGCGGCGCGCTTCATTTTCCCGAGATCGGAATGTGCCACTTTGAGCTCGAATGTGCACACTCGGTTTTAAGCACGATTACGAAGCGTCCCGTTTTAACAGGAAAAAAACGAACGTGGCTGAGAATCCGGATAATCGCGAATCCGTATAACTAACGTCGGGATAATTGAGGTTCTACTGTATATTGAAAAATTTTCAACATTGTTTTGAATTGAGAAAAAAACCTCAGAATTTTAGATGTAGTTTAATTTGTACCAAAAAGCGTTTTTTTTCCTCATAATCCTTGCAAAAAATTGTTTATAACAAAAAATAAAAAGTTTGATTTAAGTACAATTAGAAAAATATATTATTTGTATTTACTTTTAAATCTATACCTTTTATTACAAAAATATTGGAGCAAACTCTTGAGAAATGGATTCTTTATGCCATTTTCCATTTGAAAATGATAATTATTTATAAGACAATTTATTACAAATCATATTGCACTATGCCCCAAAGAAATATTTTAAAAAGAAGGGTGTACTGAGAGAAGAATGCCCGTATCTCTTTTATTAGTTAAAATATTGGAACGTACTCTGCAGAAGTAGATTTGTGGGGTCATTTTACATACGAAAATGTTAATTGTTTATAATAAAATCAATTATAAATAATAATTCGTCCCGCTTATAAGAAGTACTTTAAAAAATAGGGGTGTACTCTGAAAAATATGCCTATATCTTTCTTATAATAGAAAATATTTCAACAAACTCTTCAGTAATTGATTCTTTGAGGTATTTTACAAACAGAAATGTTAATCATTTATAAGAAAATAATTTTTAAATAATGCTTTATTCTTCCTCAAAAAAATATTATGAAAATAGGGGTGTACTCTGAGAAAAACGCCCGTATATTTACTATTACTGAAAATTTGGTGACAAACTCTTCAGAACCAAATTCTGCGGATCATTTTACACAAAAACACATTAATTGTTTATAATAAAATTGATTAGAAATAATAGTTCGTCCCGCTTTTAGGAAATACTTTGAAAAATACGGGTGTACTCTGAAAATATGCCTATATCTTTCTTATAATAGAAAATATTCCAACAAACTCTTCAGTAATTAATTCTATGAGGTCTTTTACATAAAAAATGTTAATCATTTATAAGAAATAAAAATTATTATAAATGATGTGTCATCCCGGTTCAAAGAAATATTATAAAAATAGGGGTGTACTCTGAGAAGAACGCCCGTATCTTTACTATTACTGAAAATTTGGTGGCGAACTCTTCAGAACTAAATTCTACGGATCATTTTACACAAGAACACATTAATTGTTTATAATAAAATTGATTATAATTGGCATTCCACCACTTCTTAAAAAAACAATCATAAAATTGGGGTGTACTATGAGAAATATGCTTGATCTGTAATCTATAGCTAGGTATACCAAAAAACAAATTCAGTAAATTACTCTTGTGCTTTTCTAAGATACAATTAAAGCACCGACTAAATAAAAAATCGAAACGACCTACGATTTTACAACGGAACCCCACACTTAATCCTTAAGAATGTTTCGCTGAGAGCGCGTTTAGTAAACAATTTATAACAAACAAGACCTAAGAGACGGATCCATTAAAACAACTCTAAACGGCTTATCGGGCAAATATTTAGAAAAATTTGATATCTGTTTAACATTCGATTAAAGTAAATCAGATTTAAATATTAAATGGACCCATAAAAATAACCGTTACTTGTGAATTATAAAATAATCTCGATATTAAAATTGTCATTTAGCTCGCTCCGAAGTTTTCTAACCCACGCACTCGAAACCCACTTCTTCTGTAAAATGCAGCGAAAAAAAACGACGAAAAGTTGCTCGATGGACTTCAATCTTTGTCCTTATTTGTAGTTATTTTTTGCCGGGCTCCACAAATGCAGCCTTTTTACAAATCGTTAAAAGCACGGTTAAATTTTATTAAGGCCCGACGCACACTGCAAATGCAAGTGTGTCATTTCGAAACGCCCAAAGTTGGAGATGTGTTATGTTAACACTTCTATGCGTGTTGTCACAGTAAGATGCGTTAAAACAAGACGTTTTGTGAAAGAAACGTGTTACTTTACACGTTCGAATGCATACCTTTACACTTCTCATGGGTGTTAATAGCTAATGCGTCTTGGTTAGTGTTAAACCTTAACATTATATTTTTACATATGGACAAAAACGTTTGATACAAATTATAATGCATTTGAGTACTTGAAATATTTATTTATTTGTGTAAACAACATTTGAATATTTTTTTTAATAATAATAATTAATAGATAACTACTACAAAAATTAAAAAGAGAATTAATTGGCTGTTAATTAATTTTATTTCATAGAGCTACGATATAACACACCTGTCGGTGTTTTACAATAACACATCACAAGGGCGTTAATAAATAGCACACCGTAAACTAGATGAAAAGTGACAAAGAACCAATACATAAAATTGTTTTAATATAACACACTTGGCTTTGCAGTGCAAATGCAGTGTAAAAGTGTTATATTAACACACTTATTATTGTAGTCAGCTTTAACGCAGTTTATGGTGTGTTATTTATTAACACACTTGTGACGTGTTATTTCAAAACACTTACTCGTGCTAATTTACACTTCAAAATAAATCAACTTATAACACCTTAGTCGGTGTTAATTAATAACACATACAAGTCTGTTATTTCATAGGTGAAAAAACATAATATGTTAAGTTATAACACGTTACCAAGACGTATTAACTATTAACCCCCATGAGATGTGTAAAAGTGTGCATCCAAGCGTGTTAATATAACACCTCTTCAATTTTAAACGTTTTGAAATAACACACTTAGATGCGCAATGTACTCGCATCGGATCTTGGGTGTTAAATTTAGTATCAAAGACGAATCTAAATCAAAGTTAGTTCACGACGAAACAAGACGAAGGCCTTTTGGGAGATGTAGTAATACTTCATAAACGGTCAAAGTTAAACTAGTTCCTTAATTAAAGCGAAATCTAAATATTGTAGACGGGTTTGCTTATAGTTTTGTAATCGAGAGGAGGCACGCGATGCCGCTTATCGCCGTTCGGAATTATTTCAGCTCGGAAAAATGAGCGAGGGATCGCTCTAAGCAACGTTAAGATGAGTTTTACCAGAAACAAGCATGTTGAAAAGTTTCGTTTCCCCAAGGTTTCCTGCATTTCCGCATAGGTACGTGCGCTCCTGCAGGACGCGAGCCTTTAAATTTGCCGGGACACTTGTTTATCCCTCGCGTCGTATTAAATGTTATAACAACTCCCATTCTATTACATTTTTTTTATTATGGCTCTACTTTTATGGGGGAGCGACGAACTCGCTCAAATTGGATGGCTTTTTAAGGCACCTTTTCTAAATTAAACGTTGTACGGAGGCGAATAAATAGCACATAGACACGCGTATAATTTTTTGAAGTTGTACTTCTTGTGGCGCGCCGAGCGTAAAGTTGCGCGCGCCCATCCAACGAAAATTCGGCAGTGAGAAGTTAGCCGTCTGAGTAAATTAATTATTGTGAATCGTGCTTAAAACCGAGTGTGCGCATTCGAGCTCAAAGTGGCACATTCCGATCTCGGGAAAATGAAGCGCGCCGCTCCGCGTCGCGCTTCATTTGCCTCCCTCGCTCGGAAATGTGCCACTTTTCGCTCGAATGCGCACATCCTCGTATTTATTATTTATTACAAACCAAAATAATAATAATAATTCCGAGATAGCTATCAAAGCAGAAAATAATTTTTTTTATATTGGATTTGCTAAGTTTTTAAGTCCAAAATTTCTGATTTTCGAAATTTGCTAAATGGGCCGGTTTTATTCTATATAATTGTTTATTGATAATTACTATAAACCAAAAAAATAATTGAAAAATTTCGGGATAGCTATCAAAGCAGGAAATATTTTTTTTTCGTATTCCATTTGCTAAATATTAAAGTAAAATATATAAATTTTTCAAAATTTGGCAAATCGGCTGTTTTTATGCTATATAATTGTTTATTGTTAATTACTATAAACCAAAAAAATAATAAAAAAATTCTGGGATAGCTATCAAAGCAGGAAATAATTTTTTACATATTGGATTTGCTAAATATTAAAGTGAAATATATGAATTTTTCCAAATTTAGCAAATCGGCCGTTTTTATGCTACATAATTGTTCATTGTTAATTACTATATAGCGAAAAAATAATAAAAAAATTCTGGGATAGTTATCAAAGCATGAAATAATTTTTTTCATATTGGATTTGCAAAGTTTTTAAGTCCAAAATATCTGATTTTCGAAATTTGCTAAATCAACCAATTTTATTCTATATAATTGTTTATTGTTAATTACTCTAAACCAAAAAAATAATTAAAAAATTTGCGGATAGCTATCAAAGCAGGAAATAATTTTTTACATATTGGATTTTCTAAATATTAAAGTGAAATATATGAATTTTTCCAAATTTAGCAAATCGGCCGTTTTTATGCTACATAATTGTTCATTGTTAATTACTATATAGCGAAAAAATAATAAAAAAATTCTGGGATAGCTATCAAAGCATGAAATGATTTTTTTCATATTGGATTTGCAAAGTTTTTAAGTCCAAAATATCTGATTTTCGAAATTTGCTAAATCAACCAGTTTTATTCTATATAATTGTTTATTGTTAATTACTCTAAACCAAAAAAATAATTAAAAAATTTGCGGATAGCTATCAAAGCAGGAAATAATTTTTTACATATAGGATTTTCTAAATATTAAAGTGAAATATATGAATTTTTCCAAATTTAGCAAATCGGCCGTTTTTATGCTACATAATTGTTCATTGTTAATTACTATATAGCGAAAAAATAATAAAAAAATTCTGGAATAGCTATCAAAGCAGGAAATATTTTTTTTCATATTGGATTTGCAGTTTTTAAGTCCAAAATATCTTATTTTCGAAATTTGCTAAATCAACCAGTTTTATTCTACATAATTGTTTATTGTTAATTACTCTAAACCGAAAAAATAATTAAAAAAATTTTGGGATAGTAATCACAGCAGAAAATAATTCTTTTCATATTGGATTTGCAAAGTTTTTAAGTCCAAAATTACTGATTTTTGAAATTTGCTAAATCGGCAAATTTTATTCTATATAATTGTTTATTGTTAATTTTTATAAACCGAAAAAATAATAAAAATATTCTGTAATAGCTATCAAAACAGGAAATCATTTTTTAATTATTGGATTTGGTAAGTTTTTAAGTTCAAAACTTGTGATTTTCGAGATGTGCTAAATCGGCCGGTTTTATTCTATATAATTATTTATTGTTAATTACTATAAACCGAAAAAGAAATTAAAAAATTCTGGGGTTGTTATCAAATCAGGAAATATTTTTTTCATACTGGTTTTGCTAAGTATTTATGTCCAAAATTTGTGATTTTTAAAAATTGGCAAAGCGGCCGTTTTTATACTATATAATTGTTTATTGTTAATTACTATAAACCGAAAAAATAATAAAAAAATTCAGGAATAGTTATCAAAGCAGGAACTTCTAACACGCGTACTAAAGTAAACGCACCGGTTTTTTTTAAATCTGATGAATTTGTTATTACAATAATTAAAATTAATTAATAAGTCTAAAAGTCAATTTTTATTTTTTTAAGTTGATGGTTTTTCGTAAATATTTTAAAATTGTATAACTAAAACTCTTTATTACCTTGATTTATGATTATGTGTCCTGGTCCATTGGTCGTTGCACTTTTTATTTAGAAACAGCGAATTGCTCGATTTCGATTTATTTCGAAAAGAAAAGTCAAAAAATTCAAACACTTTTTTTAGTCACGAAACGAACGCGAGTTCGACGTTAATTGTTGTAAGTGTCGCTTATGCAAAGTCGTATTCGATACACCAATTCGTCAGATATTGCAAATATTTTAATTGCATGTCTAAAAACCAATTTTCGATAAAAATTAGATTAAATAAAATCGCACGAAACATTTGTTGATAACCGAAGTCAAAAACAAAGTTCTGTGCGAGTCGTTGCCAGATAAATTTTTTGGATTTTATTTGAAGATCTTGCAATGATTTATTTTGGCATTTTGATTTTTGTATAGGGTAAAACGTCTAGTCCGTGACCCCTTACTAGTAATTGACCGTTACATTGGTTACAATGATTATGAAATTTTGTACATCTCTTTTTTCATTAAAGTGCAAAAAATGAAAGTCTCTCTGTAATTTTTTTTTTCTATTACATTCATATATTGCATTATAATAAAAAAGAGACATATCTATAAGATTGATTAATTAAAAAATCAACAATATGAATGAAATTTTTTAATTGTTACGAACATTATTTCTCGTAACGGTCATTCACTGGAAGCAGTCACAGAGTGGACGTTTTACACCATCGTAGATTTTTTTGAAAAATTTTTAACACGCGCAAATTAATTTTTTGTCGGTTTGAATTTCGATATGAATAAATTGTTTTTTAACAACTCAATATGTACTTTTTTTTTCAATTAAAATATGTTATAGGTAAATTTTAATGACAAATTTAGCTAAATACATTGAAACTTGAAAACCGTTGTTGCATTAATTCCGATCTAATTTTTGCCAATTTTAATTTGAGATACGACGTTAATTAATTTTAAAATTTTAATTGTTGTGAAATTTCCCCAACTTTGCGTTATCGGAACGTTTTCGAAAAAGTCTTCTATTAATTTAGATCGCGGATCGAGATTTTCATTGACGGATTGCTAATAAATTTTTATACCTTTTTGTAATTAATTTTGCGATGCACTTTTATTATAAAGCCGTTAATTTTATTAATTACCATTCGATTTAGAAATGTAGGCGAATTTAAAAAGCCCGTTCTAAACGAAAGCAAACTTAAAACTGAACATAAAGCCAAGGAAACAATCTTATCGCGGAGAAAAACAGGTGTTTATCTATCGGAGTTCATTTTAAAGGCCAGAAATAAATTGTTCGTAGTATATTGTCCGTTGCGTTTTCGTATTTTGCTGCAATGCATTCGGCATTTAAAGAATTAATAATTAAAAAATTAATTAATCTTGTCCTACGCCCTACGAAAGCTGCACAAACATTGCTCCAGATATTATTCTAATTTTCATTTGAAATTTTTTCGATCGCAATTTTGGCCGTTTTGATTCCAAATCTTCGAAAAATTAGCAATAATTAATTAATGATTAAGACCCCAAGAGATGGGTCGAACAAAATGTTTTGTAATATCACGAGATGTTCCACCAATTTTTAAAATTGCTCTGAATTACAATTTTTTATTTTAAGAGAAGCAAAATTTTTTATTTTAGAATCTTTAGAAACAACTAAAAATTGTCTAAAATAATTTTCAACGCGATTTTGAGTCTAATAAAAAATTACAGCATGTTATTTTTAATTTCCTAAATTAAAATAATGGGTAATTTTGAATTTTTTTTCTTCTTATATATCTGATCGACTTTAAAGGGGCCAATTTGCGCCCTCAAACTAAAAAAAAACAGTTTTTCGACCCACCCTAGTACTTAAATAAATATTAAAAAATTGAATGTGTAATAATATTTGTGTACCATTCAAATTTTAACGTTCTTGTATAACGAATCAATGTACTAAGGTATTTTTTGATAATCTAAATAAGTTATATAATTTGTCTTAAGTACTTTATAAATTTTTACTTGCTGTGTATTGTTAAATGGTAATTTCAAGGTAACTTATTCAATCAATTGCAATTCAAATCTTTATTAATTTCGAAAGATCCAAAAATCCACTAATTTTTTTGATTTATAAAAAGCATTTCTCTTGAATTTATGGACCAACAAAAAATCTAACAAGTGATGAAGTTTTACAGCTTAAAACCGATTGATTCTATCTTTCATTAAGCGAAACCCTAATTGTCTACAACGACGAACCGTTCTAAAAATTATTTAGGAAAATTTCAAATAACTTTAGATCGTCTTCATTCCAAAAAGGCGCATTTAAATATACCTGAACAGAATTATTCACGTACGTTATCAGAGGTAAAAACTGCACACGTGTTTATCTATCAACGCCAGGCGAATTTTGGAATAACGAAATCGTTCGAAGAATGTTATCCGTTGCGTTCTTACATTTGGCAATTAAAGTATTTCAAGTTGTAATTTTTTTGGGGTAGTCATATATATTTTTGTATTCCTCTGGGCATGAGGATTTCGAAAATCAACTCTTTTACACCCGGAAAATCAAGCATCTTAAAATTCCTAACTGTTCATAAGGCATTTAAACATAAATTAGTTTTTAAATCCAATTGAAGTGCCGCCGTCAAAACATCCAAATCTTAGAGTACAATAGACATTTTACAATAGACACCAGCAATAACACCGAACCCACCCGTTCCTTAATCCTCCCAGGCGCATGCCAGTTCCACCACGCTACCTGAGATAGTCCCTTATGCGTCCCTAAAGCATAAGGAATTATATCAGGTAGCGTGGTGGAACTGCAACGCACCTATAAAATTTAACTTCGAGCTATCACAATAATTACTAATGGAAACTAGAATTTAGGAATTGTAAAACGCTTCCAATTAACGAAAAATTCGACTTATCGGCGTTCGACTTATGGAAGTTCGACTGTAATAATATAGGCAAATCTAATAAATACGAGGATGTGCGCGTTCGAGCGAAAAGTGGCACATTTCCGAGCGAGGGAGGCAAATGAAGCGCGACGCGGAGCGGCGCGCTTCATTTTCCCGAGATCGGAATGTGCCACTTTGAGCTCGAATGCGCACACTCGGTTTTAAGCACGATTACGAAGCGTCCCGTTTTAACAGGAAAAAACGAACGCGGATAATCGCGAATTCGTATAACTGAGGTCCGGATAATTGAAAAAAATCACTATTGACATTTAGACTTATTAATTAGTTTTAATTATAAGTAATAACTAATTCATCAGATTGAAAAAAACCGGTACGTGTACTTTTGTACGCGTGTTAGAAGTTATACTTCTTTGGCGTCATTTAATTAACAATTAACATAAATAAATTGGAGCGAGGCTGGCAAATTTTTAGAATATCGGGTTCGTCGCTTCTCGGCCTTAGAGTCTCCAAGCGAAGGTGTTTTTAAAAAAATCGTATCTCCGGTTCTGATCGTCAGAAATGGATGAATTTTTTTTAAAATTAGAGTCAAAAGAATGAATTTTTTTGCAATATAAATAGATGTAAAGAAATTTTTACGTTAAAAGGCCTAAAAATATATTTTTTTAAAACTACGCCTATTTAACTCAATTAACAAGAAAGTTTGTGTAATATAATTTTATCAACTGGCGTAACCAAATTAAATTCATACAAATAAATTCGATGAATACGAAGATGTGCACGTTCGAGCGAAAAGTGGCACATTTCCGAGCGAGGGAGGCAAATGAAGCGCGACGCGGAGCGGCGCGCTTCATTTTCCCGAGATCGGAATGTGCCACTTTGAGCTCGAATGCGCACACTCGGTTTTAAGCACGATTACGAAGTGGCCCGTTTTAACAAGAAAAAACAAACGCGGATAATCCGTATAATTGAGGTTTCACTGTAAATCAACCCCACAACAAGGTACGGTTTCGCAAACGCCTCTCTTCGACTAAAAAATAATTTCTACGAGCACTTTAATTGTAAGCACGAAAGTAATAACCATTTAAAAATGTAAGACCAAGCGCGACGCAAACTTAATTTACACAAAAAAGGGCCTCTTTTGGGCGCGACCCTCCGCAATTAACAAAGTAAAAGGTCATTCTGCAGCGCTTTTAATAAAAACCCCATTGATACGCGTTTTATTGCAAAAGCGAACGTTTTGCGAGACTAATCCGCTAGTCAAACATTAGGATGTTTCCTCTTCCATTTCTTTCGGCATTATTAAAAGTTTTAATTAAGAAATTAGAAAGAAAATGAAAAACCCAAGATTAAAATTTAAAGGGAGAGAGAACGCGATTTTTTTCTCCTCCGTAATCAGCAAACGGAACGTCGTTCCTGATTAGATGTAACTATGTGTAACTTCCAATTAACGTTCTGTTTGGGCAATTTTTTTTTAAATGAGCCTTCCTTTTTCCTCGGGGGGAATTCGTAAATATGAGATTATGCGCGGCCTGATGGAAATTTATGTGCAGATAACGGAAAGCAGCTTATGCGAAAAACAGATTGTTAAAAGACATTTTAATTCGTTTTTCGCAAAAAGAAATTTATCTCGAAGGCGTGAGCGAGTGTTTAAAGAATAAAAATGGTGTAAACGTACAAAAAGAAGTGGCATAATCTCGAGTCAAGCTTGGTTTTTAGTGCGGTGAATTGACAAATCAGAGTCTCGCCTAAAAAGGCCATCGCGACGCTCTCTGAATAACAAACTACCCCAGTCTCGGCTCCAACCACTACACAGTCGTACTCAAGAATCGTGTACTTTTCACTCCGTTAAAGTCAGAAAGCGGATTTTCGAGTAATAAATATTCCTAGTTTCACAACGCTATCCTCCAGTCGAAGTCACGAGGAAAAAAAAGCGGCGAGAAAAAATCTTCGCCGTTAGAACAAAAGTTTTCCTCCTCGTATGCTTCGCGTATTTGTAACACGTCCGATGGAAATTCCTTTATTCTTCGCCCGACTATTTCTATGCGTTTTTAATGAAATTTTCAGCCGCAAAAATACCTTTAAATGCTGGTTTAATTAAAATATCAACGTCATTACCGAAAAGGAAATACACACATAGAACTGGTTCGTTATTCGAGCCGCTGCGCGCAGCGTTTTTATGTAAAAAAATGAATTTTTCTATTGGAAATCATTTTCTATGGCAAAAGAAATTAATTAACAAAAATTGCTCACCCATATATCGCCAAGAAAAGACATTTAACAAGAAAGTCGCGAAACTTCTCCGTTGGTCCTTCGAGCCGGATTCTGTACGAGATAAACGCGATTTTTGAACTAAGATTAAGTTTTTAACATGTTTTGCTTCTTTTTTTTATCTTAGTTTATGCTGATATTAATTAATTTTTTTTAAATAAAATACAGAACAAATATTCAATGTTTTTAATATGGTTTGTTACTGTTTTTTTTTTAAATTTTAAGCTATGATAAATAGTCTGCGTTTACTAAATTTAATTTTGTGTAATTAATTTCTAAAAACTAAGCCGGTGTGAATTTTTTAAATTTATTATATAGCCAGGAAGAAATAGAATAAAATTTTTAATATATAAGACATGTTTTAAATAATTTTTGTCATTTTTTTTTAATTTTAAGTTATGCCAAAAAGTCTGTTTTTAATTAATTCGATTTTCTTTAACGCTTTTTTCCAAAAACTAAACAAGTTTTGAATCTTTAAAGCCCTTCAATGCGAAAAAAAATATATTTAAACATTCTCTCTTAATTTTCTCAAAATTTTTTAAAAGCTACCCGCATGTTTAATTTTTTTAACTTATATTAAACCAAAATCCTAAATTTCGTTAGTATGCGTCGTTTTAAGCAATTAATTATCAAAAAATAAGAAAGTTATAAATTTTTTCAAGACAGTTTTGTAATAAAATTAAAATCCCAATTGGGAACTACTTTTTGCTGGTTCACAAGGAAAAACGAGGCACCCCATTTATTTCTGGGCCTACTTTACCGTAAGAACGATATTAAAATTTAAGTACTTTGCGACACTTAACAATTATTTCAAAGAAAAAAGACCAATTTAAAAAATTACCTCGAAGCAATTCCGATAAACTTTATTACGCGTCATTAAGGAACCCGTAATATTTTTTTACTTTCTGGAATTTGCTTTGCCTAGTAAAACGTAGAAATAAAATTTATAACATCTAATCGACATTTAATAACAATGGCAGCAGAAAATTACACGGTTTTATTCCGTAATCAAAATTATTGCGTTAAATAAGAACGAGAATAAGCCCCGCGGCCTTTTTCCTCCGCAAAAATAATCCGCCTATTATTTTTATTTATTTTGACGCTCTTTATAGCAACGCAAAAGTTACTCTTCATGCTAATTGCCTTTTATAATGCCTTCTGCATAAGAATCCTCGTTTTTTACGGCCGCGCGCTCTTAGAACAATATTGTTGAAACTTTTTTTTTTGCGAAACAAAAGTTTTAATTGCAAAGTAAAAAAAATATTTGCGTTTCGAAAGAGAACGCTTTGCAGAAAACGACATAAAAAAAGGTGTATTTATTAAATAATTAAAACAATTAAATTTTTGACGTAACACGAATTACAAAATCGAAATCGAATCAGTTCGAAACCCGCTCCACATTTGTCAGTCTCGAAATAATCGAAGCAAGACATAATTATTTCCTGTGCCCATTTTTTTGGAGTGCTAATAACAATATTTATAATTGCAAACCTCGAGAACTAGTTCCCTTTCTTCTAAATCGATGGTTATTGTTAATAATTAATCGTATAACAAAGTTCGCTTTTTTTAAAACGAAACAGAAATGTGCTACGTTCGTTTTTTTGAGTCGCTTTTAATTATTAAAGGGCGTAGGGGGATGAGCACGGCGAAGTTGCCCCCGAGGAATATTTAATCACCACTTTGGGAATGTGTAGGTAGTGATGAAATGCTAAGGTTTGGAAGTTTCAGATCTCTAGCCCAACGTGTGTTCGAGGAAATACAGAAATACTAAAATATATTTTTAAAAATTTTCTGTAAAATGGTTTAAGCGATTTTGGTAAAATTTTAGTATGTTACAGGGCGTGTAAAAAGCCTCAGAACAAAATAACAGCCGTATAGGATGTGATTATCCACTAAAAAATTTTTTTTTTAATATGATATTACTTAAGAAACATTAGGAATTTTTTTTTCGAAGCTTCATACCCTTTTAAATAATGTTTTTTGTCAATATATTGAAAGTGGTGTAATTATTGATCAATTTTTTACAATTACAATCAATATTTTTGAAATTTAAGGTAGAAAAAATTTAAATTATTTGATTACAACATATAAAAAAGTTTTCAACGGTGAATAATTTATTTTTATTAGTTCAAAAACACAATGAGTGTTTTTATAAAATTAATGATTTAATGATCGACGTATTCCTTAACCTTAAATGTGAACATTTTTTTTTGTTAAAACGGGACGTTTGGTAATCGAGCTTAAAACCGAGTGTGTACATTCGAGCTCAAAGTGGCACATTTTTTAAATTTGGAAAATCAACTTTTTTATGCTATATAATTGTTTATTGTTAATTAATATAAATCAAAAAAATTATTAAAAAATTCCAGAATAGCTATCAAAACAGGAAATATTTTTTTTCATATTGGATTTGCTAAGTTTTAAGTCCTAAATTTTTGATTTTCAAAATTTGCTAAATCAGCCAGTTTTATTCTATATCATTGTTTATTGTTAATTATTATAAACCGAAAAAAGTATAAAAAAAATTGCGGATAGCTTTCAAAGCAGGAAACAAATTTTTTTGGTATTCTATTTGCTAAATTTTAAAGTGGAACATATGATTTTTTTTAAATTTGGCAAATCGACCGTTTTTATGCTATATAATTGTTAATTGTTAAATACTATAAACCAAAAAAATAATTAAAAAATTTGCGGATAGCTGTCAAACCAGGAAATATTTTTTTTCATATTGCATTTGCTAAATATGAAAGTGAAATATATGAATTTTTTAAAATTTGGTTAATCGGTTATTTTTATGTTATATAATTATTTATTGTTAATTATTATAAACCTAAAAAATAATAAAAAAATTCTGGCATAGCTATCAAAGCAGGAAATAATTTTTTTCGTATTGTATTTGCTAAATTTTAAAGTGGAATTACATGTATTTTCTAAATTTGGCAAATCGGACGTTTTTATACTATATAATTGTTTATTGTTAATTAATTGAAATGAAAAAAATAATTAAAAAATTCCAGGATAGCTATCAAAACAGGAAATAATTTTTTTCATATTGGATTTGTTAAGTTTTAAGTCCAAAATTTTTGATTTTCGAAATTTGCTAAATAGGCCAGTTTTATTCCATATAAATGTTTATTGTTAATTACTATAAATCAAAAAAATGATAAAAAAAATTGCGGATAGCTATCAAAGCAGGAAACAAATTTTTTTGGTATTGTATTTGCTAAGTTTTAAAGTGGAATATATGACTTTTTCAAAATTTGGCAAATCGGCCTTTTTATGCTATATTATTGGTTATTAAAATATATTTCTTATCATTTAACTGTCATAAAGTAAAATTTTGTGGATTTTATTTCATTTTATTTCGGGGTATATCAAACTACACCTAGTATGGCATGTGACATTTAGTCACCTAGTATGCGGAAGGTTAAAAAATTTGCATCTATCTTTACAAATACGAAAAAACAAAATTACTGTTTGACATAATTAAACAAATAATAATAAAACAAACCGTACTAGAATTGCATCATGCTTATCCCCCCGTGCCCCTTGGCGCATCTAAAAAAATCGCAACCATTAAAATTTAATTTAGAAATTTTTAATAAACAGTCCGTTGTATCTCAACACAAATAAATTAAAACGACAATGCAACATAATAATAGTAAAACAACTAATTTTTCGAGACGGGAGAACGAACGAAGACTCGCTTCAAAAAAAGCGAATCTTTGATCTTTATTATTTCGATGTAAAATGAATTTGTTAGTAAAAAAAAAACTAATAACACTCGAACGGCTAATTACAATTGTGCGCGTCCGACAAACGATAAATTTTCGAAAAAGAAATCTCATTTTCTGCAAAAGCAAATAAGCGAGTTAATATAAAAAGCCGAAGTCATAAATTTCTCGTAATATGTATATTTTGTAAGACAGCAATTTTTTTCTACTAAGATCCCAATAAAACTTTTATATTTACGATGCTACACCTCAAAACGAATGCCTATAAATATCCTGATTCGATTTGAAGTTGCCATCATTAAATTCTGTTACGTTTTTACAAACGAAAGCGAGGCTTATCGACGGTAATTAGTTCGAAGAGGTACATCGGGCTCGGCCGCGTGAATTTTTCTAAATTTGTATTAAATTAGGCTCTAATCTGATCGCTTTCGGACGGCTCGTCTGTCGACACCGAAACCGTTTTTAAGTTCGAAAAATTGTCGATAATAAAAACGAGATTAATTACTCTCGGCGCGCGAAGAAAAACGGGCCGTTTTACGGAAAAGCTACAAGAAATTTTGCGATCGGTATTGAAAACATACATTTTCAGATAAGACGAAAAAAAGCTGATCCCGTTCGCACAGTACAGTGGAAACTCGATTATCCGGACTAATTAATGTTGCAGCTCATCCGGATAATTGAAAAAAAAAACAATTTTACCTTGTTAGGTATTAATTAAAAAAAAAACGCGACAAATAAGTATTAATTATAAAATCAACAGTAAAAAATACCAAATAGAATCATAAAATGTTTAGAAAAATTAAAAGTAAATTGATCATTGTTAATCGTGGCGAAAAGCGGAGTGTGCACATTCGAGCTCAAAGTGGCACATTTCCGATCTCGGGAAAATGAAGCGCGCCGCTCCGCGTCGCGCTTCATTTGCATCCCTCGCTCGAAAATGTGCCACTTTTCGCTCGAATGCGCACATCTTCGTGTTAATTGGATTCGACTATATTAATAACAAATCCTTCAAATCCAGATTTTCTATTCGGAAAAAGTTTTCGCTTGAAAGTGCACACAGGGAGGGTGGCCTAAAGCGGGTAGGTAGCCCAAAGCGGGTAACGGCCCTTATATGGATATGTTCTATATTAGCTGAAATTTATATATTTATTTACAATGCCAGTACCCAGCCTAATTGATGTCATACTACTTTTGACACCTAAGTTGCTTAATAACGTCAAAAAATTAAAAAACAAAAAATTTAATAATTTTGTAAAATGTTTGAAATTAATTTAACTTAAATTGCTACTAAAACCCTTCACATTAACCCATTTTTTATAATGGGGTTTACTTTTACAATAAACTAGTTTTATTATTTGACTAAATATTTTAATATCCATCAATTATTTTTTACGTTATTGTATCAAAACTAAGAAATGTGTGTTTGGGCAAAGCGGGTATGTACCCTCTTTGCTTGTACCAGAAGGAGTAATTTTATTATAATTGATAGGAACTAGTTGATAGGAATAAATTGGTATTAAAAATAAGTGATTTAAAGCGTTGAAGTAATTAAGATTTAAAAACAATGGTAAACCGAAGTAATATTAAGATTGGAACAAATTAGCAGTTATAATATGAAAATGCTTAATATAACCTAATACTAATGTTACTGTCAAGAACATGTGAAGTGTAGATAATTTTTTTCAAAGGTTTTGATTAATCCGATTGGTTTATGGGAGCCTACCCGCTTTAGGCCCCACTGTCGGGCAAGACGGTTAATTTCTGACATTTTATATTTTTGAATTTATTTCTACAATTCAAGCTAAAATGTAATTATTTTTTTTATAAAATTAAAGTTTAATAATTGTATTACGTAAATCTAAACAAGAAACACTTTTTTTTTAGCCGAAGTGGTTCTTATTAATCGATGAACCTTAACCTACCCGCTTTAGGCCACCTTCTCCCACTCCTTAATAATTCAATTTGCTTATCTCATTCTTCTCCCTTACAAATAATATTAATTAAATCAAACTGAACTAAATGTGCCACTTCTCGCTTTTCTTTTAATTAACAATTACAGTAGGATATTTTTAACAAACACCACATTTCAAATTTAGTACTTTTAAACTAGACTAGATTGGAGACTTCTTCGTACATGAAAAAACAATATTTTAACTTTTTCCGAATTTTGACTCTTATTTCTCAACCTTTTTTTAATATACCCCACCCAAGTCATTCTAAAATTTTGATGCGCCCCCTATGTAACATATAAATATTTTTTTATATTTAAAAATTAAATTAATCTATAAATGAAGTCTAATTACAACAGTGTATACAAAATGCGCCTTAAAACTAATTTGTTTATAATTTTTACAAAAATGAAAATTACCCAAAAATATTTGAAGACATTAATTTTGACATATAAACCTTCAGCAATCTGCAAACGATGATATAAAAATCAACTAGTTGATTTTTAGTGGCCCACTTCAGAAAATTTGACTCATATACAATTTTAATTAATCAAAAACGCGAATTAGTAAACATTCAAAAGTACACTCAAAAATTATCAAGCTCGCTACAATTAGGTGTGCGGAAGAGCACCACAATAACTTATCGAAAGGAATAAAATTTCTAACCTTTTTCAAACAAAAAATAGATCTAATTTATTCGACTTTAAATTTTTTGAATTGAAGAATAAAATAATAATATAGACAAATCCGATAAATACGAGGATGTGCGCATTCGAGCGAAAAGTGGCACATTTCCGAGCGAGGGAGGCAAATGAAGCGCGACGCGAAGCGGCGCGCTTCATTTTCCCGAGATCGGAATGTGCCACTTTGAGCTCGAATGCGTACACTCGGTTTTAAGCACGATTACGAGGTGTCCCGCTTTAACAAGAAAAAACGAACACGGTTGGCAATCCGGATAATCGCAAATCCGTATAACTGAGGTCCGGATAATCGAGGTTTTACTGTATTTCGGTTCATTAAAATAACTGAGCCGGAGCATCGATGCGACGTTGAAAATTCCGGTATTTGAGTGACGATTATGGAGGCAAAGCTTCAAAAGCTGTCGCTTGCGATTTTAAGTATTTAGATAAAAACAAACAAGTACTCGACTTTGTATGTTATGTACACAATGGAAAAGCCATAACTGTTTTTTTGGCGTGAAAGTGTTAAGAAAGAACCGAGAGCCGACCGTAAATGCTGCATTTTATGCATTTGCTAACGCGCGCACGCCCACGTGGAAATTAAATATTTTATTTATATTAAAATTTAGAATCTTCCAAACAATAACGAGTGGAATGTGGAGAAATCTTGGTCGGTTGCTTGAGTACCGAAAGAATCACCTGCCGACTACGTAATAAACTGGTTATGTTTAAACCAAAATCGATGTAGCTCTACTTTTAAGATACCCCGTTTTTTTTAATGCCTCTACAAATCTTGAAGGAAAAGACAAATACGTTTTTAGTGTTAATCTGATTTAAATGGAATTGAAATGCGTCTAATTTTGGGCTTTGAAAATGTTATTTATAGAAAATCATGAATTAAAGACTTTGGTATTTTTTTCCTCCTAAATTAAAAGACTTACAATAAAAAGTTTTGAATAAAAGTTGTAGATATTTACAAGAAAAACAGTAAAAAAAAACTGAGAACCGTACTCATAAGCGTACCCCAAGAGGGGACCAAAGTTACCTTTTTTTATATAAAACTTCTTATTTTTTTTAAAAGAAATCACAAGCCCTAAATGAACAGATTATTTTAATATATAATGTTCCTATGACTAAAAACACAAATAAAAAAGAGATGAATTAATTTGTGATTTGAAAACGCCAATTTTTGGCTTTTAATCGATTTTGTTGGAAAATAAATAACAAAAACGTTTTAATTTAATTAATTATTGGCTAAATTAATTTTATATAACATTGTACACGTTTATTAAAACAATTAATCTACGAATTTTCAGTAAAAGTAAAAAAGCTGAAAAAAAGCTTGCGGGTTCGTCGCGTTTCGGGCATTGGTATCTCCAGATAGGGTTGCACAAAAAAAATCGTATCTCTGGTTTCCCTGAACGGATCTTACCGAATTTTTTTTTAAACGAAAGCCAAAAGACGGATCTAACCGCCTATGAAACAACTTCTAAACAGAAATCTCGTCTTCATTAAAATAAAACACCCCTAAAGCGAAGCATTTTTTTTACATTAAAAGGAGGAATTTTCAATATATATCACTCGATCTTTCAAAAATTAACGAATTTAGAAAAAAATGTTTAATACAAAAGTTGTAGATTTTAATGAGATTAATCGATCTACGAGAAATTATAAACATAGTCATAGGCGTGCGCGTGGGGCGAACTAAAGTTGCTTTTTTTTAAATAGAAACCCTTATTTTTTCTTCGCGCCATGAATAGCCCTAAATTTTCTATTTTTTTTAATATATAATGTTTCTCTAGTAAAAATTAAAAATAAAGTAGATATAAGCATCTTTGTCCCAAAAAATGAGGTGCCTCACTTTAAGTCGAAATCTTTTTTGACGTTGTTCTTTTTACAAAAATTTATGACTTTAAAATCCGAATCTGATACGTATACTCGTTTTCGTAGTTTTTTAAAAAAAAATTAATTAATTTTTGTTACCAAATAATTTTTTTCACCAAGGAATTTGTGCCACACTACATAATCTGGACTAATTATTTTATTCAGCTACTTTTGTGGAATTTTATGGTGGCCGATACCCATCTAAATATGTTATTAACAGAAAAATAACTGATAAAAGCGTACAAACGACTTGATGCAAGAATGAGGTAGCCTTTTAGTCCGAACTGCAAGCAATTAAATTCGTTACCGAAAATAAATATCTGTTATCAGAACCGTTTTATTTTTAATTATGCGTTTTATCTGTGTTTGATCTTTTTCGTGCCGAAGAATTAATTAATAGATTTCGTCCAACGAAAAAAAAGCCGAAGACGTAGAAGTTAGGGTAATAAAATGTAAACCGAACGGCGAGGTATAAATTTTTGTGAAATGGTGTTTTTAGATCTGGTAGCTCCGAGACACACATAAATATTATTATTCATAGTGTTTTCCTTGTGTATAAAACTCGATCGATAAATTTCCTTTCTCTGTTATTAAAATTCATAACGGTTAAATTTAATCTAAGGCAACTGCATTTCCGGGAACTCGCTTTAAAATGCGTAATTACGAATCCGTTAATGTGCGAACGAAATTGCCCATTGGACAGGCGTTTATTTGAATGTTTCTCGGAAAATACGCACGAGAATCGAAGTAAACCTGTTACGACGCACACACACCTACTTTATTATCGACGGAAAATGAAGGGGAGAAAAATAGATGATGTTTTTCTTTAGAAGTGAAGGCATTCAAACAATTTCAATCTCGGCGTAGATGCGAGTATCGCAGATGCTTTCGACGCCGCGCGTCGCCGCCCCTAAGCACGCACCGAAATATACGAAATTTAATATTCATGGCTCGGTCATCAAATTGTAACCCCCGCGATGATTAATTGTCATATTTATCAATTTTCAGCATTTGTCAATCTGGTACGTAGGTATAAAACGGTCAGCTCAAAAACTTTCGGCCTTTTTCGAAATCGCTTTCTTTGAATTTTGTATAATATTCAATTTTTAATAAATCATAGCCCGATTATTAACCCTTCGACATACAAAAAAAAACGAATTTGATAAGTCCGAAAAAAACTATTAATTTGGCCCAACTTAACTGTTATGAGCATACACAAATAACATAAAATAAATAATTAATAGTTTTAAAATATTTTGAAATATGTAGAGCAGTGTTTCCCAATTTTTTTTTAACATTCCCCACCTAAGTCATTCTAAAATTTTGATGCATATAATATATAACATATAAATATTTTTTTATATTTAAAAATTGAATTATTCCATAAATGAAGCCTAATTACAACTTGTTCAAGACACAAGATTTAGGTTTTAGCAAAAAATCACTAAGAAATTATTAAGAAAAAGAAACAATAAGTAAATTTTAAAAACATAAACTAAAATATATTTTTATATCGATAGCTCGATTTTTTGATAACGCGAATTATTTTTAGTTTCTCTTCAACTTCGATCTATCGAGGTTTGACTGTATTTAATTTTATAAATTTAATATTTCTGAACAATTAAGATAATTTATTTATTGAGTTTTCTCCAATATTAATTTTATTTGCGTAAATTAATGATCTTCAAAGTTTTTTGAAAAACCACAAATTCTGTATTTACTCTATTTGTGTTTTCTACAAATACATAATAATTTTTTCATCAAAATTTTCTTTTAAATTTACCGAATAAAGTTTTGTTTTATTCAATTTGTGTTATTCAAAAAAAATTGATAATTAAAAATTTCTAAAGTTCTTAAATATATTTTAAAAATTTTCCAAGTTATTAATTTATTTAATTTGAGTTGTCTAAAAACTTAAAATAATTTATTCTTCGAGTTTATTTTAATAATTTTGTTACATGTTTAAAACTGAATTTCAATCTATGTAAAAAAAAACCGGTGCATGTACTTATGTACGCACGTTAGAAGTAATACTTTTTTGGCGCGACTAAATTAAATATAACAACCGCTATGTTGCGCTTGTGTATAGCTAGACCAGTGGTTATCAAACTATATGTTACTGCGCATATGTCGTTTTATTTGAATACATTGCTATTTCCTTTTTAAATCCAAAAAGTAATTTAAACAAATTGAATAAGTACGAAGATGTGCGCGTTCGAGCGAAAAGTGGCACATTTTCGAGCGAGGGATGCAAATGAAGCGCGACGCGGAGCGGCGCGCTTTATTTTCCCGAGATCGGAAATGTGCCACTTTGAGCTCGAATGCGCACACTCGGTTTTAAGCACACTTTACAAGAATTAATTTACTCTCTGACAATTCGCAATTAAATATTACAGAATTACATTAATAACAAAATTCCGAAATCGCCAATTTTGTGCTTTTTAACAAAATTATTGTTGAAAACAAACCTTTTTCGGAACATAAAATTGAATACAGTTCTTGACGTCTTAGAGACGTCAGAATCTACAATGACAGCCTAAACGAAATATAGTAAATATAGTAAATTAGGCAACACCAAAGCTTCCTTCTTGGTATGTTAAGTACTTCAATAAAAAATCCTTCGGCATTTTACCTGAAACGTTTCATATATTACATATTTTGTCCAGAAAAAGAGACGGTTATTTTATGATGAAAAATATTTGAGCAAACTCGAATACTAATTTCGTAATATAAATGTTATTTATCGTAGCAAAAAAAGAGTCGGAGATTTTTCTTTTGCTTTAATAAGTACGAACAATGGGGTGCATTATGTTATACGAAATTTTTTCACATATTTTTAGCATAGTCAGTTGTGCTTCCTTTGCCTTGATTTATCGTTACATACCGCAAGTCCTAAGCATTTGGAACTGAAGTAGATTAAGATTTATTGTGTTAACAAAAAAATTTAAATATTATGTAAATAAAGTTTTTCATTTCATTATCATTATTGAATAACGAATGTCGGACCGTTAAGCGTTTCGCATTTGAATTTTAAAAAACCTTATCGTTTTGTTAAAATTAAAACCTAATTGTTTTTTTGCGGCCGGCGCGATTTCGAATCTTCAAAGCACGGTTCTCAGATAACGCGGTGTACAAACGAGCTTTCGGTTGCAAAGAAATAAAAATTAAAGCGGAATTTTAATATTCTCGCAAGAAAAATAAACGAACGAAACAAATCAGTAATATTGCAGTATGAATAATTAATATTATTCATGTTCCCTACAATTTATAACAGCAGTATCAAATTTTCATGCAAATTCGCAACTGTTAGCATTTGCAAATATGACAGATGACACATAATTTTATATTATCATTAAAATATAGATTTCGATGCACGCGAATCTTTGTGCAACATATTTGCATCTCGCCAAATCGTTTTAACTTTGTTGTTTTGAATTAATCGAGCTCGTTTTTTTGCTGGTAAATGAACTAATAAAAATAATTTTTTGAAATGTTTTAGAACTACAGTTATGATATTTCTTAATTGTTTATAAACAATTATTATACAACAAAAAAATACTAAAAAAATCCTTGATACCTATCAAAGCAGGGGAGAATTGTTTACCTATTAGATTTGCTGGAAAATCTACTGCTAATAATAAAAATTTTAATATTTTCAAAATCTGCCGTTCGGATGGTTTATAATTGTTTATAAATAATTATTATATACCAAAAAAATAATTAAAAAATTCCTCGATACCTATCACAGAAGAAAAAAATTGTTTTCGTATTAGATTTGCTGGCAAAGAAAATGCTAAAAATGAAATTTACAAAACTGCCATTTTGTTGGCTGATAATTGTTTATAAACAATTATTATAAACCAAAAAAATACTTAAAAAATTTCTCGATAGCTATCAAAGCAGGGAAAAATTTATTTCCTATGGGATTTGCTGGTAAATATACTGCCAATAATGAAATTTTTGACATTTTCAAAATTAATTGTTTTGATAATTCATAATTGTTTATAAACAATTATTATACACTACAAAAATAATTAAAAAATTCCTCAATGCCTGTCACAGAAGAAAAAAAAATTTTTCGTATTAGATTTGCTAGGAAAGAAAATGGTAAAAATTAAATTTACGAAAACTGCTATTTTGTTGACTGATAATTGTTTATAAACAATTATTATACACCAAAAAAATACTTAAAAATTTTTCGATAGCTATCAAAGCAGGGAAAAATTTATTTCCTATGGGATTTGCTGGTAAATATAATGCAAATAAGAAATTTTTGAAATTGTCAAAATCAATCGTTTTGATAGTTTACAATTGTTCAAAAACAATAATTATACACCAAAAAAATAACTAAAAAATTTCTTGATGCCTATCACAGAAGAAAAAAAATTTTTTCGTATTAGATTTGCTAGGAAAGAAAATGGTAAAAATTAAATTTACGAAAACTGCTATTTTGTTGACTGATAATTGTTTATAAACAATAATTATACACCAAAAAAATACTTAAAAAATTTTTCGATAGCTATCAAAGCAGGGAAAAATTTATTTTCCTATGGGATTTGCTGGTAAATATACTGCCAATATTAAAATTTTTGAAATTTTCAAAATCAATCGTTTTAATGGTTTATAATTGTTTATAAACAATTATTATACACGCAAAAAATAATTACAAAATTACTCGATGTCTATCACAGAAGAAAAAAATTTTTTTCGTATTAGATTTGCTGGCTATTTTTGAAATATACGAACACTGCCGTTTTGTTGTCTGATAATTGTTTATAAACAATTATTACACTAAAAAATATTAAAAACCTCATACCTATCAAAGCAGGAAAAATTATTTTCCATTATACTTATTTGCCGGTAAATGTATTGCTAATAATGAAATTTTCAAAATCTGCATTTTGATGGTTCATAATTGTTTATAAACAATTATTATACACCAAAAAAATACTTATAAAATTTTCGATAGCTATCAAAGCAGGGAAAATTTATTTCCTATGGATTTGCTGGTAAATATAATGCAAATAAGAAATTTTTGAAATTGTCAAAATCAATCGTTTTGATAGTTTACAATTGTTTATAAACAATAATTATACACCAAAAAATAACTAAAAATTTCTTGACGCTATCACAGAAGAAAAAAATTTTTCGTATTAGATTTGCTAGGAAAGAAATGTTAAAAATTAAATTTACGAAAACTGCTATTTTGTTGACTGATAATTGTTTATAAACAATTATTATACACCAAAAAAATACTTAAAAAATTTTTCGATAGCTATCAAAGCAGGGAAAAATTTATTTTCTATGGGATTTGCTGGTAAATATACTGCCAATATTAAAATTTTTGAAATTTTCAAAATCAATCGTTTTAATGGTTTATAATTGTTTATAAACAATTATTATACACGAAAAAAATAATTACAAAATTACTCGATGCCTATCACAGAAGAAAAAAATTTTTTTCGTATTAGATTTGCTGGCTATTTTTGAAATATACGAACACTGCCGTTTTGTTGTCTGATAATTGTTTATAAACAATTAGCATACACTGAAAAAATACTTAAAAAAACCTCGATACCTATCAAAGCAGGGAAAAAATTATTTTCCATTATACTTATTTGCCGGTAAATGTATTGCTAATAATGAAATTTTCAAAATCTGCCATTTTGATGGTTCATAATTGTTTATAAACAATTATTATACACCAAAAAAATACTTATAAAATTTTTCGATAGCTATCAAAGCAGGGAAAAATTTATTTCCTATGGGATTTGCTGGAAAATATAATGCAAATAAGAAATTTTTGAAATTGTCAAAATCAATCGTTTTGATAGTTTACAATTGTTTATAAACAATAATTATACACCAAAAAAATAACTAAAAAATTTCTTGACGCCTATCACAGAAGAAAAAAAATTTTTTCGTATTAGATTTGCTAGGAAAGAAAATGTTAAAAATTAAATTTACGAAAACTGCTATTTTGTTGACTGATAATTGTTTATAAACAATTATTATACACCAAAAAAATACTTAAAAAATTTTTCGATAGCTATCAAAGCAGGGAAAAATTTATTTTCTATGGGATTTGCTGGTAAATATACTGCCAATATTAAAATTTTTGAAATTTTCAAAATCAATCGTTTTAATGGTTTATAATTGTTTATAAACAATTATTATACACGAAAAAAATAATTACAAAATTACTCGATGCCTATCACAGAAGAAAAAAATTTTTTTCGTATTAGATTTGCTGGCAAAATATTATTTGAAATTTACAAACTGCCGTTTTGTTGTCTGATAATTGTTTATATACAATTAGCATACACTGAAAAAATACTTAAAAAAACCTCGATACCTATCAAAGCAGGGAAAAAATTATTTTCCATTATACTTATTTGCCGGTAAATGTATTGCTAATAATGAAATTTTCAAAATCTGCCATTTTGATGGTTCATAATTGTTTATAAACAATTATTATACACCAAAAAATACTTAAAAATTTTCGATAGCTATCAAAGCAGGGAAAAATTTATTTCTATTGATTTGCTGGAAAATATAATGCAAATAAAAATTGAAATTTCAAAATCAATCGTTTTGATGTTTATAATTGTTTATAAACAATTATTATACACCAAAAATACTTAAAAATTTCGATAGCCTATCACAGAAGAAAAAATTTTTCGTATTAGATTTGCTGGAAAGAAATGTAAAATTAAATTTACGAAAACTGCTATTTTGTTGTGATAATTGTTTATAAACAATTATTATACACCAAAAAATACTTAAAAATTTCGATAGCCTATCAAAGCAGGAAAAATTTATTTTCTATTGGATTTGCTGGTAAATTATGCCAATATTTAAATTTTGAAATTTTCAAAATCATCGTTTTATGGTTTATAATTGTTTATAAACAATTATTATACACAAAAAATAATTACAAAATTCTCGATAGCCTATCAAAAGAAAAAATTTTTTCGTATTAGATTTGCTGGCATTTTTGAAATATACGAACATCTGCGTTTTGTTGTCTATAATTGTTTATAAACAATTAGCATACACAAAAATACATTAAAAACCTCGAACCTATCAAAGCAGAAAACATTTTTTTTATACTTATTTGCCGGTAAATGTAATTGTAATTTAAATTTTCAAAATTGTCAGTTTTGTGGTTCAAATTGTATTATAAACAATTATTATACACCAAAAAAATAATTAAAAAATTCCTCGTAACCTATCAAAGCAAAAACATTTTTTTTCGTATTAGGTTTGCTGGCAGCGTAATATAAACATTTTATTGACCCGTTTTAGTCCTTAAAAATTTGAGACCAGCAACCAATGCTCGTTCTCCAGCACTATCTAAAGCCAAAAATGGAGAGGCACTAAAAATTAGGACAAAACCCAGTTTTATTTTATTTTTGTGAGCATGTTACCGGCTTTGGGAGTTTTCCCGACATCATTAGAGAGGCTTTAAAATACACAACCCGTTCTCAGGTTTAGTTTTAATACCGAAAACTAAATCCCCATAAAAGTAATTTATTAACACGATTAGTACTAATCGATACGAACACTTAACGATTAAAATTCATTGTTTTTAATACAAGATGTAAAGACTTAAGTTGTCATAAAAAATCCATAAAACGTGCCTAATTTAAGATATTAATCCGGCCGAAGTTGTACGTTTTGGTAGCGCAGCGAAATTGAACAGGGAAATAATAACGAGAGCCCTTTCACCTTACGCATTTCGTCAGAATCAAATTTCGTCGGCGCTTAACGAGTTTAGTTTTTTCGTCATGAAAGTTTCGAGTTGACATTATTATGTTTGTGGTCAATTAACATACTTTTTTGAGACACGTATTACTACCCTGTGCTCCATAAAATTTTTGATAGACTATAAATTCTGTACTTAATGGCTTATTACAGTTTGTTGTCTCTTCAGTCATTAATTAGACTCTTTTTAAATTTATTTAGTTAATTTTGTAATGAATTACGTACTTTAATGGCCCGGCTCGATATTAATTTTTTTTATTATTACAGACCTCCATTTCGGTCCCGATGCGATCGAGGAAAAAAAGAAGGACGCTCCGGTTCAATTTCTTGGAAAATTTCTTTCGATGCCAAAATGCAAATGTGCCGATTAGAACGAAGATAATAATTAGAAACGATCTTTCTCGGAGAGCAACATTTCGAAGGCCGAGATGAAGGTGACGGGTTCTTATCGGATGAAAGTGACGGATTGCAGAGTGTAACTAATCAGACCTCTTGTTCATAGTTCTTGTAACTAATGTTATCACTAATAATAATCGAGGAGTAAACATGAATATTATAATTTTTTGAGTTTGGAATTAATTTATCTTGATGCCTGCGTTTTAAAGCGAGGTCGGACCTCTTAGATTTGGAAATAAAAATTAATTCTGGCTAAGATCTGTATTTTTTGAAGTTATACTTCTTTTGACGCGTTGAGGGTAACATGTTAGTAGGCAACGGTAGTTGCGTGCGCGCAGCTGACGAAAATTCGACTGGTAATGTTAGTCGTTTGAGAAAGTAAATGAATTATTGTGAATCGTGCTTAAAACCGAGTGTGCACATTCGAGCTCAAAGTGGCACATTCCGATCTCGGGAAAATGAAGCGCGCCGCTTCGCGTCGCGCTTCATTTGCCTCCCTCGCTCGGAAATGTGCCACTTTTCGCTCGAATGCGCACATCTTCGTATTTATTAATTATTATAAGACGAAAAAATAATAAACAAATTCGCAGATAGCTATCAAAGCAGGAAATAATTTTTTTCGTATCGCATTTGCTAAATTTTAAAGTGAAATATATTAATTTTTCAAAATTTGGCAAATCGGCCGTTCTGATGCTATATAATTGTTTATTGTTAATTACTATAAAACAAAAAAATAATAAAAAAATTCTGAGATAGCTATCCAAGCAGGAAATAGTTGTTTTCGTATTGCATTTGCTAAATTTTAAAATAAAATATATTAATTTTCCAAAATTTGGCAAATCGGCCGTTTATATGCTATATAATTGTTTATTGTTCATTACTATAAACCGAAAAAATAATAAAGCAATTCTGAGATAGCTATCAAAGCAAGAAATAATTTTTTCATATTGCATTTGCTAAATTTTAAAGTAAAATATATTAATTTTTCAAAATTAGGCAAATCGGCCAATCTGATGCTATATAATTGTTTATTGTTAATTACTATAAAGCGAAAAAATTATAAAATAATTCTGAGATAGCTATCAAAGTAGAAAATAATTTTTTTCATATTGCATTTGCTAAATTTTAAAGTGAAATATATTAATTTTTAAAAATTTGGCAAATCGGCCATTCTGATGCTATATAATTGTTTATTGTTAATTACTATAAACCGAAAAAATAATAAAAAAATTCTGAGATAGCTATCAAAGCGAGAATGATTTTTTTTCGTATTGCATTTGCTAAATGTCAAAGTAAAATATATAAATTTTTCAAAATTTGGCAAATCGGCCGTTGTTATAGAATATAATTGTTTATTGTTAGTCTCTTTAAACCCAAAAAATAATAAAAAAATTCTGAGATAGCTATCAAAGCGAGAAATAATTTTTTTCGTATTGCATTTGCGAAATGTTAAAGTGAGATAAATAAATTTTTCAAAATTTGGCAAATCGGCCGTTTTTATGCTATGTAATTGTTTATTATTAATTACTATAAACCAAAAAAATAATAAAAAAATTTGCGGATAGCTATCAAAACAGGAAATAATTTTTTTCATATTGGATTTGCTAACTTTTTAAGTCCAAAATTTATGTTTTTCGAAATTTGCTAAACCGGCCAATTTCATTCTATATAATTAATTGTTGTTAATTGCTAAAAACCGAAAAAAAAATTTTTTAATCTGGGATAGTTATCAAAGCAGGAAATAATTTTTTTCGCCAAAGAAGTATAACTTCTAACGCGCGTACATAAGTACACGAACCTTTTTTTTTTATATAGCATGACTTCTATAAGATTTAAGTTCAAAAAAAAATTAATCTCAGAAACACATATTTAAATGCCGTTTTTACTGTATTAAAATATATTAATTTGGCGCGTTCTCTCCTACTGTTAGAATTATTTAATTTCAAATGGCAAAAGAGCGATTTTTATTTTAGATCTAATTTTTAGGTTTACAATTAACGATCTCGTAAAAACTACTTTTTTATAAATTCGTCAAAAATACGTATGTAGGTTCTAAAATGTATTTTTTCAGCTGGCGCAACCCGCTGTGCATTTTGATCACGAGATTTTACCTATTTGTATACATAAAAAGAAATCTCATAAACCAGAAGAGATTTTTCGATAACATTTTAACGGCATTAAAGTATATTTATTAGAAGCCTTTTCATCCAATTTAATAATTATTTAATCACTAATAGTAACATAGCGACATTTTTCTCTTTGAGTTCTAAGTTCAAACTTAGCGCCCTCGTAAATCGCTTTGTAAAAATTTTAAAAAAATATTGCCGATACCTCTACTTACTTAAATTTACTCCTTTTACGATTGGCAAAAACCGCATTTAAATCGAGCTATTAGTTTTACTGTTATAAACAATTCTTCCCCAACAAACGTAAAACTTTGTTGCATTTGAGAAAACAAATTATTTCTTAAAAACGATATGAAAGATCTTAATACTAAATTATAACCAAATTTGATAAATCATTCTCAAAGTTCTAGATCTTCTTAAGACCAATCTTTTTTGCAAGTCTTATTAGAAACAATTTTTCACACAAATCTGTGCATATTTTGTTATAAAAATTAAATAGAAAATTAATGAGAAGATAAATAATTTAGGTACCAGTCCAGTTGGTAAAAAAACCATGCTAAAATAAGCCGAAAAAAAACCTTGCCAGTTTATCCTAATGCACAACAGTAGCATATCGTTTCGTGTCGGTCATAATTTACTGCAAATATTTTTATTGGCCGTTCTTTTATAAAATTGGTGTGTGTGTGTGTGTGTGTGTGTGTGTGTGTAGCCGACGTGTCCCAAGGCAAGAAATCCATTCTCAATTTGATTGTACGAAAGCGACGATACACAATGGACCGCTTACCTCTAAAAAGCGTAATTAGATTTTTATCTGTTTTTAAACAAGGCGCTTTACGTGATTTATTTATGCAAAATGCGAATGTTTTGTCAAGTATAAAACGTGTTATTAATACGAATCCAGGTTTAGTTGAACGATTCGCACCAACTCGACCTAACAAACTGCCCGAAGGCCTAACCGCATCCGGGCACATGTTTTTGCTGCAATCTTGTAATATAACAGCCTCCGCAAGTCCCCTTGCATCTCCGCCTTTTTTTGTTCGTTTCTGACAGAGGATGTATCGTTATTTATATTTATGAGAATTAAAAAAATATATACACTACCGTAACAGAAATTTTCGGACACTTGCACGTTTTAATGTAATTTCTCGCTGACGAAATCGCAATTAATGTTTTTAGAAAAATTATGGGAACAAAATAATTTGCCGACCCCCTCACATCAAGGGACAAAGGCGTCAGAAGAAAAGGATCGTATAAAAATAATTTCAAAAAAAACACGGAATTACAAAAGAATTTAAAGGCCACCATTAAAAGTTTGAGGTAGTTTTTTGTAAAAGAACATTAAATAACTTACGGTTTTTTTTTGCAACCTTTACATAAATATTAGAAAATGAATTATTCAAAAATACATAAACCTGATATGCTATAGTGCAAATTAAATCCGACCAAATTATTAATGTGCCCTATTTTAATAAAAGATACAAAAGTTACAGAAATTTTAAAACTAAAGTATTTATTTGGACACCCTGTATATTTATGGATTTATTAAAAACAAAGACTACCAAAAAAACAACTACATTTTAAATTAAGAAAAATAAATCGCATATTAAAAGAAGACTGATTAAAAAAAGACAATAAAACATTAGAAAAATTGGTAGCTTAAGCTACCCCAAAGATTACAAAGTGTTTATAAAAAAGAATTTTCAAAATATTTTTGTATCTTTCGTTTTCAGTATTGTTTTAGTAAAACACATTTTTGCTTAAATAATTCCCAGCTTATTTGTTTATTCAAATTTTTAAATGTATTTTTAAGCTAGAAATGATCAAAAACTAAACATTCTGCGAATGTCCGAAAATGTTTGCTATGGCAGTGTATATTGAGGCTACGCTTCCGACGAGGGACGCCTTTCTCCCTAAAACACTTCACAATTGTGAAAAAGTCGAGTGGTGCTTATTTACTTGTTTTTATGCTCTTATTTGCATTCGGAACACGAAATACGCGTCTAACTAGCATTCATTTTATTTTTTCTTAAAAATCTCATTTTGGTGCGAAGAACTTTATTAGGTGAAACGGTCTTTCTTTTTTCGGGCGGCGCTACCTTCCAACAATGGAATTAAATTTTTACGACCAATTATTTTTGCATTAAAAGCAAAAGCAATTAAAAGTTTATGTCGTTGCAGAATTTTATATTCGTAGAAAAGTTCTGCTCCCTAACTAGTTGTTAAGTTGCGAATGCTTTGAACTATATATATATCTATGGTTAAAAAAAGGTCGAGATTTTATGCCTCGCATTTATGGGACGGCGACGACGACTTTTCTTCCACGATTGATCAATGGGACAGACTTAATCCGCAATCGGAGAAAAGCGAAAGGAGTTTGCCGATTTTAGAATGGATTAATTTTTTTTCCAAATAACACACACACCCAAAAATTAATTTTAATCGATTAAAGTTTTACTTTTACCCGACTCTCGGATTGATTAATTTTTTTCTTAATTGAAAACGACAATTTAAGTGTTTTTTGAGGAGAAGCTGACTCAATTATTTTTTTTAATTATTGTCGATTCGTTTTTTAAACAATTTAATTTTTTTAAAAACCTATAAATCATCCGAAGCTTTTTAATTTAAATCATTGATTTAAAACGTTTCAAAATATATGGTTCCAAAATTTATAATGTAACTATGGTTATGAAGGTATTTAGCCTTTTTTATTGGTTATTTAATTAGCGGCCATTATAATCTATCAAAAATGGGCCAATCGCAGGAACTTATTTAAAGCGGAATTTTAAATATATCTTTTTAATAACTTGAATTCTGTTTAAGGTCCCTTTGGGTTTAACTTATCGTGTTTTAACTGTATTTATTTAAAAATGCGAAGATACTCTCATTTTACAATCTTTGTGTTAAATTGTTTAAAAGTCGTCTTTGCAATTTTTTCGTTATAAGTAAATATGACTGTATTTTTGATTTATTCTTAAAAAAATTATTTGAAATAAAATTAATGGGAATAACTATACGTTTTCGCCAAACATTCAAGTTTTCTTTTTCAAACAAATTTAAAAAAAAAGAAGATTCCTAAAAAATTCTTAAAATTAAATCAATAATTTAAACTTGAAGTTTCAGAATACTTGAAAAATTTGGCAAAACGGTCGTTCTTATGCTTTATAATTGTTAATTGGTAATTGCTATAAACTAAAAAAATAATAAAAAAATTCTTCCATAACTATTAAAGAAAAAAACTATTTATTTTTGATTAGATTTGTTAGAGTTAAAACTGCAAAATATGAAATTTACAAAATTTGCTAAAACGACCGTTTTAATAGTTTATAATTGTTTATTGGTAATTACTATAAACCAGAAAAATAATAAAAAAATTCTTGTATAGCTATCACAGACTGAAATTATTCATTTCCTATTGGATTTGTTAGAGTTAAAAATGCAAAATATGAGATTTCACAAAATTGGCAAAACGGCCGTTCTTATAATTTATAATTGTTTACTAGTCATTACTATAAATCAGAAAAATAATAAAAAAATTCTTGTATAGCTGTTACAGACAGAAATTATTCATTTCCAATTGGATTTCATAGAATTGAAACTGCAAAATAAGAGATTTCAAAAATTTGCTAAAACGGCCGTTCTTATGCTTCATAATTGTTTATTGGTAATTACTATAAACTAAAAAAATAATAAAAAAATTCTTGCATAACTATCAAAGACAGAAATTATTTATTTCCAATTGGATTTGTTAGAATTGAAACTGCAAAATATGAGATTTGAAAAATTTGCCAAACCGCCCATTTTTATGCTATATAATTGTTTATTGGTAATTACTATAAACTAAAAAACAATTAAAAAATCTTGCATGGCTATCAAAGGCAGAAATTATTTATTTCCCATTTGATTTGTTAGAATTGAACCTGGAAAATATAAGATTTAAAAAATTTACCAAAACGGCCGTTCTTATGGCTTATAATTGTTTATTGGTAATTACTATAAACCAAAAAACTAATAAAAAAATTTTTGTATAGCTATCACAGACTGAAATTATTCATTTCCAATTGGATTATTATGAAAATTATTTTTAGGGGCAAATTATATTTTTGAAAAATCGAAAATTATTAAACGGTTTTTAATAATCGCTTCTTGCAAGAAAGATCGTTCCCGATTAAAGTTTCTACATTGTTCGAATTACTCATCGAATTATTTTTATGGCTTCTCGACGAAGGCCGAGCGCGCTTATAAATTAAAAATGTCAACAATGGCCCCACTCGCAGCCAAATCAGAAGGCTTTGTTTATGGCGACTAATAAAATGCGTTGAAAAGTTGTTAATGAAATGATTTAATTACGGTTCGAGCAAAGCACGCTTCGGAACGTTAGTTCTGGTAAGGCGCCGGTCAAGAATGGTTTACTTAGAAAATGAACATCTCAGATTTATTTTAGATCATTAAATCAGGGCCGATAAAGGCGACCTACTAATTCAATTAGTGGTAGTGGAACCCAGGAATAGTCTCTCTCATTTCCCCGCTTCCTTATCTCGGGATAAGATTAAGTGTCCCAGTTATCTAGCTAATTGGTAGTGGACTTCAAGCTGTTATACTACGTTGTCTATTGCACTTGCTCCTATTCCTTTGTTGTCACGTCTTCGCGGACGTCCACATCTGTTACGAGAACCGGAGGCTCCAGAGAAAGGAAGACGACGACAACTCACATTTAATTAATTAAAACGATTATGTTCCTCTAAGTAATAACAATAACACTAACAATTGCAATAGAAGGGATTATGGTTCGCCACAGCGTGTACAAAATCAAACTTAATCACGCATCCCTCCCTTATCATTTTTTGCGCAACAAATCTTGCGGTTACTTAATGTTGCCTAAATTGTTCGAAAACTTTGGAAAAATGTAGGTAAAAACGTACGATGTTTGGACGCCCATAGAAACATATAACATTTTTTTTTTTAGATTTCGTATTGGTTCAAATAACAACACTAAAATACAGTCTTGTAGTTTTTAAATAAAATTATTCATTAAGTAAAATAATGATTGTGAAACATTGGAAAAATTTGCCTCCCTCGCGCGGAAAAGTGCCACTTTTCGCTTCCGATCTCGGTTTTTGCCGAAAAACATTTCTAAGGCTTGATCAAATCCACCCCCAAAACTTACCACCTTAGGCCATGGTTTTAAGGCTCCACATATTACAGTGAATATTTTTTCATAATATTTTATGTAGATTGTTGCCCACTTGGTTGTTTGAAAAAATATTCAATGTAAGTTTGTGAAGTCTTAAAACCATGGTCTAAGGTGGTAAGCTTTGGGGGTTGATTTCAAGTCTTAGAAATGTTTTTGCGTAAAAACAAAAAAATACGGGTTTCTTCGAATTTGATGTAAACTAACATAATATTGGTCCCATTAAAATTGGAAGTGGCCCTTCCTTGTTAGTAAACCAAATTGCCATATCGTCCTGTACTAATTTTTTTTGCTTTATTTGTAACACTAACCATTTTTTAAAGTACGCTCGTTTGAGGCCTTTTAAAAAAAAACAGATTGTTTTCAAAATTTGTCGTACCCCTTAAGGGGTTATACGCAGTTAGAAGGTCGAAAAAAGACGTTTTTTTAATAAATTTTTTTTGAAGACGTATTTTATTTTACAAAAACCAAAAGTATTGATAAATTTAGTGGTAACATCGAAGTTTATAATGGCACTAATGATTTGTAAAAAATTGATCTGATGTGCTCCTGCAGACGAACTCCTGAAGGTTTTCCAAAAAAAAGGTGTTCGGCCGTGACCATGATTTCTTCGGTATAGTTCAACTGAAATCAAAAAATCAAAAAACCAAAAATATTCTTTTAGTGGATAGATAAAACTAGGTATTAATCGAAGGAATAAGATTTTGGATAATTACTTCTATTTTTTTTTTAAAATTCACGTGGCAATTTTGATCAAAAATTCGATTTTCTTTCTTACAAAGCCGCCATTTAGTCAAAAATTAAAATTTAGATTATTCCTTCAATCAATACCTAGTTTTATCTATCCAATAAAAGAATTTTTTTGGTTTTTTGATTTCAGATGAACTATACTAGAGAAATCCGGGTCATCGCCGAACACTTTTTTTTTTTGGGAGACCGTCAGGAGATCTTCTGCAGGAGCACACCAGATCAATATTTTTACAAATCATTAGTGCCAATATAAACTTAGATGTTGCCACTAAATTTATCAAAACTCTTGGTTTGTGTAAAATTAAATACCTCTTCATAAAAAATTTATAAAAAAAACGTCTTTTTTCGGCCTTCTAACTGCGTATAACCCCTTAAGCCCAAATTGCCTTCTTTTTAACTAATGTAAACCCGAAGTAGATTATACAACCGATTTATGAATAACAGGCAATGCATTTTAAACGAATATAATTTTAATATTGCCCATTAAATATTTTTTTACTATTTAAATGCAGTTTTTGCCAGCTCAAAGATATCAGATCCTGAGTACCACCTATAATTTCAAAAAAAATCGTTTTACGAATAGCATAATATCAATTTTGTAAAGTGTACGTTTTGACCGCAAGACTTGGGTGCTCCAATAAAATAAAGGCACCGTATTTTTTAATAATCGTAGAGACGTTTCTGCGCCCAAATTTGATCATCTTTCGACTAATCAAAGCCGCAGTCACATCAAATAACCCGTTTTCGAGAAATGAGCGATTCGTGATTAAGAAATGTAATTACCAATATTTATGTGGTCTTCGCTCACATCCACCACTGTCTTATTTTTTATTTTCGTCGTTTACACATTTATAGTTTTACACAATAAATAACATGGAAACATATATCAATCAGGAGCAAAAAATAAAATCCTACCTTATAAGATGATATTAAGGGCCTTCGTATCGATCGCAGTATCAAGTCCTTTGTGTAATGTCTGGATGGACACAATTTCGGCACACCGCACTTTTATGAACACAACGGCACTACTAAAACGATTACTAATGTCATTCCACGGTCGACCATATGGCAACTGCAAATACAAAAACCTCGATTACATATCTGGCCCACGTGCATGTATTTTGATAAGATTTAATTCTACCTTACAAATACATTTTTAAAGAAAGCGATTCTAGAATAGTCTACAAGGCGTTTCAAAATTTGGATTGTTAAACTAAAATTGGGCTCCTTGAAATTTTTATTTTGGAGAAGCAGCACGGAAAATCGATTGCATTACGTTTTGCCTTTCAGATGGCAATTTTTAATAACCAAAATATTTTGTAAATGCAGCAATAAAGTAATTATTCAATAACTCTTTGAGATAAAGAAAAGGGGTTCCCGGCCCATCAAAAAACATTAATTTTTGTAACTTTTCGGAGAATTACGAAGAGGTTTCCAGAAGAAATAAATCGCCTGCTAATTAAAAAAAATGGGTTAAAACAATAATGTTTTCCGTTCTATGTAAAACATGAAAAGTCGTTTTAACCTTCCGTGTACTAGGTGGGGTATAACTAACGTGAACATTTTTTTTTTGTTAAAACGGCACGTTTTGTAATCGAGCTTAAAACCGAGTGTGCGCATTCGAGCTCAAAGTGGCACATTCCGATCTCGGGAAAATGAAGCGCGCCGCTCCGCGTCGCGCTTCATTTGCCTCCCTCGCTCGGAAATGTGCCACTTTTCGCTCGAATGCGCACATCCTCGTGTTTATTATATTAGTATAATTTACCGTGCGCTCTTTCAAATCAAAATTTTTAATTTAATTTAGTAAAAATCGATTTTATATTCAAAAAATGTATTTACCATAGCAATGAGTGGAAGGGAGCGAGAAGATACGATAATCATGTTAATGCAAGTGAAAGGGACAGATTAAAATTATTCAATTAATTTTTGGTGTAATTTATTGATCTAAATTATTGCGAATTTTTAAGAAATTCCCGTGAAATTAATTTGTATTTCAATAATGAGGCAAGAATGAAATTCTTGTTAGGTTTTCTTAATATTCGGTATCGTAATTGACACGTGTCATTGCAATTTAGTACTCAAGAAAAGACTAAATAGTTTATAAGTTGAAAAAAAAGTTAAATTTTTGTATTTTTATTAATAAAAGTCTAATCTAATGCATAAATAAATATGAATATGAATTATGAATATATAATTTTTTTTAAATTTGGCAAGTCGACCGTTTTTATGCTATATAATTGTTAATTGTTAAATACTATAAACTAAAAAAATAATTAAAAAATTCGCGGATCGCTATCAAACCAGGAAATAATTTTTTTCGTATTGTATTTGCTAAATTTTAAAGTGGAATACATGTATTTTTCTAAATTTGGCAAATCGGCCGTTTTTATACTATATAATTGTTTATTGTTAATTAATATAAACGAAAAGAATTATTAAAAAATTCCAGGATAGCTATCAAAACAGGAAATAATTTTTTTCATATTGGATTTGCTAAGTTTTAAGTCCAAAATTTTTGATTTTCAAAATTTGCTAAATAGGCCAGTTTTATTCCATATAATTGTTTATTGTTAATTACTATAAACCAAAAAAATAATAAAAAAATAGCGGATAGCTATCAAAGCAGGAAACAATTTTTTTTGGTATTGTATTTGCTAAGTTTTAAAGTGGAATATATGATTTTTTTTAAATTTGGCAAATCGGCCGTTTTTATGCTATATAATTGTTGACTGTTAATTACTATAAACCAAAAAATAATAAAAAAATTCTGGCATAGCTATCAAAGAAGGGAATATTTTTTTTCGTATTGTATTTGTATTCTAATGCATAAACCTATTCATTATTGGTTATTAAAATATATTTCTTATCATTTAACTGTCATAAAGTACAATTTTGTAGATTTTATTTCATTTTATTTTCGGGGTATGGCAAACCCCACCTAGTATGGCATGTGACATATAGTCACCTAGTATGCGGAGGGTTAAAAAAAATCTACCAGACACCTGTTTGCTAAAATTTTGTTCTTTATCAATTACTATAACCCTCCTTTCAATCGCGGCACCCGTTTTTGAGAAATAAATAATTTGTGACCAGTAAGCGTCGACTCGTTTTGCATTTTAATTCAGCAAAAAATTAATTTCTCAAAAATTAATAAAAATAATTAAATACGGTTAGAACAGCTAATAATATAAATATATACACAATAATATATATACAGGGTGATTTGTTAATACATGCACATACTTTATCTGTATCTGTAGGTTACTTGAACGGTTTTATATCCCCCATGTTTAGTGGGTCAATTTAAGATACAGGGTGTTTTATTGATTTTGGCTATTGTAGCCCCCTAAGCAAAAAAGCTTCGCTTCAAAAATTCCCCGCAGCTCAAAAGTCGCCCTCTTCAACCCGTCAAAACCCCCATTGTAATTAAATTACGCTTCTTTTTGAGCAAAAAATTGTTTTTCTTGCACTGCCTCGATCGAAAAAACCGAAGCGCAAGAATAAAGTTCGGCATCCCAATAATGAGCCGTAAGAGGCGATTCGCAGAACGAAATATTCGCTCAAAATATTTCCGTTTCGAAAGTCTTAAAAATGCAAAATATTCGAAATATTACAAAAGAGAATTTATTAAATTTTAATGCAGTACGAAAGAGCTCGAAGTTTAATATTAATAAAATTCGACGCGAGCGGAAAATGTATTTCCAATCAGTTTTTGATCGATAAGTCCTGGCGAGCAAATGACTAATTACCATATTTTTGTCTAGTGCCAAATGCAATAAATAAACGCATTAAACGATAGTTAAGGATGATCGATTCGATTTTAATCATGGCAACTTCGGGGTTAACTGCGGCAGCACGCACATGCCGTAGAAGATGGGGAGTTGACACCCCCAAAGTATAATCGATGACCGTTTCCCTCGCAACTCTTCCTCGGCCGGCAAAGGAAAACTTTTGGAGGCCCTAATGGCCGCGCGGCGCGCCGTCCACTTCAACTCGCATCGCTGAAATTTTAAACAAGTCCGCTATTTACGACTTTATCTCTTCTTTGCTTAATTAGGCCGGAATTTTGACGCGACCATTTACAATCCCCGGCCCCGAAAATACCTTCGTTTTTGGCCAATTTAAAAGAAAATATTAATAAATTCGTTCCCAGATGGACGAACATTAAAGCCACAAAGAAAAAAAAATTCGAAGCCCCACTTAAAGGTCGACGAAACTTTTTTTTATAATTAATATAATCTATTAGATAATTTCGACATTAATCCAGTTTTTTTAATGAGACACTAAAATTCTAATTTCGCTTTAACTAACCAACCAGTTTCGAACAATTAATGATTATAGTTTATACAAAGTGTACCTTTTATGAAATTAAGATGAAAAAAAAGTGTCGCAACTCCGATTTTTAGCTTCGATTAAAGAAAAAACTAGTTTTAATGAATTTCGAGCTCGTCGCCAATAAAAATATTATTTTCTTCTTTCTTTGTAATTAGCCAACGGCACAGGTGCAACGGCGACGGTCGCTTTAATTAAAAAAATCGGGCTGATTTATTAATTTTTATTTTTCGGCGCAAACAATTTCAAATATAAGTTTTGGGAGCGCCCCGTATTCCGTTGGCTGGTCAGAAATTAATTTGTTGCATTTGATTTAATTAAAAAAAATATATTTATTGCTCAAGACTGGTCCCGTTAGGAGCGAAGTTGCCATATTTTTGGTTATTAATTTTAAACTGAACTTAAAATGTAATTTTGCAAGTGGCCAGAATTCGATTTTAATCAAGAACATCTAGCACGAAGACTTAAGAGACCAGCTTAACAAATTTCATGCTGTATACTCAATGGCGGACTAAGGGGGGCGGCTCGCACTGGGCTTCTGATCATAGGGGGCCTCCAAATCTCAAAAAGTCCTTCCTTTTGTTAGACATGGCAATATATTTGCAATATGTACCCTGTTAATACATTAAATTCTGAGTAGACCGGGGGCCTCATTTAATTTTGCGCGTCCCCCCCCCTTTTCCGATAGGTTTAGTCCGCCGGTTTGTATACCCCCAATGTAAATTTTAAATTGCAGACGTATTTGGGAAGATATAAAATTCAATTAATTTTTGTAGATAGAAACCGTTTGGCCCAATACAATTAGGATTTTTTTTTATTTTTTACAAATTTTCCAAAAAAATAATTAAAAAACAGACAAACTGTCTAAATTTATTTTTGATCTCCTCCCAGTAAAAATTAAAACCCCGATTTTATTTTATTACCAGTTGAACGAAAAAACTTATTAAATTTTTATCAACAAAGAAAAAAGTACATGTCCAAATCCCAAAGTATTTAAAATTGAGCAATGCTGGGCTCTATCGACACAAAAAAACACTTTTTTATCTTCAAAAATATGGCCGAAAATTTTCAGCACGAAATTTGGCAGACCAGGCCCTTAAAACCGTTTGGGGTTGATTTCAAATCCGGATAATTTTGATTATCAATTTTAAATATATTTAAAACGAAACCACACATAAACAGAATTGATAAATAAAGGCGATTTGTGTTAAACTAAAACCGGCACCCTCGTTACACAAACGACAGCTTCCGTAATCCCCTTGTCAAGTATTATTGTCGCCAAAAACGTGCCGAATTGCCTGTTACCTCGTCAAAAGAGGTCCAAAAGGCTAACAGGTTTCATCGACGTGCTCGGATCGACATCCATCGAGCAAATCATTTTTCTTCGCCACTGTGAGCACTTACGTTATTTTTTTTCCGAGCACTAAATCCCGGTTCTTTTTTGCTGTTGAAGAGAAGGGGAAAGAAATTTTTAAAAAGAGAAAAATTACGTGTAAGTTTCAAGGGAATAAAGAGAAACTGGAATTATGGGGTTGTCATTCGGTAAAACTAACAGTGCTTAATACTTTGTTGATTTATATTAAATTTGGCGTTTTGCTTTTAGAACTTTGCTTTCAGCTGTCTGAAAGTTTGCTCTTTTCCTCTTATAAGAAGTTTATAGACGTACAAGGGTGCACGACTCCGGCTTATTAAACGCAATAAAAAAATTGTAGAAAAATATGTCAGCTCCGAGTCAGAATCAGACACGACATGGATTATTTCAACCCCCAACTTTTACAATTTTGTTGCGGATTTTTCTCTTTCGGTGATCGATTAAAAAAAACGTGTAAACAGGAACGCCACCGTGCTGGATCTAAAAACTACCGATTGGGAGTTTTTTTTTTTAATTTAATGCGTGCGGGATTTTAATTCAATTATCCCGACTGTACAAACATAGGGAGAAAAAAATTCTGATCGACTCTTCAAAAAGATTAAGAGTAAAAAATAAATTGGGGATGGCTTGCGAAACGACCATCCCCCTTTTCACAGCACAATTTCAAGATGTAAAATTAAAAGTGACCCCCCAAACAATCAGCCAAATTTGATTTTAAAGCGCCTTTCAAAAATTTATCAAAAAATTTCAGATTTTTTCTATTTGTTTTATTATTGTAAACCGTGTAGAAAAAGTACCGTGTAAATGAATTTAAAAAAAAATTTAATACGAATGGAAACAACTGCATTAACACGTTCGCAAAGATGTGTACCACCCGTGGGTCGCGGCAGTGTTTACTAAATTTTCGTGGGGCCTATATATGTTAATCTACATAAAATTCTAAGAAACCCGTATTTTTTTGTTTTTACGAAAAAAAATTTCTAAGGGACGAAATCGACCCCCAAAGTTTACCACCTTAAGGGATGGTTTTAAGGTTTCACATGCTGACCGTCAATATTTTTTCAAACATAGAATTGTTTGAAAAAATATCGACCGTAAGTATATGAAACGTTAAAACCACCCCCTGGCGTAGTAAACTTTGGATGTCCATTGCACCCCTTAGAAATATTTGTTTCGCAAAAACAAAAAAATACGGGTATCTTAGAATTCGTTATAGAACAACATATATCAGTCCCGTTAAAATCGGGGGTGACCATTTGAGATACCGCCCTTGTTAGTAAACCGAATTGCCATAAGGTCTTGTACACAACAATGTAAATGTGCCTTATAGCCGTAAATGTCCTACTAATACCCTTCAAACTAGACCCAGATTTTTAACATGCACTAAAGCGTGACACACGTGTGGCTCACGGGCGTTATAAGACACAGAAATAGTTCCCAACACACCTCAGGAACGCGGCCCACCAGTTGGATATCACTGGTTGAAGCTTATATTAAGTCTCGTCCATTCACATTTAAATCTTTTCACAAAATTATTTATTCCATAACACAAAGTAAAAATCGAAAAAACAATGGTACATATTCATATTAAATAAAGACACAACAATTTTTTTATTTTCATTTAATTTAATAATAAAAAAAAAGCATTGTAAACTACTTTGAAAATATATGGTAAATACCTTAGAACAGAAGCTCGATTCGATTTTCCAAAGTCCGAAGAAACCGGCAATGAATAGGAGGGACCCCCCACGAAGCCCGGAACGACAGGAAAACACAAGTTTGATCGTACCACTTTAAAATGCACCGACGTTCTAAGTAGGGAATTAAGTAAGCAGGCGAAAACGGTGCGTCACGACGCTCAACCAATAGGAAGCGCTTAGCAACTTCGAACTCATGTAAATATGCAACACTTTCACCGATTTAAGCACCTCTAATAATTTTTGACTGCAATGAGTGGGGGAGAGAGGGAAACACTTTTAGACGATTCGAAGTGCGATAGAAGATAATATACGACTTTAACATAGGGAAATGAATTCAAAATTACATGTAAAGAAATTTTTGGATTGATCATAATTTTTTTGGCTAAATAAAATCAGATTTTTGGTGGATATTCCTATGCACCCCAAACCAATATAACCGGAGCCATTCTTCCCTGCTCCTTCTTCAACCCTCAAAATTTTCGAAAAAACTAAATAAATGGCATAAAATGCACTTTGACTCACAAAAACAATCATAGCGCCCTTATTTTTAATTTGATCGGTAAAAACAAAACGGATTCTGAATCTTGAGGCTTTTTACATAAGATACATGCAAAATAAGCATAAGGCGCAATGTTAATTTTTCGAGTAATTAAGTGTTGAAGTTTTAGGTTCATATTTGTACCACAGAATTTGCGTTAAAAAAATTGTAGCGCCCTTATTTCTGAAACGATCTTTAAAAGCTATACAGATTCAAAATTCCCAGACTTTTTGCCTTTGGATAGATTTAAAAGATCATAGCCATACTATTTCAAATTTTCGAGAAAAACGGGTTCGAAGAGTCCGACTTCTAATTAATTGTTTCTAAGTTTCCATTTTGAAAAATCGTAGCTCAATTATTTGTTAACGGATCTTTAAGAACTTTTCAGATTACAAAAGGCCGTCGATCGAAGCGTAATATACACTAAAAAAATTGGCAAGGACCAATGTTAAGTCTGTGAGAAAAACGCGTTTGAAACTTTTAACCGGCACAATTTTCGAGAAAACTAAATAAATCGAAAAAAATACACTTCGACTCGCAAAAACAATCGTACCGCTCTCATTTTCCATCCCATCATTTAGAACCACCCGGATTCTGAATTTTGAGACTATTTCCCATAAGATAGTGCAAAATTCGCATACGGCACAATGTTAATTTTTTGAGTAATTAAGTGTTGAAGTTTTAAGTTTATATTTGTATTATAGAATTTGCGTTAAAAAAATAGTAGCGCCCTTATTTTTAAAACGATCTATAAAACCTATAGAGATCCGGATTTGCCAGATTTTTTGGCTTCGGATAGGCCTAAAAAACCATAGGCATACTATTTCAAATTTTTGAGAAAAACGGGTTGGAAGAGTCCGACCTCTAATTAATTGTTTCTAAGTTTCCATTTTGAAAAATCGTAGCTTGATTATTTGTTAACGGATCTTTAAGAACTTTTCAGATTACAAAAGGCCGTCGATCGGAGCGTAAGATCCATTGAAAAAATCAACAGAGCCCAATGTTAAGTCTGTGAGAAAACGCGTTTGAAACTTTCAACCGGCACAATTTTCGAGGAACTAAATAAATCGAAAAAAATACACTTCGACTCGCAAAAACAATCGTACCGCTCTCATTTTCCATCCCATCATTTATAATCACCCGGATTCGGAATTCTGAGACTATTTCCCATAAGATAGTGCAAAATTTGCATACGGCACAATGTTAATTTTTCAAGTAATTAAGTGTTGAAGTTTTAAGTTTATATTTGTACCATAGAATTTGCGTTAAAAAAATAGTAGCGCCCTTATTTCTAAAACGATCTATAAAAGCTATAGAGATCCGGATTTGCCAGATTTTTTGGCTTCGGATAGGCCTAAAAAACCATAAGCATACTATTTCAAATTTTTGAGAAAAACGGGTTGGAAGAGTCCGACCTCTAATTAATTGTTTCTAAGTTTCCATTTTGAAAAATTGTAGCTTGATTATTTGTTAACGGATCTTTAAGAACTTTTCAGATTCCAAAAGGCCGTCGATCGCAGCGTAAGATCCATTGAAAAAATCAACAGAGCCCAATGTTAAGTCTGTGAGAAAAACGCGTTTGAAACTTTCAACCGGCACAATTTTCGAGGAAACTAAATAAATCGAAAAAAATACACTTCGACTCGCAAAAACAATCGTACCGCTCTCATTTTCCATCCCATCATTTATAATCACCCGGATTCGGAATTCTGAGACTATTTCCCATAAGATAGTGCAAAATTTGCATACGGCACAATGTTAATTTTTCAAGTAATTAAGTGTTGAAGTTTTAAGTTTATATTTGTACCATAGAATTTGCGTTAAAAAAATAGTAGCGCCCTTATTTCTAAAACGATCTATAAAAGCTATAGAGATCCGGATTTGCCAGATTTTTTGGCTTCGGATAGGCCTAAAAAACCATAGGCATACTATTTCAAATTTTTGAGAAAAACGGGTTGGAAGAGTCCGACCTCTAATTAATTGTTTCTAAGTTTCCATTTTGAAAAATCGTAGCTTGATTATTTGTTAACGGATCTTTAAGAACTTTTCAGATTACAAAAGGCCGTCGATCGGAGCGTAAGATCCATTGAAAAAATCAACAGAGCCCAATGTTAAGTCTGTGAGAAAAACGCGTTTGAAACTTTCAACCGGCACAATTTTCGAGAGAACTAAATAAATCGAAAAAAATACACTTCGACTCGCAAAAACAATCGTACCGCTCTCATTTTCCATCCCATCATTTATAATCACCCGGATTCGGAATTCTGAGACTATTTCCCATAAGATAGTGCAAAATTTGCATACGGCACAATGTTAATTTTTCAAGTAATTAAGTGTTGAAGTTTTAAGTTTATATTTGTACCATAGAATTTGCGTTAAAAAAATAGTAGCGCCCTTATTTCTAAAACGATCTATAAAAGCTATAGAGATCCGGATTTGCCAGATTTTTTGGCTTCGGATAGGCCTAAAAAACCATAAGCATACTATTTCAAATTTTTGAGAAAAACGGGTTGGAAGAGTCCGACCTCTAATTAATTGTTTCTAAGTTTCCATTTTGAAAAATCGTAGCTTGATTATTTGTTAACGGATCTTTAAGAACTTTTCAGATTCCAAAAGGCCGTCGATCGGAGCGTAAGATCCATTGAAAAAATCAACAGAGCCCAATGTTAAGTCTGTGAGAAAAACGCGTTTGAAACTTTCAACCGGCACAATTTTTGAGGGAACTAAATAAATCGAAAAAAATACACTTCGACTCGCAAAAACAATTGTACCGCTCTCATTTTCTATCCCATCATTTATAATCACCCAGATTCAGAATTCTGAGACTATTTCCCATAAGATAGTGCAAAATTTGCATACGGCACAAAGTTAATTTTTCAAGTAATTAAGTGTTGAAGTTTTAAGTTTATATTTGTACCATAGAATTTGCGTTAAAAAAATAGTAGCGCCCTTATTTCTAAAACGATCTATAAAAGCTATAGAGATCCGGATTTGCCAGATTTTTTGGCTTCGGATAGGCCTAAAAAACCATAGGCATACTATTTCAAATTTTCGAGAAAAACGGGTTGGAAGAGTCCGACCTCTAATTAATTGTTCTAAGTTTCCATTTTGAAAAATCGTAGCTTGATTATTTGTTAACGGATTTTAAGAACTTTTCAGATTCCGACAGGCCGTCGATCGAAGCGTAATATCCACTAAAAAAATCAACAAGGCCCAATGTTAAGTCTGTGAGAAAAACGCGTTTGAAACTTTCAACCGGCACAATTGTCGAGGAAACTAAATCAATCGAAAAAAATACACTTCGACTCGCAAAAACAATCGTACCGCTCTCATCTTCAATCCCATCATTAAAAACCACCCCGATTCGGTATGCTAAGACTATTTTCCATAAGATAAGTGCAAAATTGGCATAGGGCGCAATGCTAATTTTTCGAGTAATTAAGGGTTGAGGTTTTAGATTAATTTTTGTAGAACAAAAGTTTACGTTAAAATGTAATGCTAAAAGAATTAGTCATGTTATTCTGGAATTTTCTATAATTGAACGTATGATAATGGCAGGTAAAAAGCCTCGATAAGATATTCGGTCGACTTGTGTCTATTTTGATAAGATTTAATTCACCGTTTTATAAATACACTTTAAACAAAACGATTCTAGAACATTATACAGGGCGTTCCAAAATTTTGACTCGATCATTAATATACAGCCTTTTGGTATTTTTTTTTAATGCAACTCGTCCAAACGTTGTTTTCAATTTACACAATTAAAAAAAAAACTACTAAAAATAATTAAATTTGCCACTCCTACGTTCAAATAAATTAACCCACAAACTCTTAATATAAAATTATAAAAACCTCCTCACAGAATAAGCAAACACAACACTACTTCATCTTTCATTAAATAAAAAAAACAAAAAATCCAATCTATCTTCCCAAAAAAAAAAAAATGTACCACACATCAAAAATCACAAGGATGACAGACTTTCGCCTCTAATTTTTTTATGTGAACTCTAAGATTTCGTTTTGATTGTAAAAAAGCAGTCCCCAACAAAGGAAAAAAGGCATGTGGGGTTACATAATTAATAAATTACAAGGACATGAGTGCGCCGAAACGGAAAAACGACATCGATCTGTCAAATAATTAAATAACGTTTAGTTCAAAAGAATCTAGAGGAACCGTTAACGATACGAGCCGCAATTAATTGATAAAAGAACCGTTGAAATTAGAGCGCGGTACAGTTCGACCTCCGTCCCGTCCCTCGACCGGGCAAAAATTTTTAGGAAAAGTCTAAAGACGGAAGAAGTTTCCTCTCGTTACGAGCCCGCCTTTTGTGCGGCTATATTTGGGGCCGGCGTTTCCTTGCAAGTAAAAGCGTAACAAAGGGTCTGAAGATAAATACAGTACGGAATAGATAAACAAGAAAAGCGAAGAGATAACCCCAGTAATTTCCTCGGGAAAGGAATAATTGATAAACTGCGAGGGAGCGCCCTTAGGCATCATGACCTAAGGAATAATTTCGCAGCGCGGCCGACGTACGCTGCCAGATTACAAACAAATAAATACTAATGTTTAGTTGTTGTAACTACCAACAAAGGTTAATAGTGCACCGCAATTTATTGTCTATTCTCGTTAAGGGCTGTTGCTCCTAACAGGATTGTTAAAAGCTCCGCGCCGTTTTAATGCCGTAAAGGAAATTTATGCGCACCGGTTGCATTAACAATTACTTTAATTTTCCAACTCTTTAATTATTTCCCCTGCCTTAATCTGCAAGACTAATATTTTCTCGAAACTTTCGAAAATAATGTCGACCGACTCGCAATCCGTCAAGTCCGCGATCCGAACGGGGCTTTGGTCTTTAGGAAAATTTTGATCGACTTTGCTAAAAATTAAGGGTGAGCAAGAGTTTAAAATGTTAGGCCTTTTTCACTCTGTCTCTATTGGGGTAGTTTATATCAGGTTTTTTAATTTTTAATGTGAATTAGTAGGGGAACCTGTTGTGCCTTGGTCCCTTTGTACCTAGGGCAACTTTATTTTTTTTAATATTTGCGGGCTTTCGTGACCCATAATTTTTGATATTTCAAATGCCACATTGACAGACATTAATGTAAAGTTAGCAGCACCTGGCCAATGTAATTTGTTAATGTATGAGATCAATTGAAATTTTTAATCGAAAAAAAGTAAGTCTTTTTATATTCTTTTTACTTAAATATTTTATTGATTTTTATTACCTAATAACAAAGGACTCATCGTAATAGAAAGATTATTTATTAATGTTTGCATAGTAGTGGTCTGATTTTGGGACAGCATAATCTTTAAATTTATTTTTGAGTTTAAACGTTAAGGGTCGGTGTGTTGTACCCCGGCCACCGTCAATAAATTGTACCTTGGCCCTAAGATCAACGTGCAATAAATAAAAATTTAGATATACCTTTGTTATAAATTTTTATTTTTTTTATTTCTGTGTATAGTATATCATCAAGTAAATTTAACTTTTAAAATCGCGAAAAAAAGGTTTGAACAACGACTGCAATAAATTGCACAGTGGTGCACCAAAAAGCGTAACATCTTGTATATAAATTTTTTTATGATTTCTAAACAAAACGCCAATAATTTGCTTTAATTTTACAAAGCAAGCGTCAATTCCAAATTAATTACGTGCAAACGCACAATCCATTATAAAGGGTGTTTCGAATTAAAGCAGAAAATATTAAGATTTTCAAAATTGCCAAAAACGATCGTTAAGAGGCTTTGTAATTATTTATAAAAGATTATTATTACAAACCGATAAACACGTGTGTCTATTTAAAAACCCAATGCACGATTCCGGAAAGCGCGATAACGTTAACTTGCAAATGGCCGAAAGCGCTACGTTGAACAAATAAAAATTAATTTTGGGCCTCGCAACTAACATTTTGGAATGCCATTACGACCAAAAAAGCCGAGATTTTTAATAAAGGTGGCGTAAAGATTTTTAAAGTATTATTTGTGACTTAACAAAAACGACAAAACATAGAATATTTAAAAATAAGCTTACAATTCAGATTTATATACAGGGTGTACTTCGGAGAGTTCCAAAACCCTTTGGTAAACACTATTCTGTTCCACACAAACACTAATTAGTCAAAATCAACATTTTCTAGAACGTTCTTAACACTTGAACCTGCGATTCACAACTGGCGTGCGGGGGGGAACGATGTATGCAGTTTGCAACATTATCCGTTTATTTCAATTTTGGTATATGTTAAATACGATTAAGAAACTTTTTAAAAACGGCCGTACCGATGTGTTATAATTATTTATAAGTTTGTACACACCAAAAACAAATAACGTAACTAATTTAAATCAACTCGTGTGAGCCATCTACGGTACACGCACTAGTTTAAATTGATTTATAAGAGTTTAAATAAATAATACAATTAAACAAATATTTGCATCATCAATTTTTAAGTAATGTATTAAAGTCGTTTAAAAAAAATGTTTTAACGACTGATATAATTTAAATGTCCTAACTATTCTTTGAAGCACATATGTTACATTCAAAGCACGTTGTAATCAAACTGCCTATGTATAAGTTATGGAAAAGTTGGGTAAAGTAAAGGGGCCGAGTTTATGTATTGATTTTTCACGAAGCCGTTCACGAAGCACTTCGTATTGAAGCTTCGTATAAGTTAAGGCACATTTGCGCAGTAAAGGGGAGGAGTTTATGTTTTGATTATTCACGTAGACCGACAAAGTATTGATTTTTAGATATGCCAAACAGGTAGCTATATCGCCAAAACTTTCCAGTGGTTACGTTACGTTTAAGGCCAACGATCTGTGCGTTGCTCATAAATAAACCTGCATTCGGCGCTCGCTGCCACGCAAAACGGCACAAATTAGTGTTTTAACTGTGTTTAATTAGTGTTTTAAGTAATCACGAGTGCGAAAGAGTGGCGGAATCGGTTTAGAATAAAAGTTCGGACAATGTCCCAAATTTGAGACGGTCGCCGGAGCGCCGGCATTCACCCGACCTCTGCGCTAGGGTGCCTTAGTGCGATCGCAGCATCGGCTTACGGACTTCTAGCCAAGCGAAGGATTCAGTTTGCGGCACGTCTAGTTTGCATGGGTCAAACGACCGAGCAAGGTGATATTTATATATACAGGGTGTTCTAAATTGAGTAGGCTAACATGCGTATCTTTCCTATTAATGGAGATAGAAGTTTGGTTAAATGGGCAATGTTTTGCAGTTTTAGATGCAGATAAATATTCCGTTAAGAAAATTTTAAAATTCCAAATAGTTCCGAAGTAATCGTCAAAAAACTGAAACGTACGAATGATCGAGATTAACAGATTCTGAATTTGGATTTATCTTATCATAATATATATACCTATAAGGAAGATTTGATCTAGTTTAATCAAATTTTTTTCATTTCATAACTGCAATTTTTAGTGTTTTTTTGCAATTTATTCAAAATTTTGGAGGTGTACGAGTTAAACCGACCTCAACTTTGGATTCAGCGCATCGAAATACATAACCCTACGTAAGTCTGGTCAAAAGTAACAACCACTTTTTTTGGTGTACCGGTTGTATTTTCACTATTAAAAAATTGAAAGCGCCCAAAATCAATCCTTTAACATTTTTGTATTTAATGTTAAAAATATATTCAAAGGTTTTATAAAGATTCCGAGGTATAAACCTTACGGCACTCCACTAATTCTAAAGTTGTAGCAAAATCCTCTCGCACTTTCATTTTTACTATAAAATAGAATAATAATATGCATGAAAAACAAATAAATGTTTAGTTATAGAATTCAAAAATTTTTAATCAAAAAAGTAACAGAACGGAATCACCCATATATACAATTTAAAAAAAAATACAAGTGAAAAAAGGGTGAAGGTACAACAGGTTCCTTACTATTGATGAATGCTTTATTTTTGGCAAAATTTGAAAAAAGTTTCTGTTTGAAAGAGATTCACTTGATGTAGTGAAATCAATTAAATACTAGGATGTGCGCGTTCGAGCGAAAAGTGGCACATTTCCGAGCGAGGGAGGCAAATGAAGCGCGACGCGGAGCGGCGCGCTTCATTTTCCCGAGATCGGAATGTGCCACTTCGAGCTCGAACGTGCACACTCGGTTTTAAACATGCTTCGCAATAATTTTGGTACAACAGGTTCTCCTACAGTTGAAAATATAGTGTAAAAATTACAAGTGAAAAAAGGCTTCCCCTAAATGATTTTATAAGTGGAGTTTTTTAGTTAAATTCTATAGCAAAAATATCGACCGACCTTGTCCTACAAAAAATCGTTTTTTTTTTGTTATTTAACTTTTCTCTCAATGCGCCAAAAGAAGTACAACTTCAAAATCATGTTTTAGACCTCCGGCCCTTGTAAATCTCGAATTGTAGTCAAAAAAATTCCCAATCAATCAAAACGTTTTTTCCCAGTCGAATTACATCGTCTCCGATCGATTGCGACCCCCCATTTGAGGAAGGTCTTGTATAATTAATAATGAAAATCAATTCCACTTGAGCACATGCTACCACAATAAGAATCCACTGATATCTCAAATGCAAAACAGACCAATCGGTGGAGAATCAACGTCTTAAGTTGTGCTTGTAATGGATTTCGTGTCCGGTAACCTACCACTTTAGCCATAAATAATAAATACGCGCGCACACACACCATTTCCAGCCCATTCCGAAAACTTCGACAAAAATTTTCCGACCGAAATCGTGTGCCCATTAATAATAGCAAATTTAGCACGGCCACCTCCGTCCTCTCCTTCGTCCCAGCGCCAGAAGGACATTAATTCGTAAAATATGTTTACAAAGAGCGAAAAAATGGGGGCGGTGTTGTTTTCGTTAAAAAGAAATTATGCAGGCCTAGGACGTTACAAGTAGCAAAAAAAAACAAAAAACAACATAATAAATTTAAATATACGAATTATAAAAAGTAACGAGCCCATTGTGCAGGGCCGAAAAAAATTTAATGCCGCTTCATTAATCATTGTTAAGCGCAAAAAATTGGTGCAAACGTTTTAATTTCGAAAATGGGAATCGACTTTCTTCGTTCGGATGCAGATTTCGTTGAAAACTGTCGTTGCATTCACCGGAAAGTTTCGAAGTTGTAAATTATGACAATTAATAAGTATTACAGATAAATAAAAGGCTTAACATCCGATCCAACAAGGATTAAACGGATAGGATAATAAATTTTATTTTATTGCGCCCTTTTCCGATGCTTTTTTGTGCCTCTATTCGAATTATTGAAATAAAAACATTTTAAAGTAAAAAATCGAATAAAATATTATAATTAATTAATTAATTAACAGTCGGATTGTTTTTAAAGATTTTATAAATCACCAACGTTGGGTACTAATTCTTAATATACAGCCTGTCCGACGAATAAGTACTGGAACTTAACCTCCTTATAAATCATGCTATGTTGCCATTTACCAAAAAATAGAAATGCACTTTTTTAAGAAATTCTTTAAATTTAGAACATATTGCATACCAACTTTTATTGTTATTGGTGTTAGGTATCATCGCGTTAAGTCTCGGCACCTATTCGTCCGACACCCCGAAAAATCTCCAATTAAACTAATTAATTGATCAAAGTCGTTAGTGAATTTCGTGTTCGCGTCGAGTGTTAAAGTCGAACTTTGATTCGTTCGAATTTTTTTTTCTTTCGCAACTCGGTCCTTTGTAATTACTCTGTTTTTGGAAACGTTAAAATAATTAGAGATTGGCTTCTGAACGAAGGCAAAAGAAGAAGAAGAAGAAAAGTAGGTCTATCGAACATACAAACAAACTTTCAGGTCAAGTATGCCTTTGTTATGAGTTTTAATTAAAGTCGAACGAAGATTGTTTCAAAGCATTTTTTTAAAGAAAATTTTCGAAGAGCGACCGCTTTTCAATTCGGCGGAAAAAAAACGGACCGAGAGCCCGTCTATCTATCGGTAAAAATTTCTTTGAAATGAACACACTATCAGTGTTTTTACTCGCGGCAGATATTCTGTTACATTATTTTCATGCTTGAAGGCGTCTTTATAAAAGCCGTCATTCAAAATTAAACTTTAATTTTGTAGCATAATAGTGCGTCCTTCCATCGATCAATTTAATAAAAATTTTAGAAGAGGCACGCCGTGTCCGGAAAAAAAGGCCGATTCTACACAGTCGCATAGTCCAAAAAAACGTAACGGACGAAATAAAACTAAACGAAAACGGCGGCGAATTAATCAAAGATAACGCGAAATCTTCCAGAAGTAAATAAAAAAGAAAAATTCCGAAAGAAAATAGACGATTATTTAGATTTACGCAAAGGTGACGACGATACGTTCGGCGAATTTTTCCTTGTGACGCCCTTCGTCCCATTTTTCCCTCTAAATGGAACGTGCTTGGCCTGCCAAATAAAAAGATTAATTTTCACCCACAATATGTTGGAGAAAGTGGAAGAAGTAATGAGTAAAACGCATTATTAAAAGTAATTTGTCACTTTATAAAGTAGATTTTAATAATAGGGTCCCATTTATTAGGTACTGCGGGCTCTAATATGGGGCCTTCGAAAAATAATTAAAATCGAGCTCGAAATTTATATTTTTGGTTTTTTTGAGTTATGAGAAAGATCGCCGATTTCATTTCGATTTATTAAATGTGTCTAAACGAAAACCGAAAGCGATGAGTAATTATTATTTAAATTTTGTAAAACTAAAAAAAATTTTTTTTTAATAATTATTGTTCTTATTAAATCCTAACAGAAGTGCAACGTTATTTTATTGCAGATTGTTGTATTTATTTTTAAAGCAATTAATTAAATTTTTATTAACCCTCCGCATACCTACTAGGTGACTAAAAAAAACCTAACAAAAATTTCATTTTTGCCTCCTTATTGAAATACAAATTAATTTCACGACAATTTCTTAATGATTCGCAATAGTTTAGACCAATGAATGACACGAAAAATTTATTGAATAATTTTTATCGTTCCTCCTCTCACTTGCATTGACAAGATTATCGTATCTCCTCGCTCCCTTCCACTCATTGCTATGGTAAATACGTTTTTAAATATAAAATCGATATTTACTAAAGAGTAAAATCACGTCAAATGGACCCCTCATTTTCCACTTGATCATGGAATACTTGTTCAAATCCATTTTTCGAAAGTAGTTATTACTAATAATCACTCCTTAAAAAAGTTTTTGAAAATTTTGAATTTAACAACAATTTTTTTTACAATGAAAATTTTCTGTACTTTTAATTAAAAAAATAATTGTGAAAAAGCTGTTGGAGATAACTTAACGAAATTTTCAGAGCTTATAGTAAAATATTTATAATTTCATAAAAAAATTAGAAAACAATTTCATTTGTTTATTATCATACTTTTTATTAACATTTAAATAAACAAATATTGATGGGAGAAAGTCGATAAAACAAATTCAATTTTAGAAATGCTTAACGGGCCGCATAAACATGTTTAACGGGCCGCGTGTTGCTCATCCCTGATTTAAACTAATGCCGGGCAGTAAAATTTTATTTCGGAATATTGAACTTAAATGTATAAGGCATATAACTAAAAAAAAAAAATTCGTTAATCGTACAGAGAAGTCATTAAAATTTCTAATTGTTTATTTAAATGTTAATAAAAAGTATGATAATAAACAAATAAAATTGTTTTCTATTTTATTTATGAAATTAAAAATATGTTACTATAAGCTCTGAAAATTTTTTTAAGTTATCTCCAACAGCTTTTGCACAATTATGTTTTTTAATTAAAAGTACAAAAAATTGTTGTTAAATTCAAAATTTTCAAAAACTTTTTAAGGGATGATTATTAGTAATAACTACTTTCGAAAAATAAATTTGAACAAGTAGGGTAGATATACCGTTTGTGGCCACTTTAAGCAATTTCGTATCTTTTATCAATAATTAAATTAACTTAAATATAGTACATCATAACGAAATATGGATTAATAACCTCATTGGTGTATTAACAATCGAATTATTGAGAGCGAAAACCTTTAAAACTTGCTATATTATTACAAATTAATAATATTCAAACGTACCTCCTTTTGCACTAGCTGTGGCCATAGACGCACTATTTTTGGCCATTGGTTGCTCCACTTTTGGCCATAGTAAATAATTTTTTTTGTTGGAGATAATATTATTAATATTTACTCAATTAATAATCAATATATCAATTTATTTTTATTAAAGTAGAACAAAATACAATAAAATAGGTATACAATGGGAATTTAGAATTATTTTTTAGAATTTTTACGCGGTTTTACCGGTTTTTTCGCAGCTAAGTGTTTTTTAATTTTTTCTTCTAATTGCTCGCGTTTTATTTTTTTCTGTTTGGCAATTCATTCTTCTCTTTCAATTTTCTTAAGTCTTTTTTCTTCTTTTTTATCATTTTTCTCGTTTTCTTTAGCTTCCATGATTTCTATGCATTTATCAGCTGTTATTACTGAATGTAAATGTTCAACAGCACGTTTCCGCTTTGAAGGCTGTTTTTTAGGCCATACAATAATTTTATCCACTTCATCTAAAGATTTTTGTTGTATTGTTAGAGTATTATAATTAATTACATTTTTTGTACTAGAAACTGTATCAGGTTCTAAAACAACCGACGGATAGAAAACTGAAAAATGGTTATTATTAAGAAATTGCGTTTCGATTTTTGTTTTACTTAATTGTTTAAAATTAGTTTTTACTTTAATGATTAAAATTCTTTGTCAATTAATTTATTATTAATAAGTGAATAATATACGCGTAAATAACCTAACATATTAAGTCAATATAAACTATGGCCAAAACTGGATAACGTATGTACCACTAGTGGTCATGGCATGGCCAAAAGTGGCATTTTTATATATTTGCTGTACCAGTTGTGGCCATGGGTTATTTTATTCATATTTTAGGTAATTATCGGCAATTTTTTTTTTTTTATTTACTTTAAGTTATTTAAGTAGAATAAAAAAGAAAATTTTTACGAATATTGTGATTTTCAATAAATATTAATAATTTACTTAACAGGGTGGTGTGCAGATTCTTATTAGAACTAAGCAAAATGCCTCCATATATGACGCGTCCAGATATGTTTTCAATTATATCTTAAGCTATACTTTTAACCAGTATAGGAAAGAGATCACAGCATTGACAACATATCAAAAAACCCTATAAATACACTACATAATACTATAGTAAGAACTAAATCTTAAATATTTTCGAATAAATGTCAAAGTGGCCACAAACAGTACATTTACCCTATTTCATGATCAAGTCCATTTGACGTGATTTGACCCTAAATTAAATTAAAATTTTTGATTTGAAGGAGCGAACGGTAAATTATACTAATGCAATAAACACGAGGATGTGCGCATTCGAGCGAAAAGTGGCACATTTCCGAGCGAGGGAGCAAATGAAGCGCGACGCGGAGCGGCGCGCTTCATTTTCCCGAGATCGGAATGTGCCACTTTGAGCTCGAATGTGCACACTCGGTTTTAAACATGATTCACAATAATTTTAGTCTATTTTAATTGAATTTTTTTGATTTATATCTAATGTAGTGTTTAGACAGAATATTATTTAAAAAAAAGCTATAGCTTTTTTTCGACCAAAAAATCCCAATTTAGTCAACTAAATATGATTTTTTGAATTTAATCAAAGAAGTTTAATATAGACAAATCTTTGAATACGAAGATGTGCACGTTCGAGCGAAAAGTGGCACATTTTCGAGCGAGGGAGGCAAATGAAGCGCGACGCGGAGCGGCGCGCTTCATTTTCCCGAGATCGGAAATGTGCCACTTTGAGCTCGAATGTGCACACTCGGTTTTAAACATGATTGACAATAATTTTAGTCTATTTTAATTGAATTTTTTTGATTTATATCTAATGTAGTGTTTAGACAGAATATTATTTAAAAAAAAGCTATAGCTCTTTTCCGATCAAAAATCCCAATTTAGTCAACTAAATATGATTTTTTGAATTTAATCAAAGAAGTTTAATATAGACAAATCTTTGAATACGAAGATGTGCACGTTCGAGCGAAAAGTGGCACATTTCGAGCGAGGGAGGCAAATGAAGCGCGACGCGGAGCGGCGCGCTTCATTTTCCCGAGATCGGAAATGTGCCACTTTGAGCTCGAATGTGCACACTCGATTTTAAGCTCGATAACCAAACGTCCCGTTTTAACAAAAAAAAAAATTGTTCACGTTAGTTATACCCCACCTAGTACACGAAAAAAATACAGTGTCCAGTTAGTCAAAAATCTAAGGCGATAAAAAAAACGATACGAAATCAAACGAACTCACCAATTAATCGATCTTCCACCTCCCAAAAAGGCGACGAACGATTAGCGCCCGCAACGAAAATCAATTTTTTTTTTCGAAAAACAGAAAAGCGGCGCGGGAAAAAGTGCGGAGGCAGCCTCCTCGTCTACGGCGACCTTCCGAGAATTTACATTTCAAACTTCGATAACTGGTTCCGAGGTTTTAGTATTTTAATTAAGACAACCGTGGGTCGAACGAGAATAATTCACCTGGACAGGATTCTCAAATCTGCCTTGTAAATTATCGGTCGCGTTCGTCGGGCCAAGAATTAACCGTGAGGACGGCCAAAACGGGCGTCTCAGTTTGCCGTTATTAAATGGTCGGGCAATTCGGACTATTTTTTTCGAGAGTACGGATGAGAAAGCGCTCCAATTTATCAAAAATCCAATATTGCCGAAGATTCATTGGATACGATATTTACTTTTTCAGATATCCTGAACGGAATTCAATAGGATATTTCATTTAAACGCAATAAGGATAAGAGTTATATAAACCAATATTTATAAAGTGTTTCTTGCGGTATGGGGATCCACGTCGAAGTAAACACACAAAGAAAGATGCACTTTGATGAACAAATAACGATTATTGACATGTTACGTCTTTTCTATACGGAAACGTTCTTTTCGCCGCATTATTTTCGTTCTGCGAAGAGCAAAGCGTCTTCTTCCCACGTCCTCTTCGCTCGAAATTAATTCGAAGCATTATAAATTCGTCTTAGTCGACTCAAAACGAAGAGATAAAAACGCTTAATGACCATGCATTCTGTATAAATGCAATTATCCACAACCTTGCCTTCTTTATTTCGACGTCGACTCTTCGGCTTAATGAATTAATTTGCTCGCAAATGTGGGCCCGCGGCCGCGAAGAGTTGACGCCGAATGCCACCTTCAATTTGCGGCCGGCGAAGAAGAAGAACGACGCAAGATTGATTTACGCATTTCGAGGGGTCACGAAAGAGATTTAAAAAAAATTTATTGTGTGTTATCCTAATAAAACGTAAACACAACTTATGTTATTTATTATTATTTACGACGTTCATGAGAATATATCTGCTTGTAACGTGTTTTAGTTGCTCGCAGTCGTGGTCCATTTTATTAGGCTTAACGATCATCAACAAATGATGAATATATTATTTTTTTTTGTTCGCTTATGGTTCCGCCAGTTTTTCTTTAATTTTTGTAGCAATAACTGAAGTTGTTTACGTTGTTCAACAGGCGGGGTACCTTTAATCGAACTTTTACAGTCGGGCCTTCGATTCATGACAAGTAGGGGAACTTGTTGTACCTTGGTCCCTTTGTACCCGGGGCAAGTTTAATTTTTTAATATTTGCGGGCTTTCGTGACCCAAAATTTTCGATATTTCAAATGCCACATCGACAGATATTGACGTAAAGATACATTTTTGCAATGTAATTTCTATTGAAAAAATTTTAATTATCGAAGGTTATTTCATTTGGCGCCTTGAGGGTAAAATTTTGGCGGGAAACGGAAGTAGCGGGCGCACAGCTAACGAAAATTCGACAGTATGAAGTTCGACGTCCAAGAGAGTAAATTAATTATTGTGAATTACGCTTAAAACGGAGTGTGCGCGTTCGAGCTCAAAGTGGCACATTTCCGATCTCGGGAAAATGAAGCGCGCCGCTCGCGTCGCGCTTCATTTGCCTCCCTCGCTCGGGAATGTGCCACTTTTCGCTCGAATGCGCACATCCTCGTATTCATTGAAATTGTCTTCTTATTCTTTGCTCTTTCAGATCATAAATCAAAATTTAGTGTAGTAAATATCGATTCTATGTTCGAAAAATATATTTACCATAGCAATGAGTGGAAGAGAGCGAAAGGATACGACAATCTCGTCGATGCGAGTGAGAGAGAACGACTAAAATTATTCAACTGATATTTATTGGCTTAAATTATTGTGAATCGTGCTTAAAACCGAGTGTGCACATTCGAGCTCAAAGTGGCACATTCCGATCTCGGGAAAATGAAGCGCGCCGCTCCGCGTCGCGCTTCATTTGCCTCCCTCGCTCGGAAATGTGCCACTTTTCGCTCGAATGCGCACATCTTCGTGTTTATTAAAATTGTCTTCTTATTCTTTGCTCTTTCAGATCATAAATCAAAATTTAGTGTAGTAAATATCGATTCTATGTTCGAAAAATATATTTACCATAGCAATGAGTGGAAGAGAGCGAAAGGATACGACAATCTCGTCGATGCGAGTGAGAGAGAACGACTAAAATTATTCAACTGATATTTATTGGCTTAAATTATTGTGAATCGTGCTTAAAACCGAGTGTGCACATTCGAGCTCAAAGTGGCACATTCCGATCTCGGGAAAATGAAGCGCGCCGCTCCGCGTCGCGCTTCATTTGCCTCCCTCGCTCGGAAATGTGCCACTTTTCGCTCGAATGCGCACATCTTCGTGTTTATTAAAATTGTCTTTTTATTCTTTGCTCTTTCAGATCATTAATCAAAATTTAGTGTAGTAAATATAGATTCTATGTTTGAAAAATATATTTACCATAGCAATGAGTGGAAGAGAGCGAAAGGATACGACAATCTCGTCGATGCGAGTGAGAGAGAACGACTAAAATTATTCAACTGATATTTATTGGCTTAAATTATTGTGAATCGTGCTTAAAACCGAGTGTGCACATTCGAGCTCAAAGTGGCACATTCCGATCTCGGGAAAATGAAGCGCGCCGCTTCGCGTCGCGCTTCATTTGCCTCCCTCGCTCGGAAATGTGCCACTTTTCGCTCGAATGCGCACATCATCGTGTTTATTGAATTAATTTATTTTAATTTTACTATACCTGAAAGCATTTTATCACCAAAAAACATAAATCCCATGGCTTGACCGGTCCCTTATACGTATCAGGCATATTTGCATGTCATTTGATTTTATATATTTCAATACTTTGTTTTTAAATATTATTTATATGCATATTTAGTATGTTTTTAACAAAATTGTTAAAAGAAAAAAAATTTGCTGCTACCCATGTGAAATAAAATAAAATGAAAATATAATCTGCGAAGAATCTTAATTTTCGACATATTTATGAATTTTTAATTTCTACATACTTTATAATTTATATGTTATTTAGTGTTACAACCTTGGAAGATATTGTTTATAGCAAAAATGTGGGTTTGGTTCACGTTGTTCAAAAACAAAAATTAAAATGCCATGTGATGCGTATACGCATCAGCGGCGCTAAATGGGTTAATTTAGTTACGCCGAAGAAGTATAACTTTTAACGTACACGGGCTTTTTTTCAATTTTTTCAATTTTTTATTACCTAACAAATAAATTATTTATTTCTTATAAGTTCGATTGTTGAAATAATTAATATTATCATGTGAACATTATGGAATTACTACAATAAATATCACCAGTAATTAAAGTTGCTTTTAACGCCAATTTTCCGATAGTATTAAAATTAATTTTACCTACTACAGTTTTATTTATATTGTTGTGATACCCAATTTAGTGCCCTCTTCTAATTTTGAAATTTGTATCAAAGTGCTAAATACCTTATGTTGAAATGCGGGCCAACAGCATTCGCATTTATAAGGAAACCTGTTGTACCTTGGTCTTATTGTACCTTGGTGCCTAGTGCAACTTTATTTTTTAATATTTGCGGGCTTTCGTGGCCCATAATTTTCGATATTTCAAATGCCACATTGACAGACATTAACGTGAAGTTAGCAGCAGCGGGCCAATGTACTTTGTTAATGTATGAGATCAATTGAAATTTTTAATCGAAAAAAAGTAAGTCTTTTTGTATTCTTTTTACTTAAAAAAATCTTATTGATTTTTATTTTCTAATAACTAATGTTTGCATAGTAGTGGTCCGATTTTGGCACAGCATAATCTCTAATTTTATTTTTGAGTTTAAACATCAAGTGTCGGTGTGTTGTACCTCGGTCACTGTCAATAAATTGTACCTTGACCCTAAGATCACCGTGCAATAAATAAAATTTAGATATACCTTTGTTATAAATTCTTATTTTTTTTTGTATTTTGCTTCAGATAATATGCCTCGCAAGTTTAACGAAAAATTAAAATTTTTGCAAAGTTAACAATTAAGTATCTGAAATTTTAGTATACGAAAAAAGTTTTGTTAATTTTTGAAACAATTTTAGTGTCATCTCAAAGAAGAACATTAGTAGTTCTTATAATCCAAAATTAAATATATAGTTTTATGGAACAATGGATTTTATTTTGCTTAATGTGAATAGAGCCAAGGTACATCACCTCTGTTGTACCTAGGCCATAGATCCACTAATTTTTAAATCTTATAGCGATTTGAGTAAAAAGTTGGTAATGCTTCAAAAATATTTTTCGATGAATACCCTATTAGTGCCCCACTACGATGCAATTCATTTGATCAACAAATTGTTACATATACAATTTAAAAAAAATTACAATTGAAAAAAGGGCCAAGGTACAACAGGTTTCCTACTGCTTTACGTAACATTTTCCCGAAAAAGTGTGGCTAAAGGCATTTACGCACAGTCCGTTTTTGAAGGGCGTGGGGGGTCGAAAAATTTAAAAAGAGCGGCAAGTGCTTTGCGGACGTCCCCCGACGCGCGGCGCAGAACAGAAGCGGAAACGTTATCATAAAATGTAAAACTAATGGCGGTTATCGTTTTGAAATGAACCAAAAGAACTAAAAGTAAATACAGTAAGTCGTAACTGGAGGCTCGTAAACACAAGCAACGTGAATTCATGTAATCATTGAAATTGTAACTGGTGTACGTGAGTGCGAAAGTATGTACTTGTTCGCTACGATAATGGAGATATCGGCTGTGAGCCTTCCACTTTCCGAAGATAAATGATTTCCGCAAGGCGCTTCCATGTTCTGTTCTTCGATCCGGCATTATTTTATAAGCAACATATTTTTATAAAAGCTGCACATCTTCGATTTCCTCCGTTTCGTTAAGGACGCGTCGTCTCAATCGAAAAGGTCTGCTTTAATTGGGTTTTTTTTTGCTTTTTAATAATTCAAAACTCGTAAAATGTGATGCCTTCTTGTCCTAGACGGGTTCCTATTAATTTTCGTCAGCATTCTCAATAAAATCATTTGTAAAGATCTGCGATTAGAGAAACGGACGGAATTATAGCACATCGTGAACGAGAAATAAAAAAAATGTAACACGAATGCGTATTAAGCTGTGTTAGAAAAAAGATACGCTATCTTTTTACAAGAAGTGTCCAAATCCAGGTGGGAGGTCAACGATTTAATTTATCTACCTTTTAAAAAAGAGCGTTTCTCTGTGTGTGTGTGTGTGAGAACACGATTTGAAAACAAATCCAATTATTTCTTGCTGTAAATCAATAGTATAATTTTATTTAAATTCGAAAAAACAATGCTCTAAGCATTAATCAATGAGGCGTTCAGTTTCACAAAGGTTCCTTTTATTTTTTCGGAATAACTACTTCTACAATACTTTTCTGTCGCTTCTACTTTATTATAATTGGTCGAAGCATTATGTTCCTCTTATCGTATTTTGAGTATCTCGATTGCTGCGACTCTGCTTTTTAATTAACTGTAATTATCGTCAGGTTTTTTTTGTTATTAAATAAATCTTTAATTAAATATGAGATTCGTCGTGTAATTAGTAGGAAGCTTTGTGCGCACTCTTCGGGACACTTCGCGTTTTCGTTATTTTATTTGTTTGGCACGAAAGAGAGTTCAATTTTTAGAAATCGAGGGCGTTTAAATTTTTTGGAACGTTTTAGTGCATGTGATAACGCTTCTAAGGAACCAAACAATCAATTCAGATGGGCACTGTCAACAACTGATAAAAGTGCAAGAAAAAATTAAAGAATCGGCTAATCCTAAAAGCATTATGTTCCATCATGGCAACGCTAGACCTCACACATCTTTAATCACCCATCAAAAATTATTGGAGGTCGTTTGGGAACCGATGGCATATAGCCATAAGTTTCTAACGCGTTTTTTTCCCAAACTTAACATTGGGAGCTGTTGATTTTTTTAGGTGATTTTACGCCCCGATAAAAGGGCTTTCAGAATCTCGAAAGTTTTTAAAGATCCGTTCACAAATAACCGAGCTACGATTTTTCAAAGTAAAAATTTAGAAAAAAATAATTACAAGTTTGTCTCTTGGAACCCGTATTTCTCAAAAATTAGAAATGGCACGGTTTTTGGGCTATTCGAAGTCGAAGGGTCTGGTAAATTGGAATTTGTATAGTTTTTAAAAATCTACCCACGAATAGCGGCGCTACAATTTTTTTAACATAAAATTGTGTGCTACAAAAATGAACCTAAAACTTCAACCCTTAATTACTTGAAAAATTAACATTGCACCCTATGCGAATTTATAATATCTTTATATCTATATTTATAATATCTTATAGCAAAATGTCTCGGTATTCGGAATCAGGGTGGTATTTACTGATGCGATCAAAAATGAGGGCGCTACGATCACTTTTGTGTGTCAAAGTGTATTTTTTTCGATTTATTTAGTTTTCTCCAATAGTACCTAAATATTCACATTTCAAAATTGACATAAGAGCATTCAATTACCATTTGAAAAAAAACACATAATCAAAGCATTTCAAATAATCACAACAACATATATTATTTTGACTATAATTTACTTGTGTTTATCTTTTGTGTGTATATATTTTTCAATATTTTAAGCAACAAACAATTAGGTCTGGCGTTCAATTTTCCATTTTGAAGCCTTAACAAATTGCTTGCAAATTATTATAATTCCTATTGTTAGTCCAACCGAGTTCCCAATACAATTGGGTGACTTCGCACTAATTTAGTACCATTTCTTCTCCATCGAAAAAGAAGAAGAAAAAAACAGGAAATACATCTAATCACATAGAAAGTGTGCAAAGTGTAATAACAGTTATTATTTCCGTCGTCCCACAAACAAATCTCACTTTTTATAAATCGAGAACCAAACGAGAAAAACCTACCCCGCTCGAAATGGAGTTAAAAGCATTGTAATCATTATTTAACGCAAACTTTTTAGGACATCTTCAAAAATTGATATCTGTCGAGAATTTCGATAAAGCCATATAAAATTTAACTAGTTCGATAAACAATGCTTTTTAAATTTGTAGAGGATTATGTTTTTTCTTATTTTTCCGTCCTTTGTTCTCATTAATAAAAAAATTTAGGGGCGTAGGTGGAGTGTTCATCGGAGATTTTGGTTAGAAGCCCAATGTGCAATTTTGGTATGAGAAAAATGGCACTTTTCGCACGAATATGCAAATACGTTGTTTTATTTGGGCTCAATTCTTTTTAAATCTAAAAATTAATGTAAACAAACTCAATAAATACAAGGATGTGCGCATTCGAGCAAAGAGTGGCACATTTCGGAGCGCGGAAGGCCGATTTGCTAAATTTTAAAAAATTCGTGTACTGCACAATAAAATTTAGCAAATGCAATACGAATAAAATTATTTCCAGCTTTCATAACTATGCCAGAATTTTTTTAATATTTTTTCGGTTTATAATAATTAACAATAAACAATTATATAGCATAAAAACAGCCAATTTGCCAAAGTTTGAATAATTCAGGTATTCCACTTTAAAATTTAGCAAATACAATACGAAAAAAATTATTTCCTGCTTTGATAGCTAGGCCAGAATTTTTTTATTAATTTTTCGGTTTATAGCAATTAACAATAAACAATTATGTAGAATAAAACCGGCCGATTTAGCAAATTTCAAAAATCACAAATTTTGGACTTAAAAACTTAGCAAATCGAATATGAAAAAAATTGTTTCCTGTTTTGATAGCTAGGCCAGAATTTTTAAATTATTTTTTTGGTTTATAATAATTAACAATAAACAATTATATAGCATAAAAACAGCCATTTGCCAAAGTTTGAAAAATTCAGGTATTCCACTTTAAAATTTAGCAAATACAATACGAAAAAAATTATTTCCTTCTTTGATAGCTAGACCAGAATTTTTATATTAATTTTTCGGTTTATAGCAATTAATAATAAACAATTATGTAGAATAAAACCGGCCGATTTAGCAAATTTCAAAAATCAGAAATTTTGGACTTAAAAACTTAGCAAATCCAATATGAAAAAAATTGTTTCCTGTTTTGATAGCTGGGCCAGAATTTTTTAATTATTTTTTTGGTTTATATCAATTAACAATAAACAATTATATAGCATAAAAACAGCCAATTTGCCAAAGTTTGAAAAATTCAAGTATTCCACTTTAAAATTTAGCAAATACAATACGAAAAAAATTATTTCCTGCTTTAATAGCTAGGCCAGAATTTTTTTATTAATTTTTCGGTTTATAGCAATTAACAATAAACAATTATGTAGAATAAAACCGGCCGATTTAGCAAATTTCAAAAATCAGAAATTTTGGACTTAAAAACTTAGCAAATCCAATATGAAAAAAATTGTTTCCTGTTTTGATAGCTGGGCCAGAATTTTTTAATTATTTTTTGGTTTATAATAATTAACAATAAACAATTATATAGGATAAAAACAGCCAATTTACCAAAGTTTGAAAAATTCAGGTATTCCACTTTAAAAATTAGCAAATACAATACGAAAAAAATTATTTCCTGCTTTGATAGCTAGGCCAGAATTTTTTTATTAATATTTCGGTTTATAGCAATTAACAATAAACAATTATATAGAATAAAACCGGCCGATTTAGCAAATTTCAAAAATCACAAATTTTGGACTTAAAAACTTAGCAAATCCAATATGAAAAAAATTGTTTCCTGTTTTGATAGCTGGGCCAGAATTTTTTAATTATTTTTTTGGTTTATAATAATTAACAATAAACAATTATATAAAATAAAAACAGCCAATTTACCAAAGTTTGAAAAATTCAGGTATTACACTTTAAAATTTAGCAAATACAATACGAAAAAAATTATTTCCTGCTTTGATAGCTAGGCCAGAATTTTTTTATTAATTTTTCGGTTTATAGCAATGAACAATAAACAATTATATAGAATAAAACCGTCCGATTTAGCAAATTTCAAAAATCACAAATTTTGGACTTAAAAACTTAGCAAATCCAATATGAAAAAAATTGTTTCCTGTTTTGATAGCTAGGCCAGAATTTTTTAATTATTTTTTGGTTTATAATAATTAACAATAAACAATTATATAGCATAAAAACAGTCAATTTGCCAAAGTTTGAAAAATTCAGGTATTGCACTTTAAAATTTAGCAAATACAATGCGAAAAAGATTCTTTCCTGCTTTGATAGCTAGCTCAGAATTTTTATATTATTTTTTTGGTTTATAGTAATTAACAGTAAACAATTACATGGAATAAAACCGGCCGATATAGAAAATTTCAAAAATCACAAATTTTTGATTAAAAACTTAGCAAATCCAATGTGAAAAAAATTATTTCCTGTTTTGATAGCTATCCCAGAATTTTTTATATATTTTTTTGGTTTATAGTAATTAACAATAAACAATTAGATAACATAAAAACGGCCGATTTGACAAATTTTGAAAAATTCATATATTTTACTTAAAAATTCAGCAAACGCAATACGAAAAAAAATTTTGCTGCTTTGATAGTTATTTGCAATTTTTTTAAATATTTTTTTAGTTTATAATAATTAATAAATACGAGGCTGTGCGCAACTTTCGTCATCTGCTAAAATAATACTCTCGAGCGCCAAAAGAAAAATACCTTCAAAAAAATCTTCCAGGCATTCGTTTGATTGGTAATTTCCTTAGCTCCCTTTCCATACGACTGGTCGTATTCATCCAAAACTTAAATCTTTGAGGGCTTTTTTTCTATGGACAACAACTTCATTTCCGATCGAGATCATTCGATAATTTAAATGCAGACGACTCCTCCGTCGCCCGAGCCTAAGTCCTTCGCAAATTGAGACGAATTAGAATTCCGGCAAAGATTCGACCTTAAACAACCGCCGTACTAAGGTCGCTCATTACTACATTGTTATACAATAAGAGCTGCTTAATTAAGGACTGTTATATTACTCTAAATAAACCGAAGGCGCGTAGAAATGTGGACCGTGCGAATGTAAACGCTCCCCCACGCTGCTTCGCATTAATCCTTCCTGTTAACTACTAATTAAGCCATTAGGGCCCATTACACACCTTATTATGACAAATACGTCCCCGTCTGGTCTGGCGGCGTCGGCCCACTTTTTCTTCGCGGGGTCCTTCCCGACGAGTTCGATCAGGTGCGAGGTGGACGCGGAACAACAATGGCATTCCTGTGTCTTATTAGGGCTTTATGTTCTGAATGTATAATTTTATGGAGATCGTAATCTGCGAAAATTGTGGGATCGCATAGCCCGATTGCGCCGTTCCTACTCCCCATTACGATATTAGTGGCAAGAAATACGAAAAGCTGGGCGTTATTCAAATTAGATGTTTAAAATAATACCCTGCTGAGTGCCAAATGACGTTATAACTTGTGCTATATAAATATTACACATTACCAAATAGATTTATGACGTTTGTGATAAATACGTACACGAAAAAGGAATATTCGACTAACCGTTAAACGCAAAAATGCGTGCATGTAAATACGTGTCGCGCGCTTTAATACGCCGTTCGCCCCCGAAACGCTTGGAAGTGGCTCATTAGATTTTTTCCTAGCCGCCACGGATCTTTTCGCGGTGCTGAGACGGTTCGTTTTTTCTGTTCCGTCTGTGTGCTTATTGGTGAACACCCACTTATCGTCCGCTTTTGGCTTTCTATGAATATAAATTACGTTACCTCCGAACTTTACTGTTTTCTTTAACTGACTCAATAATAAATTGCTCTTTTGGCACTTTGGATTAATTAAGAGCCGCGTGGGTAGGGCGCTTTGTTTTTCGGTTCCTTGTCGAACTCGAAATTCGATTTTAAGATGTTTATTGGTTGGTTGCAAAAAATCGCATTATTTTTATGATTCATGAAGGTTTCATTGCCCATGTGTAATTTAATGAGTAGGGGGACCTGTTGTACCTTGGCCCTTTTTTCACTTGTATTTTTTTTTTAAATTGTATATGTAACAATTTGTCGATAAAATGAATTGGATCGTAGTGGGCACTAATAAGGCATTAATCATAAAATATTTGAAAGCATTACCAATCGTTTACTCAAATTGCTATAAGAATTCAAAATTTGTAGATTTAAGGCCTTGGTACAACAGAGGTTTTTTTAAAGTTTTTGTCCCAAGCGTCTTAGTTTTAAATTATGTTACTTATGAATAATTTTTACACTATATTTTCAACTGTAGGGGAACCTGTTGTACCAAAATTGATGCGAAGCATGCTTAAAACCGAGTGTGCACGTTCGAGCTCAAAGTGGCACATTCCGATCTCGGGAAAATGAAGCGCGCCGCTCCGCGTCGCGCTTCATTTGCCTCCCTCGCTCGGAAATGTGCCACTTTTCGCTCGAACGTGCACATCCTTGTATTTAATTGATTTCGATACATCAATTGAATCTCTTTCGGAAAGAAACTTTTTTCAAATTTTGCCAAAAATAAAGCATTCAGGGAACCTGTTGTACCTTGGCCCTTCTTTCACTTGTAATTTGTTTTTAATTGTATATGTAACAATTTGTTGATAAAATGAATTGCATCGTAGTGGGGCACTAATAAGGTATTCATCATAAAATATTTGAAAGCATTATCAACCGTTTACTCAAATTGCTATATGATTTAAAAATTAGTGGATCTATGGCCTAAGTACAACAGAGGTGATGTACCTTGGCTCTATGCACATTGAGCAAAATAAAACCCATTGTTCTATGAAAACTATATATTTATTTTTGGATTATAAGAACTACTAATGTTCTTCTTTGAGATGACACTAAAATTGATTCAAAAATTAACAAAACTTTTTTCGTATAGTAAAATTTCAGATTCTTAATTGTTAACTTTGCAAAAATTTTAGTTTTTCGTTAAACTTGCAGGCATATTATCTGAAGCAAAATAAAAAAAAAATAAGAATTTATAACAAAGGTATATCTAAATTTTTATTTATTGCACTTGATCTTAGGGCCAAGGTACAATTTATTGACAGTGACCGAGGTACAACACACCGACCCTTAATGTTTAAACTCAAAAAAAAAATTAAAGATTATGCTGTGCCAAAATCGGACCACTACTATGCAAACATTAATAAATAATCTTTCTATTACGATGAGTCATTTGTTATTAGGTAATAAAAATCAATAAGATATTTAAGTAAAAAGAATATAAAGACTTATTTTTTTTCGATTAAAAATTTCAATTGATCTCATACATTAACAAAGTACAGGGTGTTCAGGCGCTTACTCCCATCTTGATTTTTTAATATCTAGACAACCATTAAAGATAATTTAATCAAATAAATAGCATTTTTTAGACAAAAGTAGGAAATTAATTTGAATAAATTAAATTTTCAAAATATCCCTCTCCTTTAAGGATAAGATGACGAAGCCTAACCTCGAAGTTTTGAGTCACTTTTTTCAACATTTCGTGCTCTATAGCCTGAAAGTGACGAGTAATTTTGTGCCTCAGTTCTTCAATTGGTTGAGGCCTATCTTGATAACATTTTCGTTTAAGATATCCCCATAAGAAATAGTCGCAGGAATTTAAATCGGGGGAATAAGGTGGCCACTCAATTTCGCCCTCACCTTAGCAACGTTCTCAAAGTTGGCTCAACATTGACTGTGTCGTCACCAACATTGCCCGTCCTCTTAAACTTATCTAATAAATTAATTAAAAAAACAAAATACAAATAAAAATGTAAATTTTATTTGACCTAAATTTTAGGTCAAAATGTAAATTTGAAGATACGTTGTCCTTGCGGTGGCCATTGTGTGTGATGTGAAAACAAAAACACGTGTAAATAAATTTCCATACTTTTATAACTCCATCAATGTTAAAATAATTTTGGTCTGTCTAATAGTTGTTATTTGACAAGAGAATAACTTTGGGAGTAAGCGGCTGGACACCCTGTACATTGGCCAGCTGCTGCTAACTTTACGTTAATGTCTGTCGATGTGGCATTTTAAATAACGAAAATTAGGGGTCACGAAAGCCCGCAAATATTAAAAAAAATTAAGTTGCTCTGGGTAGAAAGAGACCAAGGTACAACAGGTTCCCCTACTGCATTTTTCTCTACATTGCTCGTTTTTTATTTTTAACTTTTGACGCGTTGAAAGTCAAATTTTCGCAGACAATTTTCTTCCTAATCGACAAATTTAATTTAGTTCGGTTAATATCGATTATATGTTCGAAAAACTCATGAGTATGAGCGAGAGGGAACGATAAAAATTATTTAGTAATTTTGCGTTACCAAAATGATTGCAAATCATATTTTTTTAATTTGTAATAAATTAATTTCCGTTCAATTTTTCTTAATGGGCACTGCAATATTTTACGTTAACAATTTATTTATTATGAATAAAGTATTAAAACCCCATCGCCATTTAAAAAAAAGTCAATTACATAATTTTTTACATCAGGATTTTTGCAGCTCTGGTTAGTAAACCGATTCGTGCCAGCATTAGACGGCCCAACTAATATTAATGAGAAGCGTTTATTCCTAATAAATTTTGATTGAATAAAATGTAAATAGCGAACCGTACGGCGTCGGATTTTTCGGACGATAATCGGTCGAACCGAAGTCGTTAGAAACTCGTTATGTAACCGAGCAAGTTATTCAACGGCAACGGTGTGGTATCCGGTGCCGGAGCAGCGCAGGACGTTACCACATATTTGCCGGATTTTTGAACTTTTACAGCTTCCTACAGTACATAAACACTACAATCACATTTTCCTCAAAATCGCGCGCGTAAATCACGCCACAATTTCGAGGAACGCGCCAGCCGCCGCCGCCACCTCCTCGATCAAATTTTATTGTGGCCGCTCGGATGGAAATTTTACTCTTCTTTTTCGGCACGAGGGGCGAAAATGTCAGTGCCAGATACCGACATTTATCGATTTCCGCATATTCGCACGTACCTTCGAAGGAAGTCGAATAGAAAATTCGATGCGCTTTTCGAGTATTGCGGATTTGGGCAATAAAATGCAAATATTGTGAGTGCGACATGCATGAGGCCCTTTGTTGGTGCGTCTTGCTCGGAAGGGCGACGATAAATCGGCGCGGGGTCGTTGGTGCCCATATATTATCGAACGATTAATAAATATATTCACACGTTTTATAAATGTTCGTATCGTTCGGATTTGATTTGGAGAACATGGGCCGACGCGGTGCGCCCATTTATTATCTCGCCTAACGATATAATAGCAGATCCGAGATTATTATTCCATATTTTATTATCCGAAAACGTATTTTATGTGTGACCTTAACAGTAGTTTTAGATCTACTTTAGTTGTTCTCGAACGTCCGCTAAGCGATCAAAGTCATTAAAACATGTTTTATGCAGGAAGCAATTCCAACGGCGGTCATAAAAACAACTATGGCTCAGAGATAAACGTTCGCATAGAATAACATCTTAGCTTTTAGAATTGTGTGACAATGTAATACAATAAGTGATGGCCGCATTCAGATATTGTGTAATAACTATTTCGACTACAATGAAAACTTCGCTTTTTGCTCGGTTCGAATCCTGGCAGTTGCGTAACTTTTTTATTTGTTTGGAATTCCTTCGAAAACTCGCTTATCGTCGCGAACACGGTTAAAAACGACACACGTTTCGCGTCGCGCGATTTCTTGCGTCGGTGCACCCCCGAAATGTTCGGGGTGCACTTTTAAATATTTCTAATTCGGTTAATTTCGAAAGTATCTCCGTTTTTCTGTCGCAAATCGTTTTATTTTGGACCAGCCTGTGTGATTGGTCGTTCTAACGCGAAGATATAATAATGTTGAGGTCCTTATAAAAGAATTTTGATGTTTTGTCTTTAAAACTGTTGTGTAGAGAAAGCTGTTGTACCTTGAGCCTTTTTTCAATTAATTATGTTAAGCGTTATCTATTTTTTTTTAAGTGTCGCAAAAGGTGCCTCTTGTTCCCTAACAATTTGACTATAAAAACTTTTCTGTGGCACTTTTCGTTTTTGAGTTATTTTATTTATTTATACGTATTATTTTATTTATGTCATTTTTGTTACCATAACCTAAGTTCGTTAGATAGAAGTTACTATTCGCTCACAGCAATTATTTTTTTATTTTTTTAATTATGAATAAGATATTTTTCGTTCCTTTCTTAGGTAAAATTTCTTACAAACAACATTTTACCTTTAATATAAATTGGCATTTGTTTTGTGGTTTTGTATTTTGCCTTTTATTTAGTATGCGACTACTTACCCTAGACACGGGGTTAAAAGTCACACTTCTCTCTTTTCATAAAAAATATAATATGTTTTCATTAGATAATGGTAGAGAAAAAGTCTTTATTGTTTCTTAAACTAGAATAAATACACTATCTATTGATATATAAATGTCATTGATAAATTAAGACCATGAGCTCTTACGAGTTTTGGGGTGTAATTTTTATAAAATAACGCTACTCCACCCACATATTATTATTGTATCTTTTCACACACACTTAAAACACCTTCTTTTCCTTTTTATCTATAGTATGTAATTGTAATGTAATGTAATTGTAAAAAAAGTTGCAATCCCAAGATTGACGTGCAAATCACTCTTAGTTTACACATTACCCATAAGGTTTCATCTTAATTCATTACAATAAAAACAATCGTAAGGGTTGCAACTTTTTATCATATTAAAACTTGGTTATTTTAATTAATTTATTAGTTAATATAATTACAATTAATATTAATTACTTATATTAATAATGTATAATTTAAAACAGATAAGAAGTTTGAATTAAATATTTCTGAAGCCGCGGACTTCAAAAATGTGTGATTCAAACTTCTTAACTGTTAAATTTAAACTCTGTAAAAGACCTTGTACAAATTATTATATATAATAAAGAGTCTTTATTGTTACCCGAATTTTAATAATAATTAATAGCAAGAGTGTCAAGTGAGCTTTTACATCTAACTAGTTGAACATTTAAAAATAAATTTTAAATTAATATTATATCAACTTACTATTTATAAGGTTTAAAACACACATTTCGTATAACAACGCCATAGCTCAGTTGGTTAGAGATCGGTTGTTTGTTCAAATGGTCTCGTGTTCGATTCCCATACCGGTCGACGAAAAATATTTTTAAAAATCTTTAAGAAAAATCCTACGAGCCTACGAGCCGACGAGACGACGAGACGACTGTAGCTCGCGGTCCCCAGACAAGTCCAAAGAAAAAGAAATTTTTAAAAATTTCTAAGATAAACCTCTCGGCCGACTCGGCCGACTCGGCCGACTGTAACTCGCAATTTGCGAAATTACATTTTTGCAATTTTTCTTATATGCCCCTGTTAGTAGTTTGCGCATTTCCCTTACATCCCCCTTTACATTTCATTAGCCTACTTAACAGAAGTACACTTGAACATTCAAAAATAAATTTTAAATTAATATTATATCAACTTACTATTTATAAGGTTTAAAACACACATTTCGTATAACAACGCCATAGCTCAGTTGGTTAGCGTTCGGTTATTTGTTCAAATGGTCTCGGGTTCGATTCCTATACCGGTCGAGGAAAAATATTTTTAAAAATCTTTAAGAAAAATCCTACGAGCCTACGAGCCGACGAGACGACGAGACGACGAGACGACTGTAGATCGCGGTCCCCAGACAAGTCCAAAGAAAAAGAAATTTTTAAAAATTTCTAAGATAAACCTCTCGGCCGACTCGGCCGACTCGGCCGACTGTAACTCGCAATTTGCGAAATTACATTTTTGCAATTTTTCTTTTATGCCCCTGTTACTAGTTTGCACATTTCCCTTACATTTTTATTGAAAAAAGAAACAACAGGTAGTAAACAGTTTTTTTTATTTCCCAATCTCCCCTTACATCCCCCTTTACATTTCATTAGCCTACTTAACAGAAGTACACTTGAACATTCAAAAATTAATTTTAAATTAATATTATATCAACTTACTATTTATAAGGTTTAAAACACACATTTCGTATAACAATACTGCTTTTTTTACTATTTTTTACGATTTTGGATAAATATATTAATGATCGAGATTAACAGATTCTGAATTTGGATTCATCTCATCAAAATATACATATAAGGAAGATTTGATCTAAAGTAAAGTACCGGTTTTGGACACTGTATCAGTTGTGGACATTTTTCACTTTATTTTGACAAATGTCAAATATAAGAATTATCGCTACTTGCTATAAGTGTAATTAATGTATGTTTAACTACGATAGAAACATCAATGGTGTTTTTGTCGTATTTTTTAAGGTATTTTGTCAAAATTACTCAAGTGTCTAAAACTGGGCCTAACGTGTCCAAAACCGGTACTTTTACCTTAGTTTAATCAAATTTTTTTCATTTTCATAACTGCAATTTTTAGTGTTTTTTTGCAATTTACTCAAAATTTTAGAGGTCCATTGGGTAAACCGACCTCAAATTCGGATTCAGGGCATCGAAATACATAACCCTAGGTGGGTCTGGTCAAAAGTACTGACCACTTTTCTTTTTTTTGTGTGCCAGTTGTTATTTACCACTTCGCTTCGGTAGGAAACTATTAAGAAAAAAAAAATTAATAAATTTTCAAAACATAATAGGTAGATAACTAAAAATCAAGTGAAAACGTTAGCGATTGCAAATGCTTTAAAGAACCCTACATAAGAAAAGGTTGTTGTGAAGAGTTAAAAATGGTAATATTCTACCGACCAAATTTTTCAAATTATTTATTTTTGCAATGGAAAACGCCTTTTGTCCTGGACCCCCCTTAAAATATACAGCACGAAATTCGGTACCGAGGACCCTTAAAAAAAGCACTTTTAACCCCTCATTGTGAAGACGAAATCGATTTTTGTCGATTCGTAGGGCATTAATTTCGTAAAACTAATTAGTACTTTTGTTCCATTGTGTTATTTGCGCTTAGATTATTTTGATTTCATGCAAGGCCGAAACGGAACGAACGAAAAAAACACGCCCGCGATTCTTTGTTGCTCGAAGAATTAGCTCCTAATGATCGCCGGTAAATTAGACGTTGTGGGCAGCTCGTTCGAAATTCAGAGCCTTACGAAAACACAATAATAATAATAAAATGGCTCGAATAATTCGCTCGGCATGCAGAATTGTGCACATAAAATATAACAACGCAATTAATAACCGCCGTTATAATTCATGAAAGAAGTTCCCAGTTGCAATTTGTTTGTGTTGCGATAAGTCGAGAACGAGAATTAGTAATAAAGTTCAAACAAAGTGGGCAATAAGTTTCGTTTTATCTTCTCCGACGCTTTTATTGTCTTTAAAGAAGGTCGAGTGCGGCTTGACGAATTAAATTGTTATATACTTATCGTGAGATTTCGTCGGGGGGACCTTAATTTCGATTATTCGTTTTAATAAGCCCGTCTCGCTCGCAGAATTAAGAGGGGCATTAAAATTGAGGGGGGACGCACGCACTTTCGCGCGAAGAAACTCGCCCGAAGGTGCAAAACCGTTTAGGATCTCCGGTAATAAGAAGTAATGCGGGGTTTTCTCATATTTATCACAAACTAAATAAGTAATTGTGCAAACTTTCTAATTAATGTAGTATATAGCGACGTCTACGTAATGGCAGAGGCACGTGAGACAGTATTTTGCGCTTTCCGCCGAGCAGGAAGTTTCCACTTTTGATAAACTGCCCGAGTTACTCTCATAAATGACGAAGTTTGTGTCTAAAAGAGACAGGACAAAGATTTTATTAACTTAAAGTGTGTTTTGTCTTGTTAGAAGGACAACTACATAAGTATACGTGACAATGGAAAGCTTTTATTTCGGAAACGTTGCCATTTTACTCTCCAAAACGAAGGAATCAATTTTATGTACTTTTTCATCTTGTGCCTTCTCTTTTTTTCTGAATTTATATTTTTTTGGTGTACTGTTTAAAGCTGGGAAGTTGAAGGTCCGCGAGGGGTTGCTCAATCGTAACGATTTTTGATTTTTGGTTTTGGTTTTGGTTTAAATAAAAACAAAAAATCTAAATTGTCGCGCATATTTCACAAGCTGCGTCTTTCGTTTGATAAAAAGTTTACATCTAAGGTATACAACACGAAATTTGGTACCCAGGACCCTTAATCCCTTGACATACAAAAAAAACAGAATTTGATAAGTCCGAAAAAAACTATTAATTTGGCTCAACTTAACTGTTATGAGCATACACAAATAACATAAAATAAATAATTAATAGTTTTAAAATATTTTGAAATATGTAGAGCAGTTTTTCCCAATTTTTTTTTAACATTCCCCACCTAAGTCATTCTAAAATTTTGATGCATCTAATATATAACATATAAATATTTTTTTATATTTAAAAATTGAATTATTCCTGAAATGAAGCCTAATTACAACTTGTTTAAGACACAAGATTTAGGTTTTAGCAAGAAATCACTAGGAAATAATTGAGAAAAAAAAACAATAAGTAAATTTTAAAAACATAAACTAAAAAATATATTTATATTAATAGCTCGAATTTTTTATAACGGGAATTATTTTTAGTTTCTCTTCAACTTCGACCTATCGAGGTTTGACTGTATTTAATTTTGTAAATTTAATATTTCTGAACAATAAGATAATTTATTTATTGAGTTTTCTCGAATATTAATTTTATTTGCGTAAATTAATGATCTTCAAAGTTTTTTGAAAAACCACAAATTCTGTATTTACTCTATTTGAGTTTTCTGAAAATACATAATGATTTTTTCATCAAATTTATTTTTAAATTTACCGAATAAAGCTTTGTGTTATTCAATTTGTGTTAAACAAAAAAAATTGATAATTAAAAATTTCTAAAGTTCTTAAATATATTTTAAAAATTTTACAAGTTATTAATTTATTTAATTTAAGTTGTCTAAAAACTTAAAATAATTTATTCTTCAAGTTTACTTTAATAATTTTACTAAATGTTTAAAACTGAATTTCATTCTATGTAAAAAAAAACCGGTGCATGTACTTATGTACGCACTTTAGAAGTATTACTTCTTTGAAGCGACTAAATTAAATATAACAACGCGCTATGTTGCGCTTGTGTATAGCTAGACCAGTGGTTATCAAACTATATGTTACTGCGCATATGTCGTTTTATTTGAACACATTGCTATATCGTTTTTAAATCCAAAAAGTAATTTAAACAAATTGCATAAATACGAAGATGTGCGCGTTCGAGCGAAAAGTGGCACATTTTCGAGCGAGGGAAGCAAATGAAGCGCGACGCGGAGCGGCGCGCTTCATTTTCCCGAGATCGGAAATGTGCCACTTTGAGCTCGAACGCGCACACTCGGCTTTAAAAACACTTTACAAAAATTAATTTACTCTCTGACAATTCGCAATTAAATATTACAGAATTATATTAATAACAAAATTCCCAAATCGCCAATTTTGTGCCTTTTAACAAAATTCCAAGTCGGCGTCGCCAATTTTTTTCTGCGCCAATTTATAGTCCAAAGGGTGGTCTTTGCAAAAATGTAAAGCAAACCTACCGACGCCGATATAAAAAAAAAATTATACCCCAAAATTCGTACTCGTTTCAGATACAAAAACGAAAAGTGCCACAAAAAAGATTGTACAGCTAATTTGTTGAGGAACAAAGGGGGCCTCGCGTGCCATTTTTAAAAAATATTATAGATGGCGCTTAACATGCTTAATTGCGCTTTTTAAAAAGCAACCCGACTCTTTTGGTTCCGATCGGCGAAAAAGTGTTTCTCGTCGACGGAGAGATTGAAAAAGTAAGACGCCGTTCGTTTTTTTCAAAAGACAAAGGAAAGATTTCCGCGTCGTAAAAAAAAATAAATCGAGTCGAACTCCGAAATACGTAATGAAAATATATTACACCGAAGACGTCTGCCATCGTTTATTTCTCAAAGATTTATTGCATAAAAATCATTTCTAGTCGATGGATGACGAGAAAAATTGTGCAACAACCGAATTATCAGATTTCCAACGGGCTTCATTAATTTTACTCACTCGAATTAACTTTCGATCGGTTCCCAGTGTTACACAACAATTCGGTTATTTATCGATTTCGAATTGTTTTTTTTTGCTCGAAATTTAATTAAATCAAAAAGCAAATCGTGAAATGCAAGTGTCGTTTTTCGGTGCGCGCGGTGTCTCTTTTTGTAATTAATTTAGTCGCGGTTATTATGGACACTTTTTCTCGCGTTGAACAGCAGGTATTTTTGTGCAAACGTGCTTAAGCTTTGTTTTCCCATTAAGAAGTTCCGGCGTGAAATTGATTGTAATTGTTTTGAAGTTGTACTTCTTTTGGCGCGTCGAGAGTTAAATTTTAGCGTGCAACGGAATTTTAAATCGCTACTAACTATCAATTTGAAAAATTGGCCAAATAGTTTTTTCTTGTTTTTCAAAAATAATGTGTTCAAAACTTTTTGATTATCATAAATGGTCTTGACCACGACGCGCTCGGACAACTGGGGGTCTACTGTGGGTAATACGCAAAATTGACTATGAGAATTTAATTAAGTGAAAACGTTATTTAATAATCTTTATTAGTTTTTGAGCAAATCCATTTTTTTTAACATAGAATAAAACAATTTATATAATATAATTGTTTATTATTAAGTTTTTAAGTGAAATACCTATATGAAGTTTTCAAAATTTGGCAAATCGGCCGTTTTTATGCTATATAATTGTTTATTGCTAATTTCTATAAATCGAAAAATAATAAAAAAAATCTGGGATAGCTATCAAAGCTGGAAATAATTTTTTTCATACTGGATTTGCTAAGTTTTTAAGTCCAAAATTTATGATTTTTGAAATTTGCTAAATCGGCCGGTTTTATTCTATATAATTGTTTATTGTTAATTACTATAAACCGAAAAAATATTAAAAAATTCTGGCATAGCTATCAAAGCAAAAATATTTTTTCGTATTGTATTTGCTAAATTTTGAAGTGGAATACATGAATTTTTCAAAATTTGGCAAATGGGTCGTTTTTATGCTATATAATTGTTTATTGTTAATTACTATAAACCGAAAAAATAATTAAAAAATTCGCGGATATCTATCAAAGCAGGAAATATTTTTTTTCATATTGGATTTGCTAAATTTTTAAGTAAAATATATGAATTTTTCGAAATTTGGCAAATCGGCTCTTTTTATGCTATATAATTGTTTATTGTTAATTACTATAAACCGAAAAAATAAAAAAAAAATTATGGCATAGATATCAAAGCAGGAAATATTTTTTCATATTGAATTTGCTAAGTTTTATATCCAAAATTTGTGATTTTCGAAATTTGTTAAATCGGCCGGTTTTATTCTATATAATTGTTTATTATTAATTACTATAAACCGAAAAAATATTAAAAAATTCTTGCATAACTATCAAAGCAGGAAATAATTTTTTTCGTATTGTATTTGCTAAATTTTAAAGTGCAATATATAAATTTTTCAAAATTTGGCAAATCGGCTTTTTATGCTATGTAATTGTTTATTGTTAATTACTATAAACGAAAATAATAAAAAAAACATCCTCGCATTTATTGAATTTATTTAAATTAATTTCAACACGACGTTATATTGAATTTAACTACGACAAAGAAGTATAACTTTTAACGCATCGATTGTTTTTTTTTGGTCGCGTCCGAACGATTACCACGCAAAAATTAACAATTTCGTAGTTTATTAAAAATCAGTTTTTTTCCTTCCTACTTATTTACGATCCAATTAAGAAGCTCCTCTTCGAGGATGTGACTTGCAGGAACCCCAAGTAAATTGAACGCATTGTATTTAATGGATATCGATTATGAAATATTATGCACGCCAATTAGAAATGTTTAGCCATATTATTACACGTGTGTTACGACGCTATTTTTAATGTTGCAGCAAAAAAAAGCGAAAGCAGATGTTTGCCCGCAAGCGGCCAGGTACTCTGGACACAAAATAATGCTCTACATTAATTGTCGTGTCAACGGGCACAAAAGCGAATTAAGAAGCCCCCGTAAATTCCGCCGCAATTTTATTAGAACCGAGAATAAAAAAAAGGGGGGACGCTTTTAAATTAAAAGCGTTAATTGTGGACGTTCGATGTTGAACACACAAAGCAGCGCGCATCAAAGAAGCTCTGCCTTTGCAACAATTATAAGGATGATTCATCGTAGATAAAATCTGCAAAGGATACAAAAGCAACAACTAAACGGATGTGTAACATAAGTCTGGATTAACTGATAAAAAATGTAGAGAAATGCGGTTCGCACGGCCCCGTGCGCCGCTCGGAAAATTATATCGCGAAATTTGCATTGATTTAATTAAATTAAAATACACGGCTAAATGGCATTAAACCAATAACCGGCCACTGATGGATTAATTGAAATTTGATTAGTTATTAAATTGTTTTTTGGCATAAATTTCGGCGAAATGATGCGTTACTGATTTAATTCGTTTTTGTGTTTGTGCGGATTTGTTTGTGTATACTTTTATCTTCATGCGGTGGCCTTCGTACAACGGGGCCTCGTATTGCACGGTTTGGCTCTAAGATAATAAAAAAATTGGCAAAATTTTTGTACAGGACTAGTTAACATAATTTTTATTTAACACCTTGATATACAATGACGCCTGGGAGACGTCAATCATTTAAGGTGTCATTGTAGATTTTGACGTCTCTAAGACGTCAAGAAATATCTTCAATAAATAGAGAAAAAAAGAGGACAGAAGAAAATGTTGTAAAATGTTTAAAAAATGCCTAGTTACTCTATATCAGTGTTTCCCAACGCGCCACATGGGGCAATTTAAATGTAGGGCGGGGGGGGGGGGCAATATTATTATTCAGGGGAACAATTTGAAAACGCACTTGATTTTTTTTGTGAATCAAGGGGTATTTTTTATGATTTCTTTAGTTTTTATCGAAAATTTTTATTTTAGAGCGAGAGCGCCAGGTAATTACACCGGCTATGGTTGCTATGGGTACGTAGGAACATCCCCTTGTAATATAAAGCCCCCCATTTGAAGAGTTTTTGAAGATCCGTCCACAAATAACGGCGCATGAATTTTTTTAAAGTCTAAATTTGTGCAAAAAAGGAGTCTTAAAATTGCAATTTTTAATTACTCGAAAAATTTACGTTGCGCCCTATAATTAAAACATATTCCTATATATTCTTACGTTGCTATATCGCTAAAAAAAATGTGTCTATAATATAATTTAAACCCCAAAAATATTAAAGAATAATCACAAGACGAAAGCATTAAAAAACAAACTTTATGAACTATTAATTAAACAATTTAGAACAAAATTGTATCTTCAGATCGAATCGCTTGATTTTTTTTGTTGCGTTCGTAATTGTCAGGACAAGGTTTATACGAAAGAAAATTTTTGTAAAATGCATACAAAACGTCGGAAATTTTGATGGTATTTATTGTACAGTTTTTGATGTTTTGATATTGAATTTCATCGAACCTAATAAGGGTACGATCTCCCTCAGAAACTAACCACATGTTAAATAATTTTACCATTCTCGACGGTTTATAAATTAACAATCGACGCTAGTAATAAATAAAATTGTTATATTAAACTTTAAAATGAATACTTGGAAAGAAAAACATAACTATACAATTTTCTTAATCCCATATCATGTGGAAAACTCTGAGAATTTCGATTTAAGGGTGGTCCTTAACAATATTTTTAAAAATAAAGGCGCTACCATTTCGCAAAGACACTTTTTTGAAATAAACACAACCCCAAAACAGTCCCGACCATTTTCTCCAAAATCTAATTCAAAAATTATCATTTTATCGACTACATTTTTCGGAAAAAGATTTTTCAACAGTTACACAGTACCACTTTCAAAAGACAACATTCGTCGAACTCGCGAAGCGCCGAAGCGAAAAGGAAAAAAGACAATTTTCATCAAAACTAATATTGGTCTAAATTAAAATGATTTTGATCGAATTACAAATCGAATAAAAGCGGCATTTGCAGTTCTTCGACGCATATAAATGAAGAGTCTTTCAAGCAAAGTGGCCTCCCTTTGAAATGGTCGAAAGAAGTTATCAACATTAGTGTGTGTGTGTGTGTAAAATGCACGAGCCATACACTTCGTTAGGGAAGTAAAAAGGAATTCCTTAACGAATAGGATTCATTCGACTTCAAACGTTTATTTTTTTTATTTTTCCATTTTCGCGTTCGCACGGAAGATGCAATATAAGAAAACTTCTTTTCAATCGAAGTAGTCATTTTACTCGCCATACATTCTCGATATTGGAGACCATTGTGTTTATCAGCACGTTGATTATTTATTTGAGTAGTCTTCGGGTATCGTGCGAGGGGATCTTTTTATCGTTCTATTACGCCTCGAAAGAAAACCGGCGCTCGTCGTTCTCCTTCTTGTCTGACATTCGCGATTATGCGAAAGCAATCCGGGCTCTCTCTCCGGAAGCTTTTAAAGAATTAACCTCGCCATCTGATTGCGCTTTCCTCTTCACGTCGAGTGGAATCCTCATCATTTTGTACGTATGGTTATTACGGATGAGGACCCCAAATCGGGCGATAAGTGATTTTTATCTAATTTATGCCGCAATTTCCACGACGATAAGGAAGAAATGTGGGTGCTCCCGTCATAATCTCGGCCACGTCGGCTTTTAATCCCAAATTCGCATTTTTGCAAAAGGACATAGTTAAGGAAACACGAAAATAAAAAGTAAACAAACACATTTAAGAAAAAACAGGCTTTTTGAAGTATTAAACAATATTTCAAATTTGTTAAACTTAGAAGAAAAAACGCGGAGGTGTAATTCATTTTATATCTCCTTTAAAAAAAGATAGAATAGCCAAATTTATTTTGCGGAGTTCCAGGACTATAAACAATAACGTGTAAAAAATGATTTAATATATATAACCAGAACCGTATTAAACAATATTCTTTTGTTAAAGTTAGAAGCAAAAACACGGAAGAGTTATTCAATTTATATCACCCTTAAAATAAAATATAGAATCGCCAAATTTATTTAGCAGAGTCCCAACACTATCAACAATAACGTGTGAAAAAATTATTTAATATAATTAACCAGAACCGTATTAAAAAATATTTCTTTGTTAAACTTAGAAGCAAAAACACGGAGATGTAATTTAATTTATATCTCCTTTAAAAAATATAGAATCGCCAAATTTATTTAGCAGTGTCTCAGGATTATCAACAATAACGTGTAAAAAAATTATTTAATATAATTAACTAAAACCGTATTAAAAAAATATTTCTTTGTTAAACTTAGAAGCAAAAACACGGAGATGTAATTTAATTTATACCTCCCTTAAAAAAAATATAAATTCGCTAAATTTATTTAGCAGAGTCCCAGGACTATCAACAATAACGTGTAAAAAAATTATTTAATGCAATTAACCAGGACCGTATTAAACAATATTTTTTTTGTTAAACTTTGAAGCAAAAACACGGAGGTGTAATTTAATTTATATCTTCCTTAAAAAAAATATAAAATCGCCAAATTTGTTTAGCAGAGTCTCAGGACTATAAACAATAACGTGTAAAAAAATTATTTAATATAATTAACCAGAACTTGCAAATTTTTAAATTAAAGTTTACAATACCATAACTCAAAAATACGACACTTAAGGTCACTTGACTTGAGATATGTTTTTATTCACTTTAGGGTCATTTCTAAGTGGATTAAGTTTCAGTACTTGTTCGTAGGACACCCGGTATATTAGAAAATTATAATAATTAAGTTCAATTTTCTCTTATCCTCGCCAGCGGAAAAAAAATATTTTTGGCCGTTATGGGAGTTTTAAAATGAGAGAGCCGATTACTTTCGCGTCCCCTTGTATTACACAAAGGTGTTTTATTACGGACGCGCGTGCCGCCTTTCCAGATGCAAAAATTCAATAAGAATTTTTAATTTAAGCGAAATGAAAGAGATTGTTTCTTGTTGGCGCTTTCATCTTAACATTCCGCCAGAAAAATTCCGAGCTTTGTCAATGTTAGATCCAATTCGGCTCATCAAAAATCACAAAGGATATTTGTCGCCCTCCGCATTTTCCCTACAAATTCGTCTTCACGGCTACCTAAAAAACCTTTCAAGGTACATTTAACCCAATTTGCCTTTTTCACAGTTCCGACTGGGATGGCCACGTTTTGCGCTTACAGGCAACATTTGTTTTCGGAGATGACGCAGTCTACTTTCGTTCGTTTAATGGCGCTGCCTTGAAGCCTTCCGATTCATTGCATTAAGGATACGACAGATGATGCAGTGCCCCTTTAAATGTACCGTAAAGATAACTTCCTCCTCGCCAATAATAAAAAATGCAACATTTCAAATGCTAGGCTTTTCCCTTGCTTATGCTACACGCTTTCAACTTTGCCATCAATCGCCTTTGTCTTTTCCACAAATTAACATATTGTCGTCAAGACGAAGAACAAAGGACTTTTACAAATTATCTTGTCAGAGTTGCATTATGATTTATAAAACAATCTGCATTTAAAGCAATTTTTAAAACGGCTGTTTTATAACGTAAAAATTATGGGGACGACGAAAGTCACATTCCAAACTGTAGAAAAACTAAAATCCCTTTTTATTCAAACAAAGACCCTTATTTTTTAAACTTAATTTTAGCTTTAAATTTTCCAACTAAATTAATGTAAGATATCCGTACGTTTGCAGTTAAAAATAAAGGAACCACCAACAAAATTGTGAATCGGCCACAAACTATGAATTTTTAAATTTAAAAAAAAAGCCGAATGTATTTTTTTTTAAAGTATAAATAAAGCAGTTTTAAAAAACACCGGTAATGTGCATTAAAAAATTAAATCGTTTACTTTTTGATGAACACAAAAATTTTTAAGAATAACGGGTTCGTCGTCTTATGAGCATTGGTATCTCTCGATGGGGTTGCAGGAAAAAAATCGTATCTCGGGTTTCACCCAACGGATTCGAGCGAATTTTTTTTAAACACAAGTCAAAGGACCCATTTAAACGCTTGTCAATTTTTTTTCAAAAATAACCGCGATTTATTAAACATTAAACGCCTCTAAAAACGAGTTGTTTTTTTTCGTTCGTAACTCATTTTTTAAGATATCAAGTGTCAATTTTAGAAGTAACTGGACGATTTAGAAAAAATACTTGGAATAGAAGTGGTAGATATTAGTGATATTGAGACATACAAAGAGTTTTGTGAAAATAGTCATAGGCGTTCGTATGGGAGGGCCTGAAGTTCCTTTTATTTACATATAATCCGCTATTTTTTTATTATAAAATTGATGGTTCTAAGATTAACAGTTTTTTTTTGATATAAGATGATTGTGTAGATGAAATTTCGTGTTCAAAAATTCAGTGTTTTATCAATAAGGTGTTATTTTAAAATTTTAGAATTTTTTTTTAGTAATTTTATTTAATTAACGATTTTTATTGATTTTTAAGGACATTTTAATCTGTCTGCATATTGAGGTAGTTGTAAACTTTCTATATTAATGCATTAGACATTAGCCACTCCACAACAGATGGCGCCACATGATTGTGTTAACATGAAATTATAATACATTAGGGTACTACAGTTGCAGTTGGAGCAACTTCAAATTGGTATTATCATATTTTTACTTCAACTACATTTATTTTCTGTGCGCATATGTAATTTATAAAAAGATATCTTTTTTAATTGAATTTCGAGATAGCCTAAGAGAAGACCCACAAAAATTAAAAGGAACCGAGTCGGAAAAAGTGTAAAAAAGGGAAATTAATGAATTATCAGGCGCGTAAAACAATACAAATATTAAATTGTAAGACGAGGCGTGATGCAAGTGGCATGAATAGGCGAAGCTAAGAAAAGAGTTTCTCTTTTGAAGGCGATCGCAGCGAAAGGACAAAAAGAGAGATAACAGGAAACAATCTTAACAGTCTTTAAAGCACCCTTCTGTTCGACTCTTCTTTTTATTTTTCAACATCATAATATAAACGCGTTTTCCAGTAGATTTGTGACAAAAGTGTGCTGGGGGCCCCCCCTTTCTCGTCGGCTCCCGATGAAAGACTGCGTCACGTAGTTTTGAGCAGAAGAATTCTCGCGTTAAGCAAACGTTTCCGCTTTTAACTGCAAATTAAACTTACATTTGTTTTACGATGTTTTGTAATTGAATTATTTCTTTTACGACGGTTTCAACGCCATGTTTACTAAATACGCTTCTAAGCTTTAATATCTTCCGACTGCTGTTGGATCGCTGTAAAATGCAACTATTAAGTGCAGCGAAACGGAAACCGACCTTAAACTTCCTATCGGAAAATTTATACGTATTTTTGCAGGGCTGGAATTTTACGCGGGACGCGCTTAAATTTCGTTTTTTACGTTCGAGGAACGAAAAAAAAATTAGAGCTCATATAATTAAGTGCGCCGCTCGAAATAATTGTGAAAAGCGTTTCAGACTTCGTGTTATGTCACAATAAATTGCCTTATATAAAAGGGAAAAAAACGAAAACGGGTTATTGCTCTTCGCAGATCGATTTTTTAAGAACCGTCTACCGAAATCAATGGGGGAAGTAAAATCTTTTTGCAATTTGCCGAAATAATCAAATGAAACGGTTCGCCTGTTCGTATTTAGATCACATCTAAGGTGCCTCTTCTGATGTAATCGAGAGGCTTTTATCCCTTGCCATTCGATATTGACCCGATTCTTTATCTCTCGGTGTCTTTCTTCGGCTAATTGTTTTCGTTCAACTTTCTTTTTTTTGCCGCGCGTACGAATCGATCCCCAGCCGACGCGAAACGGCAAACAACTTAACGCCGAAGATAAATATTTAAAATGGAAAGTCGACAGTTGATAAGTCAATAAATCAATGTAAATATTGACCGGCGAAGAAGGGCAACCGAATTGGGTGTATCTCAGGGCCACTGTAAATCCGTTCGGTTGGCAGTAAGCTACGAGTTTAGATCCAAGTGCACGATAACTAAGGCCTTCTCGATCAATACCTACTCAATCCGCAGCCGACTCGTGCATCCCTAATGTGGTACACTTCGTAAACGATGGGGGCGAAACGGGACAATACGAAGAATCTTAAACAAACTCATTACGCTCATTTTCGAAAACCTAAACAATCTCTTTCTTTTGCCCTTTCGATGGAACGGAAAAAAAAAGAGCTTCGGAACTAATTCGGACGACTACAGCTCTTAGCCGAAACCTGTGTTCACAAAGCAATTAGAAACGCTACGAGCTTAAAAGGATTAAATCGCCCCGAAAAGAAAAAAACTAAAGAAAATTAAGTCACGTGGCATGTAAAGTTTGGTTATCGGACTTGTATCCGTTGAATTTTTTAATTTGGTTGAAAAATCTAATTTACATAATAATTTTGCGGCGGCGACGTGCCGATAAAGGATTGTTTTCTAACATCGAGCTTTGCGGGGCGAAATAATTTTTTTTTAAATTGTCGAGGGCACGGTTCGGCTTGAATTTAGTTGTTTTTCGACTGGTCGATGGCCCGTTTTGATCGGAACGTTCGTTTTCGAGCAATCGAACCGTTCTGCTTCAGAAATGAGCTCTTATTTTAATTTCGAAGAAACAATTTAATTTTTTTGTAAATCAATAGCGATAATTTAATGAGTTTGTTATTCAATTAAAGTGTGTTAAATTAATAAATGTCTTGAAAGGATTTGTTTTGAGAATAGTACACGTGCGAATCTTTAGTGTTTGAGTGTTATTTTTATTACTTCCGGACACGAAAATAACAAAAAAAATTGTTTAAGTCGACGAGACACCTATTAGCTTAAATTTAGTTCTTTTTCGATTGGCAAAAACTGTTTTAATTGGAGCTCCCGTTTCTGAGTAATAAAACGGTTGTGCTCGAGGATTGTCAAATTAAGAATGAATGCGGTTCTTTTACGTTTTAATTTCAAGAAATATTAATTTTTTAGAAACCAACAGAGACAATTAAATACCGTTTATACGTGGTTTAATTATAGTGATCCAAGTGTGTTTTCCCGAATTTTGAAATGCTTGCTTCAAAAATTCCCCATCGGCAATTTTTAAAGCTCCATTGCCACATTTATTACTTCCGCGTTTGATAACAATAAAAATATTTTTTAAATCCACGGACACCTTTAGCTCGAATTTGGTTCTTTTTCGATTGGTGAAAACCCTGTTTTAATTAGGGATCTCGTTTCGGAGTAATAAAACGATTGTTCTTGAGAAATGTTAAATTAAGAATGAATGCAGTTCTTTCATATTTTAATTTCAAGAAATATTAATTTTTTTAGAAATCAATAGGGATAATTAAATACCGTTTTCACCTGATATAAATAGAGTAAACTAAGTAGGTACCCGTTAAAATATTTTAATTTCATGAAATATTATTTTTTTAGAAGCCAATAGAGAAAACTAAATACCGTTTTTATTTAATTTAAATATTATAAACTAATGTTTTCCTACATTTTCAACGGAATTTCTTTAAAAATACCACACGTGCGATTTTTTCAAGTTTGAGCATTACCCTTATTACTTCTGCGATTGTGCAATAGTCAAAAAATATTTTTTTCAAAACCCCATTGTAATCGTAATACCCGTTTTTAACTAATTAAAGATTTATGGTTGAAAAATATAAAATTTTAAATAAATGCAGCTTTTTCTTAAAGCCAAATTTAATTTTTCAAAAGAGCGAAAATTTTGGTTTTAGTGGGAAAACGCCGGAAAATGACACAGGCTATAGCTGCAAGGGGTACGTAGGAACATTTTTTTTTAAACCAATAAAGATCACTAAATGCCGTTTTCATCTAATTAAAATATATCAAAGTATCTTCCCTAATTTTGAAAAAAACGTGTTTTTTGTCGAGATTAAATCGGTTCGTCATAAACACGTTTTTGCCACCCTTTTCACATATAAATTTTTTTCCGAAATAGCACATTTGAAACGAATCCCTTTTAAGCAGTCCCCGATTAAATTATTTTAGTTCCGCAAAGAAATCTCCCAACTTTCTTTCGGGCGAAAAATTTTATGCCGAGTTTGATATATATAAAAAGAAAAACTTGATTTATAGATTTCAATAAAAGTCTCGAGAAATGCTTATTTGCCGTAATCGTCGCATATTTCGACAAAAAATGAGTTATTAAAACTAATTCGAGTTTCTCGAATAATTCGGAACGATAATAAAATAATATATCACAGCGCGTGAAGGGTTATCGTATTTTTGCATGCGCTTAAATTAAGTTGTAACGTTTAATTCGAAAAAGTAATAATAATAAGGCGGCGCAAAGGGAACCGCACGCTGTGAATTAAATATACACCTCCGAGCCTAATATTTTGGTTGCGAATTTTCGGCACTATTTAATTTGAATCTATCGTTTTTTTTATGTTGCCAAAGTCGGCTTTGTATTTTCGCGTAAGTGCTTTGGAAAAATGCGGCTATAAACGATCGAGATGGAATATTTAATGGAATATCCCCCGTGTAATTTAATAGGCTGTCTAATTAGCCCGATAATTATTTGTACAAAAGGAGACAGCCTGTCATAAAACATAATAATAGAGTTTTCATTCAAAGACGTCGCTCTTAGGCATTCGAGCAGCTCCGATATAAGCACATATTTTTTACTAATTAAATAAAATAGCGTATTACGTTCCTCCGAAAAACGCTTTTAGCTCTAATTTTAATTTCGATACATTCCGCAACGTTTTTTTTTATATATATTTATATTAAAAAATTCTTCAGATGTGTATTTGTAAGCCGCTTGTTTTTTTCCCTCGTTTCTAATTTTAGCAACAAAGGGCGAAGGAAACGGCAAATAAACAACCCGAAGTTGAAGTTGCGAATGTTTCGGCAGTTTGTGTTATTTAATTAGATTAATTTTAAACGTAGGCAAACATCGACAAGATGTTAATTAACGAAAATAAGAGCGGCCTAAGAATTACTCTAAATATTGTATTTGGATTAGCATTGCGAGATCATTAAAATGCGAAATGTCGGATGGAAACCTGGTAAAATAATTTTAATGAAAGCTGACGCCGCGTTACATTAAAAAAAATTATTTTGATTCCCCAACGAACTTCGGAAGACTTCTATCGGGTTGGCAACCGAAATCAATTCTTTTTAAAAACAAATCATCACTGGTGATGAAAAAAAGCTTGTCCACATTAGCATTAAATGAAAATAATCATGGTCCAAGCGTAATTAGCCATATCGAAAGCAGAATTGCATGAAAAAAAGATCTTGCTTCCAACAACCGACAAAATTGGAGAAAGCAATAAAAAATAAACGGTCAAAATGCGCCAATCGTTAAGGCCCCATGACAATGCTCGACCTCGCACATCTTTAGCAATTTGTCAAAAATTTTTGGAGCCTGTTTAGGAACTGATATCACGACCACTATATAGCCGTCACCTTGCACCGCGGGATTAACATTTTATTTCTGTCTTTACAGAACTTTGTAAATGGTACAAATAGCACTTGGGGTCCTTTATCGCTGATGAGGACCCGAAGTAGTCAGCAAGAGGGCAAAAAAGTCATTAAACAAAATTATACATTTATAGTTGATTAAAATCCCATCTTTGTATAAAAAAAATTAAGTTTTATTTCGAACTAAAAAACCGAAATTGCTTTCTTGCCCACCCGTTAATTACGAAAATAAAGTAGTCCTTTTAGTAGAACGATTTTTCTTAATAACTCGCCCGAATTGGAAGTAAAACTAAACTAATTCGGTGCTAAAACGAATGTGTAAATAATACAATATAACCCATAAAAGTTTCTGCGTCGTAAAAAGCGCTTGAAATAAGGATAAGTAACCTCAGTCGGAGGAAACAGGAAAATAGAGAATAAACGGAAAACGAAAGTTGCTCTCATCCGCAATTCGATCAACATCGTTGTTAAAAGTTTTCCTATGGAATAAGGATGCGGCGTTATAGAATAAACTGAAGCAGGAGGGCTAAGCAACTGTTCGCTTCCCTTCAAAGAGAAAGGTGAAAAACACAAAACACCCCTCACACACGCGCCCGATCTCTCCCTTCGCCAACGAAAATAATATTCCCGGATAATTTTTCGAGGATACCTAAGCCGATATTGCTTCGTTTTACAAGTTTCAATTCTTGGGAAACTTAAAACTGTGGAATAAGTTAATTTTACGGAGATTTATCCGGAATTGATTAGATTTTGAACTGGATTTTCCAAGAGTTTCTCATTAAACTTTCCGAGATAATTACAATACTTCTCTACTTTATTCGAGTTACAAATGTTTGAGATTAGACAGTTTTGAGCAATGGTTGTTTTAAATTTTCATAGCATCAAAGAAATATCAGATTGCGAATACACGAGTAACCTTAATCCAATTATAAAGGTGACATTTTATCGCCGAATTATTTTCCCGAGACATTGCGAAAGGTCGAAATATGAATTCGCTCCTCATTCTTACAGATCGTTCGCTTACCGAAAAAAAAGACCCGCCGCAATGGAAGAGGAAAAAACGACTCACCTGCAACAAAAACACACAATTAGTAGAAATAATGATTATTAAAGTTATTATTATCGAATTTTTTGCTAATGGAATTGCTTTAAAATATTGTGAGGGGTTCCTATGTACCCCAAAACGACATAGCCGGACCCAGTCTTTTTTGCTCCCCCTTCAACTCCCAAAATTTTCGAGAAAACTAAATATATCGACAAAAATACACTTCGACCCGCAAAAACGATCGAAGCGCCCTCATTTTCGATCAGATCATCAAAAACGTTTCCGATTCGGAATTCTACGAATTTTTTCCATATGACACGTGCAAAATTGGCATAGGGCGCAATGTTAATTTTTCGAGTAATTAAAGGGTGAAGTTTTAAATTCGTTTTTGTAGCACAAAAGTTTACGTAGAAAAAATTGTAGCGCCGTTATTTGTGCGCGGATCTTTACAAACAATACAGATTCAGATTTGCCAGATTTTTCGACTTCGGATAGGCTCAAAAACCATAGGCGTCCTATTTGAAATTCTTGAGAAAAACGGGTTCGAATGGTGCAACTTGTAATTAATTTTTTAAATCGTAGCTCGGTTATTTGTAAACAAATCTTTAAAAACTTTTTAGATTCTTAAAGCCAGTTTACCATAGCGTACAATCGCCCAAAAATCAACAGGGACCAATGTTAAGTCTGGGAGAAAAACGCGCTCAAAGCTTTGAAAGCGTAAATTCTGCTAAAATTTTTATTTTACAAAATGCTGCAACTGCGCCGTCTTTGCGAATTTCGTCCTTGGTTTATCAAAGATCCAAAATCATGTTTTTTTTAACCCCTTGACATACAATAAAACCGAATTAAAAAAATCCGAAAAAAACTATTAATTTGGCTCAACTTAACTGTTATGAGCATACACAAATAACATAAAATAAATAATTAATAGTTTTAAAATATTTTGAAATATGTAGAGCAGTGTTTCCCAATCTTTTTTTAACATTCCCCACCTAAGTCATTCTAAAATTTTGATGCATATAATATATAACATATAAATATTTTTTTATATTTAAAAATTGAATTATTCCATAAATGAAGCCTAATTACAACTTGTTCAAGACACAAGATTTAGGTTTTAGCAAGAAATCACTAGGAAATTATTAAGAAAAAAAAACAATAAGTAAATTTTGAAAACATAAACTAAAAATATTTTTATATCGATAGCTCGAATTTTTGATAACGCGAATTATTTTTAGTTTTTCTTCAACTTCGACCTATCGAGGTTTGACTGTATTTAATTTTATAAATTTAATATTTCTGAACAATTAAGATAATTTATTTATTGAGTTTTTCCAATATTAATTTTATTTGCGTAAATTAATGATCTTCAAAGTTTTTGAAAACCACAAATTCTGTATTTACTCTATTTGAGTTTTCTGAAAATACATAATAATTTTTCATCAAAATTTCCTTTTAAATTTACCGAATAAAGTTTTGTTTTATTCAATTTGTGTTATATAAAAAAATTGATAATTAAAAATTTCTAAAGTTCTTAAATATATTTTAAAAATTTTCCAAGTTATTAATTTAAATTTTAAATTTGAGTTGTCTAAAAACTTAAAATAATTTATTCTTCGAGTTTACTTTAATAATTTTGCTAAATGTTTAAAACCGGTGCATGTTAGAAGTAATACTTCTTTGGCGGGATTAAATTAAATATAACAACGCGCTATGTTGCGCTTGTGTATAGCTAGACCAGTGGTTATCAAACTATATGTTACTGCGCATATGTCGTTTTATTTGAATACATTGCTATTTCCTTTTTAAATCCAAAAAATAATTTAAACACATTAAATAAATACGAAGATGTGCGCGTTTGAGCGAAAAGTGGCACATTTTCGAGCGAGGGAAGCAAATGAAGCGCGACGCGAAGCGGCGCGCTTTATTTTCCCGAGATCGGAAATGTGCCACTTTGAGCTCAAACGCGCACACTCGGCTCTAAGCACACTTTACAAGAATTAATTTACTCTCTAACAATTCGCAATTAAATATTATAGAATTATATTAATAACAAAATTCCCAAATCGCCAATTTTGTGCCTTTTAACAAAATTATTGTCGAAAACAAACCTTTTTCGAAACATAAAATTGAATACAGTTCTTGACGTCTTAGAGACGTCAAAATCGACAATGACACCCTAAACGATTGACGTCTCCTAGACGTCATTGTATGAGAAGAGCTTAAAGACGGATGATCTCCATCTCCACAAAAAAAACAAGCTTCTTTTTATTTTCAAAAATACAGCAATAGGACGAGGCACGAAGTTAACATTTAAAATACATTGGACGAAATTCGGCGATCTGCACCCTTCGCATTGTTTTTTTTTACTGTGCGCGTGTGCTTTCGCACACAAAACGAAATTCCGACCCCACAACGAAGATGATTCCCAACTTTATTACCGGACATAAAATATTAAAAACGAACATGTAAACATGCCGATCCGGGTGTAAATAATCTTGCCTCCCCAAAATACTAATAATAAAAAATGTAAGAAAGCTTCGGGTTTTTTTTTTGTGCGCGAGAAGCTTAAAACTTCAAACGGGAGTTCAATTACATTATTCAGGTTTTAAAAAAGTTATAAAAGCGAAGTATATTCGACTTCTGGCACCACTTCTGTTCGAAAAGCATTCTAAATTCGGAAATAAAGCAACTTTGTAATAAACTATAATGACTCTACCCCACAAAAAGCGAACGACTTTTGGCTTCGGGAGTAAATTTGAATATAATCGATAGTGCGCTGTACTGCGAAAGAAAATAGGGCTTAAGATTGCGCCCTTGCCTTTTCACCCCTTCGCTCATAAAACAGCCATCGATATGCGAAATGTGTTTTAATTCAATACAATAAGCGGAAACGTCCCCGAAACGTACCTATTGTCTTTTACGAGCCCCCGGCACTCGCGGAAAGGCGCCCTCGGAAAAATGAAAGAGTGCGCCTCCGAGCGCCTTCTTCCGCCGCCCGCTCAAAAATATTTCGCATAAATCTTTGGGCGCTCCAGTTTTTTTATAATGCGAAAAAATTTAATTGACTCGCAGAGCCATTAAAATAGTATTTTGATAAATGATACGGCTTTTGAGTGTCCACGTAACCGGATTGGGGTTAACACGGCTCATTAAATTAATCCTGTTATGAGGAGCAAGACGAATAAGTATTTGCACGTTTCCGTAGATAAATAGAGCCATTTTAATTAGATTCGTAAAAATATTAAAATCCCAGTTTCGGATTAGGAGCTCGAAAAATGTTCAATTTAAATATTTATTAAAAATTATGTTGCGAGGCGTACGTTTGTTGTGTTCTTCTACTAAAATTTCTCAAAAATAATAATAATAATAATAGCAGCTGGTAAAATAGTGAGGAAGCCGTTTTGTAATGGAAGAAAACAATTTCTGCTGGAAACATTAATAATTTAAATACATGGGCTTTGTCTAGCGTTTGCTCGAACAAAGCAGTAAACAGGTTGTAGGGCTCCTAAGTTGCTGAATACAAACAGCTTTCGAGTACACTTTGTCTTTGTAATTTTTCTAAAACACTATAGACTTGTTTTTCTTTAGTCTTAAATTTTTTAAGCAGCGTTAATTTTTAAAATCTTCATCAGAAGTTGCAAAAAAAAAAACAAACATTAAGTTCGTCGACGAAAATTTGGGTTTCTTTGGGAGTTCGAATAAAAATGATTTTCAAAGTTTTTGGCAAAATCGCCGCGACACCTATTGGCTAAAATTTAGTCTTCTATGGACTGGTGAAAGCCCCAGTTTAATGGAGCTGTTCGTTTTCGAGTAATAAATGATTTCTGATCAAGAAATGTAGTTTTGAGATTATCTTTTGATTCATTTTTTAAAAATAATTAATTTTTAAAAAATGGTTTAAAATTATTAGATGCGGCTTTTACTAAAGTAAAAACGATTAATTTAAGAGTATTATTTGTAAATTTGAAATAGTTTTCTTTAAAAATACGATGATGGCGAATTTTTAGAAAATAAATTTTAGTTTACATATTTGCATGGTTTTATTAAAGTTAAAAATTGTTGTTGAAAAAATCGCCGTGACACCTTTTGACTAAAATTTAGTCCTTTTTCGACTGGTAAAAACCCCAGTTCAATGGGGCTGTTCGTTTTCGAGTAATAAATGATTTCTGATCAAGAATTGTAGTTTTAAGATGAAAATCCTCTTATCTTTTGCTTCCTTTTTTAAAAATAATTTATTTTCGAAGAATGGTTTAAAATTATTAGATGTGGCTTTTATTAAAGTAAAGACGATTAATTTACAAGTATTATTTGTAAATTTGAAATAATTTTCGTTAAAATTACGATGATGGCGAATTTTTAGAAAAGAAATTTTAGTTTACATATTCGCGTGCTTTTATTAAACTTAAAAATTGTTTTTGAAAAAATCGCAGTAACACCTGTTGACTAAAATTTAGTCCTTTATTGACTGGTAAAAACCCTAGTTCAATGGGGCTGTTCGTTTTCGAGTAATAAATAATTTCTGATCAAGAAATGTAGTTTTAAAATGGCAATCCTCTTATCTTTTGATTCGTTTTTTAAAAATAATTTATTTTTGAAGAATGGTTTAAAATTATTTAATGTGGCTTTTACTAAAGTAAAGACGATTAATTTAAGAGTATTATTTGTAAATTTGAAATAGTTTTCTCTAAAAATACAATGATGGCGAATTTTTAGAGAAGAAATTTTAGTTTAAATATTCACACGCTTTTATTAACATGGAATATGGTTTAAAAAAAATCGCTGTGACACCGGTTTGCTAAAATTTACACTTTTTTCGATTAGTGAAAACCCCATTTCAATAAACTAGTTTGTTTTTGAGTAATAAATAGCTTTTGTACCAGATATGTAGTTTTAAGATAATCTCGTTGTCCTTTGATGGATTATTTAAAAATAATTTATTTTTAAAGAAACAAATATGCGAAACTTTGTGACTATAAACATCTTGGGTTACCCGCGAAGTGATTAAGATAAGCAATTTTATTGTACGTCTCAATTTTGAGGCATTTTTGTCTTGTTCAGTTAAGCGTCGTTTCCAAGTGGATTAAGCTCCAGTACCTATTCGTATGACAGGTCGCATAATTTCAACTCCTTCGCTCTTATTTAATTTTGATTTTTTCAAAAACGAAGTAAAGCCTTTCCGAAGCCCGAAGAAAATAATAAACAAAGAAAACTTATCATTGGAAAATTGAAACCCCGTCAAAGACACAAGTAACCGATCGATTATCTGTCGAAAGTTAACCCCGTCGAATAAACGAATATTAATAGTTTTGGATAGTTGAACCCTCGATTCTGTTTGAAGATGTTTCACAAGCCACAAGTTGGTGTTGAGCTCAAGGTGACAACCAGGTAGGTATTATCTCATTTCTCCGACAAACTTTAAGCAATAAGTGTTTGTCAAAAGCAATCGGATGGGTAAACGATAGTTCTATAATTGAATAGTTTGTTGGTCGAAAGTAAAATGGAAATGTACTGTTGCACGTCAACCTTGTAAATTAATTATCTTTAAATATAAAAGAGACATTTCGAACTTGATGTGATTTCGGCCCAACCTCGCTGTCCAGACTTTTGCGGATTAAAAATTCAGTCGTTCGTTTAACTCATCGATCTGTTTATTCGGAGGCAAAGTAAACATTGATATGTGGAAAATTAATAATTTACAGATTTCTGAAGTTATACATCGGCCGTTTTTATGGCATATAATTGCTTATTGTTAACTACTATAAACTGAAAAAATAATAAAAAAATTCTGGGATAGCTATTAAAGCGGGAAATATTTATTTTTCATATTGGATTTCCTAAGTTTTTAAGTCCTTTGTGCAAAAAAGCGGTGGTAAAATTGCAATTTTTAATTACTCAAAAATTTACGTTTCGCCCTGTACTTATTTTACATGTATCTTATGTAAAAAAGTTTCAGAATTCTGAATCCGACTTGCTTGTACCAATTGCATGGAAAATAAGGGCGCTACGATTTTTTTTGTGAGACAAGGAGTATTTTTTTTGATTTATTTAGTTTTATCGATTTTGTATTTTCAAAACGTTTTCCCAAAGCTTTGGAATAGCACGCCTTTGGTTTCTTAGGCCTATCCGAAGCCAAAAAGACTGCCAACTCGGAATCTGAATAGTTTTTAAACATCCGTCTACAAATAACGGCGCTACAATTTTTTGAAAGTTCAAAATTGACCTAAAATGAGCGCAAAAAATGGCAGTTTTTAATGTTCGAAAGATTAACGTCGCACCCTATACATATTTTACATGTATCTTATGTAAAAAAGCCTCAGGATTCCGAATCCGTGTCGTTTGTAATGATTGGATGCAAAATAAAGGCGCTACGATTTTTTTTGTGAATCAAGGGGACCGTATTTTTATTAATTTAGTTTTATCGAAAATTTTTATTTTAGAGGGGAAGCGCGAGGAAATGACACCGATTATAGTCACTACGGGTACGTACGAACCCCCCCTTGCAATATAAAGCAATTCTATTTTTTTCATTATTTACCCAAAATACATGGACTAAAACCCATCGATTTTGTATTTTCAAAACGTCTTCCCAAAGCTTTGGAATAGCACGCCTTTGGTTTCTTAGGCCTATCCGAAGCCAAAAAGGCTGCCAAATCGGAATCTGAATAGTTTTTAAAGATCCGTCTACAAATAACGGCGCTACAATTTTTTGAAAGTTCAAAATTGACCTAAAATGAGCGCAAAAAATGGCAGTTTTTAATGTTCGAAAAATTAACGTCGCACCCTATACATATTTTACATGTATCTTATGTAAAAAAGCCTCAGGATTCCGAATCCGTGTCGTTTGTAATGATTGGATGCAAAATAAAGGCGCTACGATTTTTTTTGTGAATCAAGGGGACCGTATTTTTATTAATTTAGTTTTATCGAAAATTTTTATTTTAGAGGGGAAGCGCGAGGAAATGACACCGATTATAGTCACTAGGGGTACGTACGAACCCCCTTGCAATATAAAGCAATTCTATTTTTTTCATTATTTACCCAAAATACATGGACTAAAACCCATCGATTTTGTATTTTCAAAACGTCTTCCCAAAGCTTTGGAATAGCACGCGTTTGGTTTCTAAGGCCTATCCGAAGCCAAAAGGCTGCCAAATCGGAATCTGAATAGTTTTTGAAGATCCGTCTACAAATAACGGCGCTACAATTTTTTGAAAGTTCAAAATTGACCTAAAATGAGCGCAAAAAATGGCAGTTTTTAATGTTCGAAAAATTAACGTCGCACCCTATACATATTTTACATGTATCTTATGTAAAAAAGCCTCAGGATTCCGAATCCGTGTCGTTTGTAATGATTGGATGCAAAATAAAGGCGCTACGATTTTTTTTGTGAATCAAGGGGACCGTATTTTTATTAATTTAGTTTTATCGAAAATTTTTATTTTAGAGGGGAAGCGCGAGGAAATGACACCGATTATAGTCACTACGGGTACGTACGAACCCCCCCTTGCAATATAAAGCAATTCTATTTTTTTCATTATTTACCCAAAATACATGGACTAAAACCCATCGATTTTGTATTTTCAAAACGTCTTCCCAAAGCTTTGGAATAGCACGCCTTTGGTTTCTTAGGCCTATCCGAAGCCAAAAAGGCTGCCAAATCGGAATCTGAATAGTTTTTGAAGATCCGTCTACAAATAACGGCGCTACAATTTTTTGAAAGTTCAAAATTGACCTAAAATGAGCGCAAAAAATGGCAGTTTTTAATGTTCGAAAAATTAACGTCGCACCCTATACATATTTTACATGTATCTTATGTAAAAAGCCTCAGGATTCGAATCCGTGTCGTTTGTAATGATTGGATGCAAAATAAAGGCGCTACGATTTTTTTTGTGAATCAAGGGGACCGTATTTTTATTAATTTAGTTTTATCGAAAATTTTTATTTTAGAGGGGAAGCGCGAGGAAATGACACCGATTATAGTCACTACGGGTACGTACGAACACCCCCTTGCAATATAAAGCAATTCTATTTTTTTCATTATTTACCCAAAATACATGGACTAAAACCCATCGATTTTGTATTTTCAAAACGTCTTCCCAAAGCTTTGGAATAGCACGCGTTTGGTTTCTAAGGCCTATCCGAAGCTAAAAAGGCTGCCAAATCGGAATCTGAATAGTTTTTTAAGATCCGTCTACAAATAACGGCGCTACAATTTTTTGAAAGTTCAAAATTGACCTAAAATGAGCTCTAAAAAAAGCAATTTTTAATGTTCGAAAAATTAACGTCGCACCCTATACATATTTTACATGTATCTTATGTAAAAAGCCTCAGGATTCCGAATCCGTGTCGTTTGTAATGATTGGATGAAAATAAAGGCGCTACGATTTTTTGTGAATCAAGGGTACCCTATTTTATTAATTTAGTTTTATCGAAAATTTTTATTTTAGAAGGGAAGCGCGGGAAATGACACCGGTTATAGTCACTAGGGTACGTAGGAACCCCCTTGCAATATAAAGCAATTCTATTTTTTCATTTTTGCCCAAAATACATGGACTAAAACCCATCGATTTTGAATTTTCAAAACGTTTTCCCAAAGCTTTGGAATAGCACGCCTTTGGTTTCTTAGGCCTATCCGAAGCCAAAAGGCTGCCAAATCCGATTCTGAATAGTTTTAAAGATCCGTCCACAAATAACGGCGCTACAATTTTTGAAAGTTCAAAATTGACTCAAAATGAGCTCTAAAAAAAGCAATTTTTAATGTTCGAAAATTAACGTCGCACCCTATACATATTATACATGTATCTTATGTAAAAAGCCTCAGGATTCCGAATCCGTGTCGTTTGTAATGATTGGATCGAAAATAAAGGCGCTACGATTTTTTGTGAATCAAGGGGTACCCTATTTTATTAATTTAGTTTGTATCGAAAATTTTTATTTTAGAAGGGAAGCGCGGGAAATGACACCGGTTATAGTCACTAGGGGGACGTAGGAACCCCCTTGCAATATAAAGCAATTCTATTTTTTCATTTTTGCCCAAAATACATGGACTAAAACCCATCGATTTTGAATTTTCAAAACGTTTTCCCAAAGCTTTGGAATAGCACGCCTTTGGTTTCTTAGGCCTATCCGAAGCCAAAAGGCTGCCAAATCCGATTCTGAATAGTTTTAAAGATCCGTCCACAAATAACGGCGCTACAATTTTTGAAAGTTCAAAATTGGCTCAAAATGAGCTCTAAAAATAGCAATTTTTAATTTCGAAAAATTAACGTCGCACCCTATACATATTATACATGTATCTTATGTAAAAAGCCTCAGGATTCCGAATCCGTGTCGTTTGTAATGATTGGATCGAAAATAAAGGCGCTACGATTTTTTGTGAATCAAGGGTACGTATTTCTATTGATTTAGTTTTATCGAAAATTTTTATTTTAGAAGGGAAGCGCGGGAAATAACACCGGTTATAGTCACTAGGGTACGTAGGAACCCCCTTGCAATATAAAGCAATTCTATTTTTTCATTTTTGCCCAAAATACATGGACTAAAACCCATCGATTTTGAATTTTCAAAACGTTTTCCCAAAGCTCTGGAATAGCACGCCTACGGTTTCTTAGGCCTATCCGAAGCCAAAAGGCTGCCAAATCCGATTCTGAATAGTTTTTTAAAAATCCGTCCACAAATAACGGCGCTACAATTTTTGAAAGTTCAAAATTGGCTCAAAATGAGCTCTAAAAATAGCAATTTTTAATTTCGAAAAATTAACGTCGCACCCTATACATATTATACATGTATCTTATGTAAAAAGCCTCACGATTCCGAATCCGTGTCGTTTGTAATGATTGGATCGAAAATAAAGGCGCTACGATTTTTTGTGAATCAAGGGGTACGTATTTCTATTGATTTAGTTTGTATCGAAAATTTTTATTTTAGAAGGAAGCGCGGGAAATAACACCGGTTATAGTCACTAGGGGTACGTAGGAACCCCCTTGCAATATAAAGCAATTCTATTTTTTCATTTTTGCCCAAAATACATGGACTAAAACCCATCGATTTTGAATTTTCAAAACGTTTTCCCAAAGCTCTGGAATAGCACGCCTACGGTTTCTTAGGCCTATCCGAAGCCAAAAGGCTGCCAAATCCGATTCTGAATAGTTTTAAAGATCCGTCCACAAATAACGGCGCTACAATTTTTGAAAGTTCAAAATTGGCTCAAAATGAGCTCTAAAAATAGCAATTTTTAATTTCGAAAAATTAACGTCGCACCCTATACATATTATACATGTATCTTATGTAAAAAGCCTCACGATTCCGAATCCGTTCGTTTGTAATGATTGGATCGAAAATAAAGGGGGCTACGATTTTTTGTGAATCAAGGGTACGTATTTCTATTGATTTAGTTTGTATCGAAAATTTTTATTTTAGAAGGAAGCGCGGGAAATAACACCGGTTATAGTCACTAGGGGTACGTAGGAACCCCCCCTTGCAATATAAAGCAATTCTATTTTTTTCATTTTTTGCCCAAAATACATGGACTAAAACCCATCGATTTTGAATTTTCAAAACGTTTTCCCAAAGCTCTGGAATAGCACGCCTACGGTTTCTTAGGCCTATCCGAAGCCAAAAAGGCTGCCAAATCCGATTCTGAATAGTTTTTAAAGATTCGTCCACAAATAACGGCGCTACAATTTTTTGAAAGTTCAAAATTGGCTCAAAATGAGCTCTAAAAATAGCAATTTTTTAATTTCGAAAAATTAACGTCGCACCCTATACATATTATACATGTATCTTATGTAAAAAAGCCTCACGATTCCGAATCCGTATCGTTTGTAATGATTGGATCGAAAATAAAGGCGCTACGATTTTTTGTGAATCAAGGGGGACGTATTTCTATTGATTTAGTTTGTATCGAAAATTTTTATTTTAGAAGGAAGCGCGGGAAATAACACCGGTTATAGTCACTAGGGTACGTAGGAACCCCCTTGCAATATAAAGCAATTCTATTTTTTCATTTTTGCCCAAAATACATGGACTAAAACCCATCGATTTTGAATTTTCAAAACGTTTTCCCAAAGCTCTGGAATAGCACGCCTACGGTTTCTTAGGCCTATCCGAAGCCAAAAAGGCTGCCAAATCCGATTCTGAATAGTTTTTAAAGATCCGTCTACAAATAACGGCGCTACAATTTTTTGAAAGTTCAAAATTGACCTAAAATGAGCGCAAAAAATGGCAGTTTTTAATGTTCGAAAAATTAACGTCGCACCCTATACATATTTTACATGTATCTTATGTAAAAAAGCCTCAGGATTCCGAATCCGTGCCGTTTGTAATGATTGGATGCAAAATAAAGGCGCTACGATTTTTTTTGTGAATCAAGGGGACCGTATTTTTATTAATTTAGTTTTATCGAAAATTTTTATTTTAGAGTGGAAGCGCGAGGAAATGATACCGATTATAGTCACTAGGGGTACGTACAAACCCCCCCTTGCAATATAAAGCAATTCTATTTTTTTCATTATTTACCCAAAATACATGGACTAAAACCCATCGATTTTGTATTTTCAAAACGTCTTCCCAAAGCTTTGGAATAGCACGCCTTTGGTTTCTTAGGCCTATCCAAAGCCAAAAAGGCTGCCAAATCGGAATCTGAATAGTTTTTGAAGATCCGTCTACAAATAACGGCGCTACAATTTTTTGAAAGTTCAAAATTGACCTAAAATGAGCGCAAAAAATGGCAGTTTTTAATGTTCGAAAAATTAACGTCGCACCCTATACATATTTTACATGTATCTTATGTAAAAAAGCCTCAGGATTCCGAATCCGTGTCGTTTGTAATGATTGGATGCAAAATAAAGGCGCTACGATTTTTTTTGTGAATCAAGGGGACCGTATTTTTATTAATTTAGTTTTATCGAAAATTTTTATTTTAGAGGGGAAGCGCGAGGAAATGACACCGATTATAGTCACTAGGGGTACGTACAAACCCCCTTGCAATATAAAGCAATTCTATTTTTTTCATTATTTACCCAAAATACATGGACTAAAACCCATCGATTTTGTATTTTCAAAACGTCTTCCCAAAGCTTTGGAATAGCACGCCTTTGGTTTCTTAGGCCTATCCGAAGCCAAAAAGGCTGCCAAATCGGAATCTGAATAGTTTTTAAAGATCCGTCTACAAATAACGGCGCTACAATTTTTTGAAAGTTCAAAATTGACCTAAAATGAGCGCAAAAAATGGCAGTTTTTAATGTTCGAAAAATTAACGTCGCACCCTATACATATTTTACATGTATCTTATGTAAAAAAGCCTCAGGATTCCGAATCCGTGTCGTTTGTAATGATTGGATGCAAAATAAAGGCGCTACGATTTTTTGTGAATCAAGGGGACCGTATTTTTATTAATTTAGTTTTATCGAAAATTTTTATTTTAGAGGGAAGCGCGAGGAAATGACACCGATTATAGTCACTAGGGTACGTAGAACCCCCTTGCAATATAAAGCAATTCTATTTTTTTCATTATTTACCCAAAATACATGGACTAAAACCCATCGATTTTGTATTTTCAAAACGTCTTCCCAAAGCTTTGGAATAGCACGCCTACGGTTTCTTAGGCCTATCCGAAGCCAAAAAGGCTGCCAAATCCGAATCTGAATAGTTTTAAAGATCCGTCCACAAATAACGGCGCTACAATTTTTGAAAGTTCAAAATTGACCTAAAATGAGCGCTAAAAATAGCAGTTTTTAATGTTCGAAAAATTAACGTCGCACCCTATACATATTTTACATGTATCTTATGTAAAAAAGCCTCAGGATTCCGAATCCGTGCCGTTTGTAATGATTGGATGCAAAATAAAGGCGCTACGATTTTTTGTGAATCAAGGGGTACCGTATTTTTATTAATTTAGTTTTATCGAAAATTTTTATTTTAGAGGGGAAACGCGGGAAATGACACCGGTTATAGTCACTAGGGTACGTAGGAACCCCCTTGCAATATAAAGCAATTCTATTTTTTCATTTTTGCCCAAAATACATGGACTAAAACCCATCGATTTTGAATTTTCAAAACGTTTTCCCAAAGCTTTGGAATAGCACGCCTACGGTTTCTTAGGCCTATCCGAAGCCAAAAGGCTGCCAAATCCGAATCTGAATAGTTTTTAAAGATCCGTCCACAAATAACGGCGCTACAATTTTTGAAAGTTCAAAATTGACCTAAAATGAGCTCAAAAATGAGCAATTTTTAATGTTCGAAAATTAACGTCGCACCCTATACATATTTTACATGTATCTTATGTAAAAAGCCTCAGGATTCCGAATCCGTGTCGTTTGTAATGATTGGATGCAAAATAAAGGCGCTACGATTTTTTGTGAATCAAGGGGTACCGTATTTTTATTAATTTAGTTTTATCGAAAATTTTTATTTTAGAGGGAAGCGCGGGAAATGACACCGGTTATAGTCACTAGGGGTACGTAGGAACCCCCTTGCAATATAAAGCAATTCTATTTTTTCATTTTTGCCCAAAATACATGGACTAAAACCCATCGATTTTGAATTTTCAAAACGTTTTCCCAAAGCTTTGGAATAGCACGCCTTTGGTTTCTTAGGCCTATCCGAAGCCAAAAGGCTGCCAAATCCGATTCTGAATAGTTTTAAAGATCCGTCCACAAATAACGGCGCTACAATTTTTTGAAAGTTCAAAATTGACCTAAAATGAGCGCAAAAAATAGCAGTTTTTAATGTTCGAAAAATTAACGTCGCACCCTATACATATTTTACATGTATCTTATGTAAAAAAGCCTCAGGATTCCGAATCCGTGTCGTTTGTAATGATTGGATGCAAAATAAAGGCGCTACGATTTTTTGTGAATCAAGGGGTACCGTATTTTATTAATTTAGTTTTATCGAAAATTTTTATTTTAGAAGGGAAGCGCGGGAAATGACACCGGTTATAGTCACTAGGGTACGTAGGAACCCCCTTGCAATATAAAGCAATTCTATTTTTTCATTTTTGCCCAAAATACATGGACTAAAACCCATCGATTTTGAATTTTCAAAACGTTTTCCCAAAGCTTTGGAATAGCACGCCTTGGTTTCTTAGGCCTATCCGAAGCCAAAAGGCTGCCAAATCCGATTCTGAATAGTTTTTAAAGATCCGTCCACAAATAACGGCGCTACAATTTTTGAAAGTTCAAAATTGGCCAAAATGAGCGCAAAAATGCAATTTTTAATGTTCGAAAAATTAACGTCGCACCCTATACATATTATACATGTATCTTATGTAAAAAGCCTCAGGATTCCGAATCCGTGTCGTTTGTAATGATTGGATGAAAATAAAGGCGCTACGATTTTTTGTGAATCAAGGGGACCGTATTTTATTAATTTAGTTTTATCGAAAATTTTTATTTTAGAGGAAGCGCGGGAAATGACACCGGTTATAGTCACTAGGGGTACGTAGGAACCCCCTTGCAATATAAAGCAATTCTATTTTTTCATTTTTACCCAAAATACATGGACTAAAACCCATCGATTTTGAATTTTCAAAACGTTTTCCCAAAGCTCTTTGGGAAAAGCACGCCTACGGTTTCTTAGGCCTATCCGAAGCCAAAAGGCTGCCAAATCCGATTCTGAATAGTTTTTAAAGATCCGTCCACAAATAACGGCGCTACAATTTTTGAAAGTTCAAAATTGGCTAAAATGAGCGCAAAAATGCAATTTTTAATGTTCGAAAAATTAACGTCGCACCCTATACATATTATACATGTATCTTATGTAAAAAGCCTCAGGATTCCGAATCCGTGTCGTTTGTAATGATTGGATCAAAATAAAGGCGCTACGATTTTTTGTGAATCAAGGGGACCGTATTTTTATTAATTTAGTTTTATCGAAAATTTTTATTTTAGAGAGGAAGCGCGGGAAATGACACCGGTTATAGTCACTAGGGGTACGTAGGAACCCCCTTGCAATATAAAGCAATTCTATTTTTTCATTTTTACCCAAAATACATGGACTAAAACCCATCGATTTTGAATTTTCAAAACGTTTTCCCAAAGCTCTGGAATAGCACGCCTATGGTTTCTTAGGCCTATCCGAAGCCAAAAGGCTGCCAAATCCGATTCTGAATAGTTTTAAAGATCCGTCCACAAATAACGGCGCTACAATTTTTGAAAGTTCAAAATTGGCTCAAAATGAGCGCTAAAAATAGCAATTTTTAATGTTCGAAAAATTAACGTCGCACCCTATACATATTATACATGTATCTTATGTAAAAAGCCTCAGGATTCCGAATCCGTGTCGTTTGTAATGATTGGATGCAAAATAAAGGCGCTACGATTTTTTGTGAATCAAGGGGACCGTATTTTATTAATTTAGTTTTATCGAAAATTTTTATTTTAGAGGAAGCGCGGGAAATGACACCGGTTATAGTCACTAGGGTACGTAGGAACCCCCTTGCAATATAAAGCAATTCTATTTTTTCATTTTTGCCCAAAATACATGGACTAAAACCCATCGATTTTGAATTTTCAAAACGTTTTCCCAAAGCTCTGGAATAGCACGCCTACGGTTTCTTAGGCCTATCCGAAGCCAAAAGGCTGCCAAATCCGATTCTGAATAGTTTTAAAGATCCGTCCACAAATAACGGCGCTACAATTTTTGAAAGTTCAAAATTGGCTCAAAATGAGCGCAAAAATGCAATTTTTAATGTTCGAAAAATTAACGTCGCACCCTATACATATTTTACATGTATCTTATGTAAAAAGCCTCAGGATTCCGAATCCGTGTCGTTTGTAATGATTGGATGCAAAATAAAGGCGCTACGATTTTTTGTGAATCAAGGGGACCGTATTTTTATTAATTTAGTTTTATCGAAAATTTTTATTTTAGAGGGAAGCGCGAGGAAATGACACCGGTTATAGTCACTAGGGTACGTAGGAACCCCCTTGCAATATAAAGCAATTCTATTTTTTCATTTTTGCCCAAAATACATGGACTAAAACCCATCGATTTTGTATTTTCAAAACGTTTTCCCAAAGCTTTGGAATAGCACGCCTTTGGTTTCTTAGGCCTATCCGAAGCCAAAAGGCTGCCAAATCCGAATTCTGAATAGTTTTGAAGATCCGTCTACAAATAACGGCGCTACAATTTTTTGAAAGTTCAAAATTGACCTAAAATGAGCGCAAAAAATGGCAGTTTTTAATGTTCGAAAAATTAACGTCGCACCCTATACATATTTTACATGTATCTTATGTAAAAAAGCCTCAGGATTCCGAATCCGTGCCGTTTGTAATGATTGGATGCAAAATAAAGGCGCTACGATTTTTTTTGTGAATCAAGGGGACCGTATTTTTATTAATTTAGTTTTATCGAAAATTTTTATTTTAGAGTGGAAGCGCGAGGAAATGATACCGATTATAGTCACTAGGGGTACGTAGGAACCCCCCCTTGCAATATAAAGCAATTCTATTTTTTCATTTTTACCCAAAATACATGGACTAAAACCCATCGATTTTGTATTTTCAAAACGTCTTCCCAAAGCTTTGGAATAGCACGCCTTTGGTTTCTTAGGCCTATCCAAAGCCAAAAAGGCTGCCAAATCGGAATCTGAATAGTTTTTGAAGATCCGTCTACAAATAACGGCGCTACAATTTTTTGAAAGTTCAAAATTGACCTAAAATGAGCGCAAAAAATGGCAGTTTTTAATGTTCGAAAAATTAACGTCGCACCCTATACATATTTACATGTATCTTATGTAAAAAAGCCTCAGGATTCCGAATCCGTGTCGTTTGTAATGATTGGATGCAAAATAAAGGCGCTACGATTTTTTTTGTGAATCAAGGGGACCGTATTTTTATTAATTTAGTTTTATCGAAAATTTTTATTTTAGAGGGGAAGCGCGGGAAATGACACCGGTTATAGTCACTAGGGGTACGTAGGAACCCCCTTGCAATATAAAGCAATTCTATTTTTTCATTATTTCCCAAAATACATGGACTAAAACCCATCGATTTTGAATTTTCAAAACGTTTTCCCAAAGCTTTGGAATAGCACGCCTTTGGTTTCTTAGGCCTATCCGAAGCCAAAAGGCTGCCAAATCCGATTCTGAATAGTTTTTAAAGATCCGTCCACAAATAACGGCGCTACAATTTTTGAAAGTTCAAAATTGGCTAAAATGAGCTCTAAAAATGCAATTTTTAATTTCGAAAAATTAACGTCGCACCCTATACATATTATACATGTATCTTATGTAAAAAGCCTCAGGATTCCGAATCCGTGTCGTTTGTAATGATTGGATCGAAAATAAAGGCGCTACGATTTTTTGTGAATCAAGGGGACGTATTTTATTAATTTAGTTTTATCGAAAATTTTTATTTTAGAAGGGAAGCGCGGGAAATGACACCGGTTATAGTCACTAGGGTACGTAGGAACCCCCTTGCAATATAAAGCAATTCTATTTTTTCATTTTTGCCCAAAATACATGGACTAAAACCCATCGATTTTGAATTTTCAAAACGTTTTCCCAAAGCTCTTTGGGAAAAGCACGCCTACGGTTTCTTAGGCCTATCCGAAGCCAAAAGGCTGCCAAATCCGATTCTGAATAGTTTTTAAAGATCCGTCCACAAATAACGGCGCTACAATTTTTGAAAGTTCAAAATTGGCTCAAAATGAGCTCTAAAAATAGCAATTTTTAATTTCGAAAAATTAACGTCGCACCCTATACATATTATACATGTATCTTATGTAAAAAGCCTCAGGATTCCGAATCCGTGTCGTTTGTAATGATTGGATGAAAATAAAGGCGCTACGATTTTTTGTGAATCAAGGGTACGTATTTTATTGATTTAGTTTTATCGAAAATTTTTATTTTAGAAGGAAGCGCGGGAAATGAAAACCGGTTATAGTCACTAGGGGTACGTAGGAACCCCCTTGCAATATAAAGCAATTCTATTTTTTTCATTTTTTGCCCAAAATACATGGACTAAAACCCATCGATTTTGAATTTTCAAAACGTTTTCCCAAAGCTCTGGAATAGCACGCCTACGGTTTCTTAGGCCTATCCGAAGCCAAAAGGCTGCCAAATCCGATTCTGAATAGTTTTAAAGATCCGTCCACAAATAACGGCGCTACAATTTTTTGAAAGTTCAAAATTGGCTCAAAATGAGCTCTAAAAATAGCAATTTTTTAATTTCGAAAAATTAACGTCGCACCCTATACATATTATACATGTATCTTATGTAAAAAAGCCTCAGGATTCCGAATCCGTGTCGTTTGTAATGATTGGATCGAAAATAAAGGCGCTACAATTTTTTTTGTGAATCAAGGGGTACGTATTTCTATTCATTTAGTTTGTATCCAAACTTTTTATTTGAGAAGGGAAGCGCGGGGAAATGACACCGGTTATAGTCACTAGGGTACGTAGGAACCCCCTTGCAATATAAAGCAATTCTATTTTTTCATTTTTGCCCAAAATACATGGACTAAAACCCATCGATTTTGAATTTTCAAAACGTTTTCCCAAAGCTCTGGAATAGCACGCCTACGGTTTCTTAGGCCTATCCGAAGCCAAAAGGCTGCCAAATCCGATTCTAAATAGTTTTTAAAGATCCGTCCACAAATAACGGCGCTACAATTTTTTGAAAGTTCAAAATTGGCTCAAAATGAGCTCTAAAAATAGCAATTTTTAATTTTGAAAAATTAACGTCGCACCCTATACATATTATACATGTATCTTATGTAAAAAAGCCTCACGATTCCGAATCCGTATCGTTTGTAATGATTGGATCGAAAATAAGGGCGCTACGATTTTTTTTGTGAATCAAGGGGTACGTATTTCTATTGATTTAGTTTGTATCGAAAATTTTTATTTTAGAAGGGAAGCGCGGGGAAATAACACCGGTTATAGTCACTAGGGGTACGTAGGAACCCCCCCTTGCAATATAAAGCAATTCTATTTTTTTCATTTTTTGCCCAAAATACATGGACTAAAACCCATCGATTTTGAATTTTCAAAACGTTTTCCCAAAGCTCTGGAATAGCACGCCTACGGTTTCTTAGGCCTATCCGAAGCCAAAAAGGCTGCCAAATCCGATTCTGAATAGTTTTTAAAGATCCGTCCACAAATAACGGCGCTACAATTTTTTGAAAGTTCAAAATTGGCTCAAAATGAGCTCTAAAAATAGCAATTTTTTAATTTCGAAAAATTAACGTCGCACCCTATACATATTATACATGTATCTTATGTAAAAAAGCCTCACGATTCCGAATCCGTATCGTTTGTAATGATTGGATCGAAAATAAAGGCGCTACGATTTTTTGTGAATCAAGGGTACGTATTTCTATTGATTTAGTTTGTATCGAAAATTTTTATTTTAGAAGGGAAGCGCGGGGAAATAACACCGGTTATAGTCACTAGGGGTACGTAGGAACCCCCCCTTGCAATATAAAGCAATTCTATTTTTTCATTTTTTGCCCAAAATACATGGACTAAAACCCATCGATTTTGAATTTTCAAAACGTTTTCCCAAAGCTCTGGAATAGCACGCCTACGGTTTCTTAGGCCTATCCGAAGCCAAAAGGCTGCCAAATCCGATTCTGAATAGTTTTTTAAAAATCCGTCCACAAATAACGGCGCTACAATTTTTTGAAAGTTCAAAATTGGCTCAAAATGAGCTCTAAAAATAGCAATTTTTTAATTTCGAAAAATTAACGTCGCACCCTATACATATTATACATGTATCTTATGTAAAAAAGCCTCACGATTCCGAATCCGTATCGTTTGTAATGATTGGATCGAAAATAAAGGCGCTACGATTTTTTGTGAATCAAGGGGTACGTATTTCTATTGATTTAGTTTGTATCGAAAATTTTTATTTTAGAAGGAAGCGCGGGAAATAACACCGGTTATAGTCACTAGGGGTACGTAGGAACCCCCTTGCAATATAAAGCAATTCTATTTTTTCATTTTTGCCCAAAATACATGGACTAAAACCCATCGATTTTGAATTTTCAAAACGTTTTCCCAAAGCTCTGGAATAGCACGCCTACGGTTTCTTAGGCCTATCCGAAGCCAAAAGGCTGCCAAATCCGATTCTGAATAGTTTTAAAGATCCGTCCACAAATAACGGCGCTACAATTTTTGAAAGTTCAAAATTGACCTAAAATGAGCGCTAAAAATGCAATTTTTAATGTTCGAAAATTAACGTCGCACCCTATACATATTTTACATGTATCTTATGTAAAAAGCCTCAGGATTCCGAATCCGTGTCGTTTGTAATGATTGGATGCAAAATAAAGGCGCTACGATTTTTTGTGAATCAAGGGTCCGTATTTTTATTAATTTAGTTTTATCGAAAATTTTTATTTTAGAGGAAGCGCGGGAAATGACACCGGTTATAGTCACTAGGGTACGTAGGAACCCCCTTGCAATATAAAGCAATTCTATTTTTTCATATTTTGCCCAAAATACATGGACTAAAACCCATCGATTTTGTATTTTCAAAACGTTTTCCCAAAGCTTTGGAATAGCACGCCTTTGGTTTCTTAGGCCTATCCGAAGCCAAAAGGCTGCCAAATCCGAATCTGAATAGTTTTAAAGATCCGTCCACAAATAACGGCGCTACAATTTTTGAAAGTTCAAAATTGACCTAAAATGAGCGCTAAAAATGCAATTTTTAATGTTCGAAAAATTAACGTCGCACCCTATACATATTTTACATGTATCTTATGTAAAAAGCCTCAGGATTCCGAATCCGTGTCGTTTGTAATGATTGGATGCAAAATAAAGGCGCTACGATTTTTTGTGAATCAAGGGTACCGTATTTTTATTAATTTAGTTTTATCGAAAATTTTTATTTTAGAGGAAGCGCGGGAAATGACACCGGTTATAGTCACTAGGGGTACGTAGGAACCCCCTTGCAATATAAAGCAATTCTATTTTTTCATTTTTGCCCAAAATACATGGACTAAAACCCATCGATTTTGTATTTTCAAAACGTTTTCCCAAAGCTTTGGAATAGCACGCCTTTGGTTTCTTAGGCCTATCCGAAGCCAAAAGGCTGCCAAATCCGAATCTGAATAGTTTTAAAGATCCGTCCACAAATAACGGCGCTACAATTTTTGAAAGTTCAAAATTGACCTAAAATGAGCGCTAAAAATGCAATTTTTAATGTTCGAAAAAATTTAAAGTCGCACCCTATACATATTTTACATGTATCTTATGTAAAAAGCCTCAGGATTCCGAATCCGTGTCGTTTGTAATGATTGGATGCAAAATAAAGGCGCTACGATTTTTTGTGAATCAAGGGTCCGTATTTTATTAATTTAGTTTTATCGAAAATTTTTATTTTAGAGGGAAGCGCGGGAAATGACACCGGTTATAGTCACTAGGGGTACGTAGGAACCCCCTTGCAATATAAAGCAATTCTATTTTTTCATTTTTGCCCAAAATACATGGACTAAAACCCATCGATTTTGAATTTTCAAAACGTTTTCCCAAAGCTTTGGAATAGCACGCCTTGGTTTCTTAGGCCTATCCGAAGCCAAAAGGCTGCCAAATCCGAATCTGAATAGTTTTAAAGATCCGTCCACAAATAACGGCGCTACAATTTTTGAAAGTTCAAAATTGACCTAAAATGAGCGCTAAAAATGCAATTTTTAATGTTCGAAAAATTAACGTCGCACCCTATACATATTTTACATGTATCTTATGTAAAAAGCCTCAGGATTCCGAATCCGTGTCGTTTGTAATGATTGGATGCAAAATAAAGGCGCTACGATTTTTTGTGAATCAAGGGTACCGTATTTTTATTAATTTAGTTTTATCGAAAATTTTTATTTTAGAGGAAGCGCGGGAAATGACACCGGTTATAGTCACTAGGGTACGTAGGAACCCCCTTGCAATATAAAGCAATTCTATTTTTTCATTTTTGCCCAAAATACATGGACTAAAACCCATCGATTTTGAATTTTCAAAACGTTTTCCCAAAGCTTTGGAATAGCACGCCTACGGTTTCTTAGGCCTATCCGAAGCCAAAAGGCTGCCAAATCCGATTCTGAATAGTTTTAAAGATCCGTCCACAAATAACGGCGCTACAATTTTTGAAAGTTCAAAATTGGCTCAAAATGAGCTCTAAAATAGCAATTTTTAATTTCGAAAAATTAACGTCGCACCCTATACATATTATACATGTATCTTATGTAAAAAGCCTCACGATTCCGAATCCGTTCGTTTGTAATGATTGGATCGAAAATAAAGGGCGCTACGATTTTTTGTGAATCAAGGGTACGTATTTCTATTGATTTAGTTTGTATCGAAAATTTTTATTTTAGAAGGGAAGCGCGGAGAAATAACACCGGTTATAGTCACTAGGGGTACGTAGGAACCCCCCCTTGCAATATAAAGCAATTCTATTTTTTCATTTTTTGCCCAAAATACATGGACTAAAACCCATCGATTTTGAATTTTCAAAACGTTTTCCCAAAGCTCTGGAATAGCACGCCTACGGTTTCTTAGGCCTATCCGAAGCCAAAAGGCTGCCAAATCCGATTCTGAATAGTTTTAAAGATCCGTCCACAAATAACGGCGCTACAATTTTTTGAAAGTTCAAAATTGGCTCAAAATGAGCTCTAAAAATAGCAATTTTTTAATTTCGAAAAATTAACGTCGCACCCTATACATATTATACATGTATCTTATGTAAAAAAGCCTCACGATTCCGAATCCGTGTCGTTTGTAATGATTGGATCGAAAATAAAGGCGCTACGATTTTTTGTGAATCAAGGGTACGTATTTCTATTGATTTAGTTTGTATCGAAAATTTTTATTTTAGAAGGGAAGCGCGGGAAATAACACCGGTTATAGTCACTAGGGTACGTAGGAACCCCCTTGCAATATAAAGCAATTCTATTTTTTCATTTTTGCCCAAAATACATGGACTAAAACCCATCGATTTTGAATTTTCAAAACGTTTTCCCAAAGCTCTGGAATAGCACGCCTACGGTTTCTTAGGCCTATCCGAAGCCAAAAGGCTGCCAAATCCGATTCTGAATAGTTTTAAAGATTCGTCCACAAATAACGGCGCTACAATTTTTTGAAAGTTCAAAATTGGCTCAAAATGAGCTCTAAAAATAGCAATTTTTTAATTTCGAAAAATTAACGTCGCACCCTATACATATTATACATGTATCTTATGTAAAAAAGCCTCACGATTCCGAATCCGTGTCGTTTGTAATGATTGGATCAAAAATAAGGGCGCTACGATTTTTTTTGTGAATCAAGGGGTACGTATTTCTATTGATTTAGTTTGTATCGAAAATTTTTATTTTAGAAGGGAAGCGCGGGGAAATAACACCGGTTATAGTCACTAGGGGTACGTAGGAACCCCCCCTTGCAATATAAAGCAATTCTATTTTTTCATTTTTTGCCCAAAATACATGGACTAAAACCCATCGATTTTGAATTTTCAAAACGTTTTCCCAAAGCTCTGGAATAGCACGCCTACGGTTTCTTAGGCCTATCCGAAGCCAAAAGGCTGCCAAATCCGATTCTGAATAGTTTTAAAGATCCGTCCACAAATAACGGCGCTACAATTTTTGAAAGTTCAAAATTGGCTCAAAATGAGCTCTAAAAATGCAATTTTTAATTTCGAAAAATTAACGTCGCACCCTATACATATTATACATGTATCTTATGTAAAAAGCCTCAGGATTCCGAATCCGTGTCGTTTGTAATGATTGGATCGAAAATAAAGGCGCTACGATTTTTTGTGAATCAAGGGGTACGTATTTTATTAATTTAGTTTTATCGAAAATTTTTATTTTAGAGGGGAAACGCGGGAAATGACACCGGTTATAGTCACTAGGGTACGTAGGAACCCCCTTGCAATATAAAGCAATTCTATTTTTTCATTTTTACCCAAAATACATGGACTAAAACCCATCGATTTTGAATTTTCAAAACGTTTTCCCAAAGCTCTGGAATAGCACGCCTACGGTTTCTTAGGCCTATCCGAAGCCAAAAGGCTGCCAAATCCGATTCTGAATAGTTTTAAAGATCCGTCCACAAATAACGGCGCTACAATTTTTGAAAGTTCAAAATTGGCTCAAAATGAGCCTAAAAATGCAATTTTTAATGTTCGAAAAATTAACGTCGCACCCTATACATATTATACATGTATCTTATGTAAAAAGCCTCAGGATTCCGAATCCGTGTCGTTTGTAATGATTGGATCGAAAATAAAGGCGCTACGATTTTTTGTGAATCAAGGGTCCGTATTTTATTAATTTAGTTTTATCGAAAATTTTTATTTTAGAGGAAGCGCGGGAAATGACACCGGTTATAGTCACTAGGGGTACGTAGGAACCCCCTTGCAATATAAAGCAATTCTATTTTTTCATTTTTACCCAAAATACATGGACTAAAACCCATCGATTTTGAATTTTCAAAACGTTTTCCCAAAGCTCTGGAATAGCACGCCTACGGTTTCTTAGGCCTATCCGAAGCCAAAAGGCTGCCAAATCCGATTCTGAATAGTTTTAAAGATCCGTCCACAAATAACGGCGCTACAATTTTTGAAAGTTCAAAATTGGCTCAAAATGAGCTCTAAAAATAGCAATTTTTAATTTCGAAAAATTAACGTCGCACCCTATACATATTATACATGTATCTTATGTAAAAAGCCTCAGGATTCCGAATCCGTGTCGTTTGTAATGATTGGATGAAAATAAAGGCGCTACGATTTTTTGTGAATCAAGGGGTACGTATTTTATTAATTTAGTTTTATCGAAAATTTTTATTTTAGAAGGAAGCGCGGGAAATGACACCGGTTATAGTCACTAGGGGTACGTAGGAACCCCCTTGCAATATAAAGCAATTCTATTTTTTCATTTTTGCCCAAAATACATGGACTAAAACCCATCGATTTTGAATTTTCAAAACGTTTTCCCAAAGCTCTGGAATAGCACGCCTACGGTTTCTTAGGCCTATCCGAAGCCAAAAGGCTGCCAAATCCGATTCTGAATAGTTTTAAAGATCCGTCCACAAATAACGGCGCTACAATTTTTGAAAGTTCAAAATTGGCTCAAAATGAGCTCTAAAAATAGCAATTTTTAATTTCGAAAAATTAACGTCGCACCCTATACATATTATACATGTATCTTATGTAAAAAGCCTCACGATTCCGAATCCGTATCGTTTGTAATGATTGGATCGAAAATAAAGGCGCTACGATTTTTTGTGAATCAAGGGTACGTATTTCTATTGATTTAGTTTGTATCGAAAATTTTTATTTTAGAAGGAAGCGCGGGAAATAACACCGGTTATAGTCACTAGGGGTACGTAGGAACCCCCTTGCAATATAAAGCAATTCTATTTTTTCATTTTTGCCCAAAATACATGGACTAAAACCCATCGATTTTGAATTTTCAAAACGTTTTCCCAAAGCTCTGGAATAGCACGCCTACGGTTTCTTAGGCCTATCCGAAGCCAAAAGGCTGCCAAATCCGATTCTGAATAGTTTTAAAGATCCGTCCACAAATAACGGCGCTACAATTTTTGAAAGTTCAAAATTGGCTCAAAATGAGCTCTAAAAATAGCAATTTTTAATTTCGAAAAATTAACGTCGCACCCTATACATATTATACATGTATCTTATGTAAAAAGCCTCACGATTCCGAATCCGTATCGTTTGTAATGATTGGATCGAAAATAAAGGCGCTACGATTTTTTGTGAATCAAGGGTACGTATTTCTATTGATTTAGTTTGTATCGAAAATTTTTATTTTAGAAGGAAGCGCGGGAAATAACACCGGTTATAGTCACTAGGGTACGTAGGAACCCCCTTGCAATATAAAGCAATTCTATTTTTTCATTTTTGCCCAAAATACATGGACTAAAACCCATCGATTTTGAATTTTCAAAACGTTTTCCCAAAGCTCTGGAATAGCACGCCTACGGTTTCTTAGGCCTATCCGAAGCCAAAAGGCTGCCAAATCCGATTCTGAATAGTTTTAAAGATCCGTCCACAAATAACGGCGCTACAATTTTTGAAAGTTCAAAATTGGCTCAAAATGAGCTCTAAAAATAGCAATTTTTAATTTCGAAAAATTAACGTCGCACCCTATACATATTATACATGTATCTTATGTAAAAAGCCTCACGATTCCGAATCCGTATCGTTTGTAATGATTGGATCGAAAATAAAGGCGCTACGATTTTTTGTGAATCAAGGGTACGTATTTCTATTGATTTAGTTTGTATCGAAAATTTTTATTTTAGAAGGAAGCGCGGGAAATAACACCGGTTATAGTCACTAGGGTACGTAGGAACCCCCTTGCAATATAAAGCAATTCTATTTTTTTCATTTTTTGCCCAAAATACATGGACTAAAACCCATCGATTTTGAATTTTCAAAACGTTTTCCCAAAGCTCTGGAATAGCACGCCTACGGTTTCTTAGGCCTATCCGAAGCCAAAAAGGCTGCCAAATCCGATTCTGAATAGTTTTAAAGATCCGTCCACAAATAACGGCGCTACAATTTTTTGAAAGTTCAAAATTGGCTCAAAATGAGCTCTAAAAATAGCAATTTTTTAATTTCGAAAAATTAACGTCGCACCCTATACATATTATACATGTATCTTATGTAAAAAAGCCTCACGATTCCGAATCCGTATCGTTTGTAATGATTGGATCGAAAATAAAGGCGCTACGATTTTTTGTGAATCAAGGGTACGTATTTCTATTGATTTAGTTTGTATCGAAAATTTTTATTTTAGAAGGAAGCGCGGGAAATAACACCGGTTATAGTCACTAGGGGTACGTAGGAACCCCCTTGCAATATAAAGCAATTCTATTTTTTCATTCCCAAAATAAGGCTAAAACCCCATTTTGAATTTTTAAAAAGTTTTCCCAAAATTGGTGACGGGGTTTTTTAGGAGAAGCCAAAAGGGGCCCTATTTAAAAGTTTTAAAAACCCCCAAATAAGGGGTCAAATTTTTAAATTCAAAATTCTAAAAAAAAATAAATTTTTTAAATTTTAAAAATTTAATGCACCCTTTCTTTTAATTTTCAGAAAAAACCCCCATTTCCCAAACCCTTGTTTTAAGATTGGTAAAAAAAGGGCTACATTTTTTTTAATCAAAATTTTAATTTTGTTTTATGAAAAATTTTTTTTTTAAAAACGCGGGAAAAAACATTATACATATAGTAAACCCCCTTCAAATGAATTTTTTTTTATTTTCCCCAAAAAAAGGCTAAAACCCCATTTTGAATTTTAAAAAGTTTTCCCAAAGCTCTGGAATAGCACGCCTACGGTTTCTTAGGCCTATCCGAAGCCAAAAGGCTGCCAAATCCGATTCTGAATAGTTTTTAAAGATCCGTCCACAAATAACGGCGCTACAATTTTTGAAAGTTCAAAATTGGCTCAAAATGAGCTCTAAAATAGCAATTTTTAATTTCGAAAATTAACGTCGCACCCTATACATATTATACATGTATCTTATGTAAAAAGCCTCACGATTCCGAATCCGTATCGTTTGTAATGATTGGATCGAAAATAAGGGCGCTACGATTTTTTTGTGAATCAAGGGTACGTATTTCTATTGATTTAGTTTGTATCGAAAATTTTTATTTTAGAAGGGAAGCGCGGGAAATAACACCGGTTATAGTCACTAGGGTACGTAGGAACCCCCTTGCAATATAAAGCAATTCTATTTTTTCATTTTTGCCCAAAATACATGGACTAAAACCCATCGATTTTGAATTTTCAAAACGTTTTCCCAAAGCTCTGGAATAGCACGCCTACGGTTTCTTAGGCCTATCCGAAGCCAAAAGGCTGCCAAATCCGATTCTGAATAGTTTTTAAAGATCCGTCCACAAATAACGGCGCTACAATTTTTGAAAGTTCAAAATTGGCTCAAAATGAGCTCTAAAATAGCAATTTTTAATTTCGAAAATTAACGTCGCACCCTATACATATTATACATGTATCTTATGTAAAAAGCCTCACGATTCCGAATCCGTATCGTTTGTAATGATTGGATCGAAAATAAGGGCGCTACGATTTTTTTGTGAATCAAGGGTACGTATTTCTATTGATTTAGTTTGTATCGAAAATTTTTATTTTAGAAGGGAAGCGCGGGAAATAACACCGGTTATAGTCACTAGGGTACGTAGGAACCCCCTTGCAATATAAAGCAATTCTATTTTTTTCATTTTTTGCCCAAAATACATGGACTAAAACCCATCGATTTTGAATTTTCAAAACGTTTTCCCAAAGCTCTGGAATAGCACGCCTACGGTTTCTTAGGCCTATCCGAAGCCAAAAAGGCTGCCAAATCCGATTCTGAATAGTTTTTAAAGATTCGTCCACAAATAACGGCGCTACAATTTTTTGAAAGTTCAAAATTGGCTCAAAATGAGCTCTAAAAATAGCAATTTTTTAATTTCGAAAAATTAACGTCGCACCCTATACATATTATACATGTATCTTATGTAAAAAAGCCTCACGATTCCGAATCCGTATCGTTTGTAATGATTGGATCGAAAATAAGGGCGCTACGATTTTTTTTGTGAATCAAGGGGTACGTATTTCTATTGATTTAGTTTGTATCGAAAATTTTTATTTTAGAAGGGAAGCGCGGGGAAATAACACCGGTTATAGTCACTAGGGTACGTAGGAACCCCCTTGCAATATAAAGCAATTCTATTTTTTCATTTTTGCCCAAAATACATGGACTAAAACCCATCGATTTTGAATTTTCAAAACGTTTTCCCAAAGCTCTGGAATAGCACGCCTACGGTTTCTTAGGCCTATCCGAAGCCAAAAGGCTGCCAAATCCGATTCTGAATAGTTTTAAAGATCCGTCCACAAATAACGGCGCTACAATTTTTGAAAGTTCAAAATTGGCTCAAAATGAGCTCTAAAAATAGCAATTTTTAATTTCGAAAAATTAACGTCGCACCCTATACATATTATACATGTATCTTATGTAAAAAGCCTCACGATTCCGAATCCGTATCGTTTGTAATGATTGGATCGAAAATAAAGGGCGCTACGATTTTTTGTGAATCAAGGGTACGTATTTCTATTGATTTAGTTTGTATCGAAAATTTTTATTTTAGAAGGGGAAACGCGGGAAATAACACCGGTTATAGTCACTAGGGTACGTAGGAACCCCCTTGCAATATAAAGCAATTCTATTTTTTCATTTTTGCCCAAAATACATGGACTAAAACCCATCGATTTTGAATTTTCAAAACGTTTTCCCAAAGCTCTGGAATAGCACGCCTACGGTTTCTTAGGCCTATCCGAAGCCAAAAGGCTGCCAAATCCGATTCTGAATAGTTTTAAAGATCCGTCCACAAATAACGGCGCTACAATTTTTGAAAGTTCAAAATTGGCTCAAAATGAGCTCTAAAAATAGCAATTTTTAATTTCGAAAAAATTTAAAGTCGCACCCTATACATATTATACATGTATCTTATGTAAAAAGCCTCACGATTCCGAATCCGTATCGTTTGTAATGATTGGATCAAAATAAAGGCGCTACGATTTTTTGTGAATCAAGGGTACGTATTTTATTATTTAGTTTTATCGAAAATTTTTATTTTAGAAGGGAAGCGCGGGAAATGACACCGGTTATAGTCACTAGGGTACGTAGGAACCCCCTTGCAATATAAAGCAATTCTATTTTTTCATTTTTCCCAAAATACATGGACTAAAACCCATCGATTTTGAATTTTCAAAACGTTTTCCCAAAGCTCTTTGGGAAAAGCACGCCTACGGTTTCTTAGGCCTATCCGAAGCCAAAAGGCTGCCAAATCCGATTCTGAATAGTTTTAAAGATCCGTCCACAAATAACGGCGCTACAATTTTTGAAAGTTCAAAATTGGCTCAAAATGAGCGCTAAAAATAGCAATTTTTAATGTTCGAAAAATTAACGTCGCACCCTATACATATTATACATGTATCTTATGTAAAAAGCCTCAGGATTCCGAATCCGTGTCGTTTGTAATGATTGGATGCAAAATAAAGGCGCTACGATTTTTTGTGAATCAAGGGGTACCGTATTTTATTAATTTAGTTTTATCGAAAATTTTTATTTTAGAGGGAAGCGCGGGAAATGACACCGGTTATAGTCACTAGGGTACGTAGGAACCCCCTTGCAATATAAAGCAATTCTATTTTTTCATTTTTGCCCAAAATACATGGACTAAAACCCATCGATTTTGAATTTTCAAAACGTTTTCCCAAAGCTCTTTGGGAAAAGCACGCCTACGGTTTCTTAGGCCTATCCGAAGCCAAAAGGCTGCCAAATCCGATTCTGAATAGTTTTAAAGATCCGTCCACAAATAACGGCGCTACAATTTTTGAAAGTTCAAAATTGGCTAAAATGAGCTCTAAAATAGCAATTTTTAATGTTCGAAAAATTAACGTCGCACCCTATACATATTATACATGTATCTTATGTAAAAAGCCTCAGGATTCCGAATCCGTGTCGTTTGTAATGATTGGATCGAAAATAAAGGCGCTACGATTTTTTGTGAATCAAGGGGTACCGTATTTTATTAATTTAGTTTTATCGAAAATTTTTATTTTAGAAGGGGAAACGCGGGAAATGACACCGGTTATAGTCACTAGGGGTACGTAGGAACCCCCTTGCAATATAAAGCAATTCTATTTTTTCATTTTTGCCCAAAATACATGGACTAAAACCCATCGATTTTGAATTTTCAAAACGTTTTCCCAAAGCTTTGGAATAGCACGCCTACGGTTTCTTAGGCCTATCCGAAGCCAAAAGGCTGCCAAATCCGATTCTGAATAGTTTTAAAGATCCGTCCACAAATAACGGCGCTACAATTTTTGAAAGTTCAAAATTGGCTCAAAATGAGCTCTAAAATAGCAATTTTTAATTTCGAAAAATTAACGTCGCACCCTATACATATTATACATGTATCTTATGTAAAAAGCCTCAGGATTCCGAATCCGTGTCGTTTGTAATGATTGGATCAAAATAAAGGCGCTACGATTTTTTGTGAATCAAGGGGTACGTATTTTATTATTTAGTTTTATCGAAAATTTTTATTTTAGAAAGGGGAAACGCGGGAAATGACACCGGTTATAGTCACTAGGGTACGTAGGAACCCCCTTGCAATATAAAGCAATTCTATTTTTTTCATTTTTTGCCCAAAATACATGGACTAAAACCCATCGATTTTGAATTTTCAAAACGTTTTCCCAAAGCTCTGGAATAGCACGCCTACGGTTTCTTAGGCCTATCCGAAGCCAAAAAGGCTGCCAAATCCGATTCTGAATAGTTTTAAAGATCCGTCCACAAATAACGGCGCTACAATTTTTTGAAAGTTCAAAATTGGCTCAAAATGAGCTCTAAAAATAGCAATTTTTTAATTTCGAAAAATTAACGTCGCACCCTATACATATTATACATGTATCTTATGTAAAAAAGCCTCACGATTCCGAATCCGTATCGTTTGTAATGATTGGATCGAAAATAAAGGGCGCTACGATTTTTTGTGAATCAAGGGTACGTATTTCTATTGATTTAGTTTGTATCGAAAATTTTTATTTTAGAAGGAAGCGCGGGAAATAACACCGGTTATAGTCACTAGGGTACGTAGGAACCCCCTTGCAATATAAAGCAATTCTATTTTTTTCATTTTTTGCCCAAAATACATGGACTAAAACCCATCGATTTTGAATTTTCAAAACGTTTTCCCAAAGCTCTGGAATAGCACGCCTACGGTTTCTTAGGCCTATCCGAAGCCAAAAAGGCTGCCAAATCCGATTCTGAATAGTTTTTAAAGATCCGTCCACAAATAACGGCGCTACAATTTTTTGAAAGTTCAAAATTGGCTCAAAATGAGCTCTAAAAATAGCAATTTTTTAATTTCGAAAAATTAACGTCGCACCCTATACATATTATACATGTATCTTATGTAAAAAAGCCTCACGATTCCGAATCCGTATCGTTTGTAATGATTGGATCGAAAATAAAGGCGCTACGATTTTTTTTGTGAATCAAGGGGTACGTATTTCTATTGATTTAGTTTGTATCGAAAATTTTTATTTTAGAAGGGAAGCGCGGGGAAATAACACCGGTTATAGTCACTAGGGGTACGTAGGAACCCCCCCTTGCAATATAAAGCAATTCTATTTTTTTCATTTTTTGCCCAAAATACATGGACTAAAACCCATCGATTTTGAATTTTCAAAACGTTTTCCCAAAGCTCTGGAATAGCACGCCTACGGTTTCTTAGGCCTATCCGAAGCCAAAAGGCTGCCAAATCCGATTCTGAATAGTTTTTAAAGATCCGTCCACAAATAACGGCGCTACAATTTTTTGAAAGTTCAAAATTGGCTCAAAATGAGCTCTAAAAATAGCAATTTTTTAATTTCGAAAAATTAACGTCGCACCCTATACATATTATACATGTATCTTATGTAAAAAAGCCTCACGATTCCGAATCCGTATCGTTTGTAATGATTGGATCGAAAATAAAGGGCGCTACGATTTTTTGTGAATCAAGGGTACGTATTTCTATTGATTTAGTTTGTATCGAAAATTTTTATTTTAGAAGGAAGCGCGGGAAATAACACCGGTTATAGTCACTAGGGGTACGTAGGAACCCCCTTGCAATATAAAGCAATTCTATTTTTTCATTTTTGCCCAAAATACATGGACTAAAACCCATCGATTTTGAATTTTCAAAACGTTTTCCCAAAGCTCTGGAATAGCACGCCTACGGTTTCTTAGGCCTATCCGAAGCCAAAAGGCTGCCAAATCCGATTCTGAATAGTTTTTAAAGATCCGTCCACAAATAACGGCGCTACAATTTTTGAAAGTTCAAAATTGGCTCAAAATGAGCTCTAAAATAGCAATTTTTAATTTCGAAAATTAACGTCGCACCCTATACATATTATACATGTATCTTATGTAAAAAGCCTCACGATTCCGAATCCGTATCGTTTGTAATGATTGGATCGAAAATAAGGGCGCTACGATTTTTTGTGAATCAAGGGGGACGTATTTCTATTGATTTAGTTTGTATCGAAAATTTTTATTTTAGAAGGGAAGCGCGGGAAATAACACCGGTTATAGTCACTAGGGTACGTAGGAACCCCCTTGCAATATAAAGCAATTCTATTTTTTCATTTTTGCCCAAAATACATGGACTAAAACCCATCGATTTTGAATTTTCAAAACGTTTTCCCAAAGCTCTGGAATAGCACGCCTACGGTTTCTTAGGCCTATCCGAAGCCAAAAGGCTGCCAAATCCGATTCTGAATAGTTTTAAAGATCCGTCCACAAATAACGGCGCTACAATTTTTGAAAGTTCAAAATTGGCTCAAAATGAGCTCTAAAATAGCAATTTTTAATTTCGAAAAAATTTAAAGTCGCACCCTATACATATTATACATGTATCTTATGTAAAAAGCCTCACGATTCCGAATCCGTATCGTTTGTAATGATTGGATCGAAAATAAGGGCGCTACGATTTTTTGTGAATCAAGGGTACGTATTTCTATTGATTTAGTTTGTATCGAAAATTTTTATTTTAGAAGGAAGCGCGGGAAATAACACCGGTTATAGTCACTAGGGTACGTAGGAACCCCCTTGCAATATAAAGCAATTCTATTTTTTCATTTTTGCCCAAAATACATGGACTAAAACCCATCGATTTTGAATTTTCAAAACGTTTTCCCAAAGCTCTGGAATAGCACGCCTACGGTTTCTTAGGCCTATCCGAAGCCAAAAGGCTGCCAAATCCGATTCTGAATAGTTTTAAAGATCCGTCCACAAATAACGGCGCTACAATTTTTGAAAGTTCAAAATTGGCTCAAAATGAGCTCTAAAATAGCAATTTTTAATTTCGAAAATTAACGTCGCACCCTATACATATTATACATGTATCTTATGTAAAAAGCCTCACGATTCCGAATCCGTATCGTTTGTAATGATTGGATCGAAAATAAGGGGGCTACGATTTTTTGTGAATCAAGGGGTACGTATTTCTATTGATTTAGTTTGTATCGAAAATTTTTATTTTAGAAGGGAAGCGCGGGAAATAACACCGGTTATAGTCACTAGGGTACGTAGGAACCCCCTTGCAATATAAAGCAATTCTATTTTTTTCATTTTTTGCCCAAAATACATGGACTAAAACCCATCGATTTTGAATTTTCAAAACGTTTTCCCAAAGCTCTGGAATAGCACGCCTACGGTTTCTTAGGCCTATCCGAAGCCAAAAAGGCTGCCAAATCCGATTCTGAATAGTTTTTAAAGATCCGTCCACAAATAACGGCGCTACAATTTTTTGAAAGTTCAAAATTGGCTCAAAATGAGCTCTAAAAATAGCAATTTTTTAATTTCGAAAAATTAACGTCGCACCCTATACATATTATACATGTATCTTATGTAAAAAAGCCTCACGATTCCGAATCCGTATCGTTTGTAATGATTGGATCGAAAATAAAGGGCGCTACGATTTTTTGTGAATCAAGGGGGACGTATTTCTATTGATTTAGTTTGTATCGAAAATTTTTATTTTAGAAGGGAAGCGCGGGAAATAACACCGGTTATAGTCACTAGGGTACGTAGGAACCCCCTTGCAATATAAAGCAATTCTATTTTTTCATTTTTGCCCAAAATACATGGACTAAAACCCATCGATTTTGAATTTTCAAAACGTTTTCCCAAAGCTCTGGAATAGCACGCCTACGGTTTCTTAGGCCTATCCGAAGCCAAAAGGCTGCCAAATCCGATTCTGAATAGTTTTAAAGATCCGTCCACAAATAACGGCGCTACAATTTTTGAAAGTTCAAAATTGGCTCAAAATGAGCTCTAAAAATAGCAATTTTTAATTTCGAAAAATTAACGTCGCACCCTATACATATTATACATGTATCTTATGTAAAAAGCCTCACGATTCCGAATCCGTATCGTTTGTAATGATTGGATCGAAAATAAAGGCGCTACGATTTTTTGTGAATCAAGGGTACGTATTTCTATTGATTTAGTTTGTATCGAAAATTTTTATTTTAGAAGGAAGCGCGGGAAATAACACCGGTTATAGTCACTAGGGGTACGTAGGAACCCCCTTGCAATATAAAGCAATTCTATTTTTTCATTTTTGCCCAAAATACATGGACTAAAACCCATCGATTTTGAATTTTCAAAACGTTTTCCCAAAGCTCTGGAATAGCACGCCTACGGTTTCTTAGGCCTATCCGAAGCCAAAAGGCTGCCAAATCCGATTCTGAATAGTTTTTTAAAAATCCGTCCACAAATAACGGCGCTACAATTTTTGAAAGTTCAAAATTGGCTCAAAATGAGCTCTAAAATTCGAAATTTTTTAATTTCGAAAAATTAACGTCGCACCCTATACATATTATACATGTATCTTATGTAAAAAAGCCTCAGGATTCCGAATCCGTGTTGTTTGAAATGATTGGACCGAATATAAGGACGCTATGATTTTTTTTGTGAATCAAAGGTATCCGTTTTTTTTTATTTAGTTTTATCGAAATTTTTTATTTTAGAGGGGAAGCGCAGGGAAATGACACCGGGTATAGTCACTAGGGGTACGTAGGAACCCCCCCCTTGCAATATAAAGCAATTCTATTTTTTTCATATTTTGCCCAAAATACATGGGTAAAACCCATCGATTTTGAATTTTCAAAACGTTTTCCCAAAGCTCTGGAATAGCACGCCTACGGTTTCTTAGGCCTAGCCGAAGCCAAAAAGGCTACCAAATCCGATTCTGAATAGTTTTAAAGATCCGTCCACACATAACGGCGCTACAATTTTTTTAAAGTTCAAAATTGTGCAAAAAAGTGGCCCTGAAATTGCGTGATTTTCGAAATTTGCTAAATTCGCCGGTTTTATTTTATATAATATTTTACAGTTAATTACTCTAAACCGAAAAAATAATAAAAAAATTTCCGGTTAGATATCAAAGCAGGAAATAATTTTTTTTGCATTGCATTTGCTAAATTTTAGTGGAAAACATCAATTTTTAAAAATTTGGCAAATTAGCCGTTTTTATGCTATATAATTGTTTATTCTTAATTACTATAAACCAAAAAAATAATAAAAAAATTCTCGGATAGTTATTAAAACACGAAATAATTTTTGTCATATTGCATTTGCCAATATTAAAGTGAAATAGGTATATGAATTTTTCAAAAATTGGCAAATTGACCGTTTTTATAGTATATAATTGTTTATTGCTAATTACTATAAACCAAAAAAATAATAAAAAAATTCTGGGATAGCTATCAAAGCATGAAATATTTTTTTTCGTATTTCATTTGCTAAATTTTATAGTGGTTAAAATTAATTTAGGCACGCCAAAGAAGTATAACTTCTAACGCGCGTACATAAGCACACACACCGGTTTTTTTTAATTGTTGTTTGATTAACGTTGAACACACATTTCTGTAGGCATCAATAAACCAAATACAACAACATTAGAAGGGTTGTTTATCAATAATATTGGTTAACCCACAATTTGAAACTTTGTAAAGCATATGTTTATCGAAAATACCTTTAGACATACACACTACTAATAAATTATTCAAATTCTTAAAACAATTTTTTGCTCGTCCTTTCGGTTTTTATTATAATTTTATTTTATTTACTTTCGATTATTTTCATTTCAATTGTAAACTGTTTTATTATTCCCATCGTAATTCAAAAAGGGCGCCCGTTTTTTTTGTTCTCTTTCTAATTTTTAATCCTTTCGACGAGTTTTTTGTGCAGCTTTAATTTTTTCCGAACTGCCGAAAGCGCAAAGTAGCGACGAGCTTAAAACTGAGTTAGTTAGATGATTTATTTAAGTTCTGTCGGTTGTGGTTTTTACTCGAAATTTAGTTTTGTTGGTTCGTTATTAATGTTGTCTATTATGTCTTTTCGGTGTTTAATGGGAACCTTGAGAGTTGTAATTAAAAGCAAAGGCACGGATGTTCGGCAAGAAAGTTTATGGTTAATGGTTTGAATTTCCTGTTTCTAAACCAAATATTAAATCAATAACCGCAAATTGGGCATAAAGGAATGATTACAACTGTAGAATAAAGACAATAAATTTTTCTTAATCCCTTTCGCCTTGGCATCGCAAAGTTTGCCTTGTTTTATTGGTTTTAGCATTCTTATGGAAATTTAAGGGGATGTTACATGAGTCAAAAAAATTATTTATAACCCTTGTCAGAATTTTAAAAGAGCCAAATGTATTACAAAGAAAAAATTAAGTACGCAAACATCGCAAAGATCAATCGGTTGGTTTGGGTTTTCGATTGGGCTGTTTGTTGTGCTTTTTTTGGCGTGGAAAGAAAATCTAATTGTTTAAAAATCCCTTATTAAGCCCAATTATAGTCTCTTTCAATTAGTAAAAATCTCATTTGAATCGGAGTACCTGTGTCTAAGCAATGAATTATTTCTGGCCAAGAAATGTAGTTAATTATGGAAATAGTGCTGCAATTTGAAAACAAAATAGTACATTATATGTGTTTTTGGAAAAATTTGTTAATCCAACACTTAAAAAGTAAACGGGGGTCTACTGTAGTACACACAATTAAATATATTTCATTTTGTTATAGCGCCGCTTAATTAGTGGTTTTTATTTTTAGAAATTATTTTATTATTAACACTTAATAAAATTATCGGGTGTATACTGTAGTACGCAAAATTAATCGTATTTTATTGTGTACAAATGCCATTTAATTAATTTTATTAATTTGCGCAAAATTTATTGATCTAACTGTTAAGAATGTAATTGAGGGTCTACTGTAGTACACAGAGAATATTGCTTGAGTTGGAAAGATTTTTTTTTTAAAAAAAAACAAAATGTTCGAACTTGTCAACTCATATATAGACTTCCACGGTGAACTTATATTATCCTGGGCTGGATAGTATTAGTGCAGCATGAGAAGTCTAACATAACTGATCAGATGTACACATTGGCATGTCCGTCAGGGAGGAATACGCACTCAAACACTGACGGACTAGCAGCATTCCTGCTGCCTCAATGATAACACCTTCTCAGGTATTATGAGGTGAACAAGTCCAACCACTCTTGTATAAAATTGAAAGGTCTATTTATGTCGCGATTAGTTTTTCACAGATCTCGACTTGTGATTTTTTAATTCATTTTAATTAACGCAACGTCAAACTTGGGTGACCGCTTTTCAAATGGATCACTATTCTAATTATTTAACACAATACTGTAGAAAAAAAATTGTTAAATGTGTTAAATCAGAGAAGTTTATATTTAAGCTATGAAACCGTTTAAGCCGTGGGTGCGTAAAAGTTGACCGAGCGACGGACTTTTTCGGGGCGCTTTCAGTTGTAAACGCCGGCGAAATTAGAAGGCAATTTCTTTTTTTTTTAATTTTTTTTTAAATCGTATTTGCATCGGGTTTTTAAAAATTGACCGAACGAAAACTTATTTCTGGTCGATTTCGGTCTCAAAAATTAAAAAATTTAAAGGCGCGTTTGTAGTTTAAATTTTTGAAACCGTGTTCGCTGTAGATCCGTAAAAATTGTTGGATATTAATTACTATTTAATTACTGTATTATCAGAATTGGATAATTGTTTTTCGCCGTGTTTAATATTATTGGTTGGCCCAGCCATAAAAGTAATTGTTGTTAATTTAAATAAAAAAAGGGTGTTTAATAGAATATGTAAAACAGTACGTCTTGCAATGACTGCAATGCTTCGAAGTTGAATTAAATACTGTAAAATTTGAGATTTTTGAGAAATGGGCGTATTTATGCTATACAATTATTTGTTATTGTTTATTGTAACCCCGAAAAATGTTAAAAAAATTCCAGGGTAGCTGCCAAAAAAGGAAATATTTTTTTTCTTATTAGAATTGCCAAATTAAATACCCTAAAACTCGAGATGTTTGAAAAATAGCAAAACAGCCGTTCCTTTTTTATACAATTATTTATTATTATTTATTATAACCCCAAAAAAGGTTTTAAAAATTCCAGGGTAGCTATCAAAGAAGGAAATATATCTTTTTTCTATAAGATTTGCCAAATTAAATATTGTAAAATTGGAGATTTTTGAAAAATGATTAAACGGCCGTTTTCATGCGATCCAATTATTTGTTATTATTTATTATACCTCCAAAAAATTATTAAAAAATTGCAGCATAGCTATCCGAGAGAGAAATAATTTTTTTACTATTAGAATTGCCAAATTAAATTGTGTAAAACACGAGATTTTTGGAAAAATTGCTAAACGGCCGTTCTCGTGCGATACAATGGTCGCACATAAAAAACTGGAATTAATAACAACACTTTCCTGTTTTATTTTTTGCAAAATTTAATAAAGACATGGCACGCAGGTATGTATTTTAAAAAATTTTGGCCAGCAATCGCTTATTTTACATGCTTTAGTTATCCCAATTATATTTGTAAATTTGGAAAGAATTTGTTTAGACAATAACACAATTTCAATTTTAGCAAGTACTTTCTCTAATTTTAATCTTAGAATACTTGTCAATAAATGAAATATTAGTTTAAAAAAAGTCGCCGAGACATCTGTGGGCTTAAATTTAATTCTATTTCGATCAGTAAAAACGGCGTTAAAATTCGACCAACCGTTTTTGAGTAATAAATTATTTCTGGGCAAGAAATGTAATTCCGAAGACAAGCACCGTCATCTAGTGCTATTATTTGAAAATAAAATTAACTATTTCATAAATACAAAATTTATTAAAACGCGATTTTTCCCAATTCTAGATATATATCTTTTGCGTCTTATTTACAAATTACAAAATTTTTTTTTTAGAAAATAACAGAAAATCAATTTTCTAAAGTGCTATCTACAATTTTAATTTTAGCGCACACGTTAAAAAATCAAAATGTACTTTAAAAAAAATCTCAAAAACTCTTATTTACTTAAATTTAATTCTCTTTCGATTAGTCGTCACCCCGTTTCAATCCGACAACCCCTTTTTTGTGCAATAAATAATTTTTGCCCCAGAAATATCATTCTGAAGACAAGCACCGTCATCTAGTGCTATTATTTGAAAATAAAATTAATTCTTTGATAAGCGCAAAATTTATCAACGCGCAGTTTTCGTAACGCTTCAAAGTCTGCGTGAAATTTGTGAGTTGCTTAAAAAATAACGCATTCGCAAATACGGCCCTCGCAAAAATGCGAAACCCAAAATAAAAAAATTAAATTACTTTTGTATTAAAACCCGGTACGCGAACTTTCGTTTATAAATAAAAACAGGCAAACACGAAATATGTAAACCGGAGTTTCAATTTCACGAAGACAAGGTTTTAAAACTCCCGTACGTTAGTTTACTTTTATTATTGACAGCTTTTCCAATTTTCAATTTGGCAGAAATAACAAAGTAAATTCCTTCCAGGCCTGCGAATCTCTAATTCGGCAAATCCAAAACATATACACGTGATAATGCGTTATTATTTGTTCGGCTCCATAAATCAAATACGCTCCAAGACCGGGAAATTAATTTATAGTCCTCATTAATCCCTCAGAATTGGAACGATCGAAAGACAAGGCCGCGGCAAAAAAATGGAAATAGGCGTCGAGGGCCTTTTTGGCCGTGGGGCACATTAAGAGCCCGGAAACGTCCACTTTAAAAAACGATCCAGATTCGGGCATCCTTTTTCGACGAGCTAATCTGGCGTTACAAAGAGAACGCAATCCGGGAGAACCGCGGCTTAAAAATCTTCTTATCGTTTCGAGCACGAAATCTCTTTGATTCCCTTCGAATAACAACAACAATAACGGGGAAATTTACATCAAACGTCGGAAGAGCCGCCCCGACTCGAAGAACAAATATTTTCACGATAAAGTTAATTTGCCAAGATCAAATAGTAATTTTCTGCTTCACAATAGTTTCTGCATTTGAGAAGCAGTTGGGAAGAGATTTACATTAGTTTAAAATTTTATTAGGTTCGCAATATCGTCGAACTGGGGTAAGTAAACATATGATTTTCTCTGGCGTCACTTCAACTGCTGCTCTAAAAGCAATTCAATTTCGGTACTTGTTCGGGGGGTACTAAAAGCTTCGCTACATTCGATCTCGCGATTAGTGGAACAATACAATTGTCAACTTCTAATTGTCTGGCAATTTCTAGCGACCTTTCCTATAATTTTTTTTTTTTAAAAAGGCAATAACACCAAGCTGGAGACCTATGTATTTACTAAGACATACAGTCATATATCAAAAATAATTCGCACACATAAATTTTTAATTAATTTATTTGCTAAAAATTAAACAAAAAAAAATCAGTAAAAAATAAAAGTTCTAGAACAATAAGTTCAAAATAATGTTATTTGTTGGATAACATTTACTTACAGTACTACCCTACACGTTACGACCTCAAAATCTTACAAATTTTGCCCAAAAAAGTTATTCTTGGCTACCGGACGCGTTTTATTTCTCCCCAAGTTTAAACATTTGAATATAATACGTTTTATCTACTTTTGCATGCACACCGACAAACCTTCACACCAAAACACGACCGAAACTAATTTTTATACTGCCCCTCGGCCCCCAAATCCTAGCAACATGCAGATGTAGTACTGTATTTAGCATATCCTTAAAAAAACATGCAAAATGAAGACCGAACGAATTATTCGCATGGACCACAAGAACTTTTACTTTGCCGAAGTTAAATAAACAACGTATAATTGCAGAAAAAGAATTTAAAAGCTACCGCTAAAAGTTGGAGGGTGTTTTTTGTCGTAGGGTATTAAGTAAACTAGGAATTGTTGATTGAAATTTAAATACTGGAATGTAGGGGAGACCGGGTATAGTTGTCTCACGGGTAAGTTGTCACAAAAGCCATAACAGCAGACCTAATGAATTAATAAATTTGTTTACCCGTGTCAAAGAAGCCCTTGCACAATACCTCCTTGCGTACTTCACTTCAGTTCGTTCTGAAATACCGTAAAAGAAATATATGCGTTGGTTTTTTTTGTACAGTGAAAGTTATTTTTTGTGAATCTGTGTTGAGTCTCGTAAGTATATTTAAATTTTGCATAGTGATATATTATTTCGTGTATTTATGATGTTTAAGATATGCTTCATGATATCATTCATATGGTTTCTTAAATGACCATTGATTTAAATTTATTTTGGGAGTTAATTGTCTAAAACTGTTTTGGGGAAAGTTGTCTCAAGTTAATGGGGGCTAGTTGTCACATGTGCAAAGCAACACCATAAATATGTGCGGCCTTTTTTATTGGTTTCTAGAGATTTTACTACATAAACGACTGGCTGTAATTATATTTGTGTCATTTTTGTTAACATAACCTAAGTTCGTTAGATAGAAGTTACTATTCGCTCACAGCAAATAATTTTTTATTTTTTTTAATTATAAATAAGATATTTTTCGTTCCTTTCTTAGGTAAAATTTCTTAAAAACAACATTTTACCTTTAATAAAAATAGGCATTTGTTTGGTCGTTTTGTATTTTGCCTTTTATTTAGTATGTGACTACTTATCCCAGACACGGGGTTAAAAGTCACCCTTCTCTTTTTTCATAAAAATTATAATATGTTCTCTTTAGATAATGGTAGAGAAAAAGTCTTTATTTTTTCTTAAACTAGAATAAATACACTATCTATTGATATATAAATGTCATTGATAAATTAAGACCATGGGCTCTATAAATGCAAAACAACAAAAATTGTGACTTCTAACCCCGGTCTCTCCTATACATCATACCAAAAAATAATTTAGTCTTTTCTTCTTCTTTTTTATATGGAGGTCTATATAAGTAGGATAGCGCCTGTTTTTCGACATTTTTTCGAACATATAATAGATATTTACTGAACTAAATTAAATTGTTGATTAATTTACTTTATTACACGGCTAACTTCGTGCTGTCGAATTTTTGTTATGCAGTGCGCGCGCTACTTCCTTTATATTTGTGGGTGTTCGAATCATTTTGCCATTTGACTGTTAATTAATTCTTTTTTGCAACGCGAAAAGGTCACTTCAGAAAAAAATCGTGGTCGTCACCCGCTATTTAATATTCAACCTAAGTTTCCTGACCGTTTTCCCCTTCCCTTCAGAAATGATATTACGAAACGCGATTAATCAAAGTAAGAAATAGCGAATCGTTTCCTTCCAAATAGGGAACAATGCGGCCCTAACTTAAAATAGTCAAAAGAAATAATTCACGAGAGCAAGAAAAAGAGAAACAAACACGTAATCAGTAACAAATGACCGCGGATTGATTCTTTGTGTATTTCTCGCCATATACGGCTAATTTATACACGGTGACTTGTAGCGTTTTCATCATCGGTGTGTGCCGCAAATCCAAGGAAATGTCAAGTACTTCAAATGCTTTCCGGTTCTTTTACGGCGACATGCGATCCGGCCATAAATATTTAAGGTCTAGACTCGATACACAAGCCTTTCTATCGTTTCGAAATGAACGGCATCGGCTAATGAATTAATTTTTTTTCGCTCCCACTAGCGGCAAAGTGAAAAATACGATTTTAAACTAAAATTACATTGGAGCTTTTACACGCCGCTTTCGAACTGTAATCGCTTCCAATTAATCATTTGCCGTTAAAGGCGTCGTTTTTAATAATTTCGCCAGCGCGAACGCTTTCCACTTTTTCGAACGGAACGGCCAAGAGCGGAGCGTCTTTCCGAACTCTTAAATAAACACAAGAAGACGAAATTGTTTAATTGCAGATCTATCAAAAAAAGAAAACACTCACATCAAATAAATCGTATGAGCTAAAAGGAAGCATACGAATTAATTAAGCGCGCACAAAAAAAAATACAGACAGATTTAGTTCGTTACGACGTTTAAGACTACGTAAATGTTTTTCTTCCTTTCAGAATAAAATAAAGAAAAACTTGAATAAATAATACGGAAAAAGCTTTGGGAACAGTCTGCCTTAGTACTGCAACTCAATTTAAAAGAAATTCTAAAAAGAAGCTTGTTAGTTGAAAAGAAAAAGTTGAAGCTTTGTATACATTTCTTTAAATAAACTTAACGATACCGAATCACGATACTGCACAAATTTTACGGATATGGAAACACATTCGCTGCTTCCTGCAAAATAAATATAATTGAATATTCTTGCGTTTCATACGTGCCCCTGACGCTTTGGGCGCGCACGGCGGCCCTCGAAATTAATGAAGCAATTTTCGCGAAGAGTCTGACTGACGAGACGCCTTAAAAGTGTGAAATCTTTATAGTTGCATATCTTCGGGCACGCGTTTGATTATTAGAATTTGGCTCGGCAAAGAGGCGGGCGCACATTTCACGAAGGTTAGAATCTCATCAAAGCGTTTTATTTGCAGTACGATTTATATAACACTTTGGGTTTTCTGGAAGATTTTTACAGTGAAAGCATTAATAAACAGGCAAAAAATAATTAAAAAATTTTAGGGTAGCTATCACAAGAGAAAATCAATATACTGTTAAGAGATTTACTAAGTTTCAAACTGTTAAACATGTGATTTTTTAAATTTGCCAAAAAGGCCGTTATTATGTTTTCCAATTATCTATAAACAACTAAGAAACATCGCAAAAATAATTTAAAAAATCCTGAATAGCTATCTAAAAAGAAAATCATTCTATTGTCATCAGATTTGCTAAGTTTCAATCAGTAAAAAATGCGATTTCCGAAATTTGCTAAAACGGTAGCTACTATATTATCATTATTTATAAACAATTAATAAACAGGCAAAAAATAATTAAAAAATTCTAGGATAGCTATCACAAGAGAAAATCAATATACTGTTAAGAGATTTGCTAAGTTTCAAACTGTAAAATACGTGATTTTTGAAATTTGCCAAAAAGCCGTTATTATGTTTTCTAATTATTTATAAACAACTAAGAAACATGGCAAAAATAATTTAAAAAATCCGGAATAGCTATCTAAAGAGAAAATCATTCTATTGTCATCAGATTTGCTAAGTTTCAATCAGTAAAAAATCCAATTTCCGAAATTTGCCAAAACGGCAGTTACTGTGTTTTATCATTATTTAAAAACAATTAATAAACAGGCAAAAAATAATTAAAAAATTCTAGGATAGCTATCAAAAGAGAAAATCAATCTACTGTTAAGAGATTTGCTAAGTTTCATACTGTAAAATACCTGATTTTCAAAATTTGCCAAAAAGGCCGTTATTATGTTTTTTTAATTATCTATAAACAACTAAGGAACATGGCAAAATAATTTAAAAAATCCCGAATGGCTATCTAAAAAGAAAATCCTTCTATTGTCATAAGATTTGTTAAGTTTCAATCAGTAAAACATGTAATTTCCGAAATTTGCCAAAATGGCAGTTACTGTGCTTTACAATTATTTATAAACAATTAATAAACAGCCAAAAAATAATTAAAAAATTCTAGGATAGCTATCACAAAAGAAAATCAATCTACTGTTAAGATATTTGCTAAGTATCAAACTGTAAAATACGTGATTTTTGAAATTTGCCAAAAAGGCCGTTTTAATGTTTTCTAATTATCTATAAACAACTAAGGAACATGGCAAAATTAATTAAAAAATCCGAAATAATTATCTAAAGAGAAATCATTGTATTGTCATCAGCTTTGCTAAGTTTCAATCAGTAAAAAATGTGATTTATAAAATTTGCCAAAATAGCAGTTATTGGGCTTTATTATTATTTATAAACAATTAATAAACAGTTAAAAAATTATTAAAAAATTCTAGAATAGCTATAAAAAGAAAAAATCAATCAGCTGTTAATAGATTTGCTAAGTTTCAAACTGCAAAATACGTGATTTTCAAATTTTGCCAAAAAGACCGTTATTATGTTATATAATTATCTATAAATAATTAAGAAACATGGCAAAATTAATTAAAAAAATCCCGAAAGGCTATCTAAAAAGAAAATCATTCTATTGTCATCAGATTTGCCAAGTTTTAATCAGTAAATAATGTGATTGCTAAAATTTGCCAAAACGGCAGTTACTGTGCTTTATAATTATTTATAAACAATTAATAAACAAAATTTCAAACAATGAACAAAGTCATTTTTCTAAAAACCATTTCTAAACTTTTTCGAGAGTACCTATACTAATATTAAACTTAAAAACGCAACATTAAAAAAATTGTTACTACGAATATATTTCAAATTTGACCCCCGATTTAATACATTCCATTTTAGTAAAAATTGTATTTAACTATGCCTGCGAGTTTTTAAAAAATACATTTCTTTTCCAACTGAATTAAAACCGCACCGCTTCAAAACTAAAGAAAACAACACAAAACGAAATTATGTTGGCTTAACAAAAATTTAAAAAAAAAACTGATTTGACTAGATTTAAATACGGTATTTTTTATAAGTGTGGGCGCAGCCAGAAAAATAAAATAATAAATTCGGATACGCTTCGCGCAATTTACGTACTTAATTCACAAAGCACTCGAGCAGAAATATTTTTATAAAATTTATTGTTACGTTTAGCGAAGTCCGTTCGAAAAAATTCCAAATAAAAATGATCTAATTAACTTCGAAAATTACCAGTACGACAAAAACTTCGTTAAGACCCAAAGTTTTTACGCGAGATCTATTTAATAATCGCAATGAGCCGTGCTAAATCGCAAAGGTCCGTCTTTGTGCGCTAAAAACGAATTTTTTGGGCCGATTTGAATAAACGAAAGCGTGGGAGTAATGTCTTTGGTCTTTTGTCGAATTAAATTTATTTATAGGCAACCGCTGGCATGTGAAACTACATTTAGTTTAACATTTTATCGATTCGAAAATCCTAGATTTATCTGGAAAAGCTTTTTTCGCGACATGCAGTGTCTTCGTATTTTTTTTTTTTTTAATTTGCAACGGGCGAGCTTTCCGCGCAGCTTTGGCGCTCGACGGCGATCCTCGTCCCCGCAAATTAGATATTAAATTTTATTATTGTTGTATTTGGCCGACATTAAATTAAAAATATAAATATATAATCTAAGATATGGTGTACAAGCTTTGAGCAATAATGATTGTATCAAAATAAGTTATTAATGAAAACTGCCGTTAGGCATGCGAACGGGGCACGTTTTACAACTTTTTGTTGTTTGTCTTCATGTCAACGATCTAAACTACATAATTTGCATGACTTTATACGTACAATTACCGAGATCATTTTGGAAATTTTATTAAAAATGATAAAAACACAAATAACAGACTTTTACGTTTTGCTTTCCGAATAAATTAAAACTACCATTCTTGAAATGAGCGTTTGCAGTTTTAATTTGTATTTCTAACGAAACAAATGTACACAGTAAACCAAAAAATGTCTTAAAATAGCGTTGAAAATTTTTATAACAACATTTCTATAAAAATAAAAGTAAATAGTTTAATTTTGTTGATTATAAACAACCGCTATTCTACTAATTTTTTGTTAAATAAGTCTTCGCACCATATTTGGTAGCATATGGTTTAAAAAACATGGATTAAAGTCCACGTTTTTTCAAAAAGAAAAACGTTTTTCTCAAAGCTTTGAAACAGCACGCCTATGGTTTCTTAGGCCTATTCGAAGCCAAAAAGACTGCCAAATCCGAATCTAAATAGTTTTTAAAGATCCGTTGACAAATAACGGCGCTACAATTTTTTTAAAGTTCAAAATTGTACAAAAAAGTGGACCTAAAATTGCAATTTTTAATTACTCGAAAAATTTACGTTACGCCCTATACTTATTTTACATGTATCTTATGTACAAAAGTCCCAGAATTGTAATGATTGCATCGAAAATTAGAGCGCTACAATTGTTTTTGTCAGTCAAACAACAAATAGATCTAATTTAGTGGACTTTAAATTTTTTAAATTGAAGAATAAAATAATAATATAGGCAAATCCAATAAATACGAGGATGTGCGCATTCGAGCTCAAAGTGGCACATTTCCGAGCGAGGGAGGCAAATGAAGCGCGACGCGGAGCGGCGCGCTTCATTTTCCCGAGATCGGAATGTGCCACTTTGAGCTCGAATGTGCACACTCGGTTTTAAGCACAATTACCAAGTGTCCCGTTTTAACAGGAAAAAACAAATTGTTCTGTATATGTGTATAATAAACCTAAGAAATATTAATCACTAAATAAAACAGTCGCACATTATATTAAAATCAACAAAGCGAAAAAAACACTGCTTAGTGCGAAATACAAAATAAAAAAATAAAATATTTGGTAAGAAATAACGAGGTTAAGTTTTCGCAACGAGTCCAAACGCGGATAATCGCGAATCCGTATAACTGAGGTCCGGATAATTGAGGTTTTACTGTATTTTAATTTGTTGAAAGCCGCATTTAATATATTTTTGCTAGTTTTTAATCTTTTGTTAAAATTACATGTGCCGAGCAGAAAATAATTTGTCCCATTAAATAATTTTTTTTAACCCGAGATAAAATGCTATTGGCCCATAGCGTACCCACAGCATTTAATCATTTAAGGCCTTTTGTAATTTTTAATCCAATTAAAAACCTACTTTATTTAAAAAAAAATAAAGATTTAGTACATAAGACCCTTTGTTAATTTTGATAGAAAAAATTTACCCCAAAAACCAAAAATTACAATTCAAAATAGAATTTTCGAAACACTCTGTATATTCTCTTCAATTGTATTACAATATTTCAATAATCATGTTAAAAATCCAATTAAATCGGGGACGAATTACTCTTTAATGAAAAATGGAATCTGCGTCGCGATCTCAAAAAAGTAATTTCAATCTTGATAGAACGCAAAGGGGGACGCTTCATTCACATACACACATCCATACGGAAACACAGAAGCGCAGAGCAAAGGGACTTCATTGCAGTTTATTAAAGTAAACAGCTTTTAACCTTCGCATTCAAAGCTTATCTCCGCCTCCCTTAGGACTAAGTAACCGCCGTATTGCTGCATAAGCTAATATTAACCCCCGAGTTTAACTTTTATGTCTGTTGCAACAAATTCAAAGTGCAAAGACGCGAACGGCCCCAAGAAATATCGCCAATTTCTTAGTCGAGTTTTTATTCACGAAGATTTATTCCGAAGGTGGCACGGCTCGCTTTAGGAAATGAAATTGTAAGCGTCGCAGGATGCGAAAAACGAAACCCGGCTAATATATGAACACTTCCTTCCTCTATTTACACTTTTGCAAGTTGCTCAATCGAATTACGTTTTTTTGGCGCTTTAACAAAATTTTTAATTTATTAGGAAGAGCCCCCATATACGTTTGGAATTTGGCGCCACAGTGTTTAGTGTATTTCATAGTTTGAATGTGGTTAAATTGTAAGAATCTGGTAGCCTTTGCTGTCAAACGTAGAGGGGTGATCGCCTCTTCCCCCACCACGCTCAATTTTGTCAGAGCCGGTTAAATTGCGATAGGCAACTTGACAAAATGAATTTTTCCAAAATTGATCACGTTATTGAATATTATACTGATATAATTTATTTATAACCTAAGTTTTTTAAATTTGGCATTTTTTTATTTTGTTAAACTCCTCAATCGGTGCTATTTTCTCTAGCCTTATTAACGTGGGAAACATAAAATAACTATAAAAAATGTAGAAACTGTGCGACTATAATTTTTTGTTGGTATTGAAAAAGCAAACCGAGTGACAAAATTCGCTCCCATCCCAAAGCATTGAGTGATCACCGCCTGGTCAAACGTCATAAATGTTTTTTTTTAATTCGCGCAGTTGCAGTTGATTTGTTTTTAATTGGGCGAAAGGCCCAGTCTCTGACCAGCTACCAGCGATTGACCGTTACGAGAAATAATGTTCATAACAATTAAAGAAATTAATTTATAGTCATTGTATAAGATAAAAGACCATGATATTGACACTGGCCCGGTTTCTGACACTTTCAACTTTACTTTGAATTAATAAAAAGAAAATTACTTCGAATTGATAAATTAATTTTTTCAAAATTAAAATAAATTCATCGTGTACCTATTTGATGACGATATCAGTTACAAAAAAACTCGGTTAATATAAAATAATATTTAAGCCCAGGGTGACATTGAAAGCTATTTTTTGGTTATAGTCTAAGCAATTGACAGAAGAGCGTTCGACTATTGAATTAGTGATTTAATCATCATGTAAGTATAAAAATATTATAAAAAATATATGGTTCGATTAATAATTAACTACTCTTTATTTTTAATTATTAAAACATCATAGTAAATTATATTTTATTATTAAAATAAGAGTGTCAATAACTAGGCTCAATTTTATAGGTATGTTACAGTTATTGGCACTCAAATTTTAACCTATGTTATGTTTACGTATTTGTTTGTATAATATTTAATTTTATTATTTTAATTATTATTGTGTTGAAAAAATTAACATTTTATTTATAATAAATGATACATTATAACAAATTATGTTTGATTATAATAAATTTAAATTTGATAGACTATAACCTAATAAATGACGAATAATTTAGACATATGGAATGTCAGAAACTAGGCAAATGCCAGTGTCAAAAACTACAGCAATAAAAATTTTAAGTGTCAGAACCTGGGATTCAAACATTATTTTTTGAAACATTAATTTAAATTATTAATTTTCTTTAAATAATTATTTTACGCATATGACCTTTTCTAGAAATCGTGAACTTAACTATGAATAAAAAATTAATTATTTAAATTAAATTTTTTATAAGTTATCCTGTTATAACCACAGCTGTCACTCTTAAAGTGTCAGAAACTGGGCCCTTCACCTTATTTATTTATGTAATTTTGCTTGTCTTATTTTTCATTTAAGTGCAACATCAAATTATAAAACCACACAGTACCAATCTCGAAAAAATTTAATGGCCGGTCGAAGACACAATTAAAACACTTTCGTTCATATTTCGTACGAGTTCCCTTTTACATTTGAACAAAAACTGGGAAATTTAACAAGTGGCCGCACCGGCCGAAGAACACAACCGTACATTTTGCAAATTTTTCTTTTCCGCGCCCGTTACGCTCAGCGGAGGCCGAAACTTGGCGCAAACTTCTCGAAATTACACTTCTAAACTTTGTGGTAAGACAAGATCCCAAAGGTTTGATTAAATGAGGAAGTGGAGGATCCCTAATTAAATCTTTTGTGCCATTGTTTACGACAGGGACACAGATATCGGGGCGGACGAAGACCGAAAAAAATAGAAAAACGCCGCCCTAATGAATTTTTTTACGTGCATTAAATTGAAAGGGTAATTATCCTCTCCATCATGGTGTTATGTGTTTTTTTTTCCCTCCCCGACGAAGGAAAACCGAGATGATTGATAGATGGGGAGAAAACAGGATGAACTTCGCGTTAATTGTGTCGCCGCAATCTGTGCCGGGATCTTTATAAACCGCAATAAGCGAGCGATTTTTTTTTCTTGAGCCGGCGAGAACGTTTTTTTTCTCGGCCGCATTTCTGCGGGTTATAGAAAAATGTGCTTTTCTTAATCGGCTTAGCTAATGTACGAGGTCTCCGGCTTAGCTTTTTGAACAACTCGTTCGTGCGTTCAACAGGATTTCGTCCCTTTTCGAATTTGTTCCCGGCTAATAATCTCGCCACTCAGTATTAATCATAATTCGAGCAGAATTAGGTTATGTTCGAGTCCGAGCCAGAACTACACGCCTAAGTCCGAGGAAACCCAAGGATCAGCCCGACAGAAATCGTTGAAAGGAATGTAATTCTGGTCCTTCGGACGCCGCATTAAAAGCAATTTATGAAATAATGCTTTTACAGTAAAACCTCAATTATCAGGACCTCAGTTATACGGATTCGCGATTATCCGGAGTGACAACAGCGTTCGTTTTTTTCCTGTTAAAACGGGACGCTTCGTAATCGTGCTTAAAACCGAGTGTGCGCATTCGAGCTCAAAGTGGCACATTCCGATCTCGGGAAAATGAAGCGCGCCGCTCCGCGTCGCGCTTCATTTGCCTCCCTCGCTCGGAAATGTGCCACTTTTCGCTCGAACGCGCACATCCTCGTATTTATTGGATTTGCCTATATTATTATTTTATTCTTCAATGCAAAAAATTAAAATTAAATTAAATTAGTTCTATTTCTTGTTTGAAAAAGGTTAGATATATTATTTTTTTTGATATGTTCTCGTGGTGCATTTCCGCACGCTTATTTGTAGCAAGCCTGATAAAAATATTTTTGGGTGTACTTTCGAATGTTTACTAATTCGCATTTTTGATTAATTAAAATTGTATTTGAGTCAAATTTTCTGAAGTTGGTCACTGAAAATCAACTAGTTAATTTTATATCATCTTTTGCAGATTTTTGAAGATTTATATGTCAAAATTAATGTCTCCAAATATTTTTGGGTAATTTTCATTTTTCTGAAAATTCTAAACAAATTAGTTTTAAGGCACATTTTGTATACACTATTGTTTTTTGACTTCATTTATGCATTAATTCAATTTTTAAATATAAAAAAATATTTATATGTTACATAGGTGCATAAAAAGTTTAGAATGACTTGGATGGGGTATGTTAAAAAAAAGGTTGGGAAATAAGAGTCGAAATTCGGAAAAAGTTAAAGTATTTTTCTTCATGTAAGTACGATGAAGCCTCCCATCTAGTCTAGTTTAAAAGTACTAAATTAGAAATGGGTTTTTTGGTAAAATACCCTTCTATAATTTTTAATTAAAAGAAAGGCGAGAAGTGGTACATTTAGTTTAGTTTGATTTAATTAATATTATTTGTAAGAGAGAACAATAATATAGACAAATTCAATCATTAAGGAGTATGTGCACTAGGGTGTCCGTTATTTCCCAAATTGATTTTTTTTCTGCTGCCGCTCTATAAATTTTTGGTTTTTTCCCTAAAAAAAAATATCCATCTCAAAAAAAACTCTTAGTTTTCAAATTAAACCGTGCCGAAAGTATGTTACATTTCCCATTTAAATACCATGGGATTTTCGGACTTTATGCATTTAATTTTTTTTCTCTGAAACAAATAATAATACGGCACTGACTATATACATTTTTATAGAGAACTGGGCGCTCTACAAAAAAGGTTGCTTATAATTTTTTGTTAATTTCACTCCTTCGAAAGTTATTCAGGATTAAAGTCGGGTTCATGGTTAATTTTATAATTTTTATGGTTCTTTTTACTTTCAAAAACCATTCGTGGTACTTGAATGCTGAAACTGCTGCTTTGGCTTTTTTTGATCCGAATGTGTCATCTCCCATAGAACGTAAAACAATTAAAGCATTAAAAACTAATGAAGATTTAGATTTCGATCGCCTTAAACCAGGGGTCGGCAACCTGTGGCTCCGGAGCCGCATGCGGCTCTTTTAGAAAAGTTTGTGGCTCTCTGAATATTAAATATTTCTGTATAAAACCATCTCAAAATTTAGATGCCATTTTTTTAGCGGCTCTTCCATGTTTTTATTTCTTTTATTCAATATAGATTTGGATTTTTGTCACTGAAATAAATCTTTATTTAATATTATTTACAATGTATTGTTTACGTTATTGTAGCTATTAAGCTTTTTTAATTATTATATATTAGTAGAATGATTTTATTAAAAAGAATCGTAGCAAAACTTGAAAACTGTGATATTCACTATGGACAAAACTTTAATTTTAAATAACTTTCGAAGGAGTGAAATTATGAAAAAATCATAAGAGACCGTTTTTTGTAGAGCGTTTAATTATCTATAAAATATGTCTTGGTCATTGCCGTATTGTTATTTGTTTTAGAGAAAAAATTAAATGCAAAGTCTGAAATTCGCATGTTATTTAAATGGGAAATGTAATATCCTTTCGGCACAGTTTAATTTAAAAACTAAAAGTTTTTTTTGGGATGGATATTTTTTAAAGGAAAAACTATAAATTTATGGGGCGGCAGCAAAAAAAAATCAACTTGAAAATAACGGACACCCTAATGTGCACTTTCAAGCAAAATTTTTTCGAATAGAAAATCTGGATTTGAAGGATTTGTTATTAATATAGTCGAATCCAATTAACACGAAGATGTGCGCATTCGAGCGAAAAGTGGCACATTTCCGAGCGAGGGAGGCAAATGAAGCGCGACGCGGAGCGGCGCGCTTCATTTTCCCGAGATCGGAAATGTGCCACTTTGAGCTCGAATGTGCACACTCGATTTTAAGCAAAATTCACAATTATTAACTTATTTTCTTAGACGGCTGACTTCAACTATCGTATTTTCGTTAACTATGCTAAAAATCGTTTTTTTTTTCTATACATTCACAAGTTTTCACTGTATTTACGTGTACTTTTAGCTCATAAATAAATAAATATAAATAAATAAAATTTTTGCCATTGGCCCAACAAACGGCACAGCAAATGGCAGAACTTTAATTTGTAAAATACTTTTTTCCGGAACTTCGATTAAGTTTTTAATTACTGTTTCGCATTTTCGTTCGGAGGCCTCGCAATTTAAGTGTGTTGCTTTTTTTAAACGTGACGTCGCCCTTTAATAGGGCCTATAGCGCCCTTTTATTAGGGCGACTGAATGAGAAGGTAATTTGCCACAGCTCTCTGGAAAGTAATTGTTGGGATTAGTTCATTAGAAGTTGGAAGAGATTAGTTGCCACGAAAACATAAAAGAGAAAGTAATCATTAATATAACAATTAAAATAAACATAAAGCGCTTAAAAAATGCGGGGCTCGTTTGATTCTTTTTTAAGCGGTTTTAGTGTTCGGGGCTTCTAATTTTAGTTCGAAGCCCAAATTCGTTTTTTGCTAGTTAAAAAAAAACAAAAATGTGTGGAGCCACAGATTTAAAGGCGTAGAATTTTTATTTTGAATAAATTAAAGCACTCGTTAGCCCCAAATTTGGAACAAGGCGCGAGGAACAAAAATCGACCGAAAACACAAAAATAAAACGTTCATCTTGAACAACCTTAAATTACTTTTAGTAATTAATTCAAAGCATTAAATGGAATAAATCCTACCTTTAGGAAGCTTAATGGACCTCTTCAAGGACCTCTGCCGTGATATATCTGCAGGAGCGGCGCACTTCACTACCGATTTTGACGCACTACAGTCCTGCAACAAAAAATTACATGAAATTACAGTATGCACAATTTTGTAACAGAAAAATATATTAATTCTATACATAACATCCAAATTAGAAAATTTCTTCTCATCGAATAAGAGAATATCCTATTTTTGCAATTTTGGAGGGGGAATTTAAAAAATTTGGTGCTCTTGTAAAATTGTTTAAACGCATTTTAAAAAAATTGCTGAGACACCTATTTGCTCAAATTTTCTTCTTTTTCCATTAGTCGAAACCGTGGTTAAATCGACATTTTTGTTTTTTTTTTGTGGACAGTTTGTCGATTAAAAGTGTGTTTTTCCCGTCTATTCGAGTTAATTTTGTAAGTTGCAATTTGAGGAAAAAAATTCTCAAAAACCGACAAGTTATTTAAATAACGTTTTCCAACAAATTAAAAAATATTTTTTTCAAAATTTCTTTATATTTAGGACATATTGTATACAAACTTTTATAATAAGCCCAACGCCTAAGTTAGAACATTTTGAAAATAAAAAACTTTAGGAAAATTTACATTTTGAAAACTTCGAACGCGTTTTTCTCCTAGACTTAACATTGGGCCCTGTTGATTTTTTTGTCTGCTCTTGCGCTACGATAAACGGGCTTTTCAAATCCAAAATCTGTGTAAAGATCCGTTCACAAATAACGGAGCTACGATTTGGCAAAATAGAAATTTTGAAAGAATTAATTACAAGTCGGTCTCTTTGACCCCGTTTTTCTGGAGAATTTCAAATAGCATGTCTGTGGTTTTTTGGGCCTATCCGAAGCCAAAAAATTTGACGAATCCGAATCTGTATAGTTTTTAAAGATCAGTCCACACATAACGACGCTAGAATTTTTTAACATAAAATTTTGTGCTACAAAAATGAATCGAAAACTTCAACCCTTAATTACCTGAAGAATTAACATTGCGCCCTATGCCGAGCTACAACACCCTATCGAAATTAAATTGGCCCAAAGGTCTCTACTAAACAGCCTTTGTATTAGATTTCAATAATTTCGAAAAAAAATTTCGGATTTTTTGAATATATTGAATACATTTGGACATTTAGATACTTTTCCTTTTCAAACCCGTATTTCTGGAGAATTTCCTGCCTCCATTTAGTAGTGACAAATAAAATATATTAATTTCGCACACAACCCCAAAATCTCAAGATTTTTTCTTAGTAAATCACAAAATAGAAATTCTTCCGCAATCGATCGGAAAACGTGGCCGGTTTCATCTCGCCCGACTTGATTATTTTTTAAGGACAAAAGCGGAGCCGTTCGGGCCCCTAAATTCGCCATTAAAACGGCGAGAGGTCACTTAAAATTAATCCCCAAGTTAATAATAAAGTGATTACTATGTTATGAAGGAATAAGGGCGTCTCAAATACTAACTCGGCATTATTTGGACGTAAAATAGCAAATGGAGACGCCTCTACGAGTATGACGTTTTACGGCAAGCACACGTGCGTTCGTGTATAAAATCGCTTGAATTATGACGTGATAGATTATTTACTGTTCGTGTCGGAAGCATCGGAAATTATAAAGGTGAATTATTAATGGGACAGGCACTAAATAAATCAAGAGAAGCAATGACCGCAAAATAGAAGAAATAATGGATGGGTCCTGCGAACGGGGCGCAAATGAGATCGATAAAAATTAGTGCCCGCCACGTATAGATCCCCCCAACCCCACCTATTTATTAAAGCCGACCGAAAATTTACCAACTCTCAACAAGTATAAATTTTTCCCTGCCATTCGGATGCCGCTTTAAATGCCTGACGATGATCATAAATCAACCCCGATAAACACCCTTGCAGCTTTTACAAAAATCTCGATTATTAAGCCTTGTTCCCCTTGTTTTCTTTAACAATTTTTGTTATTGGCTATTGATGAAGTTATACTTCTATTGGTGCGAAATTTTAGTACGCAATGGAAGTTGCGCGTATTTATGTCCAAAATTTGTGATTTTCAAAATTTGGCAAATTGGCAGGTTTGATGTTATATAATTGTTTATTGTTAATTACTATAAACCGAAAAAATAATAAAAAAATTCCCGGATAGCTATCAAAGCAGGAAATAATTTTCTTCGTATTGCATTTGCTAAATTTTAAAGTGAAATATATGAATTTTTCAAAATTTGGGAAATTGGCCTTTTTTATGGTATATAATTGTTTATTGTTAATTACTATAAACCAAAAAAATAATAAAAAAATTCCCTGGTAGCTATCAAAGCAGGAAATAATTTTTTTCATATTGGATTTGCTAAGTATTTATGCCCAAGGTTTACGATTTTTGAAATTTAATAAATTGGGCGGTTTTATTTTATATAAATGTTCATTGTTAATTACTATAAACCGAAAAAATAATAAAAAAATTCCCGGATAGCTATCAAAGCAGGAAATAATTTTTTTCATATTGGATTTGCTAAGTATTTATGCCCAAGGTTTACGATTTTTGAAATTTAATAAATTGGGCGGTTTTATTTTATATAAATGTTCATTGTTAATTACTATAAACCGAAAAAATAATAAAAAAATTCCCGGATAGCTATCAAAGCAGGAAATAATTTTCTTCGTATTGCATTTGCTAAATTTTAAAATGAAATATATGAATTTTTCAAAATTTGGGAAATTGGCCTTTTTTATAGTATATAATTGTTTATTGTTAATTACTATAAACCAAAAAAATAATAAAAAAACTCCCTGGTAGCTATCAAAGCAGGAAATAATTTTTTTCATATTGGATTTGCTAAGTATTTATGCCCAAGGTTTACGATTTTTGAAATTTAATAAATTGAGCGGTTTTATTTTATATAATGTTCATTGTTAATTACTATAAACCGAAAAAATAATAAAAAAATTCCCGGATAGCTATCAAAGCAGGAAATAATTTTCTTCGTATTGCATTTGCTAAATTTTAAAATGAAATATATGAATTTTTCAAAATTTGGGAAATTGGCCTTTTTTATGGTATATAATTGTTTATTGTTAATTACTATAAACCAAAAAAATAATAAAAAAATTCCCTGGTAGCTATCAAAGCAGGAAATATTTTTTTTCATATTGGATTTGCTAAGTATTTATGCCCAAGGTTTACGATTTTTGAAATTTAATAAATTGGGCGGTTTTATTTTATATAAATGTTCATTGTTAATTACTATAAACCGAAAAAATAATAAAAAAATTCCCGGATAGCTATCAAAGCAGGAAATAATTTTCTTCGTATTGCATTTGCTAAATTTTAAAGTGAAATATATGAATTTTTCAAAATTTGGGAAATTGGCCTTCTTTATGGTATATAATTGTTTATTGTTAATTACTATAAACCAAAAAAATAATAAAAAAATTCCCTGGTAGCTATCAAAGCAGGAAATAATTTTTTTCATATTGGATTTGCTAAGTATTTATGCCCAAGGTTTACGATTTTTGAAATTTAATAAATTGGGCGGTTTTATTTTATATAAATGTTCATTGTTAATTACTATAAACCGAAAAAATAATATAAAAATTCCCGGATAGCTATCAAAGCAGGAAATAATTTTCTTCGTATTGCATTTGCTAAATTTTAAAGTGAAATATATGAATTTTTCAAAATTTGGGAAATTGGCCTTTTTTATGGTAAATAATTGTTTATTGTTAATTACTATAAACCAAAAAAATAATAAAAAAACTCCCTGGTAGCTATCAAAGCATGAAATAATTTTTTTCATATTGGATTTGCAAAGTTTTTAAGTCCAAAATTTGTGATTTTCGAAATTTGCTAAATCGGCCGGGGCTGCCCATTAGGTATACTTCCACCATGCTCACAGTCTGAGCCTCTTGAGTGTCAACTCAGTCATTAAAAAAAATATACATTTAATTTTCTTACACAGCGAATTTTCGTTAGCTGTGAGCGCGCAACTTCCGCTGCACAAAAGAAATATAACCTCAAAAAAAAAATTAAAGTAATATTCATGCTGGTCAAGTCACCATGCATGGGATATAAAGCTAAAGCACTTACGTAACCGAATGAAGGGTTATTATTAAATCAGTCAAATTAAATAATAAGTCCTGCCGCGCAAACACGCGTCCGGAATTGTAAAACATTCAAGCATTCGGTTTTGTAACGGTATTACAAACAAGCTCGCCCATTGTGGCCGCATTTCGATGCAGATTATACACTTTTATGAAATATATTTTGCCCCCCCTCGCCCCCGTTTTTAAATCGCGCAGATTTAGTTTTGCAACGGGAATTTTAAATTGTTTTCCAATTTGCTTTCCGAACAGCAGATCGAGCTTTAGATTATTCCGCATCAACTTCTATTTTAAATCCGGATACCTTTTTAAATATGAAATACGAGTCTCGCGGATTCAAAAAGCTCAATTTTTAAAAGAGAAACTCTTTATTTATTTTTTTCGAGCGCCCTTCCTTTGATTCGACTCAGGTTTAGTTAAATGGCCTTTACATTTTGCTTTAAAAAATTTTATTTGGTTGATGTAGAACGAAAAATTTTGAATTGCTGCTTGGGGCGAATTGTAGGCATTTTAATTTAGCCAAAAAGACTTGAAAATATTTTTTATTGCAATTTTCGAAAGAGCAAAAGATTTTAGCAAGTAGGTGCCTCGGCGATTTTTTTGTAAACCTAATTAATAATTTTTTTACAAAGTCCAAAACTTTAAGACTGGAACCGCGGATATTTTGAATTTACTACAACCGCGGTTACCTGTCAATTAGACCTTTTTAGAAAAATTGGTCTTTCAACAATTAAATATTTATTGCAACACATTTAATGCTTTTGAACAGATTTAAAAAACAATAAATGCCATAACTTTTACCGAATATAAAATCCAAATTGCTTAAAATTTTAATTTTTGATTTGAAAAAAAAAAGATTCATGTAAAAATCTAATAAAAACGAAGATGTGCGCATTCGAGCGAAAAGTGGCACATTTCCGAGCGAGGAGGCAAATGAAGCGCGACGCGGGCGGCGCGCTTCATTTTCCCGAGATCGGAATGTGCCACTTTGAGCTCGAATGTGCACACTCCACTTTAAGCACGATTCACAATCCTTAATTTATTTTCTAAAAAAATTTAATTATCCAAACCAATATTATAAAAGCAAAAGTAACTCTGTCTGTCTCTGTCTGTCTGTCTGTCTGTCTGTCTGTCTGTCTGTTACTTTTTCACGCCTAAACCACTGAACCAATTTTGATAAATTTTGATATAGAGATAGCTTGGTCCTTGAACAAGGGCATAGGTTACTAATTTCGAGCAAATATAGTGAGTGATTCCTATTAAATTCAAAATATTAAAAACAACCATTCTATTAAAGAGAAAAAATACAATTTAAAAAGAAAAAAAATTATAGGACATTAATTATCAACTAAAATTGGGAAAAGTCATTTAATATGGCAGAAATATGTTCTACTAATAAAAAGTAACACGACGATAAAATTGCGAAACGGCCAAAATGACCGATTCCGCGGTTCCAGTGTTAACCTACGAAATTAACGGTTTTATTTAAAATTTTCCAACGCATTTTCGGCAAAGAGGGCAACAAAGAGCCGCTCAAAACGGCGACTTGGGCACAACTAGAACATAAACATAACAATCCTACGATATTCAAGGTTCGCTTGATTCATTTGCATTTCTTAGGGCCACAATTGGAGCCTAACTGGCTTGTTGAATGACCCCAAGATTATAAAGCGAGCTATGACTTATAAGGGCTGTTCGTGCAAGGGCAACCCATATTCCGAGTTTCTGAATATTAAAGTGAAAGCATCATAAATTAGAAGTTTCGCATGAATCGAGAATCTTTCAGAAAATAAAATATTTCCAACATTTACACAAAAGGTTTCTTTCGATACCTTCCTCCGCCGCGCCCGGCCTTAAAAAAAAAAACGGGAAAAAAGCGTAGGCCCTCGTTTTCTAAAGAAGTGCGTTTTACAAATCGATTTCGAAATGTAAGTTGGATAATTACAAATTGAGATGCGCGTGCGTTATTTGCACAAGGAGCGTATTTGATTATCCTTCAGAAGCAGCTGGAGAGAAACCACGAAGTTACTGAAACTGAAACAACTTGAAAACCGGGGCGGGGGCGACTTTGTGTAACGCGAAATCCCCTATTTGCTCAAAAGGGTAGCGCGCGTCGCGCCCCCCGATAATAAAATAGTGTGCGCACACCCTATTCCACCCTTTGTCTTCTATTCGATCATATAAGCTGAAGAAGAAGTTTGTTATCCTTTTCGAGAGATAACTTAAAGCCTAGAAGGGCGCCGCATCCAATTTGGAACTTATTTTCCGTACGTGAATTCGCTGTATTGACCCGAGTTTTGTCTTTGAATAAAATTATGCGAGTTGAACAAGTTATATCTGCAGATAAGAACGAACATCGGTTGCTATCGAAGTTATTTCATAAAATACGGAATGTATGCTGATGTTATTGGTTTCTGTTCTATTCTGACGTTCCTCGAGGATTTGTCGAAGAAAAGTTGTCAAGCGAAAGGGTTGCGAAGGAGAGGAAAAAACTTAAATCCCTATAAATCTGATCGCAATTAATGTTGGAATCAAAACACGTGTGGTTTGTATTGCTTCGAGGTAATTGAACATATTTCTTTTAGCCGGCGATAAAGAACGATTTCGCAGGTCTAATAATAGGAAACTTATTACTCTCTCGGGGTGCTATCGCACTTTTTGATACAACGTGAGAATTATGGCCGCAACTTCAAACACATAAGTAAGGCTGCTGTAATTTTTTTTAGTGTAACAGAATCGAAATTGGTCGAGTTATTTTAGAAATATTTTCGAAAAAATTGTAGAGTTTGTTCAGGGGAGCCCTTCCAGCTAAAATCAATCTCTAACAACTTGTTATTTTTAAAGATCTTGAGTATTTAAAACAAACATGCATTTAAATAAAATGCTCGCGAAGGTTCCTGTTAAATAGTCCTTCTATTAGAATTAAATCATTTTGGAAAAAAAATTTGGATTTTTCTGAAAATCGAAATACAAGTGGGCATCGTATTTCATTTTTTCCGGGCTTATTAGCAGAAATAGAGCAAACAAGTATTTTGTATAAAATCCTCCTGAAAGTCCCCATTAGACAGCCCTTGCGTTAAACTTAAATAAATTCGGAAAAAAAATTCGCATTTTTCTTAAAATCGAAATACAAGTGGACATCGTATTTAATTTTTTCCGCACTTATTAGCAGGAATAGAGCAAACATGTATTTTATATAAAATCTTCCCGAAGTTCCCCGTTAAACAATCCTTACAATAGATTTAAATAATGTTGCAAAACAATTTTGGTTTTTTCAAAAATCCAAATACAAGTGGACATCGTATTTAATTTTTTCCGGGCTTATTAGAGGGTATAGAGCAAACATGTATTTTGTATAAAATCCTCCTGAAGGTCTCCATTAAACAGTCCTTACATTAGATTTAAATAATTTTGCAGAAAAAATTTTGGTCTTTTCTGAAAATCGAAATACCTACAAGTGGACATCGTATTTAATTTTTTCCGAGCTCATTAGCAGGAATAAAGCAAATATGTATTTAATATAAAATCTTCCCGAAGTTCCCCATTAAACAGTACTTGTGTTAGATTTTAATAATTTTGCAAAACAAATTTCGGATTTTTCTGAAAATTGAAATACAAGTGGACATCGTATTTAATTTTTTCGGGCTTATTATCAAGAATTGAGCAAGCCATTTATTTAAATAAAATCTCCTCCAAAGGTCCCCATTAAATAGCCCTTGCGTTAAATTTAAATAAAATCCAAAAAAAAAATTTGGTTTTCTCTGAATATCGAAATACAAGTGGACATCGTATTTAATTTTTTCCGGGCTTATTAGCACGAATAGGGCAACCATGTATTTTGTATAAAATCTTTCTAAAAGTCCCCATTAAACAGCCCTTAAGTTAGATTTAAATAATTTTGCAAAAAAAATTTGGGATTTGTCTGTAAATCGAAATACAAGTGGACATCGTAATTAATTTTTTCCGGGCTTATTAGCAGAAATAGAGCAAACATGTATTTTGTATAAAATTTTTCCGAAGGTTCCCATTAAACAGCCCTTGCGTTAGATTTTAATAATTTTGCAAAAAAAATTTGGGATTTGTCTGAAAATCGAAATGCAAGTGCACATCGTAATTAATTTTTTCCGGGCTTATTAGCAGGAATAGAGCAAACATGTATTTTGTATAAACTTCTCCCGAAGGTCCGCATTAAACAGCCCTTGCGTTAGTTTTTAATAATTTTGCAAAAAAAATTTGGGATTTGTCTGAAAATCGAAATACAAGTGAAAATCGTATTTAATTTTTTCCGGGCTTATTAGCAGGATAGCCTAAATTTACCGTATTTTTTTTACATAAAACAGCATCAAAATACTCACAAGACACAAAACTAATTTTTCGAGAAAATAACACTCGAAAATGTCAAAGGGCAAGCCAACGCACTCTCCCATTTTTAATTTGCATAATGCGAAGTTTAATGAGTATATAACTTATTTATTGTGTCAACCACGAAATAGGAAGTGTTCCCAAATACTAACGACACCGTTATCGAATTCAAAGAGCAGGTTAACTCGAGAAATTACTCCAATGTGTCTTACGCGGAAAACTTTAATGAGTTTCCTAATAATATTGTCTTTAATAGCAGCATATCTCGAACAAAGAAGCCTAAATTGTATGCATAAATTTCGGGGAAAATGTGTTAAGATTTACATAAAAGGAATTCTTTTAGAATTACGCGGGACGCGGGAAAAAAATTCTATTACCGAAGGACGATGAAAAATTACGCTTTCTTATAAAATCAATGCGAACCTTTTTCTTTTGATAAACGAGTAAACATTTCGTTTATCATACATTGCTAGTTTAGTGACTACTTTTGCTATGTTTTCTTTGTGACTTTCTTTATTTTCGTGAAAGTGTTTTTTTCTTCTTCTGGAGAGCTCGGTTATAAATAAGGGCTAACTTGACACCGTAGAATTTTCGTCGCCTGCTAAAATTTTACTATCGGCGCGCCGAAAGAAGTAGAACTTCAAAAATGGTCGAGCTTTAATGAGAACGGGTCGGAAAGTAACGCGAAATTGTTTCGTGTGTTTTGATAAAGCATTAATAATTAATTAAGGGAGTGGATGGTAAGATAAGAAAAGCGTCAGTTAAACGTCGAACCCTTCATCAACACGAATAAGCTGTAATACGGCGAAATTTGTCATTATTCCCTCGAGTACACCTTATTATTGATATTAATACCTGCAAACTAAATCCCGTTAATACCCTATTTGCTTTGCTTCATTGTAATTGATGATAAGTGTGTATTTTGTAAAAGTTTCGGCAGTGTAATCTGCCGTAAATGTTGTCCCTGTGTTTCTACCTCTTAATGTGTTTATTCAAGCTGAATGTTCTAATTACAAACATACCAATAGGTATTAGCTTTGTGGAACATCGATTCGAAATTCCGCCGTTCCCGACCCTCACGTTAAAAGAGAAATTGTTTTAGTTTTTTTTTGCTACGAAGAGGAAAACGAGTAAATTAATTACTTAATTTCCTTTTGTGTAATTGCATCTAAATTAATAAAGATTGTCTTTAAGGCGGCTTCATTTGCCTCCCTCGCTCGGAAATGTGCCATTTTTTGCTCCAATGCGCACATCTTCGAGTTTATTGATTTTTGACTTAATTAATCTTTTCACTTTCAAATACAAAACTTAAAAGTGCAGTAAATGTGGATTTTATGTTCAAGAAACGTATTTACCATAGCAATGAGTGGAATCGAGCGAAAAGATACGACAATTTCGTAGGTGCGAGTGAGAGAAAGCAATTAAATTGTTAAATAAATTTTTTTTCCAATTTGTTAGTCTACATTTTGTGAATCGTGCTTAAAACCGAGTGTGCACATTCGAGCTCAAAGTGGCACATTCCGATCTCGGGAAAATGAAGCGCGCCGCTCCGCGTCGCGCTTCATTTGCCTCCCTCGCTCGGAAATGTGCCACTTTTCGCTCGAATGCGCACATCTTCGTGTTAATTGGAGTCGACTATATTAATAACAAATTCTTCAAATCCAGATTTTCTATTCGGAAAAAGTTTTCGCTTGAAAAGTGCACATACTCCTTAATAATTGAATTTGCTTATCTTATTCTTTTCTCTTACAAATAATATTAATTAAATCGCACTAAACTAAATGTGCCACTTCTCGTTTTTCTTTTAATTAAAAATTACAATAGGGTATTTTTACCAAAAACCATAATTCTAATTTAGTAAAAGGTGTTTCAAATTGAGCGCTTTTTTTAAACTAAATAAAACATAGATAGTGCATTGAAGTCGTCTGGGTCTTTTAACATTTAAGAAGTGTGATGTATGACATTGATAGAAATGAAGTGGTACACGATACAAATGCGCGTTAAAATTATTAAATTATTTTATGAAAATCTGCGTTCTGTGAAAAAACTTTTTAGAAGATTATGTGATTTTTATTGTTTACATAAACGTCCATCTTAAAGGACTATTAGTCGAATTGTTCAAAAATTTAAAGAGACTGGTTCCGCAGAAGATAAAAAACTAAAAAAATATAATCTTTTTGGTCGTTCACAAGAGCACATTGATATGGTTCATGAAAGTGTTGCTGAAATGCCTGAAATGTCCATTAGTTAACGATCACAACAAGTTGGGCGCAGTAAAACAACAACATGGCGTATTTTACGAAAGGATTTATCTCTAAAGGCATATAAGATTCAAATAATAAAGGCATTAAAGTCTTTGGACGATTCAAAACGTCGTGCATTTGTCAAATGGGTTACCAGATGATTTTTCTCAAAAAATAATTAATTGCCCGATCATGTTATTTGACACAGTTGGTTATTTTCTATGGGGTCACGTAAAAAATCAAGCCTATAGGAACAATCAACAATTGATTCTTGAACTAAAGAATAAAATTATTCGTGTTATTGGTGAAATACGCCTCAATTATGTCAAAATGTCATCCAAAATTGTGAACGTGTGTGGGGAGCTACAAGAGGTGGTCATTTCACAAATATTATTTTTTGTGTTTAAATGTCATACATTTTACTTCAATTATTAATAAAAAGTTTTTCGAAAATCAATGCAAATTATGGGTTTTATTGAGTTTTAAAAAAAAGCGCTCAATTTGAAACACCCTTTATATTAGACTTTTAATTTTTTGAATTGAAGAATATAATAATAATATAGGCAAATCTGATAAATACGAGGATGTGCGCATTCGAGCGAAAAGTGGCACATTTCCGAGCGAGGGAGGCAAATGAAGCGCGACGCGGAGCGGCGCGCTTCATTTTCCCGAGATCGAAAATGTGCCACTTTGAGCTCGAATGTGCACACTCGGTTTTAAGCACGATCCATAGTAATTTAGGCCAATAAATCAGTTGAATAATTTTAATCTTTCCCTCTCACTCTCACTGACAAGATTGGCGTATCTTTTCACTCGCTCCCACTCATTGCTATGGTAAAAATACGTTTTTCAAACATAAAATCGATATTTACTGAACTGAATTAAAAATTTTGGTTTGAAGGAGCCAAGAATATATTAGACGCATGTTATAAATACGAGGATGTGCGCATTGAGCGAAAAGTGGCACATTTCCGAGCGAGGGAGGCAAATGAAGCGCGACGCGGAGCGGCGCGCTTCATTTTCCCGAGATCGAAAATGTGCCACTTTGAGCTCAAATGTGCACACTCGGTTTTAAGCACGATTACAAAGCGTCCCGTTTTAACAGGAAAAAAGTTGGTCAAATTGTTAGGTACTTATATATTTACAAAAAACGCAAATTGGCGCACATTATCTTAAAAACAACAAAAGCAAAAAACACTGTTTAGTGCGAAATACAAAATAAAATATTTAGTAAGTAATACCGAGGTTTAATTTTCGCAACGCGGTTGACAATCGGGATAATCGCAAATCCGTATAACTGAGGTTTTACTGTAATTGGATTCGTTTCTTAAGAGTAACTACGCGAGCAAGTTATAATTTGTAAAATTAACTTTGGTTAAAAAAGCCATTTATTTAAAGATAAAACACTTTCGTTTCTTCAACCCCCGGTTTAAGTATAATGTTATCTTTAGACCTCATGATTTTTTTATTTATTCTATGGTTGAAAGTCGGAAGATTGCAAATCTGTGAACTTTTAAGACATTGTTCTACGAATAAAAAAGTTATAATTTTTTTTCCTAAAGCACGTTGCGAAATTTAGATTTCTAAAGTTGCTGGAAAACTACAATTTATTCTTGGATGAATTACATAATAAAAAAATTATTTTTTACGCAAAAAAGCAAAAGTACGCACTATCCACACACGTGCAGAAACGCCCTACTTTACTACCGCCGCACGGCGCTCGAAAATCAAACTTTCGCAACGAGTATTACATTAATTAAATTTACTCGCATTCTTTAACGATCTTTTAAGTTTTTCCTATATTGTATTACGAACAATTCTAGGCTTATAATTTTTTATGATAAATCACGTGTCGATTATTATTACAATTTAGAAACTCATCAATCGGAATGAATCTCGTAACTATTGTAAGAGGATCCCATTAATTGATATCTATGCAGATATACTGAAATTAGTTCCACCATTTGGATAACTAGTTATTCCTTGAACAATTACAGAGAGTAATTGTTTGTATATTGATTAACAGCGTTCTCGAAATCTCGAAGAGATTCGGACGTCTGCGATTCTAATCAAACTCCGTTTTGGCTTGGCGAGGCATTCGCTACGGCACAATTTAATGACACTTAGAGCAAATAGCGAATGCGCCAAAATGACTAAATACGGTTGGATTCGTTTAATTTTGAAATATTTAAAGGGGGTTAGGACCGATGGAAATGCAGTTCGTTAACAGCTTGTTTGGTTTTGGAAACAGTCCAAGCCTAACTCACCGGGAAGAGACAATGCAAGCAAGAATTGTGGTAATAATTATGTGAGTTATTGCAGTTATATTAGCAAAAACTTTGACAAGTACTGCAGGTTCTATTATTTCGGCTTGTTATAATTCATTTACGAACGTGTAAGTTGGCATCAGTTATCTGACTTTTACACGTGCATAATTCTGGTAGATAAAATCGGTAGTCTTACATTTTTAATGGATTTAATGCCCGTCCTTCTTTTGGAGGGATGTCTAGAATTTTTTAATTATTTTTTTGGTAAACTCTGGTAAATAACTTCCGCCGTACAGTTTGCCCGAATGTCTGATTTGAAAACATTTTGCTTTTTAACAGAAAAACAAGTCTTAAATTTTTAGTTGAATTAAAGGTTGCCCTGAAATTTTTAAACTACCTAATTGTGGAAAACTATTGTATAAAAATTATTTATTAACATTTACATTATACAAAAAAAACAAACAACCCCTAAAATAGTTTGGCGGGTATTAATTTAATTAAAGATGTAAGACATTTAATTTGCCTATGTTAAAAACCATAGATTTTGAAAAACGCGAATTAAAAAAAATTATTGCACGTCAATTATTAATTAATCTTTATGAACACCAAAAAATAATTAAATAATTCTAACTTCCTCTGGAACAGCAGGGGAGCTCCGAATGCAAGTCCAAATAAACTACTTTTCATTTGTCTATGTTAAAAACCAGACCTTTTGAAAAACGCGAATTAAACAAAAATATTGTACGTACACTATTAATTGGTCTTTATAAACAACAAAAAAAAAAGTAAAAAAATTCCAACTTCACCTAGAAGGGCACGGGAGCTCCGTACGCAAGTGCAAATGTACGATTTTTAATTTGCCTAAGTTAAAAAACATGGATTTTCAAAATGCGAATTAAAAAAAATTATTGTTCGTAAATTATTAACCGACCTTTATAAACAACCAGAAAAATTATTAAAAAATTCTAACTTCCCCTGGAACAGCAGGGGAGCTCCGAATGCAAGTACAGATGAACGACTTTTAATTTTCTTATCTTAAAAACAAAGACTTTGAAAAATGCGAATTAAACAAAATTATTGCACGTAAGTTATTAATTGATCTTTATGAACAACCATAAAAATAATTAAAAAATTCTAACTTCCCCTGGAAGAGCAGGGGAGCTCGAATGCAAGTGCAAATGAACGACTTTTAATTTGCCTATGTTAAAAAACAGAGCTTTTGAATAACGCGATTTAAAAAAAATTATTGTACGTACACTATTAATTGGTCTTTATAAACAACCGGAAAAATAGTAAAAAAATTCCAACTTTACCTAGAAGGGCACGGGAGCTCCCAACGCAAGTGCAAATGTAAAATTTTTGAATTTGCCGAAGTTAAAAACATGGATTTTGAAAAATGCGAATTAAAAAAAATTATTGTTCGTAAATTATTAACCGACCTTTATAAACAACCAGAAAAATTATTAAAAAATTCTAACTTCCCCTGGAACAGCAGGGGAGCTCCGAATGCAAGTACAGATGAACGACTTTAATTTTCTTATCTTAAAAACAAAGACTTTGAAAATGCGAATTAAACAAAATTATTGCACGTAAGTTATTAATTGATTTTATGAACAACCATAAAAATAATTAAAAATTCTAACTTCCCCTGGAAGAGCAGGGGAGCTACGAATGCAAGTGCAAATGAACGACTTTTAATTTGCCTAAGTTAAAAACAGAGATTTTGAAAAATGAAAATATAAAAAAATTATTGTACGTAGACTATTAAATGGTCTTTATAAACAATCAAAAAAATAGTTAAAAAATTCCAACTATACCTCGAAGAGCACGGGAGCTCCAAACGTAAGTGCAAATGTAGAATTTTTAATTTGCCTAAGTTAAAAACATGGATTTTGAAAATGCGAATTAAAAAAATTATTGTTCGTAAATTATTAACCGACCTTTATAAACAACCAGAAAATTATTAAAAATTCTAACTTCCCTGGAACAGCAGGGAGCTCGAATGCAAGTACAGATGAACGACTTTTAATTTTCTTATCTTAAAAACAAAGATTTTGAAAAACGCAAATTAAAACAAATGATTGCACGTGATTTATTAATTGATCTCTATGAACAACCAAAAAAATAATAAAAAAATTCTAACTTCCCCTGGAAGAGCAGGGGAGCTACGAATGCAAGTGCAAATGAACGACTTCTAATTTGCCTAAGTTAAAAATAGAGATTTTGAAAAATGCGAATTTAAAAAAAATATTGTACGTCCACTATTAATTGGTCTTTATAAACAACCGGAAAAATAGTAAAAAAATTCCAACTTTACCTAGAAGGGCACGGGAGCTCCCAACGCAAGTGCAAATGTAAAATTTTTAATTTGCCGAAGTTAAAAACATGGATTTTGAAAAATGCGAATTAAAAAAAATTATTGTTCGTAAATTATTAACCGACCTTTATAAACAACCAGAAAAATTATTAAAAAATTCTAACTTCCCCTGGAACAGCAGGGGAGCTCCGAATGCAAGTACAGATGAACGACTTTTAATTTTCTTATCTTAAAAACAAAGACTTTGAAAAATGCGAATTAAACAAAATTATTGCACGTAAGTTATTAATTGATCTTTATGAACAACCATAAAAATAATTAAAAAATTCTAACTTCCCCTGGAAGAGCAGGGGAGCTCGGAATGCGAGTGCAAATGAACGACTTTTAATTTGCCTATGTTAAAAAACAGAGCTTTTGAATAACGCGATTTAAAAAAAATTATTGTACGTACACTATTAATTGGTCTTTATAAACAACCGGAAAAATAATAAAAAAATTCCAACTTTACCTAGAAGGGCACGGGAGCTCCCAACGCAAGTGCAAATGTAAAATTTTTTAATTTGCCGAAGTTAAAAACATGGATTTTGAAAAATGCGAATTAAAAAAAATTATTGTTCGTAAATTATTAACCGACCTTTATAAACAACCAAAAAAATTATTAAAAAATTCTAACTTTTCCTGGAACAGCAGGGGAGCTCCGAATGCAAGTACAGATGAACGACTTTTAATTTTCTTATCTTAAAAACAAAGACTTTGAAAAATGCGAATTAAACAAAATTATTGCACGTAAGTTATTAATTGATCTTTATGAACAACCATAAAAATAATTAAAAAATTGTAACTTCCCCTGGAAGAGCAGGGGAGCTCCGAATGCAAGTGCAAATGAACGATTTTTAATTTGCCTATGTTAAAAAATAGAGCTTTTGAACAACGCGATTTAAAAAAAATTATTCTACGTACACTATTAATTGGTCTTTATAAACAACCGAAAAAATAATAAAAAAATTCCAAGTTCACCTAGAAGAGCACGGGAGCTCCGAACGCAAGTGCAAATGTACGGTTTTTAATTTGTCTAATAAGTTAAAAAACATGGATTTTAAAAAACCAAATTAAAAAAAATTATTGCCCGTAAATTATTAACCAACCTTTATAAACAACCAGAAAAATAATAAAAAAATTCTAACTTTGCCTCGAAGAGCAGGGTAACTTCGAATGCAAGTGCAAATGAACGACTTTTAATTTGCAAATGTTAAAAAAAGATTGAGAAAAATTCAAATTAAAAAAAAATGTTGTCCGTAAATTATTAATTGATTTTTATGAACAATCTAAAAAATAATTAAAAAATTCTAACTTCCCCTCGAAGAGCAGGGGAGCTCCAAGTGCAAGTGCAAATGAACGACCTTTAATTTGCCAATGTTAAAAAACAGAGATGTAAAACGCAAATTAAAAAACTTATTGCACGTAAGTTATTAATTGGCCTTTATAAACAAAAAAAAATTGTTAAAAAATTCTACTTTTTACATGGTTAAAATCACAAGTCCTAAATCTTTAATTCAACTAATGCCCCTCTTGTACTCTTTAGGAATAACTGCTGCTTACGTCCCTGTGTTTAAATAAATTCAAAGCAATTGCGTAATTTATTGCCTACAAAACGATTATTCATGTTTCTAATCTCATTGCAGAATTTTAAAATCGTTCATTATTAGTCAGTGATTGTATAAGGCGAAGAATTTGTTCGAACAACATTAACCTTTTTACGTACCGAGTATTTACACTTTTATTGCTCAACGATTTTGCATAAATAATAAATAGTAAGCTGCACCTGCATTGTTGTCATTGATTTATAATAACGGTTCATAATATTATTGCAACATTGATAAATGTAATTGTAGACAACACACACGTTTTCTCTATACCATTTTAAGAATTCTGACATACATTTCTTTTTTTTTCCAAAGTATTGCAAGTACGACATAAATAAAACACTCGATTCATAAAATATTTAAAAACCCTTGATTAGAATTTATAACACAGTAACTCTTGGAACGCATACGTATTTTAAAAAACGTGTGATTTGTTTAAACCATTCCTATCGTGTAAAATAACAAAGTAATTTTTTAAACACATGTGCATTCTAAATTTTTCGTAGAACCAAAGAACAAATCTGAACTATGCATATACAGTCCAACCTCGATAAGGCTGAATGTTTGATAATTCGAATTATTTATAGTTTTCTTCAACTTCGACTTATCGAGGCTCGACTGTATCCGATATCCATAATTCGATTTAAAGCTCTAAGAAAAGAATGATTGCATCAAAAGGTCTCTCGGAGATCAACAATATATTTAAACAAATTACGAAACACATATTAACAATAAACTCACCAAAAATTATTAAAAACGGGAGCACAACACAACCGAATGTTCACACGTTTAACACACCCGACAAAGTGCCATTGGAATCGAAATCTAACCGTTGACAGGCCCAGCTGCATGATTAACCTTTATCGCCATACTTTTACAAAATTATCTTTATTGGTAAAAACACTTATCTTTGCACGTGCAATAAAGCAAAATTTGCAGATTGCGTTTCGAAAACAAATAAAATCCCATTTGAATTTAATGCAACTACAGGGTGCGCCAAAAGAATTCGCTTAAACTAATTGTAATATAATTTTACTAAAAAAAAATTATACACATTTAACAATTAATAATAATAACATGACCCTTTAGTATTAACAATAATTTCGAAAAAAAATTTTTGAATCGTTCTGCATATTGGAAAACATACCTATAGCAACGGTAATAATTTTTTTACGGGTTAATAAAGGGAACTACAACAATACCTCATCTAAATAAAATTGGATCGAATGTCCCTATTAACATATTTGTATAATTTCAAAAATAATTTTAGGAATTTTACTAAAAACAAAAAATTAGACTCATTTAACAATTAATAACAATAACGTGAACCTTTAGTATTAACAGTAATTTCGAAAAAAAGATTTCGGATCTTTCTGCATATTTCAAAACACATAGCAACGGTATTATTTTTTTACGGGCTTATAAAGGGAGATACAATAAAACCCTATCTAAATAAAATTGGACCGAATGTCCCTACTAAACATATTTCTATAATTTCAAAAAAAAATTTAGGAATTTTACTTAAAATAAAATTATACACATTTAACAATTAATAATAATAACATGGAACTTTAGAATTAACAATAATTTCGAAAAAAAAATCTGCATATCGGAAAACATGTAGCAACGGTAATTATTTTTTTACGGGCTCATAAAGGGAGCTACAACCAAACCCCATTAACATAAAATTCGAACTAATGTCCCTACTAAACACGTTTCTATAATTTCAAAAAAAAATTTACGATTTTTATTAAAAAAACAAAATTATACACATTTATTAATTAATAACAATAACGTGAAGCTTTAGTATTAACATATTCAGACCGTTTCCAAGTGCCCCCCCTTCGCGGCGATACAGAGCCCCAAATGGCCAATTGCCATTGGCGTTTTCAAAAATAGCTGAACTTTTTTTTGTTCGACATGGAGAGAAAAAAAATTATTTGCTACACCACCAAACTCTCTTTTTGGGGCGCAATAAATTTTAACCGAGTTTTTTGCCGCACCCTGTACAGCAACGCTTCATTTTGCGGAAAGCGTTAATCGCGAAACTAAATTAAATCGTTTTATAGCAATGGCAAAAAAATGGTGGCACGTTTTATGGCAGCGAGTTTTCAAAAGTAGGTTTTAAAAAAAAAGAGGCAAAGAAAAACCTTTTGAAGGGTCGCCCTCGATCATAATTTCGCGGAGTCACAATATCGTTTCGGTTCCGGTCCTCGACTATAAACTTTCCATATTTTAAGGTTTACTTGCATAAGCAAGCGCGTTCGGTAACAAGATATGTGTAACATATGGACACCCACGGCGAATTCAAATGTAGTGTTAGGGATATTTACACTTTATTCATACTTTATAATTCTCCGCGTTGGCCCTGTATAAAGTCGTGGAGCTCTTTACGCAACGCTAGATGCCGTTAAGATAAGTTTTACTGCCTTTTTCCCTCGCCTTTTTTTTTGTTAAGATCTGATGCAGCAGCTTGAATATGTATTACTATTAGCGGAGTTCTTAGCGCAATGCACGTGTTCTTAGTAATGGATGATCTCCGTTAAAACACTCTCTCTTGTCTAGTCACACTAGTGTGGCGACAGGTGACACTAGAGATTCTTAACACTCCCCCTTCGACGCACTAGGGGTAACACCAAAAGGAACAGCTGATATTCCCAACAATTCCAGACATCTTCGGATCTTGTTTACACCCAAAGACTTGGTAAGAAAATCGGCAGCCATGTCTTCTGTACCCGTGTGATGAATCGTCAGCTTTCCATCGTTGATAACTTCCCTCACGAAGTGATGACGAATATCTATATGTTTACTCCTGGCATGAAATACGGGGTTTTCTGCAAGTTTTATCGCACTCGTGTTGTCGCTGATGAGATTGATTTTGGTTAATTCTTGCAGTCCCAATTCTTCCATAAATTTTTTCCAGTAAATAGCTTCCCTAGCAGCATCGGATAAACCCATATACTCGGCTTCAGTAGATGATAACGCGACTGTCTTTTGCTTCTTTGATTCCCATGAGATGCATCCATTAGCCATCATGAACGCATATCCGGTATACGATCTTCGATCGATCTTGCAATTTCCCCAATCAGCATCCACGTAGCCTCTGATACCTGAATCGTCATTGGTGTACTTGATTCCAAATTCCATCGTTCCTTTTAGATATCTTAGGATCCTCTTAGCGGCTAACCAATGTACTTTTCTATAACAGCTGTTGAATTGAGCAAGGTAACTCACTGCGAAACTAATGTCAGGTCTCGTCGCAATTGACAGGTAAGTTAACGCTCCTATAAGTTCACGGTAGGGTAGCTTACTCTCTTCTTCAACAGCTTCGTTAGTTGGCTTCGACAAAGATAAATTTAATTCCATAGGAGTAGACAAACTTTTACAATCTAACATTCCAAATCGTTCCAAAATATTTGTTATATACCCACGTTGATTCAAGGCAACATATGATTCGGTATGTGAGAATTCTATTCCTAAACAATAATTGACTTTCCCAAGATCCTTAATTTCCAATCTTTCAGCTAATTTATTCTTTGTAGTTTGTATCATCCTCGTATTTCGCGAGGCTATCAATATGTCGTCCACGTATGTTAATATAAATGTAACATCGTTTCCTTTTCCCAATTTGTATAAACATGGGTCGGAACTCGTAGACTTAGCTCCAACTTCGGTTAATATTTCGTTTAGTTTTCTAAACCAACTTCTTCCGGCTTGACGTAAACCATACAATGATTTTCTGAGCAAACATACGTAATTCCCTTTCTTAAGCTTCTGTAACATATCACTTGCCTTCTTTCTGATTTCGCATTTTTCCTTTTCAGCAATTGTCTCAAGTACTTCTGATAACTGTGGAGGTGGTTCCATGTATATTGTTTCATCTAATTCTCCATTTAGATAAGCACAAGTGACGTCAAGTTGGTGCATCTTCATTCCGTATTTAGCGGCAAGTGCAGCAACCAACCTTATACTGCTTAAACGAGCAACCGGTGCAAATGTTTCGTTAAAATGAATTCCGGGTTGTTGATTAAAGCCTTGGGCAACCAATCTTGCTTTTCTTCTTTCCAGATTACCTTCACTATCAAACTTATTCCTTAAGACAATTCTACTTCCAATAACAACGGAGTTAGTGGGCTTATTCACCAATTTCCAAGTATTATTCTTAAGAATAGACTTAATTTCTTCTACCATTGCATTGTGCCACTCTGCAGCATGCTCACTTTCTAAGGCTCTTTTCATAGAAATTTCGGCTAAGTTACTGTTTTCTTGAGGTTCGTTGGTTTTAGGTGTACATGTATGATAAATCTTCTTTGGTCTCCCCCTGAATCCAGTTCTGACAAACTTGGGTCTTCCGGGTCCACGCTTAGTCGTAGAATCCTCTGAATCTAAGCTGGGGTCGTCTTCGATTTCATTTTCCATGTCGCCTGAGTCACTCGTCTCTTCCAATTCTTCGATTATCGAATTATCGTTATAGAACTCTTCATTGTAAGTTTTTACTTCAATATTTTTCGTGAATTTAACGTCACGAGATACTTCCATTTTATTTTCTTCGGGTATCCAAACTCTGTAACCTTTGGTGCAGTCATCGTATCCTAGGAAGATACCTTCTCTGCTCCTCTTGTCGAGTTTTCCTTTGTTAGGATTCCTATTCAAACAAAATACTTTAGTTCCAAATTCCTCAAGATTACTTACGTTTGGGGTATTTCCAGTCCATAATTCGTAAGGCGTTTTTCCATGCAGACTTTTCGTAGGACATCTGTTTCGTACATAATTCGCTGTATTCACAGCTTCGGCCCAGAATGTACTCGAAATACCAGCTTGAATTAACAAACATCGAGCGGTGCTGACCAAAGTACGGTTTTGCGTTCAGCGATTCCATTCTGTTCCGGATTGTACGGAGCGGACAATCTTCTGATGATCCCACGTTCTTTGAGATAAGAATTGATACCTTCGTTTAAAAATTCTCGCCCATTGTCTGATTGTATACACTTCACTTTAATTCCTTTCTGTTTTTCTACATAGTTGATATATTCTTTTAGAACTTTTTCTACTTCGTCTTTAGACTTTATGAACCTTACTTCACACCATTTTGAATAATCGTCTATAAATTCAATATAATATTTAGATTTTCCTTTAGATTCAGTCCTCATTGGACCACATAAATCAGTGTGTATAATTTCTAACAATTTTGATTTACGTTTCGACTTTTTGGGAAATGGGGTTCGCGTCATCTTTCCGAGGTAACATATATCACATTCCGGTTGTGCGTTTTTGTCAAATTTAATGTTTATTCCTTCGACATTACCGTTTCTCACACAATCTTTTAAGTCTCTGAAATTCAGGTGAGCCATTTTCCGGTGCCACGTTTCAATTATTTCCGTTCCCGTTTTGAGTTTCGCGGTAACGTTACGTGCCGTATGTTCCATTTCTTCCTGTGTACGTACGTAGTACAAGTCTCCAATACGATCAGCTTTAATACGAACTTCGTTTTGCGAATTAATCACATGCGCTTCATTCTTATTAAAAACAACTTTAAAACCTTTTTCGGTAATCTTTGCAACCGATAATAAGTTCTTTCTCAAATTTGGCACATGTAGCGTGTTTTCCAAATCAAAACCGTTTGTTTCTCCGTTTAACTGAGTATATATACTGACCGTGCCTTTTCCTAATATTTTGGTACACATATTAGTTGCGAGATTTAACTTATCACTTGAAATCTTAAATTTCGTAAAGTTATTTTTATCATTACATAAGTGCGATGTTGCGCCACTGTCTAAACACCAATTAACGTTGACACTATCATTTTCCGCGTTTAATGTTTCCAAAGTTAAACAATCATGATTAGTAAGATTTGCCGAATTATTAAAATTTTTCTTAAAACAGTCGGCGGCCTTATGTCCGATTTTATGACATCTGTGACATCTAAACTTGAATGTTTTATTCACTTCCACATTTGTTGACGGTTTCTTAGATTGTAGTCGGTACGGTGCGTTCTTTTTCACGTAAAAGGCATCTGATGTGGTGTTGTCGGCTCTATCGCTTCTTCTTGCATCACTTTCTTCCGCAATTTTAATCTTAAGAATTTCAGGTTGAGGCAAAACGTCTCGCGATTCAATAGCACATCTAAAGTTTTCGTATGTATCTGGTAAACTGTACAACAATATTATTGCCAACAAATCAGAGTTAATTTCCACTTCAATTTCACTTAATTTATCAACAGTATCGAAGAAATTATTTAAGTGCGATCGAACGTTCTCTTGATCTTTCATGCGACATAATATTAATTGTTTCAACAATGCTGCTTTACGGGCAGGTCCCTTCGATTGATGAATTTGTTCCAGTTTATTCCACAGATCTTCTGATGTTCTACAATTTTTCACTTGTTTTAGTTGAGATGGACATATCGTTAAAATTATTTCCGATCTTGCTCTCTGGTCTTTTCGGTCCATTCCTTAAGTTCTTTTTCGTTTTCGCTGCCATCTTCGGGCTTCCTTCGTATGCCGTTTGTGTAGTCCCACAATTCCAATTTTGTTAGCAAAGCTTCTGTATGAATTTTCCAAGTGTCATAATTGTCACTTTGTAAACCTTCATAACATAACTGACTATTACCAGTCTTCGCCATTTCCAAAATTATAACAGCACAATTTTATTTTTATATAATAATTCACTTTTACAAGCACCTGGGCCCATAACCTATTAGCGGAGTTCTTAGCGCAATGCACGTGTTCTTAGTAATGGATGATCTCCGTTAAAACACTCTCTCTTGTCTAGTCACACTAGTGTGGCGACAGGTGACACTAGAGATTCTTAACAATTACTTTCGTACATTTCGCTTGACAATGTCGTGGAAAACGGTCGGCTCGCTCCTTATTAACTTTGCGCGATCATAAATTATAGATTAGTGTTGATTTTTATTGTTCGGCCGCAGAAACTTGCCGCTTCGGCAATTTTTTTTGGAAAAATTTTCGTGAACCGTATCGCATGAAATTTAATTTTTCTTCCATCGGCGAAGACCCCGTTTAAAACGGATTTTTTATTTGCCCGTTATAAGGAACTAGCGCCCACTGAAAATTAAAATTAAGGGCTGAAATTTTGTAACCATTATTGCAATTGATGAAAATAGCAATACTATACATATATTCTTATTAGAAATAATTTGTCGCTTTCGTATGCAAATAAAACTAATTTAACCTTCAGTGTACGAGGTGGGGTATGGTGTAAAGTGACCAATTTTTTTTGTTAAAACGGGACGTTTGGTAATGGAACTTAAAACCGGGTGTGCACATTCGAGCTCAAAGTGGCACATTCCGATCTCGGGAAAATGAAGCGCGCCGCTCCGCGTCGCGCTTCATTTGCCTCCCTCGCTCGGTAATGTGCCACTTTTCGCTCGAATGCGCACATCGTCGTATTTAGTAATTATTATAAACCAAAAAAATAATAAAGAAATTTCCGGATAGATATCAAAGCAGGAAATAATTTTTTGTGTATTGCATTTGCTAAATTTTAAAGTGAAATATATTAATTTTTCAAAATTTGACAAATTGGCGGTTTTTATGCTATATAATTGTTTACTGTTAATTACTATAAACCGAAAAAATAATAAAAAAATTTGCGGATAGCTATAGAAACAGGAAATATTTTTTTTCATATTGGATTTGCAAAGTTTTAAAGTCCAAAATTTGTGATTTTCGACATTTGCTAAATCGGCCGGTTTTATTCTATATAATTGTATATTGTTAATTACTATAAACCGCAAAAATAATAAAAAATTCTGGGATAGTTATCAAAGCTGGAAATAATTATTTTCGTATTGGGTTTGCTAAATAAAGTTGAATACATGAATTTTTCAAAATTTGGCAAATCGGCCGTTTATATGCTATATAATTATTTATTGTTAATTACTACAAACCGAAAAAATAATAAAAAAATTTGCGGATAGCTATAGAAACAGGAAATATTTTTTGTCATATTGGATTTGCTAAGTTTTTAAGTCCAAAATTTGTGATTTTCGAAATTTGCTAAATCGGCCGGTTTTATTTTATATAATTGTATATTGTTAATTACTATAAACCGAAAGAATAATAAAAAAATTCTGTTATAGTTATCAAAGCTGGAAATAATTATTTTCGTATTGGGTTTGCTAAATAAAGTTGAATACATGAATTTTTCAAAATTTGGCAAATCGGCCGTTATTATGCTATATAATTATTTATTGTTAATTACTATAAACCGAAAAAGTGATAAAAAAATTTGCCGATAGCTATAAAAACAGGAAATAATTTTTTTCATATTGGATTTGCAAAGTTTTTAAGTCCAAAATTTGTGATTTTCGAAATTTGCTAAATCGTCTCGTTTTATTCTATATAATTGTTTGTTGTTAATTAATATAAACCGAAAAAATAATAAAAAAATTCTAGGATAGTTATTAAAGCAGGAAATATTTTTTTTTCATATTGGATTTGTTAAGTATAGTGTCATGTCATTTTCTAGAATTTACCTATGAATCGATTATTTTTTTTGTTGCAATAAGTAATTAAAACTAATTAACTGATAAGTCTTAATGTATATAATCAAACTTAAAAGAAATTAACGAATTTTTTTTTAATACATCCATTTAAGATTGAATTCAGGCTTGATAACTTTTGTCCTCAGATTTAAGCAAATTTTTAAAATTGAATGTGTATGACTCGTGCGCCATTTTCTTCAAAATTAATAAAACAACTAATAAGCCATATTGAAAGTACGTTAACTGAGTTATGTTTACAAACATAACACAAGTGAAATTGTCAAGCGAGTTTGTGTCATTTTAAAACTCAATTTTTAATGGATGATGTCATAAATTGACTTGTCTGTACCGTGGTATTGGTAAACTTAATTAACGATTAATTTTTTGCCTCATAAATAATGAATTTCTGTACTTATTACTAACCTAAATTGTAGGGTAATAGGATATTATCAAATTCATAATTAAAAAATTACAGTTGCTATTTAAATTTAAAATGTCAGTACCGTGGCGGTCAGTACCGTGTCAAAAAATAATAAAAATATATTTAATTGTTAATAAATAATATTGACTTTGCTGAAAATTATTCATGTAAATATGAAACAGAAGTTCAGTCAGTAGGTACACTTTGGGGCTAGTAGAGTACAATTTTTCCAAATTACCAGACAATTTTAAGCCTTTTGTAGGCACAATGAAAATATATACGTGGAATAAATGACAACGTAATTGTATTTTATTCAATCTGTTAAGTTGCTTTTATTGCTCTAATAAGAATGTATGCAGACACTTTTCTATGAGAAAAATTTATTATTCTTCAAATGATAAGGTGGGAAAAATAAATAACAGAATGACACAAAAAGCAAAAAAATCAGAGAATTCATCGCAAGAAGTTAAAAAATTGGTAAAAGATAACTGAAACTCTATGACTGTGTAGAAGTTTAAGAATTAAAATTTCTGTGATAAAAACCAAAAAAAAATTTAGTTAAATTAAATTTTGTGAAATGTGTTAGTTTTGAGTTGATTAATGTTTGATATAAATTATAATGTATTATTTGTTATAGATAAGTTACTATGGATTATTGAAATGTTAAATAATCAATAAAAAAGAGTTTTAAAATGTTACAATACAATTTATAAATGAATTTAATAATTTTTCTGAAGATTGTCTACCAAAATTTATTTTATGTCAGTACCGTGACATGGAAATTATAAAATATGATTCTCATTCTCGATATTCTAAAGTTGTAGCAAAATCCTCTCGCACTTTCATTTCTACTATAAAATAGAGTAATAATACGCATGAAAAAACAATAAATGTTTAGTTATAGAATTCAAAAACTTTTAATCAAAAAAGTAACAGTTAGAACGGAATCACCCACATATACAATTTAAAAAAAATTACAAGTAAAAAAAGGGCCAACGTACAACAGGTTCCCCCACTATATATTTTTATTAGAAATAATTTGTCACTTTCCTATGCAAATAAAACTAATTTATTAATATCGGTCTGAGTACGACTCAAATTAAAAACAAACTTGTTAAATCGTCGAAAAATGAAACAAATAGCAAAAAAAAATTTTTTTTAGGATACGTAGCGAAAAAATAAAATTGTAGCTCTTTACTTTTACATTAGGAACTTCGTAAAAAGTATGAGCGTTTAAATTATTCATAATATTTTGATCGAGCACTGTATTTATTGAGTGTCTTCTACTTATATCGATATTTCAACAATTTAAAAATTAAAGGAAGCTACTTCTTTTGTAAAAAAGAAGATCCATAATTTATAATGTGGCTATTATAACGTCATCTAAGCTTCAATTATGTGTACAAGCATGTTAATAACACCGCAATTTACAACGTGTAGTTTAAATTTTTAACATAGGTTATTTATATTTTTTTTTCCATTCGGTAATAACACTAATATCTATAAATTTGTAATTTACATACCGGTTTTGGGCACTGAAAGATTCGTAACGTCAGACATCAGAAGCAAGAACTCACCCACTATACGAACTTGTTAATTGTAGAAAGCAATTAATTATAACAGAAATTCATTACACGTTCATTACTGATAAGTTGTAATTAACTTACCATCAGTTTCGAACGCCGTATTTAGAACGGTCGCATTTGAATGGAATATTAAAATTATCGAGTGATTGAATAATTAATTCCTCTAAAGGTTTTTCGTTCCAACTTTACATAAATACAGTACGGAATTAGTAAATTATTAAATAACTTATTTACAATTCAGGCTTTGAACTCTTTGAAAAATAGAATCCTTTCCTATGACCTAAGAGCACAACAAACTTGTCAAAGAGAAACTATGAAAAGTTACCTGTTCAAAGAGGCGTGCGCCTCTTTGACGACCCTTTCTTCGACTTCCCCGAACATTACGCCCAAATCAAAAATTAAAGCTCCCAAACGGCCCTAACTATCGGGTCGAGACAACTACGAAACCGAAGTTATACTCAATTTGTTTATGCCAAGAATAGATTCTGGTCAACTATGAATGTACCATGTTGGTAACAGACCTTTTGCTATTCGTAGAACTTCGGGTGCTTATCAGTAAAAAAAAGTTCGATTTAGGTTATTATTATTAGTAAAATTGTTACCATTTAAAGAGTTTTGTAAGGATGGAAATAAATGGTAATTTAATGATGCAAGGTCAGGGCTATATGGTAGCTGTGACATCAATTCTCAAGTAAGCTCTCCAATAATTTTTGACTGGTTACTAAAGATGTGTGAGGTTGTCATGGAATAACATAATCCCTCTACGATTAACTAATTCTGGTCGTTTTTCTTTGTTGCTTCCTCTAATTTCATCAGTTGTTGATAGCAAACATTTAAATTGATCGTTTGGTTGCTTGGTAGTAGCTCAAAATGCACAACATCTTTATAATTCCACCAAACTCGTCTTTTGATGCAATTCAGCCTTTGATTGATTTTATTGGTTGGGTTATTTTTGAAAAAAATCTAAGAGGGGGTTATGTCGGGTTCTTCTTATTGCAATATATTTCTAAAAATTTGTTATTTTTAAGGATTTCAAGTATTTAAAATTTCTGGATTTTTAACATACAATTGGCTTAAAAAATTAATAAAATCCTACTTGTAAATTATGAAAAAATCGAATAATAAATCGGTTGCTCTATTTTACAACACAATATCAGTCAAGAATTATTTTTTTCAGGACGGCAACAACATATTTTTGACGTAAAATTGCAGTCAATTATTTTAATTTTTTAATATATCAATCAATTAATACTTAGCCTAACAATTTGTAGCCCGTTAATCCATACATTCACGAAGATTTGTTATAATATGTATGTAATTGGCAGGCAGGATAAAACAGGGGCCGAATTACCGAAAATCTACTGTATAGTGTTATAAAATACTCAAAAAGAAAAAAGTCGAAAGTAAGGGAGCGAAAGTACGCACTATACACACGTGTGCGGAAAGGATCGACGAAACCATACTCTATTCTGACATGAAAAATTGCCGTACAGTGCTCAAAGATCAAACTTCCGTAAAAAAAGTCATCGATTTGTGAAAACTAAAATATCTTTCTTGCCAACCCCGTATAATTCTATACTAAAAGTCTCAGAAATTTAATTTGCAGAAATAAAAAAGCCTGCAGTTAATAGCAGTAAGATTTGCAAAGTTTACTAATTCTTTTTGTTTACGTAAGCTTTGTATTTATTTTAAAAAAGCACCAAAAGAGCATCTCCATAAATTTTTGAAATTTACATTTTTTTAAGCCGATCCAAAAATGTGTTACGATCTGTTAAAGTTTATTATGACCGTGATATACGACGAGACGTAAAAGTTACAAAACTTTCCGACATTTTCCGCTTCACGAAGGACCTTCGAGATTTTTTCTTTAACAAATAGAAGACCCATTAATAACCTCCTAAAACAGGAGCACTGTATTTACGCCACAATAAACTCTACGACTTTATATCACAGTAAAACGTACGAAAATGCATCGTGTCGCCCGAACCACGACTGATGCGGGGTTTACTGTTCATTATTACCTTCTATTATTCCAAAGCCGGGATCAGAATGAAATTAAGATAAAGGACTTCGTAATCAATTAACGCTGCAGAGCTGGTGCAGCCATTGCTTTAGAAAACAAAGATTTATTGTAAACATTCTCCGAGCTAGTTGCAAACTGCGAGGGAAACGTGTTATCCCCCATATTAACTGCACTAACGGCAATAGATATCCGCACACTAAAACTAAATTTAGTCTCTCTATCGCGTCTAATGCAAATATTATGGTAACCCAGGGACGCACTTCTTTCGGCGAGCTGCTCGTAATTACGAAATTTCAGCCGAGAGACGCCAATCTAACTTACAATTCAAAGTTCGTGTAACTCACAAACTATCTGCGCTAGTGTTTATTCCCCGAATGACTGTTCGAAAGTTTTTCCCGTCCCCCTGTTCGGGGGAGCAAAAAAAAGGTGCGGCGAAGACATAATAAATGCGTGCATTCGATTTAGGAAGAGTGGCATGAAAGAGCCAGTTTTAAAAAAGGGATAAATGATATAAAAGGATATAAACAAATAAAAAAATTGGTATAGGTAATCTGTAATTGTTCATTCATTTATGTACGTTCTTTTACAAGAAAAGGGTCTATTTGGGCCATTTTGTTTTTTTGCTCTGGTCGTTATTCGTAGAGCACGACCCGTGCAGAAATTGTGTCAGGGTTGTAATAGGGCCCTTTAAAAATTTCCCTTACACTTTAAGGGACCCTAGAAGGATGGTCACGCTTCGTAAAAGGCCCTTTAATGGTTACTCTAAAAAACCCCTAAAATGATTTCCTTATCATAACCCGACAATGCCCTTTACTGGCTTTAAAAAGGGGATTCACTGAGAAATGTTTTAACGTGGCATCCACAACGTAGCATTTAAGGGCCCCTACCACTGTTAGGGCATCCATAGTAAATTTCTGCACGGGCCACTTTGAGCTCGAATGAGCACACTCGGTTTTAAGCACGATTCACAATAACTAATTGACTGTTTTAGACGGCTAGCATCATACCGTTCCATTTTAGTTAGTGGCCTGCTAAAATATCAACCACAGGCGCCAAAAGAAGTACAACGTCAAAAACACGTGATTTACACGACAATTTCAATTTAAGACGCGAGACGAAATTGGCCATTTTTCCCCATACAAGTGCTCGTTGACATTTCCAATTTTTTTTTAATTTTGAAGAGAAAAACGGGGGGGTCGGGGACGAGCGAGCAGGTAAATTGATGAAAGTTAGATGAAAGCACTCCTGTTTATTGGGGAATTTTAAAATCCTTTATAAGTGAAAGGGTGTGTGCTTTAACTGCTTCGGATTTCTTATAAATTATTAAAACCTTTCAAATCAATCAGGTTTATGATATTGGAATCAAGCATTCGGGCTTTGCTTTGGGCGCTTCCGCCTCGTCCGCCCCCCAATCATTCTTTGAGATGTTTTTTAATAAATTTTATGCTTTCGAAAGTGGATCTCTTTAATTTTAAATTAGAAAGAAATGCTTAAGGATTCTGGAATTTATTTATTACGAAAACATATTTTTGGACGTCCCGGCGCGCTTATTCCTCGACTATTGCTTATTTATACGAGGCACAAAATACGGATGACTAAACGGAATATATGATCTATCTTCCATGAGCCCCGGATTTTATATTTTATAAGGTTTATGCACTGTTCTGTAGCCGTAATTCTATCAAATCTATGACCTGTCGATCGGGATAAAATTTATACAACGGCCGTGCCTTCGCTCCGCGAGGAAAATGTTTGTTTTCGGCCGCGCCGTCAACGCCATCTTCCGACTTTAATTTTAATTTCCTTCGCCAACTTTTCGGGGAGAGTATGACGCCTGAATACGTAATGAAGTCACTATATTTACAATATCTGATTAAGTCAAATCTTGTCTTTCAATTAAGGCTCTTTGAATTGAAAAATTAATTTCGGGAATGCAAGTTTTGAGGACCGAATTTTAATCTGAAGCGGCCCTCGCTGGAGAGACGAGCTTTTGGATTTTTTTGCGTGCGGACTAAAGTTTTATTAGCCACCTTACGAAATATCAGGACCGTAATCAGGTCAAGTACGAGTTTATTAACTCCTTGACATACAATGACGTCTAGGAGACGTCAATCGTTTAGGGTGTCATTGTAGATTTTGACGTCTCTAAGACGTCAAGAACTGTATTCAATTTTATGTTCCGAAAAAGGTTTGTTTTCAACAATAATTTTGTTAAAAGGCACAAAATTGGCGATTTGGGAATTTTGTTATTAAGATAATTCTGTAATATTTAATTGCGAATTGTCCAGAGAGTAAATTAATTCTTGCAAAGTGTGCTTAAAGCCGAGTGTGCGCATTCGAGCTCAAAGTGGCACATTTCCGATCTCGGAAAATGAAGCGCGCCGCTCCGCGTCGCGCTTCATTTGCTTCCTCGCTCGAAAATGTGCCACTTTTCGCTCGAACGCGCACATCTTCGTATTTATTCAATTTGTTTAAATTACTTTTTGGATTTAAAAAGGAAATAGCAATGTATTCAAATAAAACGACATATGCGCAGTAACATATAGTTTGATAACCACTGGTCTAGCTATACACAAGAGCAACATAGCGCGTTGTTATATTTAATTTAGTCGCGCCAAAGAAGTATTACTTCAAACGTGCGTACATAAGTACATGCACCAGTTTTTTTTACATAGAATAAAATTCAGTTTTAAACATTTAGCAAAATTATTAAAGTAAACTCGAAGAATAAATTATTTTAAGTTTTTAGACAACTTAAATTAAATAAATTAATAACTTGGAAAATTTTTAAAATATATTTAAGAACTTTAGAAATTTTTAATTATCAATTTTTTTTGTATAACACAAATTGAATAAAACAAAACTTTATTCGGTAAATTTACAAGGAAATTTTGATGAAAAAATTATTATGTATTTTCAGAAAACTCAAATAGAGTAAATACAGAATTTGTGGTTTCTCTCAAAAAACTTTGAAGATCATTAATTTACGCAAATAAAATTAATATTGGAGAAAACTCAATAAATAAATTATCTTAATTGTTCAGAAATATTAAATTTATAAAATTAAATACAATCAAACCTCGATAGGTCGAAGTTAAAAAGGAACTAAAAATAATTCGCGTTATCAAAAAATTCGAGCTATCGATATAAAAATATTTTTTAGTTTATGTTTTTAAAATTTACTTATTGTTTTTCTTTTTCTTAATAATTTCCTAGTGATTTCTTGCTAAAACCTAAATCTTGTGCCTTGAACAAGTTGTAATTAGGCTTCATTTATGGAATAATTCAATTTTTAAATATAAAAAATATTTATATGTTATATATTATATGCATCAAAATTTTAGAATGACTTAGGTGGGAAATGTTAAAAAAAGATTAGGAAACACTGCTCTACATATTTCAAAATATCTTAAAACTATTAATTATTTATTTTATGTTATTTGTGTATGCTCATAACGGTTAAGTTGAGCCAAATTAATAGTTTTTTTCGGACTCATCAAATTGGGTTTTTTTTGTATGTCAAGAGGTTAATTTTAAAAAATGCTCAATTTTTTATATTGTCTTGTAGTAAGATATCATGAAAACTAAATTTTTTTCTTAGCTACCGTTTTAAAACCAGCTTTGTGGATTTTTTTTACTAATGAACAAAGCATGTAGTATTTACCAACTAAAATATCAGGCCCGTATTTATACCAGTTTAGGTACTACGATTTTTTTAAATTTATTATGATAATAAATAAGAGACAATAAAGCGTCAAAGTATTTTAGCTTTAAAAATCGGCCCGTAAGTTTTGATACTAATAAATAAATGACATATTATTCATTTACTAAAATACCAGAGCCGTATTTGTACCAAATAAAATATTACAATTTTTTCAAACAAAAATTATAATAATTAAAAAACAACAATTTTTTTAATATAAAATTTTGTGCTACAAAACGAACCCAAAATTTCAACCTTTAATTACTCAAAAAATTAACATTGCGCCCTATGCCGATTTTACACCTATCTTATGGAACAAAGTCTCGTGATTCCGAATTCGGGTCGTTTGTAATGATCGGATCGAACATGAGGGCGCTACAATCGATTCTATGTGTTGAGGTGTATTTTTTTACATTTATTTCGTTTTTTCAAAAATTTTGGGGTTTGAAGGTGGGGAGCAAGGAACGCGTTTGCCTTCAGGGGCGCTTGTTGTACAGAACACTCGAACGTTCTAGTGCGTGCCCGTTACAACATTCATTTGTAAACTTTGATTCGGATAATCGACGTCCCACTGTACCTAACAAGTCTGTTTTTACTCAAACTATCTAATCTGCGAAACTATTAAACTTAGAAACTTAGCTAAATGAGAAAAGTTCGCCAACTTAAGATTTAGTATCTTAATTTCAAGTGTGCATTAAACGTTATCAATATTTAACGATGCACCTCTGCACGTTCGGCATAATAAAATTTTTCCGAACAGCCGAACGCGGTTTTTTGCCCGTCATTAAATATACATCTGGAATTTTGGATCTGTCGTTTGAAATTTTTATATTTCGAGACGTGGAGTTTGTGTATTTATAAGGAGGGCAATAATTCCGATCGTGAGTGACAAGGGTTATTTAAAATTTACACGCTAGTCGAATTGTCTTTCACGGTTGAAACAGGTCGCATCATTTTCCTCCGAGAGTATCTCTCCACCGAAAGGCGCGTTTTTGCGAGGGCAAAGCAACACGAAAATAAACGTCTCGTTCGGCTTGCCTTGGTACACATCGGCTGCTGCATTTGAGATGTTCATACGCGAATAAATAGAAAATGGCTCGCCGATACGTTATCGGTCGTTTCTAGTGCAGATGTATGTAGGTACATTATTTTCTTTCGCTTCGATTCCGATGCGAAGAGACGCTCCTCGGGATCCGGGTCGTCCTCTAAACTTTGCAGATAAATCCTTTCTCTTTTCTCGATGTATTTCTTAAGTTTCTTTAGAAGATTTATTCGAAAGTATTTGTTTGAAAATGCAAACTCGGAATCCAGATGCTTTTCCCTTTTGCTCTTCCTAAATCGAATGCACGCATTTATTATGTCTTCGCCGCACCTTTTTTTTGGTTTTCGCGCCCCCGGAAGAGGGGGTGACGGACGGGGAAAAACTTTCGAACAGTCATTCGGGGAATAAATAGGGGGAAAGTGGCATGAAAGAGCCATTATCATTTACGTGGTAGTCTTCGAACGAATCGTGGATGTACAGTGGAACCTCGATAAGTCGAAGTCGAAGGAAACTAAAAATAATTCGAGTTATCGAAAAAAGTCGAGTTAAATACTTTTCTATGTATATGTCATATCTATATTTACCATCTTTTATACAAAATAACAAAAAATTTGTAAACAATTATTAACATTATTTATTGTTATTAAGTATTTAGGTAATATAGTTAATTACATCTATTTAAACTATTTAACTTTATTAACCTTAAAACTAGTAGCCCACCAAGTTTTTCGTTAAATCACTTATTGAAAATGATGTAAAAACTTATAGTGCACTTTGAATTAGTCGAAAAAAATAATTAAATTATTTTACAATTTTCGTCTTGATAAATGCCGTAAAAGTTGTTTTTAATGTAATGATTACTTTTTTGATCCTAAACATTCGTACGAACTCTGTTCAGATAACAACCCAACACTTCTAATAACGCATCAATGGAGATATTTGACGATATGCAATTGGAAACACTGCCTTGCGCCATAACCTCAAATCAAGCTATCTAGGACTGCTCCGCGAAACGAAAACGCCGCTGGGAAAAGCGTGTCAATAGGGGCGGAGAGTACTTTGAAGAGGACAAGGACCAATAAATAATTTGTACAATTAATAATAAAGTTAAAAAAAATAACGTTGGGTTACTTTTTGATCACACCTCGTATATTAAAAAACGACAATGAAAAACTGCTATTTTGCTTAATACGTTCTCAATTAGTGGGGCTCTATAGAGGTATCTTTTGTCGCTGCCCCCAAAGATTTTCTCAGCAACAAACTTGAGAAAAAAATCATAACCATTTAATTTGGTTGAAATACGGTCCTGGCGGTACAAATTCACCTGCAAAATTAGCCGTGTGGCGCAGAACCGTCCAAACTTATGATTAAATTAAAAATTCTGGGAACAATATCGGGAATATCAGAAATTCTTCGCGGGAGCTGGCCGGGATGGAAGAAGATCCCGAAGGAACGCAATTCATCTACAAGTTATTAACAGTATATCTCGAGGATGTGTGTATACGAGGGTAATATCGCGAACCATTTTATCAGTGGAAGGAAATATAATAACTGCAGGTTATAATAACGACACTCCACAAAGTTTAGCACATCCTCCGCCTCGCCTTTTTTTCTTTTAAGGAGCGCGTCGTTATCTCGGCTCGCAAAATTCCTGGAGCCATTCCCGAACTACAGGTCCCATTTCGCATTGATTAAAACATAAAGCCCTGTTGAAAATTAAATTACACACGGTAACGAGATGCTCTTACATCCCACCGCACACGGCTCTAAGCTCGCGAACGGCCGGAAATGCGTCGGATGAGCTTTTGCCGGGAGATTCCCTAATAAAAATTTTCGCGATTCGTTTCTATTAAACGTCTTTTCCAAGATGCCCTTTCTGCCTTTCGTGCGCGCATTAAGCGTCCTCGTTTCGCCCGCCGCTCGCGCCCTCCGCCTTTCGCCAATTTTGCAAAGGCAAAACAAGATGAGCTCGTGAAACTTTTATGGGCGCAAGTAAAATCGCTTGTAGCCGCTTTCGACAAGAAAAAAAAGTAAGTGGCGTACGCACGCCGCCCCGAAATCGAGACGTCCGGGGGCCGATCGGGCGGAACGAGTGTCACGTTCGCAGGTCTTCATGTTAAATATTTTACGTGTGTCGAAATCTCTTTTTTTTCGGCCGTAAAATCGAACAGGCCCACTAGCGTAGACTGCGTATTTTTTTATAAATCCATTTCGTCTATTTTTAAACTTCAATTCTGTTTCGAATATTATTTTTAGTTTAAATGGGGTTGCGTGCGGTTTTTTTTGCGTTCGAAATTGGGTGGGCTTTCTGGTTCGGTGAAAGGTAGTTTGATGTTTTTATCAACTTTTTTTTTTTGGTTCGAATAAAATGTTTGGGCTTTGCGTGGGCGGCGTATTGTATCATTGTTAATTAAATGAATGGGATTCTCTTATTTAAATAAATATGTACGGGTTTCCTCTTAATCATAAACAAATTCGGAAGTAATAAATGGCATTTATTTAGACAAATATATGAAATAACTAGCGTGTTTGTGTATCATTGTAATTAATTTGGAATATAAACAGGATTGCGTATTTCAATGAGAAATACGGTTTTCGATGTTTGCGCAAAGTTTTGGTTGGCAGAATTTAAAATTTACAGGTGATGTACAAAATTTGGGGAAGTTTTAATGTCCCAAAAAATTCTATTTAATTATCTTTATTTGTTTTTAATGAATTAACTTAATTTTTTTTGATATAAGGAGCAGCTCGCCAAAAATTATTTGATTTAGAAATATAATAACCGCATTTAAAAGGCCTGTAATCGAAAGCAAATTTAAAACTGAACGTAATGTAAAGAAATAATCATATCGAACACAAGACACCTGTTTATCTATCGAAAATCGCCTCGACACATAAACACAAATCGTTCAGCGTATTTTTCCCATGGCATTTCGATATTTTGCTACAATTCGTTCGGCGTTAAAACAATTCATAATTAAAAAAATAATTAGGCTCGTTACAGTCATACGAAATGCTGCACCAAAATGAATTCTAATTTTTTCTAAATCTTCTCGATCACTATTTTAGTATTTTCGATTAGATATTATTCGTTTTTAATAGATGAATCAATTAACACTAGAACCGCAAAATCGGTCATTTTGACCGTTTCGCAATTTTATCGTCTTGTTACTTTTTATTAGTTGATAATTACTGTCCTATAATTGTTTTTCTTTTTAAATTGAATTTTTTCTCTTTTAATAGGAGACACATACTTTTTTCTGTTCGGTTATTCATTTGATCGGTTCTATCGATAATTATTATTTATAGCAGCAGAGCAATGCTTTATTATATAGAAAAAAGAAACCGGAAACAGTGCCTCATTATAACGAAAACTAAATAAAAGAAGACTTTTTGATCAAATGGCCAAATAATATTTATCAAAATTGGTTTAGTAGTTTAGGCGTGAAAAGGTAACAGACAGACGGACAGACGGACAGACAGACAGAGTTACTTTTGCTTTTATAATATTGGTTTGGATAATTAAATTTTTTTTAGAAAATAAATTAAGTATTCGTGCTTAAAGTGGAGAGTGCACATTCGAGCTCAAAGTGGCACATTCCGATCTTGGGAAAATATGAATTTTATGTTCAAGAAAGTTCAAGAAGTGAGCGAAAAGATATGAGAATTTGGTAGGTGCGAGTGAAAGAAAACGATTAAATAATTTAATTAATTTTTTGAATAAGTTATTAGCCTAATTTTGTGAATGATGCTTAAAATTGAGTGTGCACATTCGAGCTCAAAGTGGCACATTCCGATCTCGGGAAAATGAAGCGCGCCGCTCCGCGTCGCGCTTCATTTGCCTCCCTCGCTCGGAAATGTGCCACTTTTCGCTTGAATGCGCACATCCTCTTATTTATTAGATTTTTACATGAATCTTTTTTTTTCAAATCAAACAAATAAATTTCAATCGATTTTGATTTTATATTTGGCGAAAGTTATGGCATTTATTATTTTTAAAAACTGTTCAAAAGCATTAAATGTGTTGCAATAAATATTTAATTGTTAAAAGACCAATTTTTCTTAAAGGTCTAATTGACCGGTAACCGCGGTTGTAGTAAGTTCAAAATTGCCGCGGTTCTAGTGTTAATCAGTCATTCACTGGGCTATACCTCGGTCATTATTAATAGGAAAAGGTCATTTACTGGACTCCTCATGTTATACTCTTTGTAGTTCACTTTACAAAGTTTATGACCAAATTGCAATAATGTTTTCATTAATTTATAAACAAAAATATTATTGCGTTTCAACAGTATTATTTAATTTAGTATATGTTAATTTATTTACTATTTTTTATATCAAAAATAGCTCTCGATCCAAGATATCGGTCATTCGTTGGGCGTTTTACCCTAGTTTCGATTAGAAATGATTAAAAGATTTGCACTAATTATTTAACAACTAAAAAGACATTTGTTTTCTTAATTTTAAAGCATCCCTAAAAATCTACCAAGTAAAACTTTATTCCCCAAGTCCATTAAATTATTTAGAAAAAAAATCTAAAACAAGTTAGAAGCCGTCTGTCTCAACGAAACGCAATTAAACTAGAAGTAAAGCCAAAATTATAAAGGTTTCAAACCCAAAATCGAAAACCAAAAAAAAAGCCGATATTCTTTCCGGAACGAAAACCGGAACCGAACCGATAAATTATTTCGGTATTTTTCCATATGATTGTATACATTGTATTGCTATACCTACACTTAATTGATTATCAATATTTTAAATAAACGGTTATTTATTCATAAAGTAAAAGAAAGAATAAAATATTAATCGTTCGGAACTGAACCGAAAACCGAAAAAACCCCTACATTTGGCGGAACGAAACCCGGAACAAAACCGATATAGATTTTTTTAAAACAAACCGGAACGATAAAAATAACGCTTCGAAGCCCCGAAAATTATTATTTATCTATAAATTATTTAGAAAAAAATTCTAAAACACCGAATCAAATCGATATTCTTTTATTTCAAACTTAAAAACCGAAATTACGTTCGTACGAACCCGATAACACGATTTTGACAAGACGACAAGACGCGGAGCCGTTCAAAAGGGCATTCGACGCAAATTTACAACGTCCTTAATGTATTAAACAACCAACTCCCCAGCGACTTAAGATCTATTAGTCTATTAACCTATATCGTAAACATTAATAAACAGAATGGTGACCTATGCTGGCACTCTCTGCACACCCACGCGCCACCCCCATTACGATATTAATATTAATAACGACACAAGGAATAACTTAGTTCGATTCGGCCGTACGATGTCTCCCATTTATTAAAATTCGAACGCGACGAAGCGAAAAAGTTCGCGGCAAGATGCCTTCGGCAAAAATAGGTAGCAGGCGCACGGCGACGGTTTAAATTGCAATACCCCTATAATTCACCCCCGAAATACAAATCCTTATGCTCAAGTACTTATGTTAAGCCTACAAGGCTGAATAAACACACAAGTTCGGGGATATCAAGGAATAAGCTTCTATTGTACGGCGTAGATGTCACTATTCGAATCGTTACAGCCGCAGCAATAAATTTCGCCATTATGTGACGAACAAGTAGCGAAACTAAGACACGAAAATTATGCCTTCTCTATCACACCCCCGTCTTATCGGGGACTTTGAAGTCGATGAGATGTGACAATAAATAGATAACGGGGATGACTAACTATAAACTCCGTTTCTGGATCGGCGTGTTTAGATAGACGGGAATATATATATCTATATATATATATATATCTAAGATTGATTAATAGCTTTAAGCGAACCTAAACAGGCTCATATATAATGGTAATGAGAAATAGTTACTTAACTTACCAATAAGATGTTGATGAATCCGCGCGTTCGAGCACCCAAGCTTTAATCTTTCGATGAATCTCTGTGTTCATCAGCAATTCGGGCTTACCTGCAACAAAAGCACTAAATTAGCGATACGCCACTGTATTATGAGCGCGACGGGCTTACGTCGGGCTTTCCTGAACGATATCGAGACATTGGATTAATTTGTATGGGGCTCAGCCCTCCGCGCCGCACATAATTCGATATTAAAAGGCTTGTCGCTTTCGATGCCAAAAAAAAATTAGTTATTTTTCTTAGGCGTCACTACAATCAATATGTCGTGTAAAAATTAATATAAATAAAGTGGACGTCGCTTAACGAGAGATTACAATAACCGACTAATAACAACAAGAAACAAGACACCAGACAAGAAACTAAAACTTACGTTTGGAAAGATTCGAACGCGTTTTTCTCTCAGACTTAACATTGGGCATTGATGATTTTTTTAGCCAATCTTACGCTCCGATAAACGGGCTTTCAGAATTTAAAAAGCTCTTAAAGATACGTTCACAAATAACCGAGCTACGATTTTTCAAAGTGAAAATTTAGAAAAATTAATTGCAAGTCAACTTTTCGAGCCCGTTTTTCTCAAAAATTTTAAATAGCATGCCTATGGTTTCTTAAGCCTATCTGAAGCCAAAAAAGCTGCCAAATCCGAATCTTTATAGTTTTTAAAGATCCGTCCACAAATAACGGCGCTAGAATTTTTTTAAAGTCAAATTTTGTGCAAAAGTAGACCTAAAATTGCAATTTTGTAATTACTCAAAAAATTTACGTTGCGCCCTATACTTATTTTACATGTATCTTATGTAGAAAAGTTCCAGAATTACGAATCTGTCTCGCTTGTGATGATTGCATCGAAAATAAGGGCGCTACGATTTTTTTTGTGAATCAAGGTATATTTTTTGTGATTTATTTAGTTTTTTCGAAAATTTTTATTTTAGAGCGAGAGCGCTAGAAAATGACACCGGCTATAGTCGCCAGGGGTACGTAGGAACATCCCTTGCAATATAAAACAATTCTATTTTTTTCATTTTTGGCCAAAAAACATGGGTTAAAATCCATGTTTTTTCAAAAAGAAAAACGGTTTTTTCAAAGCTTCGAAATAGCACGCCTGTGGTTTCTTAGGCTTGTCCAAAACCAAAAAAGCTGCCGAATCCGAATCTGAAGAGTTTTTGAAGATCCGTCCACAAATAACGGCGCTAGAAGTTTTTTAAAGTCTAATTTTATGCAAAAAAGGGGTCCTAAAATTGCAATTTTTAATTACTCGAAAAATTAACATTGCGCCCTATGCCAATTTGGCACGTGTCTTATGGAAAAAAGTCTCAAGATTTTGAATCCGTGGCGTTTTTAACGATCAGATCGAAATTGATAGCGCTACAATTGTTTTAGTGGGCCGAAGTGTATTTTTTCGAAAATTTTGGAGGTTGAAGAAAAAGCACGAAAGAATGGCTTTCTTAGATGGCCAACTTCAACTGCGGACTTTTTGTTAGCTGTGCGCGCCCGACTTCCGTCGCCCGCTAAAATTTGACCCTCCACGCGCCCAGAGAAGTACAACTTCAAAAATACACCGTTCGCCGCCCACAAAATGTAAACATCATTTTATAATTTTATACTTTGTGCGGCTTTTAATTGCATTCATTGCTTTTATAAATTCGGTGTAAAATAGCCATGGGGAAACATCTGTCATTGTATTTAATCCATTATTTTTACGTGGCCGATTAAATTTTACAACAAATCAATTCGATTCGAATAACGCCGTTAATGAATAGCATAAATTATTAAATCGTTCCATTTTTGATTGGCCGCGTCTCGTTATTTTTATTTTCGTTTTGGCTGGGTCCGTGTTTTTTTTTTAAAAATTGTTGTTTTTCCGTCGCTCCTAAAGCGCTCGGTTTACCGATACACAACAAATCCCATTTAACTTTGTTTAATGAAAAACATTTTTTTTTTTTTATTTTTGATAACCGCATCGCCAAACCGAAACGTAGGACTTTGTTGTGAAGAATTTAATTCGCGTTCGCGTTTAAATTTGCAGCGAGCAATTTAAATTTAGTTTGCCTTCATTGAAAATGGAACTTAACGTGCGTTTGCGGGGGCGAAAAAAAAACGGATCTTTCGAAAAACGAATTGTTTTGTTATGCAAAAATCGTTAAACGGTTTATTAATTTGGCGTTTTTTGTTTGTGTGTGGGGAGGGGGGGGGAGATTTATTGTTCCGTGGTTGCTTTTTTGAGGTGTCGCGAAGTAGCAATAAGAAGGTTGGTTGAGTGTTGTTACCGTTTTAATGAAGTTGTACTTCTTTTGGCGCGTTGAAAGTAAAATTCTAACATGCACAGCCGTTGAAACTTCTACAATATAAAGTTAGCCTTCTAAGAAAGCGAATTAATTAATGTGAATCGTGCTTAAAACCGAGTGTGCACATTCGAGCTCAAAGTGGCACATTCGATCTCGGGAAAATGAAGCGCGCCGCTCCGCGTCGCGCTTCATTTGCCTCCCTCGCTCGGAAATGTGCCACTTTTCGCTCGAATGCGCACATCTTCGTGTTAATTGGGTTTGACTACATTATTACAGTCGAATCTTGATAAGGCGATATCGAAGGGACAGCAAAAATAATTTGAGTTATCAAAAATTCGTGTTACCAAAGAAGTTCAGTTATATACTTCCGTATATATATATATATATATATATATATATAGGTATATCATTCATTTTTTATAGAAAATAACCAACATTGATGTACAATCATTAACATTATTTATTTTTATTAAGACCCTAAAAACTATAGTTATTTACATATTATTTAGTTAACTTGAAAGTAATCTAAAATTGTCTTTTGCTTCATTGCTCCAAAATGTTACGTTTCTACAAATTTTTCCAATGATCTTACCGATAATAATATATATGTAGGAACAACTTCTTGAGCACATACGAATAGAAAAATAGTATCTATTGCATTTTGGCGCATTTTGACCGTTTATTTTTTATTGCTTTCTTTAATTTTGTCGGTTGTTGGAAGCAAGGTCTTTTTTAATGCAATTTTGTTTTTGATATGGCTAATTACGCTTGGACCATGATTATTTTCAATTAATGTGAATGTAGACAAGCTCTTTTTCATCACCAGTGATGATTCGCTTTCAAAAAGGATTGATTTCGTTATATTTGCAATGCATATCACAAATATTCATTCGTGGCCGATTTTGCTCAATTTTTTTTTTTGAAAGAAGGCCAAAGGACTAATTTAGGTGTTTACCAAAAAAGACGGCCCTGTGATTGCCCAGTTCTTCGAAAAAAAATAGCAAAATCAGGCATTTTTACTTAATGCAAAATATATGCGTTTTTAAAGGGCTCGAAGAAAAGAAATCGTAACTCGGGAATTCCTGCTCGGATTTTGATGATTTTTTTTTAAACGAAAGCCAAAAGAACGTACTCTGCGCCTATAAAAAAAAATTAATTTTTTGTGGTGACTCGACGGGGGTTTTCTCATCGGGAGTGCCCCTTTGAAATTCAGGGGCGGCCAGATAAATACTTAGGGCATTTTCAAAGTAATTTACAGTCGGGTATTGTGTTAAATAATGTGAAATTTCAATATATACAGTCAAACCTCGATAAGTCAAAGTCGAAGGGACAGCAATAATAATTCCTTTTCCTTTTGAGCCCACGTTCCACTTCTTTTATAAGATTAATTTTCTCCTTTATGGTTAAACTTTTTTAATTTTCGTTTACACTCCATGTTAATACGTAAATAATTTTAGAAAAAGTATTAAACTTTTTTAGATTTTCTGTTATACTCTGTTACAAACTATAAAGAACGTAAAACACATTTGTTAGTCTTCGTAGTCGACGAATAACTAGCAAATTAAAAACTAAAATGCAAAAATAGTTTCTTTTTTTGTAAAATAAACGGTAAAACCATCTCAAAAATTTATAACTGTTCATAAGGCATTTAAACATAAATTAGTTTTTAAATCCAATTGAAGTGCCGCCGTCAAAACATTCTTGTAGTATAAACCTTTTATTCGTAGTTAACAATAGAGCTTTTAAAGCATCACTAACATCAAACCAAGCCGTCGTTAATCCTCTCTCAGGTAGAGAAATTTTTAGAAAAGTTGTAAAATTTCACTTCGACTCATCGACCTATTTACTAATGGAAACTAGAATTTAATGAATTGTAAAACGCTTCGACTAATGAAATAATTCGATTTATTAAATTTCGAGTTATTGACATAAAAATATTAACGTTGAGATAGGCAAGTCCTAGGAAAACTGGTTCGAGTTCGAGCTATCAAAAATTCGGCCTATCGGCGTTCAACTTATGGAAGTTCGACTGTACTTTCAAAATCAACTTTCTAGGTTAAACTCAAAATACAGCTGTATTTCACTGACTTACAATATCCGAGCCATAAAATCGATAAAACTTTCGTTGACGCGCATAAATTCAAAATTGTTTCATCCTGGCGTACAAGTACCTATATTTTTCTGAATCATATATAGGAAAACCCGTTGTACCTCGGTCCCTTAGTACCCAGCGTAACTATCGAACGAGACGATACAACCCCAACAAACAGAAAAACTCAATATTCATCAAATTCGTCAAATCAAAGGCGCCTCAAAGCGTCGCCTTTCACCAGCGGCTTATTAAATTGTTTGACGTGTAATCAACAAAGGTTAAATAGTGTTAGAATAGGTAATAATTAGAGTCGGCATATGGATACGAGAGAACCCCGTAATTTACAACTCAAAGGCATTTTAAAATTCTAATGTGTCAAAAGCCGAGCCGGCCGACGAATTGTATCGCACAAAGGCCGAACAAGATTAAAAACCGGCTAACTTGTGTAAACTTTTATGGCGCTCTCGCCCTCCCCCGCATCACAAAGAACGCCGTTCGAAACCACCGCCGCCGCCGCCGCCGAAAAAAACCCCTCTTATTAAATCCATCTTTGCGAAATCAATTTCGCCTCCCATAAAACGGCAAGGAGCGACTTAGAGGAAAAGCTCTCCTAATTATTTCATAAAAAAGAAAGCGATTAAAATGCAAGACGGCGCGCACCTCCCCATCAAATATCCATAATGCAAACTTAAAAGAGGGTTTTTTCCCGAAGTTAACAAGCCGGCTCCGAAAAAATAATCCCCGAAAAACAATTAAAAAACGCGGCGTGACAGCGTTTTCAATTTTGTTAACGTTTTTTTTTTGGCGGGGTCGGGAAGAGACGAAAACACAATCGTTCTCTCCCTTCCCCTCGTTAGTTTTGCATCGGTTCCCGTCACTTTGGGTAACTTCTCGTGGGGTTTCCCCTCGTATCTATGTAGATCGCCCGGGTTGCCCGTGGTAACCGCACGTCTCGGGTCCTCTGGGTGTACGAGAGTCTGCTTCTTAAGAGTAGCGACGTGGAGAACGGCGAAAAAGGACAATTTACAATCCTGCGGTATACGTTCGGAAAATGACAATGGAGACGTTCAGAGAAGCATGCGTATTCCGCTGTCAATCCCTTTTCAATGGGCCGCCTCCCCGATTTATTTATCGCCCCCGAAGAATTTACCTGCGAAGCTAACCTCTCCGATCGCTTCTCATAAAATCGTGTGACAGCTTGATTTTTGGCTTTCTGGCGCGACGCGGCCGGAATAAAAAAATAAATAGGTACAATGGGGCGCGCTGCTGTTCGATAAACGCAAGTCGTGGGGTTGGCTCTGTGCAGCGTTCGATTTGGCATAAAATGAACTGTAAGTGGCGTGTGTATGTGCGCGTTTCGCGAAAGTTAGAAGTTGTGTAAAATGTATTACTCGAAAACTAATCCTATAAAACACAGCTGTTGCCCTAAATCGATGCACTTTATTGTGTCTAATATTCAGTTATTTTGTAAAATGGGGTTCTTCGTTCCGATTTCGTTTTGGCAAAAATATAAATGGAAGGTTTTTCATAAGCGAAAGACAAACAGTTTTTCTTTTTCTGTTTCTAACGTTATTGCTTTTTTTTTTGAAAGCGCAGTTATTACATTTTTTTTTCTGTTTATACTAAATATTAAATGCGGTCTATTTTATGAAATAACGCGATGGTAACTTTGTGTGCGGTGTTGAATTTGGAAGCGCTTGTCCAAAGCAAATGCATGATTATTTTTTTCGGTTTATAGTAATTAACAATAAACAATTATATAGCATAAAACCGGCCGATTTACCAAATTTTAAAAATTTATATGTTCCACTTTAAAATTTAGCAAATGGAATACGAAAAAATTTTTCCCGCTTTGATAGCTATCCGGGAATTTTTTTATTATTTTTTTCGTTTATCGTAATTAACAATATACAATTATATAGCATAAAACCAGCCGATTTAGCAAATTTCGAAAATCACAAATTTTTGATTTAAAAACTTAGGAAATAGTGGAATGCCGTAAGAAGTAAAAATGGCAAAAGCTTTGAACCTTTAAATGAATTTTAGTAAAACCTTTTTGATTGCATTGCTAACAGGTGAAATAAAAAAGTTAAAAAATAAAAATAGGGCGTTCTCGATTACAACAATTTATAACAACAATTTAATGAAGAATGACAGGGATATGAAAAAAAAATTGTATACAGTAAAGATCTCAATTTTATACACAATAAATGCTATTTGTATAGTAACATTAATGTTAATTTATAATTACAGTCGAATCTCGATAAGTCGAAATCGAAGGGAAAATAAAAATAATTCAAGTTATCAAAAAAGTCGTGTTTAATACTTTTTTGTGTATAGTATAACGTCCAGTAAATTTAATTTTTAAAATTGCGAAAATAACGTTTGAACGACTGCAATAAATTTCACAGTGGTGCACCAAAATGCAAAACACCTTGTATATAAATTTTTTATGATCTCTAAACAAAAGCCCAATAATTTGCTTTAATTTTACAAAGTAAGCGTCAATTCCAAATTAATTACGTTCAAACGCAAATTCCATTATAAAGGGTGTTTCAAACTAAAGCAGAAAATATTAAGATTTTCAAAAATTGCCAAAAACGATCGTTACGAGGCTTCGTAATTATTTATAAGAGATTATTATTACAAACCGATAAACACGTGTGCCTATTTAAAAACTCAAATGCACGATTCCGGAATGCGCGATAACGTTAACTTGCAAATAACCGAAAGCGATACGTTGAACAAAGGAAAATTAATTTTGGGCCTTGCAACTAACATTTTGGAAAGCCATTACGACCAAAAAACCCGAGATTTTTGAGAAAGGCGGCGTAAAGATTTTTAAAGTAATATTTGTGACATAACAAAAACGCAAAACATAGAACATTTAAAAATAAGCTTACAATTCAGATTTATATACAGGGTGTACTTCGGAGAATTCCAAAACCCTTTGGTAAACACTATTTTGTTCTACACAAACACTAATTAGTCAAAATCAACATTTTCTAGAACGTTCTTAACACTTCAACCCGCGATTCACAACTGGCGTGCGGGGGGGAAAGATGTATGCAGTTTGCAACATTATCCGTTTATTTCAATTTTGGTATATGTTAAATACGATTAAGAAACTTTCTAAAAACGGCCGTACCGATGTTTTATAATTATTTATAAGTTTGTACGCACCAAAAATAAATAATGTAACTAATTTAAATCAACTCGTGCGAGCTATCTACGGTACACGTACTAGTTTTAATTAATTTATGATTTCAAATAAATAATACAATTAAACAAATATTTGCATTTTTAATTTTTAAGTAACGTATTAAAATCGTTTAAAAAAATTGTTTTAACGACCGATACAATTTAAATTTTCTAATTATTCTTTGAAGCACATATGTTACATTCAAAGCACGTTGTATTCAAACTGCCTATGTATAAGTTATGGAAAAGTTAGGTAAAGTAAAGAGGCGGAATGTATGTATTGATTTTTCACGAAGCCGTTCACGAAGCACTTCGTATTGCAGCTTCGTGTAAGTTAAGGCACATTTGCGCAGTAAAGGGGCGGAGTTTATGTATTGATTTTTCACAAAGCTTACAAACTATTGATTTTTAGATATGCCAAACAGGTAGTGACATCGCCAAAAATTTCCAGTGCTTACGTTATGTTTAAGGCCACTGACCTGTGCGTTGCTCATAAATAAACCTGCATTCGCCGCTAGCTGCCACGCAAAACGGCACAAATTAGTGTTTTAACTGTGTTCAATTAGTGTTTTAATTGGTCACGAGTGCGAAAGAGTGTCGGAATCGGTTTAGAATAAAAGTTCGCACAAAGTCCCAAATTCGAGACGGTCGCCGGAGCGCCGCCATTCGGCCCACCACTGCGCAAGGGTGCCTTAATGCGATCGCAGCATCGGCTTTCGGGCTTCTAGCCAAGAGAAAGATTCAGTTTGCGCTACGTCTATTTTGCGTGGGTCAAACGATCGAGCAAGGTAAAAATCAGTCCTTTAGCATTTTTGTATTTAATGTTAAAAATATATTCCAAAAGGTTTATAAAGATCCATTCAAAGGCCCTGGATTCGAGGTATAAACCTTACGGCACTCCACTAAAATCCAATATGAAAAAAATTATTTCCTGCTTTGATGGTTATTCCAGAATTTTTTTATTATTTTTTCGGTTTATTGTTATTAACAATAAACAATTATAGAGCATAAAAACGGCCGATTTGCCAAATTTTGAAAAATTTATATATTCCACTATAAAATTTAGCAAATGCAATAATAAAAAAAATATTTCCCGCTTTGATAGCTATCCGGGGATTTTTAATTATTTTTTTGGTTTATCGTAATTAACATTAAACAATTATATAGAATAAAACCGACCAATTTAGCAAATTTCGAAAATCACAAATTTTGGACTTAAAAACTATGCAAATCCAATACACAAAAAATTATTTCCTGCTTTGATAACTATCCCAAAAATTTTTTATTATTTTTTCGGTTTATAGTAATTAACAATAAACATTTATATATCATAAAAACAGCCGATTGGGCTAATTTTGAAAGATTCATATATTTCACTTTAAAATTTAGTAAATACAATACGAAAAAAATTATTTCCTGCTTTGATAACTATTCCAGAATTTTTTTATTATTTTTTTTGTTTATAATATTCAACAATAAACAATTATATAGCATAAAAACGGCCGGTTTGCCAAATTTTGAAAAATTTGGGTATTCCACTTTAAAATTTAGCAAATGCAATACGAAAAAAATTATTTCCTGCTTTGATAACAAGTTTTTCACAAATCGCCGAGACCCTTATCGGCTCAAATTTCATCCTCTTTCCAAGAACGAAAACCCCATTCTCATCAAATCCCTCATCCTCAAATAATTATCAATTCGAACTGCGCCCATGCAAGCCCAATAAAACATTCTTGTTCCTTCCAATTTAAATATTCGATTTAAAATCGGCCTGTCGATATTTCGCTTCCTAATCAACATATTTCGAATAACAATTATTATTCAAATCTAATTAAAACAATATTTAAAAGTGAAATGACAAAAAAATAAGCAAAAGTTTAATTAGCATAAATCCGACGGCCCGCACACACCACATCTCCAAGGAGAAAAAATAATTTATGAGTTTAATTAAAAATATTTACAATTCAAATTTTCAATTTCTAAAATATCAAAAAAAGAAAAACTTTAATTAGAAAAAAAAAGCGAGAAGGCGGAGGCGGAGAGGCCCGAAAGAATTTTTTCCGGCGTTATTTCCGATGGAGCATTAAATTTGTTATAAATTCCATTAATAATTGAGGCGGGGAATTAACTAAATATCGTTTCAACTTTAATGCGCGCCCTGTAAACATATTTTAATAACATCAATAATAGAGACAACCCTCAAAATAATCCTTGTAAATATTCAGAAGCTTACGCCGTAACAAGTACGCAGCTATAAGGATACGGAAGCCCGTTTTCTAAGAAGCTCCTGAATTTTTAACGCAAAATGTTAGTGTTTGCTGACAAAGAGTATCAAAAAGCTTTTAAATTATTTTTTATGTTTCTTCGAGGGAAGCACGCGATGCTCCCGATGCTCCCGATGCCTCGATATTTCTTTTTTCCGCATCAAATTTTTAAGGCGTAATTTTAATTTTTTTATTGTTCAAAATTAACTGCGGGCGAAAGGATTAAGCCGGAGGAAATAGTAAAAATGTTTTAATAAGCTTCGTACAATTTTTTTTTTATTTTTGTAGTTTAAAAAATTTTGGGACCGGTTTTTTTACATTTTTGTTAAAAGGCACAAAATTGGCGATTTGGGAATTTTGTTATTAATATAATTCTGTAATATTTAATTGCAAATTGTCAGAGAGTAAATTAATTCTTGTAAAGTGTGTTTAAAGTCGAGTGTGCGCGTTCGAGCTCAAAGTGGCACATTTCCGATCTCGGGAAAATGAAGCGCGCCGCTCCGCGTCGCGCTTCATTTGCTTCCCTCGCTCGAAAATGTGCCACTTTTCGCTCGAACGCGCACATCTTCGTTTTTATTCAATTTGTTTAAACTACTTTTTGGATTTAAAAAGGAAATAGCAATGTATTCAAATAAAACGACATATGCGCAGTAACATATAGTTTGATAACCACTGGTCTAGCTATACACAAGCGCAACATAACGCGTTGTTATATTTAATTTAGTCGCGCCAAAGAAGTATTACTTCTAACGTGCGTACATAAGTACATGTACCGGTTTTTTTTTACATAGAATGAAATTCAGTTATAAACATTTAGCAAAATTTTTAAAGTAAACTCGAAAAATAAATTATTTTAAGTTTTTAGACAACTCAAATTAAATAAATTAATATCTTGGAAAATTTTTAAAATATATTTAAGAACTTTAGAAATTTTTAATTATCAATTTTTTTGTATAACACAAATTGAATAAAACAAAACTTTATTCGGTAAATTTAAAAGGAAATTTTGATGAAAAAATTATTATGTATTTTCAGAAAACTCAAATAGAGTAAATACAGAATTTGTGGTTTTTCAAAAAACTTTGAAGATCATTAATTTACGCAAATAAAATTAATATTGGAGAAAACTCAATAAATAAATTATCTTAATTGTTCAGAAATATTAAATTTATAAAATTAAATACAGTCAAACTTCGATAGGTCGAAGTTGAAGAGAAACTAAAAATAATTCGCGTTATCAAAAATTCGAGCTATCGATATAAAAATATTTTTGAGTTGATGTTTTTAAAATTTACTTATTGGTTTTTTTTCTTATTAATTTCCTAGTGATTTCATGCTAAAACCTAAATCTTGTGTCTTGAACAAGTTGTAATTAGGCTTCATTTATGGAATAATTCAATTTTTAAATATAAAAAAATATTTATATGTTATATATTATATGCATCAAAATTTTAGAATGACTTAGGTGGGGAATGTTGAAAAAGATTGTGAAACACTGCTCTACATATTTCAAAATATTTTAAAACTATTAATTATTTATTTTATGTTATTTGTGTATGGTCATAATAGTTAAGTCGAGCCAAATTAATAGTTTTTTTCGGACTCATCAAATTCGGTTTTTTTTGTATGTCAAGGGGTTAACATGTGTAAATTAAACGTCGTACGTTGGAACTTGCATTCGGAGTTCCCCTGCTCTTCGAGGTAAGGTTAGAATTTTTTAACTATTTGTTTGGTTATTTAAAAAGATCAATTAATAGTCTACGTGCAATAATTTCAAAGAAAATGCAAAATATTTCGAATTAATGCGTTTTCAGCTTGGCGAGTACTAAAAACCCTATTTAAAACCTTTAACTATTTAAAAAAGATTTTTCTTCCTAAAAAAGATTAAAAGAAAGTTTATTACTTATAAAACGAGTCCTCCCATTCAAAAGTACCGCATCTGATCAAAACATTATAAAGTAGGCATAAATAAAAGTGTGAGTACTATATGTATTTTTTTCGAGAACATAATTAAAACTTATCAAACTAACCTCTATGAAAATGTCTCAAAAAAGACATTTTTAAAAACACAAAACTCCGCTTACAACGCAACCACTGGAAAGTTCTTAAACCTGTCACGACCTGGTACGGCAAATCTAAAAATCAATACTTTGTAGGCTTCGTGAAAAATCAATGCGGAAACTCCGCCCCTTTACTTAAAGCAAATGTGCCTTAACTTATAGGCAGCTAGCTTAAACACAACGTGTTTTATATGTAAGATATGTTCTTCAAAGAAAAATTAGGAAATTTAAATTATAGCAGTCTTTGCAATATTTTTTTTAAACGACAAATAAATTAATTAATTTTAATATCTGCTAGAGCAGTAAATAAATATATTCTTTTAGAAGGGCGTCGCAAAAAATTACAACTTGTAAAAGGAGTCGCAGTATAAAAAAAATTGAAAACCCCTGGGCAAATTAAACGTATTACATCTATACTTGCATTACGACCCCTCCTGTTCTTAATTAGAAGTTTTTAAATATTTTTTGGTTGTTTATAAACTCCAATTAATAGTTGCTCGGATTGAGTGAGAAGTCATGTCAAAATAATTTGATTAACAAATTTTTTGTTTAATTTCACCGTCGTTAGCCGACTTTTACACATCGTCTGTGATCGCATAATCAGACACTCTTACATTTGCGCGTCCAAGCTGAATGTCCTATCTATCGGTGTCATAATAGGCGATTCGTCGTGGGTACGCTAAATTGGCCCGATTGCGCGGTTATTAACGATATGTGGTTTTCGGCCGACGACGGTAAAATTTAAAAATTTATTCATTTCATTTCCTGATCAAGGATAAATTGACCTGTGTCCTTAACTTCATAATCGAATAATTAGAAATTCATAATTTTTATTTTACATACAATGGTTAGCTAATTAAAGCACGTATACTTATAAGCTTCGCCCGTCTATGACGGTGAAATTAAAAAATGAATTTTTGTCAAATTATTTTGACGTGACTTCTCGAGCAATGCGAGGTACATGTTTAAAAAATTTGGGCAACGCAATTATAAATTCAGGATTAATTAATATTTCATTTATTATTAACATGGGGGAGACATTGTTTTATCGGGATAGATCTGCAGCTAATTTTGTAATTACCAAGAATGTATCTTATCTCATGCGCAACAATAAGTCGCGCTTCGTCCTTGACTCCGTAATCGAATGATTAGAAATTAAAATTTTTCGGTTTATATACTAGAGCACGTATACTTACAAGCTCCGCCCATTTCATTATACATTTACCAATGAAATCTAAGTATACTTGTCTGGATTTTCCTGCAGTTGCAAGTGTACGATATGTTTCCTCGTAATGACACATAAATAAATGTATGCCATATAACAATGCGTCAAACTCCATTTCTACGACTCTTTGGTAAAGTAATAAATTGTTAAATTTGACCGTCGTCGGCCAAAAACAATATATCGTTAATGACCGCGCAATCGAACCAATTTAGCGTACCCACGCCGAATCGCCTATTATGACACCGATAGATAGGACATTCAACGTGGATGCGCAAATGTAAGAGTGTCTGATTGTGCGGTCACAGACGACACGTAGATGTCGGCCGACGACGGTGAAATGGAAATATTAATTTTATCAAATTATTGTGACGTGACTTCTCACGCAATCCGAGGTAGATGTTCGAAAAATTTGGGCAAAAGAAATTATAAATTCAGGATTAATTAATATTTCATTTATTATTAACATGGGGGAGACATTGTTTTATCGGGATAGATCTGCAGCGTAATTTTGTAATTACCAAGAATGTATCTTATCTCATGCGCAACAATAAGTCGGGCTTCGTCCAAGACTCCGTAATCGAATGATTAGAAATTAAAATTTTTCGGTTTATATACTAGAGCACGTATACTTACAAGCTCCGCCCATTTAATTATACATTTACCAATGAAATCTAAGTATACTTGTCTGGATTTTCCTGCAGTTGCAAGTGTACGATATGTTTCCTCGTAATGACACATAAATAAATGTATGCCATATAACAATGCATCAAACTCCATTTCTACGACTCTTTGGTAAAATAATAAATTTTTATATTTTACCGTTGTCGGCCAAAAACAATATATCGTTAATGACCGCGCAATCGAACCAATTTAGTGTACCCACGACGAATCGCCTATTATGACACCGATAGATAGGACATTCAGCGTGGATGCGCAAATGTAAGAGTGTCTGTTTGTGCGGTCACAGACGACACGTAGATATCGGCCGACGACGGTGAAATCGAAATGTTAATTTTTATCAAATTACTGTGACGTGACTTCTCACGCAATCCGAGGTAGATGTTCGAAAAAGTTGGGCAAAAAAAATTATAAATTCAGGATTAATTAATATTTCATTTATTATTAACATGGGGGAGACATTGTTTTATCGGGATAGATCTGCAGCGTAATTTTGTAATTACCAAAAATGTATCTTATCTCATGCGCAACGATAAGTCGCGCTTCGTCCTTGACTCTGTAATCGAATGATTAGAAATTAAAATTTTTCGGTTTATATACTAGAGCACGTATACTTACAAGCTCCGCCCATTTAATTATACATTTACCAATGAAATCTAAGTATACTTGTCTGGATTTTCCTGCAGTTGCAAGTGTACGATATGTTTCCTCGTAATGACACATAAATAAATGAATGTTATACAACAATGCATCAAACTCCATTTCTACGACTCTTTGGTAAAATAATGAATTGTTAAATTTCACCGGCGTCGGCCAAAAACAATATATCGTTAATGACCGCGCAATCGGCCCAATTTAGCGTACCCACGACGAACCGCTTATTATGATACCGTAAGATAGAACATTCAGCGTGTATGGGCATATGTAAGAGTGTCTTATTGTGCGGTTACAGACGATATGTGGTTTTCGGCCGACGACGGTGAATTTTAACAATTTATATTTTTATCGGAGTTGTACAAATGGAGTTCGATGACTTGTTAAATGCAATAAGTTTATTAAATTTTAATGTAGTATTACGCAAAAAGATATCTTTTACCTGTAATTGTAGGTAAATAAGTATACGTAGATTTGATTAGTAAATGCATATAGAAAGGGGCGGGGCTTGCAAATATACGTAATTTCGTTGGTCTACGATAGTATATATAAAAAGGAATTTTAAATTCCAATCAGTCATTGTTTATTCGAGGTGAACCTATGCTGGTCCGGGTACCGTGTAAAAAATTCGAATTTTGTGAAATCTGTTGTTGCTACGGCATCTGAACCACTAGAACATCTCTTTTAGTACCGAAGAAGCTGCAGGCACCATGAAAAGTTGGATGGTAACTATAAATTTAATTATAACATTTTTCAGCTTTTATCTTGACCAAAATCGGACCGGAGGAGCATCCAATCGCAGGATCGGAAACGTATCATCTCATTTAACGCTTAATTTCTTTTTAGATGCTGTATCCGGGAGAGTTTCGTCAGATTTTATTCTACACTTTTATAAATAAATAAAAATTTGTATTTTTTTGAAAAACGATTGAGGCAATCAACAGGGAAACTTGTGATTTTTAGAACTTTCTTTTAAATTTCAAAAAATTCGAAAAAGACAACGAAAACCTTTTGTATTTGAAACTTTTGATAATTGTTTACCATTAAAATATTTAGTTTGATGCAACTAGAACAAAGACTGAAGTTAATTTAAAAATTTTGCTTATGATTGAAGAATGCATTTTAGAGACTACGTTTTTCATTTGATTAAAGTACTTTGTTTAATTAATTTGAAGTAATTGTGAAAATTAAAACATTCAATTTGTTATTGCTAATTTACTAAATTTAGATCCGTAAATTTGCATCTATTCATCCGTCTGTTTAAATTATGCTTAATATTATTTTGATATTTCAGTTAGTGTTTAATGCAAATTAAACCCATCATTTTACTCTCAAACAGTGTTCGTTTTTCCGAGCCGTTCTCCGGGAAAGTCGCGTTTTATTAACCGTAGTGTAAAACCGTACAAAGTCCACCCAGTCTATAAAAATGTCCCTTAAAAAATAGTTCGTTCGTCCGTTTAAATATGTGTTTGCTTTGCTAAAGACGTTTAACGTAGTTTTGAAGTGTTACGGGAGTGTCGCGTCGGGGTTTGAGAGCGCGAACAGGGGATGGCCCTTTCGGACACAATTCGACGCAGAACTTCCAAAAAGGTAGGTGACAAATAATTTTTTAATAATTTTTTTTGGTTGTTTATAAACTCCATTTAATAGTCTACAATGTTTCTTTCAATTTGCATTATTCAAAATCTATGTTTTTTAACATAGTCGGTATACTAAATGTCGTGCATTTGCACTTGTTTTCGAAGCTCCCCTGCTCTTCGAGTGAAAGTTAAAATTTTTTAATTATTTTTGTGGTTGTTTATAAAACCAGTTAATAGTCCACGTACAACAATTTTTTTTTAATTCGCATTTTTCAAAATCTCTGTTTTTTAAGTTTGGAAAATTAAAAGTCGTACATTTGCACTTGCATTCGGAGCTCCCCCGCTCCTCGGGGTGATGTTAAAATTTTTTAACAATTTTTACGGTTGTTTACAAAGACCCATTAATAGTTTACGTACAATATTTTTTTTTAATTCGCGTTTTTCAAAATCTCTGTTTTTTAACATAGGCGAATTAAACGTCGCACATTTGCACTTGCATTCGGAGCTCCCCTGCTCTTCGGGGGGAAGCTAGAATTTTTTAACTATTTTTCTAGTTGTTTATAAAGACCAGTTAATAGTTTACGTACAAAAGTTTTTTTAAATTCGCATTTCTCTAAATCTCTGTTTCTTAAGTTAGGAAAATTAAAAGTCGTACATTTGTACTTGCATTCGGAGCTCCCTGCCCTTGGGGGTGAAGTTAAATTTTTTTAATTGTTTTTTTGGTTTTTTATAAAGACCAATTAATAGTCTACGTACAATTTTTATTTAATTCGCGTTTTTAAAATCTCTGTTTTTTAAGTTAGGAAAATTAAAAGTGGTACATTAGCACTTGCATTCGGAGCTCCCCTGCTCTTCGGGGTGAAGTTAAAATTTTTTAACTATTTTTACGGTTGTTTATAAAGATCCATTAATAGTTTTCGTACAATATTTGTTTTTAATTCGCGTTTTTCAAAATCTCTGTTTTTTAACATAGGCGAATTAAACGTCACACATTTGCACTTGCATTCGGAGCTCCCCTGCTCTTCGAGGGGAAGTTAGAATTTTTTAACTATTTTTCTGGTTGTTTATAAAAACCAGTTAATAGTTTACGTACAAAAGTTTTTTTAAATTCGCATTTCTCTAAATCTCTGTTTCTTAAGTTAGGAAAATTAAAAGTCGTACATTTGTACTTGCATTCGGAGCTCCCCTGCTCTTGGGGGTGAAGTTAAATTGTTTTAATTGTTTTTTTGGTTTTTTATAAAGACCAATTAATAGTCTACGTACAATTTTTTTTTAATTCGCGCTTTTTAAAATCTCTGTTTTTTAAGTTAGGAAAATTAAAAGTGGTACATTAGCACTTGCATTCGGAGCTCCCCTGCTCTTCGGGGTGAAGTTAAAATTTTTTAACTATTTTTCCGGTTTTTTATAAAGACCAATTAACCCCTTGACATACAAAAAAGACCGAATTTGATGAGTCCGAAAAAACTATTAATTTGGCTCAACTTAGCCGTTATGAGCATACACAAATAACAAAATAAATAATTAATAATTTTAACATATTTTGAAATATGTAGAGCAGTGTTTCCCAATCTTTTTTTAACATTCCCCACCTAAGTCATTCTAAAATTTTGATGCATATAATATATAACATATAAATATTTTTTTATATTTAAAAATTGAATTATTCCATAAATGAAGCCCAATTACAACTTGTTCAAGACACAAGATTTAGGTTTTAGCAAGAAATCACTAGGAAATTATTAAAAAAATCAATAAGTAAATTTTAAAAATTAAACTAAAAATATTTTTATATCGATAGCTCGAATTTGATAACGCGAATTATTTTAGTTTCTCTTCAACTTCGACCTATCGAGGTTTGACTGTATTTAATTTTATAAATTTAATATTTCTGAACAATTAAGATAATTTATTTATTGAGTTTTCTCCAATATTAATTTTATTTGCGTAAATTAATGATCTTCAAAGTTTTTTGAAAAACCACAAATTCTGTATTTACTCTATTTGAGTTTTCTGAAAATACATAATAATTTTATCATGAAAATTTCCTTTTAAATTTACCGAATTAAGTTTTGTTTTATTCAATTTGTGTTATACAAAAAATGATAATTAAAAATTTCTAAAGTTTTAAATATATTTTAAAATTTCCAAGTTATTAATTTATTTAATTTGAGTTGTCTAAAACTTAAAATAATTTATTCTTCGAGTTTACTTTCAATAAATTTTGCTAAATGTTTAAAACTGAATTTCATTCTATGTAAAAAACCGGTAAAATGTACTTATGTACCACGTTAGAAGTAATACTTCTTTGGCGCGACTAAATTAAATATAACAACGCGTTATGTTGCGCTTGTGTATAGCTAGACCAGTGGTTATCAAACTATATGTTACTGCGCATATGTCGTTTTATTTGAATACATTGCTATTTCCTTTTAAATCCAAAAAGTAATTTAAACAAATTGAATAAATACGAAGATGTGCGCGTTCGAGCGAAAAGTGGCACATTTCGAGCGAGGGAAGCAAATGAAGCGCGACGCGGGCGGCGCGCTTCATTCCAGATCGGAAATGTGCCACTGCTCGAATGCGCACACTCGGCTTTAAGCACACTTTACAAAATTAATTTACTCTCTGACAATTCGCAATTAAATATTACAGAATTATGTTAATAACAAAATTCTCAAATCGCAAAATTTGTTGAAAACAAACTTTTTTCGGAAAATAAAATTGAATACAGTTCTTGACGTCTTAGAGACGTCAAAATCTACAATAACACCCTAAACGATGTCAAGGGGTTAATAGTCCACGTACAATAATTTTTCTTCATACCTCGGTCGAAAGTACGTACTTTCGTGCCTAATTAAAAAAAAAACAAGAGGACAAAGTGGCGGCGGAGATGCGACTCTTAATTCATTAAAACTAATTGGAACAAAGTTAGATCGGCCATTGTGGACCATCGCAGCGCCGTTGTCAATTACTTAATGATCCTCTCTAATTATCCGACGTTAAAGTAAGTGCCCACCGATGTATGCTAAAACAGGAAGAGAAAACTCATTGACTCAAACGTCGTATCTTTTGCACATCTCTTCCAAAGGATTGTTCGCAGGAGGTAGCATGCGAAGCTCGAATGAATGTTTTAGTATTTACCCTGCGACTTATCAGATCAGCTTCTCTCGGTAAATTGAAATTTAGCTACATGTTTCACTTCTTATTTCGGAAAACGCCTTTAAAGCTACTCTTTATAAATTGTTACACCGAAGCGTCTGAATTAAAATCGCTTTATTCGAGCCCGACTTGTCGGTAATATCTTAATGGGCTTCTCTCGTCCCAATTCCGGGAGAGACGCATTCAAAATGCGACACATCTGCAAATAAAGAGACAAAGACCGAAGAAAAAAAGGAGCGCGAGATTGGTTCGGGTTGTTTTATTAAAATTCGGTCGGTTCGTCAAATAGAATTCTTAAAATTTGTTAAGGGGGGCCCGAAATAAGGCGGTGTTATCGCTGGGGACTAAAACTAATTACAAGCAAATCGATATTATTTAATTTGAGTTGTGTGAACAAGCGCGTTGTGGAAAATGTGAATGCGAAATTCAATCAAACCTCGTTGCTTATTTACCTGTGTTTGCCAATAACGAAAGAACAACAAAAACTAAAGTGATCAACACGAAAACATATTTCGCATTTTAAGTTTAATTAGCAGCGTTCCGCAAATCAAACAGGGCGCGCGTTTTTTTTTCGTGTTTTTCCATTATTGCTCGCAAATTGGGCCCTAAACGCGTTGCGCGCGTTCCGATTAAAAAATTGATGGAGTTTTTCTTTTTGTGTGTTGCCTTAATGTTTCATTTTGTCGAATTGTGGTTTGTTCGGAACGCGTTTTAAACCAAAATTTGGAGAAAAAAACATTTTTTTTTTGGTAGTAAAAGTACATTTAAATTAGGCTTTTTTAGAGCAATAATTAATTTGTGATCGAAATAATAAAACGTATTTAATGGAAGTGATCGAATTTTCTGCTTTCATTTCAAAAATAAATTAAATTTGTCAAAAACCAATAAAGATAATTAAGTATGGTTTTATTTAAAGTAAAACATTTTAAATTCAATTTGTTGTGACAAATTTTAAGGGGTGCATCGCAGAAAATAACAATATAGAGCATTAATAAAGAAAAGTTTAATTTGGAGGGCATTTATAAAAAATCAAAAAATTTAAAAATTATTTAAACACCTATTAGATTAAATTAAATTTTTTTTGGTTGGCAAAAGTTCCATTTTAATTCGGACTGCCCGCTTTAAAATAACAAATAATTTTTATTCAGAATTTCTAATTTTTAACACTATTTTACGTTTATTTCAAAAATAAATTAATTTCTCAAAAACTAATCGAAATAACTAAGAAGGGTTATACCTAAAGTAAAACACATTAAAACCGATATGTTGTCATAAATTTTAAAGGGTGTATCGCAGAAAATAACAATATAGAACATTAATAAAAAAAAGTTTAATTTGGAGCGCATTGATACAAAATCAAAAAAAAATATTTAAACACCTATTAGACTAAATTTAATTTTATTTTGACTGGCAAAAGTTCCATTTTAATTCGAACTGCCCGCTTTAAAATAACAAATATTTTTTGTTCAGAATTTATATTTTTTAACACTATTTATGTTTATTTCAAAAATAAATTAATTTTTCCAAAACTAATCAAAATAATTGAGAACGGTTATACCTAAAGTAAAACACATTAAAACCAAAAAGTTGTCATAGATTTGAAAAGGTGTATTGCAGAAAATAACAATATTGACAGTTAATAAAAAAAATTTTGTGTTTAATCTGAGCATAAAAAATTTAAAAAAATGTTTTTAAATTGCCAAAACGTTTGTTAATTAAAACTTGATTATCTTTCAATTGGCAAAAGTCCCATTTTAATCAAATTTTTTTTCAATAACAAATAATTTGTTCTTAAAATATGTAGTTTTAACCGCCTTTTCGTATTTATTCCAAAAATAAATTTATATTTCGCAAAGCAAAACAAAATAGTTAAATGCTCGTTTTTTTTTAATAAATATCATTCAATTACTTGAAAAATTCCAAAATTTTAACGATTCGTCGTGTCGAACACAATTTTTAAAAAAACAACTTTTTTGTCCAGTACTTTTATTAATTAACACGGTCCTCTTACAATTTAACTTAATTAACAATTTATTTTTCGTAAACCAACAAAGATATTTAAATGCGCCCTTTAACAAACTAAAATAAAATAAATTTTGCATAACTCCTCAAATTAGCAAAACAATTTTCTTCGTAATAACCTAAGGATTAATTTCCAATGTCAACTTTGAGCTTTACTCACAAGAAGCAGAAAAAATTAAAGATGTGAGTTCTAAATAAATATAAGCCGGCTTTCCATTTTGCGAGCGTTCACCTTTTTGGCTCAGAGAGCCTCGACTGTACTTAAAAAGCAGACGTAGTATCGTCTTCGCGAAAGGATGAGAAGATTAGGAAGGATTTCCGGCGAAAGACTTCCAGGTATTTGCTCGAGTAGAGGAAAATAGGACGTATTATTAAAATTAAATCGGCATTCTCCTAGGTTTAATTAAAATCAAAAACCGGATTATGCAGGCGAGGAAAAAACGCGAACGGAAATGCGCGGAATGCCGTCAGAATTTTCCCAAATTGAAAATTTTTTGAAAAATGGCCGCCCGGCCGGCGACCTCTGCCGTTTGACCCCCGACAAAGAATCGCATACACCCCCGCCTAAATATGACTTTTATTCGTAAGCTTATCTCAAACTCGCACGTCAAATTCCCATCAAATATATTTTGATTAATGGTCCACTTTCGTTGTTGTGCCCGGCTTTGAATTTGTTCGCAAATATATTACCTAATCGCGAGCCATTTTGAAAAGGGAAATCGGGCGCAATTAAAATTCGCCTCTTTCGACGTAACGGTGCTTTTGCGTTCTTCTTTGACCTTCCGCATACTGGGTGACTAAATGTTAGATGCCATACTGGGTCGGATTTGCCATACCCCGAAAATAAAATTAAATATAATCCACAAAATTGTAATTTATGACAGTTAAATGATAAGAAATATATTTTAATCACCAATAATTAATAGGTTTAAGTATTACACATATTTATTTATGCATTAGAATAGATTTTCATTAGCAAATTCAATATGAAAAAAATATTTTCTGCTTTAATAACTATCCCAAAATTTTTTGATTATTTTTTTGGTTTATAGTAATTAACAATAAACAATTATATAGAATAAAACCGGCCGATTTTCCAAATTTTGAAAAATTCATGTATTCTAGTTTAAAATTTAGCAAATCCAATATGAAAAAATATTTCCTGCTTTGATAACTATCCCAGAATTTTTTTATTATTTTTTGGTTTAAAGTAATTAACAATAAACAATTATAGAGCATAAAAATGGGCGATTTGCCTAATTTTGAAAAATCCATGTATTCCACTTTAAAATTTAGCAAATGCAATACGAAAAAAATTATTTCCTGCTTTAATAACTATTCCAAAATTTTTTAGTTTATTGTAATTAACAATAAACAGTTATATAGAATAAATCCGGCTGATTTAGCACATGTGAAAAATTACAAATTTTGGATTTAAAACTTAGCATATCCAATAAGAAAAAATATTTCCTGTTTTGATAACTATCCCAGAATTTTTTTATTATTTTTTCGGTTTAACGTAATTAAGAAGAAACAATTATAGAAAATAAAACCGGCTGATTTAGCATATTTCGAAAATCACAAATTTTGGATTTAAAAACTTAGCTAATCCAATATGAAAAAAAATATTTCCTGCTTTGATAACTATCCCAGATTTTTTAATTATTTTTTTGGTTTAAAGTAATTAACAATAAACAATTATATAGCATAAAAACGGCCGATTTGCCAAGTTTTGAAAAATCCATGTATTCCACTTTAAAATTTAGCAAATGCAATACGAAAAAAATTATTTCCTACTTTAATAACTATCCCAGAATTTTTTTTATTATTTTTTCGGTTTATAGTAAGTAACAATAAACAATTATATAGAATAAAACCGGCCGATTTTCCAAATTTTGAAAAATTTATGTATTCTACTTTAAAATTCAGCAAATCCAATATGAAAAAAAATATTTCCTGCTTTGATAACTATTCCACAATTTTTTTATTATTTTTTTGGTTTAACGTAATTAAGAAAAAACAATTATAGAAAATAAAATCGGCTGATTTAGCATATTTCGAAAATCACAAATTTTGGATTTAAAAACTTAGCTAATCCAATATGAAAAAAAATATTTCCTGCTTTGATAACTATCCCAGATTTTTTTAATTATTTTTTTGGTTTAAAGTAATTAAGAATAAACAATTATATAGCATAAAAACGGCCGTTTTGCCAAGTTTTGAATAATCCATGTATTCCACTTTAAAATTTAGCAAATGCAATACGAAAAAAATTATTTCCTACTTTAATAACTATCCCAGAATTTTTTTATTATTTTTTCGGTTTATAGTAAGTAACAATAAACAATTATATAGAATAAAACTGGCCGATTTTTCAAAATTTTGAAAAATTTATGTATTCTACTTTAAAATTCAGCAAATCCAATATGAAAAAAAATATTTCCTGCTTTGATAACTATTCCACAATTTTTTTATTATTTTTTCGGTTTAACGTAATTAAGAAAAAACAATTATAGAAAATAACATCGGTTGATTTAGCATATTTCGAAAATCACAAATTTTGGATTTAAAAACTTAGCTAATCCAATATGAAAAAAAATATTTCCTGCTTTGATAACTATTCCAGATTTTTTTAATTATTTTTTTGGTTTAAAGTAATTAAGAATAAACAATTATATAGCATAAAAACGGCCGTTTTGCCAAGTTTTGAATAATCCATGTATTCCACTTTAAAATTTAGCAAATGCAATACGAAAAAAATTATTTCCTACTTTAATAACTATCCCAGAATTTTTTTATTATTTTTTCGGTTTATAGTAAGTAACAATAAACAATTATATAAAATAAAACCGGCCGATTTTCCAAATTTTGAAAAATTTATGTATTCTACTTTAAAATTCAGCAAATCCAATATGAAAAAAAATATTTCCTGCTTTGATAACTATTCCACAATTTTTTTATTATTTTTTCGGTTTAACGTAATTAAGAAAAAACAATTATAGAAAATAACATCGGTTGATTTAGCATATTTCGAAAATCACAAATTTTGGATTTAAAAACTTAGCTAATCCAATATGAAAAAAAATATTTCCTGCTTTGATAACTATCCCAGAATTTTTTTATTATTTTTTCGGTTTATAGTAATTAACAATAAACCATTACATAAAATAAAACCGGCTGATTTAAAAAATTTTGAAAATCACAAATTTTGAATTTAAAAACTTAGCAAATCCAATACGTAAAAATTATTTCCTGCTTTGATAACTATTCCAGAAATTTTTTATTATTTTTTCGGCTTAAAGTAATTAAAAATAAACATCTATATAGCATAAAAACGGCCAATTTGCCAAATTTTAAAAAATTCATGTATTCCACTTTAAAATTTAGCAAATGCAATACGAAAAAAATTATTTTCTGTGTTGATAGCTATCCGCAATTTTGTTTATTCTTTTTTTCGGTTTATAGTAATTAACAATAAACCATTATATAGCATAAAAACCGTCAATTTGCAAAATTTTGAAAAATTCATATATTTCACTTTAAAATTAGCAAATGCAATACAAAAAAAAATATTTCCTGCTTTGATAGCTATCCGAGAATTTCTTTATTATTTTTTCGGTTTATAATAATTAATAAATGCGAGGATGTGCGCATTCGAGCGAAAAGTGGCACATTTCCGAGCGAGGGAAGCAAATGAAGCGCGACGCGGAGCGGCGCGCTTCATTTTCCCGAGATCGGAATGTGCCACTTTGAGCTCGAATGTGCACACTCGGTTTTAAGCTCGATTACCAAACGTCCCGATTTAAACAAAAAAAATTATTCGCGTTAGTTATACCCCACCTAGTACACGGAAGGTTAAGCGTTCAAACGAAAAATGCGTCCTCGAAGCGCGGCTCGCTAACAAGGACAAGCGGCTTTCGAAGAGGACGAAGAGGCGAAGGGCGAAAAATAAATCTTTCTCTTTGCATTTCGACTAAGCATCACTTCAGAAGTAAATTATAAGGAGTTTCATTATTTTTATTGGCGTCCCAAGTGGCCAGACGTATGCCGGTTCGAGTACATCGGTAATTGGTCTGCGAGCCATGGATCCGAGATGTTTTTCGATTCGCATTTGGAGTTCTTCGGGCGACAAAATATTAGACGCTTCTGTTAATACTTCAAATCCCCCGCTTTCGTGTTCGCTTTTAGCCATCCCCCCAGCAACACTCGAAACGCAAGAGAGGAACTTATTAAAGAGCTTCTTCGAGAAAATTAACACTTATTATTTTCTTTCAAAAAAAAATCACACTTCGATTTAGTTTTTTTGATTGCAGAAAGCGATTGCAAAACTGAAATCGTCGCGTTTTTAGATATCCGAGATGTTTTTGAGCGAGATTGGATTAAATAAATATTTGTGTATTTCGCCGTGGAATAAATTCGATATATGGAATTTTGTATGCACAGCACAACCTTTTATCCTAATCAAATTCAGAGTGGAAGGCTGTTGATTATTGTGAGAAGGTGAAATATTGAGGTGCGAATCAAAATCGAATTAAGTTCTGTTAGCTTAGGAGCGTCGCATCGAAATTAATTTTTTTCTATTAATGCAAACACTCGCAAAATTAATAGTTGTGGCGCTTGAAAAAAATTCGTTCTTGTAAATATTATTTTCTAAGTGTTTCATAAAAATTCGCGGTGCCCTTTAATTATTTTTGAAGTTATAAAAAATTGGGTTTCTATTAAAATTGAGCATTTCTAAAATTAATAAACGTGTAGGGGCGCTGTTGTACCTTGGTCCCTTTGTACCGAGGGCAACTTAATTTTTTTTAATATTTGCGACGGGTTTTCGTGACCCATAATTTTCGATATTTTAAATGCCACATTGACAGACATTAAAGTGAAGTTAGCAGCAGCTGGCCAATGTACTTTGTTAATGTATGAGATCAATTGAAATTTTTAATCGAAAAAAAGTAAGTTTTTTGATATTCTTTTTAATTAAATATCTCATTGATTTTTATTACCTAATAACAAATGACTCATCGTAATAGAAAGATTATTTATTAATGTTTGCATAGTAGTGGTTTGATTTTGGCACAGCATAATCTCTAATTTTATTTTTGAGTTTAAACATCAAGGGTCGGGGTGGTGTACCTCGGTCACCGTCAATAAATTGTACCTTGGCACTAAGATCAACGTGCAATAAATAAAAATTTAGATATACCTTTGTTTTAAATTCTTATTTTTTTTATTTTTTTGCTTCAGATAATATGCCTCGCAAGCCTAACGAAAAAACTATGTGAAATTTTAGTATACAAGAAAAGTTTTGTTAATTTTTGAAACAATTTTAGTGTCATTTCAAAGAAGAACATTAGTAGTTCTTATAATCCAAAAATAAATATGAGCGATTCTCAGATAACTGTGATTTTTTATGTCCAGTATTTTATTTATCATCCAACATAGTTTTTTCTTATTGAGAAATCATGAATATTATAAATCTGATAATTATCTTCAACCTACATTAGGTTTTGGAACATAAGTGATCTTGGATTACTCATAACTTACGAAAATATACTCGAAATGTCATAACCGTGGCATGTCCGATTCTCATTTTTCAAACTAAATGTATAAATTTCTATCGATATTCGATTTGTAATTTAAAAGTTACTTCTCATAACTTAAGTTTAATATATACTCCATTAAATTATATTGCAATTATACGAAAATAATGTTTGGTAAAAAAAAATAATCGTCTTTGATTTATGTCCGGGAATTTTATTCAATTTTTAAATTTGAAATGTTTGCCGCCTAATCGCCATCTTAATTTAGTTTCATCCACTCCTTCTGGCAGCATTTTCAGGAGGGACTATTTGTGCAATGTTTACAGCTGTGTATTTATTTTGAAGTTTCAAAAATATAATTAAATTAATTTGTTTTATTTTGAAAAAGGTATGTCATAAAATTACATGTCAATACCGTGGTATTGAAATTTACGGTTATTAATACGATGTTTGAATCAATTATGGTAAAGTTTTATTTACTTTTACGTAAATAATCGAAATTATTTAGGAAATTATTTTATTTATCTGCATGATAAGGGTAGGTTTATTTTAAATTCAAATGTCATAACCGTGGATGTCACTACCATGGCAAAAATAAGAAATAACTCTTTAATTTATTTTTTCCTCAATGTTTTAACTTATTTCTGTATTTATTTGTTATAGTTTTGTTAAAATTTTTTGACAGAATAACAATTGAATGTAAATTTTGCAAAAAAACAAAAAAACTGGCGCTCAACAAGTACCAACAAAGGACTTTCTAAATTGTGGTCTAGCAAAGTTTTGGTCAAGTATTATTGTACCAGACCAATTCTATTCAAAAGAGGGATAAAAAACAGAAGTTTTGACGTTTAATTTTTTCTTAATTTATATAGAAAATTTATCATTGCAATTAATATTTTGAGGGTAGTCTGGCGAACTGTTGTGTCAAGAATAGGGGCGCCCGACTTAAATTTTTATATTCTACTGATCGAAACTTCTTCGAATAGTAAAACATTGTACTTATGTCTTATACATCATTTTTACAAAAAATTAGGAAAAAAAAAAAAATTATAAAAAAAAAACAGTTGGACAAGTTACAGGTCGCCGGACAGTTGGTGTATTTTTTGTCGAATATCTAAAAAGTAATAAAGTCCATTTTGTACTTATTTTGGTTCACCACCCTTTTAACGTTCGCCGCTTGGACTATTATTTGTCAGTACCGTGGCATTAAAATTTTCAAATTTTGTCATAGTTTTCGCTTCGTTGTAGTTGTAGTAGAACTACAGCACAGGCTTAGTTCTGTGTATAATTGGAGACAGAAAACACCCAAAACACGCGTTTTAAAACATTTTTAATTTCAAAAAATTTTAGTTATAAAAATCACAGTTATCTAGGAATCACCCACATATAGTTTTCATAAAACAATGTGTTTTATTTTGCTGAATGTGAATAGAGCCAAGGTACATCACCTCTGTTGTACCTAGGCCATAGATCCACTAATTTTTAAGTCTTATAGCGATTTGAGTAAACGGTTGGTAATGCTTTCAAATATTTTATGATGAATACCTTATTAGTGCCCCACTACGATGCAATTTATTTTATCGACAAATTGTTACATATACAATTTAAAAAAAAATTACAAGTGATAAAAGGGCCAAGGTACAACAGATTCCCTTACTACTGACGAATGCTTTATTTTTGGCAAAATTTGAAAAAAGTTTCGGTTCGAAAGAGATTCAATTGATGCAGTGAAATCACTTAAATACAAGGATGTGCACGTTCGAGCTCGAAGTGGCACATTTCCGAGCGAGGGAGGCAAATGAAGCGCGACGCGGAGCGGCGCGCTTCATTTTCCCGAGATCGGAATGTGCCACTTCGAGCTCGAACGTGCACACTCGGTTTTAAGCACGATTCACAATAATTTTGGTACAACAGGTTTCCCTACACTTGAAAATATAGTGTAAAATAACAAAATTTAAAACTAAGACGCTTGGGACAAAAACTTTAAATGAACTCATAAATTGTTTACATAAAAGTAATACAACCAAAACGATGAGCTTACGAAGGGCCAATTAGCATTTCTTTTTAAACCTTAAGAACCTACTTAGACGCCGGAGGGGCTAACAAACCCCTCCGCCCTCGACGAAACCCTACATTACAGTAATCAATTCAAACTTCTTTGCCGTCTCAAAGCTCCCGTAAACGTCGAGAAATTAAACCATAAAGCGCAATATTCGAGCTCCAACATGAACTTAACATAGCATGACCCGGAAACTGACGATTTCTGCAACATGTAGTTTAAAAGACTTTCGTATAACTCTCCCAGCTTGTGCGCGAGAAGCGAAAGGAAGAAAGCTTAAATTTAACAATCCGTTCGACGACGTCCCATATTTGTAAACTGCAGCGAGAAGGAGAAGGACGCGGGCATGACCCTTCCTCGATTTCGCTACGAAATATTGCAAAACGTTCCGGGCGTCGCACATACACCGACTAATTGGCTGATAAGAATGCCGCGCTCGTAGGAGAGCCGGAAACCTCTAATTCGGCGGCGCCTGTACGATACTTGCTTACGACCATCATGGATTGCTTGTCCACAATTGAATTTTGCGTTATTAACAATGCGTTTGTATCGAAACGGAGTCGGATGCAACAAAAATTATCGATTTGCAATTTAATTTGTTTTTTAACAAATTTTTGGTTAATATTAGGTTATAGTACAGCGAATAAGTACATAGAAATTGCTCATCCAGTTAGAAAAATGCTAATCCATACTAATATTATAGATGCAAAAGTAAATTTGTCTGTCGGTCTGTCGGTCTGTCGGTCTGTCGGTCTGTCGGTCTGTCGGTCTGTCGGTCTGTCGGTCTGTCGGTCTGTTTGTCTGCCGTTTGTTACCTTTTCACGTCTAAACCACTAAAACAATTTTGATGAATTTTAGTATGGAGATGGATTGGAGCTTGTAGAAGGACATAGGCTACTTTTTGTCGCAAACATAAAACTCTAGGGCCGACAATTTACATTTTTATTCTTTAAAATAGTCAAATGACCATATTTATTACACATTTCGTTTATAAAAACTAAATTACCGACTTCATTGTAACTCAAACACCATAATTGAGCATAAATAATGATTTATTTATTTGTGTTATAAAGTTTTAAAATTTTTATTTAGTAATGAAACGTTAATCGTTTTCTAATATATCTAGTTTTATAAGAAAAGAATTAAATTCTATCATTATTATTTTAAAATTAATTTTTAATTTTAATATGGAAGTGTTAAATATCTAATGGGATGAGCTTTTAGATAAATTATTAAAAATTTTGGTTTAATTAAATTATTTGTATAATTGAAATTGTTAATCTTTTAAATAATTTTATAATTAATATTTTTTAATTATTATTTTTATTTGTTTTAAATATTTTATTAGAGTATAATTTAAAATTTGGTGTATTTAGTAATAATGATTAAATTAGTAAATTTGATTTGTTTATAAAACTTTATTTTGTTAGGTTTAGTAAAGGAATTCGGCAAATAGTTTTCTGCCTGTTTATTAAAAACATGTCTTTTTGATTATAATTTAAAGTCTAATCTGCTCAATCTGCTCAAACACCATAACATTTTTACTACTATGTCTAATTGTTGCGCTAATATTTTTTAGATTTAGAGCAGTATTTGATTTTCTTCTTACTTTTTTTTTTGTCAGTTGTCAATTGCAACCCGCGCTTAATTCCGTAAGAATAAGAAGCATCCACCTAATACGTAATCAATTAAATTGAAGAAAAAAAATGGAGGCGGTGGATGCAGTCGTACATAAAGCGAATCGTAGAAATTTCAGCCAAAGATATAAATCTGCGCGAGAAATTGCCAACCGTGTATCCAACATTGTAAAGTATCCCTCGGGAGGCGAAAACGCATTGCTACCAAGTTCGCGAATGCAAATCTGCCGTAAAACCACTAATACCTCTTTTCAGGCCTCCGTTAGGGATGTGTACAAAGTTACTTGACAGATTTATGATAGTCTTCAATACGCACGGGATCCCAAAACTGTGACTATAGTGGCTCCCGACCGCTTCTTCCGATCCTCCTTTTACCGAGTTTCGAATTTGTTTTTAACTAGTTAAGAAAGTAATAAATTTATGAAGGACTTTCCAGCAGGTGGTATTATATGGTTATTTACGACAAGGTGCGACCCTTAAAATTCATATCCCAATAAAATATTTAGGTCTCATTGAAAAAGTCGGCTTCCTCGCCACTATCACCTTTAAAATCGACGTATTTTCAATTAATTTACCGGAAATTATCGAATGGGCTTTTTACTAACCGAAAAAGCCAAATTTGAGTTATACCGTGACTCAGAAGAATTTTGAAAATAATATTAACCATTTGAAAATTTTATTGGGTTTTTTGAGATGATAAACTTTTCAAAATTTTCAACTTAACGCACAATTTAATTCTTTCTATTACAATGTAAACTGCATTTGATTATTTTTTTTAGTTTGTTGATATAAATCAATTTTTGTGGTAGATACAATAGACGGCAGCACTTGTCTTAAAAATTAGTTTATTTTGTGATAAAACTCGAAAACGAAAGTTCTGATTTAACTCCAATTTTCAAAAATGGAAAGAGGACTTAATTTGAGTAAATAAAGGCCTTGGTAAATTTTTTTAAATTTTATTCACTAGTGCACAAAATTGTAAAGTTGAAAAGCTAGCAAAACGATCACAACTTTGCAATATTGCTATCTCAAATGGTGGTCTTGAAATGGGCTTGTTTTTTAATTTTATTCTAAGCTAAATTAAAAAAATATATAAGGTAAAAGACCCAGTTATTGACACTTTAGGAGTGACAGCTGAGGTTGTAACAAGATAACTTATAAAAAATTTAATTTAAATAATGAATTTTTTTTTCATATATAAATTCACGATTTCTAAAAAAGGTCATATGCGTAAAATAATTATTTGAAGCAGATTAATAATTTAAATTAATGTTTAAAAAAATAATGTTTGAATCCCAGTTTCTGACACTGGCATCTGCCTAGCTTCTGACACTCCATATGTCAAAATTATTCGTCATTTATTAGGTTATACACTATCAAATTTAAATTTATTATAATCAAACATAATTTGTTATAATGTATCATTTATTATAAATAAAATGTTAATTTTTTCAACACAAAAATAATTAAAATAATAAAATTAAATATTATAAAAACAAATACGTAAACATAACATAGGTTAAAATTTGAGTGTCAATAACTGTAACATACCTATAAAATTGAGCCTAGTTATTGACACTCTTATTTTAATAATAAAATATAATTTACTATGATGTTTTAATATTTAAAAATAAAGAGTAGTTAATTATTAATCGAACCATATATTTTTTATAATATTTTTATACTTACATGATGATTAAATCACTAATTCAATAGTCGAACGCTCTTCTGTCAATTGCTTAGACTATAACCAAAAATGGCTTTTACAGTCACTCTGGGCTTAAATATTATTTTATATTAAGTTAGTTTTTTTTTGTTCTTGATATCGTCATCAAATAGGTACATGATGAATTTATTTTAATTTTGAAAAAATTAATTTATCAATTGATGTAATTTTCTTTTTATTAATTCAAAGTAAAGTTAAAAGTGCCAGAAACCGGGTCAGTGTCAATAACAGGGTCTTTTACCTTAGAGGTCTCGGTAATTTTTTTTAAATTTTATACACTGGTGCACAAAATTTTAAAGTTGAAAAGTCAGCAAAACAACCACAATTTTGCAATATTGCTATCTCAAATATTGGTCTCGAAATGGGTTAGTTTTTTAATTTTACTCTAAGCCAAATGTAAAAAAAATATATATAAACAATTAAATAGTTTTTCGGGCAAATCAAAGCGAAAATTCCTAAAGCTATTATTATTAATAAAATCTAAGAATGAATAATCAACCGTAAAAAAACAAAAGATCCATTATTATTCTGCCCTAAAAGTGCCCTAAAAGTGGAAACGCAAGAATTTTATTCTACTTAAGATTGAATCAATTAACAATTTTAGGAACTATCATGTTTTTAGGTTTACTTAGGTGACGTCAGTTGGTATTCCTGCACCATGCGCAGTAAACAAAGGTTATGTTATAGTACGTTCATGTGTAATGTATTTAAGTTTGTGTAAACGATATAATTCGAGTAAAAAAGTGTAATAGCCCGAAATCGGCTCAATCGGAGTGCCGCCCCCGAAGTTGAAAAAGGGTGTCCCGCGCCGACAAAAACAGAGGTAAAACATTACTATTATAAGGAGAGTAATTTCGTTAGGGCCCTGGGGAATCGTAGATCATATTTGCGAGCACAAAACCAAATCTACTATTTTAATGTCGATATCGTTTAGAATTAACCCTGTTTTCTTTTAGGTAACACGATTACGCTCATAAATTACGTGTACGAGTCGTTTTAAAGAGAATTTTTAAGCGAGGAAGGTGATGAATATAAAATTTCGACTCGCAGCCGAGGGAGAAGTTAGAATAAACATCCCCTTCAATTCGCCCGTAAACAAGGATCGAGTAATAAACATAACCATCTTAACAAATATTTTATACATTCAATTAAAGCGTAATATAATTAACTTGCTTCGGATTTGTAACTAAAAAGCTTAGAAATAATGAGCTCGAAACTCGGTTATCTTCAGATTTATTGAGTCGAATTTCGACGAAGAAAATATTTATAGCTTAATTTAGATTCTTTATTACCCCAAGCTATTTAAATTGACGAAGTAAAAGAATATTGTTCTTGAATATATTTACTCTGGAGATTTGTTTCGTTGGGGATTATGAAGCTTACGTTAAACATTTAATTTGCCATTGAAAAGTATCAAACTTCTTTTATAAACACATTAAATAAAATCTCTCCGTACTAAATTACCAACTTAGGGAATTAGTCTGCCGAAAAAAGCCTTTTCTTCTAAAATTGCTATCAGATAACCTTTTATGGAAATTTCTTGATTGTATTTTTTAGAACGCAAAACTTACATTATGACTCGGCTACTTTTTTTTCCCCGGACAACCAAAATAATTTGAATTTATTTCGATATTCTAATGATGTGGGAAATTAGGGGAGCTTTTACTAAGTCCGAAAGCTTGGTACGCTATGAAAGTTAGAAGCAGATGTTCTTTTTGAAGTTATATTTTTTGTCGCGTAATAGAAATAAAATTAATAATGTGGTATCGCAGAATCTTTGGGAAAATAGTGTTTTTGTAAAGTTATTAAAATTCTTAATGTAGCGTCGAATTTCGTAATTGCTCAGCAAAAGATGAAAACATTTAGGGAAATCGCACTTTAAAATTCATTGTTATAATATTATTATTTATAATGTTTAGTACAGTAGTAGCTCTGTGTGTTAGGACATTGGAATCTTACAAATTTTCCTATTTTTATGATGTTCGCTCAGCCCAAAGACATAAAAAAATTATTTTTGGTCATCTGAAGATTTTTATTGCTACCCAACTTGTGTACAATGGCTTCAAAACACGAAATTTTAAAACAGCATATTAATATCTCTTCGATTTACAAAGTTATGATTTTTTTAATTATTTTTAAATCAAAAGTATTTTAGATTTTTGGAGACCCAATATCAAATTTATTTTTGACTAGAATTGGTTGCTCAAAATGACTACACTTATGTAAAATAGCTTCAGAAAACGAAATTTTAAAACGGCATATTGATATGTCTTCGAATTACAGAGTTATGATTTTTTTAATTATTTCTATATTAAAATATATTCGATTTTTGGACATCCAATATCTAATGTGTTTCTGACTGGGATTTTTTTCTCAAAATTACCACAGTTATGTAAAATGGCTTTAGAAAACGATATTTTAAAACCGCATATTGATATCTCGTCGATTTACAGAGTTATGATTTTTTTAATTATTTCTATATAAACTATATATAACTTTTGGACACCTAATATCTAATTTATTTCTGGGTGTAATTTTTTGCTCAAAATGACCATGGTTATATAAAATGGCTTCAGAATACGAAATTTTAAAACGGCATATTGATATCTGTTTGATTTACAGAGTTACGATTTTTTTAATTATTTTTATATTAAAAGTACATACGATTTTTGGACACCCAACATCTAACTTATTTCTGGGTGGAATTTTTTGCTCAAAATAACCACACTTATGTAAAATGGCTTCAGAAAACGAAATTTTAAAACGACACATTGATATGTCTTGAATTACAGAGTTATGATTTTTTTTATTATTTCTATATTAAAAGTGCGTTCGATTTTTGGACACCCAATATCTAATTTATTTCTGGCTGGAATTTTTTGCTCAAAATACCCACACTTATGTAAAATGAACTTCAGAAAACGAAATTTTAAAACGGCATTTTGATATCTCTTCGATTTACAGAGTTATGATTTTTTTAATTATTTTTATATTAAAAAAAGCATATACGATTTGAGAACACCCACGATCTAATTTATTTCTAACTGGAATTTTGTGCTTAAAATTACTACAGTTATGTAAAATGCCTTCAGAAAACGAAATTTAAAACGGCATATTAATATCTCTTCGATTTAGAGAGTTATGATTTTTTTAATTATTTCTATATTAAAACAATATACAATTTTTGAACTACCAATATCTAATTTATTTCTGGCTGGAATTTTTTACTTGAAATAATCAAACTTACGTAAAATGGCTTCAGAAAACGAAATTTTAAAACCGCGTATTGATATCTCTTCAATTTACCGAGTTATGATTTTTTTAATTATTTCTATATATACAATTTTTGGACACCTAATATCTAATTTATTTCTGGGTTGGAGTCAGTGGCGTAGCGTGGGTATCAAGCCCAGTTCTGACAAAAATAAAATACCCGCCCATGGAATATATTAAACTTTTTCATCTCACCGTACTTTTATCTCCGATTGTTGCGAGCGCACCACCCCAAATTGATTCGACTAAAAAATTAAATTATTTTTTTAATGCCCGAACTTTGGACCCAACTTTTAAATCCGCAGGGCCCAAGAAAGCATCGGTTGGGGACGCCGAAACTGAAAACAATGTTGAAACAGTCGTCGTAATTGGTCTTGTCAAAACAACGTGAGTAAAAGTGTGTTTTATTGTAACCACATCCGCTTTCCTGAGGGATTCCGTCAAGATTTACGCAGGATAACTACAAACGTCCTGTGGGATCGAAGATGTACACATGAAAATAGATCAAAAATCGCGTTTTCGATTTTTTTCGGGCTTCTGTACGTAGTTTCTTCTTTGGCAGTGCTGATGATGGATCGCCTTTTTAATTTAGCTGTGGATTTTGTTTATTTATTTTGCGTAATTTTGATGCGTGGGTAATGTAATGGGAAAACTGTCTAGACTTAGTAATTATGAATGTTTTTTAGTGAAATTTGGATCTGTACTGTTTATTTGTATAACTCGAAGGGACTTTTGTAGTTTTTATATATTTTGTTTGCTTTAGTGTTTACGTCTAGTTTTGGTTGAGCGAAGGTCCTCTAAATTGTTTTGTATAATTATTCTAAACGCGTAAATATCATAAATAGTAAGGTTAGTTTTAAACAATTATTGCTTCGTTTAATCAAAGACAAAATTAATCACTTTTAGCATAGAAAACTTTGTCTATTGAATGTATTGAAGGTAGCCAGAAATATTTTTTTGGGTTTTCGATTTGAGCAAAGATTATAAAAATGTAAAAATTTGTAAGATTCTGAGATCCTAACTTGCAAAGGTAGTGCTGTAATTAAAAAAAGTCAAAAGTAATGGGGCACAAAATTTACTTTGTCAACTTTTTCCATCTTTGTTCAAGTATCCATCTTTTAATGTTTTCAATGACAATTAGTTATTGTAAATTTTTTAAACGTTTGGAATTAGAAGAATTAAAAACCTCAGATTTTGAAAAAAAATAGAAAGGCCATTTGAATTAATTTTGGTGCAGATTTTCCTTAAATGGAAGCAAGCTTAATTTATTTTTAATTATGAAATGCTTTAACGCCGAACGAAAGGTAGCAAAATATGAAAATGCAATGGGAAATGTACTCTGAACGACTTGTTTTTGTGACTTGTGGCGAATTTCGATAGATAAACGCCTGTTTTGCGTGTGATAAGACTATTTCCTTTACACTACGTTCAGTTTTAAATTTGCGTTCGATTACAGGTCTTTAAATGCGCTTATAATATTTTTAAATCGAATAAAAATTAACGTAATGCAGGGTTTTAAAAGAAAATTGCAACCCTCAATTAATTAGAATTTGATGAGTCCGAAAAAAACTATTAATTTGGCTCAACTTAACTGTTATGAGCATACACAAATAACATAAAATAAATAATTAATAGTTTTAAAATATTTTTAAATATGTAGAGCAGTGTTTCCCAATCTTTTTTTAACATTCCCCACCTAAGTCATTCTAAAATTTTGATGCATATAATATATAACATATAAATATTTTTTTATATTTAAAAATTGAATTATTCCATAAATGAAGCCCAATTACAAATTGTAAAAAACACAAGATTTAGGTTTTAGCAAGAAATCACTAGGAAATTATTAAGAAAAAGAAACAATAAGTAAATTTTCAAAACATAAACTAAAAAATATTTTTATATGGATAGCTCGAATTTTTGATAACGCGAATTATTTTTAGTTTCTCTTCAACTTCGACCTATCGAGGTTTGACTGTATTAAATTTTATAAATTTAATATTTTTGAACAATTAAGATAATTTATTTATTGAGTTTTCTCCAATATTAATTTTATTTGCGTAAATTAATGATCTTCAAAGTTTTTTGAAAAACCACAAATTCTGTATTTACTCTATTTGAGTTTTCTGAAAATACATAATAATTTTTTCATCAAAATTTCCTTTTAAATTTACCGAATAAAGTTTTGTTTTATTCAATTTGTGTTGTACAAAAAAAATTGATAATTAAAAATTTCTAAAGTTCTTAAATATATTTTAAAAATTTTCCAAGTTATTAATTTATTTAATTTGAGTTGTCTAAAAACTTAAAATAATTTATTCTTCGAGTTTATTTTAATAATTTTGTTAAATGTTTAAAACTGAATTTCATTCTATGTAAAAAAGAAACCGGTGCATGTACTTACGTACGCACGTTAGAAGTAATACTTTTTTGGCGCGACTAAATTAAATATAACAACGCGCTATGTTGCGCTTGTGTATAGCTAGACCAGTGGTTATCAAACTATGTTACTGCGCATATGTCGTTTTATTTGAATACATTGCTATTTCCTTTTTAAATCCAAAAAGTAATTTAAACAAATTGAATAAATACGAAGATGTGCGCGTTCGAGCGAAAAGTGGCACATTTTCGAGCGAGGGAAGCAAATGAAGCGCGACGCGGAGCGGCGCGCTTCATTTTCCCGAGATCGGAAATGTGCCACTTTGAGCTCGAATGCGCACACACGGCTTTAAGCACACTTTACCAGAATTAATTTACTCTCTGACAATTTGCAATTAAATATTACAGAATTATATTAATAACAAAATTCCCAAATCGCCAATTTTGTGCCTTTTAACAAAATTATTGTTGAAAACAAACCTTTTTCGGAACATAAAATTGAATACAGTTCTTGACGTCTTAGAGACGTCAAAATCTACAATGACACCCTAAACGATCGACGTCTCCTAGACGTCATTGTATGTCAAGTGGTTAATTTATTTTTTAATTTTGAATTGTTTTAACGCTGAATGAAATGTAGCGAAATTATCAAAATGCAATGGGGAAATATACTCTGAACGATTTGTCTTTGCCAGCTGAGCCGATTTTCGATAGATAAACACCTGTTTTATGTGCGAAAAACCCACTTCCTTTCCATTATTTTCATTTTTAAGTTTGCTTTCGTTCACAACAGTCGATTTTAATTCGGTCGTAATATTTCTAAATCAAATAATAATTAGTGTAGTGCAGTGTTCAAAAAGAAAATTGCAACGCTTACTTAATTAGAAAAAGGTATATTATTTTATTATCGAATCGCGTATCAAAATTTCTATTCGTGGACTAAATTAGCAAAAGGTTTTTTTAAGACGTTTCGAACTTGTTATAATAATGTAAAATTACACGATTTGATTACATTTAATTTTTAAAACTGGCAAAATCAATTAATTTTGTTTTTCTCACATTAAAATCAGTCTTAATCGGGCGATACCAGACATCAATCGAAACAGTCAAAGTTGATATAACTACAATATGTTTTATATCGAAAAAATTTCGAAAAAACTGCATGTTAATTTTCCAGTAAATGGCAATATAGCATCGTCCATACACGCTTTTAGAGAAGAGTAATGCGATTTACTGCGTGTTTCATTTCTAATTGGCATATTTCGAATAATAACATTCGTGGACATTAAATTAAAAAAAAAAATAATAGGAAAATTCACAAGACAAAAAATTTAAAAAACTACCCCTGAAAATTAAAGCTCGAATTCTGTGTTTCTCTTTCGCATTGATAAATCTTTTATTTTTGACTAACGATTTTTTTTCGTTTCAGGTCCAAATCTGCGTGGTCCATCCAAAGGAAACGACTTCATCTTCTAAGGTAGGAATTTTAATTTTTTTCAAATTTCCACGCGCCTTATTTTGTGTATTTTTAAATGTTATATTAATATCTGAGCGTCTTCTTAATGAAACGTAAAGTTCGACGCTTACGTCACATAAAAAAAATTGATATATCGACGAGGGTGCAAAACGAAACGGACGAAAAAAATAAAAAACGACAAAGCTCACACCTTTTGATGCACGCACCAAATATTTGGAAATAATTTATTTAAATTAATTCGCATACAAAAAAAGCTGCGTTTCGAGCCTCCGCAATCATGAGGTATTCTCAAAGGCATTTCGGAATTGTTTCATTATTTAATTCGCTCAATTTTTGTGTGCGTCGGTATGGGCAAACAGATAAAAGCTTTATGTAAATAATTACACCTTTAAACGAATGTACCCAAGAATTGTGTGTACTTATTAGTTTGTTGCTCGTCAGTAATCTCTGACACGATGCGAATTTTACCGGAGGGATTATTCGGCCAGACAACGCTGATGGCTGCCACTAATTTAATTTAACATCCTTTATTTTTAATTTCGCGCCGTTTTTTTGCGTTCTTCGTTTCGGCCTCGCTTGCACCTTCGATGTTCGATTCAGAAACTGTAACAATTCTATTTTGGGGCCAAAAACTTAATTATTGTAACGAATTATTCGTTAATGATAAGTTACAGCAAGAAAAATTAATGAATTGATAGATAAACAAATAAACAATATAGGAATGAATGAATAACAATAAACGAACTTAATAGATTTTGATCAAACGCCAAAAGAAGTATAACTTCAAAATTATATGACTAGATGTCAATACCTATATAACCTATAAATACGTTAATGGCCGTCAATACATACATAACCTAATATTATGACAACATACTTACATTTTACTTGTTTACATTAAATAAAGACTAAAGAACGACGGGTTCTTAAGGATCCAATTTAAATGTCCAAACTCAAAAAAAAAAGCGAACTCATTTGTGTGTTTTTTTTCCATTGTTAAAAGCCAGTAAAAGCGGCTTTACGCGAGAGATCAAATGGTATAGAAAATCAAAAGGTATTAAAGTTGTTATTTTATTTTTCTTTTCCGCATTTAAGCCTTTTCGTAAACTTTACAAAATGATGAGCGGCGAACGATTTTTATTTTTGGTATTATTTTATAAGTCGTCGCTCTCCGTAAAATAAACATTAAGCGCCTAAGTGCTGACGGTGGATCGGGCGCGAATAAAATAAAAAAAATTGTAAATGAAAAATTAATTCGAGTACGATTTCGTTCGTAATGTAAATCGAAAGAAGCGTAATTTTGGGGTTATTTTGTTTCGTATGAAAAGTCGTAGTAAAAATAAAAACCGATGATATTCCATTAGCTTTCCGTCATTATAATTTTAGTATACCAATTTCGAAAGCAAATACGGAAATAATAAAAATTTTACACTTCAATATAGAGTAAATGGACGGGAGAAAAATGTAATTTTTGTTAAAATATCTAACTTTTACTGCTTTATTTTTTTTATGGCCGTTTTTCTAAAAATTACAAGCGTGGTTTATAATTAGAAATTCAAAAGTAAAGTTTACAATTTTTATGGATACGGTCCTGAGTATTGATTTTTATATATGGTATTGTTCATAACAATAATAATTCATAAAATAAATTAGGGGTCTTTTATTTTCTTATTGCCGCTCATAGAAATTTTATTATAAATTATTTTTGAGCTTCAATTTACATCAAGTTCTCAAAATTTTATGGTACGGTTCTGCTTAATTTTTTGAGCTGATTTCTATATATGATTTAATTCGTTTAAATTGTAAATTTGGTTTTTGTGCCTTTCTCATTAGTGGAAATGGAAATCTTAATTCGAATTCATTTTTGATCTTAAATTCAACTAAAGTTTTGAATTTTTTTTAATGCGGTTTTGGTTATTCTTTTGAGTTTCATTTTGTACATTATGTTGTTTATAATAATAGCATTATACAACATAAATTTGGTGTTTTTCCATTTTCAATTAGCGGCGATAGAACTGTTATTTTCAATTGATTATCGAAGTCCAATTTGAACAAAGTTCTCGAATTCTTCGATACGGTTCTGGTCGTTGTTTTAATCTGATTTTGATCTAGAATATTTTTTATAACAATAGTAATTTACAACAAAAATTTGGCGTCTTTTCCTTTCTTATTAACCCCTTGACATACAATGACGTCTAGGAGACGTCAATCGTTTAGGGTGTCATTGTAGATTTTGACGTCTCTAAGACGTCAAGAACTGTATTCAATTTTATGTTCCGAAAAAGGTTTGTTTTCAACAATAATTTTGTTAAAAGGCACAAAATTGGCGATTTGGAATTTTGTTATTAATATAATTCTGTAATATTTAATTGCGAATTGTCAGAGAGTAAATTAATTCTTGTAAAGTTTGCTTAAAGCCGAGTGTGCGCATTCGAGCTCAAAGTGGCACATTTCCGATCTCGGAAAATGAAGCGCGCCGCCCGCGTCGCGCTTCATTTGCTTCCTCGCTCGAAAATGTGCCACTTTTCGCTCGAACGCGCACATCTTCGTATTTATTCAATTTGTTTGAATTACTTTTTGGATTTAAAAAGGAAATAGCAATGTATTTAAATAAAACGACATATGCGCAGTGACATATAATTTGATAACCACTGGTCTAGATATACACAAGCGCAACATAGCGTGTTGTTATATTTAATTTAGTCGCGCCAAAGAAGTATTACTTCTAACGTGCGTACATAAGTACATGCACCGGTTTTTTTTTGCATAGAATGAAATTCAGTTTTAAAGATTTAGCAAAATTATTAAAGTAAACTCGAAGAATAAATTATTTTAAGTTTTTAGACAACTCAAATTAAATAAATTAAAAACTTGGAAAGTTTTAAAAATATATTTATGAACTTATTAATTTTAATTATCAATTTTTTTTGTACAACGCAAATTGAATAAAACAAAACTTTATTCGTTAAATTTAAAAGGAAATTTTGATGAAAAAATTATTATGTATTTTCAGAAAACTCAAATAGAGTAAATACAGAATTTGTGGTTTTTCAAAAAACTTTGAAGATCATTAATTTACGCAAATAAAATTAATATTGGAGAAAACTCAATAAATAAATTATATTAATTGTTCTGAAATATTAAATTTATAAAATTAAATACAGTCAAACCTCGATAGGTCGAAGTTGAAGAGAAACTAAAAATAATTCGCGTTATCAAAATTCGAGCTATCCATATAAAAATATTTTTTAGTTTATGTTTTTAAAATTTACTTATTATTTCTGTTTCTTAATAATTTCCTAGTGATTTCTTGCTAAAACCTAAATCTTTTCTTGAACAAGTTGTAATTAGGCTTCATTTATGGAATAATTCAATTTTTAAATATAAAAAATATTTATATGTTATATGCATCAAAATTTTAGAATGACTTAGGTGGGGAATGTTAAAAAGATGGGAAACACTGCTCTACATATTTCAAAATATTTTAAAACTATTAATTATTTATTTTATGTTATTTGTGTATGCTCATAACAGTTAAGTTGAGCCCAATTAATAGTTTTTTTCGGACTCATCAAATTCGGTTTCTTTTGTATGTGAAGGGGTTAAGAAAAATTAAAACATTGTTTCAAATTAATTTTCCATTTTCAATTTAAACCAAATTATCAAATTTTTTAATACGGTTCTGGTTAATCTTTTGAGCTCATTGAGCTTATCACAACCGTAATTTATATCGTGATTTTATGCCTTAATAAAAAATTACTCTTTTATTTGCGTTATGAGCACTTTGAAAAAAAGTCCCTAAAAAATAGATAAATTTTATTAAAACGTGCTGAAGCGTGATAATAGAGACATCCAACCACATTAAAGTCGTAATTAGATACCCAAGTAAGCGCCTTATTAAAATTATAGCAAAATGTTTACCAGGCATGAAATATTGTTGTTACATTAATATGTTACGTTATATATTCGCAAGAGTTTATTTACCCAAAATGTTTGGCATCACCTAAACTCTCGGTCTTCATCTCCAAACCAGAAGGGAAGGTTGTTGCTTCCCATTTAGCCGAAGAAGCCTGAACTTGATTTAGTTACGCGATAATGAATTATAAGAAACTTTAACAACTACTAATGCCTTTATTGATATTCTTCGTGTGTAATAACTTCGGAAAGCTTATATCATTTAGAATTGTTACAAGTTGGAAGGCAGAGCATTAAGCTGTCAAGTTTATCTTGTCTGTTTCTCTGCAACAATCCATAAACCTGCTTATATTATTTCGAGTTGAACAAATTGCGTGTCGTAATCTTAAAAGAGCCCTTTTTAGCCTTAATAGAAGACTCTACACTATGTAGTCGAGTAAGTATGATTTATTAGGAACGGCTTCCAGATTTATAACGTCCCAGATATAGTTTTGAGGGTAATGAATTTAGCCAGATATGTTTTACAATCCTATAAAAGTCGGCGGAACTTATGTCACCGAAGGCTAAAGAGTCGATAGCAGTAACTAAGACGTTGAATTAATAGAGATAGATTGCGGGACATTAGTTTGTTTGCCGGAGTTTGTAGCCTGGAAAGCGTTAATGGATCGAATTTATTACAGTTATTTGGCGGTGGTCATTCTTTATTATCTTTATTTCTCTTCATACTTTATTTGTTACCCAACTCCTTAATTCCATTTTGCAAAATTTTAGCTCTGTATTTGGTTCAATTTTGGGCCACCACCTCCCTCATGTTTTGTTTGGGTTCGAGAAACCACCAAAGGTGCTTCTGAACCAGAAAAATGCAATTCGAATATTGTTTAATACGGTTCTGGTTAATTATATTAAATAATTTTTTTACACATGATTGTTTATGGTCTTGAGATTCTGCAAAATAAATTTGGCCTTTCTATAAATTTTTTAAAAGGAGATATGAAGTGCATTTCAACACTATGCTTTTGCTTATTGGTTTAAGAAATTCGAATATTTTTTAATACAGTTCTGGATAATTATATTACACAATTTGTTGACACATGATTGTTTATGGTCTTGAGGCTCCGCAGAATAAATTTGGCCTTTCTATAAATTTTTTGAAAGGAGATATGAAGTGCATTTCAACACTATGCTTTTTCTTATAGGTTTAAGAAATTCGAATATTGTTTAATACGTTCTGCAGGTTAATTATATACAGGGTATAGGCCAAAAACGTACTGAAATTTAACCCACTAAACTGTACAAAAACGTACTCTACGTCAAGTTGAATATTTTTGAGTTATGGTATCATAAACTTCAATTACAAAATATGTAATAAATACCTTATTATTTAGAATATTTTGAAAATGTTGGTTCAAATTAGTTGTTACGATGTCATTAAAGCCATATGAGACTTTGAAAAATAAATTTGGCGATTTTATATTTTTTTTTTAAAGAAGATCTCAAGTGCATTTTAATACTATGCTTTTGCTTATAGGTTTGTGAAATTCGAATATTGTTTAATACGGTTCTGGTTAATTATATTAAATAATATTTTTACACGTGATTGTTTATAGTCCTGGGACTCTATAAAATAAATTTTGAGATTCTATATTTTTTTTGAAAGAAGATATGAAGTGCATTTCAATACTATGCTATTGCTTATAGGTTTATGAAATTCGAATATTGTTAAGTACGGTTCTGGTTAATTATATTAAATAGTTTTTTTATACATGATTGTTTATAGTCCTGGAACTCTGCAAAATTAATTTGGCTATTTTATATTTTTTCTTAAGGGAGATATAAAATGCATTACACCTCCGTGTTTATGCTTCTAAATTTAACACAAGAATATTGTTTAATACGGTTCTGGATAAATATATTAATTAATTTTTATACACATAATTGCTAATAGTTTTAAGACTCCGATTACTACGATTACCCTTGTACCAGTAGAAGAAAGGGACAAAACAAGATCGAAATTGCTTTGGGCAAAAAAACGCTAATTAGTCGTCGTCCTCAAAACGTTAACAGATTGAGGAGGCGTTTATATCCGGTAACTCAATACACTGATCAAGCATTATGTGCAAATACGTTGTTCAACATGCATGGAGCTGGTTTAATGCAGAAACTCAATACTGTGTTTAGACACAATGCGCCGCAAATAGACACGAAACTTACCCTCGAAAAGCTCGTTCAAGGGTTTCGGTGCATTAATCGAAGGACTCTATTTTAGCTAATAACATCACCTTATGTTGGTTGCATGTATAGTCAAATATCGAACATATTCGGAAACGTACTAAATGTGTAGTTTATGATGTTTTTCTAGTTTAAAAACGCCTAGTAATTTATAAAGAAAAAATATCTACAAACAGAAAGAAAAGCAATAAAGTAAAAAATTGTTAAACAAATCGTATTTATTGAATTTTGTAAATTAAACTTTGTTTCGTCGCCAAAATTATTGCGAAGCATGCTTAAAACCGAGTGTGCACGTTCGAGCTCAAAGTGGCACATTTCCGATCTCGGGAAAATGAAGCGCGCCGCTCCGCGTCGCGCTTCATTTGCCTCCCTCGCTCAGAAATGTGCCACTTTTCGCTCGAACGCGCACAGCCTCCTATTCATTCATTATTATAAAGCAAAGAAATAATAAAGAAATACGCGGATAGCTATCAAAACAAAAAATAATTATTTTCATATTGGATTTGTTAAGTTTTTAAGTCCAAAATTTGCGATTTTCGAAATTTGCTAAATCGGCCGGTTTTATGCTATATAATTGTTTATTGTTAATTACTATAAACCGAAAAAATAATAAAAAAATTCTGGGATAGCTATCAAAGCAGAAAATAATTTTTTTCATATTGAATTTGCTAAGTATTCATGTCCAAAATTTATGATTTTCGAAATTTGCTAAATCGGTCGGTTTTATGTTATATAATTGTTTATTGTTTATTACTATAAACCGAAAAAATAATAAAACAATTCTGGGATAGCTATCAAAGCAAGAAATAATTTTTTTCATATTGAATTTGCTAAGTATTCATGTCCAAAATATATGATTTTTGAAATTTACTAAATCGGTCGGTTTTATGTTATATAATTGTTTATTGTTTATTACTATAAACCGAAAAAATAATAAAAAAATTCTGGGATAGCTATCAAAGCAGGAAATATTTTTTTCATATTGAATTTGCTAAGTATTCATGTCCAAAATTTATGATTTTCGAAATTTGCTAAATCGGCCGTTTTATGCTATATAATTGTTTATTGTTAATTACTATAAACCGAAAAATAATAAAAAATTCTGGGATAGCTATCAAAGCAGGAAATAATTTTTTCATATTGAATTTGCTAAGTATTCATGTCCAAAATTTATGATTTTCGAAATTTGCTAAATCGGCCGGTTTTATGCTATATAATTGTTTATTGTTAATTACTATAAACCGAAAAAATAATAAAAAAATTCTGGGATAGCTATCAAAGCAGGAAATAATTTTTTTCATATTGAATTTGCTAAGTATTCATGTCCAAAATTTATGATTTTCGAAATTTGCTAAATCGGCCGGTTTTATGCTATATAATTGTTTATTGTTAATTACTATAAACCGAAAAAATAATAAAAAAATTCTGGGATAGCTATCACAGCAGGAAATAATTTTTTTCATATTGAATTTGCTAAGTATTCATGTCCAAAATTTATGATTTTCGAAATTTGCTAAATCGGCCGGTTTTATGCTATATAATTGTTTATTGTTAATTACTATAAACCGAAAAAATAATAAAAAAATTCTGGGATAGCTATCAAAGCAGGAAATAATTTTTTTCATATTGAATTTGCTAAGTATTCATGTCCAAAATATTTTGATTTTCGAAATTTGCTAAATCGGTCAGGGTTTTTTGTTATATAATTGTTTATTGTTAAATTTCTATAAACCGAAAAATAATAAAAAATTCTGGGATAGCTATCAAAGCAGGAAATAATTTTTTCATATTGAATTTGCTAAGTATTCATGTCCAAAATATATGATTTTCGAAATTTGCTAAATCGGTCGTTTTATGCTATATAATTGTTTATTGTTAATTACTATAAACCGAAAAATAATAAAAAATTCTGGGATAGCTATCAAAGCAGGAAATAATTTTTTCATATTGAATTTGCTAAGTATTCATGTCCAAAATTTATGATTTTCGAAATTTGCTAAATCGGTCAGTTTTATGTTATATAATTGTTTATTGTTTATTACTATAAACCGAAAAAATAATAAAACAATTCTGGGATAGCTATCAAAGCAGGAAATAATTTTTTTCATATTGAATTTGCTAAGTATTCATGTCCAAAATATATGATTTTCGAAATTTGCTAAATCGGTCAGTTTTATGTTATATAATTGTTTATTGTTTATTACTATAAACCGAAAAAATAATAAAACAATTCTGGGATAGCTATCAAAGCAGGAAATAATTTTTTTCATATTGAATTTGCTAAGTATTCATGTCCAAAATATATGATTTTCGAAATTTGCTAAATCGGTCAGTTTTATGTTATATAATTGTTTATTGTTTATTACTATAAACCGAAAAAATAATAAAAAATTCTGGGATAGCTATCAAAGCAGAAATAATTTTTTCATATTGAATTTGCTAAGTATTCATGTCCAAAATTTATGATTTTCGAAATTTGCTAAATCGGCGGTTTTATGTTATATAATTGTTTATTGTTAATTACTATAAACCGAAAAAATAATAAAACAATTCTGGGATAGCTATCAAAGCAAGAAATATTTTTTTTCATATTGAATTTGCTAAGTATTCATTTCCAAAATATATGATTTTCGAAATTTGCTAAATCGGTCGGTTTTATGTTATATAATTGTTTATTGTTTATTACTATAAACCGAAAAATAATAAAAAAATTCTGGGATAGCTATCAAAGCAGGAAATATTTTTTTTCATATTGAATTTGCTAAGTATTCATGTCCAAAATTTATGATTTTCGAAATTTGCTAAATCGGCCGGTTTTATGCTATATAATTGTTTATTGTTAATTGCTATAAACCAAACAAATAATAAAAAAATTTTGGCATAGCTATCAAAGCAGGAAATATCTTTTTTCGTATTGCATTTGCTAAATTTTAAAGTGGAATACATGAATTTTTAAAATTTGGCAAATCGGCCGTTTTTATGCTATATAATTGTTTATTGTTAATTACTATAAACCGAAAAACTTTTGCTCGAACGTGCACATCCTTGTATTTAATTGATTCGACTACATCAATTAAATCTCTTCAAATCAAAAACTTTTTCAAATTTTTCAAAAATAAAGCATTAATTAATAGTACGGGAACCTGTTGTACCTTGATCCTTTTTTTACTTGTAATTTTTTTTAAATTGTATATGTAACAATTTGTTGATAAAATGAATTGCATCATAGTGGGGCACTAATAAGGTATTCATCATAAAATATTTGAAAGCATTACCAACCGTTTAACTCAAATTGCTATAAGATTTAAAAATTAGTGGATCTATAGCCTAAAGTACAACAGGGATGATGTACCTTGGCTCTATTCACATTAAGCAAAATAAAATTCATTGTTCTGTGAAAACTATATATTTATTTTTGAATTATAAGAACTACTAATGTTCTTCTTTGAGATGACACTAAAATTGTTTCAAAAATTAACAAAACTTTTCTTGTATACTAAAATTTCACAAACTTAATGGTTAACTTTGCAAAAATTTAAATTTTTCGTTAGACTTCCGAGGAATATTATCTGAAGCAAAATAAAAAAAAATTAAGTATTTATAACAAAGGTATATCTAAATTTTTGTTTATTGCACGTCGATCTTAGGGCCAAGGTACAATTTATTGACAGTGACCGAGGTACAACACACCAACCCTTGATGTTTAAACTTAGAAATAAAATTAAAGATTATGCTGTGCCAAAATCCGACCACTACTATGCAAACATTAATAAACAATCTTTCTATTACGATGAGTCATTTGTTATTAGGTAATAAAAATCAATAAGATATTTAACTAAAAAATATAAAAAGACTTACTTTTTTCGATTAAAAATTTCAATTGATCTCATACATTAACAAAGTACATGGGCCAGCTGCTGCTAACTTCACGTTAATGTCTGTCAATGTGGCATTTAAAATATCAAAAAATATGGGCCACGAAAGCCCGCAAATATATAAAAAAATAAAGTTGCCCTAAGTACAAAGGGACCAAGGTACAACAAGTTCCCCTTGTGAATGATCCAAATTTGATTAACTTTAAACTTATTGCAGTTTTAAAGTCGCGGGGTACACGTTCACCTTAATACAGGTCTACCACCTATGCAAACGTGAAAGAAGCCGAAGAAACACTTATTCTAGTGCAATTTTACACAATTCTTCCGGTTATTCGACTAAATCACAAAATTACATTGAAACTTCCACGTGACCCAATCATTTTGATATTTGACCGTATCCAACCATAGCTGCCGCTAATTTTTCGCGCTTTTGGCCCGCTCGCAGCCCAAAACTAGTCGTGCACCGTTTCGATCCGCAATTATTCGCATTCCGAGGCGGCGCCCCGAAAGTTTCGGCCTAAGTTTTCCCTAGCGAAATTTAATGGCGGCCAAGGAATTTCGAATGTAATAATTAATCGAGTCGTTTTATTTGTAAAAGTAATCAAACAAAGCGAACAAGACAAAGCAGAAAACAACAGCGGGCCAAGAATTTGGATTCGAGCAAGTCGGCTGCAAGCGCGCGCGTTTTCCTCCCTTAGTCTGCATACATAACGCAAGCCAAATATTTCATTTGCGGTTGTTAATAATGCATAATGGCATCTTCCTTCGCGCTAGCGCTCGAAATGCATCTCGTCTCTTTTATAAATTTAGTTGCCAAGGTAATTGCCTCGACTAATTCGGTATTCTTGCTTTATTGCGAAAAGGAATGCATTCAACTTTGATGGCCGACTCTCGTTCGACGCTTAATTACTTCCATTTCATAATTTGATTATTTACGTGCCGTTATTAATTTTCTACTAATCATGTTTGAAGGTTAGATGTGCCATTTCCTAAATTGATTATCGTATACGTAACGTCTATCGGGTCGGAAGGAAACTCGTACGTTCGAGCTGCCCCCATTTTTTTTTTTTTAATAACACAAGGAGAGTATTCCACAACAGCTTTTTCAAAGCTGCCGTGAAAGCTTTCTCAAACAAAACAAACAGCGCAAAGCGTCTCGAAACTGTTCTAAAATTTAAAGTTGTTCTTGTCTTTGAAAAGTTCGTCGGCTTCTGCCGCTTTAATCTTAGAGAAATTGAATATTGGAAATTTTTAGGATCGAAATATGTACGGGTGCCGCGTATGGCACGCCGTGTGCCTCAATTTACAAAAAAAAAACAACGTCGGTTTCAATGGAAACGATTTTATCTGAAAAAATTATCGGAAATTGCAAACGGTGGGAAAACTGTGAGAAATCGAACAAATTGCAAAATTGCTTGTGATAAGAAAATGGTACGTCCGATTTAAACGGGGTCTTTTTTAATCGAAAGACAATTAAATTTTAGTGATTACGTGTCTTGTTAATTTGATTAAAAAAATTATTAATATTTTTTGGGAGCGCTCAAACTTTAAGGTTGGAAGTTAATCGTGAGATGCTTCCCATTTTGTTGTCACTCGAGCAAATTTATTCAAATTTATTTGTAAGATGTAAGATTCTATGTGTTTTCTTTTAGTCGAAACCGCATTTAATTATCTCCATTCATTCTATTACAATTAATTTTTTTCTTCCCAAAGAATTAAATAAGAAACTCAAAATACCGATTATATGTTCCAAAAACGTATTTACTATAGCAATGAGTGGAAGGGAGCGAAAACATACGATAATCTCGTTGGTGCAAGTGAGAGGGACCGCTTAAAATTGTTTAACTAATTTTTTGTGTAATTTATTGGCCTAAATTATTGTGAATCGTGCTTTAAACCGAGTGCGCACATTCGAGCTCAAAGTGGCACATTTCCGATCTCGGGAAAATGAAGCGCGCCGCTCCGCGTCGCGCTTCATTTGCCTCCCTCGCTCGGAAATGTGCCACTTTTCGCTCGAATGCGCACATACCTCGCATTCACAGCATTTGTTCATAAAAACACTAATATAATACAAATTAACTTGAAAAAGTGTTTGTAGTAGGAAAACGGGGGGTCGCATCTTTACGGAATTTTTTTTAATCGAAAGACAATTACATTTTAAGTAGTAAGTGTGTTTTTGATTCGTTTTAAAAAAATTGTTAATATTTTTTCGGAGCGCTCAAACTTTAAGGGTGGAAGTTAATCATGAGATGTTTCCCATTTTGTTGTAACTCGAGCAAATCTATTCAAATTTATGTGTAAGATGTAAGATTCTATGTGTTTGTTTTTTTAGTCAAAACCGCATTTAATTATCTCTATTCATTCTATTACAATTAATTTTTTTTCCCGAAAGAATTAAATAAGAAACCCAAAATACGGATTATATGTTCCAAAAACGTATTTACTGTAGCAATGAGTGGAAGGGAGCGAAAACATACGATAATCTCGTTGGTGCAAGTGAGAGGGACCACTTAAAATTGTCTAACTAATTTTTCGTGTAATTTATTGGCCTAAATTATTGTAAATCGTGCTTAAAACCGAGTGCGCACATTCGAGCTCAAAGTGGCACATTCCGATCTCGGGAAAATGAAGCGCGCCGCTCCGCGTCGCGCTTTATTTGCCTCCCTCGCTCGGAAATGTGCCACTTTTCGCTCGAATGCGCACATACCTCGCATTCACAGCATTTGTTCATAAAAACACGAATATAATACAAATTAACTTGAAAAAGTGTTTGTAGTAAGAAAACGGGGGGTCGCATCTTTACAGGTTTTTTTTTTGATCGAAAGACAATTAAATATTAAGTAGTGAGTGTGTCTTTGATTCGTTTTGAAAAAATTATTAATATTTTTTACGGGCGTTCAAACTTGAAGGGTAGACGTCAATTTTGAGATGCTCCCCGTTTTCTTGTGACTTGAGCAAATTTATTCAAATTTAAAATGTAGGATTCTATTTGTTTTATTTTAGTCAAAACTGTATTTAATTATCAAAATCTATTCTATGGGAATATTTTTTTCTCCAAAGCATTAATTAATAAACCCAAAAATTATTAAAATACATATCAACTTGAGTAAGGGTTTTTTAGCGAATAAATTAAAAGTAGCCTTTACACAGGATTTTTTGAATCAAAAGAAAAATGAATTTTATGAAATAGGTGTCTCGGTGATCTGTTTTAAAAAAAACTTTTAATATATTTTTTTAAGGGGTATTCTAGCATAGAAGTACGAATTTCGGCCGTTTTTTCAAGCTCTGTATAAATAAAACAAAAATATTTTTACTGCACATTTTTGTATCATTTGTTTATTGATACTTTAAAAATTCATAAAAATTAAATAAAATAAAAAAATTCAAAATTTAAGAAGTTATGAGCTGGCAAAGTGGAGGGTCAAAAAAAAACAGTGTCCTGGACGACTAAAACAAAAAAATCAAATGGATTCTTAATTAGTAAAAATGTCGCTATAGGCTCACCCATGGACAGTTCTAAAAATTTTTTTTTACACAATGGCGGCCGTTTGAAAAATAAAATTTTTTGCACGTTTTTTAACAATTCCAAATTTTTTAAAAATAGTAAAATTCAAGATATCGAGTTTTCGGTGGGTCACGCCATAGAGGAATGTATATAGCATGTTCATAGTAAATTTCAAATAAATCGGTGCAGTAGAACTTGAGATATCGTGTACGCCAACTAGAAAAAAGTAATTTCGAGAAAAAGGCGTTCTGGAAATTTTACTCATAGAATGATACGCTATACTTACATATTTATAATAGCTGTAACTTTTTAAATAATTGAAATTTTGAAAAATCCTTTCTTGAATGTCTAAACTTCGAAAATATAAAAAAATTTCGATTTTTTGAAATTTCTAGACTAAAATACCCCCTTAAAGCGCTCAAATATTAAATTGTAAAATAAGCCTGATATGATCGTAATTTTGTATTTACGTAAATTAATCTCGATTTATGTTTTTCTTCAATCAAAATTGCGGAGATTTGTCTCAAACGGTTTTCCTCGAATTTTTTTTCTTCTAAAAATTTAATATTGTATAAGGAATCTATAATTCGATTATACTCTGATGTAATTGGAAATTTTTTCTAAAAATGTAATTAAAACTTTTAGAACAAATAAGATTTAAAAAAAAAACCGCTGCTGATTATTTTTCTTGGGGTTTGGTACATGGCCCCCAGCATTTGTGCAGGTGCGTGCACGCCCAGGTCCTTCGAAATTCACAAATTAAAAGAAAAAGGCAAGATGTTTCGGAGGGTCTAAATATTTGGCAGATTAAAAAAGAAATTTCTCAAAACGAAAATTGACATCAAAGCAGTTTTAATATTAAAAAGGCGGCCGGGAAATGCTAAGAGATTATAACGCCTTCGCTAATTTTTCTGCCAAATTATTCAACAGGCAATATGCAAATTAGTAATAATTGTTAGGCTTCCCTTCGGCCCCGGTCGGACCGTATTAACTTCCTTCCTTCTCCCTTCCTTCTTTCGCAGAAAATCAAACTTCTCGAAACTAAAAGGCGGCCCATTTTATGGAGAGAATTAAGCCGATTACGAATTGCTTTGTATTCGGTAAGAACGTCTTTAAAGCTTCTTTTTTTCTTCGGCGGGGTCGCGGCCGAATTGGACGAAACGCAATTTGTAAAGTATTACCCGTAGTTAGGTATTGCATAAGGGCTTCATTAAATTAATCAAGGAAACTATTCCGGAACATAAACCGACAGTTAGGAAAACGACCACGACTTAACAACTGCACCAGTGACAATGTTCACTTACACAGCTGCGCTTACATCCCTTCGGTTTATATTAAGGACGTGACGATGGAGACGGAAAATTAATCAATAATTTACTTTGTTAAACATTTATAGGGGTACTTTTATTTGTTCGCCATTTCCGGCACGAGCACATCGAAATATGGTCGCTTATTTATTAATTAAAGTGTCCTTTAAAGGCGATGTTCGTGGCAGAAGGTTCCTTAAGAACTCGATTAATTCTTAGGTTCGGTTTAAGTCGAAGGAAATCGTTTGAAGTTATACTTCTTTGGCGCCGAGAGACAAATTTTGGCGAGCAACGGAAGTTGTGCGCGCACATCGACGATATGTAGTTACCCATTGAAAAAAGTGAATTAATTAATGTGAATCGTGCTTAAATTTTCGTATTCTCGTAATTTTGTAAATTAAACTTTCGTTTCCAATCAACAAATTTAATTTAATTCGGTCAATATCGATTATATGTTCGAAAACGTATTTTTACCATAGCAATGCGTGGGAGCGAGCGAAAAGATACGACGCACCCATAAGTACGAGTGAGAGGGATTGATAACAAAATTATTTACTAATTTTTTATCACCAAAATGATTGCGAATCGTGCTTGAAACCGAAAATTTGGTTACATTGATTTTTGGTTTTGAAAGAAAAAGGAGGTGCGTGCACATTCCAGCAAAACTGCACATTTTCCGTATTAAACCGTATTAAAAAATAAAACTTTAATTGAATTTTAGATCAAAAATAAATTTAAAATAACATTTCTATCTCCGCTAATAAAAAAAGCAAAATAAATTAACCAGAACCGTATTATCAAATTTGGTCTAAATGGAAACTAAAAAACTAATTTAAAACATTTTTATTTTTGTTAAAAAGAAAGAAAAAGAAACCTAATTTTTGTTTTAAATTACTATTGTTATAAAAAATATTTTAGTTCATAATCAGATTTAAAAAAATGATCAGAACCGTATCAAAAAATTCGAGAACTTTGCCCAAATTGAACTTCGAAAATCAATTAAATATAACAGTGCTATCACCACTATTAGAAATTGGAAAAACTCCAAAAATGTGTTGTACAATACTATTATAAATAGTGACCAGGACCGCATTAAAAAAAATTCTGAATTTTACTTGAATTTAAGATCAAAAATGAATTCGAAATAACAGTTTTATCTTCGCTAATAAGAAAGGCACAAAAACGATATAAATTACGATTGCAATGAACTAAATTAGCTAAAAAAATTGACCAGAACCGTATTAAAAAAATTGAGGATTTGGTCTAAATTGAAACTCAAAAATTAACTAATCAATAGTGCGCCAAAGGACTTTTCGTTTCAGAATATCTTTGCTAGATTTCGGATTTTTTAAATTTCTATGAAAAGGTTGTTAAAATGGCGTACGATGGGCACAAGCACTTGATGTCACAAAATTTTTGAGAAAATAGTGTTGGAGGAAACCGAAGCGTATTTCTTGCAAAACTATTCAAATCCATAGCGCATTAGGTTTTGGCCTTATTTTCAGAATGGTCCAAAAGTGGTCCTACAGGAACTCGTAAAATACCCGTCCCCTGAAAAACCCGAAGTCGACTGGACCATAATTTAATATAAAGTGGTCCATAATGGGCCCTCGTAAAACTTGAGTTGTAAGATCGTACAGCTTTGGGACCTTGGTCAAAAATCTCAAGAAATGGAAGATCTATGGCAGAGTTTCATGCCTTTATGCATTCAATGGAAGACGTTTTGCTTGAACATTTGGTTGTGATCATTCTTTCTACACAAATGGGCGCAATGCCCATTTGGGTTATTTTGGCTGGCCAGTGGACAACTTCGAGTTTTTTAAGGTACAGGTCATAATCGAAGATGTGTTGTACGATTTCGTGCAGGACCGCTTTTGGGCCGTTCTCAAAATTTGGGCTAAACTTTTATGATTTGTCTCTATCACTCCTTCTGTTTGCTTATTAGAAAGAGATCGTATTTTAAAATTCATTATTATAATATTATTAATTTTATTTACTGCAAGGTATTGTTTTATAAGAGTTGCAAATATTAATAATAATTTAACCTGAAAAGTGGTTTCTATAATAATTCTAAATTACGCTGCTTCAATATTTATTAATTAAATTATATTTGGTTTGTAGTTCGAAGAATAAAATTCCCGTATTTTCTTTAAAAAAATAATAGTTAGTGCAAACAATCATTTGCGTACAATTTTGATTTCATTTTCCAACGTTAAAGTCGTATAATAGCTTCTATCGCACTCAGAAGCGCCTACAAGTATTTCCCTTTCGCTCCCACTCGTTGCACGTGAAAATTATTTGAGGTGCTTAAATCCGTGCAAACGATACATTTTTACATAGAGTCGTGTGTTGCCTAAGCGCTTCCCATTGGTCGAACGGCGTCACGCGTCCACTTTCGCCGACTTACTTAAATCCCCTCTTAGTACGTAGCCGCGTTTCGCAGTGGAACAACTCAATGCTTGTGACGTCAGCAATTCTAGAACTTTCCTGTGGCTTCGGTCTACGTGGATGGCCCCCTATCTTCGACGCGAATTTCCTCGGACTTGGGCAAATGGCGCCGGGATTGTTCCCCAAGGTATTTACCATTTATTTTGGCAGTATTTCACCATGTCTTTGTTAAACATTGAATGGGAATAAAATTATTTGTGTCCTTATTTAATATGAACATGTGCTATACCATGCAATCAATCTTTTAGTAGAGTATTAAATGGGGGGTCGAAAGGGGTTAATATAGATGCGAAATGAGCTGAAGGCGGTGGCGTAACATGGGTATCAGCCGCCGGGGGCGTAGGCCAAATTCGCCGTCCTTTTATTTGGGTATTTAAATGCAAAAGGCCCCAAATTTACAGAAATTATTGCGAAATTTAGCCGCCCCCAGAAAATTCCCGCCTCCGCCGTCCTCGGTTTGCCATGCGACAGGCCGAAGGTCTTAAATTAATTCGAAGCAAAAGGTTTTTTTGGAATATGTAAAAAAGGGATTGTTTGATTTTTTGAAAATGTGGTTTAGCGATTAAATTTGGGGGCGATAGAAATGTTGGGTTTCGGCCTGCGTTAGGGCAAAAAACGCTTAATATCTGGGTGACCGAGTGTCCTGGGAATGCGTCCTGGGTATGCTATGGCCTTCGCCCCCCCCCTCTCAAAACTGATTTATATATACGTGTATGTGTGAACGAAGTGGCGATGCTGGTTACAAAATTTTAATTATTCCAAAACTTGTACACAGATTTGAATGCGGTTTCTGCCAGTCAAAAAAAAGCAAAATTTGAGCTAATGGGTGCTTGGGGGTTTTTTTAAAAATCGTTTATGAATTTTTTTATAGGTGCGCCAAGATTGAACCTAAATACCGCCTCTTATGATATGCTATTTATTTATTTTTTGAGAGAATTTTTTCAAATTTTAAAATATTGTTCCTAGACCGATATATTTTAAGCTGGCGAAGCGCCCTTAATAATTAAATATTGGTTTTCAAAAAATTAATTTATTTTTTAAATTTTGTTTAAAAAAATGTGAGCATTTACAATACAATTTTATTTTTGCTGGGCACAACTTATGAATTGCTCTAAAACGAATACTCCGATCAAAATGCCGTTTTGACCAATCGAAAAAGGGGTCATTTTAAGCCAATAGGTGTCTCGGCGAATTTTTTGAAAATCATTTTTGAATTTTCTGTGGACGAGCTAAAACTTTACTTAAACGCAGCTACTAATAATTTGGCCATTTATTATTTTTTTTTGAGAAACGGTTTTTGAATTTCAAAATAACGTTTTTAGAGTAACATATTTTGAACTGGAAAAAGGGTGCTTATTTATTTTTAATAGCTTTTGAAAGAAAATCTGTTTTTGAAGTTTGTTGAAAAAAATGTCAGCATAATACAATTTTACTTTTTCCGGGAACAACTTATGAATTACTCGAATACGAATACTCCCATTGAAATGCGGTTTTCACCATTCGAAAAAGAACAAAATTTAAGCCAACAGGTGTCTCGGCGATTTTTGTAAAAACCAATTTTGATTTTTCTACGAGCGCGCGAATTTTAAAATTAGAAGTCTTTCTTTAAAAACGAACCAATGTTTATTTTTTGAAGCCATTTCTTTGGGAATATCTTTCATACAATAATACACGTACACTTTAATCTAAACAAAAACCGATTCAATTATTTTTGATAATTTGAGAAATTCGAGTTCGTAAATTAAAAATAAGCTAATCAAATTATTTTTGATGATCAGTCTTAATCCTATCATAAAGCCTCGACTATTTTATTCTTTATTAAAATTTTGCTTAACGAAAAAAAGTAAAACTTAAAAAATCTCGCATTTTAAAAACATATTTTGATTCAAAATTTGCAAACGTATAATTCGGAGTGAATCGACCTGGTCCCTTCTCGAATTTACAGGTTGAAAAGGAAACTCGTCTCTTTTTACTGAAAATTTTAAAACCACCCCGAGCCGAGCTTATTATTACGAGGCTTAATAAGAAAAAAAAACGGAAAGTTTTGATAAAGATTACGCGACATCACAAAGGATAACAACGTATGTAGAAGTCGAGCTGAGAGAGATTAGGAAGTCGAATAATCCCATATTCCGTGTACGGATTAATATACTTAAGCAATTAAATCTTATTCGGTCGCTTCTTATGCGTGCCCTACGTAAACAAATTTCAAATGTCACTCACATTTTTACCGAAATAATTTATGATATGAAAGGGACAGCTTAAATCTATCGCATTTCATTAGGTAAATTTTCTAGGTTCAGATTTATGTATTAATTTATTTCCGAGATTGGTCTAAAGTTATCTTAATTAATCTCTGTCCAAGCTGTAATTAAACAAACGACTAGTTTATACTTTAAGCTGTGGTTAAAGCTTAGTTTGTAACTGTCAAATAATTATAAGAAGATTTACCTAACAAACTTCCCAAAATGTTTTATGCGATGGAATAACGCGTTTTGGAAAATAATTAGTTCCTATTATTTGGGAGAGAAAAATATCAAGGCGTGTGCGCACTTTTGGCGCAGTCGAATGGCGGATTTGCGTCTAGGCCCATTGGGCCCCGGGCCCGAGTCTCCAAAATTCGAGGGGGTCCAAAACTTATTCACTATTGACACACACAGAGACACAGACCTATATATATATTAGGGTGTTAAAAATATCGATATTTGACACACCCTAATGTGTATATATATATTAGGGTGGTTCTTATTTCGGATATATTCGAATTTTTTTTCACGATAGTCTTATATCGGTTCCAAATGTATAAAAAAAAATTCATGCCAAATTTTAGCTCCTAATTTTAATATTAACCCGGCCCCCTCCTGATAACCAAAGTTTTAAATAGAAATAACATAGGAAAAGTTCTGTTATTCCGTTCGAATTTTTTACCTCATGAACTAATAAACGGATCATATCGCAAGTGATAGGTCTTATAGCAAATTTAACGCTCTACAAAAAAGGTCTCCTGTGATTTTTTGCTAACTTGGCTGGTTCAAAAGTTATTCGAGGTCAAAATCACATTTCTAGTTAATTTTAAGGTTTTTTTCATTTTATACCCGAAATAAGGGCCACCCTAATATATATATATAAGTATACGGGGTGTTTAATTTAAAGTGGCCACGAGCTTATAATTCGTAAAATAATAAAATTTTCAAAATGTATAAGTATAAAAGTCTCTCTAATTTCTTCGATAATAAGCTTGTTAAAATTTCAGTTCTTAATATTAATATTAATTGGTGCTCATCGCAAATTTCTATTTCCCATTTCAATAACATGGGATTTTTTTTGAATTTTATATCTTTGTAGTGAAATTTTTCAAAGCTAAGCTCAATACACACTTTTATATTAAATTGAACGCCCTACAAAAAAGGTCTTTTGAACTTTTTTCATAAACGTAGCCATTGTGGTGGTATTTGACTTAAAATTTCGAAATAGTTAAAACAAATGGGATATGAAATATAAAAATTCGATAAGGCACCTCTTAATATGAATATTTAAGGCAGACATTTTAATAGGCCCATTATTTGAATTTTCTGCAAGCGTAGAGTCAAAGGGCTACAGAAAACAAATTGCTGCAAAATGACACATTCTAATATACCGGGTGTCAGATGAATAAGTACTTCGGTTATGGCATCTTAAACTAAAATTTAAAAATATGCAATAAATGGCTTATTATTTAGAATATTACTGCTGTGTTGCCATTTACTGAAAAATTAAAATGCATATTTCTCGAAATTCTGTAGACTTCGGACATATTGTATTAGAACTTTTATTGTTTAGGTTGGTGTCAGCTATCACCCGGTTAAATTTCGGTACTTATTTGTGCGACACCCTGTATACATATACATGCAAAACGGACGTCGTATCATAATAGGCATAGGGCGCAATCGAAGTAAAATCCAGTGCTGGGTGGAGTGTCGTTTCTTCTGCGATCGACAACGATCTTTATGGTCGAACATTATTTACCAACAGTTTTTTTAAGAGTCACGATAGCCCCTTATCGTTATTATAGGTCGCAATAAATTAAATTGTCTTTCACGGGGCGCACCATAAAATAGTTATAAAATCCAACAACTTATCTCGAATTGAATAATTCGCAAAATTCGGCAAATTGAAAAAGGAGCGATCGCATTTTCGCAGTTAAGCAAATTTTATTCAAGATAGGCGCCGCAAATTGAATTTTAATATGAAACTTTTACTCGCACGACAAATATTCATCAAGTCAACTCATCAAACTGCGATTTATTCCGAAGAAGTTTTCGCCGCACAGTCGCACACATCCGCACAACAGTTTCTGCATTTTGAGCGCGAAACTTTTTGTTTTTTTCCTCCTCCTCTTCGCAGAAAAAATTCGGCCAACTTTCGAACTCGGCAAGTAAGTTTGAATCGACCTCGCAAAACTTTCGGCCGATTGAAATTCTAGCTTTTCCGCCATTTGTAAAACTGTTGTTATCAGTTTTTGAAGAAGCCTTTGATCGCTTAACCTTGCGCTAATTCGAATTTTATTGCGATTTGGAGATTCGGAGGAAAAAAATGGTGTGGGAGCCGAAGCCAAAAATCCGAGCGCAATTAAAGGCGAAATTTCGTATTGTCGATTGAAAGTGCGGGAAAAAAATTCGGTTTCGAGAAAATGACTTTTCTCTTGCACGGGAGGAAATCGAAACTTATTTCAGCACTCGCTTACACATCTCGGAATCCTTTTAAACTTGTGTGGTTGCAATTTCCTTCGAGATATTTAAATTACTAAGAATAATCTCGTGGCGTTTTTATTTTTTATCGTATTTTATTTTGTCCGCTTCGTGCCTTAATTTATTTGCGACTTTGTGCGCTATTGGGAAATGGAGAAATTGTTTTTTTTTTTTAGTATGGTTTAAATTTGATTTTTATGCGATCAATAGAAAGATCGTTTGAGCGTCGCTACTTATTTTAGGCTAATAAGGAATTTGTGGCGGTATATAACAATTAATTTGTTGATTTTTTGTTATTTTACTGCATTTAAAAATCAATTGAAGTAATTTGTCGGATTATTATTATTTTTTCTTTTTTTAAATGATGGTGAATGTGAGGAATTTATTAATAATTATTATTGTTATTGTTTTGCAAAATACTAATTCATAAATATTTAATATTATTAGAGGTAGGAGAGACCGGGGTTAGAAGTCACAATTTTTGTTCTTTTGCATTTATAGAGTCCATGGTCTTAATTTTTCAATGATATTTATATATCAATAGTGTATTTATGCTAGTTTAACCCCTTGACATACAATGACGTGTAGGAGACGTCAATCGTATAGGGTGTGATTGTAGATTTTGACATCTTTAAGACGTCAAGAACTGTATTCAATTTTATGTTCCGAATAAGGTTTGTTTTCAACAAGAATTTTGTTAAAAGGCACAAAATTGGCGATTTGGGAATTTTGTTATTAATATAATTCTGTAATATTTAATTGCGAATTGTCCAGAGACTAAATTAATTCTTGTAAAGTGTGCTTAAAGCCGAGTGTGCGCATTCGAGCTCAAAGTGGCACATTTCCGATCTCGGGAAAATGAAGCGCGCCGCTCCGCGTCGCGCTTCATTTGCTTCCCTCGCTCGAAAATGTGCCGCTTTTCGCTCGAACGCGCACATCCTCGTATTTATTGAATTTTGTAAATTAAAGTTTTTCTTCAATTACAAATTTAATTTAGTTCAGTAAATATATCGATTATATATTCAAAAAACGTATTTTTACTATAGCAATGAGTGAGAGCGAGCGAAAAGATACGATAAACTCTTAAGTACGAGTGAGAGGGAATGATAAAAATTATTTATTAATTTTTTGTTGACAAAATTATTGCTAATAATGCTTAAAACGGAGTGTGCACATTCGAGCTCAAAGTGGCACATTTCCGATCTCGGGAAAATGAAGCGCGCCGCTCCGCGTCGCGCTTCATTTGCTTCCCTCGCTCGAAAATGTGCCACTTTTCGCTCGAACGCGCACATCTTCGTATTTATTCAATTTTTTTAAATTACTTTTTGGATTTAAAAAGGAAATAGCAATGTATTCAAATAAAACGACATATGCGCAGTAACATATAGTTTGATAACCACTGGTCTAGCTATACACAAGCGCAACATAGTTCGTTGTTATATTTAGTTAGGCGTTCCAAAGAAGTATTACTTCTAACGTGCGTACATAAGTACATGCACCGGTTTTTTTTACATAGAATGAAATTCAGTTTTAAACATTTAGCAAAATTATTAAAGTAAACTCGAAGAATAAATTATTTTAAGTTTTTAGACAACTCAAATTAAATAAATTAATAACTTGGAAAATTTTTAAAATATATTTAAGAACTTTAGAAATTTTTAATTATCAATTTTTTTTGTATAACACAAATTGAATAAAACAAAACTTTATTCGGTAAATTTGAAAGGAAATTTTGATGAAAAAATTATTATGTATTTTCAGAAAACTCAAATAGTGTAAATACAGAATTTGTGGTTTTCCATAAAAACTTTGAAGATTATTAATTTACCCAAATAAAATTAATATTGGAGAAAACTCAATAAATAAAATATCCTAATTGTTCAGAAATATAAAATTTATAAAATTAAATACAGTCAAACCTCGATAGGTCGAAGTTGAAGAGAAACTAAAAATAATTCGCGTTATCAAAAATTAGAGCTATCGATACGAAAAAAAAATATTTTTCAGTTTATGTTTTTAAAATTTACTTATTGTTTCTTTTTCTTAATAATTTCCTAGTGATTTCTTGCTAAAACCTAAATCTTGTGTCATGAACAAGTTGTAATTAGGTTTCATTTATGGAATAATTCAATTTTTAAATATAAAAAAATATTTATGTGTTATATATATTATATGCATCAAAATTTTAGAATGAATTAGGTGGGGAATGTTAAAAAAAGATTGGGAAACACTGCTCTACATATTTCAAAATATTTTAAAACTATTAATTATTTATTTTATGTTATTTGTGTATTTATTAATTCATTAGGTTTGCTGTTATGGCTTTTGTGACAACTTATCCGTGAGATAACTATACCCGGTCTCCCTTATAATTACTTTATATTTTTCTTTCACTTTATATTTCGTCTCTTATGTTTATTACCTCTTTTAGATGACAAAATTTAAGATTTGCTCTCGCATAAGAAGTTTCACTTCAAAAATACTTAATTTATTTTGCACGCAAATTACTTTTATGTACCCCCTCCCCTCGTGCACTAGTCCGCGGCTTTCCGGAGGGGCGCGTCCCCCAAGTTTGGCGATCACTGATTTGGGCCCTAAGAGATAACATTTATATCTGATACGTGTAATATTATTATACTGTTTCGCTAAAATTGGGGATCCCAAAGACGTTTCGGTCCCGAATAAATTTCTATTTTCCAATAAACTGGAGACAAGGTAAATAATTTTTCTTCCGTGGACAAAATCTCGGTATCATATATACATATTTCACATTTTAGAACTTTCTATTGTATTTCGAATAATATCCATACAAGGCCTATACTTTGAATAAATTTTGACTGTCAAAGATATGTACACAAGATATATCCGAAACATATAAAACGCAAAATGGATTTGCTTTATTTACATCTCGACGTCGCGCGTCGATCTCCCTTCTATAAAGCTGCTAGGTGCTCGTCGGATTTATTACCCCCCTTTTTTTGGGGGAGGGGGGCGGCAAAAATCTTCGGCCATTTACAATTTCCGGCCGTAAACATTTAGTAAATTGTGTTTTTCGATAATGCTCGAAGACGTAGGGACTGGCGCAATAAAATCTATTTTTCAATTCGATGTATCATTGCGAAATACGCTCGTAGGCAATCATAAATATGAATGCGAACGAAGCTAACCCTGTTATTACGGCTTTTATAGTCCACAGGTTAAATACGTTTTCGCAATTTCTGTCTCTGAAGTCGCGAATGGAAATTCGAATTTGTTGCCGTCGATGGCCCCCCCCGACTCCCGGCGATGTTAATCAAGCCGCTCTCATTCTGAAAAATTTTATTTCTAAAAAGCGTCGCGAGGCCACGAGCCCCCGAACGCAGAGGTCGAATTTTTTTAATTTTCGTCTTCGAAAGAAAAAGGGAAAAAGAGGCGAAGGCAGAAATTGGAAATGCGAGGCCCCCGAAAAGGTGGGGGCGTTCTTTGAATAGACGACGGCAGCCACTTTGATTAAGTCGTTTCTGAATAATACAAATGACATTAAGATTATTCCGGAATTAATTTTAGTAACAATACATTTTCTCGGAACATTAATCATAACATTTCGCTCTGCTGTATATCTTACTTTAATAAGATATTTTTCACTGTAAACTATTTGACAGAATATTACAATTTGCCCCTTCTTATGAAGATTAATTTTCGTGGGCCTCATTCCGCCGGAAGTTTTGCTCTAAGTAATTGAATTTTGATTTGTGGTCGAACGAGATGACTTAGTAACAATTTTTGTCTTACTATAAATAAATTATTGGGGTTCAATGATGGGGATGGTACTTTAGCTTTTGATCTTGACTTCATATTGTACCAAGTACACTAGGGTCGCTTATTTTAATAACAATTAAATTTTATTTAACAGAAAAATTAACAAATTTGCCTATAATTTAAATAATAGTACATTTACTTAATTATTATTTAATTTACTTACGCCCAGAATTTCAGTGCATGATTAACCATTCGTTTGCGCTAACGCCTGTTTAAGGCTGCGCAGTATGTAAAAAACATGGCTGTGCGCAGCCTTAAACAGGCGTTAGCGCAAACGAATGGTTAATCATGCACTAAAATTCTGGGCGTTACAGTTTTAATTCACTAAACTAATTGATTTACACTCGTATTTATTTACAATGTTTAGGGTTAGGTGTTGTACCTTGGTCTCTTTGTACCTAGGGCAACTTTATTTTTTTTAATACTTGCGGGCTTTCGTGACCCATAATTTTGGATATTTCGAATGCCACATTGACAGACATTAACGTAAAGTTAGCAGCAGCTGGCCAATGTATTGTGAATCGTGCTTAAAACCGAGTGCGCACATTCGAGCTCAAAGTGGCACATTCCGATCTCGGGAAAATGAAGCGCGCCGCTCCGCGTCGCGCTTCATTTGCCTCCCTCGCTCGGAAATGTGCCACTTTTCGCTCGAATGCGCACATCTTCGTATTTATTCCATTTTTTACTTTATCCCCCGCTATTACAAATCAAAAAAGTAAATTAAATTAGGTAAATTTTGATTTTGTGTTCGAAAAACGTGTTTACCATAGCAACGAGTGGAAGGGAGTGAAAAAAAATCGACGAGTTCGTGAATGCGAGTGAGAGGGAACGATTAAAATTATTCAATTAATTGTTCATTAAATAAGATGAGCCTAATAGTTATTTTTGTTCAAAATTTTAAATAATAAATTGATTTTTAATAATATTTTTCCAAAAATCTTTTATGTATTTGTTTGAAAAATCAGCAAAAGATTATTTTTGAATTTTTTTATGTGATTTATTTAATTTTCTGTTTGTTTTTGGAAAATGTTTATTTATTTATTTTTTTTAAATAAAGGTAGCCTAAAATGGTATTTCCCATAGCGATTTTAAATTAATAATTAATTTGTAATAAGCTTAGACATTTTGGTGATTTTTTTGAGAGAGATCTCGACGATTTTTTTATAGTCACTATTTTTTATATTTACACTTGTAATTATATATTTAATTTTGGGTTTGTCTTTATTTTTGCAAAATTAAAAGTGTTCGATTTGTTTTCGATTAAAACCTATATCAAAATTTTATAATTTTAAAGCGAGGCTTTAATTAATTTTTTTTGTGTAATCGAACATTGTTTTATTAAGTTTTAGATGTGTTTTTGTATAAAATAAAATGTTATATAGGATTTTCTATGTTCTACTTGGAAATTTTTAGTCAACTTAGTCGTTTTAGTACTTTGTCTTTTTGGGAACTAATTTTTTAGGTCTTTTTGATATTTTCTTTAATGCATTTAAATGGCACAAAAGAATTTTTCAAGTTTAAACTTTATTTTGAATTAATTCTCTATTTTTGAAAAAAATTGAACTTAATTTAGTAAATATCGAATTTATATTGGAAAAGGTATTTACCATAGCAATGATAAGGCCTTAGAAAATCAATAAATTTTATCGAATTTATTTATGTTAATTTTCCGCGTGGTTACATTAAATTTAGTCACGCCAAAGAAGTAGAGGAACCTATTGTACCTTGGTCCCTTTCTACCTAGTGCAACATATTTTTTTTAATATTTGCGGACTTTCGTGATCCATAATTTTCGATATTTCAAATGCCACATTGACAGACATTAACGTAAAATTAGCAGCAGCTGGCCAATGTATTTGTTAATGTATGAGATCAATTGAAATTTTTAATCGAAAAAAAGTAAGTCTTTTTATATTCTTTTTACTTAAATAACTTTTTGATTTTTATTACTTAATAACAAAAGACTCATCGTGATAGAAAGATTATTTATTAATGTTTGCATGGTAGTGGTCCGATTTCGGCACAACATAATCTTTAATTTTATTTTTGAGTTTAAACATCAAGGGTCGCTGTGTTGTACCTCGGTCACTGTCAATAAATTGTACCTTGGCCCTAAGATCAACGTGCAATTAATAAAAATTTAGATATACCTTTGTTATAAATTCTTATTTTTTTTTTTATTTTGCTTCAGATAATATGCTTTGCAAGTCTCACGAAAAATTTGAATTTTTGCAAAATTAACGATTAAATATGTGAAATTTTAGTATACGAGAAAAGTTTTGTTAATTTTTGAAACAATTTTAGTGTCATCTCAAAGTAGAACATGAGTAGTTCTTATAACCCAAAAATAAATATATAGTTTTCATAGAACAATGGGTTTTATTTTGCTTAATGTGAATAGAGCCAAGGTACATCACCTCTGTTGTACTCTGGGCTATAGATCCACTAATTTTTATATCTTATAGCAATTTGAGTTAAACGGTTGGTAATGCTTTCAAATATTTTATGATGAATACCTTATTAATGTCCCACTACGATGCAATTCGTTTTATGCACAAATTGTTACATATACAATTTAAAAAAAATTACAAGTGAAAAAAGGGCCAAGGTACAATAGGTTCCCTTACTATTGACGAATGCTTTATTTTTGGCAAAATTTGAAAAAAGTTTTTGATTCAAAAGGGATTCAATTGATATAGTGAAATCAATTAAATGCAAGGATGTGCGCGTTCGAGCGAAAAGTGGCACATTTCCGAGCGAGGGAAGCAAATGAAGCGCGACGCGGAGCGGCGCGCTTCATTTTCCCGAGATCGGAAATGTGCCACTTTGAGCTCGAACGTGCACACTCGGTTTTAAGCACGATTCACAATAATGCTGGTATTTACAATATTTATGTTGGCAACGCGTTTGAGATTACCTTGAGTTTTGCTGGGCGACCCAAGAATGTTATTAAATTGGTATGTACTAACGTGAGAAATACTTCTATGCTACTTAGCGATACTTTTTGAGCATTAACTATAATAATATTTTTTTTTTGTTCTACATATATCGCAAAAACAACAAACTGTCCATAAACGGTATAGTGTCCGTGACCGACAATTCAAAAAGTTTGGAAACCACTGCCTTAAGCGATTCCGCAGCGTTTATGCCCTTTCGATACTATTTGCTTCTGAGTTCGCAGTCCATAGAGCGATTGTTGCTAATTCTGGACGAGCGACGCCGCTTAATTTTTAAGGGACTGCATTAAAAGGACCCGGCCATTTAATTTCCCTGGAATAAACCCTTTTAGGGATGAAGTGCACTGTAAACTTAAATGATTTATTCACGTCGACTCATTACATATGAGGAAGTTGCTATGGTTATTTCGACGACCCTAGTTTTACGAGAGAAGCGTCTCTCGCCCTTGAAGTTGTTTTTTTTTTCGTTTAATAAAATCCATTTGTAATAAAGGGCCCCTTTTTTGATTTGGCGAAGTGGCGGGGTCCCAAAAACGCAAAGCGTAACGGCGGAAAAAAATTAAATTGCCATTAATGTCTGGAGTTGGTTATCGAATTTTTTACTAACTGTTGATTCCGACGCTTCACCAGTTAATTAAGCGAAGTAATCAATTAAATCGCTTATTAAACCCCGTGTGCAGCTGGGGCGGTGTGTGCTCGATGTGTGGGGAAAAACTGATTACTTTTAGATTATGCATTCATTAATTTACGAACGGGTGTTTACACAAAGTCGAATGCGCTATGGGAAAAAAATTATTCGAGCGTCCCCTTTATCAAAAAAATTTAGCGAAGAAACTTGCTTTACTCGTATTACTTAAGGCACTTTTTGATTTATTTATTAATTTTATCAAATTAGGATTTAGCAAAAGAAGAAACTATTTCTATAATAAAATAATGTTAATTAAATGTTTAACTAACGATTTTTTTTTTTGGAGGTACGTTTTTTTTTAATATGGTGTTAAATTATTGTATCGTACAATTTCAAATTATTAACAGTTAAGCATTTAAAAATGCGCGGCCGTTTTAAAGAAATCAGCGTTTAATCGAGTTAAAACTTAAATAACGAAGAAAATATTTATTCCAAAAAAAAATCGAGAGCCTGATTTAAATGCGGTTTGTACAAAATAAAAAAAGAACTAAATTTAAGTTCAAAAATTTTTTGAAAATTTTCTAAAACTATTTCAAATATTCTTCTGCAGAGTCTAAAGATATTTATGAACTTTTCTCAACTCGCGAAATATTAATTTGTAATTTATTCATAAGTAGGGGTGCGCAAATACGCAAATATTCTCTACTTCATATATTGCCCGGCGTGCCCGGCTCATTCTGGCGTTTCACTTTATATCTCCCCACTCACGGCTTTTTTCTGAGAAAATTTCATATTTACCCACGCGTAAGAAGTTTTACTTCGAAAATTTTTAAAACCCGATTTAAAAACAATCGTCCACAATCAAAAGAGAATTAAATTTAAGTTAAAAAAAAAGTAATTAATAATAACGATGACCATCGTATAATAATTATTTTAGGGCATTCGTAGTTTTCTATGGTTTATTATTTTGGTTCTAAAAAAAAGCACAAAATATCCGCTTGAATTAAAAATGTATTAACTACAGTTTGGCTATTTAACCAATTAGAAATTTGAAAAACACGTTTTAACCTCTTTTTAATTACCAAACGATCCAGAACTATTTTATTATTCGCCAATCATTTCGATTCAAGTCAGAGAAAGATCTTCCCGAACCAAGTGCGCACGTGTGCCTATGAAAAATTGCCGGTATGCGATTTGAATTTCGAAATAAAAATTTTCTCGCATAGGTGTTCGGGAGCGCGAGGACCTTTATTCAGAATTGCGAGCAATCTGCGACAGTTTATCCGGCGAAGCATCAACGAAAAAATACGACTGTTATTTGAGAGAATGGTTCCTTAAAATTTTGTTGCTACAGTCTATAAAAGCACTGCAAATGACAACTTTTTACTGCTGCGCTGTTGGGATTTCTGCACGCCATAAACTCTCTTTCGCGCACACACACACAAAAATGCCAAACAACGGAAATGGAAGTGCCAATATAATACAGGAAGAAAGTGTGTTTGTGTGCGTGCGCGTGTGTGTGTGTGAGTGCGCGTTACATAATCTCTTCATACCATAAGCATTTTATGACAGGGTGTGAGAGTACGGTTAAAACTATGTAACAATCTCGGTATTATTTTAAAGGGTATGCCATATCTGTGACTCCTATGTATACAGATTAAAGTAATCCCCCATAAACCCGTACATAAAATCTCTATCTTCTATTCTTAAAGCTAACAGCAATGTCATTTTCCCGCCAGTAACACTGAAAAATTGCGAAATTTTAATCCTTGCGATAACTCTTTAATGCGCCGTTATTTATTTTTCTACTTTTTCAAAAACGGGGTCCATACAACCGCCACGTCGCGTCCTAATTTAAATGAAAAGAGATAAAAAGGCAGCGCACAAAGGCAAAACAATAAAACGGTAAGATCGTTTGCGACACTTATAAAAGTGAGGTTGGTTTTTATTTGCACAATTTCCGGTGGCGATTGTAGTTCCTTTGAAATTTCTTTGAATTACATTTCGTGGTAACAATTTTTTTATTTTGTTTCAGATGATTTTATGGCCGACCAGTCCACCCCCAAAGTGTGCACTTTTTCGAGCCGTTTTTCGGGCAGTGCGCGTTTTGAATCGTAGTCTTAAAACCGTTTCACAGTCCTCCCAGTAAAAACAGAAGTGTCCTTTAAAAATAGCTTAATCGTTCGATTTAAATTCGTTTTATTTGCGGTGCGAGTGAAAAAATGAACGGGAGTGTTCGCGTTTTGAGTTGAGGGTGGTCTTTTCGAGCGGCCCGCAGGAAGGAACTTTCGAAAAGGTAGGATTTTAATAATTTTCTTCCCAAAGAGCCACCGCCATAAAAACCATATCAAAATTAATAATTGATCTCATTTTGTTTTTTTTTTTTGATTTTGAAGAACTCAGATAGAAAAATGTTGGTTTTTTATTGTGGTGACTTTTTAGCGTTTTCTTTGTAACCGAAAAAGAGTTTTTGTGTGTAGTTATTTCAGTGTGAACAAAATTGAAAAAAAAAGGTATAAGAGTCTATGCATTTCTTTCAAATTTAAATTAATTTTCTTAAATAAGACAGCGTCAATCCTTAGATTTGGTGGTAACAAACGAAGTTGTGCTCAAAAAATAATTTGAACTAAAAAAATTTCACTAATTCTTAGTAACCAAAATTTAATTATTATAAAACGACTATGTTGACTAAAAATTTCCAAGTAGAACATAGAAAATACTATATAACATTTTATTTTATACAAAAACACATCTAAAACTTAATAAAACAATGTTCGATTACGCAAAAAAAAATTAATTAAAGCCTCGCTTTGAAATTATAAAATTTTGATATAGGTTTTAATCAAAAACAAATCGAACGCTTTTAATTTTTCAAAAATAAAGACAAACCCAAAATTAAATATATAAGTACAAGTGTAAATATAAAAAATAATGACTATAAAAAGATCGTCGAGATCTCTCTCAAAAAAATCACCAAAATGTCTAAACTTATTACAAATTAATTATTAATTTAAAATCGCTATGGGAAATACCATTTTAGGCTCGCCTTATTTAACAAAAATAAATAAATAAACATGTTCAAAAAAAACAAACAGAAAATTAAATAAATCACTTAAAAAAATTTAAAAATAATCTTGTGCTGATTTTTCAAACAAGTACATAAAAGAATTTTGAAAAAAAATATTATTAAAAATCAATTTATTATTTAAAATTTTGAACAAAAATAACTATTAGGCTCATCTTATTTAATGAACAATTAGTTGAATAATTTTAATCGTTCCCTCTCACTCGCATTCACGAACTCGTCGATTTTTTGCACTCCCTTCCATTCGTTGCTATGGTAAACACGTTTTTCGAACACAAAATCGATATTTACCTAATTTAATTTAATTTTTTGATTTGTAATAGCGTGGGATAAAGTAAAAAAATCGAATAAATACGAAGATGTGCGCATTCGAGCGAAAAGTGGCACATTTCCGAGCGAGGGAGGCAAATGAAGCGCGACGCGGAGCGGCGCGCTTTATTTTCCCGAGATCGGAATGTGCCACTTTGAGCTCGAATGTGCGCACTCGGTTTTAAGCACGATTCACAATACATTGGCCAGCTACTGCTAACTTTACGTTAATGTCTGGCAATGTGGCATTTGAAATATCGAAAATTATGGGTCCACGAAAGCGCGCAATATTAAAAAAAATAAAGTCGCCCTAGGTACAAAGGGACCAAGGTAGAACGGGTTATCCTACTCTCTTAATTGATTTTTTTAGAAAAAATATTCTGAACGAACGGCTTAAGAAAATCAAATGCGGTAAATTACAATTAATTTCCTTGAAGTACAAATAGATGGCGCGCATTTAAAACTTGAAATTAACTTTGTATTTGTTAGGCACAAAAAAAATCTCGAAGATCATTAATAAATTAATTTAGTTAAAAAAAATATAAAGATCGAATATGTCCCGAAAACTTTTACAAACCCTTTTTAAAATCTTTCATAACAATCGATTATTTAAAAGGCGCGGTTCCTCCAGCATCCTAATTTCGTAATTATCATTCTTAATTGGTTAGGGAACGGATAATGGTAAAAGTGGGAAAAGCTCGCTTTACTCTGTGACTTAACACCGCTTAATCCTAGTTTAGTGTTAACGATTATGCGTGTTCAACGATTTATCCTTTTCCCAAAGACAAACAAATTAATTCCGCAACAATTTTTCTAAACTCGTCGCCTAATTACGGCACTTCGCCGCCGACGTTCGACACCCAAAAATATTTTTCTAAGCGCCCGAAACGCTCAAAAAGGACGCCAACATGTTATTACAGGCGCTTATGTTTTTTTAAGCTTAATTTATTTAAATTGGAGTTTATTTTTAATTTCCCTTCGAAAAGCCCGTAATTTTTAACCGGAAAAAAATTAATCGCTTCGTCCTTTCTTGGCGGCTTTTCGACCGCCTTTTTTTTAATTGATTAATTTCGGGAGGCGCTTTTCGTCCTCCTTGCCTGCGCGAGATAAGGGACTTCGCCGAAGAATTTTATTTAAAGTCACATTGTGTAATGCGGAACGTTTCCAACACAAAAAGATATTGTAAAAACATTCTTCTTGTCATATCCCGGGCAGGAGATAAGGATAATATTGCGAAAGTGGAGCTTCGCAGACTGGAACTCTCCTAGTCCGGCAGAAGAGGAGCTTTTTTCCAGCTCTATATTATTTACGAGTTGGCTTTACCAGTTCGCTGTTATTAAAGAAGTAAATCAAATGCTGTTGCGCTCGTTTCGATCTTCAAATATCGCTCTTTAGCGGAGACAAACATCGAATCGCTTTACGCGCGCGAAGAAAATAAAAATAAAATGGAAAAAATAGTTTAAAAACATCGGTGCGCATTAGAAGTTATACTTCTTTGGTGTGAGTAAGTTGAATATAACCACCTGCAAGGATTAATATAAATAAAATCAATAAATAAGAGGATGCACGCGTTCGGGCGAAAAGTGGCACATTTCCGAGCGAAGGAGGCAAATGAAAAAAAATATTTCCTGCTTTGATAGCTGTCGCAGAATTTTTTGATATTTTTTCGGTTTATAGTAATTAACAATAAACAGTTATATAGAATAAAACCGGCCGAGTTAGCAAATTTCGAAAATTCCAAATTTTGGACTTAAAACCTTAGCAAATCCAATATGAAAAAAAATATTTCCAGCTTTGATAACTATCCCAGAATTTTTTTCTTATTTTTTTAGTTTAGAGTAATTAACAGTAAACAATTATATAGTATAAAAACGGCCGATTTGCCAAATTTTGAAAAATTTATGTATTCTACTTTAAAACTTAGCAAATCCAATATGAAAAAAATTGTTTCCTGCTTTGATAACTATCCCAGAATTTTTTTATTATTTTTACCGTTTATAGTAATTAACAATAAACAATTATATAACATAAAAACGGCCGATTTGACAAATTTTGAAAAATTCATGTATTCCACTTTAAAGTTTAGCAAATGCAATACGAAAAATATTATTTCCTGCTTTGATAATTATCGCCAAATTTTTTTATTATTTTTTCAGTTTTTAGTAATTAACAATAAACAATTATATAGAATAAAACCGGCCGATTTAGCAAATTTTGAAAATTCAAATTTTGGACTTAAAACTTAGCAAATCCAATATGAAAAAATTAATTCCGGTTTTGATAACTATCCCAGAATTTTTTATTATTTTTAGTTTAGAGTAATTAACAATAAACAATTATATGGTATAAAAAAAGCCGATTTGCCAAATTTTGAAAAATTTATGTATTCTACTTTAAAACTTAGCAAATCAATATGAAAAAATTGTTTCCTGCTTTGATAACTATCCCAGAATTTTTTATTATTTTTACCGTTTATAGTAATTAACAATAAACAATTATATAACATAAAACAGCCGATTTGACAAATTTTGAAAATTCATGTATTCCACTTTAAAGTTTAGCAAATGCAATACGAAAAATATTATTTCCTGCTTTGATAATTATCGCAGAATTTTTTTATTATTTTTTCAGTTTTTAGTAATTAACAATAAACAATTATATAGAATAAAACCGGCCGATTTAGCAAATTTTGAAAATTCCAAATTTTGGACTTAAAAACTTAGCAAATCCAATATGAAAAAAATTGTTTCCTGCTTTGATAACTATCCCAGAATTATTTTATTATTTTTACCGTTTATAGTAATTAACAATAAACAATTATATAACATAAAAATGGCCGATTTGACAAATTTTGAAAAATTCATGTATTCCACTTTAAAGTTTAGCAAATGCAATACGAAAAATATTATTTCCTGCTTTGATAATTATCGCAGAATTTTTTTATTATTTTTTCAGTTTTTAGTAATTAACAATAAACAATTATATAGAATAAAACCGGCCGATTTAGCAAATTTTGAAAATTCCCAAAATTTTTGGGCTTAAAACTTAGCAAATCCAATATGAAAAAATTGTTTCCTGCTTTGATAACTATCCCAGAATTATTTTATTATTTTTACCGTTTATAGTAATTAACAATAAACAATTATATAACATAAAAACGGCCGATTTGACAAATTTTGAAAAATTTATGTATTCCACTTTAAAGTTTAGCAAATGCAATACGAAAAATATTATTTCCTGCTTTGATAATTATCGCAGAATTTTTTTATTATTTTTTCAGTTTTTAGTAATTAACAATAAACAATTATATAGAATAAAACCGGCCGATTTAGCAAATTTTGAAAATTCCAAATTTTGGACTTAAAAACTTAGCAAATCCAATATGAAAAAAATTAATTCCGGCTTTGATAACTATCCCAGAATTTTTTTATTATTTTTTTAGTTTAGAGTAATTAACAATAAACAATTATATGGTATAAAAACGGCCGATTTGCCAAATTTTGAAAAATTTATGTATTCTACTTTAAAACTTAGCAAATCTAATATGAAAAAAATTGTTTCCTGCTTTGATAACTATCCCAGAATTTTTTTATTATTTTTACCGTTTATAGTAATTAACAATAAACAATTATATAACATAAAAACGGCCGATTTGACAAATTTTGAAAAATTCATGTATTCCACTTTAAAGTTTAGCAAATGCAATACGAAAAATATTATTTCCTGCTTTGATAATTATCGCAGAATTTTTTTATTATTTTTCAGTTTTAGTAATTAACAATAAACAATTATATAGAATAAAACCGGCCGATTTAGCAAATTTTGAAAATTCCAAATTTTGGACTTAAAAACTTAGCAAATCCAATATGAAAAAAATTAATTCCGGTTTTGATAACTATCCCAGAATTTTTTTATTATTTTTTTAGTTTAGAGTAATTAACAATAAACAATTATATGGTATAAAAACGGCCGATTTGCCAAATTTTGAAAAATTTATGTATTCTACTTTAAAACTTAGCAAATCCAATATGAAAAAAATTGTTTCCTGCTTTGATAACTATCCCAGAATTTTTTTATTATTTTTACCGTTTATAGTAATTAACAATAAACAATTATATAACATAAAAACGGCCGATTTGACAAATTTTGAAAAATTCATGTATTCCACTTTAAAGTTTAGCAAATGCAATACGAAAAATATTATTTCCTGCTTTGATAATTATCGCAGAATTTTTTTATTATTTTTTCAGTTTTTAGTAATTAACAATAAACAATTATATAGAATTAAACCGGCCGATTTAGCAAATTTTGAAAATTCCAAATTTTGGACTTAAAAACTTAGCAAATCCAATATGAAAAAAATTAATTCCGGCTTTGATAACTATCCCAGAATTTTTTTATTATTTTTTTAGTTTAGAGTAATTAACAATAAACAATTATATGGTATAAAAACGGCCGATTTGCCAAATTTTGAAAAATTTATGTATTCTACTTTAAAACTTAGCAAATCCAATATGAAAAAAAAAATGTTTTTTGCTTTGATAACTATCCCAGAATTTTTTTATTATTTTTACCGTTTATAGTAATTAACAATAAACAATTATATAACATAAAAACGGCCGATTTGACAAATTTTGAAAAATTCATGTATTTCACTTTAAAGTTTAGCAAATGCAATACGAAAAATATTATTTCCTGCTTTGATAATTATCGCAGAATTTTTTAATTATTTTTTCGGTTTATAGTAATTAACAATAAACAATTATATAGCATAAAAACGGCCAATTTGCAAAATTTTGAAAAATTCATGTATTTAACTCTAAAATTTTGCAAATCCAATATGAAAAAAAATATTTCCTGCTTTGATAATTATTCCAGAATTTTTTAGTTATTTTTCGATTTATAGTAATTAACAATAAACAATGATATAGAATGGAAACGGCCGATTTGCCAAATTTTGAAAATTTCATGTATTCCCCTTAAAAACTTAGCAAATCCAATATGAAAAAAATATATTTTCCGGAGATTGGAATGTGCCACTTTGAGCTCGAACGCGCGCACTCGGTTTTAAGCACGATTCACAACAATTAATTTACTTTCTTATACAGGTAACTTGTTAACTTCCGTTTGCCGATTAAAATTTTACGCTACCAGGGCGAAAAGAAGTATAACTTCAAAAATACTTATAGATTTAGAAGCGATATTATCCTAGATTTGCCGTTGCAGAAGTAGCACATGATTGGATTGATAAATCAGTTGCTTAGCCTTTGGGAGTTGCAGGATTTTCGCCGCAGAAACCGCGCATTGCAGCATCGGTTCCTTCTGCAAAATGTGCATCTTTCACTTCGAGGCATTATTTATGCGCTGCGTCCACCGAATCTTGAAATTATGGACCATTTGAAATTTAAAAAAAATACAGATGAACACTTATGCCATTTTCATAGCTCGTTTTACCATGTGACAAATAGTTCTAACTTTTTGGTTAATTGAGATAAAAAAAATTCGTAGACACTATTTTAAAGCACTTTTCTGCGTACTTTGCGACGGCAAGATAAAAAAAAAATTAAATTAAATTAGCTTTTTATCGAGACCAAGTTCGTTAAATCAAGTAGGCGGCTACTTTGATTTTTTCACTATTTTATGGCTGATTTTTTTCGATTCCAACGATATGTGATAGTGCAGGTCAATTTTGAAAATTGTCGGGAATATTAAAAAAATACGTATTTTGGTTTATTACTTTTCGTTTCGGTGAAAAATGCGAATTTCCACCAAAAAGGAAACTCGCCAACTTTTTTTATTAAACAAGATAGAAAAATTTTGAAAACACTTTCTTAAGAAACTTTTTTGCATAAGTTACCATGGTGAACTCAAAAATGCTTTTTGGGCTCGAATTGTTTTAATTTTGACTCTAAAATAGTTTAATTAAGTGTGCCTATGTATGAATATATATTTTTTCATGTATACCTATGTGTTTTTAATCCCCAATACCATCCATACAAAGTTTATGACTCAATAAAATTTTGCTAAATAGAAACGTAAAAGTTTTAGAGATAATATCTTCCGAAAAGCTCGAGACAAATTTTTGGCTAAAACACTGTTCGGATCCGATTTGCGACGGAATAGGACCCGAAGAGGAATTATTTCCCATTAAAAAATCAAGGTAACTTCGAAAGGACGGAAATTGAAGGAATACATAATGGCGAACGGTCCCTGGCAATTATTTAATAACCGGAACCGCTACACTTGTGTGTCTGTTGGGGTCATCTCGAGGGAATGGTTTGCGCAAGTTCTCTTAATGGAATTTTCTCCATACATTGAACAATGCAAAATTCAAGACATCCGAAATGCGCCAAAGTCCGCTCCCCCGTATTATTTCGTTAACGAGCAAAAAACGAGCAGAACAATTTTAAAAAAGTGTAAAATTTTCAGTATAGAAAATTACGCCGAAGTCGAGAACTTATAAATTAGTTTTTTTAGTTGAAGAGTGGTGGTGAAATTCAATTTCAGTTAGTTCCAGAGATTTTAGTTTAGGATGAAGACATAAGTTTATATAAAATAGAACCTCTTAAAACTTCGGCTTAATCCAAAGCTCTCAAGCTTTTCCAGCTTAAAGTCATAACTTTCTTTAATTTTCAGAGGGCATTTAAGTTGCGTAATGGAATTTTTAATGAATCGCTAGTTTGCATAGCTCGCCCCCCGCCGAGGGGTAAACAAGCCCCCCACCCCCCTCGTTCTATTTTCCTAAATTATTAATACAATTTACTTTTCGTTTCTACAGCAAAAAAAAAGTTTGGGCGCCTCGGAAATAAACATAAGCCAAGAACACGAAGTTAACAAGAAGATCTTTGGCGGTTTTCCTTTGGCAAACGTTTGCTTTAGGCATCGGAATCGGCATGCAGAAAGAGGGAGATAATATTCTACTGTCGTTATTAATCCGGAAAGCATCTTTGTGTTTCATAATTTTAATCCATTGTAAACTCTGCGGTTTCGGTACAAAAGAAAATTGATTTCAATTATTAAGGCGCACAAAAGGCGCAATCGCGTTTCGGATGGAGCGGCCCAAATTCAACAGTCTGAGGCAGGGGTTGCCAAACTTTGGCGTTTCTGCGCCGCTTCTCCATCTAATTTCCCAATTTACAAGGTGGATAAGTTGCGGAGAAAACCGTACAAAACGAAATCAGTGGTTTTTGTATGGGAAACCGTGTTAATCGAAAACAACACAAAATAATCGAAAAATGCCCAGATATGGTGATGCGTGACATCGTAGGGGAACCTGATGTACCTTGGTCCCTTTGTACCTAGGGCAATTTTTTTTTTATATTTGCGCGCTTTCGTGACCCATAATTTTCGATATTTCAAATGCCACATTGACAGACAATTTTTGCAAAATCAAAAGTGTTCGATTTGTTTTCGATTAATACCTATATCGAAATTTTATAATTTTAAAGCGAGGCTTTAATTAATTTTTTTTGTGTAATCGAACATTGTTTTATTAAGTTTTAGATGTGTTTTTGTATAAAATAAAATGTTATATGGGATTTTCTATGTTCTACTTGGAAATTTTTAGCCAACTTAGTCATTTTAGTACTTTGTCTTTTTGGGAAGTAATTTTTTAGGTCTTTTTAATATTTTCTTTAAAGCATTTAAATGGGACAAAAGAATTTTTCAAGTTTAAACTTTATTTTGAATTAATTCTCTATTTTTGAAAAAAAATTGAACTTAATTTAGTAAATATCGAATTTATATTGGAAAAAAGGATTTACCATATCACCGAAAAGGCCTTAGAAAATCAATAAATTTTATCGAATTTATTTATGTTAATTTTTGCGCGTGGTTACATTGAATTTACTCACGCCAAAGAAGTAGGGGAACCTATTGCACCTTGGTCCCTTTGTACCTAGTGCAACATATTTTTTTTAATATTTTCGGGCTCTCGTGACCCATAATTTTCGATATGTCAAATGCCACATTGACAGACATTAACGTAAAGTTAGCAGCAGCTGGCCAATGTATTGTGAATCGTCCTTAAAACCGAGTGCGCGCATTCGAGCTCAAAGTGGCACATTCCGATCTCGGGAAAATGAAGCGCGCCGCTCCGCGTCGCGCTTCATTTGCATCCCTCGCTTGGAAATGTGCCACTTTTCGCTCGAATGCGCACATCTTCGTATTTATTCGATTTTTTTACTTTATCCCCCGCTATCACGAATCAAAAAAGTAAATTAGGTTAGGTAAATTTCGATTTCGTGTTCGAAAAACGTGTTTACCATAGCAACGAGTGGAAGGGAGTGCAAAAAAATCGACCAGTTCGTGAATGCGAGTGAGAAGGAACGATTAAAATTATTCAATTAATTGTTCATTAAATAAGATGAGACTAATAGTTATTTTTGTTTAAAATTTTAAATAATAAATTGATTTTTAATAATATTTTTCCAAAAATCTTTTATGTATTTGTTTGAAAAATCAGCAAAAGATTATTTTTGATTTTTTTTATGTGATTTATTTAATTTTCTGTTTGTTTTTTGGAAAATGTTTATTTATTTATTTTTTTTAAATAAGGTTAGCCTAAAATGGTATTTCCCATAGCGATTTTAAATTAATAATTAATTTGTAATAAGCTTAGACATTTTGGTGATTTTTTTGAGAGATCTCGACGATTTTTTTATAGTCACTATTTTTTATATTTACACTTGTAATTATATTTTTAATTTTGGGTTTGTCTTTATTTTTGCAAAATTAAAAGTGTTCGATTTGTTTTCGATTAAAACCTATATCAAAATTTTATAATTTTAAAGCGAGGCTTTAATTAATTTTTTTTGTGTAATCGAACATTGTTTTATTAAGTTTTAGATGTGTTTTTGTATAAAATAAAATGTTATATAGGATTTTCTATATTCTACTTGGAAATTTTTAGTCAACTTAGTCGTTTTAGTACTTTGTCTTTTTGGGAACTAATTTTTTAGGTCTTTTTGATATTTTCTTTAATGCGTTTAAATGGCACAAAAGAATTTATCAAGTTTAAACTTTATTTTGAATTAATTCTTTATTTTTGAAAAAAATTGAACTTAATTTAGTAAATATCGAATGTATATTGGAAAAAGGTATTTACCATAGCAATAATAAGGCCTTAGAAAATCAATAAATTTTATCGAATTTATTTATGTTAATTTTTCCGCGTGGTTACATTAAATTTAGTCACGCCAAAGAAGTAGAAGAACCTATTGTACCTTGGTCCCTTTCTACCTAGTGCAACATATTTTTTTTAATATTTGCGGACTTTCGTGATCCATAATTTTCGATATTTCAAATGCCACATTGACAGACATTAACGTAAAATTAGCAGCAGCTGGCCAATGTACTTTGTTAATGTATGAGATCAATTGAAAATTTTAATCGAAAAAAAGTCAGTCTTTTTATATTTTTTTTACTTAAATATCTTATTGATTTTTATTACCTAATAACAAATGACTCGTCGTAATAGAAAGATTATTTATTAATGTTTGCATAGTAGTGGTCTGATTTTGGCACAGCATAATCTGTAATTTTATTTTTGAGTTTAAACATCAAGGGTCGCTGTGTTGTACCTCGGTCACTGTCAATAAATTGTACCTTGGCCCTAAAATCGACGTGCAATAAATAAAAATTTAGATATACCTTTGTTATAAATTCTTAATTTTTTTTATTTTGCTTCAGCTAATATTCCTCGCAAGTCTAACGAAAAATTTAAATTTTTGCAAAGTTAACCATTAAGTATGTGAAATTTTAGTATACGAGAAAAGTTTTGTTAATTTTTGAAAGAATTTTAGTGTCATCTCAAAGAAGAACATTAGTAGTTCTTATAATCCAAAAATAAATATATAGTTTTCATAGAATAAAGGGTTTTATTTTGCTTAATGTGAATAGAGCCAAGGTACATCACCCCTGTTGTACCTAGCCCATAGATTCACTAATTTTTAAATCTTATAGCAATTTGAGTAAACGGTTGGTAATGCTTTCAAATATTTTATGATGAATACCTCATTAGTGCCCCACTACGATTCAATTCATTTTATCAACAAATTGTTACATATACAATTTAAAAAAAATTACAATTGAAAAAAGGGCCAATGTACAACAGGTTTCCTTACTATTGATGAATGCTTTATTTTTGATAAAATTAGAAAAAAGTTTTTGAATTGAAAAAGATTCAATTGATGTAGTCAAACCAATTAAATACAAGGATGTGCACGTTCGAGCGAAAAGTGGCACATTTCCGAGCGAGGGAGGCAAATGAAGCGCGACGCGGAGCGGCGCGCTTCATTTTCCCGAGATCGGAATGTGCCACTTTGAGCTCGAATGTGCGCACTCGGTTTTAAGGACGATTCACAATACATTGGCCAGCTGCTGCTAACTTTACGTTAATGTCTGTCAATGTGGCATTTGACATATCGAAAATTATGGGTCACGAGAGCCCGAAAATATTAAAAAAAATATGTTGCACTAGGTACAAAGGGACCAAGGTACAATAGGTTCCCCTACTTCTTTGGCGTGAGTAAATTCAATGTAACCACGCGCAAAAATTAACATAAATAAATTCGATAAAATTTATTGATTTTCTAAGGCCTTTTCGGTGATATGGTAAATCCTTTTTTCCAATATAAATTCGATATTTACTAAATTAAGTTCAATTTTTTTTCAAAAATAGAGAATTAATTCAAAATAAAGTTTAAACTTGACAAATTCTTTTGTGCCATTTAAATGCATTAAAGAAAATATCAAAAAGACCTAAAAAATTAGTTCCCAAAAAGACAAAGTACTAAAACGACTAAGTTGACTAAAAATTTCCAAGTAGAACATAGAAAATCCTATATAACATTTTATTTTATACAAAAACACATCTAAAACTTAATAAAACAATGTTCGATTACACAAAAAAAATTAATTAAAGCCTCGCTTTAAAATTATAAAATTTTGATATAGGTTTTAATCGAAAACAAATCGAACACTTTTAATTTTGCAAAAATAAAGACAAACCCAAAATTAAATATATAATTACAAGTGTAAATATAAAAAATAGTGACTATAAAAAAATCGTCGAGATCTCTCAAAAAAATCACCAAAATGTCTAAGCTTATTACAAATTAATTATTAATTTAAAATCGCTATGGGAAATACCATTTTAGGCTAACCTTATTTAAAAAAAATAAATAAATAAACATTTTCCAAAAAACAAACAAAAAATTAAATAAATCACATAAAAAAAATCAAAAATAATCTTTTGCTGATTTTTCAAACAAATACATAAAAAATTTTTGGAAAAATATTATTAAAAATCAATTTATTATTTAAAATTTTGAACAAAAATAACTATTAGGCTCATCTTATTTAATGAACAATTAATTGAATAATTTTAATCGTTCCCTCTCACTCGCATTCACGAACTCGTCGATTTTTTTGCACTCCCTTCAACTCGTTGCTATGGTAAACACGTTTTTCGAACACGAAATCGAAATTTACCTAACCTAATTTACTTTTTTGATTCGTGATAGCGGGGGATAAAGTAAAAAAATCGAATAAATACGAAGATGTGCGCATTCGAGCGAAAAGTGGCACATTTCCGAGCGAGGGAGGCAAATGAAGCGCGACGCGGAGCGGCGCGCTTCATTTTCCCGAGATCGGAATGTGCCACTTTGAGCTCGAACGTGCACACTCGATTTTAAGCTTGCTTCGCACTAATTTTGATCTTTTTTGATCTTTTCTTGATCTTTTCTTGATCTTAACACTACTGAAATAAATTACGTTGTCTATTTGGCGCGCAGTAATCGTAAAAAATTAAAATTACCATTAAAAAATCTTAAGGAAATCAAAGGAAGAAATTTTTGTTCTGATTTACTCACCTTTTAAAATTTGTATCGTTTTAAAAATCTCCTAAATTTTTACATAGTCAAAATTTGTAGACTTTTGACTACAGGATAAAGCCAAAAAAAAAATAGGGCTGTCGTTACAATTTTGTTCTTCAATAATTACAATTTTAACTTTTGGTCTTTGAGTAAATCAAAACTTGCAGAAGGCAACTTTTGAAAAAATTTGTTTGTCGGGCGAAAGGACCTCACGCGAACAAGAAAATTGAGCAATCATTCGAACGAAAGTGGCACGTGCGAATAAAACTAGACGAAACCTTTTTAATTCCTCATTTTGCGATTTAAATTTGATCCACTAAACAAAGCCAAATGCATTTACGCGAGCCGGGGTCGGCGAAACCGGATCGTTTTCGCTAATCCGCGCCATTTTTATCAAATCCTGCTATATGCAAGGCAAAATCCTAATTAAACGCCCTATGCAATAGTGAGCATCGGGCAAAATTTGCACACATTACCATAGAGGCAACTAAACTGTTCTATCGCAATATGCAATTTCGTTCTGGCGATGATAATGCATAATAAACTCGAATAACAGCTCACTTGCGAAACAGAAAATGGAATTCCACCTGAAAGGTCCGAGACTGGGGAGATTTAAATACGTAATATCGTCGGGTCGGACGACTGGGAGCGCTCGCAAAACATACGAAAGACTGCACCCACATTAAATTTGTATCGATGACGCAGCTAGGCGTCCATAATTAAAATTTTTGAGTCGATTTCGGCTTCTTAGAGCCGCATTCGCGTTAATCTCGTAACTCTCGCCAACTTCTATGAACAAATTAAGAGCTATTTCGTCAGCGTAAACGCGTAATTCAAGAAATTATCGTGTTCTAAAGCCACATATAAAGTTAGAAGTGCTTGTTGTATTATAGACTTTAGTAATCTTAGATCTCTTTGTTTCAACAAAACTGTATGTGCCTCGCCCAACTCCTTCCGCAAAACTTGACAAAGTACTAAACGATTACGCTTAATTCGTCCGTTTTCTATTTTTCCTACTAAAAATTTTTTTCTTCGTAATTTGAGCATTTTTGACGTATTTGCCTTGTTTCGCTAAACTCAAGTGTAATAAAACCATGGTTTTTAAATTATTTCTTATTTTTGAAGGTTTTGTTGTAATATTTTCAGTAATAAAAAAGATAGATGCATATTTTTTAGAGTACACCCCCATTTTTAATTTTTTTTAAAAATTAGGCGTATTATCATTTATAATCAATTTCATCATGAACAATTAACACTTTCATATGTAGAATGACATCCAGGATCCATTTTGGAAGACTTTCTTCCAATATTTTCGTAGTAAAAAAGATAGGTACATATTTTCCTCAGTACACCACTATTTTTCAACATGTTTCTTCGAAGCGAAGCGAATTGTCATTTATAATCAATTTTATTACAACAAATTAACATTTCCGTATGCAAACTGACCCCCAGAATCCATTTCTAAAAAATGTGTTCCAATATTATCAAAAGTAATGATGATACGAGTATATTTACCAAATTACATCAGTATTTTTCAAAATATTTCTTAAAAGCGGAAAAATATTATTGATAATTAATTTCATTATAAACAATTACCATTTCCATATGCAAAATGAGTCCTAAAATCCATTTCTGCAGAGTTTGATCTAATATTGCCAGTAATAAAAAAGATAGGTGCATATTTTCTTCAGTCCACCACTATTTTTCAACGTATTTTTTGAAAGCAAAGCAATTTATTATTATTAATCAATTTTATTATAAAAAATTAAAAGTTCCATATGTAAAATGATCTATATAATCCATTTCTGTATAGTTCGTTCCAATATTTTCAAAAGTAAAAAGATAGATGCACATTTCCCAGTGTACACCTCTATTTTGAAACATGTTTCTTCAAAACGAAGCGAATTGTCATTTATAATCAATTTTATTACAACAAATTAACATGTCCGTATGCAAACTGACCTCTAGAATATATTTCTAAAAAATTTGTTCCAATATTATCAAAAGTAATGATGATAACAGTATATTTACCAAATTACATCAGTATTTTTCAAAATATTTCTTAAAAACGGGTCAAATATTATTAATAATTAATTTCATTATAAACAATTAACATTTCCATATGCAAAATGAGTCCTAAAATACATTTCTGCAGAGTTTGATCTAATATTGTCAGTAATAAAAAAGATAGGTGCATATTTTCTTCAGTACACCACTATTTTTTATCGTATTTTTTAGAAGCAGAGCAAATTATTATTAATAATCAATTTTATTATAAAAAATTAACAGTTTCATATGTAAAATGATCCATAGAATCCATTTCTGTACAGTTCGTTCCAATATTTTCATTATTAAAAAAAATAGATGCACATTTACCCCCATTTTTAAACATATTTTTTATAAGCGAGGCGAATTGTCATTTAAAATGAATTTTATTATAAAAAATTACAATTTTCGTATGTACAGTCAGCCTAAGAAGTAATCAACACTTTAGAAACGGTAGTTACCGTAATCGAGCTATTCCAAGAGACAAGTTTTAGTTAAAAATAGTGTTTATGACGGCTTTTATAAGTACAACAAATAATTTTTTCTATTATTTGTTTAAAAAAAAGCTTTATAATCAATTTACTAAATCTTTTCTAACAAAAACGACAGCTGTCACAAATACCTTTACGTGTCTATTTAAGATTCCAAATTTACTTCTAGGCACTAAAATTACAAAGATCAATCTTGATTGTTTTTTAACCATGCAGCGCCAGATTTTGTCTCTTGGAATAGTACGTTTACTGTAGGTCTGTTTCTAGGGTGTTAATTACTTTTTAGGCTGACTGTACATTGTCTTGTCAAATTTATTTCTCAAATATCTTAAGTCATAAAAAAAAATATACAGCTTTTTTCGTCGATTTCAAACCTACTTACAAATTATTTCTTACGACTATGTAGAATAATCAATTTACTTTAATAACTTTTTTGATTATAAATAAGAATACCACATGCCTACTAAATCTCTCTTTGCTCGAGAATCAAGACTTAAAGGAAATTTACATCAGATTTCGTCGTAGGTACGTGAAAAAAATCATTGTACCTTTTTTTGTAGTTAATAACCTTTCGTCTCGTGTAACCTTTGTCCATGGTTTCTTCTCCCTCCGAAACTCTTGCTTTTAATTTCTTTCTTCGGAACAAAATAAATAAATTTCAGTACCAACAAGGCCTTTTACAATTTTAAATTGATTCCGATAGCCCGAGGGCGAAGTAATTAAATTTCGAGCGGGCACGAAGGGCGCGCAGAACATCCACCTTGTTTATTATTAGTAGATTTACATCGAAGCGCAAAAAAGTTTGCCGAATAGCAAGTAATTTTTTTGGCGCGAACCAGAAAATTAAAGAAGAGGAAGCAAATAGAGTTCGGGGCATAATTATGACTATGTATCTTTCGTAATTTGTATAAAAACGGAAAATTGAGTGGGTAGCGCCGAAGAAGTTTAGGCGGATGTTTGAATAATTGCGGTTTAATTAGATGGTCGGTCGAAAAAAGGAGTAAAAAGGGTGCGATGTTAATACGAAAGAATGGGCACTTGAAAGGATGAGCCCCATTTACATTGTATTCGTTTCATTGATATGTCGGGATAATGCATGGAATTCGGAGGTGGAACGTAAAAACCGACAACTTTCGTTCGGATTCGGCTTGCAAAAATTAAATACATCCCCCAATTCGCGTGTTGCGAGCAAATTGAGTCTGCACGTGGAATAAACAGTACCGCATTGCGCCAGGACGTCTTGCAAAGCCCTATACTTACGGCAAATAAGGCTGGGAATTCTGCACATTCTCTCTAGCCTTCAAATTACCAACAACTATTCTTACCGACGTACTAATAAAGGATTTTCCACCATAAAAGCAAAACGCTTCATTACGCCGAAGCACCTTTTATTAATTTCTCTTTTTGTACTGCGCTAAAAATTTCTATCCGTCCTTCGCGAAAGGGGATCCTAAAATAACAACTCGCTATTTTAAATTTCTCTTCGCTTTTTTAATTTCATGTTTTTTTAGGCGCAGAAACATCATCTTAAAAAAATAATTACGTTCATTTAATTTTGTACTAAAACGCACTCGGAACCAATTATTTATTTGTGTAACTCGAAAATTCGATAAATTAACGTGTTCGCAGCTTTTACATGCAAACCATAATTTTCGGGGCTTCGAACCGTTATTTTTATCGTTACGGTTCGTTTAAAATAATCTATATCGGTTTGTTTCCGGGTTTCGTTCTGCCAAATGTAGCGGTTTTTTCGGTTTTCGGTTCGGTTCCGAGCGATTAATTTAGAATATTTTATTCTTTCTTTTACTTCATGAATAAATAAACGTTTATTTAAAATATTGATAATTAATTAAGTGTAGGTATAGCAATACAATGTATACAACCATATGGAAAAAAAATCGAAATATTTTTTCGGTTCGGTTCCGGTTTTCGTTCCGGAAAGAATATCGCTTTTTTTCGGTTTTTGATTTTGGGTTTGAAACCTTTATAATTTTGACTTTACGTCCAGTTTAAATGAGTTTCGTTGGGAGAGAGGGCGTCTAACTTGTTTTAGAATTTTTTTCTAAATAATTTATACGTAAATAACAATTAGAACGAACTCAGATTTTAAATGCTTGATTAAAGAGAAAAATAATGGACTTGGGGAATAAAGTTTTACTTGGTAGATTTTTGGGGGACACTTTAAAATTAAGAAAACAAATGTCTTTTTAGTTGTTAAATAATTAGTGCAAATCTTTTAATAATTTCTAATCGAAACTAGGGTAGAACGCCCAACGGATGACCGATATCTTGGATCGAGAGCTATTTTGATATAAAAAAAATAGTAAATAAATTAACACAGGGATGAGCAACACGCGGCCCGTTAATCATGTTTATGCGGCCCGCCAACATTTCTAAAATTGAATTTATTTTTTTATTCTAATGTTTATTATAAATAAAGTTTTGTAAATTATTAATAAGTGTTACAATATGTGCGGCCCGCTAAAAAATTTTAAAATTTAAATTGGCCCGTTGATTATAAAGGTTGCCCACCCCTGATTTAGGCCATAAAATTAGACGCAAAGGCAGTTAATTAAATTTAATCGTTTTCTCTCGCTCGCACTGCCGTGATTGTCGTATCTTTTCGCTCCCTTCCACTCATTTGCTATGGTAAATACATTTTTCGAGCATAAAATCGATATTTACCAAACTAAATTTAATTTTTTGACTTGAAAGAGTCGAGGATAAAGTAGGAAAATCTGATAAGTGCGAAGATGTGCGCGTTCGAGCGAAAAGTGGCACATTTCCGAGCGAGGGAGGCAAATGAAGCGCGACGCGGAGCGGCGCGCTATTCCGAGATCGGAATGTGCCACTGAGCTCGAATGCGCACACTCGGTTTTAAGCACGATTCGCATTAATTTTAACCACAAAAAATTAGTAAATATTTTTTATCATTCCCTTTCACTCGTACTTATGAGTTTGTCGTATCTTTTCGCTCGCTCCCACTCATTTGCTATGGTGAAAATACGTTTTTCGAGCATATAATATATTTTTTATTTAATTTTTTGATTTGAAAGAAAGTTGAATATACAAAATTTAATAAGTACGAAGATGTGCGCATTCGAGCGAAAAGTGGCACATTTCCGAGCGAGGGAGGCAAATGAAGCGCGACGCGGAGCGGCGCGCTTCATTTTCCCGAGATCGAAATGTGCCACTTTGAGCTCGAATGTGCACACTCAGCTTTAAGCACGATTCACAATAATTTAGGCCAGGGATGAGCAACACGCGGCCCGCGGGCCGCTTGCGGCCCTTTAAACATGTTTAGGCGGCCCACCAACATTTCTAAAACCGAATTTATTTTTTAAATTTTTTTATTCTAGTTTATTATAAATAATGTTTTGTAAATTAAAAATAAGTGTTACAATATGAGCGGCCCGCCAAAAAAATTTTAAAATTTAAATTGGCCCGTTGATTAAAAAGTTTGCTCATCCCTGAATTAACATATACTAAATTAAATAATACTGTTGAAACGCGTAAATATTTTTGTTTATAAATTAATGGAAACATTATTGCAATTTGGTCATGAACTTCGTAAAGTGAACTACAAAGTGTATAAAATGAGGAGTCCAATAAATGACCTTTTCTATTAATAATGACCGAGGTATAGCGCAGTGAATGACTGATTAATCGATTCGTCTATTAAAAACGAATAATATCTAATCGAAAATAGTAAAATTGTGATTGAAAGATTTAGAAAAAATTAGAATTAATCTTGGTGCAGCCTTTCGTATGACCGTAACAATCTTAATTAATTTTTTAATTACGAATTTTTTTAACGCCGAATAAATTGTAGCAAAATATCGAAATGCAATGGAGAAAAATACTCTGAACCATTTGTATTTATGTGTCGAGGCGATTTTCGATAGATAAACAGCTGTCTTGTGTTCGATATGATTATTTCCTTTACATTACGTTCAGTTTTGAATTTGCTTTCGATTACAGGCCTTTTTAAATGTGGTTATTATATTTCTAAATCGAATAAAAATTAACGCAATGGAGTGTTTTAAAAAAAAATTGCAACCTTTAATTAATTAGAAAAAGCTATAAAATTTCTGGGGGGGTCCTTAAAAATTACGAAAACACATTTCTTTTTAAATATTGATCAATTATTGCAAATCTTTTAATCGTTTCTAATCGAAAGTGTGATCGAAAAGTTTTAGAAAAAAATGGATTTAGTTTTGGTGCAGCTTTTTGTATGACTGTAGCAAGCTTAATTAATTTTTTAATTACGAATTGTTTTAACGCAGAATGAATTGTAGCAAAATATCGAAATGCAATAAGGAAAAATACTCTGAACCATTTGTGTTTATGTGTCGAGGCGATTTTCGATAGATAAACAGCTGTCTTGTGTTCGATATGATTATTTCCTTTACATTACGTTCAGTTTTGAATTTGCTTTCGATTACAGGCCTTTTTAAATGCGGTTATTATATTTCTAAATCGAATAAAAATTAACGCAATGGAGTGTTTTAAAAAAAAATTGCAACCTTCAATTAATTAGAAAAAGCTATAAAATTTCTGGGGGGTCCTTAAAATTACGAAAACACATTTCTTTTTTAATATTGATCAATTATTGCAAATCTTTTAATCATTTCTAATCGAAAGTGTGATCAAACGGATTTAGAAAAAAATGGAATTAGTTTTGGTGCAGCTTTTCGTATGACTGTAGCAAGCTTAATTAATTTTTTACTTACGAATTGTTTTAACGCCGAATGAATTGTAGCAAAATATCAAAATGCATAGGGAAATATACTCTGAACGAATTGTCTTTGTTAGTTGCGGCTATTTTCGATAGATAAACACCTGTTTTGTGTGCGATAAGACCACTTGCTTTCCATTATTTTTATTTTTAAGTTTGCTTTCGTTTACAGCAGTCGATTTTAATTCGGTTGTAATATTTTTAAATCTAATAATAATTAGTGTAGTGCAGTGTTCAAAAAGACAATTGCAACGCTTACTAAAATAAAAAAAGGTATATAATTTTATTATGGAACGGCGTATCAAAATTTCTATTCGTGGACTAAATTAGTAAAAAAATTTTAAGACGTTTTAATTTGTTATAATAATGTAAAATTGCAAAATTTGACGATGTTCAAAATTCAGTCATTAACTCAGTACGATTTAATAAATTAATTTATTTTTCAATTATGAATTATTTCTAGGCGAACTACTAATAAACAATTCATGCGATTTTTTTGCTATGGCAAATGGTCCAAACCACAAATACTGTACCTAATCTCAATTATATTTTTGAAATATTTGAAAGTTGTTATTTACAACGTTAAATCGTTGTTTTTTCTTCGAATAGATTTTTCTTTTAAATTATAAACTAACACATATTTTTCTTTCAGTTCATCGTCCTCGACTTCGATCTCGAAAGTGTTCGGGCTCCACTCAAGAAAAACCTTTACATATGCAAAGGTAGGAGATTTAATTTTTTTTTAAATTTTTTTAACGCCTTATTGTTCTACGTGTTTTTAATTGAAAATTTGCGAATCGATCTCGCAAAACGAACAGTATTACTTTGCGAAGCCACTTTCTTTAATGTGTATTTTTAAGCAACGCAATTTTACGCACGAATAACAATAACAACAATAGCTAATGATTAAATTTCAAGTGCTTCCAAATTACGTTTAATTCTATTTCAATTTGAGTGACACACACGCCATGTCAGCATCAATAATGTTTATATGCCTTCCAGATTATTAACATAAATTGTTACCAGCTTGCCATTAGAAGTCGTAATCGCTAATGCAACTGGAAAATATGTTCTAACCCTAATTTTATTGCGGATTCAATGCTAAATTTAACATTCAAACAATATGTTAATTATTGCTCTACGAAGTTATTTAAACCCGTGCACGTCACAACTTAAACAAGTAGGCTTTTTAAGGGTTGATTTTGGCTTTTTTATTTTCTTTTTGACAAGACGGGGTTTGGATAGCGGAATCAGAGATGTTGTTTATATTTTAACATTAATTTGCCAAAGCACTATTCACAAATACTCAAAAAAAATTCTTAAGAGACAACTCAGTAGTCGAACGGTTAACACAACTAACTACAAAGCAGCAGGTCTTTGATTTGAGACTCGCAAAATGCAATTTATTTGCATCGTTTTCAATTAAAAATAATATTTCGTTTTCGTTTTTAATAACTATTTGTTAATCGTTCTATGTGTTTCGAATATATTTTTTTTAAATCAATATTTATGACAAATTAAAACTAGTATAAAACAAATAACGTTCAGTAGAAAACAAATATTGGCAAAAAATATATTTAATACTACACACAAATAATAATTATAATATTTTATTTTGCAACAAATTGTAACATTATTTGAATAATACGTGATACAAAATGATAATTATAGTAAAAGCGAAAAAAATGTAATTATTGAAACATTTTACACATACTAATTTAAAATTTTAGGTAAATAGGTATTTCTCTATAATTAAAGGGCTTTTTCGATAATCAAGCGCATTTAATTTTTTTATTAAAAAAAATGGAGAGCGCAGTTGATAATGAACCAAGTTTTAACGTTATATCTTTGCAAATTAATTTCACTGTTCGAACAATGAAATAAGTGGAATTTCGAAAAGCCCTTATAAAATTATTTATTTGTGTATAAAGTTAAATTTCACGAAGTTATGCGGAAACAGAATTTTCAGAAAATATTTGGAATACAAAGAACGACTAATAAATAGTAATTAAAAACAAAAAAAAATATTATAGGTAACTTTTTTACTCAACATCTCGAGGTGGCCCCCTGATTTTTTAAATTAAATTCAAGTTAAAATTCTTTTGAAACAAAAAAAAATGTTCCAGAAGCTGCGAAGTAATCTTCAAATTTATCTCAAAATGAACAAATTTGATCGTTTCTAACTCAAAATTCACTTTAATGCCTAAGAAAAGTATGTTATTGTTTCGGAATTTTTTTGCAAACTGCAATAATGGCGATAGAAAAAATGTTTAAGTTAATAATTGTTAATGGGCAAGAAAGAGGACACTTTGCAGCTTCTGGAACACTTTTTTTTTTGTTTCAAAAGAATTTTAACTTGAATTTAATTTTAAAAAATCAGTGAGCCACCTCAAGATGTTGAGTAAAAATTTTTTAATTTTTATAAGCTACAAATTCTAGCTCCAGGCTAAGAAAAAAAATTTTTTTTTGCTCCACCCTAATGGACCTGTTCTTATATTTGGCCCATGTCTTTGCATGATGAACTTGTTATCTTTTGTGTACCATTCGTTTTCTATATATGGTATAATCGAGTGGCCACGTGTTCCGATCCAGATACCTTAGTTGTGTTAACCTTTCGACTACCGAGCACGGAAACTTTTCTAATTAGCGGCTCGTACTGTTACTGCAAATTAACATTGAAGTAATAATCGTTACTAACTGTAAATATAAACAAAATCTGCGATTCCGAGTCCTGAACATCTTGCGAAATAAAAGCGCCCGGCTAGGATTAACAATAAGCGAGATACCCCTTTGAATGGGACGCGAATCCAATAATTCGTCCACATTCAAAACCGTTCAATTGGCGATAATTTTAACGACGACAGATTCTTTCCTTTCTCACGAAAGCTTCCGACTGCGAATATTACAGCGGTAATATCGTCACGTGTTCCGATCCAGATACCTTAGTTGTGTTAACCTTTCGACTACCGAGCACGGAAACTTTTCTAATTAGCGGCTCGTACTGTTACTGCAAATTAACATTGAAGTAATAATCGTTACTAACTGTAAATATAAACAAAATCTGCGATTCCGAGTCCTGAACATCTTGCGAAATAAAAGCGCCCGGCTAGGATTAACAATAAGCGAGATACCCCTTTGAATGGGACGCGAATCCAATAATTCGTCCACATTCAAAACCGTTCAATTGGCGATAATTTTAACGACGACAGATTCTTTCCTTTCTCACGAAAGCTTCCGACTGCGAATATTACAGCGGTAATATCGTCGGATGACATCCATTTGCGAAGCGACAAAACGAAGAACAGGGAGCGCGCGGATGCATCCTTTTTTAATTTCGAAATAATATTTGCCTTGTCGCGCCCGATTTTGAGTTACTTTGCGCCCGTTCGACTCCCGACAATAATTCCATTTGCCTACTCGGCAAAGTGCTTCTTCCTATTCCCAAAAGGACCACGGGCCCGAACTGTAGCGGGAAGTTTTCCTAACGCAGTTAGAACTTTCAAAAATAATTGAAAATTACTTAACGATTCTTTTCAATTTGATCGAGCCGGTTTCGTAATTGTTTTCGCAATTCGCCGTGTGCGAATTTAATTAAAATCTGCAGATTAATAATTAATATTTTTTTTTGTCGCCTAATGCAATTACGGATTTATTTAAAGCGCTGAAAATAAAAGGTCGGGGGTCAACATTTAAAATTGTTGAGTTTTAATTAAAAATCGAGCGTGTTTTCGATTTTTTCGATGGCCGGTTGCAGAAATTTGCTAAACAATTTTTTTTTCTATTAAAACGGGACGTTTGGTAATCGTGCTTATAACCGAGTGTGCACATTCGAGCTCAAAGTGGCACATTTCCGATCTCGGGAAAATGAAGCGCGCCGCTCCGCGTCGCGCTTCATTTGCCTCCCTCGCTCGGAAATGTGCCACTTTTCGCTCGAATGCGCACATCCTTGTATTTATTAATTATTATATCTAAATCCGAAAAATAATAAATAAATTCCGGAATAGCTATCAAAGCAGGAAATAATTTTTTTCGTATTGCATTTGCTAAATTTTAAAATAAAATATATGAATTTTTCACAATTTGGCAAATCGGCGGTTTTTATACTATATAATTGTTTATTGTTAATTACTATAAACCGAAAAAATAATAAAAAAATTCCCGGATAGCTATCAAAACAGGAAATAATTTTTTCATATTGGATTTGTTAAGTTTTTAAGTCCATAATTTGTGATTTTCGAAATTTGGTAAATCGGCCGGTTTTATTCTATATAATTGTTTATTGTTAATTACTATAAACCGAAAAAATAATAAAAAAATTCTGGGATAGTTATCAAAGCAAGAAATAATTTTGTTCTTATTGGATTTGCTGAATTTTAAAGTGGAATACATAAATTTTTCAAAATTTTGCAAATCGGCCGTTTCTATGCTCTATAGTTGTTTATTGTTAATTACTATAAACCGAAAAAATAATAAAAGAATTCTGGGATAGTTATCAAAGCAGGAAATAATTTTTTTCATATTGGATTTGCTAAGTTTTTAAGTCCAAAATTTCTGATTTTCGAAATTTGCTAAATCGGCCGGTTTTATTTTATTTCATTGTTTATTATTAATTACTATAAACCGAAAAAATAATAAAAAAATTCCCGGATAGCTATCAAAGCAGGAAATAATTTTTGTCGTATTGCATTTGCTAAATTTTAAAGTGGAATATATAATTTTTCAAAATTTGGCAAACCGGATGTTTTTATGCTATATAATTGTTTATTGTTAATTACTATAAACCGAAAAAATAATAAAAAAGTTCGGATAGCTATCAAAGCAGGAAATAATTTTTTCATATTGGATTTGTTAATTTTAAGTCCATAATTTGATTTTCAAATTTGGCAAATCGGCCGGTTTTATTCTATATAATTGTTTATTGTTAATTACTATAAACCGAAAAATAATAAAAAATTCTGGATAGCTTATCAAAGCAGGAAATAATTTTTTCATATTGGATTTGTTAAGTTTTAAGTCCAATAATTTGATTTTCGAAATTTGGTAAATCGGCCGGTTTTATTCTATATAATTGTTTATTGTTAATTACTATAAACCGAAAAATAATAAAAAATTCTGGATAGCTTTTCAAAGCAGGAAATAATTTTTTCTATTGGATTTGCTAATTTTAAAGTGGAAATTATAATTTTCAAAATTTGGCAAATCGGCCGGTTTTATGCTATATAATTGTTTATTGTTAATTACTATAAACCGAAAAAAAAATAAAAAATTCCCGGATAGTTATCAAAGCAGGAAATAATTTTTTCATATTGGATTTGCTAAGTTTTAAGTCCAAAATTTGTGATTTTCGAAATTTGGTAAATCGGCCGGTTTTATTCTATATAATTGTTTATTGTTAATTACTATAAACCGAAAAAATAATAAAAAAATTCCCGGATAGCTATCAAAACAGGAAATAATTTTTTCATATTGGATTTGTTAAGTTTTAAGTCCAATAATTTTGATTTTCGAAATTTGGTAAATCGGCTGTTTTATTCTATATAATTGTTTATTGTTAATTACTATAAACCGAAAAATAATAAAAAATTCTGGGATAGCTATCAAAGCAGGAAATAATTTTTGTCTATTGGATTTGCTAATTTTAAAGTGGAATAATAAATTTTTCAAAATTTGGCAAATCGGCCGGTTTTATGCTATATAATTGTTTATTGTTAATTACTATAAACCGAAAAATAATAAAAAATTCTGGGATAGTTATCAAAGCAGGAAATAATTTTTTCATATTGGATTTGCTAAGTTTTAAAGTCCAAAATTTTGATTTTCGAAAATTTGCTAAATCGGCCGGTTTTATTCTATTTCATTGTTTATTATTAATTACTATAAATCGAAAAAATAAAAAAAAATTCCAGGATAGCTATCAAAGCAGGAAATTATTTTTGTCGTATTGCATTTGCTAAATTTTAAAGTGGATAATATAAATTTTTCAAAATTTGGCAAACCGGATGTTTTTATGCTATATAATTGTTTATTGTTAATTACTATAAACCGAAAAAATAATAAAAAAGTTCTGGGATAGTTATCAAAGCAAGAAATAATTTTTTTCGTATTGGATTTGCTAAATTTTAAAGTGGAATACATTAATTTTTCAAAATTTTGCAAATCGGCCGTTTCTATGCTATATAATTGTTTATTGCTAATTACTATAAACCGAAAAAATAATAAAAAAATTCCCGGATAGCTATCAAGGCAAGAAATATTTTTTTTCGTATTGGATTTATTAAGTTTTTAGTATTTTTATTAATAATAATAATAAGTTTGTGTTTTACTTAAACTTATTCATTTTTGGTTATTAAAATATATTTCTTATCATTGAACTGTCATAAAGTACAATTTTCGGAATTTTATTTCATTTTATTTTTGGGGTATTGCATGTGACATTTAGTCACCTAGGATACGGAGGGTTAAAAAGTTTTTGGTTTTTATTTTAGGAAATTTTTTTTTTAAAAGAATTTTGGCTTTTAATGCTTTGCCTTGTAATTAAAAGACTGCATTTTTTCATTAACCGTTTTAGACGGTCAAATTTCACAGCACTAGTTTTTAAGAACTTTGTTTTCGTCATTTACAAAAAATACCTGAAAAATCTTCATCGATATCGCCTACAATTTTAATAATTTTTTGTCTGCGGAGCGCGCGTTTTATTTCTTCCACTCGCCCAGCTAAAAATCTATATTTTTCAATTACCTAAAGTTTCCGAAAAAAAAATCTCCACACACAATCGAGCTACAAAGCTCCAAAGCTCAGATTTGTTGCGAAGCCTCAAAAAACCCGTTTTAATTCGAAAAAAATAACTCGAAACCCTCAAAAACGAATCGCACAAATAGAAGGACATAATAATTTTTGTGGAAAGGGCGAAAATCTAAAAACCTCGATTATCGGATGAGTATCATTAGAGAGAAGAACATGCAAAAGTTGAAAGCTTTTCTCAATCATCAGATATCATCAAATAATCAATGGACGCGAAATATTGATGAGATGATTGCACCGGACGAGTTTTATATCGCAAGTGTACTTACGGTGAAAGCATTTTTACTTGATTACGAACATCCGTGCAAGAGCACCACCGACCTGAAAAAGAAAAGAAAATTAGCGGCTTTATTAAATTGCTACCTTTCGGGCTGCCATCGATTAGCCATTTTTTCTTTTTCGGCTGAGCATTTGAAAAATCAAAAAATAAACACTCTCTAGATGCCACATTTTCCTTTTACTCCCATGACATACAATGACGTCTAGGAGACGTCAATCGTTTAGGGTGTCATTGTAGATTTTGACGTCTCTAAGACGTTAAGAACTGTATTGAATTTTATGTTCCGAAAAAGGGTTGTTTTCAACAATAATTTTGTTAAAAGGCACAAAATTGGCGATTTGGGAATTTTGTTATTAATATAATTCTGTAATATTTAATTGCGAATTGTCAGAGAGTAAATTAATTCTTGTAAAGTGTGCTTAAAGCCGAGTGTGCGCGTTCGAGCTCAAAGTGGCACATTTCCGATCTCGGGAAAATGAAGCGCGCCGCTTCGCGTCGCGCTTCATTTGCTTCCCTCGCTCGAAAATGTGCCACTTTTCGCTCGAACGCGCACATCTTCGTATTTATTCAATTTGTTGAAATTACTTTTTGGATTTAAAAAGGATATAGCAATGTGTACAAATAAAACGACATATGCGCAGTAACATATAGTTTGATAACCACTGGTCTAGCTATACACAAGCGCAACATAGCGCGTTGTTATATTTAATTTAGTCGCGCCAAAGAAGTATTACTTCTAACGTGCGTACATAAGTACATGCACCGGTTTTTTTTTACATAGAATGTAATTTAGTTTTAAACATTTAGCAAAATTATTAAAGTAAGCTCGAAGAATAATTTATTTTATGATTTTAGACAACTCAATTTAAATAAATTAATAACATGGAAATTTTTTAAAATATATTTAAGAACTTTAGAAATTTTTAATAATCAATTTTTTTTGTATAATACAAATTAAATAAAACAAAACTTTATTCGGTAAATTTAAAAGGAAATTTTGATGAAAAAATTATTATGTATTTTCAGAAAACTCAAATAGAGTAAATACAGAATTTGTAGTTTTTCAAAAAACTTTGAAGATCATTAATTTACGCAAATAAAATTAATACTGGAGAAAACTCAATAAATAAATTATCTTAATTGTTCAAAAATATTAAATTTATAAAATTAAATACAGTCAAACCTCGATAGGTCGAAGTTGAAGAGAAACTAAAAATAATTCGCGTTATCAAAAATTCGAACTATCGATATAAAAATATTTTTTAGTTTATGTTTTTAAAATTTACTTATTGTTTCTTTTTCTTAATAATTTCCTAGTGATTTCTTGCTAAAACCTAAATCTTGTGTCTTGAACAAGTTGTAATTAGGCTTCATTTATGGAATAATTCAATTTTTAAATATAAAAAAATATTTATATGTTATATATTATATGGATCAAAATTTTAGAATGACTTAGGTGGGGAATGTTAAAAAAAGATTGGGAAACACTGCTCTACATATTTCAAAATATTTTAAAACTATTAATTATTTATTTTATGTTATTTGTGTATGCTCATAACAGTTAAGTTGAGCCAAATTAATAGTTTTTTTCGGACTCATCAAATTCGGTTTTTTGTGTATGTCAAGGGGTTAAAGCGCCCTACCAAACGCAATCAATAATCTTCCCGTTTTCATTTCAAAAATTACTTCTTGAGACAAAAACATTGTTCTTTTTTTATTCTAAATTTTATTTTCAATGCAAACTTTCCAAGACTTAGTGTCGGCGATCTGGATCGGATCCACTTGTAAAAACTTTTATTTTATACTTTTTAAATTAGAGCTCCCAACCCTTGGCCTTTTGAAAAAGTTGCAATTAAAGCACAAGTTTTGATTTTTTAATTAATTAGCTCAAACAACTCGTTTATTTAATAAGCAATACACGTGCTCCTTTAAATTAATACATCTCTAATTTAATTTTCAATTTATTCATGTTTTAATTTAATTTCTCCCTTAGATTTTTAATTTGGTCCAAATCAAAGGGGCGCTTTTCAATTTATTTAAGATGGCTGCGTTAGCGGTCGAATTTTTTCTCTTGACGAAAAAAAATGGCTCGCGCAGTTCGATTCAATGAACATTTAAAACGTGGCAGAAGCAACACAAAGCTCCAGATAAGAACACTTGACAAAGCAATTTAAATCTTCCATCGGAGGTGTGTGTAGTTGGAAAAGCAACATGTAAGAGGAAATCTTCCCCAAATTGTTTCCAGTTAGCTTCCACTTAAATTGTAGATGTCAACCAAACGGTTTTAATAAATCTCTTCGGTCGCGCGAAATAAATCAAAACATAAATCCGAGTTAGAAATTAAAACGGAAATTTTGCGAAATTCAAATCTCACATCGTAACTCAATAATGAGTAATCAAGGTTCCGCGCTTACATACGTCGATCGAGTAATAACCCGTTATTAAATCTGAGTAAGGCCCCTAACGTGCGATAATTACGAAAACGTACCTCGTAAAAGAAACCATCGTTGGTATGAACAGGCTCCCCCTTTATTTATCGATACTTAGAAAAGAAATTGTGCGTTTGGCTAAGGCTATGGGTTTCATCCATTTCCATTTATTGCGTTTCACGCCTATAACGTGCACGCGAAGCTATAAAAAAAATTACACCGACCCATGTCTATTTTTCTTTAAACAAAATCACTCTTTTTTTGGTAAACTGGAAAGGTTCCAGGGTCGTAACCAACTTTTTTCGATCCAATTTTAAATTGCGAAAACTCATCTCCCATTTATTTACGACTAAATGTTAAATTTGATATAACGTTATTATTTTAACTTTTTATATACTGGGTCTCAGAGGAATTGGTACTAAGACTTAATCGGCCGATACCTCACATCAAAATAAACAATAAAACATTTTATACAATTTTTTTGATTTGTTTAAAGTTATTTATAAGTGGGTTAAGTTCCAGTATCTATTAGTCTGACACCCGGTATAACTAAAAATACGTATATCGAGGTATGGCAATTGGTAATTCTAGGTGGAAACAAAGCAAAAATAATTCGAATTATTGAAAAACTCAAAAAGGCTATACTCTATATGTTTATTTATCTTCAAAATTAACTTTTAAAAATCCCGGTATAAATAAGCCATTATGATTGGCGCATTTTTAACATACCATCATGGCCGCTAATTACTTAGCCAATCAGACGAGCTTAATTACTTTGTTTCTATAGTTTCATTGTAAATATGAGTATTTTACATATTTTCAAAATTAAATATTAAAAAACTACAGTCGTACCTTGATAACTTAAAGCAAAGAGGAAATTATTGCGCGCTCTTAATATAAAAACTCATTTTATTCGAAACGAAAATCGCTAGATACGACCCTGGAACGAAATTGCACAAAGACAAACATTTTTACATAAACAATTCACATTCACATCAGTGACTGAGGGTTGAAGGTGTTTACATAAATATTTCGTGCTTAGTTGAAGTAGGTTGAAGTTGAAACCTGGTAGGAATTTTAATGTGTTGACCTTTAAAAAAAAATAAAGCAGGAAGAGGGAAATGATAACAAATGTCCTTTCGGACCGAGCGGGGTCGCGGGAGTCGGACGGAGGGCGGGCGGTTGATAACGTTTTCCCGAGTCATTATCGTCATCGCGCTCAATAAGAACGATTTTTTTTCCTGGAACAGCTGGCGTTAATGCAGTGGTACGATTGCAGGAGGGAATTAAAAAGGAAAGGGATCGATTTTGGAGCGGGTCGCCGGGAGCCCTTGAGCGAGCCCTTCGGCGCGAAGGTGGGCGCGCGAGCGGGGCGGACGAATGCGTACAGTGCTCGTCGAAAGAGAATGGACATTGGAAATCAAAGCTCTGAAAGTTAGAGGACCAATCTTACATTAAATTTATGACAATAAAATATTGTATCAGAATTTGGAAGTTGTAATATTTTATTTTATATATTGTCATTATACTAAGCTGATTGTGCCCTTAAGACAATAATATTGTACTTTTATCAAAAAAGAAGACTCTATTGGGATTCGAACATCGGCAAACCAAATCTTTTGTACTTTAAATATATAACTAAAAGCAGCCTGTAAGATTGGTCCTCTAACTTTCAGGGCTTTAACTTCCCACGTTAAGTTCGCATGTCCATTTTCTTTTGACGAGCAGTGTACGTAGATTAAGGGTCGACGTACACAATTCCTACGGTAATTTGTCGAGGCGTGCGAAAGTAAGACTTTCCTCCTCGTAACGTTAGGAGCCGTTTCAAAGTATTTCCTATCGATCTCGCGTTTGGGCAGCGGCCCATCGACGGCGCTTTGAGCTTTTTCATTTAGGCCCCGAATTTCCGCGGCACGTCAACTTTGTTGCAAGATCTCGAACGTAATGGACGACGGAAATTCCGGCGAAACTTCTTCTTTACGGCGCCGCGACGCCGCTCTTGCAACGCTCGATTCGAATTTCGAATAAATTTTTATTTCCCAAAACGCTAGATGGACGTAAATTGCTATCTGCTTCCCATGTAAACTGGCCGCTTTTTTAATTAAACAACCACAATTACAGGATGTAAATTTACAACAAACACAATGTTATTTATTTAGAGAAAAAACACACACACACACAGTTCGAAAAGAAGTACCTATAAATTTACTTCTTTTTGTACATTTTTAAAAGAGCGTTATTAGTTTTTTTTTATTAAAATGGCAAATCGGTAAATTGGAGCTCTTCGGGTTGATGCGAACTTCAGTGGTTCGAATGTTGTAGCGAAACCGCAGATTAAAATTAAAAATTTCCACAAAGAAAAAGGGCGAGCGAATGGCGTTTCCATTATGCGGTTTTAGTGGCGGTTTCTATTCTATACTAATTTATGTTAAGCGCTGCTGAACTGTAAATATCTCTGTAGGATGCCTCACCTATAAATTACAAGAGATTATTTTCAATGGTAACGCGATTTTGCGGCGGCGGCGACGGTGCGCGCCACTTACACGATTTTTTGGCGTCGCTCAAAAGTTATCGCTATTTGTTGGAATTTGCGCAATCTAAATAATTTAAATAATTAAAATTTTTGTAAAAATTGCATATTTATTAGTACCAAAAACGATTGCATGTAGAGGAACCTGTTGTACCTTGACCCTTTCTTTACTTGTAATTTTTTTTTAAATTGTACCTATATGTAACAATTTGGCGATAAAAGAATTGCATCGTAGTGGGGCACTAATAAGGTATTCATCATAAAATATTTGAAAGCAGTAAAGTAGAAATTGTTAAACAAATCGTATTTATTGAATTTTGTAAATTAAACTTTCTTTCGTCACCAAAATTATTGCGAAGCATGCTGAAAACCGAGTGTGCACATTCGAGCTCAAAGTGGCACATTCCGATCTCGGGAAAATGAAGCGCGCCGCTCCGCGTCGCGCTTCATTTGCTTCCCTCGCTCGGAAATGTGCCACTTTTCGCTCGAACGTGCACATCCTTGTATTTAATTGATTTGACTACATCAATTGAATCTCTTTTGAATTAAAAACTTTTTTCAATGTTTGCCAAAAATAAAGCATTCATCAATAGTAAGAGAAGCTGTGGTACCTTGACCCTTTTTTTGACTTGTAATTTTTTTTAAATTGTATATGTAACAATTTGTTGATAAAATGAATTGCATCGTAGTGGGGCACTAATAAGGTATTCATCATAAAATATTTGAAAGCATTACCAACCGTTTACTCAAATTGCAATAAGATTTAAAAATTAGTGGATCTATCACCTAGGTACAACAGAGGTAATGTACCTTGGTTCTATTTGCATTAAGCAAAATAAAACACATTCTTCTATGAAAACTGTATATTTATTTTTGAATTATAAGAACTTCTAATGTTTTTCTTTGAGATGACACTAAAATTGTTTCGAAATTTAACAAAACTTTTTTGTAGGTATACTAAAATTTCACATACGTAATGGTTAACTTCGCAAAACTTTAAATTTTTCGTTAGACTTGCGAGGCATATTATCTGAAGCAAAATAAAGAAAAATTAAGAATTTATAACAAAGATATATCTAAATTTTTATGTATTGCACTTTGATCTTAGAGCCAAGGTACAATTCATTGACAGTGACCAAGGTACAACACACCGACCCTTGATATAAATAAATTTGATAAAATTTATTGATTTTCTAAGGCCTTATCATTGCTATGGTAAATACCTTTTTCCAATATAAATTCGATATTTACTAAATTAAGTTTAATTTTTTTCAAAAATATAGAGAATTAATTCAAAATAAAGTTTAAACTTGAAAAATTCTTTTGTGCCATTTAAATCCATTAAAGAAAATATCAAAAAGACCTAAAAAATTACTTCCCAAAAAGACAAAGTACTGAAACGACTAAGTTGACTAAATATTTCCAAGTAGAACATAGAAAAACCTATATAACATTTTATTTTATACAAAAACACATCTAAAACTTAATAAAACAATGTTCGATTACACAAAAAAAATTAATTAAAGCCTCGCTTTAAAATTATAAAATTTTGATATAGGTTTTAATCGAAAACAAATCGAACACTTTTAATTTTGCAAAAATAAAGTCAAACTCAAAATTAAATATATAATTACAAGTGTAAATATAAAAAATAATGATTATAAAAAAATCGTCGAGATCTCTCTCAAAAAAATTACCAAAATGTCTAAGCTTATTACAAATTAATTAATAATTTAAAATCGCTATTGGAAATACCATTTTAGACTCGCCTTATTTAAAAAAAAATAAATAAATAAACATGTTCCAAAAAACAAACAGAAAATTAAATAAATCACATAAAAAAATTAAAAAATAATCTTGTGCTGATTTTTCAAACAAGTACATAAAGGATTTTTGGAAAAATATTATTAAAAATCAATTTATTATTTAAAATTTTGAACAAAAATAACTATTAGGCTCATCTTATTTAATGAACAATTAGTTGAATAATTTTAATCGTTCTCTCTCACTCGCATTCACGAACTCGTCGATTTTTTTGCACTCCCTTCCACTCGTTGCTACGGTAAACACGTTTTTCGAACACAAAATCGATATTTACCTAATTTAATTTAATTTTTTGATTTGTAATAGCGGGGGATAAAGTAAAAAAATCGAATAAATACGAAGATGTGCGCATTCGAGCGAAAAGTGGCACATTTCCGAGCGAGGGAGGCAAATGAAGCGCGACGCGGAGCGGCGCGCTTTATTTTCCCGAGATCGAAATGTGCCACTTTGAGCTCGAATGTGCACACTCGGTTTTAAGCACGATTCACAAAACATTGGCCAGCTGCTGCTAACTTAACGTTAATGTCTGTCAATGTGGCATTTGAAATATGGAAAATTATGGGTCACGAAAGCCCGCAAATATTAAAAAAATTAAGTTGCCTTAGGGACCAAGGTACAACAGGTTGTCCTACTATCTCAATTGATTTTTTTAGAAAAATAATATTCTGAACGAACGGTTTAAGAAAATCGAATGCGGTAAATTACAATTAATTTCCTCAAAGTACAAATAGATGGCGCGCATTTAAAAATTGAAATTAACTTTGTAGTTGTTACGCACAAAAAAAATTATTCGAAACTGATAATAGATCTCGTCACGAAAGTCCGCAAATATTAAGAAAAATACAGTTGCCTTAGATACAAAGGGACCAAGGTACAACAGTTTCTTCTACTTTACTATATATTACATTCTCGAAAACGTGGGGCTAACTTTTTCTTTTTAAAAATGCAAAATCTCGTTTTTTTTAATTGAGCGTATCGAGATTCGACTTGCCGAAAAGAAAACAAACTTTTTTTCTTGCGATTCAAATTAAGGACTTAAGTAAACAGACCTTCTGCGAGCTTACAATAAAAGTTTTATTCAAAGTTTGAGGGCGAGGTGCGGTTTATAATGACCTGGCTGATGTCTTATCGTACTTTTAGCAAGTTTGCATGTGGTTTACGATGAACAGATTTCCTCGTTTTATGGACACTAATGATCTTAACTTCAGTACCTATAACTATGTTAATGAGTTTAATAAAACTCGAATGTGTAACAGACACATAACCTCTGGAACTGATACTTTACCGCACACACACACACGCACGCACACGCACGCACGCACGCCTTTGCTAACTGATTTTATTGTTCGAGGGGAATTTTTTAAATTATTGATTGGGCCGCCCCTCGGGAATACTTGTGGGAATTTCGTGGGGTCAAAGAAGAAACAAAGTTGGCTATTAAATAGGATAAATAAGTTTCTCCGGCCAATAGTAATACTCGATGAAGTTTTAATGAAATACATCGTTGCATTAATAATAAGTTATAAATAGTAAATTACGTGGCGCAGTTTATGGTTAGAGAAAAAAAAAGAAGTTTTTAAGTGAATAATAAATTATAAAAGTTCCACTGAGCGTTCGTAGCCTGAAAAATTGTTTCACTTCATGCATTTTAGTTATGGTCAGGAACGATATACGTTTTTAACTGCTTACCTTCCATGTCGCGCATTAATGAACTAATAAAGCCGAATGTACGCTCACAAGTTTTAGATTTAATTAAAATCGCCCTTGTAAAATCACTCCATAAAATTTTTTCGCGTGTTATCAATTTTATTTTGTTGATGCGATTTTCTGTAGTGTCGCCTTTAAATTTTGCTAAATAATGTTTTTCTTTTTTTTGAAAAGCCATAAAAGCATTTTGGGTTTCGAATTTTTGAAGCTATACTTTTTTTCGCGGTTGGGGGTGGAATAATAGCAGGTAACGGAAAATGCGGGCGCCTAGGAAAAAATAACTTTTACATTTAGCATTGAATTAATTTCTTCTCTGTCTATTTAGGGGTAGTTAGAATTTTTTAATTATTTTTCTCGTTTATCAGAAAGGCCAAGTAATAACTTCTATGCAATAGTTTCTTCGAATTTGAGATTTAAAAAAATGGTATTTTGGAACAAAGGAAAAATTTACTTTTACATTTAGTATTGAATTAATGTCTTCCTTGTCTATTTAGGGGTAGTTAGAATTTTTTAATTATTTTTCTTGTTTATCAGAAAGGCCAAGTAATAACTTCTATGCAATAGTTTCTTCGAATTTGAGATTTTAAAAAATGGTATTTTGGAACAAAGGAAAAATTTACTTTTACATTTAGTATTGAATTAATGTCTTCCTTGTCTATTTAGGGGTAGTTAGAATTTTTTAATTATTTTTTGGTTTATTAGAAGGATCAATTAATAACTTCTATACAATAGTTTCGCCGAATTTAAGATTTTAAAATTGATGTTTTTTAACATAAGAAAAATTAACTTTTACACTTAGCATTGAATTAATTTTTTCTTTGTCTATTTAAGGGTAGTTAGTATTTTTTAATTATTTTTTTGGTTTATTAGAAGGGCCAATTAATAACTTTTATACAATAGCTTCTCCGAATTTGCGATTTTAAAAAATGATGTACTTTAACATAAGAAAAATTATGTTTTAGATTTAGCATTGAATTAATGTCTCCCCTGTCTATTTAGGGGTAGTTAGATTTTTTTATTTATTTTTTTGGTTTATTAGAAAGGCCAAGTGATAACTTTTATGCAATAGTTTCTCCGAATTTGAGATTCTAAAAAATGGTGTTTTGGAACACAGGAAAAATTAACTTTTACATTTAGCATTGAATTAATTTCTCCCCTGTCTCTTTCGGGGTAGTTACAATTTTTTAATTTTTTTTTAGTTTATTAGAAAGACCAAGTAATAACTTCTATACAATAATTTGCCCGATTTTGCGATTTTAAAAAATGATGTTCTTTAACTCTTTGGAATTTTTTTTTTAATATTCAATGTACAAAAGCGCCTCCTTCAATAAAATGACAAACCACAAGTTATATCTTTTTTTAAAACAAAAAAATTAGAGCCTAAAAGTTTTTTTACTGAACTTACGCTGGGTGATTTTTTAAAATATGCGAAGTCCTTCTTTTTGCGGTTTTTTGACTTTGCGAAGGACTATAACTGTTTTTTGAGAAGGCGTCCCTAAGGGGCGTTTTATATTTTTGAAAAATTCAATCTTTCCGCTATAATTTAGACCGAACAAAAATATGCGACGCCGTCTTAGTTTTTTCTTAATGTTCGTTTTAAAAAACATCATTTTTTAATAAGTCTAATTTTAAACCGTGATTATCTCGGAAACTGTGCGAAGCACTTAAATGTTTTTTGTAATGCAAAATCTAGATTTCAGCTTGTTCTTTGTTTAAAAAAAGTTACCAATTAAAACGTACGTCGCTCCGCCACTCTCGCTCGCAAATATAATTCTTAGGAAGCCGTCTTCGAATTAATGACCTAACATAAAAGAAGAGTCGAACAAACAATAAAATAGAAAGCGTCGGATTAAATTTTAAAGTCAAACTTTAAATTTATAGAGTTGGAATAAAAGTTTGTTTTTGCGTTTTATATTCAAACGGAATTGATGACAAATTCTGTAAGAAAATCAGAAAATTGTGCTCGGCACGTTTGCGCTATTTCGTATTGCAAAACAGTAAATTGCTTTGCTTATTCAACTTCTTGTTTTGTGGGCTTTAGGAGAAGATCGTGAGCAAATATCGACGTCTGGATAGTTTTTGGTAGTAAATAACGACATTCCAAGAATAGTGGTTTCGGGAGAAAGCGGGCGAATTGTTTTAGTTTCGGCCCTCTTTGTTAATTAAATTTTGCGCAATTTTACTTGGCGGGCCCCCATTTTTTCCCTTTCGCCTTTCGAACTTGCGTAATTAACGTCGACGCCGTCGCCGTGCGTCCCGGCGAAGGCGTCGTTAAAATTTAAATCGAAGCCGGATTTTTAGAAGCAATTAAAAGAAAGGTCGCGGGAGATAAAGAAATCACAAAAGCAATTAGCGAGATATCTTAAATCAAAGAGGAAAATTAAAAACTAATTATTCTAATGGATATTGTGCTACCGAAATGTCATGCAGCATCATCAATTTAAGCAAACGTCTTAGAATTAGAAGCAGGGAGAGCAGCTGAGTCGCGTTGTAACTCAATAGCAATAATGAATCTAATTGATCCATTAGCTGAGAGAATTAAACGCGCTAAATTCACGATGCGTTGCTTAGAATAATTAAATGGGTATTGTTCTAAATCTCTTGATGTGTGTGTGGAGATTCGCCTAAATCGCTATGTAAATTTCTAAGGGAACCCTTGCGCCACCGACCCATCCCCCCTTTGTTATGGCTTTTTCTCCTTTTGCTTTTCGAATTTCTAAAAAAAAATAAACTACTCGCATTAAATAAAAAAAATGCGGAATGGGGTGCTTTGCCAAAGTTTTGTGAAACATTGAGAAAAAGTGTGGACTTGTATACAATATTTAAAAAAATTCATAACTTGTTTATTTCTTTTAAAATCGACACTTATTTGGATTTTTTAGGGTTCTCTTAAATGGTTGTTGATGCATTTTTGAAAATTATTCAAATGGCATAGGGTGAGATGCATGGTGAAATTGCCCCCAGGGAATATTTAATTGCTAAATTGGGGATATGTAGGTATGGGAGACTGTGTATAGCTGTAACGGGGGCAAAATGTATTTAAAAACTGTGAATTTACTTATGATAAAATTACTCTAAAAAAACAATGTTTATTACAACCCCCTTCTGTCATGTTTGTCTTATCAATAGTCTTTTTTTCATTCATACTTTACTGTCCGAAAAATGTAACAGCTGATCATCCACCGCAAGCTCTCAATTTTGGAAATACGAATATTGTCGATTTTTTTGCAGGGTGGTTAATGCCCACTCTTTTCCCCCTTGCCCTTCCAGCTACGTTTATGACACTCAATTAATTTTGGTATATAATATTCAATTTTGAGCTATCGATTTTTTTGGCCGACGAGCTAAATATGTTTTGGTTTATTTTTATATAAAAAGTTATTCACCAAAAAAAGCAGTGGTACTAAATGCGTTTGTCAATTAAAATTCTATATGAAACATAGAGCTAAATTATCGTAAATTATTCATAGTTTATTTAACGAATGGCTATTAAATCGATTCTATAAAATTTACATTAATTCGTATTGAAAAGATAACAGCTTAATGATTTTTGATTCGTCTAAATATGATTAATAATTGCGTTAATAACATTCAAGAGATCTTTTAAGATCAAATATGCTTGCATTATTTTAACGGTATTTACAACACGAATTCTATGGCACCGATTTAAATGATTTCAGATACGCAATGGAAAAGAATAGTTTCTAAACTTTATGTTGATGACAAGTACGCTGATTTTTCTTCTAATAAAAGGACATATTAACCCTCTATAAAAATTTTAGAGCCGTACTTGCGGCAGAAGGTAGTCCATCGAATTATTAAATTTAACTATTAATATTTCTAAAATATACGCTTTGATATAAAATAATAATTTATATTTCTACGCCACTGACAAGTTTACTGATTTTTTTCCCAATAAATAGAAGACCTATTAACCGCCTATAAAAAATTCAGGGGTGTACTTGTAGCCGAATAAATTTATTAGAATTTTTTAATTTTATTGGTAATATTTACAAAATAGTTGTTTCACTATAAAAAAGATGCAAAGTTTTCTACGCTACTGACAAGTGCGTTGATTTTTTTCCTAATAAAAGAAAGACTTATTAACCTCTTACAAAAATTTCAGAATCGTACTTGCAGCAGAAGGTAGTCCTCCGATTTTTTAAAGTAAACTGTTTATAATTATAAAATGGACACTTCTAAATAAAATAATAAATAGGACTTTTACGCCGCTGACAAGTACGCTGATTTTTTTAAAAACAAATAGAAGACCTATTAACCGTCTATAAAAATTTCAGGGGTGTACTTGTAGCCGAAAAAGCTTATTCGAATTATTAAATTTCATTTGTAATATTTATAAAATCGATGTTTTGCTATAGCAAAGATACAAAGACTTCTGCGCTACTGACAAGTGCGCTGATTTTTTTCCTAATAAAAGAAGGGCATATTAACGCCCTATAAAAATTTCAGGGCCCTATTGTAGCAGAAAATAGTTCATCAAATTATTAATTTTGAGTGTTTATATTTCTAAAATAGAGGCTTTGATATAAAATAAGAAATAAAACTTCTACGCCTCTGACAACTACGTTGATTTTTCTACAAATAAATAGAGGACCTATTAACCGCTTATAAAAATTTCAGGGGCGTACTTGCAGCCAAAGAAACTTATTCGAATTTTTAAATTTCATTGGTAATATTTATAAAATAAATGTTTCACTATAGAAAAGATACGAAGATTTCTCCGCTACTGATAAGTACGCTGATTTTTTTCCTAATAAAAGAATGACATGTTAACCCCTACAAAAATTTCAGGGCCCTACTTGTAGCAGAAAATAGTTCATCGAATTATTAAAGTTAAGTGTTTATATTTCTAAAATAGAGGCTTTGATATAAAATAATAAATAAGACTTCTACGCCGCTGACAAGTACGCTGATTTTTTTACAAATAAATAGAGGACCTATTAACCGCTTATAAAAATTTCAGGGACGTACTTGCAGCCAAAGAAACTTATTCGAATTTTTAAATTTCATTGGTAATATTTATAAAATAGATGTTTCACTATATAAAAGATACAAAGATTTCTACGCTACTGACAAGTACGTTGATTTTTTTCCTAATAAAAGAAGGACATATTAACCCCCTATAATTTCAGAGCCGTACTTGAGACAAAAAATAGTCCATCGAATTATTAAAGTTAAGTGTTTATATTTCTAAAATAGAGGCTTTGATATAAAATCATAAATAAGACTTTTACTTCACTGACAAGTACGCTGATTTTTTTGCAAATAGTTTTAGAACTTATTTACGGCCTTGAATAGATTACTATTTTCTTTTTAAATCCAAAAAGTGATTTAAACAAATTCAATAAATAGAGGATGTGCGCATTCGAGCGAAAAGTGGCACATTTCCGAGCGAGGGAGGCAAATGAAGCGCGACGCGGAGCGGCGCGCTTCATTTTCCCGAGATCGGAAATGTGCCACTTTGAGCTCGAATGTGCACACTCGGTTTTAAGCGTGATTCACAATAATTAATTTACTTTCTTAGACGGCTAACTTAATTTTTGAACTTCATTGTTGAAAATCGCTGGTCTAATAGAAATTGTTGCAAACGCAAGAAAATTTAATAACGTTTATAAATTATTAGTGCGGATTAGCGCGAGTAATTCGAAGACCGTAAAAATTCTTGCAATGTAAGAACTTCTCGAAATGTATTACTGGCTTAGCAAGCTCATAACTTTGAAATAATGTCTGTTTTAAGCACACTACTAAATTACCCTTTCTGTTTATGGCGAAATCTCGTAAAATCGTAATTAATCGTTTTTCCTACTCGAATAACGCGAAAGTAGTGACTGAAAGGCGTTCGAGACTGGCAATCGTCATTTTGATGTATTCATTTCGATTAATTGGAATTTCGGAGCGTGCCTCCGATATTAATTAGAAATTTGAAAATATAATTCGCGTGTTACCGATAAGCTAATGGAAGCATTAAAACTGGGTTACTCAAACAAAATCGACTTCTCTCCCGAAACAACACATTCAACAGATTGGAAGGGCCGATAAGGGGAAACTTTTCCGAATTATTTTGAGCGCCGCCGAAAACAAAATGACTCATTAAAATAATATTAAGATCCGAAAGGGAGTTAAGTCCTACGATACGTTTCTATTTTTATTTTTCCACGACAATTACTTAAATGTATTTGTGGGTGGGCGAAATGCCCCGACTAATTTTATAAAACAAACATCTGCCTTCTGTTTATTCCATTAAGCGAATATAATAATCATGATAGATGCGTACGAAAATGTATTTTCGCTTTTTATTCGGATTTTTTTAAAGGTTTTTTTTATTTGATCGAAGTCTTCTGCGGGTCGGGTCTTCTTTTTTACTGTGCACTAAAATAACATGTCTACCGCCAACTAGCGATTTTTTAAAATTTTGTTGTTGTTATTTTTCGGAAATTCTCTAAAAGCAAACAATGTAACCTCCAGACTTTCGTAAATATCGTTTTGACAAAAAATTACATTTTTAATAAGGGAAAATTTTCAGTCTGACGTTGAATTGTTTTTCTTTTACAATTTGCGATTTTAAAAAAAAATGTATGTATTACGTTTATACTCGATTTATTGCTTCATCTGCTCTTTTAGGAATTTTTGGGTGATTTATTAAGAATTTTAAGAAATAACTTCCCACGCAATAGTTTCTTCAAATTTGAAATCTTAAAAAGGTGTGTTCTGTTTTTTTAATTGAATTAATGCCCACCCTGTTTTTTTTTAAATTAGAATTTTTTTGGGCTATTATAAACTGTAATAAATAATTTTCATACAATGAATTTTTAAATTTGCGATTTAAAATGCTGTTTTTTAAATACTACTTATGGTAAAAAAAAGATTTTCGTCGAATTGCAAATTTAAAGAAAATCTTACAAGAAAGTTATTTGCTAATGTTTTTGATAAACGGGAAAAATAGTTAAAAAATTCTAACTGCCTTTCTGAAAGAAGGATAGGCACAAATTCAACCAAAAATGTAAGATTTTCGATTTGGCTCATGTTAAAAAAGATAATTTTGCGAATTCGCAAATTTGGGGAAACTCTTGCCTAGATGTTAGCTATTAGGGCTTACTATGAATCAAAAAAATAGTTAAAAATTCTAGCTCGCGCTAAGAAAGCAGGGCCGGCATAAATTCAGCTAAACTTGTACGATTTTCGGTTTTGCTCATATTAAAAAATACAATTTTTTAAAATAGTAAATTTGAGGAAACTATTACATAAAAGATTTTTTTTAGAGTTTATAATATACCAGAAAAATATTTAAAAAATTCTATCTACCGCTCAAAACAAAGCGCCGGCATAAATTCGACTAAAAATGTAAGATTTTAAATTTTGTTCAAGTTAAAAAACACAATATTTTACAATCGTGAATTTGGGGAAACTATTGCGTGCAAGTTATTTACCAAGGTCTATTATAAACTGGAAAAATACTTAAAAAATTTTAGCCACCCCTAAAAAAAAGAGCAGACTTTAATTCAACTAAAAATGTAAAATTTTCGGTTTTGCTCAAGTTAAAAAATACAATTTTTAAAAATCGCAAATTTGGGAAATTTTTTTTCTGTATGTTATTTATTAGGGCTTGCAATCAACACGAAAAATAATTAAAAAATTCTAACTACCCCTAATACAGCAGGGCCTACTCAAATTTAATTAAAAATGTAAGACTTTATTTTACCTACTTTAAAAAATACAATATTTTACAACGGAAAATTCGGAAAACCTAGAAAGCTTCGGCAAGTTCAATTTATTAACAAAAAAAAAATGAAAAAAATTTTTTTGAAATTTATTAAAAAACAACCGCGGCCAGCAAAACAATTCTAAATGCGCAACAACGCCTGATAGTGGGAGAAAAATAATGATAGCCTTTTCGTTAACAAATTTTCAACTTTGAGTGCTTTGAATCAATTTTTTTTAGTACTAAACGAACTTTTAAAGGTTCCCAAAGTAATTTTCTAAAATAAAACAAGCAAGAAGCGAGCTTATTTACATTCGAAATAGCTTTTGCGTGTTGTACAAAATTAATTTTCGGATGCCAAAGGAACATTATAGTTTTTTCGTGGCTCTAAGTGTTAAATAAAAACCGAATTACGCAAGAATTTAGTTAACGTACATTTTTAGAAGTTGTAACATTAAAAACAGTTGTAGTTAGAATTAAAAGGAAAATATTATAATTAGTATTCCGTCCATCGCAAATGTTAACTCATGCCAGTCGTTTTTTATATTTATTATTTCTATCTGCGCGAGGTGTGTTATTGCTGTAATGTGACCGTTTTAAATTATGCTAAATTTAAAAAAAATCGGTGCGTTAGAAGTTATACTTCTTTGGCGTAACTAAAATAAATATACCCACGTGTAAAAATTAATATAAATAGATTAAATTAATACGAGGATGTGCGCTTTGAAATAAAATAATAAATAAGACTTCTACGCCGCTGACAAGTACGCTGAATTTTTTACAAATAAATAAAGGTCCCATTAACCGCCTATAAAAATTTCAGGGGCGTACTTGCAGCCGAAGAAACTTATTCGAATTTTTAAATTTTATTTGTAATATTTATAAAATTTTGTTTTGCTATAGAAAAGATTCGAAGACTTCTGCGCTACTGACAAGTGCGCTGATTTTTTTTCTAATAAAAGAAGAACTTAGTAACCTTCTACAAAAATTTCAGAACCGTACTTGCAGCAAAAGGAAGTCCGCCGAATTTTTAAAATTAACTGTTTATAATTCTAAAATCGACGCTTCCAAATTAAATAATAAATAATACTTATACGCGGCTGACAATTACGCTGATTTTTTTACAAATAAATAGAGGACCTATTAACCGCCTATAAAAATTTCAGGGGTGTACTTGCAGCCGAAGAAACTTATTCGAATTTTTAAATTTTATTTGTAATATTTATAAAATCGGTGTTTTGCTATAAAAAAGATACAAAGACTTCTGCGCTACTGATAAGTGCGCTGATTTTTTTCCTAACAAAAGAAGACCATATTAACCTCCTACAAAATTTTAGAACCGTACTTGCAGCAAAAGGTAGTCCGCCGAATTTTTAAAATTAACTGTTTATAATTCTAAAATCGACGTTTCCAAATAAAATAACAAATAAGACTTCTACGCCGCTGACAAGTACGCTGATTTTTTTACAAACAAATAGAAGCCCTATTAACCGTCTATAAAAATTTCAGGGGTGTACTTGCACCCGAATAAACTTATTCGAATTTTTAAATTTGATTAATAATATTTATAAAATAGATGTTTCACTATAGAAAAGATACGAAGATTTCTACCCTACTGACAAGTACGCCGATTTTTTTTCAAATAAAAGAAGAACATATTAACCTCCTATAAAAATTTCAGGGCCCTACTTGTAGCAAAAAATAATCCATCGAACTATTAAAGTTCAGTGTTTATATTTCTAAAATAGAGACTTTGATATAAAATAATAAATAAGATTTCTACGCCACTGACAAGTACGCTGACTTTTTGCAAATAAATAGAGAATTTATTTACGGGCTCTAACTTGAACAGATTACTATTCTCTTGTCAAGTCCAAAAAGTAATTTAAACAAATTCAGTAAATAGGAGGATGTGCGCATTCGAGCGAAAAGTGGCACATTTCCGAGCGAGGGAGGCAAATGAAGCGCGACGCGGAGCGGCGCGCTTCATTTTCCCGAGATCGGAATGTGCCACTTTGAGCTCGAATGTGCACACTCGGTTTTAAGCGCGATTCACAATAATTAATTTACTTTCTTGGTCGGCTAACTTCATATTGAATTTTCGTTAACTGTGCGCGCGCAACTATCGTAGCCCGCTAAGATTTGACTTTCAAAGCGCCAAAAGAAGTATAACTTCAAAAAAAAAATGTTTATCGCTTTAACGAAATTAATTAATAAACTTCTCTTATCGAGACGAAGCACAAACGACTTTTGTACTTTAAAAACATATATATTGAAGTTTAAAAAGAAATATATTATCGTTGGCGTTGTCGTAGGAAAATATTGAACTAGGATAGGGTTCCGGTAAACACATCCGCTTCGCCGGAAAGGTTCACGTTTAAAATAAAGATTGATTTCACCGGCTCGAGTAAAATGCACATGTAAACTACGCTCGTGATAGATTTAGTAAATGCATTTGCACTTTATTTTCAAACCAAACATCTAAACTTTATTTGAAACACGTTCGAAATTGCAGCCCGAGCGGAAATCTCTCATTAATCGAATCCTTTAAAATTTTTATTTGCCAGCGATTCGAAATCTGCAAGCTTCGAGCACTTAAGAAACGGTATTTACGGATAAACTTAGGGTTGCGGATTAAAAAAAATTGTAATTTGAAATTCCACCATGTTTTAATTAAGAAAAATTATGAATCGATTGAAGACTTCAAATCGTCGGGCTTTTTGGGCGGAAGATACAAAAAAAATTAACAATTTCTGTTAAGAGCCTTAAGAACTCCCATAACAGAAATCATTAAGTATATTTTCTCGTCGAATTTCGATTAAATTGCTTAAAAAAATTCAAAATTCGATTTTTTCCAAAATTTTTATCAGAATTAATTCAAAACATGAAAAGTTCTTTCAAAAATTTCACAATCTTACAATTTTTTAGCGCAAAAAGGGACCACAAATCCAATTTTTCTAAAATAAAAAAAGCAATTTTTTATAACTAAGAACTTCCACAATTTTTATAAACATTTTTACTAAAGACTCAAAATTTCGCACAAAAAAAATTTCTTTAAAAAAAAGACAACAGGGGTTAATCAGATCAAAATTAATTTTTCAAAAAAACCGTAATTATTCATTCTATTTCGGGCCCCCAAACAATATTCGTCAAAGTAGTTGAAAGTTCAAAATTAAAAGAGCAGCTTGCGCTAAATTAGCAGTCCATCAGATTTGTAAACAAACCGTGACATTCTCAAACATTCGCCTTTTTCAGTCATTACACGACATTAAAGTTTATAGAAATTACTTTAAAGATAATGATTTTGACGAAGATTGATTACGGCGCCCCCGTATTTAAAATTTGGCGGAGCGCCGCCGCCGCGCCGCCTCCGAAACTTTTCATATCGCAAAAGGCACCGCGCGACTCGTAAAAAAGCAAATAGTCGTCGGGCTTTTATTAAAGAATAAGACAAGCCGGAAAAAAAAGGACGCGTTCGCCGTAAGTTACCTTTATCTTTGGCCGCGCAATAATTCCCAAAAAATGGCACACCGAGGCGTCTGTTTATAATGGTTTATGACCAAATCACAAACACTTTTTAACACTATAAAGTCTTATCACATTATCCAGTGGAATAGATTGCCGTATGATTTATTCCTCGGGCCAAGTCTCTCGATGGCTTTAAATCATTGTTTTTTTTTCTTCTTCACTTTCGATCTGGGGGTGTTTTTTTTTTTCGAAAAGGTACTGTGCGAAAGGTGATTTTTGTATTTGCGAGCCGCTTAAATAGAATTTCTTTCGATAAGAATTGATTGATATGTGCGGAAGTGTGGCGGAGTCGTCGTGTCTTCACGTACGCCGTGGAAAGCGGAGTTTTCCGAGGGTGGAAAGCGCCGGTTCACAGTTACTTCTGTGGCGAACTGAGCTAGGATTTATCCAGGGGAAACCCGGCAAAAGTCGCGCTCGCGCACAAGGCCCGAAATATTGGCACGCTGTTCATTACCGCGATAATTGCCCGAGTTGGGGATGATTGCGTTTTTTCGCATTTGTCGGGGGGTTAAAGCTCCGATTATCGAAGAGGCTACACTATTAGTGATTTGGCGGCGCCTCCCGTTCTCGGCCGCTTTTGATAATCGCCCGATCGCGCAGTTTACGCTCTAAATGTCCCCCGGGGCCGCTTTTCGCTAGTTTTCGAACAAAACCTATCGCGACTCGACGCTCGTTTCGGGCCCTCTTAAATATGGGCCAGCGGTCGCCAAACTTTGTTTGTTTTTGTAAACCGAGTAAAACAAGTAACGTGTAAATAGAGAGGACTTGGTGTGGAATTTTTAGTAAATTTTGGTTAAAAGCTAACTGTGCAATTTGGGCTCGGAAAAATGTCGAATTTTCGCTTAAATGTGCGCATAAGTCATTTTTCTCGCTTCTCGTTTTACGTATTTTTACATACACACTGACAAATCTTTGCACTAAAACTTTGAACCAAGGCACAACCGAAACTAATTTTTATTCTGCCTTCGGGATTTTATAAAGTCCCCAAACCTTCGGAACATGCAGAGGTAGTACTGTATTGCAAAGTTTAAAGATTTAATGCGCGTCCTGTTTTTTTAGGAGTGGTTGGAATTTTTTAAATATTTTTAAAAAATTTTGTAGACCATATTAAATAATTTTAATGCATCAATTTCCTCGAATTTGTAATTTTCAAAAATTATATTTTCTACACGAATAAAATTAGCATTTGACATTTCTAATTGCTTTATTGCCATTTCTGATTTGTTACGGTAGTTTGAATTTTTTAATTAGTTTTTTAATTTGTTATAAGCTTTTATAAACAACTTTCCTGCAATAATTTTTTTAATTTCGGAATTTTCAAAAATTGTGTTTTTTAATATAACGAGATTTCTTAAGACCTGCATTTCTAATTGTTTTAATGCCATTCTTGTTTTTTAAGGGTGGTTGGAAATATTTAATTATTTTTTCAGTTTGTTATAGACTTTTATAAATAACTTTCCTGCAATAATTTACTCGATATTGCAATTTAAAAAATTTGTGTTTTACAAATTGAGTTTTACTTTTTTAGTTAAATTATTGTTTGCCTTGCCGTTCTAGGGGTAGTCAAAATTTTTTAATTTGTTGTTAACTTTTATAAACAACTTCCCTGCAATAATTTTTTCAATTTTGCAATTTTCAAAAATTATGTTTTTAATAAAAGGAGATTTGTTAAGTTCTGCATTTCTAATTGTTTTATTGCCATTTCTATTTTTTTTAAGGGCGGTTAAATTTATTTAATTATTTTTCCGATTTGTTATAGACTTTTATAAACAACTTTCTACAATAATATACTTGAATTTGCAATTTAAAAGAATTTTGTTTTTTACAAATTAGTTAAATTTAAGTTTGCCCTGCCTTTTTAGGGGTTGGCAAAATTTTTTAATTGTTTTTCTCCTTTTCTATAAACTGTAATAAACAACTTCCCCACAATTTTTTTTTCAAATCTACGATTTTAAAAAATTGTATTTTTTAACATCATTTTGTATATTCTCTACATTTACAATTTTTTTTTCTAAGGGTAGATACATAGAATTTTTCAATTATTTTTCTGGTATATTATAAACTTTAATAAAAAAATTGCATACTTAAATTTTCGCAATTTTGCAACTTGATAACAGCTTTTTTGGCCCTTTTGAAACGTTAAAGATTTCTCAGGAGTTTTTGACAATAAATGAACAAAATTTTTCTTTTATTAATTTGTCTCACACCGTCCTCCACCTCTATCTCCACTAATATTATTAATTTGTTAATAATAAATAATTTTAGTGTTCAAATAAAATACCTACAACAAAAATGTTTGTAAAGAAATTAAACAAATAAAAATCTCTACAAATGAAATTCCGTTTTCTGAGGCAAGCACAAACATAATAGCGTCTCGCCCGCGCCCCACAAATAATTGTACCCAATTAATAGGAAAATAATTTAGTTTAATTAATGGAGGAAGTGTGAACGTTGTTGAAAAAGGTATCGACAACAGAACGAACCCAATTAAAAGGTTATTATGCAGGTTGCGGCAATGGAGGTAGTACAACGTGTAATCGCATTCCGAATAATAATATTCAACAGTTTATAAGTCCTATTAACCGATGCCATTGTGATATTTGTTATTGTCGACTGTTGTACAACAATGATGGGAATTCTATAAATCGTATTGCAATGTTCGTTTCCGATTTTGTATCATGTCGACGATATCTGGTACATTTGGGGAACGACAAACGGAATACCTCTTCACCTCCAACCCCCCCTAATTCCTTTTCAGCGTCCTGATTTGTGGTCAAACATTCAAAAGGTATTATTTGTGAATACCTTTAGGGTGGACTGTTATTGTTTTGGCTTTGTGCTTTTGAATTTGCCCGATCCATTGACAAGACATTCAATGAGCTTTGCGAGAGAGCTCGTTTGCCGATCGAACGTGCGCAAATCGACATGGAAATGCGACAGCTCAATCTGGATTTTTTAATTGTTTTTTTTTCGAAGTTGTGCTGTTTTTGCCTCGTCGTTACTAAAAATTTTGAAAGCTCTGAACGAATTAATTTAAAGTCAAACTCTTCAAACACATTTTTTTCGAGAATTTCAAGTGGCACGCCTATGGATTTTTGGACCTATACGAAGCCAAAAAGTCTGGACAATACGAATCTTTATAGTTTTTAACGATTAGTCCACAAATAACGGCGCTACAATTTTTTTAACGTAAAAGTTTGTGCAAAAAAGTGAACCTAAAATTGCAATTTTTAATTACTCGAAAAATTAACATTACGCCCTATACTTATTTTACATGTATCTTATGTAGAAAAGTCTCAGAATTCCGATTCCGTCTTGGTTGTAATGATTGCATCGAAAATAAGGGCGATACGATTTTTTTGTGAGTCAAAGTGTATTTTTTTGATTTATTTAGTTTTATCGAAAATTTTATTTTAGAGCTAGAGCGCCTGGAAATGACACCGGTTATAGTTGCTAGGGGTACGTGAAATATAAAGCAAGTCTATTTTTTTTGCCAAAAAAACATAGATTAAATTATTTAAATTTTAAAAAATTTTAATTTCGCAGTAAAATCATCCTTTTAAAACGCAATAACTTTTTTTATCTTTAAAAAGTACGCAGAAATCTATTATTTTCCTATATATTAGGCCGTAATACGTTGAAATGCGGTTCTAACGCAACACCCCCAAAATTTTAGCAAAATTTACATTTTCAAAGCTTCAAACGCGTTTTTCTTCCAGAGTTAACATTGGGCCCTACTGATATTTTTGGATGACCTTACGCCCCGATAAACGGGCTTTCGTAATCTAAAATTTTTAAAGATCCGTTCACAAATAATCGAGCTACAATTTTTCAAAGTGAAAATTAAAAAATTAATTAGAAGGCGGACTCTTCGAACCCGTTTTTCTCGAGAATTTCAAATAGCACTCCTATGGTTTTTGGGCCTATTGGAAGCTAAAATGTCTGGCGATCCCGAATCTGTATAGTATTTAGAGATGCGTCGACGAATAACGGCGCTACAATTTTTTTAATGTAAACTTTTGTGCTAACAAAATTAATCTAAAACTTCAACACTTAATTACTCAAAAAATTAACATTTGGTGCTCTATGCCGATTTTGTATGTATCTCGTGGAAAACGGTCTCAGAATTCCGAATCTGGGTCATTTTTAATGATCGGATCGAAAATGAGGGCGCTACGGTGATTTTGCGAGTCAAAGTGTATGTTTTTCGATTTATTTAGTTCTTTCGACATACAGTTTGGAAACCGCTGTTTTTTATATTGACTAAGTTAACTCATAAGAGACCCAGACTGCGCGCCTGGTTTACTACGTCTTTACTAAACAGTGGCGTACCAAAATTACAAAATAGCGCTCAATAAACAAGATTATTCGAATCCGACTCTTGAGCGCACTTATAAATATCTTAATACGCAATTATGGTCGGTTTTAGGGTAGCACTTCCGCGCCAGAAACTTAACCCTGCCACGCCGCAATATCATCCGTCTCCGAATTTCGCGTGGTATGACTTCCGGAAGTGCCTAATTTAAATTCTATTTGTCATAAGACGCCGAACGAAATAATAATGCGCGACTAGAAGAATCTCTTTGCGGACTGAAAAATAGTGAACCGGAAGACGCGGAGACGCTTAAAATAATATTTCTGTGGTTAATATTCATTTAACGAACAATTAAACTGTAAGCATCAGCTTTGATGAAATACAAAGCTTTCGACATGAATTCAAACCATTGTAGTTCTGTTTTTCATTAAAAAGTAATTTACCTGGCAATTAATTTCTATTATATTTTCCCGTTTTGTTTCCTTTCTATACTTCAAACTAATTTATTGTTTTATTGTTATTTTTGTTTTGTGCTTTGCTAAATATCTTTGCTTTAAAATGGGAGCTTTGGCCTGCGAGAAGAACGAGAGGCGACGCGTTCGGCAAAAGAGGTTTAACATTTTTTTTTGCCTTTGAAAGCAATAGAGACGCTTAAGTGCCCTTTTAGCTAAATTTAAATAAACTTTAGTCGTGATAATTATTTCGGATTTTCTGAAGATGGGAAATTGTTGAAGGATGCATCGAAAATTGATCTTTACGCACACTTAGAAAAATCAATAAAAAAAATTATTGATTTTCGAGACATCTGTTGGCTCAAATTTAATTGTTTTTTTGATTAGATGTAAACTGAATTTCCATAGGAGCATCAGTTTTTGAGAAATTTTTTTACTAAACATTTTTAGCTAATTTTAATTTTAAGAAAAATGGATTTTTCAAAAAGCCCAAGCGAAAATGAAATGCGGCGTTCAGAAAATTAAAATAAATTTAATTTTATATCGTTAAATTGAAACACATTAAATTTAATATATTCTGTACAATTTTAAAAAAGTTTTACATTCAAGAAGAACATACATACGAATACTCAAAAATATATAGACATACACAAAAGTCAAAAAAATTATTTTAAAAAATTTTGGGAAACACGTATGGGCTCTAATTTAATTAGTAAAGATTTTATTTCTAAAAAATTTTTGATTTCTGTCCATCATACGAGATTTTTACCCAAAACGCAGTCATTTTCGATTCCCACATTAAAGAAAAAGTACGATTTTTCGAAAAATCAACCACAGAAGCGTTAACCAAATTAAAACGCATTAAATTCTGTATGCCTTGGTCAAGTTTAAAATGCCGAGCTTCAAAACCAACAAATTGACAAATTTTTACAAAGCTCTTCCGGTCTTCACAACACACTTCAGACAAATGTACCCGTAGCTTATTAATCTTTTCAATATTTTTCGCACATAAAAAAAAGTAATTCACGAAATTAATTGGACTTGTAAAAAGTGGGCGAAGTGGTCGACCTTAGTGAAAAGCGAGCAAGATTAGGAAGGTTTTCCTCACGAAGGTGAAACTGAAGGATGTGATTTAGGATGCACAAGATTATCACTCGTAATCGAAATCCTTTCATCGGCATTTTCTCATTTCCACCTTTTAAAAAAAACTGTAACGTTGATAACGCGCTCGACTCGGAAAAACTTCTATCCAAAAATTAAGTTTTTCATCTTCCCTTTAGCCGAACCTTTTTTTCCTGCTTTTCCTCCGCCGTATTTACATTTTATAATTAGTATACCGAACGAAACGCCCTATTTTATTAAATTTATTCGCGCTGTTATTTTATTTTGCAACTGGCAAACATGAATTGTAATTTGTAGACTATTGAATTTGGAACCCTTTGTACGAATGTATACGGAACTTGGAAATTTACATTTTAGATATTTCCTACGTAAGATTATGGCGTACGTGTAAGCTAATTATTAGAATGTTGTTACCGAACGTGTCCGTTATTAATATATACCTACTCGTAAATCCCTCGAGCATAATGTTATTTAAATTGCAAATTAAGAAAATGTTCAACTCAACTAAACTTCAGATATGTATGCGCGAACGATCTATTGGGGCCGGGCAAGGAACTAATTTCGGTTTTCGCAAAGTGAGGACGCTACAATTTTTTTTTGCCATCGCTTCAGTCACGCTTTTTGGTTTTTCCATTTAGCACTACTTTAGAAATAAATCCAAAATTATTTTAAATGTCTTGGACTTGACGCGAAGCTCGATATTTGGGTTTTACGTAAATCGAAAGAGAACGCACCATGACAACGCTCGACCTCACACATCTTTAGTTGCCCGTCAAAAATTAACGATGATCATTTGGTTCAGTTTTTCCGGAAAGATGGCAAAAGGTCGTTGTACAAAATGGTCCATTGTTTGTAGAAAAAATTTAGTTTTATTTCAAACTAAAAAATCGAAATTACTCTCTTGCTGACCCGACACATACATTTTTTTTTATTTTCTATCAGTTAATTACGTCAAAATTATCATCTTAGGTGTGCGATTATTTTGCATGAAAAATTCAACGTGTTAAAACAGAAGAAGTTAATTAATTCAAAATTAAAATGATTGCGAGAAAAAACGGAAACGAAAGCAAAACACTAATAAAATCATAACGGCAAAGAATGAACACTGTTGCACGCAATGCAAAAGTCCCAGAGGATCGTGCGTAACACGGTTTATCATCTATTCAAAGCCATTAGGTTACGAACAAATATTATAAAACGCCTATTTTTGTATTAAAGACAAAACATATTTTTTCATTACTTAGGGACGACAAGCCCATTATTACGTTTTACGCGAAATCAAATTAAAAAATTCAACTTCGAAAGGGCTCGTTCGATTTTTGCTGCGACTTTTGGGGGTAGCTGAACGCTATTAGTTGTTTGACAGATCAAATTAATTTAAAAACAAATTAAAAGGGTAAATAACCGTGGGCTTCCATAAAAATTTGAAGACAATAGTTTTTAAAAGAGAAGCACCATATTTTAACGCTTGCTTTAATTCGTGACTTGATTATTTAAGACAGCGGTTTCCAAACTGTTTGTAACCGCGCCTATTTTAAAAATATTTAATCATATGATGCCCGCCCCCCTTTTATTTTATAAAATAATACAAACACAAAATTTTAGTTATAAACTTTTAGCAAAACAAGAACGATCGTAGCGCCCTCATTTTCGATCCGATCAATAAAAACGACCCCGATTCGAAATTTTGAGGTTTCTTTCCATAAGATACAAAAATCAGCTTAAGGCGCAATGTTAATTTTTTGAGAAATTAAGGGTTGAAGTTTTAGATGCATTTTTCTGTCGCAAAGCAATTTTGTCTAGCACGGCTCGCAAAGCGGGCCTTGCTGGTGAACAATTATATAGAATAAAACCGGCCGATTTAGCAAATTTCGAAAATCACAAATGTTGGACTTAAAAACTTAACAAAACCAATATGAAAAAAATTATTTCATGTTTTGATAGCTATCCGGGAATTTTTTTATTATTTTTTCGGTTTACAGTAATTAACAATAAACAATTATATAGCATAAAAACGGCCGATTTGCCAAATTTTGAAAAATTCATATATTCCACTTTAAAATTTAGCAAATGCAACACGAAAACAATTATTTTCTAGTTTGATAGCTATCCTGAAATTTTTTTATTATTTTACGGTTTATAGTAATTAACAATAAACAATTATATAGCACAAAAATGGCCGATTTAGCAAATTTCGAAAGTCACAAATTTTGGACATAGAAACTTAACAAATACTATATGAAAAAAAATATTTGCTGCTTTGATAGCTAACCCAGAATTTTTGTATTATTTTTTCGGTTTATAGTAATTAACAATAAACAATTATATAGAATAAAACCGGCCAATTTAGCAAATTTTAAATATCACAAATTTTGGACACAGAAACTTAACAAATACAATACGAAAAAAAATATTTGCTGCTTTGATAGCTATCCCAAAATTTTTTTATTATTTTTCAGTTTATAAAAATTAACAATAAACAATTATATAGCATAAAACGGCCGATTTGCCAAATTTTGAAAAATTCATATATTCCACTTTAAAATTTAGCAAATGCAACACGAAAACAATTATTTTCTAGTTTGATAGCTATCCTGAAATTTTTTTATTATTTTTCCGGTTTATAGTAATTAACAATAAACATTTATATAGCACAAAAATGGCTGATTTAGCAAATTTCGAAAGTCACAAATTTTGGGCATAGAAACTTAACAAATACTATATGAAAATAAATATTTGCTGCTTTGATAGCTAACCCAGAATTTTTTTATTATTTTTTCGGTTTATAGTAATTAACAATAAACAATTATATAGAATAAAACCGGCCAATTTAGCAAATTTTAAATATCACTAATTTTGGACACAGAAACGTAACAAATACAATATGAAAAAAAATATTTGCTGCTTTGATAGCTATCCCAGAATTTTTTTATTATTTTTTCAGTTTATAGTAATTAACAATAAACAATTATATAGCATAAAAACGGCCGATTTGCCAAATTTTGAAAAATTCATATATTGCACTTGACTATTTAGCAAATGCAATGCGATAACAATTTATTTTCTGGTTTGATAGCTATCCTGAATTTTTTTTATTATTTTTCCGGTTTATAGTAATTAACAATAAACAATTATATAGCACAAAAACGGCCGATTTAGGAAATTTCGAAAGTCACAAATTTTGGACTTAAAAACTTAACAAATCCAATATGAAAAAAATTATTTTCTGTTTTGATAGCTATCCCAGAATTTTTTGATTATTTTTTCGGTTTATAGTATATAACAATAAACAATTATATAGCAGAAAAATAACTGATTTGCCAAATTTTGAAAGATTCATATATTCCACTTTAAAATTTAGCAAATGCAATACGAAAACAATTATTTCCTGCTTCGATAGCTATCCGTGTATTTTTTTATTATTTTTTCTTTCTCGACTAAAATTTGACTCTAAACGCCCCAAAGGAAGTATAACTTTTGTTATTTTTACTTGAACTTTGGAAGTTTTTGATAAAAATAAGAAACCGGTAGCTTTACGAAGCATTTAAAATCGTACATGGCGCAACCGCATTGTCGGGCGCAAAAGCCTAATTAGATTGCATTCCCCATATGAATAGGATCATCATTGACCAGTTTACAGACGATACAATTCGCGTATGATAGAACTTCCGCAATGCAGGTGCGGGCAGACAGTGGCTCGTTTATTATAACGTGCTAAGTGGAAATGATAACTGCGTTCGCCATTGCGGCCGCCGATAGTTTTGCATTTCATAATGCAGTTTGTCGAATGCAAGTCAAACAATAAATAGTCCGCATTATTACCTTTGCTACGCTATTGTCTCTTCTAATCGATAGTAATTATTTACCTTCAAACGTTATATCAAACGACCGCCGTTAGTGTTTGTTCAATTCGAGCGAGATCCGAGCAGATTTGTTGTCATTCCCTTTATGAACATGACCTCATCAATCCGTTAGTTATGTGAAGATCCTGAGTACACAGAGTTATCCTCTTGGATTATGGGATTCTCGCTGAGAAGCCCATTTCGTGTTTATGCACTTCATACGAAGCGGCACAATTACAAAAGCAAAATTCCCTTCGAATTAATTAACCTGCCGCTCGGCAAAAAGCGCCCTTTCATTAAAACAATTTCGGGCCCGTTTCGAGGACGAAGTAATAACGACCGGACTTTTCTTTTAAGACCTTTGCAATTTCGCGCGAGCGCCGGGGCTCCTTTAATTTGGCCAAATGAAACGCATCCCTCATAATGCAAGGATCTCCCCGTTCCTCGGCCACCATGTGGCACGCTTTATATCCAGCCAAGCACGCTTAATATCGCTCATAATTTAACAAAAAAAATTATGCCGCCCTTCTTCCCTTTCGAACACAAATACAGTCGTACTTCGATAAGTCGAAGTCGAAGGGACAGCAAAAATAATTCGAATTATCAAAAACTCGAGTTACCAAAAGAAGTTCGGTTAAATACTTCCGTATATATATATCATTCATTTTCTTTAGAAAATAACCAAAATTGATCTACAATCATTAACATTATTTATTTTTATTAAGACCCTAAAAAATATAGTTATTTACATATTATTTACTGTTAAATTGAAAGTAATCTAAAATTGTCTTTGCTTCATTGCTCCAAAATGTTACGTTTCTACAAATTTTTCCAATGATCTTACCGATAATAATATATCTGTAGGAACATCTTCTTGAGCACATAGCAATAGAGAAATAGTATCTATTGCATTGTAAACTTGAGTTGTTGAAGGGATGTTTACTGTAACATCTGTATCACTTTCATATTCACTTTCACTTTCACAGTTTTTCTTATTTTCTTCTAGCACTTTACTTATAATGCTTTCATCGCTAGGAATTTCAGCAACTTCCAAATCTTTATCAACGTTGACATTTGTCATTTGTATCTTCAGCAGCTACAATTAGGTCTCTGTTTTTTAAAATGGTTGATAAAGTGTTTGCGGGAATACCAAAATCTTTAGCTATATCCTTTTTTCTTTTGAGCCCACGTTCCACTTCTTTTATAAGATTAATTTTCTCCCTTATGGTTAAACTTTTTAATTTTCGTTTACACTCCATGTTAATACGTAAATAATTTTAGAAAAAGTACTAAACTTTTTTAGATTTTCTGTTATACTCTGTTACAAACTATAAAGAACGTAAAACACATTTGTTAGTCTTCGTTGTCGACGAATAACTAGCAAATTGAAAACTAAAATCCAAAAAATTTTCTTTTTTGTAAAATAAACGGTAAAACCATCTCAAAAATTTATAACTGTTCATAAGGCATTTAAACATAAATTAGTTTTTAAATCCAATTGAAGTGCCGCCGTCAAAACATTCTTGTAGTATAAACCTTTTATTCGTAGTTAACAATAGAGCTTTTAAAGCATCAATAACACCAAACCAAGCCGTCGTTAATCCTCTCTCAGGTAGAGAAATGTTTAGAAAAGTTGTAAAATTTAACTTCGAGTTATCGACCTATTTACTAATGGAAACTTGAATTTAATGAATTGTAAAACGCTTCGACTAATTAAATAATTCGATTTATTAAATTTCGAGTTATTGACATAAAAATATTAACGTTGAGATGGGCAAGTCCTAGGGAAACTGGTTCGAGTTCCAGCTATCAAAAATTCGGCTTATCGGCCTTCGACTTATGGAAGTTCGACTGTATACAAAAAGCGGTCGCGCGGCCGATATTCGCCCTCTTCGTCGGCGCGCACTTTTCAACGCATCCTTCGGTGACGTTCATTTTGCCATGAAAAATGTATGCAATGTATCGCACGAAATTAATCGACAAATTTAAATTTTAATGCGACCATTTGTAACGAAAGCTTTCGCGATTTTGCGCCGACATTTTTAATAATGGTCGTTTATTTTTATTTTTGATTTGGTTTCGGGCGCGATTTTGTTACGTGCGTGATAATAAAATTCGGCGGAAGAGCGCTATCGGTAAATTTTATTGACATTGAAGCTCTTGGAAGACTGGCAAAAACAACGCCCTCCCCTGAGAGCCGTAGAAGGGCTCGGAAAGAACCCCGTGTCACAGAATTTGTAAGGCTCGAGGACGCAAAGTGAAGCTCCGTAAAGGTGGGGTTGGGAAGTTTTCTTTTTTTCTTTCGACTCTTTGAACGGGGGATTTTGCAAAAAGTTTGGAGGAGAAAAAAAAGCGTCGATTTACCGATTTTTACTTTTTTTATTGTCGAAACGCGCTTTAATTCTTCATGGATTTTCTTGAGGTTATTGACGAGACAACTTAATGGTTTATAGGTCTAACGACGTGCATAAAATACGAGATTTTTAAAAAATCAAAAAATTTTAAACTTCCGTGTACTGGGTGGGGTTTAACTAACGTGAATAATTTATTTTTATTTTTTAAACCGGACGTTTGGTATTTGAGTTTAAAATCGAGTGTGCACATTTGAGCTCAAAGTGGCACATTTCGATCTCGGAAAAATGAAGCGCGCCGCTCCGCGTCGCGCTTCATTTGCCTTCCTCGCTCGGAAATGTGCCACTTTTCGCTCAAATGCGCACTTCTTCGTATTTATTATATAAATATAATTTACCATGCGCTCCTTCAAATCAAAAATTTTAATTTAATTTAGTAAATACCTATTTATTTTTGGATTATAAGAACTACTAAAATGTTCTGCTTTGAGATGACACTAAAATTGTTTCAAAAATCAACAAAACTTTTCTCGTATACTAAAATTTCACATACTTAATGGTTAACTTTGAAAAAATTTAAATTTTTCGTTAGACTTGCGAGGCATATTATCTGAAGCAAAACAAAAAAAAATAGAATTTATAACAAAGGTATATCTAAATTTTTATTTATTGCACGTTGATCTTAGGGCCAAGGTACAACTTATTGACGGTGACCGAAGTACAACACACCGACCTTTGATGTTTAAACTCAAAAATAAAATTAAAGATTATGCTGTGCCAAAATCGGACCACTACTATGCAAACATTAATAAATAATCTTTCTATTACGATGAGTCATTTGTTATTAGGTAATAAAAATCAATAAGATATTTAAGTAAAAAGAATATAAAAACTTACTTTTTTTCGATTAAAAATTTCAATTGATCTCATACATTAACAACGTACATTGGCCCGCTGCTGCTAACTTCACGTTAATGTCTGTCAATGTGGCATTTGAAAATTATGGGCCACGAAAGGCGGCAAACATTAAAAAAAATAAAGTCGCCCCAGGTACAAAGGGACCAAGGTACAACAGGTTCCCCTATTTTCGTTTTTCGACCATTGGTACTATTTTCTTCGGTCCCAATCGACTTTTTTTTTTTTAGGACGAAAAATTGTTTATAGAACGAAACGAACAAATTCGTTTTTTAAGTGTGGTGTTTTAAAAATGAATATTTATATTTTTTAATTTTGATTTTATTTTACATAGGGAGGCTTCGATACTTTGAAGCTTTGTCCGTATTTAAAATCGAAATCGATGATCGGTATCGTTTTTTTTTTGGGGCGAATCGTTTTCGAAGAATTCGGGCGAAAAAAGGAAAAGGCCAATTTCGCAAATTCGAAACGTGCGGCCGAAAAATTTCCTATTAATAAGCGGGGTTAAAATTATTAATTAGAGTTGTCCGCCGAATAACCGTGCGAGAAAAGCTAACTCGTTTATCATAAATTTTCCTCTAATATCACGGGACACCTAAAAAATTGCTTTTTAATGGATTTCTCTAAAATCCTAATCTTTAGTGTTTTTAGGGCAGAAGTAATTACTCGGCGTTAATTTAATTTAGTTTTAATAAAGGGCGAGAGCATTGGAATTATTCTTTGGGCAGGTCGGTTTCGAAAAAATCCATTTCTAATTAAGAAAATGTATTTAAATCGAAAACTAACTCAAATTATTTGTTGCAGGACCTCAAGATAGTGCAGTAACAGCAGTAATAAGACGACCCTCGCCAGTCAAGGTAGGATTTTTAATTTTTTTTCTTCGGCCAGGCAAAAGAAACGCGTTCGAAGCTGTTGCTTCATAATGTCTTTATGAAATGCCATTTTAAAAATCGTACGTAACCTTAAAGCGCTTAGCAAAAATTTTAAAACCTCAGAAAAATGAACGAAACACAACATGATGGAGAATTTAGTCTTCCATCTTAATTTGGTTTAATCAAAGCCAAGTCCACCTAATATCTTAATATCTAATATCGGCCGCCAAAAGGAGAACTAAATTCGAGATGGATTTTCAAAGCGGATCTTGACCAGTTCAGGTCTGCAAGTCGTTGATTTGCATACGAAGAGGCCCCGCACTAATGACGTTGCATTGCCTTCCGCCGTTACTCGCAACTTTGCCGACTAACTAGCATATTTATTTACCTTTGAAGTAAATGAAATTGCTAACAAGCAGGATGGCTGATTCGGATAGTAATTCAGTAAACCAACTTCCGACATAAATCTTTTTATTCTCGATATTATTCAATTTAAAGGGCTCTTTCTCGGTTCTGCAACGTTTCATTGGTGGACCTCGACAGGGTGCGTTTTTTTTGTTGCAATTTTGAAAATTTTGAAATATTGGATTTGTTAAGTGTTAAGATCAAAATTTGTGATTTTAGAAATTTGCTAAATCGGCCGGTTTTATTCTATTTAATTGTTTATTGTTAATTACTATAAACCGAAAAAATAATAGAAAAATTCTGGGATAGTTATCAAATCAGGAAATAGTTTTTTTCATATTGGATTTGTTAAGTTTTTAAGTACAAAATTTGTGATTTTCGAAATTTGCTAAATCGGCCGTTTTTATGCCATTTAATTGTTTATTGTTAATTACTATAAACAAAAAAAATAATAAAAAAATTCTCGGATAGCTATCAAAGCAGGAAATATTTTTTTTCTTATTGCATTTGCTTAATTTTAAAGTGGAATCCATAAATTTTTCGAAATTTGCTAAATCGGCCGGTTTTATTCTATTTAATTGTTTATTGTTAATTACTATAAGCTAAAAAAATAATAAAAAATTTTTGGGATAGTTATCAAAGCAGGAAATAATTTTTTTCGTATTGGATTTGTTAAGTTATCAAGTCCAAAATTTGTGATTTTCGAAATTTGCTAAATCGGCCGTTTTTATGCTATATAATTGTTTATTGTTAATTACTATAAACAGAAAAAATAATAAAAAAATTCTCGGATAGCTATCAAAGCAGGAAATATTTTTTTTCCTATTGCATTTGCTTAATTTTAAAGTGGAATACATAAATTTGTCGAAATTTGCTAAATCGGTCGGTTTTATTCTATTTAATTGTTTATTGTTAATTACTATAAGCCAAAAAAATAATAAAAAATTTTTGAGATAGTTATCAAAGCAGGAAATAATTTTTTTCATATTGGATTTGTTAAGTTATTAAGTCCAACATTTGTGATTTTCGAAATTTGCTAAATCGACCGGTTTTATTCTTTATACTTGTTTATTGTTGATTACAATAAACCAAAAAAATAATAAAAAAATTTGCGGATACCTATCAAAGCAAGAAATGTGCCACTTTTTGCTCGAATGCGCACATCTTCGTATTTATTGAATTTATTTAGATTAATTCCAACACGTGGTTTTATTTAATCTATTTACGCCAAAGAAGTATGACTTCTAAGTACACGCAGGCGTTTTTTTTTTCGTTTTAATGAAAGACTTAGAAAAATTTATTATTAGAGAGTTTAAATTTTAAATTAGATTTATAAATCCGATTAAATCTACCGAGAGCCCTTATTATGTATTTACATTAGCAGATTAAGCACTACGCTAAATCCTTTTGTCTTCCTAAAATACTGCATTAATGTACTTTTAAAGCACTTACACCTTAAAACATTGTCAGTTCTTTTATTTCGTTATTTGCTCGTATTAAGGGGGACGAATGTTGCCAACAAAATTATCGAATTTTAAGTATGAGGAAAACGCGACGACTGCCTCCTGGAAATTTTAAAGAAGTGCCGGGGTCAACCTGTGGAATCCAAAGCTTCGGTTCGATTCAATACAATGCAAGCTTTGTTGACGCAATAAAAATCAGGACCCTAACAAAATAAGCTCTCGGTATTTTTTGGTGTTTGTTAAGCTCGGCTTTAAGTGCTCTGTCAAAATACTTTTTCGCTGACTACACACTTTATTTACATTCACAATATTTCGCGCGCCCTCGGGCCCAAGGAGTTTTTACGTTTGTCGCAAACTGTAAAAATAAAATTCGAGTACACTCAAGTGGCAAAATTATTCGTACACCCACGGAATGTGTAATTTAAGATGTCTTTGTAACTTACAAATGCATAAACAATTTTTTTTTAAATGCACATGCAAGAAAAAGTAAAAGTCCTTCCAATGATGCGAATCGGTTCTTATTTTGCCTGTTTTTTTTCGACGTATAAAATAAATAAAAGAATAGCTGGGACAATCGATGTGCGTGTATCACGCGAAAACTACTGCGTGGATTTTGATCAATTTTTTTCGTTTTATCAGTTAGACGCTTAGTCCTTTATCTCCAATAAAAATTTTCTCAATATTTTATACTTAAAACGAGTAATTTATGTATATAGGGGAGACCGGGGTTAAAAGTCACAATTTTTGTTTTTTTGCATTTATAGAGCCCATGGTCTTAATTTGTCAATGACATTTATATATCAATAGATAGTGTATTTATTCTAGTTTAAGAAAAAATAAAGACGTTTTCTCTACCATTATCTAATGAGAACATATTATAATTTTTATGAAAAAAGAGAAGTGTGACTTTTAACCCATTGTCTGGGTTAAGTAGTCACATACTAAATAAAAGGTAAAATACAAAACGACAAAACAAATGCTTATTTTTATTAAAGGTAAAATGTTTGTAAGAAATTTTACCTAAGAAAGGAACGAAAAATATCTTATCTATAATTTAAAAAAATAAAAAATATTTGCTGTGATCGAATAGTAACTTCTATCTAACGAACTTAGGTTATGGTAACAAAAATTACATAAATATAATTGGAGCCAATCGTTTATGTAGTAAAACCCCTAAAACCAATAAAAAAGGCCGCACATTTTATGGTTTTGTTTTGCACATGTGACAACTAGCCCTCGTTAACTTGAGACAACTTTTCCCAAAACAGTTTTAGACAATTAACTCCCAAAATAAATTTAAATCAATGGTCATTTAAGAAACCATATGAATGATATCATGAAACATATCTTAAACATCATAAATACACGAAAAAGTATATCACTATGCAAAATTTAAATATACTTACGAGACTCAACACAGATTCACAAAAAAATTACTTTCACTGTACAAAAAAAACGAACGCATATATTTCTTTTAGGGTATTTCAGAGCGAACTGAAGTACGCAAGGAGGTATTGTTCAAGAGCTTTTTTGACACGGGTAAACAAATTTATTAATTCATTAGGGTTTGCTGTTATGGCTTTTGTGACAACTTACCCGTGAGACAACTATACCCGGTCTCTCCTAATTCAATAAATACGAAGATGTGCGCATTCGAGCGAAAAGTGGCACATTTCCGAGCGAGGGAGGCAAATGAAGCGCGACGCGGAGCGGCGCGCTTCATTTTCCCGAGATCGGAATGTGCCACTTTGAGCTCGAATGTGCACACTCGGTTTTTAAGCGTCATTCACAATAATTACTTTACTTTCTTAAATAGCTAACTTCATTCTGTTTAATTTTCGTTAATTGCGCGCGCATTTTCTTATTTATAAGTTCTTGTTGTAAAACGTTCGCTCTGCGCTGACAATTTTTTTTAAATTAATTTTTAACCAATATGGTAAAATTAACAAACGTCCGAACGATTTCGAAATTTGACTGTACAAATCCAAAACTGAGTTCTTTTCGAATTAACGAAAGTACTTAAATTTGTGCGTTTGACGATTATAGATATCCCTTATCTCCGCATCGAAACCTTTAAATTCGGCCCTAGGGCTTTCAAAATGATCGTATCGGCCGTGATTTAGGACTAATTATTATTTAAATTTAAATAACTTGCCATAATCGCATAATTTACTGCCGACTACTACATGTTGGCACCTCTTATTTTTTAATTTAAAACGCATCTTGACTTTGTTCTTGTTGCATCACCGGAAAACTAATTATTTATAATAACGAATAGAATCGATTTATGATCCGAAAAGGTGGAGAACTTTGGACACGTTAAAAAAATTAAACGGGGGCCTCGTTGGTATCCGAAAAATTCAAAAATTTTCCATTAAATTGTATTGAAAATAATTTCGTTCGCAGATTAAAAAAAAAAACAGTAATATAAGTGCCTATAGTTTATTTCTTAAGCGCCCATGTGCATCTCGTGCAAGTTTTATTAATTCAGATGTAAAATAGAACAAAGTTAGCTTTAGCTTTAATTTTATGAAATTCTAAGTATTGTATTTAATATTCAAGTAATGTACAAACAACTAACTAAAACACTTTGTCATTGCTTGTTAATTTACAAACAGAATTCCGAATTTCCATTAGCTCGAAATATATGTAAATAGTAAGCTTTTTACCTAATTAGTTCGAGTTTCCAAATAATTTCATTGAGAGCTACCAAAAAAAAATTCGGCATCGAAACGTCGAGGATTATTTCGAAGTTTTCGGGGTCGACCCCCTCTCCGCCTTCGCCAATTTTTCGAAAGGCTACGCGTAGTGCGCAAATTTCGCAAAAAAACAGCAAAATAAAACGAAATCAAATCCATTTAAGTTAAATTAATTTTTAAATATCAAAAAAACGAAATTATAAAAGATCGTAAAGCGAAATTCCGTCGTTCTTATATTTTTAATATACTTGTATCTGTCTGATTCGGTTAGAAAAAAGAACTTTGAAAATTCGGCGAATTAAATGCGAAAAAAAGAAGATAAAAAATTGCGCGTTTAACATCAAAGAGCAAATTGAGATATTTGTTTTATTCGGAACGAGAGAAGTAAATTTGATAAGGCGAATCTTTGAGGGGCTCCTCGACATACAAAAAAAACCGAATTTGAGGAGTCCGAAAAAAACTATTAATTTTGCTCAACTTAACTGTTATGAGCATACACGAATAACATAAAATAAATAATTAATAGTTTTAAAATATTTTGAAATATGTAGAGCAGTGTTTCCCAATCTTTTTTTAACATTCCCCACCTAAGTCATTCTAAAATTTTTATGCATATAATATATAACATATAAATATTTTTTTATATTTAAAAATTGAATTATTCCATAAATGAAGCCTAATTACAATTTGTTCAAGACACAAGATTTAGGTTTTAGCAAGAAATCACTAGGAGATTATTAAGAAAAAGAAACAATAAGTAAATTTTAACAATATAAACTAAAAATTATTTTTATATCGATAGCCCGAATTTTTTATAACGCGAATTATTTTAGTTTTCTTCAACTTCGACCTATCGAGGTTTGACTGTATTTAATTTTATAAATTTAATATTTCTGAACAATTAAGATAATTTATTTATTGAGTTTTCTCAATATTAATTTTATTTGCGTAAATTAATGATCTTCAAAGTTTTTGAAAAACCACAAATTTTGTATTTACTCTATTTGAGTTTTCTGAAAATACATAATAATTTTTCATCAAAATTTCCTTTTAAATTTACCGAATAAAGTTTTGTTTTATTCAATTTGTGTTATACAAAAAATTGATAATTAAAAATTTCTAAAGTTCTTAAATATATTTTAAAAATTTTCCAAGTTATTAATTTATTTAATTTGAGTTGTCTAAAACTTAAAATAATTTATTCTTCGAGTTTACTTTAATAATTTTGCTAAATGTTTAAAACTGAATTTCATTCTATGTAAAAAACCGGTGCATGTACTTATGTACGCACATTAGAAGTAATACTTCTTTGGCGCGGCTAAATTAAATACAACAAAGCGCTATGTTGCGCTTGTGTATAGCTAGACCAGTGGTTATCAAACTATATGTTACTGCGCATATGTCATTTTATTTGAACACATTGCTATTTCCTTTTTAAATCCAAAAAGTAATTTAAACAAATTGAATAAATACGAAGATGTGCGCGTTCGAGCGAAAAGTGGCACATTTTCGAGCGAGGGAAGCAAATGAAGCGCGACGCGGAGCGGCGCGCTTCATTTTCCCGAGATCGGAAATGTGCCACTTTGAGCTCGAATGCGCACACTCGGCTTTAAGCACACTTTACAAGAATTAATTTACTCTCAGACAATTCGCAATTAAATATGACAGAATTATATTAATAACAAAATTCGCAAATCGCCAATTTTGTGCCTTTTAACAAAATTATTGTCGAAAACAAACCTTTTTCGGAACATAAAATTGAATACAGTTCTTGACGTCTTAGAGACGTTAAAATCTACATTGATACCCTAAACGATTGACGTCTCTTAGACGTCATTGTATGTCAAGGGGTTAAGAATGAAAATGTGAGCGGGCACGGCAATAAAAACGACCATAAAGCATCGATAACTATTCGAGAAACGATAGTGTGTGCGGTCGGAAAATAAGGTTAGCAAAAAAAAATTATGGCGCAGCAAGTTTTAATGAAAAATGTAGTGAACGACCTTTATTGCAAATGACAGGCCGATGACATTTCGCGCTAGTCGACCAGAAGTATTTCTAATGCGACTGGAAATACGAGAATCTCCATTTAATAACAGAAATAAAAGGTATAACCGTTTCTTAAGATGGCACATAACTATCTATTAGATCCTGCTAATGTTTGCCTTGGCAAGAATGCAATAACGTCGGATTGCTTTTTAAAAATTTAACTAACCTGTGTCTCGTTTTTATTGCTTCGCCAATTTCTTGTTGCGCTCACTTAAACAACTTTATTTCCGATCTTTCTAGTATTTTAGCGCTTTTATGGGCGTCGATGCTCGTTATTTCGTTTAGATTGTAATTTTAATGAGCTAATTGGAAAAATCGTTTTTCTACGCGTTTCGAAGGGTTAATTTTCGACCGGTGAATGTGTTTGTCCAAATCTGATCAGAGTTCCACATAAAATACAAAATTTAGTGTATCTTAATTTGGTAAAAATCGACGGCCGTAGCTTAAGAGCGTATTCTTTTGACAATTTTAAGTCCAAAGTACCTCCTACACTTTTGTCCAAAACTCAATAGTTAAGAAGTCATGGGCACTATTAAATTTAACGAATAACATAAAGACATTTAATATAAATAGCTGTAACTTTGTTATTTAATAAAACAAATTAAATCTAAAGACACTTTCTTGGCGCACTTTTTTCCGCTCTTTGCGATGGCAAATATGGATTTCTCGTTCGGTTTTTATTTTCGCCGGTAGCAGCGTCAATTTCGTTAAATCAAGTAGGCGGCGTATTCGGTTTCGCGCCCATTAAAAAGCTTATTTTTTTACGATTCTAACGACACCAAACAGTCTAGGAAGATCTTTAAAAACAACGGAGATATTCATTAAAAACCATTCCTAAAGGTAACGGAGTTTCCACCAGGAGTTTTTCACCAAAACGGACGAGTTTTCGCGAAAACCCCTTTTCGCTAACTTTCTTATTAGTTGAGATAAATTAATTCTGTAAAAACTTTTTTGAGGCACTTTTTTGCGTAGTTTACGATGGTAATATTAAAAATAATGTCGGGCCATTATTTGGCACCGGTATGGCACCGAGTTTGGTGTTTTAAATAAGGACTATTTAATTTGCGCAGAAATCACAAGTTTACTGTGTTCTGATTTTAATGATATATAATTTGTGTGGGAATATTTTTACAAATGACAGTTATTTAGAAAAAAACAAAATTTTAATCTGATTAAAACCGCACTTGATTGTCGCAATCCGTCCAACTAAAAAAGGAAAATTTACCGATAAACCCATCGAAAGAGGATTAAATTTATTACAATTAAGCTTTAAAAAAATTTGTAAACCCCTTTTTTATAGTTTTTTTATGTTCTATATTAATCGTAGATGTACAATCAATTCCCTCATCAAAAAAGCAATTAAACGAAAGACGTATACTTTAATGTTTTTTGTTCTGGTGAGAAATACATTTAAATATCTTCATTCGTTTCAAAAAAATATATATCAGACTTGCAATAAAAAAAGAAGCAGTTCCAAAGAACAATTTGCCCAAAAACAAAGACGTCGATACTCCGACTAAAACGAGGATTTGATCGGTACAAAAAAAAAAAAATTCATACTCGATGGAGGTTGCTATTGTGAAATAAAAGCGCAAAATTTAAACTTTAACAACTTCTGAAACAAACAGTGATTAAGCGTACGCAGATGTAAAATGCACTGATACATACTATTCGAGCAACATTTACTGATAATGCCATTGTGTACTACAGCAATGTAACAGCAAGAGCAAGTACAATTGGAGAGTAGTTGTCATTATGGAATCTGTTAGTGAACTGAACATAACAATGCACGGTAAACAGTAAAATCTCCAGTTTTACAAATAGAACGAGCCAACATCCGCAACAGCAGAAACGGGACACGATAAATTTAGTTTTCAAACTTCTAAATTGTTTATTGCTTACTTCACTTTCAATTCACTAAATGGATACTTCGGCTGTACAATTTTAAAATTCAATAGCAATCAAATTTTCTAAATTGGATTATTTGGTATTTTTGCTCTTAATAGGGCTTCTTGCGTCATAGATCAATTAATTTTTTGGTAATACCCGTTATGAAAGTTTGATTTTCGAGCGCCGTACAGCGGTAGTAAAGTGACCGCTTTCTCCATGTCAGAATAGTGTACCTACACTTTTGTTGTTGCTTTCTTGTGTGGAAAGCGCGACTTTCGCTTTTTTCCCTTTTGGTACCATTAATGCTAGGAAACAGAAGACCTTTTTGATTATCGTTGAAAGTTAATGCATAATCGAAATACTTAATTAATTCAGTTTAAGAATTAGCAGTGTTATTTTCTTCACTTATTAATACTGCTTAATTTTTTTTTCACAATTTATTTCTAAAGTAAAACAATTGTTATAAATTGATTAATATTTTAATTTTTTTAACTGCCAATAACTTCAAGTAAACTAAGAACAAATTATATGCTCCCATACGCACTTTTTCAACAAACTTTTCTCACTATTTCTTTATGTTAGCTTTAAAAAATATTTCATATTTAAATAAACCAATAATTATAGCCGTTGCGCAACTTAAAGGTAGTTATTAATTAAATTAAAACAAATGATAAAAATAGAATAATTTATAATCAATTTTTATTTAAAAATGCTTAAATTTTTAATAACAATTAAAAATATAATATAAATATTAATTTTTATCCGAGAAAAAACATGGATTTTAATCCATGTTTTTAAAAAATTTTCGATAAAACTAAATAAATCAAAAAAATAGCCCTTGTCTTACAAAAAAAATCGTAGCGCCCTTATTTTTGATTCAATCATTACAAACGAGACGGATTTGGAATTGCGGGACTTTTCTACATAAGATACATGTAAAATAAGTATAGGGCGCAATGTTAATTTTTCGAGTAATTAAAAATTGCAATTTTTGGTTCACTTTTTTACACAAAATTTTACGTTAAAAAAATTCTAGCGCCGTTATTTACGGACCAATATTTAAAAATTATACAAGTTCGGATTTGGCAGTCTTTTTGACTTCAGATAGGCCTAAGAAACTATAGACGTGCTATTTCAAAGCTTTGAGAAAAACGTTTTCTTCGAGAAAAAATATGGATCCATGTTTTTTAATCCATGTACTACCAAATATGGTGCGAAGACTTATTTAACAAAAAAAATTAGTAAAATAGCGGATGATCTATTAAAAATATATTATAAATATTAAATCTTTCGATTTTATTATCCTTAAAACTAATAGTTTATTAATTTCTGAAGTGAAACTTCTTATACGAAGGCTAATCTGAAATTTTAACAGGAAACTAAAACAGACCACCGTTTCCCAACGTGAGTCCCATACCTCACATGCGGGCCATTTGATTGCTGAGAGAGGTATTTAAAAAATGTATTTCAAATTTAGTTGTCTATTATATGTTTCAACAATTTATTTACAGTTTTTTTTAATTATTTTGCTAGCGATTTCTTTCTACGGCCTAAGTCATGTTAGGTGAGGCTGGATAAAAAAAAAGGTTAGGAACCACTCGTTTCATTTTTTTTTAATTAAATTACGATTGGAAAAATTAATTTGTACCTACTGTGTTTTGAGCTTTCCAAAAAATAAGGAAATAAACTGTTTGTCTTAGTGGGTGTCGTAAAAAGTTAACTTTATTGTAATAATTAATTTTTTTTCTAACTATTCAAATATTAGAAATTTATAATTTTTTTTCTGCTACTTTCTTTCAATACATTCGCATTTAATACTGATAATTCGTGATAAAAATTTTTATTTATGGCTGTTACTAGTCTTTAAAATGATATAGCCGGCTCGTGTACGCAAACATCCCCCAAAACCGATGTGCTCTCGATAAAATTCTATTTATTAAAAAAAACATACAACAAAAGCAACCAACGCAAAGGTAAACTCATGAACAAATTCAGTATTTATACGGTTCCTTTTGTAGAATTTTGCAAAAAAAAAAAAACGACAAACAAACAAACGTGGCTGTATCGAAACAGAAAAAAAAGTGTGTGGCAATAGGTAAGCTTCCATTTGTAAGTCTGAATATTTTATATTTGCACAGTTCATATTTAGGCGCTTTTAGGATTTGCTACGGTCTGTTGCAGAGTGTTTTCCATTAATGACCGGGCGGAAAATTTGTTTCCCTGATTTCTCTAAAAAGCGGCAGCGGAGTTAAGTCATCAATACGAATAATCTCGTATCTAAATATTGACTCTTTGCAGGAAGCCAATAGAAAAACGCGCAGAATTCGCTTCGATTATGCTTCATCGCCGACATTTCGGTTCCCCTTTTTTTTCGAAAAAAATAAACGAACCGAATTGGGCCCGTCGAGAAAAACGAAAAGCGTCCAACTTTCGAAAAGGTGGGCGCGGGCCCCGTCCAACTTTTAATTACAACGTTTCGCGTATCGCAAGCACGACTTTTACAAACGAGCATTTCGTTCCAATTCGGCATTGTTCTGGTTCGGGTTCGGCGGAAGGAACTAAACGGCAAATAAAGTTTAATTTCCTTCCTTCGCGAACCTGCTTTGGGATTTGTAAAATTAAATTAAGTTATAATTCCAAAAGTTGTCTTCCGCGCCCGAACTTCGATGGATACTACCACCTTTATCTAATTCGTTAATTGTTAAAGCGCCAATAATAAAAGGGCCCGAATCGAATTTACTTTTGTTGCGGGAACTGGGTCGAGAATTTTGCCGGAAAACGGGTTCGAAACTTGAAAAGTTTTTAATTAATTATAATGCGAAAGCGTTCTGCAGGTGTTGTGTACTATGATTAATGAATTTCGACTCGTGATCATCAGTCACGTACGGGAAACGAGATAAAGCACCTCTAATAACCGGAATGTCACATTTCTCGAAAAGAACGTTTCGGCCCTAATGCGTTTCAATCCTTTTTTTGTTTCTTCTTCTGCAAGTTAAATGCGCTTTCTTCGTTCTTGTCGATGTCGCAACGGCGAACGCTAACAAGAAGTCGTTACAGTAAAACCTCAATTATCGGGATCTTAGTTATACGGATTCGCGATTATCCGGAAAATTAAACCTCGGTATTTCTTACTAAATATTTTATTTTGTATTTTGGACTAAACAGTGTTTTTAGCTTTGTTTAGGTGATTAATATTTGTTGCGTTTTTTTGTAAACATATACCTAACAATTTGACCAAATTTTTTCTTGTTAAAATGGGACGCTTTGTAATCGTGCTTAAAGCCGAGTGTGCACATTCGAGCTCAAAGTGGCACATTCCGATCTCGGGAAAATGAAGCGCGCCGCTCCGCGTCGCGCTTCATTTGCCTCCCTCGCTCGGAAATGTGCCACTTTTCGCTCGAATGCGCACATCCTCGTATTTATTGGATTTGCCTATATTGTTATTTTATTCTGCCATTCAAAAAATTAAAAGTCGAATAAATTAGATCTATTTTTCGTGTGAAAAAGGTTAAATCATTTATTTCTTTTAATAAGTTATCATGGTGCTTTTCCGCACGCCTAATTGTAGCGAGCTTGATAAAAATATTTTTAGGTGTACTTTCGAATGTTGACTAATTCGCATTTTTAATTATTTAAAATTGTATATGAGTCAAATTTTCAGAACTGGGTCACTAAAAATCAACTAGTTGATTTTTATATCATCTTTTGCAAATTGTTGAAGGTTTATATGTCAAAATTAACGTCTCCAAATATTTTTGGATAATTTTCACTTTTGTAAAAATTATAAACAAAATAGTTTAAGGCACATTTTGTATAAGGTAGCTGCGGGTAATAAGGGCTAGCTAAGGGAAATTGGAAATTAAATAAAAAACCATAGAATTTAATCAACAGGTTTTAATAGTAATTATTTTTAAGATTCATTTACTATAAAATATAAAGGAAAAATGACAACTTTCACCATAAACAAAACCAAAAATTAACATTTTTAGAAACCTTGCCAGTAGGCCTTATTATACTACTGAAGGGTAATAAGCCCTACAGCTTTAAAAAATTTAAGTAATTAAACTGGATATAATATATTTGATAACTAAGTTTAATAAATACAGGAATACAGCAATTGGAATAAAATTTAAAAAAAAAATTATATATTGCCTCTCCTAACAGTCAGTAGCGTACTCAAAGTCATTAGTATAATCCACTGACATAATTTTTATTACCTAATAATGACTTATCATAAGCAGGAAGATTATTTATTAACGTTTGCATAGTAGTAGTCTGATTTTAACACAACATAATCTTTAATTTTGTTCTTGTGATGATTAAACATCAAGGGCCGGTGTGATGTACCTCGATCATAGTCGATCAGTTGTATTTTGACTCTAGGATCAACGTGTAATAAATAAAAATGTAGGAGTATATTTGCTATATATTCTTTTTTATTTTATTTTGCTTCAGATAATATGCCTTTCAAGTCAAATCAAAAGTAAAAATTTTTAAAGTTTTTGAATAGTTAAATTTCAGTATACGAGAAACGTTTTGTTAATTTTTGAAACAATTTTAGTGTTATATCAAAGAAGAACATTAATAGTTCGTATAATCTAAAAATAAATAATAAATATATACTTTTTATGAGACGGGTCTAGGTACATCACCCCTGTTATACATAAGCCATAGTTCCACGAATTTTTAAATGTTAAAGCAATGCGAAAAAGCAGTTGCTAATGCTTTTAAATTTTTTTATGAAGTGCTCCTTATTAGTGCCCCAATACGGTGCAAATTATTTTATTAACAAATTGTTACAAATACATTTTGAAAAAAATTTTAAATTAAAAAAGAGTCAAGGTACAATAAGTTTCTTTACATATTTATATCCATAAGACCTTAAAAGTAATGTAAAATGCATTAGAAAACAATTAAACTTTGATACAAAAAGTAGGAGTATAATAAGGCCTATGGTTAAATTTAGTAGGCTTTAATAACCGCCGACCACGTATGTAAGAAAATCAAAATAAAAAATATTTGGTCCATGATACGTCATTCAAATATTTAAAATCATCGAAGCTACAATGAATAAAGAAAATAAATGTGATTTTACATAGCTAAGTGTAATATTTCAAAAAATACTAACGATTGATTCGGACCGATTTTTATTATTCGTGTTGCCTGGCCGCGTTTTACGATATATGATGCTACGTTTGGGGCAGGAAGCGGAATATGCCGCCTCCACAAACTTGTAGAGACATCTTCGTTCAATACGTGTTTGTGTGTGGTCTTAAGCCAAAGCGGTTATTTTAAATACGATTTTTGTTAATTAGGCCTCATTAGCCGACAGGCCTTATTACCCGCAAGTACCTTAGCTAAAATTGGTTTAGTTTTCTATACATTTAATTAACCGAATTTTTGATTATCCGAATGAGGTGCAACAATAATTAGTCCGGATAACCGAGTTTCCACTGTATTTACAATGTTTCTAATGTGCGAGGCTTCAAAATTTAAAAGTGCAGGTCAACTCTAATTAAAAGTCGAGCATCGGATTACACGAACATCAGTTTAAAGTGATTTTAATTAAATGTCTTTACGTTTCAATTTAATTGTTTCATGAGTGCGCCCGTTAAAACAAGACCGGACAATTTTTGAAATCGTGGAAATAAATCAGGCTTTACGTAGGAACGTCCCCTCGCAATATAAAGCAATTCTATTTTTTTCATTTTTTATCAAAAATACATGGGTTAAAACCCATCGATTTTGAATTTTCAAAACGTTTTCCCAAAGCTCTGGAATAGCACGCCTACGGTTTCTTAGGCTTATCCGAAACCAAAAAGGCTGCCAAATCCGATTCTGAATAGTTTTTAAAGATACGTCCACAAATAACGGCGCTACAATTTTTTGAAAGTTTAAAATTGGCTCAAAATGAGCTCTAAAAATCGCAATTTTTTATTTTCGAAAAATTAACGTCGCACCCTATACATATTATACATGTATCTTATGTAAAAAAGACTCAGGATTCCGAATCCGTGTCGTTTGTAATGATTGGATCGAAAATAAGGGCGCTACGATTTTTTTTGTAAATCAAGGGGTACGTATTTCTATTGATTCAGTTTGTATCGAAAACTTTTATTTTAGAGGGGAAGCGCGGGGAAATGACACCGGTTATAGTCACTAGGGGTACGTAGGAACGTCCCCTCGCAATATAAAGCAATTCTATTTTTTTTATTTTTTATCAAAAATACATGGGTTAAAACCCATCGATTTTGAATTTTCAAAACGTTTTCCCAAAGCTCTGGAATAGAACGCCTACGGTTTCTTAGACCTATCCGAAGCCAAAAAGGCTGCCAAATCCGATTCTGAATAGTTTTTAAAGATCCGTCCACAAATAACGGCACTACAATTTTTTGAAAGTTCAAAATTGGCTCAAAAAGAGCTCTAAAAATAGCAATTTTTTAATTTCGAAAAATTAACGTCGCACCCTATACATATTATACATGTATCTTATGTAAAAAAGCCTCACGATTCCGAATCCGTGTCGTTTGTAATGATTGGATCGAAAATAAGGGCGCTACGATTTTTTTTGTGAATCAAGGGGTACGTATTTCTATTGATTTAGTTTGTATCGAAAATTTTATTTTAGAGGAAGCGCGGGAACTGACACCGGTTATAGTCACTAGGGTACGTAGGAACCCCCCCTTGCAATATAAAGCAATTCTATTTTTTTCATATTTTGCCCAAAATACATGGGTTAAAACCCATCGATTTTGAATTTTCAAAACGTTTTCCCAAAGCTCTGGAATAGAACGCCTACGGTTTCTTAGACCTATCCGAAGCCAAAAAGGCTGCCAAATCCGAATCTGAATAGTTTTTAAAGATCCGTCCACAAATAACGGCGCTACAATTTTTTGAAAGTTCAAAATTGGCTCAAAAAGAGCTCTAAAATAGCAATTTTTAATTTCGAAAAATTAACGTCGCACCCTATACATATTATACATGTATCTTATGTAAAAAAGCCTCACGATTCCGAATCCGTGTCGTTTGTAATGATTGGATCGAAAATAAGGGCGCTACGATTTTTTTTGTGAATCAAGGGGTACGTATTTCTATTGATTTAGTTTGTATCGAAAATTTTTATTTTAGAGGGAAAGCGCGGGGAACTGACACCGGTTATAGTCACTAGGGGTACGTAGGAACCCCCCCTTGCAATATAAAGCAATTCTATTTTTTTCATATTTTGCCCAAAATACATGGGTTAAAACCCATCGATTTTGAATTTTCAAAACGTTTTCCCAAAGCTTTGGAATAGCACAACTTTGGTTTCTTAGGCGTATCCGAAGCCAAAGAGGCTGCCAAATCCGAATCTGAATAGTTTTAAAGATCCGTCCACAAATAACGGCGCTACAATTTTTTGAAAGTTCAAAATTGGCTCAAAAAGAGCTCTAAAAATAGCAATTTTTTAATTTCGAAAAATTAACGTCGCACCCTATACATATTATACATGTATCTTATGTAAAAAAGCCTCACGATTCCGAATCCGTGTCGTTTGTAATGATTGGATCAAAATAAGGGCGCTACGATTTTTTGTGAATCAAGGGTACGTATTTCTATTGATTTAGTTTGTATCGAAAATTTTTATTTTAGAAGGGAAGCGCGGGGAACTGACACCGGTTATAGTCACTAGGGGTACGTAGGAACCCCCCCTTGCAATATAAAGCAATTCTATTTTTTTCATATTTTGCCCAAAATACATGGGTTAAAACCCATCGATTTTGAATTTTCAAAACGTTTTCCCAAAGCTCTGGAATAGAACGCCTACGGTTTCTTAGACCTATCCGAAGCCAAAAAGGCTGCCAAATCCGATTCTGAATAGTTTTTAAAGATCCGTCCACAAATAACGGCGCTACAATTTTTTGAAAGTTCAAAATTGGCTCAAAAAGAGCTCTAAAAATAGCAATTTTTTAATTTCGAAAAATTAACGTCGCACCCTATACATATTATACATGTATCTTATGTAAAAAAGCCTCACGATTCCGAATCCGTGTCGTTTGTAATGATTGGATCGAAAATAAGGGCGCTACGATTTTTTGTGAATCAAGGGTACGTATTTCTATTGATTTAGTTTGTATCGAAAATTTTTATTTTAGAGGAAGCGCGGGAACTGACACCGGTTATAGTCACTAGGGGGACGTAGGAACCCCCTTGCAATATAAAGCAATTCTATTTTTTCATATTTTGCCCAAAATACATGGGTTAAAACCCATCGATTTTGAATTTTCAAAACGTTTTCCCAAAGCTTTGGAATAGCAAAGCCTGGTTTCTTAGGCGTATCCGAAGCCAAAAGGCTGCCAAATCCGAATCTGAATAGTTTTAAAGATCCGTCCACAAATAACGGCGCTACAATTTTTGAAAGTTCAAAATTGGCTCAAAAAGAGCTCTAAAAATAGCAATTTTTTAATTTCGAAAAATTAACGTCGCACCCTATACATATTATACATGTATCTTATGTAAAAAAGCCTCACGATTCCGAATCCGTGTCGTTTGTAATGATTGGATCGAAAATAAGGGCGCTACGATTTTTTGTGAATCAAGGGTACGTATTTCTATTGATTTAGTTTGTATCGAAAATTTTTATTTTAGAGGAAGCGCGGGAACTGACACCGGTTATAGTCACTAGGGGTACGTAGGAACCCCCCCTTGCAATATAAAGCAATTCTATTTTTTTCATATTTTGCCCAAAATACATGGGTTAAAACCCATCGATTTTGAATTTTCAAAACGTTTTTCCAAAGCTTTGGAATAGCACAACTTTGGTTTCTTAGGCCTATCCGAAGCCAAAAGGCTGCCAAATCCGAATCTGAATAGTTTTTAAAGATCCGTCCACAAATAACGGCGCTACAATTTTTTGAAAGTTCAAAATTGGCTCAAAAGAGCTCTAAAATAGCAATTTTTAATTTCGAAAAATTAACGTCGCACCCTATACATATTATACATGTATCTTATGTAAAAAAGCCTCACGATTCCGAATCCGTGTCGTTTGTAATGATTGGATCGAAAATAAGGGCGCTACGATTTTTTTTGTGAATCAAGGGGTACGTATTTCTATTGATTTAGTTTGTATCGAAAATTTTTATTTTAGAGGAAAACGCGGGAACTGACACCGGTTATAGTCACTAGGGTACGTAGGAACCCCCTTGCAATATAAAGCAATTCTATTTTTTCATATTTTGCCCAAAATACATGGGTTAAAACCCATCGATTTTGAATTTTCAAAACGTTTTCCCAAAGCTTTGGAATAGCACCTTTGGTTTCTTAGCGTATCCGAAGCCAAAGAGGCTGCCAAATCCGAATCTGAATAGTTTTTTAAAAATCCGTCCACAAATAACGGCGCTACAATTTTTGAAAGTTCAAAATTGGCTCAAAAGAGCTCTAAAAATAGCAATTTTTAATTTCGAAAATTAACGTCGCACCCTATACATATTATACATGTATCTTATGTAAAAAAGCCTCACGATTCCGAATCCGTGTCGTTTGTAATGATTGGATCGAAAATAAGGGCGCTACGATTTTTTTTGTGAATCAAGGGGTACGTATTTCTATTGATTTAGTTTGTATCGAAAATTTTTATTTTAGAGGGGAAGCGCGGGGAACTGACACCGGTTATAGTCACTAGGGGTACGTAGGAACCCCCCCTTGCAATATAAAGCAATTCTATTTTTTTCATATTTTGCCCAAAATACATGGGTTAAAACCCATCGATTTTGAATTTTCAAAACGTTTTCCCAAAGCTTTGGAATAGCACAACTTTGGTTTCTTAGGCGTATCCGAAGCCAAAGAGGCTGCCAAATCCGAATCTGAATAGTTTTTAAAGATCCGTCCACAAATAACGGCGCTACAATTTTTTGAAAGTTCAAAATTGGCTCAAAAAGAGCTCTAAAAATAGCAATTTTTTAATTTCGAAAAAATTTAAAGTCGCACCCTATACATATTATACATGTATCTTATGTAAAAAAGCCTCACGATTCCGAATCCGTGTCGTTTGTAATGATTGGATCGAAAATAAGGGCGCTACGATTTTTTTTGTGAATCAAGGGGTACGTATTTCTATTGATTTAGTTTGTATCGAAAATTTTTATTTTAGAGGAAGCGCGGGGAACTGACACCGGTTATAGTCACTAGGGTACGTAGGAACCCCCTTGCAATATAAAGCAATTCTATTTTTTCATATTTTGCCCAAAATACATGGGTTAAAACCCATCGATTTTGAATTTTCAAAACGTTTTCCCAAAGCTTTGGAATAGCACGCCTTTGGTTTCTTAGGCGTATCCGAAGCCAAAAGGCTGCCAAATCCGAATCTGAATAGTTTTTAAAGATCCGTCCACAAATAACGGCGCTACAATTTTTGAAAGTTCAAAATTGGCTCAAAAGAGCTCTAAAATAGCAATTTTTAATTTCGAAAATTAACGTCGCACCCTATACATATTATACATGTATCTTATGTAAAAAGCCTCACGATTCCGAATCCGTGTCGTTTGTAATGATTGGATCGAAAATAAGGGCGCTACGATTTTTTGTGAATCAAGGGGTACGTATTTCTATTGATTTAGTTTGTATCGAAAATTTTTATTTTAGAGGAAGCGCGGGAACTGACACCGGTTATAGTCACTAGGGTACGTAGGAACCCCCTTGCAATATAAAGCAATTCTATTTTTTCATATTTTGCCCAAAATACATGGGTTAAAACCCATCGATTTTGAATTTTCAAAACGTTTTCCCAAAGCTCTGGAATAGCACGCCTACGGTTTCTTAGGCGTATCCGAAGCCAAAAGGCTGCCAAATCCGAATCTGAATAGTTTTAAAGATCCGTCCACAAATAACGGCGCTACAATTTTTGAAAGTTCAAAATTGGCTCAAAATGAGCTCTAAAATAGCAATTTTTAATTTCGAAAAAATTTAAAGTCGCACCCTATACATATTATACATGTATCTTATGTAAAAAGCCTCACGATTCCGAATCCGTGTCGTTTGTAATGATTGGATCGAAAATAAGGGCGCTACGATTTTTTGTGAATCAAGGGGTACGTATTTCTATTGATTTAGTTTGTATCGAAAATTTTTATTTTAGAGGGAAGCGCGGGAACTGACACCGGTTATAGTCACTAGGGTACGTAGGAACCCCCTTGCAATATAAAGCAATTCTATTTTTTTCATATTTTGCCCAAAATACATGGGTTAAAACCCATCGATTTTGAATTTTCAAAACGTTTTCCCAAAGCTTTGGAATAGAACGCCTACGGTTTCTTAGACCTATCCGAAGCCAAAAAGGCTGCCAAATCCGATTCTGAATAGTTTTTAAAGATCCGTCCACAAATAACGGCGCTACAATTTTTTGAAAGTTCAAAATTGGCTCAAAAAGAGCTCTAAAAATAGCAATTTTTTAATTTCGAAAAATTAACGTCGCACCCTATACATATTATACATGTATCTTATGTAAAAAAGCCTCACGATTCCGAATCCGTGTCGTTTGTAATGATTGGATCGAAAATAAGGGCGCTACGATTTTTTTTGTGAATCAAGGGGTACGTATTTCTATTGATTTAGTTTGTATCGAAAATTTTTATTTTAGAGGGGAAGCGCGGGGAACTGACACCGGTTATAGTCACTAGGGGTACGTAGGAACCCCCCCTTGCAATATAAAGCAATTCTATTTTTTTCATATTTTGCCCAAAATACATGGGTTAAAACCCATCGATTTTGAATTTTCAAAACGTTTTCCCAAAGCTCTGGAATAGAACGCCTACGGTTTCTTAGACCTATCCGAAGCCAAAAAGGCTGCCAAATCCGATTCTGAATAGTTTTTAAAGATCCGTCCACAAATAACGGCGCTACAATTTTTTGAAAGTTCAAAATTGGCTCAAAAAGAGCTCTAAAAATAGCAATTTTTTAATTTCGAAAAATTAACGTCGCACCCTATACATATTATACATGTATCTTATGTAAAAAAGCCTCACGATTCCGAATCCGTGTCGTTTGTAATGATTGGATCGAAAATAAGGGCGCTACGATTTTTTTTGTGAATCAAGGGTACGTATTTCTATTGATTTAGTTTGTATCGAAAATTTTTATTTTAGAGGAAGCGCGGGAACTGACACCGGTTATAGTCACTAGGGTACGTAGGAACCCCCTTGCAATATAAAGCAATTCTATTTTTTCATATTTTGCCCAAAATACATGGGTTAAAACCCATCGATTTTGAATTTTCAAAACGTTTTCCCAAAGCTCTGGAATAGCACGCCTACGGTTTCTTAGGCTATCCGAAGCCAAAAGGCTGCCAAATCCGATTCTGAATAGTTTTAAAGATCCGTCCACAAATAACGGCGCTACAATTTTTGAAAGTTCAAAATTGGCTCAAAATGAGCTCTAAAATAGCAATTTTTAATTTCGAAAAATTAACGTCGCACCCTATACATATTATACATGTATCTTATGTAAAAAGCCTCACGATTCCGAATCCGTGTCGTTTGTAATGATTGGATCGAAAATAAGGGCGCTACGATTTTTTGTGAATCAAGGGTACGTATTTCTATTGATTTAGTTTGTATCGAAAATTTTTATTTTAGAGGAAGCGCGGGAACTGACACCGGTTATAGTCACTAGGGTACGTAGGAACCCCCTTGCAATATAAAGCAATTCTATTTTTTCATATTTTGCCCAAAATACATGGGTTAAAACCCATCGATTTTGAATTTTCAAAACGTTTTCCCAAAGCTTTGGAATAGCACGCCTACGGTTTCTTAGGCGTATCCGAAGCCAAAAGGCTGCCAAATCCGATTCTGAATAGTTTTAAAGATCCGTCCACAAATAACGGCGCTACAATTTTTGAAAGTTCAAAATTGGCTCAAAAGAGCTCTAAAAAAAGCAATTTTTAATTTCGAAAAATTAACGTCGCACCCTATACATATTATACATGTATCTTATGTAAAAAGCCTCACGATTCCGAATCCGTGTCGTTTGTAATGATTGGATCGAAAATAAGGGCGCTACGATTTTTTGTGAATCAAGGGGTACGTATTTCTATTGATTTAGTTTGTATCGAAAATTTTTATTTTAGAGGGAAGCGCGGGAACTGACACCGGTTATAGTCACTAGGGTACGTAGGAACCCCCTTGCAATATAAAGCAATTCTATTTTTTCATATTTTGCCCAAAATACATGGGTTAAAACCCATCGATTTTGAATTTTCAAAACGTTTTCCCAAAGCTTTGGAATAGCACGCCACGGTTTCTTAGGCCTATCCGAAGCCAAAAGGCTGCCAAATCCGATTCTGAATAGTTTTAAAGATCCGTCCACAAATAACGGCGCTACAATTTTTGAAAGTTCAAAATTGGCTCAAAAGAGCTCTAAAAATAGCAATTTTTAATTTCGAAAAATTAACGTCGCACCCTATACATATTATACATGTATCTTATGTAAAAAGCCTCACGATTCCGAATCCGTGTCGTTTGTAATGATTGGATCGAAAATAAGGGCGCTACGATTTTTTGTGAATCAAGGGTACGTATTTCTATTGATTTAGTTTGTATCGAAAATTTTTATTTTAGAGGAAGCGCGGGAACTGACACCGGTTATAGTCACTAGGGTACGTAGGAACCCCCTTGCAATATAAAGCAATTCTATTTTTTCATATTTTGCCCAAAATACATGGGTTAAAACCCATCGATTTTGAATTTTCAAAACGTTTTCCCAAAGCTCTGGAATAGCACGCCTACGGTTTCTTAGGCTATCCGAAGCCAAAAGGCTGCCAAATCCGATTCTGAATAGTTTTAAAGATCCGTCCACAAATAACGGCGCTACAATTTTTGAAAGTTCAAAATTGGCTCAAAATGAGCTCTAAAATGCAATTTTTAATTTCGAAAAATTAACGTCGCACCCTATACATATTATACATGTATCTTATGTAAAAAGCCTCACGATTCAAATCGCTGTTTTTAATGATTGATCGAAAATAAAGGGCGTACACTTTTTTAGTGAATCAAAGAGGTAATTCTATTGATTTAGTTTTATCGCCAAAATACTGGTTAAATTTTTGAAATTCAAAACTTTGGCTCAAACGAAAGCACTGCATATAATAGCAATTTCTTTGTTTTCGAAAATAGTTGCCCAAAATACATGAAGTTAAAAACCCTCGATTTTGAATTTCAAAACGTTTTCAAAAGCTCTGAAAATAGCGCTACGTTTTTACTTCCGAAAAAAGGCTGCCAATCCGATTCTGATTTTTAAAAGTCTCCCAAACGGAATAACTTTTTGTAAGTAATTCTCAAAAAGGCCTAAATCATTTTAATTTGAAAAATCCACTATAATTTACAAATTTCTTATTAAAAGCCGATCTGACACCGGTTTTGTCAAGGGATACGAAACTTTTGCAAATAAAGACTATTTTTTATATTTTGCCAAAAACTTGTTAAAAATTTTTGAATTTTCAAAAAGAAACTTTGGAATAGAACGGGTTCCCCTTGAACATAAAGCTATTTATATTTTGCCAAAATACAGGGTTAAAACCTCATTTTGAATTTTTAAAATTAAAGTGGCACGCCTTACGATTTTACTATGTAAGTAAAAGGGCCTCACGATTATCTGATGTTTTAAGATTGATCGAAAATAAGGCGCTACATTTTTGTTCAAGAGGTAAGCGTCTAAAATGATTTATTTGCGAAAAATTAGACAGCGCGGAACTATATAGTCACTAGGGGTACGTAGGAACCCCCTTGCAATATAAAGCAATTCTATTTTTCATATTTTGCCCAAAATACATGGGTTAAAACCCATCGATTTTGAATTTTCAAAACGTTTTCCCAAAGCTCTGGAATAGACACGCTTATGGTTTCTTAGGCGTATCCGAAGCCAAAAGGCTGCCAAATCCGATTCTGAATAGTTTTAAAGATCCGTCCACAAATAACGGCGCTACAATTTTTGAAAGTTCAAAATTGGCTCAAAAGAGCTCTAAAAATAGCAATTTTTTAATTTCGAAAAATTAACGTCGCACCCTATACATATTATACATGTATCTTATGTAAAAAAGCCTCACGATTCCGAATCCGTGTCGTTTGTAATGATTGGAGCGAAAATAAGGGCGCTACGATTTTTTGTGAATCAAGGGTACGTATTTCTATTGATTTAGTTTGTATCGAAAATTTTTATTTTAGAGGAAGCGCGGGAACTGACACCGGTTATAGTCACTAGGGGTACGTAGGAACCCCCCCTTGCAATATAAAGCAATTCTATTTTTTTCATATTTTGCCCAAAATACATGGGTTAAAACCCATCGATTTTGTAATTTCAAAACGTTTTCCCAAAGCTTTGGAATAGCACGCCTTTGGTTTCTTAGGCGTATCCGAAGCCAAAGAGGCTGCCAAATCCGAATCTGAATAGTTTTTAAAGATCCGTCCACAAATAACGGCGCTACAATTTTTTGAAAGTTCAAAATTGGCTCAAAAAGAGCTCTAAAAATAGCAATTTTTTAATTTCGAAAAATTAACGTCGCACCCTATACATATTATACATGTATCTTATGTAAAAAAGCCTCACGATTCCGAATCCGTGTCGTTTGTAATGATTGGAGCGAAAATAAGGGCGCTACGATTTTTTTTGTGAATCAAGGGTACGTATTTCTATTGATTTAGTTTGTATCGAAAATTTTTATTTTAGAGGAAGCGCGGGAACTGACACCGGTTATAGTCACTAGGGTACGTAGGAACCCCCTTGCAATATAAAGCAATTCTATTTTTTCATATTTTGCCCAAAATACATGGGTTAAAACCCATCGATTTTGAATTTTCAAAACGTTTTCCCAAAGCTTTGGAATAGCACGCCTTTGGTTTCTTAGGCTATCCGAAGCCAAAAGGCTGCCAAATCCGAATCTGAATAGTTTTAAAGATCCGTCCACAAATAACGGCGCTACAATTTTTGAAAGTTCAAAATTGGCTCAAAAGAGCTCTAAAAATAGCAATTTTTAATTTCGAAAAATTAACGTCGCACCCTATACATATTATACATGTATCTTATGTAAAAAGCCTCACGATTCCGAATCCGTGTCGTTTGTAATGATTGGATCGAAAATAAGGGCGCTACGATTTTTTGTGAATCAAGGGTACGTATTTCTATTGATTTAGTTTGTATCGAAAATTTTTATTTTAGAGGAAGCGCGGGAACTGACACCGGTTATAGTCACTAGGGGTACGTAGGAACCCCCCCTTGCAATATAAAGCAATTCTATTTTTTTCATATTTTGCCCAAAATACATGGGTTAAAACCCATCGATTTTGAATTTTCAAAACGTTTTCCCAAAGCTCTGGAATAGCAAAGCCTACGGTTTCTTAGACCTATCCGAAGCCAAAAGGCTGCCAAATCCGAATCTGAATAGTTTTAAAGATCCGTCCACAAATAACGGCGCTACAATTTTTTGAAAGTTCAAAATTGGCTCAAAAAGAGCTCTAAAAATAGCAATTTTTTAATTTCGAAAAATTAACGTCGCACCCTATACATATTATACATGTATCTTATGTAAAAAAGCCTCACGATTCCGAATCCGTGTCGTTTGTAATGATTGGATCGAAAATAAGGGCGCTACGATTTTTTTTGTGAATCAAGGGGTACGTATTTCTATTGATTTAGTTTGTATCGAAAATTTTTATTTTAGAGGGGAAGCGCGGGGAACTGACACCGGTTATAGTCACTAGGGGTACGTAGGAACCCCCCCTTGCAATATAAAGCAATTCTATTTTTTTCATATTTTGCCCAAAATACATGGGTTAAAACCCATCGATTTTGAATTTTCAAAACGTTTTCCCAAAGCTTTGGAATAGCACAACTTTGGTTTCTTAGGCGTATCCGAAGCCAAAAGGCTGCCAAATCCGAATCTGAATAGTTTTAAAGATCCGTCCACAAATAACGGCGCTACAATTTTTGAAAGTTCAAAATTGGCTCAAAAGAGCTCTAAAAATAGCAATTTTTAATTTCGAAAAAATTTAAAGTCGCACCCTATACATATTATACATGTATCTTATGTAAAAAGCCTCACGATTCCGAATCCGTGTCGTTTGTAATGATTGGATCAAAAATAAGGGCGCTACGATTTTTTTTGTGAATCAAGGGGTACGTATTTCTATTGATTTAGTTTGTATCGAAAATTTTTATTTTAGAAGGGAAGCGCGGGGAACTGACACCGGTTATAGTCACTACGGGTACGTAGGAACCCCCCCTTGCAATATAAAGCAATTCTATTTTTTTCATATTTTGCCCAAAATACATGGGTTAAAACCCATCGATTTTGAATTTTCAAAACGTTTTCCCAAAGCTTTGGAATAGCACAACTTTGGTTTCTTAGGCGTATCCGAAGCCAAAGAGGCTGCCAAATCCGAATCTGAATAGTTTTTAAAGATCCGTCCACAAATAACGGCGCTACAATTTTTTGAAAGTTCAAAATTGGCTCAAAAAGAGCTCTAAAAATAGCAATTTTTTAATTTCGAAAAATTAACGTCGCACCCTATACATATTATACATGTATCTTATGTAAAAAAGCCTCACGATTCCGAATCCGTGTCGTTTGTAATGATTGGATCGAAAATAAGGGCGCTACGATTTTTTTTGTGAATCAAGGGGTACGTATTTCTATTGATTTAGTTTGTATCGAAAATTTTTATTTTAGAGGGGAAGCGCGGGGAACTGACACCGGTTATAGTCACTAGGGGTACGTAGGAACCCCCCCTTGCAATATAAAGCAATTCTATTTTTTTCATATTTTGCCCAAAATACATGGGTTAAAACCCATCGATTTTGAATTTTCAAAACGTTTTCCCAAAGCTTTGGAATAGCACAACTTTGGTTTCTTAGGCGTATCCGAAGCCAAAGAGGCTGCCAAATCCGAATCTGAATAGTTTTTAAAGATCCGTCCACAAATAACGGCGCTACAATTTTTTGAAAGTTCAAAATTGGCTCAAAAAGAGCTCTAAAAATAGCAATTTTTTAATTTCGAAAAATTAACGTCGCACCCTATACATATTATACATGTATCTTATGTAAAAAAGCCTCACGATTCCGAATCCGTGTCGTTTGTAATGATTGGATCGAAAATAAGGGCGCTACGATTTTTTTTGTGAATCAAGGGGTACGTATTTCTATTGATTTAGTTTGTATCGAAAATTTTTATTTTAGAGGGGAAGCGCGGGGAACTGACACCGGTTATAGTCACTAGGGGTACGTAGGAACCCCCCCTTGCAATATAAAGCAATTCTATTTTTTTCATATTTTGCCCAAAATACATAGGTTAAAACCCATCGATTTTGAATTTTCAAAACGTTTTCCCAAAGCTTTGGAATAGCACGCCTACGGTTTCTTAGGCTTATCCGAAACCAAAAAGGCTGCCAAATCCGATTCTAAATAGTTTTTAAAGATACGTCGACAAATAACGGCGCTACAATTTTTTGAAAGTTTAAAATTGGCTCAAAATGAGCTCTAAAAATCGCAATTTTTTATTTTCGAAAAATTAACGTTGCACCCTATACATATTATACATGTATCTTATGTAAAAAAGACTCAGGATTCCGAATCCGTGTCGTTTGTAATGATTGGATCGAAAATAAGGGCGCTACGATTTTTTTTGTAAATCAAAGGGTACGTATTTCTATTGATTCAGTTTGTATCGAAAATTTTTATTTTAGAGGGGAAACGCGGGGAAATAACACCGGTTATAGTCACTAGGGGTACGTAGGAACCCCCCATTGCAATATAAAGCAATTCTATTTTTTTCATTATTTACCCAAAATACATGGACTAAAACCCATCGATTTTGAATTTTCAAAACGTTTTCCCAAAGCTCTGGAATAGCACGCCTACGGTTTCTTACAATTAGGGTCGTTGGACGTCACTTTTATAATTTTGTTATTATTGTTCGAACGAAAATAGCAATTCGCAGAAGGGCATTTAGCTGTGAACTTGTATGCATAAAATCAAAAAATAATTTAAAAAAAAAATTGAAGGTTCGTTTGCTTTTTGGTCCACTTGCGAAAAAATTAAATTGATTCTTTCCGAAGAACAACGAATTTGGGTCTTAAAGCTGCAACTTTTCTAATAAGTGTTTTTTAAAAAAATTGCCGAAAGAGCCACTTGCTCAAATTTAATCTTTTCGCGATTGGCGAAGGCCCCATTTTTGGCGCAATTTGAAACCGAAATTGATTTTTTGAAAACTATTAAAAAACAGACATAATTAAACTAATTGTATCCAAAATTAAAACAATATTCGCAAAAAATTAATCCAAAATAGGGAACGTTATAAATATACGAGGTATCTTGGAACTTTGTGCGCTCGAAAAAAAAATAAAAATTACGATTTAAAAAATGCACAAAACCACCTATTTGCTCAAATTGAATCGCTTTTCGATTGCCGAAAACCCCAACCCAATCGAACCACCCATTTTCGCGTAATTAATTATTTACGGGCGACATGCATCATTTTAATAACATCCATTAGTCAATCCGGGCTTTAAAATCCAAAAAAAAATTAATTTCTAGTAAACCGACGGAGATAATTAAATCTAGTTTTTGCCAAAATAAATTTCACATATCGCAACTAATTTGTAATAATAAATCGACACGTAACAGTTTTTCGTGCAACTTAAAAAAATTAAGTACTTGGTCAAAATTAAAAAATCTTTTATCAACCGGTAGATACCTAATGCGTAGCCTCGTAATTACAAAAAAAATCGCCAAAATTAAATTTAAAAAGTTCAAAAAAAAACTAGCGTCAGATTAAATGAGCTCTACAAGAAAAATCTCGATATTCTTTCTCCTACGAATTTGTCACGGCCGACAGCATCATCAATCTTAATTATTACAACACAAATATTCACAACAGATTCCATTTAAATGTTTTAGGCTCTGATTTAGATTAAAACACGTAAGATTCAACCCGGAACGTCCTCGTTTAATTTTTGTAGGTCGCCGATCGCGATGGGAATAAAGAGAGGCGAACACACGCGTCTACGTAACGTTTTTTTTCCTAAGGATGGCCGAAAAGGTGCCGTGCGTCTCGGTGCGGCTTCTTTTGTGATTCTAGACCCGACAAAAAAAATTATTAACGCACCTTCGGTACGCATTACACGCCGAAACGATCGGCAATTCGACAATATCAACTTTTTTGGTGCGCCCTTCGCGCGCGATGACGGCCGTATTTGGACCAGTTCTTTGCGTACGACACACAAAACAGAATCGCGTCAATTATCGAAAAATGTGGGATTAATCGAAGCTTTTCATGTCCCCACTGATTCCCGAGTCCTAAATTTAGCGGTATCGACAGCTTCCCTAATTTTGCATTATTACTTTTAACGTTTTCAATAAACAAGTCAATAAAATACGAGCCCACCTGTTTTCCGTTCGTTTTAATTCGTCCAAATTGGGCCCGTTCATTAAAAATTATATTTCGGCACACGTAATTAAATTTAGTCCGACTACAAGTACAGCGGCCCCCCGTTCACAAGTTCCCAACGGTGACAACTGCGAACAACAATAAAATTAATATTTTCAATTGAAAAAGCGCACTTTATCAAAAATTAATTAGATGACGGGGGCTCACTTGGAGCGAAACGGATAAGTTTTTTCGTTGCGAGCGTTTTAGAAAACGAAGAAGAAAAAAAAACAACAATTTCCGGGGCACAAATCCCTAGAAAAGTAATGGCAACCTAACGGCTCGTACACCGGACAATTCCTTCCCAAGAACAGTCACAGAATCAGACATAAAATCAATCGAGATAATCTTTGATTCCTTTAATGGTTTCTGGGGTTTAACGTGTTTTATGGGACGGATTATTTCCGGTTGTGCACGGCCGACATTGTTGCAGTGCGATTTATTTCGAATTTAGTCGGGAATTTTTTTTTTTTTGGGAAAACGCTCATAGGAAATTGACGATTTAAATAAATAATATGATGGGGGAAATGGCGAAGGGAGATTTCGCTTTTGTAATGGGACTAATTTTTAAAATGGGGCATAGCTGAGTAATTGAAATGAATGTTACAAAACACGGAGTGAACTCATCAATCTTTTTGTGAAAGGTTTTGAAATGTACTAAAAATGTCAATAGATGAAAAATTATTCTGTTTTTTGAGCTTTATTCTGCATTCAGCGAAAGGAAAATGCGGTCCAACTAACACAATGTATACTGCGGAGGAAATTTGTTTGTTTCTTATTATTCCCTCTTTTCTAAAGTAGATTTCTTGATTAATTCTCTTTCTACCTTTTTAGGGGCCGAAGAAAAATGATCGAGTTGTCTATTTTTCTAATTTTGGCGAGCTTGCTTTTGCGGAGCGCCCGATTAAAATAATTTATTTGATTAGAGCAGTGTTTCCCAACGTGGGTCCCACGCCCCACATAGGTGTAATTTAAAGGTTTAGGGGGGCAATATCATTATTCAATTTGAAAACGTACTTGATTTTTAGTTATCTATCTATTATATGTGTTGAAAATTTATTTATTGTTTTTTTTTTAATAATTTACTAGTGATTTCTTTCTAAACCTAAATCTTGTGTCTTGATCAAGTTATAATTTGGCTTCATATATAGAATAATACAATTTTTAAATACAAAATAAAAACATTTAGTGCGTGTACTTATATACGCGCATTAGAAGTTATACTTCATTGTTGTAAGCAAATTAAATATAACCACGTGCAAAGATAAGTTCAATAAATGCGAAGATGTGCGCGTTCGAGCGAAAAGTGGCACATTTCCGAGCGAGGGAGGCAAATGAAGCGCGACGCGGAGCGGCGCGCTTCATTTTCCCGAGATCGGAATGTGCCACTTTGAGCTCGAACGCGCACACTCGGTTTTAAGCCTCATTCACAAGTATTAATTTAACTTCTTACTACAACTCTCGAATTTTCGTTAGCAGTGCTAATATTTTACTCGCAAAGCGCCAAAAGAAGTATAACTTTAAAAATATTTATGTTACATAGGGGGGAATTTAAATTTTAGATTGACTTAGGTGGGGCATGTTAAAAAAACGTTGGGAAACACTGGGTTAGAGTATTCTGAAAACCGAGACAAATGTATTATTTTAAATATAATTTTTTTTCTGTGGTCGAAGACGAATTTAAATAAGTTCTTGAGAATGAATTGTTTTTTAAAAATTTAAAAAATTTATAATAATTAATAATAAACAATTAAATAGAATAAAACCGCCCGATTTAGCAAATTTCGAAAAATTTATATATTCCACTTTAAAAAGCAAATCCAATACGAAAAAAATATTTCTTGCTTTGATAACTATCCCAAAATTTTTTTATTGTTTTTTCGGATTATAGTAATTAATACTAAACAATTATATAGAATAAAATCGGCCGATTTAGCAAATTTCGAAAATCACAAATTTTGGATCTAAAAACTTGACAAATTCAATATGAAAAAATATATTTCCTGTTTTGATAATTATCCGCAAATTTTTTAATTATTTTTTCGGTTTATAGTAATTAACAATAAACAATCATATAGCATAAAAACCGCCAATTTGCCAAATTGTGAAAAATTCATATATTTTTTTAATTTAGCAAATGCAATACGAAAAATAATATTCCCTGCTTTGATAGCTATTCGGGAATTTCTTTATTATTTTTTCAATTTATAATACTTAATAAATACAAGGATGTGCGCATTCGAGCGAAAAGTGGCACATTTCCGAGCGAGGGAGGCAAATGAAGCGCGACGCGGAGCGGCGCGCTTCATTTTCCCGAGATCGGAATGTGCCACTTTGAGCTCGAACGCGCGCACTCGGTTTTAAGCCTCATTCACAAGTATTAATTTAACTTCTTACTACAACTCTCGAATTTTCGTTAGCAGTGCTAATATTTTACTCGCAAAGCGCCAAAAGAAGTATAACTTTAAAAATATTTATGTTACATAGGGGGGCATTTAAATTTTAGAATGACTTAGGTGGGGCATGTTAAAAAAAACGTTGGGAAACACTGGATTAGAGTATTCTGAAAACCGAGACAAATGTATTATTTTAAATATTTTTTTTTGTGGTCGAAGACGACTTTAAATAAGTTTTTGAGAATGAATTGTTTTTTAAAAATTTAACCAAAAAAATACAGATAGAGATCAGAATTAATATATTATGACAAAACGAAAAAAGTTGTTTAAATGCGGTTTTTGTCAATCGAAAGAAGACTAAATTTTAGCAAATTCGTCTCTAAATTTTTTTTTTAAAACGTTTTATTAATTTTTTTTATGAGCCCGATCAGTTTTCAGTGGAAAAGTTAATTTTAATAATCCGCCCTTTGTTTTTCTCTATGTGAAAATTATTTGAAATTCACATAAGTATTATTTGTAAAATTTTAATGTCCTTTAGACTGATCAAAACTACATTTAAACATCTCAAACCGTTTACAAGAATTTTTTTCGCTTTTAATTGAAATCAAAAAAAATTCAGAAAATACATACGCAGAGAACAATTAATTAATTATGACTAAGCAAAAAGAGTTATTACAATGCGGTTTACACCAGCCGAAAAAGGACAAAATTTGAGCAAATAGGTGTTTCGGCGAATTTTTTTTATAATCCTTTTTGGTTCATGTGCGCGCCAAGATTTGAGTTGAAAATTAACGCTTCCCATTTTTTTTTTGGTCAAAGTGCAAATTATGTTACATTTACAAATAATACGCAAATCTAAATGCCTTTTTGGCCGATTAAAACCGCATTTAAATATTTCGATTGGTTTTTGTCAAAGAACTTATTTTACAATTTAATTAGAAATAAAAGCAGATTAACAAAAGAAAATAATTGTAATAAAAGAACTAAAAGTCCTATTTGAATGCGGTTTTTACCAATCGAAAGAAGACAAAATTGTGGAAACAGGAGTATCTCACAGATCCGGAAATTAATTTGTTAAATTACTTTTCGAGAGCGCCAAATTTAAAAATGGGCAATCGAGTTTGTTTCCAGTTTTTAATGATCTTTGCGAGTACACCCCTGCTCTAATCGAAGCGAGTAAAGCCTATTATTGCTTTAATCAAGTCTGCAAAACGTGGCCGTTTATAAAGTTAGGATACAAAGTTGACTCTTCGAATTCTTAAAAGGAGAGAGAAGAAGCGAGTCGCTTAATTAAATTAGAACATTTCCCTTTTGCGCTCTTCTGAACATCGAAAATCAACCACAGGGGTTGGTTGCATTGTTCTTGCATAATTGGCAACACATTTTATTCGCGAATCTTCCCTCCCGCTCGATCTTAATCGCTTTATTATGTTGTGGTAATTTTACGAAGAAATTTAATCAAGTTTTCCCTTTGCTTCGTTCCGTCAAAGATAAATAAAATATTTTTATTTAAAAAAAAAAGAAAAGTTAAACGGATTAATTTTATTCTTGGGGGCAATCACCACATAAAATGGTAATATATTGCAATTTCCTAAGAGCAATTTCGGTGTGAAGCAATAAAGCTCCAATTTTTTACACTTGATGTTAATGTTCTATACCGAAAGTTTCGGTTATGGTGAGGCAAGAGGGCCCATAAAGTTGGCCAATAAAAAAGTTACATATTATTGGTCATGACCGTAGTTTTGCTGAAATGCGACCGGATAAATCTTAAAATATCCACGCCAATTTATACGGCGCACCGCTGCTGCTGAAAGCGCGGACCCTTTAATTGCTTGCACTTTTGGTTCTTTCTATGGATTTCGGGCCTTCCGCCCTAAATTTACCGCGTATTAACAACATTGCCTTTCGAACTGTTTTTCTCAGTTATTGCAACCGTTTTCGAAATTACGCAGCTCTGAAAAGGGGAGAGAAATGCGTAAATCGTACGTTTCGTGCTTTTGATTGGTCATTTTGTATCGATAATTGATATTTAGGGGTTACTTGTGTTTTTTTTGTAATTTTGTTTTGAAATAACTAAATCAAAGATTTAGTGTTTTTGGTAAAAATAGAGTCCTTTCAATTTTTAATTAGTCGTATCTCGAATATTTGTAATATTCGAGATACGACTTTTTTAATTTTTAATTTTCTATCACAAAAATGAATTCACAATCTACAACCCTTCATTAGTCCCAAAATTAATGAAAAAAATATCTATTCTTAAAGTTAGGTTAAGTTAAATCAAACATCACATTTGCACTTGCATTCGGAGCTCCCCTGGTGCTTTAGGGTTGGTTAGAATTTTTTAATTATTTTTTTAGTTATTTATAAAGACTAATTAATAGCCTACGTGCAAAAATTTTTTTTAATTCGCGTTTTTTAAAATCTCTGTATTTTAGCATAAGTAAATCAATTATATTACATTTGTACTTGCATTACGACCCCTCCTGTTATTTTAAGGGTAGTTAGAATTTTTTAATTATTTTTTTGGTTCTTTAGGAAGACCAATTAATGGTCTACGTACAATAATTTTTTTTAATTCGTTTTTTTCAAAATATATTTTTTTTAACATGGGTAAATTAAACGTCCTACATTTGTACTTACATTCGGACCTCCCCTGCTCTTCGAGGGGAAGTTGGAATTTTTTAAGTATTTTTTCGTTGTTTATAAAGACCAATTAATAGTCTACGTACAATAATTTTTTGTAAATTTGCAGTTTTTCAAAATCTTTGTTTTAACATGGGTAAATTAAATGCAGTACATTTGCGCTTGCATTTGGAGCTCCCGTGCCCGTCGGGGGGAAGTTAGATTTTTTTAACTATTTTTCCGGTTGTTTAGAAGGACCAATAAATAGTCCACGTACAATAATTTTTTAATTCGCGTTTTTCAAAATCTCTGTTTTTTAACATGGGTAAATTAAATGCAGTACATTTGCACTTGCATTCGGAGCTCCCGTGCCCGTCGGGGGGAAGTTAGATTTTTTTAAATATTTTTCCGGTTGTTTAGAAGGACCAATTAGTAGTCCACGTACAATAATTTTTTTTAATTCAGGTTTTTGAAAATCTCTGTTTTTTTAACATGGGTAAATTAAATACCGTACATTTGCACTTGCATTCGGAGCTCCCGTGCCCGTCGGGGGGAAGTTAGATTTTTTTAACTATTTTTCCGGTTGTTTAAAAGGACCAATTAATAGTCCACGTACAATAATTTTTTTAAGTCGCGTTTTTAAAAATCTCTGTTTTTTAACATGGGTAAATTAAATGCAGTACATTTGCACTTGCATTCGGAGCTCCCGTGCCCGTCGGGGGGAAGTTAGATTTTTTTAACTATTTTTCCGGTTGTTTAAAAGGACCAATTAATAGTCCACGTACAATAATTTTTTTAAGTCGCGTTTTTAAAAAATCTTTGTTTTTTTAACATGGGTAAATTAAATGCAGTACATTTGCACTTGCATTCGGAGCTCCCGTGCCCGTCGGGGGGAAGTTAGATTTTTTTAACTATTTTTTCGGTTGTTTAAAAGGACCAATTAATAGTCCACGTACAATAATTTTTTTAAGTCGCGTTTTTAAAAATCTCTGTTTTTTAACATGGGTAAATTAAATGCAGTACATTTGCACTTGCATTCGGAGCTCCGTGCCCGTCGGGGAAGTTAGATTTTTAACTATTTTTCGGTTGTTTAGAAGGACCAATTAATAGTCCACGTACAATAATTTTTTAATTCGCGTTTTTAAAAATCTCTGTTTTTTAACATGGGTAAATTAAATGCAGTACATTTGCACTTGCATTCGAGCTCCCGTGCCCGTCGGGGAAGTTAGATTTTTAACTATTTTTCCGGTTGTTTAGAAGGACCAATTAATAGTCCACGTACAATAATTTTTTAATTCGCGTTTTTAAAAATCTCTGTTTTTTAACATGGGTAAATTAAATGCAGTACATTTGCACTTGCATTCGAGCTCCCGTGCCCGTCGGGGAAGTTAGATTTTTAACTATTTTTTCCGGGTTTTTTAGAAGGACCAATTAATAGTCCACGTACAATAATTTTTTAATTCGCGTTTTTAAAAATCTTTGTTTTTAACATGGGTAAATTAAATGCAGTACATTTGCACTTGCATTCGAGCTCCCGTGCCCGTCGGGGAAGTTAGATTTTTAACTATTTTTCCGGTTGTTTAGAAGGACCAATTAATAGTCCACGTACAATAATTTTTTAAGTCGCGTTTTTAAAAATCTCTGTTTTTTAACATGGGTAAATTAAATGCAGTACATTTGCACTTGCATTCGAGCTCCCGTGCCCGTCGGGGAAGTTAGATTTTTAACTATTTTTCCGGTTGTTTAGAAGGACCAATTAATAGTCCACGTACAATAATTTTTTAATTCAGGTTTTGAAAATCTCTGTTTTTTAACATGGGTAAATTAAATGCAGTACATTTGCACTTGCATTCGAGCTCCCGTGCCCGTCGGGGAAGTTAGATTTTTTAACTATTTTTCCGGTTGTTTAGAAGGACCAATTAATAGTCCACGTACAATAATTTTTTAATTCACGTTTTTGAAAATCTCTGTTTTTTTAACATGGGTAAATTAAATGCAGTACATTTGCACTTGCATTCGGAGCTCCCGTGCCCGTCGGGGGGAAGTTAGATTTTTTTAACTATTTTTCCGGTTGTTTAGAAGGACCAATTAGTAGTCCACGTACAATAATTTTTTAATTCAGGTTTTGAAAATCTCTGTTTTTTAACATGGGTAAATTAAATGCAGTACATTTGCACTTGCATTCGGAGCTCCCATGCCCGTCGGGGGGAAGTTAGATTTTTTTAACTATTTTTCCGGTTGTTTAGAAGGACCAATTAGTAGTCCACGTACAATAATTTTTTTTAATTCACGTTTTTGAAAATCTCTGTTTTTTTAACATGGGTAAATTAAATGCAGTACATTTGCACTTGCATTCGGAGCTCCCGTGCCCGTCGGGGGGAAGTTAGATTTTTTTAAATATTTTTCCGGTTGTTTAGAAGGACCAATTAGTAGTCCACGTACAATAATTTTTTTTAATTCACGTTTTTGAAAATCTCTGTTTTTTAACATGGGTAAATTAAATACAGTACATTTGCACTTGCATTCGAGCTCCCGTGCCCGTCGGGGAAGTTAGATTTTTAAATATTTTTCATTGTTTAGAAGGACCAATTAATAGTCCCGACAATAATTTTTTAATTCAGCGATTTTAAAATTCTGTTTTTAACATAGGAGTGATATTTAAATGGACCCTACATTTTCACTTGCATTGAGCATCCCTCCCTCGGAATTAGTTTTTATAATAATATTTTTAAAAAAGTTTATAAAATTAATTTTAAATTTGGGCTGCGAAAAAAATAATTTTTTTTAAAAAAATTACATTTTCAAAATTTCATTTTTGAAATAGGAAAATCAGCATCCCCCGTTTAAGTGGAACCTCATTTTCCACTTGATCATGGCATTCTTATTCAAATATAGTTTTTACTAATAATCATCTTTTAAAAAAGTTTTTGAAAAATTTTTAATTTATCAAATTGGTGTAAAGCGAACTTAAAAAAAAGTGTTTAGTTTTTAAAAATAAATAAATAATTTAATTAAAATATTAAAAAATTTCTGAAATAGTGCAATTAAGGCAGCATCCCCCTACGTTTAATCCCGTCGAACGGACCAACAATCTTCGCAATAAAGGTGTGCATGTGTGTACGTACATAATTGAATCCCTGCGATCGTGTAAGAAAAAGAGAAGGTCTCTTCGAGCAAGGATAATCCATTCCTGGCTTGTTCAGTTGACCTATAAAACTGTTTTTGTTTCTTTATGATCCCGAAAGGATAGCATTAATCGAACACGTAGTGAACAAGCCTTTATGCGCAGTCACAAAGGACTGATTGCAGGAGACAAGGCAAATTGATATTGCGACCCGTTCATCTTATTGCGCCTTCTGCTTCTTTCTATAAGGGCCAGTGTCCTTCAAGATGACCACTTGAGGAAGCTTCGCGATCACGCACGGACTTGGGGTTGTTTGTTGCAGATCACTTGATCTACTTCTCGATAGAATTCGTTTATATAAGGGTTTTCGACCGGTAAAAATGCAGCGACTCGAAAGAAATATTCGCAAATCGAATACAAAAAAGCGATTGTCTGAAAATGTTGCTCCTCGTATAACTTTTGATCGTCGGCCACTCCGGTTTTTATAAATAGTCCTCTATCGACCCCACTTTTCGGTACCTTTTCTCTTATTTTATTTTTCGAATAATCGTAAAGGTTCGACGGAATGATTGCTTTTGAAGATTTGTTGATGGGCAATCCGTAAAATATTGATCAAAATATTTAATTCTAGGGCTTAGGTGTATTTTTGATTTTTTTTTACGCGGAGAAACAAAATAACGAGCCATCCCACATTGATCACCTGAATAATTTTTTTTTTTAAATTATTTAAGGCATTATTAATCTATTATTAAACGTATTGACAAAGAGAATGAATACTTTTACACAATTAATTTTTTTTAAATATATAATTTTGATTCTTTTGTAAATAACTCTTTTATTTTTTAAAATAATCCTTAACAATTACACATTGTTGAGATGAGAAAACAATAAGCTTGTAATTTCTGTTAAAATCAACTAAGGTCCTTATATAAAATGACTGAGTTGGTGCTGAAATGGGGACAAATAATGACCCCCAATATTTTTTTTTAGACCTTACCATCACACTGTACCGAAAAACTGCTTGAATATTCTTTTTACAGAACTAATTTATCTTCTTTAATGAGAAAAATGTAATTTTTGCTAAATTAATAATTTTGGATCTAATGCAAACAACTTGGTTATTTTTAAAATATTTTTTGATAATTATATATCGCTGAAATTATAATAAGATAGGTTTTTCATTTCAGTAAACATAAAATAGGGCGGTTATTTAAAATAACAAAGTTGGTGCCAGAATGGTGACAAATAATAATGGCCCACTATTATTTTTGGCACTGCCATCGTCAAGTACGCGAAAAACTACCCCAAGAAAGTTTTTACAGAATTTATTTATCTTAATTTATAAGAAAGTTAAAAAAATTTAATTTTATTATATTTAATTGCTTGCGTTCTTTTGCAAATAACTCAGTTCTTTGTTAAATTATTTCCAGACAATTATATATCGTCTAAATCAGAAAAAAATAAGATATTTATTTATGCGAAGATAAAATAGGATGGTGGAAACTCTTTTACATTTAAAAATGGTTTTTATTAAATATCTTTGTTGTTTCCAAATATTTTCCTAGACTGTTTGGTATCGTTAGAATCGTAAGGAAATAAGGTTTATGATGAGCTTAAAATTAAATACACGACCTACTTGATTTAATGAAATTGACGCTGCTACCAGCGCAATTAAAGACTGAACAAAAAATCAAAATCAACTATTGTAAAGAGTGGAAAAAAGTACTTTAAGAAAATGTTTTTAGATTTAATTTATTTTATTAAATAACAAAGTTACAGCTATTTATAAGTCAAAATATTTAAAAAGAAATTTTTTCAAAATTGTTTTTTCTTGTAAAATATCTTCGGTAATTTTTAAAAATTTTATAGACAGTTTGCTATTGTTAGAATCGTAAAAAATTTAAGCATTTTATCAAATGCAAAATTAATTACAGTACCTACTTGATAATCACACTTTATATACAAAATTAATGCTAAAGCAAAATTTTTAATAACGCCATTTATCGTCACATTTTTATTTAATTACCAACTATATACCTAAAGTAATCGTATTAATTTTTTATTTCTGTGTGTAAATTGGACTTTTATTTTATAAAACACGTCTGCAGGTGAATTCCCAAAATGTCTATCAAGTGGTTAATTGTCCCATATAGCAACTACTTCTCCTGTAATTGTATTCTACAACTTTAGACATTACTGCCTTCTCGACTATGCAAACTTAGGCGAACGAAATTAATTGGTAGAATGTTTGATTAAAATTGGTTTACTTAATACCACGAGTCGCACATTTATTGCCTCGTGCACTCTTCACAAATCGCGAATTTTCATACATTTATCTCTTTTGTTCGCGGCAATTTACCTGACGTGAAAAATCGTCCTCGAAGCACAATTAACAAGAGAAAAAAAAATCGCGACGAGGACTTCCGTTTTTTTCACTCTTAGGAACAATGGAAAAATTAAATCCGGGTCCCATCAATAAAGTCGAAATTAAAATATTAAAATTTAATTACACACGAAGAGACATCCGTCTTTATTTCCGGCGATTTCGGGCGGCTTAACTTTATTTTTCAGTTTTCCTCGACGTTTCGCAAAACGATACAAAGTCGGAGGAGGCATTAAGCGGGTCCCATTTAAATTAATTTAAAATGCTAATACCTAGATTCGCTATGAATAAAAATTATTCCTGCTCTGTTTCTTTTTTCCGTTTTGTTTGAGACGGCCCGAATAGCTAACCTTTTCCTAAGACGCTTACATTTAAATATTTTAAAATTAATGTGCCCAGGTTTCGCGCCGGAGGTGGGCGCGAAAGACGGATATAAGTATCGATTGTGCCCCCCTTTTTCTTCGTGCTCGTTTTTTTAGTGGCGTCGGGAGCCGCGATTTATTATATTATTTTTTTGGATTTTTTCGCGGGGCCGAAACGAAGGGCCCGCGAGCAACGCCTTTAATGGGGGGGGCGAATCGCAGATTTCAGTTACATCTGTTTACAGAAACTAAACAGGATTTCAATTAAAAGTAATTATTTTTAAATTGCCGCGGACGTTTAGTCCGTGAGCTCGATATAAAAACGGGAATGATTTGCATAAGCCCCTAGAAACCGGCGGAAAATTCTAATTTAGATTACGACTTTATGCTGGAACAATACAAGAGCACAAAAAAAAGCGAATAAAACTTGAGCAATTAGTCGGGAGGAGTATCGGGGCGCCTCGAAGATACGAATCTTATGAAATTAGACCCCCGCGCGTTTTATTTCCGATTTTGAGCGGACAAAAGCGGGACACAAAAATGGAAATAAAATAACGAAATCGTTAGCCGCATGAATCCAGAGTTACATAAGGATTTCACTCTGTTGTAATTCAATCTGTTTTTACTTTATAACAATATTGTTCTACGTAATGGACTTTTTACGAAGCGAAAGCAATTTAGACATCGTTTTTGTTTTCCTCTGAGATACACGTTTATAGCAGTTGATTATATCTTCTTTACAATTTCGTACATTATTTTTCCTCTAACGGGTGTTGTGTACTTTCTATTGCCTTTAAAATACACTTCCTCCTTTTCCTTTCTTATTTTTTCCTTTTTTTTATCCGACTTCTTGGGTATCCCATTATACTTCTGTTGCTTTTTATAGTGGCTGCATTATCTTTTATCTCGGCCCCAAATAATTTATTTTTAAATTTAGCATTAAATTTTGTCCGCCGCCAAAAAAAGTTAAAAGGCTTCTTAAGAAGCAACTCGTTTTTTAGAAGGAAAATGTTTATGGACAAATTCAATTCGTATCGATTCGAGAGACGCGATTATTTGCAAAAATATTGTTAGAAATTATTAAAATTAAGTTATCAAATTTTTTAGACGAGGCGAATTAAAAAATGTTGCCTAAATGGTGGGCGAAAAGTTTTCACTATTTATCGCTGAAAAGCTTAACTAAAACTTTTAAAATTTTGGTAAAAGTTACATTTTGAAAGCTTCGCGCGCGTTTTTCTCCCATACTTAACATTGGGCCCTGTTGATTTTTTTAGCTGCTCTTACGTTCCGATAAACGAGCTTTCAGGATTTGAAAAGTTTTTAAAGATCCGTTCACAAATAACCGAGCTACGATTTTTCAAAGTGGAAACTTAGAAAAAATTAATTACAAATAGGATTTTTCGAACGCGTTTTTCTCGAAAATTTCAAATAGCACGGCTATGGTTTTTTGGGCTTTTCTGAAGCCAAAAAGTCCGGGAAATCCGACTCTGTATAGTTTTTAAAGATCTCTCCACAGATAACAGCGCTACAATTTTTTTTACGTATATTTTTGAGTTAAGGGGAGATGCGAAATGATTGCTAAAATTTTGTGTTTTTTTGTATTATTCTATAAAACGATTAAATATTGTATTAATTATTAATTATATTAATGAGTCAGATCACATCAAGTGGACCCCCATTTAAGTCTTAAGCTTAAATGTATAACGCATAAAATCAGTGAAAAAACTTTTTATTTTTCGACCAAGAAGTCATTGAAATTTTTATTTGTTTATTTAAAATGAATAAACAATAGGATAATAAATAAATAATTTTGAGTTTTTACCATTTTAACAAAATATAGACATTCAACAATAAATCCTGAAAATTTCATCAATTTATCTTTCACGGTTGATATGTAATCGATTTTTTAATTAAAAGTACTCGAAATTTTCATTGTTCAAAAAATTGTTGTTAAAATGAAAATTTCGAAAAACTCTTTTGGGGATTAATTTTTATTAGTGACTACTTAATAAAAAAACGCATTAATTTAATTTTCACGATCAAGTGGTAAATGGGGGGTCCACTTGATGTGATCTTACTCTAATATTAAAATGATTAAATATTTTTGAGGGTGGCGCGGTTACATACATTTTGAGAACCGCTGTGCCACAAGGTACGATGCAAAGCAATGAAAAATCTACGCAATTGAAAAATTCGAGTTATTTTTGCAGAATTAATTTTTGAAGATTCAGAACAGGTTAATTTGCGGAGACATCTTTAAAAACTTAACAGAACCAATTTGCGGAACTCTTTGGCTTAAAGACGGTCTCAAAAAAATTAAGAGCGCGTTTCAAAGCATTGAAGATCACCTGCAAAGCATTCAATTTAAATTACTTTTGCGAAAAAATCGGGGGCGCATTCGATTCCCTTCCGAAAGTTCTCCTTTTCCAGTTCAAGAAACACCAAGATACACCCTCATTAGTAAATTTACTCTGGTGCAAAATGTCAATTAATCCTTGCGGTTCGCAGCTCTTGGAAAGTTATATACACGCAATTCTCGGCAAAAGGATCTCTTTATTTTCCAGCTAATTCCAGTCTTTTTTCTTTCTTTTTAGCGTCTTCTTTAAACCTAATTCATTGGACATGAATAATTTTTTTTTCTTCGGCGCCCAATCCGAAAGTGGAAATCGCAAATCGTAATCCTAATTAATTTGTTTGTCCCTTATTCGATGTAACATAATCTCGTAGATAATTATGACACTAACGATTTTGTACAATTAATTATTAATAATGAGCGTATCCTTTTCAATGTTTAAAACAGGATATGGCTGCAAATGACGCCGGTTTCGTTTAAATGCGTGCACTTCCTTTATTTAAAGCGAAACCTTGCGTCAGTACAAAGGAAGCAATTTCGATTGCGAGATCTTTAATTAATTTCAATTAATTCAATTGCGGCCAAAAGCAAACAATTAGCTCGACGCGTTCGGATCGCCTAGAAAAATCGAAAAGGGCACCGGGTTAAAAATTAATCTCGATCGTAAGCGAATCGGCCCTGAATAATAGATCTTGGGGTTTTTAAAGCAAAACAAGAACACTGACCTAAGCTAAGCGTAACTTAATTTTAGCGGCGTTCAATATCAATTTGGGAAGAGGCGAACCTGCTTCGCCTCGGCGGGACATCTTGACATTTGCGAATTGAATTTTAAATCTCCAGCGATTTTAAGTAACTGCAGTACACAGTATTACGTTTCGCATATATTCTCCAGCAAAATGACAAGGCCCCTTGGCGATTCCGATCTGTACGTCTCCCGAGAGGCCGAGAAGAAAAATCAGAAGTGTGCATACAGTGGGGCCTCGCTTAACGCTGCCTCGATTAGCCCTGACGCGACGAAACCCGTGCAGAAATTTACTATGGACGCCCTAACAGTGGTAGGGGCCCTTAAATGCTACGTTGTGGATTCCACGTTAAAACATTTCTCAGTGAAACCTTAAAAGGCACAAAATTGGCGATTTGGGAATTTGGTTATTAATATAATTCTGTAATATTTAATTGCGAATTGTCAGAGAGTAAATTAATTATTGTAAAGTGTGCTTAAAGCCGAGTGTGCGCGTTCGAGCTCAAAGTGGCACATTTCCGATCTCGGGAAAATGAAGCGCGCCGCTCCGCGTCGCGCTTCATTTGCTTCCCTCGCTCGAAAATGTGCCACTTTTCGCTCGAACGCGCACATCTTCGTATTTATTCAATTTGTATAAATTACTTTTTGGATTTAAGAAGGAAATAGCAATGTATTCAAATAAAACGACATATGCGCAGTAACATATAGTTTGATAACCACTGGTCTAGCTATACACAAGCGCAACATAGCGCGTTGTTATATTTAATTTAGTCGCGCCAAAGAAGTATTACTTCTAACGTGCGTACATAAGTACATGCACCGGTTTTTTTTACATAGAATGAAATTCATTTTTAAACATTTAGCAAAATTATTAAAGTAAACTCGAAGAATAAATTATTTTAAGTTTTTAGACAACTCAAATTAAATAAATTAATAAATTGGAAAATTTTTAAAATATATTTAAGAACTTTAGAAATTTTTAATTATCAATTTTTTTTGTATAACACAAATTGAATAAAACAAAACTTTATTCGGTAGAAAACTCAAATAGAGTAAATACAGAATTTGTGGTTTTTCAAAAAACTTTGAAGATCATTAATTTACCCAAATAAAATTAATATTGGAGAAAACTCAATAAATAAATTATCTTAAATGTTCAGAAATATTAAATTTATAAAATTAAATACAGTCAAACCTCGATAGGTCGAAGTTGAAGAGAAACTAAAAATAATTCGCGTTATCAAAAATTCGAGCTATCGATATAAAAATATTTTTTAGTTTATGTTGTTAAAATTTACCTATTGTTTCTTTTTCTTAATAATTTCTTAGTGATTTCTTGCTAAAACCTAAATCTTGTGTCTTGTACAAGTTGTAATTAGGCTTCAATTATGGAATAATTCAATTTTTAAATATAAAAAAATATTTATATGTTATATATTATATGCATCAAAATTTTAGAATGACTTAGGTGGGGAATGTTAAAAAAAGATTGGGAAACACTGTTCTACATATTTCAAAATATTTTAAAACTATTAATTATTTATTTTATGTTATTTGTGTATGCTCATAACAGTTAAGTTGAGCCAAATTAATAGTTTTTTTCGGACTCATCAAATTCGGTTTTTTTTGTATGTCAAGGGGTTAATAGGTTTTAGTTACGGTAAATATTAAAGGACCTTTAAATGTATTTTTGTGGATTCCATAGGAAGAAAAGTCCATAATAAAATTATTGAATATCTTAGTTAGAAAATATAAAATTATTTCTATTTACTGCAAGTTGTGAAGTCATCAATTAAATTATTATTTGTTTTACAGTTTACACTTATACACAATACTTATTTTGTCAGCTAAAAGTAATAATTATTGATAAGTATCTTTATGGACATTACTAAGAAGTTATTCATAATTACCTAACAGCCTATTTAGAGGGCGGGGGGGAGGGCTTTTATTTGTTAGTATTTGTTACAGGAAAGGGCTAGTTAAACATAAGGTCACAAAACCCAAATAAATTTTTCTTTCAAAAAATTTCTTTTTTTAGTTTGAAAAAAGTTTTGAAGTTATATACATATATCCTAACAGGTTTCTAAAAGCAAAAAGGGATTAATTATTTTTAATTTTAACAAATACAGAACTAACAATAAAAAATATATTTTATTGTATTTTACCTCAGCCGGATATTGCTTTATGTTTAACTCAGTCTTTGTAACATTCTAAGAAAATTTATTTTCATATTATACACCAGGTACAAAAAATTAAATGTAAGGGAAAACTTTAAAGACCTTATTACGTTGCCCTTAAAGGCTCCCATTACATTTTCCTTAAAGGCCCACTTTTACGAAGCGTGCCCATCCTTTTAGGGTCCCTTAAACTGTAACGTAAAATCTTTAAAGTGCCCTATTAGAACCCTGACACAATTTCTGCACGGGAGGTTAAATTAGACAAATGTAATAAATACCAGGATGTGCACATTCGAGCGAAAAGTGGCACATTTTTGAGCGAGGGAAGCAAATGAAGCGCGACGCGGAGCGGCGCGCTTCATTTTCCCGAGATCGGAAATGTGCCACTTTAGCTCGAATGTGCACACTCGGTTATAAGCACAATTCACAATAATTAATTAATTTTCTTAGACTGCAAACTTCAACTGGCCAATTTTCGTTGGTGGGGGGCGCGCAACTTTGCTAAAATTTGACACTCAACATCTTAAAAGAAGTATTACTTCAAAATAATAATAATAAGGGCTTTATGTTTAACTAAGCTTTTGTAATATTCTAAGAAAATTTATTTTCTTATTATACACCAGGTAAAAAAAATTAAATGTAAGGGAAAACTTTAAAGGACCTTATTACATTGCCCTTAAAGGCCCCCATTACATTTCCTTAAAGGTCCACTTTTACGAAGCGCGACCATCCTATTAGGGTCCGTTAAAGTGTAAGGGAAATCCTGACACAATTTCTGCACGGGAACGCGCTCCCGCTCGAAGCTCGACTCGTTGCGGCATTTGTCGTTTAACGTCGTGTCGTTTAGGACTGGGACATACAGCCTCCGCGTTAAGCGAGGTCTTACTGTACACCTATGTCGAAAGTAACGCATGCGTTGTTAATTAACTAAACGCCGATCGGTTGTTATTTTATTTATGTGCGTTTGCTGGGGCAAAAAGTGCGAGGCAAATATGCGTAATTACTGCGCGCCGCAGGTGCTTGCAATAATAAGCTGTCCGAGGTTCTTCTTTTTGCGTTTTTCAGACGTGCAAGAATTAGATGGTACGACGATTGGTTTATTTATAATTTATTGCTCCTTTATGCTAAGATTTTACTCTCTAAAGAAGTATAACTTCACTAACCTAAAATATCTTTGTATTATCGAGCTTATCGTATTAAAAATTCGATATTAAATTTTCAAATAACCGTTCATCATACGTTATACTAGTTTGTAATGATAAGGTGACCGAAACAAAAGTTCTTAATATATTCTCGCTGTAAATAAGAGTGTTAAATTAAAACTAATATATACATATAATAAAATCGCCCAAAGAATTTTTGTCTGTGCGCGCAGGATAATCTCGACAATGACTTTTCAGTGATGTATTGAGATAAGCTTGGGCCAACATTTAGTGTTTGTTTCATTTAAATAAAAAATATGTCAATATGTAAATGCGTGAGCGGCGTATGCCCTGTATAGGCGACTTGACGGTTTAATTTTCGTTGCGTGCTAAAATTTCACCCTCAACAACCCAAAAGAAGTATAACTTCAAACGTGAACAAATATTTTATTTAACAAAAGCAAAACTTCTAAAAGAAATTAATAGTGACGAAAAATAGTAAAAAAAATTTCGCGCACGGGCCATCCCCTACGCTAGATTTTTTAATTAATCTACTAAACAACCACTCGTTTAGAGCACGCTCGTCTGTGTGATGGTAAAGTTGAGGGACAGAGCTTTTACCCTTAGGTATGTTATTGACGGTTTCGGTTTTGATGAAGCCTTAAGGCCTATCGATGTTGAGACTATCAGAAACAGACTTGCAAACTCTTCCGTATAAAATTCGGCGCAAAAACACATAAACACAGGAAAAAAATCGGTGAAATTTCAAACGAATTTGTTCACGTTTTGTTTGTTATTTTTCTGCCACTTTCCAAAGGACGCATGTGCGAAATAATTGTTATTTCTTATTTGTTTACTGCGTTGTATCATTAGTTTACGTTCGGATTAACACTTTGCCGGTAATTACTATTATTACATCTCGGCGTAATTTATTTACCTCCACATAAGGCGGTTCTTGTTACTATTTCAATGCTCCAACTGTTTTTTTCTTTTACAACCAGAAAAGATAGCCTCTCATTAATTGTTTAACGTTAGTTGAAATTGTATAGTGCTTCGTAATTAAGGGCATCGTGAAATAAACATGAATTTTTGAAAAAGGAAATATTTTTTTGCTAAAATTGCAATCTTTAGTCATGTACAAATTAAAAAAGTTAAACTTTTGCAAGAATTTTAAAAATATTGATTTTCAAATTAATAAAAAATAAAAATCGAAGAAAAAAACTAATTTTTCCATTTTTGTTACAGGAACCGCAGCCGAGACGATTGGGGGGAGTCGAAAGTCGACCGAAATGTGAGTTTTTATTTTTCGATTTATCATTTTTTTTTCTATTAAGATCGTACGTTTTTTTCGTCGCAACCGGTTCGAACACGTTAGATTTTTTCTAAAGCGGTCAAATCCAATTAAAAACCGAAACGGTTTTATTTGTTGCATTTCGGGGAGGAATAACACAATTCGAATTTATTTTCCGGTTTCCAAATTGCGGGCGGCTAATGAGTTGGCAGTTTGCGGTTTACTTATTATTCGAAATAGTTTCGAACTATTTGGCCGCTTCATATTTTTGCGATACACCCAAAACGACTTGCGAGGGCTATAAATCTTCGGCTTTCGAGGTTTTTGTATTATTTATTCTTATGGCGGGTCGACGCTCCCGGTTCAAGCTTTAAACGTCGTAAAGGCATTTCCTGAAAAGGAAAAAAAACGTAATAAGTACGTACAATGGGCGAGAAAGCTATTCGGACGTACTTTTCGTTTTCGAGTTGGTACATCTTTATTAAAACATTTTTTTAATTTTATTAATGCGCAGTACTATCTTTTGCTTAAGCACGTATAGCAAATAATAACCCAATACGCGTTGTTAAAATTTTTGTTTGTTTGTCTGTCTGTTTGTTTGTGCGTTTGTCCAGGCTAATCTTCGAAAAAGCTGAATCAATTTTGACGGGACTTTTATGTACAGGCAGAGGACTTTTTAAATAATAATATTACTATTTTTTGATGCTCAAAATAATTACTATTATTATTAAATATTATGTTTTGGATTTTAAACTAATTGTATTTTATTAAATTTGAAATTAAGTGGGAGGATAAATAGGTATTTTAACCTAATAATAACATATAATAAGATTTAGACCAAAAACTGGAAGTTTTTGCAAGAACCGTTCGAATAACTTTCTCTCGCAGTGTACAATAGCAACAGTGAGCCTTCTTATAAAAAACCAAACGGCAGGTGCAAAGATTCAAGGTGGACATGTCTCCGACTTTCTTCTTAAAATAAGGTAACATAGTACTCGCGACGTCGCATTAATTTTTTTCCAATTCTTAAGCGACGAAGAGAAATATAAGTTCGATTAATTTTTAAAAACGAATCAAACTTTTATTAATAAACGTGTTGCACTTTTATTGCGACTGAAATACAAATAAAACTTTAATTAGTTTCCCGGAATCGTGTAACTCTTATTGAAAAGAACACGAAGGTGTGTGTGTGTGTGTGTTTGTGTGTCTTGTACAAAGTTTCCATTTAAACCGAATTGCCGTTTAAAATGTATGTTAAAATTGTAGGGAAACTTGCGAAATTATACGGCAGCGTAAATATTAAAAACGCAATTTAGGATGTGCAAAAAATTTAAAAACAACCAACAACAGTTGGCAACGAGCGTCAACTAAAATTACAATTCGCATAATTCCGGGTTGGAATTTTATTTTTAACGGCGTTTAACTAATTTCGCTAATTGTTACGATTATTATTGTACGTGACAATGATTCTGACAATAAAATTATAGAAAGTTTACGTGACTGTAGTAAACTTTTCATAAGAACCGGAGAAAATGAATGCTAACTAATTACATTTCCTTAATTTTAGATTTAATCCAATTTTCGAACTTTCTTTTGCAGAGCCGTAGCGAAGTCCTAATATACTACGGCTCTTTGGCAAAAATTGCGTATATAATATCCTCATATTTAATCCGTTTTAGTTGGGCGAAAACCGCATTTCATTATCTCTGGTGGTTTTCAACAAAGTTTTTATGTCGAAATTCAAATCAAAGATGACGACTGTTTTAATGGGAATCGGGCCCAATCAATTTATTGATTAAAAATCGATCGTTTGTTTTCAATGCGGTATTTTAGCAAATACGTGTTTCGGCGATTTTTAGAAAAGTGTCTTTTTTATTTTTTATCAGCCTGCAAATTCACAATTAAAGCTTCATCGGTAAAAAATCGTCATTTTGTATTCCTTTGAGGAAATCGCTTTACATTTGAAAATTATATGCATAAGTTAGAGTTAATTTTTTGGTCAAAACGGCATTTAGATATTTTTGTTGGTTTTAAAGAAATTAATTTTTTTACTAAAAATCATCAGTTTGCAAGTAAGAAAGTAGTCACAACAAGAAAACGAAGGGCTGTATTCGAATTTTGTGTTTACCAATTAAAAAAGGACTAAGTTTCAGCACATAATTGTCGGGGTGATTTTTTTTTAAATAGTTTACTAATTTTCTATACGAGCGGCAAATTTAAACTCTTTTAAAAATCGCAATCTTGAATTCCTTGGCGGATTTTGCTACTAAATTAAAAATTAAATGCAAAAATTAAAATTTACATTTTGATTTAAGCGACAATTAAATATCTCTGTTGGTTTTGAGAATTTTTTTTAAATAGAATCATTATTTTTTTTAACGTGGTGGCACCGTAAACAGATTCAAGTCAAAAATTGTTTATAACAAAATAACGAAGAATTTTATTTGAATGCGGTTTTTGCCAATAAAAAAAGGACTAAATTTAAGCTAGTAGGTGTCTTGGCAATTTTTATTAAAGTCATTCGCTAAGGTTTTATACGCGCGCCAAATTTCAAATTTCAACTCTTTCTTGAAAAATTACCATTCGGTATTCCTCGTAGGAAATTACTTCACATTTGAAAATTAAATTCATAAATTAAAGCTTATTGTTTGGACTAAATGGCATTTAAATATCTCTCTTGGTTTTTGAGAAATAATTTTATTTTTAATAGAATTGATGATTATTTTTAAATTTATGGCATTACCAACAGATGCAAGTCAAAAATTCTTTATAACATTAAAACGAAAGGTCTTATTTGAATAAGATTTTTGCCAATCAAAAAAGATTCAAATTTAAGCAAATAGGTGTCGCATCAATTTTTATTAAATAAGTTTTTGATTATTTTACGGGCGCTCAAATCTAAAAGCCGGTACGTTTTCCTCAACATTGCTCTATAATAGAAGAGGTGCACCAAAAATCTTGGAAAATTAATGGAGCAAAGAGAAAATATACGTCCAATAAAATTTTTCCAAGTTGTACATTAACACCGCAGGTGTGTAAAACCGGGGTGCCCCGCTAAGCTTCGCGTGGTGCGAACACAAACACAGTTCATTGATATTTAAAAGAAAGATTAATTAAGATTAACTCCTACTTTGCGAGATCCTTTATCAAAGATATTGTTTATCTCGAAAAAATCACTCGCCTTATTATTTTTTAAACGATTCAATTAGGAACGAAATTCATCAACCGTTACATAATTGATTCGAATAGGAGAAGAAGAAGAAAAAATAAATTCCTACGAGATAATCTTAACAAATCGCTTTTCTAAACTCATTTGGGAACAACAATAAAAAAATTTAGTGCGCCATAAATATTTTTACATAAATTTCTCTTTTTTGGATTTCTCAAAGCGGCTCGCTTTTTATTTGGCATAAATTTCAAACACAAAATATGATTCTGGGGATTTATTCTTTCTTTTTTTTTTATATAAATTAATAATAAATCTGCGGCAATAAATAACGGAAAAGCATTATTAGATGCACACACATACGAAAAAAAAAAGCTAAACATCCAAGCCCATTGCTTCATATATTTTAATAAAAGACGCAGGTGCGTTTGGACCAATAAATTAAAGAGCAACGCACTTTTATCATTCCATAAACTCAGGAGTTGGTTTAAATTGTTATTTTTAATTTACTCCTCTGAAAGGACCTTTTTAAGAATTAAGAAAAATATTGGCATGCGGGTTGTCTGATATCGATGAGAATTTAGGACCTTTCGTAATTCCATTCTTATTTTTTGCCAATGACTAATTATATTAAAAAAAATAAAAATGGACCAGCGAACGATAGGACTACAGGGTGTTTTGCTCAAAACTGATAATATATATTTTAAAAAAAAATTGCAAAGTAGCTGAAATTACACCTAAGGTAACTGTGGGTAATAGGGCCTCGCTAAGGGAAATTGGAAATTAAATGAAAGAACATCGAATTTAATCAATAGGTTTTAATAGTAATTATTTTTATGATTCAGTTACTATAAAATATAGAGGAAAAATGGCAACGTTCACCATTAACAAAACCAAAAATTAACATTTTTAAAAACCTTGCCAGTAAGCCTTATTATACTACTGAAGGGTAATAAAGCCTGCAGCTTTAAAAAATTTGAGTAATTAAACTCAATATAATATATTTGATAACTAAGTTTAATAAATACATGAATACAGCAATTGGAATAAAATTTTTAAAAAAAATTACATATTGCCTCTCCTAACAGTCAGTAGCGTACTCAAAGTCATTAGTATAATCCACTGACATAATTTTTATTACCTAATAATGACTTATCGTAAGCAGGAAGATTATTTATCAACGTTTGCATAATAGTAGTTTGATTTTAACACAACATAATCTTTAATTTTGTTCTTGTGATGATTAAACATCAAGGGCCGGTGTGATGTACCTCGGTCATTGTCGATCAGTTGTATCTTGACTCTAGGATCAACGTGTAATAAATAAAAATGTAGGAGTATATTTGCTATATATTTTTTTTTATTTTATTTTGCTTCAGATAATATGTCTTTCAAGTCAAATCAAAAGTTAAATTTTTTTTAAGTTTTTGAATAGTTAAATTTCAGTATACGAGAAACGTTTTGTTAATTTTTGAAACAATTTTAGTGTTATATCAAAGAAGAACACTAATAGTTCGTATAATCTAAAAATAAATAATAAATATATACTTTTTATGAGACGGGTCTAGGTACATCACCCTTGTTATACCTAAGCCATAGTTCCACAAATTTTTAAATCTTAAAGCAATGTGAATAAGCAGTTGCTAATGCTTTTAAATTTTTATATGAAGTGCTCCTTATTAGTGCCCCAATACGGTGCAAATTATTTTATTAACAAATTGTTACAAATACATTTTGAAAAAAAATTTAAATTAAAAAAGAGTCAAGGTACAATAAGTTTCTTTACATATTTATATCCATAAGACCTTAAAAGTAATGTAAAATGCATTAGAAAACAATTAAACTTTGATACAAAAAGTAGGAGTATAATAAGGCGTATGGTTAAATTTAGTAGGCTTTAATAACCGCCGACCACGTATGTAAGAAAATCAAAATAAAAAATATTTGGTCCATGATACGTCATTCAAATATTTAAAATCATCGAAGCTACAATGAATAAAGAAAATAAATGTGATTTTACATAGCTAAGTGTAATATTTCAAAAAATACTAACAATTGACTCGGCCCGATTTTTATTATTCGTGTTGCCTGGCCGCGTTTTACGATATATGATGCTACATTTGGGGCAGGAAGCGGAATATGCCGCCTCCACAAACTTGTAGAGACATCTTCGTTCAATAGGTGTTTGTGTGTGTGGCTTTTAAGCCAAATCGGTTATTTTAAATACGATTTTTGTTAATTAGGCCTTATTAGCCGACAGGCCTTATTACCCACAGTTACCTTAGTTGATTTTTAGTTGCCCAATTTGACTCATACAATTTTAATTAATTAAAAATGCGAATTAGTAAACATTCGAAAGTACACCTGAAAATATTTTTATCAAGCTCGCTAATTAGGCATTCGGAAGAGCACCACGACAACTTATCAAAAGAAATAAAATATATAACCTTTTTCAAACAAAAAATCGATCTAATTTATTCGACTTTTAATTTTTTGAATTGAACAATAAAATAATAATATAGGCAAATCCAATAAATACGAGGATGTGCGCATTCGAGCGAAAAGTGGCACATTTCCGAGCGAGGGAGGCAAATGAAGCGCGACGCGGAGCGGCGCGCTTCATTTTCCCGAGATCGGAATGTGCCACTTTGAGCTCGAATGTGCACACTCGGTTTTAAGCACGATTACGAAGCGTCCCGTTTTAACAGGAAAAAACTTGGTTAAATTGTTAGGTAGGTATATATTTACAAAAAACGCAACAAATATTAATTACTAAATAAAACAGTTGCACATTAGCCTAAAATCAACAAAGCAAAAAAACACTGTTTAGTGCGAAATACAAAATAAATTATTTAGCAAGAAATACCGAGGTTTTATTGTCACAACCAGTCCGGATAATCGCTAATCCGTATAATTGAGGTCCGGATAATTGAGGGTTTACTGTATTTGGCGGTGCAGAAAAGAAGCGGCACTTTTTCGGCTCGCGGTCCTAAAAGCGCCGAAGGGTCCACGCGTACCTGGTCACCCACAATAAAATTCGAAAAATTAAAAGCGAACTTGTCCGAATCAATTTTTTTCAACTAGTTAATTGGTATTCGATTTTTTGCGGCTCGTAAACGCGCTGTGTTGTGTGTGCTAAAGCGAGTAAATTGCCAATATACTTAGTGCACGGTAGTAAACATCGAAATCACGATAGTTTTAATGCGCCAAATGAATACATCAATGTAAACACGAGGTTACCACCCAGAGTGTGCCAGGCTTAAATAAAATGAAAAATTCAAAAGGCTTCCGATGTTTAGGAACAAAGTAGTTTGACGCGATTTACATACGAGGGCACGGGATTCAATATTCAATCACGGTGCATGAATATTCAAAGAACAATCCGCTACGTAATCTAAATTATAATATCCCCACATCAAAACCGATCCGCTGCTAAACGAAATGTTTAACGAGCAAAGAAACTTCCCATAAGGCCCGCGTCGAACGCAAAATCACTTCGGATTTTTTCCTCTTCGATTTTCCGCCCAAGAGCGGCAAAAGTCAAAAACAAACCAAACTGAAGCGCGAATTCGTTTTTGAGACGACGCTCGCGCTCTTAATTGGAAGTTGCCAATAAAAAATTTATGCAATTTCCGTTTGAAGAAAACTCATTTTGGAAATGCACTCAAATCGTAGACTTTTGTGCACTTTGACGAGAACGATATAATCTCGTTATTTGTGTTTATTCCAAAATTGACGGCGTTCCTAAACGAAATGTCGCCCTTGCATATGGCGTCCGATTTGTGCAAAGAGAAAAGGTCGGTTCGGAAAATGATTTTTGGGCAACGATTTCATTACGCAAATTATAGAAATCGGGCGGCCCGCCGACCGAATTATAAACGGAAATAATAAGCCCAGGTCCGACGTGCAACTTTCAAATTTAATCACCAAATTATAAAGCTGCGATTTAAAGCCACTAAATATCCGGCTAATTTATTCTGCAAAAAAATAATAACTTGGATCAAAGCGGCGGAGTACATTAAAACACGGACACAACGCGCAAACTCACGCAGATCAAATTTTTTTTTTGTTGGTGAAAGATTCATCTCCGTTTTGCTAACTCTCTGATTGTCAAAGACGTCACAATGAATATGATTTTTTTAAAGGCGATTCCGGCTTAAATTGTTAATTAAATTCTTAAATTAATTCGCACTTAACGAAATTACCAAACCTAATTTAAATTGTGGACGAAGTTAGAAAAAGAAAAGATGAGCTTTGACGAGTCTTACATAATTAATATTTATAATATTGGGTCTTATTAAATTGTGAAGTGAAACTTCTTATGCGAGAGTAAATCTCAAATTTTGTACAGTCAGCCTAAGAAGTAATCAACACTCTAGAAACAGCATCTACAGTGATCGTGCTTTTCCAAGAGACAAAATCTTGGTTAAAAAACAATTAAGATTGATATTTGTAATTTTAGTACCTAGAAGTAAATTTGGAATCTTAAATAGACACGTAAAGGTATTTGTGACAGCTGTCGTTTTTGTTAGAAAAGATTTAGTAAATTGATAATAAAGCTTTTTTTTAAACAATCAATAAAAAAAATATTTGTTGTACTTATAAAAGCCGTCATAAACACTGTTTTTAACTAAAACCTGCCTCTTGGAATAGCTCGATTACGGTAAGTACTGTTTTTAGGGTGTTGATTACTTCTTAGGCTGACTGTACCATGTAAAGCAAAATATAAAGCAAAAGCCAGAATGAAAAGAGAAATGTTTTAGCAATGTTTTGTACAGTAATACGACGATTAAGTGTGTGCAATTATAATTAAAATTAGGCCTTTTATTGATCGAAATAAATTGTACGGTTCTACGTCATTGTTATATAAAAGCTGTTCGAAACGTTGCCTTCGAACGATACGTTTTACGGTTTTTATATTTACAGTTTTATCAAATTCGATAGATAACTTTGTGGCGTACGTGACTTCGGTATTTAGCCTTGCTTTTATTTGAATTGAATTAAAATTTTTGCTGTTAATGAGGATTTTAAGACGGCCAAGTTGTTTGGGGTTTGAACAACAATTATACTTGCGGCACAATGTTGAAATGTGTTTGGCTTTTGGTGATGTCTTGATTAATAAAGAAATTAAAAGGTTTCAAGTTCGAAATGGGGATATGATTCAATTAGAAGAACTGTTGGTCAATTTTTTTAAAGGGGCATATTTTATTTTGGTTTTAATTCTAAGGAACGCCAGAATTTTTTTTATTTCTAAATCAATCAACAAAATTCTGAATAATACTAAAGATATAGCGCCCCGAAATCAGCCCTTATTATTTCCTATTGGGCTTCTTCAAAACTCTTAGGGCAAATATTTTTCTAAAGGCGGATGAACGAAAATCAAAAATTCTAATGCATTTGATCAAATCCAAAAGCCAAAAATGCAATGAGAATTAGATCTATTCAAGCTATGCATTTACTGTAAATGTGAACCTGCGATAGAGGCTAGTATTAATAAGACGTTGCGAAGTAAATTTGGACTATTTCCCTCTCGCTCCCACTCATTGCAAGCGAAAAATTGTTGCTTCTAAAAGTTCTAGAATAGAGCATCGGCCTTGAATTGGTCGTGCGATAAGCAGTTGCTAGCCGCGTTCCCATTGGCTAAAGCGTCTCGACGCATCGAATTTCCCCGAATTCGCCTGCTCGACTTACCCGAATCGTTAGTAGTCGCGCGATTTTAAAAGTGAAACGATGCATTTTGGCACGTGCGAGTTTTCCCATGGGTAGCTGGGACCGAGGTCGACGTGGTGGTCCATTTTCAATGCTCTTTCCCCAGGACCTTCGGTTAGCTGAACGCGAAATGTTTAAAGGTATTTAAGCGTATTTTTGTTTATTGTGAATGCTTGTTTAAATTAAAATAATCAAGGGTCGATATTGCACAATTTAAATTTTATTAATAGCGCCTTTTAATTAAAGCCCAAAAAATAACGATCCCGATCGATTATTTTAACTATAACAATGCTTCGTTTTTAAATAAATGACGTCACATGGTTATACAAATTTATTTGGTATCGACACATGTTCAACTTAACGCATACGGCCTTTGGGTATTCCCAAAATTATTTTATTTGTTTTCAAATGTGTTGGACTAGCCAGCTTTACTTCGTCCTTTCCAGTCCTTGAGAAGGAAAAAAATTGTAGCTTCGGCCAGGGCGAATAGATCTCGATGATTTTCAAAAAAAATCATAATTAAGGGCCTTATCTAAATATGCACTAAGAACCTGTAAACATACAATTACCGTTTTTTAGAAAACGTCTCTAAAGTTAAGTATCACAGTTACCCTTTTTCTAAAGAAAATTAGCTCAAAATTACTGTGGTTAATTAAATTTATTTCTTAAATCGTTAATGTTACGAAAAAAAGTTTCGAATAAAAGTTGTAGATACATATGTGGAGTTTTCACAAAAAAATTAGCAATGCAATCGTAAGCGCGGGGCTGAGGGGGGTACCAAAGTTACCTTTTTTTAAATGACAACCCCCAAGTTTCTTGTACTCAATCGATTTCTTTTGTTTTTCTGCTTACAATGATATACTATGTTCCTATAGCTAAAATCAAAAATAACGGAGATACTTTAAAAAAAACTAAAATTGGGGGTTCGTCGGATTTCGGGCATTGGTCTCTCTTCTAGCCCTTTTTTAAAAAATTCGTAGCTCCGCTTTCTGTGAACCGATTCGGACCAATTTTTTTTTAAACGAAAACCAAAGGATCGGGCTAAAGGCACGTATAAAAAAATTTTTGGTTTTTGGCCTCAAATTTTTTGAGAAACACCCCTCAAAAGTACTTATTTAACACCACATTTTTTATAACACTGTTGCTCTCATCTGCTTACAAAGCTCTTGGTTTTTTTTTCTGAAACTAATAAAGATATAAAAAATTTTTTTTAACTAAATCTATATGTAGTGAAAAGCCAAAGGCATTTACGGAATTTTAAAAATATAGGCAGTGGCGTACGGGTCGAGGAGTTACCGAATTAATTTTTTTCCTTATTATTTTGTACTCAAATTGTAGCTACAATTCTTCGCATAGATTCGATAAGACACAGCCTTTGTACAAAAACTAAAACTCAAAATTTTTAGTTGTTCATAAAAACTAGTACTTTATTGCTTAGCAGAACTAATGAATTTTTTCGCTCTTGTCCGTTACTTAAATATTTATTTACAATTATAAATTGAGTTTTTGCGGGCCCATGTAAAATATTTGACTTTTATTAATAGTACGTTTGTTTGCCTATTTTTGTGCGTTTCTGATTTGCAATTGATCGAAATTAGTATTAATTGAGCGGCTCGAACGGAAAAGGCTTTAAGGCTGCCTACTTGAAATATTCCGCTCGGTTATAAATTCAGTTAAAATTTTCCCTATGGGTTTTCGTGCAGCGAAGAAGAAATGTTTCGATGGCCAGGTAATTAATTCTGTTTAATCGATGCAAAAAATTCTCGCAATTTACTTCATTAGAAGCGTCTTAATTTAATTGGAATGTTGAGCCGCTTGTATATATTTCATAAAAGAAATTGCTAATGCTTTTTATTAGCTGCAGAGAGACAATGGACGCTCAAACTCATTAGCGTATTTTTTTAACCGCCATTAACTTGAAGATTATGTTATAAAAATAACTCCGTTAAGCTCTTAATGTGCAAATAACTCCCCGAATGGCCTTTTTCATTTTTCGCCAAAAATTTTTCGCCTCTCGCCGACGCCCCGGATTTGAATAGAACGATCGAGGTCCTTTAAGAGCTATTACAAAAATGCAATTAGTAAATTTCTTGCGGTGCAGGATGGGCATTGTCGAGGACCACAATGGCGAAATTGTTTAAAATCCCGTTGTTATGTAGGCTTTTTTTCGTTTGAAAACTGACACAAGCTAGAAAACCGACAAACCAATAAATTGACAGACAAGCCGACAGACATTTGCGTTCATTATCGTCCTTAATTGGATATTTTTGATTCTTCTTCTCGATTTTTTTTTCCCGTTCCTTTTCGAAACCAACACGTTTGACTTCTTTAGACGATTTCGTTTCCTATTATATTCTAAATTGCGAGAGAAGATACTTTCAAATTAATAATGCATTAATTGGAACACAAAAGTCGTCTTACAAAAAGAAAAAAAATCGAAATGGCCTTACAATTCATAAATTTTATTTGATCGGTGGCTCTTCGAATTTATTTAACAGATTTTTATTGTGTCTAGACAAAATCGGTATTTATGAATACTAAAATTTTTAGATTTAATAATTAACAAAGGCCGATATGTAATTGGAGATGGATTTTAAAGAAGTCCGCCGCGTTTTTAACCCGAATAATTAAAAGTTAAAAAATGAAGCCAATTAAAACGATAACATCCTTAAAATAGTTGGAACAATGGTCCGTAACCCGGAGATTTTTTAAAATAACGCCACAAATAATTGGGATACCGTTTTTTAATGGTCCTGGGTACCAAATTTCGTGTTGTTTACTGTACATGTAAACTTAATATGGTTCTTATGGTCGTATTTTTGATGTTAAAAAGCTCTAATTTATTTGCATAGATAGAGACAGTCTGGCTTAACCCGAATATGCCATTAATTTTTTTTTAATTTGTTAATTTTGGCGATAAAGATTAATAAAGAGAAAATAGCCTTAATTTGATTTATTTTCTACGTCTTTAAAAATAAAAATATAAATTACCCTGTAAATAGCAAACGTTCGTTATCAAGATACAGGATGTTTTTTTTTAAATTTGCTTTTTTTATTTCTTGAACCATAACTTTAATACCACTATGCATATTTTATTTAATCAATCATAACGATATCTCAATTTAGAGAAATTAAAATACAGGGCGAGATAAAAAAGAGACATGCATTGTTAAGTGCCCAAGACAACGCACTGTATGAAATTTGATACCCAAAATCCATAAAGTTAAAATTTTGTTTTTAAAGGTTGCATTTTGACTTTTTTTTCTAAAAAATAATTAAACGGCTTCATTTTTTATCTTAAACATTATTTTTTTGCTATAAGCTGTAAAAATTTCAAAGCTACGTTGTTTTTAAAGATATCTTGCTCACAAATAAGAAAGATACAAATTTTGATTTTGTATTTACTCTCCCAGAACAGAATTTTTATTTAAAAATTTGTTAAAAATAGAATTCGAAAAAATAACGAAATATTTTCGATACCCAAAGCCTCGAATTGATATTTGCATTTAATTTAATTAAAACTTTGAGCACTCTTCAAAACTTTTAATAACACATCAATCTAAACTACGGTCGACAATATTTTCGATAAATAATAAATAAAAAGATAGATAGGTGTGTGTTTATGTGTATTCATTGATACGTTTCGATGTCCATTTACGTTAATGAAAAGATTAACTAATGCCACACAATGTATTGATAAGTACTAATGACAGCCTATGAACAATTCGGACAAATTTCGATAACCATATAATAGCTAATTAGTTTTTAATGTCCTGTCGGTGGCATTTGAATTTATCGTTAGCCAACAATTTCATTCAATCGTTAGAGCAACAAAAGATCAGCCGATAAACGCGCCTCTATCTCTTTGTTTTTATTTTTTTATTTTTTTACAAAATACTAGCACGTAATAATTGCAGTTTTGGGCTTATTTCGGTCGGCAACGAATCATAACCGAACTTGCTTTAGAGACAAAGTTTTTTATTTTTTAATTTAAAAAAAACGTAATTAGCAGAACGCACACACTCGTTTCGTTTTGTTTTTGTACACGAATTATTTTTTAGTGGTGCGCCTCGTAATTCTTTGTGTAAATATTTTGAGGCTTTTGGGGGTGTATAGATAGAAATGTCAGAATGATTAATTGCGGGCCCCACGTAAATAATAAAACTTAATGCATTAATTTGAAAAGTAATTAATAAATTATTAATGTATCAGAGATAAAAATGGAGCTGGATATAATATTAATTAACACCTGTAATAATTAATACCTCGCTATGTGGTGAATGGAGCTCTAATGTTTACTTTCATGTCATTAATACAAAGGCTAACAATTTCACGCTTTGTTATTTCAATGCGTGTCTACATAATCGGTTGTAACATTTTAAATTAAAACCAATTATACCCATTTAATGGCTGTTTTTATTATTTATCTGTCATCTACATTACTGCTGACGTTTTATCGAAAAGAAATATGTATTTGTCTAACAGCTATCAATATCGGTTTTAATTTGATGTAAGGGGGTCCATAATTCGAAGTACAACTTTATTTTACATTTGGAAAGGTTCGAACGCGTTTTTCTCTCAGACTTAACATTGGGCTCTATTGATTTTTTTTGTTCATCTTAGGTTAAGATAAGCAGGCTTTTAGAATCTGAAAAGTTTTTAAAGATCCGTTCACAAATAACCGAGCTAGGATTTTTCAAAGTGGAAATTAAAAAAAATAATTACAGGTCGGACGCTTTGCGCCCCGTTTTCTCGAGAATTTTAAATAGCACGCCTATGTTTTTTTTTTAGCTATCTGAAGCCAAAAGATCCGTAGAATCGGAATCGGTATAGTTTTTAAAAATCTGTCCACAAATAACGGCGCTACAATTTTTTCAACGTAAACTTTTGTGCTACAAAAATAAATCGAAAATTTCAACCTTTAATTACTCGAAAATTTAATATTGTGCCCTATGCCGATTTTGCACGTATCCCATGGGGAAAAGTCTGAAGATTCGGAATCCGTGTCGCTTTTAAAAATTCAAACCAAAATTTGGGCGCTACGATCGTTTTTTTGAGTCGAAGTGTATTTTTTTCAATTTATTTAGTTTTCTCGGAAATTTTAGGGGTTGAAGGGGGAGCAAAGAAAAATAGCTTTAGTTATGTCGGTTTGGGGTACATAAAAACGTCCAGCAAAAATTTTAAGCAAATCCATTACATAATTTTTTTTTTCTCAATTTGAGCAAAGGGGTTAATCCATGTTTTGAAAGCTTCAAGCGCGTATTTCTCCTAGACTTAACATTGGGGCATTTTGATTTTTTTGGCGGATCTTACGCTCCGTTAAACGGGCTTTCAGAATCTGTGTAGTTTTTAAAGATCCGTCCACAAATAACGGCGCTACAATTTTTTTAATGCCTCAGGTGATATTCTATTTTTACAAGTTTTTTTTTTTTGATATTACTTAAATATCGTTTTAACCCTTTGACATACAATAACGTCTAGGAGACGTCAATCGTTTAGGGTGTCATTGTAGATTTTGACGTCTCTAAGACGTCAAGAACTGTATTAAATTTTATGTTTTCAACAATAATTTTGTTAAAAGGCACAAAATTGGCGATTTGGGAATTTTGTTATTAATATAATTCTGTAATATTTAATTGCGAATTATCATAGAGTAAATTAATTATTGTAAAGTGTGCTTAAAGCCGAGTGTGCGCGTTCGAGCTCAAAGTGGCACATTTCCGATCTCGGGAAAATGAAGCGCGCCGCTCCGCGTCGCGCTTCATTTGCTTCCCTCGCTCGAAAATGTGCCACTTTTCGCTCGAACGTGCACATCTTCGTATTTATTCAATTTCTATATATTACTTTTTGGATTTAAAAAGGAAATAGCAATGTATTCAAATATAACGACATATGCGCAGTAACATATAGTTTGATAACCACTGGTCAGGCTATACACAAACGCAACATAGCGCGTTGTTATATTTAATTTAGTCGCGCCAAAGAAGTATTACTTCTAACGTGCGTACATAAGTACATGCATGGGTTTTTTTTTACATAGAATGAAATTTAGTTTTAAACATTTAGCAAAATTATTAAAGTAAACTCGAAGAATAAATTATTTTAAGATTTTAGACAACTCAAATTAAATAAATTAATAACTTGGAAAATTTTTAAAATATATTTAAGAACTTTAGAAATTTGTAATTATCAATTTTTTATGTATAACACAATTTGAATAAAACAGAACTTTATTCGCTAAATTTAAAAGGAAATTTTGATGAAAAAATTATTATGTATTTTCAGAAAACTCAAATAGAGTAAATACAGAATTTGTGGTTTTTCAAAAAACTTTGAAGATCATTAATTGACGCAAATAAAATTAATATTGGAGAAAACTCAATAAATAAATTATCTTAATTGTTCAGAAATATTAAATTAATAAAATTAAATACAGTCAAACTTCGATAGGTCGAAGTTGAAGAGAAACTAAAAATAATTCGCGTTATCAAAAATTCGAGCTATCGATATAAAAATATTTGTTAGTTTATGTTTTTAAAATTTACTTATTGTTTCTTTTTCTTAATAATTTTTTAGTGATTTCTTGCTAAAACCTAAATCTTGTGTCTTGAACAAGTTGTAATTAGGCTTCATTTATGGAATAATTCAATTTTTAAATAAAAAAAATATTTATAAGTTATATATTATATGCATCAAAATTTTAGAATGTCTTAGGTGGGGAATGTTAAAAAAAGATTGGGAAACACTGCTCTACATATTTCAAAATATCTTAAAACTATTAATTATTTATTTTATGTTATTTGTGTATGCTCATAACAGTTAAGTTGAGCCAAATTAATAGTTTTTTTCGGAATCATTAAATTCGGTTTTTTTTGTATGTCAAGGGGTTAAGAGTAATTTTTTTTCTTTAAGTGGTTTAATATAGAATCCTTTCCCCTACCCAAAAGAAAATAATAAGTTAAATTAGAAATTTTATTTCATACAATTTTATAATAGCATACTTCTTAAATTACTTAATAACCAAAAATATAACCAAAAAACAGTTAAATAACCAACACAAGACGGTCCATTGTTTATTTATACTTTACAAACATTAAAATTCTCGAAATTGGTACGATCCAAGCGACTTCGCCCTGCAGATGCAAAACGAGGATGGTTCTTTGGGCGCCGATGTGTAGGCTTTTCACGATTTCTCGAATAAATTTGTATATGAATTGGGCGTGCGTATTCAAAGTCGCTAAAGATTTTCGTATTTACACAATAGCACGTAGATTAACTTAGATATTTGCGCATTTACATACTCTGATTAATTTCGTTAAGAAATTTATCAAGCGAAGCCGAAATCCAGCAAAGTAAGACAAAGTTACCTCATCTCGAGCTATTTAGCACATTTCGTGAAAGCAGCCGTTTTGCGGCTCTTAACGCGAATATATTTAAATAAAAGCGGCGGCGCCTCGCCTTCGCAACCCCTTCGTTCCTCTAATTCCGGGCGAAAGAAAGAAAAGGAGAAACTAAAATAGTAAATTGTTTGAAGAGCCCCCGTCAGCAATATAAGGCGCATAATCAACGGAATTCTGAATATCGCCGCAAAACCGCCCTTCCTTTTCCGCTGTTTCTAGTTTACTGGCAATTTCCGCGGTAGGAGTCGCGCCACATGAAGACATGACTTTCGACAATTGATACAATTACATTACACTGTTTTACCGACGACTTTTACACAAAAGAACGAATTTAACGCGCCACCGAACGCAATTAAAGAGAGCCCAACTTTCCGGAGTAACTTTACGTGTTTTTTGCTCTTAAAATATTTCATATCTTACCCCAAGAGGGGTATGAGTTTTCATTTTCACTAACATCTTAATTTAAAGCGGCTCCAAAAAGGGTTGCAGTGTTCCCATTAAAATTTTCAATTATCGCACTTAAAACTGAGCCCTTGGAGTCGTGTCTCTTATTTTTATTCAAATTACAAAAAGCTCGTCGCAATTAAATCGAGAAGTTAAAAAATTGACGCTTCAAATTATTATGAGTACCTCCACATTCACGGACACAAAGTTTATTTATTCGTTAATTAAGTAGAATTTAGTAAAATCGAATTTTTAATAATTTGGGTTTTTATGCAAAAAATTTCGTAAAAAATTTTGACAATTATGCATCGTTGAAATCAAAAATAATTATCTTTTCGTTTCTGTCAAAATTAAATAGGGTTCCTATTTAAAATAAGAAAGTTGGTGCCAGAATGGGAACAAATAATGGCCCAAAATTATTTTTGACTTTGGCGTCGTAATGTACACGAAAAAGTGCCTCAAAAAAGTTTTTACAGAATTAATTTATCTCAACTAATAAGAAAGTTAGCAAAAACGGTTTTTCGTGAAAACTCTTCGGTTTTGGTGAAAAACCTTTGCTTTGGTGGAAACTCTTTTACGTATAAAAATGGTTTTTATTAAATATCTCGGTTAGTTTTAAAGATTTTCCTAGACTGTTTGGTGTCGTTAGAATCGTAAAGAAATAAGCTTTTTAACGAACGCAAAATTAGATACACTGCCTACTTGATTTCACGAAATTGTGGCCGCTACCAGCGCAATTAAAACGGTAGTAAAAAATCTAAATTCGCCACCTTAAAGCACGGAAAAAGTGCCCTATTTAAGTGGGTCTAGATTTTATCAGTTTTAATAAATAGCAGGATTGCAGCTATGTATAGCTCAATGTGTTTAAAACCCAGGTACAGTGAATGCTCACATATACGAGAGTGGTGGTGAACGTAAAATTGTTCGTATAAGTGAGCACTTCGTTTAAATGAATAATTATTTAGTTGTTTATCTCTCTTAGTAAAAAAATTCGTTAGGGGGGACCGCACTTCTCTTCGTATAACTGGATGATTTGTATAATTGAATATCGTTTAAACGGATTTTGTATAAATGAGGTTTTATAATAGGTATATCCAAAACGGTTTTTTTTTAAATATCTTCGTTGTTTTTAAAAATTCTTTTAGACTGTCTGGTATCGTAGAACCGTAAAAAGAAGTAATCGTTGTATTAAACACAAAATCAAATACAGCACCTACTTGATCTAACAAAATTAGGGCCAATAGCGGCGCAATTAGAAACCGAGTAAAAATCTTAAGTTTAAGCTTAATTACGACTGGGAAAATTGTTTATCCGCAAGTTGCGAAAAACACTTTGGTTTTTCTCTGTTTTTCTGTTGGATTTAATAACAATAATTAAATTAATCATTTTAAAAATTGATCGCGTTCGAAAACGAGGCAAAGCACAAAATAAAATTAGAAATTCGCTTCTAATTATTAATAAATATACAATTTCCCTTCATTTATCTTAATTTAAATCAAATCTACAAGAAAACTAGGAATAATAAAATCCATTACCGTAATTTAAAAGGTATTGGAGTGCAGCCGGTTTCTAAGCCGCAGAACGAAGCGAGGGAGAAACGCCAGAGAGAAAAAGTACAAAATAAAAAGGAGAGCGAAGAGGAAAAAGAAACGCACAATCGAAATTTCAATAGCGACCTTGATGAAAGGTAATCTTTTAGAAATTTGCAATAACTGCCATTTCCACGTCAAAAATAATATTCCCAAAAGTGTAATGCGCAATCGTTCTCTATTTGTAATAAACTCGGCCGTTTCTTCCTCTTCTTCTTTTTTCCTTCCCCCGGTCGGAATCGATGCCAGATTTCGACTGCCATAAATCATGCAAATGCTTCCCGGAACGTATGCGGAACCTAAGTAAAAAAATAAATAACAAATATCCTTGATCATTTCTCGAATCTAAACTGTAATTTTATACAAAACGCGAGAGAAACTAAAGCGTAATAGTAGGAAGTTCGATTATACAGACATCAATCATTTCTTTTACTAGTGGATAGAAAAGAAAGCAACGAAAGAGCGACTTGTTTTCGTTTTATAGGAAAAATATCGTTTGCTTATTTAATGGTGATGGTTTTTCTTTTGGGGGTGTGGCGCGAGGGGATTAAATACGTTCCCCCGTGCCTTTATAAATAAATGCGAGCTCCCGCATTATATCTTTAGCTATAGAATTATGGAATTTTGTTCATAGATTGAATTAGCTGTCAGTATCATAAAAGATCTCTTGTCTCGTGATTTATGACAGTTATTTACAAGCCACTTCTGCTCGCATTGTATTATGTTACCTTAATTGGATGTTTAAAAATTCTATATTGGTGTTTCCGTTGTATGGACTTTTAAATCGGCCGAATTGGCTTCGTTCGAGTGCACTATGGGCCAGGGTCGACCAAAACAAATTTTATTTTAAAACATAGTTATTTCTATGTATTTGACCACGAGAAAACCGATTTTGAAAGAATTTTTGAAATCGGTTGGTTACTTTTTAATATACAGTAAAACCTCAATTATCCGGACCTCAGTTATACGGATTGGCAATTATCCGGATTGCCAACCGCGTTCGGACTCGTTGCGAAAATTAGACCTTGGTATTTCTTTATTTTGTATTTCGCATTCAACAGTGTTTTTTTGCTTTGTTGATTTTAAGATAATGTGCCATTGTTGTATTTAGTGATTAATATTTTTTTGCGTTTTTTATAAACATATAGGGGAGGGTGGCCTAAAGCGGGTAGGTAGCCCAAAGCGGGTAACGGCCCTTATATGGATATGTTATATATTATCTGAAATTTATATATTTATTTACAATGCCAGTACCCAGCCTAATTGATGTCATACTACTTTTGACACCTAAGTTGCTTAATTACGTCAAAAAATTAAAAAACAAAGAATTTAATAATTTTGTAAAATGTTTGAAATTAATTTAACTTCAATTGCTACTAAAACCCTTCACATTAACCCATTTTTTATAATGGGGTTTTCTTTTACAATAAATTAGTTTTATTATTTGACTAAATATTTTAATATCTATCCATTATTTTTTACGTTAATGTATCAAAACTAAGAAATGTGTGTTTGGGCAAAGCGGGTATGTACCCTCTTTGCGTGTACCAGAAGGAATAATTTTATTATAATTGATAGGAACTAGTTGATAGGAATAAATTGGTATTAAAAATGAGTGATTTAAAGCGTTGAAGTAATTAAGATTTAAAAACAATGGTAAACCGAAGTAATATTAAGATTGGAACAAATTAGCAGTTATAATATGAAAATGCTTAATATAACCTAATACTAATGTTACTGTCAAGAACATGTCAAGTGTAGATAATTTTTTTCAAAGGTTTTGATTAATCCGATTGGTTTATGAGAGCCTACCCGCTTTAGGCCCCACTGTCGGGCAAAGCGGTTAATTTCTGACATTTTATATTTTTGAATTTATTTCTACAATTAAAGCAAAAATGTAATTATTTTTTTTTATAAAATTAAAGTTTCATAATTGTATTACGTAAATCTTAAAAAGAAACACTTTTTTAGCCGAAGTGGTTCTTATTAATCGATGAACCTTAACCTACCCGCTTTAGGCCACCTTTCTCTACCTAACAATTTGACCAAGTTTTTCTTGTTAAAACTGGACGCTTCGTAATCGTGCTTAAAACCGAGTGTGCACATTCGAGCTCAAAGTGGCACATTCCGATCTCGGGAAAATGAAGCGCGCCGCTCCGCGTCGCGCTTCATTTGCCTCCCTCGCTCGGAAATGTGCCACTTTTCGCTCGAATGCGCACATCCTCGTATTCATTGGATTTGCCTATATTATTATTTTATTCTTCAATTCAAAAAATTAAAAGTCGAATAAATTAGATCTATTTTTTGTTTGAAAAAGGTTAGATATTTTATTCCTTTTGATAATTTGTGGTGCTCTTCCGTACGCCTAATTGTAGCAAGCTTGAAAAAAATATTTTCAAGTGTACTTTCGAAAGTTCATTAATTCGCATTTTTGATTAATTAAAATTGTATATGTATCAAATTGTTTGAAGTGGGCCACTAAAAATCAACTAGTTGATTTTTATATCATCTTTTGCAGATTGCTGAAGGTTTATATGTCAAAATTAATGTCTCCAAATATTTTTGTAAAAATTATAAACAAATTGGTTTTATGGCACGTTTTGTACACACTGTTGCAATTAGACTTCATTTATGGATTAATTTAATTTTTAAATATAAAAAAATATTTATATGTTACATAGAGGGTGCATCAAAATTTTAGAATGACTTGGGGAGGAATGTTAAAAAAAAAGCTTGGGAAATAAGAGTCAAAATTCGGAAAAAGTTATAGTATTTTTTTTTTCATGTACGATGAAGTCTCCCATCTAGTCTAGTTTAAAAGTACTAAATTAGAAATGTGTTTTTTTGTAAAAATACCATACTGTAATTTTTAATTAAAAGGAAAGCGAGAAGTAGTACATTTCGTTTAGTTTGATTTAATTAATATTATTTGTAAGAGAGAAGAATAAGATAAGCAAATTCAATTATTAAGGAGTATGTGCACTTTCAAGCGAAAACTTTGTCCGAATAGAAAATCTGAATTTGAAGGATTTGTTATTAATATAGTCGAATCCAATTAACACGAAGATGTGCGCATTCGAGCGAAAAGTGGCACATTTCCGAGCGAGGGAGGCAAATGAAGCGCGACGCGGAGCGGCGCGCTTCATTTTCCCGAGATCGGAATGTGCCACTTTGAGCTCGAATGTGCACACTCGGTTTTAAGCACGATTTACTTTAAAACAATTCAAGTAATTCAAAAACCGTAGTCGCGTTCTCAAAATGTCTCTTTTGGGCTTCGCTTATTTTTCATAATTTTTTACTTTTTTCATTGCGAAATTGCCGTGAAATTAATTTGAATTTAAATAAGGAGACAAGAATGAAATTTTTGTTAGGTTTTCTTAATATTGAGAATTTTTTGAAAACGGGACATTCAAAACAGGAAGTATGGTCACATTATATATAGCTAAAATTCGTTTTTTCTATACATTCAATTAACCGAATTTTTGATAATCCGAATGAGCTGCAACAATAATTAGTCCGGATAACCGAGTTTCCACTGTATTTCGGAAAAACCGAAAAACCCAAAATTTCGGATTTAGCAAGATTTTAAAAAATCTGAGGTCCTACGGTGTTTAGGATCGTTTTACTGAATTTAGAATGTATTTATTTGTCAAAATCGGTTAAGTGATTCTTTAGTTATTGCAAAAAAAACCGAAAAAATTTGACAAAAATGGGTATATTTGAAAAATCATATCTCGGAAACGGTATTAATTTTTCTCGAGAGTATTTTTTATAATTTAAACAAGCACTTCAACTTTCAAAGAAAAAAATAAAATTGGGTTTTTAACTCGGAATTTTTTAAATGCGAATTTTTGAGTTATTTATCGAAAATATGAAAAATATGGGGGGAGAATGGAAACTTAGGGGATGATGAGCTTGAAAATGAAAATACTTTAAATTTAAATCTATTGTTAGTAGCGGAAGATGTAGAAGATAAAGAAGAAGGATAAAATTGATAATTTAAACTATATTATTTTTTTTTATTAAAATAAGTTTACATAAAAAAGATGAATTTAATTAAAAAAGTTTATGCATTAATTAAATTAATTTTTATTAAGACGCAAAACAATGTTCTAAATAAAATATCAAACTCCAATTTAAGTTTTAATTCTCCCCATATTTTTCATATTTTCAATAAATAATACATAAATTCGTATTTAAAAAATTCCGAGTTAAAAATTCAATTTTATTTTTTTGTTTGAAAGTTGAAGTGTTCCTTTAAATTATAAAAAATACACTTGAGGAAAATCAATACCGCTTCGGAGATATGATTTTTCAAAAATACCCGTTTTTGTCAATTTTTTTCAATAACTAAAGAAGCACTTAACCGATTTTGAAAAATAAATACATTCTAAAATCAGTAAAACAATCCTAAACATCGTAGGACCCATTTCAAAAATTCTTTCAAAATCGGTTTCCTCGTGGCCCATAGCGGAGTGGCTCGAAAATGTCCATGTTTTCGGTTTGTCAACGGGAATTGTTTCGCTTCAGCTTTTTTTCGATCTTTTCGAACGAAACGTAACTGGCCACATTAGAAGTGGAAAAATGTAATACAAGGCAGATCTCACAGATGTCTTATATAACGGACGGACGCAGTTGTTCGAAGCTAAACTTGCGAAAGCTTCGTGAGCCTGAATTTTTGGCACGGGACGATCGTGTGTCTCGTGCTTTCGATCAGAAAGCCGGGCGAGCGGTTACGTGTGGGAAAAAAAACGATGGCACGAAGGGACAAGGCGAAGTCAGCAGTCAATTAGTTAATGGCCTAGCAAATTGCTAGTATTGTCACCGTGCAATCAGAGTTTGAGTTCTGAATTAGACGTTGGAACGTACCGACTTGCCATTATTGTTCGTACTGCACAAACAGGAAGCGGAATTATACATAACTTTTCGATCGCGTTGACGTTTCATAATTTTATGGTCCCTGAAATTTGTTTGTTATTAATTAATTAGAGTGTGGCTGCGGAATGCGGGCGCTTCCAATTTGGAAATTTGGGCGGCCAAAATCGTGCGTTGTGTCGGTTTTTGATTTTTGAAATTATACTTTTGGGGGTTTGAGAGCAAAATGCTAACAAAAATTCAATAGTATGAAGTTAGCCATCTGAGAAATTCGAGGTCAAAGCGGCACATTTTGATCTCGTGAAATCTCGATTTTTTTGAGCGCCAAATTTACAAAATACGTTAAATTAAAAAAAAATTAAATACCTATAAGAATAAATAATAACTTTGTTTATTGATAAAAAAAAGGTTTTAATAATGTTACTTATTAAAATATTACATAGTCATTATTTGTGGTAGATCCGCAATTGAAGTACCCAAAGGGCCGCATTCAGCTCGTGAGTCACGTTTTGCTGACTTCTCTGCTGTATACTAAAAAAAAATAACAATAATGATTGTTTGCCCTCCGCCCATTTTTACTAAGATATTTTTTTTATTTTCATAAAATACATTATAAAATTAATAATTAGCAAATTTTGACTCAATACAAATAATAATAATAATTAATAATGAATTACTAATATCAATTCTATGTTCTACATTTAATCTTTTCCAAAAAATAAAAGTAACAGGTTTTTTCGAAATTTTTGATATGTATTTAATGCAACAACGTCGGATAGACTTCAATTAACAATTTCGCTTTAGAATCTATATATAAAAAAAAATTGTTTTACGATATAATTGACACTTGGCTCGATACCATATTTAAATTTTATCGAATCCGTAAGAAAAATGAATTTACGAGTGAACCGCCTTTAAATGACGATCCAATTTCGATTTTGCAAAAAATGGAAAAATGGGAAAATCGGCTCGGTCAATTAGTCTCGTACGTCCGCATTTCCCGCGGTATCGTGCGTGCGAAAACGATGAAAAGGCCCATGATATATTATCAAAAATTGAATCGAATTTATCACGTCCAGTAATTACGTTTGCTGCGGAGCGGGCTTTATTTTTGCGGCGTCCGAGTGAAATTGTAAGGAAATTTATTATCAATACTCTGCATTAAAGCGAAATGTTGGCGATTATTTACGAACGTCTAAAACAAACGTGTGTTTTTCTTTTTTTTGCGCGTTTTTTTTTCCTACCTTTATGCCGACGCTTCCGACGTGCATTCATAATGAAACGGGGCGCGGGTGTGAGAAAATTCAATATTTCGATAACGAACGGCGCCCCGGGGGCCCTTGGTTAATGGATGCGATGTATGAAAGGTCAACCTGGACATAATTGAATACAACAATACTTTAATTACGCGGACAAAGAAAAGAGACAATGTGAGATCTATCAAAAGGGCTTAGGGCATGTTCTGTTAACTTGCTTCCTGGTTTAGTATCGCATTCAATTATCGGCTCACCCTTATTAAGCTTGTCAATAACCCCTCCTTTTTCATAGATGCTTAATTTAACTTCGAAAACACACCGAGGTGTGCTTGTATGATGTAGACTTCCAAAACAGGCCCGTCTAACGCAAAATGCTTGTTCTAAATTTGAAAATTGTTTTTTTTTAATTCCATAAAATTATTTAATACATTATTGGGCTTTGAGTAACGAAGGAATTTTACTCGTTATTATTTATTAGTATTTTGAGAAAAATTAGGAACGCCTCTGTTCTGTACTTTCAGTTTAAAAAAGTCGGTGCCATAGAAGTTATACTTCTCTAAATTAAACGTCGTACATTTGCACTTGCGTTTGGAGCTCCGCTGCTCTTCGGGGGGAAGTTAGAATTTTTCAATTATTTTTTGGTTGTTTATAAAGTCCCATTAATAGTTAACGTAAATAATTGTTTTTAATTCACGTTTTTCAAAATCTCTGTTTTTTAGCATAAGTAAATCAAATGTATTACATCTGTGCTTGCATTACGACCCCTCCTGTTCTTTTAGGGGTAGTTAGAATTTTTTAATTATTTTTTTGGTTTTTTAGAAGGACCAATTAATGGTCTACGTACAATAATTTTTTTTTATTCGCGGTTTTACAATCTTTGTTTTTTAGCATAAGCAAATCAAATGTATTACATCTGTACTTGCATTACGACCCCTCCTGTTCTTTTAGGGGTAGTTAGATTTTTTTAATTATTTTTCTGGTTATTTATAAAAACCCATTAATAGTTTACATACAATATTTTTTTTAAATTTGCGTTTTTTAAAATCTCTGTTTTTTAACATGGGTAAATTAAATGCAGTACATTTGCACTTGCATTTGGAGCTCCCCTGCTCTTCAAGGGGAAATTGAAAGGTTTTAACTATTTTTTTGGTTGTTTATAAAGACCAATTAATAGTCTACGTGCAATATTTTTTTTTAATTCGCGTTTTTCAAAATCTTTTTTTTTTAGCATAAGCAAATCAAATGTATTACATCTGTATTTGCATTACGACCCCTCCTGTTCTTTTAGGGGTAGTTAGAATTTTTTAATTATTTTTTTGGTTCTTTAGAAGGACCAATTAATGGTCTACGTGCAATATTTTTTTTTAATTCGCGTTTTTCAAAATCTTTTTTTTTTAACATAAGCAAATCAAATGTATTACATCTGTATTTGCATTACGACCCCTCCTGTTCTTTTAGGGGTAGTTAGAATTTTTTAATTATTTTTTTGGTTCTTTAGAAGGACCAATTAATGGTCTACGTACAATAATTTTTATTTATTCGCGGTTTTCACAATCTTTGTTTTTTAGCATAAGCAAATCAAATGTATTACATCTGGACTTGCATTACGACGCCTCCTGTTCTTTTAGGGTTAGTTAGAATTATTTAATTATTTTTCTGGTTCTTTAGAAAAATTAATTAATGGTCTACGTAGAATAATTTTTTTCAATTCGCGTTTTTATCAAAATCTCTGTTTTTTATTTTACGAAATTATACGTCCTACATTTGCACTTGCATTCGGAGTCCCCCCTGCTCTTCGAAGGGAAGGTGGAATTTTTTAAGTATTTTTTTGCTTGTTTATAAAGACCAATTAATGATCTACGCACAATAATTATTTTAATTTGCTTTTTTCAAAAATCACTCTTTTTTAACTTCTCTGATTTTTTTTAAAACTATCTCTAGCAATTTTTTATATTACACGTTGTTCCATAGTTAAATTAGTCGACTCATAATCAAAATACGAAATTCCAGTTTTTTTTTGGAATATTTACATTCGAGAAAATTAAGTGTCATTATCAAATTCTAAAACAAGCCTTTGATTTTGTTTTTGAAATTATGATAGGCAACCATTTGCAATGAAATGCACTATTCCAAACGAATCAAAATCCTCAGCGGCCGCAATTATTATTTTTTAATAAGCTAAAGACGATTTTTTTTCAAAACCCTTCAAATTTTTGATAAATTAATTACTTCCAGCTAACATACAAATTGCGTGTAACACATGAATTAACATTTGAGTAAACACAAGGTGTTTATACTCCTTATTGGGGTGTGCACTAGATCTGAAGATGTCCCTTTAATTAAATCAACACAACATCACAGATAACATTTAGAGACATATGCTCGATATTTATTTATGAAACAGTTTCCTTTGGCTTCACCAAAAAGACTCTAAAAGTCAATAAAAAAAATCTGTGTGGTTATGTACGCGCCTTAGAAGTTATACTTCTTTAGCGTAACTAAATTAAATATGCCCACGTGTAAAAATTAATTGAATAAATGCGAAGATGTGCGCATTCGAGCGAAAAGTGGCACATTTCCGAGCGAGGGAGGCAAATGAAGCGCGACGCGGAGCGGCGCGCTTCATTTTCCCGAGATCGGAATGTGCCACTTTGAGCTCGAATGTGCACACTCGGTTTTAAGCACGATTCGCAACGATCAATTTACATAAAAATTTTTAAGTAATTACAAAACGGTAGTTGCGTTCTCAACATTTCTTTTTGGGGCTTCGCTTATTTTTCATAATTTTTCAATAATTTTTTCCTTTTTTGACGATGGAAATTAATTTTTTTTTTATTAACGAGGCAAGAATTTTACATAAAGTCACTTTTGACTTGAACCACGTTTTTGTTCAGTTAGGGTGGTTTATAAGTGGGTTATGTTCCCGTACCTATTCGTCGTACAGGCTGTATACATTATAGCTTCAACATTGCGCAAAATTCAAATTTAAACAAACCGGTAACAATAATCGATTTTTCTTATCGCAAACTGCAAAATTCCTTCCCACACACCTCAGTCGTCTAACGTTTATCGTAGTGCTACGAACGCTGCCCGAAATTTCGATTTTAATTAGTGCAATACTGAATTTGTGATAAACTACCATTAGCCAAAGTGTTTGCGACCCTTAGGAGCACCCTTCTACCGAAAATTAAATTTGTAAGTTTTCTTTTGTGGATTTTATTCGTTTCTGTCGATTTTACTTGGCCAAATGTAATGATATCTCAAAAAAATTTATACGGCACGAAAAAACAATAAAATACGGGTATCTTAGAATTCGATATTGAACAACATATCGTCGGCGATACTGTAACACCGTGTAACTAGCTTTTTTTCATAAGGTCGAATTTTCAATGTTATTTCATTAAATGTTAGTCTCTATGGAAAAAACTAGTTACGCGGTATTGCAATATCGCCGACGATATATCAGTTTCGGAGGTGGCCAATCCGTATACCTCCCTTGTTAGTAAACCAAATTGCCATAAGGCCTTGTACACAACAATGTAGATGTGTCTTATAGCCGTAGATGCCCTACTAAAACCCCTACACCCAGATTTTTAACATGGATTAAAGCCAGCATAAAGCGTGACACACGTGTGGCTCACGGACGTTGTTTTTGGATTAATAATAATTTTTTATGATAAATAAAATCAGATTTTTGGTGGATATTCTATGCACCCCAAACCGACGTAACCGGAGCCATTCTTCCCTCCTCCTTCATCAACACCCGAAATTTTCAAATAAACTAAATAAATCGCATAAAATGCACTTCGACTTACAAAAACACTCATAGCGCCCTTATTTTTGATTCGATGGTTAAAAACGACGCGGGTTCTGAATCTCGAGGCTTTTCTACATACGACACATGCAAAATCGGCATAGGGCGCAATGTTAATTTTTCGAGTAATTAAATATTGAAGTTTTAGGTTCATATTACTAGCACAGAATTTTACGTGAAAAAAATTCTAGCGCCCTTATTTCTAAAATAAACTTTAAAAACTATACAGATTCGGATTGCTCAGATTTTTTCGCTTTGGATAGGCCTAAAAAACTATAGGTATACTATTTGAAATTTTTGAGAAAAACCGGTTCGAAGAGTCGGTCTGGTAATTAATTTTTTTCTAAATTTCCACTTTGAAAAATCGTTGGTCAGTTATTTATGAACCGATCTTTAAAAATAAATATGGGATGCAATTGTATAATATTTATGGACAATATATACTCAAAAAGTCTGCATAAAAAGTTCAAAACGTACCCCTTTATTTTAAACGAAATTTTTGCTCTCAAATTATTAGCATTTTATACGTTTTAAGTTTTTCCATTACTGCCTAATTTCTTTTAATAAAGTTCTTTGTTATTTCCCCCAACTTTTATAATAAAAAAATATCTTGTTTACTTTAATTTAGAAGCGAGCACCCTTATTTTTTATTTTTTAATCCGCCCACCCGAAAATCGCGCGGTGCGCGTCCGTCCAATTAAATAAATTACTTACGTTTTTTCACCACATTAATTCGACTCGCATAAGTGCTTCTCGATTATTTCTCGGTACGTTCGATGAGCCCAAGGTCCTAATTGCGCGTTTTGCATTCGAAATGCACTTTCGGAAGGGTCCTTCGAGGCGCCGCTCCCGAGCCAGTCGGCAGAAAGGCGATCCGGGCAAAACGCTTGCAAATCGTTCTTACTCTTTCGAGAACTCATTTATTTACCTGTCAGTCAATTTTAACTTTAAGTGTCATTAATTGAAGAGCGGTGGCAGAGGTTTATTCTTGTCACGAACCGGTTGAGTTTTTGATATTTCATTCCTTCGCGGAGGAGGAGGGCCGCGTACGTTTAGCGCTAGCAAAATAATTCAGGTGCTTTACCATTAAAGCAATTAATCTGTCGGCTCCGAGTATTAATTCCTATTATTATCGAGGGAGATCACACGGCGAGCTATTTCCTAACTCAATCAAATCGAATTGTGGCGTGCTCGGCCCCGAATTAGACGAGTTAATATCTGAATTTAAATTTCGATTTTGTTGCCCCGATTATCGTTAGCATTGTCTCTTAATAGTATTATTTATCGAGCTCGAAACGACCGAATTTTTTGAGTATCGTCAAAGTTGGCCAAAATTAATTTTGAGATGAAAAGGAGGCCCGAATTTTGTAAGCGTTTTTAAAGTTATACTTCTTTTGGCGCGCTGAAAGTAAAATGGTAGTAGGCAACGGAAGTTGCGCGCGCACTACTAAAGAAAATTCTAGAGTATGAAGTTGACTATGTAAAAAAGCACATTAATTATTGTGAATCGTGCTTAAAACGGAGTGTGCGCATTCGAGCTCAAAGTGGCACATTTCCGATCTCGGGAAAATGAAGCGCGCCGCTCCGCGTCGCGCTTCATTTGCCTCCCTCGCTCGCAAATATGCCACTTTTCGCTCGAATGCGCACATCTTCGCATTTATTGAATTAATTTTTACACGTGAGCATATTTAATTTAGTTACGCCAAAGAATGTACTTCAAAATGCGGTTTTTTTTCGATGTTAAGAACAATATTCTGTCAATACAGCGTAGGAAAAATTATTGACACTAATGAAAGATATTTTGCAACATAAACGTCAATAAAATTATAATTTTTATTAATGAAATTTTGTTGTTGTATTTTGGATACGAAAGTAGCCAGAATTAGCTACTCGAAAAGGCATTATGTTCCGCCATGACATCGCTCGACCTCGCACATCTTTAGTTACTCGTCAAAAATTATTTGAATTGTTTTTGGAGATGATGCCCGTGCAGAAATTGTGCCAGGGTTTTAATAGGGCCCTTTAAAGATTTCCCTTACACTTTAAGAGCCCCTAAAAGGATGGTCACGCTTCGTAAAAGTGGGCCTTTAAGGGAAATGTAATAAGGTCCTTTAAAGTTTTCTCTTACATTTAATTTTTTTTACCTGGTGTACCCGACTAGAATTTTTTATAAGGACCTGATAAGGATGTAACGCATATGACTTATGATGTCCTTATTAGTATTACCTTACATGGTCCTCATCGGGATTTTTTTTAATAGAGTTATTTTGATGCGGTCCTACTAGGAAACTGTTCTGGAGAACCCGATGAGAAATAGTCTTTTATCCAGTAAGGTAGTCCTGAGAGATTCCTTGCATGGGCATAATCAGGAACACCAGATGAAAAGTACATTTTTTTTAATAGGGTCATCCTGATGCAATCCTACTAGGGAACTGGTCTGAATAACCTGATGAGAAATAATATTTTTCTAGTCAGGTGATCCTGAGAGGTTCCTTGCATGGACATAATCAGGAAAACCCGATGAAAAGTAATTTTTTGTTCAATAGGGTCATCCTGATGCGACCCTACTGGGGAACTCGTCAGGATTGCCCTAATGAGGTTAACCTTATTTTCACCTGATGAGGTCCTTATGATACTTCAAGGAAATAAAAAAAATTCTAGTCGGGTATAATAGGAAAATAAATTTTCTTAGAATATTACAAAAGCTTAGTTAAACATAAAGCAATTATCCACCTGAGATAAAAGACAACAAAAGATATTTTTCTATTGTTAGTTCTCTGTATTTGTTAAAATTAAAAATAATTATTCCTTTTTTGCTTTTAGAAACCTGTTAGGATATATGTATATAACTTCAAAACTTTTCTTCTTATGGAATCCACAAAAAGACATTTAAAGATCCTTTAATATTTACCGTAACTAAAACCTATTAAGGAATTCTTGACAAAAATTAAAAGGCGCTTTAATGGTGACTCTGAAAAACCCCTAAAAGGATTTCCTTATCATAACCCGAAAATGCCCTTTGCTGGTTTTAAAAAGGATTCACTGAGAAATTTTTAACGTGGAATTCACAACGTAGCATTTAAGGGCCCTACCACTGTTAGGGCATCCATAGTAAATTTCTGCACGGGGTGGTTTTAACGTTTCACATGCTGACGGTCAATATTTTTTAAACAATTTTTTATAGATTATTACCCACTTAACTGTTTGAAAAAAAAATTGACAGTAAGCATGTGAAACCTTAAAATCATCCCTTCAGGTGGCAAACTCTGGGCGTCAATTTCATCCCTTTAAAAAATACTGACTCAAATCCTTCGGTTAAAACTGCAGTTATGATTTTCTTACTGAAAAACGTACAAAAGGAAATCGGCGCCCGAAAAGCGACCAACCCCATCTTTATCAATTTCAAAAATCGTCCACCGACCTATTCGTTGTTGCTCTTCGTAATTTCGCAAGACGTTCGCTTCGTCGAAAGAAGCGAAACGAGGTCGTCATTACGCAAAACCCTTAATTAAATTTTAGTAAGCCCGAATTAAATGCGTGCAAGTTTATTACGTCACCTCTTATCCCGCATTTAGTTACATTCCAATTGTGTAACGCGGCGACAGGATAACTGCTAGAAGGATGATAGAAGTGCTGATTTGAACAGGATAGCGATGCGATATTGGAGGACATTTGACAGGGTAGAGTAATTGGAGGTGGCAATTAACACCCTTTAAACCATTAGCACACTTCACGAAGCAGATATTCATTGATATTCCGGTCCTTGATTGTTATTCCCAACGACAGCTTTAATTACATTAATAACTAAATTAACGGTCATGCGCCTCCTCCGAGCAATTTTGACGAAGATAATCCGTCCCCCCCCATCGTTTTCCTTGGCTCGGCGAACCGATTTTCATTCTTTCCCGAAAGGAAATGCACGTCCATTCCGATCGTTGCGCGATATTAGAATTTAACGAGCTCGGTCGCAACAAACTCGACAAAAATTATGAGGGTTGATCATGCATCGAGCCCCAAATGACCTAACGGCTCGAATATTTGGGCGCGTGTGTGCGCGCGGGGTTGTAAACCAACAAGCCCGCACACGAAGCTGTAATTGGTTCTGTTATTCTGTGGCACCAGATTTCATACGTGATTACGTGCAAGTGCTAAATTTATGGGGTGTTAAATCAATGTATCTATTAGGTAATGTTAGCAGGATATTAGGATACTTGTGTATCAGATATGCGAAATCTAAACAGCATAAATCTTTAATGCCTTCCACTGTTTGTATCCGGGCACTACTACTACGAAAATCGAGTAACTTCGTGTAATGCGGTCGTGCAATTTATATGTTGGTCGAAATTGATTACTTTTTCGAAAAGTTGGAGGAAAAATCGTTTTTGGTTTATTGAAAAAATAATAAGGGATGCTGCCAAAAGTATTGATTTGTTTGGAACAGTATTATACTTTATGGTAAATGGTTGCCCAAAATCAATGGTTACTTTAGATTTTGATAATGAGGCCAAATTTTTTCGAGGGCGTTGATACAAGTATATAATACATAATTGTTTATAATAAGTTCTACTATAAACGAAAAAAGTAATAATAAAATTGTTGAATGGCTATCGCAAAAAAAATTAATTGTTTTTGTGTAAGACTTGTTGAAAATCAAACTGCAAAAATGGGCGTTTCTAAATATTGGCAAAACGGCAGTTCTGATGCTAAATAATTGTTTATATTATATTATTGTTTACGGGAAAATAATTAAAAAATTCCCGGATAGCTGTCGAAGCCAATATTAATTATTTTCGTATTACATATGTTGAATATCAAACTGGAAAAATGGGTTTTTCTGCAATTTGCCAAAAAGGCTGTTATGATGCTAAATAATTGTTTATAATATATTATTGTACACTGAAAAAAAAATTAAAAAAATCTGGGATAGCCATCAAAAAAAATATTAATTATTTTCCTATAAGATATGTTGAAAATCTAACTTCAAAATTGGTAACTCCTGAAATTTGACAAAACGACCGTTTTGATGGTAAATAATTGTTTATAATATATTATTGTACACGGAAAAATAGTTAAAAAAATCCGGGATAGCTATCGAAGAAAATATTAATTACTTTCCTATCAGATAAGTTGAATATCAAACTGAAAAATGGATTTTACTGAAATTAGCCAAAAAGGCCGTTTTGATGCTAAATAATTATTTATAATATATTATTTTACACTGGAAAAATAATTAAAAAAATCTGGGATAGCCATCGAAAAAAATATTAATTATTTTCCTATAAGATATGTTGAAAATCTAACTTCAAAATTGGTAATTCCTGAAATTTGACAAAACGATTGTTCTGATGGTAATTAATTATTTATAATATATTATTGTACACGGAAAAAATAGTTAAAAAAATCCGGGATAGCTATCGACGAAAATATTAATTATTTTCCTATCAGATAAGTTGAAAATCAAACTTCAAAAGTTGGTAATTTCTGAAATTTGACAAAACGGCCGTTTTGTTGCTAAATAATTGTTTATAATAAATTACTCTACACGGAAAAAATAATAAAAAAATTCCGGGATAGCTATCGCAGAAATTATTAATTATTCTCCCATAAGACAAGTTGAAAATCAAACTGCAAAAGTTAGCATTTTTGAAATTTGGCAAAACGGCCGTTCTGATGCTAAACAATTGTTTATAATATATTACTAAACACCTAAAAAATTATTTAAAAATTTTCGGATATCTATCGAAGAAAATATTAATTATTTTCGAATAAGACTTGATCAAAATCAAACTGCAAAATTGGTAATTTTTTAAATTTGACAAAACGGCCGTTTTGATGCTAAATAATTGTTTATAATAAATTACTCTACAGAGAAAAATACTAAAAAAATTGAAGGATAGCTATCGTAGAAATTATTAATTATTTTCCTATATGTTAAAAATCAAATTGCAATAGTGAGAATTTCTGAAATTTGAAAAAACAGCCGTTTTGATGCTAAATAATTGTTTATAATATATTACTATAGATTGCATATGTTAAATTGGGGTAATATTAAATCGACAAGTAAAAAAGATAATTTTCTTAATTTTAAAGCGAAGTATTATGGGGCGGCCGGCCGAAATAATTTAAAAAATCAGAGGCGTACTTTAAACTATTATTACTCGGCTACATTTTTATAAGGTTTTAATGGACCTCCGAACCATTTCCAAAAACAAATTAAGGAACGCACATTTTGCTTAAAAAATGACTATTTCAATTGTGGGGACTTACGCTGAATACAAAGCAATTGCTAAGAACAATATAAAAAAAAATAAAGTGCGTACATTAAACTTTTACAACGTTACTAAAGTTTTTCTTTGATATTAATGTATCTCTGAGCAATTCTTAAAAAAAATAGCGAGCTCTTATCTATACTTAAAGTTTTTTTTCTTATTACGCCAAAGACGTGGAGTTATTTTTTTTTAAATTATTGCCCATCGTAATTTGAAAAAGATGTAGGGCATGACATGGATAACGTGACTTAGGTTTCTCGAGGGCATAAACACACGTTTAAAGTTTTCTAAAAAAAAATTGGAAAAGCCGTATTTGACTATTTTAACTATGGAATAATATCAAAGAAAAGAGTTGCTAGGGATAGTTTAAAAAAATGCGATTTAGGTATATTTTCAACTTTTCTAATTTGGTTGAAAGTTTTTTTGCTCTTGACGGACTTCTAAGGTATTCTATAAAAAATTTACAAGGCCTTAATCCAATCAAAAATCGATTAAATCAGCTGCGAAGGCTTATGGCACAAAAGGATTTTGCCAAGGACTATTTAAAAAAAATCTGGAACCCACTTTAACTATTTACAATACAGTGAGGCCTCGTTTAACGCTGATTCGATATACCACGGTCTGCTCGAAGCCTCGAAACAGCTCAAAATCCAACTTTCTTCGACCTATTGCGACATTTCACAAAGACCTCGTGTAACGCTGTTTCGTTTAGCGCTCAAACTCGTCGGAACGCATCCCCCGCGTTAAGCGTGGTCCCACTGCACCTCTAAACCATTCCCAAAAACGAATAACAAGGCCCAAAATTTAATTTTCTTAAGTACGAAAGACGAAGTGCGCCCGTTCTCGCTTTAATCGAACTTGGTCTCAGCAACAAAATTTTATTATCTCGGAAAAATTATTATTATGACCGGATTTAGTGGTTTCATGCTCGGGAAATATGTTCTGCCCTTTAGAAAAACAAATGTGCGCCCATTATTTCGAGCTTCCGCAATTTGCCACGTTGCACTCGGCGGAGCTGCATGCAAATAAAAATCGTCTCGAATTTATTGCGAGAAATCCGTCCGATTTTATTTTAGTTTTTCGGGCCTTTGGGCCGCGTATTAATGCGCAATATCGACGTTCGATAATTTCGTAATGGGCTTTTGGCGGCGCGGAGGGCGAAAGCGAACTACCCCATTATTCCGACAAGAATATTAAAGTTGCAGTCGGGCATGATATTATAATGTCCGGTTCCTTAAGAAGTATGGAAATTGAAAACCGCAATGTTGAAGCGGAATTAATCGGATTAGGGATATTTCTTGTTTTATGCGAATAGTTCGGAAACCCTTTCGCTCGCCGAATCGATATTAAATGATTTTTCGCGAAAGCACCACCCCCCTTCGTTTTTCTTCCGCAAGCTGCAATATTTGTTAGAAAAATGGGGCTCGCGCCAGAAGAATTGTTTATTATTTCATTGTTGAGGAACGCTGGTCGGGAATGAAGAAAAAAAAATGCGGAGCATTCGGAACGAAAGCTTTACCTCGGCATTTCCTAAATTAAAATTGTTTTTACTGTCTCGTTTGTAGTGACAACTTTGCATTTTGTTAAATGAAGATGGGAATAAAAAGTCGCTATTGAAAAATAAATTTATAGCGAAAAGATTGTAATCGGAAGTATGGCAACCGTTCTTATCGCGCACATAAATTAAATTGACTGTGAAATTGTATTGTTACTGCACGCTAGGAGAAATTTTAAAGAACACATTGCTTTTCAAATAATAACAAAGAACGTCTTGCATTGTTTGGGTTTTGTAATTTTTTCCCTCGTTTCTGGTTTCTTTTTTTTAGCGTGCATTTCGTCCGAATATCATTTTCGAGATCTTCGCTGCGGAAGTTTGCTTTTTTAATGTGCGGCGACATTTAATGTCAAATTATCGGATAAACTTTTTTTAACTTTTAATGCAGTTCCGATGTATTTGGGAAATTTGTTTATTTTCTTAATAAGTTGTCGTTTCTGAAAGCGATCTTTTTGCGTTTTTTCCGAGGCGAACTTTTTTCGCACTTTATTATGAACTAATGCAGGAAATTAAGTTGAAGTCGTCGTCAATAAATTTCGATCGATTTCTAAATTAAATGATCGATGTTTTCGAAGTTATACTTCTTTTGGCGCGTCGAGAGCGAAATTTAAGCAGGCAACGGAGGGTACGTGCGCACGGCGAACAAAAATTACTGAGTTGAAGTTAGTTGTCTGAGAAAGTTAATTAATTATTGTGAATCGCGCTTAAAACCGAGTGTGCAAAAACGTGTGTAAAAAAAAAATTAAAATAACTTAACACTAGAACCGCGGAATCGAAACCGGAAACAGTGCCTTATTATAACGAAAACTAAATAAAAGTATACCTTTTTGATCAAATGGCCAAATAATATTACGTAAAGGCAGCTTCTTGAAGATGGTTGTTTTTAAGAATTTGAATATAACAGGAAGTGCTCAAAACCAGTGGCTCATGTCTTTGTTTAAGGTCCAAGCTATCTCTATATCAAAATTTATCAAAATTGGTTCAGTGGTTTAGGCGTGAAAAAGTAACAGACAGACGGACAGACAGACAGAGTTACTTTCGCTATTATAATATTGGTTTGGATAATTAAATTTTTTTAGATAATAAATTAAGTATTGTGAATCGTGCTTAAAGTGGAGTGTGCACGTTCGAGCTCAAAGTGGCACATTCGATCTCGGGAAGAAGCGCGCCGCTCCGCGTCGCGCTTCATTTGCCTCCCTCGCTCGAAATGTGCCACTTTTCGCTCGAACGTGCACATCCTCGTATTAATTGTTTTGCCTTAATTAATCTTTTCACTTTCAAATCAAAAAATTAAATGTAAATATGAATTTTATGTTTAAGAAACATATTTACAATAGTCATGAGTGGAAGTGAGCGAAAAGATACGAGAATTTGGTGGGTGCGAGTGAGAGAAAACGATTAAATTATTTATTTAATTTTTTGAATAATTTATTAGCATAAATTTTGTGAATGGTGCTTAAAATCGAGTGTGCACATTCGAGCTCAAAGTGGCACATTTCCGATCTCGGGAAAATGAAGCGCGCCGCTCCGCGTCGCGCTTCATTTGCCTCCCTCGCTCGGTAATGTGCCACTTTTCGCTCGAATGCGCACATCTTCGCATTTATTGAATTAATTTTTACACGTGGGCATATTTAATTTAGTTACACCAAAGAATATACTTCAAAATGCGGTTTTTTTTGATGTTAAGAACAATATTCTGTAAATACAGTGTAGAAAAAATTATTGGCCCTAATAAAAAACATTTTGCAACGTAAAAGTCAATAAAATTATAATTTTTATTAATGACATTTTTGTTGTTGTATCTTGGATACCAAAGTAGCCAGAATTGGCTACTCGTAAAGGCATTATGTTTCACCATTACTTCGCTCGACCTCGCACATCTTCAGTTGCCCGTCAAAAATTTTTTTAATTTTTATTGGAGATAATGTCATTTCCATGTTACATCCATCAGATCACCATTTATTCGCCACATGAAAAAATCATTAATTATTAAATAAATAATTGGGTATTTGAACCAAATTATAATTTTGAATTGACATATATTTTTGGTAAAGGGATAAAAATTGCACCGAAATAACTCCAGCTCCATTAATTACGAACAAATAATTCAAAACTATACAAATTCTCAATCCTCGATTGCATTTCAGTGCTAGCCAAAACTTTTGTAACACTCTGTACATGTGTTTTCGTAAAACGTATTAAATTGATAATTTTATTTAAAATTATCAAGGCTCTTTTTAGTCGGCTTTCGATATCAGGTGAGTTGGCTTTTGGGTCAACTGATACGACGCATATCAGCGTTTACATAACGTTAGCATTGCTTTGTTCCGATTTTTAAATCATTCTTAAACGTAAAACGAAGCTGAACGTTTCTGTTCTAAATACGACTTTTTCCGAATTTGAGTTTCAACCCCTAAATTGAGGTGAAATTTAATTGTACGTAGTTCTATTAAAATCTACAGCTTTCGTTTTAAGTTAACAATTTTTTTCTTTATTTTACAGAAGCCAATGGACCCGCTTTCCGAAAACATTTTTCGAAACATGGAACTTAGCAAAAAGGTGTCGATCACGAAATTGATGTAAGTACAAAATTTCTATTTTTTTTTACTTTAAAAGTAATCGGCGTTGGTTGTTTTTTAAACTAATTGAGTTTTTTTTTTTTAAATTATGCTTAAAACAATTCATTCTTGTATTACAGATTTCAGTGTCAAAAGTGTTTTCGTTTTTAAATCGTTTTTCGGGCAACCGTGTTTAGCAAATCGTAGTCTTAAAACCGTACAAAATCCTCCCAGTATATTAACAACTGTCCCCATAAAAATAGTTTACTCGCTCGTTTAAAAATTTGTGCTTTTTTAACTTGTTCGATGGCCTTCATAAATTTTAATACAGTAGAACTCTAGTTATCCGGATCGTCTTGGGCAAAAAATATTTTTGTTAAACCAAGAGTTATGTAGTTGTCGGAAATGATCTATAACGTCTATACAGCGTGTTTTTACCAAACTGTTCAAGAAATGATGATTTATATAAGCACCGCAACATACAGTACAATTATTTTTCAAAACAATTACTTATTTCTATTAATTTCCAAATTATCCGTAAATTTGGTTACCGAATCGCGTCCGAGTCCAATTGATCCGGATAATCGGAGCTCTACTGTAACAATACGGGAGTGTTAAAGTCGCGAGTGATGGCTGTTTCAACTGTATGGCCTTCTCCAGCAGCCCACAGCAGTCTTCAGTGAAAGGTAGGCACCCAGTTTTAATTTGCTTTCATTTTTTTCTTTCATAATTTTGTTAAATGATAAATTTTCGGGCGATTAAGACTTAAACCGTTTTTTATTGAAAATTTAAGCCTGCGTTGTTTGTGAATCAGTCTTCAAAAACTTTACAGGTTTGCAGTCCGCGGACTTTTTGGCTTTGCATAACGATCAAAAAACTATAAGGCTGTAATTTGAAAATTTTGTGTGAAACGGTTTAATTTTTCGTTCGAAAATTTTGACTTTACTAATGAAATTTCTTGCCTATTTATGAAAATAATTTTTTCAAACTTGAAAGATTTTAAATACCTCGATTTTTTTTTATAAATGTGTTTTACAGTGGTTTTATTATTATACGAATTATTTTATGGAACTACAGTTGAAAGGAAGGGTTATTTTTTATATTGTGCATAGGATTATTTTTTTTTAAATAAACCTGTGCCTTAATTCCGAAAATAATTAGTAAAATAAATAAGTATTCAAAAAACGGTCGCGCGCGTATTTAAATAAAATCGGAACTGTTAATAATAATTTGAAAAAAATCGAAAATCCGGTGCTTTCTCATAAAACGCGATGGAAGGGCTGCAAACGCAGATCAAAGAAATTAGCATAATGCGGAGGCGTTATTAAAGGCCTTATTCCGAGCGCACATAGGGAGTAGTTTTCTACGAATTTCGGAGACAAAGCAGTGTGTGCTGCAGGTCACAGAATCAACATGATATGAAATTTTTGCTCTTTCAACCGTGAAATACAAGACAACCCCAGTTTTCGGTTCCCTTCCGTGCGGCAACCTCGGCCAACGAGCCCGAACGGACCGTGCCGGATGGATATTTCTAAACTACACGCCATGCCCATTGACTTTACACTTGTAACATTTCTTATTATGATTCTTTCTGTGTATTTCTTTGTAGCGAAACGACTTTTTCGTTTTTATTCGTTCAGATTTGCAATAGCGCGTTTGTTACGATTTAAATCGAGGACTTGTAACTTCTTGACATACGATGACGTCTAGGAGAGGTCAATCGCTTAGGGTGTCATTGTAGATTTTGACGTCTCTAAGACGTCAAGAACTGTATTCAATTTTATGTTTCGAAAAAGGTTTGTTTTCAACAATAATTTTGTTAAAAGGCACAAAATTGGCGACTTGGGAATTTTGTTATTAATATAATTCTGTAATATTTAATTGCGAATTGTCAGAGAGTAAATTAATTTTTGTAAAGTGTGCTTAAAGCCGAGTGTGCGCGTTCGAGCTCAAAGTGGCACATTTCCGATCTCGGGAAAATGAAGCGCGCCGCTCCGCGTCGCGCTTCATTTGCTTCCCTCGCTCAAAAAATGTGCCACTTTTCGCTCGAACGCGCACATCTTCGTATTTATTCAATTTGTTTAAATTACTTTTTGGATTTAAAAAGAAAATAGCAATGTATTCAAATAAAACGACATATGCGCAGTAACATATAGTTTGATAACCACTGGTCTAGCTATACACAAGCGCAACATAGCGCATTGTTATATTTAATTTAGTCGCGCCAAAGAAGTATTACTTCTAACGTGCGTACATAAGTACATGCACCGGTTTTTTTTACATAGAATGAAATTCAGTTTTAAACATTTAGCAAAATTATTAAAGTAAACTCGAAGAATAAATTATTTTAAGTTGTTAGACAACTCAAATTAAATAAATTAATAACTTGGAAAATTTTTAAAATATATTTAAGAACTTTAGAAATTTGTAATTATCATTTTTTTGTATAACACAAATTGAATAAAACAAAACTTTATTCAGTAAATTTAAAAGGAAATTTTGATGAAAAAATTATTATGTATTTTCAGAAAACTCAAATAGAGTAAATACAGAATTTGTGGTTTTTCAAAAAACTTTGAAGATCATTAATTTACGCAAATAAAATTAATATTGGAGAAAACTCAATAAATAAATTATCTTAATTGTTCAGAAATATTAAATTTATAAAATTAAATACAGTCAAACCCCGATAGGTCGAAGTTGAAGAGAAACTAAAAATAATTCGCGTTATCAAAAATTCGGGCTATCGATATCAAAATATTTTTTAGTTTATGTTTTTAAAATTTACTTATTGTTTCTTTTTCTTAATAATTTCCTAGTGATTTCTTGCAAAAACCTAAATCTTGTGTCTTGAACAAGTTGTAATTAGGCTTTGTTTATGGAATAATTCAATTTTTAAATATAAAAAAATATTTATATGTTATATATTATATGCATCAAAATTTTAAAATGACTTAGGTGGCGAATGTTAAAAAAGATTGGGAAACACTGCTCTACATATTTCAAAATATCTTAAAACGATTAATTATTTATTTTATGTTATTTGTCTATGCTCATAACAGTTAAGTTGAGCCAAATTAATAGTTTTTTTTGGACCCATCTAATTCGGTTTTTTTTCTATGTCAAGGGGTTAATAAGAAAGGCATTTAATTTATTATTCTGTTGTGAGTAATTAAATTTTTGACTATTATTGCAAGTATTTGTCTCAAATCAAATTTTTGCTACGGGTGTTATAAGAAGTATTGTGCGATACGTATGCATAAAACGGGACATACGGTAGATTTGAATTGACAACGCCCATATAAAGTTATGATACGATTAAAACGGCGTTTTGTACTCTTACATATACTCTCCTATCTGCCCGTATGTGTACTCTGCGCACTCTATCCCGCGGCGAATACGTCACAAGCTTGGCCCCGTGTCGTCGAATCTAAGTCTACCGAAAACACCCGCTTTCCGCATATGTATCGAAAAAATCCATTATTCACAAATTAATAATATCACTTTCGAAAGTTACTTGTCAATATTCAAAACATGCTTTTCTTAATCTATCATGAAATCATAAATTGAACATTTATTAGTATCTAAATCGCCCCAAAAAAAAAAAATACATTGGATGTGTACAAATCAAACGCTGGGGTACAACGGCTATTTAATTTACAAACTGTTCTTATCGGGAGGACTTGTTTTTCGTTGGTTACAACCGAAAAATTAATTAAAACTACTTTATGCATCTTAAGAAATATTTTATTTATCGTTTAGAATTAATCGTCGTCGTAATCTTCCGATCAAATTCGCTGATAATAACAATAGCAATAAAGTAATCGAGTTATGAGTCTTAAGGAGCCCGAAAAAGGTAAACGAGTGTCGAGTCAACAAAACCGCATTAACGAAGCACGGTTGATTGTTATAAATTTTGAGAGCTTTTCAAATGAGATGGGCTTTAATTTTCGGTCGTCGAGAAAAGTAGGGCGCCCTCTAATATTAAAGAACTGTATTTAATTTCTTTTGTAATTTTCCGAAGGATTAGTCTTATTTATGCGATTCGGTTTTCTTGTTTATTTTTGCGGAATTTAAGTTTTTAAATTTCGTCTCGTCCAACTTTCGCGTTTATTCGGGGAATTTATGTCGGAAAATTAATTTTTTAAATTGGATTTTTCCTCACACACACACACGCGCGCGCCTAATTTCGGTTTATTTTTTATGATGATAGAGGGGCTTCGCTTTTTTTAAAATTTTTAAAAGGAAACTTGCCTAAATCGTAACATAAGAGGAAATTTTGATGTGTTTATTAATTGTAATGGATTCGCTGATGTTATTTATTTGTTTCTGTTGATTGATTAATTTTTTAATTTTTTTTTACATTTTGAACGAACACCACTTTAAAAATTCTGTAGTTGGTAGAATTTAAGAAATTGTAATCGGGGTAGTTTTTAAAAGTTTTATTAGTTTCGGAGTTGTAAGCTCTTGGCACTTTACTGAAATATCTTTATAATCAAAAATATTATAAAAAAAGCGTTTTAGAAATTATTTATTAATCAAATGATAACACAGGCCTGCAAATTTAAGGTCATGACGTCCTCTTTAGTAACTGATAACTTATTCTTGGGTATTTTGATACGCTGATGACAAATATGAACTTAGTTTTTCTCCATCACCCACAAATTTTACGGAAAAGCTACAGATGGAAAATCGAAAAAAAACACGTTTTCTCACAGAACAAAAGATATATTTAAAAAAGTACTTGCTTTCTAACTTTGAAAACTATTAAACTATAATTAGAAGACATTGTTAAGCTACAATGCGTATTAATTTTCTTTGGGGAATCTGGTCCTTTTTTCCCCAAACTTTCTGTTGTGTGATTTTTTTTTTAATTTCTTGGGTGGATTGTCGCGCTTCAGCAACCAACAATAGTCCGCCATCATGGTAGAAATCCATCTTCCTCGATACCTACCTTCAAGTTCTTTTAAATCTTGGTGAAATTTTTCGCCTTGTTCTTCCCTAACGGCTCCTAGATTTTCTGGAAAGTATTTTATGTGCGAATTCAGAAAATGAAGCTTAATGCTCATATTACAGCCCATTAGACCCAAATTTGATATCATTTTGCCTAATATTTTTTTATAGTCGGAGTGTTTATTGTTCCCCAAAAAGTTTTTCACCACTTCCTTAAATGATTTTCACCCTTGCAACTTCAACATCATTGAGTTTTTCGTCAAATGGTCAAAAGGGCACAAAAATACCTTCCCCTGGTATGGGGACTAATAAAAACTCCTAATATAAAGAAATAGTAGTCAAAATGATAACAAATTTGGGTCTAATAGGCTGTAATATGAGCATTCAACTTTATTTCCAGAATTCGCGCATTGAATACGTACCAGAAAATCTAGGAACCGTTGGTGAAGAACAATGCGAAAGGTTTCACCAAGATTTGAAAGAACTTGAAGACAGATATCAAGAAAGATGAAATTTCACCATGATGGTAGATATCTAACGCAGGATTAAAGCTCGATCTTAAGGACTAATTCGTCACGTAATCGCCGCCCTTCGTCTTAAACAAATTAATCGTGTTTTTTCCCCCCGATTCAAAAGTGAGAAATAATAATCTTCGGACGTAGCTACGTGACTGCAATTATCGTGTCAAGTGTGTTATTGTTCGGGTAATCTAAATCCAGCAATTTCCTGCAGAAATCCAATTAAGGCTTTAAAAATCGGTTTTGTAATCAGCTTTTTCTATTTGTCCATGTTTTGTACGTACTTCCACAAAGCGGGCGGTTGCAAATTACAAACGAAGATAGAATTACAACAATTTATTTCTGCATTTATCGTCCGAAGAGAGGGGTCGAAAGTAAAAACGTCGAAATTTGCGCTTTTTTTTGGATTCCATTTGATTTTTTTTCGGTTTCGAAAATTGCTCTTTGCGAGAAGGAGATTAAATGAACGCATGCTCGGTTTTAAGTTATAAATATTCATCTTGCAATGTGCAGATCCTATTGTTTTTTAAGCTGGAAGCACGAACGAAAAACTGCGTTTGTTGTAAATTATATTTATCGCGCGTTCTGTAATTTTCTTTTGCATGTTTGTTTATGGCGCACACCTACATCCGCTTTACAGCCGATGAAAGATAATATTGGGTTTAATATTTATTTATTTATTTACTTGCTCCCCCCCCATCGGGTTGAGATATAATTTTATGACTTTATTTCGCGGGGGTGCGCGAGAAAAATTGGCTAATCGATTGCGATGCTTAATTTATGCAAATTATTCTTTGAAAAAACTGGTGCGGGTAGTTTAGTACGCGCGTTAGAAGTTATACTTTTTGGCGCGACTAAATTAAATATAACCGCGTGTGATGTTGCGTACCCTTTTTTTTTGATAAAACTCTAAAGAAACTTATATAAATATAAACGTTTTTAAAACTAGTCTGACCGCAGGTAAACTTTTATATCAATTTTTTTTATCTTACTTCGAAAATTATTTTTTTTTAAATCGTACGTTTTGACTTAATTTTTCCCAAGTGTACAGTTTTTCGCGATTTGGGTTGTACATAGCGCTGTAGCTTTTTTTCTGAAAGACGTCTCTAGGGGACGCTATATATTTTTGAAAAAGTCAACCTTTCGATTATAAGTTGGAGCGAAAAAAATAGGCGACGCCAACTTAGATTTTTGTAAATTTAAATAGAGCAGTTTCAAAATCTCGGGGCACGCGAGTTACGAGCGAGCTGCGCGAACGAGAAAAAATTTGTTTCGAGTAGAAATGTGTTATTTTAACTTGTTCGTTGGCGTAGAATTAATATGAAATGGGGTCCCTTTGTAAAAAAATTAAAACTAACCCCGAAGCGATTACAAATTTAACTATGAAAATTATAGCTCCTCTATTTTGTGAAATAATTGTAATAGGCAGTCAGATTCTTAATTCACAGATATTTTTTGTTTAAGAGAAGCTCAAAAATCATAAAAATCTTTAGAAAAATTATGGCGAATTTCGATTATTAAAAAAGCCCGGTTCTGGAGCATTAGAAGTTATATTTTTTGGCGTAGCTGAATTAAATATAATCACGTGTGTTATGTTGCTTGTCTTGGTAGACCACTAGTTGCAAAATTATATATCAGCAAGGGTAGCAACCCTTAAAAAATGCGCACACTAGATTTTAAGTCCGATTCATAATAATTTTTTTTCTTTTTATTGATTTTTTTAATTTAGAGTTTATAAAGAACATTATTTAAAAAAATCGAAGCTATAGCTTTTTTTCATCACAAAATCTAAATTTACTCGACTAAACATCATTTTTTGAATTTAAACAAAGACGATTAATGTAGACAAATTTTTAAATACGAAGATGCGCACATTAGAGCGACAAGCGGCACATTTTTCCGAAATCGGAACGTGTCACTTTTTCTAAATCGTACGTTTTGACTTAATTTTTCGCAAGTGTAAACTTGGTTTACTATTTTTTTCATTAAAAAAATTGTTTAATGAATATTTGCGTAAATATTCATTTATTTATTATTTAAAATGTTAGTTGAGTTGGAATTTATTCGTTTTTGTTAAACTGCTTGTAAAACTTTTCTTTTTCATTTTCAAAAGTAGTATAATTCGAAGGAAAAAGTGTTAAAAAACTATAACATTGCTAAATTGATAAATTAAAAAAAATTGTATGGTTAAATTGAGATAGAACATACGACTTAGAAAAATTCAAAGTTCCGAATTAAGAAAAGAAAATAGAAATAAATGTTTACCCACGATTAAACTAATTTTAAAATTATATTGAAATCTTGAAAACCGTAATATAAATTTAATTATTTTAGCTATATACTTCTTTATTACTTTTATTTCTTGTACTGAAATGAAAACGAGGACATATAAGATTACTTAAATAGGGTGGGTGTACCAGTCCCAAACCAGGTACCAGTAGTTGACCACTCGCATGTTCGATTGAATAAATTAAGAAATGGCGTGCATTTTTGAAGAATTTGACTGTTTTGTTACGTGGCCTAGAATGTTAACAACGTTCCAAACATATTTTAAAAATTTAGTATTTATTGAAGAGCTATGAGCGCAGTGGTCAACCTTAGGTGCATTCCCGTTTTTGATATTGTTCACGAAATCTATAAAAAACTTAAATATTTAGATTCAAATAATTTATCAATATTGCAGCGTTAGTAAACAATAAACAATTTTATATATACATTTTTACGTTAAAACTACATAATACCAGTTCAGAGCATTTCAAAGTCAAAATTTGTCCTTAAGTGGTTTGGGACTGGTACACTCACCCTAGATAGATCATGAATATAAATTAATTTTTTCAATTGTTATAAACATTATGTCTCGTAACGGTCATTCACTGGTTGTGGGTCAGTTAGCGGACAGTTCGCCGTATTGGAATGTGCGACTTTTCGCTCGAATGCGCGCACTCGGTTTTAAGCGTGATTTACAATAATTTTTATTGATTTTTTTCTAATTTAGTGTTTATAAAGAACATTATGTGACTTTGCTCAAAGACGATATATGTAAAGAAATCTTTAAATACGAAGATGTGCGCATTCGAGCGAAAAGTGGCACATTTCCGAGCGAGGGAGGCAAATGAAGCGCGACGCGGAGCGGCGCGCTTCATTTTCCCGAGATCGGAAATGTGCCACTTTGAGCTCGAATGTGCACACTCGGTTTTAAGCCCCATTCACAATAATTAATTTACTTTCTAAGTATTTTTCATTAAAAATTACAGAACCGTATTTTCTATCAGGAACCAAATATTTAATTACGTACTTATAAACAATATTATTGGAAAAACATGTTAAAACCTTTTCCACACATAAAATCGAAATTTTATAGCTTAAAATTAATGTTGAGAACGTAAAGAGAGAAGAGTAATGTAGTCAAATTCGATATGCACAAAGATGTGCGCGTTCGAGCGAAAAGTGGCACATTTCCGAGCGAGGGAGGCAAATGAAGCGCGACGCGGAGCGGCGCGCTTCATTTTCCCGAGATCGAAATGTGCCACTTTGAGCTCGAATTCGCACACTCGATTTTAAGCACGATTCACAAATAAATAATTTACTTTCTTAGGCGGCTAACTTATACTATACGAGCGCGCGCAACTTCCGTTGCCTCCTAACATTTTACCCTCGACGCGCCAAAAGAAGTATAACTTAAAAAAAAAAACGAAACAAATTCCAATTAACATAAAAAACAGGGCGCGACATAATTCACCTCTGAGCGAGCATTTTTTATGCAGATTTGAAATTAGAGAAATTAGAAGGCAATCTTCACCTGAAAAGGCATTTGAAGTTGCGTGGCCGAAAGTCATAAACGACTCGCATGTTTGCGGTCTGCCGTGCTTTGAGGATCTTATTAAAGCCGCTTTGACACTTTAATAACAGTTATTTTAAAACTTATCGTCCTCGTTGTGAACACAGAGCCGGTATCAACTTGCGATTTGGGGCTAAGCAAACGAACAATCCCACAACTTGTTTGAGTTTCCCTTCTTCGTGAAAAGTTGTTGACGGGGAACTTTTTCAATCTAAAAATGCGCTTTAGTTTTGTAGGTTCATGAAACGCCAACTTTCCTCTCTTGTACACTCCAAATGGAATTGTAAAGTTCGCCCCGCTAATGTTCTAACAGACAACTGCGACGAATTCTTTTCGGAATAAATTACGCTTTTTTTTTTCGAAGCTCTTTTCGTTTTTAGGGCGCTTGTAATTTGGTGTGCGAACCACTGATAACCACTGGTCTAGCTATACACAAGCGCAACATAGCGCGTTGTTGTATTTCATTTAGGCGCGCCAAAGAAGTATTACTTCTAACGTGCGTACATAAGTATACATGCACCGGTTTTTTTTTACATAGAATGAAATTCAATTTTAAACATTTAGCAAATTTATTAAAGTAAACTCGAAGAATAAATTATTTAAAATTTTTAGACAACTCCAATTAAATAAATTAATAATTAATTTTTGTAAAGTGTGCTTAAAGCCGAGTGTGCGCGTTCGAGCTCAAAGTGGCACATTTCCGATCTCGGGAAAATGAAGCGCGCCGCTCCGCGTCGCGCTTCATTTGCTTCCCTCGCTCAAAAATGTGCCACTTTTCGCTCGAACGCGCACATCTTCGTATTTATTCAATTTGTTTAAATTACTTTTTGGATTTAAAAAGGAAATAGCAATGTATTCAAATAAAATGACATATGCGCAGTAACATATAGTTTGATAACCACTGGTCTAGCTATACACAAGCGCAACATAGCGCGTTGTTATATTTAATTTAGTCGCGCCAAAGAAGTATTACTTCTAACGTGCGTACATGCACCGGTTTTTTTTTACATAGAATGAAATTCAGTTTTAAACATTTAGCAAAATTATTAAAGTAAACACGAAGAATAAAATATTTTAAGTTTTTAGACAACTCAAATTAAATAAATTAATAACGTGGAAAATTTTTAAAATATATTTAAGAACTTTAGAAATTTTTAATTATCAATTTTTTTTGTATAACACAAATTGAATAAAACAAAACTGTATTCGCTAAATTTAAAAGGAAATTTTGATGAAAAAATTATTATGTATTTTCAGAAAACTCAAATAGAGTAAATACAGAATTTGTGGTTTTTCAAAACACTTTGAAGATCATTAATTTACCCAAATAAAATTAATATTGGAGAAACCTCAATAAATAAATTATCTTAAATGTTTAGAAATATTAAATTTATAAAATTAAATACAGTCAAACCTCGATAGGTCGAAGTTGAAGAGAAACTAAAAATAATTCGCGTTATCAAAAATTCGAGCTATCGATATAAAAATATTTTTTAGTTTATGTTTTTAAAATTTACTTTTTGTTTCTTTTTCTTAATATTTTCCTAGTCATTTCTTGCTAAAACCGAAATCTTGTGTCTTGAACAAGTTGTAATTAGGCTTCATTTATGGAATAATTCAATTTTTAAATATAAAAAAATATTTATATGTTACATAAGGGGGCATCAAAATTTTAGAATGACTTAGGTGGGAAATGTTAAAAAAAGATTGGGAAACACTGCTCTACATATTTCAAAATATTTTAAAACTATTAATTATTTATTTTATGTTATTTGTATATGCTCATAACAAATAAATAGTTTTTTTCGGACTCATTTAACAAATACAGAACTAACAATAGAAAAATATATTTTGTTGTCTTTTACCTCGACTGGATATTGCTTTATGTTTAACTAAAGCTTTTGTAATATTCTAAGAAAATTTATTTTCTTATTATACACCAGTTTAAAAAAATTTAAATGTAAGGAAAAACTTTAAAGGGCCTTATTACCTTGCCCTTAAAGGCCCCCATTACATTTCCCTTAAAGGCTCACTTTTACGAAGCGTGACCATCCTTTTAGGGTCCCTTAAAGTGTAAGGGAAATCTTTAAAGGGCCCTATTAAAAGCCTGACACAATTTCTGCAAGGGTATTGGCTCATACCAATAACAGTAATTTAACACGGTAATTTGTTGCGGCTCTTTTCATTAAGAGCTTATCGAAAAATTTGTAACGCACCTAATTTTAATCCGGACCCCTCACTAGACGTTTCTAGAAATCGTAACAGAACATATATTTCATAATTCGAAGAGAAGTTCGACTCCGAATGTGCTCAATACGCCTATCGAAACTCAATTTATATCGAACGCCATCGTCGAAATAAATTATGCAGATACGCATTCGGCTTCGGCCATTATACCACAAAATTTAAACTATTTCCTAACAGTACATCAAAGAGGTTTATAATTTAAATAATGTACCTGGACTTCCGACTAAAAGCCATTGCCCACGTGACGTACGCGAACCACCGACTAATATCTGTTCTGCCTCCGAATATGTTTATTAAAGTGCATTCGGGCATTTATTAAATTTAGATGCTGCACGCCGATAAGTCCTCATTAAAAATTAATTAACGTTCGTTTTAATCGAGGATCTGTATTCGATTCGGACGTAAACACGAGAATTTATATTACATGAAGAAAAATCGAAGCCGATGAAGATAAATCGCGACGAACGCGACGTTTCGACGCGTTTTTAAGACGATCGAGAGATCGACAATATTAATAATAACGATAATGAAATTACTCACTCGGATCGTAGCGATCCGTCCATAAATCGACTCGTTTCCAAATCGATTTCGATCTATAACAAAATCAAAACGCAAATATCAATAAATTGCATTTTGAAAAAAAACGTAAACCGACTATTTATCGAAGATTTCTTATCTGATTTATGGGTTTTTTATAATTTTGGTAAGTTTTCAATATGGCATAATTGATTTAGGAATAAATTTGAATAAATAGCGCTGGGACGCGCGAAGAGCGAGCAATAAAGTGACGCCAACCTAAAGAATGTAAAAATCGTCGATCGAAATAAATTTTCTCGGGGCAAAATAGTTTTGATATCGAACGTAATTATAATTACGATTTATTCGTTTTTATAAGCGTAATTTATTTGCTCTAATTTAATGCGAACTTTGCCGTTTTAAATCATTCAATTCATTAACATAGTTCCACGCCACATTTTGAGTTGTAAATCATAAACTTGTGCCTTACGCTTTATTTATATTTAACTTTCGCGTACCTGCAACCATCAAACAAACGTTTTTGTTGAAAATTAATTTAAAAAAAAAAATTAAAATTGCTTAACACTAGAACCGCGAAATCGATCATTTTGACCGTTTAGCAATTTTATCGTAACGAAAACTAAATAAAAGTAGACCTTTTTGATCAAATGGCCAAATAATATTATGTAAAGGCAGCTTCTTGAAGATGGTTGTTTTTAAAAATTTGAATATAACTATATTTGCTCGAAACCAGTAGCCCATATCCTATATCAAAATTGGTTCAGCGGTTTAGCCGTGAAAAGGTAACAGACAGACGAACAGACAGACAGAGTTACTTTCGCTATTATAATATTAGTTTGGATAATTAAATTTTTTTAGAAAATAAATTAAGTATTGTGAATCGTGCTTAAAGTGGAGTGTGCACATTCGAGCTCAAAGTGGCACATTCCGATCTCGGGAAAATGAAGCGCGCCGCTCCGCGTCGCGCTTCATTTGCCTCCCTCGCTCGGAAATGTGCCACTTTTCGCTCGAATGCGCACATCTTCGTATTTATTGAATTGCTTTATATTACTTTTTACACGCGGGCATATTTAATTTAGAAGTATAACTTCTAACGCGGGCCCAAAGTGACAGAGTTCCCATCTCGAGAAAATGAAAGATATAAACAACTATTGAATATTTTTTTTAATAATAATTAGTAAATAATCAAATACTGCAATAATTAAAAAAAAAACTAATTGGTTATTAGTTTGTTCTATTTCATACTAATAGATTTTATAGAGCTATGAAATATCTACCGTAAATAGCGTTAAAAGTGACAACAAAGAAATAATACATATAAGTAGGGGAGACCGGGTATGGTTGTCTCACGGGTAGGTTGTCACATTAACCATAACAGAAAACGTAATGAATTAATAAATTTGTTTACCCTAAGTTCGTTAGATAGAATAGGTTAGAATGGGCTCTATAAATGCGAAAGAAAAAAATTGTGACTTTCAACCCCGGTCTCCCCCATGTCAATCTAACACACTTAAAGTTGCAGTTGCACAGATTCAGAATATAAGTATGTTCTGGCTATAATATTTTTCTGAATATATTTTCTTATTTCATATTTTGCAATTATTTTATAAGTGGCTACGTTTTTCGTTTTTTCTATTTTGCAAAATTTTAATATTATTAATTAAGGGGTAGAAATCTAAACCTATTACTTGTTTAAACATAAATATATTAGTAATTATCAATAAATATACAGTAAACCCTCTCTAACACGACCAGCGTCGGTTTTTGCTCAAATTGGTCTTTTGTAGAGGTGGTCGTCTTAGAGAGAAAGACAAAGATAGACAATATAAATATAATTACAAATACTATATTAGATTAATGAAATGCAGTTATTATTTATCAGAATCATATTGTTATCAAATCAAAGTTATTATAAATAAAGCAGTATTATATCGGAAGTAAGTTAATTATTGTGAATCGCGCTTAAAATCGAGTGTGCACATTCGAGCTCAAAGTGGCACATTCGATCTCGGGAAAATGAAGCGCGCCGCTCCGCGTCGCGCTTCATTTGCCTCCCTCGCTCGGAAATGTGCCACTTTTCGCTCGAATGCGCACATCTTCGTATTTATTGAATTGCTTTATATTACTTTTTACACGCGGGCATATTTAATTTAGAAGTATAACTTCTAACGCGGGCCCAAAGTGACAGAGTTCCCATCTCGGGAAAATGAAAGATATAAACAACTATTGAATATTTTTTTTAATAATAATTAGTAAATAATCAAATACTGCAATAATTTAAAAAAAAAACTAATTGGTTATTAGTTTGTTCTATTTCATACTAATAGATTTTATAGAGCTATGAAATATCTACCGTAAATAGCGTTAAAAGTGACAACAAAGAAATAATACATATAAGTAGGGGAGACCGGGTATGGTTGTCTCATGGGTAGGTTGTCACATTAACCATAACAGAAAACGTAATGAATTAATAAATTTGTTTACCCTAAGTTCGTTAGATAGAATAGGTTAGAATGGGCTCTATAAATGCGAAAGAAAAAAATTGTGACTTCCAACCCCGGTCTCCCCCATGTCAATCTAACACACTTGAAGTTGCAGTTGCACAGATTCAGAATATAAGTATGTTCTGGCTATAATATTTTTCTGAATATATTTTCTTATTTCATATTTTGCAATTATTTTATAAGTGGCTACGTTTTTCGTTTTTTTTATTTTGCAAAATTTTAATATTATTAATTAAGGGGTAGAAATCTAAACCTATTACTTGTTTAAACATAAATATATTAGTAATTATCAATAAATATACAGTAAACCCTCTCTATCACAACCAGCGTCGGTTTTTGCTCAAATTGGTCTTTTGTAGAGGTGGTCGTCTTAGAGAGAAAGACAAAGATAGACAATATAAATATAATTACAAATACTATATTAGATTAATGAAATGCAGTTATTATTTATCAGAATCATATTGTTATCAAATCAAAGTTATTATAAATAAAGCAGTATTATATCGGAAGTAAGTTAATTATTGTGAATCGCGCTTAAAATCGAGTGTGCACATTCGAGCTCAAAGTGGCACATTCCGATCTCGGGAAAATGAAGCGCGCCGCTCCGCGTCGCGCTTCATTTGCCTCCCTCGCTCGGAAATGTGCCACTTTTCGCTCGAATGCGCACATCTTCGTTTTTATTAGATTTTTACATAAATCTTTTTTTTTAAATCAAGCAATTAAAATTCCAATCAATTTTGATTTTATATTCGGTGAAAGTTATGGCATTTATTGTTTTAAAAACTGTTTAAAAGCATTAAATAAATATTTAATTGTTAAAAGGCCAATTTTTCCTAAAGGTCTAATTGACCGGTAAGCGCGGTTGTAGTACGTTCAAAATTGCCGCGGTTCTAGTGTTAAAAATCAATCAAACAGACTCGTATTTTATCAAAGGAAAACCGTCAAAATTTGGACGGTCTTCGCTCCAAAACCCTGTTAATTTTTTAAGAACTCTTCGAGGGGTTAAATTTAAGGCTTTGGTTTCAATTTAAAAAAAAAAGTTAAATGAAATCGGCCAAGTAGTACTCGAGATATGACTTTGTTTTAAAAAAAAAGGTTAAAAATGACTGTTAAGTAACGAATCTTAAGTTAATTTCCGATATTAATCAGTACGGATTTTTTAAAAATATTTCTTAAGATGACTTTAGATCTTGAGCAATAGCAAAACGTGGTTGTTCATACTAGATTCATCATTATTATTATTCGAAGCTGCTTTAATCACACCTGCCGCATGGGAATGCAGTCGTACAGGTACGACCTACTCAAGTTGTACCTTTAAGGCTCATGTTTATAAAAATATTCCATAATAAAGTAAATTTCGTAATTTAAATAACGAGATCAGCGTTGTTTGCTTTTACACTTTTTGAAGTTATACTTCTTTTAGCGGGCAACAGAAGTTGCGCGCCACAGCAAACGAAAATTCGACAGTATGAAGTTAGCCGCCTCAGAAAGTAAATTAATCGTTGTGAATCACGCTTAAAGCCGAGTGTGCACATGCTCGTATTTATTAAATTTGCTCAAATTACTTTCTGGCTTTAAAAGAAAATGTATTTATATTAAATTGTACACTCAGCACAATGTAATTATTAATTAAAATTATTTAGAACGTAAATTAATTAACACCTGCGGATCCTATCTACCGTGTAAATCGAGGAATAGGTGAACAGTGGCGAGTCACCAAGATTAATTTATTTTTAAGGGAGGCGCAGTATCTTACAGTTTGGAAATCACTGGTTTAACCATACAAAACCGCAAAGTACGCAACGTAATACGTGGTTATATTTAATATACGCCAAAGAAGTATGACTTCTAATGCACACACATAAGTACACCCAACAGTTTTTTTAATAGAAGGACTCACATGTTTGGCGCTCAATCAATACCTCAAAATCTTTAGATTGCCATTAAATCATATTTTTATTTCATTGATAATAAAAAATAAGAAACGTTTAGGCTTTTTTTAAAGTTAAATAAAAAACATTGTTCAAATTTTATTTATTATTTAAATTTTGATACTTTTAAAAAATTAAAAGTTTTAATAAATTCATTTTAAATTGGAAATGGTAAAAAAAATAATTTGTCAAGCCTCGGGCATCGGTGTCTTTCTTTTAGGCCATATTTAAAAAAAGCATAGCGCGTGTTCTACTCGAGCGATGCGATTCAATCGTTTTTCGGACTAAAGCCAAAGGACCAGTCGAAAATTTGTCAAAAAATTTCCCACAAACAAGGACTCAATTTTAAGCGAGACCTCCGGGAGTTTGTGCTCGAACGAAGCAATGTTTTTAGAATTAAACAAATTATTTTGAGATTATTAAATATTTTAATAATAATTACTAGCTTTCGGGAATTTTATTTTATCGTTTAGCTATCGTGGTTTCACAATGGATGTTTTATCCTCAAAGCAAAAATTATGTTTTAATTCACTTTTATACAATTTGCGAACTATCTTTTTCAATTGCATTTAATATTTTTATAATTTTTTTGAGACATAATTTAATTAAGCTTCTTCTAAAAATAGCTTCTCATAATTTTTGAAAAAAATCGATGTCTCAATTAATATTATATAACACGTCCTAGAGTTACAAATGGGGCAATTTTATTTCTTTTTTTTCCGTAAGGGTAAACTCGTTAGAAGGCTGCCTCATATTTCTACCTTATTGTCTTTAAAATAAATCCAAATTAAATCAATTTGTTTTTTATCCACAAAAAAAATTGCGGTTTCGCGTTGCAAATTCGGACGCCCACCGATAAGATTATTCTGTCGGACTAAATCTATTAAATCTTTCGCTAGGAGACACACATCCGCATTATCCAAACACATTAAATCGTTTCGAAAATCTAAAAGTAATCTGGCCCAGCCCAACTTATCAGTTTCTGTCATTTTGTCTATTTCATCTCGATTCGACTTCTGGGTGGCTCCGAGCCCCCCATTAAATTTGATCCTCACAAAAATTAAACAATTACAAATAATTTATTAATTAATCGTTCCCCACTAGCCCCCTCGACTAAATTTCAAATCTGGGTGGCCGTTCCCTAAGTGTTCTTAATTCATATTTAATTAACACCATTTAATAATAGCGTAACGTGCCCTTTTTTTTGTGTAATTTTTGAGTGCAGGTGGGCGTTATAAATTTAGATGAAGTTATCCATAAATTCAAAAGTAAATCTGGCAACTTAAAATCTAATTAGTGGAATTCCGACTCGTTCGACTAAGAATCGCATAAAAACTTGTAAATTGCATGATGCATTTTTAATGCTGTTATAATAATCTTAGCGCTGTTTGAATAAAAGAAAAGGCACGACCTTCGGGCGCGATAACTAAACGGGGCCCATTATTTTTCTTCCAAATGAACGCAATAAAAAGGCAAAAAAAATGTATTAACTAGTTTGCATTTATCTAATGTCTTCTTTAAGCGTCGTTAGGATTGTTTTTGTGGAGATTACGAGGAAAATGTAATTTAATTAAATTACAAAGTACAAATTCCTTTGTTGCGAAAGTAATTGAATTAAAATTAGGTAATACACTTTATAAAACGGTTTTAAAAGTATTTAATAATAAATTACTAATTAATATTAAATTGTAATTAATTTCGAATTGTTTTAACAGCGTGCCGCGACCACAGATCCTTTATTTTTTGAAAATTCGCTTAAAACTTTTCAGATTTGCAAATTTCGAACGTTTTCGAACGACGAGAGTTCGAATAAATTTATTTGTCGATGTAACTGAGGGATATAAGTTTTCTGTGACGTCGTTTGTGATAAAGATTTAATTTCTTTGATGAGTTTGTTAAGATCGTGATTCCAATTGATCGGTCAGTAATCAAAGCTCTGTCTGACCGATTTAGCGTTCGAGGCAAATAGGTTTATTGGGCTTTTCAAAAAATAAAATAAAATAAATAAATAAAGGCAATGGTTGCGTTGGAAAAAAGCGCGATTAGAATCGAAGAAATCGTCTGGTCGATGTTAATCGAACTAAATCTCTTCGATTAATTTTTTTTTGTTGAGCGTTATATTAATTTGTGATAATTTTCATAATCCCGCTTATCTGATATTAAAGTTTATAGCTTTATTATTAAGCGGTTTAATTTTGTTTCGTTTGCTGTGTGGGCTACGAGCTTTTAATTCCGACCTAAAATTTTAATTAGACGCTCAACTTTCCTTTGTGTTTCGTTTTACGTTTTTTCTCACACTCGATTAGTAATCCAAAACGTTTTCTAATTTTTTTCGGAGCAGATCTTTATTTAATAAAAAAACAATTTTGTGTTTTACGCAGTCGGAGATCATGAATAGGGGGAAAGTAGGCAAATATGGAATACCGTTTTGTTTTTTGAACCGAAAAAATAAATAGTTCGCAGTGCAAGCGAAATACAGTAAAACCTCTCGTGACGACCGTCTCCATAAGGAGACCAGCTCTAAAAGGGGGCAGTATGTGCGCGTTCGAGCGAAAAGTGACACATTTCCGAGCGAGGGAAGCAAATGAAGCGCGACGCGGAGCGTAAGTTGTAAAATTGTTTGAAACTAAAAGCTAATTTTTTTTAATAAATTAAAAATTATTTGTTTTACTTGCGGAAAAAAGAAGTGTAACCAAGAGGTGTACGATTTCAATTTCTAACTACCAAAATTACTTTTAATTGAAATTCATAATCATAATTCATAATCGCTAAATAATTTAACATAAAACACAAGTCACCCTACGAAAGCGCTGCCACTAAGTTTTCGAGAAAAAAAACCACAAAAAATCACTTTTTTATACCAAACATATTCCTTCGCAAACATTTTTTTAATGAATGCGCCCTTTTGAGGAATTTTAAAGGAATAAAAACGCACTTTTGTGGAGTTTTTCGCGATTTTAGTTGTACAAAGCGCCGTAGCTATTTTTCCGAAAGACGTCTCTAGGGGACGCCATATATTTTTGAAAAAGTCAACCTTTGGATTATAAGTTGGAGCGAAAAAAAATAGGCGACGCCAACTTAGATTTTTATAAAAGTTCAATTTAAATAAAGCGGTTTCAAAATCTCGTGGCCCGCGAGTTACGGGCGAGCTACGCAAACGAGAAAAAAAATGTTTCGGGAAAAAATGTGTTATTTTAACTTGTTCGTTGACGTAGAATTGAAATAAAATAGGGTTTCTTTGTAAAAAAATTAAAACTAACTCCGAAGCGATTACAAATTTAATTATGAAAATTATAACTCCTTTATTTTGTGAAATAATTTTAATAGCCAGCCAGATTCTAAATCTTCGGGCATTTTTTGTATAAGAGAAGTCCAAAAATCAAAATTATGGCGATTTTCGATTATTAAAAAAGTTCAGAGCAGGTGCTTATGCACGCGCATTAAAAGTTATACTTCTTTGCCGTAACTGAATTAAATGCTACCCTTAAAAAATGTGCACACTCGGTTTTAAGTCCGATTCACAATAATTTTAATCTCTTTTTATTGATTTTTTTTAATTTAGTGTTTATAAAGAACATTATTTAAAAAAATCAAAGCTACAGCTTTTTTCTATCACAAAATCTATATTTACTGGACTAAATACCATTTTTTGAATTTAAACAAAGACGATTAATGTAGACAAATTTTTAAATACGAGAATGTGCGCATTCGAGCGAAAAGTGGCACATTTCCGAGCGAGGGAGGCAAATAAAGCGCGACGCGGAGCGGCGCGCTTTATTTTCCGAGATCGGAATGTGCCACTTTGAGCTCGAATGTGCACACTCGGTTTTAAGCGCGATTCACAATAATTAACTTACTTCCGATATAATACTGCTTTATTTATAATAACTTTGATTTGATAACAATATGATTCTGATAAATAATAACTGCATTTCATTAATCTAATATAATATTTGTAATTATATTTATATTGTCTATCTTTGTCTTTCTCTCTAAGACGACCACCTCTACAAAAGACCAACTTGAGCAAAAACCGACGCTGGTTGTGATAGAGAGGGTTTACTGTATATTTATTGATAATTACTAATATATTTTTGTTTAAACAAGTAATAGGTTTAGATTTCTACCCCTTAATTAATAATATTAAAATTTTGCAAAATAGAAAAAACGAAAAACGTAGCCACTTATAAAATAATTGTAAAATATGAAATAAGAAGATATATTCAGAAAAATATTATAGCCAGAACATACTTATATTCTGAATCTGTGCAACTGCAACTTCAAGTGTGTTAGATTGACATGGGGAAGACCGGGGTTGGAAGTCACAATTTTTTTCTTTCGCATTTATAGAGCCCATTCTAACCTATTCTATCTGACGAACTTAGGGTAAACAAATTTATTAATTTATTAGGTTTTCTGTTATGGTTAATGTGACAACCTACCTGTGAGACAACCATACCCGGTTTCCCCTACTTATATGTATTATTTCTTTGTTGTCACTTTTAACGCTATTTACGGTAGATATTTCATAGCTCTATAAAATCTATTGGTATGAAATAGAACAAACTAATAACCAATTAGTTTTATTTTTTAATTATTGCAGTATTTGATTATTTATTTATTATTATTAAAAAAATTATTCAATAGTTGTTTATATCTTTCATTTTCCCGAGATGGGAACTTTGGGCCCGCGTTAGAAGTTATACTTCTAAATTAAATATGCCCGCGTGTAAAAAGTAATATAAAGCAATTCAATAAATACGAAGATGTGCGCATTCGAGCGAAAAGTGGCACATTTCCGAGCGAGGGAGGCAAATGAAGCGCGACGCGGAGCGGCGCGCTTCATTTTCCCGAGATCGGAATGTGCCACTTTGAGCTCGAATGTGCACACTCCGTTTTTAAGCGCGATTCACAATAATTACTTTACTTTTTCAAATAGCCAACTTCATTCCGTTTAATTTTCGTAAATTCGCGCGCATTATCCGTTGCCCCCAAAAGAAGTATAACGTCAAAAAAACCATTTCCCATCGTTCTCATACGACTTTTAATATATTAATTTTTCTAACGTCCATCAGAAAATTAATTTCTATATTTTAGTAGCGAAGCAAAGTATTAATCCGTTTTGTGAGCGAACCATTAATTACGCCTCGCGAGCAATTTTCAACGTAACAAAACTGCGTCCGAGATTGTTTAATTTCAAGTAGCCAAAACGAAAAGAAAGCGCACAAAAGCGCTGAACATCTATTAGTCTTGCATTCACGGACCTCAACACAAAACACGAATATGAAAAATTGAAGTTGGTATTAATATACTTCCGTTAATTAATAATGCTCATCTTCTCAAGACAAGAAGGAAGGCCGATAATTGTATCTGCGATTATCAATCATCGAACGTAGCCAACAATTAAAACTACGAATAGTTCGAGTGGGCCTTCATTTTTCAAAGTTACGAACAAACCTCCCGTTGCCTACAAATTGAAATTTCGTCTTCGTTCGACGAGTGGCGTTTCGAACATTTTTTTTTGCGGTTGCAAAGTGCAAACGTTACCGTTACTCGAATTGCACGACGAGCCGAAAACGGCACACACGAATCGGGCGACGAAAGAAAAAAATTATTAATTGCACATTACCGGACTGCTTCTAATTCGGCCATCCATCAGCCGAATTTTAATTAAACATTTTAAAAGAGAATAATAATGTTAATGTGGTAACTGTTTCGGATACTTCTCGGGCATTACGAAACGCGCAAAAAAACGACCTTGCCGTTCTGCAAAAAGCGCCGTCACAAATGTCCATCATCAATTCTGCATTAAATTATAAATCACTAAGACGGCAGGATTGCGAATAAGAGCGAAAGTGACCAGAAAATTATGCAAAGCACGTCTGTCGACAACAGACTACGTTGTCGCCCCGACTATCGATGAAATTATTCTTGCGTAATTTACAATAACTTCCAATTAACTCCTTCGATGTTAATTACGGACGCTTTTTTCCCCAATCGCAAATATTCAGTCGTTAATATTTAATCTAAATAACAAGTTGGTAGCGCGAATAAAAAAAGTGCCAAGAGCTCCTAAACTAATAAAAATTTCAAAAATAGGGTAAGCAGGGGGAATGGCGTTCACTTAAGGATAACACGCTGTATTTTTTAAAATGTTGGTTTTATATAAAAATTAAAAAAATTAACAATGTCTTCAACTATCGAGTAATCAACATTTTAACATAAAACTTATATATCTTTGACTTATTAGTGGTAGAAAAACTTGATAAAAAAAACAGGTTTGAGTGTCATTACCCTTCACTTTAGGTAATGCCGCTCAGGCTAAGGTGTAATAACGCCCTGTTCTTCACCAATGGTTTCTAGATTTTCTGGTACGTATTCAATGTGCGAATTTTGGAAATGAAGTTTCATGCTCATATTACAGCCCTTTAGACCCAAATTTGTTATCGTTTTGACTACTATTTCTTTATAGTAGGAGTTTTTATTGGTCCCCACACCAGGGGAAGGTATTTTTCTGCTTTTTTGACTATTTGACGAAAAACTCAATGATGTTGCAGTTACAAGGGTGGAAATCTTTTAAGGAAGTGGTGAAAAACTTTTTGGGGAACAATAAACACTCCGACCATAAAGAAATAGTAGGCAAAATGATATCAAATTTGGGTCTAATGGGCTGTAATATGAGCATTAAGCTTCATTTTCTGAATTCGCACATTAAATACTTTCCAGAAAATCTAGGAGCCGTTAGCGAAGAACAAGGCGAAAAGTTTCACCAAGATTTAAAAGAACTTGAAGGTAGGTATCGAGGAAGATGGAATTCTACCATGATGGCGGACTATTGTTGGTTTCTGAAGCGCGACAATCTACCCAAAAAATTTAAAAGAAAATCACACAACAGAAGGTTTGGGAAAAAAAGGACCAGATTTCCCAAAGAAAATTAATACGCATTGTAGTTTAACAATGTCTTCTAATTATAGTTTAATAGTTTTCAAAGTTAGAAAGCAAGTACTTTTTTAAATATATATTTTGTTCTGGGAGAAAACGTGTTTTTTTTCGATTTTCTATCTGTAACTTTTCGGAAAAATTTGTGGGTGATGGAGAAAAACTAAGTTCATATTTGTCATCAGCGTATGAAAGTGCCCCAGAATCAGTTATCAGGTACCAAAAAGACGTCATGACCTTAAATTTGCAGACCTGTGTTATCAAACAAGTTCCACTTCTGCCGTGAGCTGACGCGAACGGGGCTCGCTCGGCTGTTTTTTGTTTGCTTTTTTCCATGTTTTTGATGTCAAGAAGTTTGATTAGAGGGTTTTGGGTCTATATCCGCACTTCGTGCATGGTTGCGCCGATTAGTGGTTAGTTCAGTTCTTTCGGAAATTGTCATGCGGACTGATGAAATTTGTAGGCTTTCATTTCGGTATCGATTTCGTGCCAAAGCTTATTTCGTACAGTCGAGAAGATTATGCTAGGCCCATATCGCGAGCCGGACAATCGGAATTGATTGTGTTATTTATGAAACGGTTACACTTTCAAACACAATGGGCCAATTTCGGGCGGACGACTTATGCTTGCGGTTTAATCCCCCCGCCCGCAACCCCCTTATTAAGTATCGGCTACTCGAAATGAGCTTCAAAGCAGAATTAATTCGTGCATTTGAAAAATGAAACCTAAGCCGCATATGAAAAAATTGCGTTTCGCCAACTGCGATTTAACTAAACAATTTTTGTGAATCGGTTTTAATGCGCATTTTGGTCATTCACTGGACGCCATTATGCAATAGTCTGGATTCCACATCCTGGGGCTTTTTTTCGTAAGATTGGGGTATAACTGACGCGACCAATTTTTTTTTTAAAACGCGACGTTTGGTATTCGAGCTTAAAACCGAGTGTGCACATTCGAGCTCAAAGTGGCACATTTCCGATCTCGGGAAAATGAAGCGCGCCGCTCCGCGTCGCGCTTCATTTGCCTCCCTCGCTCGAAAATGTGCCACTTTTCGCTCGAATGCGCACATCCTCGTGTTTATTGATAAATAGCTATATAAAATTTTGAATTTAAATAAAAAAGATTAATCTACCATTATACCATTTTCGTAATTGCAATTTCGTAATTATTTTAAAAAAAATTCAAATTGAATTAGGAAGCTCTAACCTTACAAAAAATAATTATTATTAGAGGTACTTGTGAATGATTTAAATTTAATGTTAAAAGTTTGCGAAAAAATTGTGTTTATTAATTAGTTGTCAATCTAAGTCCCAAAATGAATTTTTCAAAATTGTATTTGAAAGAATAATTTTTTCAGCAAGAGTCTTATTAAATTCTGGAGCGCCCTCAAAAAATCAAGTTTTTTCTCGAAAAACCGAAAAGACTGTTTTCGTCTAAATTTAATAGGCTTTTGACTGGTAAAAGCCCCGTTAGAATCGGCCCAGCCGTTTTCCCGGTTTTTCTAAAATAAGACGTTAGAGCGTATATTTTTTCGAAATGTTGTTTCGGTGCTTTTGGAAAAAATCTATTTAGGGCGAAATTAACAGAGATATTTGAGTGGGGTTTAAAATGCATTAAATCAGGACCAATGAAGTGCCTTTTGGGTGAATTCGAATTTTCTTTTGCAAAAGATGGCGTAATGGCCGAATTTTCAAAAATTGATTGGATGAATTTTATATTATTATTTTGGGAGCTAGTTAATGTACTTAGCGCAGTGTTTAAAACAACTTTAATTACACTTTTAGGAAGCTAAATTTAGTCCTTTTTATTGGTGAAAAGTCTCGAAAAATTAAGCGCGCCGCTCCGCGTTGTGCTCCGATTGCCTCGCTTGCTCGGAAATGTGCCACTTTTTGCTCTAATGCGCACATCCCTGTATTTATTAAATAAATTTTTATTAATTTTTACACGTTCTTCTATTTAATTTAATTACCCCAAAGTATTATATTTTTTAACGCGCGTACAAAAGTACAGGCACCGGTTTTTTTTTTAAAGGGAATCTGTGCATTTGTATTTCTCTAGTTAATTATTTTTTCGGCTTTGTGAAAAAAAGGTTTGCGAAAATTTTTTTGTGTTTATACAATACGTACAGTTCTGTAATGTTTAATTAAAAATGTATAGAAAATTAATAAGTTGTCAATCTAAGTTCCAAAAATAATTTTTCAAAATTGAATTTGAAAGAATAATTTTTTCAGCAAGAGTTTTATTAACTTCTGAAGCGCTCCCAAAATATCAAGTCTTTTCTCGAAAAACCAAAAAGACTGTTTTTGTTTAAATTTAATAGGGATTCGACTGGTAAAAACCCCGTTTGAATCGACCCAGCCGTTTTCCCAGTTTTTCTAAAATAAGACGTTAGAGTGTATATTTTTTTCGAAATGTTGTTTCGGCGCTTTTGGAAGAAAGCTATTTAGGGCGAAATTAACGGAGATATTTGAGTGGGGTTTAAATTGCATTAAATCAGGACCAACGAAGTGCCTTTTGGGTTAATTCGAATTTTTTTTTGCAAAAGATGGCGTAGTGGCCAAATTTTCAAACATTGATTGGATGAATTTTATATTATTATTTTGGAATCTAGTTAATGTACTTGGAGCAGTGTTTAAAAAAACTGTGATTACAGTTTTTTGAAGCAAAATTTAGTCCTTTTTTTATTGGTAAAAAAAAACTGGGAAAAATTTGCCTCCCTCGCTCGGAAATGTGCCACTTTTGCTCGAATGCGCACATCCTCGTCTTTAAAGATTTGTCTACTTTGTTCTTCTCGCTCTTTCAAATCATAAATTTAAATTTAACAATCGATTTTATTTTTTTATCATGTAACTCTCACGAAGTACAATTTTGTATATTTTATTTCATTTTATTTGCGGGGTATGACAAACCCCACCTAGTATGGCATGTGACATTCAGTCACCCCTAGTATGCGGAAGGTTAATAAAACTATTGCATCAGGTGCAATATTAATTATTTGCGTAATTACGAATTCTATTGCTCAGCGAATTTTGAAAAACTTTATGGCTTTAAATTTTGCGGACTTTTTGGCTTCGGATGCATTTAAATACCATTGGCGTGCTATTTCAAATGTTTGAGTAAAATGTGAAAAACTTTTATTTCAATTAACCACAATCATTAACACTTTAAGAATTCGTTCGGGGGGTTTTTTGGGGGGCCGCCGTCTCAAACTTTGTAAAAATATAAATTATAAAATAAACATTGGGAGAAATCGACAAGAATTCAAATTCAAATAAAGCGGGAACAATAATTGATTTTTCTTATCGCAAACTGCAAAATTCCTTTCCACACGCCTCAGTCGTGTCACGCTTATCGAAGTGTTAAGAACGCCCTCCAAAAATTCGATTTTAATTGTTGTGAAAAATCGGTACATACAAAAGTGTTTCCGACCCTTGGGAGCACCCTTTGTCCGAGGAATAAATCTGTAAGTTTGTTTTAATCGACTTTATTAATTTTTGACGATTTTACTTGGCTAAATGTAATGATATCTCAAAAAAATTTATACCGCCGCACTCAGAAAAAAAATGGGCATTTTTTTCTTGGTCTTATGGTTATGGAAAAATGTTAATTACAAAGCCCAAAAGAAATTTCTTTTGTTCTAATAATTATTACGGCACAGGTATGACTAAAGGCCACGAGCGATTTTCAAGTCGACTTATCGCTGTTTCGCCTGGCGTTTGAGATATCGTACATTTCGCCTTTCGAATAATTAAATGTTTATTACTTTGTTTATCGGTACTTGTATAACCTATTTAGTCACTCCAATAATTCAACTAAAGACCGGTATTATTAAATGTATGCGTTTGTTAGGCGTGTTTGTGACAAATCCATCGATTCGACTGTGTTCTGAAAGCATAAAAGAGAAGACGCTCCAATAAGCCTTTTAATCTAACGGGAAAAAAAATCGTAACGCGGTTATTCCGTAGCGGACGTTTAAATACTTCAAAGATTTAAAATTTGCGGAGTTTTTGGCTTCGGATAAGCCCGAAAAGCCATAAGCGTGCTATTTCAAAATTTTGAGAAAATCGGCGTTGAAGACACAGACTTGAGAAATTTATAGCTCGGTTATTTGGAAAGATGCCCTTGGGAGTTTTTCATACGTTAAAGCCTCGCTAATCGAAAAATTAGAATCGTAAAAATTAATATGGTTCTTTTCGAGGAAAAAAAATTCGTTACTAGATTTTCTTCAAATTTTTACGGAACGTTTCTATGAGCCGAAGCCATTTCTACCCTGTACCTCCTTCAACCCCCAAAATTCGTGAAAAAATTAAATAAATCGTAAAATTTACACTTTGGCTCAACAATCAAAAAAAATAATTGCGGCCCAAGGTTAAATTTTGGAGAAAAGCGTAAATTTTGTCTTAATTTTCAAATTTTCAATTTTCAAAATGCTCCAACTCAGCCAGTTTTACGAATTTCGCAAAATCTTTTTATTTCTGAACGTATGCGACACTAATCTATCATTTTGCCATAAGATATGTTTAAAATCAACATAACAATTTATTGATTAACTAAGAATTAAAGTTTTTGGGGCATTTTTTCGCACAAAATCGATCGTTTAAGGGCAAATCACAGGTTTTTGATTAACTTTAAACGGCTCTGAGCAACGATTTGTTTATTAACTCCTTGACATACAATGACGTCTAGGAGACGTCAATCGTTTAGGGTGTCATTGTAGATTTTGACGTCTCTAAGACGTCAAGAACTGTATTCAATTTTATGTTCCGAAAAAGATTTGTTTTCAACAATAATTTTGTTAAAAGGCACAAAATTGGCGATTTGGGAATTTTGTTATTAATATAATTCTGTAATATTTAATTGCGAATTGTCCGGAGAGTAAATTAATTCTTGTAAAGTGTGCTTAAAGCCGAGTGTGCGCATTCGAGCTCAAAGTGGCACATTTCCGATCTCGGAAAATGAAGCGCGCCGCTCCGCGTCGCGCTTCATTTGCTTCCTCGCTCGAAAATGTGCCACTTTTCGCTCGAACGCGCACATCTTTGTATTTATTCAATTTGTTTAAATTACTTTTTGGATTTAAAAAAAAATAGCAATGTATTCAAATAAAACGACATATGCGCAGTAACATATAGTTTGATAACCACTGGTCTAGCTATACACAAGCGCAACATAGCGCGTTGTTATATTTAATTTAGTCGCACCAAAGAAGTATTACTTCTAACGTGCGTACATAAGTACCAGCACCGGTTTTTTACATAGAATAAAATTCAGTTTTAAACATTTAGCAAAATTATTAAAGTAAACTCGAAGAATAAATTATTTTAAGTTTTTAGACAACTGAAATTAAATAAATTAAAAACGTGGAAAATTTTTAAAATATATTTAAGAACTTTAGAAATATTTAATTATCAATTTTTTTTGTATAACACAAATTGAATAAAACAAAACTTTATTCGGTAAATTTAAAAGGAAATTTTGATGAAAAAATTATTATGTATTTTCAGAAAACTCAAATAGAGTAAATACAAAATTTGTAATTTTTCAAAAAACTTTGAAGATCATTACTTTACGCAAATAAAATTAATATTGGAGAAAACTCAATAAATAAATTATCTTAATTGTTCAGAAATATTAAATTTATAAAATTAAATACAGTCAAACCTCGATAGGTCGAAGTTGAAGAGAAACTAAAAATAATTCGCGTTATCAAAAATTCGAGCTATCGATATAAAAATATTTTTTAGTTTATGTTTTTAAAATTTACTTATTATTTCTTTTTCTTAATAATTTTCTAGTGATTTCTTCCTAAAACCTAAATCTTGTGTCTTGAACAAGTTGTAATTAGGCTTCATTTATGGAATAACTCAATTTTTAAATATAAAAAAATATTTATACGTTATATATTTTTTTTGTATGTCAAGGAGTTAAAAGTCTTCAAAAACAATTTTACACCGATTATTGCTGTAAAAAATTAAGCTAGATTTTAGGGCCCGAGAGGGAGAGATAATTAATTTTTTCCTCGCCGAAATTTTAGAAAATCGTTGCTGAGGGTATTTTAATTAATTCTTAAAGTAACAAATGGGCGCTCATTAGTCGGGTTTTTTTAAATTTTATTAACCCTTTTAACACCTAAAATTTTTTTTATGTATCTCGGTAATCTCGATTTAAATGTAGACAGCTCGAATAGAGTAAAATAAAATTTAATTATGGTGCGTTCACGTTACGATCTGTAAGGCAGTAAGTCGGTCGGCTTAATTTAAATTTTCATTTAACAATTTTAATAGTGAGTGCAGTTTCGCACTCATTCCGTCGTAAAAACATACGGTATAACAATAATAATATAAATGCAAATTGCTTGATAAATTTAACGCGCGGGGTTGTTGATTCATAGCCACTAAACAAATACAGAAACTAATTTCGAGCGGAAGGAAAACTTCTTTGCCCAAATAATTAACGCTCGCAAAACTCAATTAATTCCATTTCAAAACTTATAACGTTTAATCCGCGATTTTCTTTTCGAAAAAAATGCGGAGGAAGAAAAATGTCCACAATTAACGAGCGCTTAAAGAGATATCAAATTAATTCTGTGTAGATTTGACTTGAATACCTGCGGAAAATTAATTTCTGTGATTAATTATAAACATTCTTGATTGTTCTATGTTCTTCGACTTTCATTTTTCGCTTTTCTTTCTGGAAAAGCGGGTTTTTAAATTTAGAAGTTAATTTCGACGGAAGCGAACAAAGTAATTTCGGTTTTTTAGTTTGAAATAAAATTACAAAGAAAAATTAATTTTACTCAACTGTGAAGGTACTGCTTAAAGAGCTTTCAAAAGGAAAAAATAAATGGTAATCTCATGGTGCAAGGGCAGCGCTATGTGGTGGATGTGACATCAGTTTCCAACCAAGGTCCAATAATTTTTGACGGGCGATTGAAGATGTGCGAGGTCGAGCGTTGCCATGGCGGAATAAAATGCTCTTGCGATTACCGAATTCTGGCCGTATATCTTTGCTTGTTTCCTCCAGTTTTATCAATTGCACAGGCCTGCAAATTTAAAGAGAGAAAAGTACCAGGCTGTTCAATAAGTTTTGTCGTTCGATAAGAAAAACACAATTTTATGGTTCAAAATACACTTTATTATTTAGTATAATCTCCCTGAAGATTAATACACTTGCTCCAACGATCCTCCAATCTGTGGATCCCATCCCTGAATTGAGAATCCGGAAGGTCTGCAAAATACGCTTCAACAGCCGTTATGACCTCTTCATTTGATGAAAAACGTTTGCCACGCATAAATTTTTTGAGTTTTGGAAACAAATGGAGGTCGCTGGGGGCCAAATCTGGTGAATACTGTGGATGCTTCAACAATTCGAACTTTAATTCATGGATTTTAGCCATTGTCAAAATGGTCTTGTGACACGGTGCATTGTCCTGATGAAAAAGGATTTTTTTACACAAATTCTTTCCTTTAACTGATCCAAAAGGTTGCAATAATATTCAGAATTAATTGTTTTATCAGTTTGCAAGTAATCCACAAACAAAATTCTTTTCGCATCCCAAAAAACAGATGCCATAACCTTCTTGGCCGATTTCCGGACACGAACTCGTTTCGAAGCCGAACAACCAGGTTCACACCACTCTTTAGCTTCTTGTTTTGATTCAGGATCATGGTGATAGACTCAAGTCTCATCCATAGTGATGAATCGACGCACAAAATCCACGTCATCCTTTTTAAAACGCTCCAAATGTTGCTGAGAAAGTCGCATTCGAATGTGTTTTTGTTCCATTGTTGGCGAATGCGGCACCCATTGTGCACACAGCTTTCTAAAACCCAAAATTTCACTTAAAATATGGCTCACATTGCCTAATGAGATGTGTAGAGCCTTTACTAAATTTTTTTCAGTCAATCGACGATCTTCCAAAACCATATCCTGAATTTTGGCTATGATTTCTGGTGTTGATGCGCTTTTTGGACGTCCTTCACGTGGATCGTCTTCAAGGCTTGTACGACCACGTTTAAATTCAGCAACCCATCTTTCTACTGTTCTAATTGTAGGTGAACAATCATTATACACTTTTAACATTCGTTCGTGAATTTTTTTTGATGCTACACCTTCTAAAAATAAGAATTTTATCACTGCACGATATTGAATTTTTTCCATTGTAAAAAATACTGTGACACGGCGACACTAAATGGCTTGTAAACAAAGAATGAATTGACAGATTGAAATGAAACTTCACATACGTTCATATGAAGAGTGTAGCAACAAAACAAAAAAAATTTGGGCTAGTAGCAACGCCCTCTCTTATCGAACGACAAAACTTATTGAACAACCTGGTAATGTAGCCCAATTTCAATAAATACAAAGATGTGCGCGTTCGAGCGAAAAGTGGCACATTTCCGAGCGAGGGAGGCAAATGAAGCGCGACGCGGAGCGGCGCGCTTCATTTTCCCGAGATCGGAATGTGCCACTTTGAGCTCGAATGCGCACACTCGGTTTTAAGCCCGATTCGCAATAATTAATTTACTTTCTAAGTATTTTTCATTAAAAATTACGGAACCGTATTTTCTATCAGGAACCAAATATTTAATTACGTACCTATAAACAAAATTATTGGAAAAAAAATGCTAAAACTTATTGCGAACATAAAATCGAAATTTTCAAGCTTAAAATTAATGTTTAGAATGTAAAGAGAGAAGAGTAATGTGACTAAATACAAAGATGTGCGCGTTCGAGCGAAAAGTGGCACATTTTCGAGCGAGGGAGGCAAATAAAGCGCGACGCGGAGCGGCGCGCTTTATTTTCCCGAGATCGGAATGTGCCACTTTGAGCTCGAATGCGCACACTCGGTTTTAAGCGCGATTACCAAGCATTTCGTTTTAACAGAAAAAAAATTGGTCACGTTAAGCGTGGCACGTTGTTTAAGGTCCTATTTAAATTGCTAAAACCTGTTCATTTCAATCCTTTTCGTCGAAAAAATTGCAAAAACCAAAATTACTTTCTCGCCAACCCAATAATTTAAGCACAAAGAAAGGCCAGAGTGGATGTTGTTAGAACAGAGTTTGGCTTTAATAATCTCGTAAAACGTTATCGGAATTTATCACCTGCTACTAACATTATTCTGTTACATCGAACAACCTTTGAACATTATACTATTAATCTTTAACACACATAAGGAGCTTTATATCACGCCAAATTGCGAAGCTCAAAAAACGGGGGCTCCCTAATGCAGGTCGATTATATCGGCGAGTCGGGCCTTATGCAAACTCTATTTAAAATCGGATCCTCCAGCTTTCGCGTACGCGCAAATAATTACACCGGATATTGTCTTTGGTCTTGTTTTTATTTTATTTTACGTGGCGCATAAAAGAATAATGAAATCTGTTGACCCCGAACTTGTAGAACTGGAAAGAGGCAAGCTTCTAGACTACTGTCGGTCGGTGGCTTGGGTGGTTTTTAATTCCGTCTAATTATGCCTTTTCAAGAGGCTGTTTTTTCGTTTTATTTGTAATTTCGCTGCAGGTAGATTTTACCTTCAGTCAGGTGGCAAATGTAAAGGTCGAGGGTGCTCCTTTGCAAAGAAAAAAAATAGGAAGCCGACCCATCGCTTCAATCGCCTTTTCCTAAGAGATTTTTTGTAACAGCATGTGTTTGTTTAAAATGTTATGTAGATGAGCCTTAGAACGTTCAATTAACATTTTTTAAGGGTATTTCAACAAATAACTGAGTTACAATTGTATTTAAAAATGTCATTTCCAAAATCGTTTTGGGAATTATTTTCTGAGAATTCTGTAGTGGCATTGTTCACTAATTCGGGTCTAAAAAAAAGGCGGAGGGATCTGCGGTTTTAATTTTTTTAGTGATTTTTTGACAAATTACCGACTTATAAAGTTTTAAACGTTAATTGAATAGTAGTTGAAGTTTTAGGTTCACTAAAAAAATTGTGGCCCCCGTATTTGCGGACGAATTTTACGAAACTATACAGATTCGGATTCGCCAGAGTTTTTGGCTTCGGATAGGCCCAAAAAACCATAGGCGTGCTATTTGAAATTTTCGATAAAAACGCGTTCGAAGAGTCCGACCCGTAATTAATTTTTTCTAAATTTCAACTTTGAAAAATCGCAGCTCGGTTATTTGCGAACAGAACTTTAAAAACTTTTTCAATTCTGAAAGCCCGTTTATCGGAACCTAATATTAACCTAAAAAATCACAACGGCCCAATGTTAAGTATAGGAGAAAAGCGCGTTGGAATCTTTTAAAATGTAAATTTAAACTGGTTTGGAAAACTGTATTTTGAAAAATTTAGATAAATATATTAAGAATTAGGATGAATTATTTAAAACGTCAAAAGTAAAAGGTTTTCCATTTTTTTTCCATCCACACATCTCACTTACAATGCTTTTAATGGCCGAAACGGGTCGATGACAACAATAATTACATCTTTAGAGAGGTCTCTCAAATTTAAAAGGATTCCTTTTCGAAATGCACCGAATCATCTAAACAAATGGCGGCCAATAAAAACCCAACACACACACACACACACCAACTTGTAATTATCCAACTGTTGCGTCAAAAGCTTCATTCAATTTTATAATAAATCGAAATGTTGCTTCCCGTGGCCGGGAAGCTGCGCTATTTATTCCCCAAACCTTGTGCTCGGATCTAATTACTTCCTTTCGCGGACCATTAATCATTCCCGAAATTGTCACCGATGTAACTTTGATAGCAACAAAAACGTCCCATGTAATTAAAGTACTATTAGATTACGCCTTTATACATCCAAGCTTAAATGGTAAGAAAATCGGGCCCGAAAAAATCGCTTTGATTGAGTTTGTCCCCCCCGCCCAAAAAAAGTACCAATTTTTTAAGCGCTTCATCATTGTTAGGGGGACAAAAAACAGAAAAATTATACAAAAGAAGAGAAGATACGCGTTCCGATAATTTACTAACAAAGTGCTTCGAAATACACCGTTTTTTACGGCCGCAGAAAAAATATTAAAAAGAAAATAAAATTCTAATTTAGGGCGCAAGTAATCCGATTAAGGAGCAGAAAAATATTACTCGGCAAATTAGCAGCAACGAGAGGGAAAGGGGGCGAGCGCGGGGGCGGCGGCGGGACGCGAGTTAATATTTATATTACTAAGCTTTTTACTTTCTACTTATTAAATCTTTGTTACAGACAATAAAATCTTTCGGCCGGAGTTTCAGAAACAACAAAGTAACAATTAAAACTGAATTAAAGAAAAAAACGAAGCGTGATCCTCTTAATTTTGGGCCTTCAAATTAAAACTTTTGATTGATTCTTTGCCCTCGTTCCTCGCGGCATATTTCGCTTGGAATGCGAAAAGTTTTTCCGCGTGCATTTTATGCTTTTAACTCCGGGGGCCCTTCCTACCAAATTTATACTTAATAAATTATTATAATTTAGAAGTAAACTTTTCGATTCGTGTTTCCTTCGGAACGCGATGCTTTCCTATAAATCATCCGAGTAAACAACAAATAATAATTCAATTCCTTCTTCGTTTTTTCTTCGTCTCTCCTTTGCGAAGAGCGAGAGTGCGTTGTGGGGTGGAAAAAATTCGATCCCTCAATTTATTTAAATAAACAATAAAATAATTTAAGCGGCGGTTAAAGCTGGCAAAAGCGTTCGTTAACCAGTCTATAAGCAAGACTTCGTTTATTTCCTAGAAATTACTTCTCTTTGTGAGGTTCTAGCGTGGCCTGCCTAAAGCATTCTCTTTTGTCATTTATTCTCTTTACTGTTATTGTTTCCTGTATGAGGTTCTTTTTTCATTTTGTTTAGTGGACAGTCGCATAATATTCAGCCTTTGTACGTACGTCGGCAGTTTGTTTACGTGAATAGGCCTCATAAACAACTCAAACTTTATTATTAACGTCAATTTTAATTTAGGGCCATCGCATTCGATGTCCCAACCTTTATGAGTGCCCTAGTAAACGATGGCGTTTAAGGCCTTGAAGTGTGTTTTACACCGGGTGTGTTATTTAAAGTGCCACGAGTTTCTGAAAAAAGAAAAATTTCGAACAAAGTACAAATATAAGTTTCTTTAATTTAGAACTATAAATAATATAAATAATTTCTATTTTTGATTACCAGGTGTTTCGGCCAAGTGCCACGGGCTTATAATTTAAAAAATTTTTTTTGAAACGCATATTAGTTTAGGAGTGGCGTTTTAAATGAAACATCCTGTATGTGCGTTTATTTTATTTTAATTATGTTGTATTTATAGAATGTTTCTATGGACCCCTAATGTGCACACCCAAAACCATTTTTTTGCTACATTTTTATCCTCAAAAATTTTCAATAAAACTAATAATATTGAAAAATTTACACTTTGATGCAGAAATAAAGTCGTAGTTCCCTTTATTATTGGTTTAATCGCTAAAAACGACCTACATATTGAATCTTCGGACCTTTCCCCATAATATAAGTGCGAAATCGATATGGGGCGCAATGTAAATTTTTTCAATAAATAAGGGTTGACATTTGAGGTTTATTTTTGCGATAGAAAATAAAACCTTTAAAAAATCGTAGTACATTTAGTTATTTAGAATCGTTGGAGTTTTTCGCTTCGGATAGGTCTAGAGCAGGGGTCGGCAACCTGCGGCTCGCGAGCCACATGCGGCTCTTCCACACTTGCGGAAAGATACGATGATCTTGTCAGATACGAGTGAGAGGGAACGATTAAAATTAATCGTCATTATTTATTAGCCTAAATTATTGTGAATCGTGCTTAAAACCGAGTGTGCACATTCGAGCTCAAAGTGGCACATTCCGATCTCGGGAAAATGAAGCGCGCCGCTCCGCGTCGCGCTTCATTTGCCTCCCTCGCTCGGAAATGTGCCACTTTTCGCTCGAATGCGCACATCCTCGTGTTTATTACATTTGTTACTTTATCCTACGCTTTTTCAAATCATAAATGTCAATTCAATTGAGTAAATATCAACTTTATGTTCAAAAACCATATTACCATAGCAATGAGTGGAAGGGAGCAAAAAGATACAACAATCTCGTCATTGCAAGTGAGAGAGAATAATTAAAATTATTTAACTGATTTTTCGACTAATGCAGAAGTCGGCAACCTCCGGCTCGCGAGCCACTTGCGGTTCTTCCACACTTGCGGAAAGATACGATGATCTTGTCAGATACGAGTGAGAGGGAACGATTAAAATTAATCGTCATTATTTATTAGCCTAAATTATTGTGAATCGTGCTTGAAACCGAGTGTGCACATTGAGCTCAAGTGGCACATTCCGATCTCGGAAAAAGAAGCGCGCCGCTCCGCGTCGCGCTTCATTTGCTTCCCTCGCTCGGAAATGTGCCACTTTTCGCTCGAATGCGCACATCCTCGTGTTTATTACATTTGTTACTTTATCCTACGCTTTTTCAAATCATAAATTTCAATTCAATTGAGTAAATATCAACTTTATGTTTAAAAACCATATTACCATAGCAATTAGTGGAAGGGAGCAAAAAGATACAACAATCTCGTCATTGCAAGTGAGAGAGAATAATTAAAATTATTTAACTGATTTTTCGACTAATGCAGAAGTCGGCAACCTCCGGCTCGCGAGCCACTTGCGGTTCTTCCACACTTGCGGAAAGATACGATGATCTTGTCAGATACGAGTGAGAGGGAACGATTAAAATTAATCGTCATTATTTATTAGCCTAAATTATTGTGAATCGTGCTTGAAACCGAGTGTGCACATTCGAGCTCAAAGTGGCACATTCCGATCTCGGGAAAATGAAGCGCGCCGCTCCGCGTCGCGCTTCATTTGCCTCCCTCGCTCGGAAATGTGCCACTTTTCGCTCGAATGCGCACATCTTCGTGTTTATTACATTTGTTACTTTATCCTACGCTTTTTCAAATCATAAATTTCAATTCAATTGAGTAAATATCAACTTTATGTTTAAAAACCATATTACCATAGCAATGAGTGGAAGGGAACAAAAAGATACAACAATCTCGTCATTGCAAGTGAGAGAGAATAATTAAAATTATTCAACTGCTTTTTCGACTAATGCAGGAGTCGGCAACCTCCGGCTCGCGAGCCACTTGCGGCTCTTCCACACTTGCGAAAAGATACGATGATCTTGTCACTTACGAGTGAGAAAGAACGATTAAAATTAATCGTCATTATTTATTGGCCTAAATTATTGTGAATCGTACTTAAAATCGAGTGTGCACATTCGAGCTCAAAGTGCACATTCCGATCTCGGGAAAATAAAGCGCGCCGCTCCGCGTCGCGCTTCATTTGCCTCCCTCGCTCGGCAATGTGCCACTTTTCGCTCGAATGCGCACATCCTCGTGTTTATTACATTTGTTACTTTATCCTACGCTTTTTCAAATCATAAATTTCAATTCAATTGAGTAAATATCCACTTTATGTTCAAAAACCATATTACCATAGCAATGAGTGGAAGGGAGCGAAAAGATACAACTATCTCGTCATTGCAAGTGAAGAGAATAATTAAAATTACTTAACTGCTTTTTCGACTAATGCAGGGGTCGGCAACCTGCGGCTCGCGAGCCACTTGCGGCTCTTTAACTCCTCGGATGCGGCTCTTCCACACTGTGGATTAATTTGAAAAAAATTTGAAAAAGAACAATTCCATCATCGAAATTTGGTGAAAATAAATCTTAGGAGTCAAAGGATATATTTATAGTTGTAATTATGGCTCTTTAAATAAAATTTAATTGTGTATTGTCTATATTTGGCTTTTTTGGATTACCAGATTGCCGACCACTGGTCTAGAGGGCTATATGTGTACCATTTGAAATTTTCGCGAAAAACAAAGTTGAAAAGTGGGACTTGTTTTATTTTTTCGAAATTTTGAGTTTGAAAGCAATATTTACGAAAGGGCGCCACGACTGGTCAAGAAACCATTTTCTATTAGTTTATAAACAGAGAAAATGCTAATCCTCGCACATCCTCGTATTTATTGAATTTATTTGTATTAATTTTTACACGTGATTATCATTATTTTGGTAGCGCCAAAGAAGTATAACTTCTAAAGCGCGCACAGAAGTACACGCACCAATTATTTTTTAATTGAAATTAATTAATAAATTTTAGTATACAATACTTTTATTATTCTACTATAACATTTCTTTTTATAATTTCATTTTTTGATTTTTAATTTATTTGTTGCAGGACCTCAAAATAGTGTTTGAAAGGACGAGCTGCGAAAACTAAGGTAGGACTTTAATTTTTTTCGTTTTTGTTGTTTCTTATGTGTTACGCTAAAATTAAAATGCGTAACTGCTTTTATCTTCTTGAAGGACACCAATGGTCATGAAATTTTTGTCCGTGTAAGAAAGGTGTCCGTCTAAATGAAAAAGGACTAAAATGCATATAAAGCAAAGGCACTTCTTTCCGTCATCAAAACAGTGTACGCTTAATGGAGGTGTCCTTCTAAGGAAGGTGTCCGTAAATGGAGGTTTTACTGTATACTTTTTTCCTCGTTCGATATCTTACAACAAACTTTTAAAATTTTTGCATACAGAATGTTGTCTTTGGCACTTAACAATTCGGTCTCTTTTTTTTATGTGACCCTGTATTTTAATTTCTTTAAATTGAGAAATTGGTATGGTCGATTGAATAAAATATACCTAGTGGTTCTAAAGTTATGGTTCAAGAAATAAAAAGTCAAATTCAATAAAACACCCCGTATCTTTGTAATTAAAGATTATTGGCCCACTAATCATATTAAATTTAGTAACGGTACAGAAGTATAACTTCTAATGCTCGTACATAAGTACACACACTGCTTTTCTTTGGTTTTTTAATAACAGTTATAGCACGATTTAGGCTTTGTCCCCATACCGGATAAGTGTTTGATTGTATTTAAAAGACAGACCAATTGTGTGTTTGAATTAGTTTTGTGCAAAATTCGCAAGACGGAGTTTCTCGGCGCTTCGATGTGTTTCTGCATATTCCGTAAATTCAGAAATTAATTAAGTTACCTTGTCAAAAGATAATCGTCCTACGTGATTCAATATTGTTGCTTTCAAAGTTTGGAAGATGTATTTAAAGCTCCCTCGATTTATTTAATTATTAATAAATAAAAAAAGTGGAAGCAACGTAATTCCTAATAAAATATATTTGACTCTGAATTAGATATTAATTAAAATGTTTTAAATACCTTTTTCTAAAGATTTGTACTTTTTATATAAATTCTTTTACGAACAAGACAAATTTACCTTCTAGACGGCCTGATATTATATTGAAATAAATAAAATTTTTAGAACTATTAAACACTAATAAATTCAATTAAAAATCGTGCACGGGGTTGATAAAATTGTTGAATTTCGTATAAAATGACTCGTCGGGAACGATGTGTGAAGACGATATTTAAATGAGGGCCAGGCCATGTCATAGTTATTAAGTTTTACGACGTTACTGCACCTGGCAGTGGCTTAAGAGAGCTTTTGCCCTACAAAGACGTGCATATCTATTGCTTGAATATGCAAGACTCTCGGGATTGTCGCACAATTACATTGCATTGCGGCGAGGAGCTGGATTATATAACTAAACAAGCACACAACGATGTTCTCCAACGTTGTTAGGTTTTCGGTATACTTATGCAGATGCGGGCATTACGCCCCTGAAAGTATTTATTTGGTTCCTCTTCACATTTGGGGCGAAATCAATTCTTGGAAAAAGATCGCGTACCTACAGTCAAATATCAAAATGATTTGGACATTTATAAAAGGTATAGCTCATGATGCATTTTTAGCTTTAAATTGTATGGGCATTTTTTGCCCAAAAACTGCATGGGGAAATATAGACCCGTATGGTTTTGGTGCTGCCAACTCTACCAACTTCACTTTAAATCTAGCAACTTTTAGTGTCTTGCCCAAATCTACTACCTTGCACCAAAAATCTACCAAATTTTTAAATTAGTCTTTCTTTTCTTCTTTTTAAGAATATTTTGTACTTTTGTACCCACCACTGTACTTCTTTGTGTATTTTTTTTTGCCTTTTGGTACTCCTGGGTATAACTTTGCCTTTTACCTACAATATTTTCAAAAATGTTGCCACATTCAATTCGTTTTGACTTTTAAGTAAATAGCTTGTTACTTTGGTGACAAATTTATCAGTTTTATCTTCGTTTTTCGTGCTATACCATTTTATTTAAATTAGATTAGTTTTATTAACAATTTTTTTACTTTTTTAACACTATTTCGTTTAGCTATAACTGACTTCTTATTTTAGTAGGACAAAATTTCAATTTTTTTTTCAATTGCATCGTTTATTTTACTTTAATTAAGTGATCTTATTTAATTACATAAAATTATGTATAAATTACTATTCTGCAACATTTATTTTATGCCGATTAATTTTTTTTTAATTTTTAACAACTAAAACATAAAATTAAATTAAAAACGAAGGTCCAGATCATCTCGATATTTGACTGTACGAAACTGTTCGCCTTTGGCTCGCGGCTAATGCGTGTTATATGGCATTTTATGGTGTACCACACTCATGTACGTCAGCCTCTAGTAAAATATGCTAATAAGAAACCTATAAGGTGGGCGATAGTATAATAAACAAATCGAGAGCAAGGTAAATGTTTCTCTAAATGTAGAATTACTAATTTACGGTTATGTGCATTACTAATGATGAATATTGCATGATTTCCTTATTGGAACGAGGAATAAAGTTACAGCGACTTTAATGGCTCATAAGTGTTTCACACACTGAAAAAAAGGCTTGATTAACATTCGTTGTACGATCGGAAAACATTATACACTCGTAAATTGCGTTTTGAAAGCTTCAAAGCTAAAGACGCTCTCCTTAGGGCACATTTCTATCATTTAATTGAGACCTTATTAATTGGGAAAATAGGGGAACTGTGAGCCTTAAAATGTTAGAGTTTGATCGAAACCTCGCCTTGAAATCTAATGACTCAATTTTTGATTTATTATTTTAGCTAATTTTTTTTTAAAGCGAATTACCTATTTTGGAAACTTATAAAACAGTAGAAAAACTCTGATGTTTTTTTAATGTGTTTGGAGATAATTACATATGTACTTCAATTAGAAATACAAAAATTAGGTTCTAAATTTTGATTTTTAAAATATTGTAACAAGTTCACTAGGGTTCGAACTAGGGTTGCGGATTTTAACAGTCGGGCACTTATTTTAATAACAATTATCAATTTATTTGACAAAAAATTAAGAAATTATATATAACAATTACTAAAATACTAGAGAATTTACTTAATAATTATCTAACTTACTTGCTAATGTACTAAACTAATCGATTTACACTCATATTTATTTACAAACAATATCCTTATTTTTTTAACACAAAAATTTAGAGTTATTTTTTTCAATTTTCTACATCTTTGCTGCATTTTATGCAATCGTCTTGTTATTAAGTAATTTTTTTTAAAGCGAATTGCCCATTTTGGAAGCTGTTTTTATAAAACAGTAGGAAAACTCTGATTTTTTAGTCGGTTTTTTTTTAAATGTGTTTGGAGATAATTACTTATGTAATTCAATTGGAAATGCAAAAATGAAGCTCTAAATTTTGATTTTTAAAATATTGTAACAAGTTCACTAGGGTTTTTAACCCTAGTGAACCTTAGGGTTGCGAATTTTAAGTCAGTCACTCATTTGAATTACAATTACAATTTATTTAACAAAAAAATTTAAGAAATTATTTACAACAATTACTACAATACTAGAGAATTTATTTAATAATTATCTAACTTACTTGCTAATGTACTAAACTAATTGATTTACACTTGTATTTATTTACAAACAATTTTCCTATTTGTTTAACTAAAATTTTCAGGGATTTTTTTAAATTTTTTACATCTTTGCTGCATTTTATGCAATCGTCTTATTATTAACGGCACATTGTAGGTGAAATATCCATTATTAAAAGTGCCCATTGGTGGATCTTGTTTTATTTCTGTAATTTAGAACATTTTCGGAAAATATTATTGGGGCAATGTCAATAAGGCTTTGATGATGTTTAAATAAGGTTTTCCTTATTAGGACCTTATGGTATTATTTATTTACAATGTTTATTTATTTACAAATTTATTTTTACCCCACGTTAGAGTTTCATCGAGAACCAGCTGAGTAGAGAGCACCGGCCCTAACGTAACTAAAATTAAACTTAGACCGCTTATTACGGAAGTCGGTTGCGCTTATATGTGCGTTTCGATATCAGCATCACTGCTTCTAGAAAATTACAAATTCTTCTCATCTTTAACGATATCCGCACAATATATTCTAAATTCCCTCTTGAAATTGTTTTATTAAAATATAAAAAAATTTAAAAACTCTGTTTTACAAATTTTAATTAATTTTCGATTGATGCATACGTTTTTTTTCAAAATATTCACGCTTCTGATGCTTTTGATTATCTGCATTCTTTTTTATTGCATCCCCAATGCTTTTTCAAAAAGTTTAGTAACGTACATTCCTCGCCCTTCGAAAATTTCCTTCATAAAACAGCTCATACGGCCCTTTCGTCGAACAAAGCACTTGCCACCGCCAGAAGAAGCGGGAGCAACATAACGGATCGGCTTTACACCGCGCCTAATTAAATTAACCTTAAATCGGCGTGTTTAGTAGTTATATATCTGGTTGCGTAGCCGATCCATCTGTTCCCTTCTCTTTGGCACCTGTGTTGTATCGTCGCATCCTGTCAGACGAGCCCCATCGTACACCTTCCGGCGCCGCTCCCTTCTGGCTTCTACGGCCTTTACATCCCTTCATAGCTCCAGCCGCATCCGTTTCTATTTCCTATTCCCATCCGGTATCTGCACTTGCTAATTTACCTTCTCCTTGCCGTCGCATCCTGTACAACGTTCGTATCTAAATTGGACCAGTTCTCCGCTCGGAAAAATGCCGCAGCCGTAAAGGGACTCCCATTAGGCGAAAGGAAACAATAACGGTCGAACGCAGTGCCAGAAGTTTAGGTCACGTTATGTATATTAATGGCCGTATTTCACTTTACTTGCAGCATTAACGTGATCAAAGAGAACCGTAGAAATCAACGCTGCCGCTGATGAATTTTCGCCAAACACGCATGTGGCTTGTCCCTGTCCCTTTGTAAGTGCGCTTCCGAAGCCCGTGTGCGCGTTTGTTCGGCCGAAATGCTAATTGAATTGGAATTTTATTGGCCCTCGATATCATGACGATGTAGAGAAATTTTGCAATTAGTCAACTTTGTGTCTCTCGCATTAAATTAATTCGATGTTTAACGGGGGAAATTATATTTTGCGGTTTCATTGTTTGCGAGTGGGCTTCGGCTAGTTTCGCACATAGTTGTGAGTTATTAATTTTCTATTTAAAAAGTTTTTCGTTTTTGGATAAAATATGTGCAATGTTAAATGATTTGATTTGATTTTTTGAAGTTGTACTTCTTTTGGCGGTCGAGAGGCAACGGAAGTTGCGCGCGCACAACTAACGAAATGTTGAGAATTGAAGTTAGCAGTCAAAAAAGTAAATTAAGTATTATTGTGAATCGGGCTTAAAACCGAGTGTGCACATTCGAGCTCAAAGTGGCACATTTCCGATCTCGGGAAAATGAAGCGCGCCGCTCCGCGTCGCGCTTCATTTGCCTCCCTCGCTCGAAAATGTGCCACTTTTCGCTCGAACGCGCACATCTTTGTGCATATCGAATTTGACTACATTACTCTTCTCTCTTTACGTTCTAAACATTAATTTTAAGCTATAAAATTTCGATTTTATGTGTGGAAAAGGTTTTAACATGCTTTTCCAATAATATTGTTTTTATAAGTACGTAATTAAATATTTGGTTCCTGATAGAAAATACGGTTCTGTAATTTTAATGAAAAATACTTAGAAAATAAATTAATTATTGTGAATGGGGCTTAAAACCGAGTGTGCACATTCGAGCTCAAAGTGGCACATTCCGATCTCGGGAAAATGAAGCGCGCCGCTCCGCGTCGCGCTTCATTTGCCTCCCTCGCTCGGAAATGTGCCACTTTTCGCTCGAATGCGCACATCTTTGTATTTGAAGGTTTGTCTACATTAATCTTCTTTGTGTAAAATTAAAAATTTGTATTTGCTCAAGTTAATTTAGATTTTATGATAGAAAAAAGCTATAGCTTTGTTGTTGTTTTAAATAATGTTCTTTATAAACACTAAATTAGAAAAAAATTAATAAAAATTATTGTAAATCACCCTTAAAACCGGGTGGGCGCTTTCGACCGAAAAGTGGCACATTTCAATACGGTAAACTGTCCGGTAACTGACCCACAACCAGTGAATGACCGTTACGAGACTTAATGTTTATAACAATTAAAAAAATAAATTTATATTCATGATCAATTTATTTAAGTAATTTTGTATGTCTTCCTTTTCATTTAAGTACAAAAAATTAAAGTAATAAAGAAGTGTATAGCTAGAATAATTAAAGGCCATTGCCGGATTTGCATGGAAATGGGCCCTTGAAGATATTTAGCTTATTTTTTCCAGTGATGTATCTTAGTATTAGTAACAATTGTACAAAATTTTAGGTTCCAGGCTCTTATGGTTTTTAAATAAAAAAATACATTTTGTTTTTAGAAAATATTTTTATTAGCAGTTAATTATATAGCTATACATAAAAATATTTTCTAAAAACAAAAAGAATTTTTTTATTTAAAAACCATAGAGGCCCAGGAGCAAAAATTTTGTACAATTGTTAGTGATACTAAGATACATTACTGGAAAAAAATAAGCTAAATTTCTTTAAGGGCACTTTTCCATGTAAATCCGGCAATGGCCTTTATATTGCAGTTTGCAAGATTTTTAATATAATTTTAAAATTAGTCTGATCGTGGGTAAACATTTATTTCTATTTTTTTTTCTTAATTTGGAACTTTGGATTTTTCTAAATAGTATGTTCCAACTCAATTTAACCACCAATTTTTTTTTAAATTATCCATTTATCCATTTAGCTATTTTATAGTTTTTTAACACGTTTCCCTTCGAATTATACTACTTTTGAAAATGAAAAAAAAAAGTTTACAAGCCCTTTAAAAAAAAACAAATAAATTCCAACTTAACTAACTTATTAAATAATAAATTAATTAATATTTACGAAAATATTCATGAAACAATTATTTTAATCAAAAAATAGTAATCCAAGTTTACACTTGCGAAAAATTAAATCAAACGTACGATTTAGAAAAAGTGACGCATTCCGATCTCGGGAAAATGTGCCACTTGTCGCTCGAATGTGCGCATCTTCGTATTTAAAAATTTGTCTACATTAATCGTCTTTGTTTAAATTCAAAAAACGATGTTTAGTCGAGTAAATTTAGATTTTGTGATGGAAAAAGGCTATAGATTTGATTTTTTTAAATAACGTGCTTTATAAACGCTAAATTAGAAAAAAATCAAAAAAGAAATAAAATTTATTATGGATCGGCCTTAAAATCGAGTGTGCGCATTTTTTAAGGGTTGCTACCCTTGATGATATATAATTTTGCAACTAGTGGTCTAGCAAAACAAGCAACATAACACACGTGATTATATTTAATTCAGTCACGCCAAAGAAGTATAACTTCTAATGCTCCAGCACCGGGCTTTTTTAATAATCGAAATTCGCCATAATTTTTCTAAAGATTTTTGAGCTTTTCTTATACAAAAAATATCTGTGAATTTAGATCTGACTGCCTATTAAAATTATTTCACAAAATAGAGGAGCTATAATTTTCATAATTAAATTAGTAATCGCTTCGGGGTTAGTTTTAATTTTTTTACAAAGGAACCCTATTTTATTTTAATTCTACGCCAACGAACAAGTTAAAATAACTCGAAACAATTTTTTTCTCGTTCGCGCAGCTCGCTCGTAACTCGCGTGCCACGAGATTTTGAAACTGCTTTATTTCAATTGAACTTTTACAAAAATCTAAGTTGGCGTCGCCTATTTTTTTTCGCTCCAACTTATAATGCACAGGTTGACTTTTTCAAAAATATATGGCGTCCCCTAGAGACGTCTTTCAGAAAAAGAGCTACGGCGCTTGGTACAACTAAAATCACGAAAAAATTGTACAAAGGTGCGTTTTTATTCCTTTAAAATTCCGCAAAAGGGGGCATTTGTTAAAAAAATGTTTGAGAAGGAATGTGTTTGATGATTTTTTGTGTTTTTTTTTCTCGAAAGCTCAGTGGCGGCGCTTTCGTAGGGTGACTTGAGTTTTATTTTAAATTATTTCGCGACTATGAATAAGAAAATGACAATTATTCATCACAAGTCTAATTACGATTAAAAGTAATTTTAATATTTGAAATGAAAATCGTCCACCTCTTCCTAACACTTCTTCTTTCCGCGAGTAAAACAATTTAATTTTAAGTTTTTAGTTTCAAACAATTTTACAGCTTACTTTTGGATTATTTATCAGTGAATTTATGGTTTTTATTGTTGTTCCAGATTATCGGGGCCCCATCAACGAATTCCAAGATCAAAGGACCAAAAGGACAACAAAAAAAATAAAGTAGGATTTTGAACTTTTTGCTTTTGTGTTGTATACGTTTTTCTATGCGAGCAACTGCCAAAAACACATTATTTCGTGGAATTGTTGAACGAAATCTAAAATTAAATTACGCAACATCGGTCGGATTGTAATTTATTAAATATAAATTTAATAATGAAGGTAATTAGCGGAAATGATAAATGTAAAACTTGAAATACGGGAACTTTGATGTAAATCTCGTATATCACCGTTAATTTATTGCATTTGAATAAATTATTAAACATAATCTCTTAGATTAGAAGACAGGTCTTATTTAATTTATGCCCGGTGAGAAATTTTCAAACGGTAATCGGTTTGATCTCGTTTTTTTTTTCGTCTTCGATTGCGAAATCCGAAGTAAATCTTTGATTTTGGAGCTTCTCGTGTTTTGTGCACGCTATTTTCGTGTAGAAATTCGTCGTCAATGATTTATGCTTGCGTCGATTTAAAATGGGGCGCAAAATGCACAGATTACATATTATTATAGTCGTACGTACGACACATAAAAGTAAAATTTTATTATAATAACCGCGCACAGATATAATCGTAAAGTGTAAAATGTAAAATACGTTTAGCATAAAACTTTAAATGCAATAAACACGCCTCGATAACACTTTCTCTCGTAAATTTCGAAAAAAAAATCGTCACCCAATCTCATTAAAGCCGACACATAAAGGGCTTTGGAGGCGATCTTTTGCAGAACAAACATTAAAAAAATACTTACTTTAATTGCTTTAAAGTTTTTATTATTGTGGGAGAAGTCTTATTGTTATTAAATTTTAATTTAAAGGAAAAAAAACCGGGGGGTGTACTTGTGTGCGCGCGTTAGAAGTTATACTTCTTTGGCGTGACTAAATTCAATGTAACCGCGTACCCTCCGTTTTTGAAATATGAATTTTTTTACAAAATTTGAGTTTTTCCTTTTCAAATGCTTATAACTTTGCTAAAAATGCCTTTTCGGTTTTTTAAAAAAACTTATATTAATATAAACGTTTTTAAAATTATTCTGATCGCAGGTAAATTTTTATTTCAATTTTTTTTCTTACTTTGAAAATTAATTTTTTTTAAATTGTACGTTTTGATTTAATTTTTCGCAAGTTTAAACTTTGATTATTTTTCATTAAAAAAATTGTTTAATAATTATTTTCGTAAATATTTAATTAATTTATTATCTTAATAAGTTAGTTGAGTTGGAATTTATTCTTAATTGCTTAAACTTGTTTTATTTCAAAAGTAGTAAATTTGAGTAAAAGTGTTAAAAACAAAATTGCAAATTAAAAAAAAAATATATAAATTTTCCAGTTAGACTAATTTTAAAATTCAAAAATTTCCAACTGCAATATAAATATAAATAAATTTTACTGCACTGATTATTACTTTTTTTTTTAAAATGAACAAAGGGAAAACTTACTAACTGCAATAATAAATTTTAATTTTTTAAGCTTTTAAACTTTTTATTACTTTTTATTGGCTTGTATTAATGTGAATTTAGGAAGGCACTCAGTTTTAACTGATTTAAATAATTTATAAAATTTATTTTTTTAATTTTGTTTTTAAAAAAATTATGTTTCCGATAACGGTATTACTTTTTCCCTTACCGGGCAAAAATTTTCCTTTGAAAAGTAATTTTAAAATTATTTTAAGCGAAGATTTTACAAAATTTTAAAAAAGATTTTCGCATTTAGTGAAAAGAACATTTCCGACAGAAAACAAAGGTACTGCTTTTTTCCAAACATTATAGAGCTCGAATTACACTTGTTTTAAAATTAAAAAATTTTTATTTTATTTTAAACAAAGAAGATTTTTTTGTAGGAACCAAAATCTTTTAAATAAAAAAAAGGATGTTTTTCGCATTCGAAAAACAAAAAAGTTGAATGTAAAGAGAGAAGGAAGGCAAATGAAGCGCGACGGGGAAAGGGCCCCGCGCCCGCCCCTTCATTTTCTCGAGATCGGAATGTGCCACTTTGAGCTCGAATGTGCACACTTGGTTTTAAGCACGATTCACAATAATTAATTTTTTCTTTAAGGTAACATTAAAATTACCCCGAAAAACCCTATTTTTAAATTTAGGAAAACCAAAAAATTTAATTCCCGAAACTTAAAAAAAACAAAAATTATTGGGAAAAGATGCTTTAAAACTTAAATTATCGAAATAAAATCGAAAATTTTTCCCCAAATTTAAAAAATTTAAATTTTTTTTATGTTTAAATTAAGAACCAGTTTTTTTTTCTTTTTAAATCGAAGATGTGCGATTCGAGCAAAAGTGGGCAATTTTCATAAACGAGGTAGGCAAAGAAGCCGATTCTTCATTTTCCCGAGATCGGAATGTGCCACTTTGAGCTCGAATGTGCACACTCGGTTTTAAGCGCGATTCACAATAATTTATTCTTTTTCTTAGACGGCTAACATCAACTGCGCGCGCGCAACTTCCATCGCCTGCTAAAAACGAATCTTTTAAAGTGTCAAAAGAAGTATAACTTCAAAAACATACGATTCCCAGAAAAATTAAATAAAACGAACAAAAATGAAAACGGTGCTTAAAATTCATTAATTAATCGAAATATTTATTGGTACACGTTTTTTCTAAGCATAGTAATTTGTTACCCATGATTTACAAAATTAATTCTATTTATTTAAATTTTAACGCCTTTAACCCAGTTTATTTTTTTTTCTTTATAATCGAAGCTATTTCTGGTCGACGCAACACTCGGAGCTAATTTTTTATTAATAAACGAGTTTTTTATTGTGAAAAAAACCGATTCTATTATTTTATTAATAATCTCATCGACAGATTTGGGGCTTCGAAGCGGAAATATTCAAAAGCATCGCATGGCCATAAAATATTCTTAATCACAAAAAAATAAAGCACCGTTCTAATAACTCCGCGCCAAATTTAATTTAAATAACCGTACGAGATTTGATCGAAAATTATTTTCAATAAAAAAAAAAGCACTTTAATTTGCCCTAATTGACGGTCGATTAATAAATTGCTAAAAAAATCAAACTTCCTCTTTGTTACGAACTTAATCGCAATAAAATTAAAACGAAACCTCGACGCTTGGAAAAAAAATTATTAATAATTGATAATTAACGATTTCTTGTGGTTTTTTGAATATAATCAAAGTAATGTTTTAATTGCTGTACGTTTAGTGTTGTTCGAGCTTCAAATCTGCGTATTTGAACTATTTGCGGATTCAATTAGACATTGTAAGCGAGACTTTTTGCAAAATTCCAGCAATTAAATGCAACTCAATTTGATGTTTTGTTGATGCATAATAACCTTAGAAATATCTGCGTTGAATAATAACGAGTTTGACTTCCTAGCCGGCCGTTATTATCAATTATAAAGCCGTGTTCATGATGGGACCCGTTTGAAAAAATGCGGGCAATTTATTTCGATTCGCAGAACGAGAAAAAGGGGTCTCTTCGATCGACTTTTCGAGATGGTGTGGCCCAATTATGATTTTAATAAACGAAAGGGTTTGTTTCGTCCAGTTTTTTAACGCGCCCCACCTAACTCATTCTAAAATTTAGTTTTTGAAGTTATACTTCTTTTGCAGCGCTGAGAGTAAAATATTAGGTGGCTAAGGAAATTGCGCGCGCACATCTAGTAAAATTCGCGCAGTTTAAGTTAGCCGTCCAAGAAAGTAAATTAATTATTGTGAATCATACTTAAAACCGAGTGTGCGCATTCGAGCTCAAAGTGGCACATTCCGATCTCGGGAAAATGAAGCGCGCCGCTCCGCGTCGCGCTTCATTTGCCTCCCTCGCTCGGAAATGTGCCACTTTTCGCTCGAATGCGCACATCCTCGTATTTATGATATTCGTCTAATATATTCTTGGCTCCTTCAAACCAAAATTTTTAATTCAGTTCAGTAAATATCGATTTTATGTTCGAAAAACGTATTTTTAACATAGCAATGAGTGGGAGCGAGCGAAAAGATACGCCAATCTTGTCAGTACGAGTGAGAGGGAAGGATTAAAATTATTCAACTGATTTATTGGCCTAAATCGCTATGGATCGTGCTTAAAACCGAGTGTGCACATTCGAGCTCAAAGTGGCACATTCCGATCTCGGGAAAATGAAGCGCGCCGCTTCGCGTCGCGCTTCATTTGCCTCCCTCGCTCGGAAATGTGCCACTTTTCGCTCGAATGCGCACATCTTTGTATTTAAAGATTTGTCTACATTAATCTTCTTTGTTTAAAATAATAAAATTATATTCACACAAGTAAATTTAGATTTTATGATGGAAAAAAGCTATTCCTTTGTTTTTCTGTAAATAATGTTCTTTATAAACACTAAATTAGAAAAAAATTAATAAAAATTATTGTAAATCACGCTTAAAACTGAGTGCGCGCATTCGAGCAAAAATTGGCACATTCCAATACGGTAAACTGCCCGGTAACTGACCCACAACCAGTGAATGACCGTTACGGGACATAATGTTTATAACAATTAAAAAAATAAATTTATATTTATCATCTATTTATTTAGTAATCTTGTATGTCTTCCTTTTCATTTAAGTACAAGAAATTAAAGTAATAAAAAAGTGCATAGCTAAAATAATTAAATTTATATTGCAGTTGGCAAGATTTTCATGTAATTTTAAAATTAGTCTAATCGTGGGTAAACATTTATTTATATTTTTTTCTTAATTCGGAATTTGGATTTTTCTAAATCGTATGTTCTATTCATTTGCCTCCCTCGCTCGGAAATGTGCCACTTTTCGCTCGAACGCGCACATCTTCGTATTTATTAAATTTGTTTACTTTATTACTTTATAGAATAGTGATAATGCCCCCCTAAACATTTAAATTGTTCTCATGTGGGGCGTGGGAGCCACGTTGGGAAACGTTCAGTCAATTGTTGTCTTTGTTGATAATTAAAATGCTTTTGTGTGACCGTAGAACAAAAAAAAAAGAAATTAAGTAAATCACTCGTTATTAATGGCCGTTTTAAAATTCAAGCGAATGCACCTAATAATTTAATTGTGTCAATTAAAAGCCCCAAAGATAAGTGAGCCTAATGAAATATATTTTTCTTTGAACTTGTTGCGTGACTGTGTTATATACACCTGCATCGTAAAAACATCCACTTCGGCTTTAGAAACGCTGAATTAGGATAATAGGATATTGCATTGTGAAAAGGGAACGTTCTCCTTTGTCGCAAAGTGGCACAGTGTATAATTTGTTGACACACGTGCCTTAGTATTTGAACATGTGGATATTACACAAACTACGTAAAGCCTACGTGAAATAATTGTCTTTATGTCATTATGCAAGCCCTTCGTCCTAAAAGCCCAAACTTCCATCCGCACAACCCTAAAAAATTCTAAAAACAATTCTTCTTAAATTTACAGAAAACAAGGCGTCCACTTAAAGCTATAAAAATCAACACATTTCAAAATTACAGTACTTTAAAACATTAACCCGAAGCTATTCTGTCTTAAGTCGGAGATGCTAAATGGGCTCCCTAAGGGGACATAGATTTTTTGAAATAAATTTTTTTCGAGTTATATTTTAATAATTTCTTAAGCCTCCAGAAATCTCAATCTTAACAAAACGAAATTTAGTTCCGGGTTATTAATAGCGACTTTTAAAAATCGCACCATAAATAAACAACGGTGATTGGTTTATTGTTGAAAAACCGTGATGGCCGCTGCATAATTAACCAATCATAAGGACTTAATTACGTAGCAACCATGGTTACGATATAAATATCTGAATTTAATAGTTTTCGATTTATTTTAAACGTTTTAGAATGAAATACTAAATACAGTCGAATTCCGATAACCAAAAGCTAAGAGGGAATCCAAAAAGAATTCCAGTTATCAAAAAAGCTCAAAAGTTAAACGTGCTCTCGGAAAACTGCTTCTAATTCGAATTATTAACGTTCAACAGTATTTAAAAATTTTAAGGGGCGCCTAGTTCGTATATTTGATAAATAACTTATCTCATTGAATCACCTCTCGGCCTAGAAAAATCAAAGAGCCGGCACTGGCGAAAATCTCCAGACATTTCTTTCTGTGTTTGGACTTAAAAAACGGATATTTCCAGGTTGCTTAATTATCAAAAAGAACGTTGAGATTTTAATTGAATTACAATAGCAATTGAAATAGTGTTTTCGTGGGTATCGTCCTGTGCATTTTAAAAGAATTGAAATGGGGTGTGCATTGTTTATAAGTAATAATAATATTGTAAAGGAAAACCTGAACATTCCGAGCGGGTGCGGTTAAAATAAAAGGGATTTAAGTCAAAGTAAAGCTGGAGATTTTCATTCGTTATGTAAAGATAGCTATTCCTTTCAGAAGGCTGTTTGAAACGTTTTTGTAACAATTTATTCTTGCATCTCGTTGGGTTTATTGTTTATAAACGAGGTCGTAGGGCTAGAGATGTACATAATGCAATATCCATTAACGTTGGTACGTTCTCTTTTCGTTCAAGCCTTTGTTCAGACGTAGCTTTCAGTTTCAGATTTGCCTTTTAGCTATTATACTGTTTATTTCCGCCTGCATTTACATAGAAAGCAAACTCTACACAGCTTTTCCTAATTTTTATATTTATTACCCTAACGCAGCGGTTTCCAAACTGTGTGTAACCGCGCCTCCCTTAAACCGACATAACCAGATCCCTTCTTACCTGCTCCTTCTTCGACACCCAAAAATTTTCGAGAAAACTAAATGAATAACAACAAATACGTTTTGACTCACAAAACCGACCGTAGCGCCCTCATTTTCGATCCGATCATTAAAAACGGCCCGGATTCGGAATCCTGAGAGTTTTTCCATAAGATGCGTGCAAAGTCGGCATAGGGTGCAATGTTAATTTTTTGAGTAATTAAGGGTTGAAGTTTTATATTCATTTTTGTAGCACAAAAGTTTACGTTAAAAAAATTTCGGCACTGTTATTTGTGGACGGATCTCTAAAAACTATACAGAATCGGATTTGCCAGACTTTTTGGCTTTGGATAGGCCCAAAAAACTATAGACCTGCTATTTGAAAAACTCGAAAAAAAATTGTTTTTGAATTGTTAATTTGTTAAATTTGGCTCGCTTTTCGTTGGGGTGGCTGTTATATTATTTATAATCAAGAATATTATAACTAAACCACATACCCTTAAGAAAAAACGTGAACAATTAATTTCCGAAGAGTTCCTTGCAATATTTTAGGGAATACGAAAGACAAGCGAATTTGATTAGAGTACACCCCCGAAATTTTGGTGGAGTATATTTTTTTGTGATAACCGTTATGTTTGTTATAATCAAGAATGTTTTAAGAAAACCACATTTCTTTCAGTAACAAACATGTATTCAATTCATTTCTGAAGAGGTTTTTTACAATACCTTAATAAACAATAATATCGTATTTTATTAATTACATCGAAGCAGTTTCTTCTTCTAAACAGAATAATAAGCCCATAACTAATGCGACACGAAAAGTTTCTTTAACGTAGTTGTAATCCGGCTCGAGTTGAATAGAATACTTGTTTAATTTCTTTAAAATCGTTTTCTTGTCTATTTATTTTCCCATTTATAAAATTAAAATCCTTTTTCATCGAAATCAATTACTGAAGTGCAATTTTATTTTATCCGATTTAAGATACAGTTAGTTACGTTGAAAAAGGGACGATTAATGGTTAACATTTAATGAGAACTGTATTTTAATTTTTACAATTCATGTTTACAATTCAAAGCCTTTTTTACACATAATTATTGTTTGAAAAACTAACGGTTTTATAAAAAAAGTAATTATTTTTTTGATTAAAGTGTGTTTCATCAAACACATTTGATTTGGCATGACTGCCAATGATATTTTCAAAACCTAAAAAAAATATTATTCTCGTTATATAAATAACAATTATTTTTGCATTGCTTAAATTATTATTTGTTACTTGAATAATTTTGGAATAAATTTTGTGCATTTCAAGCAATGTTCAATTTGTTATTTTTAAACAACACAATTCGAATATTTTTTAAAAATTGTATGTAATTATCAACAAATTGCATTTTAGAACAAGATATTTAATAACATTTTAAGAAAACACAATAAAATAGCAGAATTGTTTGAATTTCAACAATTTTGTACTATGCCAAAGTGTCATTGGGAAAGCGTTACCAAAAATAGAATTTCTCGGTCTCTATTAAAAACTTGCCACCAAATAATTCTGTAAATTTTAATTATTATTTACAGGACGTGGAAACTAAATAAAAATATTGCTGAAATTGTTTGTGAACCCAAACATTTTTCTTTAATATTGTTTTCGTAAAACGTTACTAATTATTTTATTTTAAAATGTTATTTTTCTATAAGTTTTAAGGGGCTCCTTGCTAATAAATTTCTGAATTGTTTTATTTAAAAATGGGCCAATGGTTTTAAAATTTATTACAATAAAAGTGAGGAAGAAAATTGCTTCAAACTTTTCACAAAGTTTACAAAATTGATTCTGAAATTATACGAGTAATAAATAAAAACTTAAGTAGTGCCCTAAAGTACAAATAATTGTTTATTTAAGAAATTGGTATAAAATCGTTAGTCTTGATGAATCAAATGCTTCCGATTAAATATAAATACATCCATATCTCGCTTTACGGCCTTGATGCGTTCCGGAAAAGTTGGCCGTAAAACCAAAAGCCGTATAACGAATCATTTTAGGTCGTAATAAAAAAAATTCTATAATTAAAAAAGACCGGTATACTGAAATGTATGGAAAGTGGCCGTATAGCGAGGTATTGTCCTCTAAGCAATAATGATTATGTTCTTTATTAATATTTGTTCTTCGTTTTTTAAGCAAAATCATACTTCAGGTTTTCATCATTAATAAAGATAAAAAAAAATAATTCGATGTTTTTTTTTGAGTATTTACTAAATTACTTCTTTTTGTTGACCATTAATCGTCCCCTTTTTAAGCGCGACTTTAATTATGAAGGGCTTTAAATGCTATTTTATTCTTTTCGAGTGGCTGTTTTTTTTTTATTTCTCCAAAGCATTCCTTTGAACTAAAGTATTACAAATGAGTACGTACGTAGAGGATATGTGTATGTATAACAGGGCGGGTTTGTTTTGATAAAAGACCGGATTTGTATGGAACTCATCCATTGGAACAGTGATCTTATATTACTTGTCATCTTCCAACAATGGTTCTTGCATCTCGTACAAGAATAAGACGTCTCAAAGACCTTCGTAATTGTTTTTTCACTTTTGTTGCTCCTGTCAGAGGAAATCTTCAAGTTATGGATGTGTATTATGAAATAATTAATCGACTCCTGAATATGCATTCCCCTCTAATTGCTTCGAGTGTTTCTCACAACAAAAAATCACTTTAAATTTACCTCGGTGAATTTCTTTCGCTTCTTCAATTTCAATATAAGATGATTACATATAAATTATATGCATACAATAGAGCTTTTGCAACTCCAATTTGTTTATTGCTCGAATTGGAAGCTTTTTAATCAAACAATAAATTAAACGTTTTAGGTGCACTTAATAACAATAAGTAGTGCTGATGGCTCCTTGTAAATACTGATTATTTTGGTTTAAAACAAAATAAAAGTTTCACATAGAAGAAACATATATATACAGTAAGGCCTCGTTTATAAAATACATACTGCGGGACCCACAAATGCACTATTTTAATTTCGATTATTATTCAATTAAAATCTGAGTTTTTTAAAATATTATTATTAATAATAATACACCCCCATTTTAAATCTAACAAAATACACACGACGATGGCCACAAAAGCAGTATTTTAATTTCGATTGCAATTCAATTCAATTTTTTAATCCCAAATAGAAACAAGTACCTTCGTACAATTGACTATAATTGTGATAAAACGAATAAAAAGGGGGTTTTCCATTAATTTGCATCAGTGGTTTCAAACAAGCGATTTGAAGCCTCAAAAAATCAAAAACAAGGTAATATTGAAAAAAATATAAATTGTTTTTTGCCCCATTAACTTTTTTAAAGCCTCTTAAATTCGATTATTTATATTAGATCGTGTTTTTCGTCAAAGCTACTTAAATTTATCTTGTTTTTTTTTTGATAACTGGAATTATTTTTGGTTTTCCTTTAGCTTTAACTTATCGAGGTTCGACTGTATTTAATATTTAATTTTAAAAGAATTGTGAAATTTATAATGTAACTATGGTCACGAAATAACCGAGTACTTCTGATTCGCTAATTAATTAGCGGCCATAATGCTAAATCAAAAATGTGCCAATCACAGTGGCTTGTTTAAAGCGGGATTTTTAAAATCAACTCGAACTATTCTTAGTGTTTTTTCAACTTCGACTGTTTACAATTTATGATTTTTTTAAATAAGTACATATACCGGGTGTATCATTTAAAGTGCCAAGAGCTTATAATTTCTAGAATCAAAAAGTTTTCAAAAATGTACAAGTATAAAAGTTTTTTTAATTTATTTTATTTGTGCACTAGCATAAATATAAATTTTGTTATACTTCCGATTTAACAGGAAATTGTGGCAACTTTCTCGTCTCAAATAGAAGGGTATTAAATTTTTTTTATAATTGAATAGAGCTCCTTGGACGCTTTCCAAAAATGTAAAATAAGTTACCATTTGATTAATTTATAATTTCTAAAAAATATTTTTATTGTCGGTTGCCAGGGTGTTTTAGCAAAGTGCCACGAGCTTATAATTCTAAAATTAATAGTTTTTTGCAAAAATCGAAGATTTACGCAGTCACAGAAATCGTTCAAAAACTGTACGTAAATGCCCAAAAATTTAATCCAAATAAAACGTACAGAAAATGCTTATCGCAAATTGGAATTCCCACGCCCGTGCCCCGCACATTTCAATTGTGAAAGGCACGTTGAAGAGCTCGGTTAAACGCTCCCCAAAATTTTAATTTACTAGTGATTACTTAAATGTACAGAGTGGCAGTGTTTATCAAGGGCCTTCTACCCCTAAGAAGCACCCCTTCTACAAAATTAAAACCTGTAAGTCTTCTTTTAAAGATCTTTATTAATGTTTTTGGATTTTCATTGTGTAAAATTAATGGTATCTCAAAAAATTTTGCACCGTTGTGCTTACAAAAAAATTGGCAATTTTTGGGCTTTAGTGGTTTTGCAAAAAAATTAAAACTAACCCGCAAATTAATTTCCTTTGTGTTAAATTTTGATACGTCACAGAATGACTTAGAAATTTCGGGCTATTTGCGAGCCGGCCTTATCGCAATTTCTACCTGGCTTTTGAGATATCATTTTATTTTGCCTTTTTACGATTCGAGTTTTTAAACTGTATTTTACAAACGAAAGCAGCTCGAAAACAACGTTCATTTATACGAACGTAACGGTAAAGTCCTATTCAAAAAAATTTTCGATGAGAAAATATACCGGGTGTATGATTTAAACTTCCACGAGCTTATAATTCCTAAAATATACAAAATTTAAAAAAAGTAAAGTTATAAAAATTTGTTTAATTTATTCGTTCTATGCAATGGCAAAATGATAATTTTGTTATACTTACGTTTTAACCGGAAATTGTGTCAACTAAAATAGAAGAGCATTTTTTTTATAATTGCGAAGAGCTCATCGGGGACTTTCCTTAAATGTAAAATAAGTTACCACTTGATTGATAAATAATTTTAAAAAAATAGTTTTATTTTTGATTACGAGCGTGTTTCAGTATAACTGTCACGGCCTTACAATTGCAAATGTTTTTTTTTTAATTTTTATTAGTTTAGGAGTTATAGGCTCGTGACAATTTAAATGAAACGCCCGGTATATAGCATTTAGAAATAAGATTAATACCTGACTTGGGGCATTGTTTTTTGTCGCCAAAGAAAATTAATTTTCTTCGATGGCTCCGCCAAATCGATGCCCATTACAATAGGTGTAATTAAGGGAACATCGACACATTTGTACACAAATTCTCGGTGACAAGTTGTCCATGTTAATATGTTTGACCTCGGATCACCTATCGGAATATGGGAAGTCTATCAATCAACTAATCGGGCGAAATTATTAATTTTGTGCGGTTTAATTGAAAGTAGAGCTCGGGCTTTTGTGGAGTTAAATAACGATCTTGTTAAGGAAGCGCCATTGTAATTTGTTCCAAAGTGACCACCACTAAGGTTGCAATTATTATTAACATAATTTCCTTTGCCACAAATTCCTGTACAACCTTTATGTAAATTTCTAACACAGGTGTATAATTTTGGGGTCCATTAGAAGTGCTACGTCTTTGATCGTTCCTTCGCTTTTAATTCTAATCGCTTTCTTAAACAATACGAAATTCGTCTTTTTCGCTGAAACCAAAGGGTTCGTTCGGTTACAAAAAAATTTAGTGAAAAAGTACCCGGGGTAAAACCACCTACAAAAGGGGAATCCGGTACAGCGGCTTGTCAAAGTGGAAAAATTTTTAGACTTGATCCGCTCGGCTAAAAAAAATTTTTACTTCTGCTCCGCCTTAACGAACAACTTCGATTGGCAATTTTCGAAATGTTTTAAAAGTACAGCCGGAGTACAGCGAAATGCGTTCATGTTTGAAAATATTAGGCCTTATTCTTTTTCCAACTAAAACAAAAATTTTCGCTTTTTTGAAAAATTAAATTTGCAACGCTTCAAAGAGTGATCACATTAAGCAGCGTCCACTGTAATTTTTTTTTAAGCGGAATGTGAAAGAAACGCAATTTTAGTTCGTTTAAATTCCAACAGGTAGCGCGACTTCCTACTACAGGCAAATTCGCAATTTTGTGTGCAATTTATAATAATTAGACCAGTGCCCGTTACAATTTATTTTTATGCGGCAAAATAACATTGCATCGAATCCAAATAAACGGGCTTGTATGAGGTAATAATTTTGCGTCCATTATTGATTTATTAATCTCCATACCTGTCGGTCAGATTGAATGCCCCTCTGCCATCGGTAATTATTGAGGAAGCAACGAGGCTGCTTTAAAACGGACCTGGTAGCTTCTAATAATCTCTTTGTTCAACTTACGGCGCATAAATTATTATTGGTTGCCTCGTCTCCTCACTTATTATAAAGCTACGTGATGGTAATTTGCAGGAATTTAACTATCCACTCGGATTTTGATTAAAAAAGAAAGATTAGCGACTTAATGTGAGATTTTCTCACACGTTCGGTCCGAAGGCGTAGGTGAAGAAGATATTTTACGAGAGGAAGTCGACCGTTCGCTTATAGCGCCCCGCATTTCACAATTACTTAATAGACATCCAAAATTCCTTGTTTTATTTGCGAAAATCAAAAACCACGGGCGTGCCGAAGGGGCGTAGGAGCTCGCATACCCAAACGTGAATTTCAAAAGTGCACCTGTTCGCAGCGGTTACTTTGTTATTTGAAAGCCGTGCATCGCACCCCTGTTTTTATTTTTTTCAACCCTCCTCCGGTCCACTTTACACGTTGCACAGATGTCTTTGATGTTTTCTCGATGCAAACAGGAAGTTGGGGGCATTTTATCCCGTTCTCGAAGCGCTTTTCGTTTGTCCTTTGGACCTCTTACCTGTGTTACGCGAATTCGCTGCAAAGTATAAAATTCTCTTTTGGGACGCTAAATTAATTTACTTGTGCACAGCTCTTTGATATTAAATTGTTATTCTCGTTTAGAAAGATTGGACTTGGTAAAGAAAAAATGTAGTTAACTTCTTTTTGATTTTGATGGTAATTTAACATTTTGTCTAGTGTTTAATTCAGCGGTTTCCAAACTGTATGTAACCGGGGCTTTCTTAAAAATATATAATTATATGACGTTTCTATGGACCCTAAAACAACATATTTGGAGCTATTTTTTTGCTCCTTTTCAACCCCCAAAATTTTCGAGAAATTAAAAAAAATACACTTCAACTCACAAAATCGATCGTAGCGCCCTCATTTTCAATCGGATCATTAAACACAACCCGGATTCGGAATTCTGAGACTTTTTTACATAAGATACGTGCAAAATCGGTATAGGGCGCAATGTTAATTTTGCGAGTAATTAATGGTTGAAGTTTTACATTCCTTCTAAAGCACAAAAGTTTGCGTTAAAAAAATTCTAGCGCCGTTATTTTTCAACGGATCTTTAAAAACTAAACAGATTCGGATTTGGCAGACATTTTGGCTTCGGACAAGCCTAAAAAATCATAGGGGTGCTATTTGAAATTCTTGAGAAAAACGGGTTCGAAGAGACCTGTAATTAATTTTTGCTAAATTTTACTTTGAAAAATCGTAGCTCGGTTAATTGTGCACGTATCTTTGAAAACTTTTCAGATTCTGAAAGCCCGTTTTTCGAAATGTAAAATTTATTAAAAAAACTAATTAGGCCCTATGTTAAGTCGTGGAGAAAAACGCGTTCAAAACTCAAAACTCCGATTCGAAATCTTAAGGCTTTGTTTCATAAAACAGATGCAAAAATTCCGCAAATCTAAAGAGCATTCTTTTGAAAAAGATAATAACAATAATCATGCTTGTGAGACGTATTGTTAATTTAAAATTACACATACACCTGAGCTGTTTCCGGAAATGTGTTGCATTTGTCAGAAATTCGATTAAAGAGATATGTATCGCAAATACAAAAATGTTTTTCCGAGCTACTCTCGTCCGCGGCGGAAGCATCGCCAAGTAAAGAGAAAGCATTATGATGGACGTGCAGAAAATGGAGGCGGAAAATGCTGGTGGACGATGATAGTACGTGGATCTCTTGTGGGTGGTCCTGCGATTGGCAGATCCTAATTAGGATTTAGGAATGTGATCTGATTACCGAGCAAAGCAATCACGTGAAATAATACACCTTATTCGTGGCATACGAGCTTCACTTTTCCAATACAAAAATTATCCTCCCAAAAAAAAAGATCCATTAATTTAGAATTAATGTTTGGGTACCCGGGCATAATCCATTACAAAAAAACGGCACTTCGCATTATTATATTGCGTAATGGCGCTCATTCGGACGAAAGTACAAGTCGGATACCACCGACACGGAGCTAACCATAGGTTTATTTAATTCGGGTTCGTTTTCATGACTCAATCGTGAAGAACGATTTTCGGAAATTTAATTTCGATTTTTAATTAATTTTAATTTTTTTTATCAGAGATGTAGGTAATATTACTACTTTAAGACTTCACGATTACTTGTGGGTTATATTCCCTTTGTTTACTTAATTGGTTTTTTAATAAATTTGGTAGCTTATTTGGAATTTTTTGAGTTTCGTTGTATGGAAGACTTTTCCAGCGTGCACACTGCGAGGAAAAGCTATTCGAACGCACTTTTGGTTTCGGGTTAAATTTCGACATACGTTTATTTTCTTCGCAGAAAACTATTTGATCTTGCATAAAACTGTTTTGGCAACATCGTCCGCTGTTACGTCCCAATTCGCCAGTGACGTGCTCTTTTTTTGGGTTGCAACCCTAACGTTGGGTGGCGTTAAATTTTTATTGGGTCGCCAAGTCACAAAAAAAAAATTTTAAAATACCCGTTGGCTACTAAAATCTGGAAAGCTTTTCGAGGGTCGTTCGAATAGCTTTTTCGCCCAGTGTACAGTCAAACTAAAAAGTAATCAACACCCTAGAAACAAACCTACCTTTAGTTCTAGGTACTAAAATTACAAAGATCAATCTTAATTGTTTTTTAAGCATGCCGCGCCAGATTTTGTCTTTTGGAATAGTAGGTTTACTGTAGGTCTGTTTCTAGGGTGTTGATTACTTCTTAGTTTGACTGTACGTATGTGAACACATAAAATATCGTCGGGCGGTCGTAAAAGACATTTTTAATTTTAATTTTGTTGCCTATTTAGCGGAGTGTTAGTCATAATTATTAATAAAACCAACTACGAGTTTCTAACACGCTCAAATGTGATTTTTGAATACTTGTAGGTTACGTTACGTTTTACTGCTGCATGCGCAATTACGTATTTTATGGGGCTCTCCATTTCTGTGCATATCAACTACAGTTGTCTTTTATAGCACCACTTTTGAGGAAGCCAATAATAATTATATTATATGAAATCGAGGCACTAAGAATTCTTAAGAAGGCTTCGATTAAAATGGCATAAGATCATTTGAACAAAATTATGAGGAAAGACTCGAAAGAGAATGGACATGCGAATTTAATATGGAAAGCTAAAGCTCTGAAAGTTAGAGGGCCAATCTTACATGCTGCTGAAAAAACGGTTATTATAATGACAATATCAAAAACAAAATTTTATAACTTTCAAATTCTAATAAATATTTTATTGTCATAAATTGGGCGTTCAATTTAATGTAAGATTGGTCCTCTAACTTTCAGAGCTTTAACTTCCCATGTTAAATTTGCATGTAGGGGCAGTCTTTTTTGACGAGCACTGTACATGCGAACTTTGTATCTTTTCACTCGCTTCCTCTCATTGAAAAATCTTACACGTTTCAAGTTAAATTTTGATAAATACGAAGATGTGCGCATTCGAGCGAAAAGTGGCACATTTCCGAGCGAGGGAGGCAAATGAAGCGCGACGCGGAGCGGCGCGCTTCATTTTCCCGAGATCGGAATGTGCCACTTTGAGCTCGAATGTGCACACTCGGTTTCAAGCGCGATTCACAAAATTTAGGCTAATAAATTACTCAAAAAATTCAATAAATAATTTAATCGTTTTTTCTCACCCACACCTACCAAATTCTCGTATCTTTTCGCTCACTTCCGCTCATTACTATGGTAAATACGTTTCTTAGACATAAAATTCATATTCACTTTTAATTTTTTGATTTGAAAGTGAAAAGATTAATTAAGGCGAATCAATAAATACGAGGATGTGCGCGTTCGAGCGAAAAGTGGCACATTTCCGAGCGAGGGAGGCAAATGAAGCGCGACGCGGAGCGGCGCGCTTCATTTTCCCGAGATCGGAATGTGCCACTTTGAGCTCGAATGTGCACACTCGGCTTTAAAGCACGGTTCACAATAATCAACTTTAAAAACAATCGAATGCGTTCATTAAACTAATTATTAGTTTAAAAATGTTACTAATACTTATTGAACCAATTTGCGACTCCCCAAGGAAAATCGTTTGAAACGAATTTAAAACCAACTTGGATTTTAGGTGTTATTTATTTCAAGCAGATTCGTGGTCGGAATTAAATCAAAATAACACAATGCGCCAATTAAATTAGAAAATTACGGTGATCAGTCGGCCGTTTAATTGGAAAACAATTTTAACTTGTCCATAATATAAAACTGAATTGTATCGTATTGATGATTCCACTTTTTTGAGTCCGTCGATCGGTCGAAAGTTTTCCGGGCGAGCCAGGCAAAGATATCGGCCAAAATCGCCACACGGACTATTTTTTCCGCGAGCCTAAAATCTTGCACGTTTTGCTCCGCTCTATCGTTATTCTAATTATTTGGATTTTTAGGGTTTTATTAACAATTTAATGAATATATCTATATGTCAAATTACATGTAAATATACGACTTAAATTGCAGTTTATTCAAAAATCGTTAATAGTAGACCTATGTTTTTTATTTAACCGATCTTATTCCAAAAATTATTTTATTTATGGCTTTCTGGACAATATAAATAAGTAAATTTTAATTTTTTTCCGCAGTTATTCAGCGATTTATATTTATGTTCAAGTTTATGGGTATTTTGGCGCCTGGTGCTACGCAACTGTACATACACGTTCGTTTTCTGTTTACGAGTAACTTTCAATCGATTTGTTAAAAACTACCTTATGAAGCAATTGAAACAGAAATATATTTTTCCATAGAAATATCTTCAAATTTAAAACTAAAGATGTTTTACCATTACTTTTGCAAAACCATTGTATCTACCATTTCTTTTTCAATTTGTTTTTTCTTTGGTTGTGTCTCTTGCAGTCATCGTTTTTTATTTTCGAAATTAATTTCATACTACTAAGAATAACGTGATGACAAACAGCTTCGAATAAAGCAGGTTGTTTGGTAATTTTTGAAATGCTTAATTCTTACTCGTTTCTGAAGTACAAAATTAAGGGTTTAATCAAAATAAATTATCCCTTTGGATATCAGGTAACTTGGCTTATTTTGTTTTCTTCATGGACAGCCCTTGTTAAATTAAAAGGTTGTTGGTTTGCTAAAGTTGGCGATTAATTTAAATGCCCTTAGTTCGCTTCATTAAATTTCGAAAACGGCCGACTTTTTAAAAAAAATTCTTAAAGCCCTACCGATTTTTAGAATTGATTAATAATGCTTCTAAAATAAATTTAAATTAGTTTACGGATAATTTGTAATAATAAATGTTTTCATTCAACCGATGACTACTAATACTTTTCATATTAAATACGATAACTATTTATTTTCGAAAATCTTTAAATATTTTGCGCAATACGCCTAATTCGTTTCTTTTTCGCATTTAAATAAATAATAAAAGTTTAACTGCAAATTATTTTTGGATAGTACTAGCAAGTATGTATAATGTCTGTTAAAATTGCGGATCATTTATCATACGGAAAGAAGTTTTGATAACATTTTTAATATTATTTATTAACAATAAAACAATCTTTTAGAGAAATAAAAGGCATTAATGTAAGTGTTATCAATCAATTATGGAATTATTGTTCAACAATTAAAGTAAACATGCCACAATAAGCAGCACATTTTACTTCAAAACAGTTTTAACCTAGATGTGCATAACCATGGTACACCCATTAAGATAGTTCCTGTTAATTTAGATGGATTTAAAAGTTTTTTAATCACATGTGAGTGTTATAATAATACTGAGTAATAAATTAAATATTTACTTGTGCAGGTTATGCGGGTTCGGTATTGAAGTGCAAGCAATGACAGTTTACGGAGGAAGTTAGTCCGATGCAGACTTTTCCCATTGGAGGCTAGTTCAGTTGTTCATTTCTATACGAGGCATTTCTGGAGGTTGAAAGGCATCATGCTTCATGGACTAAGAATTAATGTAAGTAATATGTGCATTTAGTTTATCACTTAACTTTAAATTAGTGTAATTGTATTGTAGTTTTCCTAATTTTGTAATGTGTTGTTTTTTTAGGTATGGAAAATGATTTGGAAATTAAATTGTAGCATTTTATTAATGTACAACTGGAACATATTATAGGAGGAGTAATTTCATTCCAGAAGGAAACTAAAGAAAGAAATTGAATGCGAAAAGCTGTTGCAGGACATCATCAAGCAACTTCTTCCTATCGACAGACTGAAGGATATATTACGTAAATAATAGTCTTATGATGTTCCTCGGAGAGTGTTCATCTTATGCTTTAGTTCCAGGGCCCGAATATAAAAAAACTCAGCAATTACGTGAGTGGTTTATTTCGTGTCGAAGTGAGGTCGAGGCCCAGGTCTTTGACTTTTAAAAGCAGAAGTTCTCTTTTGATCTGCTCTTCGACTACTTCCCTCATTAAGTTTAGGTTGGTTTGCTTTTTTATTTTGTTTGTTTGTTTGTTTGTTTGTACATATGTGTGTGTGTGTGTGTGTGGATTGTGCTTATAAGTTTTGTGTAGTTCTAGTGATGCATCGTCTGGAGCGCCCAGTTTGGAGGCAGCAAGCCTTTCTTCACCCACTTCGACTTATTTTAATACTTTAGAGTCTAAAGCCAAGTTCCTCGCCAGATTTAATCAGGACATGAACCAGTACAACGTCGTTAAGGATAGCAAAGATCTAAATCAAGAGAAAGTAAGTTTGTTATTCAATCTTTCGTTTTTCAAAATTAATTTGAAAATAAGTACGGTTAGTGTTTTTCATTTTTTATTGTTTTTGTAAACCTACTGGATTTTTCCATGATGGCGGCTTTTGTTGACGTTTGTAATGCTGAGTTTTTGCATTTTTTAGACTGAATTAGTTAATAGATTGGACAGAAAATTGGAACTTTTGAGGGGCGAACAATTGGTTGTGAGCGACGAATGGAGAATTAACAATGAGCTTGGTGAGAATGTCGAAGTGGATATGAATAGACTGGCGAGACCCCCACGAAGCTGCCAAGTTTCGTTTGCATGTTGAGGAAGTTGGAAAGATTACTAGACTTGCTCGAGCCGATAATGCTCTGATGGGTGCGAATGAGGAGCATTCTGAAAAGGTAAGGTTTTTGTTAAATGTGCATCGTTAGGCTATGTTGAATTTATTCTTTTTAGTGTGTGATGGAAGGTAAAAGGGATAATCTTTAGGACCAATTGGAGGAGGCCAAGAAACTTAAAGAAAGCATCGACAGAAGGAGTATAAGCGTTTTGAACATTCTCTGTAAACATATGAGTTCGGAAGAGTGTGCTGATTATGATCATTTCATTAATATGAAAGCAAAAGCTCATAATGGACGCACATGAGATTGCAGATAAGATCAAATTAGAAGAAGAGCAACTGTTGGCTCTTAAGGAAACATTTACTATGGCAGACTGATGTGTTATAATTGTTTTAAGATCATTTTATTAGCTCGAGTTTTATTGAGCCCTCACAACTAGTCCTTCAGACTAAGATCAAGCAATTTGTGTTATAATTCGAAACTTTTATCAGATTTTCCTTTTATTAAGTTATTCTTTAGGATTTACTTTTGGTACTTAATTTGTATTGTGATTTTTTTTTTCGTTTTTATTTTTGAGTACCGTTGCGCATTATTGTTTTATTTTGGATTACGTACGGTTTACAGTCATTTGCTTTGTACTCGTAGATTTGTTGGCTGCTTTGATTTCGGGCTGGATTTGAAACGGTCTCTTACCATTTCTCGAAATGGCTAAAACGATGCATTGAAATTGTCTCGAAGAATCTCACATAAGCAGATGGGCCGTTTTTTTTTAGTTTTATTGTTTGGTTTTTTTTTTTAAATTGTAAGTGAATATCTTCCTACCATGTATTTAAAATTATAGTGTGTTTGTGTGAGCCTGTCGGTCTACAATAACGATGAATCGAAATTTAGTATGCAATTTTGTTTAAAAAAATATATAAATGCGTTGGTTTGCAATTTTCAGGAGGTATGCATGTTTTTGAATTTATTTTGTTCGGTTAAGAAAATTGCACATCGATGTGAGTGCGAAGATTTAAAAACCTAGAGTAGACACTGTGTACATATATCGATAATAATTTAAAAAGCAATCGAATAGAATGGTACTCTGGAGATATCGTTTATATTGTGATTTTTTTCATTACTGTTTAGTTTTATTTTCTTTTTCTTAATTTTACGTTAAGATTACTTTATGTTCAATACATTTCAAGCTTTTATGCCTTTGCTTGCAATAAAGGATATTTTTTAAATATCATGAGCCCTGTTAAATGTAAGTTATAATTACTTTAATAATCCTTTTCTGTTTATTTGTTTCGGTTTTTGATTTCATTACCTGTAAAGGTAGGCAACTAAATTTGCACTTTTCACTTCGTGCGTTTCCCTTATTAAAAAAATCAATACACTTTGACTTACATTTGGAAGTTAATAAGCAGTTTATCCTTTTGCTGTTAATCTATTTTAGTTTCCTTGTATTAGAAAGTTGAGAGGCTGATGAAGTTTTAAACAGTATTACTATTAACATAAGGAGTTTACAAAGGTTGGTTACTTTTAGCACTAATTTTATAAATGTAATGCAGGTCTTAACCCTTCGTTAGTCACCTGGTCTAGAATCGTAGACCACCTCCATTGACTTAACATGGTACGATATTTGAGGTAACTAACGAAGGGTTAATTATAGGTTTTACAAGTGCACTGTTTATATCAGATTTTCTGTTTTGTATTAATGTTAATTACTTTTTTACATAGAATGTAAACTGTTTTATGTTTCAGGTTCTATGTGTATGTATTATATGTTTTCTGAATGCTTTATTTGCACAATTAAGAATAACTTTTTAGTTTTTAATTAATTTGCGCCTGAAAGTAGGCAACTTGGTAACCATTTTATGCTAGCGCTATAAAGAAATTCAATACTTTCAAGATCGTCGTTTCGACCAATAGCGAGCGAGCTTTTGCCTTCTCGTGGTAGTCCCCACTATCGTTTATCTCTCAAGGGCAGTTGAGGTGTAATCGAGCTGGGGTGTACAGCTCTGGTCGGAAAAAATAGATTTTATCGGAGGGTAGTTCTGCGGGGGATTTCGAACCGAGAGGCTCTTCTTCTAGGTTCCGCGGCCACAGATAATAATATGAGTTGCAATTTTTTATTGTGTATTATACATTTTATTACAGGTTTAAGTTTAGCGTAGGTCTGTGGATGAAGTAGGTGCTTCACATCTACTTCTTCCATCAGGGGTAGCTCAAGACCGCAGACATTCGAATGCGGATGTCCGCGCTTTTGATCTCTTATCGTAGACGTAGTTAATAAGTAAGGGGATGTATAGGGGAGAAAATTGGGAAAATAAATGTAATTTATGTACGCCTTCTTTTTTTTTATTTATAATTTACCTAATTAAAAAAATATAAAAATTAGAGGAAACTGTCAAGACTATTTAAAAAATTTTTGATTTCGAATACCCCCTCATATATCATGTGATCCTGATACAAATTGACAAAATTTCGTTTGGTTTGCAAAATTAAGAAAATTATAGCCGCAAGCTACAAAAATTTTTGAAGAAAACTTGGGCAAAATGCACTAAATTTTGTCGATTTGTAACAGGAGTACAGAAGTGGGAAAAGGTAAGTCGAAACTTTTGGCGGAAATAAAAGAAAAGGTTTGCACGTTAATAAGGTTAGGCAAAATAAATTTTTGATTTAGAATACCTCCTCATATATCATGTGATCCTGATACAAATTGACAAAATTTCGTTCGGTTTGCAAAATTAAGAAAATTATAGCCGCAGGCTACAAAAAAATTTTGCAGAAAACTTGGGCAAAATGCACTAAATTTTGTCGATTTGTAACAGGAGTACAGAAGTGGGAAAAGGTAAGTCGAAACTTTTGGCGGGAATAAAAGAAAAGGTTTGCACGGTCATAAGGTTAGGCAAAATAAATTTGCGCAAAAATGTAATTTCAAATAGCGAGTTACAGTCGGCCGAGTCGGCCGAGTCGGCCGAGGGTTTATCTTAGAGATTTTTAAAAATATTTTTCAAATCACGAGAATCCTACGGTCATTCGTCATTCGTCATTCGTCTCGTTCGGCTCGTTGCTCGTTGGATATTTCTTAGAAATTTTTAAAAATTTCTTTTCCCTGTCCGGGACTCGAACTCGAGACCTTTCGAACCAAACAAGCGATCTTTTACCAACTGAGCTATGGCGTTATTATACAAAGTGTTTGTTTTAAACCTTATAAATTTAGTAGTTTTTATACTATTAATTTAAAAATTATTTTTGAATGTACAAGTAGTTTTAGATGTAAAAGCCCACCTGACTCTTGCTCTTGCTCTCGTAATTAATATCTATTAAAAGTCGGGTAACGATAAATACTCTTTATTATATATATAATCATTTTTACATTTTCTTTTACAGACTTTAAATAAATAAATAACAGGTGTTAGAAATAAACAAAAAATAACTTCAGAGTAATCTTTAAATAATCCAAGAAATTTAAGATTCACATAATATTGATCTTCAAAGAAATAAATTCATTAACTAAATTTATCTTTAGATTGTTTAAAGGTACCTTGTTATTATTATATTAATTTTAATACTCACTATGTATATATTGATATTTTACGGCCCTTAAGGAACACTTGTTCTAGGGTCGCTTTCCTTTTAAATAAAAAAATAAATAAAAAAAGTACCTTTGAAAATAAAAAATACAAATTAAAATTACAAACGTTTTCAAATAAAATTACTGTTCAATATCATTTTAAAAAACCTAAACTCGGGTCTTTTTCAACTTGATTAAATATAACGCCGACACACAAAGACATAAATAGTTTCAAAAAACAACTTACTAACTAACAATAAAATAAATACAAGCATAATAAGTACAACTACCCAAACAAAATTTTGCTACAAACGTTTACTTTTGCGTTTTAATTCTATTTCTATAGTATGCTTAAATTCGATTTTGAAAATGTGCTCTAGAAATGGTTATCCTTCTTAAGCATAGATGATCTCTTCAATTGGTGTTACTTGCACGATAGTCGAAGGATTCTCCACTGACGATTTTGGGAAGGTCAATGCAGTAGTACACTGCTTTTACGGAGACATTGGAGTGACCTATGCGAGAAAAGATATTGGGAAGAGTTAAGCCAGCTGAAAACATTTTAATTCATAAAAATCTAAATCCAAATAAATTCCAATAATACACTATCATTACTTGAATGTTTTGGACCCCCCGTTCCGTGTCCACAAATGTAGAAATACTCTTTAATTTTAATTTAACTTTTTTCGATTTATTTAGTTTTATCGAAAATTTTTATTTTAGAGGGGAAGCGCGAGGAAATGACACCGGTTATAGTCACTAGGGGTACGTAGGAACCCCCCCTTGCAATATAAAGCAATTCTATTTTTTTCATATTATGCCCAAAATACATGGGTTATATTAACCCATCGATTTTGTATTTTCAAAACGTCTTCCCAAAGCTTTGGAATAGCACGCCTTTGGTTTCTTAGGCCTATCCGAAGCCAAAAAGGCTGCCAAATCCGAATCTGAATAGTTTTTAAAGATCCGTCCACAAATAACGGCGCTACAATTTTTTTAAAGTTCAAAATTGACCTAAAATGAGCGTAAAAAATGACAATTTTTAATGTTGGAAAAATTAACGTCGCACCCTATACATATTTTACATGTATCTTATGTAAAAAACCCTCAGGATACCGAATCCGTGTCGTTTGTAATGATTGGATGCAAAATAAAGGCGCTACGATTTTTTTTGTTAATCAAGGGGTCTGTTTTTTTATTAATTTAGTTTTATCGCAAATTTTTATTTTAGAGGGGAAGCGCGAGGAAATGACACCGCTTATAGTCACTAGGGGTACGTAGGAACCCCCCCTTTCAATATAAAGCAATTATATTTTTTTCATATTATGCCCAAAATACATGGGTTAAAACCCATCGATTTTGTATTTTCAAAACGTCTTCCCAAAGCTTTGGAATAGCACGCCTTTGGTTTCTTAGGCCTATCCGAAGCCAAAGAGGCTGCCAAATCCGAATCTGAATAGTTTTTAAAGATCCGTCCACAAATAACGGCGCTACAATTTTTTTAAAGTTCAAAATTGACCTAAAATGAGCGTAAAAAATGACAATTTTTAATGTTGGAAAAATTAACGTCGCACCCTATACATATTTTACATGTATCTTATGTAAAAAACCCTCAGGATACCGAATCCGTGTCGTTTGTAATGATTGGATGCAAAATAAAGGCGCTACGATTTTTTCTGTGAATCAAGGGGTCTGTTTTTTTATTAATTTAGTTTTATCGAAAAATTTTTTTTTTAGAGGAAGCGCGGAAATGACACCGGTTATAGTCACTAGGGGTACGTAGGAATCCCCCCTTGCAATATAAAGCAATTCTATTTTTTTCATATTATGCCCAAAATACATGGGTTAAAACCCATCGATTTTGTATTTTCAAAACGTTTTCCCAAAGCTCTTTGGGAAAAGCACGCCTTTGGTTTCTTAGGCCTATCCGAAGCCAAAAGGCTGCCAAATCCGATTCTGAATAGTTTTTTAAAAATCCGTCCACAAATAACGGCGCTACAATTTTTGAAAGTTCAAAATTGCCTAAAATGAGCGCTAAAAATGCAATTTTTAATTTCGAAAAATTAACGTCGCACCCTATACATATTATACATGTATCTTATGTAAAAAGCCTCAGGATTCCGAATCCGTGTCGTTTGTAATGATTGGATGCAAAATAAAGGCGCTACGATTTTTTGTGAATCAAGGGTACGTATTTTTATTAATTTAGTTTTATCGAAAATTTTTATTTTAGAGGAAGCGCGAGGAAATGACACCGGTTATAGTCACTAGGGTACGTAGGAACCCCTCTGCAATATAAAGCAATTCTATTTTTTTCATATTTTGCCCAAAATACATGGGTTAAAACCCATCGATTTTGAATTTTCAAAACGTTTTCCCAAAGCTCTGGAATAGCACGCCTACGGTTTCTTAGGCCTATCCGAAGCCAAAAAGGCTGCCAAATCCGATTCTGAATAGTACTTAAAGATCCGTCCACAAATAACGGCGCTACAATTTTTTTAAAGTTCAAAATTGACCTAAAATGAGCGCAAAAAATGGCAATTTTTAATGTTCGAAAAATTAACGTCGCACCCTATACATATTTTACATGTATCTTATGTAAAAAACCCTCAGGATTCCGAATCCGTGTCGTTTGTAATGATTGGATCCAAAATAAAGGCGCTACGATTTTTTGTGAATCAAGGGTCCGTATTTTATTAATTTAGTTTTATCGAAAATTTTTATTTTAGAGGAAGCGCGGGAAATGACACCGGTTATAGTCACTAGGGGTACGTAGGAACGTCCCTCGCAATATAAAGCAATTCTATTTTTTCATTTTATGCCAAAATACATGGGTTAAAACCCATCGATTTTGAATTTTCAAAACGTTTTCCCAAAGCTCTGGAATAGCACGCCTACGGTTTCTTAGGCCTATCCGAAGCCAAAAGGCTGCCAAATCCGATTCTGAATAGTTTTAAAGATCCGTCCACAAATAACGGCGCTACAATTTTTGAAAGTTCAAAATTGGCTCAAAATGAGCGCAAAAATCGCAATTTTTTATTTTCGAAAAATTAACGTCGCACCCTATACATATTATACATGTATCTTATGTAAAAAAGCCTCAGGATTTCGAATCCGTGTCGTTTGTAATGATTGGATCGAAAATAAGGGCGCTACGATTTTTTTGTGAATCAAGGGGTACGTATTTATTATTTATTTAGTTTGTATCGAAAATTTTTATTTTAGAGGGAAGCGCGGGAAATGACACCGGTTATAGTCACTAGGGGTACGTAGGAACGTACCCTCGCAATATAAAGCAATTCTATTTTTTTCATTTTATTGCCAAAATACATGGGTTTAAAACCCATCGATTTTGAATTTTCAAAACGTTTTCCCAAAGCTCTGGAATAGCACGCCTACAGTTTCTTAGGCCTATCCGAAGCCAAAAGGCTGCCAAATCCGATTCTGAATAGTTTTAAAGATCCGTCCACAAATAACGGCGCTACAATTTTTGAAAGTTCAAAATTGGCTCAAAATGAGCGCTAAAATCGCAATTTTTAATTTCGAAAAAATTTAAAGTCGCACCCTATACATATTATACATGTATCTTATGTAAAAAGCCTCAGGATTCCGAATCCGTGTCGTTTGTAATGATTGGATAGAAAATAAGGGCGCTACGATTTTTTGTGAATCAAGGGTACGTATTTTTAATCATTTAGTTTGTATCGAAAATTTTTATTTTAGAGGGAAGCGCGGGAAATGACACCGGTTATAGTCACTAGGGTACGTAGGAACGTCCCTCGCAATATAAAGCAATTCTATTTTTTCATTTTATGTCAAAAACATGGACTAAAACCCATCGATTTTGAATTTTCAAAACGTTTTCCCAAAGCTCTGGAATAGCACGCCTACGGTTTCTTAGGCCTATCCGAAGCCAAAAGGCTGCCAAATCCGATTCTGAATAGTTTTAAAGATCCGTCCACAAATAACGGCGCTACAATTTTTGAAAGTTCAAAATTGGCTCAAAATGAGCTCTAAAATCGCAATTTTTAATTTCGAAAATTAACGTCGCACCCTATACATATTATACATGTATCTTATGTAAAAAGCCTCAGGATTCCGAATCCGTGTCGTTTGTAATGATTGGATAGAAAATAAGGGCGCTACGATTTTTTGTGAATCAAGGGTACGTATTTTTAATCATTTAGTTTGTATCGAAAATTTTTATTTTAGAGGGAAGCGCGGGAAATGACACCGGTTATAGTCACTAGGGGTACGTAGGAACGTCCCTCGCAATATAAAGCAATTCTATTTTTTCATTTTATGTCAAAAACATGGACTAAAACCCATCGATTTTGAATTTTCAAAACGTTTTCCCAAAGCTCTGGAATAGCACGCCTACGGTTTCTTAGGCCTATCCGAAGCCAAAAGGCTGCCAAATCCGATTCTGAATAGTTTTAAAGATCCGTCCACAAATAACGGCGCTACAATTTTTGAAAGTTCAAAATTGGCTCAAAATGAGCTCTAAAATCGCAATTTTTAATTTCGAAAATTAACGTCGCACCCTATACATATTATACATGTATCTTATGTAAAAAGCCTCAGGATTCCGAATCCGTGTCGTTTGTAATGATTGGATAGAAAATAAGGGCGCTACGATTTTTTGTGAATCAAGGGTACGTATTTTTAATCATTTAGTTTGTATCGAAAATTTTTATTTTAGAGGGAAGCGCGGGAAATGACACCGGTTATAGTCACTAGGGTACGTAGGAACGTCCCTCGCAATATAAAGCAATTCTATTTTTTCATTTTATGTCAAAAACATGGACTAAAACCCATCGATTTTGAATTTTCAAAACGTTTTCCCAAAGCTCTGGAATAGCACGCCTACGGTTTCTTAGGCCTATCCGAAGCCAAAAGGCTGCCAAATCCGATTCTGAATAGTTTTAAAGATCCGTCCACAAATAACGGCGCTACAATTTTTGAAAGTTCAAAATTGGCTCAAAATGAGCTCTAAAAATCGCAATTTTTAATTTCGAAAAATTAACGTCGCACCCTATACATATTATACATGTATCTTATGTAAAAAGCCTCAGGATTCCGAATCCGTGTCGTTTGTAATGATTGGATCGAAAATAAGGGCGCTACGATTTTTTGTGAATCAAGGGTACGTATTTTTAATCATTTAGTTTGTATCGAAAATTTTTATTTTAGAGGAAGCGCGGGAAATGACACCGGTTATAGTCACTAGGGGTACGTAGGAACGTCCCTCGCAATATAAAGCAATTCTATTTTTTCATTTTATGTCAAAAAACATGGACTAAAACCCATCGATTTTGAATTTTCAAAACGTTTTCCCAAAGCTCTGGAATAGCACGCCTACGGTTTCTTAGGCCTATCCGAAGCCAAAAGGCTGCCAAATCCGATTCTGAATAGTTTTAAAGATCCGTCCACAAATAACGGCGCTACAATTTTTGAAAGTTCAAAATTGGCTCAAAATGAGCTCTAAAAAACGCAATTTTTAATTTCGAAAAATTAACGTCGCACCCTATACATATTATACATGTATCTTATGTAAAAAAGCCTCAGGATTCCGAATCCGTGTCGTTTGTAATGATTGGATCGAAAATAAGGGCGCTACGATTTTTTTTGTGAATCAAGGGGTACGTATTTTTAATCATTTAGTTTGTATCGAAAATTTTTATTTTAGAGGAAGCGCGGGAAATGACACCGGTTATAGTCACTAGGGGTACGTAGGAACGTCCCTCGCAATATAAAGCAATTCTATTTTTTTCATTTTATGTCAAAAAAACATGGACTAAAACCCATCGATTTTGAATTTTCAAAACGTTTTCCCAAAGCTCTGGAATAGCACGCCTACGGTTTCTTAGGCCTATCCGAAGCCAAAAGGCTGCCAAATCCGATTCTGAATAGTTTTAAAGATCCGTCCACAAATAACGGCGCTACAATTTTTTGAAAGTTCAAAATTGGCTCAAAATGAGCTCTAAAAATCGCAATTTTTTAATTTCGAAAAATTAACGTCGCACCCTATACATATTATACATGTATCTTATGTAAAAAAGCCTCAGGATTCCGAATCCGTGTCGTTTGTAATGATTGGATCGAAAATAAGGGCGCTACGATTTTTTGTGAATCAAGGGTACGTATTTTTAATCATTTAGTTTGTATCGAAAATTTTTATTTTAGAGGAAGCGCGGGAAATGACACCGGTTATAGTCACTAGGGGTACGTAGGAACGTCCCTCGCAATATAAAGCAATTCTATTTTTTCATTTTATGTCAAAAACATGGACTAAAACCCATCGATTTTGAATTTTCAAAACGTTTTCCCAAAGCTCTGGAATAGCACGCCTACGGTTTCTTAGGCCTATCCGAAGCCAAAAGGCTGCCAAATCCGATTCTGAATAGTTTTAAAGATCCGTCCACAAATAACGGCGCTACAATTTTTGAAAGTTCAAAATTGGCTCAAAATGAGCTCTAAAATCGCAATTTTTAATTTCGAAAAATTAACGTCGCACCCTATACATATTATACATGTATCTTATGTAAAAAGCCTCAGGATTCCGAATCCGTGTCGTTTGTAATGATTGGATAGAAAATAAGGGCGCTACGATTTTTTGTGAATCAAGGGGTACGTATTTTTAATCATTTAGTTTGTATCGAAAATTTTTATTTTAGAGGGAAGCGCGGGAAATGACACCGGTTATAGTCACTAGGGGTACGTAGGAACGTCCCTCGCAATATAAAGCAATTCTATTTTTTCATTTTTGTCAAAAAACATGGACTAAAACCCATCGATTTTGAATTTTCAAAACGTTTTCCCAAAGCTCTGGAATAGCACGCCTACGGTTTCTTAGGCCTATCCGAAGCCAAAAGGCTGCCAAATCCGATTCTGAATAGTTTTAAAGATCCGTCCACAAATAACGGCGCTACAATTTTTGAAAGTTCAAAATTGGCTCAAAATGAGCTCTAAAATCGCAATTTTTAATTTCGAAAAATTAACGTCGCACCCTATACATATTATACATGTATCTTATGTAAAAAGCCTCAGGATTCCGAATCCGTGTCGTTTGTAATGATTGGATGAAAATAAGGGCGCTACGATTTTTTGTGAATCAAGGGGTACGTATTTTTAATCATTTAGTTTGTATCGAAAATTTTTATTTTAGAGGGAAGCGCGGGAAATGACACCGGTTATAGTCACTAGGGTACGTAGGAACGTCCCTCGCAATATAAAGCAATTCTATTTTTTCATTTTTGTCAAAAAACATGGACTAAAACCCATCGATTTTGAATTTTCAAAACGTTTTCCCAAAGCTCTGGAATAGCACGCCTACGGTTTCTTAGGCCTATCCGAAGCCAAAAGGCTGCCAAATCCGATTCTGAATAGTTTTAAAGATCCGTCCACAAATAACGGCGCTACAATTTTTGAAAGTTCAAAATTGGCTCAAAATGAGGTCTAAAAATCGCAATTTTTTAATTTCGAAAAATTAACGTCGCACCCTATACATATTATACATGTATCTGATGTAAAAAAGCATCAGAATTCCGAATCCGTGTCGTTTGTAATGATTGGATGAAAATAAGGGCGCTACGATTTTTTGTGAATCAAGGGGTACGTATTTTTAATCATTTAGTTTGTATCGAAAATTTTTATTTTAGAGGGAAGCGCGGGAAATGACACCGGTTATAGTCACTAGGGGTACGTAGGAACGTCCCTCGCAATATAAAGCAATTCTATTTTTTTCATTTTATGTCAAAAAACATGGACTAAAACCCATCGATTTTGAATTTTCAAAACGTTTTCCCAAAGCTCTGGAATAGCACGCCTACGGTTTCTTAGGCCTATCCGAAGCCAAAAGGCTGCCAAATCCGATTCTGAATAGTTTTAAAGATCCGTCCACAAATAACGGCGCTACAATTTTTGAAAGTTCAAAATTGGCTCAAAATGAGCTCTAAAATCGCAATTTTTAATTTCGAAAATTAACGTCGCACCCTATACATATTATACATGTATCTTATGTAAAAAGCCTCAGGATTCCGAATCCGTGTCGTTTGTAATGATTGGATAGAAAATAAGGGCGCTACGATTTTTTGTGAATCAAGGGGTACGTATTTTTAATCATTTAGTTTGTATCGAAAATTTTTATTTTAGAGGGAAGCGCGGGAAATGACACCGGTTATAGTCACTAGGGGTACGTAGGAACGTCCCTCGCAATATAAAGCAATTCTATTTTTTCATTTTATGTCAAAAAACATGGACTAAAACCCATCGATTTTGAATTTTCAAAACGTTTTCCCAAAGCTCTGGAATAGCACGCCTACGGTTTCTTAGGCCTATCCGAAGCCAAAAGGCTGCCAAATCCGATTCTGAATAGTTTTAAAGATCCGTCCACAAATAACGGCGCTACAATTTTTGAAAGTTCAAAATTGGCTCAAAATGAGCTCTAAAATCGCAATTTTTAATTTCGAAAAATTAACGTCGCACCCTATACATATTATACATGTATCTTATGTAAAAAGCCTCAGGATTCCGAATCCGTGTCGTTTGTAATGATTGGATAGAAAATAAGGGCGCTACGATTTTTTGTGAATCAAGGGGTACGTATTTTAATCATTTAGTTTGTATCGAAAATTTTTATTTTAGAGGGAAGCGCGGGAAATGACACCGGTTATAGTCACTAGGGTACGTAGGAACGTCCCTCGCAATATAAAGCAATTCTATTTTTTCATTTTATGTCAAAAACATGGACTAAAACCCATCGATTTTGAATTTTCAAAACGTTTTCCCAAAGCTCTGGAATAGCACGCCTACGGTTTCTTAGGCCTATCCGAAGCCAAAAGGCTGCCAAATCCGATTCTGAATAGTTTTAAAGATCCGTCCACAAATAACGGCGCTACAATTTTTGAAAGTTCAAAATTGGCTCAAAATGAGCTCTAAAATCGCAATTTTTAATTTCGAAAAATTAACGTCGCACCCTATACATATTATACATGTATCTTATGTAAAAAGCCTCAGGATTCCGAATCCGTGTCGTTTGTAATGATTGGATGAAAATAAGGGCGCTACGATTTTTTGTGAATCAAGGGTACGTATTTTTAATCATTTAGTTTGTATCGAAAATTTTTATTTTAGAGGGAAGCGCGGGAAATGACACCGGTTATAGTCACTAGGGTACGTAGGAACGTCCCTCGCAATATAAAGCAATTCTATTTTTTCATTTTATGTCAAAAAAACATGGACTAAAACCCATCGATTTTGAATTTTCAAAACGTTTTCCCAAAGCTCTGGAATAGCACGCCTACGGTTTCTTAGGCCTATCCGAAGCCAAAAAGGCTGCCAAATCCGATTCTGAATAGTTTTTAAAGATCCGTCCACAAATAACGGCGCTACAATTTTTTGAAAGTTCAAAATTGGCTCAAAATGAGCTCTAAAAATCGCAATTTTTAATTTCGAAAAAATTTAAAGTCGCACCCTATACATATTATACATGTATCTTATGTAAAAAAGCCTCAGGATTCCGAATCCGTGTCGTTTGTAATGATTGGATAGAAAATAAGGGCGCTACGATTTTTTTTGTGAATCAAGGGGTACGTATTTTTAATCATTTAGTTTGTATCGAAAATTTTTATTTTAGAGGGGAAGCGCGGAGAAATCACACCGGTTATAGTCACTAGGGGTACGTAGGAACGTACCCTCGCAATATAAAGCAATTCTATTTTTTTCATTTTATGTCAAAAAAACATGGACTAAAACCCATCGATTTTGAATTTTCAAAACGTTTTCCCAAAGCTCTGGAATAGCACGCCTACGGTTTCTTAGGCCTATCCGAAGCCAAAAGGCTGCCAAATCCGATTCTGAATAGTTTTAAAGATCCGTCCACAAATAACGGCGCTACAATTTTTGAAAGTTCAAAATTGGCTCAAAATGAGCTCTAAAATCGCAATTTTTAATTTCGAAAAATTAACGTCGCACCCTATACATATTATACATGTATCTTATGTAAAAAAGCCTCAGGATTCCGAATCCGTGTCGTTTGTAATGATTGGATAGAAAATAAGGGCGCTACGATTTTTTTTGTGAATCAAGGGGGACGTATTTTTAATCATTTAGTTTGTATCGAAAATTTTTATTTTAGAGGGGAAGCGCGGAGAAATCACACCGGTTATAGTCACTAGGGGTACGTAGGAACGTACCCTCGCAATATAAAGCAATTCTATTTTTTTCATTTTATGTCAAAAAAACATGGACTAAAACCCATCGATTTTGAATTTTCAAAACGTTTTCCCAAAGCTCTGGAATAGCACGCCTACGGTTTCTTAGGCCTATCCGAAGCCAAAAGGCTGCCAAATCCGATTCTGAATAGTTTTAAAGATCCGTCCACAAATAACGGCGCTACAATTTTTGAAAGTTCAAAATTGGCTCAAAATGAGCTCTAAAATCGCAATTTTTAATTTCGAAAAATTAACGTCGCACCCTATACATATTATACATGTATCTTATGTAAAAAAGCCTCAGGATTCCGAATCCGTGTCGTTTGTAATGATTGGATAGAAAATAAGGGCGCTACGATTTTTTGTGAATCAAGGGGTACGTATTTTAATCATTTAGTTTGTATCGAAAATTTTTATTTTAGAGGGGAAGCGCGGAGAAATCACACCGGTTATAGTCACTAGGGGTACGTAGGAACGTACCCTCGCAATATAAAGCAATTCTATTTTTTTCATTTTATGTCAAAAAAACATGGACTAAAACCCATCGATTTTGAATTTTCAAAACGTTTTCCCAAAGCTCTGGAATAGCACGCCTACGGTTTCTTAGGCCTATCCGAAGCCAAAAGGCTGCCAAATCCGATTCTGAATAGTTTTAAAGATCCGTCCACAAATAACGGCGCTACAATTTTTTGAAAGTTCAAAATTGGCTCAAAATGAGCTCTAAAAATCGCAATTTTTTAATTTCGAAAAATTAACGTCGCACCCTATACATATTATACATGTATCTTATGTAAAAAAGCCTCAGGATTCCGAATCCGTGTCGTTTGTAATGATTGGATAGAAAATAAGGGCGCTACGATTTTTTTTGTGAATCAAGGGTACGTATTTTTAATCATTTAGTTTGTATCGAAAATTTTTATTTTAGAGGGGAAGCGCGGAGAAATCACACCGGTTATAGTCACTAGGGGTACGTAGGAACGTACCCTCGCAATATAAAGCAATTCTATTTTTTTCATTTTATGTCAAAAAAACATGGACTAAAACCCATCGATTTTGAATTTTCAAAACGTTTTCCCAAAGCTCTGGAATAGCACGCCTACGGTTTCTTAGGCCTATCCGAAGCCAAAAAGGCTGCCAAATCCGATTCTGAATAGTTTTTAAAGATCCGTCCACAAATAACGGCGCTACAATTTTTTGAAAGTTCAAAATTGGCTCAAAATGAGCTCTAAAAATCGCAATTTTTTAATTTCGAAAAATTAACGTCGCACCCTATACATATTATACATGTATCTTATGTAAAAAAGCCTCAGGATTCCGAATCCGTGTCGTTTGTAATGATTGGATAGAAAATAAGGGCGCTACGATTTTTTTTGTGAATCAAGGGTACGTATTTTTAATCATTTAGTTTGTATCGAAAATTTTTATTTTAGAGGGGAAGCGCGGAGAAATCACACCGGTTATAGTCACTAGGGGTACGTAGGAACGTACCCTCGCAATATAAAGCAATTCTATTTTTTTCATTTTATGTCAAAAAAACATGGACTAAAACCCATCGATTTTGAATTTTCAAAACGTTTTCCCAAAGCTCTGGAATAGCACGCCTACGGTTTCTTAGGCCTATCCGAAGCCAAAAAGGCTGCCAAATCCGATTCTGAATAGTTTTTAAAGATCCGTCCACAAATAACGGCGCTACAATTTTTTGAAAGTTCAAAATTGGCTCAAAATGAGCTCTAAAAATCGCAATTTTTTAATTTCGAAAAATTAACGTCGCACCCTATACATATTATACATGTATCTTATGTAAAAAAGCCTCAGGATTCCGAATCCGTGTCGTTTGTAATGATTGGATAGAAAATAAGGGCGCTACGATTTTTTTTGTGAATCAAGGGGTACGTATTTTTAATCATTTAGTTTGTATCGAAAATTTTTATTTTAGAGGGGAAGCGCGGAGAAATCACACCGGTTATAGTCACTAGGGGTACGTAGGAACGTACCCTCGCAATATAAAGCAATTCTATTTTTTTCATTTTATGTCAAAAAAACATGGACTAAAACCCATCGATTTTGAATTTTCAAAACGTTTTCCCAAAGCTCTGGAATAGCACGCCTACGGTTTCTTAGGCCTATCCGAAGCCAAAAAGGCTGCCAAATCCGATTCTGAATAGTTTTTAAAGATCCGTCCACAAATAACGGCGCTACAATTTTTTGAAAGTTCAAAATTGGCTCAAAATGAGCTCTAAAATCGCAATTTTTAATTTCGAAAAATTAACGTCGCACCCTATACATATTATACATGTATCTTATGTAAAAAAGCCTCAGGATTCCGAATCCGTGTCGTTTGTAATGATTGGATAGAAAATAAGGGCGCTACGATTTTTTTTGTGAATCAAGGGGTACGTATTTTAATCATTTAGTTTGTATCGAAAATTTTTATTTTAGAGGGAAGCGCGGGAAATGACACCGGTTATAGTCACTAGGGGTACGTAGGAACGTCCCCTCGCAATATAAAGCAATTCTATTTTTTTCATTTTATGTCAAAAAAACATGGACTAAAACCCATCGATTTTGAATTTTCAAAACGTTTTCCCAAAGCTCTGGAATAGCACGCCTACGGTTTCTTAGGCCTATCCGAAGCCAAAAGGCTGCCAAATCCGATTCTGAATAGTTTTAAAGATCCGTCCACAAATAACGGCGCTACAATTTTTGAAAGTTCAAAATTGGCTCAAAATGAGCTCTAAAATCGCAATTTTTAATTTCGAAAAATTAACGTCGCACCCTATACATATTATACATGTATCTTATGTAAAAAGCCTCAGGATTCCGAATCCGTGTCGTTTGTAATGATTGGATAGAAAATAAGGGCGCTACGATTTTTTGTGAATCAAGGGGTACGTATTTTAATCATTTAGTTTGTATCGAAAATTTTTATTTTAGAGGGAAGCGCGGGAAATGACACCGGTTATAGTCACTAGGGGTACGTAGGAACGTCCCCTCGCAATATAAAGCAATTCTATTTTTTTCATTTTATGTCAAAAAAACATGGACTAAAACCCATCGATTTTGAATTTTCAAAACGTTTTCCCAAAGCTCTGGAATAGCACGCCTACGGTTTCTTAGGCCTATCCGAAGCCAAAAGGCTGCCAAATCCGATTCTGAATAGTTTTAAAGATCCGTCCACAAATAACGGCGCTACAATTTTTTGAAAGTTCAAAATTGGCTCAAAATGAGCTCTAAAAATCGCAATTTTTTAATTTCGAAAAATTAACGTCGCACCCTATACATATTATACATGTATCTTATGTAAAAAAGCCTCAGGATTCCGAATCCGTGTCGTTTGTAATGATTGGATAGAAAATAAGGGCGCTACGATTTTTTTTGTGAATCAAGGGGTACGTATTTTTAATCATTTAGTTTGTATCGAAAATTTTTATTTTAGAGGGAAGCGCGGGAAATGACACCGGTTATAGTCACTAGGGTACGTAGGAACGTCCCTCGCAATATAAAGCAATTCTATTTTTTCATTTTATGTCAAAAACATGGACTAAAACCCATCGATTTTGAATTTTCAAAACGTTTTCCCAAAGCTCTGGAATAGCACGCCTACGGTTTCTTAGGCCTATCCGAAGCCAAAAAAGGGTGCCAAATCCGATTCTGAATAGTTTTAAAGATCCGTCCACAAATAACGGCGCTACAATTTTTGAAAGTTCAAAATTGGCTCAAAATGAGCTCTAAAATCGCAATTTTTAATTTCGAAAAATTAACGTCGCACCCTATACATATTATACATGTATCTTATGTAAAAAGCCTCAGGATTCCGAATCCGTGTCGTTTGTAATGATTGGATAGAAAATAAGGGCGCTACGATTTTTTGTGAATCAAGGGTACGTATTTTTAATCATTTAGTTTGTATCGAAAATTTTTATTTTAGAGGGAAGCGCGGGAAATGACACCGGTTATAGTCACTAGGGTACGTAGGAACGTACCCTCGCAATATAAAGCAATTCTATTTTTTTCATTTTATGTCAAAAAAACATGGACTAAAACCCATCGATTTTGAATTTTCAAAACGTTTTCCCAAAGCTCTGGAATAGCACGCCTACGGTTTCTTAGGCCTATCCGAAGCCAAAAAGGCTGCCAAATCCGATTCTGAATAGTTTTTAAAGATCCGTCCACAAATAACGGCGCTACAATTTTTTGAAAGTTCAAAATTGGCTCAAAATGAGCTCTAAAATCGCAATTTTTAATTTCGAAAATTAACGTCGCACCCTATACATATTATACATGTATCTTATGTAAAAAAGCCTCAGGATTCCGAATCCGTGTCGTTTGTAATGATTGGATAGAAAATAAGGGCGCTACGATTTTTTTTGTGAATCAAGGGGTACGTATTTTTAATCATTTAGTTTGTATCGAAAATTTTTATTTTAGAGGGGAAGCGCGGAGAAATCACACCGGTTATAGTCACTAGGGTACGTAGGAACGTACCCTCGCAATATAAAGCAATTCTATTTTTTCATTTTATGTCAAAAACATGGACTAAAACCCATCGATTTTGAATTTTCAAAACGTTTTCCCAAAGCTCTGGAATAGCACGCCTACGGTTTCTTAGGCCTATCCGAAGCCAAAAAGGCTGCCAAATCCGATTCTGAATAGTTTTTAAAGATCCGTCCACAAATAACGGCGCTACAATTTTTTGAAAGTTCAAAATTGGCTCAAAATGAGCTCTAAAATCGCAATTTTTAATTTCGAAAAATTAACGTCGCACCCTATACATATTATACATGTATCTTATGTAAAAAGCCTCAGGATTCCGAATCCGTGTCGTTTGTAATGATTGGATAGAAAATAAGGGCGCTACGATTTTTTGTGAATCAAGGGTACGTATTTTTAATCATTTAGTTTGTATCGAAAATTTTTATTTTAGAGGGAAGCGCGGAGAAATCACACCGGTTATAGTCACTAGGGTACGTAGGAACGTACCCTCGCAATATAAAGCAATTCTATTTTTTTCATTTTATGTCAAAAAAACATGGACTAAAACCCATCGATTTTGAATTTTCAAAACGTTTTCCCAAAGCTCTGGAATAGCACGCCTACGGTTTCTTAGGCCTATCCGAAGCCAAAAGGCTGCCAAATCCGATTCTGAATAGTTTTTTAAAAATCCGTCCACAAATAACGGCGCTACAATTTTTGAAAGTTCAAAATTGGCTCAAAATGAGCTCTAAAATCGCAATTTTTAATTTCGAAAAATTAACGTCGCACCCTATACATATTATACATGTATCTTATGTAAAAAAGCCTCAGGATTCCGAATCCGTGTCGTTTGTAATGATTGGATAGAAAATAAGGGCGCTACGATTTTTTTTGTGAATCAAGGGTACGTATTTTAATCATTTAGTTTGTATCGAAAATTTTTATTTTAGAGGGAAGCGCGGGAAATGACACCGGTTATAGTCACTAGGGGGACGTAGGAACGTCCCCTCGCAATATAAAGCAATTCTATTTTTTTCATTTTATGTCAAAAAAACATGGACTAAAACCCATCGATTTTGAATTTTCAAAACGTTTTCCCAAAGCTCTGGAATAGCACGCCTACGGTTTCTTAGGCCTATCCGAAGCCAAAAGGCTGCCAAATCCGATTCTGAATAGTTTTAAAGATCCGTCCACAAATAACGGCGCTACAATTTTTGAAAGTTCAAAATTGGCTCAAAATGAGCTCTAAAATCGCAATTTTTAATTTCGAAAAATTAACGTCGCACCCTATACATATTATACATGTATCTTATGTAAAAAGCCTCAGGATTCCGAATCCGTGTCGTTTGTAATGATTGGATCGAAAATAAGGGCGCTACGATTTTTTGTGAATCAAGGGTACGTATTTTTAATCATTTAGTTTGTATCGAAAATTTTTATTTTAGAGGAAGCGCGGGAAATGACACCGGTTATAGTCACTAGGGGTACGTAGGAACGTCCCTCGCAATATAAAGCAATTCTATTTTTTTCATTTTATGTCAAAAAAACATGGACTAAAACCCATCGATTTTGAATTTTCAAAACGTTTTCCCAAAGCTCTGGAATAGCACGCCTACGGTTTCTTAGGCCTATCCGAAGCCAAAAAAGGGTGCCAAATCCGATTCTAAATAGTTTTAAAGATCCGTCCACAAATAACGGCGCTACAATTTTTTGAAAGTTCAAAATTGGCTCAAAATGAGCTCTAAAAATCGCAATTTTTTAATTTCGAAAAATTAACGTCGCACCCTATACATATTATACATGTATCTTATGTAAAAAAGCCTCAGGATTCCGAATCCGTGTCGTTTGTAATGATTGGATCGAAAATAAGGGCGCTACGATTTTTTTTGTGAATCAAGGGGTACGTATTTTTAATCATTTAGTTTGTATCGAAAATTTTTATTTTAGAGGGGAAGCGCGGGGAAATGACACCGGTTATAGTCACTAGGGGTACGTAGGAACGTTCCCTCGCAATATAAAGCAATTCTATTTTTTTCATTTTATGTCAAAAAAACATGGACTAAAACCCATCGATTTTGAATTTTCAAAACGTTTTCCCAAAGCTCTGGAATAGCACGCCTACGGTTTCTTAGGCCTATCCGAAGCCAAAAAGGCTGCCAAATCCGATTCTGAATAGTTTTTAAAGATCCGTCCACAAATAACGGCGCTACAATTTTTTGAAAGTTCAAAATTGGCTCAAAATGAGCTCTAAAAATCGCAATTTTTTAATTTCGAAAAATTAACGTCGCACCCTATACATATTATACATGTATCTTATGTAAAAAAGCCTCAGGATTCCGAATCCGTGTCGTTTGTAATGATTGGATCGATAATAAGGGCGCTACGATTTTTTTTGTGAATCAAGGGTACGTATTTTAATCATTTAGTTTGTATCGAAAATTTTTATTTTAGAGGGAAGCGCGGGAAATGACACCGGTTATAGTCACTAGGGTACGTAGGAACGTCCCTCGCAATATAAAGCAATTCTATTTTTTCATTTTATGTCAAAAACATGGACTAAAACCCATCGATTTTGAATTTTCAAAACGTTTTCCCAAAGCTCTGGAATAGCACGCCTACGGTTTCTTAGGCCTATCCGAAGCCAAAAGGCTGCCAAATCCGATTCTGAATAGTTTTAAAGATCCGTCCACAAATAACGGCGCTACAATTTTTGAAAGTTCAAAATTGGCTCAAAATGAGCTCTAAAATCGCAATTTTTAATTTCGAAAAATTAACGTCGCACCCTATACATATTATACATGTATCTTATGTAAAAAAGCCTCAGGATTCCGAATCCGTGTCGTTTGTAATGATTGGATAGAAAATAAGGGCGCTACGATTTTTTGTGAATCAAGGGTACGTATTTTTAATCATTTAGTTTGTATCGAAAATTTTTATTTTAGAGGGGAAGCGCGGAGAAATCACACCGGTTATAGTCACTAGGGGTACGTAGGAACGTACCCTCGCAATATAAAGCAATTCTATTTTTTTCATTTTATGTCAAAAAAACATGGACTAAAACCCATCGATTTTGAATTTTCAAAACGTTTTCCCAAAGCTCTGGAATAGCACGCCTACGGTTTCTTAGGCCTATCGGAAGCCAAAAAGGCTGCCAAATCCGATTCTGAATAGTTTTAAAGATCCGTCCACAAATAACGGCGCTACAATTTTTTGAAAGTTCAAAATTGGCTCAAAATGAGGTCTAAAAATCGCAATTTTTAATTTCGAAAAATTAACGTCGCACCCTATACATATTATACATGTATCTTATGTAAAAAAGCCTCAGGATTCCGAATCCGTGTCGTTTGTAATGATTGGATAGAAAATAAGGGCGCTACGATTTTTTTTGTGAATCAAGGGGTACGTATTTTTAATCATTTAGTTTGTATCGAAAATTTTTATTTTAGAGGGGAAGCGCGGAGAAATCACACCGGTTATAGTCACTAGGGGTACGTAGGAACGTACCCTCGCAATATAAAGCAATTCTATTTTTTTCATTTTATGTCAAAAAAACATGGACTAAAACCCATCGATTTTGAATTTTCAAAACGTTTTCCCAAAGCTCTGGAATAGCACGCCTACGGTTTCTTAGGCCTATCCGAAGCCAAAAAGGCTGCCAAATCCGATTCTGAATAGTTTTAAAGATCCGTCCACAAATAACGGCGCTACAATTTTTGAAAGTTCAAAATTGGCTCAAAATGAGCTCTAAAATCGCAATTTTTAATTTCGAAAAATTAACGTCGCACCCTATACATATTATACATGTATCTTATGTAAAAAGCCTCAGGATTCCGAATCCGTGTCGTTTGTAATGATTGGATAGAAAATAAGGGCGCTACGATTTTTTGTGAATCAAGGGTACGTATTTTTAATCATTTAGTTTGTATCGAAAATTTTTATTTTAGAGGGAAGCGCGGAGAAATCACACCGGTTATAGTCACTAGGGTACGTAGGAACGTACCCTCGCAATATAAAGCAATTCTATTTTTTCATTTTATGTCAAAAAACATGGACTAAAACCCATCGATTTTGAATTTTCAAAACGTTTTCCCAAAGCTCTGGAATAGCACGCCTACGGTTTCTTAGGCCTATCCGAAGCCAAAAGGCTGCCAAATCCGATTCTGAATAGTTTTAAAGATCCGTCCACAAATAACGGCGCTACAATTTTTGAAAGTTCAAAATTGGCTCAAAATGAGCTCTAAAATCGCAATTTTTAATTTCGAAAATTAACGTCGCACCCTATACATATTATACATGTATCTTATGTAAAAAGCCTCAGGATTCCGAATCCGTGTCGTTTGTAATGATTGGATAGAAAATAAGGGCGCTACGATTTTTTTGTGAATCAAGGGGTACGTATTTTAATCATTTAGTTTGTATCGAAAATTTTTATTTTAGAGGGAAGCGCGGGAAATGACACCGGTTATAGTCACTAGGGTACGTAGGAACGTCCCTCGCAATATAAAGCAATTCTATTTTTTTCATTTTATGTCAAAAAAACATGGACTAAAACCCATCGATTTTGAATTTTCAAAACGTTTTCCCAAAGCTCTGGAATAGCACGCCTACGGTTTCTTAGGCCTATCCGAAGCCAAAAGGCTGCCAAATCCGATTCTGAATAGTTTTAAAGATCCGTCCACAAATAACGGCGCTACAATTTTTGAAAGTTCAAAATTGGCTCAAAATGAGCTCTAAAATCGCAATTTTTAATTTCGAAAATTAACGTCGCACCCTATACATATTATACATGTATCTTATGTAAAAAAGCCTCAGGATTCCGAATCCGTGTCGTTTGTAATGATTGGATAGAAAATAAGGGCGCTACGATTTTTTTTGTGAATCAAGGGGTACGTATTTTTAATCATTTAGTTTGTATCGAAAATTTTTATTTTAGAGGGAAGCGCGGGGAAATGACACCGGTTATAGTCACTAGGGGTACGTAGGAACGTCCCCTCGCAATATAAAGCAATTCTATTTTTTTCATTTTATGTCAAAAAAACATGGACTAAAACCCATCGATTTTGAATTTTCAAAACGTTTTCCCAAAGCTCTGGAATAGCACGCCTACGGTTTCTTAGGCCTATCGGAAGCCAAAAAGGCTGCCAAATCCGATTTTGAATAGCTTTTAAAGATCCGTCCACAAATAACGGCGCTACAATTTTTTGAAAGTTCAAAATTGGCTCAAAATGAGCTCTAAAAATCGCAATTTTTTAATTTCGAAAAAATTTAAAGTCGCAACCTATACATATTATACATGTATCTTATGTAAAAAAGCCTCAGGATTCCGAATCCGTGTCGTTTGTAATGATTGGATAGAAAATAAGGGCGCTACGATTTTTTTTGTGAATCAAGGGGTACGTATTTTTAATCATTTAGTTTGTATCGAAAACTTTTATTTTAGAGGGGAAGCGCGGGGAAATGACACCGGTTATAGTCACTAGGGTACGTAGGAACGTCCCTCGCAATATAAAGCAATTCTATTTTTTTCATTTTATGTCAAAAAAACATGGACTAAAACCCATCGATTTTGAATTTTCAAAACGTTTTCCCAAAGCTCTGGAATAGCACGCCTACGGTTTCTTAGGCCTATCCGAAGCCAAAAAGGCTGCCAAATCCGATTCTGAATAGCTTTTAAAGATCCGTCCACAAATAACGGCGCTACAATTTTTTGAAAGTTCAAAATTGGCTCAAAATGAGCTCTAAAATCGCAATTTTTAATTTCGAAAAAATTTAAAGTCGCACCCTATACATATTATACATGTATCTTATGTAAAAAGCCTCAGGATTCCGAATCCGTGTCGTTTGTAATGATTGGATAGAAAATAAGGGCGCTACGATTTTTTTTGTGAATCAAGGGGTACGTATTTTTAATCATTTAGTTTGTATCGAAAATTTTTATTTTAGAGGGAAGCGCGGGGAAATGACACCGGTTATAGTCACTAGGGGTACGTAGGAACGTCCCCTCGCAATATAAAGCAATTCTATTTTTTTCATTTTATGTCAAAAAAACATGGACTAAAACCCATCGATTTTGAATTTTCAAAACGTTTTCCCAAAGCTCTGGAATAGCACGCCTACGGTTTCTTAGGCCTATCCGAAGCCAAAAGGCTGCCAAATCCGATTCTGAATAGTTTTAAAGATCCGTCCACAAATAACGGCGCTACAATTTTTTGAAAGTTCAAAATTGGCTCAAAATGAGCTCTAAAAATCGCAATTTTTTAATTTCGAAAAATTAACGTCGCACCCTATACATATTATACATGTATCTTATGTAAAAAAGCCTCAGGATTCCGAATCCGTGTCGTTTGTAATGATTGGATCGAAAATAAGGGCGCTACGATTTTTTTTGTGAATCAAGGGGTACGTATTTTTAATCATTTAGTTTGTATCGAAAATTTTTATTTTAGAGGGAAGCGCGGGGAAATGACACCGGTTATAGTCACTAGGGGTACGTAGGAACGTCCCCTCGCAATATAAAGCAATTCTATTTTTTTCATTTTATGTCAAAAAAACATGGACTAAAACCCATCGATTTTGAATTTTCAAAACGTTTTCCCAAAGCTCTGGAATAGCACGCCTACGGTTTCTTAGGCCTATCCGAAGCCAAAAGGCTGCCAAATCCGATTCTGAATAGTTTTAAAGATCCGTCCACAAATAACGGCGCTACAATTTTTGAAAGTTCAAAATTGGCTCAAAATGAGCTCTAAAAATCGCAATTTTTTAATTTCGAAAAATTAACGTCGCACCCTATACATATTATACATGTATCTTATGTAAAAAAGCCTCAGAATTCCGAATCCGTGTCGTTTGTAATGATTGGATCGAAAATAAGGGCGCTACGATTTTTTGTGAATCAAGGGTACGTATTTTTAATCATTTAGTTTGTATCGAAAATTTTTATTTTAGAGGGGAAACGCGGGAAATGACACCGGTTATAGTCACTAGGGTACGTAGGAACGTCCCTCGCAATATAAAGCAATTCTATTTTTTTCATTTTATGTCAAAAAAACATGGACTAAAACCCATCGATTTTGAATTTTCAAAACGTTTTCCCAAAGCTCTGGAATAGCACGCCTACGGTTTCTTAGGCCTATCCGAAGCCAAAAGGCTGCCAAATCCGATTCTGAATAGTTTTAAAGATCCGTCCACAAATAACGGCGCTACAATTTTTTGAAAGTTCAAAATTGGCTCAAATTGAGCTCTAAAAATCGCAATTTTTTAATTTCGAAAAATTAACGTCGCACCCTATACATATTATACATGTATCTTATGTAAAAAAGCCTCAGGATTCCGAATCCGTGTCGTTTGTAATGATTGGATGAAAATAAGGGCGCTACGATTTTTTTTGTGAATCAAGGGGTACGTATTTTTAATCATTTAGTTTGTATCGAAAATTTTTATTTTAGAGGGAAGCGCGGGGAAATGACACCGGTTATAGTCACTAGGGGTACGTAGGAACGTTCCCTCGCAATATAAAGCAATTCTATTTTTTTCATTTTATGTCAAAAAAACATGGACTAAAACCCATCGATTTTGAATTTTCAAAACGTTTTCCCAAAGCTCTGGAAGAGCACGCCTACGCTTTCTTAGGCCTATCCGAAGTCAAAACGGCTGCCAAATCCGAATCTGAATAGTTTTTTAAAAATCCGTCCACAAATAACGGCGCTACAATTTTTTGAAAGTTCAAAATTGGCTCAAAATGAGCTCTAAAAATCGCAATTTTTTAATTTCGAAAAATTAACGTCGCACCCTATACATATTATACATGTATCTTATGTAAAAAAGCCTCAGGATTCCGAATCCGTGTCGTTTGTAATGATTGGATCGAAAATAAGGGCGCTACGATTTTTTTTGTAAATCAAGGTGTACGTATTTTTAATCATTTAGTTTGTATCGAAAATTTTTATTTTAGAGGAAGCGCGGGGAAATGACACCGGTTATAGTCACTAGGGGTACGTAGGAACGTTCCCTCGCAATATAAAGCAATTCTATTTTTTTCATTTTATGTCAAAAAAACATGGACTAAAACCCATCGATTTTGAATTTTCAAAACGTTTTCCCAAAGCTCTGGAATAGCACGCCTACGGTTTCTTAGGCCTATCCGAAGCCAAAAGGCTGCCAAATCCGATTCTGAATAGTTTTAAAGATCCGTCCACAAATAACGGCGCTACAATTTTTGAAAGTTCAAAATTGGCTCAAAATGAGCTCTAAAAAACGCAATTTTTAATTTCGAAAAATTAACGTCGCACCCTATACATATTATACATGTATCTTATGTAAAAAGCCTCAGGATTCCGAATCCGTGTCGTTTGTAATGATTGGATCGAAAATAAGGGCGCTACGATTTTTTGTGAATCAAGGGGGACGTATTTTAATCATTTAGTTTGTATCGAAAATTTTTATTTTAGAGGAAGCGCGGGAAATGACACCGGTTATAGTCACTAGGGGTACGTAGGAACGTCCCTCGCAATATAAAGCAATTCTATTTTTTCATTTTATGTCAAAAACATGGACTAAAACCCATCGATTTTGAATTTTCAAAACGTTTTCCCAAAGCTCTGGAATAGCACGCCTACGGTTTCTTAGGCCTATCCGAAGCCAAAAGGCTGCCAAATCCGATTCTGAATAGTTTTAAAGATCCGTCCACAAATAACGGCGCTACAATTTTTGAAAGTTCAAAATTGGCTCAAAATGAGCTCTAAAAATCGCAATTTTTTAATTTCGAAAAATTAACGTCGCACCCTATACATATTATACATGTATCTTATGTAAAAAAGCCTCAGGATTCCGAATCCGTGTCGTTTGTAATGATTGGATCGAAAATAAGGGCGCTACGATTTTTTTTGTGAATCAAGGGGTACGTATTTTTAATCATTTAGTTTGTATCGAAAATTTTTATTTTAGAGGAAGCGCGGGAAATGACACCGTTTATAGTCACTAGGGGTACGTAGGAACGTCCCCTCGCAATATAAAGCAATTCTATTTTTTTCATTTTATGTCAAAAAAACATGGACTAAAACCCATCGATTTTGAATTTTCAAAACGTTTTCCCAAAGCTCTGGAATAGCACGCCTACGGTTTCTTAGGCCTATCCGAAGCCAAAAGGCTGCCAAATCCGATTCTGAATAGTTTTAAAGATCCGTCCACAAATAACGGCGCTACAATTTTTGAAAGTTCAAAATTGGCTCAAAATGAGCTCTAAAATCGCAATTTTTAATTTCGAAAAATTAACGTCGCACCCTATACATATTATACATGTATCTTATGTAAAAAAGCCTCAGGATTCCGAATCCGTGTCGTTTGTAATGATTGGATAGAAAATAAGGGCGCTACGATTTTTTTTGTGAATCAAGGGGTACGTATTTTTAATCATTTAGTTTGTATCGAAAATTTTTATTTTAGAGGGGAAGCGCGGAGAAATCACACCGGTTATAGTCACTAGGGGTACGTAGGAACGTACCCTCGCAATATAAAGCAATTCTATTTTTTTCATTTTATGTCAAAAAAACATGGACTAAAACCCATCGATTTTGAATTTTCAAAACGTTTTCCCAAAGCTCTGGAATAGCACGCCTACGGTTTCTTAGGCCTATCCGAAGCCAAAAAGGCTGCCAAATCCGATTCTGAATAGTTTTTAAAGATCCGTCCACAAATAACGGCGCTACAATTTTTTGAAAGTTCAAAATTGGCTCAAAATGAGCTCTAAAAATCGCAATTTTTTAATTTCGAAAAATTAACGTCGCACCCTATACATATTATACATGTATCTTATGTAAAAAAGCCTCAGGATTCCGAATCCGTGTCGTTTGTAATGATTGGATAGAAAATAAGGGCGCTACGATTTTTTTTGTGAATCAAGGGGTACGTATTTTTAATCATTTAGTTTGTATCGAAAATTTTTATTTTAGAGGGGAAGCGCGGAGAAATCACACCGGTTATAGTCACTAGGGGTACGTAGGAACGTACCCTCGCAATATAAAGCAATTCTATTTTTTTCATTTTATGTCAAAAAAACATGGACTAAAACCCATCGATTTTGAATTTTCAAAACGTTTTCCCAAAGCTCTGGAATAGCACGCCTACGGTTTCTTAGGCCTATCCGAAGCCAAAAAGGCTGCCAAATCCGATTCTGAATAGTTTTAAAGATCCGTCCACAAATAACGGCGCTACAATTTTTGAAAGTTCAAAATTGGCTCAAAATGAGCTCTAAAAATCGCAATTTTTTAATTTCGAAAAATTAACGTCGCACCCTATACATATTATACATGTATCTTATGTAAAAAAGCCTCAGGATTCCGAATCCGTGTCGTTTGTAATGATTGGATAGAAAATAAGGGCGCTACGATTTTTTGTGAATCAAGGGGTACGTATTTTTAATCATTTAGTTTGTATCGAAAATTTTTATTTTAGAGGGGAAGCGCGGAGAAATCACACCGGTTATAGTCACTAGGGGTACGTAGGAACGTACCCTCGCAATATAAAGCAATTCTATTTTTTTCATTTTATGTCAAAAAAACATGGACTAAAACCCATCGATTTTGAATTTTCAAAACGTTTTCCCAAAGCTCTGGAATAGCACGCCTACGGTTTCTTAGGCCTATCCGAAGCCAAAAAGGCTGCCAAATCCGATTCTGAATAGTTTTTAAAGATCCGTCCACAAATAACGGCGCTACAATTTTTTGAAAGTTCAAAATTGGCTCAAAATGAGCGCTAAAAATCGCAATTTTTTATTTTCGAAAAATTAACGTCGCACCCTATACATATTATACATGTATCTTATGTAAAAAAGCCTCAGGATTCCGAATCCGTGTCGTTTGTAATGATTGGATAGAAAATAAGGGCGCTACGATTTTTTGTGAATCAAGGGTACGTATTTTTAATCATTTAGTTTGTATCGAAAATTTTTATTTTAGAGGGGAAGCGCGGAGAAATCACACCGGTTATAGTCACTAGGGGTACGTAGGAACGTACCCTCGCAATATAAAGCAATTCTATTTTTTTCATTTTATGTCAAAAAAACATGGACTAAAACTAAAACCCATCGATTTTGAATTTTCAAAACGTTTTCCCAAAGCTCTGGAATAGCACGCCTACGGTTTCTTAGGCCTATCCGAAGCCAAAAAGACTGCCAAATCCGATTCTGAATAGTTTTCAAAGATCCGTCCACAAATAACGGCGCTAGAATTTTTTGAAAGCTCAAAATTGGCTCAAAATGAGCGCTAAAAATAGCAATTTTTTATTTTCGAAAAATTAACGTCGCACCCTATACATATTATACATGTATCTTATGTAAAAAAGCCTCAGGATTCCGAATCCGTGTCGTTTGTAATGATTGGATCAAAAATAAGGGCGCTACGCTTTTTTTTGTGAATCAAGGGGTACGTATTTCTATTGATTTAGTTTGTATCGAAAAATTTTATTTTAGAGGGGAAGCGCGGGGAAATGACACCGGTTATAGTCACTAGGGGTACGTAGAAACATCCCCTGACAATATAAAGCAATTCTATTTTTTTCATATTATGCCCAAAATAACATGGGTTAAAACCCATCGATTTTGTTTTTTCAAACCGTGTTCCCAAAGCTTTGGAATAGCACGCCTATGGGTTCTTTAGCCTATCTGAAGCCAAAAAGGCTGCCAAATCCGAATCCGAATAGTTTTTAAAGATCCGTCCACAAATAACAGCGCTACAACGTGTGTGTGTGTGTGTGAGTTTGTATGTGTATCTGTGTGTTTATAAATCGGGGGAAGGGTAAATAGAAACAGTACCTTTTGTACGTCTTTTTTGGCGTTTCTTCATCGCACGTTTGGGGGATACAAAGTTCGTTTATGTGTGCCAATGAGACTATAAATATTTTTGGACATTGTTTCTTACCACATATTAAAATAGAATAAAACTCATTTTTTTTATTTCTCTCTAATTATAATAATTACTTCTAAATGAGATGTGTGGTAATAATTAATGTATTCCGATTTTGTAATTTTCTAATAGTTAATGAAAATCTGTAAAATAAATTTAACAACAAATTTCGTTTTATTATTTAGAAAAACGTTTGAAAAAAATTTGATTTAAAAAACTAAATCGTCGAAATTATTTAAAAACAATAATTTTGGTAATTCTATTATTAAAGATGGGGTTACCAACCCTCCAGTTTTAGTCCAGAGAGTGTAGAAAAATTACATTTTTACCGGTCACCACTTTACGAAAAAGTCTCAGGATTTTTCGATTCTTATAAAAAAAAATATTCAACCCCTATGAATAATTAAATTAAAAAAAAATGTACAACCACAAAACTACCCTGATGGATTCGAATAATCGCTTAATAAATCCCATTTAAACAATTTAAATGTGCAGAAAAAAATCGAATTTTAAATAATTCCGTACTGAACTGATGAGAAACCAATATGAAAAAAACAAACTTTAAATGAACTCATTTTAAATTAATTTTTAATTAAATCCCGAAAAATAACCATAATTAACAAATCTGAAAATAAACCCAATTTAAATTTGATTTATTCCAGAACTTGAAATAAACCCGAGCAAAACCTACTTTAAACGGTTTGAGCAATCCGTTAGGGTATTCACGTTATTTTATATTTCGTAAAATTTAAAAATAAATAAAATAATTAGCCGATTATTATGTCTTAATTTTGCAAATATCCAAATCAAATGAGCATTTTTTTTTAGTACTTATTGGAACAATCTCCAAGAATCTCAAATTTTGAGTTGGTAACCGTAGTCAAAGAATCTTTTAAGAGTCGAAAAAAAAATAATTAAAATGCTAAAATTTGAATTTTGTGTGTGTGTGTGTGTGTAGGGATACTTAAAATCTACCCTAAAACAATGGGTCAAACAGTAAGGAACTCGTGGTACAACACAAGGACCACTACTGTCATCAGCTAAACTTATAACTAGAAAGAAACAATGTCCAAAAAAATAGAAGAAATATTTTAACAAGTTGCCGAAGATTTAAAAGAAAACTTCCAATCGTCGAAGAGTTTTCAGAAGACAGGCTTGCGTTATCAATAATGCGTTTGCTACCATGTTTTTTTTATGCCGCACGAATAACTTTAATTTATTATTTAATTTAATTATAATGAAATAATGTTTTTTGATTATACAAATGCTTACTTTATTAAAATGTAAACCATTCGAGTTTCATCTCGGAAGCTTAAATTGCCATCCAGGAATTTTAAATTGAGTTAACTTTTGCAAACGATGTAAATTAAAAAAAAATATATTTGAAGCTAAAATTAAAACTCCCGACTTCATCAAAATATTAATAACTAAACTAATACCAAAGTTGATGGTCTTACGAATTGTCTTCAGGAGCAAACGCAGCAATTAAAATTGACCGCACACATAAACGAACCAACATAAAAATATAACATTTTAACAATTCCAACAATAACTATAAACAATGTGTAAAACAGTGGTTCTTAATGGATGTTTTAACTGTCACAAAAAATTACTAAAAGCTATTCAATAAAACATTTTTTTTTAAATTAGTGTTACCTCAGAATTAAATTCCTTTCGAAAAATAACAACTCATAAATTTTTCTTTGTCAAGTATTCATTTAAGTGATTCAATTTTCAATCAATTATTTATTATAAATAAATAAAAAAATTGTCTTTGTATTGTACGATTTTAAAATTAAAAAGTTTTATAATTTTGCAAAGTATTTATAAACAAACGTGTTCTGTAAACATACAAGGGTTAAGAACCACCGATTTAATATGGCAACAAAGCCATAAAAAAGCGCAAAACAATTTAATAATTGTGTAAAACCGACAATTTTTAATTGCTAAGCATGGGTCCCTCGAGGGATGAGGGTTAAAGGAGCACGATCCTGGGGAGCCCGCTTCATCCTGGCCAGGAAGGCCCACGTTCGAGGGCTGAAGGTGGCGTGCTATAGTTTCTTACTCCTCTGCATGTCAATTAGTTTTTGTAAAATAAAGAAAAGAATTATTAGCTAAAATTCTTTACTAAGCGTGTGGACTTAAAAAGAAACCCTTAATTTTAATATTCACCTTGGGTTAGAGATTGTAATTAAAAAACTAAGAGCACTTATTTAAAACACAACCATTCCACTTCGTTTTACATTCAAGAATGAATCAGAATCGAAAGTTACATAAAACTGATGTACGTCATAACAATGCCGCAGCAAGAACACTTGTCCGATAGAATAAGGTCTAATACGTTCGTAAAATAAAAGGATATCGAGAAATAATTAAAATTAAAAAAGTTAGCGTCATTTAAAATTTTGATTTTGAAAAATAATTGACGTCTGACAATATCGAAAATTTTCAGCATTAAAAAGTTAGCAGAGCAAAAGGGCTTTTGATATGGACACTACGGGCCCATAAGTATCTCGCCTGAAAATATAAAACATATTTATTTTTTCAATTTATCCAAAAGAAAAGCAAAAAATAATTAATATCGGAATCCGATATGAAGCCACGCGGTTTACTACGAAAGGAATGTTGCGCAGGTCAGTTTACTATTTTTCATTCATAACACCAAGGTCGTCTACACATCGATGGCCGCCGATGACGTCAGCACCTGACAATGGCCAATTAAAAATCACACAAAAAACTTAACCTTTTTGTCCTATTTTAGAGTGTTACAATTATAAATCTATAAGAAGAATAAATTATATAAAATGGTATAAATAAGTGTGGTTTATCTAAATTGCAAGCCTTTAGTTTCCAGCAACTTACAATGAAGGAAAAGATTTTCTACAAATTAAGGCAAGAATCAAATGAAAGTTACTCGGGGGTTAAAATTTGGTCGCTTTTGAGGAAATGACTATGGACATGGTTGTTGTAGCTTTTAGACGTCCAAAACATGCAGATTGAAATTATTTCACAATTTAATCTTTAGAAGTGGAGTTTGTAGTGTTTGAAACATTGTACCGATGATCGGTGTAAATGTATTCAATAACGTTAATACAAGTTTACTTATAATAAATTTATAGGATTAATTTGGAGCAGTCTTCTACTTTTTATAACTTGTACAACTTTATGGATTGGATTATTTGTATGAATATGTACAACGGAACAAATGGGGAAGATCACTTGCATACATTACATGTAAAATAGATACATATGGAACTCAAGAATTTATATGAAGATATGCACAATAGAATTCCAATTTCTATATTAATAATGTAGCCCAATTCCTAAAAGATCTCCATCGATAACTGAATTTAGTTCTATAAATTGGAAACTAATTTTCAATAATATCATTAAAAGCTTGAATTACGTAGCATTATGAAATATGGTTTATTAAGGGATTTGCATGATGTGTTAACTAAATGTGATTATAATGTCTGTGAGTGTATTAAGATTTAAAGTATGAAAAGCAGAGACAGTAAAAAGAAAAGGACCAACAAGTTCTAATGGATAAAAGGGTTTATTTTATTTACAGGTAATTGAATATTAATTTTATTTCATTAATAAATAATAATATTTATTTGTTTAAGGGACATAAGACTAATGGTTTTTTGAACAAGCTTATAATTGCTTTAAAGCTTCGAACTGAGGAACATAAAAATGGACGACTTTAAATGCTCTTTGAAGAACTGTTCTATTCACCTGAGTAGTCAATTTGGAAAACTATGAAATGTATCTGAATTAATCTATGACGAAATTTCTAAATAATTAGAAGTAAACAAAGTTGAATCAATAATGTGACTAATATTTTCCGGTATAAAAACCATAACTAAATTGTCAAATTATATATGAAGCAGAAGTACTAACTGTATCATTTGTTACATAACGATCAGGCGCTAAACTGTACATAGTATAGTTTATAATTAATGAAGAATTATAAACTACGGTATACGCAATAAATAAACAACTTTAAAAAAACTCACCCTACATTATTGAAACAGGATTGCAAATGTTGTCCTTTCCATCTTTGCTTAAAAGATTTTCATCAATTAGCAGTCAAATAATGAGAGATTGAAGACCCCTAAGGATTAATGGTGGACCTGAATGGCTGGGAACATCCTTCGAGCAATCGACAATGTAATTCGACTTGTCCTAAAAACATCAGAAATCAGTAGCAAAATAATTTTGATTTAACCGGATGAGTAACGAGCAAACATTAACGAATAATGGGTGTTTAACTTCTTCGAAGAAAAAAAAACATATCTGTAGCAAGACGCAGACTACAATTTTTCGAAGAGACACAAAGGAACCAATCCAGTAAATTCGGAAAAAATTTTGCATTTTAGTAAATAATTTAGAACAAGTAAAAAAGTTTAATTTTTTTATAGGGCTTATTAGTGGAGTTACAAAAAATTGCTATATAAATCAAATGCTCCCAAAAGTCCCGATTAAACAGCCCTTGCATAAAAATACAAGAGATATGACCCTATTTACAAGTTGACACCATCAGCCCAATATGTAAGTTGGAGGTGGTGGTGTAATCTAATTTGTTTTAGATAATGCTACAAAAAATGAACGTTTCCCAAAGCAAAATTATCTCTAGAATAGGTTCCCGTATAGTAAATTCGATTTCTTTCAAAAATAAAAAAAGTTAGCCCTTTTTAAACTTTTGATTTTGAAAAATAAGTAACGTCTAATTAAATCGAAAGCTTCGACATTCCAAAGCGTCAATTATTTTTAAAAATCAAAACTCTAAATTGTTCTAACCGTTTTATTTTTGATTATTTCCCGAAATCCTTTTATTTCCGATCGTATTGGACCTTATTCTATCGGAAACCGGTGCTAACTCAAAACCCCACAATTGGTAACATGTTTTCAAACCAATCTCAACTATGTTTTTTTTTCAAATGGTGTGCCAATTAGGATTTAATTTCGAAACGATGGCAAAAGAGGAAGGTAAAAACAACCCAAAAACTGGGGGCCTACCTTTCACCGAAGATTTCCACCTTCGATAAGTTTGATATTTCCAAAACTGACGTCGGAAGGAGGGTGCGATGTAATGTAGATATATATAATGTAGATTCCTTTCTGTAAAAAAAAATGGAAAAAAACATGTTAACACAAAACCTCTACGAAAGCTGTAAGTTTTAATAGAAACACGTAGAATTAATATTCACCTTGTTTTAAGGGTCGAAACTTAAATTTGAAGGAGCACGTATTTAAAACACAACTATTCAGCTTGATTATACATTTAACAATGAATCATAAATCGAAAACGTTTCTAGAAAGTCGTGATTCGTCATATCAGTTAACCCGAAGCCCATGTAAAAAGAGCATTGATAATTTTAAATAAAATAATTGATTATTTTATTTTCCGCAAACACCGATAAAGAGTGTTATTAAAAATGTTAGTTCCTACTAAAATTCAATCAAGGCTTGTACCTTATTCCTTCCTTTCATTATGACCAGATCTAATTGTTGCTAAATATAATTTTGAATAGTTATTCATTAAAAAGGAACAAAGTTTAAACCGAAATTAATTTTGAATCGTTGAAATAAAGCCCTTTTTAATTATAGAATTTATGAAATAAACAGTACACCCTTTTAATCTATAATATTTCCAAAAACTATTGAATTACTTTTAATTTGCAACTTAATGTATTTAAGACAAAATTAATTTTACGGGAAGCTTACCTATTGCCAGTTTAGAGCAGTACCAATTTCAAAATTACGTATTTCTTGTGCGAGGTGCCAATTATTTCGATTCCTTCGGCCTATCCGAAGAAGTGGTTAATAGTTTCCCTCCTCACCGAATGCGTTCTTTTCGAGCTGAAAATTAAAAAAAAAACAATATTAAAATGGTTGTTACAGAAATGGACAACTTATCTTTGTAAAATGTGTTGGTGATCGTTAAGTTTAGTCGCCTCTTACGACAGGGCCTGACGAGCCCGTGGCGCTATTCTAAAGCCGGCCACCACACGGCCGATCGCAAAGGCCACGGTTGCAATATAATTTTTTTTTTCTCAATTAATTATTTGATTTACAAGCCCTATTTTCATTACTTACAAAGCCTTTGCATTTAGCTTATAAAATACAAATTAGTTATTATACAAAATATACATAAATTACTTAATTTTGGAGAACTGTTGGTTTATTGTTATATGAGAAACGAACTGATACGAACGGTGAGTTCCCCTTTAATTGTAAATATTATTCAATAAGCCCTGCGCCATAAAAAAGTTTACCCTTTCATGAAATACATTAGTCCTTATTTTTTTTTTTAATGTACAGTAAAACCTCGTTTGCCGGACACCGCTCTTTAACGAACAATTTTAAATGATCCCGGATGAGAAAAATATAAGAAAACAATGTATTTGTGACCTCTTCTTAGTGGACACAGGAACAATATCGTTGGAGCCGCGATTGTCAGTCTATGAGAGGTTTTACTGTGGTTCCATTAAAATTATACACTTTTATTTCTATGGGTTTACTGTAACCTTAAACGAGTACCATTATTTTTAATAAAATCTATTTCAGAGTACTGAATTCTCCGATGCAGTATTTGAATGTGGTTGGCACTTGAGCGACACAAATAATAGTTTGAAGAAGTCCTTAATAATTATTATGATGAGATCTCAGAAAGCTGTACGTATATCTACTGGGGGCTTCGGTTTCTTGGATGTGTCCAGCTTTTTAAAGGTAATGATATAAAAAAAACAATGTGTAGATATTAAAATCATAAAATCTTATTTAAGTTGCTTAAATTTTCATTTTCTGTTTATACCCTTCTGGATTCGATGATGAAGAAAACTAATTAAACATTGCACTATGAAGACATTAAATATTGCAAAACACTTGGTAGTTTTTATTGTGATTAATGAAAATTTATAAGAAAGAATGGTGTTTTAACTTTAACAGTATAATCTTTGCAAAATTTTAGATTAAATAAGGCTCTCCACAATTACAATGCTTAAAAGTTTACGTTCAATTAAAAAAGGAATGGTTTTTGCCAAAATCTAGCGGATTGGGTTTAAATGTGGACATTTGGTGGCTTGTCTTAAATTTTAATGCACTGGCCTAGATTTAAAACCGGTTTTAATTTGCGCAGAAAATTGCAATTGATGATGAATGATTTAACAATGAGCAGTAAACTCTGTTTAGTATTGCTTGTGCCTGTTCTAAAAAGGTACCAATACTTCCAAAATTGTAATACGTACTACAAGGTCGTAGTGCCATTGATTCGTATTTATAAATATTATCGATTTGATTAACTATTACAATAAATTGAATTTATTTTACAGTAGGTAAAGTAAATTTATCTCGGTTTCGAACCTCGGTGCACCCCACCTTGTGGAGTTTTTCGGTAAAATTTTTCCTAATTTTTGATTAGAACGATTGGGAATCTTGATGGTATTAGAAGTACACATATTCCGCATTGTAGAAAATCGGGGGGCTTCGGCAAATGAAAGTGATTCTCACCATAAAACGTGTAATGCTTGTAATGAAATAAACAACCACTTTTACGCGATTCTTTTGTAAAAAAGGACCTATCAATTTAAACGATTTAAAACATTTAATTAAATAAGCAAAGTACTTCTTCAATAATGTCTACGACTGACACAAGTATTACGCCTTATAGAAGAGCAGAAAGTTATGCTAAGTAATATTTAAAATTTTTATATTGGAGCACCTTAAAAATGTTCCAAGTGCACCCCCTCATATCTCAGTATGGTTAAAAATTTATAATTACATGAATAATTTAAAAAAAAAACGCAAATAAAACGATTTAAATTAAAAAATAAAAGAGGGATCACCATTTTTTAATTAAATACCGAAATAAAATCTGTACTTATTACTTTTATTAAAAATGAGTATAAAATGTTTGGTACACCGGCCTTGATTCTATAAAAAAAGGGTTTTCGGGGACATATCAATGTTTCCGTTTCACTAATAAATTTCAATTAATAATAACTAAGAGTTTTGATCGGTTTGGAGAACTTTTATTAATTGAATTCTACCTCGACGAAATTAAGAAACAACAAGCAGAAATGGTACTTTTAGAAAACGAGCACCGAGAAAAAATGTTTAACGATTTTTTCGAAAATAATAGATATAAAGAAGGCTCGATATTCCAAATAAAAAGTGTTAAGTTCAGTAAATTTTCTCATAAAAGAATCAAGTTTTATTTTAACCCAAGCGATGTAACGCCAATGGTCAGCGGAAAACTAAATTTTTTCATCACCTTAAAATCCTTCAAATTAGTGGCAAAATACCACTGGCTAGCGAAAAGAGATTACGTTCCAGCCGATTTGAAAAATAAAATATATCAGTTATTTTTTACTCAAGACTCATTTGCGTTTGACGACTCCAACATTATCGAAGAAATATTAAATATGTGGGAGATACTACTTAATTGGACTATTAACGATGCCAAATTGCGCATAAAGAGAGAAAAGGTAATACTATTTTAATTATCAAAAAAATGAAAAATTAATTAAACTTGTTTCAGTTATACCGCGAAGGGACGGACATGTTCTTGTACGAAGACGACGAACTATTCTTAACAAAAGAAGAAATTGCAGAATTACATCACCGAAAAGAGTTAATTTGACAAAGGATGCTACCACCACCGCCTCCAGTTAATTTAAAAAAATGGTGGTTGCGCAATTAAAACCAAAAATTTTGGTTTAAAACTACCTTTAAAAGTTTGATCAATATTTAGGAATAAAATTTATGCAACTAGTTATACTTTGATATTGATTTTAAAAATCGAAACTTAATTTTAAGATATTTAAACCGATATCAAACTGAAAATGGTATAGCTTCAAGATTTATTAAAATATTTAAAAATACTTCAGCGATTCAAAAATTGTTTTTAGAGTCTATTTGTTAGAAAAGGTCAAATACTTACATTTGGTCTTTTCAGAACAAGCAGAAAAGTACACTCCTTTTTAAAAACACTAAAATTTTGTAATAAAATAAAGCATTGATGTCAAACTCATAATAATAATGAGTAACCAATTCTATTTAAAATTAGTAGCCAATAAAAAAAACTTTAAAGAATAAAATGTCAATTAAAATGTAAATATATTATCAGCCTTCGAGTCGCGTATAATTTTTGGGGCTATATATTTTTAAAAAATAAAAAAGGATTGTACATAGATCCTTAAAGCATATGAAGTGCTCTTCGACATTGTCGCTCGAGTTAATTTCACACGCATTGCTTGGGTACATTTTATTTAAAAAGTTACAAATTCGCAATCTGTAACTTGGGTTAAAAGTGCAGTGCCTTTTAGAATCCAATAGCTCTGTGGTTCAGTCGAAGGTAACAACATGGCAACCACAAAATTAGTGCTATGGCCATTCGTCGATAAAGTACCAGCACGTACCAAAGTTTTATATAAAGGAGATATGTAGCGCGTATCGTTCTCTGGCATTACTGTTACAGGCAGTAATAATACGGCTGGGAGAGGTGGGTTCATTTCCCCTATATTCAATCTCAAAAATGAAACAGCAATTCACTGATGTGAGATAAGCGCGCAATCTAATTCTAGTAAGCTTCGTATTTTAAAAACTAACTAACCTGGGTTTGGATCGGCTAATGACATACGATTTATGTCCCATCGTCCGGCATCAACAAATATGCCATGGATAATCACTCCATCTTTGGGGGGCTGAACTGCCCCATAAGCTTCATGGACCTAAAACCAATTATTCATAATTTTTTTTTAATTGATTGTAATTTTAATACGCACATCAAAACCCTCTAAGTCGTGTGAAATTTTAATTACTTCTTGGTCGACGTAATAGGGGAAAATCTTAAAATCGTATTTCAGTTGATCGATTGGTAAATCATACTTTCGAGCGTGAGTTTGCAAAGTTCCAGTTAAAAATCCTTGAGTAAAATAGAAACCCGACAACCAACATGATGGGCGATGGTATGATTTCAACCACATCTAAAAAGATTAAATATTTAAAATTCAATTACATAGAAAAATTAAAATTAATTACGCTAATGAAATCCAAACGTAGTTCTAAGTCGTGGGCCCAACTTCCTAAGCTTTTTAAGGACGAATAAGATCGAGAAGACCACATTATAGGAACATAAATTTAATTCGATTAGAAAACAAAAATCTAAAAGGGCAGTTATATAATGACCGGATAGTCTTTTACTGTTAGTCAAGTTATGATTTATACAAAAGTTTATAAATCGCAATAATTTTCTTAAAAGCGGTTGGATAAATATATGGATTTACAAATATTATATTTGAAAAAATATTTTAAATATACGCATCGCTTTTATAAAAGTATTCAACTGACAAAATAATATTAGGTAATAATTATTAATCATAATACCTGATTATTGGTAAAAGCTTTAAAAACTTCTTCGAGGTCTTCAGACTTAACAAGCAATCCTCTGATAGCTTTTTTTACATTATTCATAGAACCATGTATAAGCTTTAAAAGCTTATTAAAACGATCCACTTCTTGCATAAGTACTGTACTTAATGAAGGGAAACGTCCCTTATCGTCTCTCTATTAAAAATCATAATTGCAATATAAGAAAAAAACGCAATAAAAAAATACAATTTGATGATTCTCAATCTCCGAAATCAGAAACTGTTTAATATATACATTTAGCCCCCTCGCCCCATAAGTAACAATAATATAATTAATGCATTTGAACTATTATCGCAAAAAAAGAATGAATTGTGATTTTATTTCATATTTTGTGCCTGCTCCTGCTTCATCAAGGATTTGAGAATCACCCTATATAAAATGATTTAACAACTCTAATACCTTGTATAAATGTGGATGAACTTCTTCGGTGCTAATACTTTTCAGAATAACCGTTATCACTCCTTCGGCTAACTCAAATACAATCTCGTCACTCGATTTTCCATCGCCTCCACCCCCAGCACGAGGCTGACTCTCCATTATTGTTCGTAACACCGTTTGCATTTCTTTAGTCTAAATTTTCAATTCATTTTAATCTCTCTCAAAACAGATAATTTCAAATTTCTTACTTGATAAGCAATGTTTGCATTTTCGGGCATCCCAAAAATTTCTGGTTCCTCAATAATCGGCAGCGTGTCAATGAAATCTCTATATTCCTGTATTTTTTCAAATTGGGGACAAAAATAGACCCCCGATCGCGAGTAAACATATTCAGGATCGAGGATTTGTGGTGCAAAGAAACCCTTTAAAATTGTTTTTAGACAACGTAAGTCCCAATAGTCGGTTACGCGTCCGCCGTATGTTATTTCACCTAAATTAATCACAAAATTTAATTCTGAATTTTAAATCGCATACAGTAAAAACCTGTTATGTATTCCAAAGAATCCCATGGAATAGTTCCACCGCTGCAATACAACTTTAGGGTATTAAAAGCAAATGCACGGTCACTATCGTTAAATTCATAAGTTATATTCCATCCCAAAGCGCCGAATTTCTTACGTTCTTGAATTACAGCCTGAAACATACATAATCCGAATAACATGGTTTTCCAATTTTGTTGCAAAGCTGAGAATTTAAGTTTTAATTAAAAATTAATCAATAGAACTGATCAATTAACTTACGATGATCTTCAAAGAATTCGTCCAACATATCGACTAAAGCTCGCTTTACGTTGGCTCTCAATCCTTTCGGAGACTCATTCGTTACTTTTACAGAGTTTTGTAAAACGGACACTGGGAAACATCTGGATAGCATCGAACTTAAGTACAAACGAAATTCGTTATGAACTTTCGATGGATCTCCACCAATTTTTAAAATGAGGCGTTCCATCGACAACATCGAAGATGTTGCCAAATGATAATTCTATTTGATTAATAATAATTATTCAAAACAATTTTGTTATATACTCATATACTTGAAGAAATATCCAGTCTCCTCGTGCTAATCCTGAATGTATCAGTTTTTCAGTAACAGGACCTTGGCCTTGTCCTAGGGAAATAGATTGAATTCTTTCTCGGTATCCCATGTCGGCTGCAAATCTTTGAAAAGCTCCAAAAGGATCAGATCCTGTGCTCAGAACAAAAACTAGAGGAACTGAGTTTGAAATGTCTTGATACCTTAAAAAAATATAACTATCAATTAAATATGGGTATTGATTTTTAAATTGCAATGTAATTGTAGTTTACTTACAAAACTTTCAAGAAAACTTAAGGGCTGTCGACGAATTTCTGACCAAGTTTAATCCGAACATATTCGGTAATAGCAAATACTACCTTTTCTTCCCGTAAGGTTTTTAGAAGCATTAGCTTTTCGAAATCGTCTAAATATGTGTTCCATTCTCTTTTACTTTTTCTTGCGTTTGGACTTAATGCGATGACCTGCGAATGCAAAGTAACTTAATCAGTTTTCGTTTCTTTTTTAATTAAATTAATTAAAACTTACTTGTTCAAAATCTCCGATTTTGATCGTCATTTGAGTAAGTATTTCGGAAGGTAAATATTTAAAGTTTTCATAATTATGAGCCAAAAAGTTGGCGCCCAACCACATCGCCTCAGTTAAAGCTGAACAATCGGGCTTTTTATCCATGGCAGGTTTAGCACCTACAGCCCCCCTTAATAAATAATTGTATTGGCTATCGTGAATAATTCCTTGTTGCAAAAATATTGCTATGTTTAACATAAAACTAAATCCGAGTTTGTGTCTCTAAAATAAGCCTCTTGGAACGTTCGTATAGATAGAAACTGTTATCTCTCTATTTAGAATTTCGAGACGAGTAGGTAAATAGTCATTTTTTTCGCTGGTTACAATAACCGTACAAAATACCTAAAAAACAAAAATTAATAGGATTTTGAAAAGCAATAATTAGTATGAACAATACCTGATTAAAGTATTTGAGTGAAAATTGATACATGGGATCAATTTCTGATAATTGAGCTACAACGAAATATAAAACAGATCCTCTCCTTGCAACTGACCGGTATTTTTCTCGTGCGATTGATATCTTTTCTTTTGTGGCTTCGGTATCGATTAAACAAGTCGCAATAATGGCAGAAGTTTCCTAAAAGTAATCCACAGTAAACCTTACGTTCAAAAAATCGAGACCGATAAGATTTACCTTACTCTCGTTTAACGTGTCGATTAGTTCCTCGTCATCTAATATGTTTCCTTCAGATGCAAACAGAAGCTTTAAAATCTTATCTTCTATGTTTTTAAGCTGGCTTTTATCGCTGTTTATTCGTATTATCAATTCTGTTGTTTGTTTTTCAAAGTCTGGCCTTGCAAGTCTGACCACATCTCTGAAAATTGAAATTAATTAATAATACCAATTTTCTTTTAACTAATTTAAATAAAATTAAACTTACCCCAATAATTGATCTTCCAATCCAAAAGGAGTTACAGTAAAATTAACAATAGTAACTTGAATACAAATTTCTGGCAAATAATGAGGGTTTGATAATTTGGTCGTAATGTAAAATTTAAAATTACTATTGTATTCAACATCCGAATCCCCAAGTCGAATTAATAAGAGCCCTCCCTAAAGATATAATTAATGATTACTAACTTCCCCTTTTTGATATAAAAAAAAACAGTACCTGCACAAATGTGTTTAAGCAGAATAGGTGCAAGAGTAGGATCTAAGGTTTCACCAACTTCTTCTAACAAAACTGCAAGTCCTATACGTATAGCACCTTCTAAGACCCGTAAAAAGTTTCCGTCTGTTAATTTAACGATTCGTAAATCCTGGCTTTCCATTTGACGAATCCATCTGTTTGCTTGTTCTTGAGGATCAATCATAAGGAGCCATCGGCCAGCTTGAGTGACCAGTATTGCATTTTCTGTTGAAATATTGTCACGTGGAAGTCCGCATGCATTCCACGTTCGAATATCGTAAGGATCGGCTAATACAGTTATTAAACTAAAAAAAAATCATATTGATCTGTATGTTATTAAATGATTTGTAATAACAAACCTAAAGTTGTCAGAATATGGAATTTCTAAATCTTTATATTGAATTATCCACAAATCAATTAAATCCTTTCGATAAACACTTGTAAATGCGCCAACATAAGCGACACATGCAGCTGATATTAAAACATCTCCCACCAAATTGCCTAATTCGATACCAAAGGCCTGTAAAAATAAGAAGTTGTATGAAAAAACAATTCTCTTTTAAATAGTTATGATGACTTACTCTAACACCAATTTCCCAGCGAATCTGTTCGTCACCTAAAGCAATATTTAATTTTCCATTCCGCACATGCCTAGTGGCCGTAATCGCCATTGTGTCTTCTAAATATTGCATTTCGGCAACAGAAGAATTATACATTGCTTCTAAGTTTTCTATCATTGCTTCAACATCGGCTAATTGCCTTTGTTTTTCTTTAAGAACGCCCATTACTTGATTAAGTTCAACTTCGGCTTCTTGCAGACTAAAATGTAATTTATTAAAGGATCAACTTTATATTAAGTACAACATAAATTCTTGTAAATGTGGAACCGGCTTTAAAATAATAAAACATACCGTTTACATTTCGGTTCTACGATTTTGTAGACTTTAGCATATTGATCTATTTCTCGTACCCATAAACACATACTTTTGCACACTTTTGATACAGCTTTAATTTCATTTATGTCGTTCTTATTGAGGGATTCGAGAGCTTTTGTTGCAGCTTCAATAGCTGGTAGCGCAACGTCCAAGTCTCTTTGAGCATCGTCAGCTAATGCTTGCGTTTCTTCGACTTTGCCCTATCATTAATTTTGCAAAATCAAAATTTTTAGTAAAGTAAAATTTAAATCAAATTGGAGTAAGAGGATTTATACTTACATCATTTCAAAAGGGAACGTCCCTTTGGCAGATTGGCTGCTTCCAAAAATAATCTTCTGAAGAGGGCTGAAGGTGGCGTGCTATAGTTTCTTACTCCTCTGCATGTCAATTAGTTTCTGTAAAATAAAGAAAATAATTATTAGTTAAAAAAATTCTTTACTAAGCGTGTGGACTTAAAAAGAAACCCTTAATTTTAATATTCACCTTGGGTTAGAGATTGTAATTAAAAAACTAAGAGCACTTATTTAAAACACAACTATTCCACTTCGTTTTACATTCAAGAATGAATCAGAATCGAAAGTTACATAAAACTGATGTACGTCATAACAATGCCGCAAGAAGAACACTTGTCCGATATCAAAAATGATAGGGCCGGCTAAAAAAATTGCGATAATTTTAAAGAATATTATCGTTTTATTTAATTTAACGAAAACACCTATACAGGGTGTTTCAATAATATTCACCCGCACTGTAATAGAATCCAAGCTTGTTTTATTTAAATTTTGTGGCATGTCGTTGTGTATTAAATTTTTAATATGTCTCCGGCTATGGACACTACGGACCCATAAGTACCTTCCCTTAAAATATAAAGCAAATCTATTTTTTTCAATTTTTCAAAAAAAAAATGCTTTTTCTTAATTTTTGGCGTTTTTGGTGGTTTTGAGTTAGCACCGGTTTCCGATAGAATAAGGTTGGGAAATAAAAGAATTTCGGAAAATAATTAAAATTAAAAAAAGTTAGCGTCATTTAAAATTTTGATTTTGAAAAATAATTGACGTCTAAAAATATGGAAAATTTTCAGCGTTAAAAGGTTAGCGGAGCAAAAGGGCTTTTGTTATGGACACTACGGACCCATAGGTATCTCGCCTAAAAATATAAAGCATATTTAATTTTTTTCTAATTTATCCAAAAAAAAAGCAAAAAATAATTAATATCGTAATCTGTTTTAAGGTAACGCTCGATCTGAAGCCACGTGGTTTTACTACGAAAGGAATGTTGCGCGAGTCAGTTTACTACTTGCATTCATAACGGCAAGGTCGTCTGCGCAGCGATGGCCGCCGATGACGTCACGCTCGTGACAATGGCCAATTTGAAATCAAACAAAAAACTTAACCTTTTTGCCTTATTTTAGTGTGTTACAATTAAAAATTTATAAGAAGAAGAATAACCTATATAAAATGGTATAAATAAGTGTGGTTTAACTAAAATGCAAGCCTTTAGTTTCCAGCAACTTACAATGAAGGAAAAGGTTTTCTACGAATTAAGGCAAGAATTAAATGAAGGTTACTCGGGGGGTTAAAATATGGTCGCCTTTGAGGAAATTACTATGGACATGGTTGTTGTAGCTTTTAGACGTCCAAAACATGCAGACTGAGATTCTTTCACAATTTAATCGTTAAAAGTGGAGTTTGTAGTGTTTGAAACATTGTACGGATGATTGGTGTAAATGTATTCAATATCGTTAATACAAGTTTACTTATAATAAATTTATAGGATGGATTTGGAGCAGTCTTCTACTTATTATAACTTGTACAACTTTATGGATTGGAATATTTGTATGAGTATGTACAACGAAACAAATAGGGAAGATCACTTGCATACATTACATGCAAAAAAGATACATATGGAAATCAAAAATTTATATGAAGATATGCACAATAGAATTGCAATTTCTATATTAATAATGTAGCCCAATTCCTAAAAGGTCTCCATCGATAACTGAATTTAGTTCTATAAATTGGAAACTAATTTTCAATAATATCGCTAAAAGCTTGAATTACGTAGCATTATGAAATATGGTTTATTAAGGGATTTACATGATGTGCTAGCTAAAACTGTTAAAAACAAATTTGATTATAATGTGTGTGAGTGTATTAAGATTTAAAGTATGAAAAGCAGAGACAGTAAAAAGAAAAGGACAAACAAGTTCTAATAGATAAAAGGGCTTATTTTATTTACAAGTAATTGAATATTAATTTTATTTCATTAATAAATAATATTTATTTGTTTAAGGGCCATAAGACTAATGGTTTTTTGAACAAGCTTATAATTGCTTTAAAGCTTCGAACTGAGGAACATAAAAATGGACGACTTTAAATGCTCTTTGAAGAACTCTTCTATTCACCTGAGTAGTCAATTTGGAAAACTATGAAATGTATCTGAATTAATCTATGAAGAAATTTCTAAATAATTAGAAGTAAACAAAGTTGAAACAATAATTTGACTATTATTTTCCGGTATAAAAAGCATAACTGTATCATTTGTTACATAACGATCAGGCGCTAAACTGTACAGAATATAGTTTATAATTAATGAAGAATTATAAACTACGGTATACGCAATAAATAGACAACTTTAAAAAAAAAACGTATGTGTAGCAAAACGCAGACTACAATTTTTCAAAGACACAAAGGAACCAACGCAGTAAATTCGGAAAAAAAATTTGCATTTTAGTAAATAATTTAAAACAAGTAGAAAAATTATTAATTTGTTTCTAGGCTTATTAGTAGTTACAACAAATTGCTATATAAATAAAATGCTCCCGAAAGTCTCAATTAAATAGCCCTTGCATAAAAATACAAGAGATATGGCCCTATTCACAAGTTGACACCTCTAGTACAATATGTAAATTGGAGCTGGTGGTGTAATCTAATTTGTTTTAGATAATGCTAGAAAAAATGAACGTTTCCCAATGCAAAATTATCTCTAGAATACGTTGCCGTATAGTAAATTCGATTACTTTTAAAAATAAAAAAGTTAGCCCCGTTTAAACTTTTGATTTTGAAAAATAAGTAACGTCTAATTATATCGAATGCTTCGACATTCCAAAGGGTCAATTATTTTTTTAAATCAAAACTTGAAATTGTTCTAACCGTTTTATTTTTGATTATTTCCAGAAATTTCAGATAGTATTGGACCTTATTCCATCTGAAACCGGTGCTAGCTCAAAACCCCGCAATTGGTACATGTTTTTAAACCAATCTCAACTATATTTTTTTTTCCGATAATTTCAAATGGTGTGTCAACAAGGCTTTAATTTCGAAACGATGGCAAAAGAGGAAGGTAAAAACAACCCAAAAATGGGGTAGGGGGGGGGGCTACCTTTCGCCGCAGATATCCACGGACTTCAGTCTTTAAAACATTTTTAAATGACTTTAGATCAAAAATAAAGAAAGTGCAAGTTTATTTCCACCGAGAAATGTCTAATGTAATGCGGGTGTAAAAATTCATATTTCCCAAAATAGTTTTTTTAAACGATGTCTTTCATATTTTAGCGGTCGATTAATCCCTATAATTGAACAGCCCTTGCGTTAAACTTAAATAATTTTGCAAATAAATTTTTTTGATACTTCTGAAAAGCGAAATACAAGTGAACTTCGAATTAAATTTTTTTCGGGCTTATTAGCAGTAATAGAGCCAGCATGCATTTAAATAAAATGTTTGCGATAGTCCTTATTGAAAAGCCCTTGCGTTAGATTTAAATCTTAACAACATCGATAACCACAACAATAATAAAGTACAGAATGGTCAAGGTGAACCCAAAGTGCAATCTAGTTAATACATATTATTGTAAATATTACCGTTAGAACATTCTGATTGATATATTACTAAGTATTATAATTAGAATAAATTATACTTGCTTTTAACATGAGATTGGGACTTATCTTTTGATTTTGCACTCGAGATTTCAATAACATGAACACAATAAAATACTTAATGAGGGGGTAGGGAGAGAAAAATTAGTATGCAACGCAATACAAGGCTTTGTGCTTCTTGTTTCGATTTCTTAAAAATATATTCGAATAGTTTCCGGATAAGTATTTAAGCCCCCCATGCGATTTTTGTTGAATTTAATAACCAAAAAGCCAGTCTTAAAAAATTAAAGGTTTGCTTTCTTTTGGATGCCTTTAAAAACATAAATGAATGTATTTTCAGCATTTAGGCGTTCACTTCCATTTTTATTAGAAATTAAAACAGCTTTGTACTATTTTTTAGATATTTTCAAAAAAAAAACAATAAAACAATTTAGTCATAACAAATTTAAGTTTTCCTTTCTTTTGCATGTTCCTAAAACAATTAATAAACTTATTTTCAGCATTTGAAGATTTCAGTTTCCATTTTCAACGTATTTCAATCGTCAATCGAGTCGTAATAATTAAAAATAATTTGTTTTTCTTTTGCATTTAAAAATGAACCAATCAAAATCATTTAATATAAGTTAAAGAAGTTCCAAATCAATTTAATTTATTAATACCTTATATACAAAAAAAACAAGATTTTTCAGTTTTTTTGATCTAAAATTAAAGGTTATTCTGGCTTTTCTTTGATTGCAATCGAATTATCGGGTTTCAGATCATCTGTTTGGCTTAAAGTGGAGCTCGTCCTGTGTGATTCAAGCTCGATATTATTCTGCCAAAGCAGATCCAGTTGACGTTTTAAAGCTTGCTCTTTGTTGAGTCAAATTCTTTCCAATTTGTCATCGGCAGAATCATCACTGTCAGAATCGTTTCCATTGCTAGCAAGCTCCTTGTTTTCCAATTCGTCTGTTATCATATCCATTCGAATCCTTTTAAGATAAGTCTGCAGAAAAATAATTAATAAAAGTTGTATATGATCATATTTAATGACAAAGTAAGCGAGAATTGTTCAGGATACATAATACATAGCATATATACTTACCGCATGTTAAAAAAGCACACAAAGAAATCTAATCACAAAACTTAAAACCACTCAGCAAAAGATAACTAAAGAGGTCAACGATAAATACAAAGTAAGTAAAAATGCACAAAAACCTTGTGAGTTGCATAAAACAATTAAAACAAGCCAAGGATGTAAAATAGAATGGGGAGTCACTAACCTGGACCGGTTTCTTCATACACAATTTCTCCAGCTTCTCAATGCAATCATTGAAAGGGTATTTGGGATGCAGCCGGTGACACCAGTACTTATAATGCATCATGAGTAGAATCAAGTCTTCTTTCTCGTTACCACATCCTTTAAACCACACATTTTCAAATGTCTTTAACAAAAGCATAAGACCTCACAGGGTCTTGAGTCTCTCGGCATATAGAAAGATCTGTGGCCTTTGTATGACACCTATTTTGGTAGGTTTGTCTGTATCCCCGTTCATATTGGTATCACTTTCATCTGCATTGTCTGAGGACACATTAGCTTCGGCTTCTTGTATTATATCTAAATCGCCATCGTTTGAAGATGTATCGATTTCCATTTCAGCCATTGTATTATGTGCAATAAAGGTTTGTAGAAAAGTAATTTCACATCTAAAGTCTGGTTGCCCACTAGACTAAGATGAATTTGATTTCTATTCAAAATCTTGATTGTGTAATTTTTTATTAGGATTATTACTAAGTGTATTACCGTTATGACTCCAGTAATCTTTATATCAAGCTCCGATCACCTAAAAGTAAAAAAATTGAAATTGCACTTAATCCTTCCATGAAATATTATGAAATGTAAGCTGATGTGCCACGAACAAAGCTGCACATCGAACACTATAAAAATAACAAAGTACTTACTTTATTGTGCCAAAATAAGCACGTAGAGGCTTTAAAATTCTTCCATTTCACGCTATTTATTTTAAGTGAGAATGGAAAAATTATTCACACCACCATTATGCTTTTACAATATTATTGTCAGAAACTGGCACACTATTGGTCGATTCGAACGGCCTTCGAAGTATTGATTTTTCTGTATGCCCAGCAGAGCCGTCAGCGGTTAAACCTTGAACGATTCCTAATGTGCGTATTCCAGCCAATTTTTTAAACTAAAAACATTGTAAAAGTTAAAAACCATTTGAAGGGGAGTGCAATATATAAAAAGAAGTACTTATAGCAGAATTAATTTGAAAAAAAACACTCTGTTAGAAATAATAGCTGACGGAACTGTTTAGTAAGTAGGTTAAAAATAATTTTCTTTGTTTAATCATTTTTGTATTTGTAGTGCTTCCAAATGATTGTTTCCTTTTACGGGAGGTTTCTTGGAGTTTATTTTTTATATTAGGAACTGCTTTAATTAAGTAAGTAAATGCAATTTTGTCTTATTTACTTTTTGTTAAATAATTGTTGGGCTATTTTAGTTTGTCATAATTAATCAAATTTTGGCGCTACAATTGGTTAGGCAGCAATACATACACTACTTAGAAAAATCAATACTTTAGTTGGGGTTTCAACCGTTAGGTTTTTTAAAAGTTTTTAAGAAATTGTTTACTTATATTTAGTAATGTTTTATTCTTTGTTAGATATTGTATTTTATTGAAGAAAATGCACAATGTTTTAAAATACAAAGTAGAGAAGCTATGTGGGGCTAGTTGACATAAAACATATAACCAAGAGTGTAAAGTTTTTACTTTAAAAAATCGTCTGCTGAGAAGATACAAACTTGAAGAGTTTTTGCAGCTCCAATTACCTACGGTACAAACATGATTAACAAGGGAATAAAGCCGAAGGAACTCTTTAGTAAGTAGCTTAAAAATATTTTTTTTTGTTTAATCATTTCTGTATTTGTAGAGTTTTCAAATGATCGTTTCCTTTTATGGGAAGTTTCTTGGAGTTCATTTTTTATAATGGAAACTGCTTTAATTAAGTAAGGTAATGCAACTTTGTCTTATTTACTTCTTGTTAAATAATTGTTGGGCTATTTTAGTTTGTCAGAATTAATCAAATTTTGGCGCTACAATTGGTTAGGCAGCAATACATACACTACTTAGAAAAATCAATACTTTAGTTGGGGTTTCAACCGTTAGGTTTTTTAAAAGTTTTTAAGAAATTGTTTACTTATATTTAGTAATGTTTTATTCTTTTTTAGATATTGGATTTTATTGAAGAAAATGCACAGTGTTTTAAAATACAAAGTGGAGAAGCTATGTGGGTCTAGTTGACATAAAACATATAACCGAGAGTGTCAAGTACAATAAACGGGAGTAAAGCTTTTTCGTTGAGCTGGCTTTCCAGATATAGCAAACCATTAATTAAATAATTTTAAACAGTACAATTAACACTTTTCTTAGTATATAAGATTTATCCATTATCCAACTTATTTGTGTATTATTTCTCAGTAGAATAATACAAATATAACAAACTTATAACAAAAATGTGGCTTTAAGTTAATCTAAAAAAAAGATCTAATTTTAAATGATTATTTAGGATTTTTCACATGTAAAATTGAGACAATACTTACAGCTTTACAATAACAATAGCAAATTAAAATACATATCACATTACTCTTTTGCTAATCCATATAAGATTATACAATTGGAATATAACAATTATTTTACTATTGAGACTGTTTCAAGACTATAAATCTTATACGAAATATCCGCAAAAATTAATACAAGATTATTATCCCAAATACAATTTTAAATATGATTCTAAAATATTAGAAATACCTATATGCAGATTAATTTCCAAGCATCTGCTCATATACGAAAAGTTATCATCTGATTTTAAGTGAGCAAGTTTGGCATTGGAATAATATTTCTACATTTATTCACAAACAGAATTCGATCAAGCAGATTCACCACATATCTACGATTGGTACAATAACGTCTGTCAATTTGTGACCTTCCACATACACTTTGGCACAGTTCAGAGTGAGTCTACTTGCAAGCTCCGTTTTAGGGAGACTCTCCAACTAATAAAAGATTTTAACAAATAAAGAGAACTAAATTATAATTAAAATGCAGTACCAGTTCCATCATAAAATCTATAAAATCAACCGTTTGGGGATCAACCTCTCCAAAACTAAAATTCTGTGGCTATATGTTGTATGATGGTGCAATGTTTTCAGCACATAGAAGTGGACTTTGTGTAAAAGTTAAAGATGTAAGTTTCTTTTTTTATCTTTTTACTATTTTCCTTGGATCTATTCTAAGTTGCTCTTTCTTCATTTTGAAAGGACCCGAAAATGATAATTATTCCAACATAGAAATTAAAGCTAAATACCTTGTATTCCATTTATTTATGTGTAAAAAATACTACAATTAGATAACAGGACTACTTCATTTAATTCTTATAAAAATAATTAAGAGATGGTTTACTAAAGCAAATTAAATAGTAGGACTGCACAAGAGTTCGTCTAACTTTTAATTTTTAGATAACTTAAATTACGAGTTTTTGAAAACTTCCACTAAAAGCTTGAAAAGTGACCACCTGCTTTTAAATTAGCAAGTTTGGCATTGGGATAACATTTGTACCTTTCCCCACGAACAGAATTCGATAGAGGAGATTCATCAAAGACATCTACGATTGTTACGTCTCAGAATTCGTGAGCTTCCACATACCCTTTCGCACAGTTTCGAGTAAGTCTACTTGCAAGTTTCGTTTGATGAACTAAAAGAACATTCTAACAAATAAAGAGAACAAAATTATATTTAAAATTCATTACCAATTCCACCATAAAATCTATAGAATGAACCTTTTTCCCGAACTATAATTCTGCATCACCATACATTTGAGCACCGGCTTCAAGCACAAGATTCAAAAGATTATAAATAATATAATACTTGCTTCCCCAGATGAAATTTTAATTAATTACTCACGAATTTTAAGTTTTAACAAATAAGCATTGCTAAGTTTCATTGTCAACTAATCGCAATATGTCACTTTGACAGATTGTGCGATATTGATGCCAACATTCGTATATAATTATATATGTTAATAATAAACAATTTTAAAATTGCATTAACGTTTTAATTAGCTAAATTTTCTTTACACAGAAAAATCAAAGACATTTTTTATAACATTACTGTAGAGTAACTTTCGTTTATTTTGTTTGATATTGTGTTAATTGAAATGTAATCATCATAAAAAACTACAATCAAACATGGACTGAGATTGGTTTAAATACATTTTTCACTTTCTAAATTCTTAAGTGTGTCGGGTTCGCCTGATATCCTATAATACCTGAGAAGGTGTTATCATTGAGGCAGGAGGAATCCTGCTAGTCTCGTCGGGGTTTGTGCGTATTCCTCCCCGCGAGACATGCCAATGACTACATCTGATCAGTTATGTTAGGCTTCTAACGCTGAACTAATAATATCCCGCCCAGGATAATATAAGTTCACCGTTGAAGACTATACATAGGATTAAACCCGCACACACATTTTTGATTTTTTTTTAAAAAAAGAAAAAAATTCTAACTCAAGTAACATTCTTCAGCAACAAACAGAATTGTTTTGCAAGTTGCTAAAGTACATTAAGAGAACATAAATACATTAACTAACTGTGTTATTAAATCGGATATACATATAAGCACATAAAGATGAGTTATGAGAGCAACCTTTTGCAATTTCAAGAGTACCTAAGTTGTCACAGTAGTGGCCCTTTGTGATGGAACTTTGTGGATATAAATAACACATATATGTAATTTTTACATATCTGTTCCATGCATTTCAAAAATTATCTTATGCCTTTATAGCAATAACAAATTTATACACTTGTTTTAGTTTAATATCAAACAAACTCTTGTAGTGAATTTGAATGTTACACTTCCACGAAAACTACCTTTAGCAATCACATATAAAATGCATTTCTAATTCTTACATTTCTACTTTAATACATTTTGTTAAGAGTTTATAACATTAATAAACTATTACATAAAAGTATATTTAGCAAAAATATTTAAGTTTTAACTATTATTTACATAAAATGTTTAATATTTTGGCAATAATTAACATTTTAAAATAATCATTAAACATTCAATATGTTCGTTTTAATTCCAAGTGTGTATTTTAAAACATATATTTAAATCTTAATTACGTTCTTATTAATAAATGTATACCAACATAGTTTTAAAATTGAAAAAGGCCGATCTTTTAGTTAATATTTACTTATAAAGTTTTATAAAAATCTAAAAAAAAAATTAAAAGAATTAATTTAAAATGTAAAGCGCTCCCTACTAACTGCGCCCTCTGGGATCATCGGTTACCACGTTCGGAACTATATTAGCTCTTCTTTCTATTTATTTGTTTATTTTTAATTAATTATGTTCGTATTTGTAAATGGATTTTATTATATCTTAAATAACATATTGAGGACGAAGCATTTGAATTGTTTAAATAATGTATGCTTTGGGGATTTAAGTAATACAAATAATAACACCTTAAATTTGCTTTATTTCTTATACACTATTATAATGTATAATATAATTGCTAATTTGTAACATTAGTCTACAGTGCGATAAAAATATTTAAAAATACCTGTAATAAGACTTTTTATTCTAATTTTTTAAGTATTTATTTGCATATTTGTCCTTAAATTCTAATTACGTATTTATTGCTACACTTACAACAACGGGGTTTAAAAATTTAAAAAGATTGAAGTTCTAACTCTTGTAATATGTTTAAAATGTTAAACAGCTTATAAAATTTCTTTTTTTTTTAGGTTATCGATCAGAAGTATTTGGATTTTGTCTTTGCTTCTCAATTACTACTGTTGATAACTTTGGAAATAATGAGGAAGCAATTTCTTGGCTATCGTGCTACGAATGAGATCTGTACTATTTCATTGAACGAGTTGCATGGGCGCACGTATGCTAGATCTATAATAATAATCAATTAATATTCTTTTAATTTATCAATTTCATTTAAGTGTATTTAACGCCAAGGGATACGTGCGAAAGCAAAGCGTTCGCTACTTGCTGTTAGAATACAATACTAATATTTACAATTGTACATGAACTTATTTAAAAAACAAGTTTATGCTTCTATAACATAAATAATCTTTTACACAAAGCTAATCTAACACTAAACTCACCTGAAAAATTCAAATGTTATAAATATTTGTAAAGTAATCGTGTACCAAGTCGTTCATATTTTTTTAGGGCCCTTTTATTACACAGCCCTTCAGTTTCTTATAGATTTTAATGCTAAGCACGAAATTCCTAAGTTGTTGATTAATTTATATGTAAATATATTTCAGAACGTGGTGGACTGTCTTTGTTCTATTTATGTTATGTGTTAAATGCAGATTTTTGGCTATCAATATTTTTTTGAAAGATCTCGCCGAGAAACTTCAAAATAACGTTGAAGACTCTGTTAGGGGTGGGCCTAAGAATTAACATAAAGCAAAAGTAGATGTTTATAATTTGTCTTTTTAAGATGTTAACATTTCCCGAAATATAAGATTAATTTCAATGATTTATCTGCAGTTAAGTGAGGCTTTGCAAAAATTAGTTATGCATATGACTTGCAAGTTTATCAAAGTACTACAATTCAATTTGGTTTATGGCTCATGCTAGCTTTTTACGTTTATGATCTTGTAATATGTTTAAAATGTTAAACAGCTTATAAAATTTCTTTTTTTTTAGGTCATCGATCAGAAGTATTTGGATTTTGTCTTTGCTTCTCAATTACTACTGTTGATAACTTTGGAAATAATGAGGAAGCAGTTTCTTGGATATCGTGCTACGAATGAGATTTGTACTATTTCATTGAACGAGTTGCATGGACGCACGTATGCTAGATCTTATTTTGAGTTAATATCGCTCAATAATCAATTTAAACTTAATAACATGTTGGAGTATTGCAATTTTAACTTAATTATTTTTTAGGCTCTTGGAATGCCTTTGGCGTTGTTACTAATGATGCTCCAATTACGATATTCTTCAATCACAACCAACAATTGCTTAAATTCTGCAAAACCGTAGATAAGAATTATATGACATCTTTTATATACAAAGGTATGTTGGTAAAAGTTTAATTTTAAACTGTGGGATCTTTCTTTTTGTTTTCGTGTCTAGTTTAGTTAAAAATATATGGGAATTTGTAGGGTTGCAGAGCTAACTTTGGGAATTCTCTAAACAAAGGGTGCGAGCTGCTTTATAAAGGGTTTAAAGAAACTCACGAGAGTGCAATATTTAAAAAGGACTTATTTATACACATAAAGGCACACGATAGATACATAAATCGTGCGCCTTCATATTTTTTTTGCGAAAAACCTGTTAACTTTACAAAAATTCCAACATATATTTTTTAAAGACGGATGATCGCTACCTCCAAAAAAAAATTCAACGTTTTATCTTCAAAAATACGACGGAGCGACCGAAATGGAATTTACATTTAAAATAAATAGATCGAAACTCGTTGATTGACACCCTTAATTAATTCTAGGGGTATTTTAAAAAACTAAATTTAAAATCATAGGGGTTAGGGCTTTCTACACAAGTTGTGTTTAGTAAGATCGCACAATTTTTTTTCTTTTAACTTAAAGCGCTTTCATTGCCATTTAGGGGCTGCTAAGCTTGTTTTTTTTTTGGATTGAAGGTCTTTAAATTAAAGAAAAATCTTCAAAAATAACGTGTACGATGCGCTCTTAAAAAATCGTTTAAGTGGAACACGTCGTTTTTGAGTTATAATGGTTTTTGAATAAACGTCGTTTTAATTGTTGTTAATTATTGTTTAATATCGTACCGTCAATCGCCAAAAAAAAATATAGTGCCTGTTTCGCGGTGAAATAACCGTTGCGTATCTTTTGCGAATAATTTAGACCGAGACATTAGACGAAAAATTAGTTAAATAACAGAAGTTGTTCCCTCTCGCTTGCACCTACGAGATTGCCGTATCTTTTTGCTCGCTCCCACTCATTGCTATGCTAAATATATTTTTCAAACGTAAAATAGGCATTTACTAAATTAAATTAAATTTTTTTGATTTAAAAAGGCGTAATTTTAATTTGAATTTGAATTTAAATTTAAAAATTACCAAGCATGTCAGGTAGCGGACTATTTTACTCTCATCGCGCCAAAAAGAAGTATAACTTCCAAAATCTTTACTTTTATTGATATTTTTATTTATATTTATTTATTTACTATTTATATATTTGTATATTATTATTTTTACCTATATTTTCCGATGCGCAGAAAGAATTAGAAGTCTATGCTGTTTTGCGCCACCTTATTTTTTTGCGGGAAACGCGTTAATTTATCAAAAATCCCAATTCATACTTTTTTAAAAACGGATGATCGCTAGCTTCAAAAAAAAATTCAACGTTTTATCTTAAAAAATACGGCGGTGCAACCGAAACGGAATTTACATTTAAAATACATAGGACGAAACTCGTTGATCGCCACCCTTAATTAGTTCTTGGGATATTTTAAAAAACTAAATTTAAAATCATTGGGGCTAGGGCTTTCTACACAAGTTGTGTTTAGTATAATCGCCCAATTTTTTTCCTTTAATTTAAAGCGCTTTTATTGCCATTTAGGAGCTGCTAAGTTTGTTTTTTTTGGACCAAAGGTCCTTAAATTAAAAAAAAACTTTGAAAATAACGTGTACGATGCGCTTATAAAAAGTCGTTTAAGTTCAACACGTAGTTTTTGAGTTATAATGGTTTTTGAATAATTTTGAATAAACGTCGTTTTAATTGTTGTTATTTATTGTTTAAATTGCGTTAACGTTGATGGTAAAAATAATATATTGCTTTCTGGGCGGTAAAATAGGCGTTGTGTACTTGTTGTGAACACGGGCTCGCTCAAATATAGAAGAAAAAAAAATATTTTCGGCTCCTGCTAATAATTTGCGATTTTGAAATTGCAATAACTTTTTATTTAAGCAAAATAAAGAAAAGTTACTCTACGGTTATGTTTTGATTACCATGCTTGATTTTTGCGTGCAAAGAAAAATTATGTACCTTTGATATTGGGTGAATTAGAATGTGACAAAGTTTTCGTAAGCCATGATCGGCAAAAAAACTTGGATCGCTATATATACACATTTCACTTTCTATATGTTTAAGTGTGTCGGCTCCGGTCGATATCCTATAATACCTGAGAAGGTGTTATCATTGAGGCAGCAGGAATGCTGCTAGTCCGTCAGTGCTTGAGTGCGTATTCCTCCCTGACGGACATGCCAATGACTACATCTGATCAGTTATGTTAGGCTTCTCATGCTGCACTAATACTATCCAGCCCAGGATAATATAAGTTCACCGTGGAAGCCTATATATAGGATGGAGAAATCCACCGACACACATTTTTGATTTTTTCCAAAAAAAATTTCTAACTCAAGTAACATTCTTCAACAACAAACTGTATTGCATGTTGTACAGTACAGTAGACCCCCGATAATTTTGAAAGCTCTTAGAAATCCGTAAAATTTAGGAAAAACATAAAGCTAGTTAAATGACATCATTACCAAGTGAAATATATTCAATTCAGCGTACTACAGTAGACCCCCGATAATTTTGAAAGTTGTTAGAAATCTATAAAATTCAGGAAAAACATAAAGCTAGTTAAATGACATCATTACCAAGTGAAATATACTCAATTCAGCGTACTACAGTAGACCCCCGATAATTTTGAAAGTTGTTAGAAATCTATAAAATTCAGGAAAAACATTAAGCTAGTTAAATGACATTATTACCAAGTGAAATATACTCAATTCAGCGTACTACAGTAGACCCCCGATAATTTTGAAAGTTGTTAGAAATCTATAAAATTCAAGAAAAACATTAAGCTAGTTAAATGACATCATTACCAAGTGAAATATACTCAATTCAGCGTACTACAGTAGACCCCCGATAATATTAAAAGCTGTTAGAAATCCATATAATTCAGGAAAAACATAAAGCTAGTTAAATAAAATCATTACCAAGTGAAATATACTCAATTCAGCGTACTACAGTAGACCCCCGATAATTTTGAAAGTTGTTAGAAATCTATAAAATTCTGGAAAAACATTAAGCTAGTTAAATGACATCATTACCAAGTGAAATATACTTAATTCAGCGTATTACAGTAGACCCCCGATAATATTAAAAGCTGTTAGAAATCCATATAATTTAAGAAAAACATAAAGCTAGTTAAATAAAATCATTACCAAGTGAAATATACTCAATTCAGCGTACTACAGTAGACCCCCAATAATTTTGAAAGTTGTTAAAAATCTATAAAATTCAGGAAAAACAGTAAGCTAGTTAAATGACATCATTACCAAGTGAAATATACTCAATTCAGCGTACTACAGTAAACCCCCGATAATTTTGAAAGCTGTTAGAAATCCATAAAATTCAGGAAAAACATTAAGCTAGTTAAATGACATCATTACCAAGTGAAATATACTCAATTCAGCGTACTACAGTAGACCCCCGATAATATTAAAAGCTGTTAGAAATCCATATAATTCAGGAAAAACATAAAGCTAGTTAAATAACATCATTACCAAGTAAAATATACTCAATTCAACGTACTACAGTAGACCCCCGATAATATTAAAAGCTGTTAGAAATCCATATAATTCAGGAAAAACATAAAGCTAGTTAAATAAAATCATTACCAAGTGAAATATACTCAATTCAGCGTACTACAGTAGACGCCCGATAATATTAAAAGCTGTTAGAAATCCATATAATTTAGGAAAAACATAAAGCTAGGTAAATGACATCATTACCAAGTGAAATATACTCAATTCAGCGTACTACAGTGGACTCCCGATAATTTTGAAAGCCGTTAGAAATCCATAAAATTTAAGAAAAACATAAAGCTAGTTAAATGACATCATTACCAAGTGAAATATACTCAATTCGGCGTACTACAGTAGACCCCCGATAATTCTGATAGCTGTTAGAAATCTATAAAATTTAGGAAAAACATAGAACTAGTTAAATGACATCATTACCAAGTGAAATATACTTAATTCTGCGTACTACAGTAGACCCCCGATAATTTTCTACACTGTTAAATGTTTATAAATTTTAGGAAAAGTAATATAGTTTATTAAATAGCGTTTTTACTAAGTAAAATATATTCAGTTTTGTGTACTATAGTCGACCCTCGATAACTTTATGTAATATTAAAAATTAATAAATATTAGAAAAAAATGAAGCTAATTGAATGATGTCTTTACAAAGTAAAATATAATCAATTCTGCCTACTGCAGTAAACCCACAATAATATTATATTGTGTTATATATTAATTAATTCTGTTGCTTGTTCGCTTTTTGGCATGTTCTAATATAGATTTTTCGTTCCTTTCCAAATAGAATTTTTAATTCTTATAATAGAACTAAGAAATAGCTCATTAAAGTGCTTGTAAATTATGTTATAAAATAAAACATTAGAATGCAAAATTAGGGTTGCACAAGTGTTTCTTTACCCTTAATTTTGTATGTAATTTTTATTATAAGTTGATGAAAACGTGCACTAAAAGATTGCATTTTATTCTAAATTCTTATTTTTGCGTATGTCATTTTTAAATTTAAAAGCTTGAGCGGGCATTTCCACAACACTCTGCGTCATTACGAAATCGGTCGCTGTGGAAACAACCTTTAAACAAGAATAAAGTTGTAAACTGACCTACGCAACATTCTTAAGGTCCGCCTATTAAAGTATTTTAAAAATGTTTAATAATAACTGTTTAATTTATTGGAATCCTTTACTTACAATCATATTAAAGATCCCTTACTCATGTATTTAAATAAAATCTTTGCCAACAATCGTAGTAAACCGCTCTTGCCTTAAATTTTAATTATTTGAAAAGAAAATTTTATTTATTTCCTAAACGCACTTTAAATGGGAACTCGAATTAATTTCTTTCGGGCTTATTAGAAGTAATGTATATGTTTTAGCCCTTTGGACTTTATAACCCCATGGCTTCCTTGCCCTTAAGAGCTGCTATTTGCTATTTGCTATCTGTAATACTTTCTTTTTCCATATTTTTCTGTCCTGGACTTTTTGTGCCCAACTTTCCACTTCGTCCATTCTTCCTGTAATTTATATTCTTTTGCTTCTCTTTCCAAGTGGCTAAATACTGCTTTTAATTAGCAATAATACAACAAAACCAAATTTAAAAAAAAACTAATATTTTTATAACACTGTGTATATGTGTTTTGGTAAAATAAAATAAATCGATAATTGTGTTTAACATTATCAAGGCTCTTTTTAATCGTCTTTTGATATCAGGTGAATTGACTTTCGGGGTCAGCCGATTAGACATCTGTTTTCACATAATGTTAGAATTGCTTTGTTTCGATTTTTAAATCATCCTTTAATAGTGTTTTCGAATTAAATTTTAAAATTTGTGTTTCAACTCTTAAACTAGGTGAATTTTAATTCGAGGTCTTTGTATTAAAATTTACAACATTCGTAAAACTTTTGAACTAACAATCTTAATTGTTTTGTTTTTTTTTTGGGTTCAAATTAAATTTTTTTCAAAGTTTAAAAATGGCTATTAAAACTACGTAGTTTACCTAATTGATTTCTATTATTGGACTTTTAATATCAATATTCTAATAGGTCTTAACTTACAATTTTCCAACTTTTTTTGGAATGTTGGATTAAAATGAGTCATACCTTACTGTCTTGGGATATGATCAATTTAATATTTTGAAAATAAATTATTTCTCAAAAACGGCTCATGATATTAACCTGAGATTTTTACCAGTGCACGATATATTAATTAAGTGTCGAATTTATAAGTTTGAAATAAATTCCTTAAAGAATAACAAAGAGGCGATTTTTTAAAGGCTGTGTTTAATATTTCAATATTGAAGATTGTACCAATCTACACAAGATTTATCCATCAATAATCTGAGTATTTCAATTTTCTTTTCATCTGTTGTCACATTAAACCGTATGCATTCTTTTTCAAAAATGTTTATCCATTGGTTTGCATCAGCGTTTTTGCTTGTGAATTTTTCAATCACAAACCTATCTGCAATGTGTTTTAAACTCTGCTCTTTATTTTCCTGTGTATTTTCTATTATTTTTCAAATAATTTTTTAATGTACATGTTTCTTCTTTTTATGTTCAGCAGTAATTTTTCTTGACTCAATTCTTCTAAAATTGGTCTTCGAAATGTAAATTACCCTCATCATCTATGTAAGTTTTTTAAGTTCTGCTGTCATTGTTATCCAAATTCTTCTTATTTGGTACCTTTTTCCTAAACTATTTTTATTTTACTAAAAGCAGCTGTTTTATTACTTCTTTATGGTAACTAGCTGATTGTAACTCTTCTGGTATTGCATATATTTTATTATCACTCGTGGTTATTGATGTTATAGAATAAACATTTGATTTTCCATCACTCCCAGGCAATAATGTAAATTCAAAACGAAGTTTCTCCATTTTTAATTGAATTTTACAACCAGAAATGTCGTTTTATAAGGTTCAATATTTTAATTATCACAAATTGACAAAATAAATAATGTGTTGCTCTAAAATTAAAGTTTATTTATAACTCATTATAACACATTATTAAAAAAACTTACCTAAAATTAAAGAAACGACATTTAAAGTTATTTATGTCTTGTCAATTTCTTTGTTTTTTTAATAACTAACTTAATCTAAATTTAAAATTAAAGAAATACATTTTCTTTACATATTTATTACGCTTTTCATAACAAATGGATAATAACGGAGTTTAAAAATAGAAATAGATCAATTTTTTAGTTAATATTTATATATAAAGTATTATAATATTTGCAACAATTAAAGTCTCTCAAAATACATAGATAAATTAAGTGAAAATGTAACACGCTCCTGACTACAAGCGCCTCTCACCAATCACGGTGTGCACGTTCGTAACTATTTCAACTTTGCGTCCTATTTATTTATTTATTCTTAACTAATTATGTTCGTATTTTGCAAATAGAATTTATTATAATTAAATTAACATATTGAAGACAAAGCATTTGAACTTTTTAAATAATAACTGACTCTAAACGTTACACACAGAATTAATTGATAATTCTTACAAATCTAAATGAATTTATTTACAAAATTGCTTTAGGACTTTATAGCAATAATAAATTAATTTACAGGGTTAGTTTAAAATTAAACACACCCTTGTAGTAAATTTGAATGTTATATTAGAACGAAAACTACCCTTACCAATCACATATAAAATGCAATTGTAATTCTTACATTTCCATTTTATATATGTATTTCAAAAGTTATCTTAGGCCTTTATAGCACTAAAAAATTTATTTACTAGGGTTAGCTTAATATATAACCAACCTTTCTTGTAAATTATAAATTTATAATTGCAATGAATCAACCACTAAATATTAAATACAAATTTAAATGATAATAATTGGAATTC